>OX392502.1:321273-5121273 GCA_947623375.1 Apotomis capreana | reverse complement strand
ATTACGTAGAAACCATTCTAATTGGCAACCGTAAACTGTTTGACATTTTTATAAAACAAACCAAACTTAACAAAAGAAATAGGATGACATTTGGAAGAATTATGAAACTGACTAGAGAGGAATAAAAAAGCCGGTCAAGTGCGAGTTGGACTCGCGCACCGAGGGTTCCGTACAAACACTTTCCATCCTTAAGTGGTTAAGTTAAGTTTGCACCTGGTATGTATAGCGCTCCATACAAATGAGGTGTAAAGGTAACACAACCAATCCCGTTTGTTGTATGGGAGCCCCCCTTAAATATTGATTTTATTTTATTTTTAGTATTTGTTGTTATAGCGGCAATAGAAATACATCATCTGTGAAAATTTCAACTGTCTAGCTATCACCGTTCTTGAGATACAGCCTGGTGACAGACGGACGGACGGACGGACAACGAAGTCTCAGTAATAGGGTCCCGTTTTTACCCTTTGGGTACGGAAACCTAAAAATTATGTAAAATGAAACATTCGGCGGCAAAAGTTTCTAAGAGTGAAAGAGCATCCTAAGTATTTATCACATAATTATAGAAGACAGGATGCTGCTTATAGCATACTAGTCTTATGTGGAAATTAGGCTGAAATAATAGTGAGCGGATTCTTCATAATAGGGCCTTTACCTATTCGGCCGGTAATCCCAATTTTCCCGACCTCTGTAGTGTAGGCACTATTTACTTATAAAATTTTGGGACACGTTTTTTCTTGTATTAAGTTCGAAAGTACAAACTATTCCGAGTAAAATAAGCTTACAAAATCGGTGATCATCGAGTCGTCCAATAAGTTCATGTGACCTCAAATTTAATTCGACATGTCGACGCTTAAGAATCTATATTGTCTAAGTAACAAAAAAAAAAAATAGTTTATGCTATTCGTTTTTGTTCTGAACCTTTAAAAGGTGAATAACGTCAAAAATGTTAGTTAGACGGTATTGATTCTTTAGCGTTGATGTAATTGTTTCTCGTTTGCAGATACTTGATACTATATTACCGTTAATTATGATAATGTGATAATACACTGTTCCATTTACCTGGTAATCTGATAATACTGGAGTGATTTAGGGGCATAGACAAACGGAACTCCTTTGTGGCGGCGACGCGGCCCGTCTGTCTGTCAGTTTGTTAGAGGCTCATATATTCCAAACTGCAATAGATAGTGCAACTACAGCTACAATGACAGTATTGTTTAATTTTGCAAAGCAATATATACCATGACGACAGAATAAATTACAGAGGGTTCTCTTTTTTATCATTGTGAAAACCGCTTGACTGTATTTTACTTAAATTTTATTTGTGTAAAAGTTTATTGGTGTAAAATGCAACACAATAGGTTGAGGGTCACAACCCCATGAAACCTTTAACCCCACATTGCGTAGAAGAGGCCGAGGGGTTTTGAAACAGAGGTGATCTGGCAAAAACGATGCGCTGTTGTGATGCCTTCCATTGCCCGGCGTCCTTGCTTTCCTAACGATTGTAGATCCGAAGAATTTACGTAGTTTCAACTCACATTTGTTTCAAAACACCTCGGTCTCCCCAACAATCGCTATCATACACTTTACTGATACAATTATATGACTAAATTATCATGTATCTCGCACCCGCTCATTGGCCAATGGGGCCCAGATCTTGGCCATTTTGACCATTTTAATGTAATTCCCTACGTACCTACGCTGATCGGATGATCTCCCTGATGAAAGAAATGACCATCGCTTGCCTTTCAATCTAATACATCTTACAAGACTTTTTTATTAATCTCACATTATCAAAGTTTCCAGAAAAAAAACCAGAGTTGTTTATTTCATGCCGGCCGATGCGGAGATTACGTGCCGTACCAATTTGTTTTCGTTTAGGGGATATTAGAATAAGCTGGATACTTCAAAGTGCCCGTAAAATCGAGGGAGCAGTAACTGAGATCAGCATCAAAATTATTCTCGTCTCAAATTTAAACGACATTTTGTTTATTAAATACGATACCGGCTTAGGATCATGGTAATAATAATAATTCGGCTTACCTACGGCTACATGATACAAGAGACAACCAAGTAGCAAATTGGCTTTACAAGAATCCTATACAGCCATAATAACTCTAATTTAAGCTGTGTTTTATGGTAGACTTGCGTTGTCGCAGTAAAGTGTGGATACCTAAAAGTTTGTCACACTATCTACGTAACGCGCGGGCAACCTATCAGGCTGTGTGACATCTACTATGAGGATTCATACTTTACAACGTGCACGCAACGCTCACGTCGCGCACACGCGGTGTGCGTGGGCCTTAATGCGCGCAGGTATTAGACACACTGCTCAAGTGGTATGCTTGAGGAATTAATTGTTAAGAGATCGATCAACGGACTGATCGGCCGACAGGCTGGAATTTAATTAAGGGGATCATTGATTTCATTACGTCTTGTAAACAGACTTCCAGCCGGTTTTCATTATACGAGTAAATAAGTTTCAGACAAAAATTTCATTTTAGTGACAAGCTTTTATAGCCGACTGTACTTTTCTTTAGATATCCATCAAATGCCCACTGAGACGATTCTAAAGAGCCCAAATTCGGTGGGATTGCTTTTTCTATTATAGAGTTCCTATGGCCACCTTCCTGCTCCATCATCAGATCAGCCCCATGGTACCATATTATTGTATTGTCATCAAAGCTATGTCAGTATGCAAAATTTCAGCTCAAGATTCCACCCGAACAAACATACTTACATACATACATATATACATTGCAAGTTAAATAAAAGCTTGTAAAATGAATAGTTTCGGACGATACTCAGATATTTGTACTTTTTACATGTATTAATTCACAATTCTTTATTGCATTATCATGTAGTACATAAGATGTGACATTAAAAGGTTAAGTCCATAACATGAACCCTGTTAGGGCACAGCAATGCAGTTAGTAGTGGGTGTTAGCAGGTGCTTAATTAGGTACAGCGGAAGAGGTTTAAATACAATTGGTAACATTACAGTCATAATTAATATTGCAATTATGCTGTTGCTCTCGCGTAAATTTACATCGTACCTACCTATAATTTTTCCTCTAGTAAATTGTCTTCTGGCAAGTGTCTTACATTAGAAATTAGTTGAGTTAGTGTAATAGAAAAGGATCAAAATAGCACCACAAGGGTTCTTGTAATTTTTATTGCGGAACGGTCCGGAAAAAATAAATGCAAAACTAAACAAATACGTATACTTGTGAAAAATATGTGTAACTAAATTTGATTGGCAAAGCGATGGAAGCGTCTTTCGCATGTCCGGATGTTTGGATGGTCGGATTTCCGGCTGTTCTCGCAAACAGGACACATTTTTTACCTATTCTCATGACATTTTACGTGGTTCGATAAGTATATAATAGTTTTTTCTCTTTTTAGATTCTTTTGCAAAATGGCGAAGATACGGGTTGAAACTGTTGTTTATACCAAAGTGATTCAAATAAATCACACTTATATTATAAAGGCGAAAGTTTGTGATTGTGTTCATGTGTATGTTTGTTACTTCTTCACGCTCAAACGGCTGGACCAATTTTGATACATTTTGGCATGAAGGTAGACACCCTGGATTAACACAGGCTACTTTTTATTTCGAAAAAATGTAGTGTTCCCGTGGGTTGAGCGGGTAACACTGCGCGGCGCAGCTAGTCATAGATAAATCCTACTTAAAAATCAGTATTTCTGTCATTAGCAATGTGCCGACTCAGTCAGGCCGGGCGTTACCTGATGAGATGAGGTATCAATACCGTCGCATCAATCAATACTGATGACTGATGACAAACTGTTTCGATGGAATCATCACTGTTGCTTAACAGTGGACACCGGATCTTGTTCGGGTTTTGTAAATATAATGGTTTTGGTTTAAATAGAACGATAAATTGGAGTTGTTAATGCCTAATTTAGTCTACGAAATTTTCATTGTAACCATTTATTTGCCATATCACGAATATGCGCTTTTTCATTAGTACATTCGCTGAACAAAAATACATGACGCAAAGTGATAAATACTTTAATAAAAATTATAAATAAATTCTTTCTAGGACTCAGTATATCAGGTATTAGCAATGTGACGACTCAGTCAGGCCGGGTGTTATTTGACGAGATATTAATAGCGTCGTATCAATCAAGACCACTAGACCCCGCTTATAAGGGCGCCCGGGTAAGCCAAGCTAATGCTCAAAAAACATGTAGCGCTCACCACGCCCCCAAACGCTCTCTTAGTTCGCGGTCGACTGTTGACGAAGTAACATGCAATATTTCCACTGCTTACTTGGCTTATAAAGTGTTCAAAATATGCCTTATTGTATGGAAAATGCAGCAAAACATGTAGTCTTCAAAACCATGGGATTTCATTTCACAAATAAGCTATATTTTACTATTTTACAAAGAATGTAATAAGTTATAAATGTAGGTTGGTAACCTAGCGACGCGTTGATGTCTTCTGTCAACTGTCTCTTACTTTCGCTTGCTAATTTTGTAATTCCGTCTTTGTCTAACCTTTGCAGTGTTTTTAGTAGTGATGTGACTGATTTATTACTTACGTAGGTACGTAACCGATACCCGTTAAACAATATTGAACTTTTTAAAGAAGATAAACTTTTTTTATGTTAAGTAAATAAATGTACAATTATGAAACCATAAATGTCTAAACTGCTGATTTTCGATGAATTTTAGAAAACAGATAGTTGTAATCTTGGAGAAGGACTACTTAATATCCTGGATAAATACGATACATCTACCTATACATAAAATAAAGCTGATAGGGCTGATAAGCTGAGGGGATACTTATTAGAATACATAACAGAACAGGTTCCAATAGTTTTAAGATTTTTTATCTGTTTATCTTTTTATCCGTGTGTTTGTTTATCTGTTTGTCTGTTTATTTGACCGCGCATCATGTGAAAACGGCTGAACGGATTTTGATGAAACCTCATTAATCTGCCGAAAAAAAACCATACCAGAATGCATACCAGAAAAACGAATGCTGTGCAAAAAACACAATTGATTAACTGAACATGTCCTAAAAAAAAACTTTAACATCATACAAAACGAGATGACCTTTTTAACCGAATTCACACCAAAAATATGGTTCGTACATCGGATATATTTGGAAGTGTCACCAAAAATACTGACTTGCACACTAATTATCCTCGCACTGCACACTAAGATCCGACTCGGCTGGGTTAGGTTAGGTTAGTTTTTTTTTTATATCCAGTAAAACAGTTTTGCAAATACCTTTAAATAATATATTGAATTCGCATTATTTAGTGTGCAATAGTCAGTATTTTTGGTGAAACTTTCAAATATATATTTATAAATATAAATATTTTGATCGAAAACAGGGAATATACAGATATCGATTTAAATACATGCCTTTTTTTATTAGCTATAATACGCGTAGTTCTTATAGAATATTAGGTAGTTTATTTAAAATGTCATAAAAAGTCAAAAGCTGTACTTTGATGTTCAAACTATTAAGAATATCCCAGCAATCTATAGCAATTCGAGTGCATTTGTAAAGCATATATTTTATTTTTTTGTGAACCTTCTTCATTTGTGAGCATTTTCTACGGCATTGAAGTTATTTATAGCTGTATTGTTATTTAAGTATATTATCTGGGCATCATGGTAAGAAAATGAGTTAGGTTTACCAAAGCCTTTGAAATGTCCTGGCTATCATTAACAAAGTTATCAATTGTTGAAGCTGTTTTTGTTGTAGTCCGTTGTTGGCTTCATTTTATGCTTCGCGAAATACCTATTTGTAACAGTACCTTAGTATCGATACCTTTTGTGTCGTCTGTCTGAAAAATCAATATTAAAATAGCCACATAATATTACGACGTTCGTATTTTTAATGGTGCTTAAATCTAAAATTAAATTTTTGTGATAGTATGGAGCAATGATTTTTCACTTGACTGAGGACATCTGTAAGGAACAATTACATGGAGTTTTAATTGACCTATATTTACGCCCAAACCACACGTTTCTCATTTTTTTCGATATTATCAACATAAATCTGCATCAAGAGTGCAATGTTGAATCAGATTTCAATCTTTTAATAAAGAAAAATGTAACACGACCCTTAGTTATATGGCGAGAACTTTCAGCTGCGATACAGTATTTATTTATTTATTTATTAAAACTCCATTGCACAAAACAAAAAGTGTACAAATGGCGGACTTAATGCCATAGGGCATTCTCTACCAGTCAACCACTGGGCTAAACAGAAACATTTTATGGTGCAGGGCCTGTCAACGTGTCAACTATCAACATTATACCAAAAAAAGAGAAACTTATTTTACGAGTATATCATCCAATATATAGTATCCATATCGATTTATAGATTGAAACTCAAGCGGTTCAAGCCACATCTCCGTTAAAGCAATAATGTCTGGTTTCATATTTATTGTTTTTTCTAATAATAATAATATGAGTAGATTTACATTTAATATTTTTAATTGAAACGCATTTTAAACCATTCTCGTATTATTAATTGATTCCAATTAAAAACATATCTACATACATTCTGCAGTTTCTTTTTCGAGTGTGTCCCATCACTATCAAAAATGGCGCGAATCTTGCACCGCATGCGTCATTGCTCGCTGACCTTGAACTAGCCAATCACAGTGCACTTGTTGCCCTCCTCACCCCGCCAATTTGGCAACATGAGATACTAGAGAAAGTTTTATGAAGCGGGGTCTATAGGGTTAAGTTGTCTGTGATCAAGACTAATGACTGATGACAAACTGTTTCGATGAAATCATGAGTGTTGGTAAACAGATGATACGGGGTATTGTTAGGGTTTGTTAATATTATGGTTAAAATCGAATAATTATTATTATTGTTTTTTTTTGACAACGCGGTTGGCGCAGTGGTTAAGCAACTGCCTACTGAGCCGACGGTCCTGGGTTCGAATCCCGGCAAGGGAAAATATTTGTGTGATGAACTCGAATATTTGTGCCTGGGTCATGGATGTTATTTGTATTTAAGTATGTATTTATCTATATAAGTATGTTTATCGTTGTCTAGTGTCCATAACACAAGCCTACTCGAGCTTACTGTGGGACTAGATTGATTTGTATGAGGTTGTCCGATATTTATATTTATATATATTACCTATTAATATTAATTTTTATATTTTTTATTAAAGCATAGTAACGTCTGCTAACGTAAACCAAATCTTTACAATGAAGCGAAAAATTTAATGGTTCAGACAGGATTCGAAACTGCGTTTCCAACGGCTTTCCGGGCCAACACGGGCGTCCTACCAACTGGACCACCGAACCAGATGTCAGAGCCATTGAACCTTTCAACCAGTTGCTTCAACATGCCTTAGGGTGGCATCGTAGCGCCATCTACCGTAAAGATTTAGACTTTATAGTCGGCACCATCGTCCAATCCTGTCTGAACCTTAAATTTTTAAATTTTTCGTTTCATTGTAAACATTATTTATATTGTTGGTGACAACAAGTTTTGTAACTGGACCAACCATAATCATATGATCGTTGTATTCGCTTTGTCTCTGACATATATCCCCGAAATGGTCGATTTGTTATACTTTGGAGTTAGAATGAGAACAGCAGATGTTTTTACTTTAATAAATACCCTTAAACTCATTCTTAAGTCAGTCATTGATTAGCGATGTGACAACATCGACACAGCCGAGCTGGCGTTTGATAAAATATGAATAGCGCTGTATCAAATCAGTACTGATGACTGATGACAAATGTTATGATGGAATCATGACACTTTCGACTCTGCTATCTAAAGGTTGCCTGGAAGAGCTCGCTCTTTAGAGATAAGACCCTTTGTTGTCACCCTACTTTTTGTCTAATTATTTATTTGTTGTATTCGTTTTCCTTCAGTTCACAATAAAAAATATTAATATAGCTTAACAAACTGTTTCATAAGCTATCTTAAGATCGCGATCTGCATTGGAGCTTTTCTTTAGTGGGTACTAAATGGAAATATAATTTTCGTATAATTCACTTCTTGTTTCATCGTAAAGCTCCAGTAAAATAACAGAGATGCAACCCGATTTACGACATAAGAACTGTTTGTTTCGACTCACAAACTGCATCAAGACGTCCTCCTTTCCATTATCTTAATCTCAAGCATGTTTACGATTTGACGCATCGGTCGTTCAGTGTAAATATAACAAAAGCACATCTGCCAAGAACTGTTGTCCAACAAATGCAGCTGAAATCCAGCTAACCTGCCGGGAAGCAACAAGTCCTATTCAAAAATAAAGACGCTCAAGAATCTCTCAATGGAGCACAATTAAGATTCCCCGCGACTCCAGAGTGCCACCATGCATATAGAGTACTCGCGTCGCCGCGAAACGCAACTGTTTTACTATCCTCATAAATCTCACTTCACACCACACTGAGCACCGCCATCTCCGTATATTGAATAAAAATAAACGCAGGCGCCGACTACAAACGATTCTAAACCCAATCCTGTCACTTGCATGACCCGAATTCCAGGGGACAATAAAACCATCAAACCATTTAACGCTTCTCACGTCATGAACTCGCGTTTACTCGAAAAGACACATGTGCAGGCAAGTGTTGTACTTTAATAAGGACTCTTATAACACTTTGGGACGTTCCATTATGGAGTGTGGTTATCGAGTCGACCTTATGAGCATTTTTGGTGAATAAGTTCCTTCTCAACGTCACGTTTTCACAATTCATTGAAAACTAACGACATCGCTCGAGTGAATGCCGTCCAAAGTTCCTTTATTATTTATGGTGCCGTGTATTCGGAATTTTAATATAATGTTTTAGGTATTAAGCTTTGCGCAAATACACGAGATGAGAAATTTCCTTGTTTTGAGGAAAGTAATATTTTTCTACATTGTCAATATTGTCGTCTAAGATAAATTCGAATAACGTTAAGCTTCTTAAACATCGTGATTCTTTTCCCTAGCTTGTAACTGTAATCTCGAATAGGGGTGTAATTAAATGTCACTCAGGGTAACTTTGGCCCTTCCGTATAACATTGGCCCATACTTACATGATACATTGATCATACGTTGAACATAATACATTACATGACACAGATAAAGTACTTTAACTGTTTTGTTTGCAATTTGAAATACATTATTTATGCGCTGTAGCAGTAAAACAATTACAACTGGCAGTGTGTGTGGGTCCATGTTATAAGTAAGGGTCAAAGTTACCTTGATTGACTGTACATCTTTTTTATAATTCTTATTCTTGTAAGCCATAACTTAGCAACTGCGAGTCTCTAGTGGCATCCAAAGTTTCTGTCTCGTACCGCGAACTGTCGTTGTATCTGACACCAACTATTCTTGCTTTTTTTCACTTAGGTATTTCGCCAAGTTTCATTCGCAGAAACCCTCTACTGCGGGAGTCGGTGCAAACGCTGACAGTGATACATTTCTCGCCGGTTTTCGATTCTAAGTTTCGAGTTGGGAACAATAGGAGCAATGTACTTGTGAGTCGCATGAAAGACGCGGCTTTTCATTTCAGCGTGGAGGCATGAACAATGGTGTGACGCAGGCAGTCTCGGGGCCGGAACAATCGGCGATTAAAAATTGTTTTTAAAATGCTTTCCGATAAGCCGCTTGTAATCGTGGCTGTGGAACGATAATTGGATTTCATTTGTTTGTCTTTAGCGTCAGCTGCCGAACCGTTTTCATGTAGTTTCTTTTTGATCGTCTCAAATGTAGTTTGAATACAAATTATATCGAAGGTTGACTATGACATGACACATATTTTAACTCAAATTTTAGAAGCTCATGTTCAGAAAATGCTTAAGAATTACCCTTGCTTGCACGACACGACGATCTAATAGAAGAAGATAATAGTGGTAAAAATTTAGGGATGGAGAGATACATATTTAGTGAAAGGTCGTATTGGAAAGACAAAGAGACATTAAGAAGAACGGACTAGAGAGAACTGTACCAACAAGGGTTAAATAATCAAACAATCTATATATATATTACGCGAGGCCGATTTTTGTACATCCCATCAGATCTACAGTTATGGTCCGATTTTGATAAATGATATGTCATTAGATTCGTCCCATGCTGGAGATGTGCATAAAACTCTTGGATTTTTAATTTTTTCCCGAAAAAGTACTGAAAAATGGATTTGAAAAAACTACTGTGCGCTAACCACGTGACATTGACCACGTGACCTGTGATCCCTATTTTGACTTAAGATGACCAAATAATAATAAGCATGATTTGCTCACAAACCTGTAGTAAGTTGTTCAGTATGATGAAATATTATTTTTGAGTCGGCAACATAATATCCGCAACACTTAAAACATGTACGAATATGCAAAAATAATTTTACAGTTTGTTGACAATGAATGACAGTAATCATATTCTGACAACTTTTAATGTATTTTTTATTGGGGGCTATAATGTCAATGATCTAAATTGCCAGGTTGTTTTTCTTTTTAAAATGTTGATATGGAAACTTTTTTCGCATGTTAAAAATGTGGAGGAAAAAGCCGGTTAAGTGCGAGTTGGACTGGTGCTCGCAAGACCAGAAAAACTGACCGTCATTCAAGAATAGATTATTTTTATAAGCGAGTTTTACAATAAATCAAAGCAGAAAAAATGTAGTAAGTACAACTAAACGTCATTCAAATAAGTAAATTTATGATAGATTATTTTAAATATGATTATATAAGTCCATCAAAAAAGAAACCAAAGCAAATAGCATGAGTTATGGTAAATTAAATAGTATTTTACTAGAAAAAACTAAGTCCTTCCGCTTGAATGTCGACGGGATGGGAAATGTGGTCGAGTTGAGAATATGGACGAGTTGACAATGTAGCTAAGTTGGGAATTTATCTACATTGGTAATATGGATGAGTTGGTAAAATGGACGAGTTGGAAATGAGGTCGAGTTGAGAATATGGACGACTTGACAAAGTAGCTTAGTTGGGAATGTATCTACATTGGCAATATGGATGAGTTGGTAAAATGGACGAGTTGGAAATGTGGTCGAGTTGAGAATATGGACGAGTTGGCAATGAAGACGACTTGGTAATACGGACAAGTTGGTGATATGGAAGATTTGGCAATAAAGACGAGCTGATAATAAGGACAAGTTGGTATTGTAGACGAGTTGGGTGTATCGTCGAGTTGGGAATATGGACGAGTTGGAAATGTGGATGAGTTGGCAATGTGGATGAGTTGGTAAAATTGACAAGTTGGGAACATGGAAAAGTGGGCAGTTTTTTTTTATGTCATAGGGTGAAAACGAGCAAACGAATCGCCTGATGGAAACCGATTACCGTCGCCCATAGACACCTGCACACCTGTGGACGAGTTCGCATTATGGACGAGTTGGCAATGAAGACGAGTTGGTAATACGGACAAGTTGGTAATATGGACGAGTTGTCAATGTGAATGAGTTGGGAATATGGAAGAGTTGGGAATGTGGATGAGTTGGCAAAATGAACAAGTTGGGAACACGGACGAGTGGGCAATGAAGACGACTTGGTAATACGGACGAGTTGAGAATATGGACGAGTTGGGAATGTGGATGAGTTGGCAAAATGAACAAGTTGGGAATATGGACGAGTTGGCAATAAAGACGGGCTGATAATAAGGACGAGTTTCTATAGACGAGTTGGGTGTATCGTCGAGTTGGGAATATGGACGAGTTGGAAATGTGGACGACTTGGAATTGTGGACGAGTTGGGCCTATGGACAAGTTGGAAATGTGGACCAGTTGTATTTGTGGACGAGTTAGCAATATGGACGAGTTGGCATTGTTGATGAGTTGGAAATGAATGCGAGTTGGCAATGTAGATGAGTTGGGTGTATGGACGAGTTGGTAATGTGGACGACTTGGCATTGTGGACGAGGTGGGAATACGGATGAGTTGGAAATGTGGACGAGTTGGCATTGTGGACGAGCTATTATAAATGAATACATAAACAGTTACGCACTACATGATTTCCTTTTTAAAACCTGCGTAGTGAGTGCCCAAATCTGTCGTTTCGATTCATGTGCTTTTTCTGGAAATTGATAGAAATCGATCAAATCGATAAATTCTTCTTTCCTGAAGAAAGAACAACAAATTAAAATTCTACCAATCTTCGGTCCTATGAAAATATGTCAATATTTTTTTCAAGATATGGGATTATTTTTATGAATTAAATTTTTCCATAAAAAATAATATACATTTTATTTGTGGAACAGATCAGCAGATCACATGTCATTAATGCACAAGTTATTTTTACAAAAGAGTTGAAAAAGTTGTCACGATGAAACTGGCAGTTGGCTATCAGGCCTAGCTCTAGCCTGGCATGTTTCAACGTTTTTAAAACATTATTTTAACGTGTTTTTTTACAGTATTTATTCTTCGTTCGCCAAAAACTTCTTTTCGATAAAGTAGTTATTTTCTGTAACACTACCGGATTTCCATATTCTAGCGGCGGTTCGACGCCGCAACGGGCCTCTAGTAATCACTTAATGAACGTTAACGTATCAAGTTCCCCTAAGTTTGTTCACGCGAGAGGCGACACCGCGTTACAACATTAATTCCAAACTTACACAGCATACTAACCTGGAGCTTGTCGTGGGTAAACTTCTTTACCTACTTAAGTAACTCTTCAGCCATGCCTAACAAAACCGTTTATAAATACCGGCCAAGTGCGAGTCGGACTCGCGCACCGAGGGTTCCGTATAAACACTTTCCCTCTTAACTGGCCGGGTTGAGTTAAGTTTGCACCTCGTTTGTATCAAAGAGGAATACGACACAAGGAGGAGTAGGGAATAGCACCCATCATAATGATTCGACGAAACAGTACCGCAGAACATCTGCGAGGAAAATATCTAGAATATTCTCGTGCTAAGAAATCTCGGATTGGAATGTAATTATTCGGTTAGCTGAATAAATTAGAGGAGAATAGTATTGTGCCTTGTTAAAAGCTTCCAAGCCGACAGTAAGCGCATTGGCATGGAATCAAACTGTTCATACAAATAACATTGTTGACAGCTTATTAGTGGAAGTTTGCAAGCTCTTAACATTGTTCATGGTTTATGCAGGGCTAATAATATCTTAGATTATAACGGGTCGGTGTGCATTGCGGAATATTTAGTTGGTAAACTAATTAATATTTCGAAAAACCGGTCAAGCGCAAATCGGACTTGCGCACGAAGGGTTCCATAGGAACTATTGTTTTACAAGAATGTTTGCCCAGTGCTTTTATAGTGATCATTGTAATAATAGGTACATACTTAATGAACATTTCGATCTCTTTCGATTCATATCTATTATCATTCAATCATTTGAATGAAAACGTAGAACACCCTAAAAAACACAGGGCAAACATTTTTATGATGAACTGAAATATTTGTTACTGGGTCAAAATTTAAACTGGTCTCAGGCACAAACTCAACTTTGCCGTTGGAAAAGGATTGTCCCCATATATCGACATAGGTCGCGGTTGGTTTACCAACTACAAAAATATTCATTTATTGTAATGTAACTACAAAACTGTTTTCCAAACATTTTATTTACTTATCCTACATACTGTTGCTTCTTACCAAATTTCATGACTCTAGATCAACGGGAAGTACATTATACGTAAGGTTTTGATTCTCATGCCGTCGTCAACAAATGCCACATAAATGCTCGTATTTTTTGATTGACTTAGAATTTTGATTTAATCCTGTTCTGCGCAATAATAAATTGTTGTAAATGGCCGAATAGTGAACATAGTTAAAGTACGAATATCGTGGCGCAATGTCCGATAGTGTCAAACATCAAACAGAAGCACAGAGGTTTTACAAACGTAATACGCAAGCTAAATTCAGTCGTCTTCAAGAATAGGTGTAAAAGGTGCCCGTGCGCAGACGATGTTATCGCGAGAAGCGGAACGAGCGATAAAGAAACACGAGCGAAATCGGTTGCTTACTGCTCTTAAGCCATATACCTAATGCAAGTGTCAGGTGGAAAAGTGCATTTTATGCACATGGGAGACGGGTGGGTTTGCATTGAAATAAAATGTTTGCGTCTGATACGAGTTTGATGGTTGCGGTGGTACAGCAATTTACGTGTGGTATATTGTGCCTATGTTTAGTTAGACTGATTGATTTTTAGAGGTAGGTTAAGAAATATGACTGTGTACTTGTAAAATTGTACATTATATATCTAGAGCGGTGATATCATGAATGACCCAAAACGCAGGTTTATATGCGACACACTAAGTTAACGGACCGGCCACGGACAGTGGCAGCGGTGACCGGTACGTGTGTCTCGCTCACTCTTATAGCCGCCGCACTCGGATCTCTCCCTCAACCGCTCGCCGCGCTGCTGGCCGCCGAAGGCTTGGCATGTCAGTAAGCACCATATTTTTCAGATTATAATATCTATATGTGAGCTTAGGTTCACCTACTAATAAAACAGGTAGCCTATAAGCCTTAATATTCGTGAAAACTACCGTCTGTCTGTCTGTTTGTCCGTCTGTCACTAGGCTGTATCTCATGAGCCGTGATAGCTAGACAGTTGAAATTTTCACAGTTGATGTATTTCTATTTTCTGTTGCCGCTATAACAACAAATATTTAAAAAAGAATAAAATAAATATTTATAAGTGGGGCTCCCATACAACAAACGTGATCGGTTGCGTTAACTTTGCACCTCATTTGTATGCGGCGCACCTCAGTTGGCCGGTTTTTCGTATTTTCGTGGCTTATGTAAACGCAACGAAAAACAAAATTTATTCTGCCGTGAGTACTGTTGCGGCGGCGGCTCGTACAATTTAAATTGATGGCCAATCCATTAAAAAGCTAGTGTGACGACCGAAAGCTTTGACTGCATATTTGTGGTCACTTTACTCTTTAAAATGTATTTTTACTGTGCATGAAATTGTTTCGGGATTTTATCTTAATGAGCAAGTACCGCATCGCTGTGGTTAAATGTACTCGAGCTCATATTAGGTGTCATTTATAATAGCCGTAACCACAATTAATTAAATTAATTAATATCTGTGTGGGCTGAAGACCACGTTGAAATATGACTTTTTTACGTTTTGAAACCCTAGATCTGCGCTATCTTGAAAAATCTCGCGATGCCGAATCGACCGAAAGTCTATGTAATTATTGAAGCTGCTCACAAAATTTCAAGAAAATCGGCTATGAAATGCGACCTGTAAGCGAGAACAGCCAAGCAAACGGACATACTAAAGACTCATTCATCCAGCTTTGCAAAACCCCATGTTGTATTAACTGGAAAAGAAATTCCTTTGCTATTCCACAAAGCGGCGTCTCGGTCAAGTGTGCTGTGTGCGTACGCACTAGGGATTTGACACTCACTGCAGAAATTTTGGCACTCTGAGTTACAAAAGTGAACCATCAAAAGACATTGATTTTAGAAAACGAATCCGAACCCAATATGTTGACTAGGGGTCATCCATAAATTACGTCACACGTTAAGGGGGAGGGGGGGGTCATACCAAACGTGACAGTACATGTTAAAGGTATAGCAAAAAAGCGTGACATAGGGGGGGGGAGGGGTTCAAAAAGTCGACATTTTGTGTGACGTAATTTGTGGATGACCCCCTAGAAGTATTCAATACATATAATATTTGCATTTGGTCAAACCATCCGGCGTAAAACGACGCCATTAACTCTGAATTTGTTGTCTTTGTTGTCAAATCAAGGATGCCGGCTATACACTCTCAATGACATCATAATCGGATGACTGTTGATTGATGCACAAACCAAACACGTCCGCGCCCGCATGACGACTGGGATCCGCATTAGGCATGTTATTGATGGGATTACAACTGTTTTCCAACTCAGGACTAATTGAACGTTACATTTTAAGGTATAAACATTTATTTGGTGTTATAGTAACTCAAGGAGTTGACTATGGATAGGGAAAGTTGGAGACAGCTACATACTACATCAGCTACACCGACAAGAGTTTGACTCTTAAATTTATGATGATGATGGTTTTTACTTAAAAACTTCAAACAAAATAAAATAAAATAAAATTACTCATAAATCTAGGTTACATTATACCCTAAATGTAAAATAAAAACTATAATTAGAACTACACCTAAAAGGGCCTCGTGGCATTGCGCCAAACACGCTGGCAGCATTTCCTTTGCGATGCTGAACCGCTGAGCGAGGAAGCTGCCAGCCCTGGTCGCCAGTGGTTCCATAGGTCCTTGAAGACATGAGCGCTTGGACCCCGAGGGCACAGGGTTTAGATACCAAATGCCGTGAAACGGAGTTGGGAGCCTGATTTGAAATTTTTAGATCATAGATTGGCGCTCTTCGGCTCTTAGCTAGTCGGGTTACACTCACATGATCGGTTAGATGTGGTGCTACTCTTCACAACCAATAAAGTACAGTTCTCGGGAGATTAGTGCAAAGATCAGAAGGGAAAACCGTAGACGGTTCCACGGAGCCACAGAACAGAATATATATTCCTTCGTTTTATTATAAAGTTATCTGCCTTCTTTCTTTGGTATAATTAAATAAATATATTTTGTCAGGTATAAAAGAACTTATGAAATTATAATGGATAAAACCTTAACTAAATACATTAAATTAAATCTAAACCTTAAGCTAAATCCCCTAAGTCGTAAACCGAGGAAAAGGGTTCCCTTCCCACAAGACTGGCTGCGTTCCCTCTCTGGATAGATATGCCTATTCTTTGGCTGAGGAACGAGCCAGCCTTATTGTCTCCAGTTATATTTCTTCTTTTACATTTATAGTAAATAATGTTTTGCCATCGTACTTATAATTCTATCTCAAAATTTTTCGTAAAACTTATTAAGAAATCATGTCAATTACAATTGCAGCCGATAGAAAATATCTGTACCTACATCGTTCTAAATATCCTTTGTTTCGGGTTTTATCATCACGGAACCCTAAAATCACGATAATTGATCATCCGGTGTATCTGTAGCGTAGGTGATCGCTAACTGTAATTAGTGCCATTAAACCGCATCGCCGTGATTTGATTAATGGCCGGAGCGAGCCGCTGTTTTCGATAATCGATATGAGTGCTTGTGACACATGTTCGTTAGTCTTGTTTTGTGTTTTATTGGTGCAATGCAGGGTAGAACAGGGTAGATAGAACTGATGGCGTCTGGGGTCGACGAAATTTACCAATACCCGAAAAGACCGTTAGCGACCAGGACACAGCTTGGGTGGATGATCAGAAAATGGGAAGAATGTTTTCGACTATGCACCAGTATCTCTTTGGCCCTATGGTTGGCTAGTAGAGAATGACATTGCTATTAAACCGCATCGCCGAAATTTGATAATCAATATGGGTGCTTGTGACACATGTTCGTTGGTCTTGTTTTGTGTTTTATTGGTGCAATGCAGGGTAGAACAGGGTAGAACCATTGGCGTCTGGGGCCGACAAAATATACCGGAACTGACCGTTGGCGACCAGGACACAGCTTGGGTGGATGCCCATAGGATGGGACGAATGTTTTTTCGACTATGCACCGACATGAAGTATCTCTGTTTGGCCCTATGGTTAACTTGTAGAAAATGCCATGTAGCATTAAGTTCGCCTTTTGGACTAACTTTTTTTGTGCAATAATGTTTAAATAAATAAGATATAAATTGAATAAGTAAGTAAGTAATTCATTCATAAAAACGTACACTCGTGTTTAAATTTAAAGACGTGTAGGGATATGCACTTGCCAGGAAACCTTTGAGTTTCTGTAGCTAAAAGCTTTCTAGGAGAGATCGCTGCTTAGTGATAAGATTCCATGTTAACTAATTTTCAAATCCTTTTTTAGGGTTCCGTACCTCAAAAGGAAAAAACGGAACCCTTATAGGATCACTTTGTTGTCCGTCTGTCCGTCCGTCCGTCTGTCAAGACCCTTTTTCTCAGGAACGCGTGGAGGTATGAAGCTGAAATTTATATCAATTACTCAGGTCTACTGTCTACTGTATTGAAGCTGTGAAAAAATCAAACTTCTAAGCCAACGCAATCAAAAGATACAGCCGTTTATGCCGCAAATTTTCGACACTTGCAAGGGAATCAAAACCTACAGGGTGCTTCCCGTGAACTCAGAATCTTGAAATTTGGTACGAAGTCTTATAGCATAGATAAAGGAATAATTACGAAAACCATAATTTTTTTTTTTAATACCTAACTTTGCACCAAATTTATATGGGGCGCTATACATACCAGGTGCAAACTTAACTTAACCACTTAGGGATGGAAAGTGTTTGTACGGAACCCTCGGTGCGCGAGTCCGACTCGCACTTGGCCGGTTTTTTTATTTTTTATTTAGTGCGTATTGAATTTGTATATTAATTAATACGTGGAGCATGAACTGCATATATATGGTAAGGCATATTTTCAGAACACTATATTAACTCTCACGGACAGTACGTTGAGAGACGTACGAGTAAATTAGGACTCTTGTGATACCACGTCTGTGGACGGCGATTTTTATCTTCGCAAAGCTGTCACCCTTTATACAGCCGGTTAATAGTTTTTATGTAAATGCCTTGTGCTGTTTTTGGCTTTTACTTTTTGTATGAGTTCTATCTGTGTCTCATCATGCCATTTTCGAAATGGTCCTGTAACCGTGCGTGAACATGTTAAAACACATATATGCTGTAAAACGTGATGAACGTACGGAATGAAACTTGAAGTGAGATATGATGGTTTCGTGTAGCTATACTTAAATAAATGATAAGGCATCAATCAGTCACATACTCACATTTGTCGTGAAGAATGATTTATCGTTTATCAATCGCGTGATAATTGGACCATCATAGATTCACACAAATACCAATCCTTGGACCTATTAGGCTATTATTTACAAAACAAATGCAAGTCAACAACACAATTAACAATGATTTATTGTTTTCAGGTACTGCCGATTGATTCCATTGTTTCAGTGAGTACTAACAAATGGGTTTCGTTTAGGATTCCGTGGGGAGACTGAAATACCCTTCCTTATATATCGAAGTCAGTCTGTCGCTCTTATTGCTTATTTACGACATTACAGTCTTATTAAAATCATTCGTGAAATGTCACTATTTATATTAAAACTGCTTACAGTTATTTGGAACTTGTACGTAGCCGTAAAAGCGCATTTTCAATATTATAATTGAGTTATTAAATTGATAACTGAAGCCCAGTATCACTTGTTGAAAAGTGACCATTATCCAGTTGAGTCGTCGCGCGTCGTGACGTCAAATGTTGCGATAATGTGTAACAATGCGGTTCGTGACGTGAAGTAAGTACGACACCGCTTTGTTACATAAAATCGCAACATTTTACGTCACGTTGACGTAAAATGACGCCGCGTCATACATTACATGACCCATGTAATGTAGACATCCACGGGACAACGACGTGACGTGGAACAATACGGTAACGTGCTAATGTATAATCAGAGTGAATTTTTTGTAACTGGAATCGGTCATTGTCAGATTTAGGTTAGAGGTTAGATTTTACTACATTAAGGATTCCAGGGCCAAATTATCTGATAAATTGCCTGTGAAAATAAAGAACGTTCCCTCTTCAATAATCCGATGTAATAGCAACATAACCTAGATTACTAAAAGCTCTTAACTTTTGACCACCGGAGGGACGAATTTTGTTTTTGAGCTGACAATTTAGTCCATTGAATGAGTCCCTCCAAGGGGGGTCTAGAGTGCGTGAGTTAGTAACGTAAGATGTTTTTTCGGAAACATGTCAAGAGTCCCTAGGTAATAAACATACTAAAACCCCGGGACACTAGGAGGAGCCCCGGAGTGGGGGGAGGGGGGGAAAGGGTCCATTTTTTCATTTTTCGCTTAAATCTCAAAAACGGTACATGTTAGAGAAAAACTTTTAAGGAAAAGTTGAAAGGCCATAAAATTATCTACAAGTTGTACCTAAATATTTTTTTTCTATTCGCAGCCGTTTTCGAGCTACATCCCATGAAAGGTGAAAAATTCGAAAACTACCCTTATATAATATTTTGACAATCGATTCCTCCTAAAGGCTTCCATGGAGGAATGTGTTTTTTTTACCAATTATAGACCTAATTAAGAGCAATCTATCAGTACCGGTCACAAGTTGCACTTTTGAGCTTTTTGGAAGAAAAAAAATAAAAAGGTCAAGTTGCGTAACTACACCCTAATATAATATTTTGACAATCAATTCCTCCTAAAGGCTTCCATGGAGGAATGTGTTTTTTTTACCAATGATTGACCTAATTAAGAGCAATCTATCAATACCGGTCACAAGTTGCACTTTTGAGCTTTTTGGAAGAAAAAAAAATAAAAAGTTCAAGTATCGTAACTACCCTAATAAAATTCAATTCCCCGTAAACGCCTCCGTGGTGGAATCTGGTATTTTTATCAATGATAGACCTAATTATGAGCAATCTATCTGTACCGGTCACAAGTTGCACTTTTGAGTTTTTTTGGAAGAACAAATAAAAAGATCAAGTTCAGTAACTCAAACTACCCTAATATAATATTTTGACAATCGATTCCTCCTAAAGGCTTCCATGGAGGAATGTGTTTACTTTACCAATTATAGACCTAATTAAGAGCAATCTATCAGTGCCGGTCACAAGTTGCACATTTGAGTTTTTTGGAAGAAAGAAATATTTTTTGATCGATTGATGTGATAAACATGGGTATGTAGTATGGGGAAATTGTTTGAGCCAAAATCATTTTATACTGCGTGTAACTCAGAAACGGTAGGATATAGGAAAAAATTATTGAGGTACAACTTGTAGATAATTTTATGGCCTTTCAACTTTTCCTTGAAAGTTTTTCTCTAACATGTACCGTTTTTGAGATTTAAGCGAAAAATGAAAAAATGGACCCTTTCCCCCCCTCCCCCCACTCCGGGGCTCCTCCTAGTGTCCCGGGGCTTTAGTATGTTTATTACCTAGGGACTCTTGACATGTTTCCGAAGAAACATCTTACGTTACTAACTCACGCACTCTAGAACTTTTTATTCAATGGACTAATTACCCGAATGAGTCTCTGCGATTGACATTATAACGTTTTACCTTATTTAGACACTCTATCTCAACCCTATTAACTATACCTTAACCTTACGGCTTCCAATAAAAAAATCTCTTTTTACAAATGTTTATGCGATTCGAAATATATACCGACATTTTATTCGTTATAGGACTACTAAAACTTCATTCTAAACATCTGGCGCGTTCAATTCATGTTGATGGCTATATTTTGTTTTATAGTTAATTTAAGTTTATCCGTAGAAAACTGGGCTATCATAGTTTTATTATTGCAGACTTATATTTAAATATAAACAGGGCCGCGATTTTATGGCGCTCGTTTCAACTGTATAAAATAGAAATGTAGATTATGGTTTATAATATCATAAAACCGTATAATATATCTTGAAGAAGAAAGAAATCAAAGAAGGATAAAGAGAACCTTTTGAAATAAACCTAAGAAGTATAACAGCTAGACTAGACACGTCTCGTAAATTGACACAAGAAAACGTTTCACAATAGATTATCAGAATAATCACTTTTTTTAACAATTAAAAATTGAAAATAAAAAAAATCCCCGACCTTACCAAACATAGCAAAGATGGTTCTTAGGCTTTCGATTTAAAAAAACACATTGAAATTGGACCATCCTTTTAGAAGCTACGATGCCACAGACAGACACACACACACACAGTCTACACATGTTAAACTTATAGCACCCCTCATTTTTGTCGGAGGTTAAAAAGTAAGGTTAGAAGTATCAAGTGAATCGTTTGATTTTAATCTTGATCCTGAAAATAGCCATAGGTACTTACTCTGACGACTCGTGAACAAATCGGCTTCCGATAGTCCGATAAAAAATTACGCCAATTTTGGCGACCTCTACTGCCAGTTTTCGGCGTTCAGCACCGTAAGATCCATCCATTGCATCTCTCCAGAGATACTTGCACCTCTAGCCCAACTGTCAGAAGCGACTGTCTCGCGCGAGATAATTGCCTGTCTCTTTCTGTGCAGTAATGTGAGAGGGTGACGGGTGGCTCTATGTCACGTAAAACGAGCCGCGAAGCATAGTTATCCTAGACGGGCTGGGGCGGCCGACGGGACGAAGAAGATAGTTATGCCCATATTTCTAAGAGATAGCATAACAACGGATTAGCAAGCTTATGTGACCGTCGATGGGCTGACCCGGATTACAGTGGAGACTGCGAACTGGCAAACTTGAGATGCCCTGTTACTCGTAAAGAGATTAATGATATATTATATTCAGTGGCCCACTTTTGAGTATCGTAAAACCCCGTAACTTCGCCTGGAATCTGGGATCTACTTGAGATTTTTTTAAAGTTGAAATTCCCGTCTAGTTTTTAGACAACTAAAAACTAAAACTAGAGAGTGTTTTTTATATGTATAAGGCAATATTTATTCTTGCATCAATTGTGGCTAGCTTAAAAACTAGGCGGGAATTTCAACTTTTATAGATATAGGCGATGATAGGTATCCCAGGCAAAGTCACAGGGTTTTACGGTGCCTAAACTGCCTATTCTCATCCTGTCATATTGAATGTTGACTCTGTAATAATGATAGTAAGTAAGAAGCGACCTACCGTTAAAAACGACAATACTTATGCATTATCCATCACAAAACAGGTCGAGAAAAGTAGCAAAGTGACGCTATTGTCTCCAAGAAAATAACTGAAGAGAAAATGAGAAAAGAAACTAACAATTGTTAAATAATATCCGCGGTAGAGCGTTGCAAGGCATACCGGGCGCTGTCACCGAACGATGTAGTCCCCGTTTTTAGGGTTCCGTAAACAAATTGTTTATCGTACAGTGACGTTCTAAACGTGACCAGGGCGCTGATTTGTAGAATCTTTGTAATATCTTAAATTAAGCAGTACCCGGTTTTATCAAGGCATTATTTTTTGACGACGCGTTTGGCTCGGTTTGTAGACATCTACCTACTGAGCTGGCGGTCCCGGGTTTATGTGATGTTTGTGTGATGAACTCGAATATTTTATGCTTGGGTCATGGTTGTTCTATGTATTTAAGTATATATTTATCTATATAAGTACGTATATCGTGGTCTAGTACCCATAACACAAGCCTTCTTGAGCTTAATTTGGGAGTAGATCGATTTGTGTGAGGTTGTCCGATATTTATTTATTTATTTATATAGAGAGTGTATTAATTTTTGCCATTCGGGTACATGGAGTATTGTAAAATTAGAAACATTGCTCGCTTCAATAATTATACTGAAGCGATACGAAACTAACAGTTTACAAAGTTAACAGCTATCAAAAAATCAAAATCATGTTATGAGAAAGAAAATGTCATTACGGTTCAATTCGAATAACGTCTATCGCAAAAGTAGAAGTAGAGTGGAAATCTCATTTTGGCGTTAGAGAAACGCCGAATTGAGGCTTAATGTATCTTAAAAAGAAAATACCGCAAAAGTGTAGTTTTATATGATTACTAATAGCTGCGCCGCGCTGTGTTACCCGCTCATTCCACTGGAACACTACATTTTTTCGGGATAAAAAGCAGCCTGTGTGTCAATCCAGGGTATCAGCTATCTTCATACCAAAATTTATCAAAATTAGTCCAGCCGTTTGCGCGTGAAGAAGTAACAAACATGGAGGTACACATAAACTCACGAACTTGCGCCTTTATAATATCAGTGTATCAACTCGTAGATAATTCTTTGATATCTTAACTACGGAACCCTTTTCTCTTCGTGACCCTCCGCGCGCTTGGCCGGTTTTACCATTTTTATTCACTTTGTTTTTTATTTCACCGGCGACACAAATTGGGATTTTTTCATAAGAATATTCCTCCTTTCTTTAACAAAGTTTCAAAGTGGCGTTATTGAATTTTCTCAAGTTTTGATAGGTTTTTGCGTCGATTGTTGCTGTTGGGCGGAGTTGGGTTAGTCCAGTAAATTAGGTGGCAAACAAAATTTTCTTCGGCGTTGTTAAACGATTTTGGTTGGAATTCAATTAACTAGTGAGCGTTTTAACTTTTGACCTCTATTGTGTGTATATGAATAGATTGTTTAGTTGAAAACAGTTTACGAGTCATTTGGTTTTGTCCTTTGTTAACGAAACTTGAATACAATACAATATTGAAGACACTAGGAAATCGCATTACAAATGGGTTTACTTTAGTAGGTATTTAATTGCTATTTTTTGACTACATCGTGTCTAAATATTACTCGGAAAAAACTCAAAATCAATATTTTGTCTTATCTTTCAACTGATTTTTGTCGTTATTTGATTTCGTTAACCCATAATAATAAACCATCGAGGTTTTTATATATATTATCGCTTTATTTAAAACAATGTTTCTATTATAAAATAATTTGTTTTTTAAAACCGAATATACTCAGATTTAAACGAGCAATTATCTAGTTACCATGTTATTCTCCTTACAAGTTGGCTGGTACTTTTACAAGGTATAATTAAGGAATTTTTGATAGCGGGGTGGCATCGGTTGCGCCGAAAAAATAATTACATTGACATGCTTCATGTATGTAGAAATTGTAGGGTTCAACGAATAATTGAACTCGTATGAATTCTTAAGGAATATTGATCCAAACTTGAAGATTTCCACACTTTTGGTATAACAACAAAACTTAATCGCGTATTTGTAACCGCAATTAATGAATTAATATCCAGGGTTAATTCGGCGTGACATTGCAATATCTCCAAAATATCATCTATTTGTTGTTGATGCAGACGCAGCTGTTGACTTTTTTAGACGATATGGGTTATATTTATATATCTCTCACGTTGTCCGTATCTACTACTAAATTTTGTACTGCACCAAATTCTAGTATCTCTGTCAATTTTTGGTAGAGCATGCCTTTTTGCATTAAGGTATATAAAATATCCAAATATATATTTCTTCTGCGGAGCGATATGGTCGCCATCTTAAATATACGCTTCTCAAAGTGAAATTTATTAATATCAATGAGAAAGAAAATATAAACGAATTCATTTGAGTAGAGCTTATCGCTACAGTAAACTTGGCGGTGAAAATCTTTGGCGCATATATTATCATTAGACCAACGGCTATGATTCAAAGGAAAAAGACATCTAATAGTCTGAGTTTGTTTTAACTGAAAACGGCTGTACAGTCAACATCTAAAATAACTGTCAGTTTAAGTATGCAATGACGTATGTCTGTAACATTTTCGGCTACTTTTGATGGTGACCGTACTAGTCTCCAAGCAATGTTTGCTCCAACCGTAATCAAGAAAAAGGATTTCTATCGTCGGCGGGCTTTCATCCATCCCGGACGATATTTCCCAGTTTGTTGTTCGGCTTTCCCTTGTAAACAGCGCCTTACAAAAAGTCTTAATACTTCGGGCTGTCTGGAAAGCGAAAGTTTCGTGAGTTGAAGAGCAATCTAAACTTCGAAAAATTCTTTGCGTAATTAAAAATTCCTCCAACTCGTCCCTAGTTCACATAAAAATATTAACTCGCTCTTTAGAATATGGAATGAAGTTGGGGTTGGATAACGGCTTAAGGATAGACCACACCGCTGCTCATTACACGGTTACGGTGCGCTTACGTTACCGTTTATGTCGCAAAAAACGTACATTTCCACACTCTCAAGGGAAACAAAATGATAGGGTAGGTACTTCCCGATGACTTAGAACTATGAAAATAAAAATCTGAAAACTATACACTTGTAATAAAATCATAAAAAATATAGTCCTTTTCAAACATCATATTTGGAGAAGTCGGTTGCGTTATGTTTGCATCTCGTTTGTATCCGGCGCCATATATTTCAGGTAAATTTAAGTAAGGTCAGGCAAACTTAACTCAACCAGGCAAATTAAGATGGGATAAGCGAAAGTTTGTACGGAACCCTCGGTGCGCGAGTCAGACTCGCACTTGGCCGTTTTTTTGGTATGTAATACTTATCAAAGTCTGTTTGATGACACGTATGGTTGTAGTTCTAGAACAGCCTTTGCTTATCTATTGTTTAGATAAGCTCTATTATTACGAATTCATTTTGGTCTTACACACATGTTAAACTAAAACACATTACGCAGTTCATCCATCAGTCCATCACTTCACAGCAAATACTCATTTTCCGTCCCCGTCTCGGCCATCATTCCTCTGCCTGTAAATCCTAACGATGCTTGCAACATTTTGGCATGTGGCGCGACACCCCATGCATCACGCTAACAATGACACGCCGGGAAATAGAATGCACTAGACCTGAAAGCGAAATGCTGATTATTTATTACCTATACTTATTTCGAGGTGCACTAATCGCTTGAGCTATGCATTCTCTAATCTAATATCATTATAAATAACGTGATGCAGGATCGTCATTTCTTTTGTATGGGCGCGCGCGGCGCCATTGCCAGTCTGGCGCCATCTGTTGTACATAAATTCCATTGTCCTCTCATCACGCCGTAACGGCTGCACGAATTCAAACCAATTTTGGTACAGGGATAGCTGGACATCCAAAGACGGTTATGGGATACTTTTTACCCGTCTACGGTAAAGAAAAAAAATGCGGACGAAGTTGCGGGCGCCTCCTAGTCTTTAATATGTATAAAAACTTTTAAACTGACGTAAAAAAAAAACCATCGTCAAAATGACACATAATTTTTTATCAGCAACAAGCTTCGTCCAAGTGATACAATATAATAATCCGTAACACGCTTTGTCAATAACCCATCAAAAATCAAACTCCGGCCTGACGAGTACCTGGCGGAAATGTTCCAAAAATGCTAGCAGCATTGCCAGCGATATTTGCTGAACCAGGTACGAGCCAGACCGGGGGTCACAACCTCTCTCTCTCGTACGTAAAAATTGTTAGGAACAGCGACACATTGTCTCGAACTGATATGGAGCTCATCATCAGATCAGGGACAGCTATCCGTGCTGCTAAGTGACTAACGGCCCCATGGTTTTGGATCGCCTTGCGGCCCTCGGCGCCCGCGCAGATAGTGCGGCGGGAGGAGCAAAGGGCTCTTGCATTGTCACTACTGGACCTTTGGATCTTCACCAACTTTGCTAAACCCGCTTCAGGATCTAAAAAAGAGCGTTTACTTTGTGAAGATTGTATTTGTTGAACAAAGTTCTCAACATATTAAGCTTGAAACTGCTCTAGACAGGTCATCGAAACAAATCTAGACTAACCCCAGACAAACAGAGCAAATCAAGTCTACAGCTTCACTAATAGACTACTGCGAGAACCGAACTTCCCTCAGTTAAATCTTTTGGGCTAAGTTTAAACGGGGAGCATTATTTGTCCAACTTTCCACAATGTTGGCAAGCGTAAACAAGACGAGTTGTTTTCACGGATAATGTTTGTCGAAGTAAAATATTGAGCTTGAGAAAATATTGATGTGAATAGATTTTATATGCCAGACAAAAGAAATAGAGAGATTCTGTATTTTTAGGGTTCCGTACCAAAAGGGTAAAAAACGAGGTCTTATTACTAAGACTCCGCTGTTCGTCCGTCTGTCTGTATGCCTGTCTGTCCGTCTGTCACCAGGCTGTATCTCATGAACCATGATTCTAGACAGTTGAATTTTTCACAAATGATGTTTTCTGTTGCCGCTAATAACAACAAATACTAATAGTAAGGAACCCTTTGTGCGCTAGTCCGATTCGCACTTGGCCGGTTTTTTGATCGTACACGGTTTTTGAGGATTCAAGGTATCACTTTTTCTTGAATGAAGTTTAAATCTTCTCAAACTTATCGGGTTTAGATTTCACGGCAAAGATCAAATCGTCCAAATTCGATTTTTACACCGAAACCCTGACAATACAAACTCGGAAAAGAATGTCGAGAAAAAAGTTAGGCTTCCGAAAGTTAAATGGGAAAGTTAGCGGGCAAATTGACAGTCTCGACAAGGAGGATGTCGGCCCGCTCAATGGTGGTAATCAAATTGCTTTTGACTACGGATTGTTACGATCGTTCTCGGCGTTTGCCCTTTCGGACGTCTGACCATTATTCCAGATTTTAGGTCAGCACTAATTTACGAAAGAAGAAGAAATTATTGACTTACTGTTGAGTTTATTTCGGCTTTCTTCTCAAGAGCTCCACTTGTGAAATGCCGGTAGATTCGGATTCAGACTTGCCTATAATTAGGCCACGTGGTCTATAAATAATTGTAATCAATTCCAATAAACTATTTGATTCAGATTTTTGAGGGGCTAGCGCATCTTGCGATATCTTTTTTTTATGTCATAGGGGGCAAACGAGCAATCGGATCCCCTGATGGAAAGCGATTACCGTCGCCCATAGACACCTGCAGCACCAGAGAAGTCGCAAGTGCGTTGCCGGCCTTTCAGGTGGGAGTACGCTCTTTTCTTGAAGCACTGTTGCTTATCGTACGACTACGCATCTCCCGGCTTGCTCGTACGGTATTGAAAGAAAAGAGACATTGGTACGTTTTGCGTTAGAGGTTTCTAGGAATCTAGAAAAAAAACACAATAGCAGCATTCAAAAGGCGAGTTATGTCGCCAAAGAAGACAACAGTGAACAGCAAACTATATACGAGTTTTAAGGCGCTCTTTTCCCAGTAGACGCCGAACTCACTCATTTTGGAATGAGTCGTAAACATATTAAGCAGTGTTTGAATAAGTTTCTGTCAAAAATGACATTTTAGTGGCAAGCTTTTATTGCCGACTGTACTTTTCTTTGGATATCCATCAAATGCTCACTGAGACGATTCTAAAGAGCCCAAGCTCGGTAGGATTGCTTTTTCTATTATAGAGTTCCTATGGCCACCTTCCGGCTCCATCATCAGATCAGTCCCATGGTACCATATTATTGTATTGTCATCAAAGTTAAGTAAGTATGCAAAATTTCAGCTCAATCGGTTGACGATATCTGCTTCAAAATTGAGTTGCAAGATTTCACCCGAACAAACATACTTTAAACATACCATGCAATTTAAATAAATGCTTTAAAAAACAAATAATATAATACTTGAGGATCTTGCGATTATAAAATCGTTTTCAGCAACACGATTGGATAAATTTCGCTCGATAGAAAAGAATCCCAAAGTTACCTCTTTTTGTAATATTTTTTCAGTGGCAAGGCTAAAAATACGAAGTCTTTTTACCCGTTTTTTGCTTAAATGTATGGATACTAACATTATCTAGGATTCCAGGTAAATTCGCTAGGATTGTCTCGATACAATTATTTATTTAATTACTAGAACTAAAAACCTGCTAAAAATCGTCGCGCGTCAGCGATTGAAAAGCGTCAATTAGTTCCGCGCGACAACGGCCGTACAATATCGCCTTAAGTGACGTTCAACGCAGCTGTAATAGGTAAAGCCGATACTTGCTACATTGCAAATATCATTAAGTTTATCGAAGTAGCAAACACGAACTGTTTACTACAAACGCTCTATCTTACTTACATCCACGCAACTAATAGTTGGAAAAAGCATGATGGCGTTAGTAGTTTTTCAATATGGTCTACCATATTGAAAAACTGTGCAAGCATGTTCCGCTTGCGCACTAATCCTGACTGACCTTAAAGGGTGCATCTTCAACTCTCCACTTAAGCGAACCAATGAACCAATCACCTGAGTTGAAATCTGTATCTCAGTTCCGCTTCACTTTTGTGATTGGTCGATTCCGCAAGTCTCCGCTCCGCTCCGCTCCGCTCCGCTCCGCTCTGCTCCGCTCCGCTTCAGTGGAGACGCGCCCTAACTGTGAGAAATGATAATATTTTTACTAACCACTTATCCATTTGCATTGTACAGCAAAATTAGGGAATGAGTAATGTCTAGAGAAGCAGTTTCTTCGCCTCGGAATATTGGTCGTAAATCACACTAGCAGCTAATTTAGCAACAACTATAGCACTGTGATGACGTGAAATATATTGCTCAAGCTTCAGGCTGTGGTCTTGGTAGCGCTTAGCGGGTACACGGGACTTTAATTTGACAAGACATTTGAATATATTCGAACAATATTTAGGCTTTATCAAGGACTGCATTGAATAGTATTAAGAAGTTTTAATTTAAAGATTTATGTAATACATTAAGGTAAGGCTATTGGTGACCCAATGGGCTATGGGCTATTTGGTAAAATGCAGAATAAAGGCTTTTACTCATTTTCTTTTCTTCTTTCTTTCTTCCCATCGCAATAGTTGAAACAAATGTCTGAAAACTCGTTTGATGTAATGTTCATAATATTCCAACCGTGAAAAAATCCTTCTAAATAAACTCCGCGTATGCTGACACCACACCCTGTCTTAGACCCCACAATAGATTCACGGTGCGCTTTTCGTTTGTTACGACAATGGCAAATTGCATACAAGACATACAATATCCGCTAACTGCTCCGCTCATGCTGACACCACGCCCTGTCTGAGACCCCACGGTAGATTCACGATGCGCTTTTCGTTTGTTACGACGATGGCAAATTGCATACAAGACAATACAATTTCCGCTAACCGCTCCGCTCAGTCTGACACCACACCCTGTCTCAGACCCCACGGTAGATTCACGGTGCGCTTTTCGTTTGTTACGACAATGGCAAATTGCATACAAGACATACAATATCCGCTAACTGCTCCGCTCATGCTGACACCACGCCCTGTCTGAGACCCCACGGTAGATTCACGGTGCGCTTTTCGTTTGTTACGACAATGGCAAATTGCATACAAGACAATACAATTTCCGCTAACCGCTCCGCTCATGCTGACACCACACCCTGTCTCAGACCCCACGGTAGATTCACGGTGCGCTTTTCGTTTGTTACGACAATGGCAAATTGCATACAAGACACTGGAGTGCATCCATTGTGAGGCGGATCCAACTTTCCCGGGAACATGAATTGAATGCAGGGCGTTTAACTTAGTCAATTTCAACGTCAGCGCAAGGCTTGGTGTTGTTGCGTCTTTTCTCTTAGTTAAAAATAAAAATTACAAATAAAAAGAACCGATTTCAAAATAAACTGTAAAGCCAAAAATAACCCGTTCATGTACAGATTACATCTGAATCACCTTTTGAAGTCGGTGCCAATCCCTCGTTAAGGTTGAATAAAGCAAATGGTGATTCGAAAAAAATAGAAAAAGTTGGTCAGAGACTTGGTTGATCCTGGCATATATATTTTCAAATTAAGGGTTAACAAATTTTAAGCTACTTCAGCAAGGCAAGGATCAAAAGACAACACTTTCTACAGTCTTTCCTTCTGTTTAACATTTATTTATGCATTTATACTAGCGATCTAGAACCTAATACCTACATATGATACCCAGGTAGAAGTGTGCTACTTGTATAATAGTTTATACAGCCCTTACACAGCTGAAATAAGTCGTATAAGGGATGTGTGTATGTATGTAGGGATGTATAAGCCCTTAATATGAGTATCAGTATGAGTAATATGCAACCTGTGTGCTACATGGGTATGCTGTGTGTTTCTACAGTTACTAAGCTACATAGTAACTAAGTTTTCCATGCATTCAGCAAGATAACCCGCGCAACTCGCCTTTTCAAAGCAAATCCCGAACGAACGCTCCAAAGCCGCTCCAATCGCGAACTTAAAAACTGATGAAAGAACGTAAAGCGAACAGATAAAAAGTAGTGCAATCCGCAAGGAAATCTTCGCACAAGAGCAACTGGATTATTGCGATCTGGGATATCGTGTTTACAGAAGGCAATCCTCTTAGAGGATTCAGTATAACCAATACTGTGAGAGAATTAATGAGCAGACTATAATGTTTCTTAAGCTTGGGATAGTTGGGATGCAGTGGAGGTGATATGGACCGACGTTTGGACACAATTTTGAGTTGGCGAATATTGAGAAATTGGGGAAGCTCCGACACCCTGGATAAGAAGAGGCACGAAATATAATACATATTGTCTACAGCAGGTTAATTGGTTTAATTATCACAAGTCGCGCGAGAACTGTACATATTTGATTGGTTGTTTGTATAAAATAGTTACCCAATTGGTAAAATTTTTGGAAGACCTTTTTTGTTCCGATAGTCTTTGCTGTAAGGACCTACAGTCGAGTTCATTTACATCTACACACTTACGAGAACAAAAATATCTGAACACGACCCTATTGTCAGGAGTATAAAATCGTGTTCAGATATTTTTGTTCTCGTAAGCGTGTAGATGTAAAATGAACTCGACTGTACAAACAGCACATTTTTTTCTTTACCATTGTTTAATTTTTTTTATTCATTATTTGACAGTTCGCAATTAAACTGGCTGAAAGGAACTTTGCTTTTAAATATCCAATAAAAAAAAACTCGATGCTTGTAAATGCTGATTGCCTAACAGACCCCTAGTAGACACATTTTAGGTATAACAATCAGTGCAAAAATCGAAACTGTCTGACAGAACAATTCCTGCCATTTAGTTCCTAAAATTTCGTAGATTTCATATTCCCTACTCCAAAACTAACCATGTCAGGGTATCTACAACCCGGCTACGGGAAGTTTGGACCTCTTTTGTATCCGACGCCACAGCTACCAGTGCAAACTTAACATAAACTGATAGTATCGGGAAAGGAGTAGTGATATATCCTTTTAATGTAGCTCGAAACAGCACAATTGGATATAATATCTCCGATATATCTAATGCCGTTAAAAACCCGAGATATTCCTAAATTTAACATTATATCGTGGTGTCATATTGACGCCTTGCGTTCGTAATAGCACTCTAAAATAGCTCATTAAATCCCGTTGCTAAGTATTTCACCGTATGGTGCAGAACAATAGTTTACATTCTGTTTCCGACCCGTGTCACTGGGCCCATAACTGACAAGCATGGCGGCTTGCATTTGGCAATCGATCAAAGAGCTAAAATCGGTCTTTGTTGATTTGTACGTCAGTCAGAACCTAGTCCATTGTTCGTGGTGGTGCTTCGTTTTGGCTTATTACGAGCCATCATTTGTGTCGAAATCGGGGGCTTTGTTTAGAGCTACAACGTGAAAAAGACGATATATGTTAAGGAGATTATGGTAAAATTTGATAAATTGCCAATTTAGAAATATTCCCTTACCTAATCTTAAGCCCTCATAAGTTTCCGAATATAATTTGTAACCATGGCTGTCATCATTGAGAAACATTTCAATTTCTCAAAAAAACTGACAAAGCCGGCGAAGTTGAAGTCAGATTCTAATAAATCTATATCTACCGATATAAAATTCTAGATTTGTAAATTTATGAAACAATTTTTATTTAAATTATATCATTGATACAAAGATCAAAGCTTAAAGAAAAATTGCAAAATGACTTACCTAGTGGAAGAGAACGGGAATCGAACCCGGTATATCTAGATTTTCGGTCTAGCGCGTTAACCACTTCGCTGCCCTAACTCCCAAGCAAACCTATCGAATTTTTCCTTATGCTTTGTGTGTTAATCTACGTGAATACGTTAAATAAATCTACGTGAATACGTTAACATACACTAAGATAATTTCTAGTACATTGGTGATAAAGTGTAGAATTCTCGATCAAAGCGTACAAAAACATCTCCGCTAGCATCGTTATGCACTCCTTATGACTAGAGGAATTTAAACGGGTTGAGAATCGAGACCCTACTATCCAGAACCAAAAGAGAGCAACTAATACCTCATTCCCTATGTTCTTAACGCGCTTCTCAATTAGATTAGAATCCAGTTATTGGATGCATATTGAAATTATACTGTTACAGAGCGAGTAACGACGATGGCGATGCCAAGTCATAAACATCACAGTAAATTCGAGCATTATACAAATTACGATGGTTGGGCAACGTCCCGTATAAACTTTTCCTCCATCTTGTGATAGGTACATCGAAAAGGCCTATCGCTATCGACTTAGGGGCCATTTTTGTTGGTATTTTAGCTGGAGTTGTATGAGCTGATCTAGTTGCACTAATGCTGTCTTAATAGTCAGTACAGTCGGTCATATTTATTCTGGCTATAAGGAATATACAGAACTGGGTAAACAGGAGATTAACTATAGTAGCGCTTCTATTTTTGGGTTGGGAACTGATTTCGTTTCGCTTCTTAATTGTGATATTTCCAAAATGAAGTGTTTTTGGGAGACTTTTTTGATTATTCACAGCGCTCACTTAATAGTAGCTGTTTAAAATTAACATTAAAATTACCTCTGGAGACGGTATGTTTCATACTCGTACATGTAGGTACTTGGTACATTTCTGACGTTTTTATTTAATTTTGCTACCATCGCCATCTGGAAGAGATCGCTCTTTAGCGATAAGACCGCCTGATGTTTACTGTGGCGACTGCCGGGGGATAGCTTCACATTACCTCTATTGAACGTTACGTGTAATCTGAATTTGATTGTATTTAGGTATTTCCTGTTGAGGTGTGAAATAAAGAATATTCTATTCTATTCTATTCCATTCTATGTTTTGTTTTACATTATCATAGAATCAGATGCGAAACCTTAATTTGTTGCTTTTATTTTGCTTTTCATGCATGGTGACAAACAAGCATACGGCCTGCCTGATGGTAGGTATGGAATTACCAAAGGAATAACCGTTTGCAAACCCAGAAGAATGTTGCCGACCTTTTACGATCCGATCTTGACACGGGGATAATAACTTTCTTACCGCCCAAAGTGTAAACAGAATTTCGCGTATTCCCTTGGCCGGGAAGCGGGATTTTCTGCCCACGTTGCTACATTAACAGTTTTTTTTTTCATCAATACTGAGAAATAGAAGAAAACACTCTTTATCGTACGCCTCGCCAAGAAAGATTTACAAATACAGATAACCCGTAAAATTACAATTGAAGTAAACAACAGGAGGTGTTGTTATATCGGGGTCATTGTCAGTTCAAAAAACAAAATTTGTCCCTTCGGTGGTGATCAAAAGTTAAGAGCTTGTATGTATCTAGGTTATGTTGCTATTACATCGGATTATAGAAGAGGGAACGTTCTTTATTCTCACAGGCATTTAATCAGAAACTTAGGCCCTGGGATCCTTATTTTCGCAAATGTTCACCGCGCACCTAAACCTGACAATGACCCATCGGTAAAAAGCAATCTCTTTCCGAAAATTAATGGGATAATATTTAGCACAAATTAAACACGATCTCATAGTATTTAATATAATTAGACACGGTCTAAAAGCGAGGTTTGATGACAAAACGGCGTTTTCGGAAGCGTGACCGACCGGTGATTTATTATTAAAAACCCGTTCGCATTTCGTCGGATATGTAATTATAGAGTAACAAAACCATTCCACATTTTTTAAATCGGTAGACGAAATTAATCCGAACAGCTGCGTTTGCGACGTCACGCGCTCAAAAGAAGAAAGGCTTATGCTCCGTTTAAGTCTGGATTTTTTAAAGATGTTTTTGTTCTGAGTGGTGGTATAGTTGTGAGGATTAAAACCGAAGCTGTTGGTGGCTTTGGACACTGATAAATGCTAGTCAAATGTCTGTTTTGTATACAACGCCGGGAAAAATATACCGTCGTGGGACTGAATGGGCGATCAACTTGTATTATGCTGCGAATTGTAATACACGTGCAATGGAAACAGTATACTTTCCATTGCGTATAAACTCTACCCATTTTTGACTTGTTTGTGTAGGGTATATGGAATCCGCGCAAATAGATTCGTCACAAATAAAAATCCTCAGAAGGGTATACCAACACGTGATAGAATTTTTGCAAGACCTTTTCGTATTAAATTACGATACTTAAGCTTAAAAAATCCTTTGAATTACGTGCGTGCGAGCACAAAATCCCCTATATCCTCCCTATAAGGGTAGAGGTCCCAAAATCGTACAGGTCGCGACAATTCCAATCAGATGATTCGTAAGAATAGAGGAGGAATCAAGGAAGCAATCTCCTTGCTCAGTGGCGCGCGAGGAGCGTATTCTGAAAGCTAATTGGGCGAAAATTACTTTGTAAGTGAAAACGAAAGCCTGGCGAAGTTATTAAGGGTAATGTTAGTGGTTACCTTTGGCATTGATTGCGGGGTTATTATGTTAGGCGTTAAGATGTTATAGGCTTTTCATGAGGTGTAATGAATTTGGAGATATTGGTGGATATGTACCTACGCTAAATTAACGATATATTTTCTAGAGTGCAAAAAAGTGTTTTTCAGTGGAATGTAATAGATTCAATGTTCAAATAGAATAAAAAAAACACTTCTATATAAACATTTACTTTACGCTAGCAAAAGTTACCCCTTAAAAAAAAACACTTGGGGTGTAGCACATTGTGACTATCGATGTCTCACCATAATTTGAGACGATGGTAAAAATAAAGACGGTAGATGGCGCTACGATGCCCCCTAAGGCATGTGGAAACGAAGCAAATGGTTGAAAAAATTGGTGCTATGCCTAGTGGCTTTGATCGCATAATTGGTAATGCACCCGTCTGGTCCGGAAAACCGTGGGGACGTGGGTTCAAATCCCGGTCAAGCATAACGTTTCTCAACTTTTCGCTTCTATATAACCATTTAATTTCGGCAGCAGACGTTACTGCTCAATATAATGGATCTAATGATGGTTACAGTTAGTTAGTTGCCTATGAGACACTTTTAACCCAACAATGTAGAGGCAAAGAAGGGGGTTATGACCTTTTCTTTCATGCGGACGTAGATGTGAGCAGCTTCAAGTGCCTTCATTAACTCTGTGGCTTCTTCACATCGCCGCATTGGACCCCTTAACTAACTCATACACATTAAATTTATAGGCCCATTATTATTTATGGTCAGATATCTAGTTATGTAAATGAGCTCGACTGTTCAAGGGACTTTCATACTGTTTTTTTAAGTGATAATGACACCCCTCAGGTCATTAGTCAAATAACTCGAGTTTTCCCTGATACGTAAAAGTTTTTTTGCCGCCGCAAGGTATTCTATAATCTTTTTGTATTCCGAATCTGAAAAGGAAGATTTCGAATTTGTGAGTCAGCTCAAAGACATTACATAAGAAACACAGTTCACTTAGGTACATGAGAAGTTTAAGAGTAGGTAAGGTTAAAATTAATTATAAAATAGTTGTGTTTGTGTTTGTAGAGTTTTGTCTGTAGAGTTGCGTATTCCTTTGCATGTTCATAGTATAGGACGTTTCAATAAAAATATCAGGGGTTTATATTTCATCGATGTGTAGGTATAAGCCATACCACGACTTTAGTTTATATCCTCAAAACACTATAATACTTTACGAGTATTGATCACTAAAAATCAGTTTGAAAAAGAAAAACACAAATACAAACATTTGAATAACGGTCGACAACAGACGGGCTTATCATTAAAGAGCAATCTCTTCCAAACTACTTTTGAGTAGTGAAATTGATCAAACAAATATAGAGATAATGCGGAAGTTGATAAAAAAAAGGATTTATTAAATACTAACAGATGGAAATATGATTATGGTTTCGATATTTTTGCTATTCGAGGAGTATAATAATGAGTGTCGTTGACAGGTTGTGCGAAAAACATTTTTATCCCAAGAATTCAATTTAGTATATTCAATTATTCATTATAACAATAAACCTTAAAGCCTACAAGTAGAAGTGAATCCGTTGTAACAAAAATGTCACTGTTTAACGAATAGAAACATAAAAGTGAAATATAGCGATACTTGGAAAACATATTCGCTTCCAGAGGACGGTAATGGCGTAGGTGTAATCCCAACTGGTGTATAAACTGAAAGTTTGTTCTCTAGTGCTGAATGATTATGTTACGTACCCGAAACTACAAAATGTTTTATAGGGTACCTGACTACTGTGTAGTGGCAAAAAGTCTGTGTATTTTGTATGAAATATGTCACACTTATATCATCGCTAAAGGGTTAAGAACAAAGTACTAATCTCCTCACTTCACTAATTTAGGGTACGAATGGCAAGTTGTTTAGAACTGATTATATTTCACTTTTCTCCGAAACTGCGAGTTTTATACAGACAGTTATTTTTGCTTAACATTTTTATATGTCGTAATTAATAGGCAATTTCCTCATACCGCATTCCAACTTGAATGTAGGTACAAGAAACATATTGTGGTATTTATGCGGCGTAGCACTTTAAATAGCGTCATTTAATTGCACAATGTGTTTAATTGTGCTTCTTTATACAAATAAAAATGAAGATACGAATTCTAGTTTCAGGTAAAGGTATCTTTTTTATGACATGATATTATTATGAACTGTATCAAGGCTCGTTTGTACTCAGTTCTCTTGTAGTTGGACTTTGTGTGAGAGTAAAAACCGACGAAGAGATCCGATCCGTCGTAGCCGTAGAACTATTTCTATGGTAAGTTACGCGCTAGAACCGATCTCCGTCATCCGATTTCTTTCCGTCATTCTAGAATCTAGTGCGTAACTTACCATAGAAATAGTTCTACGGCTACAACGGACCATATTTTCACGGGTTCGGATCGGATTCGGATTGGACGTAGTGCGAAACCGTTCTAAAGGCAATATCTCCACGCTATAGGGGTGATTGAGTGCGGTTTGTCGTGGGCGCACTAGGCGCATGGACTGCGTCGTGAATAGACTGAACTGGGTCAGTCTTACTTTAGGCGGGAGGAGGTAATAGTGGGTATAATAATTAAAAAAGAGGAACCGCAGTCTTCCAAAGAACCAAAGTCGTAATAGCTCTGGAAAATGCCAGACTTAAGTAGCAGTAGATGGAGCATACTGCTCGTAATACGCAAGGCCTTTGAGACAAAGAGGCTCTTGGTTGGTGACCACGTAGCGGAAGACGCAAGATCGACGGTTGCGGAAAAGCCATTGAATGTGGGCGGCGCGTGAGGATGACGTACACTACCATTTGTTTGTATAAATGTCTTCGTCCGATCATTACAGTGAAACGGATGGACGCCTTTTAATCATTTTTAAGGATCAAAGACGGCTATCACACTAGTATTATAAAGGTGAAAGTTTGTGAGTGTGTTCATGTGTACTCGTATATACACAAACACAAACACGCGAGCGAGAAGAAGTAACAAACATTGGTTACTTCTTCACGCACAAACGGCTAGACTTATTTTTACAAAATTCGGTATGGAGGTAACTGACACCCTGGAACACATAGGCTACTTTTTATCCCGAAAAAATGAAGGGTTCCGGTGGGATGAGCGGGTAACACCGCGGGGCACTTTTTACCCGACTACAGTAAAGGAAAAAAAAACGCGGACGAATTTGCACCTCTTAATAAATTAATAAACTTAGTTCCCAATTTACCAATGAGCTGAGTAAGCGCTGATATCGGAATTATCATTGGCTTTACTGACAAACTATTCGCCTTTGTATTCGGTATCCCTATCAGTTAAATAGGTTACTCATTAGAATAATTACCATAACGACACTGAGCACTGAAATGTGGTTGAAACAAACGACATAATTCGCCAACAGCCTGATAAACCACGTGTTTGAATTGCGAATGTGTTTGAACATTGTGAGGGATGAAACATTGTATTGAATTATAAAGATTTTGATGCAATAACGCCGATAATTAGCTGTTAATTTTTGCTGTAGTAAACATAGAATAATAAATATTTTTATGGAATCTAAATCGATTCTATTTTTTATGTTGAAGTGGTATTTCCACATAAAAAATAATGCACATAAGCATTTCAAACAGATATGACACAGAGGGCGCTCCAGTAGCGTATAAATTATGGAATGAAAGATTTGGTGTGATTGACGTAGTGATCTAATAACTCAGTTGGAAGAGCAATACGCCGGAAACGAGGTCGCAGGTTCAAATCCTGCTTAGATTGTAGTGGATCGCATTCAATTTTTCTTTCTTAATTTACCTTTGTGTCATTATTTATAGAATAGTAAATTCATGATTGCATTACCAATGAGGGAATTGTCGATTTTTTGTTTGCGTCCAATGCAAACTTGACTTTTACATCATTTAGGCCTGTACCCCTACCATGAGTTAACGTGACCGTACTTGCTAGTGATTTGTAGAACTACAATTCTCCATACAAATCCTTTACGCCGTCGCTGGCGAGTACTGTCACTGTAAGGGTGATGTACTTCTGGCACATGTAAGTATTCAGCTCTTTATAAAAAACCGTTTACATTGAACTTTATAACTTATAAGTAGCATAAAGTTGAAAAGTTCAATGTAAACAACCCACATAACAAACATTTCATGTGGGTTGGTTCCCTTTTGGCATAAATACGTATACTTTCTATTTTACACAATACAACATTCTTCGGAAATCCTTGGCCAGAAGCTATCACAAAATTATCCTGTGGACCTCAATGGTTGCGTTTGTTACGCGAAAAACTAATGACAAAACATCTGTCATTTTTGACAAGTCTGTGGGTGTGAGAGCGACGGATGCTTGAGCATTAATTTATTTTGCTATAAAAGCAACCATAGTAGGTCCTGGTCGCCAGGAGAGCATTTAGTTGAGAAAAATATCTTGATCAAAAACGGGCAATAACGTTCCTTATAGAGTTGTAAATGTCTTTGACATCGCTCATAACCGAAAAAATACTTTATTCCCGTGCCTGGGAATATCCTTATTCTGCTCTATTCTATTCCGTTGTATCCACATCCTAGAACTAAACACCCCACGCTAACCTAGTTTAAAAACTCATCTTCCAGCGAGAGAAGTGAATAATATCAAAAATAACTCCCACGTGTCATTATACTACACATACACGATTAATTACAACGATTTATCGTACGGATACCCTAATTGTTTACGACATCTTATGGCTTCAGAGATACTAAAACTCTACTTGTAAAATGGTTGAAAAATTAATAATTCCCAGTGACATTAAGACATATCTTCTCGTTCTGAATTATTATGGACGTATGTGTTACGTTTCATCTATTTACGTGACTTGTGAATTAAGAAAAAAGAGCACGTCATAGTGAAAGTATCCAGTACTGTCACATCATAAAACCGCTGGACATTACCATCTGGAAAAGGTTTCCAGCGGGCCTATGATGGTTGCCTTTATCACGCGATAAATAAGTGACAGAGCATCCGTCATGTTTTGACAAAATGCGAGTGTGAGTGACAGATGCTTTGTCACTTATTTATCACGTGATAAAGGCAACCATCATAGGCCCCCTGCTGATGTCATAATTGTTGTCAATGATGACATGCCAGTGATGCTGTTGGCCGGTTTTGGCCGGTGTACAACATCAGATAAGCCATTACTATAATTTATTAGAGCGCTTCATATAGGTACAAAATGTGGCAGCGCGCTACATGCAAGAAGGTACACGTATATCAAAGACTGGCATGCGTGCTGAGACCAATAAACAGGCGTTTGTGCAAAGTTAGTATACTGATTACCCACGGTACTTGTGCGTGGTTACACAAATAAATTGAGTGTCAAAACACATCCCAATCGGAACGGTGAGCCCCTGCTCCAACCAACTGCTCAATCCAACTCCCTAGTTGGATTTAATAAATCAAGGAAAAATACGGCACGATATAAATGGATGGCGTAAAATTGTGATCGGTACAGGAGACGACCTAATAAAGCTGAATTAAATACCGCGGAAAATTTGGTATTTGACCCAGACAACGTACATTTCTATAGTTATATGAGGTTTTTACTAAATCAGTTGATTCATTATTAACCCCAAACTCCAATGGCTTTCCCTGCAAGCAGGGAGGATGATTTTTTTATTATACTTATAATATATCGTTTTATAGAATTTTCATATGACCCATTATGGCCACTAGACCTGGAGCTTTTAGTTTGCTTTATATTCTCCTTTTATTTAAAATTTTGCCTCCGTCATTGAAATTGAGAACTGATCGCCCATTTTTCCACTTGTCTGTATTCCTTCCCACCACATATTGATTCCAACGTTTTTCTGTAAAAACTGTTATTAATATTCATCCCGCCCGTATTTTCAATCAAAAAGTTATAATTTAACCATAAATTACATTGTCCTAGACTTAACAGTTTCTAAAAATATTTACAATTTCAACTCGACAGGCGCATACTTACAGGATTCCTAAGCATTCTCCACGCTCACAATGCAATATCTTTGCAATGCGTATATCTTTAGCAAAGCGTTTTCATTATTATTAATAAAATTCAAACCAATTCAAAAAGACCTCTGAACGATTTCCAACCCCAAATCGGGGTAAATTAAAATTCAAAACTTTGTCTAAAATTTCCGACACTCCGGGCATCCAAACGATTCCTTACGCAAATAAATATTTTTCTGATCATTTTTATTTGTGGAATGAAAAAAAAAAGTTAAAAGGGCTTTCATACTTTTATAAGACAACCGTCTCGGTTGCGGAAAAACGTCGTAAGTGCATGGGTTTCTGGATGGTTTTATGTCGTTTTTTAGTAGTAACGTCAGCTCGGAGGTAAACGTGGAGGTGTCTTCCTGAGTTTAATGAGATCGCCAATCAGCTCGGCGCGGGCGCCATTTTCTTTCCATCTCCTATTTCGACGTACTGTCAGCCCGTGAAATGTTTAGTACACTTGGAACCCTGTCAGTTTTTAAAATTAACTTTGCTTGTGATGGAAATTTTGTATTGATATTCAGTTTTGCGATTATGGTTACTTTTTAGTAACAACGGCTACATGTCAACGCTCTTATAGTAGTTATATTAATAGAGTTCAAATTAAAATTATTTATTTAAAAGGGGGTTAATACATACGTTAACACGGGTATATACAAAGTAAAAAATTTCAAATTTTGAGTTTAGAAAAATGAAAGTTATTGTTTGATTTAATGGTGAGTACGCTACAGTACACGTTTGGGTGCTCTCCTCTTCTTTATAATATTGTCATCTTTTTTACAGAACTACGCTTATGTATTCGCACGTGAACCAATTGAAGGATTTAGGGCAAAATAAACCAGGATTGAATAATTACATAGGGATTTATTTATATACATTCACAGTAACGACATTTGCAAGTAATAGCCGACCAAGAAGAGAGAGCAAGCATAGTGGCGCCAACTAGTGGCAACAACTGACATAAATGACATCTATAACTGTTTGGTTTATACACTTATTCTAACACCTGCCCTTAAACTAAACAGTCTGTAAACCAAGATTTGACACACAATTAAAATGTTTATCTTTGCATAAAGGTTTGGTCAATACATCTGCAGGCATATGTTCAGTAGGCAAATATTCTAATTTAACAATTTTGTCCTTTATTATTTGTCTCACATAATGATGTCTAATATCTATATGCTTGCTTCGACTATGATTAATTTCACTATTACATATTTTCTGTGCTGACTGACTATCGTTATACAGAGTCACTGGCAAGTATTTATCTAGACATTCATGTAAGAAATTTCTAATAAATGTAGCCTCCTTTGCTCCTTCACATAACGCCATATATTCGCTTTCTGTTGTTGAAAGGGCGACCGTTCTCTGTTTGCGGCTCTCCCATGAAACAGCGGAGTTACCTATTTTAAACATGTAACCCGTGTAAGAACGTCGGTCAAGCTGGTTTGATGCCCAATCTGCATCAACATATCCTGTAACGGACAATGTGGATTTTTCATATACTATGTAGTAATTCATGGTTCCTTTTAAATATCGTAGAACCCGTTTAGCTGCTTTCCAGTGTGTTTCTGAGTGACAATTGTTAAACTGGCTCAATACACTTGCTGCATGAGCAATATCTGGTCTCGTGCATACTGCTATGTACATAATACATCCAATGAGACTTCTGTACCTGGTGTCATTATCAGTTTGATCTCCTTTTTCAAATTTCATGCCATTTTCTAAAGGCGTATTCACAGGCTTGCAATCAGCCATATTAAACTGATTTAATACTTTCTGTATGTAATTTCTTTGATCAAGAATAATTTTATTTTTCTCTTGATGTAATCGCATTCCCAATATATGTGTAGCACGGCCAAGGTCTTTCATTTCAAATATTCTCATCAGTTCCTTCTTCAATTTATTCTTCTCAGGTGTATCCTTGCTAAAAATCAAAATATCATCAACATACAATGCTAGTATGATGACATTGCCATTACTATCTGATTTTATGTAAACACAAGGCTCACTAAGTGATTTTGTGAATTGGAGGTCTGTCAAAACATTATCTATCTTGTCATACCAGGCCTTTGATGCTTGCTTAAGTCCATATATTGCTTTATTTAATTTAAATACATGGGTTTCCTTACCCTTTATTTTATATCCATCCGGCTGTTCCATATATACAGTCTCCTTTAATTCTCCATTTAAGAAGGCCGTCTTTACATCCATATGGTCGACATACATGTCTAAGTTGACTGCCAGGGCAAGCAAGGTACGTATTGTAGAGTATCTTACCACAGGTGCGTAAGTGACAGTGTAGTCTATGCCATATTCCTGGGTAAATCCTTTGGCAACAAGACGAGCTTTATAACGGAGAAGCTGTCCTTCTGATCCAAGTTTTTTCTTGAAAACCCATTTACATTTCACTGCTTTCTTTCCATCAGGTAGTAATGTTAAGGTCCAAGCTTTATTCTTTTCAAATGATTTATATTCATCTGCTATAGCTTCCTTCCAGTATTCTTTATCAGGTCCCGACAGTGCCACATGTATTGTCTGTGGTTCATCACCGTGACTTGCTGCTGTCATGGCCACTACTGCATTTGTACTCTCTTCAATATCTTCATAATCACTTGACGCTTGATCCGTAGTCATATCAGGATTCCACGTGACATCATTCTGGTCATCAACATAGCTAGAATCAGAAGAGCTTGATTGAGACAAATCTATAACTTCTATAGTAGTCGATTCAATATCATTATTTTCAGTAGTGCTCACATCAATATTATTATTAGTGAGTTCTATCTGACAATCATGAATGCAGTTTTCCTGATAAGATATCACATCTTTATACATTTTCTCCTCTAAAAATTGCACATCTCTAGATTTGATAATTTTGGAAGGATTTTCTGGATCTATTAATCGATAACCCTTGGATTCACTACAATATCCAACATGAATATATTTTTTACTCTTTGGATCCAATTTTTTACGCTTTTCATATGGGATCATTGCATAAGCAACACAGCCAAAAACTCTTAAATCAGATAAATCGACTTTCTTACCAGACCATTTTTCTTCAGGCGTGGTGCCTCTCACCGCCTTGCTTGGTGATTTATTCTTAATAAATATTGCCATATTCAATGCCTCCGCCCAGAACCTCCGGTCCATTCCAGCATCTTGCAGCATGCATCGTCCAGCCTCCACAATTGTCCGATTGGCCCGTTCTGCCACGCCATTCTGCTGCGGGGAATATGGCACAGTCAGTTGGTGCTCGATGCCATGCTCTTGTAGAAACATCTGGAACTGTTTATTAACATATTCACGACCATTGTCCGTTCTAATAGCCTTAATTTTTAAATTACTCTGATTTTCTACAAGTGTTTTGAAAATCTTGAATACTGGCAATACTTCATCTTTACTCTTAAGAAAATAACCAAATGTCATTCTTGTAAAGTCATCTATAAAGGTTAATAGATATTTACTGCCACTAAATGAGGAAACTGACATTGGTCCGCACAAATCTGAGTGTATAAGACCTAGCTTCTCAGTAGCTCTATTATAAGACCTTTTTGGGAATGGTAATCTACTTTGTTTTCCCTCAAGACATGCTACACAGGGAGTATGTTTGATATCAATGTAATCAATTCCACTAGCCATACCTTGTTTCAGTAAATCCATACTTCGCCTATTCAGGTGCCCAAGCCTGCGATGCCATAATTCCTGGGATGGCTTCGCGTCACACAAATTCACAGCCTCCGATCCATGATCCATAGACTGGTTCACTAGCAATGGATTACCCAAATCCATCGATTGACAGGCTGCAGCCAGCTCATTCGCGTTTGTTGACTGCTGGCTCATTGTGTCCAATTCGTAAACACCGTTGACCTTCGTAGCACTGGCAACTACATTTTTGCCACAATAAATATTACATTTCTCGGTATCAAAGTGCACATCAAGTCCTTTGGCTGCCATTTTTCCGACAGAAATAAGGTTTGTTGACAATCCCGGGACGTAAATAACCTCACTTATTTTCGTTGCTTGTTTGTGTCCTGTTAACAACAATTCCACGTCGCCGTGTCCTTCACTACGCATCCTTTGTTTATTTGCCACTGTCACTGAACGCGGAGTATCTTCAACGTAATTTTGTAGTATATTTTTGTTGTTTGTCATGTGGCAAGTTGCGCCGGAGTCTACGTACCAAGCATTAGAGTTAATATCCACAGCTAATGCCGTCAATAACGTTCCATTCCACGCTTTTTCACATTTGTCACTCCGTTTATCACTTTTAATTGTTTTTGTAGGACAGTTTTTAGCGTAATGATTAGGTTTTTTGCATATGAAACACTTCACCTTGTTAAATTGTTTGCTGTTGACATTTTTTGTATTCCGGTTTGAAAACATTGCACTTTCTTCACACTTGTCAAAATCCCTACGCAATTTTTCTTGTAACAATTTACTTTTAACAGTTTCACTTGACAATTTAATGTTCGAGTTTTCTAACGCCATAATAAGTGGGTCGTAATTTGGCGGTAAACCACTTAACATTAACACTGACAGAAAATCATCGTCCAATGGAGCATTTATGTCTCGTAGTTGTTGATCCAAGTCTGTGATCTTCAAGAGATACGCTTCCATATCACTAAATTGTTCCAATTTCAATCCAAACAATGTACGTAAAAGTCCAAGTCTCCTACACAACCCTTTGTCTTCATATGCCGTTTTCAAGTTCTTCCAGGCTTCATACCCAGTCGCTACGTTCCGTACATGAGAAAAAGACGACGGCTGCACCATCAAACAAATTTTAGCAAGCGCTTTTTGTTGTTTACGTCCGTCGGTGACCTTGGGAACACCCGCCGTAGACTCTTCGATGCAGTCCCATAAATCTTCATGTATCAAGTACATCCGCATTAAAAAATTCCAATTTCCATAATTAGAAATTCCACTGAGTTTTTCAAAATTAACTGAAATTCCTGCACTTGATGCCGACGTAGTCATAGTAGACAAAGACGAGTTTCTCGAGGCTGCTGGTTGTGTTGGCTCCGGTACACTTTCGTTTTGCATTTTCCACCAAAACTATTTACGTACTTTTTCTTCCTGCGTATCCTGGGCCCATAACCTGAAGGATTTAGGGCAAAATAAACCAGGATTTAATAATTAAATAGGGATTTATTTATATACATTCACAGTAACGACATTTGCAAGTAATAGCCGACCAAGAAGAGAGAGCAAGCATAGTGGCGCCAACTAGTGGCAACAACTGACATAAATGACATCTATAACTGTTTGGTTTATACACTTATTCTAACACCAATGATTTACAGTGTAGGTACAATCCTAATTTCTACTGATAATATAATATAATATATTATTTTACTTTTGTTTATTAGGTTACATTTAGACAATTCAAAAGTTTATATAATTATATTATTTAATGATCTTGTTAACTTGTCACGATGCAAAAGTGATACTTGTGATCCTATTCTATTAAAAAATTGGGCAAGTGCGAGTCCGACTCGCGCATGAAGGGTTCCGTAGCATAAAACAAGTTTGTTGTATGGGAGCCCCCCTCAAATATTTATTTTATTTTATTTTTAGTATTTGTTTTTATAGCGGCAATAGAAATACATCATCTATCACCGTTCTTGAGATACAGCCTGGTGACAGACGGACGGACAGCGAAGTCTCAGTAATAGGGTCCCGTTTTTAGGGTTCCGTAGTCAACTAGGAACCCTTATAGTTTCGCCATGTCCGTCTGTCCGTCTGTCCGTCCGCGGCTTAGCTCCGTGATCATTAGTACTAGAAAGCTGAAATTTGGTATAACTATGTGTATGTATAACGCCGACAGAACGGTAAAATAAAAATTCAAAATTTTTATTTTTTTCGGGTACCTCTCGAACACCTAAAGCGGGGGTGAATTTTTTTTTCTTTTCAAAACTGGTGTGTGGGGTGTCGTTGAATAGGTCTTGTAAAATAATAGGGGTCTTCTAACATTATTTTTTGATAAAGTCAGCAAATTTTGTAAATATTCGCTCCAAAAACAAAAAAAATAGTGCCCCCCCCCCCTCTAACTTTTCAACCACGGGTCAAAAAAATTCGGAATAATTCATGTAAATGAGGCCTTATAAGTACTTTCAATGAAAACTATATTGAACAAAATCGGTCGAGCCGTTTTTGAGTTATCGCCAAATTTCATATTTTTTCTTTAAAAGGACGTAAGTTGACTTCCAGAAGGTACAGTTTCTAGGGCGTTTAGGAGCTTATAGAGCTTAAAATCTTTCTTAACTTCAACCTCGGGCTTAAAACAGCAGTTTATTGTGAAGGATGAGCAACTACGGAACCCTACACTGAGCGTGGCCCGACATGCTCTTGGCCGGTTTTTTTACCCCTTGGGTACGGAACCCTAATAAATGAATAGCAGACAACCTCACACAAATTGAACGAGTCCCAAATTAAGCTGAAGATTTTCCCTGAAATCATTACACCTCTTTACAGAAAACTGATTTTGAATACAAATCCAGAAATTTATAATAATATAGATGTGATTAAACGGCCTGTGTAATTTGCGCATGCAATTGTTCCCGATTACAGAGGCTGCAGAGCTATATACACATACAGAGTAAAGACATAACCGATTATATATAAATCCTGATCTAAATACGCTCTCTAGTTCTAGGCAAATATTATGTGTATGTAATACAAACACATAAAGTCGTAACAGACTATGCAACTCTTATGCAGTTACCCCCCTTGTCGTAAGCAAATGATGCAAGTTGGCAGAGATTGCAGCAGATAGGGCTAATTTTCTTAGCACTAAACGGTAATTGTCTTAAGGCCTTATCACACGAGCGAGTTTTCTATACAAGTTCGCGTCGCGGGAACTCGCTGTCCGATCGCTTTCATACAAAATTCGCTCGCAAATCTCAACTGTAATGTATATATTATATGTATGTATGTAAACTCTTTATTGTACATTTAAATATATATATACATAGCAAGGACATTAAACTAATGATATGTGCAAAGGCGAACTTATCCCTGTAAGGGATTTCTTCCAGTTAACCTGTAATAAGGCCCTTGCGTCTTGCCTTGGCCAGTAAGTAAGATTTTCTCCCCGAAAATCCCGCTTACGGCCTGGACTGGCATAAATACTTTTATCTATCCAAATATTATAAACCCTCCATGATGCGTTCAAGAACCGCATTATGAACACCATAAAAATAGACTGTTTTGTTAGAACAATTTTTTTATCTGTAAAAATGTTATTATTGCTAAATAATAACATCGATTTCGATAATAGGTATTATTTCATACAAATATTTCTGATAAACAAAGAAGTTTGATTTGACCTCTATTCTAATATCAGTCGAGATGACATTTTTTCGTAATGAGTTGTCAATTTGCAATTAAATTTGACAAATGTCGCACGTAAGTAAGATATCGAACGATATGACAGTTTGGGGCCGTCGGCTTGTCTTGTAGTTTGTCTGATTAAAAAAAAAAACTATGACAGCTGCCACAAAACTTCATTACCGCCATTACAGGGTAAAGTTTGTCATAATGTGCGGCTCCTGAATGCATCATGGAGGCTTATGGTATTTGGGTAGATAAAGTATTAGTGTACATAATTAGGCATTAAAACACTCGTGCTTGTTACCCTTCATTATTTACAGTCACATAAACTACTATTACGTTATTTACGTTCTCCTTCTCAGGTATAAGGATGTGCTTAAGCGCCACATGAAGAGTTGCGATATCGAGCCACTACAGTGGGAGATGCAGGCCGCTAACCGCCCTGAGTGGAGATCTTTGGTCAAGAAACACACCAGTGTTTTTTGAATCCCGTCGACGTACTGAACTCGACGACAAGAGGGATGAGCTGAAAGCCCGACCACCAGCGGTGATCAGCTATAATTATAATAATGGTGTTCTCTCGTGCCCGTTGTGCTCACGGGGCTTTAAAAACAAGATCGGCTACGTTAGCCACATGAGAGCACACGAACGCCAATAGAGGAGTTGAAGCAGTCGCCGTGGCCGAAAACGGTCAGGATATATATATATATTTACGTTCTGATACATAATCTTACTATAATATTATTGGATATAGAGCCTAATCCTTGTAATGATATGGTCCAAACACGCTAAATTACATACTGTCAGTCAGTACGATGCTGCGAAATTAACCGCCAAAAATAGCGACAACGATTAATCATGAAAACAATGGCGTAATGCACATTTATTTCTTAAAGTAATAAGTCATAAATCTAAATAGTACCAGTTTAAATCTTATCGCGTACTCGTAAAGTCTAAATTAGTCTATTAACATCTTTGGCTCATGCTCTTGTATTGTAGACATATTTCATTACGTGCGATGTTTTACACTAATAATGATAAAGCGGGTGTAGAAAGTTTAAAAAGAAGAGTTTATTAAAGACTACGATAATTTACTTGGAAAAGTTAGCGGTGTGAAGAAAACAGTTGAAAAATAATTGACTTACACAGTCATTTGTTATTGCTCGGACTATTTACTTACATCGTGTAGTTTAATACACATGACCTAACCTAATTTGTAAGCCAGAAAAAAAAAACATAAAACACAACCTTTTATCTGACGCAGTTGACTTACGGGTGAAAGTGTTAATAACCAATCTTATAGTAAAGTAATGCTACGTAATGCATAATACAAGATTTTAAAGTAAACTAACCTAATAACAGTTCCACAGTTCGCTAAAATGTTCAAAAATCCCGATAAGCATGCAGAGTTAAAAACCATTTCCCCAAAAAATGCCCTATCTTTATTAAAAACTTCGGACGTATTGCAATATTACATTAGCATCGCCGCAAAATGAGTTGTAAACGGCGGGATGAGACAGTGACATATGCAAATAGCGCGAAAGAGAGGGACGGCTGGTAGATGATGTAGTGCCGGCATGGACGCGAAATTAAATTGGCCCAAATTGACTTATATTAAATTAAGGCACTCGGTTTTGTGCCCGTCTCCGGTGATTGTAGGGTTGTCGCTCGCGCGTATTATTTAGGGTTCATCATAATGACCGCATGTCGATGTGTTTCGATTAGACTGACTTTTTACTCAGATAACAGTTAGGAACAGTGTACTACAGTGTGTTGTACAGTTTCTGACTTTCTAGAAAAGATTCCTGTATAGCATTGAATGTAATTGGTCCGAATTGATTTATATTAAACTAGCGACCCGCCCCGGCTTCGCACGGGTGCAATGCTGATAAATTATGCATGTATTATACATATAAACCTTCCTCTTGAATCACTCTATCTATTTAAAAAAAAAACCGCATCAAAATCCGTTGCGTAGTTTTAAAGATTTAAGCATACAAAGGGACATAGGGACAGAGAAAGCGACTTTGTTTTATACTATGTAGTGATGAGGTGATTTAAGGGTTGACACAAGCTCTTTTTTTTCATAATAATCCCATAGTAATATTCTCAGCGAAGAACCGATGGCCGTTGAAACAGAAAGGTTGTCGAGTGCAGAAGGCAAGCGCAGTGTAGGACGGCCACCCGCAAGGTGGTCGAACGACCTAGTTAGCGTTTACGGGGAATCGCTGGATACGAGTCACTTCTATCCGTCCCATAAGAAAGTCTATTGAGGAGGTCTGTATCCAGCCGTGTACGTTCTATGGCTGAAACGATGATTATGATGACTGTTTTCTGCCCATTTGCAGGGTTGTCATTCGCGCGTAGTATTTAGGTCCGTATCGGCTCGCATAATAATCTCATGTGACATTTCGGTTGTCTTTTCTCAGAGGTAGAAGATAAATCGACTCTTAAAGATTGTTATTTAGGGTTTAATGTAGTTGGTCCCTTATCTTCCATTAAAGCTCCATGATTTTGCCGGTAGCTTCTCCGGTGATTCAAGGTTGTCAGTCGCCTGTATAATTTGAGATCCTTATCAGTTCGCATTATCCTATGGGAAAATATTTCCGTCCAAACTCCACCCACAATTTGCTTCAAAAAACTTTAGAAGATCTCTTTTACTAATTTTTATAGAAGACTACATAGAAGATCACTTATATTTAGAATATAAAAGCTTTGGTATGATGCAGATTGACATTTATTAAATCAAAACAGTCGGATTTGTGTCAGTCGCATCATGGGTGATTTTAGGGTTGTCACTAAGTCTCGAACGTAATATTTAGGGTCCATATCGACTCGAGTAATAAATAATCTCATGTCAACGGGATTTATAAATCAGATTTGTATGGTTCGCGGTTTGTATCGGTTATTTTTCGGCTGTAAGTTCTGGGGCTTATTATTAGAGATCCATGCCGCCTCGCATAGTCCGTAAACATAGAAACCAAAGTATGTAGTATAGTGTCAACTCTAATATGCTTTTCTGAAATATACCTCAATCCCATATATCTTTTTCCCTTATTTATTGCAACTTGGCAATTTTATTTAATAAACTCCGATGCGTGGGCTTAGTCGGTACGGGAAATAAACAGTTTCCGAGCAAATACCTCCGTCGTGTTTGTCTTGCCGTGGGATCCCAGTAACCTTTCATTTGAGAGCACAGTTAGTACCGGTACCGGGTTTACTTAAAGAAGCTCCTCGCACACTCAATAAAACAGGCTTATTTAAAAATAGGACTTATTTTGTGACAACCCTATATCTGTCATAATAGGGTTGAAATATGAGTGCAGAAAATTTTCAGTTACGTCCTTGTATTTCTGTAGGTTTGGGCTCATATTGTACTTTGCATGAAGTTAAAAGTGAAGCGCGGAAATATGGAACAATACGTGCTTCTCAACCTGGCGTCTCTAATATATCCGATGGTAAGCCGCAACATTGGCTTACTTTCAAGGACTACGGGTATTCTTAAATTTCTTTTCATATCAAGGGTTCTTTTGAATAGGATTTTATCAAACTCAAACATATTTTACTTTTCTAAAACAAAAGCTAAAAATGCTAAAATCTTGATAATATTTTATTCGGTTTCCGCGACTGTCGCACATTTAAATAAACTGACGTTTCGGTAACTTTCTAGTTACCATTGTCAAAGGTTGACAGAGAAAAACTCAATTTTTCTCTGTCCAAGTTACATTTCGAAACGTTTTATTTAAATTAGTTTAATGTAAACGACACTAGTCCAAATTCATTACTAGTTATAAGTGGGATACAAATTCCAAGAAAAAGTTGAATGAAATACGATTCGTGCTGCTTTGTATAAGGTTTCCTGTATTTTTTTAAATGAAGTATTGATTGATGTTTCAGACAGTGATAAAAATAGCTATGCCGATGAACGCTCAAGTTAATTGTGTGTGGGAAGTGAGTGGGCTTAAACATTCAAAGTAATACACTTAATATCGGCGCTTCTGTAAAATCAACTCGTATTTTCACGCTGCCAATAGAAAAAGTCAATAAGTATTAACTTAACATTTAGTATTAATATTTTGTTCGAATATTTACGATTTTTTCTACCTAATGGATAGGTTTTTGAATTTTTGTTTCCAATTTTGCACATTTTTTCTAGTCAGTAATACAAACATTATTTACTACCTATTACAAAAAAAAATGCTGCACAAATTCCACGTTCAAAATAGGACACCATCTGGTGCATGTTTATTACATTTTTGATTGCTACAGCAATATCCATAGGGTATTCAAAACAACAGGTGTTAGATGTCCAGTTTAAATCGTTTTCATTGCGTTAATGTGTTAAAATAAAACGTTTTTGGCAGCCCTACGCTGTTGGCCTTTGTTATTCAGATCGCTTCTCTTGTCAATTAATTATAGTGAATACTGCGTATGTGACGTCAACTATGACGTGAAGAAGCGACACTCCCCGCCCCTTGTTTCTGTCATAACCTTATGTTATTACTGCTGTAGAAAGTTATTGTTTTACTCATAATTATGTGCTGGGAACAGCCAGACATGTTTCTAACACGTATGTACAGCGACAAAACTGTCATATCTATGTATTGTAGGAATAATTTTTATGGCCGAATTCTCGCAAATTAAATATATTTTTTTCGTCGACAATAAAGCGTCCTTTTAAAAAATTGGGCAAGTGCGAGTCCGACTCGCGCATCTTTCCGTACCATAAAACAAGTTTGTTGTATGGGAGCCCCCCTTAAATATTTGTTTTATTTTATTTTTAGTATTTTTTCTTATAGCGGCAATAGAAATATGTATGTATGTATGTAAATTCTTTATTGTACATTAAAATATACATATACATAGCAAGGACATTAAACTAATGATATGTACAAAGGCGAACTTATCCCTGTAAGGGATTTCTTCCAGTTAACCTTTGAGCAAATGAGAGAGAACAGAGAATATCCAAGAAGATTATTAAAAATGCACAGAGACACTAAAGGCTTACGCAAAAAAAAAAGACAAAATCTTAAATATACCTACATAAACTTACACATTATGAATATAAATATTATAATATAAACCAAACTAATAAATATATAATAATAAAAATAAAAAGTATTCATTTTTAACAATAAATACAGCACTCGACGAAATTAGGGATCTAGAAGCCATAACCCTTTTAACTTTTCCTTAAATGATGCCACGGATTGCGATTGCCTGACGGGCACCGGTAATGAGTTCCACAATTTTACAGAGTGAACTGTAAAAGATTTACTATAAGAGCGTGACTTATTGGACGGGAAGGCGAGAGCGAGATTGGCACTCGAACGCAAGCGGTGACCACTGCCAGCCGTCATATAGGAGAATCTTTCGGAGAGATACAGAGGTGAGGAAGGATTGAACAAAACATTGTAGAGCAGTGACAAGACATGCACATCTCTACGACGGCGTATCGGAAGCCAACCTAGTTGCGTACGGTGTTGCGAGATATGATCATATTTTTTAAGACCGAAAATGTACCTAATGCAAACGTTCTGCAGGCGCTGAAGCTTGTCAAGCAAGTCTTCCTTAAGGTCCAGGAATACAATGTCACCATAATCAAGTAGAGGAAGTAAAAGAGAACTAGCGAGAGACATTTTTGTATGAATGGGAACAAAATTCTGCATACGCCTCAGAGAATGAAGTGATGCAAATAGTTTCCTGCTGACCTCAGCTATGTGCGCTGACCATGAGAGTGTTTGGTCCATGGTGATGCCCAGATTTTTTACAGTAGAGGAGAGGGGAATTATAGTAAGAATACATCATCTGTGAAAATTTCCACTGTCTAGCTATCACCGTTCTTTAGATACCGCCTGGTGACGAACGGACGGACGGATGGATGGACGGACAGACGGACGGACAGCGAAGTCTCAGTAATAGGGTCCCGTTTTTACCCTTTGGGTACGAAACCCTAAAAATCCCCTTTTTATAATTTCACATTCAGTACTACTTGGCAGTTTTAAATATAGTAATAAAAACAAGTACACCAATAAAATAAATATGGACATCCAAACATCCGGAATTTGGTCATAAACATTACGAATTGGGTTTGGCCAAGCTGAAACTGAGACGCTTCGCTCATTCGGTCAATAAATCGACCAAAAAAAAAACCGTGGGACAAACCTACGCAAATCGACCTAGTCCCAAACTAAGCAATGCTTGTACTAAGGGCATTGGGCACGACGATATACATAATAATATAGAGCCAGTAACAAATATTCGAGACTATCACACAAATATGGGATTCCAACCCAGGACCGCCGGCTCAGCAGGCACCTACAAACTGCGCCAACCACGTCGTCAAACAGACTTGCAGCTACGGTTAAATATTTAATGCGAAGTTAAAGTTTGATACTAACCAGGTTTAGCATAAACTGTATTTGGGTTATTACCTCGCTACATGCAAAGTAAAGAACAGTGGTGGAATTATGGTAATAGTAGATCCAGTGCAAAATTATTTAATACGATGGAAATTCGTCATTTTAATGACATCAAAATATCGGATTATTTTAATAGGTAGTTATAATATGTAGTTTATAGGCATCGGGCTTGAGATATAGGACGGTAGGACTTTAGAGGGCTATACTGCCATGCTACGTTAAAAGGACGTATCTTACTATGAGACCCGTATAAAGATAAAGTTGTCATAGTTTAAAAAATCTGTTACAGTATAAAAACATTCATTTACTAGGGTTGTTTGATAAATACCCGTGTTTAGAAAAAAACAACAAAGGTTTGTATACGTCTATATTTATTTTTCTACATAGTCACCTTCCAACTCTATACGAGTACACTTGTTCCAACGGTGTTCTAGCTTTAATAAGCCGTCTAAAAAATAAGATTTCGGAAAGTCGTGAAAATAGGCCTCCGTGGCGGCAATGACCTCTTCATTGGACGAAAATTTCTTTCCACCGAGCCATTTTTTTAAATTTGGGAATAGGAAAAATTCACAGGGAGCCAGGTCTGGGGAATAGGGCGGATGAGGCAGCAATTCATAATGTAATTGCTTTAATTTGGAGTCTGCGATTCTTGAGGAGTGAGCTGGTGCATTATCATGATGAAAGAGAACTTTTTTCTTATTTAGATGTGGTCTCTTTTTTTTCAAAATGGTATCAAATTCTTGCAATAAATTAGCGTAATATTGCCCGGTTATCGTTCTTCCTTTTTGTAAATAATCAGTATGGATGATTCCCTGCGAGTCCCAAAAAACAGTCGCCATGACCTTTCCGGCCGATGGAACGGTCTTCGCCTTCTTTGGAGCTGATTTCCCCGACAAAATCCACTGTTTAGACTGTTCTTTACTTTCTGGGGTATAGTGGTGTATCCACATTTCATCAACAGTCACAAAACGCCGAAGGAACTCACCCGGACTATTTTCGTACTTATCTAAACAGTGCCTTGAAATTTGCTTCCGGGTGAGCTTTTGTTCCTCGGTGAGCAAACGCGGCACCCACCTCGCCGAAACCTTCTTCATGCCTAATTTGTATTCTAAAATGTGCTGCACGCGTTCAATCGAAACATTTACAATGTCGACAATTTCTCTAAGTTTTATTCGGCGATCGCTTAATACAATATTCTAATTTTTTTTTACCATATCACCTGTGGTCACCTCAACAGGACTTCCTGGGCGATCTTCATCAAAGATGGACGTTCTGCCTCGTTTAAATTCATTGTACCAATATCTAATGGTTGTCATAGAAGGAGTATGATCATTGTAAACAGCTTGCATGCGTAATACTTTTATTTCATCACAAGAATTTCCTTCCAAAAACAGAAAACGAATTACAGAACGATACTGCTCTTTCTCCATTATTGCAATAACAACGCGAACTCCGTCGTAAAAAGCCGTTAAAAGAAAAAAAAAACAAAAGAACGCTGTATTTTTTTTTTAATTTTCTAGTCCATAAAGGATGCCTAAAAAGTTCGTATACATAATTTCAGCCAGTAACAAGAATAACTTTTTAAAACGTGTATTTATCAAACAACCCTCGTAAAAGCAATTTAAACATTTTTTTTTTCGAATTCACGTGTGTGTAATGCTTTGAACTGCTCTGGTACTTTATTATATAACTTTATAGCCATACAATATGCGTTTGAGCCAAACATTTTCAATTTTTGTCTCGGCTGATATAGTTTGAGCGGATTCCTACTAGGCCTATTTGTTTTTTTTTATGATGACGTCATGTAATGGAAAGAGATGAGGGTGTTTTTGGACAAATTTGGTGATTTCTAAAATGTACAGACACGGTAGCGGTAGTATATTTAGTTCTTGAAATATTGGTTTACAATGAGCAAGATAATCCGCACCATATACGGCTCTAATACATTTTTTTTGAATTAGAAACGCTCTCTGGGCTTCAGTACAATTACCCCAAACAACAAGTCCGTATCGCAAAAGCGAGGAAACGTATCCATGAAATGGTGACAATGCAGCCTCTCTTGAAGCCACAGACTTAAGGCGTCGTAACGCAAATACAAATCTGTCCAATCTTGTACATACGTTTTCAACGTGTGCTTTCCAATTAAGACGCTCGTCCAGTGTGACACCGAGGAACGTTGCAGAATCTACTAATTGTATATCGGTGTTATTACATTTGATTATTATATCAGGTTGAGAGGTATTACTACTTCTAAACTTAATGACTTTAGTTTTATCATAATTTAATTTCAGTTTATTATTTTCTAAGCACACTAAAGTATTTTGTAATTCCGTAATGGCTTCATTTTCAAGGTTGCTTTTTGTTTCGCATTTTATTATTATAGTAGCGTCATCAGCAAACAAAAGACACGTATGTTTGAGGAATGCTGGTAAATCATTGATATACATCAAAAATAATAAAGGACCCAGAACGCTGCCTTGGGGTACACCACAACTACTAATTTTCGATGAAGACTTATGTATAGTTTTTTTATTATCATCCACTCTTGTGAGCTCTGTATACTGTCTGCGCTCGGACAGATAACTTTGCAACCACTCATTTGCCCTGCCTCTAATACCATACTTTTCTAATTTAGCAAGCAGAATATTATGGCAAACGCATGGTCATTTCATTAGGCTCATTCTCATCCCACGATGTTGATGGACGTGGGTCAAATGTTCGTTGTGCTTCTGCTTTGAGGATATTTGAATTCCTTCAATATATTCCTTCGATAAATATTGTATTTATTTGGATTGACTCTTCTATACACATAGCCTTTGGCTTTAATTCTTCTTCGCTGAAAGATGATGATTACTTATTTTGTCCGTAATTTATAGTGACACAATTAATTGGTCTAATTGGTGATTACAATTCAAGTTTAATACGAGTAATGGTAATTATCATTCAAAATTCTAATAGAAAATTAAAATGTTCCGTGCTTCTTTTCTTTTATTTAAGACTAATATGGACTTACGGACCATGGATGATAAGTTTAATTCATCGTTAATATTATTAAATATATTCGCAAATAATTAATCGTGTTTCATGAAATATAATCTTTTATTTTTATATTTTTGAGCAGTTGTAATTTTGAGGTTATTTCACGCACCAAAAAGTTTGTATACCTTTCACTGAAAATGACTACAAAGCTCCATTCACAAACATCGTGATTGGCTGTTTAGGGGTAAATTAAAACAATTTTACTTTAATCCCTAGAGATTAATAAGGAGCTTTAGTCCCGATATGCAGAGACTAAAATAACATTTTGAAAGCATGAGAAGTGAAAAATCTTATGTCATAATTCAGCTATCATGACCTTTGCAGGTTATTAAGGAAAGTTTATCCAGTAAAACCGTTCGATTCGTTATCTAAAAACTCTGTTTCTAAAAAAATAACTGTTTCGGAGAAAATGTGTTGAATATTTTATTAAATGTTTCTTTTATTTTGTTCCAGGTAATAATATTTTAATAACAAGACGAGATAGCATTCGTCACTGGCCGACAGCTGAGGTGAGCGACTTCGTGTTCGTATTCAGAAACAAGATCTCCGTGTAGCATATTAAGGTTCTTGGAATGTTATCAATCCATACTTAATATGATAAATGCGAAATTGTGTCTGTCTGTCTGTTACCTCTTCACGCTTAAACCGCTGAACCGACTTAGATGAAATTTGGTATTTTGAGACCCGGGAAAGGACATAGGATACTTTTCATCCCGAATACATTTAGTGTTCCCGTGGGATGAGCGGGTAACACCGCGGGGCACAGCTAGTACTATAATACAAGTTATCTTTATTGCACATCACTCAAAAACAAAAAGGAACTATACAAAATAAATTACAATAAGAGGTAAAACAACAAACTACTTATTAAGGGGCTCCCTACAGAAATCAGCCAATTTGATGATTTTTACATCGTATCTAGTTTGTGGATTATAGAGTTATAATGTCCTATTTAATATATATTGTAGTATGGTCTATGCTTAACACTTTGTAGTGACCCGAATTTTGATTTAACGACTGTGTATTTTATAAAAAAATATTCGGTGAAGGACCAAAAATACACTAATCTCGTTTCTTCTTTTATCCCCGGTGTATATGTAGAAAATATCTTACATTTTATTGTTCTAAACCATATTCCTTAAAAATTGTTGTGAAGCTTTTTCTATTTTTCTCAATACTTTTCGAGAAAAACGCAAAAAACCGTTTCCACAACTTTTTCCCCGAAAAAATCGTAAACTTTGACGGCCTGTATCTCAAAGTCAGTGACATGTGAAAGGTACTTGATACGGTATTTTGTTGTGGAAAAACTATGTTATTATGATTAGCTATTTATAATATGGGAAAATCTATCGCAACAGATCGAAGGTCATTGAGAGCGGGGAGCCCCTTAACGGGACACCATCGCAAGTGCAGACTTCTGGCCGAAGGGTGTCGTCTTGTTTCGGCAGTTCTGCGGAAATCTGCCGTATTCTATACCAGCGGGCCTATGATAGTTGCTTTTATCAGGATCAATAAGTGACAAAGCAACCGTCGCGAGTGTGAGTGACAGATGTTTTGTCACTTATCTATCACGTGATAAACGCAACCATCATAGGCTCCCAGATCAGACGACGCAACGTTGTGTCCCTTTCATCTAACTAGTTTTAAGTCGGCCAACTTTTTGAACAAAAATGGCGGATATGCGCATTAAATTTGTACGTAAATCGGCTACCGCACAGTCAAGGTTATGCTCAAGAAGTTTGCCGGCAACTGTATTTCTGTAGTTCACAGTGCCTTGGAGTTTACTGTAATATCGTGTAACTAGTATAAAACAAAGTCGCTTTCTCTGTCCCTATGTCCCTTTGTATGCTTAAATCTTTAAAACTACGCAACGGATTTTGATGCGGTTTTTTTTAATAGATAGAGTGATTCAAGAGGAAGGTTTATATGTATAATACATGCATAATTTATCAGCAATGCACCCGTGCGAAGCCGGGGCGGGTCGCTAGTTTTAATAATAATAATAAATAAGTACAAAGATAAAACATTTTTTTTATTACACTAGGTACTTACCAGGATTAAACCACTATTTATTTTTTCTTTTCTGTATACTCAGGCGAGTGCAGTCCTTTTAAAGCGCTTTCTAAAGGCGGCAGTCCAAAAACTTAGGTCCGATTCCTGGTGAGAACCACGATATAGCACAATCTGTGAGCACAATTGTTTTTTTTTTTCTCTTTGATCTTTTATATCAATTCGCAATAAAAGCACCTGATTAAAACCACTACACTCATTACACGGTTGTTAAGAAACTAACTTCATTTTGAATTCTGCGATCCCAGATCAGTTTCTGACTATTACGGGATAAATTCCACTTTTAAAAACACCATGGAAGTAAAAAACATGTCAATCTTATTTATAATATTTACTAAAGGGAGGTAACCTAACTGTGATCATGTTGAAAAAAGAAACATGAGCAATAGCCCCGCCTTTAATTAATACACCACAATAACTTTGGCTTGTAACTGTCAAAAGTTTCAACAGTGGGAACAGTTAAAACAACACGCAATAAGCTGTTTGGAAGTTAAAACTATTCATTGACATCTGGCGCTGCTTGCAGATTTATAATTGAGTAACTATCAGCAATTCGATGTCCATTGCGCGGGTGAAATGCTGAAACGTGATATAACACACTTATACATCAATCGAAATTTACTATTTGTAGAATCTTGACAATCCCTTTCCCCATCTTGAACCTTTTTTAGAATTATTACATGTAAATATCTGTTGTTGCAATCAATTTTTAACGTTTTTACTATTATTATAACTACTTTATATGTGTATGACGATCGTAGTATGAATCCATGTAAATTGTCATTTTATATTATGAAATAAATAAATCTTATCTAATTTAATCTTATCTAAATCCCATATAATCTTCAATTGATTTGTTACCATCAGTCGTGAAACTTTCGCCCCCTAGTGAATCTGTGGCTTTCAATTTGATGTTTCCGATCATTCACTGCATAATGTACATTTAGTGCCATAGAGAGCACGTAGTACCATATCTTGCTAAATACACATGTTCATGCTACTGAGTTATTCCGTCGCGATGGTTGAGGGATCAATTTGAGATGGCCACAGTACCACCATGACAATATACACGCCCATCGTCCACACGCACATTATAGATCCCTCTCATAGAAAAACCACGACAGTTGAGCAAATCCTGATGATGAGAAGAGCATAATTATTAGAGCATGATTTAGTAAGTTTGTCTACCCTCTAAATAAAAGCCCATCCCGAAAGAAGTATGAACTTTCAAGTCCCCATCGTATATGATAACGATGGTTTCCAGGCACTTTAAGTGCAGTGCATGCATGGACAAGGAAATGCACGCCGTAATGTACATCGAAAACATGCTTGACTTACCACCGTTTAGCATCTGCCCGCGACTGTCGAATTATTTTTCATTGTCGGCGAAAGATTGGCGCGCGCCCAACTTCGCTTTTACGATTATCCAGATTTTTATAGTTTCCGCAATATAAATGTACAAATAGAATGGCGTTTAGAACGCCTGTCGCGCGTTGCTGCGGTTGATTGTCGATGATTTATTGTGCTGGGGTTAGCGGTTACTTTAGAGAACATGGTTGAAAGCTTTTAAGAAACGCGCAATACATCTACTCGTTAACTGTACACAGTACAGACACAATTGAAACAAATCAGAAGGAATACCGGTTAAACAGATAGCAAATAAAGCTTATAACAAACCAAAACAGATTCAACGTATTTATCATCAGCAAAAAGGTGTCCAGCTTAATTGTTCGTTTCGCTCTTTCAGATTAATTATCTAATGATATTCTGCTTAGGGACCATAGTCATACTAATATTGGGAAACAGCTGCTAGTATATAACCACCGTAATACATAAAATATATACTTAGTATACAGAGATATAGGCCCCATTTATTACAGACAAATTATGGTATAATTGGTTTTTTTTTTAACTACGAAGTGTAAAATACAGATACAGATACAGATACAGATACAGATACAGATACAGATACTTTATTGGTAAAATGGTATTTTACAAGTCAGTCATGTTACATTACATTATTATTATTATAAATTACAAATTTCTGCATATTATGATTACAATTCCCAATTATATATTAATATTATATTATTAAAATATAGGCCAATTTAAGAAAGTCATTTTACCATTTACCGATTAGATGTGGTTGTGATTTTACTCCCAAGTATTTTGCGGTGACGTCATTGTTCGAAATGACGTGTAGGTACTGCTAATGGCAAGGACAAATGAACGTCAAAATATTTAATATGAATAACTTTTCATATGTGGCATATTGATACAATCTAATTTTTTAGTTATTACAGTATTAGGACTCTATTCTCAGAAATGGTTTCTCAAGAAACATAGGCCGTAAAACAATTTGTATATCCAATTGGCAGTTGTTACTGAACGTCTAGCGTCTCAACTATGTTTTTTTAGGGTTCCGTACCCAAAGGGTAAAAACGGGACCCTATTACTGAGACTTCGCCGTCAGTCCGTCCGTCCGTCCGTCTGTCACCAGGCTGTATCTCAACAACGGTGATAGCTAGACAGTTGAAATTTTCACAGATAATGTATTTCTATATTGCCGCTATAACAACAAATACTAAAAATAAAATAAAATAAATATTTAAGGGGGTCTCCCATACAACCAACTTGTTATAGATTATATATATGCATAGGTACGGAACCCTTCATGCGCGAGTCGGGCTCGCACTTGCCCAATTTTTTTATTTTGATGCTCACTCTACTATATACAGCTTATAAATTAACGAAGAATCAATCGATCAATTAACGAACAAGCTACATATACGTCAATAAACCCGGGCATATAAAAGCTTGAAATGCCCCTATTAAGGCCACTTTGGCTTCAGAAAACTGCAGATTACCTCATCCACTCACTAGCGGTGAATCATAGCGAACAATCATAGTACCTAATGTCAGTTTCACCGAATACCCTCGCGAGTGGGAGTTCACTCAATCAGACCCGTCATATTGCGGAGTCTTAGAGACAGGGAGACAGAAGAAACTTGACGGTAATCCTAGCCGTATTTGCTTAGTTTAATCATGTAAATTACTAGTTTTTCAGCCCGCGTAGGAAACTTACACACTAAGTAAGTAACTAAACTCTTTATTGTTCACAAAACCAGTTAAAAATACATCTACTCTTATGGCAATTCATAAATGTATCGCCATAAGTGATTAGGGCTGTAAATTAGGTCTTTGATTCGATAAATTTATGAAATTTTTTGCTATTCGATTCTCAATTAAGACAGCTGAAATTAAGAAAGGTAAATAGAGCGTATCAATAAAGTATACTTAGGTATAAACTAAACTAAAAATCATTTATTCAGCACTTCGGCACACCAGGAATTTTGCTCAAATAAGGACACTATATAATTGATCTTATAGCATTATATTACAACGCACTTTTAGAACCTTCATACATACTGACATTTAACCATAACTTGAAGCAAGGACATACATCCAAAATACGATTTGAATATACGACATTGCAAAAGTCACATTACAATCCCAATTGGGACAAGCATTTTCCGACTGATGCACTCACTTTCCCCTATGCGTCAGAAACAAAACGTCATTATATACCACACATTTTGCAAAACATACAACCAATTGGCTCTAAAGCTATAACCTGTGTCGTGAACCAAAATGTCGGATGTTATACACGTGTTAGTGATACTTAGGATGAATTGGTTGTGTTTTGTGGGGTATTATCGACCGCATGGGAACAATGTGGCAGGTGGCAGACCCACCGCTGATTTTCTGGTTAGTTGGGCCCCGTAATGGCGTTTTCTCTATCGGAATGCCACCAAAACGGCTATAAAGTTGTAACATAACAAATTGTGTACTCTTTATGTTTACTTTCTACCTATTTTCTGCTGTTTTGAAACGTCGGGAATACAAAATTAAGTTTTTCTTCTAATAAAAAATATATTTTTCTCAAACATGCAATGAAATGTCGTTATAACGTACGATATATATAACAGGCTTCGCAGTATCATACAAAATTAAAAGCCTAGGCCGGGAAGTAATTCTCTTCAAAATGTCGTCTGTGTTCATGAACAGGCTAGCTGAATTATATTTTTTCGAGTGTTGCATTTTTTTATTCCATTGCATATGTTTGAGAAAAGCACTATACCTACATGCCTTAGCCATTAAAAGGGCTTGCCGGCTTCGTATCACTATCCGGCCTCCCTACGGTTGGCAGTCTATACCTACTCACCCGGCAAGCCCTTATTCCCGGCGTCTGCAGCAATGTACTATATTCTTCAACGTTCATAACTGACATGAATTTCCTATCATATCCTTGAAATCCTCGCACGACATGGGGTTTCCCTACTTTTGTTTTATTTATCTATCCTTGTCTTTCTCATACCATTTCCATTTACACACAATTATACATCGATACAAAATTCGATGTACAAACGTGTAAACTTTTACTCAGAAAAACGAACTAAAATCGTCCAACAACAGCCAATATTTTCAGGTAAACTTAAACGTACATGTTTCCCCTTTTAGGATTTTATCAAAGGGTATATTAAATGAAGATTCAATATGTTAGGAAGGCAGCCGGCCCCGCACGGGCGACACCATTAAGAAGTGGCGGCGTGGAAATCCCTCGGAATGTGTTGCTGCCTTTATACCGTTCCAGTTACTCGTATCGTAAGTCAAGTTACGCAGCACTTGTCTTGTATGTAAGGAAACTTGTCTTTACTTGACGGATTCGCGTTATGGATATAGGTAATTTTTGACTGTAGAGGCATCCGGCAGTTTTTAAATAAATATGTGCTTAGAGATGAAGGTTTAGTATTACATACAGATCGAATTCCTTACCCGGGCCACACTCAGTCTGAATTCCGATCCGGTTTCAGATCGGAATGACGTCGACAAGCGAGACATCGCCATATGACAGACAGAGACAAAGACACTTTCTGACGTCATTACGTTCAGAAACCGGATTGTAATTCAGACTGTGTGTGGCCGCGGTTAGAAAGACAACTCGACCCTACTGCTTTCGAGACGTTCACACTATTCTAGTTCGTATTAACGTAACGTTCGTAGTATCGTAGTAACCATTTACGTATATTTTTTAAACTGCATAAACATTTAAATAAAACAATTCAAACGGATTATATTAATTATTTGAGCCGGTGACGTTTCAGTACCTTTACAGATACCGTTGTCAAAGGTTGCATAAACATATTGAAGATGCGTATAATTTACTACAGCAGGGCTGAAATATCTTACCGCGGATTCGCATGTCGCAAGAGGCACGACACAGCGTCACCTGTCTTTATCGCACGGTACTGAACGGAAAGTGACGGAGAGTATTTGTCACGCGAGGTTGTGCTAGAGGGGTTTCAACATAACTAGAAATGGCAAGTAACCGTACAAGCAAGCTTGCCCGTGCCAACGAGGCACGAGCACGGATTCCGATGAAATGAAAGGATATGCAGTGGAAAGCTGCTAGTCCGCGACGAAAAATAGTTACTGTAAAAATTTCACTTCTCGCTTTTAGTGTTAAATTGACAATTACCCCCGTCGCTTGACTGAAAAGGCACTTAGCTTAGAAAAACAATAACGAATTTTAAGTTACGACTGCGATTTTAGAACTTTATACTGCCTATCTGAAAATAATGGGGAAAAGGGTTATTTGCGGTGCCGAAATAATCCATACTAATATTATAAATGCGAAAGTGTGTCTGTCTGTCTGTTACCTCTTCACGCTTAAACCGCTGAATCGATTTTGATGAAATTTGGCATGTAGATAGTTTAAGATCCAAGGAAGGACATAGGATAGTTTTCATCCTGGAAATTATCCCTAAAAAAGATTGAAAAGTGAGTAAAAGTAATTCATTATGAAATTGATGACCCTGTAGGAAATGTAATGATCAGACCAAAAGCACAATTGCTCTTACATTTTCTTAGGCGCTTTTAATAATCCCTTTTATTAATTAAGGTGATTAGGTGGGTATGGATATCTATCGTGTTGTACGAGGTTGCTTCCATACTTCCAAGTTCCACGCGGACGTAGTCGCGGGCAAAAGCTAGTATGTTATATTCTATCTTCGTCCTTCTATGAACATAGGTTTCCCCTTCAGCTCGCCACAAAGTGCGATCCTGTACAGACCGCATCCACCGACTTCCCGCTTCCCTTTTACGAGGTCATCCGGGTACCGTACCTGTCCCACGCCGATCTTCGTCTGATGAGACCGCCTATTTTCTACCTCTATTCTAATTTTAAGTTTTTTTTTGTGTTTGTATTTCTTTCTTATCGAGGTGATAATTATTCTATCTATCTATCTAAGGCTGCATTCAGCCCAATTTTTATTCCAAGAATATTACTTACATCAGAGACATTACTATCCGAGAGTAACTGCTATTCTTGGCATTCATATTTGGTTAAATTCAGCCTAAATCATTAACGTGCGAATATTTTCACGCGCTTGCATAGTCATAGCAAACTATACCTCAAGTACACGTCGGTTGGCGTCATTCAGTTAAGTGACAAGTTGAAGAATTGCCACGACTTCCCAACTGCGAAGCCAGAGCTAGCTATATAGCTACATATATACGAGTCTACTTATCAGGGGAGACAGGGGAGACACTTTTCCGGGCAATTGACTACTTATTCTAATTCGATATAGTTGTATTGTAGCACCAAAGATACATGATTAACTATGGTATTCACGATGAGCAGTTGACTGGTTTGTTTCCACTATAGTACCTAACCTATTGATTTCTTACGTATCAGTTATTTGCCATTGATAATCATAGTATCTCGCGTTTGGCTTCGTTTTAGTAAAAAGCTTGATAAACTAAGACCAGCATGCGGATCAGCGCGACCAAGGTGACCGGCGACCCAAAACCACTTTAACTGTTTCGGCGACCACACGGGTTCCGGTGCGACCGGTTTGCGCGACCCAAGCTGTTCGTTGGCACGACCAATATGTCGCGCGACGCGTTTGCTCGTTTGCGTCAACGGTTCTTAGGTTCAATCCATGGAAGAAAATGGGTCGAGGCCGCTGGTCGCAGTCACGCATCACTAACATCCGAAGGTTGGTCTCTCTCTGGGCTGTCTTCGATCTTTTTTTGTACCTCGCTTGGATAGATATATGAACAGTAATAGGTATAAATCTAAACTGTGATTTCTAACCTCCACATATTTTGGCAAAGATTATCAGCATCTGGATGAACAGCATCAACTGTCACATAAAACCTGAATATTAGTCTCGTAAATGTAAAATTTAAAAGCAAAGTGGTATATACACTTTTAACATGCACTCAAAATGGTGCTATAATAAATAAGCTGATATTTATGCGCTCGTCAAAGCTGTCGTCTTTTCTGTTAAACAGCGCGAAATGGTTTAGACACGTTACCTATGTGATTTACGAATACTCATCTGTTGGAAGAGAATATTCTCAATATATTTATGCGTTACTAGAAGGAATTTTAGTGTCGGTAGTTGAATAAAAAGTATCCTATAACCATCTTTAGATATCCAACTATCCCTGTACCAAAATTGGTTAAAATCTGTTCAGCTGTTTCGGGTGATAAGCGGGCAAATAAGTGTTCACTGACAGGTGGCGCTAAACTGCTGGTGCATTATTCTAAACATGCTTTGAGTGGTGTCCAAAACTAGGCCAGAGATTAGAGGGCAGGCCGAAGGTGAGGGCAATGAATATGCGATCTAGGGGGTATCCTGCCTTTTCGCAGAAATATTTTTCTCAACTGATTCATTTGCCAAACTGTTTCATTTCCCAAATCACGATTTTCTCTTAAAAAAAATCTGTGTATTTTTTTATGCTCTTATAGAATACAGTACGTTAGGTTAGGTTTGTTTTATGAAAGTTCCGAAAAAAATATGGTTTCAGAGAAAATCGTGAGTTGGGAAATAAAACTGTTTGGGAAGTGATACTTTGGAAAACAATTTTTGGCCATACGTTAGTACTCCGATCTAGGGCTTTACTAATTACCGCCCGTGGTTTGTCTAAAGGTTGTCTTGCCTTGGCCAGGAAGTGAGATATTCTCCCCGCTTAGCGGGTCAATCCTACTGACGGTCTAGGATGACGTACTAGTACATTACATACCTAGGGCGGTGAATTCGTGAATGTCGCAGATCGCAGGTTGTGGCTCGAACCGAAGGCGAGGGCCATAAATATGCGATCTGGAGCATTACAAATTACCGCCCGCGTTTTGCCTAAAGTTTTACGTCCAACCTTGGCCACCAGGAAGTGAAATTTTCTCCCCGCGTAGCGGACGTAAATAATATAACATCTGTACTTTTCGATATGGTATGCGCTTGCCCCGCATGCGTACTTATTGCGACTAACCTTATATGTCAATGCAAATCGAATAAGATCTTCAAGCGTGAAACTCTTCGCATCTATCACGTGTCTTAATCAACGGCTATAACTCGCAAAATGCAATCAAACCATGCATTAGGATTAGGACATAAACAGGGAGTCATAACGAGGTTTCGCGTTTGATGTAACTAACTAGCTCAAAGCCATTGTTTGAGTTTATGTTAGCTCATAATAGGAGAACTATTTAATGCCCTAAGCTCGCTCTGAATAACAATACTCAGTTGGCTATCGCAAACTTCACTCCGATGCGTGCAGACATTTTGAACTCAATGTTGTTGTTAGTTATTACGAGTATTAATAGGTAATTATGTGTAAACATTTTAAGTAAGTACTATTATAATGGGAACCTAGCGGGTATGTACTAATCTTTTGGAGGTTAAGAGGCCTTGTTCCTTTTAAAATGCTGATTGTTTTAGACATGTCTCTCTATGATCAAACATATTATTGATGTTACTACCTAGAACAGGACTATTGGGATTTATTGGTATATATTTAAAACCTACAGTTTGAGTTTTCAATTGATAATTTTTGTTTCCAAAACTACTCGAAATTGACAAAATTCACGCGGAAAATTAGTTTTATCAACTTATTTTCGATTTCACGAAATGAAAGCATGCAATAGCTATGTTACTACCTATTTAGAACTCGGGGAAAAGAAAATTCTCGGGGAAAGGACCACACTTTGGAACGCCGATTTTTTTTCGTAATCGTATTCATATAATAACATATAATACTCTAACCTACGTAGGGTTACTTCAATGTGTCTTAAGAAATCAGAATGAATATATTCATTTCACAATTAGGCATATTGAAACACGTAAAGAAGGTGGATCAATTTAATAGTAACTAATTGTAAATGTACACTTTTCTCAGTGTTTTTTATGGTATCTATTTGCTTCGTTCATGTTTTTGTAGCATTATGGCGACGCTAGTTAACATAACTAAAGTGTCAACCCCAGGAATGTTTCCAAATTTATGTTTAACCTTTCCCAATTCATCACTGCTTAATAGGACGTGATATTGCGTCAGGAACAAACTTAACTGAGCACAACAACCATTCAAATGCGTGCCGCTCACAAGCGGGACTGGATGTGACGTCATACTACTTGCATTATTTATGTGCTTTGGGTTTTGTACCCCGAGCGATGAGTATTTTGTACAAAGGATGTATTTATACTGCAAAAACGAAGTAGGGATTGCGAGGCACATTGTCATGCGGTAGAGGACGTGCGTAGACTCTCCAGGTAGACTTATGCGAAGGTGTGTTTGAAAGAAATAATAATCAGATAATTGAAAGACGATGAAAAATGTTTTTGATAAAGCACCTTATTCTTAGCGAAAATAATAACATGTGTAGACAAAAATGGCCCAAAACAATGGCAGTCCAATTAAGTATATTATAGTTATATTTACAGAATATTTATTTATAGCAAAATGTTATATTATAAGACGTATAATATAATATACAGGTGCCTACCGAAAACTACAATTTCGACCCGGATGACGCAGCGTGGGTAGGCCCCACTTAAGGTGGACTGATGGTCTGGCGAAATTTACTGGTCGCGAATTTTATGAGTCCTTATTGGTATGAAAAAAAACTGCACTTTATGATGGAAGCAAGCCGTTTGGCGTAGTGATAATATTTCACTCGAGGATAAATTAGTTTCACCCCTCAGGAACAGAGATGGCGCCACTTAAAAAAAACTAAAACCTGAACGGATCCTCCGATTTTGATGATTAAGATGCCAATCGACGGATAATTATTCAATTTATTTTAATTAAAATAGATTATGGCGGTGCTCTTTGTGTTCCGATATCTAACAGAGGATTTGACTGATTATATTTACGAACGGATCGCTAACTGTTAGAAACGACACCCTCGTTGACTAGACTATTTTCAGTTTACGTCCTCCCCTTATGATATTTTGTGCGTATGCAAACATTGCCTGAACACATGGGTAGGCGCAGTTTATGAATTTCTTAAATGTAGACATATTTAACGGAAAAATAAGCCGTCGTAGACAGAACACTTATTTGAATCTAGTGAGGTCACAGAATAAAATATTACAAACGGTTCTCTCTTGATGTCCGCAAGCCACTTGAGAACTGCATTTTATTGGGTGTTTATGTAAAATACAACGCAATTAGTCGTTGGGTGAAACAAAAAAAAAGTTCGTAACGATTCTGCAATTGGTAAAATTATTGTTATACCATTTTGTTGAAAATCTATTGTCGCGAAAGTTAAATATCATGAAAGTAACAGGACTAAATAAACGTGGTCGAAAAAGTTAGTCAACTTTCTTTACGTTTTGTACGGAAATGTTCTTTTGTTGTTTTCTTTTTAAGGGCATAAATATATTATATCACTTGTGACCTTGCCAGTTTCTATCACGTCAGTAATAATTATAATCGCGTACCGATTCGAAACATGTCGAGCGTTATTCGACTTCTACGACGTGAGTAAACCCGTTTAAGTATTTTAATAATTATAATATTCATATAAGTATCTATTACGACGACCAATGTACCTTTTAACCTTATGTGATAAATTTGAAACTTAAAATTCACCAAATAATATATATGTAAGTAGTTACTTTTGGTTTTTAACCAATAGCAGCATCGAACTTCGAAATATTTCCTACAGTCAAAATCATCATGTTCAGATGAATGAATTTCGGTTATCAATGTTTCCTCTTTTATTTTATGGTCGTCTGTTAAGAGTTTCTTTAATGTCCACAGATCAAAGAATACTTCAAACGCTTTCAAGTTTTAAAACAATTAAAACCGAGCAAATTATAGTCCTCAGTAAAACGTTCATTTTTGAAATGAGATGCAAACAGTAATTCCGTTATCATAAAACCGTTTAAAAGGATAGTAAAACTTTTATCTTTAGTGGTAATAATAGTAGTTAGTTTAAGAGGCCTTATTCCTTTTAAAATTTATTTTTTTCATATTATGAGAAATATATTGATAATTTCAACCAACTTTTTGAAGTGAATAATACTTTCCCCCGATTTCTAGGTAGTAACGTAGCTATTTCATGCTTTTATTGCGTGCAGTCGAAAATAAATTGAAAAAACTAAATTTCCGCGTAAATTTTGTCAATTTCAAGTAGTTTTTGAAACAAAAATTATCAATGAAAAATTCAAACTGTAGGTTTGTAATATATACCAATAAATCCCATTAGCCATGTTCTAGGTAGTAACATCAATAATATGTTAAATAACATGTTTGATCATAGAGAAAAATCTCAAAAACAATCAGCATTTTCAAAGGAATAAGGCCTCTTAAGAACCTACTTTCCATTCCAGTTCCTGGTTTTGTTATTAACCTGTGCTTGAGAGGTCTTATTCCTTTTAATTTTTTTTTTTCATATTATGACAAATATATTGATAATTTTAACCAACTTTTTCAACTGAATAATACTTACTTTTCTCTGATTTCTAGGTAATAACATAGCTATTTCATTGCGTGCAGTCGAAAATATGTTGAAAAAACTTTTCTGCTTGAATTTTGTCAATTTAAACTGTAGGTTTCAAATATATACCAATTTGCAACAGCCCTGTTCTAGGTAGTAACATCAATAATATATATATATTTTTTATTCAAAATAGCCATGCATTTAACCTCGATTGTACCTGATGTTAAGTGACAATAAGGTCTAAGATGGAGCATGCTTGGCTAGAAGATGCCTATTCACTCTCGAAGAGATCCAAGTTATAATATGTTAAGAAACGCGTTTGATCATAGAGGATAATGTCTAAAGCAATCAGCATTTTTGAAGGAATAAGGAGTCTTAAGGGTGTGTTCTGAATCCACTCTGTTTGGCCCTATATGGTTGGCAGTTAGAGTATGCCATTTGGCATTAAGTTCGCCATTTGTACTAACTTTTATTTTGTTCAATAAAGTTTAAATAAACAATTTAAGAGGATATATCACTACTCATTTCCTCGTTTCGTTTTCGATATTTACGTAAGTTTTGGAGGAGGAAAGAGTCGAGAAGTAAACCTCGATTTTTTCAACCCGGTTACGTAAAGTTTGAACTTCATTTGTATGCGATGCCATAGTTACTAGGTGCAAACTTTACGTAAACGGATGGTAAAGAAAGTGGTATTTCCTCTTATAAGGCGATTTACTCGTGTAATATTGTGATGTTCAACTTGTGTGTCACATACATTATTTTTTATCATGTTAACATACCTGTCTGTATATTAGCGGACTGTTACGCATTATGCTCTAGTATGCCCTAGGGCGTGATATGGATATTTCCGTTCCTTGTACATTCATTCAGGGCCTCAATTCGATGTCTGGTGCTGATATCTATTCAACGACGAATGATATGAATTTATGACCGTACCCCGGGATTTTAGGTGCACAGATGATTTGACGCCTACTGTCGGCCGAGTGTCAAATCATTCACGCACCTTTAACCCCGGGTTATGTTTATGACTAGTGCCTCTGTGAGCTGCGGACACCGCGAATACTTTTGAAATGGCTAAAATGTATATTTAAGGAAAAATATTGGCCAAGTGCGAGTGGGACTTGCGCACGAAGGGTTCCGTACGTTTCTGTAAGTTTGTTGTATGGGAGCCCCCCTTACATATTTATTTTATTTTATTTTTAATATTTGTTGTTATAGCGGCAATAGAAATACATCATCTGTGAAAATTCCAACTGTCTAGCTATCACCGTTCTTGAGATACAGCCTGGTGACAGACGGACGGACGGACGGACGGACAGCGAAGTAATAGGGTCCCGTTTTTACCCTTTGGGTACGAAACCCTAAAAAATTGGGCAAGTGCGAGCCCGACTCGCGCATGAAGGGTTCCGTACCTATACATATATATAATCTATAACAAGTTTGTTGAATGGGAGCCCCCTTTAAATATTTATTTTATTTTATTTTTAGTATTTGTTGTTATAGCGGCAATAGAAATACATCATCTGTGAAAATTTCAACTGTCTAGCTATCACCGTTGTTGAGATACAGCCTGGTGACAGACGGACGGACGGACGGACGGACGGACGGACGGACGGACGGATGGACGGACGGACGGACGGATGGACGGACGGACGGACGGACGGACAGCGAAGTCTCAGTAATAGGGTCCCGTTTTTACCCTTTGGGTACGGAACCCTAAAAAAACGAATAACTGTAAGCGTGAACAGCTGATTTGTATTAAAAAATTGTTTTCTATGTCATGGGTCATGATTCCAGGAATAATATTAATGGCGTGTTTTTTTTTAAATCTCCTTTGCAATTGGGCCTGCGTGAGCCTGTTTAGTCTTATCTTAATAGCGTGATGCAGGATCGTCTTGTGTTGTATGAGCGCGGCGTCATGCCAGTCTGGCGCCATCTGTTGGACATAATTTCCTTCATTCTCGCATCAATAGCTGGACATCCAAAGATGGTTATAGGACACTTTTTACCCGACTACGATATAAAAAAAAACCCGGCCATGTGCAACTCGTGCACCGCGATACAGACGGACAGACAGACAGACGGACAGCGGAGTCTTAGTAATAGGGTCGAGTTTTTTACCCTTTGTGTACGGAACCCTAAAACACGCGTACGAAGTTGCACCTTCTAGTCCTGTATACATCGACTTCTATATCTGTAATGACGGGCACTCAGAGGCCGGATTGCATCGGCTAGCTCATTTGGCTCTGCTGAGGCATCTGTCTTTCACTTACACGCCTGGTGCGAGCGAGACAGCCGTGAAAGATAACTACATCACACAATCTGAATGGAGGCCTACGGATATGTCATACGCGGAGTTATAAACTATGGAAGTGTTTAGTGGAATTTAACATTACAGTGTGTTGATTATTTATTTAATCTTTATTGCACAAAAGAAAGCTTATCGTACAAAAGGCGGACTTAATGCCATGAGGCATTCTCTACGAATTTAACAACTATGTAATATATCAACTTAATAGAAGGTGGGACCTTCATCCGTAGTTTCGTCCGCATTTTTTTTTTTACCTTAGTCGGGTAAAAAGTATTCTATGACCATCTTTGGTTTCGTTTCTGATAAACAGCGCGAAATGGTTTAGACCGATCTATGTGATTTACAAATATGAGGAGTCGTTTATTTGTTGGGAAAGAATATTCTCAAGATGTTTATGCGTTATTAGACAGTGCCTGCAACTTCTTTTGCGTAAAACATATTTTTTTACGGTATCTGCATATCCCTATACCAACATATTGGTTAAAATTCGTCCAACTATTTTGGCGTGTTTAGAGAACAAATAAATTTTATCAACAAATGACGCTGTAACGGCTAGCGCCGCGCTGCTGACCGGTGCTAATAGCCGATTCACCAGCTCAGTTGAATCCGCCTTCCACTTTGTTCGGGCACGCATTAGTAGTCACTCGTCACGACAATAAAACACAGTTGTATAGCAGCTTTTGCCAAAAACAAAAGAATGAACATTCTGAAAAGTTTTATTAGGTACTATGACAAGAAAACTCATCAACCCGTTCCTGTAATTGTACATCGTTGTCACATTCACGGCGCCCGCGGCGGCGGAAGAAGCATCGCGTAAAAGACGTAAATGGCCCCCCTGTATAACGGCGCGATATGCGCGATTTTACAGCTCAAGTGCTCAACTCAACCGAGCTTCCTTTTTCATCCAGTACTTCTATATGCATTGCGTAACACATGTTTTTTTTGCTAGCCTGTTTTTGGTGTCCCACTGTGTGTGTAAGCCACGACTTTGCGGGACAGCGGCAGCGGTGCGCGTTACGTGTGTCTCGCTTACTCGTTTAACTTTGTCAGCATCTTATCGTACTATTCGTAGTCATCCAAATGTGATATGACCAGGCCCATTCAGCGACCCCTAAAGATGAATTAAAAAAAAACAGTGACGTTTTTTCGTGTCCTAGAACAGAATGAGGGGGTGAGAGTACGGGGTTAGAAAATATACAACACCCTAAGGCCCATGTGTCATCAACACCAAGAACATGTGTAACACATTGCGAAAAAATGCGACTTCCCAACAAACAAAATTACCTTATAAAATTAAATCTATAAGGACTAAAGTCTCATAGTTGTTTTAAAATGGCATTCATTACAACAACGTACCTTTTAACGGCTTTTTATAAGACAATTTGGCTAAAATTGCCTTTATTCTTATAATTTGGTTATGTTAACGTTAATAAAACCAATTAATATGGCCACAATAAGGGTTAATTTTTTTATATTCTTATAGAAGCTAGCTACATTGCGTTTTAGCTGTATAATATTGAAAGCCTAGTAAAGGCGTTTTATATGGCCAATCATTCTTATAAAAGTAATGCACAAGGTACCTATAAAGCTTTTCGGCTTATAGGAGCTTTTTATAAGATGTTTACCCAACGAATGAATTATAGCATTTTATATAGTCTTAATAAGAATTAAAGCAATCCTTATTCACTTATATAATACTAATAAGGGCTATGTTCTCTATAGTGTTATATTAAAAGGTTTTATATGGTTACGCCTAATACTTCTGTAAATCTACAAAATGACCAATCTGGTACCGAGGTAGCAGCCGGTGGTTCCGTAGAAGATTATTTTATGGAACATGAGAGTGAGCAGGAAAGCACTGAGGAATACATTTGTAGCGGCAGTGACAGTGATACAGACAATTCGTCAAATGAGGAATTGAAAAAACTTCGAAATAAACTAGTAATTAATAAAAAAATGGCGGGGTTATTTGTAAACCGCGCTTGACATCTACTACTGCGCATGTGCAAAAGCATTTTTTTAATATTCGTCTTATATCAAAATGGCACAAGCGCGTGTACATTCAGCCAAATGTATTTAATGAATAACGATTTTAAGTTCGTTTATTAATCAAATTTTATATCTAATGTAATTAATGACGTGTGTAATGGTTGTAACAGTTTTTTATTATTGTTAAACACACAATTATCGATAATATAACAAATTTGGACACTGAAGCACAGTACGTTTTGTAGAAAAGGTGTGGAACACGAAAGATTGTTTACAAGACGCGCGGACGATGCGCTCACGACATTGGGTAGGACGCGACTGGCGGTCGGAGCGAGGCGCGGGCGGCGCGGTCGATGCCGGCCGCGGCGAGCGTTATACCTATAACGTTTATAGGTATGCATAGGACCACTACGGGCGCGCGCGGATGGCGCGAATATTTGGATGTTCGCCTTACAACCTCCCCCTCTAACCCAGGCGGTACGTCCCCGTAGCCGGGTTAGCTCCAGCAAGGCCTACTTCGCTTGCACTCCCCTTGCATTGCACTGGCGCTTGGATGAGCCCCAAAAGGTGTGAGCCCTGAAGCACGGTAATTGCTGAACATTATGAGGTTGTTCGTCGGCAGCTCATCAGCCCCCTCCCCCTGGAGGAAAGCCGTTATGAGGTTGTTCGTCGGCTGCTCATCAGCCCCCTCCCCCTGTAGGAAAGCCGACTCGAGAGCACAAGTACCAGTGTAGGCTCGACGGACGAAAGACAACGTCGCAGCTGCATGACGGACGCTAAACAACGTCGCATCGGTGCGAAGGACGAAAGATGACGTCGCATCGGCCTGACGGACGTTAAACAACGTCACATCGGCGCGAAAGACGGAAGATGACGTCGCATCAGCACGACGGACGAAAGATGACGTCGTCGCATCGGCCTGACGGACGTTAAACAACGTCGCATCGGCGCGAAAGACGGAAGATGACGTCGCATCAGCACGACGGACGAAAGACGACGTCGCATCGGCCTGACGGACGTTAAACAACGTCGTATCGGCGCGAAAGACGGAAGATGACGTCGCATCAGCACGACGGACGAAAGACGACGTCGCATCGGCCTGACGGACGTTAAACAACGTCGCATCGGCGCGAAAGAGGGAAGATGACGTCGCATCAGCACGACGGACGAAAGACGACGTCGCATCGGCCTGACGGACGTTAAACAACGTCACATCGGCGCGAAAGACGGAAGATGACGTCGCATCAGCACGACGGACGAAAGACGACGTCGCATCGGCCTGACGGACGTTAAACAACGTCGCATCGGCGCGAAAGACGAAAGACGACGTCGCATCTGCACGACGGACGAAAGACGACGTCGCATCTGCATGACGGACGAAAGACGACGTCGCATCTGCACGACGGACGAATGACGACGTCGCATCTGCACGACGGACGAAAGAAGACATCGCATCTGCAAGACGGACGAAAGACGACGTCGCATCTGCATGACGGACGAAAGACGACGTCGCATCTGCACGACGGACGAATGACGACGTCGCATCTGCACGACGGACGAATGACGACATCGCATCTGCAAGACGGACGAAAGACGACGTCGCATCTGCATGACGGACGAAAGACGACGTCGCATCTGCAAGACGGACGAAAGACGACGTCGCATCTGCAAGACGGACGAAAGAAGACGTCGCATCTGCAAGACGGACGAAAGACGACGTCGCATCTGCAAGACGGACGAAAGAAGACGTCGCATCTGCAAGACGGACGAAAGACGACGTCGCATCTGCAAGACGGACGAAATAAGACGTCGCATCTGCAAGACGGACGAAAGACGACGTCGCATCTGCACGACGGACGAACGTTATTGAGGTATTAACGAATGCGACGTCATGGTAAAATAATCACTGTCGACGACGTTGATGTCGGCCTGTCTAACCGATGCCGATTCCTTCGAACATACCTCACACTTCGACCGCACCACCCCGGGCTGGCCACATCCATAACACCGTATCGAATGAATAGCCTCGCCGGGTTTTTCACTAGCTTTACGACATTCGGTTGCAGTATGACCATAAGACTTGCAATAAGTACAACGAACGCGTTTCGGATTTTCGGTCGAGTTAAAAGTGAGTTTCGGGACACTAGTACCGCACGCACCCGTAGTAACGCTGCGCTCGCTCGTTTCGACTTCACGGCCGGGATCGCGCGGCGCGTGCGATCGCGACGAGTTTTGACTTGCCGTTTTCGTGGAAACGATCGGGTTCGCGGTATACGCGGCAATGTTTAATTCGTCAATAGAATCTTCTATGGCCCTCACCTTTTCTATTAGAATATCAACATCGTTAACATCATCTCTGGGTAATCGCTTTCTCACACGTCGATGTAAAAGGCCGTAAATGAGATCTAATTGCATACACGTCGGTACCGCGTAAGGTAATTTAACTAACAAGGACCGAACTCTACAAATAAACACGTCGGCACGTTCACAGTCTTTCTGTTCCATGTCGACGATCTCCCGTAGCACCTTGTATGGCGGCTGCTGCATTCCGTACATCGCGCGCAGGCGTGCCACGGCGTCCGGCCAAGTGTACACAGCGGCGCGCGCGCCGCGCCACCACACGGCCGCGTCGCCCTCCAGCAACATCGGCAGACCGCGCAGCGCGTGTTCGTCGCTGACGCTCGCGCACTCCTTGAACACCTGCACCGCGTCGATGAACGCTTCCAGCACCTCTGCGTCGCGTGACTTGCCGTCAAAACGTGCGGTGCACTTCGAGAAGTTGCCTCCGGTGACCGCGGACGAGTGGTCGCTGGACGGACGTGTCTCGGGCGTTGGCGTCGATGTCGGTGGATTCCCGGAGCCGTTGTAAGGGAGCGCTCTCAGGGTTTCCACTAGGGTTCTGTTGGTTTCCGCCTGCATCCTGATGAACGACTGCATCATGCCGGCCAGGAAAGTCTCGGTGTCCACATTAGTAGATGCGCCGATGCGGCCGGGCGCAGGGACGGCGGCGGCGGGGGCGCTCTCGGCGCGCTGCTCCGGCGCTTCGTCGCGCTGCTCTGGTGCTTCGTCGTAGGAGTCCAGGTCGTCCACGCTGTCTTCGTGCATGTTGTCGTTCAGGGGTCGGTTTCGTGTATTCATCGGCATTGCTTTTGCTTTTTCGTCCGAGTAGGATAAGTTTCACAACACTCGCGACGAAACGTAGGTATAGTTAGTTCGTGATTCGAAGCCACGAGTTGGGCAGCCACTGTAATGGTTGTAACAGTTTTTTATTATTGTTAAACACACAATTATCGATAATATAACAAATTTGGACACTGAAGCACAGTACGTTTTGTAGAAAAGGTGTGGAACACGAAAGATTGTTTACAAGACGCGCGGACGATGCGCTCACGACATTGGGTAGGACGCGACTGGCGGTCGGAGCGAGGCGCGGGCGGCGCGGTCGATGCCGGCCGCGGCGAGCGTTATACCTATAACGTTTATAGGTATGCATAGGACCACTACGGGCGCGCGCGGATGGCGCGAATATTTGGATGTTCGCCTTACACGTGTTAAATGAATGAATTAATGAAGTATTTGGTTTTATTGTACTTTTATATGTAATAATAATCGGTATTTGACTAATTTATCAAACTTTTTTAAATATTAAATTTATACTTACTCGTCCGATTAATAATAAGTGTCAATGTTTATTTAGAAATATTGTTACTATTTAAATTACGGATTACAATATTCGCATTCATCTGCAATAAAATGGTCGTATATCAAATACGCTTTACAATTTTGACAGAAAATGAAAGTGAATTGTTGCAAAACTTCTATTATATTCACGACGTAACATTTCTTACTTAGTTACTTAGTAGATAAGGGACTTCACTTGTGAGAAAGGAACCCTAACGACATATAAAATGGCGAATCATAAGCAACACCTATTGCTAATGATAGATTTTTAATCTCATAGTGTATTTGTAGATGATGTGCAAATTTCTTTCGCTCTTATAATGGCCTTTTATAAAACATGACTAAATAATTAACTACATTTTCAGTACAAAACCGCAATAATACAAAGGCGCGTTGATAACACTTCATGTTTTATACCATAATCTATCACAAATTTAAATTCCCACACAGTTTTCACTATAGATTCGGGTACTCTAACATAGAATAAAAAAATAACTTAGGTACCGTTTACTATTAATCATGAAGATGTTGACTAATTATTTTTCGTCAAACTATTACAAAAAAGATAATAAACTTATTGCGCAGTCATAAACATACAGTTATAAGAGCCAAATACCTTATTAGGGGCATTTGTTTTGCCGTTATGAATTTTACGCCCTTAAATCGGACCATAACTAAACGCGTATAAGGACGATCGCCCTTATAAACGCTTTAAATATAGTTCTTATAAGTATATTAACCTTTTTAGTGCATTTTCCATGCCATTAGAAGTTTGACTACCTTGTTGCTTGTCACAATAAAGCACTTACAAGATAAATAAAGCAAATAATAAAGCAACTATAAGTTGAGTATAAGGTTTTTGTATTTATAATTTGTGCCCAAATCCACCCTTATTAGCGATAATATGGCCTTTACAAGAATAATATTTTTGGCTATATAAGCCACTACAAGAGGATTTTTTGTTTGTTGGGTTAGTTATTTTGATTTAATTTGATAGCCATAGGGCCATAGTTGACTAAAAATAAATAAATAAATAATAAATAAATAAATAAATATCGGACAACCTCACACAAATCGATCTAGTCCCATTAAGCTCAAGAAGGCTTGTGTTATGGGTACTCTCGTACGTACTTATATAGATAAACATATATTTAAATACATAAGAACAACCATGACCCAAGCACAAATATTCGACAAACAAAATGTTTATATTGATTGATTGATAGGAAACCCATGCTTATATTACCGTAAGTAAGTTCAATTCAATTTCAAGCATATTACTGAATTGTATTAAACCCAATAAAAGAATGTTAATTAAATAATTATAATTAGTACTTCAAGTGCCACTACATCTTTGTCCCCATTCAGACCGTTTGACGTAGCAGTGTAAAAGACATAAATGGCTCCCTCTGTATAACGGCACAATATGCGATTTTACCGCTCAAGGCCTGCAATTGTTCCATTTACAGCGCGTCTTCAATTGGCCGACGCTTCCCGGACATTGTCATGCAAACCGGTCTTATGTATATTTAAACAATTTTCGTACTTTGACACTGGACATGAATAAAAGTAAAAGCTTTGTTAAAGCCTGTTAATACAGGCGCTGCCATTATTTATCGATTTTGAAAAACCGGCCAAGTGCGAGTCGGACTCGCGCACCGAGGGTTCCGTACAAACACTTTCCATCCCTAAGTGGTTAAGTTAAGTTTGCACCTGGTATGTATAGCGCCCCATATAAATTAGGTGCAAAGTTAGGTATTAATAGGTATTAAAAAAAAACTACTTACCAGATCTCGTTCAAAACAATTTTCGTTGGTAGTTTTTATAGTAATGTACATCATATGTTTTTTTTAGATTTTTCATTTTCTTATTTTAGAAGTTAGAGGGGGGGGGGACCAACTTTTTTCCACTTTGGAAGCGTCTGTCACGCAAACTATTCGGTTTAGAAAAAAAATATTTTAGAAACCTCGATATCATTTTTGAAGACCTATCCATAGATCACACGTATGTGTTTGATGAAAAAAAAATTTTTGAGTTTCAGTTTTAAGTATGGGGAGCCCCCAATATTTATTATTATTTTTTTATTTTTGCATCAAATTCTTAATGCGGTTCACAGAATACATCTACCTACCAAGTTTCAACAGTATAGCTCTTATAGTTTCGGAAAAAAATGGCTGTGACATACGGACGGACAGACGGACAGACGGACAGACAGACAGACAGACAGACAGACATGACGAATCTATAAGGGTTCCGTTTTTTGCCATTTGGCTACGGAACCCTAAAAAGGAGGTTGTCAGTGGTGTAGAATGTGTAAATAAATAAATATCAGACAACCTCACACAAATCAACCTAGTCCCAAATTAAGCTCAAGAAGGCTTGTGTTATGGGTACTAGGCGAAGATATACATACTTATATAGATAAATAAATACTTAAATGCATAGAACATCCATGACCCAGGCACAAATATTCGTGTTCCTCACACAAATATTTGCCCTTGCCGGGATTCGAACCCGGGACCGTCGGCTCAGAAGGCAGTTGCTTAACCACTGCGCCAACCGCGTCGTCACTATGTGTGGCGAGGAGGCAGAATGAATCATCTGTGTGGATGTCCTCGCCAGACAAAGAATGAAGGGATTCGATATTGGAACACGGGATGCACGGGGTCGCACTTTGTGGGAAGGCCTATTTATTTATTTATTCAAATTAGTTACACAGCATTACAGTGATTAAACTAAGGCACTGTGAACTACAAAATTATACATAAAATAAAATAAAAACTTAAATCTAGTTTGATTTAGGCGACGTAACAGCGTGGCTCCGTTGCGTCGTCTGATCTGGCGCAGGATTCGGCAGAATGCCCCGGAACTGCCGAAACACAACACCCTTCGGCCAGAAGTCTGCACTTGCGATGGTGTCCTGCAGGTCCTATGTCCAGCTGTGGACGTCTGTGGATGATAAATAGATCTGATACCTATAAGGAGGCGGTGGAACAATCCTTTGAGTATGTACAATGAGGGGTAACTACACAAAAGATCTTGCTGGGTCGATGTGTATCCGTACAACAAGATAAGTAAGATAGTCATTGATATATTCTTTTGTATATGACGACACGTTTGGCTCGGTTTGTAGACACCTGCCTACTGAGCCGGCGGTCCCGGGTTCGAATCCCGGCCGGGGCAAATATTTGTGTGATGAACTCGAATATATGTGCTTGGGTCATGGTAGTTCTATGTATTTAAGTATATATTTATCTATATAAGTACGTATATCGTCGTATAGTACCCATAACACAAGCCTTCTTGAGCTTAGTTTGAGACTAGATCGATTTGTGTGAGGTTGTCCGATATTTATTTATTATTATATTTATTTGTAAAATGTGGTTTGTTAACTGTGTGCTTGCATATCAGTGCACGCTGCACATTAAATAATCTGTATAGGCTGCCGTTGCATGTTTGCCAACATAAAGTTCGTGCCGCGTTGCATCGGGCGAGTTCACTTGCCAGTGAGCAGCGAAGTTGGGCTTTATTTGCAAATCCAAAAAGGATTTCATGATCATGTTTATGACATTCCAACTTTAGGTATTCTTTAAGGTGTAACTTTTCATATACAAAACTAAACGAATGGCTCTGTGAGCTGATAGCTGTAGACCTCGAAATAATTTTTCGAGTCGAATCTTTCAACTCCTCCGTCGGACAAACTCGCCAAAATATCTGTAGGTATAATTATTGTACATGCTCACAAAATTTCAAGATAATGTGTTAAGAAATGCGGGCTGTAGCCGAGAACAGTCGGAAGTCTGTATAATCGGACATCCGAACATTCAAACATCCGAAGGTACGAAAGAATTTTAGGCCAAACTGAAATGAAAACTAAAAATGGAGACGATTTGCTCGGTGAATTACATTCAATATTTGTGAAAATGTTTTAAATGATAGGCGCTTTTCCAAACCTAAGATATAAGGTTTCAAAAAGCGCCTGCCTTTTAAAATATATTCTGTTCAATAGACTTTTTAAAACATATTCATCAGCCAAAAGCTTTCCATTGATGGCCGTAAGAACTCGTTTCTCGTATAGTTATTGAAATAAAGTATTTATTTAGCATAGAATATGCCCAAAAAGACGTAACAATTGATATTGGGCTTTACTTAAACGCTAACGAAAACTTACCCAGCATAGTATCTCAGCGAGCCGCAACGCTAAATAATCCGCATGTATCCGAAACATCCGGACATATGAAATAAATTTTGGCGAAGCTGAAATAACGCTTCTACTTTACTTTAAAAAAATATACTAAACATTTGCAACCTTTAAACTCCACCCAGCTATTTCGTGTAAATGAGTTACCTGAAATCACCCGTGCTATTATCTAGAAGCTTGCTGCGCTGCTGTATCGCAATGCTCTGCGTGCTACCGTGTGGACACTGTAAACAATATGCGGCCACGGCGTGTTTACCGCCATAAAACTACGTGCCTCGTTGCAACGGGCGAGTAAACACGCAAAAGATGCTGGCTTGACTCGAACAAGAACAAGACCGGGGCCCTATTACTCAAGAGATACAAGGCTTAACAAGGTTTTAACAAAGTGTACCTGTGGTGGTAAACGCAGCGGGGGAAGACCGCTAGCAAGTTGGACCGACGACCTAATCGCGGGAAGCAATTGGATGAGGGCGGAGCACCACCGATCATTGTTGATAATTTTGGGGGAGGTTTTTGTCTAACAGCAGACGTCTATCGGCCTATGGTAACGCTTGTATTACTATGTGCAATTGAAATGCAAGCTTTAAATAGATACACGCTTGTAACAAGGTACAATGCTTGTTAGGCTTGTTTGTATCTTATGAGGAGTAGGGCCCAGCCCGTCTAGCAAAAACTACGCTTTGAAATACAGAAATACATTTATTCGTGACGTGACCATAAAACATAATAGACATGTTGACTGATGTTGAATTCTACAGTGTAGGTACTGTAGCTATATGAATAAAATTAGCTAAATATTTCACGAAACAAAGAAAAATCCAGAAAAATAAATCTTTTTTGGATATATGTGACTTGAAAGGTACGCAAATTTTATGATATTTTTTTTTAATCCAAAAGAAATTTTGAAAATGTTTTCAGAATCCTCATAATTTTACAAAACAATAATTGTATGATAACCATGAACTTAAACGCACTTTTTCACGGTGATAATGGCAAATTTCTTAATTTCTCCATACAATTATTGGTACCTATACCGGCCTGTGACGTCACTAGCCTGACGCGTTTTGTATGGAGCGTTTTTAGCGCTACTTAGGAATGTTGAACTTTGACGGTCATTTTTGACTTTTAGAGCAGTTTAAGTGTAGTCAGTCCTATATAGACATTTGACCACAATAAAAAATAGTCAACATGTCTATTGTGAATCTTGTCACGCTGCGGTGTATAGCGTCACAGGCCACTCTCTCGTAAAATGCTTAAATCTATACAATATCTCCTTTAAGTGTATTTAGTTATACCATAAATGTAAATCAATGTTTTAAGTATATGTTTTACGAAAAAATTACTTACTGTTGAGTTTCTTTCGGCTTTCTTCACAACAGCAATCGCCTCTTGGGAAATGCCGGTAGACCACAATCTGACTTGTAAAAGTGCTTGTGGCCTACTTACTGAATAAATAATTTCATTTCATTTCTTCGCAATCGGTCGTGGGTGCAGGGCGTGGTGACGGGGTCAACCGTCACTTGTGCGCCTCTAGGAGCGGCTGCAAACGCGCGCCGATTTTGACTGAAAAGAATTGAAACACGCTCGTTAGCGCGAACGCTGCCAAACTTTAGGTAAATATGTACGATCCTTGTTGTTGACGCACCGACGGACACCCAGTATACCTATTAATAAATGCATATGTTTAATATTCTCCCGACGCACACAGGAAATTACTGTTTAGACTTCCATCTTCACTGGCCGCGAATGATTTTAGGCCTCACCGAAGAAGGAACGCACGGAAATGGCTTTTCCGGTAGCATCTTTAATGCTACTACTATACCAGGGACCTAACTCAATATTTTCAATCACACTTATACTATAAATTCGAAAGTTTATGAGTGAAAAAAAAATTGAATGTAGTTTCTATTAAATCTAAAATCGACGCCATGACAATTTCCCTATCTCAGTTTTCGTTATCTCCTTACTGACCCATTTGGCTTGATCACCCTGCTGAATACGAAACAACATTGTCAAACTAATTTATTAACCTTTTATTTCGCAAAAAATTACGGAGGTTGCTAGTTCAAGTTCAAGCCTCGTTAAGGTAGAATAGAGCAAAAAATTCTGATTCGAAATAAAATGAAAAAATGGTCTATGAATGTGTTCCTCCTGGGATACACTGCGAAATTAAGGGCTAAAGGTTTAGTTTAGTTTAGGTGTAAGTGTGCTAGTGTATTTTATTACTTTGGGAATAGTTTTGAGAACCTGTCATTACGAGAATCGAGTGTTTGATACTCACGTCGTTCTTAATAAATTAGATATTAGGCTAATCATTTACTTAAGTATGTTTACGGATATAATGTTTTTTTTTTCAGGTAACACATTTAACCAACGAAGAAATCGCATGTAAGTTGGCGCGCAAACTTTAGTTTACAACAAGGAGTATTGTGACGCTTGGCGGCGCTAGTGTCGCGTACATCACGCTGGCTTAGCTCGCGCACGGTTGGCGCCGAGTACGTTTGCTTCTGTGTTAGTTACACGCCTATTTGCACAGATGGCGCTATAATCAATTTTACATGTAAAATTATTTACATGTTGTATTTTCGTGTTTTGTTACTTTTGAATAATCGGAAAATGCATTAAATTTTAAAATTATAAAGTAAAACAATGTAAGCATGTGTCGGCATTGGCTTCCAAATTAACATAATTTCGATTTAGTGTGCATTTATTCCTCCCATTATTTTTAGTTCCAAAAGTGTGGCGAAGGCGAATGCTTATTTTTTATTTCGTTTACTTCGAGCCACTTAATTCCCTTCGAACTGAATTAAGTTTTAAACTGATTTGACGATTAAATATCTTATGAGATGATGAAATTTTGCGTACCGAATGCGTACCTACCTAAGTTTGATTATTGAATTATTTACCGAGCGAGCAAAGCGTCTCCGTTTCAGTTTGGCCCAATTTTTTTCCTATATCCGGATGTTAGGATGTCCAGATCCAGATGCTTTTCGACTGTTCTTGCCTAAAGGTAGCTTTATCTCGACCGATTCTCATGAAATTTTGTGAGCAGCGTCGTTACTTGTAGATAATGTTTTTGTCGATTCCGTCGAAATTTAACAAACTGACGAAAGGGGTTGGAAACGTAAAAAAATACAAATTTCAACCATTTCTAAACACAGACGCACTTGTTTTATTGGTGAGGCAAATCATTGGTTTTGTTTCACAGTCTCAGCGATGTTTTGCACACTTAGAATAAATACGCCTTATATTAAGAGGATAATATTAAATCTTCGTACAACAGATATGCGAAAGATGAATCCGGTTTTGGTTTTATGTGTGCATGTCTACGAACCAATCATAGAGACGTGTTGCTTTTGACGTTGTGACAGATGCGCACACCACACGCACGAAATTTAGCCCGTGACCACACCGTGACGGGCCGTGGCTTGCTAGAACTGTCTTGACCAAGTCTTGACTTACAAACGCTGACTAGGTTTCTAGTCGTATATTCTAAGTTTGCAGAGAAATCACTTACCGAAGTGACAGTTTTGCAAACAATACTGTTTTCCTGAACGATAAGCCGAAGCTGGAATTCAGAAGTCCGTCATTTATAAAACTATTTAGAAAGTTTATTTATTAAACAACCCTTTGAAGGGCTCATTAAATTATTTATTTTTGGTATTTGATGAGCCGACATCTAAAATCATGCTCTGGATTTTTTTTATTTCATGAAAATCCTAGCTAAAAACATGCCATGCACAATAATTTGTATTTATGTATTTACTAGCTGTTGCCCGCGATTTCGTCCGCGTGGAACCTTTATCTTGAAAATTTAACATCTTTATTATTTTCAGATCTAAGTAATGTTGGAATTGCTAAAAGTGTTTTTTTTTGCATTTTTTTACGAAATAGTAACGAACCCTTCGTACGCGAGTCCGACTCGCTCTTGGCCTGAACCATGTTCAGTGGTTCAATAGGTAGGACGCCCGCGTTGGCCCTGAAAGCCGTTGGAGACGAAGTTTCGAACCCTGCCTGGACCATTAAATTTTAAAAAAGTTCTCTTTTTCTTCTAGCAGACATTACTGCTTTAATAAAATAATAATTTGCATTTTTACTTGAACATTATATCTCTTAACCTTAAGCCATAAGCAGTTGACACAGAGCCGGCTCCATAATGGAATAACGAGTCTGAACGCGTTATTTGCTTTGCCCTAATATCCATGAATTTCAACCCTCAGAGGAAGAAGAGCATATCTCAATAGAATAGTAGTCCCAAGACCGACTTTTTTTCACAAAGAACACAAAATTCTCCCTGTGACCTTATGCATTCCTTATGATCCGAGTCGGAAAGCTTTTGAGACAAATGTACTGCTATTTAAATTGAATATTTAGTATTGTAGCATCCATTGTACAAATTTCTTATTCACAGTGTAAGCAGAATTGTTGAGTGAGTTTGCTTTGCCGGAGATATGTAGCATGGGCTTAGAATAGATTTAAAAAGTTGCTTATAAGAGAAGGAAAAAGGTCTTCGCACATTGTAACAACTCAACGGCGACTCGAATCTATGCCAAATATTGAAATTTAAGCCCTATGTCATATTTTCTAGGTTTAATTTAAAAAAATGATATTAGTAGTGGACGACGAGTCTACGCGTCGTACACTAATTAAATTAAAACTTAAATTTCAATATTTGGCATGGAATCGAGTCGCCGTTGGGTTGTTATAATGTGCGAAGACCTAAACTCCACCTAATTAAATTGTTGGGATTCAATTCAATCATCAGATTTTTTTACAAGCTTTTATTTAGCTTGCATGGTATGTTTAAAGTATGCTTGTTCGGGAGAAATCTTGCAACTCAATTTTGAAGCACATATCGTCAACCGATTGAGCTGAAATTTTGCATACTGACTTAACTTTGATGACAATACAATAATATGGTACCATGGGGCTGATCTGATGATGGAGCCGGAAGGTGGCCATAGGAACTCTATAATAGAAAAAGCAATCCTACCGAGCTTGGGCTCTTTAGAATCGTCTCAGTGAGCATTTGATGGATATCCAAAGAAAAGTACAGTCGGCTATAAAAGCTTACTGCCACTAAAAGGTCATTTTTGACAGAAACTTATTAAAGGTCTTATTACTTTTTTCGAAATCATCAATGTATAAACCGTAGAACTCATTCGATACATCATTATATATTTACTAGCTGCACCGCGCGGTGTTACCCGCTCATCCCACGGGAACACTATTTCTTTCGGGATAAAAAGTAGCCTATGTGTAGCAAAATCGCTCCAGCCGCGCGTTTGAGCGTGAAGAAGTAACAAACATACTCGTAGATACACATCAACACACTCACAAACTTTCGCCTTTATTCGCCTAATATTTATATTAATATAGTGTGATTATCATTATATCATCATATTATCATTATATCACCATTACGCCATATTTATGCTAGCGCAACTACCCGTTTTTGAGTCCATTTCGTCTGCGAATTCTTGCCAGGGTTTCTTTTTCGAATACTATGTTTTCTTCGATATAAAAATTGTCTTTATCATTCTATGGTAAGTTTCATTTATTTTGACTCAATGCCAATTGAAACGATAATATTTCGTCGCGGCGATAAATCAAATAAGATATCAAACACACAAGAATCGCTTAAATTCAACGTAAAGTTAACTTTTGGTCTCGGAATCATGATAATTTAATACCTTTAAAGCTAAAACTCTTCCACAATTTATCTTACAATAGCACGAAAGATTTCCAACTATCTCAACGATAGTTTTCAATTAAAATAATGATCATTGGCAATTGTTAAACGGCAAAAAATGTCTGCGGAGATCACCGCTAGAGATCGCGTTTAAATGTTTCACTTTAGTCGCTCAATGGGTTGGAAATTGTAAAGGTTTGTGCAGACACCCAAAACGGAGAACAGATTTTTGATTAGGTGAGAAAATAGTGGGAATACTTATACGTAATTTACCTGACCTCTACCTTCTACCTACGTTTTGATTAGACCAGGTAGATTTTGGGATGCGTCCTAAATACTGCAATGCCTTAAAGCGAACGTTTTGAACCAGTATTAATACAATACTTACAACAATACCTGTATTGCACATCAATAAATGTTAACAATAGGAAACAAAACAAACACAATTTATAAATAACGGTAGATATCAGGCGGTCTTATCGCTGAAAGCGATCTCTTCCAGATAACCTTTGGGTAGTAAAATTGAAGAAAAGTTTAACTTAATATAGAATAGGTTCCCTTCGCCTACTGCTGCAGCAGCACAACACAATTAGATACCAACAGAAAACAAGTACGCATATGGGATACGTGTCCAAAATAAGCGGTTTTCTTTTTCATTACCTATTGTAAGTACTAACTCTTGTAAGTATCTTTTTAATTTTTTGTAGCACTTCTACATTAGATATTTTATCTTTCCACGATATCTTAAGCATGCGTCTATATAACCACATTTCGAAGGCATTTAGTTTGTTGATACCTGCTCGTTTTTGATAGAGTCCAACTCTCCAATCCATAAAATTTCCAGCTCTATAAAAAATGTCGTAAACGCCAAAGTAGTCGAAAATAGTAAGTATAAGGACACCGCGCGGCACTTATGTCGTTTTAAAGAAAATTATGAGTTTTTGCGATAAATCAAAAACGGCTCGACCGATTTTATTCAATATAGTTTTCATTGAAAAGTACTTATAAGGCCTCATTTTCATGAATTTTTCTATAATTTTTTGACCCGTGGTTTAAAAGTTAGAAGGGGGACAACGCTATTTTTCTTATTTTTGGAGCAAATTTATTTACCAAACTGCTGACTTGATCAAAAAATAATCTTTGGAGACCCCTATTATTATTAAAAGACCTATTCAACGACACCCTACACACTAGTGTTGAAACGAAAAAAAAACTTCAGCCCCACTTTAGGTGTTCCAGAGGTACCCGTTTTTATTTTACCGTTTTGTCGGCGTGATACAAACATACCTACTCATACCAAATTTCAGCTTTCTAGTACTAATGATCACGGACCTAAGCCGCGGACTAACGGACAGACGGACAGACGAACATGGCGAAACTATAAGGGTTCCTAGTTGACTACGGAACCCTAAAAACGGTACTGGGAGCCCCAAATTCGAAGCAGAAGCGGGGAGAACACCAGGAAAATAAAGCCCAGACAGTTGTTTGACTTAAGTGGCAGAGGGCGTATTTCTTGTAGACTCGAAGGCTGTTGGGCAGAAAAGTTCTTGAATGGTGACCGCGTGCCGGACGGCACAGTATGGGAGCCCCCTCAACAGCATAGATCTTAACTGTAAACTTATTTCGCCGGTGCCGTCACAGATACGGCACTGCTACTCGCGCCCGCTCGTATACACCTACCTTAAGTGGTGTAAGAAATCTCCTTTGGGGGCATTAAAATATGTAATGGCCAAAAATAACAGATGGTTCACCGTAACGAACTGTAAGACGGACCCGGGCCCTTTAAAGGCACCCCTGGGTCTCTGCTATGTAAGCTTTGGGAAATAAAGTTGTTTGCCCAAAATATTGCTATTTACCTATCATTTTTGTACGAAATCTGCGGATAATAGGGGTTTGTTTGAACAACAAAAGTGGCCGTTTTCAAAGGATAAGGACAAAAGAGGATGGCTTACGTTAGAGTGCTGAGAAGAAATATTAGTGCCTTGGTTTATTTACGAGATGATACTACATCCCATGATACATAATCATACCAGCCGCTGCAGAACCAGCAGGCTCAGATGCCAAGGACCTCCACTTTAGGTGTACGGGAGGTACCCGAAAAAAAGATATTTTTATAGTTTTTATTTTACCGTTTTGTCGGTGTGCTACATACACATACTCATACCAAATTTCAGCTTTCTAGTACTAATGATCACGGAGCTAAGCCGCGGACGGACGGACAGACGGACATGGCGAAACTATAAGGGTTCCTAGTTGACTACGGAACCCTAAAAACATACTTTCCGAATATCTGGAACCTTTTTTGAAGTCGGTAAAAATATACATATTTCTAACGTTTCGGAAGCGCCTGAACTTGCAATTGTACTCATTAAAGTATGCCTTTGTCTCCGATTTAGTAGTATAAAGTATTGTTACCATTATTGGCAAGAAGACAAATAATTATTTTAAGGTAAAAATGCAATAAACGCTTTATTTTATCCTTGAAGCGACAGGGTTAACAAAAGACAGCCGTTCGGAGTCTCCTTTTGACTGAATATTATATTGCCTCATGAAATTAACTGAATATTGCATTGTTAAAGAAAGATCATACAAAGCTCGAGCTTTCAACGGAATGAAAAAATAACAGTAAATCTTATTTCACTTTGTTGTTTTAATATTAGGTACTTTACTCCGGGAAAGGTATCGTGTAGGAGAAACATGTCATTTTCGTTCTTTGTGGTGTAGGTAAATAGTCTGATTTGATAACGGTATTGAAATTTGAGTAAACATATTTGATAACTTGATATTGACACTAAGCCTAGTATACTTTTTGTTTTTCTTCCACCGGATAACGCATTTATTTTTTTCTTTAAGTTTTAAATTTATGAAACTTGTAATGTAATGTCTCATGTTTTTAATGGGGTACACGCCACAATTTTTATATTAGAGCAATGATACAAATATCATAACTTAAAGAAAAATTTAAATGCGTAACCTTGTGGAAGAGACCGGGATTCGAACCCGGTACCTCTGGATTACCGGTGCAGCGTGTCAACCTTTCTACCACCCTAACGCCCAGATAATCATTCGAATTTTTCCTTATGCTTTGTGTGTCGATCTTAACATTGTTTATCTGGCTTTGCATCTTAGTAACCTTTATGTGAATATTAGCATCTTACCGCACTACTTTACAGCAGTGAACGAGCAAGCGAGAGAGGGCGCTGTTATTCATAAATTTATGAAAAGTAATGTCTCATTTTTTTAATGTGGGTTCTGTCTCTTCAACCAGGTTACGCTTTAATTTTTTGTTTGAGCTTTGATCTTTTTATCTTTGGTTTAAAGCCTTTTTAGTTAAGGTCAGTCGGGGCAGCACCGCACGGGATAAGCGCAACTACCATAAAATATCGAAAATAATAATAAAATAATAAATAAATATCAGACAACCTCACACAAATCGATCTAGTCCCAGATTAAGCTCAAGAAGGCTTGTGTTATGGGTACTAGACGACGAAATACATACTTATATAGATAAATATATACTTAAATACATAGAACAACCATGACCCAAGCACAAATATTCGAGTTCTTCGCACAAATATTTGCCCTGGCCGGAATTCGAACCTGGGACCGCCGGCTCGGTAGGCAGGTCTCTACAAACTGAGCCAATCGCGTCGTCAAAGTACCAATTTTTGTTGTTGTAACTAGCTAGGACATGATGATGAATATTTGAATTAAAGGTTTTGCATTACATTGCTGGCATCGCTCCTCTGCCGTCTGACGAACCTAACTTGCCACAATGATTGAAACAACACCCCAACATTATTCGAACCACTATGAACTCCTGTCCAATAAAATATGATACTTTTAACCTGATGTCTACAACTCATGCTCTAATATCTATAAATACCTACAATACAAAACCCAACTCATGACAAATTCCCGCTCCGTTGGGGTCCGCTCATTGAATGATTGATTTATTTGTGAGGCTAGGCCTGTCTGGTCGACGACCACTACTAAAATCACCACCACATTCCGCCACTATGCCATTTACAGCATACATTGCGCGCTCAATACGGATATTCAAACCAATTCACAAGAAGGAGCCAGTAATGTACGTGCAAAATCGGATATGTTGGAGACTAATGACGGTCAGCCAACAGGTGAAGTGTTCCTTGATTTACTAACTCTAATGCTTTTCCGATTCACATGATCTTAATTCTTGGCCCTTATCAAAATTATGCGTGGGACTTAATGTCCTCTGGAGAGTCTGGAGACGCTTTAGAGTCGAGTTTGTCTATTTTAAATTGATACGTATTACCCCTCCGGAGTGCAGAAGACACCTTCTAAATTGAGATGCTGATTTTTTACACTGTGGTAATTCTAAAACCATTTGGATCGATAGGACATTTAAGTTTAGTTTCGAGCTATGCTCATACTTTGGTTCTTCGGATCTCTTATTTCCTGATTCAACCCCACACTTAATTTTTACCCACATTTCTTGAGTGCAATAAATTTTAAATAAATAAAGACTATGGGGTTAGTTCAACCAAATGAGACAAGTGCGTATGAATGGAATCTGTACTCGTTTATGAGTTTTACTTCCGCATTCAACGGTGTATAAGTATATTCGAGGAAAACGAGGTTTATTAAATGATTTGTTGGCATCGGACTTAGAGCGCTATGGAGCCGATATTAACATTAAAATAGAATTAATTCTTATACTCATTAATTTATTTCATTTCAAACTGCCTTTATGGTTATTGTGGTTAACATTCCCAAGCACTAATATCATATTTTTTTTTCTTACGATATTTCAAACTCCTGAATTTTAGTATATTAACTGTCGAGTTCATGCATTTTCTAATCATAGCTGGCTATATAACCGATTTAAAACCCAATTTACTCCAGAAAGCATGGAAAAAGCCAAATATTTACGTATTTTAATTTTATGTCCACACAAATCAGGTATTTGTATATTCTTACTTTGTCCTTGAGTATAAAAATTAAATTACAAATTAAATATACATACTTACGACTATAAGTATGGGTATGAATTGTGTTCAGGCAACTTATTGTTGGTTTCATTCCTTAATGGAGACGGTTTGAGAGGCTGCTCAAAAATGCCTCTGACCCGCGCGACAAGCAGCGCCATCTAACGGCACTATGTGTACAACGCCGTCAAATAATCACTTCGCCACGGCGCGCGGTAATGGCCGGTTTGTGTTCCTCTGATTTGGGTGAAATATTTGTGTTATTTTGCTGTGACTTGATATAAAACTATATGTGACATACGGTGGACTTTGGTGATGTTCGATTGTGCAAGGAAAACCAGCGGCAGCAACAAATATAAGGTCTAGACTTCTACAAGTCTCACGGCGGCACGCACCAGTAATAATTCAAGGTACTGTTTCTGTTTTGGTTTGTTGCTAGCATTAGTTGCCTTGAACACGGGGTTAATTTTGTATTCAACTATTCCATAATAATAATAACGTAGATTTCGTCACAAATTGTATTAATGTTTTTAACAGCTCCACAGCTCTTTTGTCCTACCGTGCTCAGAAGTCCAAAGCCAAATTATTTGTAAAAAAAAACCTTTTTAAACGCGTTTGTGAGGACGTTTTATTATAATTCGCACTGCCGTATTGCTTGTTAGCTGCACATTACGAGTAAAATAAAATGCCTTTGATAATTTGATGCTTGCACGGGTAATTGGTAACGATTCGACATTCCAGATGGTTACCATTCAAGACGAATAAGAACATTTTTAAGAAACTCATTGTGTGATGCTCGTTACTTTCTTGACTGTATTTTGATATAACAGCATTGGGTTGCGCAAAAAAAATGTATAGTTAAATTACTCTTACTTAATTACTTGTGTCTCAAAATGTCCATCACAGATCGTCACGCTGTTAATAAAATCGATTTATTAATCTTAAATAATCGATTATTCTTATAATCGATTTTTTTTTTCATATTGCTACGTACCGCTCCGCTCCGCTGGAGTGGAGACGCACCCTAACATTGGGACATCGAGTGAAACTTTGCAGGCGGCCACAACCCTGATTCCAATCTTGACAGAGATGTAACTTGTTACAGCACCTAATAGTTTTTAGTCACTTTGTATTCAGTTGGCCGTTGTGTGACTTTTTTACTTATTTTATGTTTCGGGAATACAGGGGGGAATCACAAGCCCGAAGGGCTGGTTAAATACTGGAATGCGTACCTAAGTCTCTCACTTAATTTTATTTTTAGGATGGGTATATACTGAATTAATTGGTCTACCTTAAATGACATTAGAACCAGTCAAAAATGAGAAAAGTACATGGTTTTTAACGCGGTTTTTTAGCTTAACTGGTACCTAACTAATTTTGTTAGTTTGTAACTAACAATGTAATCAAATCTTGTAAGTCTTAGTCGGACCTCTTAGAAGTGGTATTCTTTTTATGACCCTTTTTTATATTATATGTTATTTAGAAGGTTTTATTCCTCCAAATGTTGTTACTTTCCAAAAATAAAATTATTAATTCAGTAAGTATTGTAAAGAAACTATTTTCACAAAAAGTTATTGCTTACATCAGCAGCCCAACGCAAAAGGACAACTAAAAATAAAAAAAAAACAATTGAAACGTTGACCACAACCTTGTAAGTTGCAGAAGCCTACGTAACACGCATATGTAATGTAAGTAAGGAGCGGGGCAGGTAGCAAACGTTAGACAAACCACTAAAAGAACACGTTACTTCTCGGGACACATCAAGACGCGTAGGGTTGTCACCATTTATTTACAAGTATCGATACTCGTAAATAAAACCGTAAATTATAGTTGTTAAATACAGTGTCAACCGTTCACCTATCGCGTTTGGATATACGTCTTATTAGCATTTTTCCGTTCAGTCTTATCACTGGAAAAACGAGGCTTAATTATATTATATAGTCATGTTTTATTTATTTACAATGTACGTTTTTTACATTGCGCCGTACTATCAAAGAGCAACGACACTTGTAACTTTTGAGGATGACAATTAAAAGACTCCATTCTTCCACACGTATGACTCATTAATGTTAAGATAATCACGCAAATAATTAAATAATAACAGATCCTTATATTGTACATGGATTTTTATTTGGTGTTTCATGCAAAATTAGTTCCATGGCTATAGAAACCAAATATCATGCAAATTGGGATTTAACCTATTAACCTCATGCTATCAGTTTGGAATTAACATTCACGCCTAATATATCGTATTTCCATAATCGCCCTACGTTAATACGAAATGAGATACATTGGCGTAGTGATTAGATTGTTATAAATGTTTGTACTTTGGACCGCATATCAATCGCATTATGATTGAATAGAGTATTTGCAAGTTTTCGTTCCTAAAATGTACGAAGCTTTTGCAGTTATGAAATTTTACGTTTGAACTTAATTAATGGCAATACAATTCTAAATTTAATGTTTTATTTCATGCGAGGTGCATAACGTTGTCGCGGTATCTCAGTAGTTAAATAACTACTCCGGTCTCCGGATATGTAGGTTCGAGCCTCACCTGTAATGTAATTTTGTATTTTAAATAAATAATATATCAATATTTAAAAAAAAAATACAACTGTAGTTTTTTTTTTCATCGTTAAACGTTAAACCCAAATGATATGTCAGCAATGCTCGCTACTAGGATAATATTTAGTAAAATCTGAAACTAAATTCTTTAATTTTGATGTAATTATATATGTATATATTTAGTATAGTAAAAATTGTGTAGAAAACCCGCGAGGAGATCTCGAAAATTCTGACAATGTAATAAATACTAAGACTGAAAATTTAACTTTAGTTCATTCATTCAATCTATGGAAAAAAAACAACGTTACTAAAGTGGTGATAATTTTCAATGCCACACGTAATTTAATTTTATCGACTAATTAATTCGTATTTACAAAACATTCTTGGTCACATCTCTAGTGGGCGGGACGGCAAGGGGTGGACGATTAGCCTCGGTGTTTCTGCCAGCCGCCTTGGAAATAGAAAATAAAGGCGCCGTGACATGAGCGTCTGTCCGTTGTGTGCGTGTTCGATGGGCGAGTGTGCTTGAAAACTTACTAAATTGCAATTAAACACATTTGTTTCTGCCAGCCGCCTTGGAAATCGGAAATAAAGGCGCCATGACATGAGCATTTGTTCGTTTTGTGCGCAACCAATGGGCGAGTGCGTTTGAACATTTTATAAATAGCTTAAAGATTTTATAAAGTCTATATACTATAATAACGTTCATGATTTAGCCAAAGTTCAACTTGTTACTGAAACTCAGTTGGTTTAATTTCTGTTGTATTTGAACAGAGCTACAACGTCAATCAACTGATAAATGACGGAAGGTGCTACGGGTGCACCCGGAAGCCCGGATACGAAAGTTTTGAGGAGTTAATGCAGATGTACCTTTCCCTCTCGTTGTCAAGAAACAATTGAGATGGTAAATCCTGCAATTCGACCATCCAGTAGGTAATAAGCCACAAACGTTACCTAAGTCATACGCGCGGTCCGTATATTATTTAACATTAGGGGTAAATACACATGTAAGCCCCATTCCCTCTTGGGCTTATCAGAAACCAGTCACTCGCTCCAGTAGCTAGCTCATCCAGCAAAAGATGATGCAAGTAAAACGGGCGGTCCAGACGTGACCGCTTACGTATTTATGCAGATGTACCCCCGCCTGACCCTCGCAGTCATGAGAAACAAGTGACTTGCTCCAGTAACTCGCCCGTCCAGCAACAGACGACGCGAGTCGAACGGGCGGCCCGGACGTGACCGCTTACGTATTTATGCAGATGTACCCCAGTGCCGCTGTCCCCTCGCGGTCATGAGAAGAATTCAACTAACACCCCTAATGTGGTACACAATTATTATTGGAAGCGAGGCGACGGGATTACGAAGTTAGTCTTGACGGAAAAAAGTTGCATCACTGGAACATATTTGAAGGGAAATAGGATTGTTTTTTGTCTATTGTGATCTTAATGGCAGGTTAATGAAAGTTTGAAGGTACAGCCAACTACGAGATCAAAGCAGACTAGGCGCTGTTCAGATTTCTGTATTCATAAATAACCTAATGGATAAATAATGAAATCCTACCGTAAATCGTAGACAAAGGGATTCGAAAATGTTTTGAGTGGCTTCGAGAAAAGGATGGTACGGCGTGCCGGGCCGCGCTTCGCTCGACTTGGAGGATGAGCAAACATTTTTTTTAGAGGGAGACTCAAATAATAAATATACGCAATATAATCCGTTATTTTTTTTTTAATGTGTGTCAATGTTGGACACCGAATAGAGTAAGTATTAAACATTCTATTCATTAATTGCACCAACATTTCATGATATCATGACTCATGATGATCATCGTCGTCATATTATCAATCCAAAAACACCGACTACTGGAGAAGTGCTTATTCCGAAGATCTCGACAACGACTGGCCTTCCCTAGGCTATCCAACGTATCAAAAATAACCAATGCGTTTACATTTTCCGTATAAAGTCACAAATGCGTTCGAGACGTTATTAGGGTTCCGTACAAAGAGTACTAACGGGAACCTATTACCAAGTCTCCGCTGTCTGTCTGTCCGTCTGTCATCTTTTCAACGGTAAGAAATCGCGAAAAATATATATATGAAATAAAAAAAAGTAAACTTATTAACCAACAAACATAAATCGTTGGTCCACTTTGTAGGCCTGCGCTACATCTTCCGGTTCGTGGTCGCCATTACTTAGTTCCTATCAAATAAGCAACATTATTACCTAGCATAAAACTAAATAAAGCCTCATGAAACATGCGAAATTTACTTTTAGTGTAAGTAATATTAATGCGTTGCTCCGTAAGCAGCTTTTGCGGGAGGGATCGTCGTAAACTATGATTTTTCTCGAATATTACCCCGTTGAGTGCGAACGTGAGTCATAAACGAGTACAAAGTTCATTCATTCGTACTTGTCTCATTTTGAACTTACCCCAAAGACTTTGTTTCTTTAAACATTATTGTTCTAAGGAATTGTGAATGAAACTGAAGTGTGAGGTTGACTCAGGAATAAGATTAATAGATACATAGAAGAACCAAATAACAGCATAACTTGAAGAATGGCTCAACTTAAACCACATTCAAATAAGTTTCGCATTACTACAGTTTGTAAAAATCGTCCATCACAATTTGAAGAAGGCATCACTTCTCAGAAGGGGTAATACGTATCAATTTAAAAAATATAAATTCGACTCTAAAACGTCTCCAGAGGACATTAACCCCCACGCATCATTTTGATAAGGGCCAAGAATTAAGATCAAGTGAATCGGAAAAGCATTAGAGTTAGTAAATCAAGGAACACTTCACCTGTTGGCTGACCGTCATTAGTCTCCAACATATCCGATTTCGCACGTACATTACTGGCTCCTTCTTGAGAATCGGTTTGAATATCCCTATCGAGCGCGCAATGTTTATTATAAAAAGCCATAGTATCGGAATGTGGTGGTGATTTTAGTAGTGGTTGTCGACCAGACAGGCCTAGCCTCACAAATAAATCAATCATTCAATAAACGGACCCCAACGGAGTGGGAATTTGTCACGAGTTTGGGTCTTACATTTATAGATATTGGAGCTTGAGTTGTGGAAATAGGGTTCAAATCATATTTTATTGGACAGGAGTTCATAATCGTTAGAAATGTGTTTCATTCATTGTGGCAAGTTAGGTTCATCGACCATTCAGATGACCTGATAATAGCAGAGGGCTTGTAGTCGCGATTTATAATTTGACTGATTTTATTCTCGATTAAGGCAGAAATATTACTATTATTAGTATTTACCATTCACAAAAGTATGAAGAAGCATCTCTCGGACCAGCATGGCAATGTCAACTGACATGGCACCGTTGGTTTCTTGTCAGTTGCCATTGCGACTTGGGCTCCCCTTTTTGCTTACCATCAGGCGAAGTGGAGCCACTAATTTGTGCCGTTATAAAAAAAGAAAGGTAAACCTCGTTTACAAGCTCTTTGATTTTTTCCTCCCTGTATTCAACAAGTTTCAAAGTCACACAATTGCCAACTGAATACAAATTGACTAAAAACTATTAGGTACGTAGTGAACAAGGAACATGTCTCTGTCAAGATTGGAATCAGGGTTGTGGTCGCCTGCAAAGTTTCACTCGTCCTAATGTTTTAGCTCTGTGCCCTAAACTTGAAGGATGGAACTTTGGCTGTTATACGTTCAGACCCGGGTACAGGTGTAAAATGTGTCGTTTGGTTCACAATATAAATACTCATTTCAAACTTACAAGACGATAAGGGATAAACGCTTTTTTTTTTGATCTTACCTTTTACATACATATTTATGAAATATATAAATATAATACTTATATATTTTTTTATTAAAACAGTAACGTCTGCTAGCGTAAACTGTTTATATAGAAGCAAAAAATTGATAAGGCTTTTTTACCAATTCTAATGGTAGGTTTGTACGCGTTGTGCCGTCATGTCACTACGCACCTTGCCTTTTACATAAACAACCAATAAAATTCTCAGGTGGGTGTGAAAAATCAAAAGAGTAAACCTTCTGTAGTGTTTTTTTCTGTGAAGCAGGCAATAATTTTACGAGCATGAAATCACAAAGACTCATAAAAACGTAATGTAATTTAAGATATTATTCTTCAATGGAAAGCATCTGCAACACTGAGTCGTTCCAATTACCAGAGAAAGGATGTACTTATATTACAGACGTATTTTATTTTCTTCGTTTGAAAGAAGGTGCCTCCGAACTTCGTCCGCGTGGAAGAAAAAGTCATAACCCTATTTTTTGCTCTTTCGTAGTCGGGTACTCAGTATCCTTTAACCATCTGCGGATGCACAGCTACAGGTATACTAATCATTTTTGAAATTGGTCCAGCCAGGCTTGATGATAGGATAAAAATATAATTTTCACTTCTCTCGCTCTAAAATTTCGACTTTATGCTGTGCGTAGGCGACATAAAGTCGTTTTTTATGCTCTAGAGCATAAAGTAAAATCGTCGTTGAAGACCAAGGCGATCGGTCCAACAGCCACACGAAAAAGGTTCTTAATAAACAGTTAAAAAAAAAACATAAAACTTCATACAATAAAACCCGTTCCAGACCTTCCGATCCGATCCGATTTATCGGGAGAAATCGGATAATGTGTAGTGTATAAGATCCTAACAATTGCACTACACATTATCCGATTTCTTCCGATAAATCTGATCGGATCGGAAGGTCTGGAACGGGTTTTAACTCTTTATTTTATTTGGTTTAGTTAGTATTCTAAGACCAAGGCAAATATACCAACAACCAAAGTACACAATAAAACTTCTTGAAATAAACTTGTAACTTTTATGTACTATCATTTATTACTTTTTAAACTATTACTTTAAATATTTCTCATTGCTATTAGAGCAATGAGAAATATTTAAACTTTAAATCTTAATTAAATTTGTTTTTAAGTAGGTATACATGATATGTGTATATATGTTATTTACATGATACAGTTTCAGTTCCTCGCAATCGAAGTGAAAAGTAGAGTGTGCAACTCGTCCATAAAACGCATTTTACACTCGACTTTATATTCATCCTCGCTCGCAAGCTCGCTCGGATGGATAAACGTCTCGTGTAAAATGATGCGTTTTATGCACTTGTCGTACAATCTACTATTTTACAATCTTTAATATTGTAGATAGCTCTACATTTAGGGAAGAAATACGGCAGAGTAAATGCTATGCTAGTAATTTGAGAAAAAAAAAACCGGCCAAGTGCGAGTCTGACTCGCGCACCGAGGGTTCCGTACAAACTTTCACTGATCCCATCTTGGCCTGGTTGAGTTAAGTTTGCACCTGAAATGTATCGCGCCGCATACAAACGAGGTGCAAACTTAACGCAACCGAGTTCTCCAAATATGATGTTTGAAAAGGACTATATTTTATTACTAATGTACATAAGTACAAATTGTTCACAGTTTTAAATTTTTATAAGACGATATTATTTGCCAAATTTCATAGCTCTAGGTCATCGGGAAGTACCCTATCATTTTGATTCCCTTGAGTGTCGAAATATACGTTTTTTGCGAAATAAACGGCCGTATCTTTTTTTCCCGTTAACGTAGAAGTTTGATTGTTTTTACAGCTTCAAGGGACCGTAGACCTGAGTATATGGCGTTAATTTAAACTCGATACTCCTCGCGTTCTCGAGATAAAGGATCTTGACAGACAGACAGACTCCCGGACGGACAACAAATCCTATAAGGGTTCCGTTTTTTCCGGAACCCTAAAAAGAGAATAAACCTAAAAATACTATAAAATGTATTTACCAGCCTTATTTTTTCAAGTTCTCATTACTCGTTCAATTCGCTCCGGTCCAAATGGGGAATGGATTGAATTTTTAGAAAAGATTGGAGGTTGTTTATTGGTCGGAATAATCCCTAGAGGAAAGTTGTATGAACTACAATAAAAAAAAAAGCTACAAAAAAATCTGTAGCTTCTATTATTAAAACTAATAAAGGTACGTATAAAATAAACAAAGAATGAAAATTACATTAATAGGTTAGATCGGTAACGTGTGGGTGTCGGGTAACCGGCCGCGAAAACGACGGAACAAAACCTTTTTGCCAGAATTCTTCTGCATGAAGGAAAAATGCGAGGCTACACAGCAAAGAGATATAGACTAAGACCTATAGACTGATGATTTTTGAGTGTTGGTGCACAGATGGTATTCTGTTATTGATTTATATAAAAACGTTTAAATACTCTTAATAAAAAATAAAAACATATATTACAAGAAATAAAAATGACAAATTCTATAAGTCTCCTTGATTGGACCATCAGCAAAAAAATCCTAAGACCATTGATGGTGAATCTGTGGTCCAATCAAGGTGACCCTGGTCCAAAACAAGGCAACAGTGGGAAAAATCTTTTTCACGTTTTTTCTCCTAGATTATTGTACTGTATTCATTTGGTCGTAAGGTAACGAATAAATATATTTCAATGGTTCAAAATTATCAAACTTGTTTTAATTTCTTACATGAATTGTGTAAATTATAATTTATAAGGCAGCGAAATTAAGTGGTCCAATGACAGCAACCTTCCCCTATAGACTGATACAAAAAAACTAGAATAGCATTCTATGGCCTCAATATTGATACAGATAAACGATGTGAGTACACACAGGCTGCATTAGCGCCCTTATACGACTTAAATTAACTGTACATTCCACGAGCGTTCACTTTGTGAGCGCCTCAATGATTGTAGATAATCAGGTTTACTAATGTTTCGCCGAAAATTATTTAGCAAATTCTTAACTCGCCGAACTACGTATCCCATATTTTTATTTGGTCAAATTTTCATTTCCCAACTCAACGTTTCGCACTGATATCTTTTCCCAATTAATGATTTGATAAACTATTGTTAGACCAATTATTATCTGGGATTTTTATAAGATGTCAATTATGTTTTCGTCAAATGTATTGATTGGCATACCTTGATTTAGCAACTTATTGAATGGCATTATGCAAATCGCAGTATAATTTTATTGCATTAAGCGGGTAGGGTGATGCACCATGCACCTAAATTTAGAGGGTACTTTTGTTTACATACTTTGTGGCTCAAAATAGCATTTCATTCTTGGAGTTATCATCGCTGATAGTTAATGTGCGTGTGTGCATAAAAAAAAATTACCCTAACCTACCTATCTCTGGGAGCAGTTTCGTCCCGAAGACTGTAATCCCGACGGCTAGAATTCCTACAGTTCACATACATACGTATCACAAGTACAACAAAAGGAGCGTTTTTTAGGGATATAAAAAAAAACTAACCTCACCTAACCCGGCCGAGTCGGATCTGCTCACATACATACGTATCACAAGTACAACAAAAGGAGCGTTTTTTAGGGATATAAAAAAAAAACTAACCTAATCTAACCCGGCCGAGTCGGATCTGCTCACATACATACGTATCACAAGTACAACAAATTGATTTTGATAAAAAAATATTTTTTTCGGTTTATATTTGTGTTTTATTTTGCACTATCATCATACTGTAAGCAATGGTTGTAGGTAATTTGCCCAAATGGCTTTTGATGAATCGTTATTTGCCTTAGCAAATCATTTCCTACACAATTATTTACCACATAAAATTTGACATAATAAAATTTTGGAATATAAAAATGTAGCGAAATAAAAAAATTACAAAGTAAAATTATGCCAAGGATTGGTTTGCGTAATAAAACTTCGGCGAAAAGTTGGTTGCCAAATGAAATTTGACGAAACATAATTCGGCGAAAAGGCAGTACACCAGATAATCATTGTGCGAGAGTTGCTTTGTTTATAATACGTTTTAGGAAGTGTCAAGTTCATTCACATTACCATAACGTTTTGAGGACGCGGTTGGCGCAGTTTATAGTGCACCCGCCTACTGAGCCGGCGGTCCTGGGTTCGAATCCCGACAAGGGCAAGTATTTTTGTGATAAACTCGAATACTCGTGCTCCGGTCACGGATGTTATCTATACATGTATGAGTATGTTTTGTATGTCTATAATTATACCTTATTTTTAAATTACTAGATTATGCCTATGTTTTTATTTCATGTTTTTGATTATTTGTTTTATTGTATCTTTGGTGGTTTTAGCTAAAGGTTTTTGACGTTATATTTTAATTTATATATACTTTTATTGATAATTTTTGAATATGATAATTAGTGTTTGCCTTTTTTTAATGAGTAAGTATGTTATTTTCGGTTATTTTGGTTTTTATTTTTGTATTTGTTGATATATTAATTTCAAACACAACCCACGTTGTTATTGAATAAAGAATAACCTAATAGTACAAATGGACACACAGTTAACTACAAAAACCTATAGACTAGACGTTAACACGTTGTACTAAGGTTTATATTAATTTACAAATGTACAGTTACCAGTGTCTTCGTTTGTACAAGCTTTGCTTAGTTTGGGACTAGGTCGACTTCTGTAGGATTGCCCCTTAATAGTTATTTATTTTAACCTTCCATTCGATTTTTACGTAGTCACGTAAAAATCCTATCTTCAGATGTTAAGCTTTTCGCGCTTAATCTAAGATCAAAGAAGTGGGCCATCTGTACAACGTATTATTATTTACTCTGTATCACACGCTACACCTTCAAATAGAACACCGAGTACTTACCGCAGAAGTTTCGAGAACACAACCAGATATCTTGATTTATGTTTGTCTGGGAACCCGCGGCTCATAAAGTGGCCGCACCTGGTGCCGGCTAAATATCCATTTGTCAAACGAATGTAACTTAAAAACGAATGGCTAATTTGTAAGATGGAGTTTCGAGTTTACGGAGCAATGGATATCTGTGGATTGTTTTCAGTTGGTACATCTATCTATATGTATGATTAGAGAATGGAGAATGGATGAAATGTTAAAATACAAAACCTAAGCTTAGTTTTCTATGGATGAAATGTTATTCACACTAATATTATAAAGGTGAAAGTTTGTGAGTGTGTTTATGGGTATGTTTGTTACTTCTTCACGCTCTAATGGCTTGGCCAATTTTGATAAATTTTGGTATGAAGGTAGCTGACACCCTGGATTAACACATAGGCTACTTTTTATCCCGATAAAAGGTAGAGTTAGTATATAATTAACCCTAATGTTAGTTTTAAGGTACTACAGTAGTCGTAGTAGGTGGCTAGGTAAGGTTATCATCATATCAGGCGATAGACATCCACTGCTGGACCAAGGCCTCCCCAAAGTTCTCCACAACGATCGGTCTTGCGCCGCCCTCATCCAATTTCTGCCCGCGATCCTAAATTTGTCGGTTCACCTTGTTAGGGGCCTTCCCGCGCTGCGTTTCCGGCACACGGTCGCCACCCAACAACCTTTCTGCCCCAACGGGCATCGGTTCTACGAACAATGTGCCCTATCCACTGGGATACAGTTGCCTGAAAATAAATGTTTTGATTGATTGATTAATAGAAAATCGAACTAGTCAATTGCCCAATATTAGCTCATATCTAATATTGACGCGTTACCTAAATTCATGTTTATTAGCGGTTAGTGACTGCCAATATCCGCCGGTACACATTAAGTTTATAAATCACTAGCTATTGCCCGCGACTACGTCCGCGTGGAACTTGGAAGTATGGAAGAAACCTCGTACAACACGATAGATATCCACCTTATCACCTTAATTAATAAAAGGGATTATTAAAAGCGCCTTAGCAAATGTAAGAGCAATTGTGCTTTTGGTCTAATAATTACATTTCCTACAGGGTCATCTATGTCATCATGAATACTTACTCACTTTTCAATCTTTTTAGGGATAATTTCCAGGATGAAAACTATCCCATGGCCTTCCTCGGATCTTAAACTATCTCCATGCCAAATTTCATCAAAATCGATTCAGCGGTTAAAGCGTGAAGAGGTAACAGACACACAGACACACTTTCGCATTTATAATATTAAGTACTAGCTGTGCCCCGCGGTGTCACCCGCTCATCCCACGGGAACAGTAAATTTTTTCGGGATGAAAAGTATCCTATGTCCTTTCCCGGGTCTCAAACTATCTCCATACCAAATTTCATCTAATTCGGTTCAGCGATTGAAGCGTGAAGAGGTAACAGACAGACAGACAGACAGACAGACAGACAGACAGACACACTTTCGCATTTATAATATTAGTATGGATGGAATATCCTGAAGTATGAACAGTTTTACTATGCGGAGAGCAAGAAGGTGCAAATAGAGAAACATACATTTTCATAACATCGAACCCACCAGATATCACTTATCAATACATCTTAATATTCCCATTCAAAAGGACCCTCTTAGTATTCCCTTTTGTTCCCAATTCCGTCTATCCCTTTTGATAATGTTAAACACATAAAAGGAATGGAGAATATTTTTTATATAGACATTTAATAATGGAAAATGATCATAATAAGCCCTCCAACGTTTTGTTAAATGTAAGCATAGGAGCTGTTAACAATAGGTTTTCAGGGTTGCAAACGTTTTCTTCTCGTTTACGGCAAATCGTTGCAAAGAATTTAGGGTAAGATTGCTGGAGAAAGATAAATAGGTAGCTTTAGAAAATGATAAGTTGCACAATTTGATTTTTTGGGATATGTTCAGTTAATATTCATGTATAAGTACTTGATAAATGATAATTTTAAGATTGCAAAATGAAATGTGAACGAATATTTTTTTTGATAAATATACCTAAGTGAAGAAAGGGGCTATTTGGAAATTTGGAAACCCTTACTAAATGCGAAAGTCTGTCTGTCTGTCTGTCTGTCTGTCTGTCTGTTACCTCTTCACGCTTAAACCGCTGAATCGATTTTGATGAAATTTGGCATGGAGATAGTTTAAGATCCGAGAAAGGACATAGGATAGTTTTCATCCTGGAAATTATCCCTAAAAAGATTGAAAAGTGAGTAAGTAATTCATGATAACATTGATGACCCTGTAGGAAATTTAATTATTATACCAAAAGTACAATTGCTCTTACATTTGCTTAGGCGCTTTTAAAAAATCCCTTTTATTAATTAAGGTGATTAGGTGGATATATATCTATGTTGTACGAGGTTGCTTCCATACTTCCAAGTTCCACGCGGACGTAGTCGCGGGCAAAAGCTAGTACATAATAATATTTATTTACTTTATGAACGTTTCAAGTGTCTATTATTAAAATTTTAGTCGGCCTATTACGATTGAAAAGCTACAGTCCTGAGACAGACAGAGATTGACACAGCGGAGTCTTAGTAATAGGGCCTGGCACCCTTTGTGTACGAAGTCTAAAAAAACAACGTCCCTAACTAATCCATGTATGACTAGGATGTGAATGACCTGTACCCTTACCATGAGTGAACGTGATCGTAATCGCTATTTTTTTTTTTTTTTTTTGATTACGGGTGAGCCCGAGCCTTTCGGCTGTACCAGGGCGGTCTGATTGTGCGGGTGGGGTCACAGAATGGGACCTCCGGACCCGCAGCGTGGTGAGTGGTGAGATGCTGTGTCACGACAGCATAAACTATTAATATGAAGAATAGCACAGCGCCCTAGCGGTAACTTTGTAGAACTACAATTCTCCATACAAGTCGTATACGCAGTCGCTTAAGCGAGTACTGTCACTGTCAACTCATGGTAAGGGTACAGTACCCTCGCGATCGCTATCTAAAAACTGCATACATTTACTGCCCGTATGAGCCCCAGTTCGCAAGTAAGCTAAAGAACAATTTGCGTAGAGTCGATGAAGCGGCAACAGGTTGCCGCTGTGTCCCCCGATGTCACGCTAATGGATAAAAATGTGACGGTACAAGATTTATAAGCGTTTCCCTTAGGCTTCTTGTGTTTCTTTCTCCCAATATATTAAAGACATACACATATATTATAAGTTATAAGGTAGAGGGTCCGGATTACATTCGTGCACTGACGGTTTCCTACCACTTTACGAGTGGTAAAACTGAAGTGGCCCAAACTGACTCAAATGACTTAAAGAAATGAGATTTTAAAGTAGACACGAATGTTTTTATTATTTATTTTTCCTGAGAACACTGCCATTTACTAATCGATTTTTTTAATTTAAGAGTTACATGTTCGAAAGTAATCAAAATAACAATTTGCGTGGATTCGATAAGGGCAACAAGTTGCTGGTTTGTTCCCTGATGCCGTACTCACTAATGGATAAAAATGTGACTTTACAAGATTTATACACTCTCGCTTGATTCACACACTTATCTCAATATATACCCGTGACCAAAGTCTCTATCATCAGAACAGCTCCACTCTATATAGAAAACTACACTCATTTATAGATACCGAGATAAGTGAGCCCGTTCGGTAGTTAACAAAAGAACAACTCGCGTGCATTCCATGTCCCGGCAACAGGTCGCTGGTTTGTTCCGCGATGTCACACTAATGGATAAGAATGTGACGTAACAAGATTTATACACCCTCGCTCGCTTCACGCACCTATCTCGCTTTTGCTTTTATCTCAATATACATATAATCGTGACCACCATCTTTATCATCAAAACAGCACCATATAGAAAACTACACACGTTTACACGCCGGTATAATAGAAATCCAGTTCGGAAGTAAACTAAAGAACAATTTGCGTGGATTCGATGTCGCGGCAACAGGTCGCTGGTTTGTTCCGCGATGTCACACTAATGGATAAGAATGTGACGTAACAAGATTTATACACCCTCGCTCGCTTTACGCACCTATCTCGCTTTTGCTTTTATCTCAATATATAATCGTGACCACCATCTTTATCATCAAAACAGCTCCATACAGAAAACTACAAAAGCACACACATTTACAAGCCGGTATAATAGAACTCCAGTTCGGAAGTAAACTAAAGAACAATTTGCGTGGATTCGATGTCATGGCAACCGGTCGCTGGTTTTTTCCACGATGTCACACTGATGGATAAGAACGTGACGTTTCGAGATTTATACACCCACGCTCGCTTCACGCACTTATCTTGCTTTTGCTTTTATCTCAATATACCTATATTCGTGACCACAGTCTCCATCTTCGAAACAGCTCCATATCATAAAACTACACAAATTTACAGATACCGGGATAAGTGAGCCCGTTCGGCAGTTAGCAAAAGAACAATTCGTGTGGATTCGATGACGCGGCAACAGGTCGCTGGTTTGTTCCGCGATGTCACACTAATGGATAAGAATGTGACGTAACAAGATTTATACACCGTCGCTCGCTTCACGCACCTATCTCGCCTTTGCTTTTATCTCAAAATATAATCGTGACCACCATCTTTGTCATCAAAACAGCTCCATATAGAAAACTACACACATTTACACGCCGGTATAATAGAACAGTTCGGAAGTAAACTAAAGAACAATTTGCGTAGTCGATGCCGCGGCAACAGGTCCCGGTTCGGTCCTCGATGTCACGCTAATGGATAAAAATTGTGACGTTACAAGATTTATAAGGTCTCTCCCGCTTCACAAACCGATCTTGCGTAATGCTAATATTTCATATTGAGATGATGTTTCATATAGATAAGTAAGATAGATAAGATTATACGATGAGGCGACGAGATTATGAATTCGGGTTATTATCAACAATTTGGGAACTATACTTACAAGATTTTGTCTCATTTCGTTTGCCATAATCGCCACGCTTGGTAAGTGGGTTGGCGATCGCAGTAATGTCCACCGGACTATAAAACCGGCCAAGTGCGAGTCGGACTCGCGCACCAAGGGTTCCGTACAAACACTTCCTACCTTAACTGGCTGGGTTAAGTTTGCACCTTGTGTGTTTCGCGCCGCATACAAAATATGATTTGCAAAGTTAACGCAACCGATCACTTTGTTGTATGGGAGCCCCACTTAAATATTTATTTTATTCTGTTTTTGGTATTTTTTGTTATAACGGCAACAGAAATACATCATCTGTGAAAATTTCAACTGTCTATCACGGTTCATGAGACACAGCCAGGTGACAAACGGACAGACAGACAGACGGACGGACGGACAGCGGAGTCTTAGTAATAGGGTTCCGTTTTTACCCTTTGGCACGAAAACCTAAAAACAAGGATGCTCCTGCCATCCCCACCGATGATACCGATCGTTGTGGAGAACTTTGGGGAAGGCCTTTGTCCAGCAGTCGGCTATCGGCTGATATGATGATGATGATGATGATGATGACGACTTACAAGATACGTTGTCAACAAGGAATACTTATAGTTTAACAATGTCCGTCTGTCTGCAGCTTTTATATTCATTCTTAGACTAGATAGATTCGGACATAAATCCCATATTGCCGCTAAATTACGTCTTCCATAATTCTGCATATGCGCTCAATGCCTTAAATGCCATAATCTCGCTTAATCGGCTTAGCTCCCTTTAATTACATGGCCCACGCCGCGGCCATTACGCATTGACAGAGATGGGAATTGGATGAATAATTAAATAATTATGATAATCAGTTATGAATTATGAAATAACTCAATTGGGATTATACCTAAAAAACAATGACCACATTTTATTAATAAATAGCGACCCGCCCCGGTTTCGCACGGGTGCAATGCTCATAAATTATGCGTGCTTTATACATCGCCCCCTGCCTGCTATACGGCCACATCTCAAAAAAATTTTTTTTTTGGATTATTGCAGATTCGTAGTCAGGATAGTTTAATTTATGACCTTATTTCGAGAGCCATAAGAAAAAGTGTCCTTAAAAGCCTTTTCTCCACAAGTGGCCTTATGGATTTGACCAAAAGTTGTCAGTTGACTCCCTGCAAGACAGCCACTTGCCAGTTGTGGCTGTATAGCATACATTTATAATATTTTTTTGAGTTGCGTCCTATAAGAATAACGTAAATTTTAGTGTTATTGCAATGAATCCCTTTAATATAAGCGAAATAAACGTCATTTTGATTGTTTCACAACAGTGGGTACCGATATTACTTATTATTTATTTTATTTATTCGTATGGCATATAATGTACAGTCATTCATATTATACAATTATAAGTTCTTCTATTGTACGGTGGGTGCCTCGACTTCAACCGATGAGGCGGCAGGTTTGCGAACTCTACATGGATGGGCAAATTGGGACGATTCACGAATTTTTGTGCTTCGTGGACCAGTGTCTGATGTCTTCTTAGTTGGGCGGGAGCTGTATGACTCAACACAGGCAGCCAAACCAGAGGATGATTGTTCCCAATATGCATCGCATGGTTTGGTCTAGCACGTCTATCCGATGCACATGTGCGCTGTTGAGCCAACCTGGCCTGCCCTGGAGTAAACTAGGCTAGGACCGGTAGTGCGTAGCACGTCAGCTGGTGCTCCCCAAGTAGTTCCCCTTAATCTGTGGAGTATGTTATTCCGCGTCTGTAGCTTCTTCCCTAATTTACTAATGTGTAGCGCATAGGTAAGATTGCGGTCTGCAGTGACACCCAAGTACTTCGGTGTAGGATTTAATTTAAGCGTCTTTTCTCTGAAGCAGGTATTTGGCTCATAATTTGCTTGTTTCTTTCAGAAATGGAATGTCGCATCTTCTGTTTTACTAGCATTGTGCTGCAGTATCCATTTTTTTAAAGTATTACTCAAAACATTCCAGATCGCATGTAAGGGCTTTCTTCGTGGGTTTAAATTTGCCATCCTGGTTTGTGAAGGCGATGTCATCCATCAGCATACATAAATTTCCTATTCTCTGTTTTCGGAATCGGTCCTGACCCCACTCCTGTTCAACCTATACACACACGATATAATTATTAGGTTAAACAGGAGCGGGACCAGGACTGATCCCTGCGGTACCTAGTCCATTGTTCAGCTTCCTGAATTTGCCTGAGGTGTTTCCTAGGCGGACGATAAATATCCTATTGCTGAGCATAGAGTTGATTAGTCCCACCATCTGCACCACGGTAATGAGCTTATAGATAAGCCCCTGTCTCCATACGGTATCGAATACAGCTGAAAGGTCGATAAAGACTGCCTGGGTTTTCTCTTTCCTTTGAAACCCAGCCTGTCTTTATGTATGTTGTGAGCGACATTACCTGATCGGTAAGTTCGGATCACTACGGAATCCAGCCTGCTCCACAGGAATTATTTTGTCAACTATGGGTTCCATTTGATTGTAGATTGGCCTCTCTAAAAGCTCCGAATTCCCCGAATTCAGTGTATGCAGTTGAACTTAGGTGGAATTATATTATTCGAGACTATGTCTAAATAGAACTGTGAGAACCATGTCCTACAAGTTGGTGCAAGGTGTTCTAAAAATTCGTTGTAAATACCGACTCACATAAATTGGGACTTTGATTCGAACCAGTCTTCATCCAGTATTGCTAAACCTAAAAGTAGAAAACGAAAAGCTTATCCTGCATTATGAAAAGGTAATATTGTAAAGAAGTTGAAGAATTCTGGGAAACAGCACACTTATATCAACGGGAACCTAGTCCACGCTAAAAGCTACCTACTACGGGGCCTCCTTGTACATGGTACATGTTAACACGATAATTAAAGATACAAGTGTCTTTAAGAGAAGGTACCAGATAATCAATAATTATATGCTAGAAATAGATCTAGAAAGTTGGTATTAAAGCTGCATGCACTGATTATCGCTTACAGTGATGTTGTTACTGTAACAAAAGTTGATTAATAAAGGTATTTTAATTATTTTAGTGTTTGCATAATAATTTTTATGTTACCATTTTCCAATAATACTTATTCGGTTTTGGACGCATCTCAAAATTTCATCAAAATGTTTCTGCAATACTGCCACAACTCCAAGTACCTATCTTAAAGGCCTCGTACCTTAAAAAATATACACGTTTTATAAAAAAAGACGTATTCATAAGAAGCGTTATATCATGGAGAATAAAAAAAGCTAAATTTAAAATGAATTGACCGAAAACTCTTGGAGTAAGCCCCGTTTTACTACCACGCACTACGCTGCCAAAACTTTAACAAGCGATTTCTCGAAAAAAATGTTTTTTGAGATGTGGCCGTATAGCAGGCAGGGGGCGACATATAAACCCTTCATCTTGAAAACCACTCTATCTGTTGAAAGAAACCGCATAAAAATCTGTTGCGTAGTTTTAAAGATCTAAGCATACATAGGGACAGACAGACAGCAGGAATCGACTTTGTTTTATACTGTGTAGTGAGTAGTGATAGCGATTTCATGCGTTCGCCAATTAGATACGTTTAATTGTTTTTAGATTACCTATTTTCTGATGACGTCACTATTGACTTAAGTTAATACTGTAAAACTGTATTTTGTTGCTTGTATGTGTAAATGTAACTATTAATTTACACATGAAATATACATTTTCTGCCTATGCCTTTGCCTTGAATTTGCCTGAAATACTGTAGCTAAGCAACTTGGAGGCGCGTAATACTTTTACCCTAGTCGGGTAACAATCTGTGTCCTTCCATGTTTAGATGTCCAGCTATTCTAAAGAAATACAAAATACAGATATAAGCGATCTCTTCCAAACAACCTTTAGGTAGCGGATTAATAAATGAAATGAGATGAGTATAGAAGATATCTTCCTGATGTATATAATAGATTTGAAGATAAGTATCCTCCTGGGATATATTTTTTCATTCAAAACATTATTCCACACATGTCGGCCATCTCTGCGTTTAGCGTATTCAATAGTACATATCCATGGATTAGTACACGCGAGCACAGTAATCAATCGGGCCGACAATGAGTCACTTAGTATTGATTGTCAGTATACGAAAGGACGTTGCCTAATAGATAGTTTAAGTCGCTTACGTTATTCTACATGTGGAGGAGAGATAGCTATTCATCATATCCAAGCGAATTTAAGCAATACATATTTTTAGGTTAGATTAAGGAACTGGATAAGATAACAAGCCTGGTGGAGTAGTACTGGTGTACGACGAGGAACTTTTGAAGGGAGACTTGTGTTTAGCAGTTGACTCGAGGCGAATATAAAAGCTAAGATGTCTATTTGACAACTCATACATTCAACATTTTCTTAACATTTACTCGAATTCACAGTGGTTACTATTCCAATGATAATAGAGCCTCGCTTTAAACTTGCTCGCAAATCGACAGCCTGTCTAACACAACTATGCTTCACAACTCTTGTCGCGCGACATAGCGCTACCCGTCACTCTCTTACATTACTGAACAGAAAGAGACGGGTAATTATCTCGCGAGATAAATAGTCCCGTATTACTGTTATGCTAAGAGGTGCAGTAAACGGAGATGCCACGACTTTGCGCGATAGCGGCAGTGGTGTAGGTCAGCGTTTCTTAACCTTTTTTGTCCACGGACCCCTTAGGAAATTTTAAGGACCCCCTTAATAAAAAAGCAGCAATAAATAGCACGGCGTGCGTAGCGATTACGAGACTGGTGGCATTTATTTATGATTGTTAAATAGTCCATAGATAAGGCTGCGGACCCCCAATATGCTCGCGGACCCCAGGTTAAGAATCACTGGTGTAGGTACGTGCGTCTCGCTCACTCGTTATGCGGCCGTGCTCGGATCTCTCGCTCAACCGCTTGCAGCACCGCTGATCGCGCAGTGAGGCTCTTAAAGCTGCGATATAGTTTGTGTACAGCATTAGGTAATACTATGATTAAGTTAGAAAAAGTCAAAGCAATCTGAGAATCGAAACGTTGAATCTAGTTCACATTTAAAATGTTATGGATTCTTAGTAGGATGAACCCAATCAAGTTCAGGAAGAAACAGGGAGGCAGGATTTTATTAGAAAATGTCCAATGATGTCGTTGGTAAACAAAAGATTCAATGGCTAAAGTGGTATGAAATGTCACATTCCTTGAGACATAGCTGCCGCCAGTTAGCCCGCCTAGCACAACTATAGGTCGCGACTCTTGTCACTCAATCACTCGTCACTCTCCCACAGTATTGTGATAAAAGAGATAGGTAGTGTATCTCGCGCAAGAAAGAGTCGCATGTCACAGTTGTGCTAGAGCTGCTGGAGCGGAAAACAGTCGCGTACGATCCCTTTGCGAACATCGAATGAACCCTGTGGCTAGGTATTTATTGCATGAAAGCCATTCACTACACAATGGCACTGTGACGGAGCCCATTAGGGAATCAAGTCTCCGACGGAGATGAGTGGATGCATTTTGGATTATTGTATAGTACTCCGGTGTATAACGGAGGATGCTTTGAGCTAGATTGCAATTGTATTTGTCAACGGATAACTGATATCAATACCCTTACCACGAGTTTACAGTGACCGTAATCGCTAGCGACTGCGTAAACGATTTGTATAGCGAATTGTAGTTCTACAAAGTAACCGCACCTTCAGTGCGTTTGAGGCCTTTTCGACCTCATACTACTATGGTTAATTGCAAGTTAACTTAATTGCCGCAGCGAAGGTGTTAAGGGCACCGTGCTATTCTGCATACTCATCGTTTACACAGTTGCTAGCAAGTACGGTCATGTTAACTCATGATAAGGGACAGGAACTGGACCCTATTCAATTTATATTTTTCTGATATCTCTTAATTTATTTATTTATTTATTCAAATTAGTTACACAGTATTACAGTAATTAAACCAAGGCACTGTGAACTACAAAATTACATTTAAAGAAACACTAGCTTTATTTAGGCGACGTAACAGCGTGGGTCCATTGCGTCGTCTGATCTGGCGCAGTATTCGGCAGATTGCCCCGGAACCGCCGAAACACAACACCCTTCGGCCAGAAGTTTGCACTTGCAATAGTGCCCTGCAGCGGCCGCGGCACGCGCACCACAAATGAGCTGAAGTGCACGTAGTGCCGGGACTGCAGCTGGTGCACCCTCAGCGAGAAGCCAGTCTTCCGGCGAACGTACTCCACCACATCGTCAGCCACGGCGGAGTGATGCAAGCGCGACACATAGAGCGCTTTACTCGGTGTGACAATCCGAAGACCAGAACCAACCGGCTCGGCAGTGCCACTCAGAGTCTTGCGGGGCACTCTACGCGCCTTGCTCTTCCTTTACACTAGTGTGAACCCCTTCTTACCCACATTAAATGGTGATATACCCAGTATATCCCTAGTATACACTACCAACTAGTATATCGCCACAGACCACTTCGCCAACCCGGTCGCCGGTTGGTACTAGACGATACCTACACGTAAGGTGACCCAAGGCAATTGCGATTATGAGCCAAATGCGTCTGTTGATGATATCATAGAAATACTTTATAACAACCACCGCTTTCTTTTTCATACAAATAGTCCCAAACTTTAGGCATTAAGGGTATGGTATTCTTAAAATGTTTCGCTTATATGATATAATCAAAAGACGCACTTGTCCCATAGTCGCAATTGCCTCGGGTGACCTTACTTATATCGTGAATGTGCAACAACTACAAAATGTGCTTTAAGACACAACAAACATCCATCATCCTGCAGCAAATATTCGAGCACATCATGCACACAAATATTTGTCATTGCCCGGGTTCGATTCGAACCCAGAGCCAACCGCGTATTCCGATCTATATTTTGTTTTGTCACGGACCGTAGATAAATGTCCTCTCTGGTTGCCCCAAAAATGGGTATAACTTTTGATTCAGCCGCGGCTTAAACGAGGCTTAATGTCACATTTTTTCCATTAGTGTGACAACGTTGAACAAACGGACAACCTGTTGCGCCCCATCGACCACGCGAATTGTTAAGTTTACCAGCAAATATGTTACTTTAACAATATCTTTGAAATACAAACTTTTCTTGATATACTCCGTTACCTAAATTTTGGTCAGTTGGGAGAGTAATACGCCGGAAACCTATAGGTTCGAGTCCTGCTTAGATTGTAGTGGATCGCATTAAATTTTTCTTTCGTAATTTACCTTTGTGTCAATATACCTAAAGGTTGTCTGGAAGAGATCGCTATATAGCGATAATACCACCTGTTGTTTACCTGTGTTTATTATTACTGTATATCTCTCATGTTTTGTATCCCTGTGTATTTGAGGTGTGCAATAAAGAGGATTTGTATTTTGTATTTGAAATTAAAAAAATGTAATGTAAGTCGGTACTGCCGCGCGTGTACGGGAAGCAGTCCCTGACGAAGAGCTCCATACGAATTCGAAGTCGGGCCGTTCCGTTCCTTACACATTCACGTGAGTGTAAACCTCTTCAATAATTAAATATGTCTCACGAAAGTTTTAATGAGATTAAGGCCAAAAGGTTACAGAATCGTTTCCTTTTTTGTATACCCTTCTTTTATTTTTAAGAGCACTCCCGTCTTTGGTGCATGCCAAGGCGCCTGTTTTACAATGTCGGCCATTATAGTCCCCATAATAAGTCTATATACGCATACAAGGCGCTATACTCCTACCTACTACTTTCTTCATATGTATTTAAAGATTTTGTATGTATTTTAGTAATTTTCATTACTTATTTGTTTATGTATATATTTTTTCGTGTATAACAAGAATGAATTTTGGGCAGATTTTAAAGTAAATACGCGTGACACAACAAAAATCTTTGTCCACGAAAGCAATTCTTCCTCGACTATTAGAGAAGAAAGTGGGAATACATTAGATGACGCGACACATTTTCTGTACTGCGGTAAAAGGTCGTATCTTCGTATGGATTTCATTGTGAGATACGTCTTTACCGTAGCGCGGCACGTTTGCGCACGCCCCAAACTCAAACGAGGCTGTAGACATTGTACCTTTTTGAGGGTGATAAAAGTCTAGTTTACTGCTCTATATCTTATTCAGCGTAGTTTTCATATAATAAACAAACTGGCTTTTCCCCACTGGGTTTAGACTATACGAAATGAAGTCGACACATTGGATTGGATATTCTACTGTACAAGACGAAGTCAACGGTTTTGATATTCTTTTAAATGTTTGGTCTAATTCCACGGAGTTATGCGATATCTTCAATTGACAATTAAATTAACAACATTTTTTTTTTCAAATATTGTAAGTTTAAACTAATTTCACTACTTTATTATCAATCACAGCACCCAAATATATTCTTTTTATTTGATTATACGGTCTAGTTTTTTGTGACTAATTTACTTGCCGCTTGCTCTTTTAGAATGAGAAACTTTTCAAATGGATTTTTTAATCATAAATTGGGGTATTTTCGAAAATGTATAAATGTGGATGTTGTATTTTGTAAAGTCTTAAAAACCAGAGATAACTGACAACATTTTATTTTATTGACCGGGACTTTTTCCGATATAATCATATTAAATAATACAAAATTAAATTTTAATTGTTAATCCCTTGCTGCCGGTTTCAAATAATTATTACCTACATCTTATTGATATTTCCTTTAACTTTACATAATTCATTCAATTTTATTTTTGTTTCAGGTATACAGCAACCTCAGTTCCAGGTAGTTCAGAACGTAGTGTTTAAACCCGCCAGGTACGCTATGACGTCACGGGCTTAGGCACTACGTGACATTTGGCGCCCAACGTGGGGCCCGAACCCACGACCCTGAGATAAAGAGTCTCATGCTCTACTGACTGAGCTAGCCGGGTGTATTTGCATATACTAGGCCCACTTAGATCGGTTAGAATGGACAAGTCTGAAACTATAATACATAAGATCTGTTCTTAGGCACCATGACATCGACGTTATTGACACTTTTTATATAAATCAAAATCCATAGTCTTGATTCTGAGCAATACGAACCCTAAAAATCCATAATCTAAGACAAGTTGGGGTAGCTGCCATCTCTAAATTCGCCGACCCCGGACAGAGACTATAAAAACCCGGATATTTGGCGTAACTCGCATTATTTCCCCGGACATATCCGAAAATAATATAATAAAAAAAAACTTCTTTTTTCATTTACTAAAAACGTGTCCGGGTTTTCCCCGGACACTTATTAAAGACCCCCCGGACGGCCTCCTAACTAGGAAAAATCCGGGGAAACCCGGACGTGTGGCAGCCCTAAGTTAAGTATCTACACGTTTTCGTGAAAATGCCCTGGTGCCCGCAACTTAGTCCGTGTAGTCGGGTAAAAAGTATCCTGTAACCATCTTTGGATATCCAGCTACTCCTGTACCAAAATTGGTAAAAGTCCGTCCAAAGTGATGTGATTAGCGGACAAACCAACAGATGGCGCGGTTGTTAAAATTTCTCCTTAGAAAACAGATTTTCAATACAATTTTAGAATTTTATAATTGTATAGATGTTATTTTTACGTCACCACGCTACGCTAAGGAGAAAATCTCACTTCCTGGCCAAGGTAAGACCTAAAACTCTAGATAAACTACGGGCGGTAATTCGTAAAGCAGATCGTATATCTATGTCCTTCACCTTCGGTTCGGGCTACAAACACCTGCGATCTGGGAAATTCACGAGTTCACTGCCCTAGTATGTAAAGTCTGCTAGCTTAAATCAAATGGTTAAAATGAAGCGAAAAATTTAAAAAAATAATACTTCAGGCAGGGTTCGAACCTTCAACGGCTTTCCGGGCCAACACGGGCGTCCTACCTATTGGACCAATGAATTTGATGCGAGAGCCATTGAATTAGTCAATAGTTGCTTCTTGCATGCATTAGGGTGGTGTCGTAGCCTGCCTGTCCTTTTTGCTTCGTTGTAAACATTAATGCGTAGGTATAGAAAGATATTCCTCAGATAAATTAGCGCTTTATTGCAAGAGACGGATTATATTCGGAGTTAACGTATTTCAAGATTTCAAGTTGAAGCTGACGGGAGATATCAACGCGTTTTAAAATTAAGCCTACATCTGTCAAACTGTCCGGCTGCGATCTACGAGTAGATGGACAGGCACAGAAAATGCTCCGACTATTCTGTTACAACAAAATAGTTATTGCCTATGCTACTAGTGGCGCCATCTCTTGAGTGACGTACTAAAAGTATAGTGTCAGTTTTTAACAAGTAAACGTTAGTCTATTCCGAACAAGCTTGCAGTTTTAATATATTGGAACGGTTAGGAAATGGTACTCGATTTTACCTATCGCATTTTTGTAGAACTACTTATATCACATTTAGGTATTAGCAGGAAATTTTCCATTCAAATCCTATACAAATATATATACTTTAAAGCCGCTCTATCTCGACTTCCTTTTTTGACGTCGATTAAAAATGTAGCCTTATTCACCCGGAGCTTAATAATGAATTGATTGGCACCTTAATCATCGAAATTGGTTGAGTAGTTTACGCGCTACCATGGAACATCTATACTATCATAAAATTCTATATTTGTACTGAGAATCAGTTTTCTATGGAGAAGGGTCATGATTTCAAGAAAAATCTTAATAGCACGATGCGATCGCCTTTTGTTTTGTATGGGCACGCGGCGCTATGCCAGTCTGGCGCCATCTGTTGGTCAGTATTTCTTTGTCCTCTAACCACGTCAAAAAAGCTGGACGGATTTGCACCAATTTGGGCACGGTGATAAACGGAGATCCAACATATAAAACCCTTTTTACCCGACTTCGGTAAAAAGATGTTTGCAGACAAAGTCGCGGGCACCTACTGCTACTTAAATACGAATATACACACATAGACTGCTAAACTTAAACTTATAACCCTACCCTTTGGGGAGTCGGGGAAATAGGACACAAGTCTCATATACTTCAAGAAAAATGCTAACTTTTTTTGACCGTGAATTTTAACAAAATTTTAATGCTTATTGTTGCCTAACGAGACGTTAGGCAACAATAAGCTAGACGTTGAAACGGGTGAGCCGTTGACACCGAAGTCGTCTTAAATAATTGACATTTATAAATTTAAAGGCAAATTTCATCGATCCCCGCTCTTGTCGGATTCAATTACTATAAAACCTTTTATCCCGTTTGTATTCGCTTCGGGGGTTGTTTGTAATTTTTTATTTATATGCGTTTCTGGTACGAATCCGATAAATTGAAGCAATTGCCGTGTACGAGTACATATTGTTGTACATAGACGACACGTTTTACAAACTTTAAAGTTCACGAACAAAATAAATAATTTACTGGTAATACGCGTAGTTTTTGTCTAACAACTGATTAAAGGTTAAATTCTGGAAAGTGTCCACAGGTACAGCACTTGCCCCAACTGTTTTCTTTAATGAGATCGCACACCTCGCCAACCCAATGACCATACCAAGGCTTACTACTACGAAATGTTGTTGATATATCGTATAAATATGTATAGATATATCGTAGACGACTTGGGCTGTGTAGATCGTATGTCGACTCAATAATTATTGCATCAGAAACACATGCAAGCCAGACTGATCTTAATACAAAGGGTATCCGATACAAGCAACGTAATATCTATACCTGGTGAGTTTACTACTGTAATTAATCATATGTACAATTGTATACAACGATATTATCAAATCGATGCGAAGCTGTATTGATTGTTGTTTTCTTGGGGTGGTTTTCATTGCAAGCTGTTATTTAACTCGTTCATGTACAGTAAAGGAAACTATAACACGTCCGCATGGACCCTTATTGTAATTGTGACAAGAGTAAAAGATACGTGTTTAATTTTCCGTAACTGTACATAAGTTGATTTTGAGATTTACAAATCGTTTATCACGTTCTTATATACGTCTGGTACGGAAACTTAACTGAGGTGATAATTTTGTCGACTTGGTGCTGCCGTGCTGTTTATAATTATTATCTAACAACACGGCAGCACCCCAAGTCGGAAAAATTATCACCTCAGGTTTTCGTACTAGGCCGTACAAGCGGGAAAAACTTTGGCCTCTTTTTTTAAGCTACAGAAAAATCTATATTTTTCTAGTATAATGATGGGGGGATATTCCTGTCTGTAAGTAAACGAAAATTCAAGATCGTTGAATAGTTTCACCCATTTCCCTTGTCACATGGAGTTATACCGAAAAAATACAAATTTAACTTTCGTAATTAATTAATTTACAGCCTCCAGGGGCCTCCAGTGTAACTACTAGTTACACTCACTTATTTCTATTACCCGCTTACAGGGGCCTCCAGTCTAGTGAGGGGGATACCGGCTAAGAACATTTTTGCACAAGCTAATCGCGTTTGGAACACGAGTATTGGATTATCTCTCACCAACAGCCCTAAAAATACATCTCGAACGTTCGATGCACGTTTAAACGGCATAATCCAGCCGAGTACCGTCGTCGTCATCGCGGTTCTATAGCTATTGTACGACGGCATTGTGCCCGGGGATTGGTTTCCCAGCGAAGAACGCGAGGGAATCGATTTAAATCTCCTTGAAAGAAGCACGCAACAATGGGGCCTAATGCTCGGATTGCTGGTACATGGCTTTAATTAAACACACGGCGGATCTTGTAGTTCGGTTCATCGCAAAGGATTCGTTTGACCGAGATATTTATCTGTACTGCTGTAAAGTCTAGTTGAAATTCAATTATTTGGTCATGATTGCGGGAAATATCTTAACGGTATGAAGTTGTTCAAAAAAGCAGTGTTAAGATTTTAAAGGGTCGGTACACCCGGTAAATCTAATATCGACGCTCATGGTTCCTGAGAACAGACTTCGCTGTCTATCATAATTACTGACTTCTCCTTGCTGACCCATTTGGTGTGAGCACCCTGTCCTTCTTCTTATTCTTCAATCGGTCCCCTATTACCTACTGAGGATCGTGATCACAGGCTGGTCTTACCTTAATGACCTGTCTCTTGAGGTTGCTTCTTTGACTTGGTCAGACCATCTGGTTGGTGAACGGCCTCTGGCTCTCTTGCCTTCGATGCCCCCAACCACAACCAGTTTTTCAAGGCTCTCGTTTCCTCGCACCATCCTGTATATTAACCTAAATTGAATAAGGGCCAAGTTCCAAACCATCGCATAATTTAATAACTGCCTTCCAAGCTCCATCGGTTGCATGTCACCTTTATAACGGCTTAGTTTTAGAAGTAGGTATTTTAAATTAATTTCGGCCTTGTCGGTCCCAGCCGCGGGCGGTGTCTAATGAAGTTACAACCGGTTCGGATGAGATTTGTGTTATCTTATAATTTGGGAAACGAATTGTTGTTAATATGAAACACTTTCATATCTGAATTGAATGAAGAACGCTTACTGGTTTTATTATGGTGCCACAAATTACTGCTGATAAAAGGGATGATACGAGTGTAATCTAAACACATGTTGTTTTATTATATATATATTAAACACTAGCTTTTGCCCGCGACTACGTCCGCGTGGAACTTGGAAGTATGGAAGCAACCTCGTACAACACGATAGATATCCATACCCACCTAATCACCTTAATTAATAAAAGAGCGCCTAAGCAAATGTAAGAGCAATTGTGCTTTTGGTTTAATCATTACATTTTCTACAGGGTCATCAATGTCATCATGAATTACTTACTCACTTTTCAATCTTTTTAGGGATAATATCCAGGATGAAAACTATCCTATGTCCTTCCTCGGATCTTAAACTATCTCCATGCCAAATTTCATCAAAATCGATTCAGCGGTTTAAGCGTGAAGAGGTAACAGACAGACAGACAGACACACTTTCGCATTTATAATATTAGTATGGATATGGATTAAACAAAACAAGTGCACCAAAATAAGTGCAACTAGTCAATGTTCGATTTTAAATTAACTGCGATATTGTAATGATTGTGTAGAATGTAATGTTGTTTAATATTGAATAACTGTATGTAATTTAGATTTAGTTGACATGTAACACTGTTATCAATAAAAAATATCGGCCAAGTGCGAGTGGGACTCGCGCACGAAGGGTTCCGTACCATTATCTGTGAGTTTTTTGTATGAAAACCCCCTTAAATATTGATTTTATTTTATTTTTAGTATTTGTTGTTATAGCGGCAATAGAAATACATCATCTGTGAAAATTTTAACTGTCTAGCTATCACGGCACCACAAAAAGATGGGTTCGGAGTATGCTCTCGAACAGAACAGTAATACTAACCCTAAATGCCACCACGCATGAATTTCACACCAAAAGAGGATGTCCACAGGGAGGGGTCTTATCACCACTTCTGTGGACTCTAGCGGTGGACCAACTCCTTGTTCGAATGGCGGCCAGGGATTATGACGTACAAGGATATGCCGACGATATCGTAGTCATAATCAAAGGACCCTGCCTTAACACAATCTCGAACATCATGCAAGGAGCTCTCAACACTATCTGTACATGGTGCAGAGAAAACGAATTGTCTATCAATGCAAACAAAACCATTATAGTGCCCTTCACAAATAAAAGGAAACTCGACAAGCTCAACACTTTAAAGCTAAACGGACAAACTATACCATTTACAAATGAAGCCAAGTATCTAGGGGTCACCTTTGACCAAAGGCTAACTTGGAACACGCATTTGAACAATATAATCCAAAAAGCGAAAATGGCACTGTGGACATGCTGTCGAATGGCAGGAGCAAGATGGGGCGTAAGACCCAACATTGCTATGTGGCTATACACAGCAGTCGTGAGACCTATAATAACCTATGCCTCCGCTGTCTGGTGCAATAAGGCCAACCAAAAGACAGCGATCCTAAAACTAAGCAGCCTACAACGCACTGCCTGCATTATTGCAACAGGAGCCCTGTCTTCGACGCCGGGTGCGGCCCTGGACGCACTGCTCGACCTAACACCTCTGCACCTACAGGTGCAGAAAGAGGCCGAGCAGTGCATCTACAGGCTCTGCACACTGTCCAAGACGAAATGGCGCTCACAAGCACTGAACAAACTAAAGGCTTCAGTGTTCGAAAACAAACTACTGTGCATGCCCTCTGACGACATGCTCACTGAATGTATCTTTACGCAATACTACTCAGTGGAACTACCCTCAAGAGACGAATGGCTAAACGACCAAATGTCTCTCAAAGAGGGCTGCCACATCTGGTATACGGATGGTTCCAAAAAAGGAAAAGATGTAGGATGTGGGGTCTATGGACAGAGACCAAAGCTCAATGCAAGCGTCAGCATGGGCACAGAGGCCTCAATCTTCCAAGCGGAGATCTTTGCCATAAACAAATGTGCAGAGATAAACCTTGACAAGAACATAAGACACTGCCACATATACATCAACTCGGACAGCCAAGCTGCCCTGTTGGCACTGGAATCACTAGAGGTTAAATCTAAACTAGTCCAACTATGCAAAAACAATTTAAATGCCCTAGGCGAAACCAACAAAGTCACTCTTAGATGGGTACCAGGTCACTCCGATATTGACGGAAATGAAAGAGCAGATAAACTCGCAAGAGATGGCGCGGACAAGCCCCTTGTCGGCCCAGAACCGTTCTGTGGAATCACAAAACGCCAGGCTTATTCTCTGCTCAACGATTTACACAAATCTAAGGCGATCGAGATGTGGGTGGCTGTGAAAGGACAAAATCACTCGAAAACCCTTATAAAAGGCTTTGTTCAGAGGTTATCTAAAGAGTTACTACAGCTCAAAAGGTCAAAAGTCTGTGCGGTGACTAGAACTCTGACCGGTCACTGCAAGCTGAAAAAACACCTGTCCCTAATGGGTATGGAACAGGACGCAACGTGCAGGTTCTGCCAAGAGTCAGAGGAGACAGCTATGCATATCCTCTGCTCCTGTGGACCACTTATGCACAAAAGAAGTATCCACTTAGGGCAACACTTTGTGCCCCCAGAGGAGATACAACAACTCACGGCCCAAAGAATCTGGGAATTCCTGGACTCAACGGGCCTCAGCAGTGAGCTTTAAGACAGGGCTGCCACAATAGATCAATTTTGGTCGATGTGGCACACAAAAGGCCCAAGCGAAAATAATAATAATCACCGTTCTTGAGATACAGCCTGGTGACAGACGGACCGACGGACAGCGAAGTCTCAGTAATAGGGTAAACCCCTTTGGGTACGGAACCCTAAAAATGATTATGATTATTAAGTCGTCATGATAATATCATCTTATTCTACCATGGCATGAAATGATATCACCGAAAAGTCTAAATAATTTCATCGTCTACATTTTAAAACGCCATTTTACTTTAAATCAACATAACGGTCACACCATCTCCACAAACCTCAATTTTAAATATGGAACACAAAGAACAAAAACAATAGTAATAAATCAATTCCAATGTAACTTTGTACTTTTGTAATACACAATAAATAAAGAAAATATCAGTATTCACCGCGTGAAATGCTTTTCGTAATCCATGAACTTTTAAAACATTCCTAAATAAGTAAGTAAGGAGTTCAAACGGAGCGGAGCGGTGGGTGCGCAGAGCGTGAAGCGGGGATAGATGGACATAGTTCACTAGAAGTGGCAGGTGAATAATTGTTAATTAGTGTTAGTGTCAAAACTGTCCACTAGGTGGCGCTGAAAATAAATTTGTTTTTGTCCTATCATCGAGTCTCGGCTTCTGGTACCTAAATAAAAGTGTTTTTTAGTAAAGTACAAAGTCTTTATTGAAGTGAAACTTCTAATGCGACTTCCAACAAGGTTGCGTTAAACGTTTAACGTTTAACGCTGCCGTGGAGGGGGTAGGAAAGCACTGTTGCGTTAAGCGTTCAACGCAACAATCCCACGGACAATGCGACGGATTTAAGGTTATGTCAAGGTACGTCTCTTGTCAATATCAATTGATTGTTAGGTTTTCTCTTTTGAAATTACAATTTCTACCCCTTCCTATTTTCATTTCCACATTACGAAGTTTCACTTCTTCCGCGCGGAGGGCCTCCACGCACTATTTTTTTTTCTTCAGTCGAGAATAATTGCAATGCACTTATGAATGTTAAATAACAATATTACAAAAAATCTTTTTCTTCTTCTTTGCTCCTTCCCACTTTAGGTGGGATCGGCTCTCCTAGTATGATTGCGCCATGACGTTCTCTCCATGGTTGTTGGGTCAGGAAGATTCTCCTTCGTTATAATTACGTATTTGAATTATGTTTTGTCTGCTGTTTTGTTCATCCGGTTGTAGAATATAACGATTGTTGTGAACCATGTTAATGTTATAAAAATCAATTTAAAAGTTACTGTCCTCAAATATAACTAGGTAGTTATTATTTACGAAAAAGTTTGTATTGTATTTCCACAAAAAGTCCGACTCACTGGTAGTGAGGGCTGACCAGAATTACAGTTCCAGTCATGATAAAAAAACCGGCCAAGAGCATGTCGGGCCACGCTCAGTGTAGGGTTCCGTAGTTGCTCATCCTTCACAAGAGACGGGCTTATAACAGCGGTTTTAAGCCCGAGGTTTAAGTTCCGAGAAAGATTTCAAGTTCTATAAAAAGGTTGTAAATGCCAAAGTAACTGTAATTACTTATAACCTTCTGGAAGTCAACTTACGTCCTCTTAAAGAAAATTATGAAATTTTGTGATAACTCAAAAACGGGTGGACCGATTTTGATCAATATAGTTTTCCTTGAAAGTACTTATAAGGCCTCATTTTCATGAATTTTTCCATATTTTTTTGACCCGTGGTTGAAAAGTTAGAGGGGGGGGGACACAAATTTTTTAATTTTCGGACCGTATATTTACAAAACTACTGACTTTATCAAAAAGTAATGTTGAAAAACCCCTACTATTTTTAACAGACCTATTCAACGACACCCCACACACTAGGGTTGAAACGAAAAAAAAAATTCACCCCCACTTTAGGTGTTCGAGAGGTACCCGAAAAAAATTTTTTTTTTTTGTTTTTATTTTACCGTTTTGTCGGCGTGATACGTGCGCATACTCATACTAAATTTCAGCTTTCTAGTCCTAATGATCACGGAGCTAAGCCGCGGACGGACGAACAGACGCGGACATGGCGAAACTATAAGGGTTCCTAGTTGAATACGGAACCCTAAAAAACAAAAGCGTAGTTCACAGCGAGTCGCTTCTAGTACGATTAATGCATGACTATAAGTTACAACAAATCAAACCGTGAAAACTTTGCCGAAGATTCCCGATAAAGCGGGGTCGGGCAACTTTCCGCCGATGTACTTATTTGTACGTAATTTGTATGGGAATGGAGACTGTTCGCAGCCTTACAGTCGCATATCTGGGTACAGTCAGGTCGGATGGGTGGGCGCATGAAGCCTGTACTGTAGTCTAGAATGTTCAGACGTATTAAAATACATAGGTACGAAACGGGTTTACGGATTTTATGTATTTATGTATTTATTTGTTTTTATGTACATTATTATTTTCCGATTTTTGCACCGCCTAATAACAAAATCTTTTTTTTTTTTCAAGTTTTCCACTACCCAAAGGTTGTCTGGAAGAGATCGCCCTTTAGCGATAAGACCGCGTGTTGTTTAACTTGTTTACCTCTAATTGTAATTTCTTGCATTGTTCTCCTGTATGTTTTATGAGGTGTGCTATAAAGAGTACTTGTATTGTTTACTCACGTCGCGCGTCGTAGAAGTCGAATAACGCTCGACACGTTTCGAATCGGTTCGCGATTCATCATCGGTTGCGGCGGCGGCCAAGTGGCGGAATAGAACGTTCAGATGTATTAAGAGCCCACCCATGCAAAATTCGTCAGGTGAATGATCCTAGATCTCCCCATCCATAGTGATTAAAAATCTGTCCCTTTGAAATAAGAAACTTAAACAGTTTTTCTTAAATCTTGACAACGTGAAAATACGATTGGTAATAATTTTCTCCATACTCTTGTCTCTCAAACATAACCCTTTTTTAGATATTTTCGGTTGGATCTTTAAAACCCTTCCGTTTTTAACAATGTTTTTTAGCTTAATAGATGCACAATTATAAGTTCTCAAAAACTGTAAAACTATTTTCAATATAAAATGCACACGTTTATGACACAGCTCAAAAAACATGATTTCCGCGCTTCTGAGCACGCACTTCCATCCCGCTCACGCTTACGCTCAGTGAGAGAGAGAGCTAGCCAACGCAATGGCGCCCTCTTAAAATACATTTCTTATCTGTTTTATTTCTTATGTCGGTTAATATATGTTTGCGACTCACGGGGTTTTTTATATAAAAAAATAATGTTCAGATTTGTGGAGTCTCTGCTGCTTGGGATTCGAAATAAAGTATAGCCGTTGCTATTGCATTTTCTTTCGCTGCAGAAGTCGCATATTGTTTTCTTATTTTGATTTTAATGTACATTGACTTTAATGGTTTATATATAAAAATATTATATATTTTTAGATACATTTTTTTTAATATCCCTAACTGGCAGTAAAAGGCGCAAGACAGAGCAGAATGACGTTATTTTGTGTCAGAGGCCAAGATTCACTTTGGATCACTGAGCCAGAGTAGTAGTAGTAGATACCTTTTTTATTTTTATTATCAATAAGAAGACAGAAACAGTATTTCTATTTAGACCCTTGCCAGATATGAACCGGTATAATTATTATGCCATGCCGGGGAGATACGCTCTGACTAAATTAAGCTACAGAGTCTGATAAGGGTGTCTTTGAATTTTGTCAATGTACTTTTTGCATTTAACCGGCTTATTATCCTTTTTAGGGTTCCGTAGCCAAATGGCAAAAAACGGAACCCTTATAGATTCGTCATGTCCGTCTGTCCGTCTGTCTGTCCGTCTGTCCGTCCGTATGTCACAGCCATTTTTTTCCGAAACTATAAGAGCTATACTGTTGAAACTTGGTAGGTAGATGTATTCTGTGAACCGCATTAAGATTTTGATGCAAATATAAAAAAATAATAATAAATATTGGGGGCTCCCCATACTTAGAACTGAAACTCAAAAAAATTTTTTTCATCAAACACATACGTGTGGGGTATCTATGGATAGGTCTTCAAAAATGATATCGAGGTTTTTAAAATATTTTTTTTCTAAACCGAATAGTTTGCGTGACGCTTCCAAAGTGGAAAAAAGTTGATCCCCCCCTCTATATAACTTCTAAACTAAGAAAATGAAAAATCTAAAACAAACATATGATGTACCAACGAAAATTGTTTTAAACGAGATCTAGTAAGTAGTTTTTTTAAAAACCTAACTGCACTTAATTTATATGGGGCGCTATACATACCAGGTGCAAACTTAACTTAACCACTTAGGGATGGAAAGTGTTTGTACGCAACCCTCGGTGCGCGAGTCCGACTCGCACTTGGCCGGTTTTTTTTATTTTTCCTGAAACTTAGGTATCCGGCACTAGGGCCGTTAGTAGACTGTTAGTGATAGTTTTACTTCCCGGGATATTTCTCGATGAGACTCGAGCTCGCGGTATTTTCTAAATCTTTAATACTAAAGGTTAAAACTCAATAAGTGTTACGATTGTGTAAATTCAGTCTAAAAATATTCCCCATACGCATAATATTTTGATGTGACGTAATTTATTTCATTCCCGTTGAAAGCAAGCGTGGACATATTAAACGAAGAGGATGGTACCTTGTGTTGCTCGGCTATGTAAAGTCTTAAGTGCCTTACAATTTTTAAGGACGTAAGTCTTTCTGTGTGCATAGGGGTACGTGAGTCTTGTTTATAATTCATTGGTGAGATGTCTCGCGAATTTGAGTTCTTTCCCATCGATCCATCAGTCATGGTACACGGGGCCCTTTTATCGTATGATGTCGGAATATTTATTAAGTTTAATGCCTGGATCATGTTGGATAACATGACAAAGCGGATATAGTGCTGGATAAAGTAGTTTTACAAATAATAAGCCTTGGATTTTATGAATAAAAACGAAAAAATACAGTCAATCGGGGAAACTTTGACCCTTACGTATAATATTGGCCCACACTTACACACTGCCAATTTTAATTGTTTTACTGCTACAGTACATAGATAAAGTAGAACATATATATTGTATATAGATACAAAGGATAAATGAGAAACCAAAATTGTATGCGATCCATTGCAGTACAAGTGGGACTCGAACACACGACCTCTGTTTGACCGGAACAGTGCTCTTCCAACTGAGCTACAGGACCGCTATACAGACCGCATGAAATATACGTATCACCACAAAAATAGGATATACATTGATTCTGTTCATACAAAATATATATGTTACTTATAATATAAAACAGCTGTTAAAATTGATAATCTACTGTTTTTCTTGTTAATCTTAGTCAACGGAAACTGTAATATTAGCCGAACGTCAGGAAGGCTCACATAATGAATACACGCGATATATAAATAATGACACAAAGGTAAATTAAGAAAGAAAAATTGAATGCGATCTACTACAATCGAAGCGGGGTTTGCACCCGCGACCTCTGCGTTTCCGGCGCATTGCTCTTCCAACTGAGCTATCCGATCGCTACGTCAATCACACCAAATCTTTCATCCCTTAATTCTTTACGCTACTGGAGCGCCCTCTGCGTCATATATGTTTTTGAAATGCTTATGCGCATTAGCTTATTCTTGTATCTATGTGCCTATTAAAATGTTATAAAATTGTAACTTTCGGTTTTATTATTCCCACTATATGTTTCTGTAATGGAGGCGAGGAATTTAATCAAAACTGTTTTGCATCGGTATTTTTAATAATCACAGTTTTTAGCAAAAGAACATCATTCGCTTTGTTTGTTGTATAAAGCAAATTGGGAATAGTTTTCTATGAAAATAAAAAAACCGCTGGTATATTTGGTTCAATTACCAATATTACATTCGGGTGCTTTTACATTCATAAGTAAATAAATTAAACAAAGATTTTTTAGTACGTAAAATGTTCAAATACAACGACGAAATCAACAGTTTTTTATGAGCTTTAGAATCAGTAAGAAACTATTTAATTCATTATTATATTATTCGGGTCAGTCAAATTCTGTTTTTTTTTGCCATAGATTATTTTATAATGAAACTACTAGAAGTTTCCCGTAACGTCGTCCGCGTACAAATACAAATACAAATAATCTTTATTGCACACCTCCAATATCAAGGACAACACAACACAACATGAGATACATTAAAAATAACAGGCAGAGGTAAACAACAGGCGGTCTTATCGCTACATAGCGATCTCTTCCAGACAACCTAATAAGCTCGCGTATTAAGGGTAAAATAAATAAATAATTAAATATCAGACAACCTCACACAAATCGATCTAGTCCCAAATTAAGCTCAAGAAGGCTTGGGTTATGGGTACTAGACGACGATATACATACTTATATAGCTAAATATATACTTAAATACATAGAACAACTATGACCCAAGCACAAATATTCGAGTTCATCACACAAATATTTGGCCCTGGCCGGGATTCAAACCCGAGACCGCCGGCTCAGTAGGAAGGTCTCTAGAAACTGAGCCAACCGCCTCGTCATGGGTAAAAAGTATCATCTTTGGATGTTCAGCTGTGTCTATACTAAAATTAGTTTAAATCCAGCCGTTTCGTCGTGATGAGAGGACAAAGTAAATTTTACAAACAGAGAGCGCTAAGCAGGCGCCACGCCGCATCGCGCTGTTAAGATTTTTTCTGAAATAATGACCCCTTCTCCATAAAATACTCATTGACAACATCATAGATCTATACTATAAAGAAATCTAATCAAATTTAACGCTCAGCCGACATGTAAATCCAGAATATCATCCCAGTACAACCAAGAAACTAAATCAAACATATGCAGACGTAATAAAACACCCCGTAGGTAGCAATCTGGCTCAAAATGAGCCAAGCCCGTAAAGAACAAAAGACGAGGTAGGTAAGTAATAAAATTTGTAAAAGGGGAATGATACGGCCGCTTAAACCCCGCCGCTCGACGACGAGCATAATGAATACGGGGTTATGCTGCGGCTAGGAGGCGTATCCCCATTAGAGCAGGTTTCAACTTGCACGGGCTGTAAGTGCAGGAACCTTCCCTCCTTGTGCGGTCCTATTTGTGAGGTTTTCGAGACTGTGACAATATTTTATCTTATCTGGATACATGTTTCTTGCGTTAAGTGACATTGAAAAAGTAATACATGAGTCGCTATGACTAGGAGTCTTGAATTTCTTAGGGCCTGGCCAGATCACCACGACACGGCGCCGTCAAAGTTAGAGCGTTTCGAATAGAGTACATGGTGAAGTTAAAATTTCAAGACTCAACTTGTTACGGTTGGAAAGATACAGCTCTGGAACCGACGAACAGACAGACAGACAGCGGAGGTAGATAGGGTCCTATTAGCACCCTTTGGGTAATCGGAATTCAATCGAAAATGGAGTCGTAAGCTCTTTTGAGAGCACGAAGAATACGAAACTGTCCATCGACGATAAGTCTCAACTTCTAAAGTATGCTACAACTAGTTAGACAGATCGTCTGTGCCGGCCAGTCGACTGCAACCTATTAATTTAGGAAGCTCCATTATAAATCGAAAGAAATGCTAAAAACTTAAAGCACTTACAAAACTACACTTGTGGCCTTATTGAACTCATTCAAATGGAAGCTAGTAGGCTCGTAGCAAAAAGCGATGCATCGTAGCAAAACTGAAAAGCACTACAAGTCTATTACTTCACTAAGCGCATAGTGCCTTTTAACTTGAGACGAATACTTGATCATCCACAAATAGAAGGTAGTAAGAGCGTAATATTTTCATAGGTACATAGTGCTTTTTAAAATTGAGAACGGCTAGTGCTAGTTCAAATACGGCCTTGGCCAGTCGCCAGAATACCTGTTGGTACTCCTTAAGCCGTATCGGGCTAACTGTTGCGTGTGTTGGAGACGAGGCACTTTTGTTCAGTGTCACTACGTGTTAAAGTGGGCTATTGTTTTTAAAGCTACTTTTCTATTAGAGATGTGCTTGGGGAGAGATGAGCTAAGTCAAAGCTAAGCTAAGAAATGTAACCGCAACCAAAGCTAAGCGCAGCTCCATTGGCATGTAAATTCATGATTTCAGGAAAAATATTTACCTACGGCGTGATCTTTTTTCTTTTTTTTTTTTGTGTATGAGCTTCGATTAAAACTCCATCCCTGATTATCTTCGGGGCTTTGTCACGACTGAACTACTTCACGGATTTAACCAATTGTGTCAGCCAGTGGTTGCTCAAATTCAGTCTTGGCCAGTCGCCAGAATACCTGTTGGTACTCCTTGAGCCCTATTGGGCTAACTGTTGCGTGTGTTGGAGACGAGGCACTTTTGTTCAGTGTCACTACGTGTTAAAGTGGGCTTTTGTTTTTTAAACCAACTTTTCCCTTAGAGATGTGCTAGGTACCTATAGAGGAGAGATGAGCTAAGTCAAAGCTATGCTACGAAATGTAACCGCAACCAAAGCTAAGCGTAGCTCCATCTGCATGTAAATTTGTATACTGTAGTCATGATTTCAGGAAAAATATTTACGGCGTGATCTCCTTCTGTTTTTTTGTGTATGAGCATCGATTAAAACTCCATCCCTGATTATCTTTAAGGCTTTGTCACGCCAGAACGACTTCACGGATTAAACCATTTTGTGTCAGCCTGTGGTTGCTCAAATTCGGTCTTGGCCAGTCGCCAGAATACCTGTTGGTACTCTTTAAGCCGTATCGGGCTAAACTAATTGTTGCGTGTGTTGGAGAGTAGGAAATTTTGTTCAGAAAACTACGTTAAAGGGCTGTTTTAGCCTAAAAATTAAGGGAACCAAAATGGAAGGTGTTTGCGTGTGACGCATTGCCAAACATTTCAATAACTGTGATCATAATTGACTGAGCGAGCGAAGCGTCTCCGTCTCAACTTGTCCGTTTGTAGGAGTCCGGATTTTCGGCTGTTCTTGCCTATGGGTCGCATTCTACTCGTAGCTTTTGTGAGCAGGTTGAGAATGTTTGTTGAGAACGCCAGCAACCACGCCGACAGCGAACCCAATGTAACGTCGTGACGTCGCTTATGTATTAGGTTAAGTTAGAATAAGACTGATTAATATATATTTTAAATGATCTCATAGTTATAAGTTAGACACATAAAAGCTGTCATAAGAACCTCTAGTACATAAGTAAGGTACATAAAAGATACCAACATGATCCTTATATACTTAATGACCCTTATATAAAGCACATAAAAGATGCTATAAGAACCCCAAGGTAAATCATCCAATCCTACCGGTAAATCAGTCACACCCACGGTCCATAAGGTACTGGTTAAATAAGGCGTAACAAAACCCTTATTAAACCACAGGTAAATGGGCCGGGGACGTAGCACCCCGTCGTGAAACACCCGGGGCGGTAAAAGAGCCTATGTAACTCGACCACGTGAACCGTAACAGAGCTTAACGTAAAACGTAAAAGTTTTACAATCCGGTTACATAAGGCCACCTACCGCCTCAAATACATAAGGTACAATCGAACCCTTGGTATATAAGAGTAGACCCGAACCCCCTGTAACGAAAGTACATAATATGAACCCCTCCCGTAAGCAAATGTAAGTAGGAATCGACAGGAACAATCCTGCAAGATTCCTATTCACAAAAGTTGCCCACTATACACGACGTATAGTTGAACCCTGTTACCTGAACCCTAAGGTTCAGATAGAACCTAAGAGCCCTTACTGAGCCCCGTCGAACGGGATATGTGTAATGTTAATCGGACTATAATTAGCCGAGATATGTTAATTAATAAGCAATTTTGATAAGCCAAAAAACGGCCGTTATTGTCCAGAGCCTGAAACTGAAGAACCAATCAGAGCGAGGAGCAGGTTTTGGAACATTTAGAATTAAAAATGAACACTCTTGACCGAAAGGGGCGTTCCCGAGGGGAAATGAACGCTCCCTCGACTCTGATTGGTTCCCAATAAGATTATTCCGCTTACGGGAGTTATGTCTGGCGAACTGAGCCTCGAATTTTATATAATAAGTGAACAAGAAATAAATGTATGCACTACCGAAGAACCAGTTTTATTACTCTCTACTCTACAAGATCCTGCCTACAGTTTTCAAGAGCTCCAGCCTGCACGTCGGTCCAAGTTATTCGTCGAGGTCCTGTCCGTCAGTTGAGCTCCGAATACTTGGACGCGTCCATCGCTACGCCGTACCACATTCACGTCGCGTTTACGTCGGTCTACGTTGCGCCTACGACGAATCTACGGCGGATCTACGTTGCGGTCTACGTCGCGCCCCGTGCATCACGCGTCCGTACCCCGCGTCCGAACCTCGTCGCGTTTACGTATACACTACGTCGCTTACGTGTGTACTACGTCGCGGCCCGATCTACGTCGCGTCTACGTGTCCTTACGTTTGGACTACGTCGCGGCCCGTTTTCAGCGAAAACAGAACCGAACTGAACCTGAACCTTCAAGCTGATCCAGAACTGAACAGAACCGATCAGAACCGAACCGAACCCGAACCGAACAAGCTGTTACAGGAAGATCCACGAACGATCAAAGTATACAGTCCACTGCGAGCTGAGCCGAAGAAGCCGCCCTGTTGAGACCTGTACTCAACAGCGTTGGTCATTCGAGAGCCGGATTTTCGAGCCAGAACATCCGAACCACCATGGTGCAGACAAGGAAGCAGACGAGTGAAGCAACTTCGCACGACGACCCGCCGACCGAACCGACCCGAACCTCCGGCGAGACGTCTGCAGAGCTGCTAGGAGCACGTCCGCGAACCACAGAGACACGCGCCCCGGGCATGCAGCCCGAGAAGAGGACATCGCCAGAGTCACCGCCACAGATGGACGACACGCTCCAATGGCGGGCAAAGCTGGACGAACACCTGCGCAGAACCAGTCTGAACCAAAAAGAACCCGAAGAACCCACAGCCGTCGGATACTCGACACCGACCGGCGAACATTTAGCGTCCCGTCTGACGCACGCGCCGCGTACCGCCGATACACGCGAGCCCCGCGCGGCTATGTCGTCACTCGCGTACGCGGCCTTTGACCCCACGATCCGCGCACCGATCCCGCGACCCGCGACACCGGTACCGCGCGAACCTCGCACGTTCGATAGAGACCGAGCTCTCGAACAAGTGCGATTCCAAATCGACGAACGCCGCGCGCCGTCGATTACATCGAGAACCAGCAGCACTACGGAGGCGCGGAAAAAAGAAGCGGAACTACAGGCAGCAGAGCGGCTTGCCGAAATCAAGCGGCAACAACTGCGACTGGAGGAAGAGCTTGTCAAGAAGAGGCTGGACACCGAACTGCATCGCATCGAAGCGGAGGGCTCACAGGCCGGCGGATCGCAGTCCGGACGTCCGGCGGCAGAGACAGCGGAGGAATCGAAGCGGAGGATCAATGCGTGGCTTACACACCACGAGGTAAGTAACGCTGCTTACCGCGATGACCCGACGCCAGGGAGGCGTCGCACCGTCACGCCCGAGCGAGCCGAACGCGAGACCCGCACCTCCCGAGAACGATCCTCCAGCCGATCTCAGGCGATAGATCGGTTAGCCGACCATCTACAGACGATGGCCCGCCCTCCGCCGAGACAAGTGTACGAGTTGCCTGCGTACTCCGGACACCCCGCTGAGTGGTTGACCTTTTACCACAGTTTTGCGGAGTCAACAAAAAGGTACAAGTTCACGGAGTACGAGAACGTCGCCCGTCTACGAGCTGCGCTGAAAGGCGAGGCGCGAGAGTGCGTGCAGCACATGCTCGCGTCGACGTCGAACCCCGACCTAATAATTAGAGTCCTGAAAAAGAATTTCGGCAGAACCGACCTGCTAGTCGACCGAGCTCTAGAGGAGCTTAAACGCCTGCCGTCACTCGGACCGAGCGCCACCGACCTGAACACCTTCGCAATAAAGGTAATGAACATTGTATCGACATTGGTCGATCTAGACCGTCGAAACTACGGCGGCAACCCGTTACTGATACGGGAGATAACCGACAGGTTAAGCCCGCATCTACGGTCGAGGTGGTGCTCCTTCGCAAAAGACAACGTAAAAGGCGGTGAGTGCGAAATAATATTGCTAGCCGAATTCTTAATGGACGAGAGTGACGCGGAGTTATTATACTCGCACGCGAGAGCGCCGTCACGCAGACCCGCGCATAACGCGTCCACGCAACCGCAACCTCCCCGACGAACGACATACCCGAACCGGGGAACGAGCGGCGCGATACAGCGAGCACAACCTACACGAGCCCAAACATTCGCCACGGAACGAGTGGAAGCGTGCTATTGCTGCGGCAATAGTCACCGAACGAACGAGTGCCGCAAACTGCTAAGTATGCCCATACGAGCGAGATGGGAATGGGCACGGGTAAATCACGTTTGTTTTAAGTGTATGAACCAAAAACATCGTCGTGATACGTGCACTGCAAAAGGCTGCAGTGTACCGGGCTGTCCACACTCACATCATGCAATACTACACGAACCGAACCGAACTGCGTCAAATGTGAGTACAAACAGCGCCGACAGTAACGCCCGCCCGCCGCAGTCGCGCGCGCCCGCCCCCGCGAGCGCGCCCTACACTGCGCCGCCCAACGAACCGAACACAGCGCCGGCACGCCGCCGCGCAGAGCCCATACAAGAGCGAGAGACGATCGCTATGACGTCACACAATGAACCAAACAAGGTGATGTTGAAAATCATGCCCGTAATACTGCGCGGTCCCAAGAAGGAGGTACTGTGTTACGGGATGGTCGACGAGGGATCGACAATCTCCATCGTCGATCAGGAGTTAGCGAGCGAAGTGGGTCTAGAGGGACCTCAAGCGCCGCTACTTATACAAGGCGTAGGAGCGCTATGCCTGAACCAGCCGAGCCAGCGAGTCGAAGCGACTGTACGAGGCGCCGACGGAGGCCCGTCGTACAGTATGCAGCTCAGAACCGTGCCGCGCTTAGGCATTAGGGAGCAGACAATGCCGCGCGACAGTATAGTGCGCCTGCCACACTTGGCCGATCTAGCCGAAGCGTGCTATACTAATGTGATACCTAAAATTTTAATAGGAGCAGATCATTGGCATCTAACACTGCCGTTAGAGGCCCGAACGGGGAAGACGAGTGAGCCGCTAGCCGTACGCAGCCGTCTAGGATGGTGCATTTACGGCTCAGCACCGAGAACGGTAAGGGCCGGTGAAGTAGTCATGCACATGACGGAGCCGGACAAGGAGCTGAACGCGATGATGAGGCGATATTTCGACATCGACGCGTTAGGGGTGAAACTGATAGATAAAGCGAGCCCCCTAGACGAACGAGCAACAAAGCTGTTTAACAAAACGGTAAGACGCATCGAAGGACCCCGGTACGAAGTAGGACAGCTGTGGAGGACCGACGAACCGAACCTGCCTCCCAGCTACAACATGGCGTACAAAAGGTTACGCAACTTGGAGCAGCGTATGGACCGGGATCCCGACTTCGCGCACGAATATACAGCACAGGTAAATAACCTAATCGAAAAAGGTTATGCAGAGCCGCACTTAGGTGACCTAACGAGCCCTAAGGCATGGTTTTTGCCGCACTTTGCGGTAAGAAACCCGAACAAGCCCGATCGCGTCCGTCTAGTATTCGACGCGCACGCGACATCGATGGGAACCAGCTTGAACGACGAGCTGCTAGAAGGACCCGACTTACTACAGTCATTGACGGGAATACTGCTGCGTTTTCGTGAGGGTACGTACGCCGCTACGGCGGATATACAGGAGATGTTCCTGCGAATAAAGCTGAGACCCGAGGACCAAGTATCGCAGTTATTCCTGTGGCGGGGATCGGACCGCCAACAGCCGCCGAAGGTATATAAAACAACGAGCGTGTTGTTTGGAACGAAATCTTCGCCATTTCTAGCACATAGTGTCCGCAACCGGAACGCGGAGGACAACGCGGACACCTACCCAGCAGCCGTGTACGATATTACACATAATACATACATGGATGACCTCGTGACCTCTTACGACGATGAAGACGCGGCGGCCGAGACCGCGGTGCAAATCATCGCGTCGCACGCCCACGCCGGCTTCAACTTGCGCGGCTGGACGTCGAACTCTAAAAAGATATTAGAGCGGATACCTGTAGCGCAGAGATCCGACGAACCAAAGAACCTGGGATCTAAAGAGCAGAAAGTATTAGGTATGTTTTGGAACGCCGAAACCGACGAGTTAGGTTTCAACACGGCAATGGTACGAGTCCCGGCCGACGTGCGGAACCTGAACCGAGGGTCAACAAAAAGGGAGGCCTTGAGCGCGGTAATGTCCGTCTTCGACCCATTGGGGCAAATAGCGCAATACACTGTTACCACAAAAATACAAATGCAGCGAATTTGTATTTTAAAATTAGGTTGGGACGAGCCATTGCCGGACGACGAGAAGGAGCTATTTTTACAGTGGCTCAGTAACATAGAATATGTTACGGCGCTGCGGCTACCACGGCGATGCTTGTACACGGGGGGAGGTAAGAGACACCAATTACACATATTTGTAGATGCCTCCGAGCAAGCATACGCAGCCGCAGCCTACTGGAGAACCGAGGGAGGACCTCACGAGCCGGTACGTGTGCAGTTGATCACGGCGAGGGCAAAGGTCACGCCCATTCGCCCGATATCGATACCGAGAGCCGAACTACAAGCTGCGCTTATAGGTGCGCGACTGGCGCAAACACTGCGCGAAGCGCATCGAGTAGCTGCCGAACAGATTGTGCTGTGGACAGACAGTCGAACAGTACTGCAATGGGTGCGAGACAATGCACGCCGGTACAGTACATTTGTATCACACCGACTCGGCGAGATCGCCGAGTTAACAGAGATCGAGCAATGGAGGTGGGTCCCGACCCGCCTCAACCCGTCCGACGACGCGACACGCGCGGACCCGCAGCGTATCGTAAGAAACACCGACCGCTGGTACACAGGTCCGGATTTCTTACGACTGCCGGAGGCGCAATGGCCGCAAGAGCAGCGAGATACGACGGAGATACCGCACGAAATAATCGAGGTATGTAATGTGGCACAGGTCGTCGACCCGCCACTACCGAAAATAGAGCGATTTTCGAACTTCGACCGACTGATTGGAGCTACAGCGCGAACTCTGCAGTTCATCGAACGACTAAAAAGAAAGGTGAGAGTCCCATTAGAGGTACGACACCTCAATTCAGCGGAGCACCTGTGGATGCAATGGGCGCAGAGGAGGGACTTCGCTGACGAACTACGGGCTCTCTCACGAGGGGAGCCGCTAGCCCGCAGTAGCAGGCTATACGAACTCGATCCGCAACTGCACGACGACGGATTAATGCGCATGCGGACGCGCATAAACGCAGCGCCGCCATCCGTCAACAAGCAGCCCGTCATACTAGACGGCCGCAACCCGTACGTGAGACTACTGATCCTGCGCGCTCATAAGCGAGCGCACCATGCATTTAACGAAACTGTTGTTAATGATCTCAGGCAGCAATTTTGGATCTTGCACTTGCGACCATCGGTGCGGAGCGTGGCCCGGACATGCATGTATTGCGTGTTGCGGCGCGCGCGCCCGCGCGACCCGCCGCTGGGCGACTTGCCCGCGGCCCGCCTACAGCCGTTCACCCGCGCATTCCACTATTGCGCGGTGGACCTATTCGGCCCGCTAGCCGTCACTATCGGCAGGCGGACCGAGAAGCGATGGGTGGCACTGTTTACGTGCCTCACTACCCGCGCCGTGCACCTCGAGGTGGTGCATACGCTGTCAACCGACAGCGCCGTGATGGCGCTGCGCCGGCTGGGAGCCAGGCGCGGATGGCCCGCTGTCATGTACTCGGACAACGGGACGAACCTGAGAGGCTGCGACTCCGAGCTGCGAGCCGCCTACGTCGAATGGCTGCCCGCCCTGCAGGAGCACGGGCAGCTACACCGCATGGACTGGAGGTTCATCGCGCCGGGAGCGCCGCGCCAAGGCGGCGCCTGGGAGCGGATGGTGCGGACCGTCAAAACCGCGCTGTCCGCCACACCGAACACAAGATCGCCCAAGGAGGAGATATTCAAGACGCTGCTCGCCGAGGTCGAGCACTGCGTGAACTCTCGACCTCTCACCCACGTGAGCGTCGAACCCGATGACCCCGAGGCGCTCACACCGAACCACTTCATACTGGGAGGACCGTCGGGGGTCCCTACCACTGGCCCCTGCGAAGAAAATGAAAGAAAAGCTTGGCGCGCCAGCCAAGCACTCGCCGACTCTTTCTGGCGAAGATGGCTACGCGAGTACATCCCATTACTCGCACCCCGGGGCTCCTCAAACCCCCGGGAGACCGCCATAGCGGTCGGCGACTATGTCTTGATCGCCGACCCGAACCTGCCAAGAAACACATGGCCAAGAGGCATCGTCGAAGCAGTCTACCCGGGACCCGATGGCATCACACGCAACGTGGACGTCCGAACGAGAGGAGGCGTGTTCCGGAGGCCGACGACGAAGCTGGCTGTTCTACCCGTCTACAGGAGGTCGCCGCCATGCAGCGACCGAGGGGAGGATGTTGAGAACGCCAGCAACCACGCCGACAGCGAACCCAATGTAACGTCGTGACGTCGCTTATGTATTAGGTTAAGTTAGAATAAGACTGATTAATATATATTTTAAATGATCTCATAGTTATAAGTTAGACACATAAAAGCTGTCATAAGAACCTCTAGTACATAAGTAAGGTACATAAAAGATACCAACATGATCCTTATATACTTAATGACCCTTATATAAAGCACATAAAAGATGCTATAAGAACCCCAAGGTAAATCATCCAATCCTACCGGTAAATCAGTCACACCCACGGTCCATAAGGTACTGGTTAAATAAGGCGTAACAAAACCCTTATTAAACCACAGGTAAATGGGCCGGGGACGTAGCACCCCGTCGTGAAACACCCGGGGCGGTAAAAGAGCCTATGTAACTCGACCACGTGAACCGTAACAGAGCTTAACGTAAAACGTAAAAGTTTTACAATCCGGTTACATAAGGCCACCTACCGCCTCAAATACATAAGGTACAATCGAACCCTTGGTATATAAGAGTAGACCCGAACCCCCTGTAACGAAAGTACATAATATGAACCCCTCCCGTAAGCAAATGTAAGTAGGAATCGACAGGAACAATCCTGCAAGATTCCTATTCACAAAAGTTGCCCACTATACACGACGTATAGTTGAACCCTGTTACCTGAACCCTAAGGTTCAGATAGAACCTAAGAGCCCTTACTGAGCCCCGTCGAACGGGATATGTGTAATGTTAATCGGACTATAATTAGCCGAGATATGTTAATTAATAAGCAATTTTGATAAGCCAAAAAACGGCCGTTATTGTCCAGAGCCTGAAACTGAAGAACCAATCAGAGCGAGGAGCAGGTTTTGGAACATTTAGAATTAAAAATGAACACTCTTGACCGAAAGGGGCGTTCCCGAGGGGAAATGAACGCTCCCTCGACTCTGATTGGTTCCCAATAAGATTATTCCGCTTACGGGAGTTATGTCTGGCGAACTGAGCCTCGAATTTTATATAATAAGTGAACAAGAAATAAATGTATGCACTACCGAAGAACCAGTTTTATTACTCTCTACTCTACAAGATCCTGCCTACAGTTTTCAAGAGCTCCAGCCTGCACGTCGGTCCAAGTTATTCGTCGAGGTCCTGTCCGTCAGTTGAGCTCCGAATACTTGGACGCGTCCATCGCTACGCCGTACCACATTCACGTCGCGTTTACGTCGGTCTACGTTGCGCCTACGACGAATCTACGGCGGATCTACGTTGCGGTCTACGTCGCGCCCCGTGCATCACGCGTCCGTACCCCGCGTCCGAACCTCGTCGCGTTTACGTATACACTACGTCGCTTACGTGTGTACTACGTCGCGGCCCGATCTACGTCGCGTCTACGTGTCCTTACGTTTGGACTACGTCGCGGCCCGTTTTCAGCGAAAACAGAACCGAACTGAACCTGAACCTTCAAGCTGATCCAGAACTGAACAGAACCGATCAGAACCGAACCGAACCCGAACCGAACAAGCTGTTACAGGAAGATCCACGAACGATCAAAGTATACAGTCCACTGCGAGCTGAGCCGAAGAAGCCGCCCTGTTGAGACCTGTACTCAACAATGTTATTATGTCATATTTCAGCCATTTCGCGACAGATTTGCGTGGTATGAAATGCAATGAAGTGAAATAATTTCTTCAGTAAGTAAACCTATTTTTAGAAACCTGACTAGCTTGAAAGTGAAGTTAGTTTTAGTGAGCCACGGCCTGTCAGAGGCTCAGTTTCATCCGTGTATTCGCATCCGCCATTCTGTCAAAAAGGCAATATCACAAGCAAAACGTGTCTGTGATTAGTTCGTAGACACGCACACATAAAACCAAAACCAGCTTCACCCTTCGCAAATCTGTTGTACGAAGACTATAGTTCTAGGCGTATTTATTTTATGCTGACCGAATAAACATCTGAGTAAAATCAATCCCATCAAAAACATAAATGTTAAATTAGAGCCAAGTTCTCGCATGCAACGTTGTCGACTTCGCCGACAAAAGAATTGAGATCTATATGGGCGCCAAGTTCTTTGCCCTAAATTTTTTAGATACAAGGACATGCGACATACTCAATGCATTTATTTTACTTGGGGTGTAATTCAATATCAAGACTGGACTTGGCTAGTTTTTACATATAAATGTATATTACATTTGTCTAATCATTAACCTATTTTCGTAAAGGTATGTACGCAAGTTAGTGTACGTCCTGTTACTTATACTGTTAGCTTGATAATAATACTATGTTACTTTGATAAAATTAAGTCAGTTTGTGAAAACTAGCCAAGTCAAATCTTGATATTGAATTACACCCCAAGTAAAATAAATGCATTGAGTATGTCGCATGTCCTTGTATCTAAAAAATTTAGGGCAAAGAACTTGGCGCCCATATAGATCTCAATTCTTTTGTCGGCGAAGTCGACAACGTTGCATGCGAGAACTTGGCTCTAATTTAACATTTATGTTTTTGATGGGATATCATTACTTTTTGTACAGAAATTTGAATTGACGCCCCACCTGTCTTGACTAGAGTGACGCGGGGTAGAGGGAGGGGCCGGACCGCTCCTCGCCACGCCGCGCTCCCGCGCTTCGCTATCCGTCCCCGCGCCACGGCAATTTATTAACCTTCCCTGTGTGTGTGTGTGTGTGTGTGTGTGTGTGTGTGTGTGTGTGTGTGTGTGTGTGTGTGGTGTGTGTGAGAGAGAGAGTGCCATCTTACAAACAAAGAAAGAATTTTCCAAATCGGTTAATAAATGACGGAGTTCTGAGGCAACAAGCATAAATAATAATAATAATAAAACTAAAAAATATCACTGTTTTTGATTTTTATATGTGTACACACACAATTACCAAGCTGAATTCATGCCAAATTTCATCTTTCTAGGTCACCTGGAAGTGGGTTAGGTTTTTGATTACTAGTGAGTCAGTCAGTCAGTCAGTGATAAAAATGCCGTTTTTTGGACGTCAATATCTCAATAACTATTTCATCTACATTTATGAAATTTGTGGTTCTAGTTGTTCTCAGGGACCTAAATACATAAGCCAAATTTCATTTTTTTCTGTTGAATAGATTTGGAGTTATTGAGGGGTCAAAAGTGGCTCCAAACGGTTCGTGTAATATAACACACGGCTGCTGCTCGCCAGTTCCTGCGGTGAATTTGGCTGGACACGCTGCCGCGTGTCTAGATTTGTATGTGCATCTATTCTATGTGCAAAATATTCCCATGTTGATATGTTAATTAAAACTTACTTTCGGTTGTAATCCTTTAACTATTCTGGATAACCGAAAACTAGTCAATAAATTAACGAGCAAATTAATGGAACAAGTAAATTGTATAAAACTAATTTCCCAAGAGGATCAAATGAAACAGCAAACAAATAAAGTTGCGGAAAACCAGTGGATTAATCTATACATTGTTTAACTAGTTACATAATTACTGTTTTTTCCTTGTTCTGATTTCAATTTGTAAAGAATTAAAAAGAAGACCTGGCATAGGTACGAGTAGTAGTATAAATTGCGATGTAGAAAAATCTGCGTAAATGATTTTTTTTTCCATTGTTAAGCTTACCTTTTTAAAGTTAAGTTGGTCCCATTTTATTCCAACCTTTCCGTTTTTTTGTTCCTGGCTAACCCTTCAAGAAGGAGTCCGCATGAAATACTAAAATAGAAAAATATAAATAGCATCGTGTAGGGTAACGCAAGACAGTGTTATCGCTAAAGAGCGATCTCTTCCAGACAACCTTTGGGTAGCAGAAAATGTCAAAGGTAACATTAACGAATTAGGCTCCAAAAGCTCTAGTGTAAGTTTTTTTTTTCTTTTTATGTCATAGGGGCAAACGAGCAAACGTATCGCCTGATGGAAAGCGATTACCGTCGCCCATAAACACCTGCAACACCAGAGGTGTCACAAGTGCTTGCCTACCCGGAGGACGAAGATAGAATGCCTCTATGCTAGTAATTTCACCGGCTATCTTAGTTTGCATTTGATACAAAAAAATGTCTTAGTGAAAGAAAGAAATAAACATTCATTGCCACATCAAGAATAAATAGGTACCTACATGGAATAAGCAAGAAAAGCAATTGTCAGTACATTGTCCACGCAAATTATTCCGTGTGACAAAAGAAACGGACCGAGCATGTGCTGCGAAAAGGCGTCTGCGCAGCGCCGGTTTTCAAGCCGTCCCTTTCTGTGGTAATGTGATTTACTCGTACAAAGCAAAAGTAAACGCTAATCGAGACGTATTGTTGCATTGTCGACTTACACTTAAGGTCAAATATTTAATTAAAATACGAACAGTAGATACGTTGCCCAGCTTTCGTAAGTGTATATAAAAGTGGAATCCGATGAAAACCTGGCAAAAATGAGTTACAAGGTGATTCACTTTGAAGCTGCATCTTTTGGCAGTCTGCCCATACCTGTTGACTCCTTGGACCCTCATCTAGATGTATCTCACGTAAATAGTGTAGTACTTTTATTATTGTAACCGTATGTTTTATAACGTTTGTCAGATGAACCCAATGTGCTTAGCAAATTCTGCGCCTCAAGTGTAGGTTTCCAACGCAATGAGACGGCGATCGCGTTTACTTGTTTAAGTAACTTTAAATTAAAACAATAATATTTAATTAACACGCTTGAAAACGGTAACTGAAAAGTTACGGAAACGCCAGACAGGCTCTTAAATGAAGAATATACGCGATATAATCCGTTTAAAATAAAGGGTACACGAAAAGAAAGAAGAGTTTTGAGTTATCGCGATTTGAAAGTTTAGAATGATGTTAACTATATATTTTTTTCAGTAATATTAAATTTTTCGTATAATTTCTACATATTTTTTTTAAGTATACAAGACTTTATCTGTAACTGAGTGGTATAAGCTATAGTCTGTTAAGTGCTCTATATTTTTAAACTAGCTATGTGCCCCGCGGTGTTACCCGCTCATCCCACGGGAACACTACATTTATTCGGTATGAAAAGTATCCTATGTCCTTCCCCGGGACTGAAACTATCTATATACCAAATTTCATCTAAATCGGTTCAGCGGTTTAAGCGTGAAGAGGTAACAATTAAACAGACAGACAGACAGACACACTTTCGCATTTATAATATTAAGTATGGATTAAAATCTTTGATAGACTGGTAGGTAATGCAATTTGGCATTAACTTTGCCATTTGTATTGACTTTTGTTTTGTGCAATAAAGTTTAAATAAATAATGTCGTTTAAAAAAAATACTAGACATGCTCTTGCCGTGTTCCTTTCAATGTTTTAAAGTGCTTGCAGTTTACAGACGCGGAAACTGAACTAAATAACATTGCCACATATACGCATTCAATTTATTTACGTATTATATTATAAGCAAAATAAACCCAAACTAGTCAAATCTCAGAACCTTTTGTCGTATTTTACTCTGTGGTATGCGGTATGATCGTATCAGACAACGTCTTTAAATATTGTGGAATACTTGTGTCGGAGTTCAGTACGAGGTCGAGTATACTTAGCAAGCATGAGAAACAACGCCACCTTGCATCTTCTAGCACTTTAAGACGAATAACCACTGCTCAGCTATACCTACCTACAAATCGAGGTTTTGATCTTGTCTGTTTGCTCTTCCAAAACTTAATCTTATAACGAAATTTTGGAGACTGAATGAACTATGAAAGTCATACCAATTTTAATTGAAGGATTTTTTTTTTTTGTTTCAGGTAACACACCTCAACCTCTTTACCAGGTAGTTCTTCATTCGTATGGAATATCTTAAAGGTATTCAAAATTAGCAAATTTATAAAGCGGTTTAAAATATACTTATCACCCGATTACGGCGAAGCAAAAAAAGTGTCACGACTGTTTCATATTTAGAAAAAACGGAACTGAATCGCGTCAAAAAAAAACTTTTTAATAGAGATTAAATCCCGTTTTGTTCTACTAAAATATATTTTTTATTCGTTTAAAAAATGTATTACAACTAAGTACTCGGCATAAACCTTTTACGTTCAAAACTCAAGCTTTTAGCGCCATTATAAAAAAAAAAACAAGGGATTCAGCAGCAAGCGGCTTTCCACACTTTCAAGTATATATGAAAACAAAGCTCCCATCGTACTTTTAAACCGGCGAACTGTACTTGCGCTTTGTTCGTTCTTCACTTGCATGAATGATGGATTACTTACCAATAGCTAGTTGGCAGCTTGGAAATATCTTCACAATCTAATGTAAAGGAAAATGGATCTTAAACACGTCTTAGCGTACCATCCGTCCTTATCTATAAGTCCTATATTCCTTTGCATGATTCGAACAATTCGTTTTACAAAGATGTGAACGGCAATCGATGTGTCAGTGGGTTGATAGGGAAACTTTTCATTTTGCCGATGTATCGGGCGGGAGGAAAAACAATTTTCTTGCTATTTGAGAGCTCATTTTTAACGTTATTGAGTGGTTACTTCGTGGGGTGAGGTTTTTGTGAATATTATTTTGTGATGTGCAGTTAGCGTTGTGATGGATGGATTGTTTAGGAGTTTATAAACCAACTTTGTTTTCTTTCATATAGTACTCGTAATTTATATACATGTTATAGAAGGAGGAACAAAGGTGATTTCATAACGAAAGAAACTAAGCTTTATGTATGTAGGTAGGTACATATTAGTCTGTGATATGTAGCGTCGAGATAGGGGTTTAAACCAAAACTCAATGATGCTGGTTATGGTTGTATTAATATTAACCTCACTTCACTTCAGCCCTCTTATGCTACAGTACATTACTATATTATTACTAATTTGCTTGACTAAGAGAGGAAATCCCTTATCGATGGATAGCACTCTTGTTTAATCATTGTATCTACATACGTGTAGAACAGTGTTTGCCTATCACAAGTGAAAATAAAAACAAGCATATATTATGTGAGCGGAGACGAACAATGTATGATAATGGTATGCGTTGATGGCAATAATATAGGTCAGTCATTTCATGGCATGTAAAAAAAGAAAATTAATTAGACACAGACAAGGAAGGACAACGGTTACAAGTGAAAAGAAACAAAAACTCAAACTTGTTGGAGCACCTTGCGCGTTCACGACGCACTTTGACGTGGAAATTAAAAAAAAGAACAGCTGGTCCACTTAATTAGAATTTTTAGAATTACAGCGCCTGTCGTACATTTTTCGTGACGTTGTCCCGGCATATTTTAAGAGTGACGTAAAACTGTAATATAGCGTGCTTGAGATTTTTATGGATGAGAATAATGTTTAGACTCAACATTTACAAAGGAAACTAAAAATCGGAAAAAACAATACATGTAGTCAAATTACTGCGCCCGGACAATTTCAGACATGAGGCAATGGAATTGCATACGTGACAATCAATATATATAAATAAATATTTATTTGCACACACACGAACACAACAGCCGCAACGGTGATTTTCAGCCCGTACATTGTTGGTGACTAAACGACAACACTCAGAGAACATAAGGCTAATTCATCTTATCAAATAATGTATAGGTATGTTATAGAATGAGTTTAAATTAAATTAATTATATGAGAATATGCGTCAAACGTACAAAAAAAAAACTATTTACTTGGTTATGACCAAGTAAATATCTATTTTCATATATCATGTCGAATATGTGCGATCATGTTTGCGTTTCGACCAAATCAAACAAACGTAACGTAACATACGACCGTTCACCACTGAGCTCATCACTACAAACATGTTAATATGTATAATGTTACAATCTACAAAAATTTAAATACTGTACGAATAAACCAATTCCCATTCTGATTTTTAAATTTAAAACATTGACATTACTCACATAGCGTATTTTCGATTACCGGTTTTCGATTCATTTTAACGGACGCTCCAGGGCTTTTCAGCCGTGTTGCATTAAAAGGTCTTATCTTACTAACAAATATACGTATATGTAAGGGGTTGTGCACAAATCACGCGAGGTTTTTTCGGTTATTTTTGGACCCTCCCCCTGGTGATATTAAGTGCGACCACACGTGTGGTTTTTTTCCCAAAATTTCCTAAAATTGACTCGCTATTTTGAAGTACTGAACAAGTGAAGATTTATTGTTAACGAAACTAAGAAATAGTATCTACTCATATCATAAATGTTTTCTTAGTTCGTTCATCATTCATCATCATCATTTCAGCCATAGGACGTCCACTGCTGGACACAGGCCTCCTCAATTGACTTCCACATGGGCCGGATAGAAGCGACCCGCATCCAGCGAGTCCCCGCAACCCTGTCTACAAGCTCTTTTCTAGGGTCATCACGAATCGTCTCTCAAGCAGGTTCGATGAATTCCAGCCTCCCGAACAAGCCGGGTTTCGAAAAGGCTTCAGTACCATAGACCACATACACACGCTGCGGCAAGTTATACAGAAAACCGAAGAGTATAATCTGCCAGTCTGCTTAGCGTTTGTGGACTATGAGAAGGCCTTTGATTCCGTCGAGACATGGGCAGTACTACAGTCCCTCCAGCGATGCCGAATTGACCATCGGTATGTCGAGGTGCTCAGGAGTGTGTACAACAACGCCACTATGTCAGTCCGAGTACAAGACCAGTGTACGGAGGCGATTCCATTGCAGAGAGGTGTGAGACAAGGAGATGTAATATCTCCGAAGCTCTTCACCAACACAATGGAAGACGCCTTCAAGCTCTTGGAATGGCAAGGACTTGGCATCAACATAAACGGCGAGTACATCACGCACCTTCGGTTTGCTGACGATATCGTGGTCATGGCGGAGACGCTGGAGGATCTCGGTATAATGCTGGATGATCTCAACCGAGTATCCCAACAGGTAGGCCTTAAGATGAACATGGACAAGACGAAGATCATGTCGAATGTCCATGTAGCACCCACCCCAGTATTGGTTGGGAACTCGGTCCTCGAAGTTGTCGACGAATACGTCTATCTAGGTCAGACGATTCAATTATAGGCAGGTCCAACTTCGAGAAAGAGATCAATCGACGGATTCAACTCGGATGGGCAGCGTTCGGGAAACTGCGAAGTGTCTTCTCGTCCAAGATACCTCAGTGCTTGAAGACAAAAGTCTTCAGCCAGTGCGTATTACCGGTGATGACCTACGGAGCCGAGACGTGGTCTCTAACTATGGGCCTCTTAAGGAAGCTCAGAGTCACTCAGCGAGCTATGGAAAGGGCTATGCTCGGGATCTCTCTACGTGATCGAATCAGGAATGATGAGATTCGTAGACGAACTAATGTCACCGACATAGCAAACAGGGTTAGCAAACTGAAGTGGCAATGGGCAGGGCACATAGCTCGAAGAACCGATGGCCGTTGGGGCAGAAAGGTTCTCGAGTGGAGACCACGTACCGGCAAGCGCAGCGTAGGACGGCCACCCGCAAGGTGGTCGGACGACCTGGTCAGTTCGTTCACTGTAGAAAAATAATTGTGAGGTCTCCTATGCCTCCCTCCCCCAACGTGATCTGTCGTGATTTTTTCGTGACCCCCCCCTCCCTGGCTCATCATCATCGTCTATTTTTACACAAACAAACACTGACCCACGGCACGCTGTCCTATCCTATTATATCCTGATCTGGATCCACGGAAGATCAGCGTCGTGGTGCCCACGAGTGCTAGGACACATGCTGAGTGGACTCCATTTTAGCAACCAGGACACCGCTTAGCTCATAGAATTACTATAGAGCTCATTGAAAAAATAATAATTCACTTTTTTAAATGTAAAATGTAATTGGTTTGCTAAATCTTCCTCCTCCTCCTTCTTTTTCTTCCCCTATCGAACCTCACGTGATTGGTGCACAAGCCCTAACACGGCGTACCATAGCGGCAGTCTGCAGAAACATATTGTTCATAATTACCCACATCGGGACGAGAATGGAGCGCAAACAGTTTTACATATGATTATGGTAATTGATTATTGACTTTATTAATTAAATGGACGTGTTTTAACTTGTATTGAGGATTACTATTGAACGAGTTGTATCCGATTTGAATTAGGTGAGCAAATATATGAATTATGTTTCGTATTTTGAAGTGCCGGTTTCCAAATAGTACATTACATACCTAGGGGCGGTGAATTCGTGAACATCCCAGATCGCAGGTGTTTGTGGCAAGAACCGAAGGTAAGGGGCATAAATATGCGATCTGGGGCTTTACGAATTACCGCCCGTGGTTTGTTTAAAGTTCTACGTCTTGTCTTGGCCAGGAAGTGACATTTACTCATTTTAATTAGGTATATAATAATATTTTCTTCGGTTATTTCCGTGACTGTCACACATTTATATAAAATAATTTAAACTGATAAAATCAAATATATTAATTGTTTGAGCCTCCTTGACGTAATGAATGTAGGTACGCGGTATAATCCGTTTAAATCGTTTTATTAAAAAATATATGTGATTTCGCTTTTCTTAAATAATACAATAATGAAAAAATAAGCATAATAGATATTTCCATTGTTTTCGCACGCCAATCAAATGTAATAACATCTCAGTTTTTCATGCATCTTTATGTTTAACAAATAAATAAAACACTTTGACTTTGACTTCAACTATCTTATTTTCACCATTCTCCAAAAAAAAATAACAAGAATCGGTTGAGAAATGCGGCCTGTATGCGAGATTAATCGGTAATCCGAAATCCGGACATGTGAAATAATTTTGGACCAAGCTGAAAAGGTGACGCTACGCTCGCTCGGCCAAACAACCATTGAATAGTTACATAAAGTATGCTCGAATACCGAGTAATCACAACTTCAACGATGAATATTGGATTGCACTACTTTTTTAATCATAACTCTATGAAACAACTTCGATAGGAATATAAAACGCAAGAAGAGTTTGATACTTTTTACGCAATTGCAGAGGCATAATAAGATACTTAATACTCAATCTTTTATTGCAATATCACAAAAGTAGGTACAGATGTTAACTTAAGCTACAGATCATTGTGAACCCTGTTGGGCACTGCAATGAAATATTAAGATTTTTCAACCCTAATAAGAACCAGCTCATTATTGACATTAACAATCTTGATTTTGGTAAATCTCATGTCTCATGAGTATTTTAAAAGAAAAGTTTATTTTGAATTCAATTACATAAGTTATATCATGTAAGTCAAGTCTAGTTCTATGGGTATTGAGTTGTATGTTGCTATAGCTCAATACTAGCTAAATGCCTTTAGAAATAAAAAATAAAATGAAAATAAATATGAAGGGTCAATCTTACACTAATCGCTTGTACTAAGGGCACTAGACGACGATATACATCATTTTGTATAAATGTGTATACAGGGTGATTCCGGGGTCATGGAGCAGGAGTGAACGGGGTACTGGGGAGGGTTACACTGAGCAACTTTCATTATGGGGACAACCACGAAAACTCGAAAAAAATCTCCTGATTAAGAGTTAATTGATACTTAATTGATTGTTAAGTATCAATTAATAGTTAATTCATAGTATTTTTTTCCGAGATTTCGTGGTTGTCCCCATAGTGAAAGTTGCTCAGTGTGACCCTCCCCAGTACCCCGTTCACTCCTGCTCCATGACCCCGGAATCACCCTGTATAGAAAACATCCATTACCCAAGAACAAAATATTCAAGTAAGTAGCTAGATCAAGCAGAACTCTTTGAAATACCTACGCATCTTCGTTTCGCCGAAACCTGTAGGTATTTCTATTTTGAAACCTTTGAAAAATTTCAGATATTACTCATATGTACCGTAAAGACGGGTAGAATAGAATAGCAAATAACACTCCAAAAATAGAATAGAGAACAGTTCCATACAAGTTCGAAATATGTTGGGCCGCTCCTGACAATGCCACGTGAGTGTAAACCGCTTAATACAATAATTAAACATGTCTCACAAAAGTTTTAATAAGATTAGAAAAGAATACTCTTTATTGCATACATCAACAAGAAAGAAATACAAATACAGAAAACACAATTCATTAATTGATAATAATAATTAATTATTCATATAATTTGGAGTAGTAGGGCCTCGTGCAGGGTCCGTCCGGATTGTTACTACCGTCTTGCCTACTAACCCACCGCCAAACAGCATTGTTCGCAATGTTGTGTTCCGGTGTGGGGGTAAGATAGCCGGTGAAATTACTAGCATAGAGGCATTCTATCTTCGTCCTCCGGGTAGGCAAGCACTTGTGACTCCTCTGGTGTTGCAGGTGTTTATGGGCGACGGTAATCGCTTTCCATCAGGCGATACGTTTGCTCGTTTGCCCCCTATGACATAAAAAAAAAAAAAAAATTATCGCGATAATTTGACCCGACGAGGTTACTTTATCACTCATAAAAATACAGTGCATTGAATTTTGCATTTATTTATTATCTTTTAAAGAGAATTTAATTTTATGGGTGGAGAAAGTAACTTCAAAGTTAACGGTACTTTACGGTACCAATTTAAATTCTAAACACATTAGGTATATCAAAGTATGAATTATATTTAACGGGCTCAATTTATCCATATACATACCTAAGAATAGGTAAGCCTAGAACGGTGAAGAAAGTCTTCATACAAGAAATTTGCGAACGATGAAGCCGCTTTTGGTTGTATGTGTGCGTGTCTACGAACCAATCATAGAGACGCGTTGTTTGTGACATTGACGTTGTGACAGATGTGCACACGAACGAAACGTGGCACCCCGTGACTAACTAAAACTAGTTTCACTTTCAATCGCTTACTAGGTTTCTGGGCGTATTTATTCTAAGCCATACTTTCAACAATTTCACTTTCGGGCACCAGTCTCCACCGCACTATTTGTATACCTATTCATAAGAAAAATACCATAACTTACTGTATATAAACTGTATATTATGTGGTGGAGAAAGTAAATACTTTTTTTTTAATAAAATAAAATAAATACTTTTTACTTTCGTTTCAGCCATCAAACTCATACATCTGTCACATTCCCTGCGCTGTATTAATTCAAGCGCCGTCGGCAAAACAAAAAGCCCATGTGCGTATTAACACGTTCCATTACAATAATTAGTCCCGTCCTAAATGAACAATAGTGACAAAGGTTACGACACAATAGGGTTTGTTAAATTTTTGGAAGCCTTTTTTTTTTATAGACCTGCATTTTATAGACATCCCTGCATCTACAAATGGCAGCTTTATAAAAAGAAATACCATGTTTTTTTTCATGAAATTGGGTTTCGAAGGCAAAGATTCCTTCAGCCAAGAATGTTGCGAACTGTCAAAATGACAATAACCAAAAAAAATTGGGCAAGTGCGAGCCCGATTCGCGCATGAAGGGTTCCGTACCTATACATATACCTATAATATAATCTATAACAAGTTTGTTGTATGGGAGCTCCCCTTAAATATTTATTTTATTTTATTTTTAGTATTTGTTGTTTTAGCGGCGATAGAAATACATCATCTGTGAAAATTTCAACTGTCTAGCTATCACCGTTGTTGAGATACAGCCTGGTGACAGACGGACGGACGGACGGACAGCGAAGTCTCAGTAATAGGGTCCCGTTTTTACCGATTATTCTCCTCTCGTGTGATATGTATAAACGTCGTCATTTGCGAAATACCTCTAGCTAAGATCAGCGAGAAGTGAAAGCGACAAGAAAAAAAAAATCCAAAGAAATTTTAAAGAGCTGTAGTTTGTAGACAGCAGGGATTATCGAAAAGAAAAATGTTTTTTAGTATTCCAAAAATTGTACGTACCCTATTTTAACATTCCGTATTAAATGGACACGTGACAGTGCGAGCTCGCCTCGGGGTAAGCGGACAAAAGGGCGGTCCCTCAATATTGAAAAAGGGGTGATCAAAGCCAAACGATACGCTTTCCCATATTGTAGTCCTTTTTCTATTTCTGTTTGAACAGGTGTTTTGGGCCCGCTCGCAGTAATGTAGTTATTACTGCATTGTTCTGGCTATGGAGAATTTTTAATGTATGTTGATGTTGGTCCGTTGTTTCCGTATTTACAGAGTCCGAGTTTAACTAATGTTGCGTTTGTTCATTTTTAATTTACTGACGTTTGTGCGGCTTTCATTGTACTGGACGTAATACACAGCATGTGTAAACGAGTATACAACATATAAAATGCCAACAATTGCGGGGTACTCGAATTAATAAAAAAAAGGTTAAACAAAGTAAATTTTATGGACAGCGTGGGATTTTTGCTCAGTTTGTGCATGTTAGCTTATGATTTTATTAATTATAAATAGCTTTGCATTATTTTAAAGCATGGGATCAAACTCCAACTTGCCGTTATCGGCGGTGCAATTTGGTAGCTGTCAAGTTCATAGGGATGGGTAAAAATATATATGATGTCGATATCGATACTTTTATTTTTTTTATACAATTTTTTATACTAAAAATAAACATGTTTTTTTGAATCCATGACAATCATTGATGCTGGCGGCTATTATAAAGATCATTTCGATAAAGATAAGAATATTATTTCTAAACTAGCTTTTGCCCGCGACTACGTCCGCGTGGAACTTGGAAGTATTTAAGAAACCTCGTACAACACGATAGATATCCACCTTATCACCTTAATTAATAAAAGAACGCCTAAGCAAATGTAAGAGCAATTGTGCTTTTGGTTTAATCATTACATTTTCTACAGGGTCATCAATGTCATCATGAATTACTTACTCACTTTTCAATCTTTTTAGGGATAATTTTCAGGATGAAAACTATCCTATGTCCTTCCTCGGATCTTAAAATATCTCCATGCCAAATTTCATCAAAATCGATTCAGCGGTTTAAGCGTGAAGAGGTAACAGACAGACAGACAGACAGACAGACACACTTTCGCATTTATAATATTAGTATGGATTGAAATCCTCTTAAGCCGCTGCCATAGCTAAAGCTAAACGATTATTCTCTGATGCAAATCTGATAAACTTAATTAATTTCATCGACAACAATGATGAAAAATTTAAAAAACGAATTGAAAAAATGTATTTTCGTAGTCAATTATGTCTGCAAACGGTGATAGTAGCCCAATCCTAAGAAACATGTTGTTTTAATTTCGATGAGCGCTTTTATTATGGCGAATAGCAGTCCTCATATCACTCGTCCATGGTAAAGAGTAATGGGAAACTGGGCCCCTGGTTTCATAAATACAAAACAGCCGCGAGCGGTACATTGTGGTACAAGTTATAAGCGTTTATCTGAATGTCATCATATTTGACACATAAATTTTTGCTCAAATGAGTGATCGGTTCATTCGCACGGAATCGGCTAATCCGGTCAAAACCTTCAACCTCTACTATAGAGACATGTTTTATTTACGTACATGTTAAAGACATGTTAGATCGCAAAAAAAGGATGGCATAAGGGCTTCATTGCATATGTGCTTCGGCTTCGTCGCATAAAGCCGAAATCACTAAATCAGTATAAATTATAATTTGATTTGGTAGTAAAATGGTATCTCAATATTGGGACCAATTCATTCGTGACGTTTTCATAGATAGATTAAATACTCTTTATTGTACACCTTAACACAGAAAAAAACTTAAAATTACAATAGAGGTGTATTTTTTAACTGTTTTTGTGTACAATAAAGTGTTTACTTCCTTACTTACTTACAACAGGCGGTCTTATTCTAAAGAGCGATCTCTTCCGCACAACCTTTGGGATTCGAGGTTCTCCACAAGCTGAATAATGAACTGTTAAAGGTCGCTAGAGTAGAGAAACGGGTGAAGGATAAAAGGTGGCGTTATTCGGCTAGCTCCACGTATTTCGGCTGAAGATGATAAGAAGGCAGTTAAGAAGTTTATAAGTTTGAGTCGTCCTGCACACACAGATATTGAGCAGGACTGTGAGGACGTTACGATACGAACATTGAGTTTTTAAACTTACCATTATAATACTCTGGGTACTAAGACTTGAACTTAACAAGAGATAGGCTGGCCAATATACGAGTATCGATTTTTGCTACCCGAGCTGCTTTGGAAAATTGTTAATTAAAAGCTTAACAAATCCTATCGCTAACGTAGACATATACAATACAATACAATACAATACAATACAATACAATACAATACAATACAATACAATACAATACAATACAATACAAGTACTCTTTATTGCACACCTCATAAATCATACAGGAGAAATGCAAAGAAATTACAATTAGAGGTAAACAACAGGCGATCTTATAGCTAAAGAACGATTTCCTCCAGACAACCTTTGGGTAGTGGAGAACTTAAAAAAAAAAAGATTTTGTTATTAGGCGGTGCAAAAATCGGGAAACAAAAAAAAAACAAATAAATACATAAATATAATAAACAATAAAATACATAAATACATACATACATTCAGCCAAAAGATAACCATTTGAATAAAATACGAATTCTGAAAGGGATAGATAATGTTGAGTTTTGAACTGAAAGAAACAAGAAGAGATTTAGCGCACCTTAAGCTCACAGGCAAAGAGTTCCACAAACAGACAGCCTTAAAAGTAAACGAATTATTATAAAATTTTGAAACGGAAGAAGGTACGGTTAGGAGCAAATTTTGGGCAGATCGAGCAGAAGTATCGATTGAGCATATAATGCTATTATTTTGGCCAAATATCATTTGATTTAGATTTAGATTTGTTTATTTCATAATAGCAAATTACATTATAAATTATCCTAAGTTAATCAACATGAATTTTGATATTCTATGATCGTCAATAGAAACATGCAATTTAATAATAATCATTAAATTAAGTCAAATACAACATCATAAAATAGAATCGTAAAATGCAAGGTCAGATACTGACAGAAATATATGTCACTATGAAACGTTGAATTTAGCCTAAGCCCTATGCTTCGATATAAAAAAAATTAACCATAAGTTTATGACTTGCACCAAAACCTCTCTATATGTTCGCCCATTGATTTTTGTGATTCTCTGCGCAGAATATATAAATAAAAGTAAGCGAAAATGTCCGATACAATATTATTAATATTCCAATATGTTTTATGATTGTTTAATAATTTTTTGTTGCGGATTTTTGTACTTTCTACGAAAACGAACGAACTGGCTTCAGTTTGATTTTCACAATAAGGTTTTTGAACAGTAATACAAAAGTCACATCTTCTCATCGTCCATTTGTCAGGAAAAGGCATGATGGAAATAGATTGTTTTGTTTTGAATATAAGTTTACTTTTGTAACTTGCACGTTGTTCGAAAAGTTACGTATTAGGTACCTGTACCTAAACCTGTCCTAAAGTGCCAGATGTTTTTCTTATTATAAAAATAAAGACTTGTCCATAGTATTCGGAGGCAGGATTAAAAAGTTTCCACTCAGCTGCGCCTCGGAGCCAGTGAAGGAGCAGTTAGCTGCTCGCTTCTGTCAATAGTTTCATACTGTTTCAAACAACTACGGTTTTAAAATGGAAAATGACACGAGTTTAAGGCATACCTAATGTTTCTTCTGAAATTTAGTCCTACAGACAACTTTTACCCATGTTCAAACAAGACCATGTTCTGATGACATTCCTTTTTTGGGTTATCATATTAATTATAACCTAATATAAGAATATTTAATTATCAGCAGACAGCGTAACTGTTAATTTCGCGTGATATCGCTTTCGCATTATTTATTATTATTTATTTATTATTTTGAATAAATTAAACTTCGGAATTCTAGGGTGTTCCAAAATTCTACGCTACTAGAGCGCCCTCCGCGACTTTTTTAATGCTTATAAAATAATAATGTGGTAATTCCACATAAAAAAGAATAGATAATATAGATAAGAATATATATTATATTTATTATATATTTTTATATTTATAGATAAGAATAGATCTATTAAAACAGTTATTCACGTTGCTCATTTAGAGACGATACTCAAATGCTTAAATGCTTGTTAATTGCGGTAAAGGCACGGCTAAGCAAAGTGCGGTCAGTCTCTTTGAGTCACAATACAACTTAAAAGGAATAAGTTGTCTGAGAATTAGTTTTCCCTAGTTTAATCCACGTAAAAAGGAAAATATAGTACGCGCAACGAAGGAGGTATAATTAAGAAACAAACGGGACTTAGGAAATTGCGTAACGTAGTTAAAATAATGAAACAAAACATAAAATGTAAAGTAAGTTTTAAATTATGCAGTGTTTGCATGTCTTAAGAGGCCTTACTCCTTTTAATATTTTTTTTTCATATTATGACATATATAATTGATAACTAGCTTTTGCCCGCGACTACGTCCGCGTGGAACTTGGAAGTATGGAAGAAACCTCGTACAACACGATAGATATCCAACTAATCATGAATTACTTACTCACTTTTCAATATTTTTAGGGATAATTTCCAGGATGAAAACTATCCTATGTCCTTCCTCAGATCTTAATCTATCTCCATGCTAAATTTCATCAAAATCGATTCAGCGGTTTAAGCGTGAAGAGGTAACAGACAGACGTCTGTTACCATCATGAATAGGTATTCACGCTTAAACCGCTGAACCGACTTAGATAAAATTTGGTATGGAGATAGTTTGAGACCCGGGAAAGGACATAGGATACTTTTCGTCCCGAATAAATGTAGTGTTCCCATGGGATGAGCGGGTAACACCGCGGGGCACCACTAGTATCAATATATATCGTAACGTTGCGAAATAACATCACTAATTTTGTAATTTGTGAAAATTGTAATGTCTATTTTTTTAAATGTGGGTATGCACCATATTAAACCATTTATACAAAGATCAAACCTCAAAGTAACGCGCTGGACTGGTAATCCAGAGGTACCGGGTTCGATTCCCAGTCTCTTCCACCAGGTAACTCATTTAAATTTTTCTTTGATCTTTGTATAAATGGATCACTAATTTTGCTTCTATATGCCCCGCCGCCGCCGTTGCAAAGTAATGTAGATCTCTATAGTCATATAAAAATAAAGCTGTATAAAAGGTCTAATGACACCAATGACAATATCCCCAATATATCACCATTTTAAGCAGCCGCCTCCGAAACTGTGATCCTCTTAAACGTGCACATTATTAAACGTCACATAATAAATTCTGTTTCACATTCACTTTAATTGATATACAAACAAGGATGAATTAACGAATTCACTGCGAAATTTCGCCGGTTCACATGAGCTCCATGAAATGTGGAATATTTTTTTCAGTATCGGTTCGCGTTTTTCAGGTGAATCGAATTTACGATGCAGCCGGAAAATGCCGAAAATTTACGAAAATAACTTTATTCACCGCGAGGTCTGTGATTTGATTTGCGATGTTGCGCAAATCTGAATGAAATCTCTTGGTTGTCTTATTTCAGTATTAATTTTCATTCGTTTACAAAAAACGTAAATATTTTTTGTATTTATGTAATATTTGGTTATGGATTAAACTTCGAAAAACCGGCATGAAGTACATTTTTTTTTCTTGGAACCTATTAAAAAAGGTAAGAAATTTTCCTGTATCAGAAAACAAATAAATCTGTCGACAGGAAATGCGGTCCGATAAAACGTGTCTGTAATGGGTAAATGTTGCAACAGTCAATTTTGTTTATGACAATAAAGCTAGGTAAGACTCCAACTGAAACTTTTACTAAATTTATTTATAAAAAAAAAAACTTATAATATAGAATATAAACTTTTACTTAGGTAGGTACACTAGAAGGTGCCCGGAACGCTTTTGCTGGGAATACAAACTCATTAGCCTGTTTTTGCTTCATCGTAATCAGATAAATATCTACCTGTGGCGGGGTGGGTATCAAAATCTCTGTGCAAACCGGGACAGATTTAGCTTACTTTTTACCAAAAGAAACAGGCAACTTTTTCTGGGCAAGCCTGTGTGAATTCTGTTCTATGGATCTCTGATACCTGTCAAAAATAGTATGAAATGTGGCGGCGTTTGATTTTTACTTTTTTGTAAATATCATCATCATCATCATATATTTAAGAGCTAAGCTCTTGTCGGTGGAGTTATTTCCAGCTTAATAAAATAGCTGCTTTTGAGATTGTAATTCTTATTTAAGTAGGTATGTAATTTACTGATAAACGTATAAAGGTATGAGATCATAAATAGCTTTTCAATAAATAGTCTCAGCCGATTCATCTTGCCGCGCCCCACACAACAAAGGATTTTAATTCGGTTACCGTACGCTTTGTTACATATAATTCTTTATTCTATCTTCCCTTTTGACCGGGCTCATACAATTTACTTTGCAGAAAACGAGACCCTTTATGTTTTTGTGAATAGTAAGTAGAGGAAAATTCGTTTCGTAAGCATAAAGGTTTGCATGTAGATGGATGTTAGTTCTTTAATGTAATTGGTGCTCGGAAAACTACATACGTATTCTTTATATAGCACATTATATTCAATTCATAGAGTTTACTGAAAATATCATGCAGTCTTCTTTAATCGGACCCTAAGGATCGTGATCACTGGAATCTCTAAATCAAACAATTTGCCCCATCGCCTCCGTTCCCAAGTACAAAACTACAATCAAATCTGAGATATTGCTTTGTTTTTTTTCTTTTTGTAGAACTGATTTGATCGCCCAAAATTCCATATCAAGTCTCCACTATTAATCAGTATTAATCTTTATCTCACAAGATTCCAAATATAATCAAATTACAGTATATCTGGCTAGCCCTTAACACTTCTAGTGATACCGCAGACTTGCAAATACAAAACTTTCTTTATGTAACCACAGAGAACAAACACTATAATGTGAAATCTTATTTCAGACTGAATCCCATGGACTACGTTATATATCAGAGCTTGATACCACTATAAATAACAGACGACAACTGTTTTTATGATCACACAGACACGCGTCGGCATCTAAGGAAGGTTTACCGAAGAAAATTGGGATATAATTTTATTAAAACTTTCGTGAAACATATTTAATGATTGTATTTAGCGGTTTACACTCACTTGGAATTGTCAAGAACGGCCCGACGTGTTTCGAGGTCATACGGAACTCTTTATCAGGGACTGCTACCCGTACAGCGGCGCGGCAATTTCGTCACTGATTCTTTGATCGACGATCCGCTCTAATAGAGCCCGCTGACGGCGCAGGGGCGGCGGGTGCTTACAAGTTGGAGGCTTGCAAGCACTCCCAGACCCTGGTGAAGGGAGCTCTTCACACATCCGTACGCGTTCGAAACATATCAGTCCGTTCCTGACAATTTCACGTAAGTGTAAACTAAAATTGGGATATATCTAAATAATAGGGACCCTATTTTCCAATTAGTCATTCAATCGTTTAATTTAGCTCTCCTGGAGGCCAACTTTACTTTTACTGCAAAACGGCAAGCACAAGTGAAAAATAACAAAATTAAATAAGAATAGCTTTTCACGACTGTCATTTTGACACAATGTAATTGTTTATTGCGATGCCCAATTTCCAGCAATGCTTTCTGTATCCCAATTCCTCTGGAACCGCAACGGCGTTTGTGCAATGTCTAAGGTTTAATCATCACCATATCAGCCGAGAGACGTCGACTGCTGGACAAAGGCTTCCTTAAAAGTGCTCCACAACGATCGGTCTCGCGCCGCCTTCATCCAATGTCTGCCCGAGATCCTAACTAGCTAGTCAGTCTACTTTATTTCCGGGCCCCGGTAAGCTTGGGTGACTGTCTGAGCATCTACAAGTCTATCTAAGCTTTAATACTGTGTGAAATCCAACTTTCTATTCACCTTATTAGCATTCTTGTAGTAAACACAAACTTGAAAGCATGGGTATAATTTTCTGCAGGAATATTTAGCTTTGCCTCTTAAGTCAATCTCAAAATCTTATATAAAGAGTCGCTAACGTCATTAATTCGGCAGCATTATGAAGCAGACTTAGCAGACCGCCCGCCGGCGTCACACCGGCCACAAAACAGTAGGTCGTCCTTTATTAAGATCATATTTTAGTAGAAGGTGCCGGTGCATTTTGACAATTTGGTTCACGCAGTGGCAAAGCCTACTGAGCCGGCGGTCCTGGGTTCGAGTCCAGGCAAGGGCAAATAATTGTTTGATGAACTCGAATATTTGTGCCTGGGTCATGGATGTTATACGTATTTAAGTATATTTATCTATAGCGGCAAAACTGCTGCCTACGGAGCCGGCGGTCCTGGGTTCGAATGCTGGCAAGGGAGAATAATTGTGTGATGAACTCGAATATTTTGTGCCTGGGTCATGGATGTTATATGTATTAAATATATAATATGAAACCGGTTTATCCGACAAACTGAAAAACCTGCATTAATTCATTTAAAAAAACTGTTAACCTCCATACAGTCTTTTCCGCTTTATTTGTGCGGAAATTACATTTTTGCGAACATCGGAAGTTTTGTGATATCCACGAAAATAAAATAATATAAAAAAGCTTTTGTTAATAATGCCTTTTTTCTCAAACATGCAATGAAATATTGTCTTTGCGTTCCTTATAATAGGCTCGGAAGTATCGGTTTTTGGGCGCAACAACTCGAGAGGACTGTAAAGGGATTTCATACTGCTTTTCAGGCCTAGGCCTGCAAAGTAACTTTTTTTGGTTTCAACAACAAGGTCATTCACACAGCTGGCTGGTTTGACAAAAAGCAGGTTTTGTTTTTAAAGGTTGGTGTCTAACAACACTTGTGGAAAAAAAAATTCAAGATGGCGACTTTTTTTTTTTTCAATTAAATTTCAAATTGGTGCTAGGCGGCTAAAACTCGGTATCGGGGGGCTCTTGGGGCTCAAAAATATGAATCTGAAATCTTGTCCGAAAATTCGGTCAAATTCGGAAAATATCGAAAAAAAAAAAAACGATTTGTATGGAGAAAATTTCAAATTGGTCCTAGGAGGCTGAAATTCGGTATCTGGGGGTTTTTGGGGCTCCTGAGTCAGAATCTGAAATCGGATTTTTAAAATTCGGTCAAATTCGGATTCGGGGGCTCTCGGGGCTCAAAAATATGAATCTGAAATCTTGTCCGAAAATTCGGTCAAATTCGGAAAATGTCGAACAAAAACGATTTGTATGGAGAAAATTTCAAATTGGTCCTAGGAGGCTGAAATTCGGTATCCGGGGGTTTTTGGGGCTCCTGAGTCAGAATCTGAAATCGGATTTTTTAAATTCGGTCAAATTCGGTATCGGGGGGCTCTCGGGGCTCAAAAATATGAATCTGAAATCTTGTCCGAAAATTCGGTCAAATTCGGAAAATATCGAATAAAAAAACGATTTGTATGGAGAAAATTTCAAATTGGTCTTAGGAGGCTGAAATTCGGTATCCGGGGGTTTTGGGGCTCCTGAGTCAGAATCTGAAATCGGATTTTTAAAATTCGGTCAAATTCGGAAAATATCGGACAAACAATATTAAGTGTTATTCTTTGAAGTATATTTTTTTATTTCATTGTATGTTTGAGAAAAGCACTATACATGCCTCGTCGTGAAAACGGATTCCCGGCCTCGTATCACTATCCGGCCTCGCTCGCACGCTCGCTCGGCCGTATATACCTACTTGGCCGGAAATCCTCATTTTCCCGGCCTCTGATGTAATGTACTATTGTTGATGACAGCAACTGGTTGTCGCTTGCTGCAAACTTTATTTGCCTCCTTTGTTAAAATAACGTGTGAAAATCACGAACGATGACAACTATTCAATTAAATCCCGCGTAAACTGAAAACACAACGGGCATTTTTGTAAAGAACAACATTTTCTGCGTATTTGTGTATTGAAGTACTTATTTAAAAGTCGCACTCAATTTAAACAAGCCTTATATTTACTATTTCGTTGTTCGAAAGAGACATTGAGATATCTTCACTTAATATTTGTTCCTAGGGCATGTTATTTATAAATGTATTAATATACATATTATGTATATCATCGTCTAGTACCCATAGTACAAGCTTTGCTTAGTTTGGGACTAGGTCGATTTGTGTGAGATTGTCCCTTAATATTTATGTATTTTTTATTTATTTATGGCAAATTAAGATTATGACTAGTAAAAAAATATGCTAGTAGTAAAAAGTTATGGCATACGAAATTCGAGCAAACGATAGAGAACCAACTCTTGAAAATTATTAGTTTACTGGTCATCTCTCTGACGTTGGATCAAACATACGTCGAAAAACCTAACCAGAACCCTTGGTATAGATCAGGCAAGAGAAGGCTTCATTCTACCAAAATGTTTAAAAATATTCCAAATATTTAAGTGAATATTTAAATATTTGGAATATGTAGTGCATTAAATACTTGCATAATATATGCTTTTTCTACGTATGTTTGATCCAAACTTAGAGCCATGAGCGTTTACCAGTAAACTAATAATTTTCAAGAGACATCTTAATTGATTTGGAATGCGGTGGTAGCCTAGTGGTTAGGGCATGCGACTTTCAATCCGGAGGTCGCGGGTTCGAACCCGGCCCGTACCAATGAGTTTTTCGGAACTTATGTACGGAATGTCATTTGATATTTACCACTCGCTTTTCGGTGAAGGAAAACATCGTGAGGAAACCACCTAAGCCCAATAAGGCCTAGTTTCCCCTCTGGGTCGGAAGGTCTGATAGCAGTCGCTTGCGTAAAAACTAGTGCCTACGCCACATCTTGGGATTTAGGTAGCCGACCCCGATTGAGAATTCATTCTCAAAAAATGGGACAAAGGCTAGGAGGATGATGATCTTAATTGATTTGGTTCTGTATCGTTTGCTCGAATTTCATATGTTATAACTTTTTAGTAAAATAAAGCCTTCTTGCCTGTCCTAGATACACAAGGGTTCTCTATTGTTTTTCCAGATTTCATATAGAATAACCGCTTACTAGTCATAAATCAATTTTTCGCTATAAAATATGTTTTGATCCAGAATGCATTGCATACTTGCGTATGGTTTTTTAAGGTATGTCTGCTCCACCGTAGTCTTCATGAGTGTTTACCAAGCGAATGGTTTTCAAGAGACATCTCATTCGATTTATACAGCCTGTTACCGGCATGCAGGCATTTATTAAAACTGATAATAATATGATACATTAGTAATTGTTTGCATGTATTAGCTAATCATTATTATGTCAATTAACTGCACAATTAAATTTCTTAAATCCGCACATTCAATGTAGTGGGTGTACAGCGTAATTGTCGTTACTCATATCCATACCTAGGATAACTCGGGGCACCCATACGAAAGTGACGTAGCAAAATATTTTATCGACATAAAAATATATCGATGTTACTGTCAACATCTCAATGTCATCGACATAAATTAATATTACTTTATTTCTCCACATTTTCAAATAAAAAAATAAACATATTAAAACGTGTATTTACATGTTTATTTTAAAATAATTTTCATAATATACGTAAATTGACATTTTGATTGAAATGACATCCTCATACTTTTATTATCTTAATTTAAGAGGCTCGATATCAGATCAGATATGACATCGAACCTCTTTATAGTAATCCAGAATGTTAATTGAGCACATGTATTAATTTAATTATATCGACATCTTTTTTATCGATATCCTATCCCTAGAACGTGCCCCGAGTTATCCTAGGCATATCACGCTATCATTTAACACTCACGTGTCAATTTACTTTACTGTACATTACGGGCAATTAAAATTTTGTTAGAAAGTTAATAAAGCCTGAATTTCAGTTAATTAATTAAATTAAGGTCATGGATACGTTAAAGATCTATGTTACTTTACTTTTATTTAAGAAAAGCCTACTTGCCGGTAACACCCTGTATAAACCAGTGACTTTATTGTGTCACATCAATGTGACATCTTGGGAAAATAATATTATTTATCAGCTCGGTATCAAATGTTTTCTTATAATACAACAGCAGGGCCAACCGCGACTTCGCTTGTCGTGCGACTCTGCGTCACCTATTCTGCTCACACGGTATTGAAAGGAGAGTGACAGGTAGTATTTGTCGCGCGACAAAGAGTCGTGTGTCATAGTTATGCTAGACGTGCAGTTTAATATTGTCTGGCTAATGAAATATAACTCAGTTCTGGCGGGAAATTTAAAAAATCTGCGGCTGGTCTCACTTTGTGTAGTAGGAATTATAGTTTTGATACTAGAAAATATTTTTGATTTTCTATGCACACGTAAGATACCTAAGGAAATAAGTTAAATATATGTTGACGTGCACTCATAGTCAACTCACATAATTTCTACCTTTCTAACCATGTACAAGGCGAAAAATTAAATGTAATGTAAATAAGACCTAGCTCGATAATACCATATATTAATCCATCACCAAAAAATACATAAATACTATGCCGAATTTCAACTCAATCGGAATGTTAGAACTAAGTAGTACATAAAGTATCAAAATTATTTTATAGAGAACCTACCTACTAAATTTGTTAAATCATAGATTGGTGATACCACAAGAAAATATCTGTCAACATTATTTGGCTAGACTCTAGTATAGGAAATGGAGCAGCGATATACAGGCTGTAACCGACAGCGTACCGAAAACGAAAACCGTAGTTTTAGACCATAATCACGAACTGAAAACCAGTGTTCATTTTCTCGGTAAACTTAAGGATAAGATTTTTCAAAATAAATTATAAAACTCGACGCGAATTGCTAATGCCACAAGGAAAAATCTGTCAACATTATTTGGCTAGCCAGACTCTATTGAAGTAAACTTAAAATATGTCGCGCCACCTTCTCCGTCTGTCCTACTGTCCCTGTCGCACCTCCCGCTGGTACCCTACAGAGCAGATTTAATTAACAAGATATGGGTCTCTTTTAAACCAACTCTACCTAATTTTTGGAACATTGGAGATTAAGATTCAACGGGTTGACAAGATATTAAACAAATCCACAGTCCATTGTATAATTAATTACTTTATGCCGTATCGATAGAGGGATTGTGGAGTCTTTGAAATTTAATTATGATGCGAGATTCAAAATTATGTTTTAAGATAGGAAGAAAAACTTTTTTTTTTTTTTTTATGTCATAGGGGGCAAACGAGCAAACGTATCGCCTGATGGAAAGCGATTACCGTCGCCCATAAACACCTGCAACACCAGAGGTGTCACAAGTGCTTGCCTACCCGGAGGACGAAGATAGAATGCCGGAACACAACAATCAACAATTTTATCGTGGTGTGACAGAAATAATATAAAAAAATAGGCAACTATAATAATTATGGCTGTGCCACGAAAAGGTCCCACCTCAGCATGATGCTAGCTCGAGAGTCAGCGCTGATCTTCCGGAGGCACCATAGTTGGCGCCACGGAGAGCTGCACGCACGAGCGTACAGTACGCTACCCAATAAACATAAAAATAGGTTTCTTGGAACTGTACCCTTACCATGAGATTAAAGTGACCGTTATCGCTATACTATCCGCAAAACTAAGTGGCGAGTCGGGCAATAAACGTCCGCTACTGTAGGGGTGGTAACATGTCGATAACTTATGATGTAAACGTCGATATAATTATTATATTTTCAAACGAAATCATATCTTTATTTAAATTGTTTTTACAGTTATTTAATGACCAATAATAAAATAAATAAGTATTTATGATATTAATGTTTAAGATATTTCTTAAATAATTAGCTAAGTAAGTGACTAGTATTTTCCTTGTTTAGTTATTTATTTTTTTATACCTACATCCTAATTATTTTATTGTAATATTTTATGTTAATTATTAGATTTAAGTTTGATTTCTTATTGTAATATTAAATTGTTGTAATACAAATTCAATATACCTATTTAACATTTCATAGTAATTATACAAACTATAATAAAAAAACACCACGTATTATTTTTTTCATTACTTTATCGACATTCCTTTTTATGCGTAACGCTACCTGCACTATTGTTGCTCGGGCCGCTCCATAAGGCCGTGCAGGTGTGAAAGAGAGCATAATTCCGATGATTTATAACCCGACTCGCCACTTAGTTTTGCGGATAGTATAGTGACTGCGTAAACGATTTCTATGGAGAATTGTAGTTCTACAGAGTAACCGCTATTAGAGGCGCTGCACTATTTTTCATACAAATCCTTTACGCTGTCGCTATAGCGAGTACGGTCACGTTATCTCATAGTAAGGGTACTGAGCCCCGCCTTACGGACTAGCGGTATGTATATGGTATATGGTATGAGTATGAGTATATCAAACGTGTAATTTGAAGCCAATAATGTGGATTGGCTGGAAGGCGCTGGATGCAGGTCGCTTCCAACCGGTATATATGGAAGTCCAAAGGAAGGGCCTATGTTCAGCAGTGGACGTCCTGTGGCTGAGATGATGATGATGATGATGAATGTGGATTTGACTCACAAAGGTCTTTTATTTGATTGGTCACATGATAATTCTCAGAACGAAACATTTCAAAATCCCGTACAAAAATGTATGACGTCATACCTACCCCTGCAAACCCCTACCGCGTGACTACCGCACTTGTTGGGTTTACAAAAACGTGCCGAACAACTATATAACGGTCCGTTAAAAGGTGCTAAGTGCCACGAAAATCAATATTTAAAGACCATTTTACAATTCAGTCTAATTTCTAGTTTTCGTTTCAGGCACCCAGTCCTAGTATTGGGGTATGTTCAGATGATAAACTCTTAACGCGGCGCGTTTATGGTAATGCACGTTTTCAACTACGAGTATACCCCGCGCGCCGAAGGATGAGTCCTATGACACCTGTCATCTCAGTACATTTTATAACCTAATAATCGGAAAAATGTACTCAGATGATAGGTGTCATAGGACTCATCGTTCGCCGCGCGGGGTATAGGTACATGTATTTTATACAAGGTGTACACATGCCAACGCCCGTTTTTGTATATAATTGGCTTAATCAACTTTTTTCTGTTGCTCATTGCCATGGCGATGTCCCCTGGGCCACTCTTTAAAACTACAATAAATTTCGATTCGACCTAAAACTTTGTAATTGCAAGTATTGCAACAGTTTTACGCCCATTCTTATGTAGACTACCTCCTAGCAATGCCAGTAATATAAATAAATACATAGTTCTTAAGAAATTTAATCACTAGTGTCCCCTGGGCTACGGGACAGAATCATCATCATCATGTCAGCCGATAGACGTCCACTGCTGGACAAAGGCCTACCCCAAAGTTCTCCACAATGATCGGTTTTGCTCCTAACCAGGTCGTCGGTCCACCTTGTTGGACGCCGTCCCACGCTGTGTCTTCCGGTCCGCGGTCGCCATTCAAGAGCCTTTCTGCCCCAACGGCCATCAGTTCTACGAGCAATGTGCCCTGCCCACTGAAACTTAAGTTTAGCGACTGTCCGAGCTATATCTACAACCTTGTTAAGGGACAGAATACCGACAAGAAAAAAGTTGATCCACCAAGTTGCGTTAAAACGCGCGTTGAGTGCTTATCATCTGAACATACCCTTAATGTGAGCGATCAGTTGTATGGGCCGCTAGGAATTTACGATGCATGCCTTTGCCTCGGTATGTGTAATTGTGTATAGGTGTGTGTTTGTGAGGGCTTCTCTTTCTTCTTTCTTTCTTATTCGTGAAGTAATTAATCATATACTTAACTAGCGACCCACCCCGGCTTCGCACGGTTATACATATGAACCTTCCTCTTGAATTATTCTATCTAATAAAAAAACCGCATCAAAATCCGTTGCTTAGTTTTAAATATAAGCAAACATAAGAACAGACAGACAGACAGCGGGTAGCAACTTTCTTTTATACTATGTAGTGATAATACCGCTTTGGCTTCGGTGCCTGCGATGGTCACTCATTTCAATAAAATAATTTTAACGGTTTATCATATTTTATTTTCATATTCTAGAGCGTCAGACGGTTTACAGTTGCCGTCGCTCAAAGGAAATAATTATATTTATCCACCTGGTACGTTCCGATACCTGAGGATTTGTCCGTTGCCGAAAAATTTTTTTTGGTTATGTAAGTACCCTTGCATATCTCCAAAACTCCGAATTCATACTACTTTTTTTATAAAGGCGAAAGTTTGTGAGTGTGTTTATGTGTATGTTTGTTACTTCTTCACGCTCAAACGGCTGGACCAATTTTGATAAATTTTGGTATGAAGGTAGCTGACACCCTACTAGCCTATGTAGGCTACTTTTTATCCCGAAAAAAATGTAGGGTTCCCGTGGGATGAGCGGGTAACACCGCGCGGTGCAGCTAGTAATTGCGAACACAAAAATGTAAATTACAATATTTTGATAACAATATTTTGGTGCTAGGTGCATACTACGTCAAATGGGGAATAAATGCAACTATTCAAGTCTTGTTTTTTTATACCTAGATAAAGTCATAGATTTTTCAATAGGATTAAAAAATAAATAAGATGAATATTTTGCCCGCTTTGTGCAGATGAGAGAGAATAATTCCTACGTAGAAAAATATATATATTTTTTAAGATTTCATCTATTCCCCATTGTATTTCCTTTACCATCAAAGGTAACGCTCCCCAGTACAGTCTAGTACTGCATGTCATAAACCGATTCCCATCAGCGTTTGCCAGATTAATTGCAGAAGCATTCTCCGTGCGGCTTGCGGCCGGTATGTCAATGAAATCAATTACCGACGCCATCCTAGACACATTGTCGATAGATTAGTGCCCACGTATGCCCACACTAACCGTAAGTTAATAGGTGCGAGGGAATGCGTTCATGTCGGCAATGCCGGCATGCAAGGGATGACATAAATAAGCGACAGATCGTCATCGTAGACGTCTATTCTACAATATAAAACTGTAAAATGAGATATTATGCACATTGATAGTATTGTTGACTAGAGCTTGTGATTTGAAGTGTGGAGGAGCGAACAAAGCGAGCGTGTATAAACATATTCTGAGTATAGTAATGGTTTTTAGGTATGAAACCTTCCACTTATTAAGCGACAGGTTTACACATTTATTTTGTAACTAGCTGCGCCCGCTCATCCCACGGGAACACTTAATTTTTTCGGGGTAAAAGTAGCCTATGTGTTAATCCAGAGTGTCACCTACCTTTATACTAAAATTTATCAAAATTACTCCAGCCGTTTGAGCATGAAGAAGTAACAAACAATTACACATAAACACACAAACACGTTGACAAACTTTCGCCTTATAATATTAGTGTGATAATTCAATTAATAAATACCGTAGCTGGATCTCACAGGGTAATGTTTTTTCCCTTCGTGGACGAAGTAGTTGGCACCTTTCAGTTGTAATATAAATAAAATGTTAACTGGATACAAAATGATGAATATAGTCTCTTCCAGTAAACCTTTATACAAGTCTGTAAAATTAATTGTTACAAAACACACAATGGATGTTACTGAGACCAGTCGGTTTTCGAAATTTGCCAGTATTTCTGTGTATCTAATTTAAAACGCTTTTGATTCATGTCTGCGCGCGTTTTACTGCCTTTAGCAGACATATTCAGGTACATCAGACCAACTGGCTTGGAGCTTCGTTATCTCATTTCATTTATTAGGGTTCCGTACCCAAAGGGTAAAAACGGGACCCTATTACTGAGACTTCGCTGTCCGTCCGTCCGTCCGTCTGTCACCAGGCTGTATCTCAAGAATGGAGATAGCTAGACAGTTGAAATTTTCACAGATGATGTATTTCTATTGCCGCTATAACATAAATACTAAAAATAAAATGAAATAAATATTTAAGGGGGGCTCCCATACAACAAACTTGTTATAGATTATGGTACGGAACCCTTTATGCGCGAGTCGGACTTGCACTTGCCCAATTTTTCATTTAAATACAATGTAAGCTTACAGCCCACATCACATCAAATCACTTACACGATAAATTATTATACAAAAACAAAAACAATACATGTCAAAAAGAACGGATCATTCAAAATAATACAATATATATTAATATTATAAATAATAATTAATTAACATTATGGTGTAATTCAATTGGATGTCGAAAGCTTAAATGAGAAATTCATTATAATTATTGAGATGTCATTCTGTAACTGTTAAGCCGCTCACAGTTTGTTTGATTCCATAAAAAAAAAACTAATACGAACTACCTGTGATCCCAGAGCTGGCGCGTTTCTCGGACAAAGGCTCAGTATTGCTGTGCAGCAGGGAAACGCCGCCAGCATCTTGGGATCATTTCCGCCAATGACCGACCTTGGCTAGAGTTAGGTTAGTGTAGGTTTTAGGTTTTTAAGTTGTTTTACCATTTAATTCGAATGTTTTTTTTTAATAAATCAATCTTTATTCTGTAACTTACATTTCATTGACTAGTTAGAAGTAATGGCGATTGTTACACTGTACCGATCCATAAACAATGATATTATGTATTTCAAAGCTCTGTTTTTGAATTTTAGATACACTATAGTTTGTTTTTTTTTGATCTCGGAATACTTAATATTGATAATTTTGGAGCTTTGGAGCTATCATTTATTGTAAATTCAAAAATGACCAAAATTGTCCTTACGTAATGAATGAATGGCCTCTTAGGCTCTAATTCACAGATAACTATGTAACAAATACCGACATTGTTACCACAGATCAACTCACGAGTAATATATGTCTAATAAGAATTTTACCACCCAAAAGTAGTAAAAGTTTATGAAGAATACTGCACTAAAACACTGTTTTAAGCAGGATTAATAAATTGAGGATATGATTTCACTGATGCTACTATGTATTTTTAATTAAAGACTTAAAGAGGTTTTATTGATTATGAATACGGTGTTGGTTAACTATGTAGCATTTTCCGGCTGTTATTGTCTAGTCGTTGGTCGTTGGTACGTATGTCTCGCTCACTCTTTATGCCGCCGCGTTCGGATCTCTCGCTCAAACGCTCGCCGCGCCGCTGGTTACTCAAAGTCGTGGCATCTCCGTTGAATCTCTGTATTTCTAGAAAAGCGGTGCCGGTAACAGCGAGCGACAGCCATAGGTGGGAGCGAGAGGTCCGAGCGCCGTGTTTCGCTCTCTCCAATGACTACCGCTCACCACTGATGGCACCGGTTTTGTAGCAAACCAGAGCTTAGTCCAAGATAAATCACATTTACCTACTCTGAAAAATCCTGTCTAAATTACATACACATTTCAACAAGTATCGTTTTCGAATAAGTCACTCTAATTTTTAATTTCAAATCAAATCTGATTTAAAGTAGGACTGAACCGCACTGGGCGTAACTACGCGGCAGCGGAGCGACGCGATGGGGTTAAATATTCTTTGTATGAAATTGTATGAGATAGAACGCACAACGCGACAGCGGCACTACGCGGCGCGACATCCAATTCTATACAAAAATATTTGATCGCGTCGCGTATTCACGCGTACGCACCTTTAGGTGAAACGTGGGTGAAACTGACGCCACGGACTCATGTTAGATGACAGATGTTAGTTCAAATCTACTCGAATAACATGCTCAAGTATACTCGCAAGATTACTGTCGCAGCAATGTCATAAGCCAGTGCAATGTCGGTAGGTTTGTCTTGGCAACAACTACGACTTAGTGAATAAGTTATGTGTGCACCAACGTTTCACCTACCGCGACTGTTGCACTTAGTTGCACAAACTTGGGATTAGTGTTGGGGCGATATCTGACAACTTATCGATGAAATGTTTCATGATAAATATTAGTGAGAAAAAAGGGAGGCACCTTTAGGAACATAAAATAAATTGTTCTATTTTATTATCGCATAAAGATTTTACGCATAATTATAAATTCGAATAAAAATCATCATGCATAACTCAATACGCATAATATAAGAACATGCTCATAACAATTACATACCGTAATTTTAATTAGACTAACGTTACTCTTCATAACTATTGAGATCGTATACTCAGAGATAATAACTTCGTTAACAAAAAGGGAAGGCCCCCAACAAGGTGGACCGACGACCTGGTTAGGATCGCAGCCAGAAATTGGATGAGGGCGGCGCAAGAACGATAGTTGTGAAGGACTTTGGGGGATGCCTTTGTCTAGCAGTGGTCGTCTATCGGCTAATAGTTATGATGAAATTCTCACCAGTAATAAGTCACCAGCAGTAAGTCTCTACCTCCAGCATGGAAACCAGTGATTCCGGCGTTAAAAAACATCTCGCGTTCAGACAATGTCGTTGATACAATAAGTCAAGTGTGCGTGGTATCAGTGGGTAATAGTGAAAATGCAGTGACAGACAGTCCAGTGGTGACAGCGCAAGAGCCCTGCCCGCCCCGCGCCGCGCTATCTGCGCGTGCGCAGAGGGCGGCAAGAAGAGCGATTAAAAGTGCAGTGGGTCGCGAGTCGCGTAGCAGCACGGATAGCTGCTACCCCTGATGAAGAGCTCCAAATGAGTTCGAAACATGTCGGGCCGTTCCTGACATTTTTTACGTGAGTTTATACCGTTTTTATAATTAGTTATGATGAAGGCCAGTATGGTAAAGATAAGCTCACACATGGGGCTCTCTGGTATGTGATTACTATGTAATTGATATCTACTCTACAGAGGAGTAAGTAAAGGAAAATTCCATGAAAATATAACGCAAGTTGCGGATCCATCGAGTGTTTTTATATTTATTTTGCAAATTTAAGTGTAACTTTAAATCTAAACCCGAATTACATTTCATCCCAGATAAACATTCAACTTAACCCTTAACTACCTACCTACTTCTTTAGTCACACAAACACCTACCTCCCGTCCCCAGGACGGATACATAATATCGGCCTCATATATTAAATTTTATAGATCGGATGGCAAATTTGAAATAACAATGGCCGTAAAGACTTATTAAAATATTTATTGAACTAATAATCATTCTGGAAACATCAATGAAACAATGTTTTACTGTCCACAGTCTGACAACAGTCCTTATTTCTACTTTAGGAAGTAATATCCTTTGGAAGGTGAGATCACCAAAAATGTTGACTTTATATAAAGATCTAAGTAATTATTTCTAATTTTTCAATAATTAACAATGCTAAATCAATAAGTTTCGTTCAAAGAAAGGTAATATTTTTATAAAATTGCAGACCACTAATTTATTCGATTTGTTTGCGGCAGTGAATGGAAGTTTGTTTGCACATTCTAGGCAAATAGATTTTTTGCATTAGGAAGATACATACTGGGTCCCGTCTTATCTTCGGGTCACAAGTAGAACAGGTTTTCCGTACTTCCAATCACTATTACCAACCTGACTAAGCGGTCGGCTAAGTAAGGAAAAAAGTATCCATACTCACGTAACCACCTACCACCCATCTCCGAGACCCATAAGAAAAAATACGTATCTACCTACCATCCGTCTCAGAGACGGTCGGAGACAGTAATATGCTCACCAAAATGAAATGCGTGCACGACCGACCTTGTCAAGCGACGACGTGGCACTGAGGCAGGAGGGGAGAAGGTACAATGACGCAAACGTTTGTAGGATGCTCGCACGAAGGTATGTTAACAATTTTAGGTTTGAATGAGTCTGTGAGACGGGAGGTAGGTGGTTAAGGGTTAATTTGCGTCATAAATAAAAAAAAACGGAATGTAATGGTAGCTCGCGTTGTTACGCTCTGTTGTTGAATTACTCTAAATATCGATAAAAGGCAGAAACATCGTTGTTTTCTAGCGATTACTACTTAGTACATGTACAAATAAAAGGACTATATGCGATTATGTTGATCAAAATAAATTTCAATCTATCTTTAGATTTCTTGAAAAGTTAACATTGATCATCATCCATTTGATTACTATTTGCTAAAATGATATTGACAAATAAAAATCCGCGCAGCATGCACGCCGAATATTGGAAACAATACAATAAAAATATGCTTTATCGCACACCAAAATACATTTACACGAGAAACATAAATACACAACAATTGAAAATAAGCGTCAGGCAACAGGCGGTCATAAAAACTGTCTTTTTTACTTATTTATTTAATCTTTATCGCACAAAAGGAAGAACGTATCGAAAAAAAGGCGGACTTAATGCCATATGGCATTCTTTACCAGTCAACCATCGGGCAAAGCACATAAATTTTGGTGTCTATTTCCGACAACCTTTGCTTAAAAACAATGGGACATGGAAATGTTAAGTTGTAACTTGCCCATCACTACGTGAGACGCAAGCACGTGAGTTTCTTAATTGCGTGTTTTTTGATCAAGTTCTATTCAAGTAGCATTTCAATAGGTTTTGTAGGAGTTTTAGGTTGTTATGTAACTTGAAAGTTTAAGGTTTTTATAGGCTACTAGCTTAAATTTTGCCCGCGACTACGTCCGCGTGGTACTTGGAAATATGGAAGCGACCTCGTACAACACGATAGATATCCATATCCACCTAATCACCTTAATTAATAAAAGGGATTATTAAAAGCGCCTAAGCAAATGTAAGAGCAATTGTGCTTTTGGTCTAATCATTACATTTCCTACAGGGTCATCAATGACATCATGAATTAGTTACTCACTTTTCAATCTTTTTAGGGATAATTTCCAGGATGAAAACTATTCTATGTCCTTCCTCGGAACTTAAACTATCTCCATGCCAAATTTCATCAAAACCTATTCAGCGGTTTAAGCGTGAAGAGGTAATAGACAGACAGACACACTTTCGCATTTATAATATTAAGTATGGATATAGTAAGTATATAGTATACTAGCTGTGCCCCGCGGTGTTACCCGCTCATCCCACGGGAACACTAAATTTAGTAGGGATGAAAAGTATCCTATGTCCTTTCCCGGGTCCATACCAAATTTCATCTTAGTCGGTTCAGCGGTTTAAGTGTGAAGAGGTAACAGACAGACAGATAGACAGACAGACACACTTTCGCATTTATAATATTAGTATGGATGGAAGTATGGATAGTATATAGTATAGTATGGATATTCGTGTTGCTTAGATGGGTAATTTTGGATAGTTAATAAAATTGCGAACATGGTAGAAGTTATGGGTTCACATGGGTTCGCAAAATTCATTGAAGTGGTGTAAGTCAAGTGGTCGTCACTGGTTGTAATACGTCACTTCAATCGATTTTGCTCGCATTTTACGATCACTTATAAGCGACGGTTTTATGCTATATTTGTTTATTAAGAAGTTGCACCGAATTTTCCATCATTTGATAATGTACCATTGTCACTTTCCAGCGGGCAGAAATTTGACTGCAAGGGTGCTGCATCACCGCGAGCATTCCCCCGTAATATAACAGTTTACTATATGGAATTGACAATGCAGTTGGCACAATTTGTAATGCACCTACCTACTGAGGCGGTGGGCCTGGGTTCGAATCCCGGCCAGGGCAAATATTTGTATGATGAACTTGAACATTTGTTCCTGGATCATGGATGTTATATTCCATATGTCATGTATTTCGTCGTCTAGTACCCATAGTACAAGCTTTTTCGTGGTGAGAGAGCACCCTAAGAAATTGAAGGGATGTGTGTATTGATCATAGTCGCTTGGCATTAGAACTGCTGGGGCGGCCGCGGAGTGTGCGGCAAGAGTGAAACACACTAAATACAATGCCTTAGAGCCAGCGTACGATTTTGTACCTATTGCAGTGGAGACTGTTGGACCTTGGGGCTCGGAGGCCAAGGATTTTATTAAGGAATTGGGCCGCCGGCTTAGGGATAGGGGCTGTGACCCGCGCTCCGGATCGTACCTGGTGCAACAAATTTCGTTGGCCATTCAGCGTGGTAACGCCGCCAGTGTGATGGGTACGTTTGGGCCAGCTACGATTCGGGGCGTGCCTTATTAACAAAATTGACGAAGCCTGTTGTGGATCATATCATTGGTTTGCATTTGACGAAGCCTGTTGCTGATTTATTGTTGTATCTCACCTGACGAAGCCTACGATGCGGATCAGAACTTATTGTAATTTTTCCTTTCGTGTGTCTTTTAATAAATAATAAATGACTTTCTTTTTGTAATTGTTGTCGCTATAAATAACAACACTGGCCGGAGTCATATCTGAGCTGGTGGCACTAAAGGGGGCCCTGTGATGAAGGCATGGAGGGAGGACCGAGCCCAGCAGCCATCACTTTTGTACTGACTTCGATCAATAATGTAGTTAGTCATTACGAATTGATTAATAGATTAACTACTTGTACAATACCTTGAGTCGATTATACTGTCGTTTATCCATATCAGCCTTTTCATTTATATAATAAACAGTTAAATTCTTTTTTCAAACTTTCTATTGAATTTCGTCATAACAACAAGCTTCGAAGTGTCGCGTTTCGGGCGGAACAACTCGAGAGAACTGTAACGGAATTTCATACAAACTTGAAGGCCTAAGCCAGGAAGTATTTTTTTAAACATGGCGTCTGTGTCCATGAACAGTCTAAACAGCTGAATAATATTTATTTTGAGTGGTGTATTTTTTTTATTTCCTTGCACATGTTTGAGAAAAGACATACATGCTTAGCCGTGAAAAGAGCTTGCCGGCTTCGTATCACTATCCTATACCTACTCACCCGTTAAGCCCTTCTTTCTCGGCGTCGGCAGTAATGTACTATTGTCATATAATGCATCAATCATTGGGCCGTGCGTTAAACTTCCGCGGTGTAATTTCGCCTGTCATCGCACAGAGATAAACAGCGGGTCAAAACAGAGCTAAACGGTAAGTGGGAAACAAACAAAACTCATTACAGAAATTATACTCAGAAGCGTTATTCCGTAATGAAATCTTTTCCGCCTATTCGGGCCTAATTAAAACGATTGAAATATTTTCATAACGAAGTGAAAAACGAATTAAAAGTTTATCGGAGGTTCGGCCGGTGTCTTCCCTCGCAAACAGCGGTGTTTCACATTGAAAAGGGTCGGCTGCATAAACATACTTTGATTAGTTATATTTATCTTAAATATCTAGATGTTGTTTTTCTACTCATTGAAATTATTGTACGTGTAGGTGTATTTAATTTTAGAATAGAATAGAGGAAGTTTGTTTATGAAAACACGTCATTTCAATAGTGGTGTAGACTGATGTTGAATTATACTGTACAACATACCTACTGTAGTTATGTTATAAAAAAATAGGATCAAATGGAAAATCAGCTTGCTTTTTATGAGCTGAATGCCCTAAAAATACGTTGTTAACTTAACCAGATATCGAACGATGTCGTATGAACTTCTAAAGAAAACGTCCTTTGACATCAGAAATGAAACAAGAAAACAAAACAAGGAAAAAGTTACAAAACGTCACACACAGGGGGTAGTCAAATTGGAGAGCTTGCGCGAATGTTGGCCGCAATCTAACTTGGCAAATTAATTTATGACAACCTTAACAAGATTGAAGTATGGGAAGTACGAAAGAAAAAACATTCTGCTATTATTAAATGTTAGCTTATTTATATAGTTATAATTTTTTGGGGTCCCGTAGCTTAAAAGGAAAATACGGAACCTTTATAGGATTATTGTCAGTCCGTCCTTCCGTCTGTCCGTCAAGACCCTTTATCTCGGGAACGCGTGGACGTATGGAGTTGAATTTAAAACCGTATACTCAACAGCTTTAGCACAACTGAGACACGCAACTCTTTCTCGAGCGAGATATACCTGTCTCTTTCTGTACAGTACAGTAAGAGAGTGACGGGTGATACTATATCGCGCGATAAGAGTCGCGAAGCATAGTTGCGCTAGACGGGCTACAACACTAGTGACATAACAAGTGCGTTGCCAGTCTTTTTTTGTAATACGTAAAAATACATAAATTGCTGCCATCACACTTTAAAAAAGAAAGCCAAACAAATTGTAACATGTAACAGTAAATTCAATAAAATGGAACATTTTTCATTTGTCAATATGTGAAATTTGAAGCTTCGTTTTCATTTGCGTTATACAAAACTGAAGACGTTTATAAAAATAAAGCAACTTGTAGAAAATCTCGATGAGCATAGCTTCGATATAATACAATTCAATAAGTTTTCTATCTGAAATTGAAGATAAAAATTCATCCTACACCGTACCATTATTTTTCAAATGATTAGACTTGGCCAATTATAACACAGCAACTAAGTTTATAAAGAGAACTTGCTCTGAGCTGACTCACAATGGGACTTAGCGTCTGCTTGTTTACTACAAGTTAGCCGTAACATGCAACTTGCACCGGCCTGATTGCAATTTAATCGGCAACTTGGGCTTCGAGTTGAAAGAAATTATTCAATTATACAATCTCTCAGGAGTTATGGGAGTTGTGAACATGTGTGCTTTTGTGGAAGGTTTCGTAATCTTTTGTACCAACATAAATTTTGTAGGCATTTTTGTCTAAAATCTTACAGTCCGTGAGCTTACAGGTTGCGATTCGGGTTTGGGTAAAAACCGAGAGGTTATCTGGATCGTGTAAGAGCGAGAGAGAGGTATACATCGCGTCTGACTGTTCACGCACTGTACAAGAATTTGACAGAATTCCAGTGCCAGATTCAAAGTGACTTTTCAGATATCTCCATTTAATAATATCACGACCTACTCTGTATTGAATAGACTGGTGACTGTATGGAGATTTGGCTAAATATAGATATAATAGACGACTAATTCAATTTTTTTCATTAATCATTATTTTTAGGTTAAATTCTGTATGGAAATTACCCAAAATTACGTAAGAATAAATTTTCATTTAAATTCTCGGGATTTAGGCCGCTTTATGTTCGAGGACAAGAATATAATATGTATATATTTAAACATATTCCAGGTAATTCATCTGCAAGTACATTTCGTTGACCAAGTTTCTGGTTTTACTACATACGTTCTGAAAAGTAAACGTACCATAGAGCATAGAAAACTATCGTGAGTCTCAGACATATTAAAATACTTAAACGGATTTACTCACGTCGTAGAAGTCGAATAACGCTCGACATGTTTCGAATCGGTACGCGATTCATCATCAGGAGAGACGATCAGTCGCGGCGGCGGCCAATCGAACACTGCGGGCAAACGCCCTGTCCTCGCGGCTGCTGGCAAACTAACTGCGCTGGCTTAGCGACCCAAAATGAGTCTTGGCCTCCGACACAAGAGCTAGCCACTTTACCCGATTCTGCGCAATCTCTGGCCAGTTTGTGGCTCCGAGTTCACGCAGATCCCTCTCTACCAGATCTATCCAGCGGTACTTTGGCCGACCGACCGGACGACGCCCCGTCCGTCGCCCAAGGTATGCTCTCTTCACCTGCCGATCCTCTCCCATTCGCTCAAGGTGGCCGAGCCAGCGAAGACGATGGGCCTTGGTCTCACCAATAATATTTGGTTCGGCCACCAGTTCCTGTATTCCGGCATTTTTAAGGATCCTCCAATTACCATCGTCCGTTTTGACCGATCCCAGGATTTTTCTGAACACCTTGTGCTATGCTCCTCCTTAAGCGTTAGCGTCCAAGCTTATTTTAAGCTACTTTGGTCTATTTTCTTTGTGGAAATGAATATTTTTTTGAATGTAGTTTTAATTATGACGAACCAACATGCAATGGATCGGAGAGTTCTGGTTTATTTTACTCTTGTAAATACACATCTGGAAATGAATGGACAAATGCCCGAGTTGAAATAACATTTCGCAAAAACAAATTACTAAAAACCTCACTGAAATATTTTTGAGTTATGCAATATTGTTAATTTTGGTAAAGGTTTATTTTACTTTTTTAAACGTAGTTTTTACGAATGTAGTTGTATAACTTAACTGATTCGTACTTATATAATGAAAACACACACTATTAAATATGAGATTTTTTAGATAGTATTGCACTAATCTCAAACAGAAGATCTGGGGTTTAATAGACACTTATCACTGCATACTACGTACTGACCCATGCATTTATTATATCTGAGTGAATTGAATTCAACCGATTGATAAGTTTATCACAACAGATAGGTAACATATAAAAATAGCTAATAACAACTATCATAATAGGATGCTACCGCGAGCATTCGCCTGTAAGGTAATGAAAAACAAATGAGATTTCAATTTTTTTTGTGACATTACAAGCAAATGGTTGCGATCAGGGAGCTTATTTAAGAGGCCTTATTCCTCTTAATTTTTTTTTTTTCATAAATTAAGTTACGACAAATATTTTGACATAATTTCAACCAGTTGTTTAAAGTGAATAATACTTTTCCCTGAGGTCTAGAAAGTAACATAGCTTTCTCACGCTTTCATTGCGTGCAGTAGAAAAAAAAAAACAGTTTCTGCGTGAATTTTGTAAATTCCCAGTACTTTTTAAACAAAAATTATCAATGAAAAATTCAAACTGTACGTTTTAAATATATACCGATAAATTGCAATGGCCCTGTTCTAAGTAGTAGCATGATAATATATTAAGCAAACATGTTTGATCATAGGGAAAAATGTCTAAAACAATCAGCATTTTTGAACGGATCCTTAAACATAAATAGAAACTGAGAGTAACAGCAGCTCCCTACCGCACAAAACGCAAAATAAATCACAGTTTATTCCCAACCTAACAAAGAAGTCCGCACCGGATCACCTTCCTAATCAAACCCAACAAAACATCCACAGGCATTCCCGTTATTAATTTAGGAAGGTTTATTAACAAAAAAGACAGCAGTACCAGCTTAATGCGAATCAGAAAGGATACAAAGTTTTAATCGAAATGTCGACGAACCAGCGTTGCGGGTCCCTCAGGATTTCTTGTTAAAATAAATTAATTACAAACCGACTATTTACTAATTGAATGGAGAGTAAGCGGTTCCTGTTAATGATGGTAATGATAACACGAGGACTCGTTAATTTGAATAAATACTGTTAACTGGAATAGAAGGTGTTTCGTGTGTGGAAAATTTGGATCGCAACAAACGAGGTTGCGTTTCATGTTAAATTCAATCTTTTATTTATTTATACTTTATTGCAGAAATAATGTGTACATGGTGGACTTAATGCCATAAGAGATTTTCTACCAGTCAAACAGAAACATTTTATGGTGCAGGGCCTGTCAACTAGCAACATTATATACCTATTTATACCAAAAGAAAAACTTATCAAAAGTGAATCTTTTGTTTTACATATGTATTGTGTCTGTTTTTATTTTGAAATTTGATTTAATAATCCAATTGCCTGTTGGTTGTGATCACGGATTCGATTTTTTTTTGAGTGCATGCCAAAGAACGGTCTCAATTGTAAAATCTTAAGAGGCCTTTGCTTTAAAATATATTTTATTTCATATGACAAATATATTGATAATTTCAACCAACTTTTTGAAATGAATAATACTTTTCCCGGAGTTCTAGATAGTAACATAGCTATTTCATGCTTTCATTGCGTGCAGTCGAAAATAACTTGAAAAAAAAAAAACAGTTTTCTGCGTGAATTTTGACAATTTTTGAAACAAAAAGTATCACTGAAAAATTATAATTGTAGGTTTCAAATATATACCATAAAACTGCAACGGCCCTGTTCTAACTAGTCACATTGATAATATGTTAAGAAATATATTTGGTCATAGAGAAAAAAATCTAAAACAATCAGCATTTTTGAACGCATAAGGAGCGAATGGTTTTCAAGAGGAATGCCATTTGATTTAAATAAACCAGTGACTCTATAGTGTCGATATCTTGGGAAAATAATGTCATTTATCGGCTCAATAAGTATAACATGTTTCCTAATATTTATATAATATATATATAATTTTGAAGAGAACTAAAAAATATACCACCGTCTTCGTGTATATAGACAAGTATAGATAGAGATGATAGCTCACCTCAAACCATCAGCCGGCAGCATAGTTTGCAACTCCATTAATTACATTAATGAATGATAACACAACTTCCCTGGCTTCTGAATAGTTGAGGGAGTGCGGTTTTGATCTATGGCCGCGTCAGGCATGGTCACGATGTTGTTGGGGTTTAATTGATACATTTTCCTTTTCACCGACTTGAAAAAGGAAGAAGAATAACCGTAAAATGGGGTTACTTTAGGAAAATTTGGGGCTACTTTGATAGATTTAAAAACGCAAATATTCATTGTCCGATTGAGCAAATGAAGTAACAGGTTAGGTCAATAGATTAGATTAGATTTATTTATTGAAAAAATAGTCATTTTACAAGTCAATTAATTCAATTACAATTTTACAAGTCAATTCAATTACAATTTTAAACATTTCAGCCTTAGGTCTACATTTAATTTAATTTAATATCAAAATATCTCATAATTACATTATTATTGCAAAATAATTATAATTATAATAACATGGCAAAGGTCAACAATTTCCTTGTATTAACTCGTCCACACTGTAACAAGCTAGATCAACAAGCCACGATTTGAGCTTGGTTCCAAATATATTGTCACTTGCAGAAAGTTTTATATGGCGTGGTACCTTATTGTAGATTTTGGCACAGATTATATACAAGTTACTACGTAACAGATACCCCACTTGTTTGGATGGCAGGCGTTGCCACCGCTATCGATGCCCCCTCCCGCGGATGACGCAACGTCATTGGAATGTGCGCTAGGGTTGCCTCCGTTATGTAAACGCTAGATTTTTCTCGTGCCTTCGCTCGTTTGGTCAACCAGTCTAGTCAGCAGAGGCGTGGCGTCCAGACAACCTGATTCCCACTGGGTTGCCCACTTCAGGACGATTGAACACCATTCTCTACGTTCGGTTACCTTTGCATCCGACCGTTCCCTCTTTCCGCTTCTCTGCTTTCCGTTCTCCGCACGCCGCTCTCCGCACGCCGCTCTTCGCACGCCGCTTTCCGCACGCCGCTCTCCGCTCACCGCACGCTGCTCTCCGCTCACCGCACGCCGCTCTCCGCACGCTGCACTACGCTCTCCGCACGCCACTCTCCGCTCCGCACGTCGCTCTCCGCACGCCGCACTACGCTTTCGGCACACCGCTCTCCGCACGCCGCACTCCGCTCTCCGCACGCCCATCTCCGCTCTCCGCACGCCACTCTCCGCTTTCCGCACGCCGCTCTCCACACGCTGCACTACGCTCTCCGCACGCCACTCTCCGCTCCGCACGCCGCACTACGCTTTCGGCACACCGCTCTCCGCTCTCCGCACGCCGCACTCCGCTCTCCGCTCTCCGCACGCCTTTCTCCGCTCTCCGATCGCCGCTCTCCGCTCTCCGATCGCCGCTCTCCGCCCTCCGCTCTTCCCTCTCCGCTCTTCCCTCTCCGCTCTTCCCTCTTCCCTCTTGTTACAGTAATACAAGATGGTTTTTATAGTGCGGTACTCTAAGATGTTCTAGGCAGGGACTTAGACTTACAAAAAGTCTTCTTATTTTTCCTAATATCTAATATTAATCGAGAGAAAGTTAATCGAATTAATTAATCAATTAAAAATTTTATCGCTAAAAATTAATCGACCATTCACTTAATCTTTCGATATTAAATCAATCGGAACTCGTACGATTAGATTAACTAATCGTCAATTTTAATCGTTAATCGAGATTAAAAAGTTAATCTTAATCGTTAATCGATTAACTTTGGCCCATCTCTGCTGGGAGCGCGGAAATCATGTTTTTTCGGTTTAATTATTAAAATAATACAGATTTTGAAAATGTAAGATGTTATACATTATAGTTAACATCTCGTTATGTTATTATTAAAAAAACTGATAACTTTCCCTGCAGTATTTATGACATACTAAGGGTTTATGTTGCTTTTTTGAGGTAACTTTAAAAAAAAAACTATCGAGGAAACTACAAGTAATCGTGTTTCTAAAACATAAGGAATAATAGAGTGAATCTTTAAATATTTTACTTATTGATTGTATAACTAAACATTCAGTAATAACAACACAGCATGGAATCAAACCAACACAATTAATTCGAAAAAAAGCTAGGCGCCCCCATAAAGATTTTTAGAGAAATACCCAGACTTTAATAGTTACGCGTCAATAGTGCCCCAGTAAACGTTAATTCTTAAACAATATCTTTTATTCCGGAGAGTTTAATGTGTTCTGGAACAAATGAAATCATTTTCAATCGTCTTTGTTGCCACAAAAACAATATGCCCGACTTTTATTTTTCTACATCGTACAGCACAGGTTGCGCGGGAAACGTTAACTGTACGCCGTCCGCTCGCCGCAAGGCGTAGCAGCCCACTGACGTTTTTGTCGCGCGGGGTAGCCACTTAGAGATCGGAATGTTTCGCGCGGTCGAAACGCGTGGGGATAGCCTGATTTTGGGCCCGATAACTTCAAGTGACCTTTGAACCTTTGCAAGTCGTCGTTTTGGAGCTAACAACAATCCGGTTATTATTTTTACAGTTATTCTTTTTATAGTTTCCAATGTTGGATCTTACATATTGACAAGCGATCTGTATATACACCGCCGGCAGTGTGAGTATCTTATATTTTCTGAACAAGTTTTTTGCCGGGTGATCAAGGATCAATTTTAAAGGTAGGTACTCGATTGCCACAGAAGGTCAAAAAAAATAAGGACATGGCGTAAAAATACTTTTCCAAAGTAGCCCCTGCATTTTAAAGTAACCCCATTTTACGGTACTCCATTTATTTATTTGGAGAACAAACAGAAATAGATATACAAAAGAAACAACTTACTTAATAATAAATTATGAAATAAACAGTTGTCACTAAGTCAACACATTATTGGATGTATTGTTCTATAAGTATTTACTAACTACACTTATGTGGTGTGTAGTTTTGGATTATACCAAAGGATATTATATCCGTTTTATGCAAAATTTCATATATTTTTAGTTAGTAGCTTTTTAGCAAGTTCGTCTCAAAATGTTGTTTGAGTTTCGGATAGTTCTAAATAGTAATTTTCACATTTACAATTAAATTATTTATTTACAAAACACGGAGCAACAACTATTATAAGGGTAAAGTATCGATAAGCTAGTTTATCGATATGGAAATCCTATTGTCCCTCTCAATGTTCCGATGTCTATTCATAATTAACATACTCAAGTGGACATGTTTAGGCTGATGATGATGATATCAATGAGTGAGTAACATAATAATTACCTTTTAAGATGGATGAAGCAGTTTTTATAAAATACCTCATACTGTCGTCATTGCCAGTGAAGTCCCAAAAGTCAAACACATAATATAAACCTTCTAAGCATATTACCTACATTATGACAAAACGGAACGGTTATTAAGTCCCGTTTTATTATAATAATGTGTGAAAATTGTGTAATTTTAAATCAATATATCTTTTAAGCAAATTTCAAACAGCCAGACCATGTGTAACACAGCCAAAAAAACAGTAACGTGCAATTAACCTTTCCGCTCATATTCTTCATTTGCCGTCGCAGAAACACATTATCCCACTGCATCCACGACCACTATTCATAACGTTTTCAACGACATATTCCATTGACATAGAAATTTTAATGGGGATTTATCATATCTACGTCCTATGTACGTTGCTGATAACATTTTCTGTCAAATTAGTGACATACCCTTGCCTTTGTGAAACAAGTTTCAGTCAAACGTACTTACGAGGCAAATGCAAAACAGCGCGCCAAAAATAAACCGCAAAAAATGCAATTAACCGTAAAAAGTATTATCGCATCGCTGTCAGGTCGGACTACGCTCATATTCGTCATGTTCGTCGCAGTAACGCCTGATCCGGCTGCATCCACGACCATATATTATTCATAACGTTTTCAGCGAAGCGGCCCACACGGAATACTAGAGCTATGTACAGTTCAGTCCCGAATTCGCTAACTAAATTGTTTTCAACGTTTCCGATAGTGTATTTGTCGATTGATGCGGTGCGCGTAGTCGGGGATATGAAAATTGGTATGGTGTTTTTGGTGCTTAATTAGCTTTGTGGGCGTTCATTTTGAGGATGTGCAGTTTTGTGTTCATTTGACATAAATAAATTATCCCTACATATGAACATGGTTATCAAAAAAACTGTCAAGACCGGCTCACGCGCCGCGAGCTACTCTAATAATCTACGCACTGACGCACCTCGGTACGTACGGTACGCTTTTATGCGCGAATTCTGGGTGCGCGTTCATAGCTACTCGAAGTAGCATGTTTACATAAATCATGCGTCAGTCTGTTGCGTCATGACATTAATTTGCTTCGTTGTTGCAAAGCTCAAAAGGGAGAACCTCTATAGTATTTAAATCTGTCTTTTTTTTTTTTTATAAAAAAAAACTGTCTTAATTAAGTTTTTTTATTTATTTCCAGGTTGGCGCAACTATGATGTCCTGTCCTCTCCCGCTGCCGCTGCTGCCGGCCCTTCATCCTCAGCCAGCACTCGCCTCTGACTTTCCTATTCATATTGGAATTAAGGTAACTTTACAAAATAAGAATACATAGATACGTATGTTTGGATTCTCAAACTTTTTAGCCCTCAAAGCGACCCTCAGAGCACTCTTCTCCTCTATGGCATACTGGGGCGCAACACACAGTTTAAGAACCCTTGCATTATTACATTTTTAACACATCAAACCAGATCATCTGTCTATAAAAATGTATCGATAAGTGCGTTTATCGACACACGAACTCACTATCTGGCATTTCTTTTCGTCTCCAAATATAAGAGTTATATACATTTATAATTATAAGCATTGAGAATAGTAGAGTGATGTAGAGAAATAGTATTAGATTTGCTAAAAACATATAGCTGATTTTTATTTAAAACGGTCTAAAATAGCGCAATGGTTGAACTAAATATTTTGATCGGTTTAAGATAGAATTTTACCTAAATTATGATATGGCGATTCATGAAATAGTTATTGATATGATCAACGTAAAGGTTGATACACCAGAATTAGGTATAGTAGTCTAAATCTACAGTAGCTTATTAAAAAACATAAATGAGAAGTACATAAAAATGGTATGTTTGATAAAGAACTAACTAAAGTACACAAATTTCACTACAAATGAAAGAAAAAAAATACTCATAAATCATAGTTTGGTAACGTCCTATTAGCAACAATAACGTGACTGTAACCATGGCAGTATTCATTTCCAATATTTTATACATTCACAATATTTGTATCAGTAAATACTAACCACATTCGGATACATCTTCGCTCGAATCGCCTCGGGGCTCCCAAATTATCTTCTTTCAGGGCAAGGGATACATTGTACGCTGAAAATTAAACGAGGTACAAAATAATTAAATTCTTATCAAAATATCGTGATTATTTAATGTGAACTAACAAAGGCTTTAAACGCTGCCTGGGCTGTTCTGTTAATTGCACGGTTTTTCGTTGGAAGGGTTTAATACGGCCTAATATTATCGTAAATCGTTGCGTGTTTGGAACACTAGTGTGTTAAGTTTACGTGTGACGAAACAAATGAATGGAGTGTTAACTTTCGTGAGGCATATTTAATTATTGTATTAAGCGGTTTACACTCACGTGAAATTTCACTTAGTGACAAAGTTGCCGCGCCGGTGTATAGCAGTCCCTGATGAAGAGCTCCATATGAGTTAGAAACATTTCGTGCCGTTCCTGACAATTTCACGTGAATGAAAAACGAAAACAATAATTGAATGATTTTTTATTTGTTTTACTTTGATCAGTCAATCTTGTACGTGACATCGTTGAGTGTTATTATACTAATAGTTTACTGAAACTGACAATATATAAACCATTTCATACTTAGTTGGATCGCGTTGGATATAAATAACCAAATAGTTACGTATGGCTAGCATAACTTTTCGTGATTTTGCTTATCACGCGACTTAGCGTCACCTGTTTTGCTCACACGGTATTGAAAAGAAAGCGACAGGTAGTATTTCTCGTGCGACAAAGAATCGCGTGTCACAGACGTGCTGAATAGTTAATATCCATTCTTAAGACAAAATTAACTTACGAGGTTTTTCCCACCACATTAAATTTAAAAGTAGTTTTTTTTTATTGTTGTTGGAATACAATATTCTGTGTGTGTTCTTAAAATATGAATAACTTTTCACATTTTCATGTCGCTAACATCTAGCACTAAAACGACTTGTTATAAACGTCCCTTAAGTACTTAAATTCACCAATTTTATGTACGCGCAGACTTAAAAATAAAGTAATTTGGCAACTCTCTGTCCTTTTTGCTTCTCATCCAATGTTTTAAGTCTAAAGTCGTTTGCTCGACGCAGGTAGGGAAAAAATATATAATTTAATCCACTCGCCCTCTTCGTCGAGTTTCAGGCAACTTAAATTGCGAATATATCAAAGCTAAATAATATTAAGTAAGCAAAAGAATATAAGGTAACTTTGAGAGCTGAGACTTGGGATTAGGGTGGGTTTACACTGAATGTAATACCGTTTGTAACGTAGGCAAATATTTGTTGAATCTTTTTAATGATAACGAATGATGGTAGTTGTGGATATTTTTATATGCGTTTTGTGACATGTAATAACTGTTTATTGGGGAATTTATTGTACATATAATATATTTTGGTTATTAGTAGAAAAACATGTTACTTTTACAAGGTGGACCGACGACCTGGTTAGAATCACGGGAAGCAAATGGATGAGGGCGGCGCACGACCGATCATTGTGGAGAACTTTGGGGGAGGCCTTTGTCCAGCAGTGGACGTATACAGGATGATATGATGATGATGTTATTTTTATTTTACGGGAAATGGACTGTAGCCCATGATTCACTTTTGGACATTATTATAACCTTTGCTTCAACCGTCTTGATTCCCTTGACACTGCCCACAGCGCGCCGCAAGATGCGCTAATAGCCTATGCACCAGCACGAAGTGGTACAGATCCATTTTCGAAACTTACCTTCAATTCTTTCCTCCTTGCGTCGTTTTTCTCCGAGCTGAGCTGAGCTGAGGATCGTGACCTCTCCTTTGCAACACTATCTCGTACGACCTTCTTCCATCTGTTTCTGTCTGCGGCGGTGTGAAGGGCGCTGTGAACTGTGGAGTCAAGAGCGGAGCGGATCTGGTCGGACCAACGTATTGGGCTGCGTCACAAAACAGATAGGTACAGAAATCAATCTACATATGTACAAGCGCGCTCGAGCAAACGCACACATAAACATTGCTCACGGATACGATATCTCGGACTAGTTCGGACCAGTGCGAGCGCGAGTGTCATCCACTTGACGTGTCCGTGAGCAATGTCTATTGTGTGCGTTTGCTCGAGCGCGCTTGTATGTAAATTGATTTCTTTACCTATCTGTTTTGGCGCTGCGTCCACGAGGCCTTTTCCCATCTACTTTGCCGGTCACGATGAGCCGCTCAAGGTTGCCACCGCCTTTTCTTGCGATGTGTCCGAAGAATTCCAAGACTGCGGAGACACTCGGATGACAGCCGCGAGGAGATTTTGAGTTCCCGCAATATGGAGACGTTAGTCCGAAATGCATCTTTCTCCAGCACCACAATTCTTGACAATTTCAGAACTTGCCACTGCCGACAGCGTGCCGCGTGCTGCGTTAATTGCCTGCTAGGCCTGTATTGGCCAAATTGGGACTGTCTGACAATACAGATTGTAGAATGTGTGGCGAGGAGGCAGAGACAATGAAGCACATACTGTGTGGATTTCATGCCCTCGCCAGACTTAGAATGAAGGAATTCGGTATTGGTTACCCCAAACCGAAGGAATCCAGGCACTACCAACTGGTTCCATCATCAGATATATGAAGGTGGTGGAACAATCTTTTGAGTAGGCGCGATAGGGGTAATTACACAAAAGATCCCATTGGGTCGAAGTGTATCCGCAAGGACCCCTTCCTAATAAGATAGGATAATAGCCTGTACACCAACACGAAGTGGAACAGTTCCGCCTTTTTAACTTACCTTCAATTTTTCACAATCTCGAATAAAAACCTCAGTCTCTGTGCGCGGCGCCTAAGAATTCTCCTCCTTAAGTAAACGTCACACCAGTATCAATATTTGAGATGAACTCCTACCCAATTGCCTCTGCGAGTTAACCGTCTTAATTTCTAAGTATTGATTCGTATACCTTCAAGTTTAATTAGTTTCCAGTTTTGAGACGTTTGGCTCATTTATCAGAATTTCGACTTTGCCATTGTGGACCCTGTAACGTTGTCTGAGTGATTAAACTTGCCAAGTGTTTGGTTTAATTATTGTTATTTTGATCCATGTAATTTCATTTGTTTATGTTTAAGACGATTGTGGTGAGCTTCTTTAGATTTGGAATTGGGTATTTTTGTAACTTTAAAAAAGTTACTAAATAGCAAAGCTCAAAGAAAAATTTAAAAAGCGTAACCTGGTGGAAGAGACCGGGAATCGAACCCGGTACCTCTGGAATACCGGTCCAGCGCGTTAAACTTTCCACCACCCTAACGCCCAGGTAGCCCCTCGATTTTTTTCTTATGCTTTGTGTATCGATCTTTGCATTGTTGATTTGAAAGGCTTTACACCTTACCTCAATATAAAAATTGAGGTGTTTACCCACATTGATAAAAAAAAATTAGACCATAACATGTTTCATAAATTTATGAATATATAAGATATATATGGGATAATGAATATATAATATACGGAATAACTGGTTTACGGCTCACTTTCGTTGGTTGATAACTCGTTCGGTATACGTAAGCGGCAACGCAAGAAGTTGTTCATTCCTTCATCTGCCCAACTATTAAAATATGGAACTCTTTGCCGGCTCATGTGTTTCCTCCTTCTTATGACATGGGACTCTTCAAACGAAGCGTGAAGAAGCATATTAAAATACTTAAACGGTTTTACTTACGTCGTAGAAGTCTAATATACTCGACATGTTTCGAATCGGTTAAGAGTTTTAAAATTTATAATTTCCCCGAGTTCTAGGTGGTAACATAGCTATTTCATGCTTTCATTGCATGCAGTCGAAAATAAGTTGAAAAAAAAACTAATTTTCCGCGTGAATTTTGTCATTTTCGAGTAGTTTGTGAAAAAAAATCATCAATGTAAAATACAAACTGTAGGTTTCAAATATATACGTATACCAATAAATCTCAATAGCCCTGTTCTATGTAGTAACATCAATAATATATTAAGAAACATGTTTGATCATGAAGAAAAATGCTTAAAACAATCAGCATTTTATTAGAAATAAGGCCTCTTAAGTATTTTAATATGCATTCTAAGACTCACGGTAGTATATATAACATAATATTATTGTGCAGGTAAACATTTACTGATAGAAATAGATAGTATGATGGAAAAATAACAAATACGCTTTTATTCAAAAATTTAGTTAAGCTAAGTTGTTGCCGAAAGTATTTTCAAACAGCTTATAGCAGGATAACGCTAAACTCTCTAGTGCAGAAAGTGCAAACACATGTGCCAGGCATTATAATAAAAACGGGATCGAGCGCGTCCCGGTGCATAAGTTAACTCATTAAACACCAATTTCCCGAAACATCGAGTAAAATATGAAAAGACGCTTCGAAACTTCGCCCAGGAGTTTATAAAGAACGCTCGAATACCGTTACTCAAATACTATCGTGTCAACCTAATTTGCTCTGTTGATTCAATTTTCGGAACCATATTTCAGTAGTCACGGTCGAGATTTCAATTCATACATAATATTTGAATAAATAAATATGCATGAAACCAATTTATACGGCTACTGCGATATCACGCGTAAGAGGTCTTAAGTCGCTTTGAATTTGAAAGGGACTTACATCGTTTTTTGGTGAGATGGTAGTGCGGCCGAACCACAATATCAGTGCCTCATTAGAGGCGCCCCGCTGCTACGGCGTAGCGGCCTACGAGGCTACGCTTGTAGAAGAGCTACGTTGTTCACGGCAATTGCTACACGACACCTTTCCCTTATGTAACTAGGCCGCTTTGTATGCCTTTTAAACTTATATGCAAATTTTCTTTTATGTTGTCATAACAATACATAATTAGATTATCAGCATTGCATATAAAGAAATGACATAAATGTGAATGAAAACAAAATATCTAGAAATATAAAAAAAAATTGTACATTGTGTCGAAAAAAAAGTTAAATAAGTAATAAGTAACATATGTATATTTTCCGTATTTTATTGTACTCGTACTTGACCGTTGCTTAAAACCACTCGCTTAAGAGTAGCAAAAAACAACGATTTACTTAACTGTTTTGGTTATTACAAAGTTAGAGAACTGATTCAAATATGAATGTGCATAACTAATGAGGTCGTTTTATAAAAAAAAAATAAGATGTTTACTAAAGATTGATTAAGTATAACAAAATTTTTATTTTATTCATCATAAAACATAGTTCCACGGAATCACACTCGAGTCGACTTTATTTTTAAAATTTGCTTTATTTCTATCGAATAATCCAGACACCTTTACTCAAAGGAAAACCACCCTATTTACCTCAAACAAACAGAAACAAATGTAAGTGATTAAAAACACAATATACCCAAAGACAAGTAAACAATCTTTTCATCCCGGCTAACGAGAAGCGACGTCGCACAAAAAACGGGCAAATATTAGTGCGGTAACATTAAATAACAGGCATTATCCTGGCACAATATAAACGTCGCAACCTGGCACAATAAGCGCTCGTCAGTAATGGCCGCCCGTCCGTCATCCGCCAGGGCCGCCAACACGACACTTAGAAATAATAATTTACAAACATAGATTATTTATTCTAATCATAATCGAAGTAATCTTGAAATGTTCAACTGTCTCAGTATCAAAATTGGTTAAAGTCTGTCTAGCCGTTTCGGCGCTTGGAAGACGCAAAGTTTCATAATTTGGTATGAAATGATACAACCATAGGTGGGAGTGAAAGGTTAGAGCGCGCTCTCTCGCTTCCACATGTGAATACCGCTCACCGCCGATGTTGTAGGTTGAGAAGTCATACATAGAACGAGCAAATATTTGAAATGAAATGAAATGAAATGAAATAATTTATTCCAGAATTCGAGATTCCATAAATAATAATTACAATTATATAAATTAAAATTAAAACACAAAAACAAAAACACAAAATACAATTTACAAATACACATTGACAAATTACCCACACATAATTAGCCACGGGTTACCCCGGCCCCGTGACCACAGGCTTATGGTAGCCTCTCCAGCGCTCGTGGAGCGGACTGGCATCCCACTCTCTCGCCACCGCCAGCGCGGCAGCCGGAACATTGCGCGCCACGCGTTGTTGTACTGCACTCGCATGTCGCTCAGCGCGGCGCAGGTGGGCGATTCTCCGGGCCGAGCTATTTTGCTTGACTTCGGTGGTCAATTTTATTTTTCATATTTTTAATTCGTGACTTTAATATATGAAAACGGCCTAATTTAAAAAAAATATTGGTAGCAAAGGCCCTCTTCTGAACTTAGTGGTTCAAAAGATATTTAAGATTTTACAATCACCGAAATCAAAGGCTCAATACTTCATAGTTTTCGATGTGTAGCTGCTGAAATGACGACCCTTAGGAATATTTGTAGTGTCAGGCTGTTGAGGCATAATACCCTGATGCACCAGTTCAACGAGATGGGTAAACCATGTGCTAAAATGCCAATGAGATGCCGGTGAAAGCAGCCTAACGAACAGCAACCCACCGAAATTAGTAAACAAGAGAATCATAGTCAGAACTATGCTGCATTAACAAAATCACGATTATAAGCATTGAGGAACCGATTAAGGGGCATGGCAATATAGAAATAATGTAAAACCAGTTGGTTTTATCGTAAAAATTGATAGCGGTGGCAATTTTTATTGACTTCAGTGGTCAAAAATTACACCGAATCCATGGAAATGAATTCCACCGATTTCAAAATTTAATGTTTTTTATCGATTTAAGGAATACTAAAAGTAATATAGACACGAACAAATTATTATGGACTTACATTCTCCCGGAGATAGTTTATTCACTTATAAAATTGCAGACACACAATCACTGAACAACACAAATTGTTCCACCGAATTCAACAAAACACGTAACCAAATCCACCGAATGATGAACGAACCCACACGAACTCTACCTACAAGCCATTGAGCCGACGTCTACTCTCAGCGGCGATGAGAACGCAACTGAAGCTAGTTGCTTGCGAGCTGCGGGTTTCTTAGTATACTTCTTTAAGGCAGTGCTGACGTGTTTGAAAGTTTCCACCGAAATCACTAGTTACCCTCGGACGCTCCGAAAAATTGTTTTTATTTAAAATGTTTAGCAGATAAATTATATCCATAGGAACAAAATGATTAAGAAACTAATGCTGAATACGGGAACACATTTGAAATCATAGTATCCAGACCCAATATCCAGTTATGATTTTTTGTTTCAACAAATCTGGTAAGCGGACGCTCCCAGTGAACGTTAATTTTTGTAATAACTTTTTTTTATTGTCACGTTAATGAATTATCATGAAATGTTTACATAGCTCGCCAGACGAAACAAACCGTTAGGTACTAGCTTGATTTTATTCAGAAATATTCGATGGTAAATTTAACCATTTTCAAGCCCGGACACTTAAAAATGCCACTCCTGAGAAATGCCCAGGTGTACCTAGACCACAGTTCTACTGTGTAGACGCTAGTGCAATAAGAGAGGAAGAGTTGCCTCTTGACGCCCTCACTGCATTTGGCGAACCTCCTGGCTAGCATATTGGCTCGCACCGCTATGGCTCGTCTTTGCCTCCCAATGTCCTTATCGTCCTTCATACTGGACAGTAGAATGTGGCCTAAGTATTTTACTTCCTCTACTCGACGCAACTGCTTTCCGTTCAGCAGCAGTGGAGGTATTGCGGACGGTTTGTTGGCAGCTTCCATGAGCATATACTCTGACTTGTCAGGGTTGTATGCCATGTTGTGCTGATGGGCGTACTTCTCGCATTCGGCCAGTAGTTCCCGCATAGCCGCTATGGATGATGCGAGCAACACCATGTCGTCGGCATACGACAAGTGGTTTGTCATGGTGCCATTAATGGAGCAGCCCACTTCGGTCCGGGTCAGGGCCTCTGACAGTCCATCCATGTAAACATTGAACAGCGCCGGCGACATGCTGCCTCCCTGTCTTACGCCGCAATTCAAGCCGGCAGCTGCAGACAGTGTTCCCTTCCATCGCACGAAGTTTCTTTGCTGAGAATACCACTTATCGAGCAGATTAACAACAGGTGTGGGGGTTTCTCTTGCTCGCAACTTTGCCTTTGGTGATCCACTCTGTCGAAAGCCTTGCTCAAGTCCAGGAAACAGGCGTATACGGATGTTTTCCTGGATTTATAGTACCCCACAATCTGCTTGAATGCGTAGATAGCCGAGGTTGTTGAGACATTACTCTTGAAACCGAACTGGTTATCAGTTAGTGGTTAACATATTAGTCAGTTAACATTTAATAACAGGTTTTATCCTGTGTAAAATATAACCGTCGTAACCTGCACCTAAAGCGCAACTGTGACTGTGACACGTGACTCTTTCTCGCGTGAGATATATTACCTATCTTTTTCTGTGCAGTACAGTGAGAGAGTAACGGGTGAGGATATGTCGTGCGATTAGAATCTCGAAGCAAAACGAAATAACAGGCATTATCAATTATCATGGCACAATATAAACGTCGCAACCTGGCACAATAAGCGCTAGTCGGTAATGGTCGCTCGCCCGCACTCGCCAGGGGAGGCACTGCATCTCTATATTATTATATAGTAGTCTTCCACAAAAAAAAACACTTATTACCAAAACAAACAATTTCAACAAAAATCTATTATTTTAAGGGTGGCCTTATATGAAGGGATAAAGGGAAGACTGGCTAAGTCACATTTGCAATATTTTACAGTTCAGACAATTGAGTTTTATGACTGCATGGCGTAAGTAAAAATATAACAAAAAAGATCGGGACTCAGGGAGTTTTAATCCTGTTTTAGAAAGTCATACGATGTACGCAAATTTTGTTGCAGACTAAAAAACATTCATATGAAAAAAAGGGAGGATTTCCCCTTACCTCTTCAAAAGTGGTATTTATTCTCAGTTTCACGTTACAAAACAAGACCAATAAATCTGTGGACAACAATCACTTTTCACTTTCAGTCAGAATTATCCATTGCTTGCTTTTATTGTTTTAATCGCTTTTCACATATAAAAACAGCTATTAACTCCAATAATGCTCAATGGACAGTAAAAAGATGCTGTTCCAAATTATTAACATAGGTAATGAAATCTAGCTTAAAAATAATAAAAGCGAATGCTAGTGTGCGTGAAGGCTATAAGTAAAGCAAAGCCCCCATTACATTGAGAGCAACCGGCGTCAATAGCTGGTTAAAAAAAAAAACAAAACAAAGGTAACCATTGCAGTGCCAACCCTAGACGAGCTTTAACCACAACTAAGCGCGATTCACAATCGATATTTATATTTTATTCTGTAGCGATTATTAGGATCAAAATCTACTTCAAGTGAAGTTACAGTGGTGTATAAATTGACTGATATTGCGACTTTCTTAACAAAGACACTGTAATTAATGTTGGTATTTTGTTACAAGATATGAAATAGGCTGGCTAAGTTGGATTGTTTTTTTTTCAACGAGGTTTTAGATATTTTATGTGTAGGATAGGATATTCTATTTTACCGCCTGGTGTAAATTAAAGTAGAGGGTGATAGGTGGCTAATTATAGTAGTTTGTTTAAAATATTTTTAACTTTGTGGTAGAAGCGCACAATGCTAGCGGATCTCCTAGATTTTTTCCTAGTTGTTGCTTATTTACGCAAAATTGTCCATTTAATATGTACTTTGACAAAAAAAATGAAAGTATTAAAGTTTAACTAGAAGTCCACGGTTTCACGCTCGATTTCACGATAGCTTACCTTAAAACACGGAAAGGTTAAGCAAGGCTAAAACCGGTAAAATAACCCAAAACTGCGGCTGATCGGCGCTCACCGCAATACCATTCAATTGGTCCGTAGTATCTTAACCGACCAAACTGTTGATCACTACGATAATACATGACAGAGTAATTATATTATTAAAACAATCGTGAGACACCTTTAATAATTATAAAAACGATTTATACTTGTATGAATATGAACTCATATGGAGCTATTATTCATCAGGGGCAGCTATCCGTGCTGCTACGCGACTCGCGGCCACTGTTGTTCGCACTGGTTATCGCTCTCATCGCCGCCCTCAGCGCTCCCGTAGATAGCGCGGCGGGAGGAGGGAAGGGCTCTTGCACTGTCACTACTGGACTGTCTGTCACTGTATTTTCAATACTACCCACTGATACTATAGTTAAGTGTGCGTATACGCACACTTAACTTTGAAACAGGACGTTTCTGTAAATTTTTACGTGAGGTTAAACCGTTTTTATATTTAATTATTACACAACGGAACCTTAAGTGTAAGTTTCCAATGCGACAAAACGTCTGGATTTCCTTACAAATTCCATAGGTATAAAATATTGTCACAAATGCATTCGTGATCTAATAAGGTGCTGTAATTTTGGGATGGCATACCAAAATTATTGCTATCCCAAAATTACACCACCTTATTCGATCAAAAAGCTCGAAAAAAGAAAGGGATGAAATGGAGCTGAAAGTTTTTATTAAAATCCATCATGTCATCCTTTTATCTTGTTTCATCTACTCCGTGTAGTTTGCGTGACAAACGTTTAAGATATACATATCGTACAGCTGCAAGTCGAAAGATACACACTAATAAAAATAAAATGCTTCTTTCCTCGTTTCTTAGACTACAGTGACCTCAAAGAACCGTATACACCCAACTGTAATCCCAGTATTGCAACAGTAGATATAAGTCGAAGCAGTAAGTAAGTGAACTACGTCTCTACAGCGAGCCTTATGCGACACCATACTGCACGGACGGATGAAGCGGCTCAAAAACAAAAGATAAATAAATAACGCATATACGAAAATATTGCACAAACTTATGTGTTACGAATGTGTTATTTTAATTGTTTTCCGTAATTTTTAGGGATGCTGTAAATTAAACCTAAATAGCTTTTATACAATGAGTATTATAATTATATTTCCTTCTTATTTGCCTTCTGTATCCGTCAAAATCCGGTGGATACAAGTAGCGTGCGTGCGGTTCGTTATTTATTTATTATTTATTTATTTATTCTAATTAGTTGCACAGCATTACAGTAATTAAACTAAGGCACTGTGAACTACAAAATCGTACATAAAATAGGTTGCGTCGTCTGATCTGGCGCAGGATTCGGAACTTATGGCCGGTTATGCCCGATTGCCCGGTTATGGATTTTTGAAAGATTTAAATTCAGCAGTAAGCTCAGGGCAAGACTCAGACTGTAAGCAATCACGTTTACTGCCAAGCACTGCGGGCATATGACAATCGAAGAGCAATCCGAAGGTCCTAGTTGTATTACTGTTTTTCTATATTCACTGTCCTATCGGTGCTGTCGTTAAGTCTTATTTGTGCCACGTACAACAACTTTATTTTTTCATGTGCCACCATAACAAGGCTGAAAGTTTTCCAATAAGGACCTCCCAATAACTTTCGCTTATTACCCACGTGACAATTGATTGCAATGGCTCTTTTTAACTGACTTCTGGAGTTTCAAGATCCAAGGACGTACGAAACACATAAGGAGTTGAACATTTGTCTGAAAAAGGACAAGATATTGAAAATAGATTTAATTGAGGAAAAAAAGAGGAGGAGTTATTATTTTGATTGTATTATTGTTTTTTTTATGCTATGATAAAGCTTGAACTCAGACTGACCCGATTTTTATGTTAACCCGCATAAGGTCCGTAGCGATGCGTATGGGTGCTTGCTACATAGCGGGAAACGGTGCTACGGGCTACGGCGTAGCACACGTAGCGAGCTGGAGCTAAATTCGAAAACCATTTTATTTATTTTCATCATCATCATCACTTCACCATCACTACCAGCATCATCACCAAACTATTTCATGAATTAATTCCTACCTATGCACACACACCCATCTCAGAATCATCTACGGAGCCGACAATATTCCAAAAGGCAGCTCTTTATTGTTACCTAGAAACTTATTTCAATCATTTCGCAGATTCTTTATTCCTCTATCATACATTTTTCACAATTCTTGCAAATATCATCCTATTGTTTAGGTTAGTTTTGTTTTATAACTATCGCAAATAGTTGACGGTTGCAAAGAAAAATATTAATATAAAGATTTTTCGGCGAAATAAAAATTGCTTTCTACAAAATAATTTTTCAGCGATGAATGATTGTAGGAGTCAATATAGACCCATTCCAAAACGATAATTCGATTCGGTGCGGGGGTGTGTGTGTTCATTTTGTATTTACAGTCTGTTTTTTTCTTAAGCACACATTTGACAGTTCTTTGTTGATGTTTGTAAGTGATGTAGCTAAGACATATTGTTTTCCAAATCTAACGATTATGAATGGTTGATCGAATCGACTTTATCGACGAACTTTTTTTTCAAACCTGCATATATCTTTGTTTATTTTGTGTAAATCTATATTTTTTGAGCAACGAGCCGTCGGTCTCACTGGAGCGTTCTGTGTAAAATAGTAATTTGTTTTATTGTTCTTTCTTCAGGTTATCAATTTATCGGTTAAATCAATTTCGACAATTTCTACCATTTAACTTCAATTCCGTGATAAGAAAAAATATAACATGAACTCAATTCTATCAAATAGAAAAACTACCACGTCATTGCTTGGTTTTTTTTATGAAATTCAATAGGTCGTGCAGATTTACGTTATATGGGTCCTGCGATATGTCAAAATAAATGTGTGTATAAAAATATCTGACTATAGTACCTGTGATCTCGTATACAATTTGTATTGTATTTTCTAATTGTGAGAGAAGCCCACAACAACATTATTACGAAAAACTGTAACGATCTCCTTCCGTTGTCTCTGCCCCTCGCAGCCTTTCCCTCGAATTAATTTTTAACACCACGGGCCTATAATTGGGCGTTTGCGTGTCGCTTCCAATGCTTCGGTAGTCCAGTCAATGAGTGTTATTTTTAACCTCCGAAAAAAAGCGGTTTAATATGTGTCTGCATCTGTGGCATCATAGCTCCTAAATGGATGGTCCGATTTTAATGCTGTTTTTTTAATTGCAAGCCTTGTCTGTCGAGATGGTTCTTAGTTACGTTTGGCTAGGCCGGGAATTAATAATAAATATGAAATAACTTTAAATAAACTAAATTCAAAATTAAAATAAAAAATCTGGCCCATCCAAAAATTAATACATTTTGGATAATAATAATAATAATAATAAAGCTTTATTTTTCCATGCAAAAAACAATTTACAATATTAATATAATTATAAAACAATTGATTTAACATAATTCACATAAATTTCATTCGAGTTGACTAAATAAATATTTACTTAAAATATTATTTTTGTATGGACCCCCTCTGGGTAAAAGCCTCCTCCAAGGTATACCACTTCGCTCTGTCTTTGGCGGTAGTTAGCCAGTTTCGGCCTGCTATTGCCGCAATTTCATCCGCCCATCTGGCGTGTGGGCGGCCTCTCGCTCTTTTTCCCGAAGGTCCAGACCATTCTACTGATCTCCGAGTCCATCGGTTATCTTCGTACCTAGCGATATGACCTGCCCACTTCCATTTACTCTTTAGCACGACTGATATGGCGTCCGTAACTTTAGTTTTATTACGGATCTCTTCATTTTTCACCTTAGCTTTGAGTCTCAGTCCCATGATGCTTCTTTCCATTCGTCTTTGATTGGTCTGTATTTTGTTTTTAGTTACTGTGTCTATTATCCAAGTTTGACACCCGTAAGTTAGACATGGTAGTATAGCCGTATCCATAACAATTTTTTTAGCTGTTAGTGGCAATTGTGACTTAAAAATATCTTTATGCGCCCAATATTTCTTCCAGGTGATTGCCACTTTCCGCTCTACCTCTTCCAGGTTTCTGTCTTTTTGAAACGACATTTTGGATATAAATAGAAAAACATAAAATAAACGATAGGAAAAGTGTAAATGAAAGTGGAGTGTGTACGTAAGCTGATTTTATTTCTCATAGTCAATATTTTTGAATGTCGTCCTAATTAGTATATTGTTTACGTATTTAACATTAACTTATATTAAACGTAAACAAAATAACGACTACTTCTTCAATATTCTTTTCTAATCCGCGCTAATGTATTTAGACCAAAAGCTAAATTGTATTTGTTGAACTAACTGTAACATTGTCACATAGAAGACAAAACGACTTATAATTAAATTGTCTGTAGGCTCTGAGTCCATATGTGCCAAATGTATTGAGATAAAATATGATATTCACACCTCTGGGAAAAAAACCTACTTAACTTGGGTCTAGTAAAATTATGATGCAAAGAAAAATAAATCGCTAAATACCCGTCCTCGTTGACTGGACTATACTGCCTGCAGCGCAGCGTGGACACGACAAATTAACGAAACCTACTATCTGATGTACGCTAATTATAATTTCGGTTCTATCAGGGTCGTGTACCGGTACAGTCAGCAGCAAAAATACCTAGGTATTAACGCGCTCACAATTATCTGCACAACCCTTATTCTCGGACAATAAAGTCCATGTGTAGGTGATCAATCCAAATGGGTTAGTAGGGAGAAAACGAAAACTACATACCTATAAAAGATAGGAAAATCTGTTCTTCTGCGGAGATTTTAGATTTAATAGAGACTGCATTAATTTTTTTATAAATATTATACATAACCGGGAATTGATCATTGTTGAAATTCTGTGAGTAATCGCATATCGTATTGTAACATTCTTTACAACGATTTAGACCGAGTTATGTATGAAATTATGTATAATTATGAGATTAAAAAATAATAATGCAGTTGTCATTACATCTTAAATCGACGCTATGGTTCCTAGGAACAGATTTCCCTATCTCTTATAGATTGTGACTTCTCTCTACTGACCCACTTGGATTGATCACCCTGTATAATAAATAAATATTAAATAAATAAATATTAAGGGACAATCATACACAAATCGACCTAGTCCCAAACTAAGCAAAGCTTGTACTATGGGTACTAGACGACGATATACATATTATATAAATACATATATAGATAACATTCATGACCCAAGAACAAATATTTGCACAAATATTTGCCCCGGCCGGGATTCGAACCCGGGACCGCCGACTCAGTAGGCAGACAAACCGAGCCAAACGCATCGTCAAAATATAATTTTGAGAACCTGGCGTGGGTAGCAACCTCTGCTGCTAACTATACGTATCTGTTTGCTTATAATGTTTATTAACGTATAGGTAGGGAATATCTATGAAATTATTTAGTCGACGTTGAAGTCGTAAATCATGACGTTCGCTTGAGGATGATATCTATAAGGAATGAGGCCAACCTAGCTAGATAGATTAGGTTTACTTATGATGCAAATAACGTAATACATATTTATTTAAACTTTATTGCACAAATGGAAAACTTATGCTATTAGCTTAGTGCGTTTCTAACAAAATAAATAAATAATAAATAAATATCAGACAACCTCGCACAAATCGACCTAGTCCCAGATTAAGCTCAAGAAGGCTTGTGTTATGGGTACTAGACGATATACATACTTGTACAGATAAATATATACTTAAATACATAGAACAACCATGACCCAAGCACAAATATTCGAGTTCATCACACAAATATTTGCCCTGGCCGGGATTCGAACCCGGGACCGCCGGCTCAGTAGGCAGGTCTCTACAAACTGAGCCAACCGCGTCGTCGTAGTGATGTTTTATTACGCTGGAAAGGAAACCTATACTTGAAGGCTCAGGCGACTACTGACGGATACAAGTAAATCTCGAAGTTAAAAATACTAAACCTAATTAATTAGGATACGTAATTTTACACACTTGAACATTTTAATAGTTAAAAGCATATACGTTTGTTGACTCCATACATTGTTTGAGCTTACACCGTGCATGCATTATTCATAGACTAAAATTTCGCTGGAGCTTTTTAAGTTTTCAGGGAGTGCATATTAGCTTAAATCTGGTTGTTTCGTTTACATTACACTACCGTTTTTTTTGGAAATGGTTTATTATAAGCGTTTGTATTTTTTACTTTGTTCAGAACGTGGTCTCTCTTACGCGTTTAATCCAATTAAAAAATTGTTTGGGCTTTTTAATTAGATAATCCCAGTTTTTTTTTCTGTAAATATTTAATTAGGTTTAGTTATTAGTTTTATTATTATTTTGATGCGCTATTGTTCATCTTATTACATGTATATTTTGCCTACATTTTATAAAAGAAAACTTATAAAGTTCTTAGTTACTCGTAGGATTAAAATCCAAGGCCTAATTAAATCTGACAAAGAGTTCTTACTAATATTCCCGTGTTTCATGAAAGGAAAAAATAAAATTACATAAAATTTATGTAATAATTACATTAAAATTCATGTAATTATAATTGCATTTAAAACTATTTTATAATTAGACAGATTACCTACGAAAGTTTCAATAAGACAGAGTCTTATCTCGATTTCTTATCAAGTCTTAATGTCGACGAAGGAACAAGCTCGTCATCGACAATAAAAGCTCGGGTCGCGTGCGCCTGCGCCGGAAACGGCGCGTGGCAACACTTCCGGCGTTCCCGGAAGCGCCGATCGCGCCGCCGCCGATTAAGTAAACTGTCCGAGATTTCCCAACGATATTGTTAACATTTTATATTTTTCCTTTAGTAAGAAGTACTGTCCTTTGCCCGGCAGTGGGATATTGTGGGATGTAGGGATATTGAGCTCAGTATAATAATAATCGAAGCTTTATAATATTAAAGAATATAATAATAATAATAAGGAGAGACACTGCTATAAGACACTTTTCCTTGTAGACGTCCGGCTGTCTCAAACAATAGCCCAGTAGTTAGTCCATCGCATCTCGTATGCAATAGCCTAGTAGTGTTTAGACTTCATACAACCACAATACGAGTAGTTCTTACATCTAGCGGGTGCGGTCTGTGTGCGTCCCATGACACAGGCAGGGGAAGCATCCGCATGGTGTACCCCTTACATTTCATTAAATTGTCGAAAGGGCCTCTGCACGTTGGCTTCGGCTCCGTGCACGCCTCCCAAGGGTCCGGGACACCATTGTCCCGTAAATGGGTGCGACATACATAATAAGGAGTACTGTATAAAATTTTATGTATCACCTTTGAATGTATTTTATACTTAGAAATTACTTTGCAGTGAGCGTTTTTTCGTTGTTATATGTTACTAGCTGCGCCGCGCGGTGTTACCCGCTCATCCCACGGGAACACTAAATTTTTTCGGGATAAAAGTAGCCTATGTGTTAATCCAGGGTGTCAGCTACCTTCATACCAATTTATCAATCATGACACCATGGAAAGCTTACTTTAGTCTGGTCTCTAATTAAAAAAACAAAAACAAACGAACGAACGTTGAGCTTTGACATTATTGACAGCTTATTTTTTTTTGAGAATAGGTCGCACACTACAACTCTTAACAGGCATAGTTGTCATAGATTTATTTTATGGTTATTTTATGTATTTTATTATATTTCTTTACATACATAAAAATAAAATCAAATATTTTTTTTAGAATGTACACGACTCAAAGCTTTCTTGATCTCTATATAAATTTCCACCCGTTAGATATACATATGAAATGTTGTCAATTCTGACAAACCGGAAAAATCCAGGTTGAAACATCATTTCAGTCCCATTTTTCGCGTCGGTAAAGACTCCAATTCCCACTCTGTTAGCATCATGTCTCAAATTGCGCCACTGCCTAACTTCTTTAAAGGAATATCCGATCAAACGTTGGCGTAAACTAATTCCGCGAGCAAACTCGAAACTCCGTTAAAAAGGAAAAAAACTGCGCCAATATCCACATCGGAGCCAACTAAATTGGTTACCGATTACACTGTCGATTTAACCCTAGTTCGCTTATGTAAGGTTTTAAAGATGCGACTTTCATGCATATCGAGTTTTAGGTTTCGCATTTTGCTTTAGAAAGTAAGCGAGATTTTTTGGACGGAACGTTTCGAGTGCTTCATTTTATCGCTATAATTCAACGGAAACATTTGTGTCTGTAAGCGACAAGTGTTCTTAAAGGTTGAATTATAGGTAAAGCAATCTTAAAATGTTAATATTTTTGATTGCTATAAAATTTTAATACTTTTTGGTTTATTTACGGATGACCTATTAACGTTGTAAAATGAAACGAAGAATTCTACGAAATTATTTGCCGACTAATAACTAAATGGGCTCGTAATTTACTATGTTGGTAGCAACTTAGTGGATTTGTTTCTTGAAGTGTGTTCTTGTTTAAGATCGGATCAAAAAGTGCAAAATTGTGTTTATGAGATTATACACTATGTTTTATAGAAAATAGGATAGACTAAAAAAGGATTTTTTTTTATGTCATATCATAGGGGGCAAACGAGCAAACGTATCGCCTGATGGAAAGCGATTACCGATTAGCGATTAGGATTAAATAAAACTTTAAACGGATCCTGTATTAATTATTATAGCCTCCCTAAAGTTTTAACAAACTTCCGATGGCCGTTGTCAAAAGTACCTACTGTTCAAATTGCTTTATTTAAATTAGTGACAATCTCGGAAATCGGAGAAACTACTAAAAAGATATTTATTTCATTATAAACTATGATATAAAAACATTTAACTAGGAACTATGTATAAAACCCAAAACGCAGGCAGCATTCCCGCGCTGGATAGCAATGGCTAACCTTTGCTCGAGAACTGCCCACGCGTGGATCGCCTGTCGCCTCCCGCAAGCGCTTATTAATACAGTTGACCAGTTGACACTACTTATGTACTTTAATTTAAGTTAAATTTATTGCAATTAACGTTACAGCGGGCTAATTAAACTTAAAGCTCACTCAAAGGAGTTAGCCCCGCCCCCTGCCGTATATTGACTCACGGATGCAGCCATATTAGGCTTCCGGCTTCTCAAAGTACTGGAAAAAAATAAAAATTAAAGCTCACTTATATTTTACCTTCTTTGATGACTCAGTGGCCAAAGCACAGACTAAGACACGATCCAAACTGAGTCTTAGCTTTCGATAAAAGATTACGCTTCCTCTGGCGATTTAGCACTGTCTTCACTTCTCCACCTAGTTCCAGCCCATTTATTTATTTATTTATTTATTTAAACTTTATTGCACAAAATACATAAGTAAAAGTACAAATGGCGGACTTAATGCCATGAGGCATTCTCTACCAGTCAACCACAAGGTCAAACAGAGACATTATACGTGCGGGAAGGGTGTACAACAATACGTGTATACACACGATGCAAATATCGAAACAAAAAAAAAAAAACACTAGTTACGTTGATAAATACATAATTATGGGAATATATATATATATATATATATATATATATATATAATATTTATTTATACTATATATATATGAGTATGAATATATATGAATATGGATTATATATATAGGGTACCTGCTGTTAAATGACTACGACGAGATTTACCTAATGTTGAAGATTTTCCAAAAGGTGCTTGCGCACCAAGCGCTTGAAAGAGAGCTTGTTCTCAGCTTGACGTATACAGAGGGGAAGGGCATTCCAGAGATGAATTGCCTGCACTGTGAACGAATTGCCCATGGCGCCAGAGCGATGGGGAGGAACAGAGAGTAGTAGTTTACGGGAGGTACGGAGCTCGCCGCCTGGCCGGGCACTTACGAACTGAAACTTTGATCTGAGGTAATCTGGTGCCACAGGGTCATAAAGAATAGAGAAGAGAGTACACAAAATCCTTAGCGACCTACGCTCGCGAATCGGAAGCCACTGCAGCTGTCGACGATACGCGGAGACATGATCATATTTGCGTAGCCCAAAAATAAAACGGATACAGTTGTTCAGGAGCCGGTCTAGTCTGTCCAAAAGTCCTTGGGTTACATTAGTGTAGCACACATCCCCATAACCTACTGTGCAAAAATCAACTCTCTAACATTAGTAGTTTCGGCTATGCGTTGATGAGTCAGTCAGGACTTCTTCTTTTATATATATATAGATAATACACTAAAAATACATTAAATTATATTTGTTTTATATTAAAATTCTGGTCCGAGATTTGTTTGATCCTATCCATAGATTCTATTCGTCTTAGAAGTAAAATGTTAGAATAGGAGAGATATTTTGCTGCAACTTATATGTTTGTAAAGTATGTAAACAATATGACACTAATATTATAAAGGCGAAAGCTTCTGTGTGTTTATGTGTATGTTTGTTACTTCTTCACGCTCCAATTTTGATAAATCTTGGTATGAAGGTAGCTGACATTCTGGATTAACACATAGGCTACTTTTTATCCCGAAAAAAGTAGTGTTCCCGTGGGATGAGCGGGTACCACCGCGCGGTGCAACTAGTAGTATTCTAATTTTAATCTAATCCGAGTATTCGGCCAAAAACAAGGGGGTACTTCGGGTACAGCCATCCAGGGCATTGTATGATAAGAGAAGCCCCATGTTATACAAAATGAGGGACCAGGGCGCCCCACTGGGGAATCAGAGCAACCAGCCTACTAGTGTCGCCGGTCTGTTCAATATTAACGAATTGTTATATTGAATTTACCGACCTCCGCTAAATTGCACTTTTGAGACTTTAAGGGATACAATAATGTTTTAACCGATCGTAAAAGGGAGATTCACATGTATGGCAGATGTTTTCTTTTAATCAATAACACTTATTTACACTACTACCGTAATATGCCTTTGTACCTGAAATAAGAAATATACTTAAATATGTACATATTATATATACCTCAAATAGAGATTCTCTAAAGAGATCCCACGGTCAAACCACCAACAGGTTTTGTGAGACATTGTTTTAGACCTAAGAAAAAAATTAAACTTCCTAATAAATAAATAGATAATAAATAAAAAAATATAATAATTTGAGTAATATAATAATAAACCGAAGTATTTTTAAGTCTATAGATATATTTGCAATTTGCAAATCGATTTTGACAATTACATCGTACATAATATATTTCCTAGTCCTAAACCGTTGGAGATGGTAATTTCGTATTTTTATTAATATTTTAGGCCGTTGTTGAAAAAGAACGAATTGTTATTAATTTGTTTCCAATTGGAATTTTCAGAAAATATTTTCTATAAATCAAAATAAAGAGTCTTAACAGGCAGACGGACGCGCGGGTGGATAGGTAACAAGCCCATGGTATGGCCCGGCCACTATTTCAGTGCAGCAGCGTTGCGCAGTGCGCGTGTCTCGCTCACTCGTATGGCCGCCACGCTCGGAACTCGCTCAACCGCTCACCGTGCCACTTGCCACCGAAACTCATGGCATGTCCAATAGTCCGTAAACGCTTCGCATGTGGAATGAGCTCCCTGCCGACATTTCCCTGGGGGCTTCAGTATGCGGCCGCATGCTTGTTTCTCACCGTCGTAATAAAAATAAATATTATATATATCAAGCGATAAACAAGTGATGTAGTGCCTGTCTTTGTCATTCTCGACCTCATATACTATTCAAAAAGTGACGGATGCTTTGTCATTTTTATTTACCGTGTTATACCGTCAGCCAGCAGATCCGCCTCCATTGCATAACATGATATTCATAGGCATTAACATGTGAAATTGATTTTCAGGACCAGCTATCTTCCTGAACATCGCATGAAGATAGAACGAACTTTTAAAAAGTAGTGTAACGAATAGTGCCCAAAAATCGGTGTCAAACGGACGTATATCGCTGCTACAGCATTACGTGAAATGGTCAAGGTAATTGAAAAATATGTATGAAATCACCTGTTCTTGCAAGCTAACCATTCAACCGTGTGTGACTAAAAACCGAACTTATCCCTGTTGGGGTTACTTCGGATGGTAGGGCCGAAACACAATTCCACGATACGATGGCATTGGAGTTTAATGACCAACGACTGAGACCCATTTTTTTTCAACCGAGTTCAAAATAGAGGAGGTTCTCAACTCGACTGTATTTTTTTTATATATATCACGCAAATTATGAATCAATTTTAATGATATTTTTTTGTTTGATAGATCTTTAGACGTGGTCCCATAATATGAATTTTGTAATTACTATCTGTGTTTGTAAATTCCGCTTGGTTTAAAATCGTTGTGTACATTTTACTTTGCTACATTACATACTTACATTTTGCGTATTGCACCGGAGGAGAACAAGCGTGTCACGGTGAGACGTGAAATGTTGCTATTTTGCAATGATGTGTCTATGTGATATGGAAAAGTAATGTAAAGCCAAATTCAAATCTAAACAAGTAAAAAAAAAAAAACGGTTTTTTTGCCTCTCTTTGGCGGTATCTTACCGCGAATCTTATCTTTTCTGCACATCGTAGAACCATATTGTACTACTCCACATTTATGAATAAATTTATTTATAAATGGGCCATACAATTCTGCAGCCCATTGCACAAAGTACATTTCTACCTCCTGTGATGCCACAACCCGTGTAACGGGTCGCCCACGCGTTTGCGCGACCAGCGGGCCCCTTGGTGCGGGGCCTGTAGGTGGCACCGGAAGGTCGTTGCGCGTTGTCTCGCTCACTTCTATGACCGCCGCTCACCGCTGTGCAGGAAATGCAGACCAGTATTTTTTTCTATGGAAATTACCGGTAAATTACCGGAATTCTGTTTATGTCTGGTCTTATTCACATAAAAAAATACCGGTTTGCATTCCATAGTTCCACGGTACGTGAAATAGTGTTTTGGCCTGTGATCATGGAGCAGCATTGGTGCTTGGAGCTTCACTTTGTAATAAACGGCACACTCACAAACATTCGGTGTCAGAACGTCACGTTTTTGTTTTATAGTTTTACGCAAATTTCTGTGAATAACGAGGGCATTACGTACCTTATCCTAATGTGAACTCTCTATAATGCTATATTAGGCGTAGTAGTAATATTTTTAATGGATAAAAAAATAGATTCTTGCAAATAAACATATTTTATTCTAACTAAAAATCATGCTTTTATTGCGCACTATGATTTAAAACTATCTTGTATTTAAGTAAGTTACAATAAAAGTATATTAAATTTACAAACGTACACATAGCTACGAATCTAAAAAAGTTGGAACTTTAAATGTAGTTGATTTAGCTTTATTTTAAGCAATCCATACTACTATTATAAATGCGAAAGTGTGTCTGTCTGTTTGTCTGTTACCTCTTCACGCTTAAACCGCTAAATCGATTTTGAAGAAATTTGGCATGGAGATAGTTTAAGATCCGAGGAAGGACATAGGATAGTTTTCATCCTGGAAATTATCCCTAAAAAGATTGGAAAGTGAGTAAGTAATACATGATGACATTGATGACCCTGTCGGAAATGCAATGATTAGACCAAAAGCACAATTGCTCTTACATTTGCTCAGCCCTTCCAGTGGCAGCAAGATTTCTGATTGCATGACAGGAGAAGTGGCACAGCCATCTTGGCAAAATATACCGTTAAGTGGCAGGCCTCCCACGGGTGGTCATCGCGAATTTCCGCATGTTACAAAAAATATACTTTCTCCAAAAAAATGTACAGATGTTGTATATAAACTATATATCGTTGGATTCATCATAAAATGCCATATTTGTTGTATGGAAATTAAGGCCATTCCATTTATGGAAATTTTGCTAGTCTTGATCAATCGTCAGATGACTAAATTTTAACCACTTTATGTATAAAAATAACTATACTTAGGAAAAAAAACAATGAATCGTAGAAAAAACTAATTTAATGGCAAATCTATGTATTTATTTACACTTATAACACTTTTAATTACACCTCACTATACAATATTTTCTAACCACAAGGTTTTTAAAATGCTCACGGCTCGGCGGTTGACGCGTAATGGTCAGGGGGTCGGGAAGATGACGCAATTTCTACCGAACTTTGCTTTGCGTGTCAATTCGACCCGCGTTAGTGAATGCCGTTCTTGTTTATTGATGAATGCATCTTACAAGTGTAAGCAAGCAAAATATACTTTTGACGGTTTTATTTCGGTTCTGAAATAAGACATCGCACAGGGTCCGGGAGCTGGACCCTGGCACCCAACGGCTTGTTTTGTCCGGTCCGGCTCCCGGATCTCTGCCACTTGACGTTGGGTCCGGCTTCCGGTTCCTGCCACTTAACGGTAAATTTTGTAAAATAGACGCGCCACTTCTCCTGCCATGCAACTGGTGGCGCTGCCACCTGAAGGGTTATGCGCTTTAAATAATCCCTTTTATTAATTAAGGTGATTAGGTGGATATCTATCGTGTTGTACGAGGTTGCTTCCATACTTCCAATTTCCACGCGGACGTAGTCGCGGGCAAAAGCTAGTATAATATAATGTACTAGGTAATATTATTATAAACCTTATTATCTTAATCTAATCCCAAGATCTTTTCTACTTATCGTTTGTTATTTACTTTATTCCATACGATAAATAATGTCCCGTCTGTGTGTAGGTACTTTTATGGAATCAATGTTTATCTTTATTTCTTTCTAAACCGTCATCACTAAAGAAGAACCGTATTTAAATCAATTGAATTTAAACAAACACCGAAATTTTAACGGATAGTATGATTACAAGACCTCATTCATGTCAAAAAAATAATTATTCAGACATAGCGAATGATAAGGTAGTATTTAAAGTGGCTTTTATTTGTATAAGCATTATAGAGAGGACATTCACCCCAAGGGTACATATGAAAACCTTTATGTATATCCGTATATGATATCAAACCCTATTTGTCTTATTTAGTAAACGCTGTCACAGTAGGTATAATATGTAGGGAAAGCAAATCGGTAAAACTTTCCTTGAAAATTACCGGTAATTTATCGGTGATCCGGTGATAGAAAAATTTACCGGTTTGCATTCCCTAATAATATACTTGTAGTTGCTTCTTTCTTCAAGGCATTTTTTTGCTATTTTGATACTTTTTTATGCGCGTTTGATTTTAAATTATCGCTTATGAAAATGCATTTTAGGTTAAACGTTTTTTAAATAAGACAAATAATGATAAATAGACTGTATAAAATAGGTGAATTGCGTGCCACACGCTTACTTACAACTTTGTGTAATGTCCCACTTGTTTCACGCACCAATTTGTGTGTTCACACCTGCCTCTCTTTAAGTGTTTTACTTTGGCTATGCGGTGTTGTTTACCTGTTGTGATAGATAAATGCCCAACTTCTCTAACGTAAAATCGGGTTACTGTAGCCCTGGGGGTATGATTTTCTAGCCATTTTAATAAATTGAAAAAATCTGCACCAATTATTACACAAAAATGAATTCGTCACGCGATGTAGTTTGATTGGTTATATTGCGTAGACAATGTTACCCCCAGGGCTAAAGCAACCCGACTTTACGGAATGCTATGTTAGTTGTTAACGGCTAATTGCACCTACCGAATAATCTATCAAACGTCAATAGTCAACAAGGGTATGTTAAATTTCGTCTTAAGCTTTAATTTGCTATTGGAGTAAGTTGTTCGCATTAGTTTCTAAAATTTTGGTAAGTTAAACTCAACTTACATATCGAGACAAGCACAAATGCACGTTCTTTATATGTAGGTATAGCAACAAAATGCTAATATTTTTTTATTAATAAATTGATAATCATGTTCTTTAGGAGGATGTTCTCGAGGAGTTAAAAGACGCAAAAAGATGAAATGTTTACATACCACGGGCCTAGATAATACCAAGCGCAAATGTCTACATGACAATGGGTATACAATACCTATACGACAGAGAGTAACGTACCTACGCTACGACGCAAAAAGTGTCAATTATATTTGGAATATAAATTGTCAATATATTTAGGAATGGATTAACACTATTTGCTTCATAAATATAATAACACTTCATTAATTGGTCACTTGCGTTACACCTTCTACAATTATCCAATGACCGTATTAGGCCGTAGGTAGACAAAATCAAAGACACTCAAATATTACGATTTCACAGTTTAGCGCATATTAAAATTATGTTTGTTTTTGCATAATGCAGTCCAAAATATGTAAAATAATTATTAATATCATGCTTAATTTTACCAACTAGCTGAAATATAATTTTCATAATCGATTCCCGGACTTTTACCAATATTTACGAACCGGTGGTCAAAATTGAAAATGCTCTTCAGAGCATTAAATTAATTACTGCTACAGTGTTCTATGCAGTAAGCGATTCAATATTCAATATCGAATGTTAATTTTGTGGTAATATTATAATCCGCTTCCATTTTAATGCCGCCGTGTAAGCTTATTACATACGCGGTAAAATGTTGTGTTTTCCGTCTTTATTCTATGAAATAAATTCACTTTTGCATATAATTCGGTATTCATTTGCGGTTGTTGCTGTTGATGTCTGTTTGCGGCGGTGATATCATTTACTGGCGGTCACTTTAATTGGCAGCTCGTTAGAACTGAAAAGGTATATTATATCCCACCAAAAACATTCTGTAAAAAACTAGCCAAGTCTCGATGGAACTGCTTGATTATCTCTAAAAAGTAATGAAATCTAGACAAAGTCGTACCAAGTCTAAGGTTCCTTACTGCGATTTCTTTATTATTATAGTTAATGTTGTGTGACTTGGCCGTTGAAGAGTACACAAGGGTACAACACCAGGTGCTCCATGACACCATTGCACCAATCTGTCCCCAGAACCGCTACAAGTCAATTTTGTTTACACGTAATGTTGTATCTGTTGTAACTACCTATGTTTGTTAAGCGAGATAATAGCCCATACTGGTATTGGTAATTTGACGCTAGTGTCTCATTTTAGGCTGTTGTTGATTGTGCAGCACATGCATTCAGCATTGACAATGCTGACTTCTGCTTTCTTCTTTTTGGAGCGTCAAATCGACCACCGATCTAACATAAAATAGACGTACAGACGGACTTCTATCAATGATTAGAGGTCCATCTGTACTAGAAATAATACGCAGCTTTATCAAGCCTACAATTGACTGGTTATTGAATCAACGTTTTCCAAGTGGCAATTTTCCATCGTCAATGGGTAGCGGTTCTGGCGACAGATTGATGCAATGGTGTCATGGAGCACCTGGTGTTGTACCCTTGTGTACTCTTCAACGGCCAAGTCACACAACATTAACTATAATAATAAAGAAATCGCAGTAAGGAACCTTAGACTTGGTACGACTTTGTCTAGATTTCATTACTTTTTAGAGATAATCAAGCAGTTCCATCGAGACTTGGCTAGTTTTTTACAGAATGTTTTTGGTGGGATTTCACTTCTTTTTGTAGAAACGTGGGCATATTGTTTTATAACAACCTGCTAATTCACTTTAGCAAACCTCACGAAATAATAAGCGAAATCAACGAAATGCAAATAATCCCTCCTAATCCCTAGCAAACGTTTTCGAGCGCAATAGAAGAATGTCGTAAACGACTGTAACGCGGCCGGTTGCCACTTCGCCATATAAGATTATCGGAAAAACAAACGTAGGCGCGTTTTAAAATACAGTTAGCGCCATCTAGCGACGTGTGCGGCGGGTATCACCGCCACTCTTAGTCCAATGCATTATATTTTGACCAAATTTTGAGCGAAATTAATATTTTGGTGTAATTTGTTTATTTAATTTGTGTAATGTTCGAGTAGAATAAAGTTAATCGTTCGACTATTTCTTCTTGTAAACTTGTAAGTATAAGTATAAAAGCCAGTCTAGTCTTACCCAGAGTTTTCCTTTAATTTTATTTATATGCGTATTAAAAGCAGAAGGGGAGGCATTCGCCCAGCGGGTACGTATTACAATGCCGAAGTTCAAAATACCGAATTTCATAAGACCTATGGACGGAAGACCGAAAATTAAAATTTCGAATGTTTATTTGACCGAAAGTTTAAAATTCCGAATGAACGTTTGATCGAAAGGATAAAATACCGAATATTATAATCCCGAAGACTGTAATCCCGAAGAATGAAATCCCGAAGACTGTAATTCCGAAGATTATAATCCCGAAGACTATGATCCTGCCTGAAGGTTGTAATCCGGAATATTATTTAAACTGTCGAGAATTATATTTCTGTAGTCTTACAGATTCTAATGTTTATTTTATACAAAGAATATTAACCTAAATTACGTAACCTACTACTATACTTACTATTTATAAGTTAACTCTTCTGTGGAACCGATCTGCTCCGGCGCTGCGGGATGTGCAACCCCTCCGCCCTAGCGTTAGAAAGTGCGGGCATCAAGCGAGTCGCAGCAGCTGAGGCTGGTCGCCGAAGGTGACCAAAAAGCCGAAGCTGCGGAGGCGAGCGTTGACAGCTTCGGTTCCAGACAAGTTCGGTTCGGTTGGCAGTCCATGACAGAATATTTTATCATAATATCGACTATTTAGTGTCATAATTTCCCACTCTCCCGGACTCTTTCCTTTTCTTAATCGACTTGCCACAGAACCGAAGCTGTCAACCCCGATTCCACGTGGTCTTGTCTGCCCTACCCCTAGAGTGTATATAAAAGGCCGGAGGCGCGGAGGGAGGGCAGCCCCCGGCCGCCATAAGAAAGTGCGGGCATCAAGCGAGCCGCAGTCGCACTTTCTTACGCTAGGGCGGAGGGGCTGAACATCCCGCAGCGCCGGAGCAGATCGGTTCCACGGAAAAGTCAGATTAGTTTAGTGTCCTGACACTTTTAAAGTGCTCATTGACTTTCGGGATTATGAAATTTCGAGATTTTGAACTTTCGATTTTCTGAAAATAGTAATTTGAGCTTCGGTTTATCGAATATCGCCTTTGAACTTTCGGTATTTTGACCATCGGTATTTCAACTACTAGGTATTATGAACTTTCGGGATTGTAAAACGTAACCCGCCCAGCTGTGGGACGCTATAGGCTAGATTAAATTAGAAGATGTGTACCCACTACGCTGGATTTTTTCAATGACAGTCGATTTTTTAATGTACCAATAGTAGAAGGGGGCATTACCATATCTCTAATACAGCTGAGACCAGCTGAGGGTTCTTCATCAAATAAATAATAAATAAATAAATATCGGACAACCTCACACGAATCGATCTAGTCCCAAATTAAGCTCTAAAAGGCTTGTGTTATGGGTACTAGACGACGATAGACATACTTATATACATAAAGATATACTTAAATACATAGAACAACCTTGACCCAAGCACAAATATTCGAGTTCATCACACAAATAGTTGCCCTGGCCGGGACTCGAACCCGGGACCGCCGGCTCAGTAGGGAGGTGTCTACAAACCGAGCCAAACGCGTCGTCAAAATACTTCAGACCTTGGATTTTTGACATCAAATGAAGCGGCCCACTAAGTTGAATATCAAAATACTTAAACGGGTTTACTCACGTCATAGAAGTCGAATAACGCTCGACATGTTTCGAATCGGTACGCGATCCATCATCAGGAGAGATGATCATTCGCGACGGCGGCCAACCGAACACCGCCTTTACAAAAAATATTCATCTTGTTGTATGTCGATCTCTAATAGTTTGGTTGGGCTCTTGTGTTTTCTATTCAGAGTACTCCAGATCTTCGATTATCCTAGTTTTTAGGGTTCCGTACCCAAAGGGTAAAAACGAGACCCTATTACTGAGACTTCGCTGTCCGTCCGTCCGTCCGTCCGTCCGACCGTCCGTCCGTCTGTCACCAGGCTGTATATCACGAACGGTGATAGCTAGACAGTTGAAATTTTCACAGATGATCTATTTCTATTGCCGCTATAACAACAAATACTAAAAATAAAATAAAATAAATATTTAAGGGCTCCCATACAACAAACTTGTTTTATGGTACGGAACCCTTCATGCGCGAGTCGGACTCGCACTTGGCCATTTTTTATAGTTTTCGCTTTATGTGGCCATTAAACCCTAACTCTGTACCAAATTTCAGCTCTCTGAATTTATGGGAAGTACTAGTTCTTTACTGATGATCATGAGTGAGTGAGTGAATGAGTGAGTGTCGTAAATGCGAAACTTTGCTTTCGCTTAACTTCGGAACTAAATGACCTACAGACTTGAAATTTTGGATTTTAAGTATGTAATTATAGCTTACTGGATGACAAAAGCTTCTGCGTTCTGGTCTTATCCAGAGGTGCTCAAATAGGGGCCTGAAAATGCGGCGAAATGGTTCCAGTAAAGGATGGTACGGCAGTGTTTGCTTCGCGCTCGACTTGGCGGGGGCACTGCCGTGCCCCCCGATTGCAGATTCATAGTAGCGTAGCCATTGTTGGAACATATTTCTTTACACAGATTTTCATTGCATCTGGGTTCGTCCCAATTCTTACCGGCTTGCCTACTTCAGGACGATCGAGCACAATTCTCTATTGCTACTGATGAAAATTTCGCGAAATGAAGCGGCTTGCAGTAGGTTTTAGTAGCTACGCCACTGGAATTTAGGTAATATTCGTATATATTTTTATTATTATATTTATTTATTATTCAAATTAGTTATACAGCATTACCTACAATATGCCCAATGCGCTGTGAACTACATAACTAACATACCTGAATAAACTTCAAACTAGTATGATCGTATTGAAGGGGTTGATTAGTATTACGTTTCTTTGCTATTAAATGTCATCCAAAGACGCACTTTTTCACCATTTTTAGGGTTCCGTACCTCAAAAGGAAAAAACGGAACCCTTATAGGATCACTTTGTTGTCCGTCTGTCCGTCTGTCAAGACCCTTTTTCTCAGGAACGCGTGGACGTATGAAGCTGAAATTTATATCAATTACTCAGGTCTACTGTCCCTTGAAGCTGTGAAAAAATCAAACTTCTAAGCCAACGCAATCAAAAGATACAGCCGTTTATGCCGCAAATTTTCGACACTTGCAAGGGAATCAAAACCTACAGGGTGCTTCCCGTGAACTCAGAATCTTGAAATTTGGTACGAAGCAACGTCTTATAGCATAGATAAAGGAATAATTACGAAAACCATATTTTTTTTTTTTAATACCTAACTTTGCACCTAATTTGCAAATTTTCGACACTTGCAAGGGAATCAAAACCTACAGGGTGCTTCCCGTGAACTCAGAATCTTGAAATTTGGTACGAAGCAACGTCTTATAGCATAGATAAAGGAATAATTACGAAAACCATAATTTTTTTTTTAATACCTAACTTTGCACCTAATTTATATGGGGCGCTATACATACCAGGTGCAAACTTAACTTAACCACTTAGGGATGGAAAGTGTTTGTACGGAACCCTCGGTGCGCGAGTCCGACTCGCACTTGGCCGGTTTTTTTTTTTATCAAGCCACAAGTATCCCAGTTCTGGGCAAAGGTCTACGGTGTTGATGCCATGCGGTCTGAATGCAATCAGGCCATCTCACCATCTCCTTTTCAGTATCTGTTTTAAGTGTTTTAGTATCCATCCCGCGAAACCCAACTGGCTTTAATTAAGGTAAAAATAAGTGCATTGAATGTCGGAAGATATCCCCCTAAACATAAACTTTACTTAAGCTGCCCCTAAAAAGATAACAAACAAGAGTTGTTCTGCAGACAACTCAAAGCCAATGTCAACTAACAAATTATACCAAAAATTCAGCATGCAATGATGGATCTGAAGCTACCCCTTCAGGAATCATTACCATTTACGAAAGCCGTTTGCAAACAACTCAAATTCATTGACTGACAAACAGAACATTAGCGCACAAATCGTAAATCAGTAATCCCGAACGGCTCAGATTTCCGTAGGATTGAGCAGCATACAATATGATCCATACATCGCCTCCCTCGTATCATCTCGCAAACGCGTTTCATCCAATTATCCGAAGATAAATCTCACCTGAGACTGTACAGGAAATATCGCAGGAAAACCCTCTGTTACGGTAAAAGTTAGATTTTCTCGAATCCGGCCTTTCTTTGACTTACAGTGACAGAGGTCTTTGAAATCTGAAATGTTTTGATTATTTCATTTAGTATCAATCGGTAGCTATTGTATTCATAATACTTGCTAAATATTGTATTTCGTTATAGTAGTTTATGTAACTGTAACATAATGAAAGGTTTTAAAACATGACTGTGGTTTTATGAAACGAAACGTTTTTGAGGCTTAATTATGTACAGTGGCATAGATTACTTTATCTACAAGACCTTAAATATAAGACCTATTTAACGACACCCCACACACTAGTGTTGGAACGAAAAAAAAAAAAACACCAGCACTTTAGGTGTACGAGAGGTACCCGAAAAAGCCTTTTTAGGGTTCCGTAGCCAAATGGCAAAAAACGGAACCCTTATAGATTCGTCATGTCTGTCTGTCTGTCTGTCCGTCCGTATGTCACAGCCATTTTTTTCCGAAACTATAAGAGCTATACTGTTGAAACTTGGTAGGTAGATGTATTCTGTGAACCGCATTAAGATTTTGATGCAAAAATAAAAAAATAATAATAAATATTGGGGGCTCCCCATACTTAGAACTGAAACTCAAAAAAATTTTTTTCATCAAACACATACGTGTGGGGTATCTATGGATAGGTCTTCAAAAATGATATCGAGGTTTCTAAAACATTTTTTTTCTAAACCGAATAGTTTGCGTGACAGACGCTTCCAAAGTGGAAAAAAGTTGGTCCCCCCCCCCTCTAACTTCTAAAATAAGAAAATGAAAAATCTAAAAAAAACATATGATGTACATTACTATAAAAACTACCAACGAAAATTGTTTTGAACGAGATCTAGTAAGTAGTTTTTTTTTTAATATTTAATACCTAACTTTGCACCTAATTTATATGGGGCGCTATACATACCAGGTGCAAACTTAACTTAACCACTTAGGGATGGAAAGTGTTTGTACGGAACCCTCGGTGCGCGAGTCCGACTCGCACTTGGCCGGTTTTTTGTTTTTATTTTACTGTTTTGTCGGTGTGATACACACATACGAGTACTCATACCAAATTTTAGCTTTCTAGTACGGAGCTAAGCCGCGGACGGACAGACAGACGGACAGGTGGACATGGCGAAACTAAAAGGGTTCCTATTTGACTACGGAACCCTAAAAAGTAGAGGGAATTATGTTTTCTTTTGTATCGTCGGCAAAAGATATATTTACTGCATTGTAGAATATGGGCGCTATTTAACGTGTAGTATTAAATAAATTCAGGCAAACTAATTAGTTAGGACTCGTACATACAATGCCCCGAGCTTAACAGGATTGGAAGCTAACAGACTTACTTTGTATTATTTGGATGTTAATATACCTACTTATGCCATTTATATTATGTATATGTATAATTGCGAAACTATATATTTTTTCTGTGTGTTTACTTTGACGGTTTATTCTTATTTAATCACGTTTTTTTATTGAATGAATATTTTTTCCCGGGTCACGGATGATTTCTTTGTATTTAAGTATATATAAGTATGTATATCGTCTTTAGTGCTCATAACACAAGCCTTCTAGAACTTACTGTGGGCCTAGATTTGTGTGTTAGGTTGTCCGATAATTGTTTATAGCTGCGCCTGCGGTGTTGTCTGCTAATCCAACGGCAACACTATATATTTTGGTATAAATAGTCTGTCATAACAGAATGTCAGCTACCTCCGTACCAAATTTTATCAAAATTGGTCCAGCCGCTTGAGCGTGAAGAAGTAAGAAACATACAAACACACTCACGAACTTTCGCTTTTATAATATACCAGATGCGCGTGGTACCCGCTCAACCCACGAGAACACTATATTTTTTCGGTATAAAAAGTAGCCTATGTATTAATTCAGGGTGTCAGCTACCTTCATATATTAATATTTATCAAAATTGGTCCAGCCGTTTGAGCGTGACGAAGTAACAAACATACAAACACATAAACACACTCGATCACAAACTTTCACCTTTATAATATTTGTGTGATTATTATTATTCCGTTCCGTTAAGGTAAAAATATCGTATCTTCGAAATAATCAAACCCCATCAGCGCTTGAAGGCTGGGAATAAAAAAAAAACAAACAAATCAACTGTGAAATCAAAGCACACAAAGAGAATTCGAGATAATCGAGTGTGTAGAATTATTTAAAGTCCATAACAACCAAAAACCGGGTACTCGAACGAGCCTATTAAATTCCACATTATGGCGGCTCGAATCCGCAAATTAGATCGGCACTCCAAACGGTCAGGAGACGCCCTGGAGGTGACGCGGTGTTCGTCGCTCTTATGACTAAATTTAAAAGTTAAGAAGCGATTTGGTTGAGCCGCTATTGGTTCTGTATAAATTGCGTTACATAAATATTCGATCATCTTACAATCTTGAGGACGCGGTTGTTGCCACTTGTCTATGTATTAAACTTATCACTAACCCAGGGTAGTTTCCCACAGCAACTCAAAAAATCTGTAGTAAAACCTATTTATAAAAAGGGAAATAAATCTGAAATGGCTAACTATAGACCAATAACTCTCATACCCATATTCTCAAAAATTTATGAAAAAGTTATGTACAACAGATTGGTAAACTTTTTGGAAAACAAGAATATTATAAGTGACCAACAACATGGTTTTCGAAAATCCAGATGTACTTCTTTGGCCTCATTTAAATTGATTAAAAGTGTATTAAATGCAATAGATGGCCGGGTACCGGTAACGACCCTATTTATGGATATGAGCAAGGCGTTCGACTTTGTAAATCATAAGCGACTGATAGCAAAATTGTTCAGGTATGGTATAAGAGGTATAGCTCTCGATTGGATCAAATCGTACCTTGAACATCGAAGTCAATGTGTCGAAGCCTTGAAATACTGCTGTATAACTAAACATCTAATAGCATACAGATCATCTTATGTTATTAATGAATGCGGCGTGCCCCAAGGGAGTATATTGGGACCACTGCTGTTTTTATTATATACAATAAATGATTTGCCCAATTATTTACCAAATGAGTGTATACTGTTCGCTGATGACACGTCAATCATTATACCATGTAGAGATCCAGCTACATATAATGAGGAAATCAATAGTACACTGGCCAAAACTATTGAATGGCTAGAAAAAAATAATTTAAAAGTAAACCTAAATAAAACCAATTTCATTCAATTTCATACTGACCGGGCTACCCCACAAAATTTAAATGTAATTTATGACGATGAAACTATTGAAGAAGTACAACATACAAAATTTCTAGGTATAACAATTGACTGTCACTGTAGTTGGCAAAAACATCTAGATAACACCTGTTCCAAAGTAAACAGTTTCGTATATGCACTTAGAAGAATAGCGCAAACTGTTTCTGTACAAGCCGCTCTAATTGCCTACAATGGGTACGTAAATTCAACTTTACGATATGGTGTAGGTCTATGGGGTAATTGCAAAGACATAAGCACCATATTTATTGTACAAAAACGCTGCATTAGAGCCATATTCGGCATTAGTCAAACAGAGTCGTGTCGTCAGTATTTCATAGATAACTGCATTCTTACTGTTCCATGTCTGTAGATTATGGAGACTTCTGCATTTGTTCATAAATACAAATATCAATTTACAGAGGTACAGCAGCTCAGCTCACGAGAAGTCCAATCTCAATATAGACACAAACTGCACAAGCCCGCTGCAAAACTGGCACTAACTTCTAAAAATTCTTATAACATGTTGTGTATCTCAATTTATAATAAAATTCCTGATGATTTTAAATTAAAAAACATATGTAATTTTAAACAATCTATTAAGACATGGCTTGCAAAGAAATGCTATTACTGTATCAATGATTTCTTTAATGATGATTGCTAACTTCTTATTATTAATTATGAATATTATGTTAACCGTGACAATTCGAGACTCTGCACTCTGACATCTAATTTAGAAAAGTAGTATAGCTTATTGTAATTGTTTAAGATAGAAGATAGTAAATTATGTAAATTATGTATATGCCACCATGTATGTACGCCTGTAAAGGTAGGGGCTGGTGATTCTGTGTTATGCAACTCAACCTGCAAATGTAACCCATCTCCCACATACATCGAATAAATCATTCATTCAAATCATTCATTCAAATATTTGTGTGATGAACTCGAATATTTGGTTCCTGGGTCATGGCATGGATGTTATCTGTATATATTATATATTATCTATATCGTCGTCTAGTACCCTTAGTTACACACTTTGAATAGTTTGGGACTAGGTCGGTTTGTGTAAGATTGTCCTTTTATTTATCTACGTAGTCACAATAATAGCTCAGCATAACTCGTGTTATGGATTGATGACGATATATATAAAACATCAAATTTTGATGTCATAATTATTATGTATATTTTCTCTCGGGGTATATTTACGAAAAATACCAAATAAAATTATATTAGTTAATCTCGGATTTCTAATTCAAGACCAAAAAAACTACGACAAATACGTCACTGTCAAAATTGACAACATTTAAATGACATCTGAGTTTGTTTCTTGGCTTGCACCAAATGCACAATGTTACAAGTACAATACCAGATTTTGTACCAAAAATCTCAGATGTTTAAGTTTTTGTTATCTCCTCTCGTAATTATGTAATAATAAATATTTCTAGTTATTTTGTTAAAACAGAGTTAAAGCTACCAATAAATAAATTATCTCAGCGTGTTTAAAAAAGAAAAAGGAATTTACTATTGTAAAAATATTTTATTGTAGTGGCAACCTTGTGGTAGTTTTTTTGGTCTTGAATTAGAAATCGTAGTATAGGAATATAGCAATGGCGTGGCGTTCATAGAGTCTGATCTTCACCGACTTGCCAATTTTAGTACCATTTTCTATTGTTTTTGAGCAAAAGTAAGTAAATTCAGCTTTGCCTTGCCCTGGCAGACTTTTTGGACCACGCTAATGGTATATATGTATATGTATGTGCTTACATTTTACATTTAGTGTCAAACGTAGGTATTCATAGTTTATTCAGAAACGTACTTTATAAACTATGAATACCTATGTTTGTAGAAACATATTTTTAACTTATTATTATCTAATGACGAGATCCAAGAATTGCACAAAAACTAATTCATTACTGGTATGCAATAAAAACGGAATCGATATAATTTATATATACGAGGGTTAAACTTGAAGCCACCTATTTGTTATATCGACGTCTTCCTAGCCATCCAACAAAGGGCTGCGGGGGACAGATCGAGCGGAGAGATAAATATTGTACCAAGATTAATAGGGTTCCGGTACGCTGCCCGCGGTACCCCAAAAAGGGAAGGAGTTTATTCCCTTTCTTCGGGGATCGGAAGCAGATCTCATTTCCTCCCACAACATCAAAGTGAGATAGCAATCGGTTTTTATTCGAATCAGCAATATTTTAAACGATGGCGCGACTAGTTGGGTCGGTTTGATCGAATTGAAGTGCTTTAGCTACACCTTGAGATGATTAAGTTAGTTCGAGATGTTTCAGACGCCAATACGACTAATTGGGCGATGATATCGCGTTTATGCGACATGATTGCCTGTATTGAATTGTTTGTATGCAGCAAATCGGATATCTTCGTACCTAATCGGGCTTGGGAGTTACAAAGTTATACGGTATTAGGTTCGCAATTATGGCGTACCTACTGTACTGGCGTTATTAATACGGGGTTATGAAGGCGGATGGGAAGGCATTTTAAACTTAGACGTTAAGAGGAGACGAAAATTGGATATTAGTTTCACCAACATTATGAATATTTGTAGTGAGTTGTTAACCTACTTTAAAAAAGAAAGGGTTTCTAAGTCAGTTTTTTAATGTTTATTACCTCAGAACTCCGTCATCAGGAGATATAGAGAAATCTTTTTTTTTATGTAGGTGTTCTTTTTCCCAGCGAATCTGTATCCACCAAGAGAAATGCAAATAACAGTTTAGGCAATATTTTTAAGATTCCCTCTATGCAATTCGTCATATTATTTTCAACTATTTTTTTTATGTGATGCTTATTATCTTTCACATGTTTATTCATTTCGCCAAACAAGTTTTTCTCAGAAAACAAGTTTTTGTTGTCTTTTATAATTCAACGCATCAATTACAAAAATATCAGGAAAAGGTTTTAGGAGAAAAACGTAAATGAAATGAAACAGTAAAGATGTCAATTATATTGCGTAGCTACACCATTTTATATATGGAGGGCTAAGGGGAAAAAACTATTTAATCTTTTTCAAATCAGTTTTTTTTAGTTTATGGGCCACAAAATATCTCAATTCATCACATGACGATCTAAAACATGCGTAAAACTCGCTGGGTCCTATTTTTGAACTATATTTTACTTACCCTCCAACTGTTCACAGTTCCAAAGTGCCAAATCCTTCAGGATTTGGCAACTTGAATCTTGTGTACAAGTACTCTACAATTTTGCAAATGTGACAAAGCTTGTTCTTCCCCTTAACCCTTCAGTTACGTTTTCAATCAAGTCTCCAGTATCCTTACCATAAGTTTACAGTAACAGTACTCGTTAGCGACTGCGTAAAGGATTTGTATGGACAATTGTAGTTCTACAAAGTAACTGCTACAGCGCTGTACCTACTGTTCTCCATACAAATCGTTTACGCTGTCGCTAGCGACACGTTTACTTTACAGTTTGTCTCCTACCATATAAGGCACATTGTGGGTATATGTTGTAGGTTATGGGTATAAAGATACAAAAAAAACCGACCCTTCGAACAAGTGACAAATTGGACACTTCAATCAAAAGTGTCCAATTTGTCACTTGTTCGAAGGGTCGTTTTACGTTTTGTTAAACGACATACATACGTAAAGAGTTGTCTGTCTTCGCGGCCCAGGTACATTCAGTCTGAATTTCAACGGGCCATCCACTCACAACAAAGTTAAGTACTAAGCAGAGGTAATAAACACCTCGATGTTTGCGGTCGCAAATGGCGACCCAACAACACGCTTATTATGCAAATATAACACCTTTGATCAACGAGGCCCGGCTCCAAATGGAATTCGAAAAATTTGCATCATTACTCATGTCGATTGAATTAACTTGTTTTCATTTGAATCTGGCAATCAGTATGTTGTTTTGTTTTCTTTCCTTAGTACTTGTTTAAATATGTTGGTAGAACATGTTGTTGGTGATTTTGTTGTGTATTAGGTATTTTAGTTGTCTACACTAGTAATGGTTATACCCTGGCCTTTTCCGTGCAAGAATGATATAATATATAGGTAAACCTAAGCTGACAGTAGTTGTCAAATCATTCGTGTATTGAAAACCCCCCGCATATTGAATGCTCTAAATTTTAGAGTAGAGTAATTGAGCCCCTTAAACTATGTACATGTTTTTTGAAATTACTCTGCTAACCAATTTTAGTAAGAAGATTGATGGATATCCAAAAAAAAATAGAATACATAAAATAAGTTACAGTCAAAAAAAATAATAATGTGACAAACTTTTATAGCCAACTGTATTTTAAGAAGAAGTTATTTTAAGAAGTGGTTAGTTCAAGAATTGGTCATTTCAAGGAGTGGTTCTTTTTAAGTGTGGGGATTTCTCATTGTTATCCAAAAATGGGGAATCGATGAAAAAACACGCATTATACCTATCAGGCTGTGATATAGTCTGTAAATCGATATTTGCTATTGAACCTATAATAAGCGACATTGGTCAAAATAAATAGATGTTTACTATACCAGGTGCAAAAAGTGACATTAAATATTAATAAGTCTTTTTATAAATATTTGGTATTACCACATAAAAAATATAGAATCGATAAAAAGATTCTATACAAATATTAATAAGTCGTTATTTAAAAGTAAAGAGATTAAATAATGAACTTTTTATTTGTAGTTTTGTAAAATATACGTGTCAATGCTGTCCCCAGACGTAAAGTTGCCACTGAAGTGAAGCCAGTCCACGCGCTTGCGCGTCGACGCGGGTCACTAAGTGATGTATGGCCCCGCGAGAACTTTATGGTACGCCGCGGTGCGCTGAAGCAGCGCCGCCATGCCTCGTTGCCCCGAACTCTACCTTAACTTGTTCATTCACAAAACTGCGAGTAAGTGTCTAGGTTGTGGGCTCAGATATCAACGAGTATACATATAGTTATTAGAATATCATTAAAATTATTCATTATTTCCTGATGTTTCGTAACCCTTATAGTTTCCATTATCTCGGGTCGGGTAGACTGAGAAAAACACAATTTGGCTATGTCAAAATGACAATAACATTTTGAGCAAACTACCAATTTTTAAAGTGAATTAAAAATAAAGAGTTGGAGTTGGCACGCATGTAGCTCGTCCCCAAATTCGTATAAGATACTTAACCCGTAGGTACGTCGAACCAAAAAAATCAGAACCCAATTTTTTCCACGTGGACGTTCGCGAGTACCTTCTAATGTATATAAAAAATATCGTATTTTCATTTCATATCTCAAGCCTGGCCACAATTTTTGATAACAATCTCCTAACCTACATTAAACTCCCAAAATATCGCGCAAAATTACAACATCCCCAAATCAAGACTCTCACTAACATCAACTTAAGGTACGGCCCCAAGATTACACCCGCATTACTCGTCTATATTAAAAACCCCCACAATTTGCTGAACAAGGTAATACCTTTAATACTTCGCTCGGCGCTCCTACTTATTTAAAAAGGCAAATTTTACTCCAAACATTTAAGCGAGCCAGATCATTTAGAAATAATTGTAATCTACTCTTTAACGGTGTTGTTTATCAATTTTCGAGTTTTACGTCGATATTTAGAAATTGATCTTTAAACGAAGTTTTACTTTTACCTAAAATATCTGACTTTATCAGGATTTTTTTCTTTATGAGGTGCTAAATTCGATTCGACATAGGCATCATAATTTGATGGATTCATCATAGTCATATCATTTCATGTGAAATGATATAACTGTGGTATGGTCAAAATAGTCGAAACACATCGATTTAAGCTATTGTAATAAGTGACATTCAAGATATTAAGTGACATCGAAAAGTTGTCATTTAGAAAGAAAATACATTTATTCAACGTAAAACAGTTACATAGAAAGAAAACTAACATAAACAATTAACGTTGAATTAGGACCCCACTCAGCATGATGCCACGGCGCTAGATTTCAGTGGGGACCTGCTTACAACTACAAAAAAATTACATACAAGAAACACACAAAAAACTCGAACACAACGGAGTATATAAAAAATAAAATAAGTGATACTGATAACAGAAATACATACATTAATGGAATGGGTGTGTAAACTCACATAATAATTTCACAACCAAATATTAACATAACAAACCAATTTATACACAATCTTATTATATAACACACTTACATAACAAAAACAAAACCAAACCAACAAAATGAAATCTAATGCACATCCATACTCCTCAACCCTTCATTGAGGTTGTAAAAAACTCATTTAATGATAAATAGATCGCTATGAAATGAAAGTAGTTTTAAGGTTATTATTATTAGGTATTTTTTTTGTACCAATATGAAATTTAAAACCACAACTAAGTCAAAATTCACCGCGCTACACAAACTCGTTTTCTCACGATGTCTTTTAATCGCAAACAAGCTTAATTAACCCGAAACCAAATTTGTTTAACTGATGGTCACAATACAAAATTGAATTACTGCTTCAAAGGACGCCAGAATTAGTTTGACCTGGACAATGGAACAGTGAGACGTTGCTCAAATATTTGTATTTCAAGCCAGGGTCGCGTCATAAACCAAAGATATTGCCCCGGTATTGTCTCAAAGAGATTAGTTTCCTTAAGTTTGGCGTGGTCGGATTGTGACAAGCGTTTGGCGTTTGATCTGTCCGGGCTTTTTGCGGACAAACTACTACGTTGCCACCTGCTTGATACTACATTTTGATTAAAATATTTACACTGTAAAAATGACACGGTGCATTAAAGTCCCTAAAATATTAGACGATTTACAATAGTAGTAAAAAAAAAAGGTAAAATTTTCTCAAAATTGTTTTAAGGCTTATCTTTGTCAAAATCTTTTATAGATTCGAATGTTATTCAAGCGAAAAGTGTCCCCAAATTTAGTGCTTAAAAAAAAATTAATTAAATAAAAATAAGTATGCAGGTACTACAATGAAGGTGTAAAATATTATCATGTTTGTAGTGCGTCACGTTTATGGAAATAACAAGAAACAATTATATATGTGAAATTAAAACGATTTGTAATTGAAAATTTGGACACCCAAGTAGAAGAATAATTAAGATCAGATTAGATGTTTCAGCAAATAACAAATAAGTAAAATGCTTAAAGAACTGGACACTTAGTAGATCCTAATTACTAAACAGTTTTTTTTAGTGGATTTTTATTTGTAAAGAATTACTAGGTATATAGTTTTAAATACCAATCATATAAAAACAGACAGTCATGTCGCAGACGCATCACAGTATAATTGAATCTCAAAACTGCACCAATCGCCTCGCTCAGCGCGTCCGTACGCAACTCCAACTTTACCAGCAACATTTGCTGTTAAACAACCGACATTACGATGCGGGCACAAGTTTCGCCTTGATTAAAGATAGCTATATCAGTTTCGTCAACCTTTCATTAGATATGCCACAAAGGAAACCGATTACATCGTCGGTCGCGACATCTGGGCGTTATCGCTAAAGGGCTGCATCTTCAGACTCCAGGTTCAAGTTATTTAGTCTAAGGGGAATTTAATTAAAATAGTTGTTTGGTTAATCAGTGTCGTATTCTATTAAGTTGATGAAATTAGCAACCGTTGAGTTAGATGACTCGTTAATGAGAAAGGCTTCGGTGAGATGCCGCGGTTTCGGTAATGGGAGCCGTCTTTATAGTTATTTTGTCACGCTGTTACTGAAGCGATATATTTTGTGTTGAAATAACGTGCGTACCTAGTTAATTTTATCTTTGTCAACGCTATGTCTGTGTGCTTTTAAAGTTTAGTCAAAACGGTTCTCTATGATTTTATGATACACGAAATAGTATGGCGGTAATATGTAATTTTATGACATTATCATAAAACAAGAGAAACTCATATAAGTATATTTCGAAATTTTATAATAATGTTCACATACCAAGTTTTCAACTTTTACCGTGTTTACCACGACTGAAACTCTAATTTCCTTATTCTTCTGTGGCTGTTTAGATATATTTTGATCCTTGATGTTTTCATTCTCTTGTCTTTAAAGATAGACAGGCAGGCAAATACGCGACAAAATATGTTATACTTGAAATTCGTCAAATTATATATTAGCGATATGTTTTGTGTTGAAATAACGTGCGTACCTAGTTAATTTTATCTTTGTCAACGCTATGTCTGTGTGCTTTTAAAGTTTAGTCAAAACGGTTCTCTATGATTTTATGATACTCGAAACAGTATGGCGGTAATATGTAATTTTATGACATTATCATAAAACAAGAGAAACTCATATAAGTATATTTCGAAATTTTATAATAATGTTCACATACCAAGTTTTCAACTTTTACCGTGTTTACCACGACTGAAACTCTAATTTCCTTATTCTTCTGTGGCTGTTTAGATATATTTTGATCCTTGATGTTTTCATTCTCTTGTCTTTAAAGATAGACAGGCAGGCAAATACACGACAAAATATGTTATACTTGAAATTCGTCAAATTGCATTAACAGAGACTAAAGCTAATTAAAACGTGAGTCGATTGGCCCCGCATGTTAACAATCTCCCCACATCTCCGTTTGCAAAGAAATACCTCTAAAATATCCCTAGAGCGGGAATCTCCTGTTTAAATGTTTGTACAAAGGCTCCCGTTAGCGCGCGCCCCAGACATGTGTGTTTGCCGATTTATAAACAAAAATTGACGACAACTCGTTTGCTTGCGGGAAAATGGTTACCGTGCTTAGAAATATTAAAAACAAAGGGTTTAAATCAAATATTACGTTGCTTTCTTTGATGTAAGATTTGGAATTTCCTCAAAATGATCAGCTCAGGAACGCGGGAAGTCGTTGGGTCAGAGCAGCGCACGACAGACAGGTCGCTGAGGAGGGAGTAATGGATGTCTTCAATATGATGACGAAGATCCAGCAAAAAAACTATTAAACTATTATTGGTCGATAGTTTATTTTCTAAAAAGCGATATATACACCGATAGCTTAATCTCACAATTACAAGTACGACTTTGCTCACCTTTGAAGCGATTTTGAGGCATTAGTCAAAATCCGTTTTTCCTGTAAATCGCAGCCTTGTTCAGATAAAACGGCAATGTGTTATGCTAGACCCTACTACTGCTGAACTTGATTGTTTGTGGGTATATTTGCAACGATTTATGTTTAATCAAGTTAACTTGTTAACACTGACAGAAGTTTTAATAAAATACTAAAGATATATTTACACTTCAACTCCATTGAACACTTCGCTAGCGTTTTTCAAAAAAAGTTTACATGGCAAAATTTGAATGTCCCACACGTTCAACGTGTTTTTTTTTTACTTTACCTTTAGTATTTGGGTATATGAGTGGTATCATTTGATTTTGTAGATGTGGGGCATTCATTTTATATTTATAAAACAATTATATTATATTTATTACTAGATTTATTGCAAAATAAAGATATGAAAAGTGCTAAAATGGGTATGTCCCACGTCGACTCAGTCATGTTCAGAGGCTTGCAGAAACTCGAAATAAATTTGTATGAATATTGAATGTGGTCACACATATAAAGTAATGAGTCTAGATTTTAGTCGTGTGCTTTATTTATAAACAAATACGGTTTATAATGCCGAAAAACTACTTTTTCCACTGTCCAAAGAAATTGACAGACCGGAACTTCCGGTTATAGTCACAAGCGATTTTAACATACTCGTACTTGTGCAATCGATATTCCCCAAAAAGCGTTAATTTTTCAATCCTGACAACATTTTAATGCTATAGGCATCGGATTTCATTGCAAATATAACGTCAGTTCCGTGAAAACGGTGACGAAAGGTGGACGCTGTGTCAGTGCGCTAAAAATAGGATTTCGAGTTAGTAACAGTTTTTTCGGTAAGTAGATTATAATTAACTTTTTAAACACAATTAGACATAGAAGAAACTATCGTAGTATCCGAAACTAAACCAAAAACACATTGAATTGGTTCAGAACACGTTGAAATTTTGATTTTAAATTGTCGAGGTAGAATTCGTCACGTCCGATTCGTGACGTGATATACTACCGGAACGATTTTGTGACGAATTGGAACTATAAAGCTTAGTACACAATCGAAATGTGACCGATGTTTTAACCGACTTCTAAAAAAGGAGTTTACTTAGTTTGACCCATATGTTTGTTATACATGCATGTTTATCCGCCATTATCTCGCATTTGTCAGAACCGATTTTGATGCGGTTTTCAGAAAAGTATTTGTTATCTCCGGAAGAAATGACTAAAAAGCAAAATAACAATTAAAACATTAATAAAAACCGGCTAAGAGCATGTCGGGCCACGCTTACAGTCGAGTTTTGTCAGATGTCAGACAGCTGAATGTTGTCAGAAATTAAGAAAAAAAATTGTGACGAACTGGACCTTTATTTTATCCTCAAAGCTTGCTCGTTCCATTAATTCTATAAATTAAACCCGTTTTAAATAGTTTGTTGTCTGTATTTTAAATGTGTAAACTAAAACTGGTCCAAAAAATAATTCAATCAATTTATACTGAATTTTATATTAGTGACTATCCGGAACTAGTTTCACAACAATCTGAGTTTAAAATGTCGATATTTTCTATATTTTTTAATATTTTAATGCCATTTTCTCAAATAATACACTATAACTTATGGGGAATTAAATAAGCCAAGAAAAATTAAAATCGGTGTTATAAAAAAAACCGTTTTCCGGTTCGTCACGTGTACACTTTTTTTGAAAAACGCTCGCTTGCCTTCTTTTCAAAATGTATTATAGCTTTTTAATTATTAACCACATTTAGCTACTTGGTTTGTGTCTCAAAGTCTCCCAGTGTTGAGTCTGACAATGGCTACACTTTTAAGCCAAACTGCTATATAAAAATATCTTTCAGTTTCAGTGAGAGTTTCAGAATAAAAAAATATTTCTCTGTTACAGGTAATACAATTATCCCACCAAAAACATTTTATGTAAAAATGGCGGCCAAGACTCATATGGTCTGGCTGTAAAAAAGTTATCAGATCCCTCGAAAAGCCAAGCCCCTAAGCCCTGAGTTTACTAATCCTACACCTTGGCTTCAAAGGTATGGCTTGGCCGTTTCATAAAGTAACGTAAATAAGTCCAACGGACCGTCTGGCCCATACGATATCAAGAAGTTAAGTTTATATTATATCTCCATGATAATATATATAAACTTAATTCCTTACCATATAGGCCGGACAGTCCATTAGACTTATTTACGTTACTTTATGAAACGGCCAAGCCATACCTTTGAAGCCAAGGTGTAGGATTAGTAAACTCAGGGCTTAGGGGCTTGGCTTTTCGAGGGATCTGATAACTTTTTTACAGCCAGACCATATGAGTCTTGGCCGCCATTTTTACATAAAATGTTTTTGGTGGGATCTCATTTATTTTTGTAAGGTGCCCTAGTCTTTTTCATTTATTTGGGCCATAGCGTCTGTAAGTAAGTAGTAATAATTGCAAAAGCGTTATGAGCATGTGAGTCTTGGCCGCTAATTTTACATGAAATGTTTTTTTGGTGGGATCTCATTTCTTTTTGTAAAGTAGTTTTTAATTTTTAGGTTTATTTTTTATTTTTTTTGTGCCGTAGCGTTTCTAAGTAAGTAGTACCTAATAATTGTGTATTTAAGAAGTACTTAGTTTACGTTTAGCCCCCATTATGGAAAACCCATACAAACTTTCATCCCCTTATTTAAAGGGTGGGGGGTGATTTTCTAAAAATCCTAGAATATATATTTTATTATTTATAACAAGGAGTCCCTATATCAATTTTCAGACCTCTAGTATCAAAATTTTCAGAAGTCTCATACAAACATCCATCCCCTAGTTTAAGGGGTTGGGGGGTAAAAGTTCCAAGTTTCAGAATTATTCTATTGTTTGTGTACTAAACCTAGCTTACATACCAAATTTCAGCTTTCTAGGTCATCGGGAAGTACCCCAGAGGTTTTGATACGTCAGTGAGTGAGTGGCAAAATCGGCGTATTTTAGGTACCAATAAAACCTAAAGTATAAAAGCTAGATCAATTAAATTAAGTACATTTTATATGTTCCCTAACTGCATCTTAACCTGTGAATTTGGGCGCTCTGGTGTTAACTGGGACGAAGCTATGAGGGTTTGAAAATTAGACGAAACGGTTCGAGAAAAGGTAGGTAGTGCCCTGCTTCTTTTTTGCTCGTCTTGGCGGGGGCACTACCGTGCCCCCAGATTATTCTCACCGGCATGTTAAAGGTATTTGTTTATTTTCTTCATGTAAATATATATAGTAAGTATATAGTAAGTTTTACTATCTTCAGTAGAAATAAGAGAATGAAAAATCATGCTAGCGGAATAACTTTGTTCAGCGTCATCTATCAAGTTTTTTTTTACTATTCTCAACATAATTGTGTTGGTTTTGCTCCGGTATTTACTCCAAGGTTGACTGGAAGAAATCCCTTAGAAGGGTTTGCCTTTGTACATGCTTATTCTTTTGAAATGTATTTCTTGTTTTTCTGTACAAGAAAGTGTTAACATACATACATAATCGTACGATTGCACTCAGTTTAAAATATGTCCAATGGGCAATTCTAGTTTTAAATTAGTTCAAACAACTGTCGTCACAAAAATAATCTTAGAAATTATTATTATATTATATCAGCTTGTACTGTCCCGCGGCGAGGCAAGGCCTCCCCTCTTTCCATTCTTCCTGTCCAAAGTAGCAACCGACCAATCCTTTCGGAATGTGTCCTAAATTCTTAGAAGTATCTGGAGAAAAAAATGCTAACGGGATTATCTCAGCGCCATCTAAGGTAAAAACTCTATACTATCCCTAATATGAACATTCGACTGCACCTAATTTAAAACATGTCCAATGGACAATACTAGTTTGAATTTAGTTAATCGCTTGCAGTTAAAACAACTGCCGACGCAAACAAGTTCGGCATCGCTCCCATGCGTGACAAAATAATGGACTAATTTTAGTTTCCGCTTAACCAGCTTTTTAGAAACTCATTTGACTGGCAAATTATTTCACCTGTCCGAATGAATAATTATTCAATGGCCGCCTGCGGTAATCGGTGCGGTGGATTACCCGCATTACTGTATTTACAAACCGACAAACACTGTACGTATTTATTTAGCAATCTTTGTTAAAAATGGCATGCATTATTTGTATATTTATTTCCTTAACTTTAATGTATATATTTAACACATTATTCTAGTTTGAAGTATTATAATTATATATTGTGTCTAAGTTTTTAAGGCCCCTTTCTGGGTCTAGGCCTCCTCCAAGATTCTCCATTATTTTCTATCCTCTGCTCTCTCCAGTTTTCCCTGCAATTTTTTGTAAGTATGTCGTCGACCCATCTATCGTTGAGAAGGCTTCTTCTTCTATGGTCCTTCGGACCTTAAATTAGTTTAAATTTAACACTATGTCAAAATTTGAAATGCTATCGATTGCATACCAAAATAAAATTATCAGCTTGTTTTGATGCTGATTGTACTAGCTTTCAGGACTATTTCATGCGTAATGTTTGCCGACGGACTGTAATGAAAGTAACTAGGTACTATTTACTCGTATTTTACTTAGTTACGAATTCAGCGCAATCTGAGTCTGGTATATTTTTCCCCCCTACACTCACCATCGTGCGTAGCATTACCGGCCGTGCATTATTAAACGGGGTTTATAAATTACCAAATAATGTTTCCATTTACCATGCACCTACGTAGAACACAAATCTATAGATACAGTATGGCACGCGGGCATTTACTTTAACTCATAATATTATATTTTCTTCGGTTTCCGCGACTGTCACACATTTAAATATAATCTTTCACCAACCAACCTTTCAACCAACTCTCAACCTTTGACAATGGTAACTGGAAAGTTGCCAAAACGTGAGGAGGGCTTAAATAATCATAATATTAATATGTATTAGCAAATCATACGTTTATCAGGCAACTAAAAAATTGCATTTACCAACCTATATTTAATTATTTTGCCTTAAGGTTGACTTGTAGAGAATGCCTGATGGCATTAAGTCCGTCTTTTGTACGTTATTTTTTTCTTTCACGCAATAAATTTAAAATAATTTAAAATATACATTAATTAATGTGATAAAGTATGATGGAAAGACTCATGTACTCTACACTTTTCGATATACTTTTCTGTACATTTAAGACAACAATGGTCCAAAAATAAATAATAAACTGAAACGCTCGGTTTCGTTGTCTAATTTATTTTATTAACTAGTCTACATAATAAACTTGCTCAAGTTAGGTACATCTGCTTGGTCAATTAATATTTTTAGAATAATTTTGGAACTACATACTCTGTATTCTAACTTTGATTTTAATTTTCCAGAACCATTTTTCTTTACCCCACTTTGAGATAAGTTCACTTACTGGTAACACACTGTAAGTTGGAAACTAGGCTATCAAACTTTAATCAATATTATGTATGTTTGAAAACATCAGTGTTCAGGCTTTAATCCTTCAAATGGGCAAGCATGTTTCCTCTACCCTTTTTAAAAGCTAAATATTTAAACTTTTATCCACAATTTTAAGGAATAAAAAAATGTGCGCAAAGCGCAAAACCACGTACAACCCCCTATTTATATTTTTAATAAGCTTTACTAGTAACTAAGTTTGTAACCAACAATGTAATTATAATTTTATTTACAAAAACTTATTAGTAGGTTTTTGTAGTTTTGTTTGAGCCCTGTTGAAAATCAGCATAATAGCTAGTACCTTCTTAATAGTCAATTATATTTTGCGATCTTGATTTGACTCTTCTCGGTTTTTGTATCCTAACCCAGTTTTTATTTTCTAAATATACTTTTCTGTCTTTAGAATTGGGGACATAAACAATATATTTTTACAAAAAAACCCGTTAAGACTCAAAGCATGATTTCAATTTCATAACACATTTATGACTGTAAGCTTTATAAACGTTTCTTATTCGTTTGCTGTTCGCATACATTAGCGTCGCCTCGCCTCGGTTGCCTCGCATTGTCTCTGTAAAATAGATTAGACTTAGCGCGTTCCCTGCGGCTCGAACTACGAATACCGCTCTCGAATCGCATTTCCACTATTAAAATATCTCTTTGTAACAAGAATCGAAATAACAAAGTGCATGTAAATATTGTAAATAAGTTCAAGTTTTTCTCCATCTTCGCGTCGACTTTGTATGTTGTTTCATATCTCTTTGAGTTTTAAATTGCCATTAGTTCAAAGGATGTATTTAGTTTTAATGTTGCACGAGAGCAAACTGGCTGAATTTGTTTTATTTCACCTTTCTTTGTAACTCAGAGTAGAGGTAAAGGTTTTTAACTATGCAAACGTGTAGGATATGCTGGCTTTTGAGCTATGCTCGAATTTGATTATGAAGTGGAAAATCGTAGACATGTTGAGACATGTTTCTCTAAAAGTCCTGAAGTTGCAGGAAGATATGGTTCAGTGTTTTTTGTTCACAACAGAAAAACAAGCAATTGTACTTTTGTGTTAAGTTTACCACTTTTAGTTTTGTAACTGTTTCGCTTTTTATGTAAATTTTTACTCATAAAAAAATAAGAAAGTTTATTATTTAAATAAAACAATTTAAATGGATTATATCGCATATATTAATTATTCAACAACTTATAGTTACCGTTGACGACTGAGAAAAATGCAATGTTCCTCTGTTAAAGTTATATTTGTGCAAACTACCCATTTTACAAAATATGAATTAAAAATAAAGGTGAACATACATGCCAGATGGGTCTAATATGTAAAGGCAGTTACACATGTGACAGAAGGTTCACTTAAAGGCCTGTCAGGGACACAATAATGTTTCTAATAACTGACAACCTGTGGAGTCGACAAGATATCATTATAAGTGTACTTTAGTTAGACAAATTACATTATATACCTGGACACGGAGCGCATCGTAAGAGGTTTTCTCTCTCTGCAGCTTTATCCCCCGATTGTAGTTAAGTTTTCCATCACTTTTATTTCTACTTTCTGTGTACATAAGTACTTGTGTTTTAGTTTCAACATTCACTCTGGAGCCTAATCCTATAAATAAATAAAGAGAAAGACATTGAAGCGATTGTCTCTTCGTGTTGCCCCTCGTTCCCCAAAGATCACCGGAATCCGAGGCGCGCGGTCAACTCCACTTAAGACGTTAATTTGTATCGACAGCGGAAATTTTGCTCCCTTGATTTACGCTCTTTTTTCACTCAACTAATTAATTTGAACAAGAAATTTTCTTCAGTTACCAAAACAAGAGGGTGTCCTAATAATTATGACGTCATCCGAGAAGGATTTAATTAAAGGCCTTTTTCGAGGCCTTCGAGGTAATTGCTGTTCAATGAGTCTTTGTAGTCCGAGAGCCCGTTCTCTCAGTGATTATGTTCCGGTAAATTTGTGAATGCTCAATTCCAGCACGTTTCGACTTTGCGGGCTTTTGTTTGAAGGTGACAATTAAATTATGTATTTATTTAGAAGGTGCCCGCTACTTCAACAACTTTTTTATTCTGTAGTCGGGTAAAAAGTATCCTACAACCATCTTTGGATGTCCAGCTATCCTTGTTCTGAAATTGGTTATTTGCACAGCGGTTTCGGCGTGATGAGAGGACAATGGAAATTATACCCAACAGCCAGACTGGCATGGCGCCCCGCGCCCATCCATACAAAACAAAAGACGATCCTGCATCACGCTATTAACATTTTTCGTAAAATCATGACCTCACTCCGTAGAAAACAGATTTTGAATGAAAATCTAGAATTTTATAATAGTATACAACTATACATACAAATATTTGCCCTGGCCGGGATTCGAACCCAGGACCGTAGGCAACTGCACCAACCGCGTCGTCAAATAAGTCATGCTTTGAGATCTAAAAATTAGTTTATTATTAGGTAAATATTGTGTTATGTTATAGTCGTGTACCAGTATTCAGAAGACAAGAGTTTAATTAAGCATACGAAATGCTAGTGTCGAAGTTTCTCCGCCCCTGGCCCATGGCGTAGACTAACCTAGATCCACCTCCGTCGTACTTTGATTGAAAATTCTGATGTGAACTCGTAGCTTAATATTAATTGAATATGCGGGGATGAACATTGGGGTGTTCCGTAAACGCACAATCCTAGCTTTTAAAAACAAAAGGTGTCAAAGCGCCCCCTGGGCCGGACGCTTTGGTTGAATATAATGCTTAATTTTACGCGAAGTGCGCATGCGTAACTTGCGTTTGCTCAGGAGTCAGAGTAATGATCCGGATAAGTAAAGATTATGTGTTTTTATTCGGTACAAAATTTTTATGTACCTATGAAAGAAAAAAGTGCGTTTATTAAACTAAAAGGCACAACTTCGTTAGCATATTTTGATTTTAATTTTTAAAAAAGGTATTTTTTTTGTTTTGTTGGTGTTGTTTAATTTCCCATCAATAATTTATTTATTTACCTATTAATTGACTTAAAAGCCCCAATATTCCCAAAGCGACTGAATTACTTTTACAATTTTTAAGGTATACATTATTTCAGTGCTTTTTATATGTCGGCAACGTCACTTTATAATGTATTTGCGCGAATAAATATTTTCAAGGTGGATTTTTCCAAAATTGATTTAAATAAGTGGTTTTAAATAACCTAAATGTCCATCAGGCGTCATCAGACTGATATTAATATATAAAAGCGTCAACATAGAAACAGGGTAAAAAATCCGGGCGCTTTTCATAAAACATTTCAGTAACCTAGGTTTTTTCGGGTCTTCCGATTCGAATAGAAACCATTATGTGATCAGTCGGGCGTGTACGTTACGCCCTACCTGTTCCCAAAAGAAAAAAGGCTTAAGCGTGTTGGTATTGATATCTTCATGTGACTTTTTGACGTTCGAGATACATCAAGATTAATAGCAGATTTTTATAAAAAGTCCATGCTCACCGCAAAAGCTGAAAGCATTGAGTGATGCAAGAAAAGCAAAATAAAATTGGGGATTGCTTTGGTTTCAAACTGGAGAAGCAACTGTGAACGTGGTTATTTGGTTCTGTAAATGAATGAAGTTTTTATGTGAAAAGAGTTTCATTCGGCGGTCCGTTGAAGCATTGTGGAAAACTAATAAAATATGAGGTTGCCTTTGTAAAAGCTGTATTATATGATGTTCTTTGTTTAGTAATTTCCTTTTTTTGTGAACATTAAATTAATACCTATGATTATATACTTATGCGTTTTTGGCTAACTTGGTGGTGGTGATAATGACGATCATTGCTATATACCGGGTGTGGCATGTAACAAGAGCAATAATTTAAAACATAGGTATTTACCCTTCAAACTAACCAACATTTTGATTAGCAACTTTTTAAAATCAGTCATATGTTTCGTATGAACAACACATTTGTATGGTACAATATATTTTTGTTGCATGTTGCCAATTATTTTGTTCATACAACTTCATGGGGCACTCTTTTTTCTTGTATGGAAATTCGAATTTAAGGTATATTACTTAAGTGCTACTTAAATGTTTCATGTAACGATTACATAAAACACTTTGCACCATACGAGTATAAAAGTTTCTGTTTAGTCCTATGGTTGGCTGGTAGAGATTCCGTCATTTCTATCCCATCAAAAACATAAATGTAAAATGAGAGCCAAGTTCAATATCGCGTGCACTTCGCCGACAAAAGAATTGAGATCTGCAAGGGCGCCAAGTTCTTTGCTCTAAAATTTTTAGATACAAGGACATGCGACATACTCAATGCATTTATTTTACTTGGGGAGTAATTCAATATCAAGATTTGACTTGGCTAGTTTTCACAAACTAACTAAATTTTATAAAAGTAACATAGTCATAGTCATAGTTCATTATCAAGCTAACAGTATAAGTAACAAGACGTACACTAACTTGCGTACTTACCTTTACGAAAATAGGTTAATGATTTGATTGATTTTGATTTATAATATAAATTTATATTTTAAAACTAGCCAAGTCACGTCTTGATATTGAATTACACCCCAAGTAAAATAAATGCATTGAGTATGTCGCATGTCCTTGTATCTAAAAATTTTAGAGCAAAGAACTTGGCGCCCTTGCAGATCTCAATTCTTTTGTCGGCGAAGTGCACGCGATATTGAACTTGGCTCTCATTTTACATTTATGTTTTTGATGGGATATCATTACTTTTTGTACAGAAATTATTATGATGTGTAAATTACTTAATTATTATTTGTTAATTAGTTCTGTGTGCTATTCTAGTACATCTTTTGAAAGTTTTGAACAAACAAAGAATTTTCCAAAACGGTTAGTACGTATTGGATTGTTATGTGCATGTATGTGTAAGTGTGTGCGTGTGAGTGTATATGCTATTCTAGTATATCTTTCAAACAAAAAAAGAATTTTCCAAATCGGTTTATAAATGACAGAGTTCTGAGGCAACAACCATCAATAATAATAATAATAATAAAAAAACATAAAAAAATCACTGTTTTAGATTTTTATATGTATACACACACAATTACTAAGCTGGATGCCAAATTTCACCTTTCTAGGTCACCTGGAAGTGGGTTAGGTTTTTGATTACTAGTCAGTCAGTCAGTCAGTCAGTCAGTCAGTCAGTCAGTGATAAAAATACCGTTTTTTGGACTTTAATATCTCAATAACTATTTAACCTATATTAATGAAATTTGGGGTTCTACTTGTTCTAAAGGATCTTAATACATAAGCCAAATTTCATTTTTTTATGTTAAATAGATTTGGAGTTATTGGGGGGTCAAAAGTGGCTCCAAACGGTTCGTGTAATATAACACACGGCTGCTGCTCGCCAGTTCCTGCGGTGAACTTGGCTGGACACGCTGCCGCGTGTCTAGATTTTGTGCATTAAAGTTTAAATAAATAAATATACAAAGACTGCGCAAGATGAGCCTTAAATCAAAACAATAAGTTTACCTCTTTTAAGAAAACGCCTTATTACGATTATTCTTGAAATCATTATCCTATAGAAAATTGCTATACAATACAATTTAATAGAATTTCTCCTAGAAAAACAACGAGTAATTTCAAAATACAAATTACTCAGATACAAATTATTCGGTATTTTAGTTGGAAACTCCAGCGTTCATAACTAAACACTAGTATGTTGACGTTTAATTTAACAGACAGGTGAATTATTCTTGAAATCATTAGATTACCCCATACAAAATTGCTATACAATACAATTTACCTGTAATAGAATTTCCCGTAAAAAAACAACGAGTAATTTCAAAATACAAATTACTCAGATACAAATTATTCGGTATTTTAGTTGGCAACTCGAGCGTTCATAACTAAACACTAGTATGATGACGTTTAATTTGGCAGACAGGTGAAAGTTCGCAAGTTGCCCGCAAGTTGCTCGCTAATGCGGTGTCGGCGCGCTAGCTAAGTTTCCTTTAATACATTAATCATTATGTGTATGCGGCCCACGTTTACACATAGTGCACAAGATCGTGGGATCTAAGGAATCTGAGTTAGGCGCGGTAAAATCGACAACTTTACAATAAAAAAAGTCTTTTAGGTACGTATATATAGGTAAGAAATGTTGGGTCTCTATTCACACAACATTTCATACCAAAAACGACCGAAACCAAAAACGGTGTCGCCCGAACATTACACCATAAGGTCGCCTGAAATAGACGCAAGGGCATATATATCCTATTCCTAATAATATTATAAACGTGAAAGTTTGGATGGATGGATGGATGTACGTTCCACTTAATCTCAAAAACTACTGAACGAATTATGATGAAACTTTCCAGTTATGTACCTTATATATCAGAATAGGACATAGGCTATCATTTATATCAAGTTTTATCCCTTTTAGGGACGAAAAACGGGATTAAACTTTGTATGGAGAGAGCAAATCATTGTAGTTGCAACAACTCCCTACATGTCATCGTTTTGACGTTAACTAATCTACCTTCGATAGACCTTCACGAAACGCATAACAAACTATTCTTTGTAAAAAAACAATAAATTCTGATATGGGAACATGTATCCGCAAATTTCGATTAATCGCGTAATTTCAAGAATCAAATACATAAAATTTTACAAATTGACAAACGTCCCACACCCATCTGGCAAGACATGTCAAACCAGTGTTTGCAGAAGGGCTACTCCGATGGCCACGGAAGTTATGTATCATCAGCAGTAACAACAAAAATTCAGTTCTTAGGACGGCTGAAAACACTTTTGGGACATACAACATGTGTCACTATGTCTATCCTCGTGGGGGGGTCTCTCGGCTATTGGACGGGATCGACAGTAAACTGAAGGATTTCACCATGGAGGACTTCTGTATTATTTTTTTGGGGAATGAAGACTTCGAACACACTCCAGACTACCAGAAAATCATTGCTCTAATTAGAAATAATTTGCTGACAGTAAAAAATACAAATGTTATAATTTGCACTCCCACTTTTAAAGTTAAATTTTTTTGTAATTTTATTAATAGAAGAATCGAGTTGTTTAATCATTTATTGTACACGGATGTAATGATGCACAAATATGCTGTTTTATTGGACTCATGTAAAAATTTGCAATACACAAACAGCATGTTTTGGAAAAGGAGTGGGCAAATAAACAACACAGCATTGGAAATTGTTTTTAAGGACATACAGCATTATATAATGTCAATATTAAGAGAATTAAATTCAAGTAATTCTTGTCTATCCCCGACAGTCCACACGCCTAGTGACGCCGCAAAAACAAATATGACCTTGGGCACTCGTGGTAGTGAGACTGAACTCGCTAACGGATCTCCTTTTTTAGAAAAAAACCATCCCCCAACAAGAACACCGTAGGAAGTGACGTCACTGAGTTAGGTATTTTCCATCAAAATATATGTGGTATCACAAACAAAAAAGACGAACTGGAACTATATTTATATAATCTCACTCACAGAAAGGACTATGTCTGCATCAGTGAGCATTTCTTAAATGCTTTCTCAGCGCCGTTATTAAGTTTAGCGGGGTTTGTGTTGGCGACTTTTAATATCAGAACAAAAAAGAAGAGAGGAGGTTCGTTAATCTTGGTTGACATAAACAGGAAGTATGAGGAAAGCTTAGTGTGTAAAAAGTTATACAGGGACGAATTTTTTGAAATCTGTGGCGTTAAAGACAGTGACACTGATGTTAACATAATTTGCTGTTATCGCAACCCAGTAGAAGCTAACGCTGATGCTTTTATGGATCAACTTGAACAGCTATTGGAACACTTTTTCAATAAAAAATGTATAATTAGTGGCGATTTTAACATTAATATATTGAAAGAGGATAAACGGGCTGCTGATTTTCTGTCGTTGCTTGCATCTTTTAGTTTTAGACATCTCATTAAAACTGCTACTTTTATACGAAACGAATCACAATCTTGCCTTGATAACATCCTGACTAATTTATCAGAACCCTGTGTGACATCTCTTGTGGTGGACCATAATGGTCTAGCCGATGGTCATGCAGGAATTTTCAGTACTTTCACTGTAAACAAGTCTGAGAATGCTAATCCTAAGAAAAATAATAATACAATGTGGAAAGTAGTTAGGAAACTTAACGCGGCTGGGAAACAGAAGCTTCGCCAAGCTATTTTACGAGAAAGGTGGGTCAACATAGGCGTAAATACCTTCATCAACAGATTTAATATTTTGTTTAGGAAAGTTTCAAAAAAAAGAAAATTAAAATATCATTGCACAGTGAAAATAAAATAAAATGGGTCACAAGAGGAATAAAAGTTTCAAGTAAGATGAAACGTATTCTGACTACCCACAAAAATTGTATACCGGACTCAATAGCAAATTACAGGAAAAAGTACCTAAACATTTATAATCGCGTTATTAGGAACGCCAAGAGGTTGGCAGTACAGACACAAATAGAAAAAGCGAAGGACTCATCAAAAGAATTATGGTAGGTGGTAAACAAGCATCGAAACAAGTTTACGCAACATCCAAAGGAAAATTTATTTTTAAAAACAGAAGACGAAAATGGTAATACAAAAATAGTAAATACTCCTGAGGACGTGTCTGCAATTTTTCTTGAAAAATTCACTCTCACAGACGGCGTCTCTGATCAGACTGATCAAGCCTTACGATTACTACATTCCCATGTCCCCAGGATACAAAACGAGATAACCTTCGAGCCAGTAAATCCAGGTGAGGTTAAGAAAATAGTCAAAAACCTAAAGCCTAAAACCTCAAGTGGATATGACGGGATTCCGATAGTAGTTATCAAAGATAACATTGACATACTTGCAGAACCACTGGCCTATCTGTTCAACGAATGCTTCCAATGTGGCACCTTCCCGGATCAGCTTAAGGTTGCGAAAGTACTTCCCATTCGCAAAAAGGGTTCTAAGCTAGATCCCAAAAACTACAGACCCATCTCTCTCCTGCCCACACTCTCTAAGCTTCTTGAGAGATTAATCAAGGATAGACTGATGAGGCATCTGTATCAGAATAATGTATTAAACTCAAGACAGTATGGTTACCAGAAAGGTAAAGGCACAAGCGAGGCTATCACCACGTTGATAAAAGATGTAACCGACCAAATTAACGACAAGAAAAAAGTAGCAGGCTTGTTTCTCGATTTAAGCTCCGCTTTCGACACGGTCGATCACAACATTTTACTCGCAAAGCTCGAACATTATGGAATAAGAGGTAAAGAACTGGCCCTGTTTCGTTCTTATCTAACAAACAGAAAACAATATGTTGAAATTAAATGGATAACAGATAACAACGAGGCAATGCATAGTTCCAAAATGGCTAAGATCACGAGGGGAGTTCCCCAAGGATCCATATTAGGACCAATATTTTTCATACTGTTTACAAACGACCTCATAAGTTATATAATCGAGACTATTCCGAATACCAAGCTAGTAGTTTTTGCGGATGATACTAACGCAATTATTGCAGCGGACAACCTCACAGAACTAAATAACAGAGCGAATGGCGCCATGAAAGCTTTTCATACCTGGTTCAGCATCAATAACTTGAAGTTAAACAGTAGGAAGACGCATGCTGTGCTTTTTAAAACAACGGCAGCGAATAAAGATGCTCTGGAGATTGTTTCTGATGATGCAACAATCAGTCAAGTGGAATCAGTGAAATTCCTTGGGGTATGTATAGATTCTAACCTTAACTGGAAGGATGAACTGCTGGCGATAAGAAATTCTGTGAATTCTGCCTGCTATGCCCTTCGAAGTTTTAGAGATGAGGCGAAGCTGACCCAGATGAAGATCGTATACTATGCATTAGTTGAATCGAGGTTACGTTACAGCATATCCTTGTGGGGAAATAGTTACAAGTATAACGTTCACACTGCTTTCGTAGCACAAAAAAGGGCTATCAGAACGATAGCTAGAGTACCCCAAACGACTTCATGCAAAAGCTTCTTCACAGAATTTGCTATTCTAACCGTTCCAAGCTTGTACATTCTAGTAGTACTTACAGATCTAATGAAGCATATTGTAGATATAGAAACTGCTGAAGAAAGACAAAAGCGAATGACTACTAGACGAAAGGATCTGCCTCAGGTGATAAAAACTAAACTCAAAGTAGTCAAGCATACGGCAGGCTATCAGGGAGTATTTCTTTTCAATAAGCTACCAGTAGAACTCAAGACGATCATAAGTGTTAACGCGTTCAAAAACAAGCTCAAAGCATATCTGTTGGAAAAGTGTTTCTATTCCGTTGAGGAATACTGTCAAAATACAGACTGACATGTGAAAAACTAAAATGTACTTAGGCTTTAATAAAATTAACGACATGGCTGGTTGTGAGTTTTAGTAAATTAATTTTATACACTATTGTTATTGTTATATTATTTAATAATGTGGACATGTACCTATTCTTGGAATTGTAATTTAATAATTTTATCTTGACACGTTTATGACATTTTTATTTTTAATTTTGATAATGATTTTGTTCCACACGTTTGTAATATTTATCTACACGTAATTTAGTTAAGGTCCTTTTTATTGTTTAATTTTATGTATTATTTCAAACACGATTGATATTGTTCAATGAAATAAATAAATGAAAATGAAATGAAATGTTCAAAATTCGACTGTCGAATAGTGCCATCATTATTAAGGTATATTTGAGTGAATGGAATAGCACTATACGAAAGTAAAATTTCGAACATCGGAGTAGCCCTTCAGGTAGGTATCACGTTCCATACGCACATCATCTGAAAATAGTGCCTACGAGCTTTGATTATGTACCTCCGCTTGGTAATAACTGAGTATAAATAAAGTAGTAAATAACTCAGTATGCAAAGATAGGATACTTAACATAATATATAAATAATCCTAATAATAAATATATATTCGTTCCTCTTAATTTTAAACGATAATTGATGGGCGGTTGCCAGTGTTCGGAAATCGGCGTAAACAGCCAATTGTTGAACTGCCTCTTTCTAACCCTTAATTTGGCGTGTATGGCAGGGTGAAAAAATTCTTTGACCATCTTTTTCCATATATTTTTTTCGAACCAGAATATTTTGCTCTATTTTACTATAACGAGGCTTGAACCAGCGACCTTCGTTATCTTTTGTCAAATTAAGGGCTAAAGACCGATGTGCAATATTTATCGCCGAGTACAGTATAAAATAAATAAAGTTTTTGTATTTTTCGGATCTTAGACTCGGATACTCGACAAGACCCGAATTGTCAATCAATTATTATGCTACATAATCGACGTGCTTAAGTCAAGGGCCTGACATGCTTTGATGGAGAAGGATAGCCTTATTACGATACTTATAAGAGGAATTAGAAAAAAGTGGCATTTTTTGGCTCTATCACCGACCGAGCAATTTTTCATGGTGGGTTTATAGGCACACTTATATTCATGACGAAAACTGGCTATGTGAAAGACCCATATTGGCACCAAAAATGATATTGTTTTCAAAATCAACAAAAAAAGTACAAGTTTTGTTAATGCGCAACTTAGACGCACCCAAATTTGGCAACGGCGCTAGATTGAGAATCACCTAATTAGGGAAATACATTGTGAAGGGCACGATTTTAACGGGAGAAGCCAAGGGACAAAGTGTACTTATACCACGTGTTTCAATTATACCGAATAATTTACCATTTAATTTTAAACGTCTACAGTTTCCATTAAAAGTTTTTAACATTTTCTATGACTATTAATAAATCACAGGGGCAAACATGAAAAGTAGCAGGATACATGGGCACGAAATGTTTTTCTCATGAACAGTATGTAATGTAGCTTGCTCATGTCTCCAAATCAAAAAAATTACATGTTTTTACTGACAGAAATAAATCATTTTGGATAATTTATTGAACTATACTTCAATAAACTAAGTTGTAAAAACGAAGTTAGAAAAATAATAGTAGCTACCTAATAATTATTTTGTCCCAATTTCATAATGTGACAAAATTCTTTGGTGAATAGAACCATACCTTCTTCGTCAGTTGATTATGGACCGTCACCATCTCGAGCCATTTCTGAGCATAGCTTATGGAATCGAATATCGGATAACTTATTGAATTGCAACTCCAAAAATATTCAAAAAAAGGATGTTTTGCATTTTGTTCATGACTTGCACCCAATAGCCCAGAACTAAACTACTAACTAGATTCCATTCGAGTATTGAATACCTAAAAGGGTTGAAAGTCTAATTGTTTTTTTTTTTAATTGTCAATATCATTTAACGAGTTCTACGCGTACGAAGTCGCGGGCAAAAGCTAGTATATATATATATATATATATATATATATATATATATATATATATATATATATACCACGGGTTAAGGGTTAAGTACTTACTATAATATTGATACCACCCGTCTTTTTCGCTCCATTTACAATATTCAGACGAATTTCAAACCTGCGTGTCCTAGGCTTTCCGGGCCAACACACAACTGAATTATTGTCCTCTGAATATCCTGAAGCCTAAATCTAAGGTAGATGGTGCGACGATGCCACCCTAAGGCATGCAAGAAATTTTCAGTTTAAAATTCAATGGCTCTCGAATCCGTTCATTGGTCCAATAGGTACGACTTACTATTGAATCTAAGCGAAGACGCAACCCAATGGGTGAAGAACTTAGATATTAATTTGTAATCAACACAACATGTAAAGCGACTCAATTATGCCATACGATTAAATAAATAATAGCTATAGGTACGACGCCCGTGTTGTCACGGAAAGCCGCTTCAGTGTAAACATTTACTGCTTAAAATAAATTAAGACAAGCTGTCACAGTAAGCAGGTACATAATATTAAGCCAATTGAGAGTTATTGTATGTCCAGAAAGTTGGATGATTAAGCGTTATATTTTTGGAGGACATCTATCGGCCGATGATAAAAATATTAATGATTAATGTGTTTAAATCCATAAGTAGCAAAGCTAATTTAAAATTACGTAATTATAACCTCTTTTTTCCGAGCGGGCCCGCATTGAGTCTTATTCATATTTCCTGTGCGGCAACGTTCAGTGCGCATATCAATAATGTACCACACTTAGACGTGATAAAAATTTAATTAACGGTTTTGCTTTTCAGCGAAACAGGAGCAACGCTGTCTGCGATAAATGGAGCAAAAATATTTTAATATGCAGCAAAAAACCTCGACGGCCGCTAGGTGCGTGCAGTCATTTGCTTCGCAAAACATTCCCTTTCTTGGGCTTTAAACACAAAGAGATGCGCGCTTGGGAGTTAATTAAATTTAAATATGAGTACCGAGTACACCACGCCATAGAGGCTTTGTACTACGCGTGATTGCTATTGCAATACCGGGTATTGATGATAATAAGAGGAGAATAATTGAATCTGCCTTTATGAGTATTTGCTATTTTAATATTTTTGAAAATGAAAATATTGCACGAAAGTGACCTGCGCTTCAAAGCAGTCATATGCTATTATTAAATTTCACGAGAGTTGGTTGAGAAATGCGGCTTATAGGCGAGAATAGCCGGAAACCCGAACAAATGGAGATGCGAACTTCCGGATTTTTATTTTATTTATTTCATGACCTGCATGATGTTTGGATGCCCGGGACATACGAAATAATTTATGGCCAAGCTGAAACGGTGACGCATCGCTCGCTTTCCTCGCTCGGTCAATTGACGTTTTTTTCCAACCAGGCCTTTTTCTGACATAATCAAATAAAGAATAAAAAATTAAAATACTACCACATTTTTACATTTTTGAAAAAATCCCAGTCATAAAAAATCCATTTGAAAATTTCCTCATTCTAAAAGAGCGTAGGCGACAAGGAATTGGTCACAGCGCAGTAAATCTTTCAGTCGTTATTTACTTACTTCTTACTATTACTGAGCCGGCGGTCCCGGGTTCGAATCCCGGCCAGGGCAAATATTTGTGTGATGAACTCGAATATTTGTGCTTGGGTCATGTTTGTTTTATGTATTCAAGTATATATTTATATATATAAGTACGTATATCGTCGTCTAGTACCCATAACACAAGCCTTCTTGAGCTTAATTTGGGACTAGATTGATTTGTGTTTAGGTTGTCCGATATTTATTTATTTATTTATTTTATTTATTACTAAGAAGGAAGTATGCAAATTGTACGACTGTTCTTTTTGTAGTTTACGACTGTCATTTCTCCACAAGGTGGCGTCATTTGAGTGCTGATTCTTAGACGACGCGTCGCTGCTTTCACCTTTTTTAGGGTTCCGTACCCAAAGGGTAAAAACGGGACTCTATTACTGAGACTTCGCTGTCCGTCCGTCCGTCCGTCTGTCACCAGGCTGTATCTCAAGAACGGTATTTCTATTGTCGCTACTATACCACCAAATACTAAAAATAAAATAAAGTAAATAAGGGGGGCTCCCATACAACACTTTGTACCTATATGTTATTTGTAAAAGATGTGTTTTTTTTACTGTTTTTGTGTACAATAAAGTGTTTACTTACTTACAACAAACTTGTTATAGACTATGGTACGGAACCCTTCATGTGCGAGTCGGACTCGCACTTGCCCACTTTTTTAATAAAATAAATAAATATTAAGGGACAATACACAAATCGACCTAGTCCCAAACTAAGCAAAGCTTGTAATATTTTCAAACTAGTCTGTCTAACTACATAAAAATAACAATTTCGGGTTCTGTGATAATAACGTTATGAAATAAGTTTAAGAGGCCTTATTCCTTTTAAAATGCTGATTGTTTTAGAGATTTTTCTCTATGAACAAACATATTTCTTAACATAATATTGATGTTACTACCTAGAACAGCGCTATTGGGATTTGTGGGTATTTATTTGAAACCTACAGTTTGAATTTTTCATTGATAATTTTTGTTTCAAAAACTACTCGAAATTGACAAAATTTAGTCCGAAAATTAGTATTTTCGACTTATTTTCGACTGCACGCAATGAAAGCATGAAATAGCTGTGTTACTACCTAGAACTCGGGGAAAAGTATTATTCACTTCAAAAAGTTGGTTAGAATTATCAATATATTAGTCATAATATGAAAAAAAAAAAAAAAAAAGATAAGGCCTCTTAAAATTGACACTGAAAATTGGAAATTTTGTCAATTATCATTTTTCGCGATCTCGTTTTCGTTACGATAATAGATAGGTAGGTCTAATATCTTAAAAATGTAACGATACCAATTTGCACCGTCGGGAATATCCCCTGTCCACGGAATCCGATAAACGCCGTGACGCTTAATCCGGTGCGCGGCATTTAATTAAAAACGATAATTTTCGATCGCTTTCCGCCCCATCTAGGCTTTATGCACATAGTAAAAGTAAATAAAACGCCCGCGGGCTTTATGTACCGGAAGTGCATCAATGCTTTCGGATGAACCGCAATTAAGCGTATTGCTTTAACGTTGTTGTTAAGTTATTATAATTATATTGTTTGTTTAATATTGACTCGCAAATAATGTAAATGGTATTATGGGTGTTTTATTTATTGCAGTTCAGGCTTTAAACCAGAGATATGATATTTCACCCAAGACTTTTGGTCTGTGGTAGTGCAATACCCTTACTATGAGTTTACAGTGACATTACTTGTTAGCGACTGCGTAAAGGATTTGTATGGAGAATTGTAGTTCTACAAAGTAACCGGTAGGGGCGTTACTATTCTCCATACAAATCATTTACGCTGTCGCTATCGAGTACGGTCACGTTAAACTCATGGTATGAGTACAGTTGCCTACGAAACCGGCGATCTTGAGTTAAATATAAGTAAATAAATATTAAGGGGTAATTTTATACGAATCGACCTAGTCCCAAAATAAATAAAAATCTTATTCTTTTGCTTGTACTATGGGTACTAGACGACAATTTACATAGGGGAGAGTAACCTATATTGAACCGGCGCTTAAATTGGACCACTTCGTATTTCTACCAAATAACACAATTTATTTACTACACCAAATTGGTGGACTGATTATGGCGCTGTCGTCGCTTAATTTTTTGTTGCCAGTGTAAATAAATTGTGTTATTTGGTAGAAATACAGAAGTGGTCCAATTTAAGCGCCGGTTCAATATAGGTTACTCTCCCCTAATATATAAATACAGGAACAATAATATTCGAGTTCATCACACAAATATTTGCCCTGGCTGGGATTCGAACCCAGGACCGCCGGCTCAGTAGGCAGGTGCACTAAAAACTGCGTCGTCAAATTAACAGCTTAAGAGAAACGTTCTTAACATTGTTCTAACGGGTCTAACTAACCGACATCAAAAAAGGGAGCCTTGACACCTTAAAGCCTCCAAATCCGTCCTGTAAATTAAAATGTGGTATGATGACGAATCCATGAAGAATATAAAGAACTCATTGTGAAGCAATTCTTACTTTTTTCATAAAAAATCTTGCGTTTGCTCCCAGAGTGGGATTTAAATTCTTGAAGTTAGATTTTTTTTGGAAAACAGTGATTATTAAATATTTTTATAGAATCTTTATCGATTCTATTTTACGGTCACGTTAAACTCATGGTAGTACAGTTGCCTACGAAACCGGCGATCTTGAGTTAAATATAAGTAAATAAATATTAAGGGGTAATTTTATACGAATCGACCTAGTCCCAAAATAAATAAAAAACTTATTCTTTTGCTTGTACTATGGGTACTAGACGACAATTTACATAGGGGAGAGTAACCTATATTGAACCGGCGCTTAAATTGGACCACTTCGTATTTCTACCAAATAACACAATTTATTTACTACACCAAATTGGTGGACTGATTATGGCGCTGTCGTCGCTTAATTTTTTGTTGCCAGTGTAAATAAATTGTGTTATTTGGTAGAAATACAGAAGTGGTCCAATTTAAGCGCCGGTTCAATATAGGTTACTCTCCCCTAATATATAAATACAGGAACAATAATATTCGAGTTCATCACACAAATATTTGCCCTGGCTGGGATTCGAACCCAGGACCGCCGGCTCAGTAGGCAGGTGCACTAAAAACTGCGTCGTCAAATTAACAGCTTAAGAGAAACGTTCTTAACATTGTTCTAACGGGTCTAACTAACCGACATCAAAAAAGGGAGCCTTGACACCTTAAAGCCTCCAAATCCGTCCTGTAAATTAAAATGTGGTATGATGACGAATCCATGAAGAATATAAAGAACTCATTGTGAATCAATTCTTACTTTTTTCATAAAAAATCTTGCGTTTGCTCCCAGAGTGGGATTTAAATTCTTGAAGTTAGATTTTTTTTGGAAAACAGTGATTATTAAATATTTTTATAGAATCTTTATCGATTCTATTTTTTTTTACGTGAAATTACCACATTGTTTTTTATAAATAATGACACAGGTAAATAAATTAAGAAATACAAATTGAATGGGATCTACTACAATCTAAGCAGGATTTGAACCTGCGACCTCTACGTTTCCGGCGTATTGCTATCCCAACTGAGTTATTAGATCGCTACGTCAATCACACCAAACCTTTCATTCCATAATTCTTACGCTACTGGAGCGCCCTCTGCGTCATATGTGTTTAAAATGCTTATGCGCATTAGCCATACCCTAAGGAAGTGCGCTTTACACGCACGATCCCCTGTCCGCATTGCTTTACAGCAAGTTTGAAGACTGCGAGAGAGATGGCGCTGTTCTAAATATTTTTATAGAATCTTTTTATCGATTGATTTTTTTTTTATGTGGAAATACCACAGTTTTTTTTATAAATAATGACACAAAGTTAAATTAAGAAAAAAAAAAAGAGTATTTATTGTAATTAGAAGCGCCTATTTTAGGTCAAGATATTAAGACTATAGTATCCTGCAATCTCAATGCGTAATTACCACATAATTATCCAGGTATTTAATTATGCCTCCCAGCATGCCGACCAGGCTAGTGTGTGAGATTCAAAGAGAAATTAATTAAGCTTAAGAGAAACGCCACAAACAATCGCCGCCTCCGGTGCGTTGCTACAAATTGCTTACACTAACTTCTCTTATAATGTCTTAACATTCTTATAAAGGGAGCTACTAATTGCAAAGAACGTCCGCAAGTCGACCAGAGTCAAAGCGGAAATCAGGACCTCATTTTTTTTTTCATTTAAATGTTTAACTCCTTGAATTCCTGAATCCATCATTGACAAAATGTGCATGTGTTGATGGGATGGAAGAAATTTAATGATGGAACTACTCCAATTTTGAATAGTAATTTTAACGTATCTTTTTTTGGCCTCGATTGCTCCCGGTGTTAAGGGATGTGGCAATAAGGACATGCATGGAGCACGCTTGCATGTATCTCATAAAAATGAATTATTTGTTCACTGAAAAATAATTAAGTAATTATTATGGTTTAATTAGGTCAGATTGAAAATGAATATATTAAAAATGCTTTGCACATCCCTAACCAATTCCACCGTTTAATTCTGAACAATAGCCTGCCGAATTTCAATCTCGAAGCAAAACTCTATACATGCCCGCAATTTGGGGACGGTAATACCTATCTCTTATTGGCTTCATCCCTAATTTAACTCTTAAAGAGACGTATTGGTGAACTCGGCGATCCAGAAAGATGTATTATGTAGTCGCTGAGCGACCGGCCGATTGATGGGGACCATTTCAGGGCTGTGCCTCATTGGTTTGCGGGTGAGACTGCGATTCTGAAAGGGTTGCCCACATTTTGCGTGCGTATGTCTATGTCACGCTGAGGAGGAGAAAAAAGTTTTTTTTTTCGATATCGGCAGTGGCAGGGTGATTATTTGAGCGTTTCAAATACCTAATTCCCTTAGGCTGAACCTAAACTGTAGTCTGACTTACTCACAGGTTAAGAGACAAAATGCCATAAAAAAATAATTAATTCTATGAGAATAAGTAGACCTTAATCTGTTTGGCAAATTGGCAGTCGGGTGTAGCCGCATTGATGAACTTATAAATTGTGGTATTCGGCTACTGCGGTCGTTGCGGTTTTATATATATATATTAAATTAATACAATTTTAAAATCTTTTTTATACTGGCGTACTTCTCGTACCTTACTCAGGCCACTCGGCAAGCCTCGTGACCTAAACGCGGTACTCGACTTTACGAACCTTCATTGTGCAACGATTGCATAAAATACTATTACGTGTGGCCCATAATGCGGCCCAGCATAATTAAAACACCATGACTAGTTATTAAATAAGAAAGCCATTTTACGGAATTATTAAGTTACATTTTGACATTACTATTTAGAGTCAGGTATTATTTTCTGATTTCGCGGTACAGCGCTGCAGGTGAAGTAATTATTTTCCATTTTTAAACGCAAACTATTTTTCTCCTCCTTTACAACAGTTAATCTTCTGCAGTAATTATCTTAGTTAGAGGTATTTAATAGAATGAGTAACATAGTTTACGCTCCATCACTTTGTTGTTGAATTGAAGAAAGTATTTATTTACCTTAACTTAGTCCCTTGGAGACCATGAGTAACATCACGTTCGAAGTGAAGAGGTAATTAAATAAAACACTTATAACACTTTTGAACGCGATTAAATCCCGGTTGGTTGTAATAATGTGTAAACATCGTGTAAGTTTTAATCAATATGTTACCTTAAGAGACCTTATTCCTTTTAAAATGCTGATCAAACATGTTTCTTAACATATCTAGACACGCGGCAGCGTGTCCAGCCAAGTTCACCGCAGGAACTGGCGAGCAGCAGCCGTGTGTTATATTATACGAACCGTTTGGAGCCACTTTTGACCCCCCAATAACTCCTAAATCTATTTAACATAAAAAAATGAAATTTGGCTTATGTATTAAGATCCTTTAGAACAAGTAGAACCCCAAATTTCATTAATATAGGTTATATAGTTATTGAGATATTATTAATATTATTGATGTTACTACAGGGCTATTGGGATCTATTTGAAACCAGTTTGAATTTTTCATTGATAATTTTTGTATCAAAAACTACTCGAAATTGGCAAAATTCACGCGGAAAATTTGTTTTTTCAACGTATTTTCGACTGCACGCAATGAAAGCATGAAATAGCTATGTTACTACCTAGAACTCAGGGAAAAGTTAAATTCACTTCAAAAAGTTGGTTGAAATTATCAATATATTTGTCATAATATGAAATAATATTTTTTTAAAGGAATAAGGCCTCTTAACTAGACAACTAAATCGCAAAGCTGCAGTTTTCTTATTTCATAATATGTGATAATTTAAATTTACCTTATGATGACGACGCGGTTGGTGCAGTGCCTGCAGCTGCCTACTGAGATGGCGGTCCTGGGTTCGAATCCCTAGGGCAATATTTGTGTGATTATCTCAAATATTTGGTTCCCAGGTCATGGATGTATTCTATGTGTTTAAGTACATAAATCGTCAAGTATAACGTTGTCTAGTATATAATACAAGCTATGCTTAAGTTCGGGGCTAGATTGATTAGCATGAGACGTCCCTTAATATTTATTCATTTAATTTATTGACATTCATGTCTGATATAAACTATATTTAATAAATAGCTTATGTTAATAATCAGTAATTTAATCACATTATCGCATCGATATTGGTAAGATAATGATTTTGCCGCCACACCTGACCGCATCCGTGGAAATACCGGTATAATTAACCATTTTTTTTGTTAATATTTGGCACTTGCTCAATTTCATTTTTTAAAAGAAATATTTCATTCCACTTATTATTAAATCTGAAGGCCTGGTTAAATTAATGGATGATAATACATTAAATCTTGTCGATACCAAGCGGGCCTAAATATTGTACAGACTTTGTTCCTAATTGTTAGCGAGCAGGCAAAGCTTAATCTTAATAGTTAGTTCCCCTCTCACCAAAGCTCCCATTATTAAATCTTCGCCGTTCTAATTCTTTGACCTTTCAATGTTGAGTATAAAATTTTACTCTATATTCCTGAGAACAACCGCTATTATCCGGTCTGTTTAATTTTTAATTAGAATCGAAAGTCAGGTAGCTTGTTACCCTGCTAGGTATAGGCACGGGTTTAGAGTTGAACCGTAAACTTTGCTTTGTTTATATAACTTCCAGTTTGGGAAAGCAGGTAAGTTTTCGAACATTGCGGTTTTAATGATCTAATATTAAACGAACGCAGGGGTAGTAATTAAGGTTTCCAAGTATAATGCCGATAGGAAAATTGTAGGTGCTGCGATACGACCGAACGAGATACGCTCAAAGCAAAATTTCATCAGGCCAGTGTGCATTAAATTGTACATTTCTAAATCGAAGCACCGATGCTTCTGAGTAACAGTGGGATTTATGCGGCTTTTCCCAAATGGATGTTTTGATGTTCGAATATTTAATTCTAGGTGGAACTATTCGACGTATTCTGCAGTAAAATCAGTCAGTATGAACTTTGTTTGTACCTTTCATTTACTTCTATCATTACTTACATTGGATATAAGAGTATTGGTTAGTTGTAATTAGTCGTCATTGTTTAGTTTATAATCTTCATTTTTTTATTATTTTGCTTAATACAAATAAGAGACTCATCAAATTAATTACCATTCTTAGTTAAAGTATAGGAATTCTGAATGCAAAAAAATGAAGTTCAGATATACAACTCAAATACTTGGGCTATTGCTTAGATGAATAAACTCGTAAATCTGGGGAAAGACTGAAGGAATACTAGAAAAAAGAAAAACATAACGCGGTTTAGTCTTATATACCTAACGAAGAAAGTCAAATAAAGCATCGGTACAAAAGTACGAAATCGGGAAATGAAAAGTTTCCCTCGTCATCCCTCGTTATCTCTCGACTATGCATTGAGATAAAAAGTATTGCCTTTTTTACATTAAAAATAATCAGCAACAGGTGAAGGAGACTATCTCATGTTGTTCTATGGACGCGTTACATAAACATTTATATAAAGTTGTGACGTCAAAAATACAAAGAAACACAAAACAAAAGGTAACCTCACACGATACCGCCAGTTGATGCAAAATAGTTCTAAATGCAACATACGACGTAACTAGACCATCCAATAAAATTAAGAATGGCCGGTACATTGTAACTGATTCCGCACTTAGAGTTCGACGTGACTTTGTATGTGGAACTCCTGAAATGTAGCCAGAGGTGGGTAATAAATAACATTACGATGAAAAGTCACTGTGATCGGCTATTAAAAAGTACGGTCCGTGAACCCTCCGATTTCGATTCGAGTTCGGTTGGAAACTGAGAGGTTCTTATTTGGATCACGAAGGAACGAGCGAGATACGTATAAAATGCGAATGGCTTTCTAAAATCTATCAGGGTATCTGCTCCTGAAATTGCACGAAAATCGGTTGAGTAATGTGACCTGCGGCTAGAACGTCCGAAAATTGATCTAGAAAACTGGACATCCGGACAAACGGACATACGAAAGTATTTTCCAAAGCTGAAATCTAGACGTTTCGCTCGCTCGGTCAAATCGGTACGCGATTCATCAGCAGGAGCTACGATCAAATTGTGTGTTGACGTGAGTACTCGTTTTGTATGTATTTTAATAAGTCACAGTTTTTTTTACTGCAACAACAGACATGGTTGAAATGTAACGCTTTCCACCTCTAGGACCGGCGGTCATTACGTGTGTCAAGTGGACTATGGGGGGAGTTAACGAGATAAATGAAGTTACGTTTATTTTGCGCACGGTTTTACGTGTGTAACAAGGTTTTGTTTAAAACAAAGGAATGTGTTTCAAAACAAAACTAAAAAATACAAGAAAGTTTGCAATCAATAAGGCATACGTAAATTTACTGAATTACAATGTCTGGTATTCAAACTCTCCGCTACCTAAAGCATTGTGTTAAATGCTTGTCGTAAGCTTTTTTGTCGTCATAATTTTAATTGTCAAGTCTTTATTCCTAAGAAAAGTTACATGTCAGGAATTTATGGTATGAAATAGATTTATAATCATTACCTATAATTTGAACTAGCATTACAACACATTTATGACGTACTAGAAGGTGTCTGCAACTTCGTGCGCGTATTTTTGTATACAGTAGTCGAGAGAACTGTATCCTCTTATAACTATCTTTGGATGTCCAGCTGTCCATGTACCAAAATTGGTTAACATTTGTCCAGCCGTTTCGGCGTGATGCGAGGACAAAGGACACAGATGGCACCAAGCAGGCATGGCGCCGCGCGCCCATTCAAAACAAATGACGATCCTGCATCACGCTATTAAGATTTTTCCTGAAATCATGACCATAGAAAGCTGATATTCAAATGTTTACAATGTAGCGAAAAATTGAAAAATTTAACGGTTCGGGCAGGATTCGCACCTGCGTCTCCAACGCTACGCACCCTAAGGTATTTAGAAGCAACTGGTTGAAAAATTCAACGGCTCTGGTATCAGGTTCGGTGGTCCAGTTGGTAGGACGCCCGTGTTGGCCCGGAAAGGGCCTCATTGATATCCTTTGAGTAAGGAACCTTAAAAACGCGGGCCTGCTGCGTAGACTTAATCTCTCCAATAAGTAAAAGTGTTTGTCTAAGACTAAGATTAAACTGCATAATTGATTACGCAACTGTCCGAAAACCTCGACATTCCGCCAGAATTACCCAACCATAATTAAACAGCAAAATTAGATTCATTAAAAGTCAATATATACCTACTTACATTTACTTAAGCCCATCAGAATTGGAACTCGAGGTAACTAAGAGAGCGCAAGCCAGACCTTTGATTGCGGATCTCAAATGTTTGCAAAGTCCACACCGAGAGACTCAATTATTCAAATAACTATAGATACGCTAGGCGGGGTAATTTTCTGAATATTACCTCTACTAGTTAGCGGGTAACTGAATTAGTTACATTGAGCTTAGTGCGACGTGTAAGCTGCTTACAAGTTTGCCACCAAAGAACATGAATGCCCTGTACGTCAAGCCAGTAAGTACTTTCCAAGTGGAGTAATAATGTATTGAAAGCATTAGCACTACTTGGTAATAATATAGCTTGAAGTTGCTTGTTTTAAGGTTCAGTTGTTGTCGACCCCGTGTCGATAAAAATGATCATAATGTAGTCTGTAACTTCGGTATAATTATTTTTGTTATTATTCCGGGAATGACAGCTCGTGGCTTGTTTCAATATAGTATTTAATAGTAACTTTATAAAGGTTAATCCAACCATGCTTCTATACGTTCTTATAAAAAAAAACCTTCGGTATATTTAAAAAAAATCATACTAATCAACCAGGAAATTGTAATGATACTAAAGATGTAAAAAAAGGAAAATTGTCTTGCAAGTATTTTGATTGCACACATTGATTAAATTGTCACCCAAAAATTTCCCATTGTAAATATATTTTTTCTCAAACATGCAATGAAATGTCATCATAACGTGCGTTATACCAGGCTTCGAAGTATCACGTTTCGGGCGGAACAACTCGAGGGAACTGTAAAGGAATTTCATACAAAATTATATAATTAGGATTTTTTTAAAACATGGTGTCTTCATGAACAGGCTAAACAGCAGATTTTCTTTTTTTTTGAGTGGTGTATTTTTCATTACAATGCATATGTTTGAGAAAAGCACTAAGTAATCTAAGTATACATGCCTTAGCCGTGATGAAAAGGCTTGCCGGCTTCGTATCACTATCCGGTCTATACCTATTCAGCCGGCAAGCCCTTCTTTCCCGGCGTTTGCAGTAATGTACTATCGATTTTTAGAAAAAAGTACTGGCTTTCCGGGGCGTTTGACGTAAGAAAAGGTCAAGTGGAGCTGCGGCCGAATGTTCATAAGAAAATTAGGAAAAATTTGAGTTTTGGTTTTCGACTGTCTACTTTCAAATTGTGACGTAAAAAAATCTAACATGGTTTGAGAAAAATGTTTAATTTTTATTTGTATTGTCTTTTCTAAAAACTTTTAAAATTCTGTAACCAATCTTCTTAGGCGGGGGTCCAAATTAAGCAATTTCATGCATTTTAGGCAAGGCTTGTTTTAAAAAATCAAGTAATTAAACAAAAAGGTGAAATTTAGAAGTTTTCTGACAACTATTGAATGTAAAAACATCTCTTTTTTTGTATTGAAAATCAGTAAGGAAATTACTGCCGAGATCGTGTGGAAATACGGGTATTACCCAATCTTAAAATGCCTGGGTAACAGTGATTCTAGCAAGAATGCTGTGGCGAAAGCATAAGCAGTTTTGCATTTGACAAGTGTCAGATTTATTGACAAGCGGGCCGAGTAAGCCTATTTTCGGGGATTTGCGCAGATTTGTGAGCCCCTGAAAGAATTTGCCTGGTTAGTAACTGTGCTTTCGTTCGTATTTACCTACATCCTAATAAAAATGTGGGCAATTTAATTTCATGTTTTAATATTACAGTCAGAATGTAAACAAATATTTTATTTTCAATCAGTTTGAAAACGAAAATGGATATTGTTAAAACATAGTGCCGCAGCCAATCACATTTTTTGTGTTATTTTTGACGGGTTAGCTTACTTCTATTTGAGTTTACTGATTTGATGAGCTTAATTTAGGAAATTATAAATATATCAACTCTCGAGACCCACAACTACCTACTATTTTACATACATATATCTTAAGTTTTCTGTAGGTATGTTAGCTCTCGTTCTTTTATAGCAATTTGATTATTTAGAAAAAAAAATATCCACGTCAAAACTAACGTAGGTACTTATTTGACAACATTTTAAATTTTCTAATAAGTAGTTAAAAATAATTTCATTATTTTATTATAACAGAATCTAAAACTATTTTTTTTTTTTGATAATACAGATTAGTTTTCAAAATATATGTATGAAAGCAGCGTCACTTTGTGGATATGACACTGACAACACACACAAAATAGTGGTTCAATATCCGTACTAAATCCGCGTTAGTAATAGTCTGACTGTGTGATAGTTTAAGCGCTTTGACCAATTATTGGTCGCTTGCGTTCTTTTAGAATGTGGTCATATTTAATATTTTATCCTTTATTTGATAAAATCGGAATAACGCCCAAATATAGTTTTTTCTTTTGTGGGTAACTCGTTTAGTTGTGAAAGCATTGTTTTGTTCGTTGATATTTGTATTTTTTTTATCTATTATGATCAATAGCAATGTCTGAACAGTAATTAGACGGAATATCTCAACATGCCACGCACCTATCAGACGTTGTCAAGTCCGTGACCAGTTTAATCCGTCTTCTTTGCCTGCACAGTCTCCGGGGGTTATTCAGATTCAGTCTATTTGTGTTTGAACTAAGATTTCGTTCCGTTTTTTGTTTGAATACCTTCTATCTTTCGTGGCTAACTTCTTAACTTTGAATTTTTTTACTCCAAGTAGCTAAACAAGTACTACTTAATGTTTACAATGAAGCAAAAAATTTGGTTGTCTCTATTAGCAAAATCGATATACATCTCTCAAATAAGTATTAGGAATTCAATTTAAATCAGATTGAAATTATTTATTCAGTAAGTAGGCCACAAGGGCAATTTTACTGAGGAGACCGCTGTTGAGAAGAAAGCCAAAAGAAACTCAACAGTAAGTATTTTTTTCGTAAGTCATACTTAAATCTGCTCGGTTGGCCGCAACCGCGACTGATCGGCTCTCCTGATGTTGAATCGCGTACCGATTCGAAACATGTCGAGCAATATTCGACTTCTATGATGTGAGTAAACCCGTTTTGTATTTTAACATACTTAAATCAATCAATTACAGTTATCGTATTACCAATTAGGTTGGTACACCTAAAGGAGACGTATACATTCTCCAAATCAATATTAGTTAGGTACATTATTATGAAATTTAGTCTATAAATCTCAGAGATGTATTAAGTCTCTTGGCAATGTGAATCGAATTAAGCCCCAATTGCATTAGATATACAATTTATCTAGACATTTAGTGTATTGTATCCACATGTTGGTAAATAACCAGATGTATCCCTGAACCACGGGGGATTGCCATTAAATCCTTCCGGGCCCCGTCGGTCCGGCGTCCGGCCCGGCAGGTATTTGTTCGTACATTTACGGGCCCCGAATCCCTCCTATATGGATTCGACGAATGTTACTAGAACACGGATTAAAATTGGTAAAATGTTGGTAGTAAATATTTTTAAATAAAGGCGGCTAAGTGCGAGTCGGACTCACGCTTGAATGGTTCCGTACCATATCTTTTTGTCTTTTTATAATGGTCACAGTATTTAAAAAAATAATAATAATAAATATCAGACAACCTCACACAAATCAACCTAGTCCCAAATTAAGCTCAAGAAGGCTTGTGTTATGGGTACTAGGCGACGATATACATACTTATATAGATAAATAAATACTTAAATACATAAAACATCCATGACCCAGGCACAAATATTCGTGTTCATCACACAAATATTTGCCCTTGCCGGGATTTGAACCCGGGACCGTCAATTTAATACATAATGCTCCATGGACATGTCAAATTTCTTCCTATTACCATTCAACCGTTAGTAGTAAACGTATAACAATGGTCCAAGAATCAAATACACGTTTTTTTTTGTATGGCTTTGTAGGCGAAGTATATATTTTTATTTAGTCGCAATATTAATAAAACTAAATTAATAATTAATAATAATATAAAACTATTTTTCTACTCCAGTACTTTTTTCTGTCATTTATATAGTTACTAACTCTAATATAAAGACATAAATTATGAAAGTCTGTAAAAGTCTATACTCTACTGCCCAAAAACACACTGCTAACCGATGTTATAATGTCGCCAAAAAAACATCACTTAAGTACCACAGATTACAAGAGGAACAGCTGCATTCACACAATTTGCAAATTAAATACAAACTTATTGTACTAAGGCATTGCTGCCAACTTAAAAAAAAGTTTTATCTTCAGTGCATGGATGTTTAGTATAGTGAACGTATACCTTTATGTATAAGTTTAATTTTTTTGACAGATGTTTAGTATAGTGAACGGATACCTTTATGTATAAGTTCATATTTTTTTTATAGATGGACGTCAATAAAAAAAAAGTTTATCAGAGACAATTTTTATTTCTAATTTTGTTGATTCCGAGCAGGAAATTGTAATTATTTTCTTTGTTGTTTATTTGCATTTTATTTATGAAATGTCGAGTCGTAGAAAAAGTATTGTATGCAACGTTGTATAAGTAGGTCAAAAAACGCTCGTGGCATCTTTCTTACTCTCACATCGTAACCCATGCCACTCGCGTTTTTTGCCCCCTCTTATACAACGGTTGCATAAAATACTATTATACTTACATGAATACTTTAAAATGCTTAAGGGGATTAAAAATTAAAATCATATTTAAATAATATCAAAACTTAGTTATAGAATCTGGGTGTTACTTTTGACACGTTATAAAATTTTAAATGAAATGCTTTTTTCAAAAATAACAATTAAATATCTTTAAAAATTACCATAATATAATCACTTTTTAACTAAAAATTACCGAAGTCAACTGGACAAAATTATGCTTTCCAAGAACTAGAACACAATAAAGAAAAGCATTCTGATAATACTGAACCCTGTCCGTTTTTCAACGTCGATTAAAAATATATTAAGTGTTTTTTTATGTGATATTGAGGCTAAGCCTCTAAAATGGAATGTTTATATTTTTCTAGTATTCCTTCAGAATCTGTCCCAAGCTTTAAGTCTCATCTAAACAATAGTCCAACTATTTCTGTTAAATCTCATAAAAGTTTTTAACTGCAACTATTTTTCTATACAGTTATGCTCTTTTATGAAATACATCTTTTCACTCTTTCAGGGTGACGTGTCTTGCATGCCAGTGTCTGCAACAAGTGATATTGTCTATAAGTCACATATCAAACAGCTTTTATCTTTTCTGTTACAGTGTTAGAGACGAAATTTGTTTGGGTTATGGCGTGTTAGAAATTGAATTTAGAGAATAAATATATTAAAAGGCCTTGCATTGACTCGTTTTACAATTAGATTAGATAATATTTATTTATTTCATAATAACAATTTACCTACATTATAAATTACCCTAAGTTAATTTGCATGAATTGATATTAAATATGGTCGTCAATAGAAACATAAAATTCAATAATAAACGAACTCAAATTTATGAACATACTACAACAATAAAATTACAATCATAAAATGTAATGTCAGATATAACAGAAATATGGTATACCTTCACTTGCCCGAATTTCAAATGCCCGAATTTCGTCTGCCATAATATTCAATTGTCCGAATCTTGTTTCTTATAATTATGTTTCCCATAATCATTCTTTGCCATATTAATCCTATGCCCGAATCTTTGTTTCCCATAATATTAATTCCAATAATCACATTTTCCATAAAGATTGTAATCCATAATTGTCACATGCTATAATTTCATATGCTATCCAAATGGAACATAGGTCGAAAACCGACATCTGTAGGTTAGGTTTGTTTATGACCCCGTATAGCGGAGCGTCAAAATACAAACCCAATCTAATCTAGTTTTAGAAGAACTGCTACCAAATAGTGCATGGATCTAAAACCGAAAACTATAGGTTAGGTTAGGTTTGTGTTGTGACCCGTATAGCGGAGCGAGCGTAGCGAGCGGAGCGTCAGAATGTTTGCTTCAAAATACAAATCCTAATCTAATTTACAGTTTCCTAATTTACAATCTAACCTAGTTTTAGAAGAACTGCTACCAAATAGTATATGGATCTAAAACCGAAAACTATAGGTTAGGTTAGGTTTGTTTTGTGACCCGTATAGCGGAGCGAGCGAAGCGAGCGGAGCGTCAGAATGTTTGCTTCAAAATACAAATACTAATCTAATTTACAGTTTCCTGATTTACAATCTAACCTAGTTTTAGAAGAATGCTACCAAATAGTACATGGATCTAAAACCGAAAACTATAGGTTAGGTTAGGTTTGTGTTGTGACCCGTATAGCGAAGCGAGCGGAGCGTCAGAATGTTTGCTTCAAAATACAAATCCTAGCCTAATTTACAGTTTTAGAAGAACTACGATAAAAGGGGGTGCGTATTTTCTCACATAACTTTTTAAGTCCTATTATCTGAAGTCCGAAAATATTTCTTATACAATTTTATATCATAATGGTCACTCTTCATAATTTTTTTTAATACTAACGATCGGAACTCATAATCATCAGAACTCATAAGATCACTAATCATACAACTTGTTTATACTAATATTTTTTTTCATATATTTTCTTACACTACTAATCTAACTCATAATCATCAGAATTCATAATCATCAAAACTCATACAATCAACACTCATACACCTTGTTCATACTAATATTTTGAACCACTACCAGGAAAATAGATTGGATTACAAAATTTGAACGAGCGAGCGAGCGAAGCGAGCGAGCAAAACCTTTCAGAGCAGATCCGACGTGGCCGGGTTAGGTTAGAAGGTCAGGCGGGAGCGAAGCGTAGCGAGCTCCCGCCTGGCCTTCGAGGTTATTTTTTTTTGCGTCCCGAAAAAAAGGCTTGCTTATATTCATACTGTTTACATACAAGAACAACCCACCGAACCAAGAAAATAGACTGGATTACAAAATTTGAACGAGCGAGCGAAGCGAGCGAGCAAAACCTTTCAGAGCAGAACCGACGTGGCCGGGTTAGGTTAGAAGGTCAGGCGGGAGCGAAGCGTAGTGAGCTCCCGCCTGGCCTTCGAGGTTATTTTTTTTTGCGTCCCGAAAAAAAGGCTTGCTTATATTCATACTGTTTACATACAAGAACAACCCACCGAACCACTACTAGGAAAATAGATTGGATTACTAAATTTGAACGAGCGAGCGAGCGAAGCGAGCGAGCAAAACCTTTTAGAGCAGATCCGACGTGGCCGGGTTAGGTTAGAAGGTCAGGCGGGAGCGAAGCGTAGCGAGACAATGTCAAATGCATAGCCAGGTTGGATTCGCACAGAAACAATATTTAGTATGGCGTTTAAATATTCTATCAAACAATATTATGGCACTTAATACTATGGTAAACAATACTTATGGCATACGTATCATTATGGCATATAATAGTCGGGAATACAAGAGTATGTCAAATGACTTTTCTAGGAAACGAAACATTCGGGCAAATGAAATTCGGGTAAGTGAAATTCGAGCAAATCAATATTATTGCATATAAATTTCGGTCAAACAATAGACAACCCAGAAATATAATTATGTCATATTATCGTATATGTACTACTTAACAACAAGATAATGTTTTTAAGAATAATAATGTTTAAAAAAATTATGTTTTTAATCGTAGTTTTTGGCTTCCGAGGCTGATTTTACGAATTGAAATCTTTCAGATCTTTCACAGTTGAAAAGTGGAGCCTAATTTGATTGCCATCGAAAGAATTCCGTTGGTACTGCATATTTCTTGCCATTCGTCTAAAATGACGACGCGGCGCGGATGGCTCAGTTTGTAGAGCATCTGCCTACTGAGCCGGCGGTCCCGGTTCGAATCCCGGCCAGGGTAAATATTTGTGTGATGAACTCGAATATTTGTGCTAGGGTCATGGTTGTACTATGTATTTAGGTATATATTTATCTATATAAGTATTTATATCGTCGTCGTATATATTTACACAACCCTTCTTGAGATTAATTTGGGGATAGATCGGTTTGTGTGAGGTTGTCTGATATTTATTATTTATTTATTTTGGAGTTGAAATATTCGGCCCGTGGGGACCAGGCGCCAAGATTCTCTTTAAAGAGATATCGGAACGCCTGGTCGAAGCTTCAGGAGACCAGAGGGCTGGCAGCTGCTTTGGACAGCGACTTAGCCTCGCCTCGCCATCCAAAGAGGCAACGCTGCCAGCCTTCTGGGAACAATATCTACTGAAGGTGACCTGGCGGGTATATACAACCTTTGACTCTATTTTAATTATATTTATATTTTAGTTGTAAAATGATTAGGTATTTAGTTTAAGTTATTAGTATTTATTGATATAATAATAATAGTAGTATCCTGTTACTTAACATTGTGGACTACTTAAAATATATATGAAATAGATATAATGAAATTAAACTTTTTGTATCAGATGTGCCCAATATGTAGGTATATATTTTTAGAAACTTTATTAAAATAAACAATATCCCGCAGTGTCTCAAGACAAAAGTCTTTGACATGTGTTGCCAGTGATGATATATACGGAACTAAAACCTGGTCGCTCACGATGGGCCTTATAAGAAGGCTCAAAGTCACTCAGAGAGCAATGGAGAGGGCTATGTTCGGAGTTTCTTTGCGAGATCGAATCAGAAATTAAGAGATTCGTAGAACCAGGGTAACACACATAGCCCGAAAACTTTAGTGGCAATGGGCAGGGCACATCGCTCGAAGAACCGACGGCCGCTGGGGCCATCGAGTTCTTGAGTGGCGACCATGCACCGGACGAGACAGCGTGGGTAGGCCCCCACAAGGTGGACTGATGACCTGGTGAAGTCCCTGGAGTCCGCTGGATGCGGGCGGCGCAGGACCGGTGGCCTTCTCTGGGGGAGGCCTATGTCCAGCATTAAACGTCTTTTGGCTGATGATAATGATTAAAATCAACAGTTATTATAGTATAACCTAGAAGGTGCTAACTTTTCGCTCTCAGGGAAAAGGCATAAGCTGTTGGGTAAAACATATCTCATTATTTTTAATATACAGACTACAATACGAAAGAGATCACACAAACCAACATTAATTAGGCAGTCGTGGCATGCAAATGAAAGCTAATACCTGTTCTAGTTAGACGTCATATTACAAATTATTTCGGCATTAATTGTTATAGGTAATAGAACACAGATTATGTACCGAAACGTTCACAACAATGTACGCTCTTGATATGGACTTCATACTGAGATACGACTTTACCGCACCACGGCAGAACACGTAGGTAATGTGGCTTATGTTTCAAAATTGCATTACCGATATTAATGTTGGATTGGAGCATAATCAGCAAAGCATTACTGATTTATCCGCTTGATGTACGTGAGAGCGGATTGAAGGGATTTTAGTCGTATATTCTACTAAAGTTTATGCAACTGGGGGGGGGGCACCATTACAGTATCAATTCTGATCATAATTGATACTGTAATGGTGACCTCGTAGTGGCTTCGATACTGTTATGAAATTACATCTCTGATTTTGGTCGCTGCCAAGTAATGTAGGTCCTTACATATAATATCTGAACTTGTTATAGGAATTTAACAAGATGGGTGTAGATGTAGATAAAATAACATTATCTTTCACCATCATCATTATTATTTAATCGTTTTGCAACGTCTGCCTTTTTCTTTATCTGGTCCAAATTACTAATCCTCAACCTTCCTCTTTCTCTTTTTCCCTCATTTTTTTTCATATCGGTGGGTAATACCAGATTCAACTTGTTATTCGAGCTGTATTAAATGCGATTCTTGCTCTACAAAACACGAAAAAATAATGAAAATACGCAAAGGATAATAGCAAATGGATTTCCAAATAAGCATGTTTTGATTTCATGCATTGAGAAAGCTCGAAGCAAAATACAAAACGCTTTGCGTTTCATCTCTATTTGTGCATTTCATAATTCATTTTAGAGATTAATTTCCAAGTAGATAATGTTATGATACGAAATGCTCTTTGTTATTTAATTTTATCTTGATGTGCAAACCTTTATCTGCTAGTATCTATAGAATCTAGCTTGAACAAGCACCAAAGTATGTGGTACGTACAGTCGCCATCAGATATATCGCAGCATATAAGGCGTTCATAAATATCTGAACATGTACTGTAACACCAAGTCAATAAGAGTCGTGTTCAGATATTTATGAACGCCTTTTATGCTGCGATATATCTGATGGCGACTGTACAGTGACTATCTATGAAAGTTATATGTGTTTTTTTTTTTATGAATGTACAAAGTACTTTCAAAATTGCTGTAATTTATGATCTTTTAAGTACCTATTCAATCCCATTTTACAGCCATTTAAAAAAAAAAAAACGATAACTTTTATTGACAAAATAATTATATAGGTACACAATTATACTTTCCCACAAAATTTGATGAGAATCAGTTGAAAAATGCGGTCTTTAGGCGAGAACAGCTGGAAAGCATCTGGACATCCGAACATCCAAATATCCGGACATAAAAAAGATTTTTGACCAAGCTGAAACAGAGATCAATTGCGCGTTGCGTTTCTATATTTAGACAAATAGGCACTGTTGTTCGTAAATAAGTTAAATAATAAAAATAATAATTCAATATGACCACTGATTTTGTGTAGGTATATTAATTATGCATGCATAAGGAAATTAAATTTGCACGCTGAATCGGCAAGTAACACAGTACCTTTTTGGAGCGGAGCGAGCGAAGCGAGCGAAGCTCCCATGGATCGACTCGAATGGACTTTGTAACAATGCGCAGATCTCAGCGAGTACTCAACCGATTTTAGAAATTTTTGTTTTAAAATGCACAAATTAAATTTCGCTAGGTCGCGAAGAGAAAATTTCGAAAAAAAAAAAAAAAACTCCGCTCCAATCTATGGTGCAAGCTTAGCCGGTGGCTGACTCTGCATCGACCTAGTTAATTATGCATCAATATCTTGTTCTGCATCAATAGGTTGTCCGATCTTTATTTATTAAAGGATCGACCACACCGGTGCTCAATATACTGTGGCGGGTGGTGATGGTTCATTTGCGCGGTGACGCTCTAAAAAAGAAACAAAATATCAATATCTTACCTAATAATAATATATATATATATATATCTAAAAACCTCACACAACTCGATCTAGTCCCACAGTAAGCTCGAGTAGGCTTGTGTTATGGACAATAGACGACGATAAACATACTTATATGGATAAATAAATGTAATTTTCGCATAATGAGTATTATGGTTGTCGTAACAACTACTTACATTATTATAAAAATAGTTAAAAACTAAACAGTCCCCAAATAAAGGCAGTCATTTTTTGGTATTTTTTTTGCCCTAGTGGTTGAATGTTAATAGGAAATAGATCGAAATTTAAAAAAAAAAAAAATTATAGTACGGACCCTTCCTGCGCGAGTCCGACTTACACCTGGCCGTTTTCTTATTTAACTTCTGAAGTCAATCAGTACAAAAGCGAATATAAGGTAATTTCTGTTATACCAACGAACACATCGAAAATAACCAAAACTTGCCAAAACTAAACTAAAACGTAAAAACTGTTGCTACATTTAAAACTATCGCAAGACTCACGGAAACGAGTTTCATATTTCTAGCCTTAAAACACGATTTATCACAGAAGATGTCCTTCCTAACGACCGGACTCCCAGGTGAAATGTACGGGACAACCCAAATGGTTATATAATCCGCGGCGTCATTCTCAGCATATGCATAATGCATTTAAGTTTGCAATATTGGAGTTTTAAATTTAGGGTATAAGTAAATTAAACGGTGGCCTCACCTTACTGGGGAAAGGGGAAACTGATACAATTTTCATCTTTCTGCCCTGTGTTCAAAATATATAAATATATGCCTGTGTTATAATCGTAAGTATTTTGAAATTGTCAAAAGGGTTGACATTTAATTTATAAGTAGATATAACCCCTATTTTTTTTGATAAAGCTACGCATAAAATATGTACGTTCTATAAGGTGAGGCTATTGGGAACACAAGGGGCTATTTGTGAATTTGCAAATTTTAAACCCTCATATTAATATAATATCGCAATAGTTAAAACAAATATTTTATTTTATTTTTCGTTTATTTTTTTATTCCAGATAACAAAGATCCATAGAATTTTTTAGTAAACTTACTTTTTGCTTTTATATGACAACCCTCATGTTCCCATAGATAAGGCTAAACGCTAAGGTTAAATACCTATCAAAATAAAATAGTACTTGAAAGTGCATCTCTGGTCAAAAGATTAAAACGTTGGGCCGGTGATCCAAAGTTAACGTCCCAGTGAGTGAGTACCACGTGTTTTAATTTTGAGCGGAATTTAATTTTTCATTGCGTGTTGTTGATCTTTGTATCTATACAGGGTGATCAATCCAAATGGGTCAGTAGGGAGAAGTTAGTAACTATAACAGATAGGGAAATCTGTTTTTAGGAACCATGGCGTCGATTTTAGATTTAATAAACACTGCATTCATGTTTCTTTTATAAATCTCATACATAACCGGGAATTGAACCTGGTCAAAATTCTGTAAGTAATCGCATGTCGTATTGTAACATTCTTTACAGCGCTTTAGGCCGGGATATGTATAAAATGGTGTATGACATTTATAAAAAAACTTATTAAATCTATAATCAACGCCATGGTTCCTAAGAACAGATTTCCCTATTACTTATAGTTTCTAACTTCTCCCTACTGACCCATTTGTATTGATCACCCGTAATAGCAATTATATAGCAAATGACAACTCGTCAATTTATCAATTACTATCGTTCCGGTCATACCAGGCTGTAAGCCATCGCCAATCGAATAAAAAAGGCTCCAGGCAATTATCCCCAAAAAAACAATAGACAAATTCTCGCATGAAAATCCTTTTATTTTGCCAAAATAATTGCCCCGCTATACATATAGTATTAAATTCCGGGTAATAACGCCATTTATGGTACCGGGTATCGGTTCTGTCGTATCAGTTTTCAAATACGATTAATTGGGGTGCTCAGTTTTGATTTGCGCTGTCGGTGTGGGCTCAAATAGTGTATTGAGTTACCGATGTCGGTTCATACTTTTCTTATAGTTTTAATTACTTTTCCTATCATATTCACTGAATTGCGCTCGTATTTTTTTGTGAAAATGATACGTGAATGGGATTTGATTTTATTCACCGCTGAATAAACTTAGCCCCACGGATACCGGACTTCCGCTATTACTCCGCTCTCCAATGTATACAAAAAATTATTAACACTTATTCTTACCCTGTTCTAATTGTAGGGGATTTTAACTTGTATTCGGCTTCAGTAAATATACAGAGAGCGTATGTTAACGTTCTTCACCATTGTAATCTAACCCAGAATAATACCGTACTGAATAGTCTTAATCGGTTGCTAGACTTGGTGCTGTCAAACGAAGTGGTATCTCAGATTACAGTCACGGAAGCTGTCGCTGGTCTAGTATCATTTGAAAAACATCACAACCCTCTTGATATTGTAATGAGCTGTCCAACACTATTTGCTGAGCGCTCGCCCCACCACAATGATCCGGTACCAGTGGTACCACTAGTAAGGAATTATCGCAAAGCAAACTTTCCTCTCCTTTACCATAAACTCGCTGATAGTGACTGGTCGCAATTATATGACTCGAGTGAAGTAGATGATTGCACTGGCCTCTTTTATACAAACTTAAACGGCATATTGACAGAATGTGTTCCGTTAAAAACTTTTCAAAAAAAATAGCCGAAAGGAGCAATATCCTGAATGGTTCACACCTGATCTCATACACTTAAATAAAGTTAAGAACACGTACCATAGATTATTTAAACACACAGGCAACCAACTATATTATGCATTTTTTTCGTGTTATCGGAGGCAAGTAAATACTTACTCTGAAAAAGCGATGCAGTCTTTTGTTAATCAACTACAGAATAACATAATACGGGATCCGTCTTCCTTTTGGTTATACGTCAAACGTAATCGCCAGTCTAAACAACCTGCCACATTCACCAATATGTCTCCACACGAAGTTGCAGACTCGTTCGCTAAGTTTTTTAAAAGCGTGTTCCTACAAAATCCACCCACACTCGACGTGACGGCGGCTTGTACCGCGGCCGCATCCGAATTGCATTTAACCGATCGACGCATCACCATCGATTACGTTAGTGATACAGAGGTTCGCACAGCTATCAAACGCCTGCGACCTAATAAGCATACCCAGGGACCTGATGGGGTACCGCAATATATAGTGAGAGACTGTTGCGAAGCATTCGTTGAACCATTGAAATATATATTTAATTTAGCATTAAAAAATAAAAAGTACCCATCAGTGTGGAAAACTACAAAAGTATTACCAATACATAAATCTGGATCAAAATCAGATGTCCATAATTATAGGCCAATTGCTGTACTCTCCATATTTGGAAAAGTCTTTGAGTCAATTATATACTCACAAGTATATAAACAGCTGAATGGATGGTTCTGCGACGAACAGCACGGATTTCTCCCAAAACGGTCTACTACGTCCAATCTACTCAACATAGTCACCCTAATCGCTTATAATCTAGACCGGAAAAAGCAGGTAGATGTCGCTTATTTCGACTTTCGAAAAGCCTTCGACAGAGTCGACAGCGACATTCTACTTAAAAAGCTCTTTATGGCTGGTTTTTCTCCGGATTTACTCGAGTTTATGGCAAACTATCTATCTGACAGACACCAGTATGTTCAATACGAAGGCTCCAGGTCCACCCCATTTCTGGTAACCTCTGGGATTGGGCAAGGAAGTAATCTTGGTCCACTGTTATTCCTCATTCTGATCAATGATCTACCGGCAGCACTAAATTACTCAACGTGCTTGTTATTTGCCGATGACCTGAAGTTAGCATTGCCGATTGATGGTCCTAATGATGCTTCCAAGCTGCAATCGGATATTGACGCTGTACATAATTGGGCTGAAAGCAATAGTCTGACCCTCAATGAGGAAAAATGCTCAGTTATGACGTACACACGCGCAAGGCGCATCGAACACCAAATTTACACCGTAGATAACAAACCACTAAAACGGGTTAGCGAAGTTAAGGACCTTGGCACGTGGTTTGACTCGGGGCTCACATTTAATCCTCATATTACCAAGGTGTGTAATGAGGCCAGAAAGTCATTGGGGTTTGTTATCCGGCAGGCGAAAATATTCACTAACCATCACGCCATTAGCATCCTGTACAATGCCTATGTGCGCAGTAAATTGGAGACGAATGCCGTCGTATGGAATCCCCACGAACAACAATTCGCAAAACGCTTCTCTTGGAGAGAGTCCAAAAATCATTTGTCCGATTCCTATATAAAAAAATATACGGCAGCTACCCTCTGCTTTATCCTACTCTTTTCGTACTGGGCATGGTAAACTACACATCCCTAGAAACCAGGAGATATATCCATCTGATAAAATACTTTCACGCCTTAATACGTGGGCAGTCTACCAATCCCCAGCTACTGGCTCAAATACCCATACGGATCCCCAGTGTCTCTACTAAACTGTTTCGCCCTCGGCGTAGGGGGTTGTTTGCCATACCAGCGGCTAGGACGGGCGCGCTCACGTCTTCCCCTCTGCACCAAGCGCTTACCCTACTGAATAGTATTTTAGACAGCGATAGCGACCTGGACATATTCTTTAGCTCAGAGTCAGCATGTAATATGTTTTGTATCGTACTATGGTTAGCATGTAAGGTTTAACTGTTAGTGCTAATTACTGTAATAAATAAATAAATAAATAAATACGTGGCTGCTAGATACAATAATAATGATATAGATACAATAATTATCAATATATTTGTCACAATAATTATGAAAAAAAAATAACTTTAAAAGGAATAAGGCCTCTTAATTTATCGACATTAAAAAATAATTTCGAAAAACTGTGTTTCCAAATAAAATATTAAATACGCGGCTGTTATTTTATCTTATTTACCGCTGAAAGATACGTTACTTATTTTTAATTGAATTGTGACTGTTTGCGTCAAAATAAACTCGATTTTTATTAAAATTGGTTAATCGGATTTTTGTGTTTCTGTGGTATTTGTAAGAAATTGGGCAAGTGCGAGTCCGACTCGCGCATGAAGGGTTCCATACCATAAATCAAGTTTGTTTTATGGGAGCCCTCTTAAATATTTATTTTATTTTATTTTTAGTATTTTTTGTTATAGCGGCAATAGAAATACATCATCTGTGAAAATTTCAACTGTCTAGCTATCACCGTTCTTGAGATCAGCCTGGTAACAGACGGACGGACGGACGGATGGACGGACGGACAGACGGACAGCGAAGTCTCAGTAATAGGACTGGGTAACTGAATTACTCTAGGTAATAGGGTACGAAACCCTAAAAAATATCTAAGTCGTGACTAGTCGTAAGTGTAATAAAAGCGAATGCTCGTGAAAATAAAATTTTAATGTTTTTTATCTTTTTTTCAGGTATGTACAAAATGAAGGAGAAAAGTACACGTGAATATCGATCGGTTACTCCGTAAGTAGGTATTTACGTGAATATCGATCGGTTACTCCGTAAGTAGGTATTTAAGATGTAAAAAAAAACATAGTATAGCTCTAATAATGTCTATTATGTCAATTCAGTTTTAAATTGTATTAGACTCATATTGTATTATAAAAAGCATGACTTGAACCTGGCTGGTTAACCCTCACTACCATTGAGGAGTGTTGGACTTTGTGTGGGACTACAAATATAGGAAGGTGAATGCGCGAAAGGTGTTAATCGCCGTAGGTATTATCATAAGATTCAGTAATGTTACTTTTAAAGTATTATACGTGTTAACCGAATCATAGTTATAGTATATTTTTCGTAGATAAAATTACACTTTGGGGATCGGAACTTGAAATTATATTTAGACTCCTACTAGATTAAAATTAAGCTCGCATAAAATATTAATATATTTTTTTATTTATACTGAATTTCAATAACTTACGGTAGTGTAATATATACTAGTTTGAATTGAACCCATCTCAACGCTTTCGATTCACTGCACCAACTAAAACGAAACGAGGATTACATTGCTATATTTACTCAGGCAAAATTGTCCTAAAACATTAGCACTACCTGAGTTAAGCTTCCTTACATCAAACGGCATAACAAATTCATACATAATGTATAAACGCCATAATGGAGATGGCATGAGGTCAGGACAAGCATTAAGAGCTTTCGGAGAGGGAAGGGGGGGTTACTCCAAAGTGAATTTTATAACAGGATCCTGAATTATATCATTTTAACTGATTGAAGATGGCGGCTCTGGTGAAAATACGGATATTTGAATTAATGAGGCGCTAACAGGCTTGTTGACTGATTTGGAAATAAATGTGTTTTTCTGATTAATGTAATCGTTATAAGTTTGGGGAAACTTTATTTATTTTGGCGTTGAAGATGGATTTCGAATATTTTTTACAGAATATTAATTTACTACGTTTTGAGATTGATATTTTGAGACTTCAGTTAGTCGTGATGTATGCTTTTCGTTACTCGATGAAATTATATCTTTTTGCTTCATATTCATATGTGTCGTCGAGGCTATGGTCTCTAACTAATTGAAGATAGGTACACATATATTATTATTTCATCAATGTGATATGATATGAATTAGACTGAAATTGGCAAAGCCATTCGATCTGCATTAAATGACATTGAAACGTTACAATTATAGCGTATCATTCATTATAGCACACAAAATAGTGGTGATATTTCAAAAATATGGTACTTAAGACGTTGACTTTATAGGTATCAAGCCATTGACTATGTAATATATATATTTTTTTAAATATGCTAGGAAATGTAAGCGTTCTTCTCATGTAATGAAGGCCCAAAAATTCCTCGTTTATGGCACCTGCATTCAGAGAAATTGATTATTATCCGCTGCTTTAACTTTTTAAAATTGCTTACATTACACAGACCAAGGAAAAACAACAAATAAAAGGTATGTTATCATGTTTGGTGCGGTTAAATACGGAGGTTGAATATGCTTGATCACCATACGTATAAAAAGCAAAAAATTTAGAAATGAAATAAAGATCAACGTTTTTTTTTCTGAAAATGTATTTTTCGCGTAGTGAAACTGCTAAAAATAAAATGCCATATACACTACTTATGGGCTTTGTAATTTGTACAATGATGGAATGCAGTTTCAGTGTTATTATTAGTAATAAACAATTATTTTCTTAATTATCTGATTTTTTTATTATTATTTTAATATTTCCTCGTATTGTTTGAGGAAAGCACTATACAAGCCTCGGCCGGACATGGATTGCAGGACTCGATTTATCCCAAACTCGTCCAGCAAATCCCTCAGTTCTTGGCCTCTGCAGTAATGTGCTATGATATTTATATTTCATTACACTACCTATTTTTAGTTTAATCTGTTTGTAAAACTATTTATACCCAACCTTATTCTGAATTCATAGCAGCGCAGTTACTCATAAACAGGGTGGCCCGGAATAGGTGTGCTGTAATTAATTTGAACTGTCACAATATCATCAGTGTGTAAGTAAGAGCGATGCGGGATTGGCGCTACATTTACATAAGTTACACGTGAATTTCACGAGGAACCCGCTGCCATGGAAATTGGTGTTTGCAAGAAGTGGCTAGGGACTTTAAATCACTTTTTAGGGTTCCGTAGTCAACTAGGAACCCTTATAGTTTCGCCATGTCCGTCTGTCCGTCCGTCCGTCCGTCCGTCCGCGGCTTAGCTCCGTGATCATTAGTACTAGAAAGCTGAAATTTGGTATGAGTATGTGTATGTATAACGCCGACAGAACGGTAAAATAAAATAAAAAAAAAAAATTTTTTTTTCGGGTACCTCTCGAACACCTAAAGTGGGGGTGAATTTTTTTTTCTTTTCAACACTGTTGTGTGGGGTATCGTTGAATAGGTCTTGTAAAAATAATAGGGGTCTTCTAACATAATTTTTTGATAAAGTCAGCAGTTTTGTAAATATTCGCTCCAAAAACAAAAAAAATAGTGTCCCCCCCCCTCTAACTTTTCAACCACGGGTTAAAAAAAATCGGAAAAATTCATGTTAATGAGGCCTTATAAGTACTTTCAATGAAAACTATATTGAACAAAATCGGTCGAGCCGTTTTTGAGTTATCGCCAAATTTCATATTTTTTCTTTAAAAGGTCGTAAGTTGACTTCCAGAAGGTAATAAGTGATTACAGTTTCTAGGGCGTTTACGACCTTTTTATAGAGCTTAAAATCTTTCTTCACGTAAACCTCGGGCTTAAAACAGCAGTTTATTGTGAAGGATGAGCAACTACGGAACCCTACACTGAGCGTGGCCCGACATGCTCTTAGCCGGTTTTTTAAATATGTTTAAATTTAATGATAACCCGGGTGGCGTATTTTTTGAGTGCACCTGCCTACTGAGCCGACGGTCTTGAGTTCAAATCCCGGCAAGGACACTTATGTAATGAACTCGAATATTTGTTTATGGGTCATGGATGTTAATTAGGTATGGACACGTCGTTTATTAACCATAGTCCAAGCATTGCTTAGTTTGGGACTAGGTCGATTTGTGTAAGATTGACCTTTTTATTGGATAATACAGTTTATTATGTCAAAACTAATTAGTTCAAAAGCAAAAATATTGGATTGTAATATTTATTTATTTTTTATTTTTAATCTAGCGATGTGCTCTATTTTCCTTTTAAGTTTTAACTAATAACTTGACATTGTCAACTCGATGGAGGTTGGATAACAAACATCGATATACCTATATCGGCGACATGTTTGGTTGGAGAGTGACATAGGTATATTTTAACTTTAACATCAAAAATGCAATAATTTTGTAGTACGATGATTAATTTTCCATACGAGCAAAAACAAATAGTTGAAGTTTCTCTTGGATAGTATAAGGGTGCTGCCTCACCGCGAGCCTCAGCCTGTAATTTAACATAAAAATGCAATTAGGCATTAAGTTCGCCGTTTGTACTGACTTTTGTTTTGTGCAATAAAGTAAAAAAACCGGTCAAGTGCGAGTCGGACTTGCGCACCGAGGGTTCCGTATAAACACTTTCCATCCTTAAGTGGTTAAGTTAAGTTTGCACCTGGTATGTATAGCGCTCCATACAAATGAGGTGCAAAGTTAACGCAAACAATCCCTTTGTTGTATGGGAGCCCCCCTTAAATATTTATTTTATTTTATTTTTAGTATTTGTTGGTATAGCGACAATAGAAATACATCATTTGTGAAAATTTCAACTGTCTAGCTATCACCGTTCTTGAGATACAGCCTGGTGACAGACAGACGGACGGACGGACGGACAGCGAAGTCTCAGTAATAGGGTCCCGTTTTTACCCTTTGGGTACGGAACCCTAAAAATAAAATAAATATTATATGAATGGAGCAAGATTGCTCGATTGGTGTATGGTGGCCATTCCACAAATAAACTCTTACAGAAGGTAAGGTAACCATTACTGAAAAAGCCGCTTGTATTCTCTTTTATTGTTTGGTTAGTAAGCAGCGCCATCTCGTGGACAATTTTAAAATGACGTCGGATACCGATTCCAGTGTTCTACTCTTTAATGCCATGTCGGATTGTACCCATCTCTACTCCAACTAATCAGCTGTCGACGTACGAATTATATATAATCAATTATTATAAACACTTCCCTCGTGAATGACAGCCGCGATTGTGCACTCCCCTTTATAATGGTTTCGTCATATTTTATAACAAGAATTAATTGCTAGGTTGTATCGCCTTCTTAAGCTTTAGATTTAATACAATTGACAAATTGTCATCTATAAATAATAGACGACAGTTAATTTTTAATCGGTTAGCAAAATAAATATCTATTCATTAATTTAAATGTTATTATAAAATGTAAGTATCTCCAGTACCAAAATCGCCCATCGACTAAGTCAATAATTTTTTTATAAGTAAATATTTATTTTTGACTTTACAGCTTTGAACATAAAAAAATAAAAATAAAAATGTTGGTATGATGCTATGATGGTTGCTTATATCACGGGATAAATAAGGGTCCGACGAGCACAACATCGAGACGATTGGCGTGAGATGGAGGAGGCCTTCATCCAGAAATGGAAGGTCCTCACGTAATTTATTATTACTATTTTTTAACTAAATCATAAATTATTAATATTGGCTTTTTCAAGGCTTTTATGTTATAAGTATTATTACTGTTAGTGAGGAATAAAGGCTATTTTTATTTTTGTTTTTTTATTTTATAAATAAGTGACTAAGAATCTGTCACTCACACTTGCATTTTGTGATAATTGTGACACATGCTTTGTCACTTATTTACCGCGTGATAAAAGTAACCATTATAGGCCTGCAGGATACCTAATTTATTTTTTGTTCAAAGCTGTAAAGTCAAAAATGAATAGTCTCAAAAATCAAGTCCCAAAGTATCTACAACAAGTGGCGCAATACTACAACTTTTTTCACCTAACTATTACAATATTTAGCGATCCCAAACACATACGAACAAAACTTTTTCCAAACTTGTGACACACAAGACTCGTCCAACTTATAACAATGTCGTCATCAACAGAGGGCATTTACGAGTCACAAAGCAAATACATTTTGTATTCATTTCGAAACGCCCCGGGCCTCGCCTAAGCAAACCTATGGGCCCGCCACAAAGTCGGCAAGAACCACGGACTTTCATGGACCTTCGGACCCAGACAAATATTCATATTTAATTCGGACCTGACTCTCAACTTATTTATTTATTAATAGACGACCGCTCAAGGGGCTGCTTACGTATTTACAAAACAAACTATTACGCTGGCCTTACCTTAAAACCCTGCTTTGTAGTTTGGAATTATAATCTACTAATGAAAGTTGGGTATTTGGGATTAACAAAAATGAAATGTAAATATAAAATTTGGTCAGCAATATCATTGTTTTACAGATGAAATCAAGTAAATCATGGCAACATTTATTACATTGGTGCACTTTAAATATCGTTTACAATAAATAGATCATCATCATCTTGTCAGCCTATAGACGTCCACTGCTGGAAAGAAGTTATACACAATTATCGGTCGTGCGCAACTTGTTGGGACCTCCCACGCTACGTCTTCCGGTACGCGGTAATCAGATAAAGCGAAATCGTTATGACTAGGCAGTTTTGATTGTGTTTGTGTTCTTACGTAATATGAAAAGAGTAATAGCACACCAATTGTTTAATCAATGTTTCGAAACGTGTGTACAAAATAAGGAAAAAATCATAATTAGAAGTTATTTTATCTGTGATCTTATATATATGTGTGATTTTCACTGTCGGAAGTCTATTTAATAATTTGTTGGCGTTCAAATTTGATAAAGCTATGCCTTCCAAACTTTGAAATCGGTTTTTTTGTTAAATTTTTTAATTATTTTATTTGCTCTGTTTAGACAAAAACATTGACATTTTGTGAACTCACACCTCAGTATAAAATAAAGCATTCGTATATTTGTAAAAGGACTGGCGCAAAACTAATTTACACCGTGCATTACGTTCATGTACTCTATCCCGTGTTAATCTAAATATCCCATTCTGTTTGCGAGCTAGGAGCAAAAATACGTGCGGTCAGTCCCCGTGGAGGGGTTGCATTAAATAATTAATGATTCTTATAACAAATTCCGTTTTTAATTTGACCCAGCGCTGATGCTACGAGATTAGGCAGGTTTTAAGTGAAGTGTTGATGAAATATTTCATTCAATTATACTTGTACAAATTTTGCTAGAAAATTTTAGTCATTGCTTCACGAGCCGGGGTGTGAATCGGTTCACATTATAAATAGCAAATTCTCGTATATAATGTGAAGAGATTAATAAAGAGCTCTGTGATAGTTTCGACATGGTTGAAATATTATATATTGCATATATAAACTGAATAGATGAAAAACATTACAATACAATACAAGTACTCTTTATTGCACACCTCATAAAACATACAGGAGAAATACAATGCAAGAAATTACAATACGAGGTAAAGAACAGGCGGTCTTATCGCTAAAGAGCGATCTCTTCCAGAAAACCTTTGTGTAGTGGAGAACTTAAAAAAAAAAAGATTTTGTTTTTAGGCGGTGTAAAAATCGGAAAATAATAATAATAATATATACATAAAAAACCAATAAATACAAAAATATAATAAACAATAAATACATACATACAATCAGCCAACAGATAATAGGACCATTTGAATAAAATACGAATTATGAAAGGGATAGATAATGCTCTTTCAGGTGAGTTTTGAAAGAAGCAAGAGATTTAGCGCGCCTTAAGCTCACAGGCAAGGAGTTCCACAAACAGACAGCTTTAAAAGTAAACGAAAACATTGTAACTATGGTTAAGTAGCGAATCTACGCAAATTCACTAAAATCAGTTAAGAAACAGCCGGAAATCTGGACATGTGGACATTCGAACATTCGAACATTCGGAATACATACGAAAGCAATTTTGGCCAAGGCGAAACGGACACGCTTTGCTCGCTTCGCTCGCTCAGTCAATAAGGTGATTAGAATCGTCGTCCTTTTAGTACGAGACCAGACTTTCTGTATATCATAAGTACTGATTGTCGATTTGTAAAGAAAATGCAATAAATTTTGTGTTCGTGTTAATGCATATTAACGCATAGTTTTGCAAGAATGCGTAAAATAATGATTGTTTCAAACTAAGCACCTAATTGACAATATTTCAAATAAATGTTATGTTATTTAATAATTATGAAATAATTCCCGTAAAAACCTTACACATTTAACATACTTATTTTGTCGAATATATAGGTATGTATTTTTACTTCAGGTCTTTAGATTCCTAGTGCGGGAAATGTTCCCGTACCGCTACAGCCGCGGGCCTTTTTCATTTTGCTACAAACGAGCCTGACTCATAACAATGTTTGGCATCACTATGAATTTCAGTGAATCGAAACGCTGAATGCGAATGCGAATTTTATTTTAAGAAGCACTATTATAATGTTAAACTATGTAAGAGTAAAAAATAAACTTATGCTTCCAATATGTTTATGTATTTGAATTTATTGCTGCTACGATTACTAATGATACATTAAATATAGAATTAGAACAGAATATACATACCTATTCATTATTTATTTTACGTTGTATCTCAAAAAAAAACACTGAATGAAAATCCTTTCATCCGCTCCAAAACTAAATTTTCCTGTCAAATACACACATCTAAATTGTAACGTCAATTTTTTTGTATCGTTGGTTAAAAATGGCTTTTGCACAACAGCAAAGTCACGGGTAAAAACGACCGTCACTCAATTTTTTTTTTTACTTAAGGAAGAAATATATGAATGGAGGGAAACTGCTTTTAAATCTTTTAAATATAACTCGTTCTTCTCAAAGGAAACATTCCTTTACTTATATATATAAAAAAAAAAAACTGAATTGCACTCAACGACTGGCAAATCATGTAAGACAATGTTTAAAAAAAATAAAGATACCCCTTTTATGTTTGTATATTCTTGAGAGCTAGGTACTTTTTGTAAAAAGTCACATGGTATTTATTTAAAACAGCCAAAGACATGTTTCCAAGTAGTACAAGAAATACGGGACGTCTAGCCTCCTGAGTTCCAGTGTCCTACACATAGTACATAAACTTCAGTTATTAGTTAACTGTCAACTATTTGTCATAAGGTTTAAATTAAACTGACAAATTATGAATGCTGGTCGTCAGGAGGCTAGTCATAACCACGTTCCTAGGACTGCATAGTACATGAAGCAAAGTTATACAATGTGTTTAAAAATGTTTCATTGGCTGCCGAAAACCATGAAGGAACTTCCTATGAGTAAATACCTTTATAAAGGAATGGCGAGAAATGGCCCAAAACAGGGAACTATGGAAGAAGAGTGGCTAGGCCTTTGCCCAGCAGTGGGACGTCATAGGCTCACAATAATTAATAATAATAAAAAAGATTTATCATAATTATATTTTGACGACGCGGTTGGGTCAGTTTGTAGAGACCTGCCTACTGAGCCGGCGGTCACAGGTTCGAATTCCGGCCAGGGCAAATATTTGTGTGATGAACTCGAATATTTGTGCTTGTGTCATGGTTGTTCTATGTATGTATTTAAGTATATATTTATCTATATAAGTATGTATATCGTCGTCTAGTACCCATAACAGAAGCCTTCTTGAGCTTAATATGGGACTAGATCGATTTGTGTGAGGTTGTCTGATATTTATTTATTATTTATATTTATATCCAAAATAGAAGCCTTTTTCCTTATTGAAAATCCAATTGCTCCTAATACATTACGGTAGATGTTTTTACGTTTGAGAGCACGGAATGCGACGAGGGGCAACAATTTAATAATATTAATACTCTATGAGTACTTATAAGTACCGGCGCGTGGTGGAGAGAAGAGTTTCTATAAGCAGAGATGGGATGTTGCCAAATATTTAGAATAACAAATTATTCACGAATTATTTATTCGTCGGACCTTTTAAGATGGTGGAAATTCGTTATTAAATTTATTTAACACGAATCATTTTAGAAGTATTAGTTTATCAACTTATCATTCTGCTAGAACGATATCATAACTTATTCATCGAATTCTTTAGGAATACAAAATTTGCATTATTATTTTTTAGCACAGGTAAAAACTGGCTAAGTCTATGCTTTTCCTATTCATGTTTTTAGTCCACAAAATTTCTCTGTTCGTCGTTTGACTATTTAAAACAGGAGTAAAGCTCACAGGTTCCCTGATTTTTATCGTTATATTTTTACTTAATCCATGTAACAGCCGCGAAAAACAGCGAAAAGTGCTCGAGTGGAGAATTCGGACCAGCAAGCGCAGCGTAGGACGTCCACCTACAAGATGGACAGATGACCTTATAAAGGTCGCCGGAAGGCGCTGGGTGCAGGTCGCTTCCAACCGGTATATATGGAAGTCCAAAGGGGAGCCTATGTTCAGCAGTGGACGTCCTATGGCTGAGATGATGAAAATGATGATGATGACTGTTACATGAAAGTATTTGACGAGATTTCAGTCCCAAAATTTTAGAATATTATAGATTTGTTATTTAAAAGGAGTTTGGCTCTTCTCTTCTCAAGTATTAACACGTGTTAAGATTTCAAGTGCCATAGAACAATTCGTGGAAATTTATAAATAAAGTGAAATAATGAACTCTATCAGAGGTCACAAGGGCACTTTTACATGTTTGAGTCTACCGGCATTTTACAAGAGGAGACCACTGTTAAGAAGAAACGCCGAAAGAAACTCAACAGTCAACAGTTTTTCAGAAAATATTAGAGTTTGTAATGTATAACTACTTATTTTTTCTATATAGTAAATTTGAAGTCTATAACTAAATCTACATACCTAATTAAAATACAAAGTGACTTAAATATAAGCTAAAGTGGGGTATACATATACTTTATGTTTATATACATACTAGCGACCCGCCTCGGCTTCGCACGGGTGCAATGCTGATAAATTATGCATGTATTATACATATAAACCTTCCCCTTATCACTCTATCTATTTAAAAATCAAAATCAATTACGTAGTTTTAGAGATCTGAGCATTCATAGAGACAGACAGAAAGCAGGAAGCGACTTTTTTTATATTATGTAGTGATTTATGAAACAAATAATGTCAATTTTTTTTTATGTAGGCACACACCACAATTTTATATTAAACCATTGAAACATAGATCAAAACTCAAACAAAAATTGAAATGAGTTACATGGTGGAAGAGACCGAGAATCGAACCCGGTACCCCCCGGTAATGTACCCGGTAGATCTCTCTTTACATAGCAGTAAGAATATGCTTTGGGCACCTTGAATACTACTAATTAAGACGCTGACTGTACAAGGGGTCATAATAAAATGGTGATGGCCCGGTCAGGGTGACGCGCATCACGGACACACATTTATGAATAGCTTAGCTATTATAGAGGGCGAATAGCATGCGCGTTGATAACGCCTATATAAAAATAATTATCTTAAATGTCAGTTAAACCGTCACTAACCAGGTGTCTAGAACATTTTTTAACGCTCATGTATATTAAATAATAATTTCTTGTCCCGAGCAATTATGACGTCAGGCATTTCCACCACCAGCCGACCGCGACCATCCCGTTGCCTATTCTTAACTGTTCGGCTAACAACTATGCACTAGCGTTTTACTGCACACGGGCTGCAAAAACCAGCTTGCAGGTAAAAAGCGCATTTTAACCACGAACGCCATATAAGGTAGGCAGCAAACCGTAAATGCCATGGTCACCCATCGTAACGGCGTGATCGGTTCGTCTTTTTTCTTGTAATTTATGCCTTATTAAAACAATTTATTCTGTTTTGTTCGCGGATTCCGTGGGCGATTTACTCTACAAGTATGTTTAATGTTTGGTATCGACGTCCGTTATTTTGAATTTTTGGTCGCGAGCCGGTGTCGCGTTTGGTGTGATTTGTATAAACAAACTTCCGAACCTCCGACCGAATTTCGATGCGACCCATTTTGATATGGATTACTATTCAAGTATCACAATTTTAACTAGGTTCAGTCCACTAACGTGACTGACATGTCAGTCCAGTCCATGGCAGTCCAGTATTTGGGTGTCATGACACCCTAATACTTCCACAATAGCCAAAAACATCTCAAACCATATCTGACGACCTTAGCCATATTAGAATATATTATATAAAAACCGGCCAATGCGAGTCTGACTCGTGCACCAAGGGTTCTGTACAAATAGTTATCCCATTTTAACTGGCCGGCTTAAGTTAAGTTTGCACCTGGTATGTATGGAGCGGGGTACAAATGAGGTGCAAAGTTAACGCAACCGATCACGTTTTTTGTATCGGAGCAACCTTAAATATTTATTTTATTCTGTTTTTTAGTATTTGTTGTTCTGGGCAACAGAAATAGGTACATCACCTGTGAAAATTTCAGCTGTGTAGCTGTCACAGTTCATGAGATACAGCCTGGAGACAGACGGATAGATAGACAGACAGACAGACAGACGGACAGCGGAGGCTTAGTAATAGGGTCCCGTTTTTACCCTTTGGGTACGAAACCCTAAAAATGGAGAGCTATTTCCCATTTCTCCATTACTATACTATGTATAGGTACTAAATAAATATTAATCAACGGTAACATAATATTACTTATTTATTTACAACGACCTTTAGGAACCACCGCGAAATCGAATTTTTGTCTTAAATAAATAACGTAAACATAAATTTACAGGAGGCAAGTTTATTTTTAAATCTTGTATACCTACACACACCTCAACAACAAATTATACAGCTTCTAGGCTCTAGGGTATCTGTTTGGCCTTATGGTTAACTGATAGAGGATGCCGTTTGGTATATCCGCCATTTGTACTGACTTTTGCTTTGTGCAATAAAGTTTAAATAAATGCACAATCATTCCAGTCCATCAAATAACATCACGATTATTGAAAACGTCAATAAATAATGAAATCAGAATATGATATCCTAGTTCATAAAATTGTAGATTGTGAGTGCATTAGCCTTTAATATTGCCATGTTATCCATGTATTTATGTACAAAAATCAATAAATAAATAAATATATATATATATATATATATACAGCCTGTTACCGGCATGCGGGCATTTATTAAAACTGATATTAATATGATCCATTAGTAATTGTTTGCATGTATTAGCTAATCATAATTATGTAAATTAACTGCACAATTAAATTTCTTCAATCCGCACATTCAATGTAGTGGGTGTACAGCGTAATTGTCGTTACTCATATCACGCTGTCATTTAACACTCACTTGTCAATTTATTTTACTGTACATTACTGGCAATTAAAATTTTGTTAGAAATTTAATAACGCCTGAATTTAAGTTAATTAATTAAATTAAGTTAAAGTTAAAGATCTATGTTACTTTACTCTACTTTAAGAAAAGCCTACTTGGCGGTAACACACTGTATAGCTATCCACGCCATGATCGGCGACGGCGACCCAAGTTAATTACTTGCTTTTAAATTAGGGAATGCAAACCGGTAAAATTTTCTATGGATATTACCAATAAGTAAGTCGTTCAATAGTTGATCGAAGCTATTGAAAAAATCGCAGGAAGAGATAAAAAGTTAACGAAAGCAGAAACGTAACAGGCAAGCAGCTAACGAAATTATTCTTAGGAAAGTAAACAATGTTATTTCTGATAGGATTAATAATCAAAGGATAATAAATGGAATCTTATGCTTATGTTTATATCTAAAATTTTAATTAAATTATTCTCGTCTTATATCAATTAATATCAGAGCGCTCAAAGTACATAGTCTTGTCGGCCGGTCTCCTTACATTTGATTAAAATTTGTTAGACACGTTGACATCTGAAGGCTTACAGTAATTTAAATGGAATCACCGAAACATTCGGTTTTATTGATCATGCTTGTTCTACGCTTACAGCTGTACCGGACTAATTGTATGTTTATAAATAACTATAATAAATAAGAGATAATCTTATACAAATCGACCTAGTCCCAAACTAGGTCGATTTGTATAAGATTATCTCTTATTATAGTTATTTATAAACATACATGTACTATGGGCACTAGACGACGATATACATAATATTTAAATACATTCCATTTCATTCAAAAATATGCATATTTTTGTCACTAGTCGCTTGTGCTGTCATTTTAACGTCACCGCCATGGGTATAGCGTACCAGATGCATTTGCGTACATACAATCGTGCTCCAAAAGGCCTCCCACCAAATGTTAAGGTCACGTTACATAACACCTCTCGTAGACGGCTTGGCGGCGCGCGCGCAGGGTCAACGTCCGGGGCCCGGCGTGGGCGCCGCGCTCACATACCGAACTTTACACATATCTCTAAGTATTGTTCTCTTCGATTTGAGTTACTATTATGAAGTCGTCGTAAAATACTTCCTATTCGTTTAATAAACTCAGGAGTAGTGACACCTTGGCCAGTAACTACGGCATATTAGGAAAACCATCATAATTTTCATCATAAATTTAAGTAGCCGATGAAGTATGTAGTTTTCTCCATCTAACTCCATCCATAGCCACTCCTTTGACTTCCCTATACGACATGACGTCTACCTTCTCTTTTATTTGTTTATGTAATTTATTCTTGGCCTTCCTCTTCCTGGCTTCCCCTCAGCCTTTCCTTCTATGATGTTATTTATAAAAGCATCATGTTGCATCAGGTGGCCTTACATTTTCCCTCTGCTATCACACTAATACTCGTATTATAAAGGCAGAAGTTCATGGGTGTGTTTATGTGTACGTTTGTTACTTCGTCACGTTCAAAAGGCTGGACTAATTTTGATTAATTTTGGTAAGAAGGTAGCTGACACCCTTGATTAACCCATAGGCTAGGTACTTTATATCCCGAAAAAATGAAGTGTTCCCGCGGGATGACCGGGTAACACCGCGTGACGCAGCTAGTTCTCTATAATTTTCAGCAAATTCCTTTTTCCTTCCACTCTTTTAAGTACTTCTTCATTTGTAACGTTTTCCATCCAAATGATCTTCTCCATCCTTCGCCAGCACCACTTAAGAAAACCATTAAACCTAAAAACTAAAAAGGAATATTTCATAGCTTGAAAGTTTTTCTATTGATATAAGCACCTAAGGATGCGAGCGCACTGTCTCAGACACCTGTCAATTCACTACAACCCGCGACAACAGTGTCACTTACCTTTTGCCGGGTTGATCAGAGCCAACTTCCTAAAGGCCCTTTCGACAATTGAATGAACTGTGAAGGGTACACCGAGTTTAATTGTCTTACGTTGCGATCTGTCAATATACAGAATGACTAAAGCCTAAGACTCCTATGGGCTTGGCACACCGTCTCAGACACGTGTCAATTCACCACACCCGCTAATTACCGTGCCGTGTTTTGCTACCGATGACGGGAATTAATTAATACTATCGAAATCAGACACGGTTAAACTGTTGTAATACGCCACGGGCCATACGCGAAATTACCTATATATCCATATTTTGCGATAAATAATTTGTTGACATGCTCCGTGAACAAAACAATATCCCCCGATATTGTTTTGTTTCGTTGGAGGTTATGTAGTTATTTGGTTTGTTTACAGGAGCGATACGGCGTTTCATTGAAATGTTACCGGAATGTATTTTTAATTTAAAATCATCTGTATTTTAAATTTTAAAAATGTTCCTTTTACCTTCACCGACATCTGAGTACCCGGCCTTGGGTTCAACCCTTATGTTGTCGTACCACTGATTCATACGAAACGTTTGCGTCTATTTTTCTTATCTGGACAGCAAAAGAGTGGAATTCTCTTCCTGTGCACCTTTTCCTGAAAAATATGTCTTGGATCTCTTCAAGTCGAGAGTGAATAGGCATCTTCTAGGCAAGCATGCTATGTATTGTCAATTAGCATAAGGTGAAATCGAGGTAAAATTATTGGCTATCCATTATTTAAAAAAACCTTTATAATGTCAATTAACTAGTCAATGTTACTTTAACGTTTTATGTATCATTGACGGATACGTCAAAGAGGACGATATACTAGAGCTTACTGCGGGACTAGATTAATTTGTGTGAGGTTGTCCGAATTTATTTATTTATCGACTTAATGTAACTATTGTCATATTTCATTAATATGCATCCTAGGCTCTATGTCAAACATTTTAGAACCGAGTTTAAACCGATGTCAAAAATGGAGCGGATACTAAGTTCGGGGTGTTTTTTCCGATTACTCGACAACGGCTGACCCGAATTGGAAAATTCTTTGTTTGTTTGGAACAGTCTCTAGTTGGTCCCATTGACATATAACATGACTTAGTTTCGTTGGCGTCGGTTATTTTTTGTTAAAGTTATTTTCAACTTAGGATAGGTACCTAAATGTGCGATGTTTAAAACGACAGTATGTGCTTCTTTTATTTGTATATTACTTATAATAATGTTATAATTTCAATTGTAATAGGTGTTTTTTTAGGGTACGTACAAACCGTTAAAGAAAAGCACTTACATGTAAATATATCTCTTTCATTCCTTATACAATCTCTTATAATAGGAGTAGTAATGTAAGTCAATTTTACCTATTTATGCATCTTTTCAAAACTTAGATAGGTACATTACTCCAATGGCTCTACCTATAGGTAGGTATATCAGTGAAAATCGTATACGACCACAAGTTTAGTATGTTCTAAGTGACGAGTGATGGCTGTTGATACTGTTTAGTTTATTTAAAAAGTATCCTACGTGTTAAACCAGGGTGTCAGCTACCTCCATACCAAATTTTATCACAATTGGTCCAGCCGTTTGAGTGTAAAGAAGTAACAAATATACAAACACAAACTCAAAGACATTCGCCTTTATAATATTGGTGTAATAATCGTGGATAACTGGTAGCCGAGTTACCTGACGGGAAGGTATCATCGTGGCACATGTACAGTCGTCCCCTTTTTCTTAGATTGATTAGAAAGGGACGACACTACAGTATTGCCACTTTTTAATATCTACTCTTTTTGGACAGACTGGACATGTGCAACAAGGTAACACCAGTGTAAAGTAACCCCCCCATACCGACCTTCTAATGCACTGTTTACTCGTCTCTTTAGTACACTCTGTATTTCTTAGTCTGTGACTATGTCGATTTGTATATTTACGATTGCCCCAGATATATATTTCTTGAAGAACCCCATGTCTACTCCGGGAACGGGTATTATTTTTATATTAGGTATTATGAATTTTGTCTAAAGCCTGAAGGAATATTCTTGTCAGATTTTATATTTAATTTTAGGTCGGTAATTCTTAATGATGTACCCATCCTACAATACCACAATACAATACAACAATACTTTGTTGCACACCAGTAAAAGTTTACAACAGGAAACAAAACAAATTTTAAATAGCGGTAGACAATAGGCGGTCTTTTCGCTAAAAAACGAACGCTAATTTGAACATTAAAAATACTTTTTTATTCAGTGTTTTCTTATTTTTATAAATTTTACGTTTTTAATAAATAGGTACACATAACACTTTTTGCTAACTTTGTAATGTGAGTAGTTTATACCGTCTTATGTATCAACTAACAAAAACAATTACAAGTATCTCAGTATCGTACTTGTACAAGATTTAGTTAATGGTTTCTCTCATTTCATTCGTACTCCCTCGGCACTCAAGCCTGTGTAAATGAAATCATCCTAAGAGTAAATAGTGCAACGCTAAAAGGTGGCTAATCCCTCTCAGCACACAACCAGCTTAGAGAACGTGCTCCATCGTTCCCGATGTCGTTAGCGACCGGACCTCCGACATCAATGAGATTTCTCAGGATATCCGACATTCAGAAATAATCCAATGCGCCCCCTCATTTAAACGTCAAGTATGCCCGTTCAGATAACAAGATGATTTCTGATTTACGACGTTTTCTCCTAAGTACCGACCACGACACGCTTAAAAGTTAGTGCGGTAATTATAATTTTTTAATAATATTTTGATTAACCTGAAATAAAGTTTAGTAATGACCGATGCGAATGTTTGAAAGAGAGTATCAGGTCGCTCGTCGGAGGAGCGCGGAGGGCGCCGGAGGCTGAGCGAGCCAGCGCAGGCGCCCAGGTGCGTCAGGTGGGCCCGCCCCCGGCCCCTCCCCCGACTCCGCGCACCTGCCTCGCCGCTCAGTCCACCGCCACACGCCGGCCCGGCGACTTGTGCTCCGCGCACACCGCCACTTTCTCCACACTCTCGCGAGCCCTGCGCGTCGTCTCTCGCTTCTCCCGACCGCTCAGTTTCCCGCTCCCTCGCAGCGTCCCGGTCGTCCCTCCGCACTCCCCTTCGAAAGTTGTCGACTTCCGTCAAGTTCCCGCGCCTGTTTGAATTTCGCGGCCGTTGCGGTCGAGGTTTAGGGCCGTGCGACGGTATCGGGATCGACGGCGCGTGCCGTCGGGTGCTCCGGTCGGCCGCGGATGCGGTCGTGAGAGACGAGTCGAGGCCTCCGCGAGGCCGCCGGCACGCTGTTCCCGCCGCAGCTGGGGTGCGTCTCCTACGTGACGCCGTGCGCCTGTTGTCCGCCGCTGTACCTGCAGCCGGCTCCGCATCCTCAGCTCCAACTGCCGCTGCCCTTCCCGTTGCCCCTAGCCCTCCCGCTCCAAGCCCTAGACCCTCAACTCGCTAAACACCAGCGGCTGCGGCTCTCTAACATGGTAAGTGCACAATTTCCCGCCTCTCCGCTCGCACTCATCCGATAAGTTTTCTCGAATAGAGAGCACACTGCCGGCAAAGTTGGTAACAAACGGATCTGATAACAACTCTCGGGCGCACACACGATACCATCGTCGCCGGCAGCGCAGATGCCGCGCGACTATCGCTCTACATCGCGTCTCGCACATGACTCAAACAAACAACCATTGCTCATTGTGTAACACGGACTAATAAAGAGTTACACACTAAAGTGCTTTCGCTGATAAAGTTCGGCCATAACTATGGGGAAGTTAAGTTCCGCACGCATAAGTTAAACGTATTAACGTTTCCGCCGCGCTCTTCGCTCTTACCCAAACTATTATTTTTTATCTCCTGGGAGTATTGAAATACGTATAATTCGTGGTAGATATTATAGACAACTCGGGGAACCTTTTAGCGTAGACTTATAGTTTCTTCATAAAGTTTAAAAAGAAGTTTTAAGTGCCTTAGTTGAGAACTAACGTTTTCTGCTTGAAGCGTGTTAAAAAGATAAATTTCCCTTTATTATGATATGATTTTCCGTCTGAAATATTTAAATCAGATCAACTTACTTCTTATGCAATTTACGGCGCGACGCAAAATAAATAAATCCAGCATAATCGAAGTTTACACTTGAAACACTCGAACAAAGTCTTTACTATAAACCTCGATGTTCATTTATTTTTCTTGAGTTGTACTTTATTTTGCGCCGTAAACTTTTAATGCGATTCGTATTCATCAGAAGTTGCAAGGGGGAATCAAAGAGCGGCCGCAGTCAATAACTAAATCAAGTTGTTTATGGACAATCCGACGACTTACACGTTCACCATGAAAGTAAGCGTTGATGACAGAAGTTAGACTTAAATTAAAGTCGCATCAAACTTTTCTCATTAAGATCACTTCTGACGATTGTTTATATAGACTTTAATATAGTTTATTTACCTACGCATAAGCCTCGCCTTACAATCTTGACAGAGTCACTTAAATAATAGGTTCCTCGTAACATCAATACAACCGGGTGTTATCCGTCAACCCTTTTATAATAGATAATTTAATTCGTCGCCTCCTTGCGGAATATTTAACTTGGTGTTTATTCACATGACGTGAGGGGCCGTTTGTATGAGTGTCACGTGCGTCAAATACGGCGCGACTGGGTAACGGAACGTAAAAAATGGTTCCGTGGAACCTGAACCATTACCATGCTAAATTTCCGCAGTTAGGTCTAGGCTGGCTGCGTAACGGTACATGATTCATTCGAGTAACTCTATGGTTACTCACTGCACAATATATTCCGACGATGCTAAGTAAAATAACTGAATATGCAGTGCTGTAGAAAAAAAAATAAGTTATCTATCTCTAAATTTGTGAGTTAGTCAGATTTTTTATACGATTATAGAAAAGGGATGCAATTTATGTATGAGAGTGTGAGGCCCTAACATTTTGAACGTCGTTTATATGTCTCATGATGTCCCTTGACGACCGAATTTATCTTTTCGTTTACACAATATTATTTTTAACAATTTTGTGGATTATTTCAATACGAATACTCGTTAAATGTATTGACATGTTATGAGAACGTGACACTTTTTTCAACCTGCGACCGTAAAATTTCTTCAATATACAAAAACTAAACAAATATCAAATGTTACAAAGTTCATAATGTAATTTTTTTCCCATGTCCTATTGGATTTCTAAATGATTTGGGAATTTCAAACAATTTCTTATAAAACTGGTAGTTTATTAATGTGTAATAAATAATTAGCATAAAAGTTTATAATTAAACAAATAGGTTCTTCGAAGAACGCTGCTATACTATTTCAAAATGCTTTTATAAAGAAGAGCAAGAAGTAACTATTAACTACGCGATAATTTTAAACTTAAAAGAAAAATATTAAGCAACTTCAAACAGTTATTCAGACTAACTTTAATTTGCTATCAACGATTTTCGTGAAAATAATAGTAAGTTGTTTATTTAAAATTTTTAGTGACAGGAACTGTTTAAATCCACCAAGAGTGTGTATAATTATATTCATATATTACAATTATTAGTAGACAGTACTTAAATATAACATTGAATTAAGATATATTTATTATTTAGACATAAAACTTTTTGTTGTTATTTATTTCATTGAGATAGTAAAAATGCGGGACATAAGGTAATAACTTAAAAAAAAAAAAACAATAAACGGATATATTTTTGGTGTTATCTTTTCGATATTAAACTATCCGAAGCACATCTTGCCAAAACGACAAATATAACTTAAGTAAAATACTGGCAAAATGAAGATCGGTTTAGTGAAGATAAAATGAATTTCTGGAGGAAACATGAAGATCGGTTCAATCACAACAGTGACAAATCTAATGAATTTCTGGATGAGACATGAAGATCAGTTCAATCACAACAGTGACAAATCTAATGAATTTCTGGATGAAACATGAAGATCGATTCAATCACGACAGTGACAAATCTAATGAATTTCTGGATGAAACATGAAGATCAGTTCAATCACAACAGTGATAAATCTAATGAATTTCTGGATGAAACATGAAGATCAGTTCAGTTACAACAGTGACAAATCTAATGAATTTCTAGATGAAACACGAAGATCAGTTCAATCACAACAGTGACAAATCTAATGAATTTCTGGATGAAACATGAAGATCGGTTCAATCACAACAGTGACAAATCTAATGAATTTCTGGATGAAACATGAAGATCGGTCCAATCACAACAGTGACAAATCTAATGAATTTCTGGATGAAACATGAAGATCAGTTCAATCACATCAGTGACAAATCAAATGAATTTTTGGATAAAACATGAAGATCGGTTCAATCACAACAGTGACAAATCTAATGAATTTCTGGATGATAGTTTCTTTGCTTTTTTGCTAACAATTCAACCAGCATAATCTTCGATACAAGATATGAGTTTCACCTTTTCGGAAGATGTAGATGTTTAGAGGCTTCCGTTCAGCCGAAAAGGATTTTTCAATCTTTGAATCTATGAAAGATTTACTTAACATTGTTCACAATACTATTTTATAATTAGAAACACTAACATTAGCGATTCACTACTATTTCGGAACATAAATGATATTATGTAATAAAATACTAAGAACAATTTGCAACAAGTATTTCAATACAACAGCCATGTAGCATTGGCATATGGAAATATGATATCATTTCCATTTTCACATTTCTCATAATACTCTTTTATGATAAAATAAAGAGCATCATAGAAGGTATTTGACAAACCTGATATCGTACTATGTCAGTTAGCGTAGCGAGCGTACTCTACACACTTGTATTCAAAACACTGATAGCTTGGAGCGTGCTAATACGCAAGATGAAAAACCCTGTGATGCCATGTAGAGCGCAACGCGCGTAGTGTTAAAGTATGATATGATTTCTATTTTCCCATCGTACAGAGCTATTTAATGGTAAGTAATATTGAGAAAGATAAATGATAAACCAACTGTCTTTCCGACGGTTTACTCAACGTTTCATAGAATGTTTCATTTCATTGACATATCATTTCATTGAAAGCATTTTTCTCTGAAACCATAAAATACTTTGGAATTATTTTAAACAAACTATTGAATGATATTTTCAAGATTTATTAATATTTTATGACTTGAGGAGAAAAAAAATGTCTATTAAATGAAAATTCGATGAAATGAAGTATTCAATGAAATGTTTTTTCTGTAAAAGAGGGGACCTTTCCGATACATATATTGTGATTACGGCCTTGTCATTTACCTCTCCTTGCCATTTACCTATCTCGTTATAAACCTGACCACCATAGGTCCACAATTCCACATAATACTTTTAAAGCATTTCAAATGCCTATTTTTCAAACGGCTAGTGCGAATATGATATCATTTCAATTTTCAAATTAGTCAGAAACATGAGCAGAAACCAAGCGAAGCGTTCATAATTAATCTAATATTCTACGCATAAAAAAGTGCATAGAATTTATTTATGGAAGCTCTTTCTTATAGCTACAATTCTGCCATGTGAGGCAGCGTAACGAGTAATAATTAAACATGATATAATTTCCATTTTCAAACTCGTATTCAAATGACTATTTTATGATACCAAAGAAAAACATACTTTTTAGCTTTAGAACGAACATTTCACGAAACGAGCGAAGCATTCATAATCATCTAAACTAAGTACAATTCTGATATCATAGGAAGAAGTATATGAAAGCTTCGTTCACTTAGCTACATCGCTACCATGTCAGCAACGAGTGGTGATAAAACATCATATCATTTCCATTTTCACATTTTTCCGAATACTCATTTTATAATTAGGAATCATAATAACGATCGCGTGGTGCGCTCGGCCCACGGTATCGGTTTCACCGCAATTTTACTGGAAAGTCGCTCCAGAGTCGACCGCGCGGAACGGTATTCACAGCACAAGTATGCGCCTAATTGCATTCATCTAACTAATAAGTGTATAATTCCAATTCAAATTGATTTAGACGTGCAGGGTGGTGCAGGGAACGAATTCTGTCACGAGACGTTTGCTTGATTCAATCGTTTGATTTAGTATCGCCATTTAATAGTTAATTGATTTTGAAATGTATATTACGAACTGTTTTTAAAAGCGTTAGTTCTGGATTGTGTTCGGTTTAGTCTACAGCCGCACTGACCGAACTCAAGTAGATCCAATCCCATCAAAAACATAAATGTAAAATGAGAGCCAAGTTCAATATCGCGTGCACTTCGCCGACAAAAGAATTGAGATCTGCAAGGGCGCCAAGTTCTTTGCCCTAAATTTTTAGATACAAGGACATGCGACATACTCAATGCATTTATTTTACTTGGGGAGTAATTCAATATCAAGATTTGACTTGGCTAGTTTTCACAAACTAACTAAATTTTATAAAAGTAACATAGTCATAGTTCATTATCAAGCTAACAGTATAAGTAACAAGACGTACACTAACTTGCGTACTTACCTTTACGAAAATAGGTTAATGATTTAATTGATTTTGATTTATGATATAAATTTATATTTTAAAACTAGCCAAGTCAAGTCTTGATATTGAATTTTACACCCCAGGTAAAATAAATGCATTGAGTATGTCGCATGTCCTTGTATCTAAAAATTTAGGGCAAAGAACTTGGCGCCCTTGCAGATCTCAATTCTTTTGTCGGCGAAGTGCACGCGATATTGAACTTGGCTCTCATTTTACATTTATGTTTTTGATGGGATATCATTATTTTTTGTACAGAAATTATTATGATGTGTAAATTACTTAATTATTATTTGTTAATTAGTTCTGTGTGCTATTCTAGTACATCTTTTGAAAGTTTTGAACAAACAAAGAATTTTCCAAAACGGTTTATAGTACGTATTGGATTTTTATGTGCATGTATGTGTAAGTGTGTGCGTGTGAGTGTATATGCTATTCTAGTATATCTTTCAAACAAAAAAAGAATTTTCCAAATCGGTTTATAAATTACAGAGTTCTGAGGCAACAACCATCAATAATAATAATAATAAAAAAACATAAAAAAATCACTGTTTTCGATTTTTATATGTATACACACACAATTACTAAGCTGGATGCCAAATTTCACCTTTCTAGGTCACCTGGAAGTGGGTTAGGTTTTTGATTACTAGTCAGTCAGTCAGTCAGTCAGTCAGTCAGTGATAAAAATACCGTTTTTTGGACTTTAATGTCTCAATAACTATTTAACCTATATTAATGAAATTTGGGGTTCTACTTGTTCTAAAGGATCTTAATACATAAGCCAAATTTCATATTTTTATGTTAAATAGATTTGGAGTTATTGGGGGGTCAAAAGTGGCTCCAAACGGTTCGTGTAATATAACACACGGCTGCTGCTCGCCAGTTCCTGCGGTGAACTTGGCTGGACACGCTGCCGCGTGTCTAGATACTCAAGTCCCGCATGGGCTGCGGTGTTCGCACCCAATTTAGTTCTTTAGTTGGTTAAAAAGTATCCCAAATACTGTTAACAGACTTATTGAACGCGGTTTACATTTGAGGCGTATGTAGAAAACGACGATGACGTCCCGCCGATAACGTAGCCTCGCGGATCAATATACGATCAATTGTACCTTAATACTAAAATACAATATTGTTATCAAACATCTAGTGTTTTTATTGTTAAAAGGACGAATATAACCGTCCTTGCGCTACGCAGATAGAACAAGTTCTTCTAGCCATTTGGCCGTTCCAGCCGGGTCATATAGAGAGATATACAAACATTAACACGATATAAAAACTATTCGGGGACCTGCAGAAATAATTTTAAAAGAACTAAATAGTGACTACTTATTACTTACTGACCTGTAGACCTTGCGAGTTTGATTTCGAAACGACTGAAATTTGTCATGTTTTACGTTTCTTACGTTACGTTACGTTACGTTACGTTAAAATTAAACCAACTTACAACATTTCCTGAGAATCGGTTGAGAAATAAGCGAGAACAGGCGAGAGTAGCCGAAAATTCGGACAAACAGATATCCCGACATACGAAAAAAAATAGGACAAGCTGAAACGGCGACGCCTCAATCGCTGCGCTCGCTCGAAACCCCTTTACCGTCATCAGAGATCACAGCAATGCCTGATTGAAAGACTGTTCCAACAGGTCCAACCGTTTTTATCCGAATGTTCGTACCAAATTTTACATCACCCGTCTAGCTTCAGGCTCTTTATAGCTCTCTTCCCATCACCTTGCATGGTGCTACAGTCAGCTCTCCTTTATTTACTTTCCCACTATGACCTGTTCCCGACATCGTCTTGGGGCACTTGAGACTCAATCATATCCTACCTTGTTTTGGGTCCTGTCATTCTTTCATCGAATATTCATTTATTTATTTAAACTTTATTGCACAAAACAAGTCATTCGTGATGGCATTATTTACGAGTCAACCATAGGGCCAAGCAGAAATGCTTCAAGTGGGTGCAGAGTAGAAAATTAATCGTTAGGAGAGGGTCTAAGATACAAGTGAATGGGATCACTTCACTTCCCCGAATTTCCTTTGTCATAATTTTCATTTGCCATAAACTTTCTATTTCATATATAATGAAATCTTCGGGATTTCTTTAATACTATTAATGGAGAAATCATTAGGTTAGATTAGGTTTGTTTTATGACAATGACGAAAAGTTTACAGAGAGAAATAGATTTACGGCAAATGAATATTATGGCATATGAAATTTGGGAAAATGATAGAGAAGCACCACAGTACACTAAAATATGATAAGTGAGATTAAACGTAAGCAAATTGCCAACCGTCCCATAGAGTGAGGGCGTCGAGATTGTTTTTCAGCGCGTGCGTGCCGACGCCTGGGATCATCTAATTACCACATTTTACCGTGAAATCCTTCATCTATTCCAACCCTTTAAAAACTTTCACGACGCCAATTAACTTTTTTATCCCGTTTAGAACAATACAAATAAAATAAGTATCGGGAAGTTTACGGTTGGAATTTCAAAATTAACTCGAGTTTTTGCTATGAAATAGAATTTATCGTCATTAATTTTTAATTTCCAGTTAGGTAGCTGTACAATAATAAATAATAGTTAATGATATTATTGATGGTGCTGAATATTAGCGAAAGAATTTACGTACATATGTTGATACTAATTCTGTACGCGTAATGCATTCGGGTTTTTGTTTTCAGAAATAGACCATGTTTCGCTAAAGTGTGAAATATATACGTTCGTAAAATCCACTTTTATAGATTTAAATAAGCGACGACGCGGTTGGCGCAGTTTGTGGTGCACCCGCCTACTGAGCCGGCGGTCCTGGGTTCGAATCCCGGCAAGGCAAATATTTGTATGATGAACTTGAATACTTGTTCCTGGGTCATGGATGTTATCTACGAGTATATAATGTATTTATATATTATGTATATCGTCGTCTGGTACCCATATTCCAAGCTTTGCTAAGTTTGGGACTAGCTCAATGTGTCCCTTAATATTTATTAACCCTTAATTTGGCAATGTAGAGCAGGATGTACAAACTCTTTGAGTTCTTTTTTTTTTTTCAAACGAGAATCGTTTGCTCTATTCAACCTTAACGAGACTCGAACTAATAGACCTTCGTTTTTTTGTCAATTTAAGGGTTTTAAATCAAACACTTACATAGGTACTGATGTTCTACTAATAATGTAACTTACGAAAAGTCTATTACAATTCTTATTATTAAATGAATAAGTTACCTAATTATTTAATAATACTAGGAGTTCTTGTGAGTATGTTCGTATAAGTACGAGTTCACGAGTCGACTACTTGAGTAGGTATGTCCGTTCCGGTTGGCAGGCCGGCGCGATGACCCTATATCTATTTGCTTTGCCTCGAGTCACAGGCGGAAGCGATTTTACACTGGCCAAATCAGAACTATTTAATAATACGAACTGAATCGTCAATGTGAAAACAGTATACAGTAAAAAAGTGATGTTCCTATTTTCTGGACTGTACATTGTCATGTTATAAGTATAGTTAACCCACTATAGGTATGAGATGACAATGTACAATACTAACCAGTGTAACCTAATAGTGTAAATCAATCTAAGAGTATAATAATTTGTGTAAGATTGTTAATTGAAGGACCTTAAATTTATTAACAATTTTTCAGCCGAAAGATTAATTGCTGCATTAAGCTTAAAATATACTTTGTGATCTAAAGAACCTCACTTTCTTGGGAATCGCTCATATTACGAACACTCAACACTAACACTGTAAAGAGTGCACGACTGAGAAGAAGAAGTTACTTACCGATCAAAAAAAGGTATACGCGTGAAAGAGTAAGACCTGCCTTAAAATTACCTTTAAAATTTTGATCAGAACTTATCGAACTTTTTAACTGTACCCTTAACATGATTTATCGTACCCGTTCTCGCTAGACTGCGTAAAGGATTCGTGTGGAGAATAGTACAGCCCCTCTAGTGGTTCCAGTGCGACACAAAAGAGTAGAAAATAAATGAGGGCGCCACTTCCTTCGCAACTGTCACATTTTTGACGTAAAGTGCTTGAATATGGTAACAATTTTGTATGAAAAATTTTAGTTCCATTTTCATCCGTTTTCTACTCTTTTGTGTCGGGCTGTACTTTGTAGAACCACAATTCTGCATACAAATCGTTTACGGAGTCACTAGCAAAGGTCACTGTAAACACATTGTAAGGGTACTGCTACTAAAATTTGTGAATCGCTAGTAACTTGTGACTTCATTTGTGTAATTTTTCTCAGCACTCATCTCGTAGACGCGGCTGGGGCCCCTTAGATTACTCATGAGTTGTTTTTAGACACCAGGTGACCACTTGATTGTTATTAGGATTTTTTACAAAGCAGACAGTTTCCAAATAAATATTAAATAATGTGCTTATAGTAGTGTCACTAAAAATAAGAAAAAGGACATGTGAAATAAGTACTAGATTATTAATGATTTGTTACTTAAAGAAGGACCGGACGACGCAGCGTGGGTAGGCCCCCCACAAGGTGGACTGATGACCTGGTGAAGGTCGCTGGAGTCCGCTGGATGCGGGAGGCGCAGGACCGGTCATGGTGGCGTTCTCTGGGCGAGGCCTATGTCCAGCAGTGGACGTCTTTTGGCTGATGATGATGATGATGATGATGATGATGATGATGATGATGATGACTTAAAGAAGGTGTATCGTAAGTCCACTGTAAAAGTGTTCCAGTATTTTTGTCATCGTCATCATCAGCCTGTATCAGTCCATTGCTGGACATAGGCCTCTTCCATGGCACTCCACTGAGCTCGATTTTCAGCTCTCCTTCTCCAGTTACTACCCGCTGTCCTACAAATGTCGTCGCTCCACCTTGTTACAGGGCGCCCTACACTATGTTTACCGATTCGTGGCCTCCACTCCAGAACTCGTTTGCCCCAGTGGCCATCGGCTCTACGACAGACATCCAGCCCACTGCCACTTCAGCTTGCTTATTCGCTGTGCTATGTCGGTATCTTTGGTTCTCTGTCGAATTACTTCGTTTCGGATCCGATCCCTAAGGGCCTTTTCACACTTGCGATTTGTGAGCGAATTTTGTATGAAAGCGATCACGCAGCGAGTTCGCGGTGACGCTTATTTTTATAGAAAACTCGCTTGCAAATCTCAAGTGTGCAAAGGCCCTTAGGGATCAGATACGAAACGAAGTAATTCGACAGAGAACCAAAGTTACCGACATAGCACAGCGAATAAGCAAGCTGAAGTGGCAGTTGGCTGGATGTCTGTCGTAGAGCCGATGACCACTGGGGCAAACGAGTTCTGGAGTGAAGGCCCTAGAAGACACACCGAGCATAGCTCTTTTTGTTGTCACGCATCATCGCAAATTTTTCATTTACTCTTCAATCCAATATCGTAGCGTACTCTATTGAGGTATTATTGGTCTGGTCAGTGTATGTACAGTCATTTTAATTAAGAGTCAAATTTGGATGTATCCGCTCAACTGCGTGCATCAGTGAGCAGACCTGACCGCACATTTAGTGATCATTCTATTGTTGGATAATGCCCAATAATTACATCACATAAGCCGGATTTCGTTTCCAATTTGTTTGAGTGCAATTGTTTATGAAACCGCAAAAAATTTGCGAGGCATTTCGAACTACAAAAGTGTTTTACCTATCATCAGATAACGTTTTTAGGGTTCCGTATCTTAATCGGAAAAAAACGGGACCCTTATAAGATAATTTTATTGTCCGTCCGTCCATCTGACTCTGAAGATCGACCTTTATCTCGATAGATTTGTGATTAAATCATAAAAAATATAGTCTTTACTTAAAGTACCTACGTAAAACAGTTTTCCAACGGTAAAGTTAAATTTTTCACTCAGCACATGTAGGTTTATCTTTTCATTAGCCCAATATGCAGTGCTTTCATAGTCCGTACGGAACCCTCGATGCACGAGTTCGACTCGCACTTGACCGGTTTTTTTTTGTTTACTATCTTACTGACCAAACTTTAAGCATTAAAGCTATCTTATTAATTAATCTTCCGTGAACGCTTCTATCGTAAATTGAATTCATTGATACATAGGTATACCAGTGATGCTTACCTACATCTTTGATTCTAGAACGCCTGGATTTTAAAAAAGCACGCGAACGCTAGGACATTGTTTTCTCCAACATTATTTCATTATGTTTTGTTTCTGTATCCTATCCCTAGGCAGTAAAATATGAATCTGGTTCGTTAATTCTAGCTTCGCTAGTTTATCATCGCTTTGGAGCTATATTGTATTTAAAAATTGGTGGGTGCACGCGACCTCGTCCGCGTAAAACTTTTTTTTACCGTAGCAGGTTAAAAAAAATCCTAGCTATCACTCTTCTCCGAAGGTTAAAAAGTATCCAACCTCTCATCTTTGGATATATCCAACTATTCCCGTATATATTTTTTTTTCAAATTCGCCAAACTGGCGTGTTGAGAGGACAAAGAATTTCTGAACAACAGATGGCGTCAGACCGGAGCGCCCATACAAAATAAAAGGTGATCCTGCATCGCGCTATTAAGATTTTTCCTGAAATCATTTTCCTTCTCCACAGGAAACCGTTTCACAATACAAATTTTATAAGAGAATAAGTATAGACAGTGATATGCCGTTTCCGAGATTTTCCGGAAATTTTCTTAATTTGTATCCCATAGGATATATTCTCAAGAACCTTCCCTCCCCATACAAATCACGAAACGTTGTCGAGAAAGGCACATCTCTTGGTATAGATGTTGCAGGTGTGATCTCCATACTGAAATATATATACTCTCCAAGCCGTGTTCGGCTACAACGACTACTTTCCTACAAAAAAAAAACTGACAACTGACATTTTGACCATAGTCGTATTATCGTAATAAAAGTTGGTATATACAAATCCCGATTCAAGAGTTAAATCACAAAACGATGTAAAACAAAACAAGTGCTTTCACCATTTATCTCGACGCATTTACAAACCGCCGTCCGCCATATTGAAATATAGTATTAGAAGACTGAGTAACGAAATTTTTCTCACTAATTACTCGGTGTCAGGGCGATTGTGCAGGAAACTGCGACGCCCAGACAAAGGGGTCCGACGTTCATTAATAGGATCTTTCTGACTCCTTGCTAAAAACGACAAACTTCTATGATAATAGCTAGGCGCTTAAGACCTTATGTGCAAGAAGAACTGCAGTCCGGAATAAAACGAGGTCCTCGGGAAATATTAATATTGGCCGGCATTCACGCCGCCTTAATAGTTATAATTTGTTTGTTTGTTTGTGAAAGGGTGTTCTGGATGTTTAATTGTCCTAGCGTTATCTTTTATTATACTTAGAATAGATTTTCATATTTCAACCGTCGGAACAGCTTTGCGATTATTTTAATCTATTATCAACACAAATTAACTACGAGTACCTACTTCACATTTTTTATATACCTTAGAACATTTTACAGAATTAAAGCAAACAAGGAAACATTTATAAATTTATCAGCTATTTTATTACTAGCACTAAAAAATGCGCATTTCGTAAAGGAAGATCACGTTTTAATTCTTCGGTCGCCTCTGGATTTTTCAAAAAAGAATCCACGCTAGCAGAATCCATTTTATTATACCTGCTTATAACGAAAATAAGACACTAGATGGGGGGAAAAGAAAAAAGTATTCACCTCTTTGTGATGCAGGTAATGAAAAAATATATTCAGGTCAACGTGAGTTCGAGGGGCTTGCTATATAAGCTTATTAGCTAACTCATTCGCATTTCTCCGTTCCATTGTCATCGAACTTCAAAAAAATTCTTTTGTTACATTTCTGAGTCTTCGGTTCCTTCAGCCGCTTACGAAATATCGGAAAGTTGTTTAATCCGTACATTTTATTTACCGCGTTCGTAAATATTGATACCGTATTTGAAAAGATAGGAGGTAAGCGGCATTCCTGATTTTGTTCTTTAAATATGCATTAGGCCGTGGTACCTTTAATATATATATTAAAATACCTACCTTTTCTAGGCCAGTATTAATAATATGTAATGACATATTTTTTTAAATTTTAATTTAAGCTAGATTAAATAAATAAATAAATAAATATTAAGGGACAATCATACACAAATCGACCTAGTCCCAAACTAAGCAAAGCTTGTACTATGGGTACTAGACGACGATATACATAATATATAATATATAAATACATATATAGATAACATCCATGACCCAAGAACAAATATTTTGCACAAATATTTGCCCCGGCCGGGATTCGAACCCGGGATTATTTCAAAACGAATTTACTCAATATATCAATTTCCTAATAGCTAAAAATTTATTCACAGAAGCTAGAAAAATTAATGCAAGGAATCCATTTCTAATCCGACCTTTGAACGCAGTAACTGTTAATGGAATTGCTAAAGGAGGAAAAACCTAGCCGTAAGCATTCAAATAGTCGACCATTAATGGCAATATTGGTTTACGGCAGTGCCATAACGATCCGGTATCGAAACTATCGTACGCAATTGATTCGGAAGGAGCCACCGACCGGAATTTTATTTTAGCTACGTATTGCGAGCAATATTTCCAATATTTGCTATAAAGTTCATTTTGTCTGCAAACGAGTAGCTTCGAGATGTAAATGTTGAAGTTATGACTGTTCTACATTTATGTATAAGGCGACAATATGCTACTTACTTTTGTTTTCTGGCGTTTAAAATATTGGTTTATATTCTGTTAGTAAGGCGCTTCCATAAGTCTGAGTCTACCGGTACGGGGAAACCACTGTTGAGAAGAAAACCGATCAAGAACTCAAGAGTCAGTACTTTTTGATAATTTATACTTAATAATAATAATAATTTATTTCCTTATAACTAGAAGTTCTACTTCCTAACCACTCAATTGCTTCGAATTTTGAGTTGGACTCTATTTATATAATAAAATCAGAGCGGTGACAGGTAGCCGTAGTTAACAAAAGCAATCTAGTGGCTAAATAGGTAACACCTATGCTTTAGGATAAGCAGCTTTAGGATAACTTAGGTAACTATGACAATAATATAACGTATTTAACCAAAAATATATCAAAAAAAAAAATCAGATATAAAAATGAATCTTATGAATAAAATAATAAATATATTAGAACGTGTAAAGCAGATGTATAAATTCCCCAAAATCAAATTTAAGTTAATATAGAAAGTTTTAAAGTCAGATACGTGAAACATTATACTGCAATAAAATATTCAAAGTTGGGAGCACTTTGCTCACGTCGCCAGAAACACGATAAATCGTTGTTGGACTTTACAATATTTCTGCTTTTATTATTTTTGCTGAAGCTGCGATAGTTTTGGCGTTAACCTTCTCGTCGGCAGCCATAACTCAGAAAACAATAACGGCGGTCCAGAAATAAACGCGGAAAACAAACACGAGTACGCTTTCATAGACTAGATCTTTTTTATTTAATTTAAGGAATTTAACGATATTTCTTTAACAAATACCGAAGCTACGAGTTCTTCACGAGTTAATTCTTATTATAACGCATTAGTTATAATATTCAGCGTTACGAGTGCATCCGTTAGGCTTACTCAATACAAGTTTAAAGTTGTGTGCTACAGAAAACAATAATTTACCTCGGCGCTGTAAAATACTTTATACAAACTGTTTAAAATTTGGTTCTCCCGTTCAAAAACTCTCACAAAAAACTCCACTAAACAAACTGATACGTAGTTCGCAACTGAATCAGTTTCGACTTCATGGCCCGCTGCGCTGTACAAAGCAATATCTCATCGACGAATGAAATCAGATCAGCCATGTGATGTAAATAAAAAAAATATATATGTGCAGAAAGGGATTGAAAAATGTTTCTCATAGCTCGGTGGCAAAACGGGGCATGTCCTAATGTAAGCAAATTGCCGTCACAGCCTTTCAGCGTCCGGCCACGCTATCATTTCCAAGATAAGCGCTTAAAAGCCTCGTGGAAAACGCTTTCAGCAGACGGACTATTAGCTTGGGTGGTTCCTTATTTTTTGCTACGCTTCGAAACTGCTGAGCATAAGTTATAGGGACACGGGGCGTGTAACTAGGCTTCGCTTTAAATCAGCGATCGCTTTTAGCAGTGCTCAACGCAGCTTTATGAATATTGACCCATATCCAGAATGATGTGCTTGGCTGGTATCAATTTAAGGTTATGCCTTTTGGGTTGAAAGTGTATTCCAAATATTTCACGCTACGTAATTGAACTAGCGCTCTTTACGCGCTTGCGTTGTTGATTATCTACGTATTATATTAATGATAAAGATTATGCTTTAAATATAATATAAACATATGTGACAATGATCGAATAGACCCGAGATCAATACGAATCGAATTTAGCCGCCGCGCTAGGAGAGGGCCGCGGTGAGCGCGGCAGGGAAGGTACTTGCAGCGTAATGCTGCACTTGCCCTGGTCAGGAAGCGATGCGGAATGCAGTCAGGCGCGTTTGTACCGCCGCGGGGCGCGGGGGGACGGGGCGAGGGCAATGCACGCTGCGCCGGCGCAGTTCTGCCTCCCATTCAGTGCACCGAGATGCTTTGTTTACGGTTTTCGAATGTTTGAATGTTGGTATGAAAATTACGCTGGCCTATGGCTGTTAGTAGAGTAAAACTAAATTTAAACTGTTCGTTAATTTTATGTCGCAACTGCTAATATTTAAGCATCATCGAATTGTGTTTCAAATTACGTGAACGCATAGGAATGTTATGTATTAAGTAATTTATTTATTTCTTACATTTGTTTACTTATTCAAATATACCTATGACAAGGAACGAAGAGATGATAGTCTTACAATGTTCTTTAAGTACAAAACAGTCCAATTTAAAGCATCTAACCTGTGACCGCGAACTAGAAGAGTCAGCTTGGAAAAGCCCCCAGCAAAGTGGACCAACTACCTGGTTAGGATCGCGGGCAGAAATTGGATGAGGACGGCGCAAGATCGATCGTTGTGGGGAACTTTGGGGGAGGCCTTTGTCCAGCAGATATGATGATGATGATGATGATGAACCCGTGTCAACTTAATAATTATTATGTGAAGCATTAACATATTTTTTATATTTAGTCGCCATTAAACGTTGTCTATCACCTGTCGTTTTTATATCTATATTCGTCATGTTTATCTTTGTCGATAACATATTTTCAAAGACGTATTATAGCTTTGAATTAATCCAGTTTCCTAGCACGATTTATACACACGAACCAACTCAAAGTAACCCCCTTCACCCCACAAAGCCCGAGACCAGCAATCGGCGCATTACTGCTGATATGCAGCGCTGTGCACGTCACAACATCCACGACATTCAATGATACCGTCTCGTCAACGCTTTGAGCCGAGTACCGCAATTCTGTTTGCGAGGTGCGTTCGGAACACGGCCCTGGGAATGCAGTCGTTATATGCACTACTCGAAAGGATTACCCGCTAGTTGGTGGCCGATTAACCGGCGCACTCGTGGTTCCCCGAAGCTTGTATCGGTTTGTTTCCAAACGCGTTTGAATTTGGAATATTATCTCGTTTATCGGTATTTTGTTTTTGGGTGAAGTCGATTTTTACCTAATTTTAGGAGTTGTTTTTAAAATGTTGCATTATTGTCTGCCAGGATTAATGAGGTGATTTTGTTTTAAGATTCTATAGTTGTTGAAGTTTTGACCTTTTGACCATCATTTTAACTTCATATGCAATTTTGGTAATGAGGTCAAAATGTTGTAGTGTAATGTATGTACTTAACTAGAATGTTCTGAAATATTAGTACTAGAATTTCATCTATGGTTTTAGAAACATTTGTAATGCTATAATGGGGTTAATAGGAAAGTTTGACTTTACACTATTTAATTTAAAGCGGTCTTATTATCTGCTTGCTTTACTTCTACAATTATTAAATCTTCACAGCTTAATTGTTTTATCTTTTTTTCAGGTACGTGCGAGTTGTTAGAGAAAGTACACGTAATAATCGTTCGCTTATTGCGTAAGTAGTTATTTAATTTCATTTCAACGTTTTTTTACCTCTTTATTTTTTGATATTCTTAAAAAAAAACTTTTTCTATTCATTTGCGCAATTAAATTATTGATATTTTATGTATTTATACGTTACATAATGTGTAGTCAATTCACTATGCAGTCAATAGATGTGTACACAAACACATTTGAAAACTTATTACGTTTATAATTAAATGAGTTGCATCGCTCACATTATCACTATATTCTCAAAAGATCGACTAGAATATACTGATTTACATCACCAACTCCTCCTTTAGAACGAACTTTTCATTTTACAAAAGATAAAATAAATAAATATAATGTGTCCACTTTTCTCACAATATTTCCTCGCAAATTCGTCTGCAACATCCCGTTACAAATGACGACACTAAATAATTATCTCAGCTACAGCCGTAGAATACTACAAACTTGGGCACGCGGACGTACCCAATATATCTCCGTCAAGCGCTTGATTCAGTATGATACATTAACATTACGCTATTTACATTCAAAATATAATCCTCCCGAGTCCCGAACCCCGAACCAAAACTAACGGCGTCTCGTAGTTTTATTCCTCTAGTAAAATATCGCCGCCAAGCCGTCCCCAGGTGCGGGCTCAAACTGCGCAAGTTCGCTAATGTGTGGCTTAAATGATGACGGTGTTGTGGGACACACTTACCATGCCACATCCGAGAGACGGGGCGAATAGAAACAGTTATCGATTTCGAAATAATTCGATGCTGATATTATATTTCTTTGATTTTTATTGGACATTTAATAATTAATATTTTTTATCCGAAAGAAGGGGCGAATAGGAGCAGTTATCGATTTAAAAATAATTCGAGGCTGTTATTTATTTCTATAATTTTTGTTCCACATTTAATAATTTATGATTTTTATCCGAGATTTTTTCTTTGAAGTTCGAGTTACATCGGTCCCGATGTAATTATATGTTTTTTATCAAATTCGTAATACTTACCGACTTCATTCGATACACCGATAACCAAAAAATCCAGCAGACTTACCAACCAGAAACCAAGTACAAAATTTGAAACGTTTACAGCAAAAACCCGAATTGTCAGGTAGATATCGACCCGCGGACGTAAAGGACTGCGCTGAAAGCTTTCTGTTTGCTCAACCCGTTTCACAGCGCGTATAATCACGGCAGAGACACTGCCCTATTCAAATGTAACACTCCCTGACAATATACCTACTTGGGGGTAAGTGCTGGCATTGTTGAATCTTAAACGCTCGCGGGAGCTAATCCTGGGTGAAGATCGTTATTATACTGGGTGCTTATTAGGCTACAAACAGTTTTTGGAAATCCATTATTTTCTTTTGCATTAGCCTTGCTGTGATTATCTGCAAAATGCAGCTCTTTCATTTTTCGTGACCGTCGTTTTTACAATATATATATTTTTTATTGATAATTTGACAGTTCGCAATATTCTTGGCTAAAGGGATCTTAGCCTTCTAAACCCAATTAAAAAAACTAGTCCATGATTGACGCTTGGTACGCACGAGAAGAGGAAAGAATGGAGATGAGAAATGTCATTCTGCACTATTCGTGCTTCTCAGAAGTTGTATAGAAGTATACTTTGACGAAGATCAAAAATATTTGATACCCATACGACCATTGTGTTGTATATAGTCAAGGTTTAGATGAAGAGGTAAACAAATTCGTTTAATAAAACGTCTATTATGGATGAATATCCAATGATATTCGGTTATAAGCAATGGGCATTTTAAAAACCTCACTTCAATTCATTAAAATTTGAACGTTTATTTTATTTATTTATTTAAAAATAAAATTTTATTCATTTTGATAGTGCAGACATTTCAAAGGTTAGGTCAATAATGTCAAATCAAATTAAACAATTATATTAATTATTTCAGAATCGAACGATATCCTCATTTATTAACCAAAATGTTATAGTCCAAACTCCTAACTAATCCTTGGGACCTTTAATAAGATTTTTATTATGCTTTACTGTACGTAAAACATCCACACTTATGGCAAATATTAATTTTCATATACTTACTCACACAGCACATGCTATCTTTTTTTTAAACCTAACAAAAACGTTTAACTGCCGAGTTGTTTAGCCACAATAGTTAGCACATAGCTACGTTAACACAAACAAAATTAGCAACATAGTATTCGCCATAACACTAAGTTGCTCTGTTTAATTTGCTGAATTATATTGTACATATTTTCTCCCTGATTGTTTTATTTGTATATTCAGAACAAATGCTTGATGATAGCAATCAATCAATCAACTAGTTTCATATATTTTCGTGCAATGTCAATAACAAAGTCCGAGAGATGGCGCTATTTACTTTTTATAAAATTCCGATGTCGCTGTTTACATTTTTCTCTTACACGACGTTGCCATGGACTATTGGAAAACTATGCCATGAGATAATAATTAAGATTTTATAAATTACTATGGAATCTAGTAAAGAGTAATATAATTTACTCATTCCACTAATGAAGAAAACGATTGAAGCCTAATGTTTCACTTTGAAGTACCTATATTTATAATTCAAAGAACTAAGTAAGTTATTAATGTCTAAATAATACCAAGAAAAAGTCGCATTATTTGCTTCTTGGAAATTAAAGTACATAGATTAGGATCAAAGGGTATTTTATGACCTATTTATTCTTGAACTGATTTTGCTGTAATGAATATGTGTACATTTTTAGTTGTTTTTGATTATCTAAGGCTTTGGTGTTTGTACATTTCCTTATGTGACTATGTTATTTAGGTAGCTCTGTACGGAAACCCAAGACTCCATCAAGATTTTTGTTGCATTAAAAACTTACACTCGAGGCTCTGCACTTCTTTCTAATCGTTGTATTCGGTGCACATAGGGCGTGATCAAGTCCCATCAAGAACAAAAATGTCTCGTCTTTGAGGTGTATTGAGTAAAACACAAGGCGATCCATGCAAGACTGGTTTATTATTTATATGGCCGGTGGGTACATAAATCTAGTTCTAGTTCTACCTACATTACATTCTTCCCCCCAGAGAGAGGAATGAGAAAGAGAGAAAAAAATATATAAGGAAAACATGTTGATAAAAATAACTATAACTTTGAGTCACTTTCAATTTAGACCTTTACGCCTAAGTATTACAGTGCAAAGTCAAACATTGTTATAGCAGCTGTTCTTAACAAAAGGTAACAGCTGACGAATGACAACACTAAATGACAACACTAACTTAAACTACTTATTTATAAGTACAAACTACGTGAAAATCTTAATCAAATATATTCCACTATAATGCTTATTAGTAAACAGGTACCTAATTCATGGTACAACACATATTTTGTCATTGACAGACATATCTACGTATGAACGTAACAAATTGTAGAATAGCGGCGTCTATAAGAGATACTGGCTTATTGATGTGTTTCGATACATTTTTGGTACTTTAAGTTACTGACGTCAGCATACGGACAGAGGCGATAAATAAAAGAAGAATAAGTATGCCTAAACGATTACTGTGCTCAGTATACTTACCTATTTTACTTGAGCGATACTTACCTACTAATAAAATATGATTAAGTACTTAAACTTTGTAGTTTCGTTTGACCCGGGGACGTAAGGCCTTCTTCTGCATCGGGCTTCCGGTTGGGTCGCGGGCCGGCGGGCTCGCGGAGGGCTCGCGCGCCCCCGGGCTTGGACTGGCGGTGCCCGGCGAGGCCGGCGCAGCTTCGTCCTCTTTTAATGATGTTTCAGCATCGCGAAACTCCGGAGATTCCGCCCTGGATGCGCTTCCATCCGGTTCCTTTGGTGCGAGCTCTGGGTTAGATATTAAGCTATCACTGGGCAGTGAATAACGGACCATCTTTTTTTTTATTAGTTGGTCGACGTGTCTGCTCGCGTCTTGCCCGTCGACCTTCACATTGTAAGTAACTGCACCGGTGCGCTCGGTCACGGTACCTTCTGTCCATTTAGGGCCAAGCTTGGAGTAATTTCTTACTAACACGTGGTCCCCATGCTGCAACTCGCGCTGCGCGCCGCCGGCGCTGCGCTGTTGCGCGCTCTGCGCCGCCTGCACGGCGGAGGCGGGCGCGGCACTGCCGGCGCGCAGCAGGTCTAGCCGCGTGCGCAGCCGCCGCCCTAACATGGCCACGGCGGGTTCGCGCTGTGTGGTGCAGTGAGGGCTGTTCCGATACTGCAGTAAAAATTTTAAGAGGGCAATTTCGACATTCTCGCCCTCGGCCGAGGCCTTTTTCAATACCTTTTTTACGGTCTTGACCGCGTTTTCTGCGGCTCCGTTACTCGATGGATGATAAGGTGCCGTGATAATGTGTAACACGCCATTTTTCTGTAGGAAAATCTCGAACTCGTGAGATGTGAAGGGAGGTCCACCGTCAGTTACAAGTTGCACTGGTAAGCCGAACCTCGCGAAGCATTCCCGCAGCCTGGTCGATACGAGCGCGGCCGACGTGCCGCTCGTCATCGAAAATATTTCAATCCACTTTGAGTGCGCGTCTATGGCGAGGAGATACGTACGACCAATATGATGCAGAAAGTCGGCATGTAATCTCTGCCACGGTTCCGCAGGCCAGGCGTAGGGCGCGGGCGTCGCGCGCGGCGGCGCGTCGAGCTGGGCGCGGCAAGCGGCGCACGAGCGCGTGCGCTGCTCCAGGTCGGCGTCGAGGCCGGGCCACCACACGTAAGCGCGCGCGATCTGCTTCATGCGCACCATGCCCACGTGACCCGCATGCACCTCCTCCACTATCTGCGCCCGCAGGCCGCCAGGGACTACCACACGGTACCCCCATACTATGCATTCGTGATCAATGTGCAGCGTGTCCTTGCGTGAGAAGTACGGTTTCTCATTTTCGATCTCCGTCCCTGAAGGCCACCCGCTCATGATGTAACCATATATTTTACATAAAGTAACGTCTTTTTTCGTCTCCCTCGCGACGTCCCTATGACTCAGAGGGAAAGTTTCTTCTACGAAGTGAAGATAAGCCGCATCGTCCTCGTCGTTTCTCGCCGCCACCCCTGGAAGCGGCAACCGAGAGAGGCAATCTGCATTACCATTTTTATCTGTCGACACGAATTCTATATCAAAATCGTAGGCCGCCAGTCGCACAGCGTACCTCTGCAAGCGGCTAGCCGCTGTTTGAGGAAGTCCATGTTTTGGACCGAATATATATGTCAGTGCTTTATGGTCACTGCGAAGGGTAAACTTACGGCCGAAGAGGTATTGATGGTGCTTGTTGACCCCGTAGACGATGGCCAGCGCTTCTTTGTCAATCTGGCTGTAGCGCCGTTCAGTTTCGCTTAAAACGCGCGACGCACAGCATACTAAGCGTTCAGTGCCATCTGGGTAACGCTGCGCCAGTATGGCCCCGAGCCCGTACGCACTGCTATCTACACAAAGCACAAGAGGAAGCGATGGCTCGTAATGCGCCAACGCTGGGCTATTTAATAACTCTTCTTTTACCTTCGTGAATGACTCTGCACAAGAAGGGGTCCACTGCCAATGGGTGCCCTTCGCGATCGCGAGCAACGCGTACAGAGGTTGAAGCATAGTGCTTATATTGGGTATAAAGCGCGAATAATAATTTACTAGTCCCAAAACTGCCCTAAGCTGAGAAACGTTTTCTGGCACAGGTAAATTATTAATTGCGGCAATCTTACCCTTATCCGTATGCAGACCAAATTTATTTATTCGATATCCAAGATAACAAATTTCGTCTTTAAAGAACTCGCATTTTTCGAATTTTATTCGTAAGCCAGCATCTCTCAGTCGGCTTAACACGGCATTTAAATTTTGCATGTGATGAACTTTATTTCTACCAGTTACACATATGTCATCAATGAAGGCCACTACGCCCTCTAATCCGCTGAGTGTTTCCTCAATAAGTTTTTGGAAAATTTCTGGTAAGCATTTAATGCCAAATGGAGCCCGACGGTATACAAACGTGCCGACGTGTGTTGTGATCGCGGTTAGGGGCTGTGATCCTTCATCGAGGACCAATTGCAAATACGCATTTTTCAAGTCTAATTTTGTAAATTGCTCCCCGCCACTTAGAGCAGCAAATAATTGTTCGATACGGGGTAACGGATAGTGGAATTCTTTTAAATATTTATTGACCGTGACCTTGTAGTCGCCGCATATGCGAATCGAGCCATCTCGTTTCACTACAGGTACAATGGGTGTCCCGTACTCCGACGATTCCACCTTGTAAATAACATTTTCAGCTTGTAATCTTTCGAGCTCACGTTCGACTGGCATACGCAGCGCCAAAGGTAGCGGTCGTGCTTTGCAGAAAATCGGAGAACTGTCTTTTAGATGTAATTTAATTTTTGTTTTGAAAGTACCAAGTTTATCATCAAAAACTTCTGGAAACACATTTTTCAATTGGAGCACCATGGGGTCATTGTCAGCAATTTTATTCAACTTAATCGATTCGAGATTTAATTTACGCAACCAGACACGACCCAACAACGGAGGCCCTCCATTACTGATAACAAATAACGGTAAATCGGTTGACTCGTTCCCGCTCGACACGCGCACGCATATGCGGCCGAGTGGGACTATCGCTTCACCCGTGTATGATTGCAATTTAATGTTATCTTTTTGTAGGCTCAAATAAGAGAAATGTTTTTCATAGAACTCCTTAGACACCGCCGATATTCTGCTACCCGTATCGATTTCAAATAACACATTACAATTTTCAACTTTAAGCTCACAGTAATAAGGTCCGTCTTTTATATTACTTTTTACTGATAAAATATTGTACATACCATCACTCGCGTCACTATCAGAGTCATCACCTTCCATGTAATTCTGATACTTAGACCGACCGACACTATCACTCTTGCCACTTTTCTTGCACACACTAGACAAATGACCTTTGTCTCTGCACTGGTTACACGTGTAACTCTTGTACCGACACTTGTTAGGCGCATGGCCATCCCGGCCGCAGCGCCAGCAAGCGGGCCGCCGCTTGTCGTGGGCGGGCGCACGCGCACCCACGTGATGCAGGGCGGCCGCGCCCTGCCCGAGTCCTGCCGCCGGCGCCCCGCCGCCGCCGCTGCCGGCCGCCGCCGTCTCGGCGTGCCGCTCGGCGGCTTCCAGTGCGAGCGCCAGCTCCACCGCCTTTTTGTAATCCAATGTGGGTTCCGCAAACAAGCGCGAGCGCATCTCCTCGCTTCTGAGGCCCGAAACGAATTGATCGCGGATATTTTCTTCCAAACTCGAACCAAAATTACAGTACGTTGCAAGATGTTTCAAATTTTGAAGAAAAATCCCAATCGTTTCACCCGCTGCTTGTCGCCGTTGTCGAAAAATATGCCTTTCAGCTATTTCTGACCTTTTCGGGTCCAGGTGATTTCTAACAAGGTCTACTAGCTCCTTAAAGTCCTTCTTCTCGGGATGATCGGGCGCACAAAGATCGCACATCAACTCGTAGGTCGCGGCGCCGACATGAGTCACCAAAGTAGCCACGCGCAATTCTTGTTTGATGTCGTTGAGCAAAATAAATTGATCTACGAGACGTACGTACGCGGCCCAATTACCTCGACCGTGTAGATCAAATTCGTGTAATTTCCCGAAAGGCATGATCACTAATTTCGACTAAAATTCACAAACTTGGCGCCAGTTGAGGTGTATTGAGTAAAACACAAGGCGATCCATGCAAGACTGGTTTATTATTTATATGGCCGGTGGGTACATAAATCTAGTTCTAGTTCCACCTACATTACAGTCTTATAACGCTTTATAGGAAGGTCCTTAAATTATTTTCTGTGTTAAACCTTTCTTCTTCTTCAATTTAAGAGCTGTGCTCTTGTCGGTGTAGCAATCGCCAGCCGTTTCTTTCTTGGGCTTTCTCCTTCATTTCTTGGTAAGACATGACTTTAACCTTTTCTTTTATCTGCTCAAAGTAATTTCGTCTTGGCCTTCCTTTACATCGCTTTCCGTCGATTTTTCCTTCTATGATATTTTTGAGGGAAAAGTCATGTCTTACGAGTAGCAAATGCTCTATCATATTTCCTCTTCTATTTTCGATTAGTGTTAGTAGTGTCCTTTTTTCTCCTATTCTATTCAAGACCTCTTAAATTAGATTTTTTTTCCATACAGATTATGCCTTCCATCCTAATCCAGCAACACATCTCAAACGCCTCCAACCTCTTCCTATATTTTTGTATCACCTGTTTCTGTTGTTCCATAAATCCGGCAATTCTCAGAGACTGAAATTTCTGTGTACACCAAGGACCCGTTTTTATTTGCTCACAAGTGAACAATCACTTAAAACCTAAATCTGTGCATATTAACACTTTACTCTCTAGTGGCTCAATAACAGATTCTTACATTCCCCGTTTGAGCATCGCCCACAAATCCACAGTTCCCATATGCCACCGCACGGCCACTCGTAAATTACGCCGGTAGGTATTTGGCAACAGTGTTTAAATAGAGGGCGCCTAAATTTGTACCCTTAAGTAGGGGGTAATAGAGGAAGTTTGTGCGCCTTATGTAATCGAAACGGGAGTTGGGACTGTACAAACTAAGTTTTTATCTGTTAACTTGCCCGAGTGGGGATGGATTTATTGACAACACTACGCTATTCCTTTGTGGTTTGGTAGCGTTTGCTGATTAAAGTGGAGCGAATTTACTAATCGTAAGTTATTTAATATACTTACTAGCTTTGCGATAATTATTTATAGATTTTTAAATATTTTGTATTTATTGATGCAGTGGATGTTTTTTTATCCAATTGTATTATCAAACCTACCAAAGAAACATGCGTTAATTAAGATATGATATACAAAATGAATTGATAGTCAAACCTTATTTGCCCTCTGTTCTTCATCTTTACAATAAATATGGTATTTCCTTTTACTAGTAATGGCCTAATTTCTTTTGTCGTAGGTGCCGGCGTTTAAGTTATAAGCCTCATCATCACTATATTGCATCTATCATCTCGATAGATGCAATATAGTGTGAGTCCAGATAGTCCCACAATAAAAGCCTCGGTTATGCCCAGTTAACATATCCTTTGCCTAAAACCTGCCTCACCAATTTGTGCACAAAATTTAAAGGGCATCGTTTACCCGGTGCTTACTCAGTTGTTTTGAAAACGGTGCACACTGCACAGGGATGGTAAAACAGCGTATAACATTCAGCAATCCATATATTGGAATACGGGTAATGAAAGTGCGGTGGGCTGCCCATTAATTGTCCCAGGTGGCGATTACCGCTCTGACGCCACTATTCCTACCCGATCGTGTTTTTCTGATACTATTTTTTAATATTCATTACCTTCTGTCGATGTTTTAATGGCTTTTATATGTGCATTTGTTTTTACGGCCAATTTAAAATACTGTTAAAATTGTTTGCGCGTGTGCGTTATTTTACGAAGCGCTATGCAGTAAAAGCAAGTGTCTTTAGTGTTTATTTTCAAAATCATTTTATTGGATCTTTTTCATCATTTCAAATTTTAAATGTTTTATCCGGTAATCCACCGTCCAAAAGCAGTTTGCGGTATCAAATTTTTTGACATCTCTAGTAAATTGTAAACGCTATCACTAGCGCCTACTAGTTATAGGCAATCGCCATCCAATAATTCATTTCAAAACTATTATCTTTTTATGTATCGCTAATTTGTGTAGATCATCTGATGCAGAATATTTAAAATTGTTTTTTTTTTAGGTTATTCTGTCGTAACTCGTAAAAGGCTACCAGAAATACAACTGGGCGTAAAGTCGTTTTCCAACGTTTTTCTGTGTTACTCTTAGGAAAATACAGTTTTCCTTGGGTTTAAATTCTTATTTTAAGTCGCATGGTATGACGTAAGTCTTAGTAGAGTTTTTCTGGTTGTTGGGAAACTGGACATGGTTGATCTTTACTTCAGAGCTTTTCTTGGCTTTTAAAAGGCCAAAAGGGTTGCATTTACATTAACATTTAATAATACATATTTCATTTAGCCGTGTTTTATATTAGTTTCCTTTTAGTTGTATAGATTTATTCGCTTATATTTAAATTAAATATATTCGAAATCTTTTAGTACCTAATAGTCGTAACAACAAAACTTAAACTTCCATTGCTCCTAATCCTTTGTTGAGAGTATCATTAGTACAAAGTTTATATTTTATAAAATGTTCTGGGAGCGCTAAGATGGATGGCACTCAAGTGATTTCAAACTAGTGGTATCCTCGCTAGTAGCGTCTGTTTTATTTATCAACTGGGTTACTCTCTGGTCTAGCAAATACGTTTTACCTGGTTTCGGTTTCAGTTTAAATTATCCTCCCACGGACTTGTGGTAATAACAGTTACACGGTCAGGGATATTTTTAAAACTGCATTTATTTATATTTATAAAAGTACTATGTGAATTTACGGACGGTTGGTTATTGTTGTTGATGTTTCTTCAATTATAATTGCTTGACTAATGCTGAACAGAATCAATGTTGATCCTATTTTTTGTGGTAATATTATATTTTTCATTTTGTATACAGACACAAATGATAAATAAGATGCCAAAATTTGATGCGATCCACTACAGTCCAAGTATGGCTCGAACAAACGACCTCTGTTTAAATGGAACACTGCTCTTGCAACTGAGCTATAGGACCGCTATGCAGACCGCATGAAATAATGCCTTCTAATTCCGTTTTTTTTTTGTTAAAATCCTAAGCGCATTCACCAAGCTCCATCAAACAAATATATAATACATATATTAGGCGTTACTAATTTATCATCAGTACAACGTACAGTCAACCAATTTGAATCCTAGGCCATTTCGTACCTTGTCACAGTGAACGTCAATATGAAAGCCGCTTGAAATCTCATAATTATCATTGTCATTGTGACAAGGTTCTATAGTGGCCTAGAAATCAAATTGGTTGACTGTTCCTGTATAATCACAATAATACATATATCCCTGAGTAGGTTCATTTCACAAGAAGTCCTTTTCTGTGATCAATGAATTTTGACAATTAATACGATACGTACGATTTTAAAAGCTTCGTGTATTCGGCCAATCATAAAAATATGTATATTTTGTAAAGCACTTAGTTTTCAATGCACCTAATAGCCTGGTTAGCCGCCATCGTTAATCAGTAGCATGTTATCAGCATACTGAAGGCTTACACCGGTCGCGATAGTGGCCGATAACAAACACCCGAAACGACCCGTGTTATTGATTATATTTTTTGTCTCGCCATTCTTATTCGTCTTTTCTAATGTGTCTGATGAAAAATAACAGTAGTGCCCACAAAATTGCCAACAGAAATAAGTAGTACAGTCCTTTAAAATTACAGCCTTAATTTACTGGAACGGCGAAGGCGCGTCGAAAAGACCGAATGGCATCGACGAAAAGTCATCGCGTGATTTTAATTTCCGTGTTTATCTATAATGACTTGTGTTATGACAGTGACGGCTAATAGCGAGCCACTTTGATTTATTTTATATTTCTCTTCTATGAATTGAAGATATTTATCTAAAAATCCAGTATTAATGAAAATTATTGAATATATTTTGATAAGGTATATTGTATTGACGTGTTTGTGACATCCTCTAGAAAGCAAAACCGAACACTTCCCGCGTGGTCACTATCACTTGTAAAAGGTTGTCAAACTATTTGGGTAGTATTACATGACAAAGACCTGTCGAGTCCCTGAAAGCGCAATCTTGTTCCTTGGTCGGTTAATGGTGTTACCCATAACAATAATAAGAGACAGTAATTCAGTAAGCCCCGCAGCTAATCGAGTCTTCTTTGGGAAAGGGTTTCGCACGCTTGCAACTTACTTATCGGTCTCAGCCAATTGTTTGCTTAGGTAATAGACAGCGGCCGTGCCGGACCGCGCTATACGATCGTTTTACAACCGCTAAATGACTATTAAATTTCACGCGTTAATAATAAATGCAATTCCATTTCGTGCCGAGTTAACATTTAGATTTTGCAGGTCGTTTTCATGTTTGGAAATATTAGTACCGAATTCTTTATATCTGTTTTTATACTTTAATTTTATGTTTGTCAAACTCTTGTTTTGTACGATTTTTAGTTTGTACGCTGTATTTGTAATGGTTTTTGATAATCTTTTCCGCGTTTCTAGAAATACATAAACATCCCACAGTTTGTAACAATTGAGGAACCTTAGAAAATATATTATGTAACAAAGACGCGAATTGTTAAAGTTTCGTTAGCAGTAAAAACGCGTCACACAACTTGCCTTAATGCATGCAACTAGACAAAGATGCGAAAATAACAAATCCATATAGGGCTGTTTTTACGAGCGCATCGAACGCGAAGCACCTGTCTGTACTCGCGTTGTCAACAGCTACAATGTGTTTTAAACAATTTTATGCTGCATACCCTGTTTGTTACCTTATTGGTATAAAATTTTACAACCAAGAAGATAAAGTAAAGTTTTCCATAGCAATCAGTAATGTTATTCAAATTCAAAATTTTTAATAGTAAAAATAAAACGACCTTCGAATCAAAAAGTATGTGAAATTCGGTTCCATCTTGCCTGATATTTTGTACTTGAAATGCACATTTAGCGATAGGACCGCCTATTCTTAATCTTTATTAATTTTTAATCTAAATGATCATGTTGATACTGGCACTAGCTTTTGTCATGCTTCCGTGGCTTCGCTTCTGTAGTGATTTACATGAACTCGTTTACATCGTTAAGTGTACATGTATACAAAAATTGGATTATTGGACATTTGAAATCTAGTGTCAAGTCTTCTTCTCCTATTCTCTCTCCCCCTCTCTCTGTTGGCTGCGAGTTACTGATAAATCTGTGTCATTTTCATTTTAGACTAGGCGGTAATGAGTGTAAATATAAATATAAAAACCATAGAGATGTGCGAAAATAATTTTAAAAAGTCGTACCATCTGACTCCGTATTTTCCAATTACGAGTAAGTTCACACTGTAAACAATTAATTGGTACAATCATTTGCACAGCTCGTCTGTGGCACTTGGCTGCTGTTAATTGTGTGAACGCACGGGTAGGATCATGACATGAATATCTGAACGTGCACCATTTACTTAGTCACGTTTACTCGGTCGTATCCTTCGTTGAAGTGCTCCAAATTAAATTCAAAATGGTTTAAACGGTAATTATTGGTCCTCAAAAGTTGAGACGTGATTGATATTAGGGTGTATTTGGAACCTGTTTGTTGGTTATTTGACAACTTATTTCAACTGTCAAACGTAGCCATCGATGTTGAAATTTAAATATCCGCCTCGACCCTTATCGTCAGTTGATCAGGATCAGGTAAACAATATTTATCCCTTTTATGTTGGTTGAAAGTTGCATGTTCCGGCCCGTCAATATCCGGTTAAGGTTTCTTTGCCGAATTAATTGGTTGTTACAAAGATCAAAGGGGCGGTCTGAGATTTGCGTTAATCCTGACCGAGCCGACTTGCCGAGCGATTGGCAGTTAAAGTTCGAGTTGAGCCCCTATTACAATGTAAAGTGACTTCTGTCCATCAACTTATATCATCGATTCGCACTCACGCCGCAGATTCCGATGTCATTCAATCGACACTAATCCATAAGTTACGGGTTGAAAGTCAAACTTCCGATAACGCGATCGGTTAGTTGTCGCCTTATCCCGGATAAAGGAGGTTTATCTGTTGAAGGAATTAGCGATCTTTGCTGAAATCGCTGATTAAATCTATGTGGTTCTCGTAATAGTGTTTAGAAACGATTAAAGTGTTGAAGTTTGCTTTGGCTTGACCTAATTTCGGTTTATCTCCTCTGTATACTTAGTTGTGTGGAACCAATTTGTGTGAATTTAGTAGAAATTTTGTGGAAGGTAGAATCAATGTTTATTTCGCGACCCAATTACATTTTCGAAATGTTTTAATGTTGGTAAATTAAAACCACATTTTGTTATTACTTAAATTATAGATACAAAGATGGACACGCAAAAGAAAAATCAAATTGAGCTTAATCCACTCGGACTCAAAAGTAGTGTATCAGTTTTTTCTTTGCTTCTTAAGCGACTTATTTAAGGTGAAGTAAATGGTATCAAGGATCTGAACGTTGATTTAAATGGATAAGTACGTTAATTGTCTTGCCGTTCTGTTTGTGCTTGCAGAGGAGACGTCTCGGTTCGACAAATATTTCCTCTAGAAACAATTGCGGCTCTTGCCGGAGACTTATTTGCGCCTGAACATTTTACTTTGACAGTTTCTTCTCGATTGTTTCTTTCAATAAAATAAACAGCTCAAAGAATATGTAAGTGAAGTCTTTAACACTTGGATATTGATTTTATGTTCATGTCTTTGAAATACCGTAAGTTCGAAAAATTCAAACTATGTAGCCTCGATTTGAATTTCGAATCTGATTTAATTGAATGAGAGTGCAAATCTCGAATTTTAATTTTTACTATATGAGATACACTGGGACTTAGGAGGACATTGTATAACTCCTGAAGAATGTTCCATCGAGAAAATCATAATTCTACCTATAACGTTAGGTACATGTAGTAAAATGCCGTTAAAGTAAATCATGTACCCTAAAACCCGAATTCATATCAAACCTAAAAATAGCAAGACTCAAAACGTGTATACAAAAATCTGAAACCGTGACGATGTTTGCCAAAGGGGAAATCCCTTTCCCTGAAGGATTCAATGTTTACCCACGAAACCCCTAATTCGGCCGCATTAAGTTCACAAATTGGCGCTATTAGCTCATCGCCGTAACTCAGTTAAAATTTCACTGAGCGTTCATAACCTCACGAAATGTGTTTGAAAGTTTTTCACGCACTAATTTACGTTGAGCCGCAGTCGTGCGACCGGTCGCGCGACAGGTCGACCAGGTCGGGAGCTCCGTCGGGTTATTCCGGATATTGAAGCACGTAATCTGGATGCACAAATGTCTCCACTCGCAATTTATCGAACGATAAATGGCCCGACCATTATTCCAACCCTTTACCTTTCAACTTATTAATATCTACATAATTTATTGTAAATTGCATTCTATAGTGATCTCGTCCGAGAATAACGAGCCGAGGTTTAAAGAAACTGACAATCAATATATTTTTTTTTAAATTCCGTATTTTGGTTAAAATCCATAAAAATGCTGCAGATTTTGTATCATTTTTACATCTCCCATTTTGTTCAACACATGTTTTAACATAAGAATAGATACCATGATGATTAAAAATACCATCGCTAGCGAACATTGTATACCATATAATAACCCCCCAAAAATGCATGAACCAAAATTCCATAACTCTTTATCTCCACGACGACAGCCGTCCTTGATCTAAAATAAAAACCGCTAAAAATACACCTAGAAACTCACCTGCACCATTGAAAGGTGGTTACGGGCGCAAATCCATATTCTGTTTAAAAACTAACTTTCAAAAATAAACGTACATCTCTGCTTCGTGATTTAGTGCGATAGCTATCGGAGAGTGAAACATACCAGGCTTACAGTGCGGCTACGACGTCGGCCGCAGGCGGTAGCGGTGTGCGGCGGGCGTAGGTGGGAGCGAGAGACTGCACTCTCGCCTTCCTCTCCTACTTACGGCCGCTTGTCGCCTCTTTTGGGGCCCGGACGTTAGCGCTCTGCGAGTCCGATACACTCACTCGCGTTTTTGAGATTTTCCACTGCTAGTGCAACTCATTTATTGCATCGCTATGGCGTTATGAGATTATATTTCGTATGAAACTTTCGCTGGAGTTGAGTAACCTTAAGCGTAAGAGTAATAAGATTTTGTTTACAAAATAAGTTTGTAGCGTTTCTATATGCAAGCTGGGAATAAATTTGACGTGTTTATGGTCTTCCGATCGTCACATTTTTGTATAATTTTTTCTTCAAGTCGTCGTGGAGTAGAGAAATGATTGATTGATGATTTTCCATAACTTATGGTATGGGACATTATTTTTTGTATTAGTTTTGTTTGTATTCTAAGTAAGATAAGTTCAAAAAATCTATACCTATTCTAAAATGGAATATAAACATATTTTAAACTTTTACTACAAAAAACAGAAGCCAATGGCGTTAATCGCAGGTACTCTGAAGATACAAATAATACGGTAATTGACAATAGTCAAAATAAATTGTGTCATTGAAACCACTAAACACACATTCAAAAATACGCGGAAAATACTCGTATTTTAATATACTACCATAACGCAAATAAACTACCACTAACTTTTGAACATTATCTAGACACGCGGCAGCGTGTCCAGCCAAGTTCACCGCAGGAACTGGCGAGCAGCAGCCGTGTGTTATATTACACGAACCGTTTGGAGCCACTTTTGACCCCCCAATAACTCCAAATCTATTTAACATAAAAAAATGAAATTTGGCTTATGTATTAAGATCCTTTAGAACAAGTAGAACCCCAAATTTCATTAATATAGGTTAAATAGTTATTGAGATATTAAAGTCCAAAAAACGGTATTTTTATCACTGACTGACTGACTGACTGACTGACTGACTGACTGACTAGTAATCAAAAACCTAACCCACTTCCAGGTGACCTAGAAAGGTGAAATTTGGCATCCAGCTTAGTAATTGTGTGTGTATACATATAAAAATCTAAAACAGTGATTTTTTTATGTTTTTTTATTATTATTATTATTATTGATGGTTGTTGCCTCAGAACTCTGTCATTTATAAACCGATTTGGAAAATTCTTTTTTTGTTTGAAAGATATACTAGAATAGCATATACACTCACACGCACACACTTACACATACATGCACATAACAATCCAATACGTACTAACCGTTTTGGAAAATTCTTTGTTTGTTCAAAACTTTCAAAAGATGTACTAGAATAGCACACAGAACTAATTAACAAATAATAATTAAGTAATTTACACATCATAATAATTTCTGTACAAAAAGTAATGATATCCCATCAAAAACATAAATGTAAAATGAGAGCCAAGTTCAATATCGCGTGCACTTCGCCGACAAAAGAATTGAGATCTGCAAGGGCGCCAAGTTCTTTGCTCTAAAATTTTTAGATACAAGGACATGCGACATACTCAATGCATTTATTTTACTTGGGGTGTAATTCAATATCAAGACGTGACTTGGCTAGTTTTAAAATATAAATTTATATTATAAATCAAAATCAATCAAATCATTAACCTATTTTCGTAAAGGTAAGTACGCAAGTTAGTGTACGTCTTGTTACTTATACTGTTAGCTTGATAATGAACTATGACTATGACTATGTTACTTTTATAAAATTTAGTTAGTTTGTGAAAACTAGCCAAGTCAAATCTTGATATTGAATTACTCCCCAAGTAAAATAAATGCATTGAGTATGTCGCATGTCCTTGTATCTAAAAATTTTAGAGCAAAGAACTTGGCGCCCTTGCAGATCTCAATTCTTTTGTCGGCGAAGTGCACGCGATATTGAACTTGGCTCTCATTTTACATTTATGTTTTTGATGGGATACTATTTTCTACACAGGCTTCGTCAGATAGAATACAAAATCTAATCAGCGACAGGCTTCGTCAAACAACACACCAATAACGTGACATCCGCAACTGGCTTACTACTATAGTATTTACACTACCTTTTAATTGTACAACAACTAAAAAGAAGTCACGTTTTGACTACTGATTTTTATGACGTCACAAACCAGTATCGTCACTAACAAATCGTTTCATAAAAAGTAGCTGATTTGAGCTGTGATCAACTACCGTAATGTCAGAATTCCTATTACATCTTACTCTGCTAAACTGCGTACATGTGATGTGACGCGGTGCAGACGTCTTGGCATGCGGGACGCATGTGTCCCACGTTGCATAATGCATATAATGACGTGACCTGCACTTCCGGATTCCGGTGAATTAATCAGCTTTTATTACATATCAGTAGTGTCCATAAAACGCAATTTCCACCAGGTTGTATATATTGCTCTTGAAGAAAAATAATCAAATTTGATGCTTGGTCAAAAATCTATTCCGGTTTACCTAAGGATACGTTTTACGCAACGCATCTGCTACAAAGTCAAATAAATTTAACTAAAATCATTTAACTTTTTAACTCCAGATACCTATCACAGCAGAGCAAGACATGAGCAAGTTGTGGCTACACAATCGAAATGTTGTTTTATAAACAGTCTCTTGTATTGAGACCTTAGGAATTTTATGATTTTGTAAAATAATCGTATAAAAGTCATGTAAAAAGTTTCCAAGAGAGGCTTTCCGAATAAGTAAATAGTTTCAATAAAACCGCGAGTAGATTAGGAGGATCAACAGAAACTTTTTTGAATCGTATAGGAAATTCACAATGTTTCTGAACAACATATAACCGGTCAAGAGCCAACATGCCAATACCAACATCAAAAAGTTCCTAAGTAACCAATCAATACTAATTAAACAAACCGAAATCAATTATCAAAGTAATAATTCCACTAATTGATATTTTGCGGAAAGTTCGGTAAGTAGTGCTAGTTATAGGATTGATGGGCCCCATTCGAGCTGCTTGCTCGTTCCGGTTCCGTCTTAAATTAATTGGTCCGTAACATAGGAAGGAAACAGCTAACAACTCATGTAAATTGAGGGCACATCTCTCCTTGCGGAATGGACAGAGAACTTCAGCCCACTCAAGTAATGTACTGGTAATGGATCTCTTTAAATAAATAAGTAACAGTTGATTAGATCATTGTCCCATTAGTCGTTTCGGCGAGCGACTTAAAGCGAAAAATCTCGACTGCCGTCTGTACAGACTCGCTAGATGACTGGAATAAGGGTCATACGCAGAAGACACAGAAAGTTCTTGACAATGCACGATGTTCCTGATGGGGCCAAACTACTAGGGTTGCAGAGGTTGGGCTCCTGCTATCTTGGAGCCTGTGGTCGACTTCTGAATGTCTCCTTTCGACTTCGTTAGATTTTAGTATCATATACAGTTGGGCTTGTCATTCACAACTGGGCTGAATGAACGCAACCAAGTAATTGACTGCCCGACTGTCACCGGCCAGGTGTTCTTACATCACGTCATCATCTTGTGTTATAAAGCCATCATCTCAATCAAAAAGAGAAGTTTTAGCAGAGTCTTTTACTGATTCATCAACGCCAAGCTCAAAACCTAGATGTTCCAAATAAGTATGAATGTTTAGGATTTCTTTGACTGATTGGACGTACGAGACAGATCTCCAGTTTGATATGTAAGTGCATAATTATAAATATTATGTATGTATAAAAGTTAAAATTTTATATGTGCGTGTTTTATCCCAGCGTTAAATGAATTCATGAGACTATTTTTAATGGTAATGTCCTGCTTATAAAAACAAGATTATATTTTTTGTTCCGTCTATATTTATGAGGCAAAAGAAGAACAAAAGTTGTTGCCGCAGTGTAGTAAATATGAAATTTATTCAATAAATTGTTATTTTCAGCACAATATTGGAATAAGCACTAATTCTTCTTCTGAATAGATATGCAAATAGAAATCAGCAAGATTACAATAGGGAAATATAATAAATGCGCCGATTTTTCTGACACCATCTGGTTATTCAGCGTTCTGTTCCTTTTTATAAATATTCATTATGTCTTAAATTAATTGTACAACGCATAAAATTACTTAAACCCAAAAAATAAAGCAAAACCCTTTCATTTTTGCATAATTGAATGAATGAAAAAAAAAATGAACCTCGTCATCTGAAGGCATTGTTGCCAGTAATCTAATTAACCTCAGATAGCACAAATGTGTTAACGGACGCAGTTGAATTCGGGCCGGGAAACGTTTTTTCCTGGAGCGTAAAACCCATTTTCGCGTACGGCCGTTACTCATTAGAATTCATCGTGCGCTCGCGACCGCCCCGAGTGAAGCATCTGTTAAATGTCGTGCTAGCTGAAACTTGCTCATAATTATCTGTTAACATTCCCAAGTTTGACCCCGCGAAAATCTTAGCGAAAGCGGGTATTTTCAAACTCTGGCCCACCGGAGGCGTTTTACTTCCCTAATAATCGGGCTCATGGAGATTTTTAATGAAAAAGATTGTTCGCCGTTATTTAGAAAGTTCGTAAAAGGGATCCAGTTTGAAGTTTGTTTTGATTTAGTGCTGCGCCCCCGACGTTGATTGTATCCTTCTGTTCTTTGTATCGGATTAGAGCTTATTAAAATTATTAACTTAGTGCGGCCAAATATTACAGATGTGGCGCCTGAGGAAATAAACATTTTTAATAAATTTTTTACTCTGCACCCACTTTAAGCATCTCTGTTTGACCCTATGGTTGACTAGTAGAAAATTCCATTAGGAGGTATTAAGTCCGCCATTTATACTGTTTTTTGGAGTTTACTCCTTAAGAATCGATTTTCATATATAAGCCCGGGGTATGAAAAATATGGGGTATAAAATCGAACGTATCTGCCGTGCTAATTTAAAAAGTCGTATCTCAGTATACGATCGGAGTAAAAATACGACTTCTTAATTTAGCAGGTTATGCGTTACGCGTTATAGGCTAAGATCCCGATATAAAATGACCTTCACCGAGATGTTTATTTTATGAAATGTATTTTATAATCAATTTAATATGTCAATAAATATATTGCATATGGGTTGCCTAACAAATTTTAGTCCAGGGTATGTTTAATTAATAATAAAAAAAAATGTTTTAAACATTTCACCGGTTTGATTAATATTAGATAAATTCTATACCAATCGAAAGTATGAAGCCCATAGAATATGCAAACGTTAGGTTACCTATTCTTTTCCCGTCACAACTATCGGGTAGCCAGGTATAAACAGGTAAATCTATACCTACTAGCATTTTGCAACGGTCTGATTATTGAATTGAAACTGAATAAAATTAAAGATTATTTAATTATGAATTTATCTAATAATCAAATCGGTGAAATGTTAAGAAAATATATATTTTTATTTTTTACTACTAAAACATCTCGGTGAAGGTCGTTTTATATCGGGATCTTAGTCTATAACGCTTAACGCATAACCTGCTAAATTAAGAAGTCGTATTTTTACCCCGATCGTATACTGAGATACGACTTTTTAAACTACCATTATGTTCACATAAACAAACTATAAAATTGTCAATGTCAACTTCATGTCGAGTGTCAACAAAATTTTATAAATAAAATAAAATTTAATCAAATCTACGCTTAACGGGTAAAATGTGCTGCTTTTGAAACAATAGCGCCCGTCACACAATCGGCTAAAAGATACGTGTTCGTTTCAGCTCCCAAACAAACCTAACGAATTTTTGTGATATCCAAGATTACAACTTTTATAACGTGCAATGCAAAGACCGTGTTTTCTTGGTGTTTAAGCCGTGCTTGTATGGTGCTAAGATCGAAGAAGACGTCTTGCTGTAGAGAGAGAGACCGCTTTAATTGTGACTCAGCTTTAAGCTTAGAAATAGAGAAGGCGTGAATACTTTTCCATCACCACTGCTCTCATTTTCCTGCATTCAGCCGCAGAATGGTTTTGATTTCGTGAAACTTTCCAGGATAAATACATACATAAATCAAGGATCCAACACAACCGAGCCATTCATTTTCTAGACGGGAGTCTTGCCGACCGACAAGAAGCTATGAAGTTTAAATCGAAATTGTTATGTTTTTGATGTTGGCTTTTAAATTGTATCTTTTTTTACTATAATTGCTTGTATTTTTACTTTTATTTGTAAGTGTTAGTTATAAATATGAGTGATCCTTCTTCATCCTTGCGCTGTCCCCATTGTCCCAACTCAACTCGAACTTTTACCCCTCATGGACTTAAAGTGCATATAGGGCACATGCATAAACATTTTCCCCAAGTCATCCCCTCCAACCCTAGACTGTCGGTTTCACAGCAAGCTCATGGTAACAACCCCATTCATCTAGATTTTGGTGATCTAGCTACGTTAAAGCAGTCAGTACGTGTGTTATGGCATATCCCCAAAGGGGCGCGAAACTTGGCAGCGGCCAAATTGAGCGACCTCATTGATAAGTGTATCGACTCCAATGGCACTCTCGAATGGTTTAGTTTACTGTCTTTTGCCTATTCTGCACTCAAATCGCCTGAAGCGTCGGCCACGGGCAATTTAACCACGAAAGTTAAGAGAAATATTAACTCTGCTTCTTTTGATATCAGTGGGAACATCGGTGCAGAGACCACGCCTTTGAGATCACACTCCATACTGAAGACAATTGAGCGTAAAGTACATGAAGGGGATCTCAGGTGCAGAGCGAGTGCTTATGTCGGATGAGGGCGTGGCGCCGTCGAGCCCTGAGACTTTAGCTACGCTGCAGTCGAAGCATCCAGCCCCGTCCCGGCCGCTGGTACTTCCACCGGAACCTGACATATCTATTTCTGCCTTAACTGTTAAGCCGGAGGAAGTGGTGCAGGCACTCAGCTCTTTCAACAATAGTTCGGCCGCCGGTTTGGATGGTATCCGCCCTGTTCATCTTAAGGAGCTTACGTCTGCATCTGCGGGAGACGCCGATTTTCGGCTCCTGGAACATCTGGCCAAGCTTTGTAATTTTTTGCTCAGTGGTCAATTAAACCCTGAAGTTTGCTCCTATATTTATGGTGCTTCCTTATGTGCGCTGTCAAAAAAAGACGGTGGTATAAGACCCATTGCCATAGGCAGCGCTTTCCGCCGCTTAACGGTAAAGCTAGGATGCCGTGCAGTGAGAGAAGAAATGGCAGCTTATCTGCAACCTTGCCAATTAGGGTTTGGCACAAGATTGGGCTGCGAGGCTGCAATTGACGCTACGCGGGCTTTTTCGGTAGATAACAAAAACTTAGAATCCGTTTTAATACGTATAGTTAAGTTCATATCATTGTAATAGTTAAGTACTTATGCTTTCTGAAAAAATGACTGACTGTTGAGTTTCTTTCGGCGTTTCTTCTCAACAGTGGTCTCCTCTTGTGAAATGCCGGTAGACTCAGACATGTAAAAGTGCCCTTGTGGCCTACTTGCAGAATAAAGTTCATTATTTCATTATTATTATTATTAATTAAAATTGATTTAAAAAACGCGTTTAACTCAGTGGAGCGTGATGTTTTACTGTCCGAAGTGAAGGATAAAGTGCCATCACTCTACCCCTTCATTTTCCAAGTATATTCTTCCACTTCTAATCTTTTCTACAATGGTCCTCTTGTGCTTTCCCAAGTTGGTGCACAGCAGGGGGATCCGCTAGGCCCTTTAGTTTTCTGTCTGGCCATACAAAAGGTAATTTCAGAGGTTAAATCCCCATTGAATATCTGGTACCTAGATGACGGTACCCTAGGTGGTAAACCTGAAGAAGTGGAACAAGACTTGCTCATGCTCCTGCCTCGTTTAAAAGCTCTGGGTTTAGATATTAATTTCAGCAAATGCGAATTTTTCCCCTGCAGTACCAACTCACACGATTCTTTCCCCTTATTCAGTGCTCTGCTCCCCGGACTGAAAGTGTTGTCGGCGAGATCTTTCAACCTCTTGGGGTCCCCAATATTCCCAGAAGCCATTCCTGAAGCCTTCGAGGAGAGAAAGCTGCTTCTGCTGATGGCTGCGCAGAGATTGAATGAACTTTCGGCTCACGTAGCCCTCGTTATGTTGCGAGTTTGCTTTGCCGTGCCTAAGCTGACATATTTCTTGTGCACCGTGCCAGCCTGGCTGCACCCTGTCCAGACAGACTCCTTTGACTTCGTGTTGAAGGAGAGTTTGGAAAAGGTGCTGAACGTCTCCCTTAACCAAGGTCAATGGGACCAGGTTTCTCTGCCGATTCGAACTGGTGATTTGGGCGTGCGTCGCGCGCGAGATGTGAGCCTCCCGGCCTTCCTGGCTTCGGCGTGTGGGCTGGTGGACCTTGTCACTCAAATTTTATCTTTTGATGGTGACAAGGCTATCATTCCTTACGCCTCCGATGCTTTGACGGCCTGGACGGCTCTTAATCCCGGCGTAGCCATACCCGTAGAATTGTTCCGTCAGCGTCTATGGGTTTATTTATATGAGAGTGCGCGCACCACGATTTTCATAAACCCATAAGTAAGCTTATTTCTGCGACAAAATTATCGCGCGACTAAAAAAAATCGTGGTGCGCGCCTGGCCTGAAGAGTAAACTCCAGTCGTGCGTCGGAGCTGACACACACACTTTTTTTTTTGTGCAATAAAGTTTAAATATATTTTTTTTTCTGTATCATCTGTAAGTATTTCATCTGTTATTAATAATCGGCACGCAAAATGATTCGTGTAGTTTCAATACGTTATTTCGTATTGAAATAAACCTTTCCATTTAAAAAAGTACGCGAATACAGACCGAGCGAAAAATGCTTTCAAAGCTTTGAATTAGGTACGCATTCACCCTGGATTGCGAATGTTAATGAAAAACTTCCAGTCATTTATCAAATTTGATGACGCGGTCGGTATCCGTCCCCCACTAATGGTTATCAAATAAACCCCGCACCTAATGGCACTGAAATTCTAAATAAAACCAACTAATTGACGCGTACATTCTTTTTTTAGGGTTCCGCCGAAAACTCTCCATTGAGACACTATTTAGAACTGACGCAATCTTTTATCCCTTTAACCCCTGGGTTCTTTCAGAAGAACTTGTAGCATTGACAGCAGTACCTACTCTTTTCATTTTGAACATAATAATAAATGTTGGATAGATTATCTTAGTATGTGGGTACTGTCAAGAAGAAAATACGTCGATGAATTTGACTAAGGATGACAAAGTATAACCGAAGATACCGAAAAATTTCAAAAGACGGGGCAGTGGGATACTAAAGCTGTATTTTGTTAAGAAATCCCATTGGTGTTTTTTCTATTGGCTTACCGCTTAGCTTTGGTGCTTGCTAGTGCTTAGTGGTACTAAGGTTAAACAAAATTAGACTAGCGTGCTCGAATCGAAGTCCAACTCACCCTTGACTGGTTATATTCTTTGTTATTTTCCAAGTCAATGAATTTCACAGTTATTGTATCCATTAGTAAAGGCCAGATTATTTAATTACCCAACATCAATTCACGCCGTCGCTTTCCGTGGATGATACGCAGATTTTTATTCAGCGATTCAGCCAAAACCGTGTCATAAGTCTACATTAATCACGAGTGACAGGATGATCATTCGAATAATATCGTTTGAAAGCACGAATACGTTTTGATTCCTGTTGATTCACTGGGTCCGAATCGATTCGGATGGGTAATCGTTTGCGCTATTTATCTCTTTCTTGACATTTATTTTTGTAAAGTTTGTTGTTTGCCTGCGCTCGGCGGCGGCCGCTCTTCCAGTCTCATTCCTCCGTATGCTAAGCAAACATTATGGCGGATACAAACATTTGAATCGTATCGGGACGTTATTCATTCGTATCGATTCGTCGATACATTTTTATTCCTTTGGTTGGAACCACATTTGCTGTAGTTTCCCTTTAACGGTGATATTTTCATTTCGCCTGTCCACCCCGTAAGCCAAAACTGTGGAGCGCCAAATGAAAAATAAGCAGATACAGGTGCCTTGGTGAAATGAAAGAAACTTGAGTATTTTAAAACGGCGCTGTTTGAAATTCAAAGACTTTAGGACCCTCACCTTTCATTATTTTGATACAGGTGCACTCCTCTTTTGTAATATAAACGGACAGTCAGTATATTTTATTTTATATTCAACCTTGCGATAGTGTTTTATTTAACTTTACATTGTGATGTAACATCACAATGTAAAGTTAAATAAAACAATAATTGTGGGTTCTATAACTGCTGATTTTTTTTTGTTAAATTAAAAATATTTAAATAGTACAATATAATACTGTACAATATAATAATTCATTTATTATACTAAATATGTATTTATTATACTAATTATAACCTCAACATTGCCTGAAAAATCATTAACTAAGGAGTAAAAAAAAAACTATAAGCTATTTCTTCTTTGCCGTGATCGTATAAAAATTGTCTTATTGGAATTCTTAGCTTCCTCAATATTGGCTTAGATCTGGTTACTTGTTTTAATTAAAGCTGAATATCTTGGAAAATACTGGTTTCTAGTTTCACCAAAGACGGCTAAGAACCACCTCGACAGGGAGGGGTTTCGACAAAAAACGCACTCAAATTGGTCGATCCGTTTGGGAGTTACGATGCCACAGACAGACATACAGATACACAAATACACAGATACACAGATAAACTTATAACACCCCTTTCGTCGGGGGTTAATAAAACACGCTTACATAATACCAATGCTTACAGCACCGATGTTGCTAAAAATAGAAAAAAAAAAACGAGCCGTGCAAAAACGGTGAAAAGCCGTCTGCACCGGAAAGGCGGAAAAAATCCAGCCGGTTTTATGGTCGATATGTTAATAAACATTCGACGTGCTCCGAATGGTGAGATAACTGCCCGGGCTTGCTAAAACTTAAATACACGTAATGGGAAATAATGGACTGTACTTTTATAGTACATTACATACCTAGGGCGCGGTGAGTGTCTAAAATTGCTAGTGTTTGTGATCCGAACTAAAGGCGAGGGTCATAAATATGCGATCTGGGGCTTTACGAATTATCGCCCGTGGCTTGTCTAAAGTTTTACGTCTTGCTTCCTGGTCGAGGCCAGGAAGTGCGATTTTCTCCCCGCGTAGCGGAGAATCCCACTTACGCCCTAGGAATGACGTAAAGTAAATTATTGTTTATTCAAAGAAGCAATCTATTGCGAAATGTTTGATGCATTAGTCTAATTTGTTGGAAATATTGAACTATCTTTTTTTTTTAAGTTGGTGGCTGGCGAAACAAATGTTGTTCAGTTTAAAGAGTGAAATCTATGTTTTAATTTATTCTCCTCTTAATAATATGGGTCTTTAAATAACGAGTATTGTCATTTCAGTCATTATTTTTTATTTTCTACCTTTTATTACTTCATCATGTAAATGCATCAGTTTATTCTAATAAAAAAACGATTGAAGTTACAGATCCGGTCTAAAATAATGAATTAACATCTGCATGATCTAGTTCAAATAGTCGTATATCCATTTGCTTCTATGTTGTTTGTGTGCTCTTTTGAATTTGGTCACTCCATCTGTATTATCTTGCTAGTTCGAAGAGTCGTATATTCGTTTGATTGTACGTTGCTGATACGTCTTTTTGATTTGGTCACATGCATGCGTTTACGCACCAGCACGTGTGGGCTTTACGTCGAACTGAGCAGTGTGTAATTTATGTTCATTACTTGCAAGTTATTTCTAGATTCATTTCCTTACGCACGTGAATAGCCGGTGTTTATTTTTAACAATAACACAATAGACGCGGACGTTGGTCTAAGACTTGAATATTAATCTTGATATTAGTTTTCCTAAAGCGGTGATGCGTCTAAAAGTTTTGAGTGACTTCAATCCCTAGCAGCAGAACGGTGCCACGTTTCCCAATGAACAATTTGATTTTGAAGTTCATTATGATTTGAACGGGTAAGGGGAAAAACTGGCTTGGTATATATTTATTCCAATGGATGTTTTATAAGCCTTTCTTTAATTTTCTTTGTTCATTATAATAACTATCTAAACCGAGGGCAAATAACGACTATCTATACCAGAGGTTGCTTGCTGGGTAATTTTAATTTGAGTAATTAATTTGTCTGTACTGTAAAATATTGCACGTACGACTTAGCTCTTCACTCGGTATTTTCGATATTTAGAAATGTTTTGTTTGGATTACTTAAGTAATACAATAGGCTGTTTGTTAAATAACTCCTCTCAAACATAAATGCGAATAAAAAACTGCGTCAGTAAAATTGCGTAAAAAATAAACCATGGCTTAATTAAACACCACAATGTAAATGTCATCTATATCGTACAGAGGGATAAAGATCCATTGTAAATATTGAATCTCAGCCAAGATTCCAGCTAGAACAACTTAAAAAGTAAAACGAAGAACCCTACAAAGTCAGTTCCTAAAATGACAAGTAAACTCCCCAAGCAAGCCAACATCAAAGAAGATCGGTGATATTCGCCAAGGCACTCAACATGCTGGAATTCTTTCCTAATCCCGAATCTCGGTTTTGTTCAAAGAAATGTGGACTAAGAAAACTAATTTGTAGTTAGTAGATTGTTTACTTTCGTCTGATGTTTGATCTATTAAATTGTCCGCGTTCAAGTCTTTGGTGGAAGTATGCGGAAAGTAGAAAACCAATGGCATTTGATTGTGATTTACGAAGGAAAAGAGTAGAAACTACTTAATATATGTGCTCACTGGGATTAGTTTAGAGAAATATTAAACAGTGTACGTAATCAACTCTTTTTTGCCATTTTGTTGTATGTATTTGTAGGAGAAAAAGGGCAACTTAAATACTAATATTTATATACTGGGGTTACTTTGATCTACCGGGTATTATAGTCTTTTTGAACTCTAAGAAAATCATTTCTGGCGTTGAAAAGTTTTAAAAATAATAAATAATTATTTTTTAGAAGACCATCTTACTGAAATCGTAATCCCAAACTAAGCAATGTTTCTACCACGCGTATTAGATGGCGATATCTTAATAGCGCGATTCAGGACTTGTATGACCAGCCGTACTTACAGCGCCATTTGTTGATAAAATGTCTATATCCTCTCATCACACCGAAACGGCGGGACGGATTTTAACAAATTTTGGTACTGGGTTAGCTGGACATCCAAAAATGGATGATGGTGCGTATTGCTTTTGCGAAAATCAAAACTAAACTTTCTGTAGTGTTTTATTCTGTGAGTAGTGTTTAAACAAGACCACACAGAGTGTAACTACAATTCTAAGCTCACTACACAGGATATAACTGCAAGTCTAAGCTAACTACACAGGGTGTGACTACAAGTCTAAGCTCAACACACAGGGTATAGCTACAAGTCCAAGCTCGCCAAACAGGGTGTAACTACAAGTCTAAGCTCAACACACAGGGTGTAACTACAAGTCTAAGCTCACCATAAAAGTTGTAATTGTAACAACACAAGTGTGCACAAACCTACATTAAACATAATAGAATGCTCGTGCGTTTATTAGTGAAACATTAGACATATTGTGTGCCTAACAGGAGCATAACTTCGTTGCCTGTTCACCTCAAGTTGGCGAAGTTTTGACAACGCATCTTCCCCGATATTGTTTTAAGTTTATTAAGTTTTGAACATTGCATAACGTAAGTTCACTAATGAACCGAACAGGGTGCTTCGTAGTTGTGGGAATTTTAATAAAATCTTTTCGCCGGTGAATTAAATCGATAAGTTTGAATCATTCATGAAATAAGATGTGCCTAGTTCGATTGACATTAACATATATTTGACGACGCAGTTGGCGTGGATTATAGTGCACCTGGCTGGTGATCTGGCGGTCCTGGGTTCGAATTCCGGCCGGGGCAAATATTGATGTGACGAACACGAGCTAATAACTAGAGCTTACTTTGAGACTAAATCGATTTGTGTGAGGTTGTCCGATTTATTTATTTTTAATGACCGGTATAAACATTTGCGGGATGTATCGGTCAATTAAAGGACATTGGGATATGGCCATTATTTATTTATTTATTTATTGATTTATTTATTGATACAAATTTATTAACATATTATGGCCAATAACATTTAATCATTTAAAAGCAAAGTGGGACACGTCGCTAAAATTGACGTATAATGGCAACATGTCTCTCGGATACGACATGGAAAATTATGTTTTGCCATAAGAGATTTTAATTATTAAATTGTTTCACAATGTTTTATTTTTATTTTAAATGCTTTCATAAATTTGTACGGCAGCGAGTAGGTACATTCAAAGTCGCTCAGCGAGCCATGGAAAGAGCTATGTTTGGTGTGTCTCTTAGGGATCAGATCCGAAACGAAGTAATTCGACAGAGAACCCAAGTTACCGACATAGCACAGCGGATAAGCAAGCTGAAGTGGCAGTGGGCTGGTCATATCTGCCGTAGAGCCGATGACCACTGGGGCAAACGAGTTCAGGAGTGGAGGCCACGAATCGGTAAACGTAGTGTAGAGGGCGCCCTGTAACAAAGTGGAGCGACGACATTCGTAGGACAGCGGGTAGTAACTGGAGGACGAGAGCTGAAAATCGAGCTCAGTGGCGTGCCATGGGAGAGGCCTATGTCCAGCAATGGACTGAAACAGGCTGATGATGAGTAGGTACATCGCCCAGCCAGTAGTCCCTATCTTAGCGAATAACACCATTGTGCCGGTGTTATATTATATTATTAAATAAGTACCATCAGCATCATACATGTAAGAGGCTCTTGTCAGTGGAGTAATTTCCAGCTCATTCTACACTCCGCTTTTTCTTTTACTTCTGTGTATGATGAAGCACTTATTTTTTCTTTTATTTGCTCCACATATGTCCGTCTTGGATTTCCTCTTTTCCCTTCTACTTTTCCCAAAATAAGTACCTACGTAAACATAATAACCAGGTACTAAAGGATGAAACTGTCAAGAGTAGGTACGGTATACTGCATACTGCATCTGTTCCAAAAAGCCTCCAGGGCGATGCGCGTTCGCGAAAATTCTGTTTCTTAGATATACTTGTGAGTGGCAGGTTTATTACGGCAGAAAGTTTGCTTTAGTTAACACGTCACGTCATTCTTAGTAGCGAGGTATTACGGAGTTTATTAATTGTTTTTAATTGTTTGTTTAGCTAAACTTAAATTTTAACTGAGCTTTACAATTAAAGGTACCTAACCATACAAGCGACAGAAATTTAAGTATTACTACTCATCCATATATCAACCCAACTTGAAAGAGTTAATGAAAATAAAAACGGTTACTTAAATTGTCATCCGGATGTATAAATACTTTTGACCTTTATATTTGCTTTTAAGAAATGTTTGCATTATCCTAACTTAGTGAGACTTGAACTGTCGATCTTCGTATTTTTTTTTTCACTTATAGCATTATATCATGATGCTTACAATGACAATGAACAAAATATATCACTCTCAGTCTGATAATTTTCTTTTTTCTTGAATCGACATCATCGTCGTATCAGACGAGAGAAGTCCACAGCCTGACAAATACCATGAAACCGTTATACAATATACAACATAGTGAGGAATTATTTGACTTTGTAATTTTCAGTGTTATTTTTACCGTGTTAATTCTTGTATTTTGACCCAAAGTTGTCTGATAATAGACCCTCAAGAGTGTCGATGCCAATTCGGCTCGTGACTTGCGAATCCAGTGAGCTCTCGCGCTCGGCGGCGCGCGTAACGGGCGCCACTTGTCGCTGTCATACACATCCAGGTGTAAATATTTGTCACGCTTGTATTAACTACGGAAAAATCGCATCATATTTTAATGATAACATTTTGAATATTGCAATTGTAGGGGCAATCGGGCCGTCAACTGGCCGTCCACCTGGGGGTGCATACACTTGTCGGGGATGCGGCCGAGGGATTCAGTCCCGAATAGGACTATTAAGTCACGATGTCATATCAACAAAACTGTCATTCGCGACTATTTCTCGCGCGAGATAATTACTCGTCTCTTTCTATGCAGTAATTTGTTAGAGTGACGGTTAGCGCTATGTCGCTCGACAAGAGTTTCGAGCATAGTTGTGCTAGACGGGCTGATGTACAAAGAATCTGCTCCTATTTTGTCAGTCACTTATAAAGGAACCCCTTTTAGCATATCGTCACGACAAACATTAACGTAGATCTCCAAGCAAATATCATTATTCAAAAATTAACTTAACCACTAATAACCAAAATACGCATTCAATCAAACTAGAGTCCTGAGACCCAAGTCGATACCTATTTGCATGACTAACCGCCCCTTAAACCCCGGACAGAGTACACCCTGGTCAACAATGGGACGTTTAGCAATTCGCTCTCATAATGAAGTTAAGCGGAGATTGTGGCCGGCGCCGGCCCCTATGATTCGTGGCCCGAAACGTCGCTTTTAGTGAACATTGGCCGTGGAGGTTAATTGGCACTATTTGACTTCAGTGTATTGGCGATGGGATAGGTTACCCGCTAATGAATTAGAGCTCAATTCAAGAAAAAGTAGTCATGTTTAGTGTACTGTGCTCCTAATGTGTCTCTAGAACTTGAATCAGATTTCATTGTTATATAATGTGTTTGTGTACTTTATTCTAGCCAAAAAATTCCTACTTTTTATCCAAGTACCTAAAGAAAAAAAAATTACAAGCATTAAAACTAATGAGGAGACCATAAAAACCTAGAACAGCGCAAGATCGAGAATATCAAGATCTTAATCGCAAAACAGAAACTCCACTCAGAATATTAGAATAGAATAGAATAGAATAGAATAGAATAGAATAGAATATTGTTTATTTCAGGCATATTATCCCATTTGCAAACACCATTAATGGTCCTTAATACTAAATAAAACGTTGTACACATGAGGACAAAATAAAATAAAATAAAAATAATGGACAATATAAATAAAATAAATTTAAGTTCAAGTTTAAAAAGTTCAAGATGTGCACATTAATGCAATCAAATTAAAATTAAAAATTAAAATTTAAAGATTTGAATCAATAAAAAGCTATAATGAAATTAGTAAATTAGGATTTAAAACAGTGTATAAATAAAAAGTAAAAAACTATTTGCGGTTCGGCTGCCGATGAACAGACAACCAGTGCGTGAAAATAACATTTTTATAAATATTACCATTAACGGCAGTAAGAAGCTCATTATTTGAAACTTTAATTCTTTGCCAGAACGACGCTATCCTACTCCTCATAATGGCAAAGAAGTCAGTTACCCTGGCTTCCGCAAACATTGCTGAGGCACTACAATATCTGGGTTGCTTTAAAAGAATACGTAAAGCATCGTTATACTGTACCCTGAGGATATTATAGGTTTTTCGTGTATATTTAGTCCATAGTTGACAGGTGTAAAAACTTTGGCAGTACGCTCTAAACAGAACAACCTTAACATCCTCAGAGCACTTTGCAAATCTACGTGCTAGCATGTTGCTACGTACAGCGAGGGCCCTTCGTTCACGCTCGATGTCCAAGTCATCTCGCATATCGTCACATAGAATATGGCCCAGGTATTTGAATATTGTCCCTCAATATTTCATTAGTCAAAAATTGAGTTCACAATAACCAGAATCAAAGCATTTCAAACTAGAGCCCCAAGTCGATACCTATTTGCATGACTAACCGCCCCTTAAACCCCGGACAGAGTACACCCTGGTCAACAATGGGACGTTTAGCAATTCGCTCTCATAATGAAGTTAAGCGGAGATTGTGGCCGGCGCCGGCCCCTATGATTCGTGGCCCTAAACGTCGCTTTTAGTGAACATTGGCCGTGGAGGTTAATTGGCACTATTTGCCTTCAGTGTATTGGCGACGGGGTAGGTTTCTCGTCAATGATATTGAGCTCAATTCAAGAAATTGTAGTCAAGTTTAGTGTACTGTATCGTAGTTTGCCCCCGTTGTGTATCTAGAACTTGTTTCACATTTCATTTTTAGGGTTCCGTAGCCAAATGGCAAAAAACGGAACCCTTATAGATTCGTCATGTCTGTCTGTCTGTCTGTCTGTCCGTCTGTCCGTCTGTCCGTCTGTCCGTCCGTATGTCACAGCCATTTTATTCCGAAACTATAAGAGCTATACTGTTGAAACTTGGTAGGTAGATGTATTCTGTGAACCGCAATAAGATTTTGATGCAAAAATAAAAAAATAATAATAAATATTGGGGGCTCCCCATACTTAGAACTGAAACTCAAAATTTTTTTTTTCATCAAACACATACGTGTGGGGTATCTATGGATAGGTCTTCAAAAATGATATCGAGGTTTCTAAAATATTTTTTTTCTAAACCGAATAGTTTGCGTGACAGACGCTTCCAAAGTGGAAAAAAGTTGGTCCCCCCCCTCTAACTTCTAAAATAAGAAAATGAAAAATCTAAAAAAAACATATGATGTACAGTACTATAAAAACTACCAACGAAAATTGTTTTGAACGAGATCTAGTTAGTAGTTTTTTTTTATAATTTAATACCTAACTTTGCACCTAATTTATATGGGGCGCTATACATACCAGGTGCAAACTTAACTTAACCACTTAGGGATGGAAAGTGTTTGTACGGAACCCTCGGTGCGCGAGTCCGACTCGCACTTGGCCGGTTTTTTATGTAATATGTTTATTTACTTCATTCTTAGCGAAAAGGCTACAACTGCTTACCCAACTGTCCTAACGAAAAAAAAGTATTAAGACTAATGAGGAAACCGTAATAATTAAGAACATTAATTTTGAGATCTTAATCGCAAAACAGGAACTCCACTCAATATGTCGTTAGTCTAAAATTAAGTTCACAATAACCAGAATCAAAGCATTTCAAACTAGAGCCCCAAGTCGATACCTATTTGCATGACTAACCGCCCCTTAAACCCCGGACAGAGTACACCCTGGTCAACAATGGGACGTTTAGCAATTCGCTCTCATTATGAAGTTAAGCGGAGATTGTGGCCGGCGCCGGCCCCTATGATTCGTGGCCCGAAACGTCGCTTTTAGTGAACATTGGCCGTGGAGGTTAATTGGCACTATTTGCCTTCAGTGTATTGGCGACGGTGTAGGTTACTCGCCAATAATTTTGAGCTCAATGCAAGAAATGGTATGCTTGTTTAGAGAACAGCGTAACGCTTGCCTCTAATATGTTATTCAGATACAGGGATGAGTTTCGGGTTGCATAATTATTAATAAAGTATTATGAATACAAAAAAAAACTGTTATGTAACATCGATGTACCATTCTATTTTCTTTCACACGAACAAGAGAGATGTAAAAAAAAACTATTTTAATTTAGAAGTCAATTTTTTATTAAAGACAAAGGAAAGAGAGGATACTAATTAATAAATTGTATGATATCAATCACACAGAGATATTTTCCTAGCAACGCACCGTTTAAACATTTCGAAAATTAACAAAATTTTCGACTCATTTTCTAAATTTGACTCAGTCAAATACCGTATTTTATCTTACTAAATGAAATTAGTTCCGGATCCCTCCAACATTGTTGCCTTTAAAACAAAACACATCCAATAGGAAGGGAATGATATTCACTGAATGGTGAGTAATATTTTTTTTTTTGTTCACAGGTGAGTGAATCTTCACTACTTGAGTGCGGCAACGGGCGCTACATTGCGTCCGAAACGGTAAGTCCACAGAATTTTATTATACTACTATACTGTTCTGGGGTGACTTTACGAGAAACGAGGCTACTTTTTTTTACAAAATATAACTCTGCTACAGATGCAAATACGAAGATACGTAACAATAGACTTTTTTTTTCAATGTCTCTGCTGCATTTGAAAGTCACCCCGGATTATGGTATTTGTTGCCAGTAACTTAATATGTTCTTAAATTTTAAATTATGAAATATTTGTGAAAAAAAGCAAAAATCGAACGCAATGTGCTTAGTTGATTTCATGTAGAAATAATTTACGTTCCATAAAAACTCATCTATGGGAATATTTGGGATCAAGTAGGTGAGACTAAATACATTGACAGTGTTCTAAGAGCCAGCTATTACTAAAAAATATAGGTACCAATATATTATGTATGAAAAAATAACTAAGTGGCCATTTCGACCTTTCCAAATTTCCAAACCCGTGAAGTCACATATTTCAAAGGAATATTTTTTGTTTCTATACTTAAACATCAGCATCAGTCTACACCCATATTGACAGACAGATTTGAAACGATTGAAATGAGTAGACAATTTTGATGATAACTGCAAATTTAATTGTTCTCCTAATTCACATAACTATGGGTATATTCTTATTTTGAAGCATAGTCGTGTGCAGTTTACAGATGGAAGGTTTCATAAAGGTTTTCATTCATTTTATATGCTGATCCTACTGTAATTTGATTTTTTAATTCTAAGAAATATTTTACAGAATACACTCCATTATTTGCTTAGATAATACTAATTCAGAGTCTTTTCCTCCTTTTCTTCCTTTGAGTTAAACTCCAACCACAGACAAATTATATTCAAAGGCAGGACTCATTGCCCTTTTTAGGGTTCCGTAGCCAAATGGCAAAAAACGGAACCCTTATAGATTCGTCATGTCTGTCTGTCTGTCCGTCTGTCCGTCTGTCTGTCCGTCCGTATGTCACAGCCATTTTTTTCCGAAACTATAAGAGCTATACTGTTGAAACTTGGTAGGTAGATGTATTCTGTGAACCGCATTAAGATTTTGATGCAAAAATAAACAAAAAATAATAAATAATGGGGGCTCCCCATACTTACAACTGAAACTCAAAAATGTTTTTTTCATCAAACACATACGTGTGGGGTATCTATGGATAGGTCTTTAAAAATGATGTCGAGGTTTCTAAAATATTTTTTTTCTAAACCGAATAGTTTGCGTGACAGACGCTTCCAAAGTGGAAAAAAGTTGGTCCCCCCCCCTCTAACTTCTAAAATAAGGAAATGAAAAATCTAAAAAAAACATATGATGTACATTACTATAAAAACTACCAACGAAAATTGTTTTGAACGAGATCTAGTAAGTAGTTTTTTTTTAATACCTAACTTTGCAAGTTTGCACCTAATTTATATGGGGCGCTATACATACCAGGTGCAAACTTAACTTAAACACTTAGGGATGGAAAGTGTTTGTACGGAACCCTCGGTGCGCGAGTCCGACTCGCACTTGGCCGGTTTTTTATAAGTAAAAACTTTCATTAATATCACAAGGAAAAGTCACACCTCGCGAGTTTGTTTCGAAATGGCTGTAATTTGTAATTTTTACGTTATCATATTAATCTCGCATCTCCACCATTTAGAAAAAAAAACTAAAAATTTAATGAACCAAAAAATCTATATAGACTTAACGAACTTACTCACAAAATTTAATGAGAATCGGTTGAAAAATGCGAACATCCAGAGCATCCGGACATCCGGAATTCAGACATACGAAATATTTTTTCTTCTTCTTCTTAGCATATATGCGTCCACTGCTGGACATATGCCTCTTGCATGGATTTCCAAACTGATCTTGATGCGGCGATCCTACTCCAGGTCGGCCCTGCCGTCTATTCAATGTCTTCCGACCATCTGGCTTGCAGTCTTCCAACGCTTCTGCCACCCGTTCGAGGTCCTCAGTAGCGCTCACTTACTCTATCTGTCATCGTCTAATACTTTTAGAAATATTTTTTAGCCAAGCTAAAACTGAGACCCTATGCTTGCCAGGTTAATTAACCTTGCCATATAAACATGTAGATGTGACTACGTAATTGACTGCACAGAAATAAAAAACCGGCCAAGTGCGAGTCGGACTCGCGCACCGAGGGTTCCGTACAAACACTTTCCATCCCTAAGTGGTTAAGTTAAGTTTGCACCTGGTATGTTTAGCGCCCCATATAAATTAGGTGCAAAGTTAGGTATTAAATTATAAAAAAAAACTACTAACTAGATCTCGTTCAAAACAATTTTCGTTGGTAGTTTTTATAGTACTGTACATCATATGTTTTTTTTAGATTTTTCATTTTCTTATTTTAGAAGTTAGAGGGGGGGGGACCAACTTTTTTCCACTTTGGAAGCGTCTGTCACGCAAACTATTCGGTTTAGAAAAAAAATATTTTAGAAACCTCGATATCATTTTTGAAGACCTATCCATAGATACCCCACACGTATGTGTTTGATGAAAAAAAAAATTTTGAGTTTCAGTTCTAAGTATGGGGAGCCCCCAATATTTATTATTATTTTTTTATTTTTGCATCAAAATCTTATTGCGGTTCACAGAATACATCTACCTACCAAGTTTCAACAGTATAGCTCTTATAGTTTCGGAATAAAATGGCTGTGACATACGGACGGACAGACGGACAGACGGACAGACGGACAGACAGACAGACAGACAGACATGACGAATCTATAAGGGTTCCGTTTTTTGCCATTTGGCTACGGAACCCTAAAAACCCCCGGAGCTAATCAACGTTACTTTTCCGCCGAGAACTTACAAGGTACTAAACTCGGTCTCCTCAAACTTCACTGTTTATAGCCTACGTAAGTTCCAACATAAACAAAGTTTTTTGCTTCAATCCGACTTTTCAATGCTTATCTTAGCGGAACAAGAAATTCTTGTGCACTTCGCATATTTATGTTAGTTTTATCACTAGTTATTTAAATTTCCAATGACATATTTTTCTTCACCAGTCTGATAGTTAGATGTTTTGAATCATTTTATATCGTTACATACAAGTCTATATTTAGGATTCGAAATGCATGTACATAATTTTTTTTTCCGTGTTCATGTATGGATGTGTGTGGCAAATGATACAAAGTGTGGCGTTAGAAAGTCTTTACGTCATTCGTTCATGACCGAAGCATTTTGCAATTGTATGGCAGATAGAGATGGGTCGACTAGGGATTTCGCCGACTAGCCGATTAGTCGGTTTTCGGACTGCCGACTATAAATATAGCAGATTATTTGACGTTCCCGATTTGTCAGCCCATCTTAAGGAACCGCTATTGGCCCAAAGTCCAAATCCATCGATCCCACCTTCTTGACTCGCATATATTCACAGCTCCGGCTAATCACCTCTTTAAGCCTTTACTAAAGATTTATACGTTGTATAAGCGTCCAGAGCTGGCAGGAATGCAAACCTTAGTAAGCGGTTTCCGTGCAATGTATGGCGATTAGCGTTTTCTACTTGTGCGGCAGCCGATATTGGTCTGCGCTGCGGTTCGAATCCATCGCCCCGCCGTCCACTTGACTCGCATCTGTTCACAGCTCAGACTAATTACAGCCCAGTTTTTACTCCGACGTACTGGCGTTAAACTCTTAAACCGAGCGAAAATCCCAACCCTATTTCTATCAAGGCAAAGCGATAAATCCAATAACCATCCGATCAGACCGTAACGTCTCGCCAAATGAAAACTTGTAACGTTCTCTGAAGGCCTATTTTCATTTTTCGAGTAAACTAAACAGTAATTAATTTGGAACCGTTGAATTATTTGGAACTTTATGATTAATGTCATTTGACACGGATTTCCGGAGCGGCTTGTGGATACAAGTTTTTGATACTCGGTTACCTATTTTGTACCATGATTCGTGGATCAAGTACATACTTTCAATTTGAAAATTATTAGTGAGCCAAAATAATTTGGTCTACCACATTTTTTATTCGCATTTTTAGAAGATAGTCAAGTATTTAACATTTTATTCAGCTTTAATTTAGAATCAACAGCGAATGGTTTTCCAAGTATTTCGTTAATATTTTTGAGTGGCAACAATTTTATATGTCAAAGTAGCTATTACGCTGTAACTCTTGTAACTATCATTATTCATTATTACATTTCCCTGCATTTCTTATTACTTTACAGGTTCCAAATTTGCTAAATTTGACTCCTTTCTGTGAAAAGTCTTCTCTCCTCTAATTCCAAAAAAACACTAAAGGTACAGTACTCAAAAGTTTGCTCCACTGAATATCGTTCCTTTGATTTCGTACACGCATTTATTTCCGTGATTAAACTATTCGCCTAGCGAATAAATTTAAATAAAAAATGGATCAATTAACTTTTATTGGATCGCCCAGTAAATCCATATACTAATAAACGATGCATCGAATAACGGCTGAATAATTGAATTGCAATGAAATACCTAGTACGGTATTCCAAAAACCGATGCACCTTTGACTACGATTGAATTACACTTGGAAATATGAGTCGAAAGAATTTCATTTAAAAATAGTTGAGCAGTAGCGGATCGCGCATTTGTTCGATGCCATGTTTACCAATTAGCAGAGCGGCGTGCCCGAAGGAGCAGCCCACATTCCCATTTGTTCCTAATTGATATTAGATTCCACAATCCTTTCTGGAATAACAAATGAAACTTTCCTAACAAACGTGACTAGCCTTTCTTTCCAGGTCTTGCGCTAAATATTTCAACTGTCGAGCGAAATTTAGCATAACGTTAATACTTGATCGAACTCTGCACCCTCCGGTTACGTGAGCAAACATCATATGATATAGCTGCCGTAGTAACTTTGTTATATTTGATTCCGTGAACTTTGTATTTAGGGGCTATGAAGAGACTGTATGTATAGTCAGCATGCAGGCAGAAACAGTCTCAATTGCGGAGTGGTGCTCGTAAGATCGCCTCACCTCGTGCATGCGATGCGGCCCCGACGAGTTTTTGAATTTTTAAATTACTCATTGTACGATGGAATGTAACCGAAATCTTCCCGTCCTATACGCCTTATTGACGCAGTCGAATGTGCACCCAGATTCTTAGTCCTATGTTGCAAAATACAACGGTGGGATCGTCGACATCGACCGTTTTTGTTTGTCGGTACCGCAATGTGCTGCGAGCCCCGACTCTTTGGTAGTGATGCTAACGAATGTCATCCTAATATTTTCATGGATAAAGTCGGGATACGATTGACGCTCGATTGAATACTTGACATCTCGCTTTCAAACTATACAGATAAACCTAGCTTACCGTCGCATAATCCGGCCCAACTTAATGGTAGCGCGATTCAGCTCAAAAGGCATATTGTTATCAAGAAAGTTCATTATAATATTTACATGGTTGGAAAAAAGTCGTTGTTTTACTGAAATGTTCAGGAGCAGAAAACATGAATTTTCTGTATTATGATGTCTATCGGAAACTAAACGAAACTGTTGAACATGATTGAAAATAAGAGAGGGAAGATGTTAGGTCATGTCATACGTCACGATAACTACATCAAGGTGATAATAGAAGGAAAAGTAGAAGAGAAAAGGAAAAGAGGAAGTCCAAAACGGACTGACTATATGGAGCAAATAACTAAAAGAAAAAATAAATGCTTAATCATACAAAGAAGTAAAAGAAAAGCGGAGTGTAGAATGAGCTGGAAATTACTCCACCGATAGGAGCCTAGCTCTTAAATATATATGATTATGATGATGTCTATCAGAACACAAAATAACGATGTTCAATGTAACGTATTGTTTCATTAAGTTGGCATAAGTAGTTTGTTGGTATTGCGCTTTCTCGGAGTTACTACGGATGAGTTAATACGAGACTGCAAAGCGAACATTCATCGTGCTCGTTCCAGCTATATTGACGTGAGCTAATTTAGAAATCGGCGATTAGTTACTTCATAATAATGACACATTTCAGTCTCACGTATGTTGTTAACAGTAGATTTGATAGTAGACATTTTACTCGGGTTTTTAGGGTTCCGTACCCAAAGGGTAAAAACGGGACCCTATTACTGAGACTTCGCTGTCCGTCTGTCCGTTTGTCACCAGGCTGTATCTCAAGAACGGTGATAGCTAGACAGTTGAAATTTTCACAGATGATGTATTTCTATTGCCGCTATAACAACAAATACTAAAAATAAAATAAAATAAATATTTAAGGGGGGCTCCCATACAAAAAACGGGTTGGTTGCGTTAACTTTGCACCTCATTTGTATGGGGCGCTATACATACCAGGTTCAAACTTAACTTAACCACTTAAGGATGAAAAGTGTTTGTACGGAAACCTCGGTGCGCGAGTCCGACTCGCACTTGCCCAATTTTTTATCATATTTACATAAGAATAGATGAAGATTTTATAGATCATGAAGCTGATGTTAAATCTGGCTGAAGGTTTATACATTTTGAGTTTAGGAATTTTCGACTGATTTGACGTGAAGCCAACAATTTGTAGAAATAACGTATGTATGACATAGTCCTCGAATAAGATTGGATTTTTCAACATGCCACGTTAAGCAAAGTCGCGAACACAAGTATGTTGAACATTTAATGACGTATTTTTGATCTTGATAGCGAATACATGATGTATAGTGTTTATGTAAGTATATGATATTGAGTAAGTTTATATACCGTGAAATACGCCAACTTTGCCTCCACTGGGAACTTTGCCCAAAACGCTACTTAAAAAAAGAAACGTTACTGTAGACAATTTCAAGATGATTATGGCAACACTACTATTTTTAGTGGAAAATAGATTATATCTGTGGTATCACTGGGAATCACATTTGCGCGCAACTTCATTCCGTAACGTGTTGGGACTAGTCAAATAAGGTGCGTGATTTGGCGGGCCAATTCTAGGTGAAGTTCGGGTGTATTTTTTACAGAATGGGGAAGCCTCAGGTGAATGTATCTTATTGCTTGTTATAAAATAAGAACTGTAGATCATTTTTACTGTAGTTTTAACTAAAAATACTTATTAAAACCGGAGTTATGATGGTGGGCAATGTTATCCAGTAACTTGCTAACCTATGAATGCCAACATTGCCCAGACTAAAAAAAGGGTAAGGGTTGTCACCTTGTCGCAAGTTTACCTGACTGCGTAAATAAAGGAGGGTTATGTATTTAAGGTAAGGTAAATTATATTTCAATTAAGCCGTTGTACTTATTACGAAGTTAAAGAAAAATGCACTGGTTTAGGAAAACACTATAATTGCCAACTGACAATACGTCAATAAAAACAAAAGTACAGAAAAATAAGGATAAAAAACATAGACAGTAAAAAACTATAAAAAAAAGGATGTGCATCTTGCACATTCTCCCCTTTTTTATGTAACTGACAACGTTACAAGTTTCTTGAGGGGACGTCTTAACGTGCCAGCTGCTGTTGCCACCTCTGCCACTCTAACGATCCCGTCTCTGCCAGGGTACAAGGCAGTTATTCGGCCTCTGGGCCATGTGCCGCGTGGCAGGTTGGAGTCGCAGACGACAACCAGGTCTCCTTCGGCTATATTGGGAGCAGAACCTCCGCCCCTTCTGGGTGCTAACATGGGTAGGTATTCTGTGACCCATCGCTGCCAAAAGTGATCAGCTAGTCTTACTGCTCGTCGCCATTTGTTTCTGCTCAAGAGGTCTGATTCGTCCAGAAAGGCAGGAATAGGACGGCCGGACGAAGATCCGAGAAGGAAGTGGCTTGGTGTTAAAGCCTCATCAGCATCGGAGTCCAGTGAAACACACGTCAGGGGTCGCGAATTCACTAGGGCCTCGGCTTCCACCAAAAAAGTGCTCAACACCTCGTCGCAGGGAAATCGATCGTGGAGCGCTTCCTTGATGCTTTGTATTAGCCTTTCCCAGGCACCTCCCATAAATGGCGCTGAAGGGGGTATGAAGCGCCAGTTGATGGACTCGTTGGCGGCGTAGTCTTCCACAGCATCACCGTAAAGGGTTTTTAATTCCCTGCTGGCTCCAATGAAGGCGGTCCCGTTATCAGACCAGATCTCGACAGGCGTCCCTCGACGCGCGATGAAACGGCGTAAGCCCATAATGGCTGCATCCGTTGATAGACTGTGCACCACCTCGAGATGCACGGCACGAACGACTAGGCAGGTAAACAAGGCCACGTAACGTTTCTCTTGTCTCCGGCCAACTGACACGTGTACGGGACCGAAATAGTCTAGACCAACGAACGAAAACGGTCTTCTGTGATGTGCTAAGCGAGCTTCAGGAAGGTCTCCCATCGGTGGTTGAAACGTTCTGGCACGTCTTAGTTTGCATAGCTGACAGTCATGAGCTACGGAACGAACTGCGTTTCTGAGGCCGAGAATCCAATATTTTTGCTGCAACTCGTTCATAACTAATGCCGAATTTCGATGCGCAGCCTTCTGGTGATATCTGGCAATCAGAAGACGTACTGCCGGATGCTTTCCATCTAAAATCAACGGCCGTTTAACCTCTTCGGAAACGCCTGGTGTAGCTACTATACGAGTGGACATCCGTAGCAGATTTTCATCGTCAAGGAAGGGCGACAGTTTGATCAAGCGGCTGTTACGAGGCAACTGCTCTTTGTTCTTGATTTTCAGAATATCCTCTTTGAAGGAATCAAGCTGGCTCTGGCGTCGGATGTGGGCTTCAGCAATGCGTATATCGCTAGCAGACAATCTTGATGAGTCATTGGGAATATTAGGAGAGGATGTGCAAGTCGGAGTATACTCGTAGGTACACAAACTACCTTCAAGACGAATCAGGTTAAAATCAGGAACTCGTCTACGTAGACTACGCACACGCAGTGATGAAATGAATTGATGCGCCTTTGCAGTTGCACGCACCATTCTCAGCCACGTGCTAAAGCGGCTCGGGTTCGCGGAGAGTGGTGCAGGCAAGTCAGTGACGGTGATGAGATGAACATAATTTTTATATTCTTCGCGGCCTAGTCCGCTGATATCAATTTGGGGCTCAGCGGGCCAGTCCGAGGAAAGAAGAAAATCAGGACCTGTGATCCAGCGAGATTCTGGAGACAGCACACAGCGTTTTACACGGGTTGCGTCATCGGCTACATTTAAATCACTCGGGACCCAACGCCACTCATTGACATTCGTGAGCTCCAGTATCTCACCGACTCGATGAGACACGAATGGCTTAAAGGTGCGAGCATCGCTACGTAGCCAACCCAAAGCCGTCATTGAGTCACACCAGAAAACGCGTTTGCTAGGCTTTAGTCGGTGGGCTTCGCATATGGACGTCGCAAGTCGCGCAGCCATCAAAGCGCCTTGAAGTTCTACACGGGGAATTGATACGGGTCTTAGAGGCGTTACGCGGACCTTACTGCAGATAAGAGAGAGTCTTACTTCACCATTTGAGTATAAAAAGCGCCAATATGCAACAGCGGCAAACGCAGACTCACTCGCATCCGAAAACAAATGAAGTTCGCACCCTACTACATCGAGCTCACTCAAATTATAGCATCGTGGTATGCGTAAATTAGAGATTGAGAGCAAATCCTGAAACCACAGTTTCCACGCAGCGCTGTCATTTTGAGAGAGCTCCTGGTCCCAATCCAAACCCTTACGCCAAGCATCTTGAAACATGATGCGACCTCTTATGACTATTGGCGCGAGGACCCCGAGAGGATCGTAGATACGCATTACATGGACCAGCACCTCACGTTTGGTAAGCTTTTCTGGCAACACACCTTGATTTTTGATACCCGTATTAAAACCAATAAGATCTGAGGAGGGTTGCCAAATAAGGCCGAGAGTGCGGACAGGCGTGGACAGGCGACCTAAATTTACGTCAACTTCTTTTGCTATGAGAGCCTCAAGCAAAGACTCCTTTGGCAGCAAGGAGAGTGCCATAAGATTATTCGAAGTCCAGCCACGCATCTCGAAACCAGCATACGAATGAACGGCATAAACATCTGCAGCCAGCTTGGCTGCTTCATTGACATCATCGAGGCTAGTTATGCAGTCATCCATATAGTGATCGTTAATAATTATTCGAGCTGCGTCTGGATAAGTGTCCTGCCATTCTACTGCGTTTTTATTTTTTATGTGTATAGCAGTAAAAGGGCTGGAAGCAGCGCCAAAGATCATAGACGACATACGATACGTCCTAATTTGCTCAGTCCAGGTGTCACGCCACAAGAACCTTTGCGCGTCTCTGTCTTTCTCGATAATTTTGATTTGCGGAAACATTTCGCGAATATCAGCAGTTAGTGCGACCTTACCTTCTCGAAATCGCATCAAAATCCCTAGTAACGGTTGCAAAAGGTCTGGGCCAGTTAATAACATTGAGTTTAATGACACGCCATGAGACTTAGCAGCCGCGTCATGTACCGTCCGCAATTTATTAGGTTTATTTGGATTTGTCACGCCAAAATGAGGTAAATACCACAGCGGAGACCCTGAGCTAGGAGGACCTGTACATGGCTCAGCATAACCTTTCGACAGCATGTCATGTATATTTCGTCGATAACGTTCAGCATAGCCCGGGTCTTTCATCATCTTTTTCTCTAAACTGAGAAATCTAGACAAAGCTAACTTATAACTATCGGGTATAATCGGATTGTCAGCTTTCCACAACAAGCCTACCTCAAAACGACCACTTGTCAGCCGGTGCGCCGTGCGCTCCACAATTTGTACGGCGCGTTCGTCAGCGGCACTACGTGCTTCCGTTTTTGAGATGCCAATTGAATCGATTTTGAATTGTTCCCTAATAAGATTTTCTATAACAAAATTGTCACTTACAACGTCAGGTTCGACAAGTGTGGTATGGTTGACAAAATCAACTCGTTTAGTTCTGCTGCAACCGAACCCAAACAAAACCCAACCTAAAGCGCATAAGATTGCCACAGGCTGTGCCTTAGTTCCCTTGCGCATGGCTTTAGCGCAAGATAGATGCCAATTGTCAATACCTATAATTATCATTGGTTTTACGTCCTCATAACAAAATTCGACAGCTATGTCCGACAGGTACGGGTACTTCCGCACGCTGTCGTAGTGCGCAGCCTGTCGTGCAGCGCCTAGGCCGGCGACAGACCTAGCTCTCTTAATAGTATGCACTTCGGACGAATGACGACCCTGTATTGTAAAATCAACATACTCTACGTTGACATCCTTCCCTAGACCACCTACACAGTCTATATGAATCTGTTTCTCAGGGCCTTGGCAGCCAATTTTTTTTGTAATCTCAGAGTCAACGAACGTGGCAGATGATCCGTCGTCAAGCATCGCATAGCAGCTGACGGATCCAGAGGGTCCCGACACGATCACGGGAACGACCTTTAGCAAGGGCCGAGCAGAAGGTTCAGCTAGTGACGAGGAAGTTGCATGTGTCATAACTTCATGCTCCGGATCAACAGACGATGGCGCCGCGGGCGCGCTGCAGGTAGAGGGCGCAGACTCGCTGGATGTCGACGGCGCAGGCTCGTCGTCGTTGTCGACATCCACGTCGACGTGCGCGGTCACAGTACGCTCGAATTTCGCGCCGTGTAATAAAACATGATGACGCATGTCGCAGCCTTCCTTGCTACAAACTTTTTTTAAACATGAAGTTTTATTCTTGTGCCAACCCTTCTTTAAGCATCTATGACATATTTTATTTTTCTTTATAAACTGCCACCTATCATTTAAAGTCATTTTGACAAATTTCTCACAAACCGTCAAATCGTGAGTTTGTTTACAAAGTAAACAATTTTTATCATTAGAAATCGAAGAAAATGTCGATGTCGAAGGAATGATATATTTATTGTGATGGTTATTTTCAGCGATAACATTTACTTTGTCCCTATATCCCCCGCTCGGACGTGTAGGGTTCGGTGGCAAAGAATCAAACGCTCCGCCAAACCTACACTGCAAATCTACCTCACGGGAGAGGAAATCTGCAAACATTTCTATTTTTGCCTGCGACCCATCACACGAATGAGCGTAATCTAGCCACCGTGGCCGCAACAGCGGAGGTAACCTGCTCCACAATGATTGGAAAAGTTCGGGCGAACGTAAGTGGTCCGGCTGATTTAACAAGCGGATCACTTCTACGCAGTTGCGTACACGGCCGGCGAAAATAACTAGATCTTTGCTGTCATAGCCTACCTTCGGCAATGCACGTACCGCCGCCACTTCATGCATCACAACAAGCTCGGGGCGGCCGAAGCGGGCGTCGAGCGCCGCCACAACCGTTTCGGGAGCGCGGGCCGCCGCCAGCAGTCCCGCCACGGCGTCGCGCGCCGCCCCGCGTAGGGCGCACGAAAGCCTAGATAAATTATCAGTAGCCGAAAAGTTTCGGGCTGAATTTTCGTAAACTCTTTTTAAAGCTAACCAATCTAAATACGATTTACCATCGAAAGTTGGCAGAACATCTGCCTTCGTTACATGAGGTTGGGGTAGAGCCCTAGTTAGCAACGTTTCGAGTGTGTTGACTAAGCGCGTCACTCCTCCGTCTTCAGGGCGATTCTGAGTGTGAGAGGGATTATTCGCAGCAGCATCAGGGCCGCGCGGCGCTCTCATACCTCTTGATTCGCATCCAGTCGTAGTGCCGACGTACCTGAAAGGTGGGTTAGCATCTCGGTCATCAGGGTTATCACAACTAACTACGTTATCTACCCATACTTGCACACTAGCACGACTACGTGTGCCACGGCTGCCACGTTGGCTGCCTTCCGCCTCTATGGCGGCTAATTCAGCTTGCAATTGAGCCTCAGCGACGTGTCGCTCGCGCTCTGCGGCTTGACGCTCACGCTCCACAGCTTGGCGCTCACGCTCCACAGCTTGGCGCTCACGCTCCTTCTCTATGTCAGCCAAACGGCGCACATGCTGTGCCTGTGCCGCCAGCTGGTGCGCCACGATGGTGGCGGAGGAACGCGAGGTAACGGCGCTGGACGGGCGGGAAGGTGCCGGCGGCGCGCCCGCAACCAAGGGCGCAGCGCGAGGGGGCGAGCCCGCGATCTCTTTCGCGGACGGGGCAGCCTCCCCCGACGCAACCGTCACACCGTCTCCCACACAAAGCGCCTTTGCCTTTGCGTGTTTTGCGCGTGTTTCCATTGTATTTCACAGTAGAAGGACCACAATATTACGAAGTTAAAGAAAAATGCACTGGTTTAGGAAAACACTATAATTGCCAACTGACAATACGTCAATAAAAACAAAAGTACAGAAAAATAAGGATAAAAAACATAGACAGTAAAAAACTATAAAAAAAAGGATGTGCATCTTGCACAGTACTTTTAGCATTAGCTGCATGTCATGTCATGTCATGTCCATAAAACAAAAAAACATAGAATATTCAATTATGACAATTTTTATTTATATTTTTCTAACGTGAAGTAAAAAAATAACCGCCAAACTATAAGTATCGAATATTAAGCATACATTTTTTCATTTTGATAATGGTATTGGTAAAGATGGTTTACTCAACCAAAAGTGACAACCCTGACAATTTCAAACTGCTTGATTCGGCTTGTATGGAGAAAAACAAAATACCTATGTAACATTGCCCACCCATATTGCACACGTGTTTGTACAGTTAAGACCAAGATATTAAGTAGAACGCCATTATTACCCCAGATTTTATACTGATCCTTATCTTAACGTTGTAGGGGCTGTAGTTACGAAAATAATCGATTTGGGCAATGTTTGCAAAAGTTTAGATAACTTTACCCGAGGTGAAAATTGATAAAAAAATTGGTTAAATGTAGATTTAAAAATTGTTTCTCGTAATAAACGCATGCATATGAATACGATGGATGCGTTAGACAAAAAAAACTTTATCCCGTCGTAGAAAAAATGAGAGAAATTCGGGTTTTTACGAAAAAAGCGGGCAAAGTTGGCATGTTTCACATATATGTATTAGAGGTATTAATATTTTCTTGGTAATACTTTTGAATTGTAAAGGGAATAAAACTGTTTCTGTTAAGCCCAATAGTTGTGGTACAGAATGCCTTATGTCATTAAGTTCGCTATTTATACACTTTTTTGTGCACTAAAATATAAATAAATAAATATTGACTGTACTTTGCTAGTTAGTAATAATATGAATAATAATTACATTAAATCGATAAATAACATTATCTTTATCGTAAAAAACTTCATTCCTCGCGACTAAAACAAACCGGCCGCGCATTGTCTTCTCTACAAATGATTGCCGAAGTCACGGCCAGACCCGTTCCACTCTAGCGGCGTACCGCGTCGTAGAATGTTATTACCTCAGTACCCGGGAATCGCAGGCGCAACCACGCGTGAGCGAGAAGGGGGACGAAGAAAGTCCAAAGAGTGAAGGAGAGATCCTTCGTGGGACGAGGCATGGGGTCAGCGAAAGTGCATTGCCACGGCGCTCGCTGCGCCCGATGGGAAAAGTAGTTCTTGCGTACCTATATGCACTAACATTTATATTTAGGACTAACTTACTTGATGGGAATTAGCGCGGGCCCCACGGGGCTAGTGAGCAACACTGAATATCATCATTTTACTGAAGTTGAAATACCACTATGTTATTCAATTCTCAGGCGAAATGGCGAAAATTATTTTATATTCTGAACGCTCGATACATTTATCTGGTGAAAAATCAGAACTGCTTCCGATGTGAATATAGAGAAATCTATATACATTTGAGCGGATCCAATAGTACCTAGTTATAAACAAACACGGTTTAAACTCCTATGTTAAAAATCATAATGAAGAGCTCCATATGATTTCGAAACATGTCGGGCCGTTATTGACATTTTTTTACGTGAGTATAAACCGTTTTCTATAATTATTAAATATGTCTCACGATAGTTTCAATAATTATATCGTATCCAATCGTCTCAATTTATTTAATTTCCCTAAAAAACTGATTAGCATTTTAGGAGCTATTATATAACTTGTAATTTATGTATGTAACTATGTATGTTTGTTCTTTTCGAATCTTACAACTAAATTGCTCACCTGCTTACCACGGGGCTAGTCTAATGATGGAGCCGGAAGGTGGCCCTAGAAACTCTGTAGGTAATAGATGAAGCAATCCTACCGAGCTGGGGTTTTTAGAATCGTCTCGGTGAGCAATTGATGGATGTTTAAAGAAAAGTACAGTCGGCTAAAAAAGCTTGTCAAAAATATGTCATTTTTGACAGAAACTTATTCTTCGAAACCAGTAAAACAAAGGGCTTAATTGCTGCTGAAAATGGCGTCATCTAATCGCCTCTTTACAGGTGTTTCGTCCACGACAACTCAAAAATAATGAAGGTATGTCATTCAATGTTTACTTCAACGAACAATGCGCAAGCAACAATACGGGCTTGAACAAAACGATGTGAAAATCTTATTAATACACAAAAAGGCGATACACGGGAACAGCACCCCCTGTTCCAATTTAAAGGAAAGGTAAAAATGAAGCGTGTCAAGTGGGGTTTCGAACTCTCAACCGGGCAGAGGGCCTGTTGGCAGTCTAAAACAAAGGCATTTTAGCCAACCGAGGTAATTCCGCGACTCGCTAAAGAACTTTCGACTCTGAGATTTTACACTTGACACCCGATCGATATTAGCGTGATTTTCCTGTTATGGTGGCTAAGATGCTTCTGCAGTTGTAGAATCATGATTGTTTCATCACCCAACTATAACTGTTACATTTTGCAAACTTGAACTGTTATAAAACACACCCTACATAACCTACCGGTTTCAACACAAGGACTAAAGACAAGACATTTCTCGGAAAAAAATTGTGTTCGGTAGAATCCTAGCTAGGGAAATGACACATTCGTTTTTATTTATAGTTCCTATATTTGTACCTTGTACAATGAGCTGCAGAATTGTGCAGCCCATAGTACCTGATGAATTCACTAACTACGTAAAAAGTACTTTGTGGATAACTTAGCTAAATACCTTAGAAAAGTACGCCTAGAACGAGAGTCTTCATACAACAGCTTTGCGAAAGCTGAAGCCGCTTTTGGTTTTATGTGTGCGTGTCTACGAACCAATCATAGATACCTACGTTTTGCTTGTGATATTGACAGTGTGACAAATGCGCACACGGACGAAACTTAGCCCGTGGCTAACCAAAACTGACTTCAGATTCAAGCGTTAACTAGGTTTCTATACGTATTTATTCTGAGCTAAATACATATTTACAAAGAAATATCAGAATATAGTCAAGAAACTCACTGCCAGTGTAATTAATAAAATGTTAAACTAAGCATACAAGTTCCACACTGAAAAATATAACGAGGAAGTTATAATTTCACGGCAACATTTTATGCTCTTGCAAGGCAAGCTCAAACTTGCCTTCGAAAATTGTTTAATTCCCCACTTACACTTAACGAAATTTCGTGAGAAGTACGAAAACAAGAGCAAAACGTCCAGGTAGGATCTGTATTACACCGGTCTGAGGTAGTTTAATATGCAACGAATTTAATAGTTAATGTTCGCGACGCGGAGCAAGCTTGTGTAGTCTCAATTACTCCACACTTATTCCCTACTGGGAGCACGTTTGGATTTATGTGAGTACTTCGACTTGCCGACACAGGTAGGTGCCCACGAGACCGGATCTGATTTGCAAAAACGCATTACAAACGCGTATTCGTTTGTGTCCTCTGTGTCTTTATTACGAAGTTTGCGAGTATGATAAAAGGAACGTATTGTTTCGCGGAAGTGAAAATATTACCACTCTTCCCCTTAAAAATGAACGTCGTTGCCGCGGGGATTTCTTTACATTGAATGTCTTATATTCATAAGCGGAATGCATGTGTGGGTCTTTCTTCTGCGCATGTAATCAATGTGTAAGTGTTACTAGAATGTTGATAATGCTTCGAATTACCTATATTGACGAATTCCTGTAACTGGTAACTTTAATACAAACAGCAGACAGGAAAACAGCTATCACTAAATAGCAATATTTACGAGACATTTTAATTTTAACTCATTAACCCTTTGCATTTCGAAGCACCGATCAGTGCAAATCGTTTAAAGCCTAAGTAAACATATCATTGAACTTCAATTTAATTGCCAAATTTCTGACATAACATACGAAGGGTTAGTGACTAAATAAATGAAAATAAAATAAATATTAAGGGACAATCTTACTCAAATCGACCTAGTCCCAAACTAAGCAAAGCTTGTACTATCGGTACTAGATGACGATATAATATAAAATCCATGACCCATGAAAAATATTCTAGTTCATCACACAAATATTTGCCCTGGCCGGGGTTCGAACCTAGGACCGTCGGCTCAGTAGGCAGGTGCACTACAAACTGCGTCAACCGCGTCGTCAACTATAACTGTGAATTTGTGATTTTCATCACTATTCCCTTTATAAATGAACATCGTCGCTCGCGGAGATTTTTTCTCGTTGAAAGCCTTAATATTCTCTAAGTTCGCGGTTTTTTTTTTTTTCGTTATTGTGTATGACTGCGGGTCCATGGGGGCCCTTTGCTTGTCTTGGCGCCCAGAACTAAGTTCGCGGAGTGCAAGCGCATCCCGTCTAGCACAACTATGCTTCGCGACTCTTCTCCCGCGGCGTAGTCCCTGTCACTGTCTCACAGTACTGCACGAAAAGAGATAGATAAATATCTCGCGCGAGAAAGAATCGCGTATTACAGTTGTGTTAGAGGTGTTTGTCTTTCTCTTGCGCACTAATACAACAATAATTGTGTTGATGATTTACCATTACATCCTTCATTACAATCAAGGACCAATCACCAAAAAAAAAACATTTACCTAATTTTTTAAATTTTTCATATATTGATTTTTTTTTAATATAAAATATGAGTGAGGTGAAATGACAAAACACGTGTCCTTTTTTTTTTCATGTTCTCCAACATAATAGTGAAACCAGTAATTAATTATCGATTTTCTTCAACACATCTCTCTACAGAAGTTAGAGGGTTAGACCAATTTTCAGTACTTTGAAGGACAATTTGTCCTAACAGGTTGAGTTTGGGTAGCTAAAAAAAAATACGTGTCTGCTATTTTAGACTACTCTATAACATATATAAAAATGAATCAAATCGGAGTCGGACAGTTGGGTACCTTTCCTTGTTAGTGAGTTTTGGCTGTCCACAGACAGTATAATGTCATTATGATTGTAATAATTATAGAGCGGAGAAATGAGTGATCTCCGAGGCCCCGTTGGTTTTTCAGGCTGACCATATCCTTCGCATCTTGAGCCTCAGCCTCTGATTATGTCGTCGACGACTAAAAGCCAGAATTAACGACACCTCTAAACAATCTAAAACATAATTCCTCCATTATAATAAAACTCGTGAAACAGGAACTCTGCAATAAAGGTTCTATATGCTAATAAAATCGTTGGGAGCAGTCTACTTATGAAAGCGGGAACTTGGCGTATTTTTTTTAAGTCGCGTAAAAATTTAATCACGCCGGTTAATTGAATAGGAGGGAGTCGGCGTTAAAACTGTTTGTCGTATATTTTTATTAAAGCAGTTAAAAGTAAAAGCATTTTGGCCGAAAAATTATGTAAATACATTATGGCGAAGCGGTTGTGGCAATATTTTGTGTGCGATAAATAGAACTGTTTGCACAAGGCTTTGATACTTCCCTCGGAAAGGTCCTTTTGAATCTAAAGTTGATTCAACATAAATATAAAGTCTTTATTTAGAAATAAAAGCGCGTATATTTTGTATGGAAATTCCTTATAAATTGTATTTTATTTGCGCTCTCGACGTAAACTACAAGTTTATCACATACCATAATTTTTTAGAATTATTTATGAAATTGTATGTGTATACGATATGTGTGTGTGTGTACGGAAGTATGATCGTATGATAACGTATTTATTGTGTTGGTTGATATTAATTCCAAATTACTTGAGAATCAATCTCATGAGAGTGTCGCCTTTACTATTTTCCTCAATTTGGATCGGGGGGAATAGATCTCGAAAATTCGTCGTGAAACTTGTTATAACACGTATAAAATCAAAATTGGCACGAATTTAAGAACCAATTATGAATTAATTTATGAAAGATTACATACTCTTCTGTGAGTCCAACAACTTTTTAATTAAAATTCTTTCGCAGAACTCGGGGATAATTTCATTTTTCTTTTCACAAGTCCTATGTTCATATGCATTGTTAATTCTCGCAGATGAAACTTTCTAATTGGTTTGCTTTAAGTAATTTTTTGACTCCAAAAAACTGGGTTCACCATTATTTATCAAATTACAATACTGTCTTCGAGATCTATCAAAATCAACGCGCCTCCAATACAATACAATACAAAATGCTTTAATGCACACCAAAAAAGTTTACAATTTAAATCCAGATACAATAATTTTAATGACGGTAGACAATAGTGCTCCAATGTGCTTACGTAATTTTTAACATTTTAAAATGTTATGCTTAATAAACTTTTCGTCATTACACCATCAAATTTTAGTAAAAATTACGTAACGAAATTGGAGCGACGATCATTGTTAAATTGGTATATATTATCTCGAACAATTAAGTGAATCGTCATTCATTCATCTATATTTAAACATATGTCACTAAAATAAAAACACTATTATCATTGTTATTAGTTAGTACATTTCCATATAGTTGAATGCGTAGGCACATAAACTGAAAATTGCATGAGTGTAAGTTTATGATCCCACTTCATGACTTCATTGCATATTATTGCGGATGTGAAAATAAGAGATGCTAAAACGTTTTACAACCAAATAATATCAGGCTTTCATATTTTGACGTTTTTTATAGCCACACCATTCGAAATTACCTCTAAATTTATAGATAGATCTAGTTTTAAAGAACCACGTGAAACACGTGATAAAGGCACTGGTCCCACCAAAAGCGAGGAAGCGATTAACTATGCAATATTTTCTCGCTCAAGAAACGAACAATAGATAATATAACTCCCGTGTCGGTAAAAGGGACAGATATATTAATAGTTAATCGCTGGCTGTTCACACTACCGGCCACTACTCTCTCCTAGTTGATACCAGCGATAAAAGATAGAACGCGCTCAGCGGTACTCGCTTGGCGGTCAGAACTCACGCTGAGAGACCAACAATGGTCATTTTACTCTAGTTTTTATTCATAGTTACTTGAAACAGACTTCCAGTTTACAGTTCTAATCGCTTCTCGCTCATAGTCGGCGGTGGGACCAGTGCCTAAGTGCTAATATATTTATAAAAATTCATATATCTGTTATTTGTAGGTACTACTTGAAACCGGTGATGCCGCCATTTTAGTGGAGGTAAATATGTAGCTTAAATCATCGTTTTAGAGTAGTAAACTATCCAGTTTCATCTAGATTGTTTGTAGTATAGTCGAAACGTTTCGTATATTTTGTTTTAATATGTTCGCCCATTTTCATTTGTTACTTTTTCATACGAATAATACCAGTACCCGATCATCCGTTAAACCAGACACGTTATTTAATGAACCAAACTGTATCAGATGGGAAAGCTCTGTAAAACTACGTAAATCGTGAGCATTCAAACACAGCATATAAGATTTTTCATGTTTAGCAAATGATCAATGCCTCCGAATGGGGATTCGGCTCTCGAAATTAACGAAACGCGTTTTTTATTTGGAGAACTTTATAATACGTAGGTAGTGAAATAAAAAATATGGCTTTGGATCGAAGCTTTGGAGTCTCCGCATTTTCTGAGGTTACTTATTCCGTTTTCAAGTAAATTAAATACATAAATATCACACAATTTTACACAAATCAACCTAATCCTAGAAGACTGTAGTAAGCTTGTGTTACGGATACTAAACGTCGGTATATATTTTATTAATATTTAAAAAATGTAAACATAAAATCTTTGTCCTTTCATAACGCCTAAATGGCTGCTCCGATTTCATTTTAGGTATACGGTATTTTTTTTACGGTTTTTTTGTATACGAGTAGCTGCGTACCCCCATACGGTTATAAAACTTGTTTAACCCGACTGGAGAAGCAAATAAGAAAGGGTTAAATCTTTTTCTTTCAGTGGAACGAAGTCCTTATACGTATATAGTATCAAATATTCGTGTGCATCTCACAAATACACGCCTTTCGGATTCAAACTCAATATGTATTCAGCTAAACATGACATCTAAATAATAATGGTTATCATATCCTCAAAGAAAAATATGGGGAAGACTTTATGTTGTTAACACAAAATCTTCACTAGTTGCGATTGAACGCCAAAAACAAAGTCCACTTTTCCGCGTTTTAAAACGCCACCCGACCACTCAGCGATCTTTTCATAACCACGACAATTGGCATGCTGGGTGGGCTTTTACAGAAACCTATTCATTTTGGCCGCAAGACGGCGGACTTAATAACGGTGGGGGTCGAAGCAACCGAAAACAGCGAGTGAAGCGCGCATCATCGTTACGATTTAATTTCGGGCGAAAGCGGCCATGACAAAGTCTACGGGCCATTATTTTGTTCCACCTCGGAGGATGTTTAATAATCAAATGACGCGGGGCCTCGTAATGACGTACCTTCTACCTCTGCCTTCCCCTCCATCTGTAGCCCACTTTACCGTTCTAACTCCAGCCATTATACCTTGAACAGATGCGGTATCGCCTACTTAACGTCAATCAAATAATTAAACGTCACAAACTCTAATGAAATCCCGTGAAAACATCTAAACGGTGAAATCTTTTTACGCTCTAATCAATGCGTATCACCGTATAAATTAGATTAAATTAATGCCGTTGAAAACGGAGATTTCTTTCAGTTTTTACTGCCGATCCGGGACAATAAATCTGAATTAATTACTTTTAAGATTTTGTTCTCTTAAGCTGTAAAATTGCGGTAGATAACTGACGATTGCCGGATCCACGGTATCTAATTTATTTGTCGAACTTCTTGTTATCTTCGCTCCTAGCAACCATCGCGGGCTTACGCGGTATCCCATTTAATGGCTTTAGCATATGTGATCGCGTTGTACAATGTGTTTGCATCGATTTATCAATCTGTTTGCTAGTTGATTCAGTTAAGTCTGTCTGCAAATGAACAATGATGTTACTAGATATTACACTACACTGTGTTACTGAAAGCATGTAGTTTTAGTTGCATGTTTCTATTTGACATGTGATAATTAAAAATCACTCTTAAAACTAGTGACAAATATAATATAAGTACGCTGCTTTATATCTGTACTTATAATATAAACTCAATGCATGTTGTTTATATTATAGTTTCATTCAAGAATGTAGGTAAGTAAATGTGACACAAACTTCAAGAAAAGAGCTTTCCCCCGCCTGAAAGGCCGGCAACGCACTTATGACTTCTTTGGTGTTGCAGGTGTCTATGGGCGACGGTAATCGCTTTCCATCAGGCGATATGATCCGTTTGCTCGTTTGCCCCTATGACATAAAAAAAATGACCCATAAATTCAGGTTTTCTGAAAAATAAACAAACTACTACGTGACACGTGGACGAACTAATTTCGGAAAAGTCTTAGTAACAGATCATTTCAAATAACTCAAATGACTCATAAATGTTTAATGGGTTACATATTAAATTGAACAAACACAGAGCCTGTCAAAATTCGGTGTCTGTCAACGCACATTGTTTACATAACATTACAAAATGGCCCCGATACTAGACATTAACACCTGTCACGGGCGTCGCAGCCGTAATGACAGTATTTATAAGGAAAAGTCGCCGAACACGAAAATACAATTTGGTAAAAGGTGGAACTTGTCACAGTAATGCGAGTGAAACATTAGACAGGCGGGGTAACGCCTCGGAAAATGCCTACGGAAATAACGCGGATAGTGCCGGATTATTAACCTTAGGATTTGATATTTGTTTTTTTTTCTATTGAATAAAAAAATAAATAATTTAATAGAAGTGAACACATAATAAACATGTACATTGTACAATACATTAATTCTACATAATTAAAACGAAATTCTAAAAAGAACAAGGTTCATAAAATCTCCGCTCCCTGTCGTTTCTGGTCCAAAGGTGAAAGGCTATGGGCTCGCAGCGTTTCCACGCTGTATCACAATGGAAAGCCTTATAGTTATTAATAGGGTAAATCGCCAATTACTGGCCACCGTTCAATAACTGGCCTCATACTAAAAATTAACTCTGTCTACCTACAAACTGCACTCATTTTAGTATATCGTGGCCAGTTATTGAAGGTTGGCCAGTAATTAACACCTTATACTAAAATGAATTATGTTTGTTCGTGAACAGAGTTCATTTTTAGAATGAGGTGGCCAGTTATTGGCTGGTGGTCAGTAATTGGCGATTTACCCTACTCAAGTTGACTATGACCTGAGTCTAAATTTCACGTTTGAAATGACATCTTAGTCTAGTTACGGATATGTTTCATTGACCTCTAAGTGACGAACTTGTTAATAGCTACTGAATGCAGTCTGAGTAGCAAAAATCAATATGCATGGGCCAAATCACGGTGATATGCCCTCGATAAGGCATAAGCTGAGACATCACTCAAATGGTCATACATCAAGCGAATAATTTAGATACGAGTTGAATAAAAAAAACACTGGAGTCCAAGCAAGACGCCAACCAAACTATGTTACAAGCGGGCTACGAGTAAAAACTTGTATCACTCTAATATTCTAACGGCGAGAGTTTGTGAGTGTGTTTATGAGTATGTTTGTTACTTCTTCATGCTCAAACGGCTGGATCAATTTTATTATGCTGGGCTGAATTAACACATAGGCGACTTTTTATCCCGTAAAATGTAGTGTTCCCGTGGGACGAGCGGATAACACCGTGCGGTGCAGCTAAATAAATTAATAAATAAAATAAAAAAAATATTTTACACAGGTTTGCATTATACAGTGAGATACCTGGCGGACCTCAAACTAGGCTGAACTAGCTATCTTGGGACCCTGGAGAGCGAAACAGTTTGCAAATGTTTTAAAACTTTAAATGACACTTTAAACGGCTAGTATTAAATATACAAAATCCGTACTAATAGTAAATCAATTCCCTAGTTTTAATTTTAATGTGAATCTAATATCGTCCAAAACAGGCACTTTGTAAAAGTATCCCCTAAAGCTCCAATAAATGACAAATATCCAAAGCAAACAGCGACCCCAAGATGGTTGCCCAAGACAAGCACGTGATGGGTTCGATTATATTTTCTTTGTTTCGTTTATCCCTCGCCGTTGGCAAATACAATCCCATACCAAATATTAGGAATCAATCGATACATCCTTATTTGTTACGGACACCGCCGTGTTACAGGTATTTTCAATGGCGGCTATAATTAAACGGCTCAGAAAATATCCGAATTAGAACCTATCTATTGTCACAACGTGTTACTAGGAATAGATTACACATAAAATAAACAGTATACAATTACAAAATAAATATGAAACAATAATGATGTTGCGGAGTAGGGGTCGGGTTGCATAAAGTTTAAAGGCATACTTTTGATACGCATACGTGTATTCGTCATACTCATATTATGACGTACAGAAATTATGACAGCGAACACGACTGCGTTATGGCATCGTAAAATGTATGCCAAAGCAAAAATTATGCGTAGCAACTTTATGCGTAAACTGTTATGACAATCGATATTATGACAGTAGTTGTTATGCGACCAGAGGGTCCCCCGATGTTGTGACATAAATATTAAGAACTAGCTGTGCCGCACGGTGTTTCCGGCTCATCACACGGAGACAAGGTTCATCCCACATTTTTCAGGGATAAAAAGTAGCCTTTGGGTTAATTCAGGGTGTCAGCTACCTTCATACCAAAATATATCAAAATTGATCCAGCCGTTTGAGCGTGAAGAAGTAACAAGTATATCACAAACACACTCACAAACTGTCACCTTTATAATATTAGTGTGATGATGTTTACGAAACGATAATACGTACGTAGAAGATACGTACGTATCAGCGTGTGTTAGACAAAAAGTCGTGATGGTTTTCGGACGCTTTTGGTTTTGTCGGTCGCAAACTGAAAGTTATGTGGTTTGATACTGTTTTTTGAAGTGAAACTTCTAATGCGACTTCCAACAAGGGGTAGGAAAACGTCCAACGCAACAATCCCACGGACAATGCGACGGATTTAAGGTTATGTCAAGGTACGTCTCTTGTGAATATCAATTGATTGTTAGGTTTTCTCTTCTGAAATAACAATTTCTACCCTTTCCTATTTTCATTTCCACATTACGAAGTTTCACTTCTTCCGCGCGGAGGGCCTCCACGCACTATTTTTTTTTATTACGTTTCTGTTGACAATCAATATGCCTGAAAGAGGGAGGTCTTTAGCGATTCTGTCTACCTTTAAATGTCCAGTTGTCATGTAGAGCAGCTTGATATATGGTCATGACCTGCCGTGCAATACTTAAACAACAGTAAGTGCTACTTTTGCGATTTTTTGTTTTTTCTTGATCGTAGATCACCGTGTCATGACGCACACATGTATATAGTCCACGTGCGATTATGACAATGGGAACATATAAAAATCGAAGCCTCCATGTACAGTAAATCAGAAGAATTTAGTAAATTATTGAGGTAAAACCAACTAAAATGCCGTAATAGAGTTGTCGGCTATGAATTTTAAGACTTCACTGATTAAAATACAGTAAAGGTCTCCTGTCAATCGTAAATTAACATGTAAACAGAAGTTAATATTTGCGCCAAAAACTGTTTAAAATACAGTACAATATAAATGTTCTAAAATATTTGTACTGTGTTTGGTATTTTAATGATTTTTCAGCATAATTACTAGTTAAAATGCAGTAACAGTATTTCCTTACTATAATTTAAGTGGTCGAACAGTCGTAAATAAGAGAGCAAAATACAACCTAAAGTACAGTATTAAGCTCACTTACTGTGACTTAAACTGTCATTTGGCTATTTTTAAATGTGTTTACTGCAATCATGACAGCAATTCACTGTAGATTAGGTTGAATTTTGCTCTTCAAACATAAAATGGTTTTAAAATACTTTGAGCCAAGCCACACTTTCATGTCTGATGACTCCTTCCACCACAATGTAGAGCAAAATTTACTTCAAAAAATGAGAAAAGTGTTCTTTTTTGGAGTTTTTACTCGAGCTTGTAACCCAAGGAAAAGTACAGGTAAAATCTATGAATATATCCGATTACTATGAATGAATGAATGAAAGTCATTGTCGAAGCCATGGTACAGAGGGGACAGATATTGTTTATTTCGAGTCGCAAGAATACGACAAATTAACATGTCTGAAATAAAAAAAATCCCTGATGCACCAATGAAAACTGTGGCTAAAGGTGTCAATTTAATCAAGAAATTTAATCTCTTTAAAACGCTATGGCAACTGATGGAATTTAGTAAAAAAGTCATTCTAAGTCTATTTTAATAGACTTCTGCTTTGGAAAAAATACCTGTTACTGCAGGCTCAGGTGAAGAAGAAGATTTGACAAATACAATACAAATACAAATACTCTTTATTGCACACCATTGATTTTGCGTTTGAAGACAGAGTGAAGATGTGTAAGTAACATAATTATACTTAGATGTCTGTGAATGTTTTTATTACAAGTATTTTTATTCAGTAGCCTTACCCGAACATTTCAGTGTCACGTCGGTGTCAACCTCGTGGTAAGGCTACAGCATGTAGACGAGAAGATAAAAATTTCATATTTCTTGAATTTGTATGTATAACATAGTCACAAATTGGTATCCTGCCTTTTCGCCGAAATATTTTTCCAAACTGATTTATTTGCCAAACTGTTTCATTTCCCAACTCACGATTTTCTCTTAACACGTTCGCTGCGATAGGAGGTCTAAAGACCTCCTGCCAGTACTCTCGGGCTGTGCGGGTAAAAATATTGTGGTTTCGCTCTGGTGCGGAGCTCGTAGCTTATAGAATTGTATAGGTAGAAAAGAGTCCAATATATGGTTCGATTCCTACCATAACATAGATTTTTTTTGCACTTTAAAACACGCAGGAGGTCTTAAGGCCTCTCATCGCACTGAGAGTGAAAAGTGTGCGTCCAGTGCGGATAGGGGGTCTAAAGACCTCGTGTTGGAAGTACGGGCTTATCCGCCCCCTCCCGCACCTGTTTGTGTCTATGATAGTTGAACTATGGCCCAGTGATGTGCACGCGTCTATGAGCAATGCCTGTAAATGTATTTCGTTTGCTAATAAGTCAAAATACGTCATACTAAGTAAAAAGCGTCAATTGTGTTTAGTGTATCAGTTGATGTGTAGTAAATAAATACCCAAGAGTGATGTAGGTTAGTAAATAATATTAACAATAATTATCGAATGTGTACATAGCTGAATCATTGGTCGATTAAATCTTACTTCCGTGATTGTAACAAACCATTGTGTCTTAAATGTTTCTATTACAGTCTCTATTACATGTAATTTACTTACAGTGTATGATAAAGTTGTATGATTTATCGATAAATTGTTTCCTTTTTATCGGGAACATCACTAGAAGTAAATGAAAATGTACCTCAAATTCAGTGCTATAAGAGGTAAGAGGAGAATAGTCCTTTAGCTACAGCATTATATAAGTATCATATATAAATTTGTTAATTTCGTGGAAAAAAATGCATTTTAAAAGTCTGTTCCTTGGTATGGTCTAAAGGCCCCTAACCGCACCTGTGAAATGGTACAGTTAAGGCGTAAAGACCTCTTACAGCACTAGTTGAAAGTTAGCAATATTTTGAACCGCAGTGAACGTGTTAAAGCAAAAAAAAAATCTTAAGTACTTAGTGTATTTTTTATACTCTTATAGAATACAGTAGGTTAGGTTAGATTTGTTTTATGAAAGATCCGAAAAAAATATGGTTTCAGAGAAAACCGTGAGTTGGGAAATGAAACAGTTTGGGAAGTGATACTTTGGAAAACAATTTTTGGCCAAATATGTGTATTATTTATAAACATACCTTATTTGTACCACGACGTGTTGGTATCTCGAAGAACTCAATCAATATAAATACTAAGTAAATTGCAGTAAATTGTTATGAATACTGTACTTTAGTCTGCAATTAATTCAAGTAGCTATTAGTGTACGAGGGTCATTTGCACTAATCCGCTTTTTTACTGCACTTTATTCTGCATTTATTGTGTTTTTAGTTATTTTCGAGAGTACAGTAAAACTATGAAAAAAATTAAAATAGCAATAATTTATTCAATTATTGTTAAAATAAAAAAATGTTCACGTATTCGTATTGCATGTATTCCGTGCTATATTTTGATATTCAAGTATTTGTAAATAATCATCGAGAACACCAAAAAAAAACGCTTTGAAAGGGTTTTTTGCGTTTTTCTCGAAACTCACTTTTTGCACTTACTGTTGTTTAAGTATTGCACGGCAGATGTCACGGGGATGTATGTCGCAATTTATGCAGGATGCGAATCCGAGAATTATTTTATTTGCTAGCCGATTTGTTTTAACAAAAATAAGGACTGTTTATTTTAGTCGTACACTGTACGATTTTCAATATTATTCCTATTTGTTTATATAAAAGGTATTTCAAATTACATGCCCCGCTACATGGTAAGACAAATCCGTACCAAAATCACACGCACCGCGTCACCATGATATATGGCATCGCAAAACGGCGGCGATTATCCTTTGTACGTCGATTATTCATCGCACGGTACTCAATCGAGCCTAATGTATTTATATGAGTTTAGTCCTGATAAAAAATAAAGGGTAAATTATCGAAATTTTGCACCTCACAAGGTCCTGATTTTTATATACAAACTCGTGAATGATCAACATCAAAAGATCACATCACAATATCCTTTTGTTAAATCTTTTATTAATCATGAATTTTAAGAGAACCGAAAACGTTCTTTCCCCAAACAAATCGGGAAAAGTTCTTGAAAACGGAATCTCTATACTTATTGTTGTCAACGTCACTTGATGCAAAAATTGATATAACTGTTAAGTTTCTTTCTAAGTAAGCTCTCAACAATGGTTTCTTGGTAGAGGAGATACATATACTTCTAGGTAGACCTGTAGGCTTTCTAAAGAGCCCTGTGGTCTACATACAGTATAATTCAGTTCACTATTTCATTCCGTCCATCGCCTAAATGCCAATATCAATTAAATTAGACCCCTGTCACTATATACGTATAAATTCACGCTAAACTATGTTAAAACATAACCCCATCTACGTTACCTGGCCTTTAAAGTGGGAAAGCAAAGTAAGTTCTCACTAGAATTCGCCCGGGCTGGGTAATCCGCACTCCGGCGATTAATCTTCGTTCCGAGGCATGTTGCGGGCAAATTTGTGGCGATCGCCATGATTCGGCCATGGGGCCCTGGGGCCGAGTCCGTCATACATGATAATGCTTCGTTAGCTAATCGCCTCTTATATCAACGTGCATTAGCCCTGGGTTTTTAAGCTATGCGAGAAATTGCGTGAGCGCGGTATAAAATGTCTACACTATAAATTAGACATATTTAATTAATGTATTTTAAGCGGTTTACACTTACGTGAAATTGTCAGGACCGGCCCGACATGTTATTAGGTATACGATGCGAGTAAACATTTTTGTTTTGGTAACAGACTTTGCATAGGATAGTGACGATAATTTATTTTCTTCTCCGTATTTTCGAAAGGGTAACTTAGTGGGGCGTGATAAATGATTTATTTTGATTTCAGTGTCTTAACCAAAGTAAACACTAATCTCACAAAGCACTAATTTACAAACCGTGTCGTAAGTAATAGTTACGAAAAAATATAATCTCACTTTTGATTCCAAGCTGTGGAACAATAAAAGAAAAGAACAACATAAAAAATAATTTTGTGGAGTTTTGTGGGACCAATTAAAAAAAGAACATTAGTGAAAAAACCAATAGATACAAGTATGACCTGTAATTATTTTATATTTTTCTGTCCAATTAGGTCTATATATGTACCTCAGTATCTGTACCACATTGTCTTTATTAAAACCTGCTCTCATTTACGAAAACTAAGGAACAATTACGTATTATGAAAGACCGAACGAAAGTTAATATAAGTACAAATACATTTCCACGATTTAAGTCTAAATCTAAGGGGGGCGAAGAAAAATAACAAAGCTCCAGAGAGGTCCGGATCTCATTTAGACAAATCGCTCGTAGCGGTCAGGTCAGATACCAATAACAAGGCACACGTGCTATTGTGTTCCATGCCGTCATTAGGCCGCTTCCGCGGGCCCCTACCACCTTACCCCCGCATCCCAAACCGCCCTATCCCCAAAGCAGGATTGCCTAAATTTGAATAGCACACAATACTTTATCTCGCCATTCAGTACAGATCCCGAAGACCCAATAACGGCGTCTCATGAAACGAATTTCGCAATACGGTGCCGAGTGATTTTTAGTAATAAAATCGCTGCTTGTTTATTTACTTATACGACATTCGATGAAGGCTCGGGTCTCAAATTTTACCCGAAATGAAGCGGGGTAATTTAGTTCCGAATAATAAAATGCACGGCACGCTGGGGCGGCCGGCAAAGCTAACGCAATAGTTATTGCATTAAAGCTAATTAATGCACTGACTACCCACCGCGACTAGGAGAAAAGGAATATGAGACTAATAAACATTAATTACTGTACGATTTACATTTCCTATTCAAGCTTTTTGAGTCAATTTAATGTTGAAATTTGATGTGAAGTTGATTAAAGTTTTGAAAATAATATAATTACGAGTACTGGATAAATCGGACACGTTAGTAGGTACTTGTTTCCACTGTGCTACCTCACGTGACAATTGGAGTATCCACAACCTCGCTCTTGGAGACAGCTTATTTCAACAATAAATCTTTGCATTAAGACTAATTACTTTTAAAATTATAAATCTCCGTCTCAGAGCTCATAAACTTAATATAAAATTGTGAAGAACTTGCCTGCTTGTTTAATTCAGTAGCTTCCATTATAAAACAGGAGACAGACGTTCTAGAGAGCAACGCAAACACGGACTTGTTGCATTTAAGTTAATTAATCCCGGCTAGATCAGATAGTCCGGCTCGAAGGACCAGCGGGGCGTAAACTCCGCCGACGTTTTTGCATGTTATGAATCTTTGAGAAACGTCTTGGAGTCGGAAGTGTAATGTCAACGCCAGTTGCACCGCAGAGGAATGTTCTCGGCTTTCAACTGATATCAAAAATGATGAAGGTAGTCAATCGAACTGTACAATTTTTACAATGAATTTATATCCTAAACTGATTATGGATTGGTTGGGTTTGGGGTTATGGTGTACTTCTTTATAGGATAGGATAAGCGCAATTTCAAGGCGAAAGTGCTTAGGGCGACCTATCACAAACACCATAGTTTTTTTGGAGTGTTTGATGACTTGACAATATACGGTTTAACGTATGGAACACAACTCCATAAAGAGAAGAGTATAGTTGGAATAAAATCAATGCATCTAAATACACCGATCAAGAAAACCCACATTGCTTGACTTCTGACTGAACTGACTGACTCGTCCACGTTTGGCCAAGACCTCCTGACGTCTTAAATGGTACAGACGTATTTTTTCTGATCGTGACCACTGACACATAATTTTTGTTTATTCTCAAAAGCAGTATCTATATTTTAAATAAAATCACTGCACCTAAATACGTATATCGATCAAGGACTGACATTGAGGTAAAGCGATCGTAAGACGGTTCGAGGATGCCGCGGACAACTCCCTGTCTTGACTCAGCTAAGTCGGGATTAGGACGCTTGTCGCACGTATCGGGAACCGCCACCCATCTGCGGACGGGTCGGTTTTGGGGTAAGAAGGACGTATGGGATGTTGAGAATGGTTCTGCTAACGCCTTTTTAAGATCACAGATTGAGCAAGAAAAAAAACGGCAACAATTTCATTTTTCCAGATTTAGAAATATTTGATAATTTCTGTTTAATTTATAGGTATGTTCAAATTAATGTTATAATTTTTTATCTGATAAATCTTATTAACACCTATATTTTGTAATAAATATTTTTAATAAACGGTGGAGAAACTTACAGTGACTGCAAAACGTGATAATTTTTATAAACAACGATGACGAAATTAAAAAAAAAAACGTAACTTATTTTACCACCAAACAAATAGGTCACTTTTAGTTCGCAAACAAATTCAAACCCAACATCCCAAGCAATAAGGATATCGAAATCTAAACCCAGCTTAAGGTCTTTACCGGTCTTCGTTACCCTATCGGCAACTTATTGGAAGCGCACAAAAGCTTAAATAAATCCATCATGTTGCCATGAAAAGCACGTTAGCGCAAGCTGAAAAATCACGTAGTGGTTCGCGACCGTTTTTGCTGGCAAGACTAACAGGGCTTGACGTGTCAACGCGGAAATCGCGACATACCGCACGCAGTTGTGGGGTTAAACAGCGCTTAAGCCTCGTTTAAGCTGATGACGATTTGGGAAAATACACGAACACGTTTTATCAAGTTCTGTTTTGAATAGTCTATAGATAATGATTTGATGCGAAGAGAGGAAAGCCACGTAACCAGAAAAGCGTTAAGCATGAATCTAGACGGATATAGAAGAAGACCAAAGAAAAGATGGATGGATTGTGTGAAAGTGGTATGAATAAGGTGGAAGTACATGACAAGGTGACGAGTAAAAGGGAAGAATAGAGAAAACTTGCTGTGCAGACCCCAATTAAATAGGATAAGGGCAAGGGAATGATGATGTAGAAAAATATTTTATATCAGAGAATTATTATGCGAGTTGCATTGATTTGAATGAAGAATGTAGAAGATAAATTTGACAGAAACGCCCAATTCAGCAGCTAATAATGTGTGTTACGGGATAAGGGAGCGTCGTCATTGCGAGCATTCACCTGTAATGTCTTTTTCATATATTTATTTGTTTACTATGAAATATATGCATTGACACTCTTGATTATCAACCAATGATAATATATTATGTTTAACTGAAAAATTACATAAATACTGCTGGAGCTGTTGAGTCATATTATTTTCATTGGCATAAAAAGCTGCTTTTTTTTCGCAAGTCCAAAGGTACTTGCAATTTATTTTTAAGAACCGATTTCAATGATCCCTTTTGATTAGTTTAAAAAACATCGTATACATTTCATGAGTAAAATCGGGAACAGAATTTTTGTTACATTTTTGATAGCAATCTGTTTGCAAACACCCTTGCTTTTTTGGAACACTATAAACACGTCACGAGAGGTGTTGGCTGAGCGACGTCGCACGCAGTTTGCGGAACGTTAAACAACGTGTAAGCCTCGTTTAAGCTGATGTGGTACCCGGCCCGCTGACGTAGGTGTCAATTAAAAATACTATCGGCAAATTTATTGTTCAGACCCTTATCATAGTGTTGGAATAAAGAGATAAATAGTAATAAGAGGTTTAAGTGTAGTATGTTGATAAGACGACGACTGTCCCGAATTTCTGCGAATAGTTTTATATCGAAGAATCTGGACCAACATCTTAAGAGGCTCTCGCTAGCTGGCTGGATGAGGAATCAGATACCGAAAACAGAAATCTTGATCATAGCCACGTTTCTGCAGTTCTAATCACCGATAGCTTACTTCTAGGCCCTTCTCTCTGCCAGCGGCGGTTAGTTTTTTATTATGTTTTTCCTTAAACATGGGTGCTAATTTACTTGGCGACGCATGGAAAAAAATAGACAATAGTTTTGTAAGTCTTGATCTCACTAGAGTCCATGAAAACCACTTTGGAGTCCAAGCAAGGTAGGGTTCTAATCTAACATCAGCTCATCATCGACAATAAAAATACGTGAACCAGGACACTGCTAGAAAAAAAGAACTAAATTTATCTGTATCTTTGAAAGAATTTCACCCAAATATCGCAAACAAGGCAGTAACGCTCCTACGCTGAACGTGCAAACGATAAATATCCTAACAAGCGTAAGGCTCAGCGCTCGACAGACGCAACTGAAGTGCTACTACTCGGCGACTCCGCGACTACACTAATTGCCCCATGCGTCATACGCCACGCGACACATATCTACCAACATTTAAAATTATCGCCCTTAATATTCTCATGTGGGTAAGCATAAATTAGAACGCGAATTTCATTCTCCTGTTTCAACATTTGAACTTTACTTATGAGACGCGGAGACGGGAGATATGGCTGTGGATTTGGAATTGTTTAATGTTCTTTTGCAGGTTTCGTAACTTGCTACTTTGTGCGACCTGTTGATTACTCTTATAAATAAAATCACAAAGGAAATGTGGCTGTGTTGATACTGTTGATATTACTTTAGGAAATATTTTTTGTAGCGTCTTTCCCTTTAGCGAGTGCGTAGGTTTATGAAGACCGAGAAACGCGTCAGCAGCCGAAAAGATATTTTGTATGTATGATACCGCATAGTTGGACAATGTTCTGGTTCGATTCTTCAAGAACTACATTTGATATCCTTTATACACTTGTGAATAGTCAACCGGGCCCAATCCTTTATTATAATATACCTCTCTGATATTTCCAGATTTCCTAAATCGTGATATACCTTACCTAGTATAGTTTTTTTAATATCACTTTTTTGATTAGGTTAGGCTAGCTTCGTTTTATTTATTGTTAAATATTTTACGTGTCAGAGTAAAATATTTTCGATGAAATGGTACATCGATGACACGTTCATCAACGAAATAAGAGTAAAATAATTTTTAACCGACTTAATAAAATAAGTTCTACGTTTTAAATTATTTTTGTCATCTTAATATTATAATTATCGGGTCCACTTACTTTGATCATTAAGTTCTGTGTTGATTTGTACAACGAAGAATATCTCATTCATTAAAAAAAACAACGTATTATCACATCACAAAATTGAGATTACCGTCGCAATGAAACGCAAAAGTAATGGATTGATGTCAAACTTGCCGTGAAAAATTTTAGTCAATGGGCGAGATAATTTTCTCGCAGCGACGCGAGAGTGTTTTATAAAATTTCAATGAAAAATTGTCGCTGAGCGACTCGGGGCTGCGAGAACTTGCCGCGGTAATTAACCGTCATTTGTTTTATGAATATTTATATGCAAAATCGAAAACAATGACCGGATTAAAATTCAATGTTCCAAATGAATGACATGTTTTGTTTGCGATACGCTTTCACGATATTAGGTAAGCTCATCGCGCGGATGTACTCGTGTAGTATACGGGACGATCTAATATACGGCACAATACACTACAATGTAGGTTGTGAGAGACAATCGAGCTTTAACAATCCTAGGTGACATTCGTCGTACATTAATTCCTTGATAAACATTCCTCACATCACGACACAATAGATTCATTGTTCTGGCTTCAAACCAGGAACTATGTCCTATCGCAAACTGGAGTGAATGCGGTGCAAAGTTATATCTCATATCTGGAACCGGAACACGGTTATATTGGAAATAAATTAAAAGTTTCTATATGCATGTAGTATGTTTGACGTTAACAGATTTTCATGAAACATAGCACGACGATGAATAAGTTCATCAAAAAAAATATAGGGAACCTAACTCCTTTTGAATCGAGCAAATACTTAAAGGATAATATAATTCATCTGGTGAGATTTGATCATAAAAATTAGCATGCTAGCTCTAGCAGGCCTAAACATATATTATAGAAGTTAATCATAAAGCATAAAATACAATATATACTTAATAACAACGTTGAACATTCGCCGAAATACATAACGAAGTGCGCCGACCGCCATTTTTGTGTAAACTGTTACCCCGTTCTTAAAGTGCGATATTTAAATTCGCCGCCGCGCCAACTTCGCCGGCGCTCATTCAATTACAACTAATAGCCTCTGATTCATGTTTGTATTGCTAATTAGTCGGCGACTCAAGTTTTGTCACTCCTCACTTACTACGTTCGTCGTTTTGTTGCCACTTCGCCGACGGTTGTACGTTGAACGTTTGTTTTGTTTGCACGTAATTTTGTGCATGTCATATTGTTTTAATCAGACTGCGGCATTTGTGAATAAATGTTTGTTTTGCAGTATATTTTGGCGTAAATGTAGAATCTTTAACACGTTACCAATTGGTAGAATTAACTTGAGTAATTTAAAGTTTCAGTTCATCCGACTATATTATAATTTCGTTTTGTTGCTTTTGCTTGTTTTATGCAATTTTGTTTTATGTTATCTTTTAAATTGGTGTTCGAGCAATGTTTAGCCTGTGACTTTGTGCCAATTTTGCCATTTTATCTGTTTTAGTTTAGTAATGTCTTCAAATGAAGGCCCTCTGCACCTCCGGGGTGCCTTAGAACAACAACAACAACAATGTCTTCAAATCGATCACGAATAACTGATTAGTGAATGCTTTGCACCATAACATTTTCAATTCATGGTATACCTGGTGCACCTTTATACTAAATGCTAATTTCGAATAGACCAATACTAATACATACATTTGTGTCTCGCTAGGTAATTTGTTTGCTTACCAACAGTTTGTCACAAAGAGCCCACGAAGGTGAGCTTTGCGAAAACAATGTCTTGCAAAGTTAGGTAAGCCGAGGCTAACCACAATAACGGCAACATTTGGACCAATAGAAGAAAACTTGCAAATCCCCCAGTGAAACCACAAGGTACACGCGACCCAGGAATTAAGGAGCTTGCTAGTTTGCGACTGGCCTTCTTCACAGTAAATATAATATGTTCTTTGAAGCAGTAATTTAACTAGACTTTTTGATTTTAACTTTCACTTTTTTATCTCAGGTTGGAGCAATACGTGAGACCCGTGTCTGAGCTAGGTCAAAGAAAGGAGAACTTCATTCACAAGATGTTTGCGTGCTTTGATAAGTGGATCTTCTATTTATCTTGTACGGCCCGCTTACTCTTGACGTTATTGATGCGAGCCCTAAAATGGATGCGAGCCCTTTGCTTTTTTAGGGTTCCGTACCCAAAGGGTAAAAACGGGACCCTATTACTGAGACTTCGCTGTCCGTCCGTCCATCCGTCCGTCCGTCTGTCACCAGGCTGTATCTCAACAACGGTGATAGCTAGACAGTTGAAATTTTCACAGATGATGTATTTCTATTGCCGCTATAACAACAAATACTAAAAATTAAATAAAATAAATATTTAACGGGGGCTCCCATACAACAAACTTGTTATAGATTATATATATGTATAGGTACGGAACCCTTCATGTGCGAGTCGGGCTCGCACTTGCCCAATTTTGTATTTTTTATCGTTATCGTCATCAATTCATCATCATCATCGTCATCTCTAACTTACATTCATTTTTGTTGAACAAAGTCGTCGTAATTTTTATACCCCTTAGACTGGTCTTGTGGTAGCCTGATACAGAATTTCCTTGCTTCCACTCAAATCCTCAAATCCTTTTGTCACTTTTTGTTTTGTCAATTTGTTTTACTGTTCGTTAGTTTACACCGTGTTTTCTTGCTCGCTAAATAATGCTTAGTGCAAATACCTAGTACGTTCATGTTTTGTTGTCTTGTGACACAGGCGAGTCTTACTTAGAACTGGGTGCTTAGGAGACACTTTTATCAACTATGGTCTATTCTTGGACGTTTTCTCGCTTTATTCTTAAAATTAGATTTTCTATTTTCATTATATTATTTTACTCGTATTCCATTTCTTGGATTTCGTCTTGGCTTTTTACGTTGTTACTCGTAGCTTATTTTTGTATGTTAGAATCGTTTCATTGTTAGAAAATGAATTACACTTTCTAGGACAAACACGACCACAACGTAATGCGTAACTATTACTTTTTTCTAGCCGTTATTAAACTTATTTCGTTAAAAAAGTATAAATCATTCATAATATTATATTCTGTACATATATAACGTTTTATAAATTCTCAACTGAACGAACTTGCAAATAGAGTGCATGAATTGAAAATTTGCTGGCATTAATCAACTTCAATTACACTGTGAATTTTAAAACAAGAAATAAAAACAACAATGTTCGAACAAACTTTGTTCTCATGAAATCCACTCTTGCCGATACGTTGTTAAACGCTTTCGCCCGATACGCTCACTGTAAAAGTCAGTGTTTCAAAACGATCACAGTCAAATGAAATACTGTTCAATGAATTTAAGTTGTTCGGATTTCGAACTATACGGCTGTCCCAAATCAAAACCTAGTAAGTGCATTTAGCGAAATTTTACAGGAGAGGCAAATAAAGACTTTGTTGAAAAAAAACACCCACAGAGACCTTTTGCACACAAGACTTGTTACCATTTAGAGAAGTATACCTTGCTTTACAAGACACATTAGTCAAACTAAATTTATTTGTAATTTTACAAGTTTTATGTGCCTTACTAACGGCTGACTATAAAAACTAGACAGAAGTGTTATGTCAATTCCCATATAAAAAGCTAGCAAGTGGTCCTACTAAGTTTTTGAATTGGTTCCTTTTGAGGACTAATTTCAGATCCGTAACATAAAACCTAGCTAATAAAAGTATAATTTAGGAAATTGGATTAGGATTTTTATTTGTTTTAACGGAAAACTTGTATAAATTTTTGAAACTTGTAATATCTAATTTTTTTTAATGTAAACATCACAATTTTTATTTAAACCATTGATACGAAGATCAAAGCTTAAAGAAAAATAAAAAAATAAGTTAGTTGGTGGAGGTCGCTAAGGTGTAATAAACAATGCAATCATTGACACACAAAGCATAAGGAAAAAATCGATAGGTTGCTTGGGTGTTAGGGTAGCGAAGTGGTTAACGCAATCCAGAAGTACCGGGTTCAATTCCCGGTCTCTTTCAACAGGTAGCTCATTTTTAAATTTTTCTTTAAGCTTTGATCTTTGTATCAACGGAAAACTTGCAGTATTGCAATCTATAGTAGGTATAGTTATACATTAATCAGGAATTACTGAATACCAGCTTTTGCCCGTGACTTCGCCGCGTACACTTGCGTTGAAAGCAGCTGCCTACTGAGCCGACGGTCCTGAGTTCGAATCCCGGCAAGGGCAAATATTTGTGTGATGAACTCGAATATTTGTGCCTGGTTCATGGATTTTATTTGTATTAAAGTATGTATTTACGAGTATATATATAGGTATGTTTATCGTCGTCAAGTGCCTAAAACCTATACAAGCTTGCCAGAGCTTTTTTAGTTCCACGAACTAGATCGATGTGTGTGAGGTTGTCTGATATTAATTTATTTAACTTTTACATTTTCGTTTACCCACTTAAGGGGTGATTTCCGGGATAAAAACTATTATTTGTGTTACTTAATATAGATTATAAACTACCTGTGTGCTTATTTTACGCAGATTTATTTAGGCGTTTTAGCGGATTCAGTAACAAACATCCGAACTTGCAGCATTTGTTTGAATATTGATTCGTATCTACACTTCGCGGTATTGCACTATCCCCGACGATATACGTTTTTAATGTAGTACAGTCAGCATCGGAAGCCACTAAATGGAATTGTGTTTCTTCATTTTCAGATGCCTATAGCATGACATAATTATAAGAATGCTGTTGTATAAATGCACATCGACATGGTTTAATATAATATATCTAATGTTTACGGATATTTATACGACAGTTTCATACATAACTTATGATACCTACTTTATAGTAGACCTGTGTATTGGTATAGCTTTTCGTTACTGACTGTACTCATAACTACTATGCCTATAAACCCTACACCATACGTCAACATATCCAGCAAGCACAGGCAGCCAGCTATTAATTGGGGTAGAAATGCATCAATGATAGAACATTCTATTTCAAGTTTCTAACGACATTTAGTTTGTAATGTACCTACTTCAGAAAAGGGGCGCCAAAAATATTAAATGGCGACCGTTAACGCCAACTTCACTCATTACTGACTAGCTAGGTTTTATTTATTGTAATATTTGAATTCCTTGTTCTACACTTCGGCAATTTTTAAAATCAAAAACCCAGTATGGGGCAATTTCGGATTTAAAAACCTAGCAAGTTCCGGTTACAAATTCAAAAACCTAGTATATGCCGCATTTAATAGGTTTTTGGACTTGGAAATGTTGCTTACTAGTATTTTGAATTTGATATTTGTAAGTAAGATATGCACTTGCTAGGTTTGATGGGTCTCATAACTTTGATTCTAATTGTGATAGCAATACAGGTGTTTTTGCATTCGACGCAGCTCAAAATTTGAGGCAGGTTTATTAGAAAAACGTATTTTACCAAAAAATGTCCCTTGCTAGGTTTCGATTTGGGACAGCCGTATAGTTTTCGTAACTGAGTCGAGTATAGAACGCTTTGTGATATTTCACTGTTCCAAACTAACACGAATACACGAAATTTCTTCGCTTTGTAAGCGGAGCTAGTGATAGAGTGATGAAAAAATCCCCTGTCCTGAGAATTGAGTGGTACACACACGTAAACGGTTGGAAAACAATGCGCGTTCAAGTACTCGAAGTGAGTTCCGACACTAGTGGGTGGGCTGAGAGGTCGGGTCAACATCGGCGAAAATCACGTCGTTGTTTATTGTCTATATCTTTCTACTTGAACGTTACATGGAATACCGTTTTCACCTAGGTATTATAGAAAGAAAAAACTGGCAATTCTACATACAGTACTGTATTGCACAATGTTTTGTTTTTTTATTACTGGGGTACGTTATTACAAACGATTTAATGTTCTTAGTTATTATCTTTCTATCGGTGAATCGTCTCTTTCAATGGTATTATCATGCTGTACAATCTTGCAAATATGTGGTTCAATATGTTTAGTGTGTACCAAACTTGCACTGAATCCATTTGATAATTACTTATCTAAAGCACATTGAATCCAATCCCGGTTCCTGTTAAGATTGAGGATTATCGCCGCACGTTCCAAGGCAACGTGGAATACTCTCACAATAATCTACCTTCCAACTTACACTGGATGCTTTCTCAAATGGGTACGGAATATTTGCGTGTTTCAATATATTTGCACTCCGGCCAATGTGTTATTTTATTAAATAATAAAATGTTTAATAAAAATCAAACAACACAAGCTTTCCACTTTAACAGTTACGCAATAATAAATAATATTAACTGATCATACATCTCTTCAACATTTTAAAAAAGAAATAATTATACGAGTATATTGAATCATAATTCACCGCCATTATTAAATAGCAATAATAATGTGTCAAAACAAGTCGAAGACACACAAAGTCAACTTGTTTTTACATTTTCATTAATTTAATCCATATGATTTAGCAATAGACAGAACTTACATTCGCATTTTGTTTTCTATCTTTGTGAATATCGTCTGAATAACTCTTGAATGCTTTTTTTTTATTTTTCATTTGTTGTCTGCTAGCGTAAACCATGTTTACAATGAAGCGAATTGCTTCTCGAATCTTTAATGCTTTATTAAAATCTTAAGCTAATTCGATTAAGCGCTCTCAATTCCCAAAAGCGAAGCACTCGTACCGGGGACACGCTCATAGTTCCTACTAGTTTCATTGTATTGGCGCGGGCTGAGCGACCTGTTGCTCCGAACTATTTTATTAGCGCGAGTGTGGAGCCATTCTTTACGGCTCTTTTGTCGGCTGGCGTTTAGTCGCACATTGTGCGAGCCCCGGCGTGATTGGCTAGGTTTATAACGCAAACAACAGCCATATTTTCCATTTGTGCTACCCTTTGTCTAGGCTGTTTTCACATGATAGTTTTAAAATGCTTCCGGGCGTTCAAGATTGCTTTTCGGGCGCTGAATTTCAGCCCTTTTTCACACGGATTTTGTTTTTTGTCCCAGTCAAGGTATTGCTCGGTTGTCGGTCATACGTCAAGATTGTCAGTCTGGTGTGCAGCTGCATAAATTGAAGGCCTTGTAGCCGCAACGTTGCCGGGAATTTCCCTGAGGGTTTTCAACAGATAATAAAACTAGAATTCATTCCGTCGCATCGGCTCTCCGTCGATAATTCAATATTCACTATTACCTTAGCGCTGACAACTACTTTACAATGCTAATTTTTGCCACTTATTATGTTTTAAGCTCATTAAGTCTTGGTTACAACGTGCTGGTACTTACAAGAACAATGTTGAACTCATGTTTAATTTCAAAAATTTGTTAGTAGTTGTAGTTGAAAGGATCTAGTTTGTATGTATGGTTTACTAAAATTGACGTACTTTCTTCCAAATAGAAGGCAATCGGTATTATTACTTCTAAAACCGCTATTCTACCGTAGCAAACTTGTTTTACCCAAAAGTGCAACAAAGTCGGATACGAATAGTTAAGACGTCTTTGTTTTATTAAAAATCCCGTTACCAAGATCTCCAACTAGCAAATCTTGTAACTTTATATTAAGTTAGGAAATCGTTTAAAGAGTACCGAGCAGACATTGGCTATCGGCGTTTTCTTATTTAAGCCAACTTTCCGAGTTAGGATTCAATAAAGCGGCCAAGGAATTTACTTAGGTACATCTCTTTGACTAAATAGCTGAACTGATTAATTATGAAGTTTTTGAACGATTTGTTTCTCCTTCGTGAACTCTTTGTAAATTTAGGTTATTATATTGTCATTTGTTTCATTTTCTTTCATTACAAGCAGTGAAACTATTACCCAAGGAAACTTTTCGTTTAGCTGCTGGATAAAGAAAGTTCGTATTCCAATTACTCCCTAGTGACAAAAGTTAGTTTACTAAGAAAATTTAATTTTAATATATTTCCTTCATATAAAACAAACGAACAAAAAACAATAGAGTTAGACTGCGACTCTTTCAATTTAGTTCATAATTGCATCACTTCCAGCCGTAACAACGAAGTTTTAGCGACCATTTTTAAAATCTTATAAAGTTGTAGGGACTTAGGCGGAGATAATGCCAACTCGTTTAAGCGCAGCACATGCAGTAGGATTGCACTGTCATCACATTTCAGCCAGCTCTACGTGACCCTATCTACTTGTAATCCCCACACACCTGCCTTTCAAATCTCAGTCGGCTTTCTATTAAACTGCCCGGCCATTTTTATTTTATTTTGATCGATTGCGATACTGAAACGGATTCGCGGGGCGATTTTACCGCGACTTTGTTTTGGTTTGACATGGGTATTCGTAAGCTTTTTGCGGTTTATTCAATCTTTTTTACGTTCAATAAGGATAAGTTACTTATTAAAAATGGAATTGATGAAAGTTGGGATAGGTTGTGAATAGTAAAAACATTAATGTGGGTCAATATACTTTCTTCTGATGCTCGTTGCAATTAAAAGGTAATCGGTGTAGACTATCTCATTATTTATATACATCATTTTCTTCTTTGTCGGTTTCTCTCTAAGCGGAGTGTTCGTGGTCATCATTTCAAATGTTGGTGGCAAGCTTCACAACACACCGCCATTCTTCCCTGATAGCCTTCTTCGTGCATTCGTGATAATCCCCGCAATGTAATTTATCAACACTTTTCTAAAAAGTTTAATCACTATTGTCTCCTTGACTATGGAAAAGAATAACAAAAAGAAAAACGTTGATCCACCCATAAAACATATTTAAATTTATAACGTTTATTCTTCAGAGACCATCGCAAATAACAATTACTCAGAATAGTTTTTCCTCGAAAAAATTTAAAGTACTTTTTCAACTTGGTAAAGCGTGAAAAATATAATAAAAACTAATATAGCGGACACATGAGCGTCGCAAAAACTGCTAACTCAGTGTTCCGTTGAAACTATTCTGCGGCTTTATAAATAGGGGCTTTCATCCGATGAAAAAACGTGGCGCGGCACGACAGATCGCGTGACGGGCGTGAGACGCATCGATCGCGCCCAGGATTCTGCAAAATGAATCTCGAGATACATATTTGTTTTGATAAACATGATGCTGATGGCAAGTTTGGAAGATATATCTATTCTAGATGTCATAAATCTATACTACCTCTATTATATAATTCTAGATATGTTTTGAAAATCGGTTTTCTATGGAGAGAAAAATCTTATTAGCGCGATGCAGGATCGTCTTTTGTTTTATAAGGACGCGCGGCCACGGATTATATACAAGTTACTACGTAACAGATACCCCACTTGTTTGGACGGCAGGCGTTGCCATCGCTATCGATGCCCCCTCCCGCGGGTGACGCAACGTCATTGGAGTGCGCTAGTGTTGCCTCCGTTATGTAAACGCTAGCTTTTTCTCGTGCCTTCGCTCGTTTGGTCAACCAGTCTAGTCAGCAGAGGCGTGGCGTCCAGACAACCCGATTCCCACTGGGTTGCCCACTTCACGACGATTAAACACCATTCTCTACACGGTTTGAACAGGGTGTTTTTCTTTAAAAAGACCCTGTTCAAACCGTTTGGTTACCTTTGCATCCGACCGTTCCCTCTTTCCGCTTCTCTGCTTTCCGTTCTCCGCACGCCGCTCTCCGCTCTCCGCACGCCGCACTCCGCACGCCGCTTTCCGCACGCCGCTTTCCGCACGCCGCACTCCGCTCTCCGCACGCCGCACGCCGCTCTCCGCACGCCGCTTTCCGCACGCCGCTCTCCGCTCTCCGCACGCTGCACTACATTCTCCACACGCCACTCTCCGCACGCCGCTCTCCGTTTTCCGCACGCCGCTCTCCGCTCTCCGAACGCTGCACTACGCTCTCCGCACGCCACTCTCCGCTTTCCGCACGCCACTCTCCGCTCTCCGCACGCCTTTCTCCGTTTTCCGCACGCCGCTCTCCGCACGCTGCACTACGCTCTCCGCACGCAACTCTCCACTCCGCACGTCGCTCTCCACTCCGCACGTCGCTCTCCGCACACCGCTCTCCGCTCTCCGCACGCCGCACTCCGCTCTCCGCACGCCGCTTTCCGCACGCCACTCTCCGCTCTCCGCACGCCTTTCTCCGCTCTCCGATCGCCGCTTTCCGCTCTTCCCTCTCCACTCTTCCCTCTTGTTACAGTAATACAAGATGGTTTTTATAGTGCGGTACTCTAAGATGTTCTAGGCAGGGACATAGACTTACAAAAAGTCTTATCTTATTTTTCCTAATATTAATCGAGAGAAAGTTAATCGAATTAATTAATCGATTAAAAATTTAATCGCTAAAATTTAATCGACAATTAGGTAACTTAATCTTTCGAGATTAAATCAATCGGAACTCGTACGATTAGATTAACTAATCGTCAATTTTAATCGTTAATAGAGATTAAAAAAGTTAATATCGAAACTCGTACGATTAGATTAACTAATCGTCAATTTTAATCGTTAATCGAGATTAAAAAAGTTAATCTTAATCGATTAACTTTTGCCCATCTCTGCTGGGAGCGCGGAAATCATGTTTTTTCGGTTTAATTATTAAAATAATACAGATTTTGAAAATGTAAGACGTATACATTATAGTTAACATCCCGTTATGTTATTATTAAAAAAACTGATAACTTTCCCTGCAGTATTTATGACATACTCTAAGGGTGTATGTTGCTTTTTTGAGGTAACTTTAAAAAAAAACTATCGAGGAAACTACAAGTAATAGTGTTTCTAAAACATAACGAATAATAGAGTGAATCTTTAAATATTTTACTTATTGATTGTATAACTAAACATTCAGTAATAACAACACAGCTTGGAATCAAACCAACACAATTAATTCGAAAAAAAGCTAGGCGCCCCCATAAAGATTTTTAGAGAAATACCCAGACTTTAATAGTTACGCGTCAATAGTGCCCCAGTAAACGTTAATTCTTAAACAAAATCTTTTATTCCGGAGGGTTTAATGTGTTCTGGAACAAATGAAATCATTTTCAATCGTCTTTGTTGCCACAAAAACAATATGCCCGACTTTTTTTTTTCGACATCGTACAGCACAGGTTGCGCGGGAAACGTTAACTGTACGCCGTCCGCTCGCCGCGAGGCGTGGCAGCCCACTGGCATTTTGTCGCGCCGGGTTGCCACTTAGAGATTGGAATGTTTCGCGCGGCCGAAACGCGTGGGGATAGCCTGGCGCGGCACCATGCCAGTCTGGCGCTCTCTGTACATACTCTGTACTGTCATACACACAAAATGTAACCAATTGTGGTACAGGGATAGCTGGACATCCAATTTTTTACCTGTCTACGGTAAAGAAAAAAATACGCGATTGCAGTTGCGCACCTCCTAGTAACTTTTAACGGTCTTCTGTTCCAGAAAACCGCTAAACTGTCGTAAAAGTTATGTATACTTAAAAACTTACTATTGAAAAAAAAACTGGGAAATTAAACAACAGACCCCGTTTTAGATTGTTTGACACAAAAACCTATCCGAGATCCTTCTCCAATATTTTACTTTAGCTATAATACGCTACTTGGCCGTCATGTTTAACTCGTAGCGTCAATACTGTTCGAATAGAAAAAAAAATAGGAGACGCGCTGCACAGAAACCGGTGGAGGCAGATCATCCGCACCAGGATACAACCCTGAAGCTGACCACGAACCTCAGACATGAGGGACCGTTTCCAGAGAGAGAGACAGGAAAAAATATTATAAAATACTAAAATTGAATTGAAAATAAATGTTCCAGAGGGGCCGTTACTTCAGGAAAAATCTTGTGCTATCTGTTTGTAAAATGTTTTGTATCCGCTCATTACGCCGAGACGGCTCGACGGATTTTTATCAATTTTGGTACAGGGATAGGTAATCTAAATAAAGGATATTTTTTTACCCGTTGAAGGTAAAGAAAAATGGTTAGGCCAAGATATTACTCTATATTTACTCTACTGCCACACGTGCAAAATAGAGTTTAAATCTAAATTTGGCTTAGCTAGCCATATCCGAGCCCACAATAGAAGTCCATAGTTCTTGCATTGGGCCGCCGTTTTCGAAATCGATGAGGAGGACTATACATATGTAGATATCGGAAAGTTTCATCGAAATGGGTCTCATGTTTGAAAACAATAAACAAACCTATAAATTAGTAGACAAAACTCATTGACTTACGAATGGAGCAACTAAGAAAATACCGCAAATATGTTCTCGAATGTTCGATCAGAAAACAATGAATTCTTCCAAAGTATTTACTCAATTTTCTCGTTGAACACATTTTCACGACATTTTTCTCAAACAGAATTCTTTAGTATACGTATCCAGACGAGAAAGCTACATTTTAATGGAATATTTTAGTGAAGAGATCAGTAAAAGGGCCATTTTGTAAGAGGCTTAATTTTTTAGCGCTTCCTAAGTATTTCACTTTTTATTTTTTACATCTGTCATTTTTGATAACTTTGAGGTGGAGAATACGTGAAAATTAATCTTCATTGAAAATGCTTTTATATTTCTCGTCCAGTCCCGAGCTTAAAATATTGATTGTTTCATTATCATTATAAGCAGTTTTTTAACCAATTTCGAATGAGAAATAATAAATCCGGCCGCAATTTTATTTTTTGGCCACTTGGTCGAACTTCTTATTTAATAACTAAGCATCGGGAATATGAGATAGCCTCTAATAAACTAATTCATCTTCTTTACAACGCCATCTAAAAATGTTAAAGAAAGCATCAAGTCATAATCAACAATTATAATTACTTGTCCTTCTGATTTATACATTGCCATCTAATTTACTAACTCAGCCACGGAATTTGCAACTCATCATCATTTTTCGTTTTACGGCTTCAATACAAGCTCCTCAAAAATTATATATTCGAGCTTCAATAGACAGCATCATATATTATAACTTAACATCTAAAATAATACTTCATATTCTTTTATCATGAAAATAGCCACTGTAGGAACGATTTGGCGCGAGTGCGCGCCATGACAGCCACGGCCATTTGCACCAATCAGAGAGCGCCATTCGATTCTTGTACCGACCGACCCGCCCGTGTTTGTTTATTGTCATTCGTTCGTTCATATTGTAATAGGTTCATCTGCGTTCTCTCTAATCTAGTTCTAAGGCAGGTCCGACTTGGCTTAGGTTAGGTACGACGACGAGCGAAGCGAGGAGGAGTGTTAGGTTGAACTGCGACCCTAACCTAAAATGAGATTTAAGTTTTTTCTTTTTTTCTCTCCTCAATAGTTCATATGTAATAATAGTGGCTTTAATATACTATTTGATGACAATTTTAGGTAAATTATACGATCGATTAATGTAGGATGACTTACATTTTAAACATACTAAGTTATAAAATTAGAAGCTAAAACAGTTACTATTTTGGTGTCATATAATAATATTTTTGAAGTTTGCTATTTGAATGCATGCCTCAAATTTAGATGCTAAAAAATAATCACCATGCTAAGTTACAATTACAGTGGCTTACAAAGGAGATAACTAGTGGCTGAGATATTATTATTCAGACGCGCGTTGGTTGTGGCTGACTTAGTAATTTAGAAGGTAACTTGTTGTGTTCCGGTGTGGGGGTAAGATAGCCGGTGAAATTACTAGCATAGAGGCATTCTATCTTCGTCCTCCGGGTAGGCAAGCACTTGTGACTCCTCTGGTGTTGCAGGTGTTTATGGGCGACGGTAATCGCTTTCCACCAGGCGATACGTTTGCTCGTTTGCCCCCTATGACATAAAAAAAAAAAGAAAATATTTTATGAGGCGAATAATGCTATTAAAAAGAAGCCTGTTTAAATAGTACCCATTTCGAATTCACTTCTTTACTCGATCCCTCATTTCTGAGGATATCCTTAATCAGTTGTCTCCATCGGTCTGCATCCATTGTTGGCCTCACTTGATGAACTTTGCTTGAAGAATTGGCTTCTCTAGCCTGCCCGTCTGGCACAACTTCGCACTGAAGTACTATGTAGATAAAGACCTTCTTTCTGTACATGAGTCGCGAACCAGTGGTCAGTCCATCAAGTTGGCCAGCGACCGCGGGTTCTCTTACCTTCCCTTCCACTACGTCAACCAAGATAATAGTAAAAGTAAATTATCTCAATTTTACTACATACAAAAATACAGTGCATAAAATATATAAGTAACCACAAAATTTTGGAAAAAACTGATAAGAGTGTAGTGTTTTGACTATTGATTTTTGTCACGTCACAAGCCAGTATCTTCATAGAAATTTCATACTTGGGAATGCAAAGCCGGTTATTTTGACATAGTAAAACCGGTATTTTTTGTGGTAAAATAATCGGGTTTGGATTCCCTACTTCATACTAACGTTATTAACGTTTCAAAAAAGTTGCCGATTCTCAAGATTACTGGTTAGTAGTTTAGCATTTTTTCGTTCAATTCAGATAATTTCTTGATCATTTTGTTTCTTTTCTATAATTATAAATATATATTGTTTTCTAAAGCTCAAGTATCCTATTTTGTTTGGTTCATGATACTCATCCCAGTTTCCGCAAACACAAAACAAACCGACAATCTCAATTACATCTAATTGTGCTAGAGATTGTTTTACACGGCTATTTAAAACGATCCATGATTTAAAGATAATGTAAACACTGAACGCCATTTAAATGACGATGATCAATTTTTTTTTTGAGTGTAATAGCTTACAAATAAAAACGTTATAACTTTAGTGTAAGTGTACGTAATTACATATTATTTTTGAATTAAATTAAATTGGTTGTATAATAAAATTGTAACCTGCCATTTCACGTTTAGCAAATAAAAAGTCTATTTTACTATGCAGCCAACGTAGTGTTTTAAAAAAGTTTTTTATCACATTACGTTATTTTTAGATCATGGCTCTTTTTAAATAGCCGTGTAAAACAATATCTAGCACAACTCGATGTAATTGGAGATTATCAATTTGTTTCGTTTTTTATTTTGTTCTAAATAAATACACAGATGTGATAGATTTTTGCCGCTACTGTATTTTCCAATTCTTTCGTTATTTTAGTATTTAAATACAGCAGAGAGGTAAGCAGTGGGCTGCACCGCTCGAATGCCTATCCGAGTGGACGATTCGACGGAAATGACGCAGAAAATTGCTTAGCCTCCTCACGTGGACGCAATATCCTACGACGACTTCCAATTATGCAGATTATCTTCTCTAGGATACACTTATTACATAGTTACTTACATATATGCAACAGCTGCAGATAGTAGTCGTTACCGTGTAATTGCAGAGTAAATGACAGGTAGTTCTGGGTATTGAGGGCTTCATTTTCAGTAAGATGTTACGACGTTTGATGACTGGGTCATTCTCATTGGTCGGTGGATCGGTTGGTCATAGCGTTGACAATTTATTAGTTCATACCATTGGTTCGAACCATGGCTTTACTATTTAACATTGAGACATTAGAGGCATGGCATCAGTAACCAGGTCAGCCAGTGCATCAAACACGCGGTATATCCGCTCCATTGTGTGTGTTCTCTCTCTTTCTCGACCACATCATTTCACGCTGACGCGATCTAGTCTACTCAAGGAACTCAAACTCACCCCTGTGCGCCATCTCCTACGCAGCACATTGCAAAAACATACGATTTATTTCACCTAAACGTAAATGGGTATGCATATTTAGATATTGTATTTACACTCACGTAAAATTGTCAGGAGCGGCCCGACATGTTTCGAACTCGTATGGCATCTTCATCAGGGACTGCTACCCGTACAGCGGCGCGGTAACTTCGTCACTATTTTTTCTAATATGTCACACGCAAGTTTAGATAAATGTTTCTGTCAGCTATAGGTGTATTGCCGGACGAAAGTTTTTCCCAAAATTTTCGTGTGCGGCGCTGCTAAAGTTTCCTGGGAGTTTCTCACAAAAAGAAATACCAGCCAAAATGTCCTCAATTGTATCGGACTAGTCAAGTGGCTGCATTATAGCCAGTCGCAAGATGTTTAGTGAACGTATGTCGGGTGTAATCTGCATAATGAAAAGTCACGGGTTATAGTGTGGATCGAGCCGGACGGCAATTTCTGCTCGCGATTGTTATGGAGTCTGTGTGGACTTCGCTTAACTGAGAAACGGCATATGAGCCAGGAATCGTAACCAACGTAAGCCCTTTGAACACCGTCGCTTTTGTAGTGCGCTGCATTGAATCTGTCGGCCGTTTTTGGTTCAGTAATCCATGAATCGGCATTAAGGTTACTTTCGATTTAACTGCTGAAGGTTTTATAGGTGTAATTTATAAAGCATTACAGGGGTCGTAAGGGGTGCTTTAAAGCTAGTTATATTTCCTTTAACTATTAGGCGTTTTTAGTTACAAAAATACTACTGTGGAACTAAATTGATTCAGTCAAAAGATGCCGCTAATAGCATTTTTTTTATTTGATGTTTATCAGACAATGGAAACTAAATACCTAAGAAAGTCAATTCTTGTAAAATAAAACTTATTCATTACCTTAAAAAGAGAATGATTTTCTGGAAAAGTAATGATTTATAAATCAAATTTCATTCAACGTTTTCATCAATATTACATGTTTTAAATGGAAAATTAAATATCCCATGTTCTATTTCAGTTGGTGTATATATTATGAATCACTAGTGCTAAAAGTGCAGGCAAGTCACGTGTTGCATTAAGGTACCGCGGTATCGCCACACGTACACGGCGTTAGTGGCTTTTCTGGTACCGGCCATAGCCTTCTACGTGATAATGAAGTGGTGCAATTATATTTATTTCTTTAACGATATTTACTACAAATAAGACATCTTCTTGGCCGCGTGGCTAAAGCAAGTTATTTACATTGACAATTATAAATGAGAATGTTTCATAATGTGCTTAACTAACATCTGGGCGGTTTACGTTTCCCAAACTATTCAATTTTTCATCTTTTTTTTTTTAATTACTGTTTTTCAAACTGTTAGTGCTTTTTCACTTGGAATTTGGAATATTTATCATTTTGACCATTACGACTGCACGCGGTCCCTTATATAAAACAAATGTAACCTACAGAGATACTTCTAAACAACGAAAAATAATACTTACCGGAAAATATTTTGGTTCCACAACATTGGGAAATAACATAGTTGCAAAATGACACGGTTATTTAAAATTGTAAACAAGACAATTTCTTAGCTGTTGTAACAGTAATCAAAACTGACGGCGTGTAAGTGTGCGCCAATATTATACGGAAGAGCCAAAGTTACCCCGATTGACTGTACTTCTGGTGAGAAGTACAAACGTAAGAGTAAAAACGGTGGTTTTTATTATGTATTTGAAGTGTTTAGATTAAACTACATTTTAAAAGGTAAACGCTTTAAGATCCATCGCTTAAAGGCCATTGAAACTTAAACTTGCCCGGCTAATATACCTCGGTGCATCCAGCAAATTGGTACGTGTGATCGATTTATGTGATACGTTATGAAATAGGTTCTAGATCGGCTTGAGTTATCTTTCTGCACCTGAAAGGAGCGTCTGCTAGGTACCCAGCGTCTACACTATTCACTGGAAAATACGTAGGAAATCTTGTTTTTAGAGATTATTCCTCTTTTTATATATAAATACTCCTGAGTACGAGTACAATCGCGCCTTAAGAAAGTAGTGAAACCGATGTGGCGAATGTACCCTAAAGTTAGGGGGCGTAATTGAAACTGGAAATGCTTACTCATACTCATACTCTTTTATTAATAATGGAAACATTTATAAGTCAATACATTTTAAAGTTAGGGGGCGTAATTGAAACTGGAAATGCTTACTCATACTCATACTCTTTTATTAATAATGGAAACATTTATAAGTCAATACATTGTACAATTAATTTCTATTACTATTAAATAAATTCATTCAATAAGTAAATTAACTAACCGATATATTTACGTTTTATTTGAATTTAAATTATATTTTGTCAATATCACTTGAGGCGAAAATCGATATATCTCCATGGCATTGCTTCGTCGAATTCTGAACCAGGTCAGAGTCGAAACTGAATTTAAGTCTTTTAAAATTTACCATTGCTTTGAAACGAAAATAAGAACAATACCTTTCGATGCAGCTCTTTTGTTTAAACACCACAATGGCGATCGATCCTTGTGTACGCTGTGCATCACTTTGCCGTCTATAAAAATAAACCCAGCAGTTTTTGAATGTGTTGAAAGTATCGGCGGTGTAATGCCGTAAGTCGATAACCTGACGTGTCGAACTTTTTTCAATACCGCCACACTGAACTGTCTATTAACTTTTGAACTTTAAATTGCGAGAATTTTGCACAGATACTAAACTAATACGAGTACAGTATACAGATACTAAAATAATACTAGTACCTAATACGAGAGGGGTGAGGGAATATCTGTAATTTTAACCATTGCAAATAAAGTTAAATGGATACCAATTTCAGTGATTATCCCGCCCAGGTAGCAAACAGGCTGTATAAGTGTTTGTACAGCCATTATAACTCTAATTTAAGCTGTATAAAGGCTTATAATTGCTTATTCAGCCTGTGTGCTATTATAGGTCATGTTATTGTCATTCGAAGATGGCTGTGTGCTTAAAACGGTGATGTTTATAACAGAAAAGTGTCCGTCACTTTCTGTCAAGTAAGTAAGAGATAGTGAAAGGATAATAAAATTTATGTATCGCGTGATAAATGCAATTTTTTTCAACAAAAACGTATACAGGAGAATCTTCACTGAGAAACAAAAAATTACATGAAAATTACATGACATTATAGGGGAATACTCGCAGTGAGCTCCTTACAAGAATTAAGCCGTATTCAAACAGAACAAGAAATTGCTCCCTCATCTCTGAACACAATCGCAATAATGAACAAATAAATAATGTAAGCAGATACGAATACGTGTAAGAATCGGGATAAGTGTTCCACGACACTGGGGACGGCGGAGACATATAAATTCCAGTTTTAGTGTAACGTTACAGCTGGTTTATTGATAATAATGAAAACGTATTAGCGCTTGGGAGACAGTTTGCCACATTATTTCGTAGCATTCTGAATTCATGTCGTACTATTTCGGTCATTCGGCGTTTAGGTTTCACATTAAGGGACCTGAATGCCATGAAAGGACATGAATGTTGGTTGATATTAAGTATTTTTATGGAGTAAAATATTGTTTATATGCGAATATCTATGATGACTTCCACGTTGCATGATAAAGTAATTTTTGTTTTGGAATTTTAGTAATGTGTAAGGCAAAAACTTGATTAGAAGTAGATATGCCATTTCGGAAAAGGGACATCTCTAGTTAGAAGTGAATAAGCCGTTTAATAATTGAGTCATCATACAATCTTTTTTGTCAACACTTACTCACTAAATGAACAACAGTATTGTCAGCAAATTGTTCAATATTCGACATCAAAGTAAACGATCAGGGCGTAAAGTTATGAATAAATTGGCTACATGAAATATCAACTTGTTAGCACAAAAATCTATAGACATTCCTGTTACATGGAAACCAAGGAAGCTTGCCGCCAACGCAAACAGATTTGCCGCCCAATAGAGCGGATGTCGTCGTCGATACACTTAATCTAAAGAACGACCCATATTTTTTATATCAGCTGTATCTCGATCGCTTGTCACTAAAGCCTCCAATTATCTCCGATTGATGGTCTCCCCACGACTTGTCTCAGATCAAATTTCGACCACTTCACGCCACCCTCTAGCGTTTCTTTTATTTTTCTTCAGAAGTATTTGACAGATTTGCTACGAGCCCGCCGTCGAAAGATTTTATTGGTCGGTTATTATTTTATTTTATGGACATTCACTCTTATTTCATTGGTCCTAAGACGGAGTTACGGAATCTGTCACAGGGTTATTGAAGCACGCGTTTCGCGATTTCTGACGTTTTTATTGAATCCGATTGGATGATGACGATGTTATGGTTTCGCTATGAAGAGTAGTAAATGCAAGTTTAACAGGCAATGATTTAGGTGTTAAAATACTGAAAATAAAATCGGGTGACAACTCTCGTTAATTAATTGCATAAAAAACTTGAAGCTGGGCTGCCCGACTCATGTTTCAGCGTAATAAGTCTTTTACTTAAATAGTAATCTTTATGATTTGAATGACGTATTTTAGTTTGGTCTACTAACTTGTAGTATATGTGTATATATGTTGCTACGTACGTACCGATTCTTAGTTAAATTTTGTAAGTAAGTTCGATAAACAAAGATATATTATATTTTCTTCCGATTCCGATTTTTCGCAATTTTCAAAACAACGGAGCCTTACAGAGCCACTATAATAGTGTATAGTAATATAAAAGAGCAAGAGGCATATGTCCAGCAGTGGACGCATATATGCTGAGAAGAAGAAGAAGAAGAAGAATATAAAAGAGATGAAGTTGTCAGAAACTTTCGTAATTAGGAACTTACATGACCCAAGATTTACATTACATAACATGTATCTACTCGTAAGTATATATTAAATACGATACTAAGCTAAATTTGGGGTACCTTAATTGGGAGATTAAGGTATCTCATAACTTATAATGAAGGAAGTTTCTTGCAACGCTGAAGAAATACTTTTGCTGCGCGATCATGTTTAACAATTCTTACCAATATTATAGATTGGAAAGTATGCCATTGGTCAGACTTTTATGAAACAGCGAAGCTATAGTCGTATGTAATTTCAAGTCTAGAGACTGAAAATTTGAAAATAAACGCAGACAAAGCCGCGAAAAAAAACTGCGTTCAATAATAATAAAAGCTCAATTCAACTGTTCTCATTCTCATGCTGTCTTTAAATTATTTTCATTTTATTTTTGTCTTGAAATCACGGCAGCAGTGAATTTATTTTCAACTGTAACTCGGACAACACCAAGCACAGAAGATGGTGCAAAGAGCAACTCGAGAACCATTCAACGATATTGAATTGGATAAAATAAAAAAGTGAAGTAGTGTCGTATAGTGTTTTCGATCAAAGAAAATTACGGCGGAGCATGGTGTCCGAGGCCGCTGCTTGAGCTCTATAAAATCCCTTTTCTCGCAACATATCGTTCTTTTCTCCCTAAATTGCGGCTGTCCCGGCGCGAGACACGTCCAGGTAATAACGCAATAAACCACTGAGAGCTTCCCCCTGGAAAAGCGATCGAGTTTTCCTTCGGCCTTTTGAAAACGCGTCCCCTAAGTTCGGTTGCGTTTTTCTTTGTTGCGCGGACCTTATTTTTCAAGAGCTAGTGTTTGTTTTCGGCCAGTGCAGAGCGACCGCTCAGATAGCTCAAAAGCAGAAGGTAGTAAGAATGTATGGGGCTCTTGTGCTGTTAGTACGTTTGTTGTGGTGGCGGTGGAGTGTGCAAGCGGTCAGAGGCGACCGCGACGTTTTTCGCGGCGCGCGCTGCGCTGCGGCCATCACTTTGTGTAATTGAAAACCCGGTGTGCACTTGTGCAGAACGCCCGTTTACAAATAAATCTTTTATGGTTCCGTGTGCCGTTGATTGTCTACATTCGAATAAGAATTGTGAACATTTCGCGCATAGCTGGAAGTTAATTTAGATTATTCATTATTGACCTTCTGCAGCGATAAAATATGATTTAAGCAGCGTCTAATATAGCGTGGCACTAACGAACATTAATCCTGTGATGATATTGATTCACTTTTAAGTCCGCCCGTATCGCATCATTATCCCTGTTTTCTATTTATTCTTCTTTCACGCACTAAAAACATAGGATCAATGTGATTTTGTATACAAGGAGTATGAGTCAAAAGCTTTGTCTTATATTTTGCACAAAACTCTGTTCTGGAAATATAAAAAGCGACAAATAAAAAATATTATTCGACGGAAATCTTTCGCAAAAAATACTTTCATGAAACTCAACCGTACGCCAAAAACAAAACTCGAAAAAATAACATTCTGCATAAGTGCAGAAAACTACAATTTATCCAATCGCTAACAGAGACTTATTTCTAACATTTCCTGCACCGAGAATTAACTAAGTAAATCCTTTGTAGCCGGCAAAGTAAACTAAGATCGCCAACTCGTTGATCGGAGTATGAAACTCACTAAAAGCGGATTTCCATTTAGTCTCCTTTGTCAACTGTTCCTTTTAATTTTGATGAATAAAGAAAATTATTTATTTGGAGCTGCTAACGGTGATTTATTCTCCCCGTAACGGACGTTTGTAGGCTATCTTTGTCCCGCGGGAAATTCCTTTTTTATAATTTCTTGTCCTGTGCATTTAGGCCGGATTTAGTGGGATTAGTGAACATTTGTTTGCTTTATGCTTCTTTCGTGTGAACTCAAATTCAACTTACACGGTGTGTTAAGTTGCATTTATGGCCTTTCTGTGTTTTGCAGACTATAGAAACAGTGTCATTGTACAAGAAAAACGGCTGAGCTGGGGACCTATGATGCTTGCGTTTATCAAGTGATAAATAAGTGACAAGCATCCGTCACTCACACTCGCATTTTGTCAAAACGTGACGGATGCTTTGTCACTAATTTATCGCGTGATAAACGCAACCAGCATAGGCCCCCTGGTGTGTCTTTTTGACATCTTTGTATTTCCAAGTTTGTTCAGTGACATATTATTATACACGATTTTTGCTAGTTATATGAAACGGTTATATTGAAACAGAATTATTTTTCGTCGAATGATTCATTTCGCCGAATTTTCACTTCGCAGATTTTTATCCTCTGTAGTCAAAACAATTACATTATTCTTGCAAGTATGATCCTATTGATTAGGGTTTGTTTCATAACAAAGTTAAATCATTTACGATTTCAGAGAATGCAGAGAACCATTTTGCTAGGTCTGGTTTTTCTTCTTAGTAGGTATATGACTATTCTACCAAGTAGAAAAACCAGACCATAGCAAAATTTTGATAGTATTTTTTAGATTATATAATTTACTTTTTACATTGTATAATTTATTTACACCTCGTATAATTCAGCCCAATTCAGTAAATATAAGGCGAAATATATTTAATAACAGTATAATAACAATTTATTTTCTTTTTCACAGGTATGTCCCAACTTTTAGTGGTTTGTGGTGAGTAAGCAAAATGGCACCAGAGAAGTGACGCCCACCAATACAAAAGGATTACATCGCTATTAAACTTGTAAAATTGTCGTAGAACTTATAAGCGTTGCCCCGTAGGCCCCGTAGCAGACTCGTAGCGTAGCTGTCTAACATCTCTAAAAACGGAACGACATAAGTGTGTATGAAGGTTAAATGTACATAATACGTTATTTTTGTGGTGCGGCATCGCAGGCCGTGTACTAAATCTTTTAATCTCTTTACAATGGTCCAACGTCATAAATTTGACATCTGTGACTTTTTTATTACGATATTCGAACGTGTCCCTCCCAGAGGTATGATAAAATCGTACTTTATAGCGGCGGCTCGGCTCTGTTCATTATTTTATTTTGTTTTATAGATTAATTGCCGTTTAAATTCAGGGAAATGAAACGGGTAATTGGTTTTTAGATTTGTATTTTAAATTGCATCAGCGGTGTATAATGAGGTTTTAATTGGCCTTTAACTTATCATTATTTTCATCTCATTGAATATAGGTAATGACACAAAAACTATGTAAAAAAATGCATACACAAGGAATAAAGGATATTTATATAAATTTTGACGAAACTTATTAATGAATGAGTTTTGTCAAAATTATGGTTTAAGATGATTATTTGTCATGTTTACAAAATCACTTACTGAGAAAAAAAAACATTATTGACTTAAACCTAGGGAAAAAAGGGTAACATGTAACATACAAAGTGACCGAACATAATCTCGTCAGGAAAAAGGGTAAACGCACAAAGTATGGTAAACGGCAGCAACTAATGCATCATATCATTGTAATGACTTGATAATGGCTTGGTTTGGTAAGGGCTTGATATAATATCCTGAATATCTTTTAGGATTTATTGATTAATTATACCGAGACAGTTTTATACGCAATTCGTTAGGAATTTTAGCAAGTGTTTAAGCAAAAAATATACATTTAAAACGGCAAACAAAGAAGATTGGAAGGTAAATTACTAGGGTTTTCAGTGCCGCGAATGTTTACTGTAACAAATCCCGGAAATCCCAGGATTTTTGAGACTCCGTACTAAATTCCCTGTTACTCCAAATCCTTTAAATCATGGGAGTCTAGATTAAGGTTCTAGCAACACCGGTTTCAGTTGCTGGCTGTACAATCAGCATTAAAAACAGCTGTCAATTTTGCTACTAGCTTATGTCAAATGATATACTAAAATTTTCATTTACTGTTGATGCTGTCTGTACAATAGGCGATACACGTGCGGGTATTTAAAGCTAAATCCGGCGGACGAGGTTTATCCTTATGGACTAAACCTAATTGCTTTATTTAATACATGATACAAATTACTTAAATTATTTTTAAGCGCTGGTCGCAAAACATAAATTAATTCAAGGAGTAATTAGTGATACTGAATTCAAACATGTCCAGCGATATTCGACTACGAGGTGAGTACACCCGTTTTGTAATATTTTCATAAGTCTTATACTCGCAGGGGTATCCTATGTAAAATTTGACAAGATGTAGCAATATCTCTACGTTAAAATGAAAAATATGGACTTTTATCGATTTTTAATATTCAACCATGCACCTGAAACAATATTTAACCCATCTAAAGATATTAAATAAATCAGAAATCATAAGAAAGTCATTGTAATTTTCTCAATTTTATGTTTAAGAATAATATTCAATCAGCCAAGGTAATAAAAAAATATATGCCTCATTCATAAAGGCATATTATGTATAAATGGTCAATATTTTGTATCATAACACCAATACGTAAATAATATTACCATTTTTTTCCCAAATAATAAAAGAAGTTTCGGGTTACTGTTCACATTAGGGATTCAATACGTTTTCGCTGGCAAGTGGTCCCATTCAGCCGAGTGCATGAATAGGTAATATCCATCCGCTAACTGGGGCCGCATCGTGAGTCGGCAACTCTGTCAAATCGAAAGCAACAACTGACAAAGTATACTTTCCTTCCTTGTATGTAAAAACAGTTTTCTATGTACAGGGAGGGAACATAATTCGAAAACATTTCAGCGCGATGCACTTTCGGGCATTGAAAATAGCGTCATGTACCTAACGGTCCGCCAGTTTTGACACAGGGGTAGTATTGATAAGTGACCATAACACCACAATTTGTACAATGGTGGAATCTATGAATATCTATCCGCTAACTGGGGCTGTATCATGAGCCGGCAACTCTGTCAAATCAAAAGCAACAACTGACAAAGTATACTTTCCTTTCTTGTATGTAAAAACAGTTTTCTATCTACAGGGAGGGGTCATAATTTCACAAAAACTCTTAACAACGATATATGTCCTGTTTGCACATTGATTGATTAATTTCTAAATAGAGCGAGTTCATACAATTCCTACTTGCGTTTAAGAAATTAATGTATGTGCGCGCACCAATCACCGATCAATGTGTAAACAGGTCATAACCCCTAACATGCGTGTGTTTTTTAAATGTGAGTATAGTACTACCAAATTTTTCTGTAAAACTGCAGAATTAGGTTTAGGTAGGGTTTAGGTAGGAATTAGGACATTCATTGTGGCGACACCCTTCAGTTCACAAAAAATTGGTCGCACTAGTACCTAAATTTGATAGCTGTTATCAAATCCAAACCTCTTACCACAATGTCATCGTCCCATCGCCTCTAAACGTTACTTTACGAGTTTTCTTTGTATTGAAGTTAATTAAGTTGGGTCGGCAAACTTCGCTCCCCATTAGATAATCAGATCGTCACGTGTTACTATTACCCTGCGGGTCTTATCGTGGATTAAAATCAACGGTCTTCGTAGTTTAAGTGTATAATATAATTACTCGTATGTTAATAAACATTTATCTTTGGAATTAATGGAATTGACGACTCGTAGTGGCAATTTTAGATCAAGAAAAGTTACAATGTTATAATATTGTATCTGAAATATCATCACATCGCTTACAACTTACGAGTCTTACGACCCTCTTATCTATCCATCTACCAGCCACAGAAGACTACCGCAGAACATAGGCCTCCCCCATAGCTCGCCAGAAGGTGCGATCCTGTGAAGATCGCATCCATCGACTCTAACGACCCTAACGAGGTCACCTATCCACCTAATCGGGGGACTTTCTTATACGTATTCACCACTCCAGGACTTTGCTGCCCCAACGGCCATCCGTTCACTGGGCTATATGACCCTCAGCCATAACTTAACACACAATATGTTCTCCTTTTTGTTCCATTGCCACACTAAATACATTCCGTACACAACCTTCATCTCTTCTATACGCAACGTGCAAAACTTCATTGTATTTCTCCTAACTGTCACAAATCGCCAAGCCGAAAACACTTCAAGTAATTTGTCACACAAACACAAGTAACACTCATAATCATAAACGTCTCACATAAAAACGTCACTCGGCCGCCTGTTAATCTACCATTAGTTACCGAGAAGTTGTTTCTAACAAAAATATACTCCGCTATCGCGACACTCCTAATGCCGCCTTTTCTTCCCGACTCCAGCATTTTTATGCTCATCCGCGGAACTTTTGCAATCCACTTATTTATATCAGCCGTGAAGCGCTAAGCAAATACAAAAAGTTTTTCGTGTTTAATTTGCACGCTCTAAGGATATTCATTGAATTTTTTCACCCCGAATCGCTTTAAATAATCCAAGGGAATGCGTATCTTGTGTGACTTCTTCCTCTGTACGATGTTTAATTTGAGTTAATGGATTTATTTGGTACGGCATCAAGGGGTAGGGAGGACGAAAATACGTGCACTTAGTGTAATTATTACTCGCTTAGTTTTGTAATGCTGTTGATATTGGACGCGACTTTTGGGAGTGAATGAGAGACACAAATACATTAGTATATATTATGTAATGTAGATGAATGGGTCATTGTCAGATTTGGGTTCGAGTCATTCCGGTGAACATATGCGAAATTAAGGATTCCAGGGCCTAATTTTCTCATAAAACTCGTATGTAAATATGTAGGTATAGTACGTGCCTAATTTGCTTCTGGAGGATCAAAGTCTTAAGAGTTCGATATTGATTATATGCTCACTCTGTGAGATATCATACCGCGATAGTACAAATGTATATTTAAAATTTTAAATGTATTCAAAAAAATACTAAAAAAAAATAAAAAATAAACTGAAAAACCAAAAATAACCCGATCATGTACAGATTATATTTAAATCACTTTTGAAGTCTATACGCATTTAAATGGGACCACACGGGAAGTACTAGCTTTCAAATAAAAAAAGAATCATCAAAATCGGTTCACCCAGTCGAAAGTGTTAGTTGCACCGCCCACAACTTATCTGCTTTGCCCGATGGTTGACTGGTAGAGAATGCCCAATGGCATTAAGTCCGCCTTTTGTACGATCTGTTTTTCATTTGTGCAATAAAGATTAAATAAATAAAGTCCTGAGGTAACGCACATAAAAAAAATACAGTCGAATTGAGAACCCTCATCCCTTTTTTGAAGTCGGTTAAAAAGAGAATGTCACTAAAGAATTGATCTTCCAAACACCGATAAAATCATCTAAGCATCTAATGTCTTCTTGCATTGCCTTTAACCCTCCATTTATTTCTTATTTATTTACTAAAAGATTTTGGTGGCTGAATTTATTCCATGAATTATCACATAAAATTGTCAAAGACCTCAAGCGCGTAGATGTTTACATACAAATACTATTTCAACAAACTCCGTACACTCCTAACATAAATTTTACACATGCGTCGTAACAACAAAGGCGCGGCCTCTTTAAATATTCCTTTCCTTCATAATCAAAGTGCTGCGTTTGGGAGATAAGAATTCCCAGCGCGCACAACATTAACTACGGATGTATGGAGACTACAGAACGAGAATAATTTCACTCAGTTAGCTATTTATCAAAATCCCCTCGAAAGAAGGCTTACCCAATTTCACTGGCACCGCAACGGTACGCACTCTATAATTTATGCACATAACACGGGATACACGATTCAGCAAAGCGACAGTCGTTTGTAGGAATACAATTTTATTCGGATGTTGTAAAATTTGGTGTACGAGTACATTGTGTTGGAACTTTAGCGATATAATGAGAAGGGGAGGTGAAAGTTTGGCAAGGTTAATCGTTATTGGAAACAGTAAAGGCAAAAGATCACGTGGTCGGTCCCTAGTACGAAGAACTCGCCAGCTTAAAGACTTCTTCTCAAGAATTCCACGATGCAGTGAAGAAAGAGAACCGGAATCGATAGAGAGAGATCATCCGTTCTAACGACAACCACCAACCACGCCGTCGAAGGGTATTTCTAGGGCTGACTGTTTTTACGTCTACTACTCTGAAAAGCGATATATGCGATTGCTGCACATGAGAGGCAAACGAGCAGAATCGCCTGATGGTATGCGATTATAATGTCGATGTTTCGGACAGATGTATTAGAAAAGTCGAATTTAGTACTTAGTTATGAGTTCACGTCAGTTGTTGTTTTCATAGTCTCAGTCAGTTTCATATTATTCTATCGCCTATTGTTTACCTCTATTGTAATCTGTGTTTGTATTTCTTTCTTGTTGAGCTGTGCAGTAAACAATATTATATCTATCTAGGTATTACCTGAGAGTTCGTCTAGTATTTTTTGTTCCAAGTTCCAGTTGAAACGGAAGATGTGTCTCAAAGTCAATAGAATATTCATAAAGAATACATTGAAATAGACAACAACATCCTTACAAAAGTATCGTACGTAGGACGTAAGTCAGCGCCTCGCGATTCCCCCTTACTCAGCCGTTCGTGGCAATAACAGTGAGTTTAGGAAAATTTTCTGCTGCCTTAAGATTCTTGCATGAAAGAATTGTTAGCTTACGCAAATCCAGGGACATCCACGATTTCATATTTGCTTAATCTTTGACTTATAATACACTTCCATCAAAGACTTCAGGAAAGGGATAACTTTTATGGGATTATATAAGGTTGTGATTTTTTGATTTTCATATACCTAATATAAGGTGTGTAGCCATTTTGACATTTATATTCCGACCAATGGGTGAGTAGGTCAATACCTACTCACGGTAATATTGTTAAGCGGTCAATACCGCTTAACAATATTACCTTCTGTGTTAAAACTAACCAACCTATAGTCAATGTCGATTCAAAACAAAAACCTGGCCAAGTGCGAGTCTGACTTGCGCACCGAGGGTTCCGTTCAAAAACTCACTTACTTTACTTACTTAAAGTTAACGCAACCGATCACGTTTGTTGTATGGGAGACCCCTTAAATATTAAATTTATTAAGTTTTTAAGTATTTGTTCTAAAGCGGCAACAGAAATAAAATCTATGAAAATTTCAACTGTCTTACTACCACGGTAAAGAGATACAGCCTGTTGACAGAAGGACGGACAGCGGAGTCTAAGTAATAGGGTCCCGTTTTTTACCCTTTGGGTACGGAACCCTAAAAAACATGCATTTCACTAAGATTTCCTCCGCCAACGCAGTGGTGGGCACCTTCCAGTACCTACATAATAAAAAAACCTTTACTATAATAAATAAATAAATATTAAAGGACAATCTTACACCGCCTGTTGTTTACCTCTGTCTGTTATTTGAATGTATCTCATGTTGTGTTGTATATTCCTTGATGTTGGAGGTGTGCAATAAAGAGTATTTGTATTTGTAATCTTACACAAATCGACCTAGTCCCAAACTAAGTGCTATAGGTACATTAGTGAAATACCACAGTCCACCAAGTTACTCGATCATTGAAATCGGGGCTAATGTGATCGCATCCCGTGCCCCATCACTTATTCAGGGCCCATGAATACTTAAGTCAATTTACTAGTCGCAGACCGAACAATCTCCCCGGTTAATGATATTGTACTTATTGCGTTTCTGCTTTTGTTTACCCTGGCCACAACGCAGTACCGTGGTGGAATTAGCCATTTATAAGTAATGGAACGATAGGATTGCATTGAATGTGTTATTCGTATTTTAAAATGTATTGCGTCGTAAGTCGTCTTAGCTGAAAAGAAAGAAATACGCAAAGAATGCAATAGGTATAAACATCTGTACTATGATTATTAATAATTATTTTAAGTGATATGTCTATAGGTATATTGATAATAAAAAAAATTAAGATATTTTTAGACATGTTATTTCCTGTCAAATTATACCTACAACTACCGTCAGGTGATAATACCCCCAGTGTCTTTCTCGAGACAGCGCATCCAAAGTACCAGGCGACCATAAACACCTAGGTGTCAGAAGAACTAACTCCAGTTAGACGGTATGCTCGTTAACAGACAGAAAAATTAAATGTATTTACTATTGACCTATTTTATTATTTTTCTACATCTGGGAATATGTGTATCTCAGCAGCCTGCGCCAAAACGATGCAATAACAGCGCACCCACATAAATATATGATATTTTACAAATATTACTTCCTCATTTTCAAGAAGTTTAACTACTGAGGGTAAATAGAACCTTTGTACTTACTCGTAGATAGTTAAGAGGCCTTATTACTTTAATTTTTTTTTTTCATAATATGACAAATCTATTGATAATTTCAACCAACTTTTTGAAGTGAATAATACCTTTCCCCAAGTTCTAGGTTGTAACATAGCTATTTCATGCTTTCATTGCGTGCAGTCGAAAATAAGTTGAAAAAACTAATTTTCCGCGTGAAATTTGTAAATTTCGAGTAGTTTTTGAAACAAAAATTATCAATGAAAAATTCTAATTGTAGGTTTCAAATATATACCAATAAATCTCAATAGCCCTGTTCTAGGTAGTAACACCAATAATATGTTAAGAAACATGTTTTATCATAGACAAAAAATGTCTAAATCAAATCAGCATTTTAAAAGAAATGAGGCCTCTTAAGTCTTAAGTATAAAACCCCTAATGTCTTTCGTAAGACAGCGCATCCGAAGTACCAGGCGACCAGAGACACGTAGGTGTCAAGCACTAACTGCAGTTAGATGGTATGCACGTACAGCGTTCATTAGCGGACAGATGCGTCTGCAATCGGAATTCGATCCCACCGCTTTACTCCGGAACAATGTTACGGGACAGGTTGTAATTGACATCTGTTTCGAATTACGTGGTAAGGGTTACATTGTTTCATGGTAGCCTAGTACTTTTTCAACCATGACGCAGTTTTTGAAGTATGAAAAAATGTATAAAAACGGTATAAATTTTTCCTTTTGTCTTTTTAGTTTATTCAAGTTAACGAGGAATAAAATGTCGGTAAGCTTACTAGTTGGGTTTAGGCTTTTATTTTGTTATTAGAACTAAGGCAAGCCGTAAATAGGTATTAAGTTTAATAATATGTAAATTTGTATTGAAACATTGAATATAAAAAGTATTTATTTATCATTTATTTATCTTTTTTTATCTTTTTATCTTTTATCTTTTATCTTATCACTAGAAGTTGCCCGAGAATTTCATCCTCGTGGAAGAAAAAGTTATATTCATAACCCTCCTTCTTGCTTCTCCGTAGTCGGATAAAAAGTATCCCACCTACGGATGCGCATCTACCTGAATATCAAAAATGTTATAATCGGTCCGGGCGGCGTGATGAATGGATAAAGATTTCATTTTTACCATTTTATTATTCAATATAACACATATTTTAAAACGAACGTCGACGCATTCATAAACAAACACGGGTGTAAAATATATTCGCAATGCCTGATAATCTCAACTAAACTAGCACATGCATTTCTAGGCACTACGTACGCTGCGTAGCAAAGCGAAAGATCTAGATTCGTCGCGTGTTTATCTCATGGCACCTTCGCTCCACTGGCCTGCGAAAGCGACGTTTCCAGTACGATTATTATATGTAACAACCTTAACTCTGTCGAGAAAATGCACTAGCTGAATGCTTGTTATAAAGAATAAAAAATAAAAAGGTTTTAAACACATTTGACGTACTGGCTGATTGGCAACATTTATTTCAAAGCCTATAAAAAAATAAGAAGGCGCGGCCGTCATTTATTTCCTGGCCGCGTGGGTACATTTGTTATGATTTCTCAAACGTCATTCTTCTTTCGGACACTCATCTGTAACTATGCTGTGCTTCACTTAACTTACTTAATTATTGTTTCTAAACTATTTTTCTTATACTTGTTTCGCGTGTTGAGTGTACTGTGGATTGTGGAGTGAAAATGGTGTTTAGTTTGCGTGAAATAATGTCTCGTCTTCGCTACATCCACGACGAACGCGACAGCGTCGACCAAGTAAGATTCTTCAAATATATTTGATAAATTATGTACATTTTATCATAACAATATGGTTTCTATATCGATCTCATTGTGACTGCTTTTACATAAATTATGCTGGGCATCATTGATCACTTTTGACAACATAATAAATAACGTTCCCTGTATTAGGCAGCACAAAAGATCTGAATTCGTTTAGGAAAAAGCTAAAGACTGTTACTCATCAATCAATGCTTCGTAACAATAATTTGACGGGTGATAGGTATAATGTTACATAACGTTTTCGTAATACGTGGAAGTTGGTTGTTTCCGATGTTTGGACATTGTAATTTTTACTAAATTTATATTATTACTTATTAGGTATGTTGTTATTCTAGAACATGAATGGTTGGTTGTTCATCTTGATTTTGATTGTACGTAAAGTAAATCTCTCTTTGTTTTAATAGAATACTTTAATCGATTCTGTTTTTAATGAAAAAATACCATATGCATATTAAAATCGACGCAAAGGTAAAATGAAGAAAGAAAATGTTTACGTGCATACAATCTTGTTTACTCGTTAAAATAAATCAGTCTTATGTTATTGTCAACTGATGTTATAATTTTTTGTATATTTTTACGATTTTTTACAACAGTCATTGATCGCAAGAGACTAAAAGACTTTGATTACCTATGACGGACTCGAAATTTCGGGGATAAAAGTAAAAATAGAAATACCTTATACGCAATCAAACGTCACTCGAAATGCGGCATGAAAGCAAACTTTTCACAAATAGTTTTAGTGATATAGACAACTCATCCTTACTTATCGTATAAACATTAGAAAACGCACAAATAGCTTATTTCTTTTTAAAAGAGAACTAGTTTAAAACACCAGCATCTGGGGGCACGGTAGTGCCCCCGCCAAGACGAGCAAAAAAGAAGCGGGGCACTACCTACCTTTTCTCGAACCGTTTCGTCTAATTTTCAAACCGTCATAGCTTCGTCCCAGTTAACACCAGAGCGCCCAAATTCACAGGTTAAGATGCAGTTAGGGAACATATAAAATGTACCTAATTTAATTGATCTAGCTTTTATACTTTAGGTTTTATTGGTACCTAAAATACGCCGATTTTGCCACTCACTCACTGACGTATCAAAACCTCTGGGGTACTTCCCGATGAGCTAGAAAGCTGAAATTTGGTATGTAAGCTAGGTTTAGTACACAAACAATAGAATAATTCTGAAACTTGGAACTTTTACCCCCCGACCCCTTAAACTAGGGGATGGAAGTTTGTATGAGACTTCTGCAAATTTTAATACTAGAGGTCTGAAAATTGATATAGGGACTCCTTGTTATTAATAATAAAATACGTATTCTAGGATTTTTAGAAAATCACCCCCCACCCTTTTAATAAGGGGATGAAAGTTTGTATAGGTTTTCCATAATGGGGGATAAAAGTGTATATATATGGGGCTAAACGTAAGTACTTATTTCTTAAATACACAATTATTACTACTTACTTAGAAACGCTACAGTACAAAAAAAATAAAAAACCTAAAAATTAAAAAGTACCTTACAAAAGAAATGAGATCCACCAAAACCATTCCATGTAAAATTGACGGCCAAGACTCACATGCTCATAACGCTTTTGCTATTATTACTACTTACTTACAGACGCTAATGGCCCAAATAAATGAAAAAACTAGGGCACCTTACAAAAATAAATGAGATCCCACCAAAAACATTTCATGTAAAATTGGCGGCCAAGACTCACATGCTCATAACACTTTCGCTGTAAAAAAGTCATCAGATCCCTGGAACAGCCAAGCCCCTAAGCCCTGGGTTTACTAATCCTACACCTTGGCTTCAAAGGTATGGCTTGGCCGTTTCATAAATTACCGTAAATAAGTCTAATGGACTGTCCGACCTATATGGTAAGGAATTAAGTTTATATATATTATCATAAAGACATAAACTTAACTTCTTGATATCGTATGGGCCAGACGGTCCGTTGGACTTATTTACGTTACTTTATGAAACGGCCAAGCCATACCTTTGAAGCCAAGGTGTAGGATTAGTAAACCCAGGGCTTAGGGGCTTGGCTGTTCCAGGGATCTGATGACTTTTTTACAGCGAAAGCGTTATGAGCATGTGAGTCTTGGCCGCCAATTTTACATGAAATGTTTTTGGTGGGATTCACAATTCCTCCTTGCACTAATGAATACGGCAACAGAGTATGGACGCAGGCCTTACCACGCGCGTTGAACAGACTTCCATGTGATTACGATTATGATAGTAAATCTACTAAACAAGTTATACTCGTAACCTCGTATAAAAAAAATGTTAATAGATAGCCTTCCCGATTAGTAAGTTTATACTTGAATATTGCAAATTTGTCAAATTAAAAAATTAAGATAAGAGTCTAAGCTGAAATTTTATGTCAGTTTATTGAAATAAACAGTTATTATTTTTTTTTAAATATCAACGACCAGCTAAATGAATATAATTCAAACAAAATTGAACCATTCAATATTGCTAATCAATGACGTCTCGCGTTTCCTCTTTAGTCAAAATAATACGAAGCCACCTTATATACGAGTAGGAACTTACATCATCCTTAATACCCGAGGGAGATTCGTCGTCTCACGGCAAAAACATTAATCACTAAATGGTTGTGTTGGCAACACCTGAGAAGTGTTTCAGAGCACCTACCACTTTTATGCTACCGTATACTTGTGATATACTTTTGCGGCCAGTCATGGTTCTGCTAGTTTGCTACCGCACACAAAGCAGTAAGTAAAACAAATGGAGGTGTTTTCCGTTTCGAGAGTTTCTTGTGTGAGTTAGTTCTCGTTGCTAGGATTATGTTGTGTGCGAAACATTTTAACGATATGACAAATGTGCAAGGTGTTTAAGATGTTTCGGCAAACTTAGGTGCTTGTAAACAATGTTATACAGAAGTAACGTTGGTAACTTAATTAAATTGATTAAGGGCGTTCACTTCAATGTTATTTCATTCACTGCAATTTAATGTGCACATAAACAGGTTCAACATTCAGAACACTTATGTTCATGTAACATAGGCGAACGTATCCCTATTAGGGTTCTCTTCCAGTTAACCTTAAAAGCATGAAGTCCGCTATGATGATGGGTATCACAAGCATCGATTTAAAAAAAGGTATAAGTAATTTTAACATAAAATTGCTTAATCAACATAAGATAATGTATGAAATACTTTAATCAATTAATCATATTGCTTATGAATTATTAATGAAGTCAAGGATCTCGCGATAATGCACCCTCCACTGGGACGTGCATACAATATCAGTCAATTATCAGTAATTATTGAATTGCACGTGATAATTAGTGAATTTGATTCCAGCGCATTGACACAGTAACATGCCATTACGATGTCCTAATGAAAATGATTTTCTATACTATTAGATTATATACTATACAAATAAATTATATTTATGGCACACTAAATACATTTCCAAAGAAACAAAAATACCTATATTAAAAAAATTAAACTGATTATTTGAACATAGTGCCTATTAACAAAATAATTTTTCAGTTTCTCCACTACCCAAAGGTTGTCTGGAAGAGATCGCTCTTTAGCGATAAGTCAGCCTGTTGTTTACCTTTAATTGTAATTTCTTGCATTGTACTTCTCCTTTATGAAATGATTTTTTTCCCAATCGTGTTAGCACAATGGATTCCACCGAGATATTTCTATTTCATTCCAACTGCGTAGTATTTTTTACGAAATGCCTGAACGCAAACCTCCCATGCATTTATTTTATTAAAAACAAACCGATCGTCTAGATTTCCAAGCACATATCAAATATTTTGTTAGCTAACTACATGAAAAGTGCAATCCGGATTAATAGAGCATAATCCAGCGAGTGGCTTTGTTAGACAAAAGTCATAGCCCACATAAATCAAACAACAGTGCAAGTCCGGAAATTGATACCGTTCTGACGGACCCGGCCAGTGTGTACAGCGGGTATACGCTGCCTAGGTATAACTAGGGTTGTCGGATCCTAAAACACAAAGTAAACGCAGTGAAGAAGGTTTTTGTGGTCTTCGCAATGGCGTTGTAACTGCATTTCATTGGTTGTTCGTGTAAAATGGACAAATTCTGAATTTATAGAGCCATATCTGTGCCGCGCGGTGTTTCCCGTTCATCCCACGGGAACAATAAATTTTTTGGGATAAAAAGTAGCCTATTTGTTAATCCAGGGTATCAGCTACCTTCATACTAAAATTCTATCAAAATTGGTCCAGCCGTTTGAGCGTGAAGAAGTAACCAATTCCAAAACCTTTATAAGTAACTAGCTGTGCCCCGCGGTGTTACCCGCTCATCCCACGGGAACACTAAATTTATTCGGGATGAAAAGTATCCTATGTCCTTCCTCGGGTCTCAAACTATCTCCATAACAAATTTCATCTAAGTCGGTCAAGCGGTTGAAGCGTGAAGAGGTAACAGACAGACAGACAGACAGACAGACACACTTCGCATTTATAATATTAGTATGGATATTAGTGTGATAACTGATAATCTAGCTCTTTTGTTAGACAATTCTAACGGACCCGGCCAAAATGTGTATAGCGGGCACAGAATACGCCCTAGGTAAGGGTAAAAAGGGTAAATGTAGGGGTAGGTTTAGGGTTGTCAAATGTAATACAGTAGGGTTGACAATAGCGGAGGGCGGAGCGTAGTGAGCTCGTTTTAACAGTAATAAAGCGTCGTCTCGTCAAAAAGTGGATTTCTGCATTAAAATCCTTCTTTTCAACCCATCAGCTCTCCTTCATAAGATTGTAATTTGGCAACCCTACGTATACCTAGTCGTATATAGCGTAAGTTATGGAGCTTAGTGCCGTGTCGCTAAAACCGGAATCGCTTTTAGCAAAGCAACTTTGTCCATCTGAACTGCTATATAATGTAGATGAGGATTGGATGCTCCTGCGCTTAGTTTCAGCGGTATAGAGATATAAAATAATTCAGAAGCCGGCAAATTGAGTAGGTACAGTGGAGGAAATTGAAACAAGTAACTTTTTCGTTCTGGTCACTATGTCAATAAGGGGCAAAAATATATGCAATCTGAAGATTCCTTTACTGTATTTAATATTTAAATTTACAGATAGTTCTTTTAATGCGCGTTTCTTAACATATTGGTTAAAATCATAACTGCCGGGTAAAAAAATGAGTGGCTTTCACAGCATATCTTACGAGTAACTGTCTGGTAAATTTTGTTACTATAAATTGTAATGAAAAATAAATAGTTTAAATAACGTGAAACAAAGCATTTGTACTACCTACATGCAAAACAGAATATTATCTTTATATTAGGTTTTGGTTCTCATTTTAAATAGTTAAAAAAAAATCTCATCTGTGGACTTTGGTTTCGTAACCAAAAAAAAAATTGTCAATGATTAAACTTTTTATTCATTTTACAGTACGGAAATGTAACCCTGCATCAAATTATTGTATAAACCCCAATGTTTTAATTGAACCAGTTCTCGTTTTCGTGCTTAATTAATCAGTCACTGAATGCGTCTACTGTTACTGCTACCTAATTGAAAACCGATCCAAGCCTCGCAACTTCATTCCCCAATCCACTCTAATCGCAACTGTTTCGCGAGCCAATTTTAAATTTCACCCACTGAAACTGCGGAAAGCATTAAACGTTAATGCACCAACAATATTCCCTGGGACGAGCATCGTAAAAACTTTGCCCACGACCGCGGCGCAAATACAGGCGACGTCATGCACTTTGACATTGTTTTAAAGTAAATTTCAATAACCATGACTGACAAAAGTCCGTTTAAGTTGCAGTTGGTACACTAAAGTTGACGTTAATTTTAATTGGTTACTTTTTGTTTAAAATTTATCCATTAGGAAGTTCAAGTTCTTGGAAATATAAGCCAACTTAGACATAAAAGTCGGTGTTTATCAGTAGCAACTGTTACAAATTACTTTTTGTTGACTGGCATACTTCAATTAAAATGTTTCGTAAAGTTTAAGCTACAATATATACGGCTTACGAAAGCTATCTTGTCATAATACATGCTTCTTTCATGTTCGTTTATATACTATCGTACCCGTATATCTGGTATAAAATTGTTGTCGTCTCTCGAAGTGCAGGCTGCAGTCGAAAAAGTTGCTGCACCTGTAGCAAGTTTAACCCAACATTTATGTTGCCATCGACACACAATGTCGAGTTTACAAAGTTCGCCAAATAGTTACGAAGCGATGGATGTCTAAGTGAATATGGAGGTTAGAAGAATTCTTGAAGTATACTTCTAAAACCGATAGTTTAGGTGATTGAAATTCTGAGAAAACTTATCCGAAGATTCGTTTTTGATTTGAATTGTTGCAATTTTAGTAACTGCTTGTATATTAAATACAAAAACATTATTCTCGAGTAGGCTACAAGGGCTCTTTTACATGAAGATTGTGTGTGATATGCAGGGTTCGTAAAATGCGATCAAAATTAATTGAAGTCTCACTCAGTGACCTACGTAATTTCAATCGATTTTGCTAGCATTTTACGAAACCTGGTGATATGTTAAATATAAAGATGCAGTGCAGAAAATACCTTTAATCCATAAATAATACCTCAATGTTTAATCCAATCAAAATCGGAGATGCTTGATCCAGTAAAGATGCACGCAGAGCAGTTTAATCGAAACTAGTACTAACATCGGATAGTTTGCATTTAGAGCGATGTACTGTGCTGTTTAAAAACTAAAAAGCGGCGCTCAAACGGGCTGCACAGTCCAACAAATCTCCAGTAGCGTGCCGAGGATTAACTCGCCAGCGTTCACATTCCACGTGTTCAGTAGTTACGGGCCCAGTAATTGGCATTCACTGCTGGCCGGTACGACGGAAATTAAAAGTCATTGTATTACCATCCACTCATAGATACAACCTGATACTCAAAGAACGTTAACAAACGAGATTCACAATCAACTACATAATTACAGTGTTAATATTTGCGCACTGAAAGTTTAAACATGCAAATTGCACACTTTTCCACCGATTCATGTTTTGAGTTAAAAACGGTCGACAAAGGCTGCTCGTAAATGTTTACCCGACACATTGGTCGCTGTGTGCATCAATTAAAAATATATTACTTGCTGGGTTGGCTTCCGTCCGTTCGGAACGGTGGCTGGCGCTCGCTGCCTGTTCGGACCTGCGAGCTGAAATGGCCGGCGGGTGATGCCGCCAAGCGTTTTATTCATCCTTCGCGCTAAATTAATATTTGGTACTTAACGAAGGATGAATATTAGAATGGAATACGAGTATTTTCGTTAGAATCTTATTTAAAACTTTCGTGAGACTTAATAGTTATTGCATTAAGGGGTTTACACTCACGCGAGATTGTCAGAAATGGCCCGACATATTTCGAACTCGTATGGAGCTCCTCATCAGGCACTGCTACCCGTACAGCGTCACTGATTTTTTAATCGACACTCTGCCCTAATAGCGCGCGCTGACGGTGGGGGGTGATGCTTTACTTTGGGCTTGTGCACCCTAAAAAGTACGTAAAGGATAGTAGTTAGGTTAGGTTAGGTTAGGTTAGTTTTTAGGGTTCCGTACCCAAAGGGTAAAAACGGGACCCGATTACTGAGACTTCGCTGTCCGTCCGTCCGTCCGTCCATCCGTCCATCCGTCCGTCCGTCTGTCACCAGGCTGTATCTCAAGAACGGTGATAGCTAGACAGTTGAAATTTTCACAGTTGATGTATTTCTATTTCCGCTATAACAACAAATACTAAAAATAAAATAAAATAAATATTTAAGTGGGGCTCCCATACAACAAACGGGATTGGTTGCGTTAACTTTGCACCTCATTTGTATGGAGCGCTCTACATACCAGGTGCAAACTTAACCACTTAAGGATGGAAAGTGTTTGTTCGGAACCCTCGGTGCGCGAGTTCGACTCGCACTTGACCTGTTTTTAACAGTTGTTATTACAAACCATTCTATCCTCTATTTTTCTCTTATATTTTCGTCACACGTCTATCTCTACACAACGTAAACTAGAAAGATCACTGCATTACACACAGCCACATAACATTGTGTATTGGAATAGGCACACGTTTATTCACTATATTCGCAATGCATCTCGCTGCATCTACGGCGGTAGCTTGCAGCGATAATTTGTATTCGCTCAAATAAACATATGCACAACTTTTATCCATACCGTTCAACATTCGGTGGGGAGTTCGCATCGTTATTTGCATATTAATTCTGTTTGGTGTGACAATTTTTTTATTTTTCATGTCATACGTTAAACGAGCGATCATAGTCGATCAGTCAATTTGCTGCGAACCAATCTGTGGCTAAATTGGGTCGCTTCATGCCGTCGACAACTTTTGAATCTATTCGGAATGCATGCGAATGTATTCGTTATTGATTAACATATGTGCAGTTCTATTTTACTGCAATCAATGTGGATAAGTGGGTAGATACTACTGCCTATGGGACTGACATTTTGTTATGATAATGTGAAAAATTCGAGTAAGTTTAAGAGGCCTTCTTCTTTTTTTTTTGTATTGAAAATAATTTTTCCATGGGTCATGATTTCAGAGAAATCTTACTAGCGTGATGCAGGATCGTCATTTGTTTTGTATGGGCGCGCGGCGTGGTGCCAGCTTGCCAGTCTGGTAAGAAAAAAATACGCGGACGAACTTGTGGGTATACCTCCTAGTATTCTATAAGTAAGAGCATAGCGCTGGGTGCTAAAACGCTTTGAAACTGGAAAGTTGGTGGGAATCGGGGTATAGACAACAAGGCACTGTTAAAGATACTATACCTTAAATAAGAACGGGAACATACATATATGCAGGTTAGTTACGCGCAAAATGGCGGAGATTTAGATAAGTTTACCACTAATTCCATAACTTCTACAAACCGTTATTTGCCCTTAGTCTGGTAACCAAGTTGTGCTGGCTAAAATAGTTAGTAACGAATGGCGTGGAGCATGGCAAGTGCAAGCCACATCAACAGTTCCGCAAGTGCTATAAATCACAACCTGCCACGGTCTACTCTATGTTTTGACTGGCCAACTTTTGTTCAACTTTGGAGTCTTAAAGTTACTATAGCATTCTCTTATAGACGAAGCTCTGTTGTGAGTAGAATAAATAACTCCATTACCTAAAGTTTATTTGAAAAGGTCGCTACTTAGCGAAAAGACTGCCTGTTTTTTTATATTCATTTAAAAGGCCTTTTTATATATTTTTTTCATAGTATGACAAACATATTGATAAATTGCCGAGATTCGAACAGTTCCTTCATTTTATTTCCTTAAGTGATTCTACGAAGCTCATTATTTCCTCAACGTAACACTCAAAGAGAATAGAAAATTTCATTGTATCTGGTAACTAACTCTTTGCGTCGAGGGCTGTTTGCCCGAGTCCTCTATTTGATGCCAAATTAGTACGATTGCGTTCCCTCCTATTTGTTCCAGGGACCTAATAGCAACATTGATTTCTGAAAGCTTCTAGCAAACAAAGCAAAGAAAATCTTTTAGCAAGCAAACATGGCATGACATAATTGTTATATTATAATATAATGTGTATTGCGCTGTTTGATATTTATGTTGCTATTTGTTTCTGCTTATTTAGGGTAATTTATTAGTGTTCATGTTTGGATAGAATCTTATAGGTTACATTTTAATCACCTTGCGTAGTTGCATTGTCTGGAAAGTGTATAATATTTATACTGTTATAAAATTGTATTGAATATCGGTTTTCTATAATCTATGAAAATCTATATTTTTCCGCTCATCACGCGGATACGACTGGACGATTATAAAATACTTTTACCTGACTACGGTTAAGAAAAATGTTTTACTCGAACGAAGTAGGATGTAGTCGTCGTAGGTAATCAATTGGTGTGGCCTTGTTGGGATACTTCGACAGACGGTGGAGTGGTGCCATCACTGCCAACGGCTGGGCCGGCCGTCATAGAGGGCGCACCAGTCGCGGCCGCGCATGAGCAGGGGCCCGAATCGGCCGCTGCTGATCAAGCGGTAACCTCGCCGTTGCCCCAGGGGGCTGTTAGTAGTTATGGTCGACCTATAAAGCCCGTTAGATATTATCCTATGCCGGAATTTGATTAGAACCGTTTTTTGTTATATAATGTGTTTAACTATTTTTAAGCAATATTGTTACCTATTAGTTTTCTGAACGCAGTATGTTGTTAATAAGTGTGAGGGTGTGTTGTATGTATTATTTATGTATGTAGGTACATGTAACTTTGGTTTGACGTGTGTCAAAACGCGGCCCTCAGTCTGGAATACATCTTTGATAGTAAGCACGTATTTTAATGTTATCCCGCTATCCTGAAGGCATCTGGGTTCCCTACATTACATTGGCTACGAAGTAAGATGATAGTACTTCAATTATAAATAATAGTGATAATGTTGATTATGAATATGACATAAATTTAGTAATTAATGAAATGGTAACATGGCTCAATAATAATAATTTAATAATCAATTTGAATAAAACACACGTAATCCACTTTCGACAGCGAATAGCTCCTAATGACATGAATATTAATTACAATGGTAACAAAATTGACAGTGTGAATGTAACAAAATTTTTAGGACTTATGATTGATGATCAACTCACTTGGAAGCATCAAATAGAACATATTTGTAAAAGATTAAGCAAATCAGCATTTGCTCTGCAGAAACTAGCCAAAGTAGTTAACGAACAGGCGGTGTTAACTGCTTACCATGGTCTTGTAGCTTCAGTTCTAAGATATGGGATTATTTTCTGGGGAAACTCTACTCACAAAGAATCTGTATTCAAAGCCCAAAAACGATGCGTGCGTGCCATGTGTGGCCTTAATATGAAGGAAAGCTGTGTACCTTTTTTTAAATCGTTGAAGATTTTAACACTACCAGCACTCTATATATTTGAAGTGGCAAATTTTGTTAAAACAAATCCTCAGCTGTTTAGACAAGTACTTCAGCAACGCAGGCTTCCAGTACGTTCTCAATATAAAAATAATATTTGTAATAATGAACACAAAACAGCTCTTTTCCGCAAAAGTATACTTGGAATGGCTCCTAGAATAAACAATAAAATTCCAAATACAATAAAAAATTTAGAAAATAATAAATTAAAAAAAGAGCTAAAATCATACCTTTTAGATAAATGTTATTACTGTATTAATGATTTTTTAAATGATGTGTAGAATTTTATAGGAATAAATACCGTACCCATAACATATATATAAATTAATTTGATTTAATATGATTTAATTGAATTTTAATATGAATGTAAAATGTTAATATTAATTATATATAGTCAAAAACCTTATTTTCAGTAAGGTATAAAATTTGTACGCCAAAAGGCAAAACACAGAGCACTGTATGTTTTTAAAATATAAGATCTTATTGTACTACTTACCTGTGATTTACAAATAAATGAATTCTATTCTATTCTATTCTATTCTAAAAGAAGGCACCATCTAGTTTATTTATAAAAACATGACAATGTAACACAGCGCTTGTACAAAAACAATTTTTGTTGAGAACCCTGTTTATTGTTACGCATTGTCGCAACTTTTCTTATTTTCAGAGGATTATCTGCAATTTTATTTGAAAGAGCCACCTTTCTCTTCCATAATCCAGAAATATGAAAAAGGTACATTCTAATACATCAACTTTTGTCACGTAATCGATTATGTATGGACTTATGGGCCGACTGACAAATACAAACAAAAGCCTGAAACGTCTCCCTCGTACAATAAGCTGACAATAATACCTGAAGGCACCGGCTCCACTCGTTTTCACGAAGATGGCTGCATATTTTAAACCATTGCCGGTCCTCGATATGTTTATCTTAGTTTCATCTCGATATATTTATCAGGGAACGTTCTTTCCTTATTGGTTTCGACTGTAATCTTCCACCAATTTCAATTTGATCTTTACTTCGATGGCGTTTCATCCTGCAAAAGTCAAGGCATTGTTTTATAAAACTACGTATATAGAAACGAACGCTGTTCCGAACGTGTTGGCTTTTCATCAGCATGGTAATCGTGCAAAAATATTGGTCGGGACACGGGCACCTGCCTAGAATTAAATAAAAATAAACGACAGACGAGCACCGAAATGAGATGAATGTGTAATTTTTGCCGAAACGTTTAGCGTATCAAACGCGTAGTTTATTTATCTACGTGACAGTAGCACGTGTCCCTAATTCGGTGGATGTTCGCATAAAAAAATATGCTATTTTCCCATCAAAATGTTGCCTGAATGCCCAATGGAAATGAGTGCCGAATTGTAGTGTGCCTTTAGAAAACGTTTTCTATGTTTTTTTTTAACATGACGACCTTTATCAGGGCTGTTTAACCCTCACTACCAGTTGACTGAAAGAAATCAATGAAAATTTGTTTTAATTATAGCCTAATTTTTTTTTAAACAATTCATGTGTGTGGTTAAGCTAGGCTTAGCATAATAGTTTTATTTCGTAGTTGGGATACGGGTGATTCTACAGACGTTTTTACGGCCGTCAGTCCGCTGTCATAAATATCAAATCAATGGGCCATAAATATGTTTTAACCCTTTGAGCGCCAAGCGGCAAAGCAATTCACCGTGCCACTGACGCCAAACAAAAAAAAAGTGCTCCAAAATCAACAGAGATTGAAAAACACAGATAGTGGTTTGAATTAGCATGTTTTTGACCATTGAAATTTTTGACGTCAATAGGCGTCGTTGGCGTCAGTGGCACGAATTACCGATGACGTGATTTGCCGTCTTTGGCGGTCAAAGGGTTAAATTCGACCAATTGTGATAAGAAGCACGGTTACACTTATAATTGCATGAAAGTTTGCAACTTGGTGCAGCTCATTATTTCAATATGAACAAATAATGGAATGATACTTGTAGCTATTATCAGAGCACGGTATGTGCTGATTACTTCGACTTACAGAAAAGGTCTAGTCTTTAAGTCATTCGCGTCTCAGAGGTCTGATCACAAGTCTGGCAGTCAATTAGCTAACGAACGCCGAATGACCACGGTTGATGTCGCGTACCTTTTTGGTTTTATGGCACTATATGTTAAGCGAGACTCGTAAAAGCGGTGGCCATATTTTACGCGGTCCGTAAACTGGTGGTTACGGCATTGTATCGAAGAAAACTTTCGCATAAAACTAATCTATTCACGTTACGAGTGTCTCGCATGTAGTTAAAGGCGTTTTACGAGCCAGTTAAACTCTTCTTTTGATGCCTTTTTCGGTTTGGGATTTACTTGAACCATAATTGTGGATTCGGCAAACGTCTAACTCATGAGGTTATATCAATGACTATATTCTGAAATAAAAAACCGGCCAAGTGCGAGTCGGAATCGCGCATCGAGGATTCCGTACAAACACTTAGCCCATGAAAATGAAAATGAAAAAGAAAAAAATATTCATAATGTCGTTACATGGTCTGTTTTTTTGTGCTTCGTAATAATTTACTACTTACATTGTCAATATGCATTTCGGGTTTACTGGCCGCGTTAAGTTTACACCTGGTATAGATCGCGCCGGATATAAATGAGGTGCACAGTTAACGCAACCGATCACGTTTGTTGTTATTCAGGGGGGGTATTTGACCAATTTTAGAGATATAATGGAGATCTCTCATTTTCATCGCCATCCGTCACTTTTGACGTGTGCCTACTTGACAAGTGGCGATATCGCAACTTCGTCAATTCGGACGCGCAAAATTTTCGTTTCCTTTGTATGTGACGGCATAAATAACAGGCGCATACTTTAAATTGACCGCTTAGTACGTGAAATTGGTCCATTACGTTTCGTTCAAAACAGAAATTTATATACATGAATAACATTTTTGACAATCATTATCGGCTTCGTATTTCCAAAATTGAGATGAGATATGTCACTTTTAAGCTCATCGCATTTAAATGACAGTTCAATGGCGATATAACTGTTATCTAATGGAGATTTGACGTTTGGAGATATCTCCAACGGCATTCTCGAATTGGGCCCCAATTCGAGAATGCCGTCATCTCAATTTTGGAAATACGAAGGCGATAATGATTGTCAAAAATGTTATTCATGTATATAAATTTCTGTTTTGAACGAAACGTAATGGACCAATTTCACGTACTAAGCGGTCAATTTAAAGTATGCGCCTGTTATTTATGCCGTCACATACAAAGGAAACGAAAATTTTTCGCGTCCGAATTGACGAAGTTGCGATATCGCCACTTGTCAAGTAGGCACACGTCAAAAGTGACGGATGGCGATGAAAATGAGAGATCTCCATTATATCTCTAAAATTGGTCGAATACCCCCCCTGTTTGTAGTAGGTATTTGTTGTTATAGCGGTAACAGAAATCATCTGTGATAGCTTGACATATTTTAAGGCACCTAGTAAATCAGAAAAAACTGGCTTTTATTATAATTGGATGCCAGCTTGCCCTCATTTTAGTAATTGGATGAATTGAAAATTGTACTCAGTAAACTTAGAAAATGATTCATTTTTTAATTGACCAAAAAAAGTAGGCCATTAGATAAAGGTGCCACTATTTTTGTTTTGACAGCTTAGTGTTGACATATCGGTGAACCAATTATAATCATTTCCCTTTTGTTTTCATCCGGGCCCGATTCAACAAGGCATTGCGATATCCTAGCTTAGGTATATCAGGAATATATTATATCGCTCTTTGCTACTCGAGCTGTATTGTGTGACATTTGCAAGTTGACACCTGTCATTTGCACTGTAGCGTTATGGCTCATCTGGAGCGTATTAAATGTTATACCTATTTAAATAGAGTAAAGTCAACTCAGAAAGTAAATGTTGAAATGTCGTAATGATTATAGTTCATTTCATATACCAAGCCTCGTTTCTACTTAATACTATACACAACGAGAACCATAATCTTATTTATCTTAACATATTATCTTTTGTTCCATTGTAACCGCCTAATTACGTCTCAAGTCGAATCGGGCCTTGATAATATATTAAATGAACTATGCTTAAATACTCGTGCATCTGTCATCTCGCGATTATTTTTGGGAATGGCTGAAATATGTGTTTTTTTACGTTTTAAACCCCCCGGTTGGTAAATGCGGCCTGAAGACGAGAACAGCCGGAAATTCGGACAAACGGACATACGAAAGAAATAGGTTCCTCGTTTAAATAGATGTATAGCGGCGAGATTTCGTTCACACTTCATTAGAATTGTCGAATCTATCCAGAAGGGCTACTCCGAAGTCCGAAATTCGACCGTCGTATTGCCGTACCGCTTACTCAAATATACTATTACAGGATTTCGAGCGAGTACGGCACTAATACGACGGTCGAATTTAGAACATCGGAGTAGCCCTTCAGGGGTGAGCACACAAACACAACCACAGTTATATCCCTTCGTACCTACCCTTTAGACATTTCTGCCATGCTACGGTAAAAGGACGTATCTTACTATAAAATCCGAATAAAGATGCGACCTTTTACCGTAACACGGCAGATTTGTAGCCTAACGCAGGAAACTATGGACTATGGACAATAAAAACGGTGAACCGAACAGTGGAGTTCGGCCGCACGTCTATAAAGATTTATTGCGAAAGGAATAGCGTTTTCGTGGTCCCACCCCACCGGAGTGTTTCAGCACAAATAAATTTCCCACCAACCCTTAGCGGGCATATCGAAATATGTTGATCCTTTAAGTATTAGATGGCAATAACTTGGCCGCAGCGTAAAGTATCGAATATCTTTATTATTAAAGTTGGATATCGGCGGGCTGAAATGTATTCGTGACCCCGATTCTTAGATTACTGGACGGAATTTATAATTAGTGGATTTGTGTGAAAGTTTTGAGCTTTTAATTATTGTATTACACGGTTTACACTCACGTGGAATTGTCATGAACGGTCCGATATGTTTCGAACTCGTATGGAGCTCTTCATCAGGGACTGAGGTTTTGCTTCGGCGTGCTTTTGTTGCCTGACAGATCAAACTTAACAAGGTGCCCGAAACTTAACGTTACCCTTTTTTTATTACCCTAATCGGACAAAAGTATCCTTTTCCTCTCCTTCTATCCTCCTCTCCAGATATCCAACCCCTGTCCCTGCTACCAATATTTATTAAAATCTGTCTATTTGTTTTGGCTACTATTCCAAGTTTCCAACCGGCAGGTGGAGTTGTAATCAATACCCATACGAAACAAAGAAAAACGTGCATCACGATATTTTAATATTATGCCTCCAATTATGACTCCTCAATTCATTCAACCTAACTATTATTGTTTCGAAATGGCTGTTTTTTTTTGTTTTTTACGTTTTCAACCCCCATATCTACGCTGTTTTGACATATTTCGAAAAACTGTCTGGACATAACAAATCTGGATAATAATGGAACTTGCTCACAAAATCTTACGAGAATCTGTTGAGAAATGCGAGTAGGCGAGAACAGCGGGAATCCGGACTTACGAAAGATTTCTTGGCCAATTTGAAACGGATACGCTCGCTCGCTTCGCTCGCTCGATAAATAAACAGTCAGACGAATTGGGAGTCTTCTTGAATCATTGGCCTATGTTTGCACAAATTTTCTATTTACAGTCCGCCCGACCAATCTTATACAATAAACACCGCTAATATATTATTCGCATAGTGAAAATGGTCTCTTCTATCGTCCTTTGATACTTTATTTATATACGCAAATAAATGTAAACGTGTAGGTCAAATAAAAACAGCGATCTCGGCATTGCGCTATTTACTTTGCCATAAACAATACAAATACGTCTGCATAAAAGTGCTTTTTGTGTTAAGTTTTACCAACAACGTTTCTGAGCAAATTACATTTGGGACAAAATAAAGTAATATAAAAAGTATTCCCTTTTCATCATTGCAATACTTGCCTGTATTTGAATGGTTGTTTATATAAAACTCGCCTTCGTCTCGTTTCATAAAACCACACTCGTGTTTTGAGGCCTAATTATGTAACTGTACATAGACTATTGCATCTACTTAGCATGTTCATCATCATATCATAGATTTCTTCTTTTTTATAAATACGAGCTGCACCGCGCGGTGTTACCCGCTCATCCTACGGGAACACTAAATTTTTTCAGGATAAAAAGTAGCCAGTGTTAATCCAGGGTGTCAGTACTACCGGTAACTTCCACGATAGTAGCGGTGAAATAAAGCGGCGGCGATCGCGCCCGCGTCATCCTGTATCGTAATTTTATGAAATAACATCACAGCAACTCCTCCATGATCCGCCGTCGCTGCATAGTAAATATAGGTTTGCCTTTTATCTGATTTTGTTATAGTCTCTCTCTCTCTCTCTTGTCGCTCCCTCATGACTGAGGATCGTGGTCATCACTGGATGGCTTACACTTGGTGTGAATAGTTTGCCTCAATCGAGTCCTGTCCATTGCGTCCCTTACAACCGAGCAAAACTTGGAGGAAGACGTGTCCTTCACTTTGTTATAGTAATCATACTAATATTATAAAGGCGAAACTTTGTGAGTGTGTTTATGTGTATGTTTGTTACTTCTTCACGCTCAAACGACTGGACCAATTTTGATAAATTTTGGTGTGAAGGTAGCTGACACCCTGGATTAACAAATAAGCTACTTTTAATCCCGAAAAAAAAATTGATTTCCCGTGGTATGAGGGGTAATATCACGCGGCACAGCGAGTGTAACAATATAGGTGTAGATAAGTTTGTATTGACCCACTCTCAGAAACGTAGCTTTAATCATAAAATAACGTAAACACAGTCGTGGCAGACCGCGTAGCATCAGCTGTTGGTGACACCGTACCTCGCGTCGTTTGAGATCGGGTCGGTTGTACGGTCAGCCAACAATTTTACTACTGGGCTATGTTAAATTGCATATTAAAATTGTTAGCTACTTTCGTTGATGACTATACAATGACATGTACTGTGACTGTGACGGTTATAAAAAGATTTTTTTTTCTCTTATTTAGGAACAGCATTCTCAATATAATCATTTTATAAATGTTTTATATTAACAATGTTTTTATTTTATTTCAGGTAAGCGTAATATTGCAGTTTCATGGATATTTGCGGTAAATTATAGTCTACAAATACAAATACTCTTTATTGCATACCTCAAACATCAAGGAATACACAACAGAACATGAGACACATTAAAATAACAAGGCAGAGGTAAACAACAGGCGGTTTTATAGCTAAATAGCGATCTCTTCCAGACAGCCTTTAAGTAGCGGAGTAAAATTAATGTTTGAATTTCTACCCTTCTTTGACAGATAAATGTGTCTTAAGATTAGACCTCCAATACCTAACGTAAGTTTTTTTCAAACGATTACCAATCTATACTTACACTTAGTTCTGACAGAAACACTGGATTTCGTTGCACATGGGCTCGAGACATTGTGTATATTTTGGAAGCTTTATTGCCATTCAATTTATTTAAATTTTTGATCGTAGTAACTCTTATTTTACGTAACTGACATATTATGGACGACTGTCTGAAATATATATTTTTGATTTTGACATCTCAGACGGATTCAAATGATGCAATTTTTATAGATATTATATTTTAGTAAAAATGTGCCCTTGAAACCATTCGGATATTTTCGGGCAAAAAAAAGTAAAGGGTTTTATGTTGTCCACAGGAAAAATGCGTCCATCTCCCTGGGGCCATTAAATATACCCTGTGTCTATGGTGGCGAAACTCCATAGTTTTAGAGATAAAATAAGTTTTGGTGTAGTTTTCAAGTTACGATACTGTTTAGATGGGGAAGATTTCAGATTGAATACTGACATATTAGGCATTTGAGCGATATATCGGTCAAATTATGACTGACCGCACTTCAAGGTAAATATAACTAATCTGTACATGGCTAATGTATATTATGTGGTAGTTTATATGTCATTAGAAACATCGAATCAAGTCCTTAGAATCATTTCATATAATATGTTTGCGGATATCAACAAGCGTACTGACGTGCTATGCTTTATGTCTGTCTATAATAAGTGATGGTTTACTCCAAAATGATATAAATTGTACCTATTAGTTCCAGCTATATGTAGTTAGTAGTATTAGTTCCAGCTGACCAACTAACGACCTTCATGAAGGAAGAATTTTGGCCGAAAGGTGTTTTATTCCGGCGTTTCCGCGGTCGGCTATCCAACACCATGGACAACAACACATCGTGACCTAGTTATTTTAATATTTAATATGTATGTTAGATTGTAAGGTATTTATCTATGGGCCTTTGATGCCTGAAATAAACGAATTATTATTATTATTATGTTTGTGGATTTTTTCCCATCTCGACTTTACGTCGGGTTTTTTTTATAGGGCCAGATACGGGTTTAACCAAGTAATCTGGTCCTTGTGTATAGGTGTGGTGTGCTTACGGTGTTGATTTTATATATTTTGTGTCTGGTGTATATCTGCCTGTGTTCTGTGGGATGTTTGTAATGTGGTTTGTGTATGTGGGGTAGGGGGAATAGTCGTAGTTTCCGGAACACTAAGCAGTGTGAGTGAAGTTGGGTTTAGGAACCGGCGTACTATCGAACAAGTGTCCAGTACTATTGATTTTTGTAGTGGGATATACGTTTTTGGGTGAAGATCTATTATTTTCAGGGCAGTGTGTAGGGTTTTAGGTATGACACCGGTTGAGGATATAATTATGGGTACTATCTTAACGGTTTCTTGGTGCCACATCTGTTTGATTTCGTCTGCTAATGGTATGTATTTTTGGATTTTTTCAACGTGTTTCTGTTTTAGGTTGTTTGTGTTGGGGACGGCGATATCTATCAGGTAAGTGGTTTTTGTGGGTTTAAAGGTAAGTGTGATATCAGGTCTATTGCTGAGGATAGTGCGGTCGGTGATGATGTCTCGGTCCCAGTACAGTTTTACTTTGTTATTTTCTAAAACAGGTTTCGGTTTGTATTTGTAGTAGGGTGTGTGTGTTTCTGTCAGGTCGTGTTTGAGTGCGAGCTGTTGGTGGATGTATTTGGCTACATTGTCGTGTCTGTGTGTGTAATCCTTGCTGGCTAGTGCGTTGCAGCCTCCGGTTATATGGTCTATGGATTCAGTGTATTGGTGGCATAATCTGCATCTATCTGTTTCTATCGGTTCTTTCAGAATGTATTTGGAGTAGTTACGTGTTTTTATCACTTGGTCCTGTATTGCTATGAAAAACCCTTCTGTTTCACTAAATAGGTTTCCTTTTGTAAGCCAGGTGGTTGATGCGGTTTGGTCTACGTAGTCTTGTTCCAGTTGGTGGGGGTATTTGCCATGTAATGCTTTGTTCTTCCAGTTTTCCAGTTTATGCTCGTCTTTCAGGATTTTAGAGGTCGGATCATATTGGTTATTGTTTAGATGCAGTGGTGTTCCAGATTGTGGTAGACTTACTATTGATTTATGTAGTGGACTATGATCAGCTTTTCGGATGAAATATGTGCGCAGGTTATTTATTTGGGAATAATGCAGGTTTTTAATGTCTATAAATCCACGACCCCCTAGTTTTCTTTTTAGTGTAAATCGTTGTATGGCGGAATGTATGTGATGGTTGTTATATTTATTGCATGTTGTTCTTGTTGTAATGTTAAGGGCATTAAGTTCTGTGTCGGACCACTTGATGATTCCAAAGGAGTATGTTAAGATAGGGATGGCGTATGTGTTGACGGCTTTTACTATATTTCTGGCAGACAGCTGGGTTTTGAATATTTGGTTCAGTCTGTGTTTGTATTTAGTTTTTAATGTATTTTTTATGTATGTATGATTTATAGATGTACTTTGCTGATATCCTAAGTATTTGTATGTTTCTCTGGGCTCCATACTATCTATAGTTCCTCCTTGTAATTCAAGTGTAAAATCATCTGTTCTATTGTGTTGTCCTTTGGTGATGCTATTTATTTTACATTTATTCGTTCCAAAAGTCATTTTAATATCTGTACTAAATTTTTCTGTGAGTTTTAATAGATGGTCCAATTCTTGTTTATTAGATGCATATAGTTTAATGTCGTCCATGTATAGTAGGTGTGTGAGTTTGGTTTTCTTTTGTCTGTCTATAACGTATCCGTATTCGGTATTATTAAGTATTCTAGAGAGAGGGTTTAAAGCAAGACAGAACCACAGAGGGCTAAGTGAGTCACCTTGAAATATGCCGCGTGCGATTTTGATCTGTGATGTACTGAGTGTTGTTGTGATAGTCCTTAGGTTAAGTTTTGTTGTCCATTTGGTCATTGCGTGTTGTAGAAATTGTATTAAACTATTGTCAATTTTGTAAATTTTTAGGACGTGTAGAAGCCAGGAATGGGGTACACTGTCAAAGGCTTTCTGGTAATCAATATATAGGTTTCTGTGTTTCTGTCTTACTTGGTTGTGTATTTCTGCATCTATTATTAGCTGCTCTTTGCACCCCATTGAGCCTTTACTGCAGCCTTTTTGTTCTTCTGCTATTATTGCGTTGGATGTAATGTGTGCGTTGATTTTATGTGTGATAATGGATGTCAGTAATTTGTACATAGTTGGGAGGCAGGTTATGGGTCTGTATTTGGATGGGTTTGTTGTGTCGTTATCTTTCGGTTTTAAGTACGTAATACCTTGGGTAAGAAATGCGGGAGTGTCGTGTGGGTTGTGAATAAGGTGATTTAGTGCGTTTGCTATGTGTGTATGAGTTGCGGTTAAATACTTGATCCAGTAGTTTATTATTATTATTATTTGTTTCTCATTTTTTGAGTCACGGGCTCATATGTCCCGGTCTTTTGGAAGGCTTGCGTGGGGATATGGATCCAACACGTAGAGGCCCCTTGGAGAAATTTGCTGTGACTGTAGCCCTGCTGGAACCCGTTCCTGATCATATCAATAAGATGATACATCCATGAACAGGTCCCAGCAGGTTGTTGTACTATTGCATTGATATGAAAAAGAAACCGGGCTATTAAAATGGAGTTTGGGTGGACTATTTATTTGGGCTATTGCAGTAGAAAAACATCACCCGCCGTAACCATCAATGCGACTGTTACCTCTGGCGGGTGGTGACTCGCCCCTCACTAGGTGGGCCCCGTAATGCCATCGTGCAGACGGCCGAAAGCAACACGAGCGTGAGGGCTCAGGGGTGTCGAGAGGTGTGCTGCGCTTTCTCCGAAGTTACTCGCGGCGTGATGCCCTTTAACACTTCCACCCCTGGAGCATATAGCTCTAACGCTCCTCTCTGGACGGCCAATTAAGGCAAGCCAGAGCTGAGAGTCCTACGGGTCCTCTTGGGTTTCCACTCCGGCCGATGAAGGCACACCGGAGACGAGGACCCTGACCGACTCTCTGGAGATCTCGGGTCCGTGGGGTCGTCACTCCCCAACAGCTCGCCACAAGCTGCCCTGCGGGCTTATTATTATTATTCACTCATTTAATCTTGTTTCTTAGGATAGGTATTTTTTACAATAAAATATAAAAAGTAAAATATAAAAAATACATTACAAATATAAACACATTATAAAAAAAACCTAACCTAGGGTGCCGCCGGCAACGGGGCAGGGCCCAGGCTACCGGCGGTTAGGGCTGCAGAGAGAGGAACCTCCTGACAATGCGCGCCGTGTCCAGGAGTACCGCCTTCTGTATCTGACCCTTGATCCAGCCATCTAGCGAGAGTCTCTTAAGATGTTTGTCGAGACTCTTCGCTATAAGACCGTTCGCCGAAACGACTATCGGGACAATGATCGTCGAGTCAACATCCCACATGGCGGTCACCTCGTGAGCCAAGTCAAGGTACTTGCTGAGTTTGTCCTTCTCGGCTTTCACGAGGTTCTCGTCATGTGGGATGGTGATGTCGACGAGCACTGCCTGGCGCTTGGATCGATCTACCAACACGATATCAGGCTTATTGGCTACAATAGTCCTGTCCGTGATGATAGATCGATCCCAATAGAGCGTGGCACGACCATTCTCGAGAACTGGCATCGGTGCGTACTTATAGTACGGCACCTCAGACCCCACAAGACCGTATCGAAGAGCAAGTTGCTGGTGAATGATCCTGGCTACTTGGTTATGTCTATGCAAGTACTCGCCGTTAGCAAGATGAGAACAACCGGAGATTATATGCCTGAGTGACTCGCCGGGACGGCGGCATGCCCGACAAATGTCGACCGTACCGTCCTTCAGGATATATCTCCGGTAATTGTTCGTCATCATTACTTCGTCCGCAATTGCACAGACAAAACCTTCGGTTTCCCCGAAGAGATCCCCGAAGCGCAGCCAGTTCACCGACGCGAGCAGATCTACATCGGGCCCCGTAAGGGCCTTGTAGAACCGCCCGTGTAGCTCCTTGCTCTTCCATACAGCCCTGCGGTCATCAGTGCTAAGCACCTTTGGTCTGCGCCAGTTCTCGTTTGCTAAGGAGAGAGAGGTGAGGCCTTTGTCAACTGCTACTACATCGCGATGAATCCCACACTCGTTGTTTAGGAAATACTCCCTAAGACTGCACACCTCGCGGTTATGGAGGTCCTTGGCGTTTAAATAGCCACGGCCTCCACACTTACGCGGGATGTACAGTCTCATAACTGACGAGCGTGGGTGCCTCATGCGGTGTGTAGTGAGTAGCTGACGGACCCTCGTATCCAGGGCGTCCAGCTCAGTCTGAGTCCACTTTAGTATGCCAAAGGAGTAAGTGAGCAGAGGCATCACCCAAGCGTTGAAGGCGCGCGCCTTATTGCCACCGGACAAAAGACTGTTAAGTACTTTTGTCAAACGACAAAAGAAACGCTCCTTCAACGCCTGTCTAATGTCTCCGTCCGCAATACCCAATGACTGTGACATACCAAGGTACTTGTAGGTTTCAACTTCGGAGATAGACCTGAGGGACATTGTCTCAGAAAGCTGTAAGTTCGCGGAATTTACGACTTTCCCCCGCTGTACATGCATGACCGCACACTTGTCTACACCAAACTCCATTTTGATGGCGCTACTGAAGGCTTCAGTTACTTCCAGTAGTTCCACCAGATCCTGGCGTTTTGGTGCATACAGCTTAAGATCATCCATGTACAGCAGATGAGAAATGACCTCACCTCCTCTTCGAAGCCGGCAACCTAGTCCTGAATCCTTCAGCAGAGTGCTGAGCGGATTCAGGGCTAGGCAGAACCACAGAGGACTCAAACTGTCACCCTGGAAAATACCTCTCTCAATCCTTATCAAGTCCTGCGGGCCAGGGGGGCCATCCCCGCCACCTGGTTGACGAAGGACTGTGGTCCACTGCCTCATGCACGCGCCTAAGAGGGATCTCAGAGCTGTATCAATTTTATACAGCTCTAAGATCCTCTCCAGCCATGAATGAGGCACCGAATCATAGGCCTTCTTATAGTCAATCCAAGCGGTCGAGAGAGACCCCCTGTTCCGCCGGACTTGTTGACAAATGGTCGTGTCAATGAGGAGGAGCTCCTTAGTACCACGGGACCCAACCCTACACCCATTCTGAGAAAAGGCCAAAACATTGTTCGCAACAATGTGCGTGTTAATTTTAGTTCTCAGAATGGACGTAAGGAGCTTGTATAAAGTGGGCAAGCACGTGATGGGTCTATAGTTTTTGGCTTCCGTGGTACTACCGGACTTATGGAGCAGGAAGGTAACACGAGTAGTCATGAAAGATGGCAGGAAACCAAGCTCGAGGGCGTCTTGAAATTGTGTTGCCAGACGTTCGTGTGAGGATCGAAACCACTTGATCCAAAAGTTGTGCAACCCGTCCGGCCCAGGACTTTTCCAGTTCTGGGTCGTACGGGTCGCACAGCTTACGTCATCGGGGCTGATAATCACAGCCCCCATGGCTTCGATCGGCTCACACTCACGTCTGACAACATTCATCCATTCGCCCTCGGTGTGCTCGACTGGAACCGACCAGATACTACGCCAGAAATTAATCATGGCAGTAGGATCCGGCAGTTGCCCGTCGCTCACACATTAGTCGGCTCCCTCCCACTTTCGGTATACCTTCCTTTGGTCACTTTGGAAAAGACGATTCTGCTGGAATCGATCCACACGCTCTCTGTAGCGACGAATACGGCTTGCCCATGCATAAACTTTCTGGTTTAGGTAGTCGATGCGCTCCGTGACACATGCCATGTAATCGCAGGGCCTGGTGCCAGTCCCCGCGAAGGCTTGTGTCACGTAGCGCATCACACGGGGGCGGTTATTGCCCCCCCTAAAACAGATTAGCTTGGCAATGAGAGTCCTAAACGAGCTGATACGCCGCTCGATCCGTACTTGCCAGGCAGGAACACCCCCGGCGGTCCGCGGTGCTCGGTCAGTGTCCGGGAATCTGACACGAGCAACGCGGCACGCCGCGATGGCCCCACAGTACATGATCGAGTGGGTATCAGCTAAATCTTTGCTAGCCCGAAGGTACGGTTCTAGCAAAGCATCCAGGGCTCCCATTAACGCTAAGTTACGCTTATGCATCGGTAAGCGTGGTAATCGCGGCCTAGAGTCAGGTGCGGATCGATAGCGCCTAATCGCCTCCTCCAAAGCCCTCCTCAGTTGCTCATTGGCCTGGGTACTTACGCTACTCGCGTAGTCTTCCACATCGGCCTCAGGATCCGTCAGCGGCACCCCCGGCACCAGGTTGGGCGCTGGCGCCGGAACCGGTGACATAGCAGGCGGATCCCGAGCCGGCACGGAAGCCGCGCGAGCGGCCAGTACTTCCAGGCGCAGTCGATCAAGTGTCGCGTCGTTCAGCAGCTTGCGCCGCTGAATGAAACGCACTTGATCGGATAGCCGTTGCGCAGATACGGCGATGGTCGGATCAAACGCCTGAAACAGAGGCAGCATCCTGTCCCGGTACGCGGACAGGTTGGTTCCTCCCTCTGTAGCCCCGTAGTAGGCGCGCATGCAGTTCTCGTTCATTACTCGAGTCCATCGCATGCGACGCACTATACCACCGGTAGCGGGAGCCGTGGTCGGGGCAGGTTGCCCCGTAGGCCCCAAGCGTGCCGGCAGCGGTGGCCGTCCTCGTCGTGCTGGTGGTTGTGGCGGCGGGGGCGGCGGCCCGCGCTCGTCGCTCGACTCGCTGATGTCCGCAGCAGTAGCGAATTCGTCGCCAGACGATGATGGCGAGGAGCTGGACGAGGCGGGCGGGGGTGGTGGTCGTGCGTTTGTTTGTTCCGCTTTTTTGCGCCTTGATCTCGTAATCATTACTTATTCCTTTAATATTATTTTCATTATTTCGCCTTTAAGTGACATACGTCCGCTGTCAGAATTGTCTTCGTTTTCAGAGTTAGTAAATAAATTATATTCGCAGTATGTACACATTGCCGAAAACGGTAAATAAGATAAAAGGTTATAAATGGACGTATAAAATTGCGGCGTAAACGGAATGAAAACACTTTTACAAAATTAAAAAGGAGCAAGATCACAAAAAGGCATTATTATTATTATTATTATGTCCTTTATTTATTTTAATTCTTAGGCTAGGTTTTTACAATATCTGTATATAAAAAGTAAAATACAATAAAGAAATTACAAAATATATAAACATATTATAAAAAAAACCTAACCTAGGGTGCCGCCGGCAGCGGGGCAGGGCCCAGGCTACCGGTGGTTAGGGCTGCAGAGAGAGGAACCTCCTGACGATGCGCGCCGTGTCCAGGAGTACCGCCTTTTGTATCTGGCCCTTGATTTAGCCATCTAGCGAGAGTCTCTTAAGATGTTTGTCGAGACTCTTCGCTATAAGACCGTTCGCCGAAACGACTATCGGGACAATGCTCGTCGAGTCAACATCCCACATGGCGGTCACCTCGTGAGCCAAGTCAAGGTACTTGCTGAGTTTGTCCTTCTCGGCCTTCACGAGGTTCTCGTCATGGGGGATGGTGATGTCGACGAGCATTGCCTGGCGCTTGGATCGATCTACCAAAACGATGTCAGGCTTATTGGCTACAATAGTCCTGTCCGTGATGATAGATCGATCCCAATAGAGCGTGGCACGACCATTCTCAAGAACTGGCATCGGTGCGTACTTATAGTACGGCACCTCAGACCCCACAAGACCGTATTGAAGAGCAAGTTGCTGGTGAATGATCCTGGCTACTTGGTTATGTCTGTGCAAGTACTCGCCGTTAGCAAGATGAGAACAACCGGAGATTATATGCCTGAGTGACTCACCGGGACGGCGGCATGCCCGACAAATGTCGACCGTACCGTCCTTCAGGATATATCTCCGGTAATTGTTCGTCATCATTACTTCGTCCGCAATTGCACAGACAAAACCTTCGGTTTCCCCGAAGAGATCCCCGAAGCGTAGCCAGTTCACCGACGCGAGCAGATCTACATCGGGCCCCGTAAGGGCCTTGTAGAACCGCCCGTGTAGCTCCTTGCTCTCCCATACAGCCCTGCGGTCATCGATGCTAAGCACCTTTGGTCTGCGCCAGTTCTCGTTTGCTAAGGAGAGAGAGGTGAGGCCTTTGTCAACTGCTACTACATCGCGATGAATCCCACACTCGTTGTTTAGGAAATACTCCCTAAGACTGCACACCTCGCGGTTATGGAGGTCCTTGGCGTTTAAAAAGCCACGGCCCCCACACTTACGCGGGATGTACATTCTCATAACTGACGAGCGTGGGTGCCTCATGCGATGTGTAGTGAGCAGCTGACGGACCCTCGTATCCAGGGCGTCCAGCTCAGTCTGAGTCCACCTTAGTATGCCAAAGGAGTAAGTGAGCAGAGGCATCACCCAAGCGTTGAAGGCGCGTGCCTTATTGCCACCGGACAAAAGACTGTTAAGTACTTTTGTCAAACGACAAAAGAAACGCTCCTTCAACGCCTGTCTAATGTCTCCGTCCGCAATACCCAATGACTGTGACATACCAAGGTACTTGTAGGTTTCAACTTCGGAGATAGACCTGAGGGTCATTGTCTCAGAAAGCTGTAAGTTCGCGGAATTTACGACTTTCCCCCGCTGTATATGCATGACTGCACACTTGTCTACACCAAACTCCATTTTGATGGCGCTACTGAAGGTTTCAGTTACTTCCAGTAGCTCCACCAAATCCTGGCGTTTTGGTGCATACAGCTTAAGATCATCCATGTACAGCAGATGAGAAATTACCTCACCTCCTCTTCGAAGCCGGCAACCTAGTCCTGAATCCTTCAGCAGAGTGCTGAGCGGATTCAGGGCTAGGCAGAACCACAGAGGACTCAAACTGTCACCCTGGAAAATACCTCTCTCAATCCTTATCCAGTCCCGCGGGCCAGGGGGGCCATCCCCGCCTCCTGGTTGACGAAGGACTGTGGTCCACTGCCTCATACACGCGCCTAAGAGGGATCTTAGAGCTGTATCGATTTTATACAGCTCTAAGATCCTCTCCAGCCATGAATGAGGCACCGAATCATAGGCCTTCTTATAGTCAATCCAAGCGGTTGAGAGGGACCCCTTGTTCCGCCGGACTTGTTGGCAAATGGTCGTGTCAATGAGGAGGAGCTCTTTAGTACCACGGGACCCAACTCTACACCCATTCTGAGAAAAGGCCAAAACGTTGTTCGCAACAATGTGCGTGTTAATTTTTGTTCTCAGAATGGACGTAAGGAGCTTGTATAAAGTGGGCAAGCACGTGATGGGTCTATAGTTTTTCGCTTCCGTGGTACTACCGGACTTATGGAGCAGGAAGGTAACACCAGTAGTCATGAAAGATGGCAGGGAACCAAGCTCGAGGGCGTCTTGAAATTGTGTTGCCAGACGTTCGTATGAGAATCGAAACCTACTGGCGTCTTACGTACAATTTATACTTCCCAATACAAACTTCCACCATCTTTTCCACTAAAATCGGTTCAGTAGTTTACGAGTGACAGCTAATCACGTACGGAGTAATTTTATTTTATCTTACGATATATATTTTGCGTACTTTTTGACAGCAAACGCAAAATATACCTTAAAATATCGTTAGATCCTTTGCTATAATATATATTATGATGTCGTCCTTGACGTATCCGTCAACGGTGACACCCTGTCAATTGTTTTGGAGTTATCTGCTCATGAAGGGCCAGTTGCGGTGGTGTGGACACCTTGTGCACAGGATTCCATTAGGATATATATTATAGCCCCGTATGTGACAAGCATTAATATCGCATTTATAATATCAGTACGACTTAAAGTTATATAGTTAAGGTATGCCAGTTTATTAACAGTATCATTATCGACCCAAACAAATCAATCAAACGACACATTGACACGGAACGGTAACGGTAGGGCAGCCAATTTTCAACGTGTTTGACCCAAGACAGGAATCGGTCGATTACCCTTAATGGAGAGATTGTCGAAATTAGGCCGCTTAAAATCTGTAAGGACACCCTTAGCGGTGCGTGGAATGTTAAACGGTCCATCGCCCTTGCTTAGATTACTTCATCAGGGCGCCTGAAGGTATCAATTTGCGGAGTTTTTTATCGAACACTTAAAAGTTTTTTTATTATACTCTTTAAACACTTCTTGAAAAACTTAAAAAAATTAGACATAGCTCAAACTTAAGTGGCAGGATGTGGGGTACATTGTTCGTAGAACTAGAGGTTCTTAGAATATAGGAAAATTTAAATCATAATGTTTAGTATAAAGATGACCGATTTAAAAAAAGTATGTCAGTTAAGTAGTTATAATTTGCTGAGTCATACAGAGTGTCACATATAACATAACTATGGTTTCCAATGTACATCTGTCTACAACTGTCTGTAATGTGATCTACTACAATATAAGCAGGACTCTAACCTGCGATCCTACATATCCGGCGTATAGTGCATGAACTGAGCTAGTAGATCGTTACGTCATTCACACCAAATCTTTGATTCCATAATTCTACGCTACTAGAGCGCCATCTACGTCATATGTTCTTTAAAATGCTTAAGCGCATTAGCCATACCCTAGGATGTGCGTTTACACGCTCGATCCCCAGTCCCCATTGCTTGACAGCAAGTGTGAGAAACGCGAGAGAGATGGCGCTATTCTAAATGTTTTTATAGAATATTTTTATCGATTCAATTATTTATGTGGAAATATCACATTTTATCTGTTTCATTTACCTTTCTAGAGTTTAATCAAATCACCCATATTTGTTTACATCCCGAATGCCCTAAATATCCAAAGATATCCGAACGAACTGAGACCGAATATTGCTCGTCTACCCTTTTCAATGGCACACGGTGACTACGCATTGTAGGTGTACGAACCTCTTTCCCTCACAAAAGCCTCCCTTATTATGCTCGTGTGTAGGATATGAGGAAATTGGCTGAATGGCTTTATATGAAAAACTCACGTAATCTTCGTAGGGTGAGCGCCACAATATCTTGCACTTGCCACTCGAGATTCTTGTAACAACACCTCGATTTACCTACTCGAGATTCAATAATCGAGTTTTTATCGCTCAGTCGATATTTACTGGCCGAACGAGCGAAGCTTCCTCGTTTCGGCTTGGCCCGAAATTCTCTCGTATGTTAAGGTTGTTTGCATGTTTGGATGTCTAGACACTTTCGGCAGTTCTCGTCCAGAGATCGCATTTTTCAACCGATCTCATGTGTAAGTAGGTTCGATAAGTATATCGATTTTTTTTGGTCAATTTAGTTTTTCGTTTTTTTCAAAATGGCGGAGATATAGGGGTTGAAAACGTAAAAATGACACGAAACAACCCCGCGTAGTCCATGTCGATATCGAGTTTCATTCAAGTACAAAGTATTTTTTATGTCGTCATTTAAATTTGCCGTTGGAAAAAGGATTTTGGCTGGACCGTTTACGCACCGATGTTAAAAGTCGGAATGACCCGCGTTTATTCCTACGTGAACACGACACCTGCACGAGTAAAACCTTTTGATCGTGGACAGCGTTCGCCCGGCGTGTTTATTGTGATCCGAAAGGTGCAGACATATTTTTGTGAGACAGGCCGGTCGAGGGCGGGTAATAAACTACAGCGCTAGGATTCCCGCCGGCGCGCGGCACCCGATCGCCGTCCGCGAGACATAAATTCGACTTCCCTCACCTGGTACGCTTCACCGACCGACGCGGTTATGAAAATTCCAACACTGGAATTCCAACTCACACTAGAGATTTTTGCTGAGCTTTGCGGTTGTCGTCCGGATTTTTTAAAGAACCGTGTCTGTTACGTATATTTCTGTCTGCGTTTTATGAAGGCGGGAATGTACTTCGCTTTGGTTTATTTGCGAGCCGCCTTTCTCATGAAATTGCGCTGTTTCATAGCTTACGAGCCATTTTGAGGTTCTCGTTAGAGCAACATTTTTTATCGTGATGTATTTTTCTTTTGCAAATTGTCTATTGCGATAGCAAACCCTTTTTATTATTTCGGGCTTCTCGTAATGATCCGGGCGGTTAGCGTTTTAATTCTGTACTTGAAATGCCTCACTTTTACAGCGCTGCTTTTACATACATTTATCTATATTTTGAGCCACGAGTGATATCGGATAACAAATTGTACCAAACAATGTTTTCAAGACCGGTCATAAATTTCAAAAATCCATCAACCATTATAACAATTAGAAAAGAAAGGTAAGGAATGAAATGTTTTATTCATTCCGTTAACGAGAAAATTACCGAGAGGGTGGGTGGATCGGATTGCAAGGACCCGAAGAACCTTTGTCTTTGGGGAGAGGTGTGCCGATGAGCACTTCAGATACCTATACCAATTAGAAGCAACTAACTTGAGTGCCACATTTTTCTGCGTCTTAAATTTCATAGCCGCCAAGAGTGTCATTATCTCCTTTAATGAAACATTACATGTTTTAAACTATACGATATCCTGGTAAAAAATAATATTTGTAGACGATCTTTTTTTGGGATTTTTGTTTTATTTCTTACGTTTTTTTTGTTTAGTTTTGATTAATAATTCTATTTATAAATTGCTCTGTTCTCTGTAACAGACAATTCGAAAGTGCTTGTAGCTAGGCCTACTTGAATAAAGAATATTTAGACTTTGACTTGACTTGTCTTAGTACCTGTGTAGCAAAAGTGCTATGAAAAGTTTATTTGGAGGATTGGTTTCTTTTTCAACCCCCGACGAAAAAAGAAGGGTGTTATAAGTTTAACTGTGTCTGTCTGAGGCATCGTAGCTCTCAAACAGATGAACTGATTCGGATCGCAACCTCTTAGATATGTTTGGTGAAGATAAAAGCAGACGTTCAGGTTTGATTGGAACTAGTCATGTAAGATCTCAGCTAAAATTGAAGCTAAGAATTTAATATGTATGGTTACATTCAGTTAAGGGATTTTAGAAAATTTGAATTTAGGTTATTTACGAAAACAAGTTTATAATCACTACGTATATGTTACTATAAATAAATAAATATCGGACAACCTCACACAAATCAATCTAGTCCCACAGTAAGCTCTAGTAGGCTTGTGTTATGGACACTAGACGACGATAAACATACTTATATAGTTAATACATACCTAAATACAAATAACATCCATGACCCAGGCACAAATATTCGAGTTCATCACACAAATATTTGCCCTGGCCGGGATGCGAACCCAGGACCGTCGGCTCAGTAGGCAGTTGCTTAACCACTGCGCCAACCGCGTCGTCGAACTAATTATATGCAGTGTCTAAAACTCTTCCAAACTCAAATTCACTTTTGTATCTTATGTAACTATCTATCACAAAGTGCGATCTCGTTCAGACCGCATCCATTGATTCCCCGTTACCCTCACCAGGTCATTCGTCCATCTAGTCGGGTAATAATTATTTAAATTGTGTAGTTTATTAATGAATAAACTACACAATTTAAATAATTATTATATTGTTGTTAAAGCACGTGTTAAATCTATATATATAAAAGAAGAAGTCCTTAATGACTCATCAACGCACAGCCAAAACTACTAATGTAAGAGAGTTGATTTTTGCAAAGTAGGTTACTTTTATAACGTGGGCTAGAGATAAGAAGCGATTTTGAAAAATTCAATCCCTAAGGGTGTTAAAAAGGGGTGCAAAGTTTGTATGGGGGAAACTTTTTTTTTGAGCTAGAGACTTGAAACTTTGTAAAAAGGTATTAAAATAAAATGGAAGAAAACTAATTTCAGCGTTTTTGAAAATTCACCCCCTAAGGTGGTAAAAAATGGGTTAAAAGTTTGTATGGAGATTAAGTATTTTGTTGAGCGCGGGACTTGAATTTTTGTTTAAAGGTACAAAAATATTAAAATACAAGAAAAGTAATTTCAGCGTTTTTAAAAATTCGTCCTTTAATAGGGTTAAAAAGGGGTTAAAAGTTTGTATGGGGGGATTTTTTTTTTCAGCTAAAGACTTGAAACTTTGTACAGTCGCCATCAAATATATCGCAGCATATTAGGCGTTCATAAATATCTGAACACGACTCTTATTGAGTGGGGATTACAGTACATGTTCAGATATTTATGAACGCCTTATATGCTGCGATATATCTGATGGCGACTGTAGAAAGATTACTTATTAAAAAACACAAAAAGTACTTTCAGCGTTTTAGAAAATTCCACCCCTTAAGGGAAATAGGGGTGCAATGTTTATATGGGAGAAACTTTATTTATTGAACTAGAGAGTTGAAACTTTGTAGAACGCTTACTTAATCAAATACAAAAAAGTGATTTCAGCGTTTTGAAAAATTCTGCCCCTAAATGGGGGTGAATCAACTAAGAATAAAATTCCTTACCTACCTATTTTAATATCTTTGTCATCATCAAAAATCTACGCGGACGAAGTCGCGGGCGGCCGCTAGTACTATATAAATCATAAAATGTTATGATTTATATAGTATTTAACACGTGCTTTAACAACAATATATCGCAAGATAGTAAAACCATTCGCAAATAACGTCAAAAATAGAAGACATATTCACATTTTGCGGACGAATCTTCCCCAGCGTCGGGTTGCTCGGGAACATATGAAACGAAAATATATTATCAGAAAAAAATGTTTGCTCTCTTTTTCGGATCATCCCGTTGCTCTGAGATGATTGAAAAATTTATTGCGGTCAGAGTACTTTTATATTTGCTCTTTTTCACGTAATCATTTGGCTTCTTAAGTTGAAGAATTGACTTGAAAACTGTCCTTATGATATTATAATGTCCTTTATATTAATCTTGATTTTCTTATCAAGGACGGGGTAACATAAACGCAATGTATTTATGTATGTATTACATTATAAACAATACAATACAGTACAAGTTACTCTTTATTGCACACCTCATAACACATACAGGACAAATACAACGGTCTTATCGCTAAAGAGCGATCTCTTCCAAACAACCTTTAGGTAGTGGACAACTTGAAAATTAATTTTGTTATTAGTTAGGTGGTGCAAACAGCAGAAGGCAGGAGGGCATAGTATATATATGAAAAAAACCGGCCAAGTGCGAGTCGGACTCGCGCACCGAGGGTTCCGTACAAACACTTTCCATCCCTAAGTGGTTAAGTTAAGTTTGCACCTGGTATGTATAGCGCCCCATATAAATTAGGTGCAAAGTTAGGTATTAAAAAAAAAATTTATGGTTTTCGTAATTATTCCTTTATCTATGCTATAAGACGTTGCTTCGTACCAAATTTCAAGATTCTGAGTTCACGGGAAGCATCCTGTAGGTTTTGATTCCCTTGCAAGTGTCGAAAATTTGCAAATTAGGTGCAAAGTTAGGTATTAAAAAAAAAAATTATGGTTTTCGTAATTATTCCTTTATCTATGCTATAAGACGTTGCTTCGTACCAAATTTCAAGATTCTGAGTTCACGGGAAGCACCCTGTAGGTTTTGATTCCCTTGCAAGTGTCGAAAATTTGCGGCATAAACGGCTGTATCTTTTGATTGCGTTGGCTTAGAAGTTTGATTTTTTCACAGCTTCAAGGGACAGTAGACCTGAGTAATTGATATAAATTTCAGCTTCATACGTCCACGCGTTCCTGAGAAAAAGGGTCTTGACAGACGGACAGACGGACAACAAAGTGATCCTATAAGGGTTCCGTTTTTTCCTTTTGAGGTACGGAACCCTAAAAACAAATAAATACATAAAATACATAAATATAATAGAACCAGTTGAAAAAAATACGAATTACGAGAGGGATAGGAAGGGATAATGCTCTTTCAGGTGAGCTTTGAAAGGGATTTATATTATTTATTTAAACCTTATTTCACAAAATACACAAGTAAAAGTACAAATGACGGACTTAATGCCTTGAGTTGAGGCTGTAAACGATATACTTATCAGCTGTACTCTTATAAAATTTTCTCGAGAAAACTACAATCAGCACGTCTTAGCACAACTGTGACACGCGACTCTTTCGCGCGAGAAATATTACCTATCTCTTTCTTCGTTGTACTGTTAGAGAGTGACGGGCGATGCTATGTCGCGCGAAAAGAGTCGCGAAACGTAGCTTTGTGCTAGACGAAATAATTGGTTAGTAGTGGCGATATTTCGGAAGGTTGTCATAAGAAAATTCGAATCTAGCCTCAGATAATCGCAATTGCCATAAAATGGACGCCAATTAGAATAGAGTCAAACCACTTTGTATGGTTTGACAGTTAATTTGCTTTGAAGAGTTAGCGTGGTTCGACTACTTATAACCCCGAACGGCCAACACTGAAAGTGTTGAAGAACTATTCAGCAAACCGTCTCAGTAGTTACCTGCCAAGATGCAACTTGGCTATAATCGCCTCCTACCCTGTATTTAGCCCTAGGTCTTCGTCTTCGTTACGTACAGTTACAAGGAAACCTTAATTAAAGGATCCATCTTGACTTCGTGTTCCATTGGCGAATATTGTAACTTTTCCGACTACAATCGCGGGGCAAAGTGTCATCTTTATTCTATTACAAATGTGTATTTGTGACTAAGAATAAAGATGACAACCAAAACTCAGTAAAATTTCTGTCATTAAATACGATCCAAAACCTCGTATATAGCCTGTAGATTGATACTGAGATAAGAGCTGTTTTCAGTAGATATTTTGTTACTTAGTGAGTGTTGGTTGAGAGACCATAACAGTTACTTAATTAAATTACCTATGTTTCCTATCATCATCTTTGATCGATTTTGGCTTCTCTGTGCCATTCGTATAAACCGAACTGACTGAACTTGCACGGTCCTTAGAAAATGTACAAAAACAAAATTTAAATCCTCTTTATTACACACCTCAAATACACAGGGACACAGCAGATAAGTGATAAAAAAACAGAGGTAAACATTTCTTATAATTAACTAAAAGCATGAAAATTCGTACAAAAACAATAACATTGAGACGGACATGTCCACGGTCATGGTTCTAACAGACATTTTTTCGATTCATATCTTCAAAACTAGCTGCAGTTAGTTTGTTGGTTATATCTAAAAACGCAGAAATTCCGAAAAACAAACGTTCGCGAAAATTAACGTGTGATAGTGTTAATTGATAAGTAATCCGCATTTATGTTCACTGTTCTAGAGCCTATACTATACTCATTAAGTCCGTTACACTGGTCAGTAATCATTTCCAAAATTTGTGTTATAATAAAGAAAGTATCAGAGCTTCGCAAAATACACCCAACCACGGGGTTAATTGGGTAAACTTCTTTTAGGCCGAGTACGAACTCCAAATAGGCTGTAAAGAGTGAGAATTTGCATCGAGAATATTTTTCGTCAACAATTAGGCTGTTGGGTCTTTGTCTGCTAGCAGGGGTTGGTTTTAACGGCGTTTTAAAAGATTTCCACCCGTCGGGACGGGCTTATCTCGTGCCTACCAACAAACCCCTTTATTAACTTTACGATGCCCTTAACGAATAACAGATACAAATATGAATGTTTCGTTTTACACCGCGGTTTATGATTTCGGTAACTTTTTACAATCGGGGAGACTGTGTGTTATGTAACGTTTCGTTAAACGGGTTATTTGTGTTTACGGGACTTTTGTAGATATCTAAATAATTGACGACGCTTAAATAGCGTTAATTTAAACTAATTTCATTACTTTATTATCACAAAACCCCACTATTATTTTTATTTGATTGTACCGACTAGTTTTTAAAAATTAAAAAAAAATGTGAAAGCAGCGTTGTCTAAGAATCGGCCTACTAGATGACACTTGCAACACACAAAAATAACAGTGGCACAATTTCTATACTAAATCCACCTTTGCAAGGCCGACTGGTGGCCGACTGTAAGATTTTCTGCGATGTGATTTGGCGCCTACGCTCTTTTAGAATGAGAAGCTTTTCAAATATTTTTTTCAATCACAAATTGTGATATTTTCGAAAATGTAAAAATGTGTTAATATTTAATGTTTTATCCTATTTGATAACGTCTATATAAAGTTTGGTTAAAAAAATTAAATGTTGTCAATTGCGAAAGATATATTTTAACACTCACGAACATCGAGAGCATTTTGAAAATTGTATGCTGTGTCACAGAAAAAAACTCATACAGAAAAGTTCCAACCAAAGACGGGTTGCATTTATATACGTATGTTAAAACTTTGAGAAATCTTCGGCTGTGGACATAGTGGTAGTTTTGCAAAAGTAAAAGTCGCAGTCCATAGTGGGGCCGCACCACGAGGTTCAGATGAATGACAATTTTAATTATGCAGATATCGGCTTTGTCAATTTCCGACCTTTAATGTTTTTTTCGCGTTTCACTTTGCATGCATTATCAAGTGTGCATAATACTTTCGTTATTCAATATTCGGCACATAATATTAAAAAGATGAAAACTTTTTACCTTAACCAATTTCATAGATAGTTAATGTCTGAAGCATCGCACATGACACGATTCTATTTTGCGAAAATAAAAGCAAAATTGCATTTACGTCGAAATCCAATTAATCACAGGATCTTGTCGACAAAGTCACATGTAACCACGAGTTCATTTCACGTATATGAGCACAACAATGTTAATACATAATTAAAACTTATTGAACGGGGTCTATCGCGATATTTTGGTATGTTTGAGACCACGGCACTTGAAACCGTGTCGAAACGTCAGGCATCATTGCCTGGCAAATCAAAATATCGCGATAGACCCCGTTCAATAAGTTTTAATTATGTATGTGTACAAACCGCGAGAGTATAAAGTGTTATTATTTATTATTTATTTATTTATTCAAATTAGTTACACAGCATTACAGTAATTAAAATAAGTCACTGTGAACTACAAAATCAGACAAAACAAAATCATACACATCATAAAAAAATTAAAAACTTAAATCTAGTTGGATTTAGGCGACGTAACAGCGTGGCTCCGTTGCGTCGTCTGTTATAATGTTAATACAGTAATACTGCAAATTTTACTATTTGATTACCTACCTCGACGTTTACCTAGGTACTCTGGCACTTTCTTCTCTCTCTCTTATCTCCTCAACTAGCAATTTATTTATATATTTTATTGGGAGCACATCTCGCTCAACAACTTATTAGTTGACAACAAACTTAAGCGACTTAAGAGAAAGAAAAATGCATCGTTGATTTAATAGTACATTAAATCAACGCAACATACATACATTACATTTACACATACACATTACATTTACATGTTAGTACATTAAATTTTAATAGTGCGTTGCAAGCGTTCATAGGCGGCGGTAACTGCTTAACATCAGGCGGGCCGCATGCTTGTTTGCCACCGTCGTAGTATAAAAAAAAAAAAAAATTACATCAGAGGCCGGGAAAATGAGGATTTCCGGCCAAGTAATTATATACGGCCGAGCGAGCGTGCGAGCGAGGCCGGATAGTGATACGAGGCCGGGAATCCGTTTTCACGACGAGGCATGTATAGTGCTTTTCTCAAACATACAATGAAATAAAAAAATATACTTCAAAGAATAACACTTAATATTGTTTGTCCGATATTTTCCAAATTTGACCGAATTTTAAAAATCCGATTTCAGATTCTGACTCAGGAGCCCCAAAAACCCCCGGATACCGAATTTCAGCGTCCTAGGACCAATTTGAAATTTTCTCCATACAAATCGTTTTTTTTTCGATATTTTCCGAATTTGACCGAATTTTCGGACAAGATTTCAGATTCATATTTTTGAGCCCCGAGAGCCCCCCGATACCGAGTTTTAGCCGCCTAGCACCAATTTGTAATTTTGAAAAAAAAAAGTTTTTTTTCGATATTTTCCGAATTTGACCAAATTTTCGGACAAGATTTCAGATTCATATTTTTGAGCCCCGAGAGCCCCCCGATACTGAGTTTTAGCCGCCTAGCACCAATTTGAAATTTTGAAAAAAAAAAAGTCGCCATCTTGAATTTTTTTTTCCACAAGTGTCTAACAACCAACCTTTAAAAACAAAACCTGCTTTTTGTCAAACCAGCCAGCTGTGTGAATGACCTTGTTGTTGAAACAAAAAAAAGTTACTTTGCAGGCCTAGGCCTGAAAAGCAGTATGAAATCCCTTTACAGTCCTCTCGAGTTGTTGCGCCCAAAAACCGATACTTCCGAGCCTATTATAAGGAACGCAAAGACAATATTTCATTGCATGTTTGAGAAATAGTACATTACTGCAGACGCCGGGAAATAAGGGCTTGCCGGCTGAGTAGGTATAGACGGCCGACCGTAAGGGAGGCCGTCTAGTGATACGAAGCCGGCAAGCCCTTTTCACGGCTAAGGCATGTATAGTGCTTTTCTCAAACATATGCAATGAAATAAAAAAATACATCACTCAAAAAACAAATTTTATATCGCGGTAACCGAAGACAATAAATCCGTGATTTTTCAAAATTGCCGCCGTTTTTTACTGACAATTTAGGCTTGCTACTTGCTACACTATATACCTACATATTTATTATTATACTACTTTTTCGTTACATTTATAACTTGGGTTGAAATTAAAATAAGATTCATTCCAATTGAAGTTAGTACAGCGGATCGCTTATAAGATAAAACACGTTTTTGAACGAAACTTTAGGACAGACATTTTGTCAATCAATTGTCTGTGACATCTGGTGACATCTGACTCACATTATAACCTTTCTTTCATTTATGATGTGTAAAGTTACAACAATTTGAAAAAAATATCAAAATATCACATAGATCCGCCGATCTAACATATATATTGCATATTACGTTCTACAAGGAAACAAGAGAACAACCTAGCATTACCTATAGATATAGATGGCAGCTGTATTCTACATACACACTATTAATATCACCATGGATTTGTACATGCTAAGTGCACAGAACTTTTTAAAGGTACGTAACTATTATTTTTAAAACAGATTATTAACAAAGTTTTTGACAAATTTAACTGATATTAAATGACGCATTCGACATATGGGGGCAATTGCTTATTGAAATTTTTATTGTTTTTCCAGGTACACTGATATTAGTTAGCTGTACTTCCGAAACTGGTCTTGGCTGTGATAATGTAGCTGACTGTTGATTCTGCTGAGATGGCAAAGGAGGCTGAGGATCTGATCTACCGCGTGGTGACTGTGGATCATGAATTTGGCTGTGAAAATGAAAATGAAAAATAAAAATTATCAACTGGCAATATATGTGCTAGGAGATTTTGGCGGTGGACTATGATGCTTAATGTAAACAGGAGGGTCACGGGAACCGGGAACAGCCTGGCCGTGGATTTATGTAAATTGATGATGGTTGGGGTACATCATTTTGAGAGTTGGCTGCGTGAGGATTTGTCGCCTTCTGCAACTTTTATCAGCTTTCCAACCCCCATGCATTTTGACCATCAGAAGATTGGCAAGGAGTGTAGCTGAAATACAGCAGAATCAATATCCAGTATAGAGGTCGGGACAATCTAGTTCTTAAAATGTTGCTATTTGCTTATATTTATATTTATTAGGCATAAATAGAATTGTGTGGCGTCCAATTACTTGTCTTGTACATTTTCTTTTCTTGTAGTTTAGAAAGATTAAGTCTGCCATTTGTACTTTTACTTCTGTCTTTTGTGCAATAAAGTTTAAATAAATAAATGTTATGACTGAGCAAAATTTTTTTTTTTCATTCATGTATGTCTCCGTTCGACTTTGGTGGCAACAGGTTATTAATTGTTAATCCTGCCTCCGCCCTCAATTCTGGTGAAGTACAATTAATTTCTTTGTCGCTGTTATCATCAGAACTCATTATGAAATTATATTTATAAATATCAACAACAAATATAAAAATAGGTACATGACAAAAGTTTTTTTTCATTTTCCCTCCAATCCCCCATAATGTTTTTTTTTTTTTTATGGAAGTTGTCCGTATTTCGCGTATGTTGTGTTCCAATAGACCCTATAAGGGCCGTTATACACAACCTGATACTAAAAATTCAATTTCTATAATAAATAAAATAAATGCAGAGGATTTTAAATATTGTCTATGGGCTCTGGTGACTTACGTATAGACAGTATTTTAAATTTATTCATCAACACATTGAATTATATAGATTTGTATTCATAATATCAGTTCGTGTGTACTAGGCATTAACGCGGATATTGTTGGTCCGGTGGCTGAATGGGTAGCCACTAGAAAAAAAAATATATCAGCTGTTCATAAACACAGACGCCATGTTTACATTAAAATTAAAAACAAATTACTTCCCGGCCTAGGCCTTTAATTTTGTATGAAATTCCTTTACAGTTCCTTCGAATTGTTCCGCCCGAAACTTGACACTTCGAAGCCTGTTTTGACGCACGTTACGACGATATTTCATTGCATGTTTGAGAAAATACAATTTCTACGTTAAACTCACACAATATTGTTTTCCGTAATATCGTGGTATGACATTCAGACATTACTGAAGCCTATAGTCAAAGACGACTATTGCATTGCATTTAATTTCTGTTGGCGACATCTACATTACTCCTGTCACGTTTATTATGTGGCACAAAGGCTTTGCTGTTTGATTGGAGACGTTGCGACGCGTTACTCGGGGATTCTGCTCTTAGCTCGATTCTCATGTGATGTTTCAATTTGTACTGGAATACGCGAAATGGCATTTAATTCAATCAAGTCATATTTACACTTAAGACCAGGATTGCAATGTACACCTGTCTGAATTCGACGAAGTATTGGGATATCTGAACTTGAGCCATTTCGCCACTTTATCACGATTATAACCATAACGGACCTATATGGTTTTTCAATAATTATGTAAATACAACGAATTACTATTAAAATATCGAAGTCGTCTTATATGTGACTATAATATTTAAGGATACTTCATGATCTCGTCATTTGAACTTCACCTATTTTTTATGGAACCTTTATACTCTTGCGGCTACACAAATTATAACGAGTAACTGGTTCACTAGTACGTCTAAGACCACGGTGTATGCAATTACGCCGAAAAGTTAGATTATGATGAGTTTTGAGGATTCCACTGACATGTTACCCAATATCAGACAAATTGGTCTATGTGCATTATAAGAATCGAAAGCCCCTGTTTGTAACGTGATTGTTAACACTACGACGGTACCACGTTCACGTTTCCAAGCGACCAGTACAGCTCTTTGAGTACTCAAACGCAGAGCTATTCCGTGTGATTCCTGCCGGCCACACAGGTTTATTATGTAATACAAAGGCTTTGTTTGATTGGCTACAGGCGGCGAGCGCCTCATTCACTCCGTGCATCTGCTTCTGCACTTTCATGTGATGCTGGGATTTGCTTTCAATTCTCGTGTAATATTTCAATCTATAATGCCTGATTTGCATTTCGTATAGAAATGGATATATTTACGTTTGGATATTTACGTTTTTGATTCACGGTTGTAAAATAACCGAATTGAGAAGAGAATTCAACTCTAAACCTTGACACCAAAGCACAATGCTATCTTATGTGACGAACGCTGATTAAGTTAAACACGTAAGTATCCTTTCATTAGGCTAGTTGACTTATGTTAAATTGTATTAAGCTAATGTTTATTTTGTATAGCATTTGACATATGAAACCTATATATTTCAGTTTATAAAAGTGGAAATTGGAAATATAATTTATATTCTGTATTTTGAAATGCTTAAAACGCTGTCCGCCATTTTTACAAGTATTATTACTTAGTACGGACACCAGTCCCACAAACATCTTAGTTTGTAGCTGCTTCTTTAGGATACTATTTAGGTATACTACTTAAGTATTAGTCTTAAGATTGATGTTTGTGGAGAAAATAAAGAAGTTATTATTATTACCCTTGATAGTCATCAATCCAGTAAAAAAACTTGAAACAAAAAGTCATCAAAAGTCAAAGTCAAGTTAAAGTCAAAAATGGCGGACGGCATTTTTATTTTCATTTAATAAAATTTTGCTTTCTAGCTCAATTAAAAACATAATACATTTTTTTGCCTTTTCACTAGAATTACTTTTTGTAAACAAGTAAAACAATTTAACACAAAGTTTGAGTGTAATGTAGGTATTATTCAAATTAAACAAAATATGATTCATTTACTTGACGTATTTATTTTTTTGCTATTTAATTATTTTCATTTTATATAACATATTCGCAAGATATAACCTACGTAACGCACGTACCTTGGACGATGAATTTTATACGAAATCCACAAAATCACCTCTTAGTTAAGAGGAGGCGCAATCCGGAAATATATCATTGAATAAATGACTGTACATTTGACAAACGAGCATCCACCGCCATATCCGGCAGTAAAACAGCAGAATGATCCTCCTGGCGCGTTATATAACATAGAAATACCTCAAGGGACCCCGCGAAATGTACTGGATTTGCCGTAGCTTATTCCTTGTACCGCGCAATGTTAAGAAATGAATGATCATAAATATTAAATAACGACTAGTTATGTGTTTCACCGTAGGCCGCGGTAACTAATATAGCTGTTTTATGTCTTAACATGATTCACTTAACTTTGTACGAATCAGAATTAATGAAAAAATACCTCTTTGCAGACGTAATTCTCTCAATTTACAATCAAATTTTCTTTCGCAAATTGGATACTTGAACACGCAACGTAAAGGGGAATGAAAATTATAAAATAATATTCCATTTTTCTTAGAGTGGTTGTATTCTTTCAGTGTTTGCATTTAACTGTTTCAAACGGACATTTTTATTGAGTAACAGACCCGTAATCAGGGGCATGGCAGCCCGCAGCTCAAACCCTGTTATTCTTAAATCTCTCTGTGAACAACTGTATTATGTGGAATCTTGTTAACATTTGAAATTATTTCTCTGTCCCGGGAAAAATGAGTTCTGTGTTTTTACTCGAAACTCCGGTGACTTTTGTTTAATGGAATGATAATACAAATGCTTCCCTCTTTGTAGTGAGGCCCTAGAATATTGCTGCCTTTCCTCACTTTAGTTTGCTCCAGTAATTCGATTGGTGTTAAAAAATGAAACGAAAGCTGAAATTGAAAAAGTTATCTCTTCGAAATATTTTTTGACAATTAACATTGAATGAAATTACATGCGTGTAACAATATAAAACTCAGAGACTTTAATACAGGAAACACACGTGCTGGCTCTAAGCATTTTAATAAATAATAACAAAAACACCCATGTTTTATCTCTCTTTTGGGTAATATTTTTAAAAGTTTTCGTCCCTTAAGAGAATATTATGTAAACAAATTTAATTACAGTCTCGAATTAGCCACAATGGCCTGCTCGTCGTGAGCGGGAAAACTTCGGGAATCCCAACTTTGGTGAGTTACTCGACTGGCTACCGAACTGAAAGTATTTAAAAAAAAACCGAGCTTCCTTCGGGAATGCTGTCGATTGTATGGAAAACCGCTCTTTGTACAGTTTCTAAAGTAACTGCTCATCCGATATCATGCTCATTTTAATTTTGTTATCCGTCAGTTTTCAATTTTGTATCGCGTATGCGTTTATGCTTGTTTAATGAGTAACATCCCGTTGAAAGTATTTAATTAAACATGAAAATTATACATTTATGTAACATGTAATGTCAAATCTTTTTTAAATGTGGGTACACACCACAATTTATATATTAAACCATTGATACAAAGATCAAAGCTTAAAGATTTTTTTAATGCGTAACTTGGAGGAAGATATTAACGTATTCACATAGAGGTCGTTAAGGTGTCAAGCCTTTTAAATAAACAATGCAAAGATCAACACACAAAGCATAAGAAAAAAATCGAAAGGTTGCTTGGGCGTTCGGGTGGCGGAAAGGTTAATGCGCTAGACCGGCAATCCAGAGGTACCGGGTTCGATTTCCGGCCTCTTCCACCAGGTTACGCATTTCAATCGTTCTTTGAGCTTTGATCTTTGCATCAATGATTTTATGAAAATTATTGATTCCCCAAGCGTATACTTACTCATTATATTTGATACAAATCAGTGTCGATTTCAGAAACTGCCGAAACTAGGGAGATTGCTAAGCGCTCATTATTTAGAAGTTAACATACGAGAGAAATAATAAACCATCCCTCGCCCCGCATGCACCCGTCCGTCAGGGGTAAAAAAGGGTTACAACATTTCGGTCGGCAACAAACGGCGTTGTAACTTGACCAATTTATCACAAACTATCTAATCAATTCACAAAAGATTGCTTATTAATATCAAATTTAGGTTTTCCCTATAGTTTCATCCGGACTGGGCGTTGTTTCGACAAATAATTGTTATAAATGACCAAAATTGTGGGTATTGTTTTATCTTTTAGAAGTTTTCGCTTATATCTGAAAATGTGATTAATTATGTTTAATATTATCACATTTTTAGTTAGTTCATTATCTTTCTGTTTAATCCGATTTTATGATTTTTTTTGATTGTCATTCCTGGACCTCGATACTCTTGATATAAAGTCGAAAAGTGGTAGACCAATATTTTGTCTGACTGTACAACTAATGCCATAATAATACAACTTAAAGTTCCCAAAGTGCGCACTTCAGCCATCTGCTCATACTTTAATGCAACGATCTTTATGTTAATAATTTCAGAGAGACCAAGTCAATCGAATTTCAAATTCATAACTTTTATGTTAGCAGCGTTTCACATATTTTTCTTATAAACAGATAATCTGCTTTCAGCATTAAACTTGTAAAGTGCGCTCCATATGTCCCCGGTAAAAGGGAGTGCTGCTTTCTATTCATATACTGTGATACTCTTTTACGATTCAAGCAAAAACACGGCAAACGTTGCCGAAAGATAAACCCCAGGGCGGTGCGAACGATGTTGAATTTTACGATTCCGCTAAGCCGCCTTAAAGTCGAGCCCTTCTTGAATATTTTGATTTATTTATAGGCGGGAACGCGTAAAAGGGTGGTCCAAAAAACAATATACCGCCGCTCAGGTGCCGCGGTGTTCCGGACACTTAACATAATTATGCGCCCTCCAATAAATGTTCGTACAACTCTTTCGGCGCACTGGCCACCTTAAAGGCTTGTCCGGAAAACATAAAGACTGATTCGGCTGATAGCAGTGTTAAGAGCAAAATTTTGTAGTCAATTTTAAACACTTAACTGTACGTTAGACCTGAATAAACAATATACACGGTCAGATGCCGAGGTGTTCCGGGCACTGAACATAATTATGCGCCCTCCAATAAATGTGCGTAAAACTCTTTCGACTGGTGCGAGCGGTCATGGTCGCAAAGGCTTAGACAGAAAACAAAAAGACAGATTTGGCAGATAGCAGATATTAACTCTCTCGTAACTCATTATTCATATTTAATAAACTATTATAAAATTGTATTGAAAATCTGTTTTCTATGGAGAGGAGTTGTTTCAGGAAACTCTTAACAACTTGATGCAGGATTTGTATAGGCACACGGAGCCAGTCGTATAGCGCCAGCTGTTGATAAAAAAAAAATACTTGTTCGGTCCGTAACGCCAAAACAGCTACACGGATTTTGGTTTAAGATACTTTTTACCCAACTACGGTAAAGACAAAGTTTTAAGTTGCCCGGCCACCTTCTAGTTTACATATTGAGCGAGTACAAAGACAGACCCTTTAATTACTGATTTTAGTATTTATTACCCGAATCTGCGCCGGTAAGAGCAAAGGATTACTTCGAATTTTTATTATAAACTCACTGTTAATGACAAGGAATAACGCGAAGCACAGAGAAAACCTCTCTTTAGAGATGGTCTAAAGCATTTAGTACATTTTAGCTGCACAAGCGACTACGTTTTAAAGCTTTGCTTCCTTCTGGCACTCGCGCCCGCAAATCACCTGTAATTATCACAGACTCCGCAAGTTTTGCTTAATTGCAAACAAATTTGCGGTTGCAAAGTTTTATAGGTACTTAAACCCGTGTGAAGACGCAGGCCGCATTAAGCACTTGCCGTTCACGCTTCTAACACTTCATTGTGATGCTAATTTAGGGTAGCTCTATGAATATGGGGGCGGCGTTCCCGCTCGCACTTTTTGCCTCACCGCGCTAAATTAATTTGAATAATGCCGATAGACGCCCCAACGAAAATGTCTTTTAACACTTTCACCACTACATTCTGGTACGCTACGTGTAAAAAAAACCATGGGAAATGTGTATACGTAGTGGAAACTTGCTACGAGCGGAGCGCTTGAGTTGATTTATAAGATGATGTTGAGTGATAAGTTAGTAGTGTTACTATCATATTATCAGAGTATTCAATTTATTACCAACTGACCCGCCAGAGAATGTTCTCTCAAAAGCTGAGCAGTTTCAATGGACAAAATCAAAGTGCGGTTTTAACGAAAAAAAAACTTCAAGGAATACTTTTAAAAATTACCTGCATTGTTACGGCCATTCTTGAGTTTTGTGCTAAGCAGCACTTTTAGGGATTCACGCTTCAAATAAAATACCTGTAAAATTAAGAATACCGCAGGTTTAGTTATAATTATTTAGTTCGTTATCAAATTACAATGTTCTTAAAAGCAGAACTATCTGAAAGGGTTTAACAAACTCACGATACGCTAACTCAACTCGAGTACTCTCGTGCAATGGCAATTTTAATTGCCACGCATACAAGCCAACCATCAACCCACGTTTGCAGGTAAAAATAAATTTCACTTAGCTCCTAATCACGTCCCTTAAGAGTAAGTGTCCGTGTACTCGCGCACGTAATGGGCCGAGTGGTAGAACAAAATTGGCTTAAGCAATCCCCGCCTGGAGAATATCTGCGGCGAAACGGCTCCGAAGCCGAATGAAATGCACTCGCAACGTACGTGTTCGTCATAGAAAACGTGCTGAGGTAATTTTTAAGTGAGCTCTCCCCGCTGCAACGCTCACGGTTATTCAGCCGTTCTTTGCATGTTAAAGCGTTAAAGGAGGTAACGCTACTCTTAAACAAATGAAAGCTCTTACGTTCGTGCTCGCCAATCCGCTTTACTAAAAGGCGGTGAAATTTTAATGTGTACCGAATATGACATGTTTTACCTTCTAAATTGACAATCCCAAAGCCGCGGGCATTAGCGTCCATTAGCTTATGACTTCTTTCTTACTTATCGACGTTCGTTTATTTCTATTTATCTAAATATGTACGCTACGTGAGATCAGAGCTAGGTTTTAATTAAACAAACCTTCACTACGATCACATCGTAAATCTGCGAATACTTAATTAGAGTCTGTAATTAAAATGTTTATTATTAACACAGTTACGCTCAAATTACAAATATAACGCGCTGCAGAGCTCATAATTTTCGATGTCAACAAACCCTAGACTTGACGCGTCCATAAATATTCACAACTTCACAGAACAAACTTGTTTCTCAAATTTAAATTATTTCAGTTGTTTTCATTCAGCTCTAAAATGTATTTATTTAGAAAATCGTGACGGTTTTTGCTTTCATTAATTTTATTTGTTTAATTTAACTCGTTAACGAAACTCAAATTCTCCGATCGGGTAGAAGTCTGTAGCGTTGCAGGCGGGTGAATTTTGATCGGATTCTCTTGAAATTAACGCTGTTAAGGTCTGTTATCGTGGGGCGTCTGTCGCGATGGTCGCGACGCACCGTTTTGTGTTGTAGACGGGCTTTTTAGCCTGCTCACAATACGCCCCCGACTCCGTAATGTAGACAACGGTGATTTGATAAATGAGTTGAGCTTTTTGCGTGAAAAGACGAACGCTTTATGCTCAAAAACTGAGCCTTCGGGTTTTAACTTCCGACAAAACCTGTGCTGTTGTTACAGGGACTGTCGCCTTTTATTAATTCTTGTAATGAACTGTGTAACACGAAATTGAACCTATTCAAACAGGTTGAAGTTTGTCGTGTCAGTTTCCGACTTTGTGAAGCCAGGCTCCGTCGCACAATAGAATGAAATGAAGTTGAATTTGTAACATAAAGCTATTTAAATATGACCGCATTAAAGGAAAAGTTAGTATCTTGTGGCTTTAAAATAATTAGATTTCTTCTTAAACTTTTTCTTTTGCCTTAAATTCTTTTAACAAACATCAAATTATGTAAAAAAAAGCTCTTAATCTGGTTATGAGAGTCACAATTAATGGACGCTTTATTTCAGGGTATAAGAGTCATGCAAATGACGCCTATACTGTATTTCTAACTATAACTGTGTAGTTATAGTTAGAAATATAGTTAGAAAAAAAGAGAAGAATGCTCTCTAGTTCTACAAGTTTTAAACAGTTAAACTACCCAGAACATAGTTTCCATAGGTTTACGTACACTGCTGATGCTAATAATGTTTATTCTACTCACCCTGACGCAAATCAAAAGGTGTTTAAGGACTCGGTACCCGAGACGTTTTTAGTTTTACCATTTTTCTTTAAATTACGACTTACCAATGTCACTTCATGCATTCGCAAATAGAAACGATCGATTTTGTTTTTGAATACAATTTATTAATAAACTATTTCGCTTTTTCAGGTAAGTACACACCAAGTCCCGATCGCATTTAAGTTGGTAAGCTACGAGTACCACGCAATGTACTACACTCTACACTGCAGTCGTGCAATGGTGCATACTGCATACATACCTGCCCATTTTAGCCTGGCCTCAGGGTGTAGCATCATCATCATCTAAAATCATCCGAAAAACAGCCGCTCTTAAACAAAGGCCTCTCTCATGTTTCTCCGTAGCGTCTTTGTGTAACAGCTCGTGATAGTGTCCAGATCGTCGGTCCACACTGTTGGAAGTTAACCATGACATCTTCTAGTACGTGATCATCACCCAAGACCCTTTCTGGCCCAGAAGCCACTGGTTCAACGAGCAATGTACCTCACCCACTGCCACTTAAATCCGAGTTGATAACCTGAGCTATGTTGACAATAGAATAGACCCCCGGGTCTACGTCGCGATTTAAACCAGCACTGCTCAAGCCTCATCCCTCCTACTTAATCGCATGCTTTATCCTCGGATACTGAGAGTGCCGTGTTTACGTAGTTAGCGTTATCCGGTTCAGCGGCTCACCGCTAACGGGCCGCGGACGTGTTTGGACGTGTCTATCTGTGCTGGCATCAGCATTATATAAACTTAAAGACATCCACTGATAGACGAAGGTGTCTTCCAAGGTTTTTCCACGACGATCGGTCGTTCCCTGCCCTCACAAAGGTTTCTCATCATTTTAATCATCGGTCTACTGGGTTGGTGATTTTCCCACACTGGAAAACGAGTTTTTTTGTTAAGTATAGTCGTCGGCTCTAGTGAGCCGCCCACTGCCACATAAGTATGACAAGTCTTGGTTCTCAGATCTCCTCATCTCAAGCCTCATGACTCGTACGCTTCGGCCTCGGATGCTGAAAGACTGAGTGTCATGTTTACGTAGTTAGCATTATCCGGTTCAGCGGCTCACCGCTAACGGGGTCGTATGTTTGCTACTGGCATCAATATATCATACAAACCGAAAGACATGTATCTTTCAAGGTGTCTCCACAACGATCGGTCGTTCGCTGCCCTCGTACAACGGTTTCTCATAATTTTGACCAAATCATCGGTGTTGGGGGTTTTCCCACACTGGAAAAACGAGATTTTTTATACTATAGCAGTCTTCGGTTCTACAAAAATTGCCCACTATCACATAGGTGTGACAAAGCCTCATGACTCGCATGCTTTGCTCCTCTGCTGAAGACTGAGAGTGTCGTGTTGACGTAGTTAGCATTATCCGGTTCAGCGGCTCGCCGCTAACGGGCCGCGGACGTGTTTGCCGCGATTGTTTGCTATCCGTAACACTATCTATTTGAACTGGCTTTAGCGTTTCTGAACCCAAACAATGCGGGCGAAAATTGTAACCAATTTAATAACCGATTTAATTAAATTTTAATGTTAGCGGGTTCCTAAAATGTATTTAATTTGATTATAGTAATCAAAATGACATCCATCTCTGGCATCGAATGAATGCAGACTCGTAATAATGCTTTGATTAATATAATTGGCTATTTGTAACTAGTAGCACAGTTGCATATTTCGGTTTTTATATACACAATATATTGCTTCAAAGTTAAATGTTAATTTTCACGCATTATATTTTTAATACACATTTTGTTATAAAGCAGTTCATAAACATTATCATTCAACATGTATATGGCTAATTTTAATAGTTTCAAATATAACATTATCGGTAAATAGTACATAATGTACGTTAGACGGCCGATTCCTTATGTAAACTACATCTAACTAAAAAATATAGACGACTATACTAACACAATTTTCAACCAGGGCGGTGATACATATAACAGAAGTTTTGTTGCCTGTGCTCGCATTTTAATTACGACTTTAGGGCCCAATTATAAGCAAAAAATCCTTACTGATTATGAATACAGAACGAATTTATTGCATATAAGTATATAACATTCTAGAGGGAGCCATACGGGATCAATACGCGTATGGACCAATTATAATGACAATGTATCATTCTAGTCCACTAATGATATTGCTAATGCCCCGTGCGACGTCTATAATCAAATGAAACGCGACTCTAATCCATAAACACAACGACGGACGACAAAGACCAATTTGGTCCCATTTAAAGCACTCAAAAATGCAACACAGCCAACCGTTGACAGCGTACATTTGACTGAAGAAAGGGAACAAAACCGTCCACACGACGGTCACAAGCCATTGTTTTGTTGGCTGTACGGCAATAAGCGGGCTGTTTGCTCAGCCGAGTATTGTTGCGGGTTATTAGGACAGGATCGCGGCCTGCGGCTGTTACGGGTTAAGATTGGCTGCTGTGACACGGTGTTAAAACCACCTGACATTTGGCAATCTCGGCTTACTTTGCGACGGTCCGATTTATACGTTAAACGGGGTCACAAAGGACGGGGTCTTGTGTGAGTTGCAGTTGAATAAAAATACACATTCGTAGATATTTTGATCTGTTTATGTACCTAATGTAGGCTTTAGGTTTTATCTTTACGTTTTCTTGTTTTTTTGTTAAAATATTACATTTAGAAAGTATTTTCTTCGGTTTCTGCAACTGTCACACATATAAATAAAGCATTATTTTAGCCTTCCTGACGCTTTTGTAACTATTTCAGTCACCGTTTGTCAACGATTGTCAACGGTGACTGGTCAGGGAGGCTCAAATAATGAAGATACGCGATATAATCCATTTAGATTGTTTTATAGTACAATTACTGAATATTTGGGTTATGGGCTTGGCACAATTCTAGTTTCCGGCTACGGGGCTCAAGTATAAGTGAAAAATCGTAACTTGAAAAGTAAAATGCGAGAATGTGATAGACTGACAGTTAGAACCAGTGTTGTTGCATACTAACACGCGGTAACATCATCATCATCATCATCAGCCCGGAGTCGTCCACTGCTGGACATAGGCCTTCCCCAGTTCGGTAACATGCTAAAGAGTAAAATAGGTTATTTTGAACCCAGAATTATTGCATAATCATCATATTAATACTGTAAAGGCGAAATGTATGAATATTTTTTTGGAGTTTACTCCTTAAGAATCGATTTTCATATATAAGCCCGGGGTATGAAAATTATGGGGTATAAAATCGAACGTATCTGCCGTGCTAATTTAAAAAGTCGTATCTCAGTATACGATCGGGGTAAAAATACGACTTCTTAATTTAGCAGGTTATGCGTTATAGACTAAGATCACGATATAAAATAAACTTCACCGAGATGTTTATTTGATGAAATGTATTTTATATTTAATTTAATATGTCGATAAATATATTGCATATGGGTTGCCTAACAAATTTTAGTCCAGGGTATGTTTAATTAATAATAAAAAAAATTGTTTTAAACATTTCACTGGTTTCATTAATATTAGATAAATTGTATACCAATCGAAAGTATGAAGCCCATAGAATATGCAAACGTTAGGTTGCCTATTCTTTTCCCGTCACAACTATCGGGTAGCCAGGTATAAACAGGTAAATCTATACCTACTAGCATTTTGCAAAGGTCTGATTATTGAATTGAAATTAAATAAAATTAAAGATTATTTAATTATGATTATGAATTTATCTAATAATCAAATCGGTAAAATGTAAAAATATTTTTTTTTTAATTTTAATCTAAACATACTCTGGACTAAAATTTGTTAGGCAACCCATATGCAATATATTTATTGACATTTTAAACTAAATATAAAATACATTTCATCAAATAAACATCTCTGTGAAGGTCATTTTATATCGGGACCTTAGTCTATAACGCTTAACGCATAACCTGCTAAATTAAGAAGTCGTATTTTTACCCCGATCGTATACTGAGATACGACTTTTTAAATTAGCACGGCAGATACGTTCAATTTTATACCCCATGAGAGAGAGAGCCCAATAGGGGTTTCGGGATAGAGGAAGGGAGACAAACTAAACGTTCCCAGCTCCCCTAACATTATGTTCACATAAACAAACTATGAAATTTGACATTTCGGATGCCTGCATGACATGAAGTAAGGATAATGCAGGCCATACACGATCAAGCCCGCCGTCAAGCCTGCATGATGCTTGAAGCGGCGTCCGGTAAACTTGTGTATGTGTATCTAAGGGCCTACACCGAACTTCGTATCGTGCCGACCCTTTCACTCATATAGTGTATAACACGAGGGTGAAAGGGACGGACTTTAATAAAATTGTTGAATAACTTCATGCAAACTTGAACGTCAAGTATGTCAAGATCAAGGAATATAATACTCACAAGGAGAAGAACGGTAACTACGTTCAAAAATGTTGCCTTTTTTTTAATACTACTAGCGCTACCGTATATGAACTAAGTGACAGCGGGCTATTTTGGCGGGGTTTTCAAATATGCCATATTGAAAGTTTGTTTTTCTAACTTTTCTATTTTACATGCATGCATATTCAGGTTTAATCCTGCAAATCATTTGCCAACCACTTCCCGGTATACGATTGAGCTGAAAATTAATAGTTTTATAAAAAATACAACACAATGAATTACTTTTTAATGGCCTTTATTCATTGTATATCCAAACAGGGACTATAATTTACAAAATGTCTTTAAAAAGTTCACTACATAGGTGCACTATTAATGCATTGTTTTAATAATATATTCTGTTGTTCCTAGAACAGAATACTTGTTCAGCTTTTTTTAAAAAAGTTTACTACATAGGTGCACTATTATTGCATTGTTTTAATAATATACATATTCTGTTGTTCCTAGAACAGAATACTTGCTCAGCTTTTTCTACAACTGTCAGTGTAACGGGAATCTTGGAAATGTCGTCCACATAAAACCTTATTCGTTTCGTACAGAGAAGTCAAGGATTCTTGTGAAGACCAGTCGTGCCCAAAATGTAGCTCTGAAATAGGAAATTACATTTTATCAAGTCTACATATCCACATTAATTGAGACCTGCTTGAACAAAATGGACAATAGACATGAACAGAAATATGTTAAAATACTATGCACTAAGCTCAGAACAAGTTTGGTCAATGCAGGCCTAAATATCTCTAGCAGTGTTAAAATATTACCTTATGAGTAATAAATACTTGTATTAAAAATCATTTTGTCTACAGTTGTTGGGTAAGAAGTGAGAAGTATCCTATCACCATGTTTGGATGCTATCTGCGATTAAAATCCGTGCAGCCGTTTTTGTGTGATGAGTGGTTAAAGATATTTAAAACAAACAAACAGAACCTGTGATTTAATAACATACAATAACCGTATTTCTAGGCAAGATAACCTAACTAAATGTACCTGAAACACAAATAGCTGGTAGTTCTTATTTCATGTGTATTAAAATATGCAACAAAATTCTGATAAGAGACCTGAAATAAAATATTCTTACCGTAAAATTATTATTCCCGCTCTAGGAAAATGTACTGAATCGTCTTCAGCAGAGGTTGTGCCGCGTTAAGCACATTTTCTTTATGCATTTGAAGACATTAGCTATGATAATTTTGAAATAAATCGCGAAAAAATTTGAAATTGGCCGTTTGTTGACGTAAATTAAAATAACAGGTTGACAGCCATCAGTTTTTTTTTGTCGAGACTTTATGGCTTACAGCCAGCACGCGGTGGCGACCTGCTGTCACTATGACAATTCAGGCCGCGTGTGTCTGAGGGAATGTTAGGCTAGTCATACATTAACAACTGACCGCCACCGCGTGCCGTCCCTTTCAGTCATACGGTGTATAACAGGAGAGTGAAAGGGACGGCACGATACGAAGTTCGAAGTAAAAAGAAAAAAAGATGCAGTTTTCGTTCACAAACTTAAACAGTCATTGCTTTCGAAAACATACTACTCCTTGAACGAATATTTAGAAGATAGGCACATGGGTAAAAAAAACATGTAACATTATTATAAGTTTTGCTGTATATTATACTCGTATATTAATATTATGTAAGTGCCTACCTTCTCGTTCTTGTTTGCAGTGCCCAACAGGGTACATAATGTGATACTTAAACTATTTACTTCCACCTTCCACTTGTATAACCATTATGTGCAATAAACGTATTGAATACCTATATCTAAATATATAAAAGAAGAAACTGACTGACTGACTGACTGACTGACTGACTGACATATCAACGCACAGCCCAAACCGCTGGTTCTAGAGAGTTCAAATTTGGCACGTAGGTTCCTTATAAGGTGTATGGGTGCACTAAGAAAGGATTTTTCAAAACTCATCCCCTAAAGGGGTGAAATGGGGTTCCAAAGTTTGTATGGGGAGACAAGATTAGTTAGACTATTTTATTCGAATCTTCACAGGAGTATTTATAACGATAAATGAGTAAACACGTGTATCAGGTTTTTTGAAAATTCAACCCCTAAAAGGGAGAAATGTGGTGACAAATTCTGAAAATCAGCATGAGTGTTGTTTTTATGGTTTCTCGGCTCGCTGATTACGAAAACCGCAACGATTTTAAAATCCAACGTAGGCAGACGTGAATTAAAATCTCCCCTGTGGGGGTTGAAATGTCTAAATACTAAACCGCTGGTTCTAAAGAGTTCAAATTTGGCACGTAGGTTGCTTAGAAGGTGTAGGGGTGCACTAAGAAAGGATTTTTAAAATTCAACCCCTAAAGGGGTGAAATGGGGGCCAAAGTTAGTATGCGGAAACAAGATTAGTTAGACTATTTTATTGGAAACTTCAAAGGAGTATTTTTTACGATAAATGAGTAGTAAACACGTGTTTTAGATTTTTTGAAAATTCAACCCCTAAAGGGGAGAAATGTGGTGACAAAAATCTGAAAACCAACATGGGTATTGTTTTTATGGTTTATCGGGTCGCTGATTACGAAAACCGCAACGATTTTAAAATCCAACGTGCTAAATGCTAAACCGCTGGTTCTAGAGTCCAATGTCCTTTTAAGGTGTAGGGGTGCACTAAGAGAGATTTTTTCAAAAGTCATCCCCCAATGGGGTGAAATGGGGGTCCAAAGTTTGTATGGGGAAACAAGATTAGTTAAACAGGAGGAAATGGAGTTTAAATGTCTAAATACTAAACCGCTGGTTCCAGAGAGTCCAATTTGGCACTTAGGTTACTTATAAGGTGTAGGGGTGCACTAAGAGAGAATTTTTCAAGGGTCACCCCCCAAAGGGATAAAATGGGGGTCCAAAGTTTGTATGGGGAAACAAGATTAGTTAAACTATTTTATTCGAAACTTCAAAGGAGTATTTCTAACGATAAATCAAAAAAACACGTGTTTCAGGTTGTTTTTTAATTCAACCCCTAATAGGGAGAAATGTGGTGACAAAGTCTGAAAATCAACATTAGTAATGTTTCTATGGTTTATCGGCTTTTTTCTGCTACTGGGAAACTTCCTGCATCTGTAATAATTATTCAAGATTTTCAATAATTATGATTGTTAAGTCATTTCAGAATTCTGAATTACGTTTATCTGGCTCAGAATAATACATTCTTCATTCATCAACGAAGAGAACCTCAATATCTTATAATAGAACATGACGTAACTTAGAACATGGCTTAGAATCATTAAACCAATCTCGAATATCCCAAGTCGATAAGCGGAGGCTCGGGACATTATAAAAGCTTTATACTTTAAATAAAATGCACACATATCCCGGTGTCTTAGCTTCACTTCGAGTTATGAATTTTGAAGTGAACTTTATTTGGATACAGTAAAAGCTGGGATCGCTTGATTTGAGTGCTTGAGTTTTCGGTTTGATTTGTTAAAGTGGAGTTGTGATAACATAAAAAGTATTTCCCAGTAATATTAGAAAAGCGAAAGTCTGTGTATGTTTGTTACTTCTTCACGCTAAAACGGCTGGACGGATATGCATGAGGGAAATGCAGATTGCAGATTATAACCTAACTTAACAAATAGCCTACTTTTAATCCTGAAAAAAAGAGCATTGTTCCCGTAGGATAATGTATATTATATGGGCACGCGAGCGAAGCCGCGGGTTAATGCTAGTATTTTATAATCGTTCTTAAGGCTAGGCGCGCACCACGATTTTAGTCACGCGATAATTTTGTCGCAGAAATGCAAGATATCGGTTTATTTATATGAGAGTGCACGCACCACGATTTTCATAAACCCATAAGTACGCTTATTTCTGCGACAAAATTATCGCGTGACTAAAAAAAATCGTGGTGCGCGCCTGGCCTGAAGAGTAAACTCCAGTCGTGCGTCGGAGCTGACACACACACTTTTTTTTTGTTTGTTTCTTGATCCTTCACGCTCAAACGGTCGAACTAATTTTAAAGCAATTCGCTTGGTATGAAGGTAGCTAAAATATAAATAAACACACTTGGTAGTTGGCGCAAGAAAAAAGTAGTAAAAGTATCTTCTAAGACAAATTGATTAAGCCAGTAAGAGGACGTATATCAATTCAAATGATCAACGAAGAAAGTGTACCCGAGGTTCATCCCGTTAATGCAAAGAACTACGTTACATAAAAAACAGTTCACTGGCTCCCTATAGGCGAGTTTCACGGTGAAAAGGAAATAGGGTGGTTGCAATTTTAAATAAGTAATTGCTTCCGTTTCTTTTTACATGAAAGTGTGAAAAATGGCCATGTTAAACTTGGCACTAGTTGACAGGATCTTTTTAAAAGTTTATATTTTCACTTTAGGGGCGTTTTATCAAAGTGCTCACTTTAAGTTTTCTACTTGGCCGTTACTATAATCCAGTGCTGTGTCATTCTTTTCTTAAAATTTTAATGCAGGATGTTATAGAAACGTATTTATATTTCTTCTTCCTTACGTTTTGATCCGAAAGCACAATGCGTAAACCAAAGTGACAATATAGTTATATTTTTGGCTCATGGGGCTACTTATATCAAATGTAAAAATCTCGTCAAATGTTACGACCGACAATCATTTTGATGTTCCGCAGGTAGCAATGAACGGTCATTGCTTAATATGTATGGGTAAAAATGGCCGTACACTGGGTTAAGCCCGCGATCAACGCGTCGCGGCATCATTTATCCCCGTCCCTATTGGTCGCTCTGTTTTAATTCGTCTACATTCACCCCTGAGCCGAAATTCAACAGATTGTCATCGCCCGATAACACACATAATACACAAACAATTTCGTCATCAAATATGAATGAAGTTTATAAAAGCGACGAACGGTCGAAAAAAGCACTTAGTATGTACACAGTACGATTAATTTAAATCAGCGTCTACTGGAAGCATTAATATCGAACTGCGCAGCTTAGGCCTAATAACCGTAATAAACATCAACGGTAACGAGCAATAGGCAGCGATGCGTGCTGATGTTACACTGTTTTTATACACGGCCGGTACATGGGAAAGCTTTCTAATTGCCGGAACAATGCTGAGCCGGTTATTTGCCGGCGGCATTGTTTTTGTCCGCGCCGGTTCATTTTACCCCACCTTCCCCGGACGGGAGATTAATGGAATTTGAATACGCATAGCCTTTGTGTTCGGCTTTACGCGTAATTTAAGCTTATACCGACCCCGTGAGTCGGCGTTTTGCGGCAATCTTAAGCGAAAACTGGCAGGTGCACGACTCTTCTTAACTGTTTGGGAAATCACGCGTTACCCTTGTTTCGCCGGACCGTTTGCCACCCGCCTTAATAGTGCGACAAAGTTCCTTTTCATGCTCACGTTTTTAATTTCCCAGGATAATTAAAGCACTGTTTTCCCGCTTCTCCACATTGTTCCTACGAGTTTGTTACCTACGTTTATATATAGCTTTATTTATGGTCTAATGTATTTTTGATCACATTGTCGTGTAAAGGAAAGTTTCTGATTATAGCGTATTTCAGTGGTGACGGTCCTGCGTCGCTCCGTCCAATAAACGCGATGTGTACTCAAAGCACAATCAATCATTCTCCTGCGGCTAGACACGCCGAGAAATAAAATGTATTTGTTTTATTTGGGGACTCGGTTATTGATTTTTGGACGATATAATGACTGATATCCTGCCCGCGGTATACGAATCACTCGGAAATTCTACCACTTCCGTTATCTCCAAATCACTTCGTTAATCCAATTCTCTTTCTAACTTCAACAAACTTGTACCTTTGAATGTAATGGGGTCGGAGTAATTATCCCAAAACGTCCATATCGATAGTTCGTGAGGAAAATGCTCCAGAGCCATTATCATAATTGAGCGGCTTGTATCCGGGACACTTCACGGTCTGGATCGGCGACGTCTTTGACGGCACATCGGCGTAATGAGGGACCAAAGCCGGCGCGTCATCCGCCCTAATGCATATTTACAATAAGATTGGAGAATGGACTCGCACTACACAATCGGAGCACACCACGCTGCTCTTTCTATGCCATTAGACAAGTCTAAGTTAATTCATTAAGACAACTTACGCCAATTGATTGATACCGCAAATGCGACGTTTAAATTCCCGATGCAAAGTCAAAATCGCCAACTGACTTGGATAAATTTAAAAGCACAATTCCAACAATTGCGCAGGTTAAAAGAATCCATAATGAAGGATGATTAAAATTTCATACAGTGATTATTTGAAGTGCTCGCTCCGGTTCGTTCAATCAGCAAATGAAAACCCTTCAGCAGATATTTACTTACGCGCTTTTTAAAATCAACGGGCGACGCATTTACAATCAAACCGCAAAAACAAGCAGAACAATTGCGTTTACCGTGCTGGGTTGCTTTATGAAATTTTCGAAATCCCCATTTAATTGGGCGCCTGTGTCGCCACAAATTAATTAAAATTGCTGTGGGATTTTATTAACTTATTGCAATTATATTTAAACGGGGCGATTACGGGGGCGCGGGTCGCGGCTCGAGCGCCAAGCCTAATGTCGTTGCGAGGGCGCTTACACACCGCCTCGGAATTTGATCAGACTCCGTGTAATCGGGGACAAATAAATCTCACCATTAAAATTAACGGCGACCTCGCGCGGTCCGCTTCCGACCTCTTCAATAGATTTATAATCGTCGTTCAGAATATTGCTGCCATGATAATACCGGGATAAAGGCGGACTTGACGAACATAACTACAGAAGCAGATATGAGACTGTCCTCTGAAAGTCCGATACCGCCTTCGTTTTTATACTGTCGGGCTTTTAGACATAGCCATGTGAACAGCCCATTGAAATTACTTTCGGCTGCTTCGGGCATATTAGGTATTTAAGACGATTCTATCATTTGGATACGTACCTATAATCGAAAAATTTAGTAAGGTTATTAGTACCATGTTAAAAAAATATCTTATCGCCTTGGCCCTAGTTGGGCGCCATTCTACAATATTACAGTTGGTAGTTAGTCTTCCCATCGATAGTGGATGTGTAATGTTCTGAGGAAGTCGTCGGGAAGGCAGCGGAGTTGCAAGGTACAGATCGGTTCAGGTGAGGGTCGGCAGCCGGACGGCCGCATTGACAAACGACTAGGCCACTTCATTAATTGCGAGGCAGTCGCCCGCCAGTGACCGCCTCTAAATAATTCACATACGACTGCCCTCACACGCCGCAATCTACAGCGGACACGGCAAAAGTTACGGCCGTGTTGGCTTGACGATTCAATTCGTATTAATTAATTTGCGTGTTGTTTTTTTTTTTTTTGATGTACATTTTTGTGGACGGCGTTATACCTACATTAAAGGTGGGAGATGCTTTCTATACACTTGGGTTTCCTATTTTAAAACATGAGCCAGATGTCGTATGTATATATTCGCATATATTTTTTTCTCTTCTATCTTGTTTATTCTTCGCCACGCCATTTATAGGTAGGTCGTTTTAATTGGTTCTACACTCCAAATTAGTATGATTTTACGCCCTGTCACATTATTAATTTTAATAATCCAACTAATTCAATGAAAACTTTAATTTTCGTTACCTCACCAGCTTCCAACATGTCTGAGAAGTTTGAACATTTGTTTAAAATAATAACTTTTCTCTTCAAAATCTTGTAGAAAATTGAATATTACGATACGTTCTAAGAAAATTATTGGGATTTCAATTATTAACTTGTACTAACCTAAGTAGTATTAAATAACATTATTAAGATAAGATTACTGTTCATTTATTTATTTTATACTGAGGTAAGTTAATATTGAATTAAATAATTATATTTTTATATAGGTTTTGTCAGGAACACGATTCCTGTGTGCAGATCCAACCATTATCCCTTTTAAGGCGAAAACTCGTCGATAAAATTTCCTAGTTAGCATTGCGTAGTTATACGCGGACTGAACCCGCCACAATTAATGGGTTGCTTGAGCAACTGTATTACCATCAACCGCAAAGGGACCCCAATCCAAAGATATGTTTTTAAACAGAGTTTAACTTAACAAGGGTGTAGTTAACCTTATGTCCTCGCTAAAGTTAGTTTTAACGTGATATCCTGTTTTAGAGAACGTGGTATTTCGTATTTGCAGGCTTTATTTTTGTTCAACGCTAGACTTTTTTATCCGCGTGAGTTTATTTTTATTGGAGCGGAGCGAGCGAAGCTCCCATGGATCGACTCGAATGGACTTTGTAACAATGCGCAGATCTCAGCGAGTTCTCAACCGATTTTAGAAATTTTTGTTTTAAAATGCACAAATTAAATTTCGCTAGGTCGTGACGAAGAGAAAATTTCGAAAAAATAAAATAAAAAAAAAAACTCCGCTCCAACTATGGTGCAAGCTTAGCCGGTGGCTGACTCTGCATCGACCTAGTTATCCTTCGAAAAAAGTTTATTTTTGTTCATTACACGTGTTACGAACTATTTCACAGGAATCGCAATGCTGGGAAAAACTTAAGATCTAAAACAATATGTAGGTACCTATAGCAATATCAACAAAATTAGGAACAATACTATTTTTTATTCAACCCCTACCCTACATATTGCAGGTATAATACAATACATAGAAGAAGAAGAGTGACGGACGGGTGACTTTCTATTTAAGCCGCTCCGAATACACCCCTGGATAGGGTCCCCGTTTAATAAAACTACATTTTACGAGAAAGCTTTAATGAATACTTGATATCTTAATCTGAGGCGCTGGATGTCGATTGCGCAATAACAAGAGGTTGGACGAGCAAAAAGCAGCTGCGAGTCTCTCGCTGCGATCGTAACTAGGACCGTTACGCAATTCGGCACAGGCCTAATTGATTCCTCGCCCCTTCGCCCAGACGGGCATTATCGAACACAGGTGTTCCTATGATCCTGTTATTTGCCTCCTCGACAATATCGGATGGCACCTCCGACTCGGAAGCGACTCGGTATCGGAAATTCTTTCCGTGACGCGATTAGCAATAAAATTACGACATGACGGTTTAGCGGAAATTGCCTGACGTCTGGTGATTTCGGGGTGTGTTTCGGATTATTTTATATCGCTATTGAATGTTTACCTACAGCTGATATGTCACGTAGATTTAACATATTCCCTTTGGTTTGATAAATGAGTCGCTTAAATGCAAGGATTATTCAGTGTATCATGTTGCGATAATAGCTGCAAATGGCTCCAAATGTCGGAATGTATAATTGAATAACACTTAATCCGGTTAAAGTAATTCATATTATTATTGTTCTGAAATCATTCGAGCTTTGTTTATCTACTTACAGTAAACGTCGGATATTGGTATTCAATATATAAAATAATGGTCATAAACCGGAGTGTTGTTACTTAGATGGGTTTATTACCTATGTGGGTTAAGTAGCACATAAAATTGTCGTTATCAATCCGCACGTTAATAAACACCAGGGAAACATCGTCAGAGCGTAAATCGTGCCGTGAAATATTGACAATCGCAAACCGATTTGTATGCACGCCGAACCATCTAAGTAATTTATCTGAGAGTATTCCCGCTAACGGGGCGACTCTCAGAATCCTTTGAATCACGACGTGTCCTCACTCTTTTAATTTCATTAAAAGCTCAATTAGGAATATTACCAAAGTTCCCTTCCACTTCCATACTCTTTTCCAGTAGGTTTCTGTGAAATTTCTGCGAGTTTGTTAGAGTTTACACCGCCGCCCGGAGTTCGAGATGCTTAGACGAAATGTGGCTCGCAATTAGTATAATGGACGTTACGTTCTCGGACGAAATTAACGCCATTCGTCTATAGCGAACAGTAAGGGCGCACTCGCTACAATTAAGTAGTGGAGTGGAGAGCAATTGCAACAAGTGCAGCGGTCCCTGCCACGTCCACGCTCCATTTAACCCACTCAGCTTGCGGCGAGCCCAAACCTCCGCCAACTCTAGCCACACAAACACCTATCGCTACTCTTTATTTATAGATAGGAACAATAATTTCCATTTAAAAGTGTATTTTTCGCAATGACAAGCATATCGGACAGCAGTCGAGTTTCTTAAGTTACCGCCGGCGAAAGTTTTGTTATTGAAAACTTGTCCAGACGCCTCGAACCGCCGTCGCTATTGTTTACCGCAGTTTGGTTTTTTTCCCAAATCTTCTTTCATAAGTTTCTCTTGTAACAAGTGCCGTCCTTCGTCTATATCGAGCGCTGTTGGCAGTCTTCACAATGAAGCGGGGATGCACAATCGGTTTCCCGATTTCCCTCCCTCGACGTAAAATTTCTTGGCTTGGTTCAATATTCCGATAAAACAAACATCAGATTCCTTAAGTTTAACGTATCACAAGATATACGAGCGAATTTTCGAATTTCATCTGTATATCAAATCAAAAGGCTCGTGTTTCTTTGACAAACAATTTACTTAATGCCGGTTCCGCTCCATCACTTTAACTTTCTGTTTTCTCCGCTCTCTTGCCATACGTTAAGCACGTATGAATTCTTTTATTATCTCTTAACGTCCCTTAGCTAAAGTCCTCTCTATGTCTCTCAAAATAAAGTTAGAATTCAAACGCGGGAGCATTAGACTTGTTGCTGCCCCTCAAAAGCCCGCGTGCCGGATCAAGCTGTCTTCCCGAACTAGCTCCTTCCCCATTTTCTGAGAAAACAAGGGAAAAGTGTTTTTGGGATGACAATATCACTATCTGTTCGCGAGCACATAATTTGTCGTACGAGACTTGATGCGGACACCCTCGATTTGCGTCGCCCTTTGATGTGATCCAGCTACTCTTCCAACTCTAATGTGTGTATGATGTTTATTGTTTCTGAAAATTACATTTTCTTTTCGTCATGCTTCTTGAAAAAAACTGTTTGATTACGTGTTTATCTCACCATTACATAGATTCTGAATTCGTTTATATTATTGAAATTACTCAACATGTCACAAGATGAATTATCTTAGAATTGAATCTTAATTTCGATTGTTTAAATTGAAATTATGAAACCTTAAATCAAAGAAGAAAGAAGCTCTCCACAAACCTTAATTAAATCTGTAAAAAGATGTGATAAGATAAAACTTTTTATATTAATGTTAAATTTTAGAAACAACGCCCTGAGGCCTTGGCAAATGAGGGAAATCATTGTTAATTTGCCTACTATTACAAAACGACTAAGAGAAGTCAAGTTGCTCAACGAGTCTGATAATTCCTTTTAGTAAGTAACTCATAAACGAATCCCTTGGGTACTTGCGCGTCTCGTTAACTTCTCTTAATTGAATACTTGGCTTTACCTCACAATATCAATATAGCCATTTTCCCTCAATCCGTACCGTGTTTACATATAAAAAGTAAAATGAATTCCTATTACTTAATTCACATCTTCATTATATTCAGATTTGCAATAGACGATAATATACATTTTTAATGCATTTTTCCAAAATAATAAGCATATTAATAAAAATGCCAAAATAATAGGAAGCCTATTTCCATGAATATTTTTAGTAGATATTATTGTCTTAATATACGAGGGGCGTTCAATAAAAAGTGAGAATGAGTATGTTATAAACAACTTTTATTAAATGTCATTTTATTTTTCGACATAGTCACCTTTTAGCATAATACACTTAGTATATTTTTTCCTAAACTTAAAATTTCATTTTAAAAAAAGGTCTCATCTTGAGTACTTAAAAAATCTAGTACTGCAGCGACTACCGCGTCGTCGTCTTCAAATTTCTGGCCTCTCAGGTATTCTTTCAATCTCGGAAATAGGTAGAAATCACTGGGGGCGAGATCCGGTGAATACGGAGGATGCTTAAGGATATCGAACCCAGCATTACGAATTGCAGCCATTGCAAAGGCGGACTTGTGTGCCGGGGCATTGTCCTGGTGGAACAGCACAACTTTCGAGAGTTTACCTCGCCGTTTTTCGCGGATCTCATTGCGCAATGTTGCTATTTGTTTAGCATATAAAGTGCCCGTAATAGTGGCTCCATGCTCGAGATACTCAATCATTACTACCCCTTTATCATCCCAAAAAACAGAGCCCATGCAGCACCGGCAGATGGGCCCACCTTGAATTTCTTCGGAGTTGGAGATGATGGCCTTTTCCATGTCATAGACTGCAGTTTCGTTTCAGGGTCGTAATGGTGGAGCCATGTCTCGTCCATTGTTATAAATCGCGCCAGAAAAAGTTTCCGGTCTTGCTTTATCAGGTCCAAAGCTTCTTGTCAAATCTCGACTCTAGTTTGTTTTTGCGTGTCAGTAAGCATTCTTGGTACCCAACGCGCAGATATCTTTTTCATACCCAAGCGTTCATGTAAAATATTATGCACGCTCCCCGTTGAAATCTTTACATTTTCAGCAATAAAATGAACCGTGACACGACGATCCGCCAAAACTAAGTTTTCGACTTTTTTCACAATTTCTTCAGTTACTGCTGTAGTAGGGCGTCCGGAGCGGGGTTCGTCCATGGTCGATGTTCTTCCACGTCTAAATTCGGCGCACCAACGTGCGACTGTCGGGTACGGAGGAGCATTAGACCCTAAAGTGTCCCGTAGAATTTTTTTTCAAACACAAGTATTTGATAACGGCGCGAAGTTCAATTTTCTCCATTTTCGCTCACGTACTCCATAGCGTTGCAAAGAAATGGCCGTATTTTTTTTTAAACAAGAAGCAGTTGGATTTTTTTTTCATGAGCAATACGCTAGTTAGATTAACTTTACCGGCCAGTATTTAATTTCCTAATATTGAAAGAGCTTGCATCTCATTCTCACTTTTTATTGAACGCCCCTCGTATTACGTTAGGAGTCAATTTCACTACACTTTTTACAGAATAAACTTAGCGCCGAGAGATTAAAAAGCTTTATCCATTTTGCTTATTTGGAACACTACTGCACTTAAGAGCTATTTGATACCAGGAAGTTCTTAAATACATTCGAGAGATTAAACGGCTATTTTGCTTTATCTTACTTTGAACACTACAGTACTTTGATATTAGAAACTTTTAAAGTGTATTTACGACGTACCACTGAAATTATTTTCTTTCCACTACGTAGTCCATTTTTTCTTCTTCGTCGGCATCTTAATTGCTGAAGGTCGTGTCTAACGTGAAATATTAATTCTTTACTTGATGCACCATGCTTTTCCACTTGTTTCTATTCTCGGCGATCTTGATGGCCTTAGGTATTGACAGGTCAGTGAGCGTCTACAAGATCTGACCAACGGGTAGGCGATCGACCGCGCGGTCTTTTTCCGTCTACCTGACCAACTACTATCAGCTGTTTCAGATTATCCGGGTTCCTGCGAGCCATTCCATTTAATGGACCATATTATAATAGCAACCAGATCACACACTTAAAAACCCCTACGTCTAACTTCTTAAATTAATTAACCTAAAACAAACATTTTAAACGAGAAACCTCCTTCTAAAGCGGGAGACACCTTGATCGTCGTTTTAATTTAATCCTGCGATTTAGCCTTTTTGACATTACCCGTTCCTTAAATAAACTTGTAACCGATAGACTTAGAAGTTGTGAAAGCTAAGCTTAACCCGCAGGAGCGGAGCACGCGCGTTTATCCACGCAATCTCGCCTTCGTGACGTCGCGGAGTCTTTTTGTCTACCTCAGACAATCTGCGGAGCAGCGCTCCGCAGTGAATTATGGCTCGGCACTTACCACTTCCAGAGATTGCCATTTGGACTAGTAACTTGTGCATGAACATTTCATTTTGATGATCTTCCGATCTTCCGATGTCTTGGTTAAAAACGAAAAACAACGTTAACAGAAACACTTTTAGAGTTATAGAGTTCAAGAAGAAAGGATTCAATTTAGAAGGCATGTCATTATCATACACCCACACAAGAGTTTCTTAGTTCTTCAAAGCCGTAGTTTGAAAAGAAATCATCGAATAGGTGAGCGTGGGTAAACTTACGAGTAAACATTTGCGTATGTAAACTCGAATTATTCACGAAAAAACTTTTAATGGCGTCCCCCGAGTTCCCGTCAAACATTTATCAACAAAAGAACGAACGTCCCGCAGGCGATGGAACTTGAAATGTATGGAAATTACCCAGTCACGAGCGGGAGAACAATTCACTAACGTCGGCATAGGCAAATGTTTTTGTTGCAGCTTGTTTCGTTGTATAACTTGTTCGGATTTGAGGTAACAAGTCTGTTGAGCACACCGAAGGTGGTCTGGAGTAAGTGCGAGTTCTGCAAGTCATTTCCAAGTAAAACACTAACGATGTGCGCTGAAAGCGACTCATCAACGATGTTTCTGCGGGCCAGCTCCTTGTTGAATAGCAAAACAGTTCGAGACTAAATACAATAATTTACTTTTGAGATCCTTTCCAAATATGTTTCGTAGTGCATTTGCATTGCGATTTGTAAAAAATATGTCTGACAGTTATTTTTTTAAACTTTCCAAGATGTAATAAAGTATTAAGCAAATACTTGTAAAATTTTCAGAGATTAACCAAAAGGCAGATAGAATAAATACGTTCTGAACGGACACCATTTCATTTGCATTTCAATCAGAACGATATAGCCGGTGGAAAGGAAAATCCGCTCCGTCACCTCACTTAAAGCTTTTGAAATATTCCTATAACTTCTGATTCAACGAGAAAAACGCCTATTTGAATTGGAAAGATCAAAGCGTAAAAATTTATCGTTACAAAAAAAACGCGATAGAACTGTCCAAAAAGACATCGAGCACTTATTATTTTAACAGAGCGAATGTCTCGTCTCTCGTTCTATTTGTCTTTTCGACTGTTCCGGTGCATAGACTTCTCCATTACTCGGTACTGAAAGGAAAGTTTTGTATTCAATTTGGTATTATAATTCCCATTTGAAGTCGCCACGCACCATCGCGCCGACATCGTCTATGTAAATGGGCGTTTCCGGGACTTAGTCTCGTTTTCGCCAAAAAACGTTTTGCTACTGAATAAATTCTTTTTCGATTTTTTACTCAGATTGACATGTTTATTTGAACGTTTTGTTTCTCATATGAGTTTCTGATATTTATGATGTAAGTTAGTAAATATAGACTTTTAAGAAATTTTGAATTCACAAATTCTCTTTATGTTAATATTTTTATATGCACCTGAGGCGAATTTTATTCAGCTTGCAGTATACAACTCCGGCGGGAGACAAGGAAGCGTTTTCAGTTTCTCTTCAATTTTAAATGGAAACTTATCCCTCGGCTGCCATAAAGTCTGCATTTTCCATAGAAATCCACCCAGCTTGCTGTATTCAATCCTTACTGGTGTCCACGCTGAATCCACGTGGATTTAGACCGCGCTCATTGGCTGTGCCAACGGAGTCTTCGAGATGTTCTGTCTATACCTGCTTTTTCGTACCAGTTCTATTTTACGAGATGTTTGCTGCGACGGTTTCGTAGATACTTTAATAATAAGATCTTTACTTTGCCGCGTATTATGTTGCTTTTATGGCCCCCTGAGCTCAGCTAAAGCGCTGTACAATGGCTTACGAGGCTCTTATGACGAAATAATTAACCTGGTGCTTCTCATATTTGACTTTGTTTCATCCCGTGTTTTTCTCCTAATATGATTAGTACACAGTATACATTTTTTTTTAAATAATACTACTTATTTATCACCTTTATTTGAGAGCGGTCGTAGCCTAGTGGTTAGGGCGTGCGACTTTCAATCCGGAGGTCGCGGGTTCGAACCCGGCCCGTACCAATGAGTTTTTCGGAACTTATGTACGGAATGTCATTTGATATTTACCACTCGCTTTTCGGTGAAGGAAAACATCGTGAGGAAACCACCTAAGCCCAATAAGGCCTAGTTTCCCCTCTGGGTTGGAAGGTCAGATGGCAGTCGCTTGCGTAAAAACTAGTGCCTACGCCACATCTTGGGATTTAGGTAGCCGACCCCGATTGAGAATTCATTCTCAAAAAATGGGACAAAGGCTAGGAGGATGATGATGACTACTTATTTATCACCTGGATACCCTTCAATCGATTATGGTAGCTTGGCAGATATTGTTTATTTAAAATAATTATAATGTTTTGTTGAGAAAATAATTATTATCGTCGTTTCAAGCAGGTGTCTGCGACTGGCCCCTGAAATATAAGGTTCTCACAATGTACCTAATATTTGTAAGAATTAATCACTTTCATTGTCAACGTTTATACCTTAGCAACGTAGAATTTCGTTTCGTTTATATATACGTCTGTCTGAAGTTGTTTAATGCTAGAAAATCATACTAGCATACATCTTTTCGTCCCCGTTTATTCTTATTTGTCGTTGTTTCAAAATCTCTGCAAGGATATAAGGCCGGTCCGAACGTCTATATTCAAGCAGGAGACAAGGGACCGATAACAGATTACCCGCAAACACGTTTTAAATTCATTTCCCGACCCGTGAGCCGATCGCTCCCCGATAAAATGTGGGGAGGCCCGGAGTACCGGGGACATATTTACTTTGTCTCCCGCGACCACTTGCCCGCCCAGGTAACGTTCCAAGTGGCAAAGTGTTCGTCCGAGTACGTTGCCCCACTACGATTTAAGAACATAAGCTCTTTAATCTCCGCCGAATTTGGAGATTACCATTACTGTACTTATGCTCGCACTACGGTGCGGCCGACTTGAAATATTACCTTTTTTGGTTTTCCCTTGTTTTATGGACGAACGTTATATCGAATTTTCAGTTCATCGAATTTTCTTGTTGAAAATGTTTTTTTCTGAAACCGTAAATATTTTGGAATAACCCTAACCTAACCTAATCTATAGGTTGACATTTTCATGATAATATCTGAAAAATGTATGACTTCCGGGGGATGATTTGTCCATAAAATGACAATTCGATGAGATGAAGCATTTGTCTAGAAAAGAAGAGGCTCCCCCTTTCTATCTAATAATTATAAAGTTTTCTTACAGTCAGACACCACACAATAGCTATGTATATCGTTTTTCATTGGATGATATTTCCACAGAGGATACTTAGTTACCCACACTGATTATGTTGACAAAACATTACTTTACTTTGTACTTGACTTTATTAACTGTACAAGTCTTAAAAATCTCAAAATACGCTGTTTAAATACGTTTGTTTGCTTTCATTGTAATATCTTTATGATACAATTTTCCTATCTCAAGTTTAAAGATTTGCAGCGTTTACGAGTCGCTTATTGCGAATTTTCAACAAGCTCTAATTCCATTTAAAACTCGTAACAGGGTTAATGTCGCAGTAGCGAAGCTTGTGAGCGACGACACTACACTTCGTAAGTCCATTAACACGATGTTTTGGCGCCACTATTTTGACACGAGGCTTTGGTCCCGAGCCACTATCGGTTTTTCGGTCCCACATTTGCTTTATCCCCCCAAATGCTTTGTAGTGACTTTGCACGAAACTTTCTTGCGATTTTATTGGATTACACTGTAATACTTTTGTGTAGCGTAATCACTCCAAGGGTCGAGAGTCATCGAGGTTTGTCACTAGCTGTATCCTCTAAGATGTAATGGTCCTCTTATATCTAAAGTAACGCGTTTGACATCGTTTTAGTTAAGGTATATTATGTCTCCGATTTGTAACTTGTATTTTTGAAGCTCTAAATAGAATCAACTCTCAAGAAAAAACTGTTACTCAGAATATTTTTTGCGAATCAAAGAAACCCAAACACAACCCTTCAAAGGCGGAATGTGGGTCTGTAGGTACTGACTAACGGAAAAGTATTTAAATCTCAGTGGTTGTATTTGTCTTCTCGGAGCGCCAACGGCGACTAAATATCCGAGGCAACCCGCCCTGCACTCGGAGAGAAATGTCAATAGAACGTAGCCTTTGAAGCCACCATCTTTTACGTATATTTATATGCTCAACATAAATATTTTGACGTCTTCTGTAATTCTATTAATAATATTTGTGATTACAGCTACCACTAAATAGCTGTATTAATAAAGATTGGATAACATTCTCTTGTTTATTTTACCGTGGTTGTATAAGTTTCTGCGAAAACAGAGAACTAAATATTATAAAATTATTATATTTCATTTTTAACAAGCATTTTCTAAAGTATGTTTCAATTAACGGTAGTTAGTTTTTCCATGAATATGGGAAAACTAAGAACAAAGCCAATAGTGGAGTATACAATGCTTACAGCTTAAACAGTACTATTCAAGGTAGAAAATAAACGCCTCATTTGAGCAATAAGCAGGTACCTAGTCGTAAATCTGTAATGTACTCAACGCTAAGAAGCGTTTCCGTATATTTGTTTAACGTATGCTTCACGTGTCGATGTAGTAAATTGGAGTGGCGTGAGAGGGCTCAAAATAACAAACGAAATCGCGGCCGAGTATCGGGCGCGATACAACATTCGGCAGGCAGAAAGAAAATATGAAAAAGCAGAATATTGCCCGTCGGAATTACGATCACTTTAGATTCCGCACGGCCCATTGAGGAGGGGAATTTTTACCTTCGTACATTGATATAAAGAACCTATTTGTTGTCTTGGGCGAGTCAAGTGATATCGATTGCGAACGGCTTATTGGTTGGTTTATTGGGACCGCCGCGTTGCAAATTGTCTCTGATGAATTATTTGCAAGCAAATATGAAATAGCAATTAGTCTATGATATGCATTTATGGTTCATACACAGATGAACAGTGTTTTCTTCAAAATGAGAACTTTTACTCTTATTTGTGAAGTTTCAGCCATCTCTTAAACTCTCCAGCTCAGTGATCTCTTGATCAGTTTTTTCTTAACTTTATCTAATATATATCTTTATAGGTTTCTATGTAGCTATATTGTTTTGAACAAGCGTTCCTTCTAGAATAGAAATCTTAAATATTTCTATAGAAACTACAAACTTGTCATTATTAATAATGACAAGATAACCTCCCTTTTTTTATTGTTTGAACGGCTTATTGTCAGAAATGCTTAATCATATTAAATATTTATTGAAATATCCCTTCAGAGGAATCTCGTCTATTGACTGATGTCGTGTTTTTAATTGTATCTAAACAAGGGTCTCAAAATTAGAACCGTTGCAAAATAAACAAATTTGATGCGTTTCATATTATACTTGTTTCGTAATTAATTAGTAATTAAAAAATGAGAAATAATTCCTTTTGCATTTTGGATTATCAAAAAGCTTAATTTCTTCCCCCTGAGCTAAATTCGTGATAGAAGTGTTCTCTACAATTCGACAAACCAATATTATTCCAATCAATGTTTTTTGGACGTATTTCTATAAACGTTTGCAAAAGTTCTCAAGTCCTCGTGGAAAACTTTTATTTATACTGCTATCCAGAATAGACGTCTTACGCGCAAATGAAAGTCTAAATGCTGCATTTGTCTCCCTTTCTGTTTTACTTTAATTTTATAGTCCAACTTTTCTCAAGACTGGATTAGTTTTACGCTAACAATGTACTAAATCTAGCCGTTCTGACACTATTATTATGTAGAAACTAGCTTTTATCCTAGGCTTTGCGTGTTTTTTTTTATAATGTAAACTTTACTAATTATAAAAACGGTATAAACTCACGTAAAAATTGTCAGGAACGGCCCGACATGTCGCGAGTGGGTCGCGAGTCGCGTAGCAGCACGGATAGCTACCCCTGATGAAGAGCTCCAAATGAGTTCGAAACATGTCGGGCCGTTCCTGACAATTTTTACGTGAGTTTATACCGTTTTTATAATTAGTAAAGATGTCTCACGATAGTTTTAATAACATTAATGTAAACTTTACTGCACAGAACAAAAGCCAGTAAAATGGTAGACTTAATGCCAAATGACATTTGTTTAAAATTAAGCAATTTTTTTTTAAATTGTTGCGTTGAGCGGGATTCGAACCCACCACGTCTCCGTGGCTTTGCGGGTCAAACGGATGAATTGCCAATAATTCAATCAAAGCAACTGGTTGAAAAATTCGATGCTTTAGCTAGTGAAGCATCGAATTTTTAACCAGTTGCTTCATTTCTTATATGCCTCGGGGTGGCATCGCAGTGCCAAATGGCATTCGCATTTCATTTCATTCTATCGTTGGTTTAGACACTCACCAGTCATAATTAGATCTTTGAAAATGTCATTAATTTCCCTATTTCGAACATAACGATTTACTTTTTTATTTAAATTATTTTGCACTTTTAAAAAAACTTCAAGTGCATGACCCTTGCACTCAACAAAATCAAACAGAAAATTATCCAAAGTGGGTGAATTTATGTAGGCATAATAATAATAATTTTTCGCCAAACACCTTAAGACCTTAGATGGATGGATCAGGGCCAGATTTATCAGGAGGATCCTCTCTGAAGCCCAAACCACCGGTAACCTGGGCGGCCTGGGCCCTGCCCCGCTGCCGGCGGCACCCTAAGCTAGATTTTTTTTTATAATCTGTTTATATTTGTAATTTATTTTTTTATTTTACTTTTTATATATTTTTTTACCTAAGCTAAAAGATAAATAAAGGGAATAATTATTGTCAAATACAAAATGAAATCGTGCCAAATTAACCCTTAATTTGACAAAAAAATACGAAGGTCGCTAGTTCAAGCCTCGTTAAGGTTGAATAGAGCAAACAATTCTCGTTCGAAAAAAATAGAAAAAGGTGGTCAAAGAGTGTGTTCATCCTGGCGAACATTGTCAAATTAAGGGCTAAGAAGATTAGATGACGCTGGACGCAAGTTGAGAATAGTTATTGTTTGAGTTGCACCCGAGCGGTTAAGGCCTGACGTCTCTATTCATTAAGAAACCTACCAGCCCCTACTTTAACTTTGTTCTTGCAAACTCGCCGCTGTTTTCCCTATAAAGTAGAGTTGTGACAGGGAGTAATGTCTCCTTATATTGTTCTGGGGCTAAGAGGTTTGCCTTCTAGTTATGATCACTATTCTCAAGTTTTATATTGCGTCTCGGCTATCGTGTTGAGATATTATTGTAGAAAATGCTCTGTTTAAAATCAATTTGAGTAAACATTAACATATTTGAGATCCATGGTATGGCTGATATGTAGCCATATCAAGCCAAAGTAGATAATGATATTGGAAATACCAAAAAACGAATTTAACCTCTGTTCTAATACATTAATCTAAAGATGATCGCTTAATTTGGGAAAACAGGGATCGGTTTAGTTTATTAATGACTCAAGACGGTCTCAATATCGAACTCGGCCCAAAAAGTTTCGACAATCGACACTTCCGAATATCGATTATGAAGTTAGTGCGAAAATCATTCGCGTCGGGCGCTTGACAAATGCCGGTTATAAGCACGGAACAAATTGGCGCGATTAATTACAAGCGCTGGTGGCGTGGCGCCGAGCCGGCAAATATTATCGAGATCGTTAATTTCGTCATCTTACTTGCGTCTTGGAGACGGATGTGTCACACGAGGTCGGATCGTAGTGGTGTGACTTGTTACCTCATTCTGTATGTTTGGATCAGTTGGATCGTACTGGTGTGACTTCTTAGCTCGATCTGTCTCTTTGGATTGAATATTAGGTAATATTTTCCTATTTTGAACGAGCAATGTTGATCTGGTTCCCGTAGTATCGAACCGAAGTATCGTAGTATCAAATTCTTATATATTTACTATCATTATAGCTCGATCTGTGCCCTTGGATTGAATATTACCTATCTCGGTATTTTAAACAAGCGGTGTTGGTCTAGTTCCCGTTTGTGATTACCGAGTCCCGTGATTATCGATTTCTTATATTATTTACTATTATTATGAATTATTATTATTTTATTATTAGTCTTCATGAATGCATGTTTAAAACTGACTTAGCGTAATTTATACTGACATTTTATATTGTAAAATAAATAAATCTAAATCTATCGTGGTTACTTCTTAAACTCGTATATTTCGATTAAATATCATATTGCGATTTTAAACGTGCAGTTAGTCTGCATCACGCAGCATCTTGACCACTTCCCAGCTCGATCTGTCTGTTTCGAATTAATATCGACGGTTTTAAGCTTTCGTCTCCGTGGAGTCCAGTGATCAGCAAATGTGAATCACATAAAATAGGTCGTTCTCAAGCTACAGATATCGTAAGTGTCATTTCGGTCGAGTGGCAACCCGAGTGAGGAAACTGATACTTTAAAGACCAAGTGCGGGTAGTTCGAAATACTCGCGCGACAAGAAGACGTTGACGCCCGCCTCTTCAGACCCTTCGAGACCATGAACGTAACATCACGTTCGAAACGTCGAGGTAGTTAAATAAACACTTTTTGAACTCGATTTAGTCCCGTTTTGTTATAATAATGTGGAATCTTCTTCTTTGGTGGTACACTCTTGCCAGAGTGGTCGTGGCCGTCACGTCGTTGATTTAGTGGCCTGCTTTACAATGCGGCGCCATTCTTCTCGAACTGCTGCCCTCCTGGTACATTCGTGTAGAGGACCGTTGACAGCGGTTTTTACTTGATCCGTCCACCTCATCGGTCATCTTCCGCGTGGTCTGGTTCCCTCGACATTGTCACCAGGCGCTCGATAGATTCGCATCCGCCCCGCATGTGGAATATTATCTCCGATTTTGAACAAGCAGTTGTATTTACTGTCATTAAGTATATGCTCGGATGAGGCAGTGTCGTGGTAACTTCCTAGCCTGGTCTATCTTTTTGAATGGAATGTTATCTCTTGTTTTGAACTTGCGAGATCTACGTAACTACTTTACTATTTACTGGAATTAAAATATGTCATAGCAAAGCTACTTTTTATTTTTACTCGATAATTCGATATAATACTTCTTGATATACGTATATTTCAATAAACATCTATCACATAAAATAGTTATTAATTTGAAATGCAATTAATGGTTGGTGGAAAAAAACAACAAGGGAACGAAAATGGTAGCTTAGTTTTGTTCCAATTATACTTCCAGTAATTAGTGATCTTGAGAAATCTTTGTGACTAATCCATTTTAACTGCTGTTCCCAGCGCCTTTATAAGTGTGGAATGGTTCGATTTTAACAATCTTCTCGCCCCAGAATCCGCTAAGAGAATTTCAAAGTGTAAAAGCTTTCTTTGACTCTCACAAATACACTTTATTACTCGTATTTATTACGTGCAAGACCATTTCTTTTGTGTTACAAGTACTACGTAAATCCACGCCAAAGATCCAATCACCTCGTCGAGTAAGTTGAGTCTATAAAAATGAAAATAAAATCGTATGAGCAACACATGATTCTTAATGAAAAGTATATTATCTCACATAAAAAGGTTTTATACGCACGCATTCAAAGGTTATTAAATTAAATCATAATTTACACACGGCGAGTTAAATCCGACTTGAAGCTCGTGAAACAGCAATAAAAATTATTAGACTGTACAGCCCAGCCCTCGTTTCTGTCGTTTTTGGTGTTAGATCCGTTCTCAGGAACAATGACGTCATAAATGCCAAAGTGATTTTTCATTTCATAAATGCTCATTTTCTCGTGGCTCTATTTTATTCTGCGCGGTAACAATGTAGCCGCAAGATGGAATGAATAATTCTTTGTAGTTTCGGCGTAGTTACGCGAAACATGCTCATTAGAATAAGTTGGAAATAATGGAAACCGAGCATGTATTTGCCATATAATTTCTCTATTCATATAAATGTTTATTTGTGGTAACGTGTATAATGTAGGTATATTATATTTATTAATACTTACTTATATTATATCAGCTTACATGATTGTAATAATTAATTATTAATAGGGTCTCATAGCCAGGCCCCGTCTTAGAGGGCTAGGGCCCCTAGGCACTTGGCATTTGGGGCCCTTCCCTATCTCAAAATGCTTTTTAGCTAATTATATAATATATAGTAGGTAGTAGTGTTTTAAGTGATAAATAAGGAGAACAAGTATGGTGGGTCCTACTTCTTGGACTGGGGCCCCTAGACTGGCTGGACCGCTCGGCCCGGGCCTTGTGGGTCTAGGGGTAAATACGGCACACAATGCATAATAGGTATACCTATGAGAGCAATAAATAAACTGATAAACTAATATGAAATTGTAGGGATTTCCTAAAGGTCATAATCATTAAAGGGTAGCCTCGATAGGTCAACTCAGTGTAATAGAAAAACCTAACTAATATTGATAATAAATACCTACCTACATAAAATGCTATTACGTTCCGACACGGTTGTTCTTCGGGTGAGTAACAAAATAACCCGATATACATTACGAAACTACAAAACCTTTCTACGTTAACGTAATTTTAATACCAGTAATAGAATGCGAATACGTATTGATAACAAAGGATTTTGAAGTTCTTTTCTTTGGCCACGTAAACATATCATTGAACGACCCACAATCTCCAGGATGGGCCCGCTCATCTTGATCTAAGTAAACTTCGCCTTTCATGTCATGGATATTTTATTCCAGCTATTCTGATATGAAGGCCCTTCGTATCACGTTCATTCAAATGACATATTGGAGAAACGTTTCAGTATAAAATGATGGAATAAGAATCCACTGTGTTCTCATAAAATCGATGTACAGAGTCGAAATAGTTGTCTGGATTGAAGAGGTTTTTATTTTTTTGTAGAAGGTCTGTTAAATATTTTTTCTGTGCGTGCCATTTTATGTTGTTCAAGAATAAAAAATATTTCATACTACTTAATACTTGTATCCTCAGAAGATCGAGCAAATCGAACATTAATCCTTTAACTGTCCACACCGTTCAAGAGAAACATTTGTATAATTTCAACGTCACGTCTTAAAGTTTTTCATGTCGCATGCAAAGGTATTACTGATGTTCAAGATGCAGCTAAATCTCGGCCATACGTACGCAATATATCAATATTAACCAAATTAGTCTCCGGTAAAATTCAAATGTTCCTAAAGTACATCCAAATACCGTTTATTCAATATCAACCCCGTGTTTGCTGCATTCCCTTTATCAGATGGCTGACATCATTCACCATTAAACAAAAACGTTGTGATGTAAACGAAAACTGCCTTCCCTTCCCGCAGAATCTGCAATTCCAGTATAAAATTTCCATCCGCGTTGTTTCTTTGTTGTGAAAAATTTTATTTAATTTCGGGCAATTATTACATGCGCTCTCCGAAATTACTCCAAGGAATAGCACCTCGCGGATACCGGTTTTATTTCAGAGAAAACGGTTCTTTTTTCTACAATGAAAGCTTTATGCCGCTAAATGAGATTCCCGCCGTTAGTGTAATCTGTTTTTTATGCGACTGTTATTTTCGTAAGAATGATTTTAATCACTCTCGATTTGGTGTAAGTTGCGCTGACAGGTTGTTTGTAATTTTTGCGTCTGTGACGGGATAGGGAAGGGTAAGAGTGATGTGTTCTGGGTTTATTATGTGTCTGGCTTGACGGATGCCCTGGCGAGACAGCGGGCCCGTCGCAGGTGCGTCGCGGCGCGCACCGCGGCGTCTCTTACGCTCTGTCATTTGTACATTTGCTTTATTACATAGCGTGATTTATACTACGCCCGGTGTGTTTAACGACAGCGGTTTGTCATTTCGCTGTCTTAAATTGAGATTGATCCCCGGGTTCAACGTTACGAAATATATTTTTTAGCGAACTGAAGCTTTCGTCGGATTATTTTCAGACTTGTTTTGTTTAACATTGCCCTTCAAATATATCTTAGTTGAATTTTTCCGCTGCCATACCCGAGCAACAAACGTGTTTTATTTATTCTTCGAATATTTTTTAGGAAAAATGCAGCGACACCTCGGTTTATTCTACTTAATAAACAAATATTTACGTAAGCCACACATTTCGCATTTATTATGTGTAAGTATATAAAATATAAATAAAATAAATATTATTAACGAATTGAGGCGTTAGTTGTATATGAATAGATTCAAGTTCACTCAAATAATTGAATTCAACCAAAAATACAATTATTTTACAAAGAAATAAAATCAATTCAAATATAAAAAGAAATCTATATTGGCAACGATGGCTTAGACGTCTATCTGATCCGAGTGAGAGATTTTTTAAATACTTCATTGGTAAATTGGTTTTTTGGTTATTGTATTATAGGTACCTATACATATTATTAATTTGACTTTGTTCTTGACTATAAATCTAAAAAAAAAACACATAAGTATGAGTATAGTTATATGGCATTTTAATTTTAATTTTAAGCTCTCTTAAGTATACATAATATGTAGTTGTTGTCTAAACTCTTCATTAGCTATTTCATAACCTGCTAACTTTAAAATTGCTAGTCATAATAATACAAAATGACCTCTCTTTGTAAACATTAATATTATGACCGGTGTTTTGTGTGGGCCCCTGTGCCCTACAGAGCGTGTGCTATTGCGTAATATTTGCGACCGTGTCCGCACCCTTAAAAACTTCTAACGAGTTCAAAACAAACCCTCTACATGTATCGGTAAATAGGTTTATCCCGCGGCTTTACTCGCATAATATATTTTGGGAAATACATTACAAAACACTCTTTATTTATTTACAGAAATATTATAAAATTAGAATTGAATATAAAAACCTGTAAACAATATGTAGTCTTGCAGGTGATTGTAGGAGAAGGGGGCAAGCTGAGGTATTTAGCGCTGATTCAAAGATTTCATCCTCATTCTCTTGAAGTCGGCGCAGCATGCTTTTTTCTTCCATTCTTCAATCATTCGTTATCTAAATAATAAAATTAATTCCTTCTTCTCCATATCATCTCTCACACAATCCATCCACCTTTTCTTTGGTGTTCCTCTACATCTATTTCTACATTAATCCTTAACACTTTTTTTGCCACGTGGCTATTCATAGACTTTAGTCTAAAAAAATGTTATTTAATAAATAGATAAAGAGCGCCATATCAATTTCCAAGCGTTTTAGATTGTTGCGTCTAGTGCCTTAATTATTAGTAAGGGAGATCTAGACTACAAGTTAAACGTAGGGGACTGTAAACACTATGTATTGGTAATACATATTAACAATAGTCGTGGATCGCGGCGCGTACAAAAGGTCGTGTGAGCGCAAAGCAAGGCGCGAGGGGAAGTGGTCGCCCGCCGCCGCAGTCGGTTAACGGTACTCCAGGCCGCGCTCTCCGCGGCGGTCCGGTACGTTGATGCGGCGGCGTTGTCGCTACCATAGATCTTGATCTAGAGAGTTTGCCTGACACCAATAGACAATATGCCGCAGGCATTAAGTCAGCATTTTTTATGATAAGTTTTCTTTTGTGCAATAAAGATTAAATAAATAAATAAGTAGACCGTTATGATTGACTGTGTTTTTCAGCAGTCGCTGAGCTGATGAATATTATAACTGACCATGTTTTTTGTGTTGTTACAGAGAGGCTCCGACGAGCTTCTTTCGCAGAGTGGCGTCACCGTCATGGCGCCCGCCGCTCCGCACCATGCAGACAACAACAATCAAGACTCTGCCGCCAAAAAGGTTAGGAAATATTTTAATATTACAACTAGTATATCTTCTATAATCTTAACATTCGTATAATAAAAAAACGTGCGTTTAACTTCGTTCGTGGAGTAGGTACTAAAAGGTATTATATAAACTCTTTTTTTAAACCATTGATACAACGATCAAAGCTCTTTTTTTTTGTTCAGTAAAGTCGGAAAAAATATCCTAAAAGCATTCTTAAGTTAAATTTCAGGTAGCTATAGCATATTTTCTTAGCAAATACTAAAATTCTAATCCACACATAAAAATGCGTTGCCATTTTTTCAAAATCTGAGGTTTTATGCGATTATGAATTCACTTTTTTTAGGGCGAAGGTCAAAACTACTAAAAGATTGATCGCTAAAAACATTGATCGCTCTTTCACTTTCATCTGGGTAAGTATCTGTCCCTTTAAGGGTATTTAGCTAAAAGATGACAAAAAGATAGATGAAGGAAAAGCCGACAAAAATAAAAGGCCTCTCCTGTAGGGCGCCGGGGTACGGCTTCCCTGGCGAATTCAGGGCAAATTATTAATAATCTCACCCGCCTTCTGAGCGGGCGATGATTTTTCAAATCAAAAGTTGAGTGATATAATATTTATGAACATAATCTTATTGATTATGAGCCGAGTGAATGAAATTGGCACGCTACCTACATTTATTGGCTTTATTTTGAAGATTAGCTTATTTATATTATAATCTATACATGATACAGGTAAAGAACACTACATTGTAGAACAGTTTGGCGGCAAATTATGTACATCAATGAAACTTTGTTTATCTTATCTTGGCACTAGAAATGAGGATCTGCCGAGTCCTACCAAAATTTTGAGGTTCTACCTACATTGGCATCCATCCATGGTGCATCCTCCATGGGCAGGGAACATAATTTAAAAGATGAACATTTTTCAAACTAGGAAAGTGAATCTATGTAACTTCTCGCGCTGAATCGAATGAGACCATGCCCGTTCTTATAGGGCCAATATTCTGCGAGATATGAATTTTAAACTAAAACATGACATAATTGAAATCTCTGTTAGTGTAGTGTGCTATCGATATCTCATTTTTTTTAATACATGCGAGCTTTGTATCTATGAGATGTTCGTAATTAGGAACTAAAATGATTAATACGTCTCCTTACAAAATACTTCCTTTGATTATAAAAAAAATTGTAGCATTTTTTGTAGAATGCCAAACCATTAAGTGTTATCAATCAATCAAATCCATTTATTTCAGGCATCAAAGCCCTATAATACATAATATACCTTACTGTCTGACATACATATTATTAATATAATAATAAATATTACATTAACACGTTAGGTAGGATACGTGTTACGCAACTTCTGGGCCTTGGGATTCTGGGCAACCAGGCGCGAAAACGACAAGACATAGCACGTTTTGGCCACAATTCGTATTGTAGCTCACTATATTTATAATTAGGTTCAAACATTTCGGCGTTAGATACAAAAACTTAAAGTGGCTAGTATTTTTCAGCGCGACTGTACAGTTTCACATCACTCATTCGCTTGCTCAATTCGTAACCCAAAATAAAACCTATTGTGAAGCTACTTTAAACTCGTGTTTATTAGCAGAGTTCAACATTTTAGACTAACACGGAACAGAACAATCAGCGTAAAGCAAACATGTTCAAATTTTGTTTTTTTTTTCGCTGAACTGTAGTTTCATTGTGTATTTGCATAAATACGGAGCGGCGAGTTACGCGCGTATTTTGGCACAAAACACAAATAGGGCAGCGTTTAGTCTCGCCGGCCGTTGGAAAAAGATGCATTTAAAGTAGAAATCACATTGTATTCACGTCTTTTAAAATCTGTGTGGTCGTTGACGATCTTTGGTAAACTAGTCCATATGAGATCGTTTACAGAGACATTTTTTATGAATGAATGATACCTACACATGTTAAATATAATTTTTGTATTCGAACCTCTGATCGACCGCGACGTTACGCACATGGCGTGAAATAAGCATACGTAGCAAACACGCTGTATATATAAGCTTATACAGGCTGTAAACGTTAAGTGTAGCCAGGCGATAATTCCGTAAATATAGCAGGTATAAGAAAACTTCAAATTGACATCGAAAGTGAGTTACCCAAGGAGTAAAATTACATTAATAACTTTTTATTAATAAAAGAAAAAATATCCTAAATATTAACTTTAAACCCTTCCATACATTTAGTACGACGACTAGCCACAGTACAGCCTCCAAGTACGTCGGCGTCGCAAGAGAAAAAACTGCTTGAGAAGATTCATTATTTGCACGAATAAACTGTACCTAATAAAATAATACAACTACCGTTTATGAAAATAATAAATGCAACATTTATTTTTTAAGGAAGATTTTTTCTTTACTTTAGTTGCTCGAAGTGACGCCCTTCCTGTGCGATACATTGACGGGCCCTTACGTCTACGCTGAACGAATGCACAGCCTAGAAGAGCCAAAAAAATCGCGCACGCCTTGCCATTGCATTAATTACACCGCAAATTTTAAGAAAAGTTCATTTAGAAACATTTAAGAGGGCCCGTCAATGTATCGCACAGGAAGGGCGTCACTTCGAGCAACTAAAGTAAAGAAAAACTGTACTTCCTTAAAAAATAAATGTTACATTTATTATTTCATAAACGGTAGTTTTATTATTTTATAACAGTTTATTCGTGCAAATAATGAATCTCAAGCAGTTTTTTCTCTTACGATGCCGACGTACCTGGAGGCTATAAGTCTTCGTACTAAATGTATGGGAGGGTTTGAAATTAATATGTATTTGGGATATTACTACTTTTATAAAAAAAAAAAGTTATTAATGTAATTTCACACATTGGGTAACCCTCTTTTGATATAAATTTGAAGTTTTCTGATATCTGCTATATTTACGGAATTATCGCCTGGCTGCACTTAACGATTACAACCTGTATAGCTATTATAACTCTAATTTAAGCTGTATTTAGTGCCCATGCAGCCTTTGTGCTACTTAGGTAGTCATGTTTTTGTTTTTTGAATCATAAACGATTTTCTATCTTTGTACCTAACAGGTCAAACTATGCTGGTTTATTAAGCTGATTGTCAGATCGTTGAATGTGGACATCATAGTTGATGTTGATGAAACAGAGGCATTATAAGTTGATATATTACGCGGACAGCCATTCCAAAGGAGACTAATTACCCATAAATTACAGACCCGCGGCATTTGGTGCTTGATGTTGAATGGCGACGTTTTTATACGCCCTATTAAATGGTAACGCAAACGCTATTTACATAAATTATAAAGCAAAGACGCGCGTCGCTGAAAAGGGAGGCATTTTCTTCTCACCCGCGGGCAGTTTGTTTCACCGCTGTCACCGGTCATTATGACAGCCTGAGGTAAAAATATTATACAGGGTGGGATCTATGTCGTGCATCGAAATATTTTAAAGTTATCTGCCAGGTGAAGCCAGACGAGCGTAATTTTTTCAGTTTTGAGTCGCGTAATTTCGGTCGCGCCATACTAAGGGTGACGTGATCACGTGACATGCAGAACTCAAAAAATTATGCTCGTCTGGCTCCACTGTAACAGTTGCATATGCACAGTTACACTGCACTCAACGAAACGGCATAAAAAAACGTATATAACATACCTATAATTGCCAAAAAAAATATCAAAACACTGGAACGTGATGAGACTGGAAACTTCATTTACTATGTAAAATGTCTTATATAAAAAAGCTATCCTCCAAAATTGGTTAAAATCAGACAGCTTGCGTAGTACAGCTGGCGTCGCGCGTCTATATACATCTTGCATCGCGCTGTTAAGATTTTTCCTGATGAAATAATGACCGTTCTCCATAGTTAAACGATTTTAATTACAATTACAGAATTTTACAACACTATAGATGTTATATTTAATCAGAACTACCCAAAACTAACCTAAAGTTGTTAAATTCACCCTGTATACAGTGTATACAAGGTAAAACTTTTTCTTTTTGGTTATTAATGAATCAACTTTTGTTTTCATATTGACCTCCCAGCGGTTAATGTAGGTAATTAATGTGGTTAATAATTTTTGGTTCCCGTTTCGTTTAATGAATCGAGATAATTGTAACGATATCCGGATATGGCCGGATATCGTCGACTTTGTGACACATCACTTTAAATATTTAATGGACATTGAGTTAAAATTTAACCACTTCATTTTTAATTATTTAATACTAGCTGCGCCGCGCAGTGGTGCCCGCCCATCCCATGGGAACACTATAAATTTTTCGGGATTAAAAGTAGCTTTTGTTATAATCCAGGGTGTCAGCTACTGTCATACCAAAATTTATCAAAATTGGTTTAGCCGTTTGAGCGTGAAGAAGTAACAAACATGCAAACTTACTCAAGAACTTTCCTCTTTATAATATTAAAAATCTGATGTCATGTTCTAATTCAGTGAATAAAGGATTTTGACCTTACAAACGGTCCGGTAGTTTTGAATTTTTGATATGTTGTCTAGGATGGTTAGTCAGTGTTTAAAATGCAAAATGCACAATTCCCCCTCCTCCGCGCCCGCCGCCATATTGGAAAAACCGGCACGTTCTTCATATTTTTGCTCATGTCTTCCTTTAGGAGCATTTTAGCTAGAAGAAAGCTTCGACAATGTTATAGAGAGTTAAATTTACTACATTTTCCATTTTATATTTTGTTTCTAGGATAGATAGTTACGGAGATATGCACATTTAAAAAAACTTAAGAAATTGCAATTTCCAACTCAAAAACAAACTTCTGGATTATATCTTCGTTTAGGAGCATTTTAGCTAGAACAGTGATTGGGCAATTTTGTAGAGAATTAAATTTACTATAATTTACAATTGAAATTTTGTTTCTAGGACAGATAATTACGGAGATATAAAATGGAAAATGTAGTAAATTTAACTCTCTATAACATTGTTGAAGCTTTCTTCTAGCTAAAATGCTCCTAAAGGAAGATATGAGCAAAAATATGAAGAACGTGCCGGTTTTTTCAATATGGCGGCGGGCGCGGAGGGGGGGGAATTGTGCATTTTGCATTTTAAACACTGACTAACCATCCTAGACAACATATCAAAAATTAAAAACTACCGGACCGTTTGTAAGGTCACACATAGTACTTTAGTCTCTATTCACCGTATTATTCGTGTACATTGTTAGCAACGTTTCCTGTTAGAAAACTCTTTGGTTTTGACGGTCATATTTTATTAATATATGTATATCCAAAACTATTTATCCTCTTTAAATGTATAAATTAGTACTTAGCCACTAGTTAATTAAGTCTGAGTTAGAATTTCGAACTTGTAGAAAAAAAAACCTTAGTTATTACCTAAGTTATCGCCAAATAAAAAACAATACATGAGTCGATGTTATAAAATAATGTAACGAAATGCCAAGCATTATTTCATTCAAGCAAATTATCAATAAGTTTCCGAAGCGAGCTTTTCAAATAAATTGATGAAAAACTGCGTCGAAGTTTCATCTCTGCAAATGTCATTTATCAAGCAATATTACTTTCAGACTGACGTGATACTTTTGAGGATTAACAAAATAATCATTATTTGCGAAAATTCCATGAACTTCAAAACAGTATTAAAAAGATAAGTTTCGGCTGACTAACTGACCAACATAATCAACGCCTAGTTACAAAATACATTTTCAAGTTCTCCACTTCCCTTCTTCCCACTTCCAAAGTTGTCTGGAAGAGATCGCTCCTTAGCGGTAAGACCGCCTGTTGCTTACCTCTAATTGTAATTTCTTGGGTGTGTTTTATGTGGTGTGCAATAAAGAGTATTTGTATTGGATTGAACCTGGGAAACATAAACTCGTTCCTTCATAAAATAGACCAATAATAAAAACGAATTTCTAGAACTCCCATGGGATCAAAGAGCGAACTTGTAGTTGTAAATAAAAGTTGATCCCATTTAAAATTAATGAAAAAAGGTGGGCGACACCGGCCATGTTAGTGTTGCCAGTCGCTTAGTGGAGGGCGTCCTGAAAAACCTCGCCGCAGTAATCTTAATTACATTGTGATCTCATTACAGCCGGCCTTAATTCATAATTAAATAGGGACGTGTCCCTGCGTTGCTTATTTATTTGCTATTTCATGGTTTTGCGATTGCTCCGTCTTTTTTAACCCCTGGCGAAAAAATAAGGGTGTTATAAGTTTAAAATGTGTATCGGTGTATTTTTGTGTCTCTCTGTGGCATCGTAGCTCCCACGGATGAGCCAATTTGAGTGTTTTTTTTTTTTTACCGAAAGACTTGTCCGTCGAGATGGTTCTTAGAAATGTTTGATGGAAATAGGACCAGTAGTTTTCAAGATATTCAGGTTTAATTGGAACAAGTGACAAGACCTCAGCCAATATTGAAGCTGAGAATTCCAAATTTAAGAGAATGCGGGTCTCATGATTACCGGCTACTTATTTATCTAAACTTTATTGCACAAAATACAGAAGTAAAAGTAAAAATCGCGGGTTTAATGCCATGAGGCATTCTCTACCAGTCAAGACAAGGCCAAACAGAGACATTATTAGCGCGGGATGTGTGTACAACAAAACGTACACGATGACGATGATGCAAATGTCGAAATAAAATACACTAGTTACATTGATAAAATACATATTAATTTTCTACTTGTTTCGGGGTGTTTCAAATTTTAATTTATTTCCAACTGTACAAATTTAGGCAGTGCCTTTTTAAGGACACCCTTTCTTCTGACGCTCTGAATATTCATTTTCAACTCATAGGCGGAATGGCGACGAGTTTTTAAAAAGTATTTTTTTATCTTTTTTCTGTTTGTATTGTTTGGCGAGACCTCGTGCTGCGGAAATATTTAAAGAAAATACCGGCCTTGAGGTGTTTTATTTAGGGGTGATATAAAGTACTTATTCAAAATGTGTCGTATTGCATCTGGAATCAATTTGCACTATAGAAGTCTTGTTATAAATGTTTTATAACCAACCAAGGGCCTAATTCGATTAACATTACTGTTATTTGAGTTATGTATGGGCGATGTATATATTATTTTATGTTAAACAGAGCGACAAATCGATATAACTTTTTACATACAAATGGAATATGGGATTTTGAATATGGGATGTTTTTTTATTTCACATGGTCCATTTTCGTAAAAACCACACGGGTGAAAGTACGAAAAAAACCTTTGAGTTGGTAAAAATACAAATGTGCTCACTAATATGAACATTAACATAAATTTCGCAAACTGGACCTAGAACACGCACATCCCAAGACATAACTCGCGGAACGGGCGAACGTCCGTCGAAAACACACTTCTACTCGCCCTTTGACCGGGTCATTAATGTCCAAATAAAGTAATTAATTACGTTCGGCGTTTTTTTTTCCTTATTTCCCTCACGTTAGCGGTAAAAACGTGGCAACCTGCTCAGGAAAGATCAATCAAATCAGTCGCCCCAGGCCTCTCCCGTCGAGCCTTCTGAGGAGCCCCCTTGAACTGGCCTGCGGGCCATTGAGGTATTTTATGTTTTACAAACTTTGGTTTAACTTATCATGTTGGAGTGTTTCACAAATTATTTTTACTTAGTTACTTACAGACTTATAAGATAAGGATAAAATTTATCGCGAATTAGATTAAAGTATTATTCACTCACGGGTGCGCATTGTTTCACTTAACGATTGATTTTCATAACGTATAGTTTGTCATGAAATCGTTAGCCATAACTTTGAAATTATTAACTTTACAAGAGTTTTGAGACTAAAACCCATTAGCTTAGGTTAGGTTAGGTTTGTGTACAACAATTCTGAAAAGTTATATGTTTCAAAGAAAAGTAGACATTGTGACTACGAAAATTATGACTAATGACAATATGAATAAGAATTTTATGTCAGGCAATTTGGAACCATCCGTCACATTCCGACACTTTAAATGAGTGTGGGAGCGACTTTTAAAACTGAAATTATAGTGCACATAAAATAGTAAATAACAATAATTTTACCACAACAGTATAAACAAACAAGAACTCAAATTGTTCAGAGCTATCTATATCTATCTAATCAATCATGATGTTATAAAGGTATTCATTGTAAGGGCACTCTGCATTTTACTACTAGTTTTAGGGCCACTAAAACCATTTGGCTATCTCATTTTATGGATTTCCACCGCGAGCGCGCAAAATGACCCATTCAAAAACTTATGAAACAATTCGGAACAATGTTTACGCAGGAGCTTATTTTCCACGATATCATTCAGTTTTATCTGCACATTACATATAGTTTTTATTTTTAAGCGCATATTCTTAGTTTGCAGCAAGCACGTAGTAGGGCATTTAAATATTATCTTCATTACCTTGTTAAAAAAGGAAGGTAATAAAAGATCTGACAATATATATTTTTGATATTTTATTTCATTTTTATTTTTTCATTTTTAATCATCGTAAATACGTAGTAAGCCGATTGAGAAGTTTAGCTAAGACGCGTTATTGTTATTCCTCAACACGATTTGCTTATCATTGTTGGTAATATGTGAATAAAAACGCATGCATTGTAATCATTCAGGTTTCAAGATATTAAAGAAATATGCAGCAAAAAATTCTATTCAAGAGTAGCTTGTTGCAAACTGTTCTTTAAAACATGCAGTTTTTATTTTAACTTACGCAAATTATTTAAAAGGGAAGTTGTTCTACAACCGATGAATATTTTTAAGCTAAGTTGAGTTGTACCTAAAGCGATTCGGTGGTTCAAGGAGTAGCACTATTAAAAGTTTGTTCGTCGTGAAGTTGTCCCTCGGTCCATTCCTATGCATGAATTACTCGCCCGGTCCGCACCCTGTAGCTTCTTTAAATATACATTATAACTATGAAATGAGTTAATGAACGTGCTGCTCATGAACTAATTTATTATTCGACTGGGGTTGCAAAAGGGTATTTATTTTTTTGTATACAGTTTTTTTAATGTTATGTGTTGTGCTGATTTTCAAAGAGGACGCATGCATTCCCATTTCAATTCTGAGAAGATATTGACATCCTTAAAAGATCAATCCTACTGACTACGCCATGAAACATTCTAGTTTTTTTTTAATAAAAATTTAGATGACACAAAACCAATAACGCGTTTTATTTACAGAATGATTTAGGCCATAAATAAGGTATTACATTTGTAGAATATATAAAATATCCTGGGTTCGAATCCCGGCTGGGGCAAATATTTGTGTGATAAACTCGAATATTTTGTTGAATAGTATACCCATAGTACAAGCTTTGCTTAGTTTGGAACTAGGACGATTTGTGTAAGATTGTATTCAATATTTATTTATTAACAAAAGGTATCAAAAACTGTTTAGTAACAATTCTACAAAGAAATCCTATTCGTTATCCTGAACCCTTAAAATAGGTAGAAGAGCAACAGAAAACTTCCCGCGCAATTCAACAGTGTATCGGTGGAGCTCGCCGTTTTGATAACAATATTCCACCGCCAATTAAAAGTTCCAGCTCTAGTTAGAATTGAACAACCAATGCAATTTTGCGGAATTGACAATGATAAGCTTAACAATGATATAATATTAGTAGGAGTATTAACCACTTAAGTTCCATTTAACGTAGATTGCTATGCTGCTTAGCGAAATTGGAACTTAGCATGCGATTAATTCTTACTGTAATTTTCGGTAAAGTTATGAAGAATGAATGTTTACGTTTACGTAGTAGAAACGTTTCGGTTACTTTCCAGTTACCGTTGTCAAAGGTTGACTGAGATTATTAAAACATAATTAATGTACGCGATATAATCCGTTTAAATCGTTTAATTTAAATGTGTGACAGTCGCGGAAACCGAAGAAAATATTGTTTTAAGTAACAACAAAACAATGCAGTTATCGAAATGTAGTCTTACCTGATTTATAATTAAATGACAGTTTACACGCTTAATTGTCAAAATTATCAAAATGGTTTCCTATCACAATTGAATCTTCATATTGTATTGTGCCTGTACGACGCGCCAGCAAAAATCTCTCGGCTTGTAATCGTATAAGCTTACCCTTCTCGGCCGCGCCGCAAGCCGATTACCTCGCCGTACGCTGCCGTGCATTTTGTCAAGATCCTGCGTTGACATGCTCTCACAAATTATTCAACCAACTATTCCTTTCAATGTTACGTAAAATTACACATGTCGTTTAAATAAATATTAGACATAATTAAAACTTATTAAAACGTTTTTATCGCGATTGTTTTGATTTACCTTCATTGCCGGACGTTTCAATAGTGCAAGTAGCAAGTTGTCTCCAGTAACAAACCGTGTCGAAACGTCAGACAATGAAGATAAATCTAAAATATCGCGATAAGACCCGGTTTAATAAGTTTTAATTAGGTGTACAAACAGAGAGAGTTTAAAGTGTTATAAATATTAGACAGACTGACAAAAATCTATCTAGTCCCACAGTAAGCTCTAGTAGGCTAGGGTTGTTGGTACTAGACGACGATATACATACTCAATAAATAGAAAACATCCATGACCCAAGAACAAAATATTCGAGTACATTACACAAATATTTGCCCTTGCCAGGATTCAAACCCAGGACTCAAATGCATTACAGCTCCAACCTCGTCAAATGTCCAAATCCACGAAAAATCGTCCTTAACTCGGCGCCGATAAAGAACACTTGGCAAGCAGCAATGAGAAATGATCCTCATGGGATCATTAACATGTCGACGAAACGAGATCACTAATGCTAATGACGGGCGGAGGCGGCCAACTGAGAAATAGTGTTTCAATAAACACAGCCGGCCCGATCACGGGGAAAATCGGCCGATTCCGGCGTCTCCAGGAAAATGTCACACGAGCTCCTTTTTTTCTATCCCACCGACCCAGACAAGATTTAATATTTATAGATGAAATGTGAGCCGGAGCGAATGATTTAAAGTGCCTGATGTGGAAATGGTTCCGCAGATTTTCTGACCCAGCGAAGTAATGTCTTTCTTTACGTTTTACGTACCACTTGTTTTCCTTCGTCCCGGTGTCTAGCGAAATACCGAATCGTACCCTCTAGGTAGGCGAGCGTATTCCGCGATTTACTTTTTTCCCTTTTGCAGGCCTGCTTGGGAAATATTTTTTATTTGTTTACTTACGGCGATTTGGTTCCTTTGATGTCGATTGTCACAGGATTCGGAACGTACAAACAAAAATATTATGTCTGTGTCAACCTTTTTGCTAAATGTTATCTTGGATACATTGTGCTCAGACATTCGAGTTATAAAATGTTAAGGCCTGAACATTTCTTCTATTTGCTTTATACGGATTAGTTATTCGTCATGGAGTACGTCGTATGTTAAGGAGTATTTAAATAAACTAAATGTAAAATAATAATCGGGAGTATTTGTGTAAACGAGAACAAACTAGTGTGAGCTAATAGACCTCACGGGTTTGTTTCGAAATGTTTGAAATTTGTATTTTTTAACGTTTTCAAATCGTATATTATCCGCCATTTTGAAAAAAAAAATTAATACTGACTGTATTAAAAAAATATAATTTATTGAACCTGCTCAGAAAAGATTTCACAAGAATCGGTTAAGAAATGCGGCCTGTAGGCGAAAACAGGCGGAAATCTGGTCAAACAAACATCCGGACATACGAAAGAATTTTTGTCCAACCTGAAGCGGTCAATAAACGCGAAAGTTTGTGTGTGTGTTAATGTGTATATCTCTGTCTTCACACTGATACGGCTCGACGGATTTGCATGAAATTTTCAACAGCGTGGTTCCCGTAAGATAGTGTACCCCCGACTTCAAAACCGCGGGCAAAAATCTAGTGTCAAAAAAAACAAGGACATCAGAATAAACTATCAAAATGTTGAAGTTTTCTAAGTCCTTAATCCAAGCAGCTGCTCGCTCCGGCTGAACTTAACAATGTCGAACTAATGAGCATTAGACTCATTTGTTACACCTCCACGCTCCGCCGCTTACCAAAGACAAGCCCAAAAAAGCCGAACAGATAGTTCACAACTGTTCGCAGCCCCCAACTTCGAGCGGAAAAGTTTCTTACATCTCTATTCATCTTGGATTCAATGTTTTACAGATTTACATAAAGTATCATTCACATTTTTACTGTAGGTAAAAAAAAGTTGATGTACGTTAATCTTGCAAGATTTCATTTAGATCCATAAAAAATTAAATAAACTTATTGATTAACAGTTCATTAGAGATAACTTTCTTAGAAATAACAAATAACTGCTACGTAGTCATTTTTTTTTACTTTTTTTTTCCCTTAGGGTTATTGATATTATTGTTATGTGTGATTGTGATTTATTTTGATAACATTATTGAACATTATTATTTTCATGGCATCTTACATCACAAACAAATCCAAACGACTCCTTTACTAGTAGCTGAAAAATTTCGATATTGTATGTATGTATGTGCTTAGTTCAAAGTAATATAATGTAAATGTATTAATTAAAGTTTAACAAATTATTTAACCAGGTATTCTCTCAATAGTTTTTAATAATAAATCCTCTCGTTTTGGAACATTATTTGTTACATATAATATATGTATATATATATATATATATATATTTTTTTTTTTTTTATATATTTTAATTTTAATTTAGCTGATGTCACTTTTAGCATGTACTCATGTGCATGCATGTATGTGTGGGCGTGTTGTGTGCAAGCACATACATGCATGTATACCTTGGTCGCACCCGCAAGTATGACAATGTGATTCAGAGTGAGAAAAGGGACGGCCTGAAAACCAGCGCTGCGCAGACGCCTGTCTGTCGCAGCACATGCTGAGTCCGCTCCTTTTGTCACACAGAATAATTTGGGTGGACAATATAATGACAATGTTTTTATTGTTCAATCTATGTACCTATTTTTTTTTTTTGGTGTGGCAATAAATGTTTCTTTCTTTCTTTCTTTCTTTCTATGTATGTAATGTATGTAATGTCTGTAATCACTTTATTGTACACAAAAACAATTCACAAAACTTCTAAATTAAAAAAAAAAAAACCTATAAAGGCGAACTTATCCCTATACAATGACAGTATCGGATTACATTGTGTATATTAATTATTTGAGCTTTACATAAAGACATAAAAACATCTATTTACTGTAGACACAAGGTCATATTACAGAAGTATAGTTTCAACAGTTTATCCATTTCGGACGTACAATATCAATTTCACTGAAAAATTACCTAAAACTGAATTATCCGCGTCACTGATGTTTCGGTAACTTTCCAGTTGTCAAAGGTAGACTGCAAAAAAACAGTTTTTCTCTGCCAAAGTAACATTAATAATTAATATACGCGATATAATCCGTTTAAATCGTTTTACTTAAATGTGTGACAGTCGCGAAATCCGAAAAAAACATTAATAATCAGAAACGTCTCATTCAATCTCAAGCCGCCTCGATTGGCAATGTCTCGCTAATAATGACAATAACCAAAAGGGTTTTTTACCTCTAGAGTGAAGTGTCGCTGCTACAATATATTCGGGCGCGGGCCCGTAATCAAAAGGCTCTCCGGGGAACAATGGCGCCCACATCGGGGTCGCCCCGATAAGCTCGACAATTATACTACATCGACTTTTCAATTATCCAACCGGCTCTTCCCCCGAACAATGCTAGCTTTATTTATGTACTTACATTAAAACGGTCATTTCTACGCCATTTAGACGCGCTCTCGTCGTTACCCATTAGCGGGGATCTTCATATGTGTTCTTTAGAAGTTGATGTGCTGGGACCGTTTAAATTGAGATACGTATTATCTCATGCGTTTTGGCTTGATTCAGTCCCCTCAAAAAGATATTTATATTTAACTCTGTTACCCTACCTGTGTGGAGTAGCATCTCCTTATTAGCGCGAGCTAGCGTCTTCTATATTTCAGTTAGTGACGAATACTCAAAGACTCTATAGCTCGGGACTGCCCATACTGGCGCCATAAAGTGAAAAATTATTTCTCCTAAAGACCCTACAGCCGTAACAGAGCTGTCGTCAGTTTTTTTAACCCTCGATAAAAAAGAGGGTTGTTATAAGTTTAACATGTGTATCTGTGTCTGTCTGTGGGATCGTAGCTCCGATTTCACTGCGGTTTGTTTCAATCGAAAGCCTTGTCGAGATGGTTCTTAGCTGTGTTTGGTTGGGTTGGGAGCTTATTTAGTCTAAAGCTGTTGTGTTTTGTCCGCAGGTGAAACTGGAACAAAATGTGGGCAAGCCGTCGCGCGTCATCCACATACGAAACATCCCCAACGAGACGACGGAAGCCGAGATCATCCAGCTCGGCCTGCCCTTCGGCCGCGTCACCAACGTGCTCGTGCTCAAAGGAAAGAACCAGGTCAGTTTCATTTGCTTATTTTGTAGAATAGAATAAAAAAAGCTTTATTCAAGATAAACACATCATTATAATTAAGTATTCCACAGTGCATAAGAAGATGTGCATCCGAAATGGTCTCCACTCAGCAATGCTAGGTATAGCGAACTAGTCAGGGAGACGGCGCTGGTTTTCTGAGATTTTGGACTAGGTGTCCTTTTCTTATAATGCCTTCAGGTTCTTTATGCTTTTAAGTCTTTCTCTTTGTCTTCATGTGAAGGGTTGTCACTTATGAAGATATTTTCTGAAAACATTGAGGATGTTTGGATTAATGTTGAATCAGGAAGGATTTTTACAAGGGAACTTTTTTGTTCCTGTCAGTAAGTGTCAATAATGACAGGACATGATCGATCAGAACCGGAATCATCATACGTATTATTTTTTTGTATCAACCGATGAAAGAGGCCAATGTTGATAAGTCAAATTTTGTAAAATCTGATCTATATATGTATAAGATGTCTGGCCAGAGCTGGATGAGATGGCACCTGACATGTCCTGCAGCCAAAAACTGCTGAAGTTGATGATTATACCTATAATTAAAACCTGACCAGAAATATATGAGGATTGTCAAGAGGGCGTTATTTATAAAATTTATATGGCAACAATTTTACAAACAATCGCAACCCACTATAATGACATAATTTAAATACCTGTCAATTCCACTGTTAACCTCGTAATATCATTTAATGTTATCCACTCTTTTCCTGACTGTTTTTCGTGTAGTAAACACATGTACACTTTATTTATAACCTTTAAATTCACGACTGTGAATAGTTTACAGCATTTTATTCGGATGATTTTAAATATTTGTCTTTTAAAGAAACCACCGCTTATGACACTGACATTGTTGAAAACTATCATAAAATCACTGCCAGTGTAAGAAATTAGTTCCAGTGAAATTCCGCAATATGGCGCATCCTCATTATATTTCTGGTCAGGCTTTAACTTCTATAATAATCTTCTAACTGACTGGTTCTAAAAAATATGAAATTCTTTAGAATTAAATGCCTTCTTATTCACAAATGTGTATAAGAAAAGCCATCTACAGCAATTCACGCGTTCCTTTAATCAAATTTCAAACACGCGAATAAGTTCTAGCGCAGGCACTTGGGGCTCCAACTATTGAGAAGTTTTTGTGCGGGCTGAAAGGCCGACCGAGTCAGCGGCCGCGGACAAAAGAGTGTAGCGCCAACCCTAATTCGAATCGTGTATTAAAAACAAAAGATCGCGTCTGCCACTAATTACATCTTCCATCTTTTAAATAGGTTTAGTAAAGTAGTTCTGTGACAGAATGCCCTGTTTCCCTGTTCCTGTTCGACACGTTAGGTGAAAATAGAAAAAGATACTCCACGGCTTTACAACTTTGATTTGAACTTTGGTTGACTGATAGAGAATGCGTCGTGGCATTAAGTCCGCCTTTTGTACGTTAAGTTTTTCTTTGCAATAAAGTTTAAATAAATACAAGATACTAAAGTAATTATTATCTCAATATAAAAAAATGCGGTGTAGGTATAGGTTATATGGACCTGCCGCCTCGCCTATATCAAGCGATCCATTGGCATAGCCTTAACCTTAAAGAGTTTGTCAAGATTATCCCGAAGTCTCAAACTGACGTGGATTTCATTGCTAATTACGTCAATCCAGAAATAGAATTAGTGGAATTTTATGCATTTAAGGGTTAATAGGTTTTTTGTTAGGGCTATAAAAACCAAATATAGGACTTAATGTCATTAACAGACCTCCGTTAAAGGCTATGCCAATAGACCTCTAAATATTTACATCAAATTAGAAGTACTTTGTCTTCTTTTTAAAGAACTAATAACGCATGTACCTTTTCCTTGACAGGGATCTGTGTTTTTCTCAGTCAACCTTTCACAACGGTAACTGGAAACTGCCGAAACGTCAGGGAGGCTTAAGGGCTGGTTCAGACACGGCGGGAACCGCGCGATTATAGAAAACCGCTGCGGTTATGTCTGAACGATTACTAACTAACTCATATAAATAAGACCCGCGCGATTTCCGCGCGATTCTATAATCGCACGGTTCCCGCCGTGTCTGAACTGGGCCTAAAATAATGAACAATGAATATACGCGATAAAACCCGTTTCCTTAATTAATTAGAAAACGAAACCATGCAGTTGGTACATATTTACCTTTTAAAGCCTAGTAGCGGTAATAATATTGTGTTTCACCGGAAAAAAGATAACAGAAGGCACATTTCATAAATTAGCTTGGCCACGTAACAGCCACTCGAGCCCGATATATGGGGCGAGCGAACGGATGCACAACAAGTGGGCGGCTCTCCGCAAATAGTCCGCCGACTATTGTACCGGCCTCTACATACTTGGGTTTTGTAGGCACAATTATAGACAGAATGGCCCCGTTAAAGTAGGTTACGGGGAACACAAGTATGTAATGTGAAGTATTAGCAGTTATTTCAATGAATGGTGAATGTGAAATATGTGAATTCAGAAAGTTAGCTTGATCGAATGAAACTTGAAATGGAGAATGCCAGTAGGTCCGTTAAATCATTTGAAACTTTACGAACATATAGCCTATTTAAAAATTCACTAGTTTTTGTTTAATTTAAATCAAGCGAATACTTTTGAAGTTATGGTGTTGTAAAGTTCTAGCGGCGCGCCGTGCTAGCATGACGTCATTAGACTAATATTCATAGTATCTCCAATTCTTCATACATTGAGCGCATGCGCTAAGTGACGTCACAACCCTGTGCCCCACTTAATATTTCAGAAACTATAAAAGGTCTCCAAAAAAAATTACTTACTTTAATTTTTCACGCAACATAATGTAAGGTAATTATCAAATTTTTGTAATATTCTTCGGTATGAAATGCCTTACGATGGCGTTTAATCTTTTTTAATGATTTCAACTTCTTGTTGCAGAAAGCCTTCGAATTTGTTGTGAATGGATGTTGTGCGATCTTTTAAGTAGTTATCGACTCATTTTAAATTGTCATGCCTTTACTGCATACACAGCCATTTACAGCCTTTATAATTTAAGTCTTTATATGACAGCGAAGCAAAGTTGTATCTTGAAAAAGAATTACAGTAATTCATGCCGTAGAGTTTTAAGGTGCTACGAAACGCTACGGCCTACGCGACCCGCCACATGCTTGCTACGCTGCGCTCGTAGCACTTCGCGTTGTGAATAAGTAGCAAATATAATAGGCAGTCTGAGAATTTAGGATTCAAAGTGATACTAAACATCAGTAGTTTGTTTTACTTTTATAAAATATATGTAGAATTAATTGCTTTTAATTTTATACGATTGATCATTTCAGTTTAGATTAATAACAAATCTGACGAATTTGTATAGATTCAAAAATCTTTTTACTGACCCATTTGGATTGTTCATACTAATATTGTAATATCTCTTACTATACTTGTAGATAAAATGATTTTATTATTAAAATACTGCTAGTATTAGTATAATTATTCGGAAAATATTCGTGCAAGATTCAATAACGGCTAAAAATAATTAAACGAGAAAAAATATTAACATACCTTCAGCTATTTAATCGTTGTGTCGTCCATAATATCAGTTTGTCTTTCTTGTGTATTTTCTCAATGAAATCTGCCTTACATAAATCGAATTATATCTTGTAAGCCATAGGAAAATTCATTTTAAAACCACAGACGCTCGCAAGATAAGAAACTACGAGCGATGCCATAAAAAAGAAGCCGCATTTCCTACAAAAGAATATAATGGAAGCTAGCTAAGCTAAGTTCCTACATTATTAGCCAACATTAATTTTTCATACAAAATGAGCAGCTAGGCACGTATTCGAGAACAATATTTCCCGCCGAGAAACCCTTAAGACTAATTGTGCCTTGTCCGTCGTATTGTACAGGGAATACTTAATTAACTGAGGCTGATGACGTGTCGCCTTTGTACGGCGTTGTCTAATTACCGCCGACGATAATATCTGTACTGGCTGTGATTAATCGCGGACAAGATATTAATGTGGTTCAATGCCGAATCTCGGGGTATAGGCGATCAGTAGAGGATTGCGCCTGAGTCGATTAGATGACAATGATTAGTGCACCTGCCTACTGAGCCGCGGCGGTCCGGTTTCTGATAGCAAGGGCAAATATTTGTGTGATGAACTGTAATATTTGTTGCTAGGACTTGGATATTTTCTATAATTATGTATATCGTCGCTTTGTACCCATAACTGATCCTACTAGAGCTTAAGAGCTTAATACATATAGGACTAAGTCCATTTGTGTAAAAAAAAAGTTAACGATGAAGATATTTATGTGGTTCAATCGCGTCGTAAATCTCGGGGCATCGACGATCAGTGTAGACTTTACTAACCATTCGAATCGATCGTCTGACGGACATGATGTTCCTCATGTATTTTGTTTGTAATATTATTTTGCTGCATTTACAAAGATGTCTAATTACCGTGGAAATTTCTGAAAGCAGACATTATAGTGGTGCTATAAATAAATATTAAGAGACAATCTTACACAAATGACCTAGTCTCAAATTAAGCAAAGTTTACTGTGGGTACGATAAACATAAATAATAGATAAATAGGTACATTATATAGATAACATCCATGACCCAGGAACATATATTCGAGTTCATCACACAAATATTTGTCTGGCCGGAATTCGAACCCAGGACCGCCGGGTCAATAGGCACTACAAACTACGCCAACCACTTCGCCATATGACTCTATCTAACTACATAATCTTCCGTCCGGGCGATGAATTCAGACCGTTTTCTACAAGCGGTTTTCAGGAGCCTCTTATAACTCAATATGTTTAATACTGTTTATTTTATAAAGTCAGTGAAATTTAAAACGTATCCATAACAATAACACTGATATTCGTACGCTATAAAATGTACCTACAGATAAATTCGTACGCAAAACGTTTTTTTTTCTCATGACAGTGAATAAATTTGTAAATTGACCCCGCCCGAGATTGCATCTAAAATCATATTTGGCGGAAATTAAGGGGAAAGGGGACATCTGAAATAAATTTCAATTTGGGTCGCGAGGGGTTCAATGAATCTTTTATCGGTGTTGCAACTTAAAATTGAATAAAGGTGATATTACTTTATATTTGATTTATAAAATGACCAACCAGATAGCTGCTGATGCACAGAATAAGTTTACTATTCAGTAAAACACAAAATTATGGTTAGTGTTAATGTGGGAAACTTAACACCAAAATTTCGATTGTGTCGATTATGAATATTATGATGTAATAACACAACCAACTGCTTTTCGCGATCCCCTGAAAATCGTCGGTTGGTAGAAAGTTGTAGCGCCTCTACCCACGCTTCCGGTTCGCGGTCACCACTTGGTCTACGAGGGATAATGTATCCGCAAATTAAATCAAACCGCCCATCTTCTAGACCTAACTTATGCAATGTAAATACAAGGCTGTCTCTATTAATTGCAAATAAGAGTAGTAACAGTTATAAATAATTATAATCATTTGTAAATAATATGGAAAATACATATGTGAATTCAAAGTTCAACTGGACCGTTTTAATGTTCTTGTATTTTCAACGTCATTTTATATTATTACACATTTGTAATGCATGAGACGAGTCGCATGAGTTTGTGATCTTGGTACGAATGTCCGAGCTTGTTTAAGACGACATCCGACTGGTTTTACGGCGTGTTTTACGTCACGACAGCCACGAGACGACGTGAAATTTACGATTTCCCGGTGACAAATTAAAAACGAGTTAGTTTACAGCCCGGAGATAAAATAATAAAAAGGAAAACCTATTACGGGAGGTAGGGCCGACAATGTTATCCAGGCTAATAAATAGCTTGTATGACATCGTCCTCGTATATCCACGTAAGGGGAAACAATCTTCCTTGTATCAAAAGAAACGGCTCGAATGCCTTTTTATGAACGGTGACACTATTGTAACTCCACGTATTGCTTTCGAGGTTTGTTGATGGAAAACGTTTAACCTATTTGATTCATGGAAATCACACCAATATACTAGTTTGAATGCCAAACGCATTACCGGTCATGAAAAAGGAAAGTTATCGTTCGGGGAAATAAACAGCATATTGTGAACATGCACACGTGTTTTGGAGCCAAGCCAAAACCTGTTCAAGGTGTGCTATGCAACGGGAGTATCGGATTGTCAGAAGTTTGCCACATTTTCATAGAATCTTGAAAGTAGTTATTTATCAAGATATTTATTTTTCTCTCAACTTGCGCAATCACTGACAATTAGTCTGTCAGAGATGGCGCTATTTCGCTTATTTACGGAGAGAATCTATAATAACCCTATTAGGATGTTTTGCAATCATAAGCCCGGTGGAACGGAAACCGTTTACATCTTTATGATAGTGTTTCAGTCGCCGGTTGTTAGCCAAACAGAAACCACTTCGCTCTTATAAAGCGGTGGTTAGACAATAGATATCCCAGACTCTGAAGTCTGATATGCCTTCAGTAATCGGAACGTCACAATCCGATGAACCTAATACCCAAAATCCCTCACTAGGCTCGGCTCCTGTGTCACTTCAAGCTAATCAATTTGTAGCGATCTCTCCACATGCACCCAACTTTAATACTTTGATGGTTCCAGTGTATTCGAAAAGAGTATCGTAGTTGACGTTAATCGAAGCTCTGAGGGTCCGGTTACAAAGGTGCTATCAGTGGAGAGGTGGGCAAACACCGCCGAGTGGGCGCGGACAATCTCCACTCTCTGTGATTAAACCCGAAGTGTCGTTGACATTATTTTACGAGTATGATCGACCCGCGCGTGACAAAGTAATAATGGGAATTAATTAGTACACAGACATTCGAGTTTTCAAGTGAGTGCATCGTTTTAATATTAAGGAAAGTAGGTAAATAATTAATAAATTATTCGTTAATTTTAAATTGTGTCATAATTCGGAGCATTTTCAGTTTTATTCAAGTATACTCGTAGTGTTGTACGAAGAAATCTCTCATATTTCTTTGCTTTGATATTTTACTGAATAGGATTAATAATAATAATAAATAAAGTGCTACGCTTTAAGTGGTATGACTTAAATCTATATTTTTTCATAGGTCTGTACATAGTGAAGGTGAAAACTAAGAAATTATCCGAAAAGATGACTATATCCTGTACGACGGTTAACATTTAATCAGACACACACATAGTAAATGCATAGGGAAAAATATCGTGTCGACTCGTGTTTAAACAAATAAATCACAGCGTCGTACACATTTTATCTCGTTCCAAGTTTTTTTCACAGAAATGCAATGTACACGACGCGCAAATTACCACCCTTAACCGTATATTTGAATTTTCCGTACGCTTACTTCCCTCAGCGTGTTTGTTTTTTTAATTAGCATCACGCAAATATTCTATTTAGTCTGCGGTCCGGTGTGGTCTGTAGCGGTGTATTTTGCATTGGTCAGTCGTATTCAAATGCCAAAAGCAGGATTCTGCGGTCGTGAATGGAGCGCGTGAAATAGAGAACGAACAGACAGTGCGGCCGAAATTAATATAACGATGTACCGGATACCTGAGTCTACCCTTGTTAGTAAGGCATGTGGAATTGCACGGGATTGTATAGGAGTTTGCTAATAAGTTATTGTTTTCCGCTTGATGACTTATGAGGCGTACAGGTTTGCGAAGGGTCGAATCGAAACTATGTTCTGTTATCGATTTTCTGTATATTCAAATTTGGCACGTAGGTTCTTTATAAGGTGTAGGGTTGCACTAAGAAAGGATTTTTCAAAACTCACCCCCTAAAGGGGTGAAATGGGGTTCCAAAGTTTGTATGGGGAAACAAGATTAGTTAGACTATTTTATTCGAAACTTCAGAGGAGTATTTCTAACAATAAATAAGTAAACACGTGTTTCAGGTTTTTTAAAATTCATCCCCTAAAAGGAAGAAATGTGGTGACAAAGTCTGAAAATCAGCATGAGTGTTGTTTTTATGGTTTATCGGGTCGCTGATTACGAAAACCGCAACGATTTTAAAATCCAACGTGGCGGACGTGAGTTACCATCTCCCCTGTTGGGGTGAAATGGGGTTGAAATGTCTAAATACTAAACCGCTGATTCTAGAGAGTTCAAATTTGGCACGTAGGTTCCTTATAAGGTGTAGGGTTGCACTAAGAAAGGATTTTTCAAAACTCACCCCTAAAGGGGTGAAATGGGGTTCCAAAGTTTGTATGGGGAATCAAGATTAGTTAGACTATTTTATTCGAAACTTCACAGGAGTATTTCTAACAATAAATAAGTAAACACATCTTTCAGGTTTTTTGAAAATTCAACCCCTAAAAGGGAGAAATGTGGTGACAAAGTCTGAAAATCAGCATGAGTGTTGTTTTTATGGTTTATCGGGTCGCTGATTACGAACACCGCAACGATTTTAAAATCCAACGTGGCGGACGTGAGTTACCATCTCCCCTGTTGGGGTGAAATGGGGTTGAAATGTCTAAATACTAAACCGCTGGTTCTAGAGAGTTCAAATTTGGCACGTAGTTTCCTTATAAGGTGTAGGGGTGCACTTAGAAAGGATTTTTCAAAACTCGTCCCCTAAAGGGGTGAAATGGAGTTCCAAAGTTTGTATGGGGAACAAGATTAGTTAGACTATTTTATTCGAAACTTCAAAGGACTATTTCTTACGATAAATAATTAAACATGTGTTTAGGTTTTTTTGAAAATGCAACCCCTAAAGGGGAGATATGTGGTGACAAAAATCTGAAAACCAACATGGGTATTGTTTTTATGGTTTATCGGGTCGCTGATTACGAAAACTGCAACGATTTTAAAATCCAACGTGCTAAATGATAAGCCGATGGTTCTAGAGAGTCCAATGTAGGTTCCTTTTAAGGTGTAGGGGTGCACTAAGAGAGAATTTTTCAAAAGTCATCCTCCAAAGTAGTGAAATGGGGGTCCGAAGTTTGTATGGGGAAACAAGATTAGTTAAACTGGAGGAAATGGAGTTGAAATGTCTAAATACTAAACCGCTGGTTCCAGAGAGACCAATTTGGCACGTAGGTTCCTTATAAGGTGTAGGGGTGTACTAAGAGATAATTTTTCAAAAGTCACCCCCCAAAGGGGTAAAATGGGGGTCCAAAGTTTGTATAGGGAAACAAGATTAGTTAAACTATTTTATTCGAAACTTCACAGGAGTATTTCTAACTATAAATCAAAAAAACACGTGTTTCAGGTTGTTTTTTAATTCAACCCCTAAAAGGGAGAAATGTGGTGACAAAGTCTGAAAATCAACATTGGTAATGCTTTTATGGTTTATCAAGTCGCTGATTACGAATACCGCAACGATTTTAAAATCAAAAGTGGCGGACGTGAATTAACATCTCCCCTGTTGGGGTGAAATGGCGTTGAAATGTCTAAATACTAAACCGCTGGTTCTAGAGAGTCCATATTTGAAACCTACGTGTCCTTATAAAGTCTAGGGGTGCAATAAAAGAAGCATTTGTCAAAAGTCACCCCCCAAAGGGGTGAAATGGGGGTCGTAAGTTTGTATGGGAAAAAGATTAGTTAGACTATTTTATTGAAAACTTCCAAGGAGTATTTTAAACGATAAATGAGTAAGCACGTGTTTCATATTTTTTGAGAATTCAACCCCTAAAGGAGGAGAATATTGTGACAAAGTCTGAAAATCAACAAGGGTAATGTTTCTATGGTTTATCGGGTCGCTGATTTCTGCTGCTGGGAAACGTCCTGCATCCGTAATAAATACATTCGAGCTTTTCAATAATTATTTTACGTCATTTCAAAATTCTGAATTACGTTTATCTAGCTCAGAATAATACATTTTTCATTCACCAACGAAGAGAACCTCAATATCTTACAATAGAACATGACGTAACTTAGAACATGGCTTAGAATCATTAAACCAATCTCGAGTATCCCAAGTCGATAAGCGGAGGCTCGGGACATTATAAAAGCTTTATACAAATAAAATGCACACATATCCCGGTGTCTTAGCTTCGCTCCGAGTTATGAATTTTGAAGTGAACTTAATTTGGATACAGTAAAAGCTGAGATCGCTTGATTTGAGTGCTTGAGTTTTCGGTTTGATTTGTTAAAGTGGAGTTGTGATTATCTAACATAAAAAGTATTTCCCGGTAATATTAGAAAAGCGAAAGTCTTTGTATGTTTGTTACTTCTTCACGCTAAAACGGCTGGATGGATATGCATGAGGGAAATGCAGATTGCAGATTATACCCTAACTTTCAAATAGCCTACTTTTAATCCTGAAAAAAAAGAGCATTGTTCCCGTAGGATGATGTATATTATATAGGCACGCGAGCGAAGCCGCGGGTTAGTGCTAGTAATATTATAAAAGCAAAAGTTAATGTGTATGTTTGTTACTTCTTCACGCCCAAACGGCTGGACCAATTTTGATAAATTTTTGTATGAACGTAGCTGACACCCTGGTATAACACATAGGCTAGTCTTTATCCCGAAAAAATGGAGTGTTCCCGCGGTATGAGCGGGTAACACTGCGCGGCGCAGCTGGTATATGTATAATATGTCAGATGTGACGACGCGGTTGGCTCAGTGGTTAAGCAACTGCCTACTGAGCTGACGGTCCCGGGTTCGAATCCCGGCAAGGGAAAATATTTGTGTGATGAACACGAATATTTGTGCCTGGGTCATGGATGTTCTATGTATTTAAGTATTTATTCATCTATATAAGTATGTATATCGTCGCCTAGTACCCATAACACAAGTCTTCTTGAGCTTACTTTGGGACTAGGTTGATTTGTGTGAGGATGTCTAATATTTATTTATTTATTTTTTAGATATACCTTCGATCTTTGTGCCCATAAACATTTTAATGTCCTTCTTGTGCAGGCGTTCCTGGAGATGGCAGAGGAGATCTCAGCGGTGGCAATGGTGGCGTATTTCGGCGGCTGCGTGGCGCAGCTGCGCGGGCGCGCCGTCTACGTGCAGTTCTCCAACCACAAGGAGCTCAAGACCGACCAGACGCACAGCAACGCCGTAAGTCATCTGCTTCCCTTCACCCTTTTAAAATTACAGGTTTCTGTCATTTTCGGTCTAGTTAAAATTAAGCTTCGTGACACTCTTACTTGACGAAATTACTTTGAGCAAATAAAAGAAAAGGTTAAAGTCATGTCTTACCAAGAAGTGAAGGAGAAAGCCCAAGAAAGAAACGGGTGGCGATTACTACACCGACAAGTGAAATTGAAGAAGAAGACTATGGCAATGTTTAAATTTCAATTCCTCAGATGTGAAGCATTAGATAATATGTAATATTTACCTGGCGATTATGTTACCTTTACCATAGTTGACTGATATCTACAGACGACTCCCCATTTAAAAATCGTCGAAGTTAACTCCAGAGTTGCCCGCACACCAATACTAAGCCTTAAGTTCATCACCAAACGCAATGTTATCAAAACTGATACATATCCCTTAGTGACTATTTGACACTTAATGTTTGATAATTTTATGACAAGTCAAAATCAAGCGTTTAAACATGGTATTTTTGAGCTCATATACTGATCGGAAATTACCTATTCAAGATAGGTTGACTAAACTATATTTTCACGTATAGTCAACAATTTTTTTTAGCTAACTCAATTTTAATCCTGTAATTGTAATTCTAAAAAACAGTCTCCTTAAAAAATTAAGTTTATCAAACACTGAACTTTTAGCCCCTCTTTCCTCTAATGCTAAATTATCTGTTTTATCGTGCGCTTTTACTTAAGAATTAATTTAATTACAATATATTTTTTAATCCAAAGCCTTTTTTCACCACTAGACTAGATATTCATCACACATTAACAAATCAGAAATCAATTGAAAATATCATCGGCTGATAAAATAACAAACGTACAATAACAGCGATCCAACTTCAATAGCGAACGAAAAGCACTCGCTCCAATTAGCAAAGATTATTTCATTTGATTTAGAAATTGCGTATTCGCATACGTAATTGAAAACGCGAATCCGGCTCAAAACGTACATCCTCACTAATGACATAACGATAGTTCAATTAGCCCATTACAACTACAAGCGGATTATCGTACGGCATGCGATCGGGCATTAAGGCCGTCGCGACGGCACCAATTGGGAAATTTACCCCCGGCTACGGCTTGCAGTCGACCTGTTAATTTAATCTTTGTTAGGGGCATCAAGGACCCACAATTTAGATAACAGTATTCAATAAGCCTTGTACAGTTCGTCGCGGTAATGTCCGAGTTCGATTTTTAATATCATAAAGGCGAAAGTTTGTCAGTGTGTTTATGTGTTTGTTTGTTACTTCTTCACGCTCAAATAGCACGACCAATTTTGATAAATTTTGGTATGAAGGTAGCTGACACTCTGGATTAACACATAGGATATTTATCTCATGAAAATGTAATTTTTCCTGGGGATGAGCGAGTAACACCGCGCGGCGTAGCTAGTAAACGAACAATCCTAGCGTAAGTATGCGTGAGATGTATTTTATGTTATCGTAATTAATTGCTTGTAATTAAAATCATTAAACTTGACAGAAATCGCAATTGACGACGCATAGGTAGAGATCGTTCAGCCTTTACTCATCAGGTCCGAAGTCCTGGTATCACGCCGAAAATGTACTATGCCACAGCCTACGCGAATTTGTAGCGTGTAACAAGTAGTGTAACGTGTTACATGTATTGTACGTGTAATATGCATTAACGTGTAACATGTATTTTATGTGTAACATGCATTAACGTGTAACATGTATTGTACGTGTAACATGTACAGCGCGAACGATATGAAGTGTTACCGATTTCAAGAGGCTACGATTTTTTTGGTTACAGCAAAGTTTATTTATTATTACGAAAATAATGAGAAAAAATATTTTTTTTTTATTAATATATTTTAACTCGATATGACCGCCTTGACTTTGGCCTTCAGATGGTCGAAATATGAGTTGCACGCTGCACGAATGTGGTCCTGCGGTGTGTTGTGCAAATTACGTACGCTCGCTTTCTTCAGTGTATCCATACTGGTAGGCTTTCTTGTCTTCTCCTTGCTCTCCAAAATTGCCCAGATAGAAATGAATTGTCAAAAAAAACAAATGCATTTTTTTTTACTAACATTTTTTTCAGATATGGCCAGTGTGGATTTAGTAACACTTCATATAATGTGTAAGATGTATTGTAACGTGTAACATGTAATGTGACGTCACGTCTTGTTGACGTAACGTGACATTGTGTTTTGGTCCTAAGTTATTTAACTTAAAACAAGGATCGTTACTGAGTGTACTTTGTCAAAATATAGAAACTATCATATAAAATATATATATCAATGAATATTATACATGTTACATACGAGTAACTGAACTATAAATAACTGTGACTTGTACTCATATTTACAAGTCAGCTGTAAAATCGCGACTGATTGTACAAGGCTTCGTAACTCCGAGCGGCGCTGTTCGGATTTGATTGAGTTACCAAACTATGACTGTTGTCTGTCTATCCGCCCCTGATAATAGAAACGTGACCGTCTTCAGCTTTACACACTCCTACTCCTCATGGTTGTCCAATTAAATAAAATAATCTTGGACAATCTCACACAAATTGACCTCCTTCTAAAGTTTAGTAAGTAGGCTTGTGTACTAAGTAGACGACGACGGTACAATATATACATGCATGGATAAACGCATTTAAATAAAAAAATACGTGCATAAATGTTAGTAATAAATATATACATAGTTTATTGCTGTGTACTTAGTAATGGATATATGTATATGTACCTACTTAAATTGTTGTAAAACGTTTTCTAAACACAAAACATTCAAGACTTAGGAACAAATATTTTACTTCACAAATATTTGTCCTTGGATTCGAATCCAGTAAATAGGTAGGCTCAGTAGATAGGTGCACTACCACTGCTCAAACTGCTTCGTCAAATTAAAAGTAATACAATTTTAATTTAATAAACCATCAGTTTAACTGATCATTTATGTACTTTACAGTAATAAGAAAAATATATGTTCATCACGGAACGATATCTTTTTGTTCGTAGCCTAATTGATAAATCATTTATTTATTATTTTAATCTATCAGATTATACATTGGTATAATATATTAAAATCTAAACTTGCTTATTTTGTTTACGTACGAGTACGCAATACGCGAGTACGCGAGTGCGGATAGGATAATAGAAATATTCATATTCATTTATTTATAATATTTTAAATATTAGACGTCAATACATGAAATCATTTATAAATAAATAATGATTAAATAATAAACACAGAAGTGTAAATCAAGATGCGTATTTACGCCACCAAAACGACGTCGCGGTAGGTGCAGTTTGTAGTACACCTGCCTACTGCGCCTGCGGTCCTGGGTTTGAATCCCGGCCAGGGCAAATATTTGTGAACTAGAATATTTGTGATGAAGTCGAATAGTTGTACCTAGGTCATGGATGCTATCTATATATGTATGTATGTATTTATATATTATGTATATCGTCATCTAGTAGGCACAGTACAAGCTTTGCTTACTTTGGGACACTAGGTTGATTTATGTGAGATTGTCCCACAAATCTTAAATTCCAACATTTAATTGTAATCTTATTATGATAAATGCTTTAGTTTGCTCCGGTAGTTAACCGAAAACGATCTATTTTTATTGGTCCGCGGCAGCCCATAATTGGCGGAAGCTTACCGGACTACGTGGAAAACTAATAACATTTTATAATAGGTAGTAGTGGACCCACAATTTGTAGCCCTCATCCTCCACCACAATGGGATGGGAGATCAATATTTTCGGTAACAAAACACCCCACGGGAGGATTAATTAAGACGCTTAATTAGTTTCATTTACCCACGAAACCTATCAAAAACAACCCTCGGCCGCTGGCGCCCGATTATTTCCAGTAGGAAATGCTTTTTACCTGAATGAAGCCTGCGCCAATCGCGAAATGCAGCCGCTTATTTTGTTTGATGCTAACTCGAATATGAGAGTGGCTTTGGGTTCGCTTGTTCTCCATTTTTGAGAGATTGGTGGCAATTATATTCTTCCATATATTTATGTGTGAGGGAGAATCATTTCAGTTTTCGTAGTTGAGAGTCATGATTCTTAAAACAGAGGATTTATGATACGGGTACTGTATACTTGTTATAATATCTACGCCATGTAACTAGTGCAAAATTGCTGGTACAAAAACAATGATATTGAATACTAGCTTTTCCCCGAGGCTTCGCTCGTGCAAAGGGTTTTTAGTAACAAACCTTTACACAAAGATTCAAATCTATAACTTTCCAAATGAACGATTTTCATGCAACGGTTCAACCCCTATTTCACCCCCTTAAGGGTTGAATTTTGAAAAATCCTTAGTGCACGTCCACGTAGGTACTGTAATGAAATACATGTTTCAAATTTCATACTTATATCTTTAACGGCTTAGGCTGTTCGCTGTCTGTCAGTGGGTCAGTAACGAAAGAGTTTTATAATATATTTAGATTAGTCGTTCTGATTTTGCGAACAATATTAGCGAGATGTTTATTTGCTATCTTAATTTTAACCTAAACAAACCCTTAGAACGAAATTATTTCCTCGGCTATTTCACGAGAAATCACTCATGCTCTAGATCAATTAAAACACTACTAATTACAACAAAGACGGTTGATCGTTGAGAGACAGTATTGTCACTCGCAAATTATTAAGCATTATGATAGTATAATAGGTTGTTTGATCTGATTGACAATAGCAAACAAGCATGTCAACATACCAGGTAATTAATGTAATGATTAATTCAAAATAGATACGACGCTTCTTGTGTGTATTTGCGCAGCTCATTTGCACACCTTTCAATATATCCTCTAGTTAGCAATGTAATTGTTTGATTCTGTAACGGGAGTAAGTAAATATCATACATAGCGCAAGTAAAAGATTCAATATTCGATTGCAAGTTTTGTAAGACTACTTAAAATTATTACTGTACATCCGGGATATTTTTGGACAGCTCAAGTAGGTTTGTGTTATGGGTACTAGACGACGATATATACATACTTATATAAATATATACCTAATATAAGATAAGTATATACTTAAACACATAGAACAACCATGACCTAAGCACAAATATTCGAGTTCATCACACAAATATTTGCCCTCGCCGGGATTCGAACCCGGGACCGCTGGCTCAGTAGGCATGTGCACTACAAACTGCGCCAACCGTATCGTCAAATGCCATTCGTCCAATGTTTCGATTTCTGTTCTTCGAGCTGCACTAGGTCATATTGACAAATTGTCATTGATAGGTAACTAAAACACATCACATCGCTAAATTGTTATACAGATGTCATTACTCATTACAATCGTGGAATAATCCGAGAATAAAGAAAAAAATCCAAACCCTGTAAACAAAGCTTTAGGTCTAATCCAGAAATCATGTGGGCTATGATGGTCGATCACTCTCTCATTCATATACTTGACAAAAACACTCCCACTAGTGATATTCAAAACCTAACCTAGAAATACAGTGAATGCTTGGAACCTGCCAAAACTGCTCCCGCTAATCCTCATACACCATTAATCCGCAGCGATACCAACGGCTCGGATCCAGCGAAGCGTCGAGTTAAATAATTGCGACTATGATTCGACGAGTGTCTTCCTTCCGACCCGGCCAGACCCGGCCCTGCTTAGTAACGACGACCGGCACTCGTCTCGATCTCGTTACACCATTATCAATGTTGAACTTACTTCTCTCTGCGATTTCGATTCGACGACAGATAAATTTATTGTGCATTCGGCGTTCTCTATCTGGAAGACTCCGCAAGTCACAAGCTCCTAGTTAGACTGTAGATTCAAATAACACTCTCAAATAACGTGGTCGATATTTCTCTCATATAGATACTATGCTTACACAAAGTCAGAAACAGAATTGAACGCTTTGAAAATATTTTATTCATTAATCATTGTAAAAAGGCAAATGGCAATACAATTTCCAGATTCACTTGCCTTCTGAAAAAAATCGAAAAATAAACGTCAACTTCTAGAAGTTGACCAGCCAGTTGGCAGGCGACAAATCCTACATTTGTCAGCTTCGTTAATCGCTAAAACTAATTTAACATTCATTAAAAAATGTATACTCTAAATGTCTGTATATTTTTATTATTTTTTGCATATCAAAGGAAGTATCATTTCTGCTATGAACACCGCAAAAGTTTGAAGCGTATTTAACGTTTGCGTTTGTTTGAAACATGTTAGATTAGAAATGTTTAACGTTAAATACTTAGTGCTCTTACGTTATGAATGAAGCCTTAAACTCCGATACGCAGCATAAGCATAATTTACTATTGAGTGCCTTTGTCACAATTTCGGGATGTCTTTGTATTCGTGCACTATTAAAACTTATAATGAGGGTCGGACAATAAAGTGATAGGCATCGTTATGACAGCCGTACTTCAAACCGTAGTTGCAAAGAATTTATCCTCTCTTCGGAGGCTTTACACACAGTTTTAGATAACATGATTTTCGCACTTATGTGCATTTAAATATCATACCAGAAAAGGAGCTATAGCAAATAACTAACTAATAAGTAAATATACATGCTATGCTTTAGACGCCACTAACCTAATTTATATTTACGTGACTCTTTTCTTCAGTTTGGCATAACATTCACACTAATATTATAAAGACGAAAGTTTGTGAGTTATGTGTATGCTTGTTACTTCTTCACGCTCAAACGGCTGGACTATTTTTGATAAATTTTAGCATGAAGGTAGCTGACACCCTAGATTAACACAGAGGCTACTTTTTATCTCGATAAACTGTATTGTTCCCGTGAGATGAACGGGTAACACCGCGCAGCGCAGCTCGTGTGTATTAAAATTTGTTTTAACATTTAGTCTCGATTTTTCTACCCGTGACACAGTTTCTGGCTCTGAATATAATGCATTTTAGTCCGTACTTAGATTAAGTAGTGATGCATTTTCAAAGAGCGCTTTAAATGCAGTGCTTTGATCAATCATGCGGTGTGCAAGGTTTTTGTGACGGGTGAATACCCGGCAAGACCGGCGAAGTTATTTTGTGGCGGCCGCGTCGCCCGAGCGTCTGCTCTGCTCAATGAAAGATTGCGTCCAACAAATAAGATCTTTTAAATAATCCCAGACTCTGCCATACTTATAAAAATGGGCTGCGGGCTTAAAATACATTTCAAAAGCCGCGCCATCTCACAAGATTGTGGAAGCGACTTACTAGTGTGAAATAGAATTGCATTAGCAAAATTGTTACATACGTGGTTCCATTTTCATTAAGTCCCGTAGCTTTCAAATTACAAAATGTTTTTATTTCCAAACCCTTCGGTTTTCGTCTTGCAAAAGACAAAACGTACGCAAGAATATGTGACACGGAAAAAATAACAAGAAATGGAGGGGCAAGTCAACGCGAATTTGTACCGGAGCCTTTGCCGTCGGCGCCAGGCTTAGCATGACATGGTTAAAGCCTTATTTTTGTGTGGCCTGCCCGCTTGTCAGCCTGGCGTGGAGCACAAAGCCATGTGAAAATATAGGATCAAAGAGTGCCGCGCCCCGCGATCGTTACGACCTTCTCGTCGCGTCTCACACCTACGTTTTTTTATTTACTATAAATAAATTCGTTATTCACACTCAGATTTATTTGGAATTTCGTAGGGAATCTACGGTTTTGTTTACACGATACTGATCGGGTACCTATTTTTAAACGCATGCATGTCTGATCCGAATAAATTCGTACCTAATGTAACTTATGAATGCAAAGCAATTATGGATCCTGGTTATCTGAATAAATAATTTCACTATCAAATCTAGAAAATGATGTACACGACGATGATATATTTCATATAGTTCTAATGGAGCTTGCGAAATAAAGCTGCGTTTGATTTAAATGAAAGTTTGTGCAACTTGTCAACTAAGTCTGATGTAATATTAAGCTGACAAACATGAAATACATCACATCCCATATTCATTTCACAATGCATTTGACCCAGTAGGTTATGAGTAGTATATGCCAAATGCTTATTTAGCTAATCGACCTACATATACAAAGCCATAAACGCTTAAATTCGTGCCAATAATTAATTAGTTCCATTAGAAAATCAACGATCCATTTGCCGCTGTTGCTTGATTTGGTATCTAAACAAAGCACTTACCGCAATGTTGACTCCTGCGCCAAATCTCTTAAACGATAAGGACACAAAAACCCTAGAACGACGAATGTTCATAAGTCGTTTTGTTTACGAGGAGGATCATTCGTTACAACTCCCCTTGAACCTTGAAAACGTCGGATAAAAGTTGAAGCTACATGCTTATAGGCTGTTTTAGCAAAATCCGACGGCTGCCCGATACACCCGCGGTCAATGTTATCTGCTAGTCCGGAACAGCCGAGGCGACCGCGTACGCAAGATAACTCCTCCGCAGTATTAAGTTTCATTATACCCCGAGTTATGAAAGGTTACCCGACATGTTTATTTTTGCTACGTGACCGTAAATAGGAGGGTTAGGTACTCACTAGCTCGTTTTATGATTGTGTAAATACATCTCTCTATAGGTAGATAAGGCCGTCCAATGAGATAATTCTCGAATTCTATCGAAATAAAAATCTACTAGTAACGTTTTCATATTTTAAAGACTAAATTTTTACGTGGGTAGTGTGGAAATCGAAAAATGAATTAGTCCGTTTAAGGATTTCTAATTTATTAATTTTGTCCATAATTAGATATTATTAGAAGTCACTCCGGACACATAGTTCGGTAAAATCGGCATATTATTAACTCCCCTCTGATAAAACTAAAAGAGAACACAGGTAGATCTTAGTATTTTTGTATTCGATTTATGTGTAATTTCTTGGTATTTTTCAGTTCATAATTTTAAAGCAATATTTTTTACTTTCAATATGTATGTGCGCTTATGCATCAAGTTGTCACACAAACTGTGATTTATATCAAAGATCTAGATGGCGTACAATTGGTGGTGAACCCACACAATCCACACAGCTATCCGTTCCGATATATCCGATAACCGCTAACACTGTTAGTCTGTAATGTCGCCCCGTATTATTAATACCGATACCGCGATCGCTACGCCCCTGCATAGCGGTTACCATAAAAGTAAGATTTGTCTATGTTTCCAGTCCGCATCGGCACAGGCGGCGCTGCAGGCCGCGCAGGTGATCTCCAACAGCGCTGGCGCAGCGCTCGTCGCGGGCGCCGGCACGGCGCTCCAGCCCGCCAATGGCGGCACAGAAATACAGGTGAGCTTACTCAAGCGCACATGCTGTATCAGCTTATACGGCCCATATACAGCTGAAATAAGTCCTATAAGGGCTGTATAAGACCTTCAAATTTATTACCTACTTTATAGTAGTTTATGTGACTGTTCATAATGAAGTGTATTAAACACGAGTGTGGGTTTATGAAACGAGCCGAAGGCAAGTTTCATAATAACATCACACGAGTGTTTTAATATATAAATATATAAATATATATAAATAAATATAAATATATATAAATATATATAAATATATAATAAATATATATAAATATATAAATATCAGACAACCTCACACAAATCAACTTAGTCCCAAATTAAGCTCAAGAAGGCTTGTGTTATGGGTACTAGGCGACGATATACATACTTATATAGATAAATAAATACTTAAATACATAGAACTTCCATGACCCAGGCACAAATATTCGTGTTCATCACACAAATATTTGCCCTTGCCGGGATTCGAACCCGGGACCGTCGGCTCAGTAGGCGGTTGCTTAACCACTGCGCCAACCGCGTCGTCGTCGTTAATGCTCATTAAGTACAGTTACGTAGACTACTTTATCTACCCACATATCATGAACCTCCATGATGCATTCAGGAGTCGCACATTATGACAAATATTACCCGGAAATGGTTGTAAAGAAGTTTTCTGGCAGCTGTCATAGTTTTTTTTAATTCAGAGACAAACTAGAGTCGGCCTCAACTATCATATCGTTCGATATCTTATTTACGAGCGACATTTGTCAAATTTGATTGCAAACGTCATCTTGACTGATATTAGAATAGAGGTCATATAAAATTTCCTTGTTTTTGAGATGTTCAAAATTTTAATAAATAATATTATCGAAATTGATGTTATTATTTAGCAATAATAACATTTTTACAGATGAGAAATTAGTTCTAACAAAACAGACTATTTTTATGGTGGTCATAATATGCGGTTCTTGAACGCATCATGGAGGGTTTATGATATTTGGATAGATAAAATTATTATTATTTACTTTTTTTTTTTAATGCAGCCTGTTTTATAGCCTGTTTTTTTGAGCTTATATTTCCCTTAAACAGCTGAAATAAGTCGCATAAGGGCCGTATAAGCTCTTGTGCAGCCTGTTTGCTACGTGGTTATGTTCAAGCTAAGGTTCTAAGGGCTAATTTAATAGATTAAATTTAAAGCACAACGGGACATGGTGGCTACATTTTATCGAGTGATAAAGCATCCGTTACACTTTGCTTCAATGTTTTCGCAATAAACGTAAGATAATTCTAATTGGATTGACTTTGATCATTTAGCGATGAATCGGCGATTTGACAGGCAGAATATGGGGGGGTATTCGACCAATTTTAGAGATATAATAGAGATCTCTCCTTTTCATCGCCATCCGTCACTTTTGACGTGTGCCTACTTGACAAGTGGCGATATCCCTCTAGAACATCGCAACTTCGTCAATTCGGACGCGCAAAATTTTCGTTTCCTTTGTATGTGACGGCATAAATAACAGGCGCATACTTTAAATTGACCGCGTAGTACGTGAAATTAGTCCGTTACGTTTCGTTCAAAACAGAAATTCATATACATGAATAACATTTTTGACAATCATTATCGCCTTCGTATTTCCAAAATTGAGATGAGATATTGTCACTTTTAAGCTCATCGCATTTAAATGACAGTTCAATGGCGATATAACTGTTATCTAATAGAGATTTGACGTTTGGCGATCACTCAAATGTCAATCTCGAATTAGGTCCATGACCCTAATACGTATATAGATTTTTGGTAGTTCAGCTGCCTAATTTCACGTACGACCCGGTCAAGTAAATATTATGCGCCTGATAACTATGCCGTCACATACAAAAGAGACGCAAACTTGATGCGACTGGGTTGGCGGAGTTGCGATATTCTAAGGATATCGCAACTTGTCATGTAGGACACGTCACAAGTGACAGATGGCGAGATAATGGAGAGATCTCAAAAAGTGGTCGACTTGAGCCCCTGCTGCATTAAGTGACATAACATGTCATATAAAATGACATACAAAATGATTATTATAACTTCACTAACGTGTAGACATAATAGTAACAAGATCTATCCAATGAATGCTGAAAATTATTTATCTAGTTATTGTGAACATTTTAAACATTACAAAGGTCATTGACATAACGTGAACAGAGATCTCTTACAATATTATTGCCGTATATTTTCCCTATCACTGCTTCCCGATTTCGTGTAAAGATTTTACTTTTTAGCGATAAAATTGCTTATTGTTTACCTTCGCCTACTTTTTATGTTTTCCCTCGCGGTAAGCAAAACAAACAATCCAGAGTGAGGGCTGATTTTTCAATCTTCACACAAGGCCGATTCTTTAGATAAGCGCTGTATAAACAATCGGCAGGTTATCTGAAGATTGGAGAGGGAAACACATGTATAACGGGGAAAAAAATCTAAAAAATATAGCTAATTAATAAAAGAACTCCATTAAAGAGCTAAGTACATCATTTTTACTCACCTATGTCCGTGATACTTTAGCGATGTGCTCTATGTAACTTACATTTTCAATCTTTCAATGCTACTTCGTGCAGCTCAAAAACCAGATAAGGTACACATAATGCCGTGTTATGTCCGATACATCACTTAAACGGGTCAATGTAAGTCGAATTAGGCCTCTTCTATCAATGGACATCTTAGTTGCATAGTTTACACTCACAACGGAATGATGCCCAACGATCACACTAAATTACTTACCCATACCAAAGCTGATTACGGCGAATAGTCCTGAATCCCCAGGCGATGCTTGAAACCAACTAGAGCATTCACTGTGCACAAAGACGGTTCACACACAATAAGGTCCTGGCTAGTCCCTTGGTGTTTCATACCTGAATATTACTCCGATGTTATTGTTTAACCTTGCAAGTATCCACTACACTAAAGCATACTATTCTGATCTTGGTTTCTCCCACGTGGCAACCATGCATTATTGGGAGCCTATGCAAAATTCACATCAAAACTTCGCTCTGTCAACCTTTGAATTAATAATAAACCAAGGAACCAACAACAGGCCACTGATCAAATATAATGAGGTACCTTGATACCATTTGTGCATCAGACTAGCACAAAACCGGATAAAGTGGCAAGAAAGTCAAGACTTTACTCATCAAATATACTTAATTCATATTTATAAGATATACTGATGCATTTAAAAGAAGGAGACTAACCTCGTTAGATTCCACGGCAATTTTCAAAGACTCCAATTTACAATCATTCCGAGCCATGAACAAGATATAGGTACAACAGGCTAACAAGCAAATTGGGAGTGTTAGGCAAACTGGACTGCGGCTAATTGGTTAAGACGCTTGTCCCGAACACAGGATGTTCCTTCATATCTAGTTCATTGGAATTGTATCTGAAAACAAGGGTGTTATAGTTGGAAGAGTTGCTGTCAGGCAATATTGCTCCTCGATGGAAAGACTTCACATGTACAGTTTGTTCGATTAAAATCATGGTCGATCAATAGGCTCTCTACCTTGGTTGTCTCCAACAGCGCTTGGGACGTATAGATAGATAGATTTTTTATTTGTAATAATCATATATCATCAACTTAAAAAGCAGATATAACATAGCTAAGAGCCAATAAGTATTACATATTTAGTTAAAATTAAATTCAGTATTATTATTTTACATTTGTTAGGTACGGAACCATTAAGTCGTGGTATATATAATTAAGATTAAGTAGTCAATAATATTGAAAGATGTCAAAATAATGGTAAAAATTTAAAATGAAAAATCAGAAATCAATGATACAACCTGAAAACAACGCAAACAGTTTCAGATAGACTAGTTATGATGGTTGCTTTTATCATGCGATAAGTAATGACAAGACATTCGTCACTCTTACACTTATATACGTATTGCACCCTGACAGATGCTTTGTCATGTATTTACGACAATCATAAGCCCGCTGGACCAACTTCTTTTTCAAGGATACAGTTGTTACTAACTAGCCGTCAAACTAGCTTGATAAAGAACTAAATAACTGCCGTAACTACAGCACTGGTAAATTTTAAGCGAAACCTAGTATTTTTTTTTTTTCAGAAAATATAGTATTTGTTTTTAACTTTAATATGGGATTTTGCCGACAGGGTGGCCCCAACACAGTGCTCCGCGTCATCATAGAACACATGCTGTACCCCATTGTTCTCGACGTGCTGTACTCCATCTTCCAGCGGTACGGCAAGGTGCTCAAAATTGTCACCTTCACCAAAAACAGTAAGTACAAATATATCAATAAATGTATTATCATTACAACGAATATTATAGGCCCTTGCGTCTATTGCAGACGATTTATGGTGTAATGTCCGGGAGACACCGTTTTTGGTGGATAACTAAACCGATACGAATACTCTTAAAAAAAAACATCACAGTCACAAAATACACATCATGACATCACAAAATATAAGTAGTGAAGAATTCGACTGTATTTATGTGAATCGCAATCTACTACTTAATCACACAATACAAATCATACTGTGTAAATAAAAGCAAATAAATATATCTCACACACACACACACATGCACATAAAGGTTACACGACTGCGCTTAACGCTTTGTTGAAATGTTTGGTGTGGAGAATTGGAGATACGAGGCTTGATTCTACCATTTGTTCAACTGACGCCGAACACCATGTTTACCGTTCAATTTGTTAATCGACAGCAGTTTAATGAAAATGAATAGGTAATTTAATCACACCAGTGAATTAACTACGAACAATATTTTTGAAACATTACCAACCGACTGTATTTTCAACGGTATAGCTTTTAAAACCAACTAACAGATAATAAACCGAACCAAACAAAACAATCAGGATTACATTGATTACAGTAACTGGGTTATACCTATTAATAATCGCGTAGAGGCCGGCTTTTAAATTAAATTTGGTGCGGATTATAATAGTGATAGATTTACCAAACATAACACAGGTCCAAATCCAAGGGCGCAATCCGTTTAAAATTTAAATCGTACCCTCATGCATATCCTAAATAAATCCGGCGGCACACGGGCAGGCAGGATAGTACATATTTGATAAGGCCCGCGGCTGCGGGCGGCCCGCTGCTCACTCTCGGCTAATTATTATATACCTAGTTAAGAAGCTTATTTCAACTACAAGCCGACCCCCGAAACTCGTATTGTATATTATGTCTTGTGACATTTAAAGCTTCAGTGTTCGATGTTCCTTGTTTATTGATTTTAGAATTAGATAAATGTTAAGCTGCTTATCCAATTAAGTCATGGTATTCAATTCTGTTGTCGCTATTTTCTGTTTTCGCTAATTTCACTTTTTAGAGTGAAAATATAACGTTTGATTCCCGTTTATTGCGAGTTACAGATACCATGTTCACAGGGTAGACTATAAAAAACATCACCTCACTTTCAAAATCTAAATTATTTTTTATCCGATATTATCAGTTTTTTAAACCTTTTCATTCCTATCGAAATATTTTTTGCCGGTACACGTAGCTCGAATTTTTTTTTTGCAAATACTCGGAATATTGGGATTTACACAGAATTCAGTAGCGATATACTGATATCCTTTGAAATAGTTTTATTTAAATAGGCAACTTTTGTAAAAACTAACAACAAATACAAATATCCAAACATTGTTTGAAGCTTGAATATTTTCAAGCTCCGATTTATCAAAAAACTCTCAAAGCTGGTACGTATTTCAGGGCGTATAGCGCTTTTGTTCAGAAAAGCTCATAACTTGTCGATATCACGACAGTTGCTCTTCTAATGCAGCATTTCCAATTTCCGCGTGCCCTTTGCCCGATCAATTCGGTACGACGGAGCGACCATTTTCTTTTTTAAAACTCGCTAAACATTCGTCATTGTCACGATTTACGGTAACCGAACTCTTCCAAATCAGAACGATATTTTTCCAAACAACTGCAATATTGAACTAACTTCATCGAGGAGACATCTTCAATATCCTGTATTATATCCTAGATATCATATCAGACATGTATCTCTTCCCTTCTTGTTACCTAAGCGCAAGTTGCGAATATTATAATATTCTCTCGCCGCAACGGATATACCTACTCACGGAAGTATCTTTAGGACGCAGTTCCAAAAGATATATAAATCCTTACTTCAATTATCCTGTCTCCGCGGTAGCAAATAAACCACATTCAATTCAATACGTGTGCCTAAAGTTAAGTAACGCTATATGCTCCAACGAATAAGACTCTGGCTAAGAATGTGCTCTTTTTATTACGTTTTGTGTCTACCTGAATTGTCGTATCTACAACACAAGTTAGATTAATCCATGTTTGTACGAGATGGCTTACGTATTGTGAAAGTCGAGATCAAATGTAGATATTAATTAGCAATGTCAAAATATTTTCTGTTTATTTACGCGGCGATTATTTCTGTTCGCAATGTAGATGCCGCGAACCGTTAGCAATCGCGATGGTAAATAAACACGTGGCGTACCCTACATGTTTGTGAGATTTAATATTTCACCCTTATTTGTATTTACACTTTCAAAGTCACATCCTTAATCGGTCTGTTACTGGATTTATTTGCACAATTCTCTCATCAAATTTTATTAGAGGTTTTCCTATTCAGCACACTTAGATATTCCACGGAAAACTTAGCGTACGAAATGTCTAAGACAATTAAACGAACACCTGGGACAACCTGAAAGATTCTGTCTATTCAAAACGAATCAGTTTTATCAAAAGCAGAAAGCATTTACGTAACTTAATAGGAATAGAGTGCAAACATAACGGACCGTCGCTTATGAAGACTAATTGAATAGCGGTTGCGCCCTGTTAGCGTGCGACCACGTCCTGGCCGGGGTTACTACCATCAAACGCGTTTCTAATCCCGAAACAAATCTCAATGAAGAGCGCAGAGTCGCTGTAATCCTACCCCACTTCCTTGCCCCCTCCCGGCTCCCCGATTGGCTTTATTAAGGTGTAGCAGACCGCTACAATTATTATGCGTACCCTGTTTGCGGTGTCGTGTCTGTGTCGCCATAGGATTCCGGTAATTAAGGATTTGATCTGCGACGGATATCGTCTTTGCGGTCTCTTTGTTCGCAATAATAACATTAGCTACAGCCTTCATGTTGATCACTATACTCTAATCCGTTGAAGAGAAATCTTTGAGCATAAATATATCTTCGTCGGTAACATGAAACGTAAATTATTAAGCGTAGCTTCACATAGTTATTGCAAAGACTCAGAAAGCTTCAGAGCTCGGCTTGCCTGAAAAGGCGCACAAATTGCAAGCGAAGACGTATTCGAGGTTGACAGGGTCGCTCGTTTCAGGAGACGTCGTGATTCTAGATATCAAATTATACAGTAATCGGCTGGCCGGAGGGCCATGCCTGCGCTTAATATTTACGTAGCGGAAGCTACCGCGCTACACAGCGAAATGTGTATTACGAAATTTTAATTTTAACCACAACTTCCATCTTCTGTTTACGCAGAAATTGATGTTTAAATATTCCATAAAGTAATTGCGCGTTCCAGTTGAATTTTTGATGAAGCATTATGAAGCAGCGTGGAGATTGATTGAGACCATTTGAATATCTTGCGCGCAATCGGAGCCGCAAGCAGGGTTATTGAATTAGCACTCCAATGTTTCAGCTCGGATGAATAAACGCGAACAAGGGGTGACCGGCGACCACTCCACGAAACTTCCACTTTTATTGATGTTATTCGGCGCCCGGCCAACTTCTGTATCAAATATTCAAAGGCAAATTGTTTATGATTTTCTTTACCCCATGAATTCTAATCGGATTAATTTACCCATAATAAATGATAGTTTAAGTAAAGAATTTTACACTAGTATCCTATTTACTAATCGTGACGCCCCCTCTTTGATCTGTGTTTACCGAAAACCACCAACTTGGGTTTCCGGTTATTCCACGTAAACGAAATGGTTGTTTTGTTAACTATCATGCCGAGCGGTAAACAGGCACGTTCCTCTATGATCCTTGAAAAGCCTTTTATATCCTTGAAAAGGAATAAGGAAAAGGCTCGTCTGTCCTGGGGGAACAAAGTTTCGTGTCGTATTCTCATACAACGCAAATTCTCACTATTGAAACGTCACATGCCCGACTTCTACAACTATGAGTGACTGGTAAGCAATTCTTATTTAGAATATTGGTCACTTACTCTTGTTGATAGTTAGTTTAACAAACGTCTTCTATTTAGATGTAAACTGGTCAAACAAAATTAGTCATGATGACTAGGTTTTTTTGGTCACGTTTACAGAGTGCGATAACAACTCGAGTAATTTAAACTAACTTAGGTAAAGGCCTGATATCCAAACTTACACAGAAACGCTGTTTGACTAGAATTTCCTCCTATCTTTTTGATTAACATTTTTTCCTTATAATAGACTCCATTCCCATTCCATTTGTCTAACATTTTTCCTTATTTACCGTGTAATTACATAAAAAATTCCAATTTACGACAATCCTTTTATGCATTCCATTTTAATGTAACATAATGGCCGACCCAAAGAAATACGGGGGCCTTAAAGAGCATTTAACTATGTATGAAGGAGACAGGGCGTTACTTTTAATTTACGCCGACGCTTCTTGCCCAGAGTGGTTATTCGTTCTATAGGTATTTCAGGTGTAAGAAAATTGTTAAAGGTGAGAGACGAGACTAATAAATAATTTATCGAGTTCTCGACATCATCACAGCTGAAAATTTCACAATTTAAAATTCAGAAAATTGTAAATTACTTTTCTTCTTATCCGTTACTGGTAACCAGTTTTAACTGATAATCCCGTTTAATCTTGTTTTAGATCAAATAAGAATTGTAGGTATATGACTTCTTAAATTATAAAGTTATGTTTGTATATTTTCAATCTTGTGAATTCAAATTCAATCTTTACAAATTTTATTAGTATACCTTTTTCGTCGCGTCTTAAAATAAACATGGATTTTGTACAGAAATAAAGCACAGAAGTAGTACTGAAATATTAATATGGTTAATAAGATTAAGGAAACAAAAAAGATGTAATTACGATAAACAGGTGAATTTTGGGATGCGTACATTTTAACGACTAATCAAAATGCATTAAAAACGTTAGCATAGTAATAAACTCCGATGTTTACGGCATCTTCTTAACAGTCGAAGCGACACGCTACACCTAACATTGTCCTGTAGAAGAAAAAGTAATAAAATCGTCTTCACCTGTTATCTAGTTACTGCCTTATTCCTTTGGGCATTAGGGCAGTGGGCTATGTGGTTACCGGCGATGTGCCGTCCAACCGACGGTTCCTAAAAATGTGAATTTATGTGAACCCACCGGACGGCAATGATCGTTGGGCTCATGCCTTAAATTAGGGGGCTTAACGCTCATCCTTTCGCAATAAATAGACTGCGTGAGTGCGACCAACTACTACCAAGACGATCTAGCCGTCTAAAAGAAAAAGGCGATAAGTTACTAGTAACATCTTACGCTTACCACTTTTTAATTGGACACCTCACGCATTTTACCGCTACTTTCGCCCTTAACGTATTTACCCCCGTTTCATTTTATTTTCGCCCGTCCCTGTGTATCTTATTAGTGTTACAATGTATCCAATATATTGACTTGCAGGCTAAACTAAATTCCACACGCGACATCCGCATCAAAGTTTCAACGATAGAAGCGCGTTTAAGCGGCAGTGGCAATAAATTTATACGTACTCTAAGTTAATAATGAAAGCAACATGGTAGAAACTTGTTTGGGCGCATATTCGTTAAGTGTCTGATGAGGAGGTTGCACCTGCTACGGGTTCCGCTAACTCGCAAGAGCTCAGTGGAGCCTTGTTGGGCACCAATTTTAACTTGCTAAAATCTTACGTAATAGGTTATCTACTGTAGCAAGCGTAATAGTAGCGTGTGTAGTCCAATACATATTTTTCACCATCACTCAAATATTAATGAATTTAAAAGATATGAAGATATTTTGATGTTTGTCACGCAACGTTAAAAAGTTTTTCACGCATGCATTATCCTAAAGCAAAGGAACCTGCGGCTAAAAATAATTCACCTAAGCAGATTTTTACTCGTTTTTTTTTTTAAGTATAAGCATTATGTTGTAGAAGCGTAAAGTTATTTTACTCTAGAATTTAATTTGACGTTTTATGTACAAGAATTATTCTGTTACAGATTCATTCCAAGCCCTCATCCAGTATCCGGACACGGTATCAGCGCAAACAGCAAAAACGGTAAGTAGTTGGTTGTTTGTTTTTATTTAACTGTTTGTAAAGTTGAACTATAAAACGGAGTTCGTATTGGCGTCCTCAGTTTAATGACTCTCTTTCCAACTATCTAGGAATGAAGTGTTTTGGTCTTGGGTCGAAGGCAACTTGGACAATATTTGATAGCTGTAAATTGTATGAACTTTTTGCAGGGAAGGTTTAATAGTAGTGCACGTAAAGTTTTCTTAAGATAGCGGGTCTGACTTAAACCTAACTTGGAAATGTACTTAAAAAAAAACCGGCCAAGTGCGAGTCGGACTCGCGCACCGAGGGTTCCGTACAAACACTTTCCATCCCTAAGTGGTTAAGTTAAGTTTGCACCTGGTATGTATAGCGCCCCATATAAATTAGGTGCAAAGTTAGGTATTAAAAAAAAATATATAGTTTTCGTAATTATTCCTTTATCTATGCTATAAGACGTTGCTTCGTACCAAATTTCAAGATTCTGAGTTCACGGGAAGCACCCTGTAGGTTTTGATTCCCTTGCAAGTGTCGAAAATTTGCGGCATAAACGGCTGTATCTTTTGATTGCGTTGGCTTAGAAGTTTGATTTTTTCACAGCTTCAAGGGGCAGTAGACCTGAGTAATTGATATAAATTTCAGCTTCATACCTCCACGCGTTCCTGAGAAAAAGGGTCTTGACAGACGGACAGACGGACAACAAAGTGATCCTATAAGGGTTCCGTTTTTTCCTTTTGAGGTACGGAACCCTAAAAATGAATACATTTTCATTTTGCCGCCATAATTTGCCATAGTAAACACAGCTTATCACGAGCAACGTGAACTTTATAGCCAGCTTCTTGTAACAATGGCTTTCCAACAACGCTCAAAACCGAGTTTTAATGCTGCTACTTTGTGTGTATTTAACAACAATAATATCGGCTACGGCCGCGTCACCCACAATGGTCGCCGGTTCGCCGACTGGGACATCATTTTTCCCCCCAACTTTTCCCATTCGCTATTCATTTGCGTTAGAAGTTGCGCGTACCGTCGCCTCGTGCAGCGACTGGTTTAACTTTGTTCTTGATGCAACGTTCAGAGCAAATTAAATTTCGTTTTGCGGCTTCCGCAAACTCGCTTTACCAGTATAATTATTGAGTTTTTGTTTTTTTTTCCCGCTGTTATGAATCTGTGTTCAAATAACTTTCATTTAAAGGTATGGCAATGGCAGAGTTTGTATTTAATGTATCTAAAAGCGAAACGGATTAATGAACCCCGATATTTCATTGTTCCTGATGAAGCACAATGGGAAGTTTGCCGGGCTTGGCAAATATTCTATTCATCAGCGTATTTAACTGTAATACCTCTTACGTGGCGCACGGTACTATGAATTCTACAATAGTGACTCGACTATCGGCCTAATTAGTTGCTCTTTACGCTCAATTTTCGCGAAGCTCAAAGGGTTTGGTACAAGTAGATGGCTACTAGCGTAAAGGAACAACTTGCGTTTGAGTCAGTAATATAATGTATTTCTGCGTTATAAATGTTATTTGGAAGTTATAATGTTATTCTACCCTCTTTCTAGTGATAATTTTCAATGATTTAGTGAGTTATCACATCTAAATCCATGATAATAAATGTTAGGAAGGTAATTCACTAGTTTTCGTGACTTTGAGGAATCTATTTTTAAGACATTCGTTTCACTCGTTAACTTTTAACGGATAGGCTTGCTTAAAACAGTCCTGAAAGGTTAATGTTTGCTAGAAAAATTAAATTATAACAGCTGAAGAAAACATTGTGATCAATTCTATGGCAGTCAATATAGATGAAAATTTTAGTGAGGCAGAGACATTTGGGTTAGGACCAAAAAGTTGGATGAAATTAAGGCGTAGTTAGCCATACAAAACGAGGAATTAAAAGCGATTGGAATAAGTTCCGTTGTGCGACAGAATTAACGATACAATAAGGAACCTTAAAATAGAACCTAAAGGTACGTTATTAGAAGGTTAACTGTCATCACACAACGGAGACTTTAACACAAATAATAATTGAGTGAATTAAGGTACACTTTTTATTTTTCACCCATTTTTCAACAAAATCCAAACATGGACATGACATAATCAGAACAAATCCCTCAACCAACTGCGTCCAGCTTATTACTTAACCGCCCGCAAACGGGAAGCCTCTCGTGAAATTGAGATATCACTGGTGGAGCCGAGTGATGAAAACTTAGCAACGCTAAGTCCCATCGACTCCGGCCATTGGAGCCCGTGTGTGAACTCGCTCTAGCTCTTGAACCGTTTAGGGGATATCTAAACATACATGGATGCTTTTTCAGGTAATTAGTTCATTAACCCTCGTACTCGTGCTTAGACACGGATCCGTGCAGATCATTACAACATTACGGTAAATTGTCATTTGTTTTCAATTTGATTATAATCATTAGTAATATTGAAGATACTTAGGTATTATAGATCGATATTAACGAATGAACACCTATAAAGAAGGACTCCGCGGCGTCCGTGGTTTATTTTAATACACTAATGAGTCATTTTCAAAAAACATGTACATAGTTAAAGGTCTTTTGTGTAACGAAAGTTACTCATACAAAAGATATGGGTAAATATCGTTACACAAAGGAATCAATTAAGTTTTGTTTTAATTAAAGCCCTGAACTTAGTACATGTTTTTTGCAAACGACTCTAATAAGAACATTTCCGAACTACTCGGAGAAAATGATTTTGTCAATCTCAATTGAACTATCAGTGTTTATCACTTTATTCTTATATATTCAACAGATCTATCTACTTCCAGATACTAGTAAACCCTTTGGTTACCGGGAAAGAGATAGAGACCTACAATAGCAATAGAGGCGTATGTAAAACCAGCCGCAAAACAATGTGCTTTCCCCTAAATCGTATTTGTGAAGAAAACGCCGCCTGCGCCGGCGACGCATCCGGCTGACGATTGTAGTTATAATTATAACATTTTTAACATCGCATACGAGAGGCTAAATGCCAGTGTTGTGCATAAATGTTCAAAATTTTATTAAGTTTAATTTACTTTGGAAAATTCATCATCATCATCATCATCAGCCCGGAGTCGTCCACTGCTGGACATAGGCCTTCCCCAGTTCGCGCCACCATACCCGGTCCTCAGCTTTCCGCATCCAACCGCTTCCCGCCACTCTTTTTAGGTCGTCGGTCCACCTGGCGGGAGGCCGTCCTACAGGGCGTGTCGTTCGTGGTCTCCACTCTAGAACTCGTCTGCCCCATCGACCATCGACTTTGGAAAATTACCACCTGAAAATTAATAAGCAGTGTAATTACTAATTAAATACGTTATATTACAATTTACATATTGGTGGAATTTATTTATTTTCTTTGCTTTAGATTCTTGCATTGTCGAAAATATATCATAGCGTGCACGACTATTATTTATTTCAGATTGTGTAAGGCTGACATTAATATGCGTTATTCTGCAAAATCCTTGCCAGATATTGCCTCCGTTATCTATATTTTTTATTGTAATCCATTTTCCATTTTTTTTGTTTTTGTGCTGTTGAAACCGTTGTAAGCTAGTATTAGACAGGTACGTATTAAATAGAGAGAAAATCTTTACTAATATTTTCATATTGAAAAATGTTTTATGATTTTTTTATTGTGAAAACACCACAATTTTTATTTACTTTTGTTTACTTGTTTAATAAACTTGGATATTCATTAGGTACAGATGGCATTTTACATGTACATACAGACGTAATTCCACAAATGCGGAATAACTCTGGCTAAGTGCTTTCTCACTTACAAGCAGCTGATATGCAAATTAAATGGAAATTAGAAGCCGCCGCATTAGCACTAGTGCCTCGAACAAAAACGACTCACAGTCATTAATGAATTTTATATTTGGATAATTTATTGTAGGTGAAGCATAGGGCAGTCTGTTTGAGGTTGTAGATGACGATTGAAGTCCATTTTAGGGAATAAAAAGAAGTCACTTGATGATTAGATTAGATTCATTTATCTCATTAATAATAATTTATTAAAAAATAATATTATATGGAGTATAATAAAAATAATTATTTGAGGGTCCATAACAAGTGTTGCCAGAAGCGGCTGTATTTCGCAATTTATTTACTGTTGCTATATACAACGCCGCATCTTATGAATGATAGTCTCATCCAAATTACGTCGGACGATTCGTTGCTACGTTATAACAGGACAAATTAACAAAAATGTAGGTATGTAAGCGTAATGAATAAGAAGTAGGTACACGTTCAAATGTAAAATATTAATATCCTAGCGCACAATCGCTGTAAATTACAACACAGTCATTTAGTCGAAATGAAGTACTATTGTATTTAAGCATTATTGAGTTGCGTATATATGATTTATATCAAAATTGATCACGAAAACTGTTCACTAGCTGAAATTGGCCTTCTAGAGGTCTCGTATTTTTCCGAAATTAAATTTAAACGTCCAGCAGTGTAAGTGGCAGGAGCAAGAGGTATAAGTGAAGTCGGATAGTGCTCAAACCACAAAGAGTACAGTCGGATGGCGGAGCGCCCGATCCCTGCCTCTATGATCCTTGACATAAATCTCTAACATCGCCATCAAATCTTTTCAGTGGGCGGCTTATGCGCCCAGACACGAAATGTACGCTCTTAATGCGTTCGATGTTATATTTGAGCCCGAGCCTCACCGTACACTCGCCGAGAAAAACTCTCGGTTATTTAGTCTTCTTTAGGTTTATCTGGATAAATCTACATGTACGACATAGGGGCATACGGGAAACCACACTGTACCTACCTCGGAGCATTGTCGTCAGTGACTATTAGCCGTAGTCTGTGGCATTAAAGAGGAGTCCGCTGTACGTCCTAGACATTTAGACAAATTATGTGTCTATATCAAATTATTAAATTGTTGAAAATGCACATAAAACGATGAATTTACAGTTACAGTTCAGTTGGGAGAGCACTACGCCGAAGACGCAGGGTCGCAGGTTCGAGTCCTGCTTAGATTGCAGTGGCTCACATGAAATTAGTTTTTCATAATTAACCTTTGTCAATATTTATAATTTACAGTTACTTACACCCTTAATATTGTACAATGGGTAGAACCAAAATAAAACAAACGAAAGTTATCATTTATATACACATTTATGTATACGATTGACGGAACAATCCATAAATACCTAAAGCGGTCAGTCACTATATTCAACTATTAGTTTTATTATATAACACGCTGTGTTCAACGACAGATATGCACGAGTATTGTGATATGCATTGCTTTGGCAATTGTACCTGCTGGTAAAATAATCACGAGTCTCTCGGATTTGGAATGCAACATGTTTTGTTATGAACCACCAGAGCATAATATTTCCCTACGAGCTTTTTTAAACAGTCGTTTCGTACTGTTTCGTTATGGCTGCAATTTTATTTCAACTACAAGAATATATTTTCAGACCAAAATTTTTATGCTTTAAATTACGATTTTGATGCGTTTCTGCATTTTTTCTTTATTTAAAATGAGAATTTATTTATTTAATAATCTCGTGACCCACCCTAGGTTATACGTCGAATACAGCTTATAAGTACCTATATTAAGTTTTGAGACTCATTAGCCATTTGATAGCATCGTCTTTGAGGTTGATCAGGTTTTCGGCAGGGCTTCCAGTGTGGCGAGGTAGAGGACAATCTTTGATTGAATGGTTTAATTATTCGTTAGATAATTGAAATGCGGAAAAGGTACTGTCATTTCAAAATCGTGTGAAGAAATGCAAAATCATGTAAATTGATGTTAGTTCCAGAAAAAGCTGCTGAAGTTACATAAAATTATTGTTTAGAAGAGTAGATAATAACTCCAAATTTACACAAAATGAGTTACAGTACAAAACAGTGTCGCTTACAGGTGACCACACAAAAGCCATTAGGTGGTCAGTCCTTCAGCTGTTAATCACGCCCTGCTCCATCAATAAGTTATGATTGATAACAGTGTGATTCCAACGAGCGCGCCCGCCTGGCCGCCGTAATGGCTCCATGCTGTCTGCGGCGATCGCTCATAATCGTGGGTTCCGCAAACTAGTTCATAACTAGCCATTGATTTGTCGATAGATACTTAGAGATCAGAACCCCTTTCAAATGGGCCTGATTAAACTCACGCACTGTATTCGAATAAGTAGGGCCGTATTTACCCCTAGGCCCACAAGCCCAGCCAGTGTAGCGGTCTAGTCCCAGAAGCAGGACTTGACTGATAAAGTTGTTTATTCAAAGTTTCACTCAAGTTTCTAGCAATAAAAATACCTACCTTTGTTTTAATTATTATCATTATATAGAGACTCGAACCTGCAGAAGTATTGGGCAAACAGTTTTGGAGGGTCCTTTATATACTTAAGTTGTATACTTTAATAAATAAATACAATAAAAAATTCTCAGTAATGCTGTTATTACTTAATATATGAGTTAGGAATAAGTTTACTAGAACGTGAGTAGAACCTATGCTGGATTGAAACCGACAACCACTATCTATACTCACTCGGAGGATGGCGTGGCCACGAGGATGATAATCTGCCGTTTATGCAGATTTTCATATTTCGTAGACGCGAAGTAAACATCGCGAGATTATTCTTTGTCGCCGGGGTTCGTGAAATCCGAGACAGCGTTTATCGACTCAAGGTGCGGTCTTTGTTTACATTTTAAAATTGCACTTTGCACCGCGGCGTCTAACCGCCTTTGTGTCAACACGGGGACGTATTCAAAGTATTCAAACAATGTAACCGTCAAAAAAGTCGTCACGACGCGGCGCCGCTATCTGTAGCATATATTTTTAACGTTTCAACGATTCACTCTTTTGAACTCCACGTAGAAGTTCGAGCGAGGATTTACTTTGTTCGTATAGCGTATTACCTTGCAACATTTTTGCTAGTTGTCAAAGTGAGTCTTTTGAAAGGCAATAGCTGGTAACTATCAGTTGGCTTCTGTGAGATTCAAGTACTTATGGGAAAGAACTTCTTGTAAGTACAATAATTGCAACGTGTTGCAGATAATTTGATAAGTATTTCCATGACAATAATCGAATGAATAATTGAATGGATATTCAACGATCGATCCATCAATGCACAATGCATACAGTGCACGTGTACAACCCGTTTAAGTTCAGCGCAGTGACGGGAAAACTTCATTGAAATTTCAAGGTATCCGGCAAACAGTGACCAACCCAGAAGCAAGGTTCAAGTCCCGTTTAAAATTGCACGTGCCGTCGCCCTCCCCTGTTGGTCCGGACTGCCTGTGTCAACAATGCCTTAGCTGCACTCTGCACCCACCTAGTTACGTGTCAAACATTGTTTAGCGCTTGTTTTGTTAGTGTTTTGTGGCCGCCGTGTTTACCTTAATCACGGCGCCCGAGTGCGAAGATTTAAAGTTCAAGTCCTTGCGTAACTATGTTACTTTAGTTCTGAGAAGCGTTTTTGTTCCGCCTGATGTAAATTTACCCTCGTTTATATACGATCATTCATTAAGTGATTCCTCTATTTGGAAAAGTAAATCGTGAAGGGAATTAAATTTGACGTTCATAAATCCCCGAACGGAATCGGTGTGCCAACATGACACCACAAATCACACAAACGTCCATTTAAAAGATGGGCCGTTAAGTAAACTGAATGTGGCGAGCGGGCGCGGTTTTTGGGCGATCGTCACTATCTGTCGCCACAATTAGGGGTAACCTCGAGTATTAATTACAGTGTCTAATGGAGCGAACGTGGTTTACTCGGTGACGCGTCCTCGGATGTGTACATACCCTAATTGCGATGATACCTTAGTCGCATTTACCGGTTCATCTATATTGTATTCCAATTATTCGGATTTAATGGCGTGTACATAGTCGAAGTAATTACATCCACTTTCAGAATAAATAAATGTCTAACTAGTTATTAGGCGCTCAGTAAATCCACAAATACTTAAACAGGTGCATTTTTAATTTGGAGACGATACAATTTTGGCAAATCAGCTGTTTAGGTACTCATACATTTTCCTAGTCACGTCACATCTACAGAATATTTAACTGATTCAACAGATGATGGCTACATCTCTGATTATTTTTCGTTCTATACGCCATAGGGTAAATACGGATTGTCATATTTATTCAACAGAAAAAGTATCGGTATCATTTTAAAACTCCTCGTTTTGGTTTTCGCTCAATCTAAGATCATTCGATAAGTGACCTTTTATCCGTGACTAATTGGGCGCGCGCTCGGCTGCTTGCCACCCCAGCGCTCAACAATGTTGCCATAATCAATCGAACTATTCTCAGCTTTATATTACTCCCCGAGTTTCAATTCGGACTTATAACAGCTTGCAGCGGTGTTTAAACTTTTAAACTGCTTAGATAGCAAATATTTTAGTCTTAACATTTTACCGCGACTTTAGAAAAAGCATTCTATTTGAAATTCTTATCAGATTATTGTTAAACAGGTATTTGTTATTTTATAAACATCTACCTACGTAGATATAATTAAAGGAGCTTTTTGTAATTTAAACGAAGCGAGTATTCAGTTTAAAAATGCCTCTGTTGCTCGAAACGAAAGAGGTACTTATCTATTGAGCATTTATGATCTTTAGTACAAAAGACTGTGGCGCAGCGGTATTTTCATTACGGTTTCCGTAAGTCTAAGCGTTGGAAATATGCATACCGGAATTCGGCTTGTTTTCATTATAATTTCTCGACGTCATCCACAGACAAAAAAATTAATAGTTGCACTCCGGAGTTCGCGTAATCCGCGCTTGCACCAGGAACAGAAGCTCTGAGCTATGCGGCTCTTATAAATATTAAACACGGCGAGCTAGGGACCCCAACAAAAACGTTTATCTGGTCTTCATGGAAAAACCGCCAGAATTAGCGACGGGGGGTGGATTAAGGCGGTCCGCACTTAATCCTTCACTAAGAAGGCTTTGCTTAAACGAGTTCTAACGAGCTGAAGATAAAACAATTAGTGGGAGCGTGATTAAGAGATACGGGGACACTTGTTACGTCTTACCGCTTGATTCTGACGACCGTCTGCGCTTCGACACCTTGTCTCTGATTTTATAATAGGGGAGGCCAGAACTGTAATTTACTGGGGTATTAACAAGCAGTAGTATAAATAGGCTGTAAGCTGAACAGCACTAGCATTGCGGGAATAGTTCCGCGGTGCTTTTCAGTACGATTCTGGTGTGAGTGTAAACAATGTTGGTATGTGATTAAGCGGAATACTTCAACACGAAACTAGTCTAGTCTCTGCACTGTTCTGAAATAGATATTGAAGAGTTAGGTATACTAATTAATTTAATCACTTTGCAAGCAGTTCGATAACTAGTTACAAGAATCGTGCCAAACCCGAAAATAGAATTACATCCGAAAATATAATTTTTGTTAAGTCGCCGGGTCCCGGCCTCCCCTACGTACCTGTGTAAACAGATACGGTTTCGGTCTTATTTATTTTGTACAAAACTACGTATATAATACATACTATGTATACCTCTATGTTGGTGTAAGTAGGTAAGTTAGACGATAGTTTTAATGAACTTATCCTTAAAATATATCTAATATGTGAATGTTGTATAACGAATTATACCAAACAAATGTACAATCAATGCAGTTTGTAATTGTCAATAAAACAGAAACAAAATTTCAAACCCATTAGAATGATCTCGGTCGGATGCCCTTATTACGCAATAAAGGATCCCAATATCAAATCGGGCGTACCGTTTGTCGTTTTATCGTCTTGTCACTCTCCTAATATTTTTTTTACTTCAATTACGACTCCCTCCGCGAACGCAAATAATCGTTTCAGAAGATTAAATGAAATTCTCGCGAATATTGATACCGGGAGCGGAGTAGACTGGGCGTGCCATAATAAAACCCTGTGCCGGCAGGAAACTCCCACATAGTTAAAATATAGGACTTTTATAACCGTCCGGCTTATTAAAATTTATGAAACAACCTGAAAGTGTGTTACCGTAATACCAACTCTAATAAGAGTGGATAAATTTAGTTTATTCTTTTTGCGGAATTGTAATGAACCGCTGTGTAATTTGGAAGTGTACCTAATACCGAATAAACATGTAATTCAACGCATAATACTTTGATGTCAACAGGTCATTTCATACTTAAATACTTAAAAGCAAGAAGGACAAACTGAGCGCCATGTAGGATTCTTCGACGATGTTTGACCGGTAGTCGTTTCTCGTTTCGGCAACCGATCTTATAGCAAAGAGTCTCGACCCAACAACATCTCAAGACTCTCGCCAGATGGCTGGATCAAGGACCAAATTCCGAAGGCAATAAATACATACTGTGGTGCACGGCGCGCAACGTTCGATAAATTAGCAATAGAATTAACACACGTACAAGGTTTTTTACCGTCGATGTAGTTATAATTATAAATAGATGTTTTTTAATGTCAAGATCGCCAAAAGTGACATAATTTATGGAATGAACTTTCTAATCATGATCTGGATAACAAGAAAAATCATTCGGTTTAACGAATCAAAATTTCATGAGAATCGGTTAAGAAATGCGACCTCCAAGCGAGAACAGCCAGAAATCCGGACTATATCTGAACATCCAAATCCGGGCATAAGAAACAACTTTGGGCCAAGTTGAAACGGAGACTTGAAAAAAAAAGCATATTTTGCTTTCCTTAATTATTACTGCTCGAGTTCCACAAATGACCGAAATGAAATTTCATTAAAAATTGGATTTCCTAAAATCCTTAAGGTACTTATGCAAAACGATATAGATATTAGAATTGTAAATTAATTACTCGCTACGTTCCCTCCCCGTGCATTTCCCTTTCGTAAAACGGAATTCGTACTGCGGGGGGCCACAAAACTAATTACGTATCGAAGCGATCTTCTTCCACACTTTCTTACGTGCCTTTCACATTTCCATATAAGTTGAGCTTTAAACGAGCCAATCTATTCACGTCTATACATCAGGGGGTCGCATTTGCATATAGAACAGAAATTTATTAAATCTAAAGCCAATATTCAGCGTTCCGACATTGAACTTTTTGCTACTTGGTTGCGTCTCTGATATTGTAAGCAATGGTTTCAATGAAATCGTAAAGGAATTTTCTGTTCTTTAACAAGATTTATTCCTTGGTAAGATTTACATAAATCCGGTCTTTTGAACGTTTTGTTTGCTAGTGATCTTAAGGGACTAGAATGAAATGACTTTTTTACTCGTAATATAAAGTAAAGAGTGCAAAAAGTGCCTACGTTTCTTAACAAATGGATGCCACCGTAAACTGTCACGATTCATTTGACAGATGACGCTCTAGAACGGCCGGGCGTTAATTTTCTCTCTGAGAATTAAATAATTCAAAACTGTTAATTTTTCGTCCGAAAAATTGTGGGCCCATTTCTAAAGAATTCTCTACGTAATGCATTTTTGTTGTTATCTTGAATTTAAGCCTCGAGTTGTGGAGTTGTTATAGTCTAACTCATATAACTTTATGTGCGTCGTGTGACATCTGTCATCTCAGTACATTTTGGTCGATTTTAGGTTATAAAACTTATAAAATGTAGCTCTACCGTGAGTTTACATTGACCGTACTCGCTAGCGACGACGTAAACGATTTGTATGGATAGTTGTAGTTATAATAAAGAAACCGCTAGGCTGAAGACTTATAACAATTCAAAATTAATTGATATACAAATAATATGACGAAATACAACAACGATGACGTGTGAACACGAGTGTAATCCACACTTGAATATAAGTGATACACTTACGCTATAACATAACATTGATATACAATAATATACATTTACACGTATGGACCTAACCAACCACGTGCAAACTAATCTACCACCAGAGCCAAGATCATAACGTTGCCCATAATGGATTGGATGTTTCTGCATTTTAATTAATTTTCTTTTCTATCGTTCTGCTGTTATCAGCGCGGTGCAGGCGTCGGGAACAAACACATAACTGTTGCGTTGCGCCCGCCACCTAACAGTTTAGACAAGCTTTTTCTAACCGTGTGCCACAAGTTTGTTATAAATGTGTCTTTCTAAATTGAATACAGAGAATATACCGTCTACAAACATTTCTTTAAGTTGTTAAAAAGGCAGTTTTCAATGATTTTTTTTTCGGACATTGTCAATACTTTTCTATACAAGAATAACGATCTTAACCCTTTGACCGCCAAAGACGGCAAATCACGTCATCGGGAATTCGTGCCACTGACGCCAACGACGTCTATTGACGTCAAAATTTCAGTGGTCAAAAACATGCTTATTCAAAGTTTCAAACCACTATCTGTGTTTTTCAACCTCTGTTGAATTTGGAGCACTTTTTTTTTTTTTGGTTTGGCGTCAGTGGCACGGTGAATTGCTTTGTCGCTCGGCGCTCAAAGGGTTAATATGAATCGCATTTCAAATTATTACATCTTATGTGCGTGCCGAGTGTTTACTTAATGATTTAAGACATTTACATACCTAAATCACTTACTCACAGAAAACGAGAATTCACTTAATAATAATTAACTTAATATCTAAATAGGAGAGGGTAGCATGCAAAAACGGTTGACGACTACAAAAAGGCGCTTTTTCAAATATTCCCAGTACCTAGTCATTATGAATAGAAAAAAATATATATTATTTCATTGTTTAGCAGGGCATATGACTGCTTAAAACTAATCAAATGTTTGTTTGTCCACAGGCCTTAGATGGACAAAATATTTACAACGGATGCTGCACTCTCCGCATCGACTATTCAAAAATGACCTGCCTTAATGTCAAATACAACAATGACAAGTCACGGGATTACACCAACCCCACGCTGCCGTCCGGCGATGGCGACGCCCACCAGCTGTTGACCAGTGAGTTGATGCCACTGCGGGCTCGCCTCGCCCTGGCCCTCGCATCCAGGATGAGTTAGTCCACTACTACTCTGAGCACCTGGACGCTTCGAACACCGCTCTCCGTCTTGCTCACACACTTGTATACTAGACTCTTGTAGTTTAAGCAACGTATGCATCCCTGTTCTGCATCTAAAGTTACTTTTCGATTTTTGAATTACTGATCAGCAGATGTAAGCGGTTATTTGGGGTTGCCGCACTAGGGATTTGAACAGTGACCTTACATAGTCTGAAAACCATAACTGACTACATCTGCCATGGTTTTATCAAATTCAAACCCCACTACGACTCTCCATCTCTTCGGTGTTTCTCTGGTTTAGCAAACTTTTTTTATTATATCGATTGCTGCTCGTTATATCATGCCGTGGACTAAAATCCTCTGTAGATCCTATTATATACTTTTTCAATTTAATAATTTTACAATAATTATAATTTTATAAGCTATGTACGTATTACATCGAAGTGATAACAAATACCAATTTTTAGGTAGTACTTACTAAATCTCTTTAAGCATATCACATAGTAAATTGTACATGTGCCTTTGATTACCTAAATGTACTTATTAATGTTATCAGAAGGCGAATAACTGCGCTAAATTCCGTATTCGAAATTATGCTAGCTCTTTTCTTGTTTATTATTCATGTTTCAATGTTCAATATTCCCGCAGTGACTAATAACTTCTCATGAATCCGCATTACACCATAGAGACTTGTAATATGTGAGGATCATTTCAACATTGTAAGCTTTGTTATTGCGCCGTGGAATAAAATGGTACCAATTTCTTTTTCTACTTTCAAAAGGAGAAAAGCTTCGAAGTAATACACTTACGGTTAAATAAAGAATCGAATAATATGCTTTATTAGTCAGGCTATTTCGCTTCTGAAGACAGACGTTGGAGGTTTCAATAACCTTTTTTATTTCGGTTCAGATACTTTGACGTTTGCTAAAGTTAGCGTTGATATATTCTATAATATAATATACCGCAAGTAATGAACGCCCATGCCACATAAATATGATAAGGACGAGTGTGGCATATCTATACCTCTTTTAATTCGAGTTCCCCGTATAGGTGGTGGGGTACTGGCTCCGCCGTTCCTCGGGCTCGGTTCCGGTTTGGCATCCCCCTACGGTGTCGGCGTTGGTGGCGTCGGCCTGCCAGCATTTGGCGCCCTGACCCTGACGCCAGCATCACCCGCTCTGCGCGCTCTCGCAGCCCCGCCGCTACCTCTTGCCACCGTGCTCCTCGTCTCCAATCTTAACGAAGAGGTTGGTATTATCCCGTCCTACGCATTAACACTTACCTACTCCACGAACAATGATTGCTTAAGAATCGCAATATAGACAAAATATTCCCAAACAAAATTCCGTTTTACATTTTATTTTCAACATTGGCCCCCAAATACTTTTGTTGAAAAAATATTTTTGTTTTCAAAATTCCTACATCAAAGTGTGTAGTTTTTTTTTGTTTATTGGCGAATTTATTAATTACGCTAACACAATAGCCAGTAACGACACCCACACAGTTAATATGGGTTCATGAGTCCGGTTGACACAAAGCACTAATGCATCCACTAATAAGGCGGCGTTACAGGCTATTGTACATATTTATAATTATATTCTATTTAAACTTCTTTAAAATAAGTTGCTAATTTATTCATAGATATGATGTCAAACATCTTTTATGACTTTATAATACTGTCTCTTTCTCTCTCCTATTGTTTTAGATGGTCACGCCTGACGCTCTCTTTACCCTTTTCGGTACGTGTGCACATATACATTCCATAATATGGCTCAGGACCATGTAATGTAAATCGCTTTGCTAAAGATGCACTTTCCCGAACAGTGAAATTTTCCAGAAAGGGTCCTTCCTTCCTTTGAACATGTTAATTCCCAAAAAGGACACTTTCTCAAAAATAACTAGATACACATAAAGAGGGAATGAAAATTTACATTTGGGAAATACTCTTTGAGAAAGCGTACATCATTGTGCTGAGTCTATAATTTATATTAAAACAATAATATTCGCTCCTGAGCCCTGTCGCCTGGAAGACAAATTGTCAGCTAACATTTTCAACTTCTGTACTGATAACCGCATCCGGCGACCTTTGCCGAAGCTTCGCTTGATAACACTATCAACCTGGAACGCTTTATTAACTTACATGACAATTTGTGTTTCAGACATCCTAGTCGTAGCTAAGTTAGATGTCTGCCCCGTGTTGTCTTTATTATTTTTCCCGTCTGTCATAACTGTCAGTTTCATGCCAGTTTGTCTATGAGTGAGCAAAAATGTATTTTGCATTTCATTACAGACAATAATGTTGGCAAATATGGCATATTTCTTAGTTATGAAGTATGAGCTCCAGTTAAGATGGATTCACGTCAATACAGTCTATCGAGGCGAACAATTCCGTAATACGAAATATCTGTTTGATTGTTGGTTGATTGCTTCATTCAGAAAGCCGATTACCCTGGCTAATAACTTATGTACAGGGCATTTATTTGAAACTGGCAAAGCGGTGTGGTTGTAATAGTGGTTGATTCGTCTTCCTCGGATACGTCATAAGTTACGCGTGCGAGGGAGATGGCAATCCATAAACCGTAAAGCAATCATGACCTTTTGCACTTTTCGGGTAAAGCTCAGCTAAATTAATAATCAGACGCTTACCGTGACCAAATTAGAGCTTGGATTTGTTTCTTCCTTTATAATTTTTCCGCTGTCCCATTTCCAACAGATTTTATGTATTCAAAGCAGTGTAGATCTGTGTTTATTTTAGAGTACAATTTTGGTTGAGTACTTGTTTTACTAGGTACTTGTTTACTTAGATGTTTTGCTTTTGGATCTAAGTACGCCTGTTTTTGTGTAATATTATCCCCTCACTTTGATTTGATTATTGTGAATCCAAGAACATAATTATTCTAATAGCTCTAGTGTATAAGTTCGCAACAGACAACACTATGGGTTTTATTTGAAAGATTACTTCGGACGAGTTTCAACAAGCATTAAGTACAAAATTATCTCATAATATTTAATGGTGATGAATATTTTTTCTAAAAACAAATTGTTAAAACTAGTCCGTTTAAACTAAAATATAACACGCCGGAACACACTCGTTGTTCATCTTATGAGAAATTGTTTGTATGTAGGCGTGTATGGTGACGTGCAGCGAGTGAAGATACTCTACAACAAGAAGGATTCTGCTCTCATTCAAATGGCTGAGCCACATCAGGCTCATCTAGGTAACGTACAAGTTCACTTTCTAAATTTTAGACTTCATTATTATCATAAAGAAATCGATACGATACCGTAGTCGGCTTCTCAAATTAATTAAACCACCTAGCACTTTTGCTCGTTAAAATATATTTAATTACGCCCCGGTAAAGATAATTAATTACATCGGTCAATATTACTAAAGAAATAAATTGTTACTAAAGCTGAGGCTTCAGCATAATAGGTATTCAAAATTAGAGGTCGTAGAAAGAACCTAGCGTTTGTGATATTTGTATTGTTAATAAAAATATTCTTCACAGCCATGACCCACATGGACAAGCTGCGCGTATTCGGAAAGGCCATGCGCGTGATGTTGAGCAAGCACCAGACTGTGCAGCTGCCGAAGGAGGGACAGCCGGACGCTGGTCTGACAAGGTAAGAACATCTCCAATGATGGATGAGCAAGACAAAAGTAAACTAGAGAAAACGCAACTAGAAGTCATAACGTCCATGGGAAAGGTCCTATAAGAATAGGTCTCAAAACAAACATTTTGAGCATACCTTCAGCAGCAGAATTGGTTAGCGGGCTTGGTACGCTCAAATCTACACATGATTTTGCTACCAAGGAAATAACGCTTGTAGCTTGTTACAGACCAGATTTAAGGAATCGAGTTCTCTACATTAAGTATGTCTGTTTCTAGAAGTGCTAAATGCTCCCTAAATTGTAGGCTGCCATGTTATATAGAATTTAGGTTCCGATAATATGTTCCGTCTTCGCCTCTGCGTTTTTGAATAATAATACATTGATTCCTGCTATATTACGAGAAAATGTTTTTGTTCGGAAAATGTTCAGCAGATATTTTTGTTTTTACAGGGACTATTCGCAGAGCCCGCTCCACAGATTCAAGAAGCCTGGCAGCAAAAATTACCAGAATATCTACCCGCCGAGCGCTACTCTGCATCTGTCTAACATTCCGTAAGTAACATTCCCACTAGCTAGCGTAACGACCGGCCGAGAGCGGGTCGTATACCGCCGTTATGGGTCTCCTGTCGTAATATGACTTTACTTATGGAACAAATATTACCAAAGATAATGATATACCACGTAACTTATACCACGACTTACATACATTAGTTATTGGAGATATTTTACTATTTCTTAGATAGTCGACTTTGTAATCAACGTCTTTATAGATATTGGAGATAAATTCTACCGTATTTGTATTTAGGAAACGTTAAGTTAATTAATGAAATCATATGTTCACAGAGCCACGGTCTCCGAGGAAGATATCAAAGAAGCCTTTACAAAACGGGGCTTCACAATCAAGGCATTCAAGTTTTTCCCGTAAGTTTTAACCGCCAGACTTTTACTTTACTGCTTAATGCTATTGTCTACGCCTAGAGATAAAAGACATCTAGACTACGCTAATTTAATGCCAGTGTTTTTAACTTTGATACTAAAACCAAGACTAAGAATAGAGATACACTCAAGATGTGAGATTGGTTGAACTTTAACTATACAACTCACCCATGCCATGCATTCTCCTTAATTCGCTTACGGTTTCAGTCTCAATGTTCAACCTGGGTTTCAACTTTATTGGTTAACCTCAATTTGGTTGCCTCAATCTTTCGCTTTGTTTCTAAAAATGGCCCCGACCTCCAGACAGTGTAATGTAATAAAGACTAGTTAGAGGCTGCTGGTCTTCATAAAGAACTAGTCTAATCTGTCTGTGGTCTCTAATTACAGGAAGGATCGTAAAATGGCGCTGGTGCAGCTGCCGTCCATCGACGACGCGGTCGCGGCGCTCATCAAAATGCACAACTACCAGTTGTCCGAGTCCAACCACCTCAGAGTGTCCTTCTCCAAATCCAGCATCTAAACGGACCATCCGCGTTCGGAATATCACACAATCTCTGTCAGTCGCGTCCTGCTATTGGCTAACATTATCAAGTCTCTGGCACTCAATAAAATAATACCGGTAACAGGTGAGGCACAGGCCCGACTTTGGATGCGTAGGACGATTGATGCGACTGTCAATTAAACTGAACCTCTCACTCAACTCGAGAATTTCACTCGACTGAAAATTACAATGTAATCTGTATTACGCTTACTCGGATCAGTTTAGAGGAATAAGTGCTACTCTATTTTCTTAGTGAATACGTACATTTAATATTACTGCAACATAATCTAAGATAAATCATTATCATCACATATTAAATGGCAGCTATATATGCTTATTATTATATTTTTAGAACGACTTTGATTATGTTCCTACCGACACTGTTGCGCCAGAGAGGATGTCTATTTTGTGTGATATTCATTCCATAATTTTAATAATCATAATTTTATTTCAATAATGGCTTCATAATTTCCATTGATATTTTTAACAATATGGTTTGCGGAAATCGATTCATCAAAACAATATATAGTTTGCAATTAGATTGCGCTAGATTTATTTTAAATATATTCAGTATGGACCTTTTTATTGCGATGTTAGACATTGCTTTCGTTAATTCATGATTATTTTATTTTATTCATGCAGCTAATTTTATTATCATATATATATCGCTTTAAATAATAATTTACATGTTACAATATTAAAGCAAGAATATTGTTGAACAGGTATTTGGATTGTATAATTATTATTATTTGCAGTTATTACTCTAATATGGTGTTTTATATATAAAAACATATTTTATTTTAATATGCACAATTTACTATTATTGCATTTCTTTGTAAGTAAATAATTATAGTTTTGTACACATACACATTTTGTTATTATTATTGGCAAGTTACATTTATAAATGTGTATGTGTGTGCAATATTAGTTTTAGAGATAATTTTAGTAATGTTCTTAGATTCGATCGTCTTCATAGCCGGCGAGCCGCCGGCGCTCAATAGTGTTACATCTAATGCTTCCATACATGTTTCGTTGTCTGGAGCAAAGCCCCTTTCTGTTTCAATCATAGTTGTTCTTGATTAGTTAGTGTAATCACGACTCTTATAGCTAAGCATCTAGTTGATATATCACTATGTATAACGTTACGTTCGTCGACATAAAAGTGACATGATGCATTTATTTTGATGTTAATTTAATATTAGCTACAACATACTATAAATGCTCGTGCATAACAGTTAACAATAATTATTAATTATTTATTCGCCTTTGGTGAAAGAGAGCCCGTAGTGCCGTGTGGGAATACTACAATGACGTATTTTTTAGAATAATTTTCATATAATTTTATTACGGTGTTGCCACACTGCACGAGACGGCGATGGTCGCGAAAGTATTCGAGATCTGAATTTGCTTTTTCTCTAGCATATTAAATGAGCAGTATTCACATTAGGGCACAAGAACTCGTTATACAGTATTAGTTAAATAACTCCCTTCATACTTTATTTTTGTACATAAACATTCAAACTTTCATGACTTGGCTTCTCACATTTCTTGGACTCGTGCTAGTATCTCGATTGGTTTTCACACATCTTTGCCTTCTTAAATTAATGAATATGCGTCTAGTCCAATGCAAAAGAGATTAAGTTCGTGGATTAAGTAATAATACGTCGCGAATGTCGACGGTTGTCTCAAATTATCAAAATGAGGTTAGTCTGGTACGAAAAGCTTTCGAAAAATGATATTTATAATGAATGTGGTCATTGAGCGATGCCCAGTGAAACCTAATGCTCTAATTGTAGGACCAGCTTTAAGTGTTCAGTTACACGTCCAGTTATGATTAGGCAAAGCATGCGTGAAACAGATACCTGAATAAAAAAAATATACGGAACAGTTATCAACGTCAAACATCTACAAACGACACTGCGTGTCGTATGATACTCTAAAAGAGCATATTATATACCTCCTTATTGGTGACACTATTGTGATGATGAAATGAAAAATGAAATTGAAAAATTAACGGTAGGGCAATGGGAGGCAAACAAGATGGCCGCCGGGTACGCTGGTCGCACGAAAGGCGCGATGTCAAGTTGAAGCTTGAATTGGCTGCCACTTGGGAAGTTCGCCGGTCACTGAACTTATCCCTTCCAAAGGCATAAAGAAAATTAAATAGTTCTTTTATTTTAGAAAGCATTATTCAGTCATTTATAATTATAAAACAAACATATTTACACTATTTTAAAATGTATCGTTATACATCACGTACCGTAAATAAGGAATAAAAATAGAGCTTAGTAAGATGATTAAACTGAAAAAAATATTAGAATGTCATTATGATGTAAGTTTTACTAGAAAAATTTAATCATACAAATTGTATTATTCAGTACGTATGATAAGGATTGTAAAAGTAGTTATTTGGTTTAGATAATGTTAGGTGACCAGGGTGTGGTGATATTTTGCACGTTTTTGAAAATGTTTTTCTATAGAGTGCAGAAATTCTGCGCTCTTGTTTTAAAATGAGATTAAAGCGGTTTGCGACTGGTGGTGGTCTTGCTTGAGATCGGCGGTATCGCATTTGTATTTAAATATGATTATTACTTATTTAATAAACACTATCACAACAAGGAGATTACATATCCATTGTATTCAGCGTAGAACGCTACACACATCGTGTGTTCGGGAGGATACCCGTATCCGATCGTTTGCTCCGCGTAGTTCATTGTCCACGATAATCATTGCTTGTGCTCAATCCGTAGATACAATAAGTAATATTATTCAAATGTGTGTAGCGTTTTCAGGCCTAATCTTTTCTCAATAACATTGGTATTGACTAATAGATAATTATAGGTATTTTTGTGTTTAGAGAAGTATTTTAAATATTTAGGTAATACGGTAATATTATTAAAAATAAGAAATAGATCAGTGTTTAGAACGAGATGCCAAATTTAAAGTCAATACACATTATTTTAGGTAAAAGGTAATTGAAGTAATCTTAACATTTATTGAAAAGTTGATGAAAATGTTAAAGTTAAATTATATTTGAGAGTTTTATTAAGCGCAATTTTATTCATTGTAAGCGAACATTGTTTCCATTTGTTAGTTAAAGTTATGCGTTGAAAAAGATGTGAAAGTTGTTTTCTGACGTGTCAGCCGCTCCCGGCCTGCACTCTCGTCTCCCTCGCTGTGTGTTCACCCTCTTGCGTTATGAGCAAAACCATTTCAACATATCTCTGCATATCATTCTTATTATACCTAATTTTATTGCGCTTTATAATACCTATATATCTCTTTTAAGCTGTACTTGATTTAAGTACTTACGTACATGTCTCTTAAAGTAATATGGATAAATGCCAACATATCAATTAATAGAAATATGGCTAAGGCGCATGTTGTATACACTTCCATATTCCCGGCGCGCACCGACGGATCTGCGCGAGCGCAGAGCCTCGCGCGACCGCCCCATTTACTTATTGTAAGAGTTCGTCATTTCTATTTTTTCTTATTTTAATGTTAAGCCTCATGTGTGTTTAGTTTCTTTCTTATTTTTAATTTCGTAATTAAACAATATTATCAATATATTCTTTTTGTTCTTTATTTTGCCTCCTCTTCGTTTTTCCTCAGTTATTTTTTCTTAAAACTCAATACCAATTGTCTAAAGTACTTTAGGAAGAAGCGATCTAAGGTTCGGTAGTATGTAAAGAATGGCCTTTGAAATCTCGCAAATATCAACTCATTTCATTTGTTACATATCCAATACTTGTTGATTTAAATGTATTTTCTCAACACTTGGTGAGATAAAAACTATTTGTAAATAAAAATAAAATTTAATGGGGATCAATATATGAAATGATGTACATTAGTACGCAATTGGTACTGTAGACATATTCGTGTTTAGATCTAAACTATCCTGACATAAATATCGCATCTACGGTGAACCTTGTCTGTAACTATAAAGCTTTGAGATATCCATATTATTCTTGTACAACTAAGCAATTTCGACTTTATCTGTGGTTTTGCAGATTCTCTTGACTTTCACGAGAATTTAGCCAAGTTACATGTTGCTTAGTTCAATTACGATGGGAGTAAGGGACTTGGATATTACCATTGATGTGTTTTCGTAATATTATCAAATGGATATTCGCACAGGGTAAAAGAGAGAATTCCGTGCCGTGTCCCTGCCCCTGAAGCGTGGAAAGAACTGAACCATTCCATACTGAAATGTTGAATGAGCAAAAATGTGTAACTGCCAATTAATAGGAATAGGAAATCATTATCAAAACGCTACGTTGATTTAATGTTTTCATAAAATCATTATTCTGTTTATGGTCAATTGAATGTGCTGGATTCCGGGGTTCATGGACTTTTATGGTCCATGTTTGTTGCTTTGTGGGTCTTATGGGTGAAAGTGATGCCAATATTTACGTATAAACTCAACAGTTCATGTGTATTTTTTGACTTCTAATCTAGTTAAATATATAGATTAATCAAAATGTTGGTACTTACCTTTAAGATGGAAAATGGCAGGTGATTATAGTTTGTTGAAAATAAACAGAGTAATGATAACGTAAGGTGTGCTTGAAATTATGAAAGCTACTTGTTGTATGGGTGCAGATATAACGTAAACCTATGAAATGGCAGTTATCCTTGTGTTTTATTAATCTGTGAATGTAAATATTATACACGACTATATTAATAATAACAAATTAAATAAATAAGATCTATAGTAAAGATTAACATAATCCTTTCTTTAAAAAATTACTAATAAAACATAGGTATCCTATTCTAATTTCCAGTAGTTGCCTAGTTCATTATCAAAGTAACTTCTAGCTGATTTTTATTTGTCTAATTTGTAGGGCTATACCATTTGATTTATAAAAGATTAATAATGGTGTGCAAATTAAAGGGTTGTGTGTAAAGTTAAAAATAGTTTAAATAGATTTAAATCGTTCTTGTGACGAAAAATTATCCCATCTTTTTCTTCTAACTAAACGCACATCTATTTTTGTTCGCTTTTGATAGTAAAAATTTGCCGAAACATTTGAATCAATGTCAATATGTTTTAGTCTAATTAAATCAATAATGCCAAAGACCAATCATTGGGACAAAAAAACAGGGATCTTATAATATTTTTCCTTTCAACTAAATCTAAACCTACCTTACTCTAAATAGAACATTGAACTAGATGAAGGAAAGGAAAAGTAAGCTTTAAAAAGCGTATTTCGAAATAAAATGTATTTTAATGATTGTTTCCAAATCATACCTAATTTTGTGAATCGCCAACAGAACAGCCCATCTGTGAGGGCTGGAGGCATGTTTCCACATACATCATAGCAGTTAGATGAAATTATAAATAATATACACAATATTATCATCTTAAGTGACTACCCTATTGAACTCTAGATTTATTCTTTGTCATTTTATAATAAAATATAGTTGAAAATGGACTTTTTATTCATTTTATATTCTTAATCACTGCAACCTACTCCATATGGATTTGAAAAGTTATATGTAGTGATACCGCATTTTAATTTCACTGCCACAATTTTATTTTCTACTGTTAATATCAGTTGAAAAAACATAACCCAGAAAAGTCTGGGTTATGTTTTTTCAACAGATATTAACATCAAAGGATGTCAGACAACAAGGTAATAAAATGGTATTATTATGAAATTGCAACTAAAAAGGAATAAAATATATACCTATGTTAAGGAAAGCTATAGAGCTGTGTCACACTGAAGAGTATCATATTGAATAGCTGCAAATAGCAGTGAACAAAAACCCAGTAAACCTACTCAATCATTTTGTTACAGAAACAGATGTAATAGGAAGTATTACCTACTCGTACTAAATAGTAGCATTTAGCGGACTCAGCACTAATGATGATGTTTGATTGCAATTATCACAAAGGACCCAGTTTGTCAGCTAGTAATATGGACCGGTCTGTCATTTGCTGTACACAGACATGTTGGAAAGCAGTAACTGCAGCCTCCAAAGATTATTAGGCAGCATTTATTTTAACCCCAAATACAAAGGTAGGTATCCAGTATTCGACGGCTTTGTGCCAGTAAAAGTGAGTACAACTACAACAATGACAATGACAGAACAATGCATTGCAGCTTTTGAAATGAAATAACCAAGAAGATGGCACGTACTTACAGTTTAACTTGAACATTTTATTTATCTTCAATTTTCTGGACAGTTAAATTGGAGTTTATGTTAAGATATCTTCTACGATATTCCACTTTCCCGCCGTGGTCTAACTGTCAGTCACCTGTCAAACCCGCTCCAGACCTTCCGATCCGATCCGATTTATCGGAAGAAATTTCCTAACACAATTTCACTACACATTATCCGATTTCATCTGATAAATCGGATTGGTTCGGAAGGTCTGGACTGGAACGGGTTTCACAAGCAAGTCTCCACGTCGAATCGATTGACGTTGGAAATAATTGGATGATCGTTCAGAAATTGCAACAATAGTGTTTTTAAAGGATCATACAGCTACATATTATTCATCAGTGGATCAGACACACCTTAAATACGGGTCGATCGAATTGAATAATTTGTATCGCCAGATTAAATTGGACTCGGATCATGGGCATTTTTTTTTTCTGTACCTTGGCTTTTTGACCTGTCCGGTGACTTTGTCACCCTATAAAACACTGTATACGGGTAAATTGTTAATGATATAATTTTTATTAGATAAATAAATTATTTAAGTTTTATATAATATCAATAAAATCAACAAGTAATATAAAATTTACTTGTTTTTCCAAGTTTTTGTGTTTAAAGATCCCTGATTTTACCTTGTCCATCACCAAAACGCAAACTTCGAGCACGATTTAAACTGATTAAAAAAAGTTTCTCATGGATGGCAACATTTGTTTTGAATAGTTCAAAATCTTAATTTTCTAAAAGCGACCTTATTTTCGTGGTTTTAAAGTAAAAAATTATAAATACCTACAATTTAAATGTGTCCGAGAAAACGACGAAAGGGGAATATCCCCCTATCCGTTACCAGGATATTTATACATCGGTGAATTTTTATGGCCAAATCACACGTTTATTTCGATCTAGCAACATCACTTTTCATATAGTAACACAGTTTGGTTTCTCAAAACGGTCAGTTGCTTAAAAATCGCGAAAAAGTTAGTGTGTTTGTGGTGGCTAAAAATCTTTCTCCTCGTCCGTTACCAGGATATGAAGGTTAAACTTTGATTTTCTTTGTTGTGGTATTTAGTAACTTGATCATTATTTATGTGGCAATTTTATTTCGCTTGAATACCCACGTAAGTAGTGGTAAAATGTGGTTCTAATCGCATTTTAAACTGCAAAGTGTTCATTCCGTTACCTCCCTTCCGTTACTACATTTATAGTCACTTATAAGGGGAACTTGAAAAAGTAACGAAAGGGAAACATAAAGCCGCGGCCACTATTACACTTTGTATCCAGGTCTTTTTTCAAGTTTAATAAAACTTAAATTTTCCTTAACAAAAATTCATTTTGACTTTTAGTAAGGTATGTTCTAATGGACGACACCGACCGAGTGGATGACATTTTCATCGTTTTTTTTTAAATAATAAGGAAACTGACATCAATATAACCCATAAATCATACTAAGCATACTACTTATTTCATCTGTAATTTATGTTTAAAAGTTTTCATTAATACATTTAAAAGTTTTTAAATACGGGGTCAGTTTTTACCAATAGGTGATCCGCGTTAGTTGTGTGTCCATAAATATTTGCATTATAACCGCGGCTTTATGATTTCGTTACCATCTTTTTCGTTACTGTCCGATTTTAAAATGTTCTATTTTATTTTTTATGATTCTGGGCTCCGTGGTCCATTTCCTCCAATGTCCACTTTTCCTAAAAGTCCATTTCCTCGATTGTCCATTTCCCCGAATGTCTATTTCCTTAGAAAGGCCATTGCCTTAGAAAGGCCATTGCCACACACTTTAAAACTTTAAAGCCACACCACAGGAAAAGTTTTTTGCCTTTTCGGCTTGTTATGAAACGAATTTCCATTTTTACACTTATTACAGAAAAGCCACATTTATTGCAAACAGATTTAAAATAACAGATCTAAAATGTATGTCAAAAATGTCAAAACGTTGTATATTCGGTGTCCATAGGTCAGACCGTGTGTGTGTGTGTGTGTGTGTGTGTGTGTGTGTGTGTGTGTGTGTGTGTGTGTGTGTGTGTGTGTGTGTGTGTGTGTGTGTGTGTGTGTGCGTGCGTGCGTGCGTGCGTGCGTGCGTGCGTGCGTGCGTGCGTGCGTGCGTGCGTGCGTGCGTGCGTGCGTGCGTGCGTGCGTGCGTGCGTGCGTGCGTGCGTGCGTGCGTGCGTGCGTGCGTGCGTGCGTGCGTGCGTGCGTGCGTGCGTGCGTGCGTGCGTGCGTGCGTGCGTGCGTGCGTGCGTGCGTGCGTGCGTGCGTGCGTGCGTGCGTGCGTGCGTGCGTGCGTGCGTGCGTGCGTGCGTGCGTGCGTGCGTGCGTGCGTGCGTGCGTGCGTGTGTGTGTGTGTGTGTGTAAATTCAAGGAAATGGCCTTTCTAAGGAAATAGACATTCGGGGAAATGGACGTTCAGGGAACTGGACGTCAGAGGATTAGACGTTCAGGGAACTGGACGTTGGAGGATTGGACGTTCAGGGAACTGGACGTTGGAGGCCAGAACCTTTTTTTATCTCAACACTAATTAAGAAATGTTCTTATTTTATTTGTGAAATACTTAATTTATTAGTTTGGGTTTTTGGGTTAAAAAAAAATAAGCTAATAAACTTCGTAGTTTTTATTTAGTAGAGAAAATTGTGAGACGTTTTTGCCATTTGGTAACGAAATGGATCAAATATACATCTGTTCTTGTATATTTGTAAATATTTCCGAATAAATATCAATAATTATGATAATTTACTATATTAGTAAGAAAACGATACAATAATTTATTTCTCTTATACCTTCGTAACATTTAATATCAACAAAAGTTTATGGTAACGAAAGGGAGCATAAATCGAGGCCACCCTATATTAAAAACGGAATATTTATCAAATTCCTGCATATTTTACAAAACCATTGCTCAATACAGGTACCTAAGACTACTAAAAATAGTTTACCTCCCTAATAGTCACTGATTATTTAAAAAACAAATAAATTTTTTTTGGTAGTTTTTCAAAAAAAAAATGCCCTCATATCGTTTCGCTTATTCAAGTAAGACGGCTAAAGCCCATCCCAGGTTAAGGTAAGGGCCTCAGCTTCGGCATTTGATATTTAAAAAACTGGAAACGCTTTTTGTACTATTTCCCTTTACCAAAAGAATTAGAAGAAATCTCATTTTATCATTGTTTCTATAAACAGACTTTATATATTTCTCCTAATCCTACTATTTAAATATATTAGGGTGTTTTTTTATTCTCTAACCCTTCACTCGCACCCCCTCATTATGTTCTAGGACACGAAAAAATGTTCTGTTTATATTTCTTATTCAGTTTTAAGGGTAGGTGTTACCGGCAATAAAAATCTGAAAACAAATAAAAAAAAAGGTTTTTTTTCTTTCTTCTTAACACGTTGAATGCGGTACATGCTAGATTTGGCTTGTACTGGACTTTCTTTTGGTGCGGCGTAAGGAAGTAGCTTGTCTCTCTCTGTTGCGGGGGCAATTTGACTATGAAATTCTGTCTATGATTCTTTTTGCAAATTTTATCCAATGGGTACATCAAACTGTACAAGACAAATTTGACTCGTTTCGCACTAGGTGAAAAAAATAATCGACTAGTGCGGTACCGGCCAAAAGTGTTTTGTACCCTACCGCCTTGTATCGCACCACGGGTACATGTCAGTACCTACAGGTCAGTGCGGCGGAGCAGATCTTTCGTGTTATTTGTTTATCTTTCGACTGTAGTTAGTTTTTCATCATGAATGCATTAAGAAAATATCACCAAAAATTTCACAAAAGATATTTGAAGAAATTGAGACTAGTGAACCGGCGAATCAAGGCAAAATCAGGGGGTGCCCGGAAAAAAAAATAGTCAAAATAAGAAGCACCCTAAAGCCAACTTAATCATAAGATGACTGTATGGCTTACAAAATAAACAAGATAAAAAAAGCACCCTAAAATGTATATTATTTTACACTATTTCTAAAATTGATTGCATTCATTTTTATCCAAGTAAAAACAGCTGGAAGAACACTCTTTTTAATATTTTATTTCAACCAATTCAAGCCTTATCTTATACTAGCTGTGCCCAGCGGTGTTACCCGCTCATCCCACGGGAACACTAAATTTATTCGGGATGAAAAGTATCCTATGTCCTTTCCCGGGTCTCAAACTATCTCAATACCAAATTTCATCTAAATCGGTTCAGCGGTTGAAGCGTGAAGAGGCAACAGACAGACAGACAGACACACTTTCGCATTTATAATATTAGTATGGATCGGACAAGTACGTTCGTCGTACGCAGGTAAAAAGAAACTTAAGTACTTAGGTAACTTTATCTTGTCGGTGCGTGTGAGGGAAAGAGCCAGGAAGAGATTCGATTCTTCAATCTTCAATGGCATCGGCGCTTAGAATGACATGTTTAATGTTTTGTTGAATTTTTGGTAAGTGTTCAAAATATGTACTTTTTGTTTTTTTTTTTGTGCTGTATTTGATAGATTACGTTTGTGCTGTCTGTGTGTGCTTATGACGAAAGGGAAGATATGATATGTATTGTGCAAATTACAACCATATCGTGGAGAAACTCCAGTGACAGCTTGACGTCCTTCCCGAATGGCTCTCCCGTTGACGCCTGGCGGTCAACGTGGGCAAGACGCAGACCATCGTCACAAGCAGGGTGAAGCAGCTGCCTCCACTCCGAATGTCCGGCCAGGAGATCTGATGGTCACATACACTGCCAAGTACCTGGGTGTGACCATCGACAGGGGACTCACAATGACGCAGCATGTAGAACAAACGGTGCGGCAAACACGCGCAGCAGCAACCCGTCTACGTCCAGTGCTAGCCAGCAGCCTTCCCTTGCGAACAAAGCTCGGGATATACAAGACGTACCTGCGGTCCCGTCTGACCTACGCCGCTCCCGCATGGTACGCTCTTACGTCAGAGAGCAATAAGAAAGGGCTGCGTGCGCAGGAGTCCCAGTCCCTGGGAACGAGACGATCTTCCGAGACCTGGAATGGCAAGGGCTGGACGCCTTCATCGGGTAACTGGCAGGAGCCATGTTCCGCCGCGCCGACCAATTCCGGACTTCCCAGCCTAGAGGGAATCGCGCCACTACATGCTCGTCCACCAGACGGAAGGGGCTGGGCTCTGCCGAGAGAGCTCGTGTCCCCCGTTTGAATCCCCTGGCAGAAAACCAGGATAGGCCAACATTGTCCAAAAGCCGCTGAGAGGCCAACGAGCTGTCATTATTGTCGCAGTTGAAGGCAGCCACTAGAAGTTAGAACCCGAAGAATCACCAACAGATTCGCCATCAGCCTGAATACCCGCCTGTAGTTGCGGGCGGAGTCACATGCCGCCACAGAGGGCAAAGCCCTGAAATGGCCCACATGCCCGCGAGGGTGTGTGTGAGCGTCCGTAGAATGCTATATCGTGGGATCGGGTCCCAGTGCAATACGAATGATAATGTAATGATTTTAATTAGGGTTCCGTACCCAAAGGGTAAAAACGGGACCCTATTACTGAGACTTCGCTGTCAGTCTGTCACCAGGCTGTATCAAAAGAACGGTGATAGCTAGACAGTTGAAATTTTCACAGATGATGTATTTCCATTGCCGCTATAACAACAAAAACTAAAAATAACATAAAATAAATATATAAGGGGGCTCCCATACAACAAACTTGTTATAGATTATGGTACAGAACCCTTCACGCGCGAGTCGGACTCGCACTTGCCCAATTTTACTATATTCCTTTTGTATCCCAATCGGGAGAGTAGGAGGTTTGAGTTTAAAAGAGGGCACGAATCCCGCTATTTGCAAACACAGTCAAGCTGCTGGGGTGTTAGCTGAGAGGAGAATTCCTCATTCCAATAAATTGTCTATTTGTTTTTAATAGCTGATTATTGGCAGACAACTTAGTTTTATCCCGTATATTCTTATATTCGCCCAACCTCAGACAGCCGTGTTTATTTAGATTTGGCTTGGGTTTAAACGCCTACCAAATATGATTAAACGCCTACCAAATATGTTGATAAATTACTACCAATAAATTCTTAATGCTCACCAAAACGGATGAATGCTCACCAAATAGTGTACCCCAAACTATTCTACGAGTATAAATAAAGCAAAAAATTCTTTTTCTTACATCCTATAAAAATATATGCACACCTAAAAAGTTAATTTCAGACCAAATAATCTATATTACTATTAAATGGATGTCACCAATATTTTATATTATTACTTCCATTTTAGTCATTTTTGCTGAGGCAAAAAACTAAATGCTCACCAAAATGGCTTTTTCTCAAACATCCAATGAAATGTCTTTACGTTCCTTAAAATAGGCTCGGAAGTAGGTATCGCTTTTTGGGCGCAACAACTCGAGAAGACTGTAAAGGGATTTCATACTGCTTTTAGGCCTAGGCCTGCAAAGTAACTTTTTTTTGGTTTCAACAACAAGGTCATTCACACAGCTGGCTGGTTTGACAAAAAGCAGGTTTTGTTTTTAAAGATTGGTTGTTAGACACTTGTCGAAAAAAAAATACAAGGCGACTTTTTTTTTTTCAAAATTTTAAATTGGTGCTAGGCGGCTAAAACTCGGTATCGGGGGGCTCTTGGGGCTCAAAAATATGAAGCTGAAATCTTGTCCGAAAATTCGGTCAAATTCGGAAAATATCGAAAAAAAAACGTTTTTTTTTTTCTAAATTTCAAATTGATGCTAGGCGGCTAAAACTCGGTATCGGGGGGCTCTCGGGGCTCAAAAATATGAATCTGAAATCTTGTCCAAAAATTCGGTCAAATTCGGAAAATATCGAAAAAAAAACGATTCAAAATTTCTAAATTCGTGCTAGGCGGCTAAAACTCGGTATCGGGGGGCTCTCGGGGCTCAAAAATATGAATCTGAAATCTTGTCCGAAAATTCGGTCAAATTCGGAAAATATCGAAAAAAAAAACGATTTTTTTTTTCAAAATTTCAAATTAGTGCTAGGCGGCTAAAACTCGGTATCGGGGGGCTCTCGGGGCTCAAAAATATGAATCTGAAATCTTGTCCGAAAATTCGGTCAAATTCGGAAAATATCGAAAAAAAAAACGATTTGTATGGAGAAAATTTCAAATTGATATAGCATAGCTAATTAATGACTACCGCACATTATGGAGCGTTTTTTAGGGATATAAAAAAAAAAAACTAACCTAACCTAACCCGGCCGAGTCGGATCTGCTCTGAAAGGTGATCAGGATTAGATGGTTACCTAGCTGAAACACTAATTTATGAAAACAATATTTGGTGAGCAAAACATCCATTTTGGTGAGCAAAACATCCATTTTGGGAAGCAAAAAGATATTTTTTGGTAGTAATTTTGATGTTTTATGAAAACAATATTTGGTGAGCAAAAAATCCATTTTGGGAAGCAAAAAGATATTCTGATTCAACATAAAATTATTCTGGTGTAATGTATATCGATTTTGGTATACAAAATGATTTAATTTGGGGAGCACTGTTTAGAGTGAATTTATATTAAATGGAGGCAATTCAATTTATTTGGTATTTAGTTTTGGGGGTATAAAAGCCATTTTGGTGAGCATTTAAATCGTACCCTTATTTCCAATCCATAACCCGAGCTGATCAGATTCCCCAATACTTCTAATCGTCTAGTCTAGAAGCCCCTAACTGTCAATGATGACCTGACCTGACATTGACGTTGACGTAGGATTTGGCAGATGGATATTTTGTTTGACTGTTCTGTTTGACTGAGAGGAGTCAATATTTCACGAAATAATATTACCTAATAATGTTTTGGAACTTTAACGGAGCTAGAATATAATCTATTAAATGCGTATTCTTTATAATCAACTCATTTGTGAGCTGGCATAAATATGTTGCGAACCGTTGTTAGATTAACGCCGGCCTTCATGCCAATTCTACATAAACAAAACGAAAATGATTATAATTTATTGGACCCCAAAAAGACGGAAGTTCCCACCACTGGTCGTGAGAGACTTAAAAAGATGTTTACTACGAAGTAAGTGTTCTTTTCATATGAAATATAACCTCCAAAAAGACTTGGTTAATTGTAAGAAAATATTTCAAAATGGTAAAAGGTTTAATAATAAATATGTATTGCTTCTGTTCTAGCGAATATGATGAGGTGTCTATTGAATTGAGAACTGTAATACAATCTGGATTATGTGGCTGCTTTTTTGGAGCATGTTTGGGAGGATTTGTCAAATCAAGAGATGCTTACTTATACTTCATAGAAAATAATCAAGCTACCATATTTAAATCTACATTGACTGCCAAGGTATGGAAACAGTTTATACTTGTGCTTGATTGTATTTAAGTCAGTGTAGTCAAGTCTCAAAAGAGTGTGAATTATTAAAATACAAAAAAGATTTACATAGACGACGTGGTTGGCGCAGTGGTTAAGCAACTGCCTACTGAGCCGACGGTCCCGGGTTTGAATCCCGGCAAGGGCAAATATTTGTGTGATGAACACGAATATTTGTGCCTGGGTCATGGATGTTCTGTTTCACTGTTTTTCCGTTATTAATTGCCTCCCTCATTTCTTTCTTCAGTTCCTTCCTTTTTTCTAGAACGTCCTTCGGGAAGTCATCCGTAGCAAAGGTGTCGCTTGGAAACTTTTTATTGTTTTTTAGGAGTTCATATTTCCTCCATGCTAGAGTTATTGTAAGGAGTATCGGTCTAGTTTTGTTCTATGTACATATTTAAGTTCTATGTTTATCTATATAAGCATGTATATCATCGCCTAGTAACCATAACACAAGCCTTCTTGAGCTTAATTTGGGACTAGGTTGATTTGTGTGAGGTTGTCTGATATTTATTTATTTATTATTTCCTCATATCATATTTTAATATGTCTGAGACTTATGGTAGCTTTCTATTTAAAATAGAGTGTGATATCCTAAAACATGGGATTTATAAAGTGATTTGTACAGTTGTAAAAAACAAATGCTGCCGAGAACCATCCATAATACCAGAAAATCAATTAGAATATGCCAAGTATGCAAAGTTTGTGAAGCAAAAGGCGACACACCAGTGGTGGGTAATATTACACAAACTATTTTAGGACACTTCTAATAATATGAATAATAATTTTTATAAGATCCTGTACCACCAGACCACAAAAGTAATATTTTCTTATTACACATATAATTTCACTAAATTTAGAGAAACAATATTTTTCAAGCTATAGATATAAATATAAACAACCAATTGAACGCACAGTCTGTGAGAAAAGAATGGCACCGCGTGGTTCGGCTTTCCACCCAAGGAATAAGAGTGTAACAATAAAACAGAATATACTCGTATTGACTCCAACTACAAAAACATAGGGCGCTTTTTATTCTGAAAAAGGCACGGTTCCCGTAGGATTGTGTATATGTTAGAATGTGAGCAAAGCCAAGGCCTAAAGCTATTTAACCATATTTTTATTGGGTGTGATGTTCCAACACTGCAATGAAGGTTAACTCTTATCTGACATAGTTTTGAAAAACTTAAACAGGCTAAATGAAAAATCTTATCTGTTTCAGAAAAAATTGCAAGACCATGTGATGATAGCATTTGCCAAAGGTGCTTACCACTGGGGCTGGAGACTCGGAATCTTCACAGGAATGGTTAGGTAAGTTTTTCCAAATTATATATTCATGGGCGCTAGCAGGATCCCCTGCCTGCCAGAAAACTATGCAAAAACAGGAAAGTCCATGGGATTCCATGCAGTACTTTTTGTATGTACAATTTGTACTTTTTTTGTATGAGCCTTTATAACCAAAATGCGTTTTTGACATTCAGCTAATGTTTGAATTTATCTTCCTTATTAGTTATTACAACTCTCATTTTAAATCTACAAATCAGTATTTTTTATTAATTCAACTAGACCTAATTTTGTATTGTTTCAAAGTTCAAAAAAGGTTTTCAAGTTCGCGTAAATTCTGGTTTGTAATTTTACCAAAGGCATTCAGAATTATGTAGGTCTAAAATCAAATTAGTAAACAATACAGATTAGTAGGTTTCAAATCTAATGCGTAATATAAATCTTATCCTTCTAATAGAAAATAGAAGAGGAAATATGATAGGGCATCTGCTAAGATCCTCAAAAATATAATAGAAGGAAAAATCGAGGGAAAGCGAGGTAGAGGAAGGCCAAGACGAAATTACTAATAAGTGAAAGAGAAAGCCCAAGAAAGAAACGGCTGGCGATTGCTACATAGACAAAAGTAAATTGTAGAAGGTTTAAAATAGGAATGATAACATCATCTGACAGATTTTTTGACATAAGCTGTTGTGGAGTAAATATCTACTAACTATGGCTATGCACTATGGATAGTACCTTTTGAAATAATTGTAACATTGTTTTGTTTCAGTTTGATAGCTACATCAATCTCAGTGTACAACAACCAAAGTTCCATCACTGAATACATACTAGCAGGCACTATCACCGGAGCCATGTACAAGGCCAACCTGGGGATGGCTGGTATGCTGGTCGGAGCAGGGCTAGGTATGACACAGACACGTCACTCTGTGTACAACAACCAAACTTCCATAACTATATACATACTAGCAGGCACTATCACCGGAGCCATCTATAAGGCCAACCTGGGGATGGCTGGTATGCTGGTCGGAGCAGGGCTAGGTATGACACAGACATGTCACTCTGAGAGTACAACAACCAAAGTTCCATCACTGAATACATACTAGCAGGCACTATCACCAGATCATACGGGGTTCGTCAATATTGTAGTCACGGTAATGAGGCGGTTAAAACGCTAAAATAATCATCCTTTTTTTGTTTTCAGGTGGTGTTTTGAGCGCAATAGGAGGTGCTGCAATCTTGGGCCTTCTGAAGCTAACTGGGTTTTCAATGCATGATATTAGAAGAGCGCTGAACAAAATAAATGAAGCCAGGTTGGTATTACTTATACTATACTAGCTGCACCGCGCTGTGTTACCCGCTCATCTCGCGGGAACACTACATTTTTCGAGATAAAAAGTAGCCTATGTGTTAATTCGAAGTGTCAGCTACCTTCATACCAAAATTTGTAAACGTTGGTCTATCCGTTTGAGCGTGAAGAAGTAACAAACATACACACATACTTTCACCTTTATAACATTAGTGTGATTAGTGGAATGAATATTTATATACATACTAGCAGGTAATGCAACTTTGCCCGCGTAAAACTCTTTCTTTAATCGTTAGATGTCCCCAGCTATCACTGTACCAAAATTGGGTTAAAATTTGTCTAGCCGTTTTGGCGTGATGAAAGGACAAAAAATTATGACCAATAAATGACGCCGTACAAAATAAAAGACGATTCTGCATCGCGCTATTACAATTTTTCCTGATATCATAGAAAACTGTTAAAAATAAATTAATTTGGCACTGTCCAATATACTTGACAAAACCTATGTCCTTTTTGTATTTTTTGCCGAACGGCAATCGTTTGAATCCCGATGAGGCTTGAATTATGGAACTTTAGTGTTTATTGTCAAATTAAGGGTAGCAAAATGTCATGTCTATGTTTATTTAATTTCAGAGCGGAACAACTCGAACAAGCTAAAGAGAAAGCGGCAGAAGAAAAACACGACTCACTCACTAAACACCACGACCTGATGGTAGAGTTGAAGGGAGAAGTCAAAATAGATCAACTCAAATAATTACATTATAATATCATATTTATTGTACAGTTATTTAGTCATCGAGCTTCCGATGAGTTTTTGAGAGTTCAGTTGCTTGTTGGAAGTAAATATACTTAATGTTATTGTTTTTTTTGTTTGATTGTCAAAGGAAAAAAATACTTGGACGTTTTTGGCGATCTGGGTGACGGACTATTATAATAACTTGTTTACCTAATAATAATATGGGTAATAATAACAACAAATATGGCTAAATCAAAAGCATTTATTAAATTACAACGATATTGCACGCTATATAAAACGATTTCACATACAAAAATACGTTCGGTTATACGTATTTTGTGCATTTCTTTTTAAAATGTAACTAGATCATAAAAATACGCGTCTTATTCGCTATGATGTCGATACAAATATTAATAATAATTGTTTAAATAACAAATATGCACCGTAAAACTATCCAACTGCAGTCCAGTCCACACAACTATGGTTCAAAACTACTTTTGAAATGATTCATGAATATATGACAATTATTACGGATAAATAGAAAACAAACAAAACGTATTAAATCACTGGTGGTGTTCTGCCTTTACGACGAATTATTTATCATCGAATGTTTTTTGCTCTCAAGTTATACATATAGATTTTTACATTCTTGAATATCATCACATTGAGTCGGTTAGGTTTCTTACAACAATTGTAAATAGTTTATGGTTTCAGTTTTTTTGTACGAATTGATTCTTCGGTGACATGAAACGTTTGACGAAAAATTATTCGGCGGAATAGATAATCTATCCGGAATTCTAAGACCAAAATTATGTCAAACTGGCATAAGTTAGAAATGACCTTAAATTTACATGTATACGGTTGTTTATACCTTGTGCCAAAGTATATATTTTTAAATGTAGTTTAATCATAGAGATAGGACCGGAGTATAGAAATGTATGAGTTTTGTACTGGACCATTGTTGGGTAGTTTTACGGTACGGTACATTAAATATGTAATAACAGTTCATGATCTTAAATAGTAGGGATTATTATGACTGAATAACATATACATAATCAATACATTATTGGCAAGTCACTTACTTTTATAAATACATATATTACTTTAAAGTGTTAAGAAAGTAAATTTAACTGATTAAAGGATTTGTGCGAAGCTGTACAATCTTTATAGAAAAATGTAATGTTTTAGTGAAAAATATGCAATACATAAACTTTGTTTGCTATAACCAGCAATATTACGAATCTTCATTGATCAAAATTGAATGAACATTCAGTTTATGATTTGTCCGTTGGTATATTTTAATACACAGTTAGTTTTTTTATACCGGGTCATTTATAACCTGAGTCTATAATAGTGGTTTATGCAACACTTACATAACAAACCATTCAGAGAACGTTTAAGAACGATTTTAAGAGTTAAAGAAAACAGAAATACCACAAGTATCATACATGCCAAAATAATAAAAACAATGCATTATATTTGCTCTAATCTAATAATACGAGTAGATAAAGGATGACGTCCTTAAATGAAATCTACATAATTATACACCTGCATAAGCTCATTTATTGCTTTAAACAATACTGATTTACCGATACGGAAACCTAGATGAAGTAAGTACCTATGTTATGTTAGCGTTTAAATAGTTATTTGTTATACAAGGGGGGAAAGTTGTATTTTACCCGCGAGTGCTTATTTGAAACACGAGCTAGCGAAAGGATCCTATGATTGACCACGAGCGAAGCGAGTGGTTCAAAATAGAATCCTGAACGTAGCGAGTGTTTCAATACACGAGACGTAAAATAACTTTTCGCCCGTGTATAACACAAAACTTTTCACCTCACTACAGCGAGGAAAAAAGAATAAGGGTTTGTACTATATCTTTGAAAAATATCTGCAATAATCAACCAATTTGCCATTTATTAAAACTAAGGTCTAATTTAGCTTTCATGTAGGTATTTTAAACGGAATTTTTCAGAAAATAAGCTCATGTCAAATTTTACTTTAGCTGCGTTGAAACGTCAAAACTCTTTCTCCACATGTGGATAAAAAGCGATTTTCTCAATAGATATCAAACAAACAAACTGGGCTTTCCGAGCTAGTGAGGTGAAAAAAAACTTTTTTCTGAAAATTGTTTTTTATGCTTATCGTACAAACGTTTCGAATCGTTTGTACATTCGAACCTCGTACAAGAAAGAGTGTTTCAAAATTCCCATTCCAGATAGTCACGTTATTGTATGAATGTACTGGAAAACTATAAGTTTTCATACAAAAAAAAAAGAAAAAACCTTCATACAAAAACGTGGCGATCTGGAATGGAAATCTTTGGATTTGGACGCTTTTTTTCTTGTTTGAGGTACGCATGCACAAACGATGCTGAGTAAAATGAGCCTTTTCTAATAAAAAAATAATGTACCCTTTTTCTTTTTAATTGCTCAACTTAAGATAATCCGGATCCAAATATTTGATATTTATGTATTTATCTGAATATACAATGTATTAGTTAATCATATTTTGCACATTTGAACAGAGAGCTAGGTTTCTATTAAAATTCAATTTTGTTATGATATAATATACATTATTTCAAGTAATAATATTGTTTATAAATAGCTCTATTATGTTACACTATACTCAACATAATTCACATTGTCCACATTTGACAAACAACCTCACGCTTTATCTATATAACTACTTAGCAGGCAACATCTCATTATCGTGTTTAATGGTATCATATCAATAGTAATACCACAGTATAAGGACAAATACAGTAATAAATCTCCGGCCCCTCAGGCGCGTTTCGTTAACGCGCGCAGGGTTGTACCAACAAATTTGTGGGGTAAACATAGGTATATAGTTATTTCGATTGTTAGGTGTCGTGTAATGTCAGGTGTTATTATAAAATATTTATATAAGTAGATATAACCATGTAATTAACAATACCTACCCCATCAGTCTATTTTGCTCCATTTTTCTCGCCCCCTTATCATATGGCCGATAAGGGGGCGAGAAAAATGGAGCAAAATAGTCACACAATGGTACCCAAGAGAAGGGAAAAGGAGAAGGGGAAGGCCATATAAAAGGTGGGATGATGACATCAGACAGGTAGCAGGAACAACATGGGGTAGAGTGGCCATCGATAGGCCAGAGTGGAGAAGATTGGAGGAGGCCTTTGCCAATTGGCAAACAGACATACGAGGGTTGCCTTTTATATTTTGGGAATAGAAATAAAAAACAATTATTTCGCAATAAAAAAGTTTTTATTGCTTTTCAAAGTACTCTCCTCTCAAGTCTACGCATTTTTTCATCCGGTTGAACCAATTCTCAAAGCAGTTCAACCACTCTGATTGGGACACCTCCAAAACGTGCATTTTGAACGCATCAAACGCTGCTTCAGGGGTCAAAAATCGTTGCCCTCGTAGTTTGTTCTTGATATGAGGGAATAAAAAGAAATCGTTAGGGGCCAAGTCTCGACTGTACGGGGGATGGCCCAATAAATCGACGTTTTGAGTGTCCAAAAACTTGGAAGTTAATGCAGACTTATGAGGACTCGCATTATCGTGGTGGAGTATAATCCGTTTACGGCGGTTGGTTTCTCTGACTTTTTCAATGACCTCTGGCAAACAAATGGTCGTGTACCAGTCAGAATTGACCGTTCTACGTTTTTCTAAAGGAACGGTCGCAATGTGCCCAGTTTTACTAAAGAAACAGGCAACCATTTGTTTCGAAACGCTTCGTGCACGAATAACTTTAGTGGGATTCGGTTCATTTTGAAAGACCCATACAGTGGACTGCTGTTTGGTTTCGGGTTCATATGCGTAGATCCACGATTCGTCACCTGTCGCAATATCATACACATGTTTTGAAGCCCCGCTATTGTATTTTGTAAGCATTTCGTTACACCAATCTACACGAGCCTCTTTTTGAGTACCTGTCAAATTATGTGGAATCCATCGCGAACAAATCTTCTTGACTGCTAAACATTCGTGCAATATGGTGTGTACGCTGGTCCCACTAATGCCCAAGGACGCCTCTATCTCCCGATAGGTCACGTGACGGTCTTGCAGAATTAATTCACGCACAGCTTCAATGTTTTTCTGAACAACCACAGATTTTGGACGACCTTCGCGAAATTCATCCACAAGCGAGCAACGGCCACGATTAAATTCCGCAAACCATCGATAAACACTCGTTCTCGACGGTGCTTCATCACCAAATGTAAAATTAAGTTCATCAACGCACTGTTGTTGACTTAAGCCGCGTTTAAAATTGTAAAAAAATATCGCACGAAAATGTTCACGGCTCAGTTCCATGACTGTCAGCTACGATTATTTTTCAACTGACAGAAAAAAACAAAATGCGATCGCGCGAAAACTTTTTTAAGGTTATATTGCCGCCAAAAGGTTCAAATTATACTACAGAAATGTCACTTGACAGATGGCAGCACTGGTTTAGTCAAATCCCAAAATATAAAAGGCAACCCTCGTACAAAAGTGGAGAAAAACAAACATGTATGAATAGGAACTAAGAAAAACTGTAATTTTATACTTTTATATCGTCTGAATAAAGGGCTATTATTATTATTATTATTATACCCCATCAGTCATTACGGAAACGAATTATTATAATTATACGAGTACTCGTAGCTACCTACTTCGTCCAACGAATACTCGCTACACTTGAATACGATTATTTCAATATTTGTTACCGAACTAGCTAGGTTAATATCTAATTAGAAGGTGCGGTACCTCTTTCGCGCATTCGGCATCCTTTGATAAGTGGCGGCGATTTCCTTTGACTGTAGGTAGGGGGAGCCGCTTGGCTTGCGCGCGGCACTTTACAAAGAACTCCACAAAGACCAGAAAGCGCACTAACGTTTATTATTACAAATTATATATTGCATCTTGGATTTTTACAAGTTGGTAGGTACGATAAATAAAAGTTCATAAGTACAACTAATTGAAAAACAAAAATATTTATTGAAAAGAATAACAATTATTATAAATTAGCCACACTGAAATACTTTCGTCTATTTCGCGATGTACGAAATGCCTTATTATTATTTTTCAATGTGTTTACAGTTCTGACACTTAATAGCAATAATTATTGCGGCTCGGCTCCGAGTTCCGAACACGGCAACAGCGCGGCCCCGACTGATTCATGTCTATTTATTACTCGCCGTTTGCATGTGACGCGTACGTACACGGCGCGCACACATACAAACCGCGCGATGTACTTTTCTTCGAACTTTAAGGTGGTTGCAGAGGAAACAAAACTAGACATTTCACGCTAGATGGCGCTGGGAAGCAAGATTTGTGGTTTTTGTCTATTATTTCGTATGTTACTTTAGTTTGAAATAAAATTTGTATATTGGCGAGTCCGCGTATTTGTCTTTTATTCATGCAGTATTAGTATCACGTCATAAATTCTTTTATTCTCCCAGGTGGTGGCAATTTTTGAAAAATCGGCAAGTACGCACACTAATAGACAATAATCGTGAGTGTGTGCGGGCGATTCATTCATTAAAGAGTCGCGTATCACCTGTCAGTTTGATAGTAAGCGCAAAATAAACAAACATGCATATTTGATTTTGATGATGAATTTGAAGATTGCCAACTGACGCGCGACTCATTCTCGCGCGAAAAATATTACCTATCTCTTTCTTTGCGGTACTGTAGGAGACTGACGGGCGATGCTATGTCGCGCGACAAGAACCGTGAAGCCTAGTTGTATTAGACGGGCTGGATTGTCAAAATAAATAATACGAAGAAATTACAAATCTTTAGCAGTTCTACATATAAGTATTTTTTAAGTATGTGGTGAAATTAAATAAGTATTTTTGTTGGGTTTCTATTCTGATATATTGTGATTCTGATTTGTGATGTTATTGAGTTTGTCCTAAGTGTTTCTGAATGATAGATTGGGGTATAGCAAAAAGGGCCCAATTTTAGGACACAATATATTTTGTTGATAAATATTTTTCTCATTTTTGTTACTTTTGACGTGACAACGTCTTATAAATTGGTTTGCCGGGTGACACTTCAAGAAACTGCGTTACGCTCCGCTCACGTTATGCGCTCACAATGAGAGCGAGTGAGAGGGAGAGAGTGAGAGAGATAGGCATACACACCGGTTCATGTCTTGCGCTTCTATTTCGCTTAGGCGCCTGCATACAAGTTTACACGTTGCCAGTTAATTGTAAAACGATTGTGTAGTGTGTATAAATAAATGTTTAAATTGTTACTATTATTTCATCCTTCTTCCTACTATACGAATGAATATTCACATTAAAATTATTTTACCACTCAAAGTCGTTGTCACGTAAAACTTTCGCCCGTATACCGACTTTACAGGCAACCAATTTTTTTGATTACAAAGAATACATTAAAATAAGTATCTATTATAAATTACAATTGTTTGATTAACTTGCCCGTTTAAGAACTAGAGCGGTCCTAAGTTGCCATATAATTACTACGTAGCCTGTGACTACTTGTACAATCATTTATTCTGTGCTGGGACTTAGAAATTTACGATGAAAAAAATCACAAGTATAGCTCTGTTTTTTATTACTTAATGCCAAGATCGGGCCCTTTTTGCTATACTCTGACCTGATATACAAAAACCCGACATTAAGAATAGTAGGTACTGATTAGGGTTGGGATTTTCGTGGTTCTAGATCGTGGTTCCATGGAGTCTCTAATAGTAAAAATGTTCAGTCTAAAAATATATAACTACTAGAACTACTACTAACTGAGCGCAGCACCATATAAAAATATATAACAATATATTGTTATTATATATGGATTTTAGAACCACCAACCACTAAATAAAATAAAACAATTTTTGTTACGTGTGGGTTTTATTATAATACTAATGTTTGTGTGAGTTGTAGACGTCGCTTTAATTCGAAATCGTGGATTATTTTTCTTTTTAACCCCCAGATCTTCGCCATTTTCAATTTTTTCGTTAAAACTAGGTCTGTTACTTAGGCTTCTTTCTGTTTAGTGCTGTTTAGTGGATAGTACGGCTACCTGAAAACGAAGGTTGATATTTACATATGTGGTTTGCAGGTATACGTTGTAATATTATTTTAGGCAACACGCATGTTTTGTAGAAAGTTATAAGTTTCTGCAGCTTTTCTTGGATGAAGCCTTCATCTGTTTGAACTTTAATTGACATTATTGTTGTTGATAAATCAATGAAGGAAATCATCTTGCAGTTATCCCTTTTGATGAAGGTCTAAGTTGGCCTTGAATCTGTAAAGAAATTATTTATTACGTCACAAGAATGCCTGCAATGGAAACCGCTGTATGCAGTACCTATTATGTGATTATCTTATAGGGTGTTAGGGTAATTAGTGTTATTACAGTTAACCTTCAAGGAGGAAACTTAGTCACTGAACCGATAATTCCAAAACAATTTTGTTTCCCACACCTATTGATAAACATGGGTATATAGGTCTTGGTATCAATTCAGTCAGAGAGAAGACACTACCTATATGAACCTACTAGAACAGCTTTGTTTTTTTTTTCATCACCCAAAGCGAGCGATTGCGTTCAGTTTTTGTGGTTGGTTACACGGTTGTCATCACGCCATGCTTGTCTTCGCCTAAAAAGAAAATAGCACGAGACACCTTTCACGGCAGGACGCTTCGATTTGTAATGTTTACAATACAAACACAATACTTTCCCCGCAATTTCTGACCCATGATATCGCAATATCATTTAGGGATCACTATGTCCTGAGTACACATGTTTATTATATGCACGTTTCATTATTCACACTTTACATAAAGGAAAAACTCACGAAATGAAAAAAATGTAAACCAAACATGATTCATTTTTATACGAATTTCCACAATTGACAGTACCTATTGACACAATTCATTACATTTCATTCACAAGATTTAGTGCGTTCGAAATCTATTCCACTTTATTGTTATGAGCAAATACACAAAATAGATAGGTATCTTTAAAAACCAAATGTTTCCAATTATTTGTTACATGTTTAATGAAAGCTGTAATCATTAAAAAAAATAAACTGTTATGCATTCATATCGAAACATCAATTAAAATGTATTATCCTAAATCAGAAGTATAGTAGTATTATATTTCAGAGCGCACTGTTCATGAATAGCTTTACGTGTGCTTACGTTTGTATGTTGTGTAAAAGCAACGCACACATACATATATGGACAATATTTCAACGGGTTTTAAAGCGTTAATAACTTTGTAATTGTATGATTTATAGCAAAACTGATTTCATTGGCGAATATAAGATCGCTTAAAGATTTTTTTAAGAATGTTTAATAACCTAAAGCCATAACCGCCTAAGTGTGTAGTGATCAAACAATTTGTATGAAAGTGACATCTCTGCAACCACCTTAACTACTGTCTTATACTGTGGTAATACCGTAGTTCACACTCGTACTTTTATTTTGCCAATAAAATTTAATCCACATAGAGTTGTCCACTAACGTCCTTATTGCAACTACTTTTTCCGAAAAAATTGTACGAAAGTGTTCTAAGGTATCGATATTTAGCTTAAACTTTTTCACATAACCTAAGAAGTCACAACATGCGAATTATAATGTTCGATGCTAACATATTTGCTTAACCTTTTGAGAGTCCAGCCCACTGGCAGAATAAAGTGCCCAAGACGGCAAGAAATCAGACGTCATGAGTGCATGTAAATTTTATACAGAGGGGTATAGACAAACGCTATGTGTATACAGAGGGGTATATATGTGTATACCCCTCTGTATACACATAGCGTTTGTCTAAAATGTAACAAATATAAAATTGATGGTATAATTTACGACGGCTGTGATCGACGTGTAAATGGCACGAGTTTAGCTGTCACAGCCGATTGTGGCGTTCAAAACGTTAATCCAAGTTTTTTTCACATGTGGCAAAATGTGTGACTACAGTTTATGTTAAGTATAGTGTACTAACTAAGACGTAATACTAATACGGTCCTTAACTTAGAGAGTATCATTGCGAAATATAAACAAGTGACCTACAGAAGACGGGCAGACAGTCTTGCTGTTTCATATTAAATTATTCTTATAACAAAAATAACCTGAGCAATTATTAGAATAGCTTATTTCATCATTTTACTAAGGATCGATTTGATCGAACACGTCTTTTTGTTTTAACTCAACAAAGTTAAAACTGTAAAGAGACACGGAAAACAAGGTTTGTGATATGTTTCTATGATGGACCAAAAAAACCTGTTTAAAAAGTATGACATATTTCATTATTCCTCACACAATAAAAAACTTCACACAAGAAAAAAGTGTCCCAAAATGTCCATTCCACATCGTCACGTTTTTATATGAATGTATTTTATTTTCTATGGACGTGACGTGCTGGAAAAATGATTTTTCATACAAAATTTTAGGGCTATTTTCTTGTATGAGGTCTGAATTTACAAACGATTCTGAGTAACATGAGCATCAATAAATCAGTTCATATTTTTTCTGAAAAATAAGTTACACACTTTTTTTAGACGCTCTGATGACCATTTGTATTGTACTCATAGAAATCAGAATTGATTATTGGCATTCAAATATATGGTTTTTCGATTCTCTATTTACTAATCACTCTAATCACATGATTCGATATTGCATAAGAGCCCCGCAATAGTTATCTATCGTTTCCTTTCTAACCCAGTACAACGCAAAAGAGATGGATGATCATCGTACGATAGTTGTGCAAGTCGGCTTTCACTGGCGAGTTGCTCGTCACCTATTCCGAGTCCAGAAATTTCAAGTATCTGCCTCATCCTTTCTGCTCTTTATAACTTTCACGACGAACAACCCGCCTAGTGGGCGCTCGTAACTTTTGCTGATTCGCTGGCCCAGCTCGCCGGAGGGATTACATATTTAAGCGCCCACCTAGCGGGCTATGTTAGCTTCTGGGGTAGTTTTCAATTTTGTACCTGGTCGTAAAAGTGTTACACGGTCAGTCTGGAGTTAGTACGCTCAATCAGTCTGCTCAGAATGATGAGAGAATGCTCGTGTATGCCTCTCGTACCGACGGTCTGGACTGGTGAATATTAGGGAATTTTTTTATTTTGTTGTCGATTTTATTTTTTTCTCAGATTTCAATAAAATTTGGTGAGTTGTTAAAGTTGCTAATACAAGGTAAGCCCAATTTCACGATATGTCCTACAAAACTTTCCATTGAGTTACAAAAAGTGTATGGATTTTTTTCAACAAAATTTCGTATTTTTTACTAAATTTTAGTACAAAATGAGGAGCTCGAAATGAAAAAGAAATAATTCGACAACAAAAAAAAAATTGGCCCATGGGCCAATTTCTGTAACTCAATGGAGAAAAAATCATAGGACATCGTGAAATTGGTCATGGTCAGAAGAAGCAACTTTACCAACTCACCAAATTTTATTGAAAACTGAGAAAAAAAGAAATCAGCAACAAAATAAAAATATGCCCATGAATGGCAGTAAACTGACAGTCCACAATGATGGGCTGAATAGACACCAGTGTGTAACCGATAACTGAGACTGCCTGTTCACAGAACCGGAGCGGAGCGGAGAAATGTAAAATGAAACAATTACATTTCTCAGACGTAAATTCCTATTTCAGGCTTCACTATGACGCAGCCTGATTAGTTCATTTTCTCCACTTCGTTTCAGTGGACAGCCAAAGTATTGGCTTACTTAACCGACTTTTTAAAACGGAGGGAGGGGACTGTATTAGTACATTACATCAGTTTTTTCTCAAACATGCAATGAAATATTGTCTTTACGTTCCTTATAATAGGCTCGCAAGTATCGCTTTTTGGGCGCAACAACTCGAGAGGACTGTAAAGGGATTTCATACTGCTTTTCAGGCCTAGGCCTGCAAAGTAACTTTTTTTTTGGTTTCAACAACAAGTTCATTCACACAGCTGGCTGGTTTGACAAAAAGCAGGTTTTGTTTTTAAAGGTTGGTTGTTAGACTAAAATGTTCTATTTGTCAATTAATAAAATGTTGTTCTTTGAAGTATATTTTTTTATTTCATTGTATGTTTGAGAAAAGCACTATACATGCCTCGTCGTGAAAACGGATTCCCGGCCTCGTATCACTATCCGGTATATACCTACTCCTCATTTTCCCGGCCTCTGATGTAATGTACTATTACGTCTGTGTACATTACATAGATGGGCACTATATATGGTTACTGCGCGGGCTGGGACTTGGTGATGCGCTTGGCGCCGCGGTTGGGCGGGCCCTTGGGCTTGGCGAAGGCCGGCCGGTGTAGGTTCCGCTTCGGATGGATCTCGTCGTACAGGAACTCTTCCGTCAGCTCTTTGCCGTCGTCGATCTCCACCTGAAGATCATATTATCATGAGCCGGCGGTCCCGGGTTCGAAACCCGGCCAGGGCAAATATTTGTGTGATGAACACGAATATTTGGGCTTGGGTCATGGTTGTTCTATGTATTTAAGTATATATTTATCCATATAAGTACGTATATCGTCCTCTAGTACCCATAACACAAGCCTTCTTGAGCTTAATTTGGGACTAAATCGATTTGTGTGAGGTTGTCCGATATTTATTTGTTTTCTCAAACATGCAATGAATTATCGTCATAACGTGCGTTAAAATAGGCTTCGAATTGTCACGTTTCGGGCGGAACAATTCGAGAGAACTGTAAAGGAATTACATACAAAATTGAAGGCCTAGGCCGGGAAGTAATTTTTTTTAACATGGCGTCTGTGTTCGTGAACGGGCTAAACAGCTGAATTATGTTATTTTTTAAGTGGTGTATTTTTTTTATTTCATTGCATATGTTTCAGAAAAGGACTATACATGCCTTAGCCGTGAAAAGAGCTTGCCGGCTTCGTATCACTATCCGGCCTCCCTACGGTCGGCTGTCTATACCTACTCAGCCGGCAAGCCCTTATTTCCCGGCGTCTGCAGTAATGTACTATTATTTATTGGTCATACATTTTCATAGTTGCAAATGATGTATAGTCTGTCCGATCTTTAAGATTAAATGAAGTGCCTTTGGCACAAGGTAAACAACCGTATACATGGAAATTTTTAGGTTGTTTTTCACTTGTGCCAGTTTGACATAATTTGATTTTAGGATTCGGATAGACTATACATGTCAAGTAAATTGAAATTAAAATACAATTATAAAATGTAAATATTGACAAACATTAATTAGAATTGATTCGTTCCAATACGTATTATTGGATGTCCACTTGTTTTATAGAAAAACACTTCACCGAATGTTTCAGTTAATAGAATTTTCATTTCATAGACAATTTTTTCCTCGGAAGGCATAATTTTTTCAGAAATCTTGAATATGTCAATCAATACAGTTAGGTTTGTGTTATAAAGTTCCAAAATATTTTATGGTTTCAGATTAAAAACACTCGATGAAACGTTTCTATAAAACAAGGGTAAACCGAAAATAGTACATTACTGCAGACGCCGAGAAAGAAGGGCTTGCCGGGTGTGTAGGTATAGACGGCCGACCGTACGGAGGCCGGATAGTGATACGAAAGCTTATAACTTAACTAACTAAACTAACTGCGATGGCTCAGCGACCCAAAATGATTATTATTATTATTATTTATTCTTGGCCTCCGACACAAGAGCTTAAGAGCCCTTATTCCTTTTAAAATGCTGATTGTTTCAGACATTTTTCTCTATGATCATTGATCAAACATGTTTCTTAACATATTATTGATGTTACTACCTAGAACAGGGCTATTGGGATCTATTGGTATATATTGGAAGCCTACAGTTTGAATTTTTCATTGATAATTATTGTTTCAAAAACTACTCGAAATTGACAAAACTCACGCGGAAAATTCGTTTTTTCTACTTATTTCCACGCAATGAAAGCATGAAATAGCTACGTTACTACCTAGAACTCGGGAAACAGTATTATTAAAGGAATAAGGCCTCTTAAGTATTTTTTTTTTATTCTGTTGTACACATATCTTACCTTTAGTTGTTGTACGGAATTCTTTGCATGTATTATGAGATGAATAAAAAAAATACTTACTCTTTTTTCTACAACAAGGCCAATTTTCTCTATTATATCTAGGAACTGTCCTTTACAGCTGGAATACAGCATCCTCTCCTTGATGGAACAGCTGTAGCCGGGCATCGAATAGATGAACACTGAAAACAAACATCATATTTATAAACAAACAATTAAAATTTTCTAACATCCCGACATAACGCACCTTTAGAATTATAGTGACCTAATTCAAAATCTTGAAGTTTTAAAATTAGGTCACTATAATTCTAAAGGTGCGGTCGGTGGTCATCATGAGACCCGCATTCAATAAATGATTATAGGAAATGCTACTAAAACTAACTACTGAGCATAACTACAAAATGTTGAATTCTTGGCTAAATTGGCTGAGATCTTTTCAATAGTTCCAATTTATGGAGAATGTCTTGGAAACTACTGGTCCTATATCCACCAAACATAGCTAAGAACTATCTCGACGAACAAGTCTTTCGATTAAAAAAATGTGTACTCTAATTGGTCCATCTGTTTCTGAAGTTATAGTTCCAAGCATACCTTATAGTTAGTGAGATTGGAATTATAATATATTGTTCAATAATACAAATAATTTACCACCTAGAAGAGCGGTGCCTCTTAGCACAAGTATATATACTTAAAAAGGGGTACCAACACTGTTTGTCAGCTGAATTTCTGTGTTACTGAATAAATACATTTTTATTTTTTTTATTTTATTTATTTTTTATACCTACCTTGTTTTCTAATACCATGGCTGAATAGTTTAGTTATGTCTCACCTATGCTCTCGACGTGGTCTCCCTCGTGCGTGTGCTTGAACACGTAGAGGTGGTACCGCGCCTGGTCACTAGGGACCTGCTCGGGCAGGCTGACTAAGGGGATGTTCGCTGCTTTAGAAAGGTGAATCTTTTCCTCTTCTAAATCTGTGAAGTAATAGAATAGAATAGAATAGAATACTCTTTATTGCACACCTCAAGAAGAAAGAAATACAAATACAGATGACACTTAACATTACAATAGAGGCAAACAATAGGCGATCTTATCGCTAAAAAGCGATCTCTTCCAGACAACCTTTGGGTAGTGAGAGAATCTTTTAGCAAAGACACAAATAAATGTGTAGTTATTGCTCTATAATTTTGCTTACATCATACGAGCGTGCTGTGCATTTTTTGGTCGAATGATTAAGGCGTTAGAGCAGTAATTCAAAGGTACCGAGTTCGAGTCCCAAAATGGTCAACGTGTGAGCGCACTTTCTTTTTGCCTATATGGTAATACATTTTTACTTTACCCTAAGCCATAAGTGGGGTATTCTGCCCGCTACGCGATGATATAAACTCACTTCCTGACTAAGGCCAGAGTTATTTAGACAAACCACGGACGGTAATTCGTAGAGCCCCAGATCGCATATTTATGGCCCTCACATTCGGTTTGGGCCACAAATACCTGCGATCTCGGGAATTCACCGCCCTATGCATGTCATGTTCTAATACATTATAGTAACATGACTATTGTGTTGAAAGTTCTGAACAAAACATCTAAGAGTTCTTACCAATTTTAAACTGAACGTAGTTGTAGGAACCCCGTTGTAAGTCGATGATAGACTGTTCTGCCGCCTCTGTGATGGGGAAAGAAACGCCGCCCATTGTTGATTGCCTGGAAATTGATTATAATTCAATAAAATTTTCAGCTTCACCTTACCTATTTACGTGCCTTAGGAAGATTAGGATAGGATAGGCTAGTTGACTCATGTCAAATTGTAATAAACTAATGTTTATTCCGTATAGTATTTAGCAAGGGAAACCTAAATATATATTTTTCAATTCATAAAAGTGAAAGATGGCTGAAAAAAAATTAATTTGAAAATATGGTTTTTAATCTGTATTTTGAAATCCTTAAAACGCTGTCCGCCATTTTTGCTTATGATAGTGACGTCATCGGTCATGTAAACAAAACTGAAAGTCTACTTTGACGACTTCGAATAGTACCGTCCCTCTCGACCTCCTGTCAAAGTATATTGGAGTGAGCGGAATGGCACTATACGACGACGGTCGAACACAGATTAGCAAAAGGCAAAAATGGCGGACGGCGTTTTTGACTTCATGAAATTTCAAATTTTCAATTGATAAAATTTAGCTTTCTAGCTTTCACAAAAGTTCAAGACATTTTTTTAGATCTAACAATACAACAATACAATACAAGTACGCTTTATTGCACACCAAAAAACATTTACACAAGAAATCACAAATAAACAAATTAAAAACGGTAGACAACAGGCGGTCTTATCGCTAAAGAGCGATATTAACCATTAGAAATATATTTCAAAACTGTGTCTACTAGCCTATTGTAGATTAGGATTTCTTAGATTTAGATTAGGATCTCGGGAAGCCGTTGGCTGGTTGGGTGGTGTACGACCGGTCGTCATGGATGAACAGGTCCTTGGCTCTATTCAGAATCTTACCTAGAGTCAGTTCCATAGTTGGTGCCGTGGTCGCTTTGCTGTAGTTCTTTCAGCGCCTCCTCCCTTTCTGTCAGCGGCGCGGGGGCGCTGATGCCCGTCAGATGAGCTTTGTAGCCTTTGAGGGACACTTCATCCTGTAAAATAGTACAGTACTTCAGACACCGGGAAAAAATGGCTTGCCGGCTTCGTATCACTATCCGGCCTCCCTTTTCACGGTATAGTGCTTTTTTCAAACATATGCAACGAAATAAAAATACACCACTCTAAAAAAAACAGCTGTTTACATGTACATTAAAAAAAAAGTATATTTCTTACCTTACTAGTAGCATGCATCTCATCCTTTATATGCGCAGAGCCAAACTCCTGTTTCAGTGTGGCTTTTGTGGACGCATACAGCATCTTGTGCCGAACCGCAGCTTCATCCGGCGACCAGCTGAGTAACAACCACTCGTGGCCCAGGGAGTTAGTGGAATCAAACCTGGAACCGAGTAGGTACATAATACATATACGGGATGTTTGGCAGATGGTTGGACAAAAAAACAGCGGAGAGATGGGGCCAAATGCTACTTACTTAGCCCTATAAATCTGGCCTAGGCCCCATGGTATAGGAAAAAAAAACATGTAACTTTCATAAAAATGTTGAAATGCATCACTTAAAGTCAAATAATTTATAAAAATTCGGATGTATCATTTTTTTTATTTATTATTCTTATCTTGAGTGTTGTTATGTTGTGTATTTGGTGTAAATTATTGTGAAAAAAAACTTGCTTCTTAAAAGCCCTTTAAAGTTTGTGAAACATGTAAAAAAATACCTAATGCACTTAGAAATGTATTAAAAAAAAAACAAGACATCGAGCAGTTCTTATTTCAGGAAAACATCCCCAGTCTGTGCCCTTTCCAACGATATGTTACATGCATACATTGTTATTCATTAACTAGATCTATTTGCTAATTTTGTCTAGCCGGAGACTTTTGTCATAAAGTGGAATTTGCTCAAAATGTATGGAGATTAGCAGTTGCTGCATGTGCCGGAATATTTTTGTGGTCTCAAGAGTCAAAAATAACTCGATTGATGTTGTCCACTGCTCAATGCAATACATGAGGGGCCCATTTCACGAAGCTACAAGTTACAAGTGCAAGTCTCTTTCTAACATTAGAAGTTAAAAAGGGACTTTCGCTTGTACTTTGTAACAGGCTAGTACTTTGTGTCATGAATGGGCACCAAGTGTTGTCTAAAATATAGGTGAGACTGGGTTCTTACCTATACAACATATAGCAGGGCATGTCTTCCACAATCAATGAAGGTAAGTATTTGTCGAAGTCTTGCTCCCAAGTCCCCTTTACCGGCTGATGTTTGGCCAGGGTTAGTTGTTCTGGAACATGATTAAAACTTGATTAAATAAATATTAAGGGATAATCTCACACAAACCGATCTAGACTCTTATTACAATGTTCATGTTTTTGTATACTATCGGTACTAGATGATATGACACAAACATAGAAAACATATCATGAATCACAAAACTATTTGCCTTGCCAGGATTTGAACCCACAAACAAGGGCAGCTATGCCATACTAACTACCATAATATGATCATATTGTCAAATGTATGATTTTCTGACTTCTGCCTTCTTTCTTGAAGTAATTTTATTTAAATTAATAAAGCTATTTGAGTATCATATTTCTTGATTCTCTTATAAATATCACACTATTCTGGCGAAAAGTTCTAGCAGGAAACATCCCTATTCTATGTAATTTGGATCAGCATTAATCCTTGTCATAATCACTACTTGTTTGAAGCTTGACATTGAATGATATTATTTAGTTTGCATTATGACTCACTCTTTATTTCAGTTTGAGGAAGTACAGCATAATTTTTTTTATTAACAATTACCTGCAATCAACACATTGCTAGCTTACACTATTACAGGGTTCTATGTTTCACTTTCAGCAAATTGAAATTAGAACATTGCCATAGTCCTACCTTATAAATGTAACATAGTCAGCCTGCCAGCAACTTACAAGCAAAAGTTGATACACAATTTGATAATTGAATGTTGGTGTACATTACCATTTTCAATGCTGATCTTCATTACTCGTATTTTGCCGTCTCTACATTTATTGAAGTATTTTTTCAAGTCTTCGTTTGCTGAAATAAATCAAATTAGATAATGATATAATAATAAATATAAAAAAGCCTTTTATTTCTAGTAGGGTGATGAACATTTAAGTATAAAACTAAGTTTAGAAACTTTTCTTAAATGACTAAATTAATATAATACAATTAATTTTTTTTTTTTTTAAATAATTCACTATAACACCACACTAGAACCCTCTATAAGGTAAAGGCCTCCTCCAGAGATCTCCATACATTTCTGTCCTGTGCCTTCCATATCCAGTTAGGACCTGCTAACTGGACAACATCATCTGCCCATCGTGTCATGTCGTGTCATGTTAGATAATGATAATGATATGAAATTGCATCTGTTGTATGTGACTACCATTGCCAGGCGTCCAGATAAAGCCAGACATAGGCTTTTTGATTGCATTTCCAGCAAAACTAAATAGTGTCCAGCTTGTCAGGCTTTTCACATTCCATTAACGAGCGAGCACCGAGCATGGCCAAGCGCAACCAAGTCAACACAAAATCCTCAACAATGTAGGGTGCCTAGCCTTTTTACCCAAATGTCTGGCTGGTCTGACTAACTATTAGGTTCGGCAACCTGACAACCCTATATGTGACAAAGTTTAGTAAAAGGTCCCATTATGCAGGTTTCCGCTGGGACACATTGATTGCTAATTGGTATAAAGATGCAAACAAATTTTGTCTGGATGGATACACAAACAAGTCTCTTTCTAAAACCCACATCTCATTTTCAGTAATCATGGACAGGTGTGTTTTCATTACAGTCGAGTTCATTTACATCTACACACTTACGAGAACAAAAATATCTGAACATGATTTTATGCTCCTGACAATAGGGTCGGGTTCAGATATTTTTGTTCTCGTAAGTGTGTAGATGTAAATGAACTTGACTGTACAATTGAGTTCTAATTTTTGTAATTAAAAATCACAAATTTTTATGAAAAAGGAACATGCATTTCGTTCTACTTTAAAGTTGGATAATCAAAACAAAAACTTAACTGGAAGAGATCCCTTATAGGGATAAGTTCGCCTTTGTACCTATATGTTATTTGTAATAGATATATTTCTAACTGTTTTTGTGTACAATAAAGTGTTTACTTACTTACAAAAATACTAAACATTGACACTTCAATTAATATCATTGGCATCAGTAACATGATAATGAAATGTACCTATATTTGTTTTCAACAAGTATTTGGTATGATTATATAGCTATTTACGGATATGAATCAATTCGAATATAGGCGTGGGACTGCAGCTGTTGTATACTTACAAAAGAAAGGTGGAAGTGGCGTTATGAACCCTTAGAGCAATAACTTAGTTACGAACCTTGTATACCCGTTTGATGAGACATCTTTCGATTACTCTATTTGTTTCACGTTAAGTAACAGATATTACTTTTACGTTTTTCAGTTACTAAACCTGAATTTCTCCACAATAGCGAACGAAATTAAAATAAGACTGATTCGCAGTCGTCAGACGTCAGGCTTGTCATTGTCAGTTGAGGAAGATTCGTGTCAAATTCGTGAGGATACGTTCATAAACTAAAGCAAATCAACAATCTGGTGTACATTTCGGCTTCAAGCTTCTACCAGCTGAACTTGAGTTTAGTTTTGACTATCAAAATTTAACACTTTACTATTGTACATAATTAATCACGTGTAAAAGTAAGTCAAGTGATAATTTTTTGCTTACAAAAATAATACATTTTTACTTTTTTGCATATTGCAAGCGATAATATTTTATTATTTTTGAACGGCTCTTGTGACTTGACAGTGACTTTTGCTTTTGAACGAGCTGAATGACACTTTAAGGCAGCGTTCAGATAAAAATAAATGCACATTTTTCAGTTTAGATTATTGTTAAAATGCATATAATATTCCTATCGAAAAGACTTGGATTTTTTAATTAGTATTTAATACAAGAAGAAGAGTCCAGAAATTAACAGTCCAGTCCAGGCCAACCTTCTAACCACCTTAGCCAGTCCAGAAATTAGGCTTTTAGTTTCAGCTTAAGTCCCATGGGTCGAAAAAATGGGACTTTTTAGGGTACCGTAGTCAACTAGGAAGGAACCCTTATAGTTTCACCATGTCCGTCCGTCCATCCGCGGCTTAGCTCCGTGATAATTAGTACTAGAAAGCTGAAATTTAGTATGAGTATGTGTATGTATCACGCCGACGTGTGTTTGTGCGTGCGTGCGTGCGTGTGTGTCTGTGCGCGCGTGTGTATGGGTATTTGGAACAAGGAGGAAGATTTGGTCAGAATGGCGAGAAGCGTAAAAAAATCCTTAAATTAAAGTGGCGTAAAACTGATCGTTGTGGTTGTGGAGAACTTTTGGGAGGCCTTATTGTTTTGTCCACCAGTACCTAAGTCTTTCGGACAATGTCTGATGTAATAAAGGTACCTATATAATAGAGTGATAGCAAGCAATATAGTGTTACGAGCGTGGGGTTCGTATTTGATAGAAAAGCACAAATTAATCCACAAATGAAAACACACACACTTTATTACTAAAATTACGCACTTACAATTCACACGAACTGTACTTAAAATCCACAAATTAACACAAACACACTTACACAAATTACGCACTCACTATTCACGCGAACTGTACTTAAAGCGCACTAATCACTTACGAGTCTCTTTCCGAATATCCCGCGGAACCGTTCTGGACGCATTGTCCACACATATCGCGAATATTCTAGTAAGGTCCAGTGTGAGGGCCGAGAACATTCGAGGCCATATATGTCTCTCTCTAATGGTACACTCTCTGTCACTCCCTTCTCGAATGTTCCGAGTATAGCTATCTCTTTCTAGTAGTCCTATCTCTGTCACACACTTCTGGAATGTTCCGAGTATAGCTATCTCGTTCTACTAGTGCTATCTCTGTCACTCCTATGGGATATTTCGCCATATAACGATTTGTGCTTCAGAGGCCCATAAGGCGTCCTGAAAACGCCTGAAAACGGGTTTTCAGGTTATGGCGTCATCTGATAGAGGGTGCCCCGAAACGGACTGAAAACATGTTTCAGGCGCCTGAAAACGACGGCAACTTGGGTGAAATTTCGATCTTTAGATATGTGATAGAGCAACTTCTGAAACGGCCTGAAATGACTTTTCAGCCTGCTGAAAACGCCTCTAAAGCACTGAAATTGATGTTCAAAGTTTTTGACCTAACCTACCGGCGTAACAATAGGAACAATTAATTTTTTTTACAAAATATTTATTCTAATTCTAATTCTAATTTTAAAATATGGCTTCCATCATAGTTAATGATGATTTCGCCAATTTCAAGTTTGCTCGTAGAGCATGCCGTTGTTCGGTGAGGTTTTGCTTTTTGTAAAGTGATAGCGATTTACAAAAAACCACGCGGACTATCGGGCCTTGACCCAGGAAGGGCTATGAACGCTTCAAGTTGAATTCTTCATTAGCTATTCACTCCTACGTTAGATCACTGCACAATACGCTATCAATACTACACATTGAACAACGAAAATGAATAAGTAATGAACAAAGAAACTTAAACGCATGCGGCCATCTTAAGTCACGAACCGGAAGTCCATCCAAAATATTTATAATATATTATGTTTTTTTCATGGATGCCTTTCTGGCAGTGTGGAAGCACCAGCTTTCAAATAAAAAAAGAATCATGGAAATCGGTTCACCCAGTCGAAAGTTCAGAGGTTACGAACATAAAAAAAATTAAAATAGAGTTGAATTGAGGATCTCCTCCTTTTTTAAAGTCACATAAACTTAAACAGTTGTAAAAAACTTAAACAGATGTCTGTACGTAGACTCATTTTATGCCAACACTGAAGGCTTAATGAAGTGTCAATACGTACTTCATTCCCCGTTGCATTTCCATTTGCGCCACGAGAATCCTCCAAATTACGGCACAGGACGTGAACATTTTGCTCAATCGCGTTAGACAAGGAGCGACAACAATGTAACCACGTTGATGTATTTATATAACCACTCGATGTTCAGAACTTTGAGTATCTAACTTGACGCAGAGTTCTGTCAAACAAGGTGAACGGAATACATAATAATACAAGCTGTGGTAGCAATGGGACTATGAAATGTACACTTGACGACATATTTAGGATAGGAGTGCCTACATTATTAGAAGTATTCCTTCGATTTCTCCAGGATCCCATCATCGGATCCTGATCAGTAGGACCAACTAGAAAGTAAGTAGGATGTTTTTTCAAACATAAAAATTTACTTATTTATTCATTCAGATTCAGTGACCCGGGATAATTGACCTCGAGTGTAGGTAGAATGCGTAATTTTCCAGCTGTCTAGATGGAAATACGTCCTTATGTAATGTGGCAACTATGCATGGGTGTGATAGTTTACGAGACTGTTTGGACCCTGATCTGGTTGTAATTGTAAGCTGCTTGAGGTTGCCAACAGCAATCGAATCTGGTAAGGATGGCCTGAGGGCTTAATAATGGTTGCAAAAGCAACGCGTGATTTTTATAGCGTGATTGAGGCGTGATTAAATGAGTGACAAATCATCCGTCACGTTTTGACAAAATGCGAGTGTGAGTGACAGATGCTGTCACTTGGTGATAAACGCAACCATAATAGGCCCGTGATGTTCAACCCGATTCTCACTTTATACGTAGTTTGGAAAATTAGTCTTTGTGAGACGAAAAACAAAATAAGGGTAGAATTGTCTACAGAGTATACGGAACCGTTTTTGCATAATCAAAATGAAGTACAGGGTAAAAGAAAGTGTTTATTCTCGAATAAAAAGTATAAAAAACATGGTAATATTTTATTTGTTCGTTCAGGATCAGGACAAATTCTCTGCTTCTATCCTTTAAGCAAGTATGCACAAAAGTTTTCTTAAAAAAACATACAGGCAAATTGAGAACCCTCCTCCTTTTATTGAAGTCGGTTAAAAAACCAATAATAAATTCATTCATACTTTTAAATATATGATTCATTTTATGGTTTTTAAGTTTGTACATTGCATTGCGTGTGTGGAAAATAAAATTAAGTACTATTATCAATTGTCATACAATATTTTAACTAAATCTACTCGAAAATGGGACCTCTCCCACAGCATGAATTTCGATCTCACAGCATACCGTGAAATTCGATGAGGTCTAAAAAATTCAACTATACTTAAATCTAGTTCGGCAGATCGAAAAAGGCTTGCAGACAAGACCTTAATTTTAACAGGCTATGGATCATATAAATTTAGCAAATATTATTATTATTGCTTATCTAAATTCACTAAGTTGTTCAAAGGCAGCAGTTGCCACTATAATATGATCTCTAGACTCGTATTTTAACCTACTTATACTATTATAACCTACTTATATCACATAAAGCTTAACCAGAAATATATGAGGATGCGCCATATTGCGGAATTTCACTGGAACCAATTTCTTACACTGGCAATGATTTTAATATATTATGATGGTTTGTCAACAATGTCAATGTCAGTCATGATGGTTTCTTTAAAGACAAATATTTAAAATTATTCAAAGAAAATGCCGAAAACCATTCACAGTCGTGAACGTAAGATTATAATAGTAGTTTATGTGACTGTACATAATGAAGGGCATTAATCACGAGTGTGGGTTATGACACGAGCCGAAGGCGAGTGTCATAATAACATCACACGAGTGCTTAATGCCTAATTATGTATAGTTACATACACTACTTTATCTACTCACATATCATAAGCCTCCATGATGCATTAGCCGGAGCCGCATATTATGACCACCATACCTACTGTTTCTTTGACTTAGCTGGTAATAAGTAATTAATGACGTTAGGTGCTTTGTTACGGATATCAGGAGGCGTCGCCGAAATATCTATATCATCTTGATAGCTCATTTTATGGTTTATATTCAACAAATCGATCAATTTTATGCATGAAAACAAATTCTAACCGGTAATGGCGGCTATGAAAACTTTTCTTTTCTTTTCTGGCAGCTGTCATAGTTTTTTTTTAATTCAGAGACAAACTAGAGTGGGCCCGAACTACCATATCGTTCGATATCTTACTTGCGTGCGACATTTGTCAATTTGTCTGCAAATTGACAATTCATTTCGAACTAAACGTCATCTCGACTGATATTAGAATAGAGGTCAAACCAAATTTCTTTGGTTTTCAGAGATGTTCGAAATTTGAATTATATAATATTATCGAAATCGATGTTATTATTTAGCAATAATAACATTTTCACAGATAATAAATTTGTTCTAACAAAACAGTTTATTTTTATGTTGGTCATAATGTGCGGTTCTTGAACGAACGCATCGTGGAGGGTTTATGATATTTGGGTAGGTAGATAAATTAATAAAGTGTACGAGTGTTTACCTACTACACGAAAAACAGTCAGGAAAAGAGTTCATTACATTAAATTATATTACTAGGTTAACGTAGTGGAATTGACAGGTACTGATTTGAACTAATGTCATTATAGTAGGTTGCGATGGGTTGCAAAATTATTGCCATGTAAATCTTATAAATAGTGCCCTCTTTACAATCCTCATATTATATTTCTGGTCAGGCTTTTCTAACTATGTAAATGCTTTGGCGCAGCAAACCCAAAATGAGTTTGGCCTCCAACACAATAGCACGCCATTTTGCCCGAACCTGCGCCATTCATGCCAGCTACCGCCAGTTTCTAGCTCGCGCAGATCGGCTTTTACTATATCCTTCCAACGATAGGAGGAAAATTATAACATACTCGGAGACATAATAGTTTTAAGTATAATTTATAAAAAAAAAATAGCTGCGCCGCGCGGTGTTACCCACTCATCCCACGGGAATACTACTTTTTTTGGTTAAAATCTACCCTATGTGATAATCCAGGGTGTCAGCTACCTTCATACCAAAATTTATCAAAATTGGTCCAGCCGTTTGAGCGTGAAGAAGTGACAAACATACACACACACACACACACAAACTTTCGCCTTTATAATATTAGCATGATGTCTGACTGTTGAGTTGCTTCGGCTTTCTTATCAACGGCGGTCTCTTGTGAAATGCCGCTATAAGTATTCAGATTCAGACATTGTACTCATACAAGTGCTCTTGTGGCCTACTTACTGAATAAACTATCTGATTAAGTACTATTTGAGATAAATACCGTTTTCGTTTTCTTACGATTAATGTCTTCGATTCTGGCGATTTGTTTGGACTCATAAGTTTACCTGTGGTCTGGAAGTCACTTCCTCACGTCTTTTATCAGGTTCAATGCACATGTTTTAAGTAACCCTTTTAGTTTTTATTAAAGACTGAGTAGGTGTAGGTACCTAACATCGTAAAATCTTATTAGTCCATAACATTTCTTTCATCTGTTCATTAAGCATTTATACTATTAAAAAAAAAAGTCAGTTATTCTATTCATTACAACAATTCATCTTCATAGAATCCATTTCGAGTAATGCTCGTCAACGTACCTAATTATCCTCTTAAATAAAGTAGCTTGTCAAAAAGTTTGACTTACAGCTAGCATGATATTACTCTCACGTTTCTTTCTTTTAAATTCGGCACTTAAGCGTGGTTGGTTATTCAAGTAGAATCTTCTTCTGTTTGTTTTTCGACGTTATTAACTTCCTTTTTCACTCTGTCTGAAGGGAGAAAAAGTCCAACGAAGCCACCAACTGCAAGCGGAAATTATTTTAATTAAAACCTAGTGCAGGCGGAACGGCCATGATTTGTCAATGTAAGCGGATGTGTTAGTGCGATGTTCTCTAGAATTAAGACATTTTTCTGGCTATCTGTGGAAAAGGAATTTAATGTTACCTCGTCCATCCAAGACCTATCCAAGTGTTTTTAAAAGATTTTCAAGTTAGTGTTGCTGTATTAGCTGAATACGGCGAGCAAGCCAGTGCAGTTTGGCTTACCTACTATTTGTTAATGGCGTGTTAGACATTCATGAGGGCAATTTCCGGTCAGATATTATAGAGACGCGTAGCTCATAGAGGAATAGTGTCATAGTATTCATAGTGGTATAAAGGTTGATCAATCCAAATGGATCTGTAGGAAGTAATCAGAAGCTAAGAAAGATAGCGTAACTTAGGAACCATGGCGTCCATTTTATAATAAAAATGCCATTTATACGTACATAGCCGAGAATTGAAGCCGGTCAATATGCTGTAAGTAAGTAATCGCATGTGGTAAGTATTTACAGATTTTGACTCCAGTTTAACACCCGGTTAAGTATGAGATTAAAAAAAAACTGGCATTTTTATTCAATATAAAATCGTCGCGATGCTTACTATGAACAGATTTCCCTATGTCTTAGTTTCTGACTTCTCCCTACTGACCCATTCGGATTGATCACCGGGTATAAGGTTAGTAGAAGAAGTAAGTTACTTACATAAAATCAACCCAGCGATGATAAATATGAAATTGTAGCAGTTTGTTTGCAGCTGGGCGCCGATGACGTTGTAAAAAACCATGGACACAGCCCGCCCTGTCAGGATGCATAGGCAAACTGCCATAGCCCTGAAAACAAATTGTTTTAGTTAGCTATGTGTACGAAAAACTCCAGTAATTTTCGTAGAAATATGATTTATAACCTGGTCTTGAAGTTCAGGTCGCGTAAGATTCTAGTCTAAGTCGAATCTAGCCCCAAAGGGACACAAAAGCCGGTATCTAGGAGTATATTTGGCCCTCCTCGTTTCTTTGCATCTAAGCTGAACACGTTTAAATAATATAGTCTATACAATGCTCACCTCATGTAAGTCGGGAACAGTTCTACAGCGTACGTTGTGACAATTCCCATACACACTACGTTCATCGCCATCCCAACCAAGGCGATGGTTCCTCCCAACATATCGACATAATTTATCACGATGCACAGGATCGCGGAGAACACGTGGTTGGCCACGAACGTCCACTTCTTGCCTATGAATTTGATGATTAGGACGGTGACTAAAGAGCATGTGACGAGGTATGTGGCGAATACAGCGAGGGTGATTAGGGTGAGGTCTGACACGCTGTCGTCGCATTCTGGTATCTGGAAAACGGAGAAGATATATGTAAGGATATGTCTTGGCTAGTTGTGCACAACTAGCCGTACCTAACCGACGGTGCACCGAAAACTAAAACCATAGCTTGTGACCGATATTCTGTGATGGAAAATAGTGATATTCTCTATTTCTAGTGGTTTTCCATTTCAAAGTGGCCAGTAATATTACCATGATTTGTGCAAATTTCAAAGTGAAATTAATCAATATTTCTTGTATATTACAAATGCAAAAGTAGAAATAGTGAAACATTTTTAGACCCTGACCAGATTTGAACTGGTATCTTATGCCATGCCGGGGCGATATGCTCTGACCAATTAAACTACAGAGTCTGGTAAGGGTGTCTCCGAATTTGGCACTGCTTAATGTTGTTTTTAGATACTTGTACTTTTTGCATTTATAGTACGGCTCTTCCCAGGTGAATTTTTCGCTTCGAGCCCTAATCTTTCAAACAAAGACCATTGTCTCTATTACCGCAAAGCCGCTATTGTAACTGCTATTATAACTGGCTTATTATACCGTTAGTCTATCTTTGTATTAAAAAAAGTACTTACAAAAGAGCTATTAGAACCGACATCAGATATAGTTTCGTTAACTTTGAAAATTTCACAAAATTGTATGCTAGAATCCTTTGCTTTGCTGTAAGAGTTCATGATAAAAGGTAGCCAGATGGAAAATGGCGGGGATCTGAAATCATAAAAGGACATATTTAGTTTTTAAATATTACGGTTAAAGAATCTTTATTCTCAAAAGAATTACAAATTCACTTATATGAGAACATTATACATTAAAATTAAAAATTTAGTTAAACGTACAGTGCAATATCATAACGGTAATCACTTTATAACAATTTTGCAGGTAAGTTGACAATCGGCATGCAGGATGGTTAAGTTGCTGTGCGGCGGCGTGTCGCCAAGCGCATCGCGATAAGGAGTTAGGGAACATTGATGTGCGCAAAAATGGAGTAGGCATCGAGATTACGTTGAGCGTAGTTGCATAAAATTCTAATGTACCTAAATTTTTTGTATATTCATGCGTTGATTTTATTTTTATTGTTTCTTGTTTACATGTTTATTTACTTTTTGATTTATTATTATTATTTTTTTTTTTTTTTTTTTTATAGATGTAACAAAGTATACATATGTTTGATTTTGTTACATGTAATTACATATAGTGTTAATTGATATTAATTTATTGTAATTTATAATTCATGTTAGTATGCAAATAAATGTTTCCCTATTATCACCATGCAATATAATTTTAACAAGAACAACATTAAGTACGAAAAAAAAAAAGTCTAGGAGCCAGTAACTGTGATATTTATAAAATTATGTGACAATTAAAAAGATGTGTATTTTAATCTCTGGTGCTAAATTGCTAATTGGGACTAATATTTATTAAAAAAGTTTTAAATTATTGATTATGTGGTATTTAAGGTATTTTTTGTATCTGTTTATAGATTTTATTTCTTTAATGTCCCTCGGTAATTTGTTATATAGTTGAGCACCTTCAAAAACCAAGCTCTTTTTTCCGTAGTTTGTTCTAGGATGATGTAATACCAGACTATCTGCATTTCGGAGTCTTATCCTTTGGAATTGATGTTTTTTAGCGAATGTAATTTGAGTGTGTATTCTTTTTTCAAGAATTTTTCGTATGAGTATACAAGTGTAATAGATATATGTTTGTGTTACATTCATTATTTTAGTTTCGGAGTAGATTTTTTTGGTAGATGTGCGATAGTTGTAGTGGAATAAGTTTTTAATTAATTTGTTTTGGGCTATTTGGATTTTTGCTATATTTGTTTTGACAGCAGTGCCCCACACCTCAATTAAATAATCAATATGTGGTTTCGCAAGAGAGTTATATATCATAAATTTAACTTTACGCGGAAGACATCGTGCAACATTTCGCAGTGCTCCCGTAAGAGATGCTAATTTCGCTTTTACCTTATCTACGTGTGGTTTCCATGTCAGTTGGGAATCTATGATCAAGCCAAGATATTTTTCATATGGTTTGCGGTTAATCACTTGCCCATTAATAGAGGGTGGTGAAAAATCGTTGATTTTTTTATTAATTGCAGAAAAAATTACATAGTTTGTTTTGGTGATGTTTATAGTTAGGAGATTCGATTGAAACCATTTGTTTAAGAGATCTAGGTCCTTTTGCACAGTAATCATAATATCTTCGAGGCATGTTCCGCTGTAAAAAAGACTTGTATCGTCAGCATACAGCGTTAGATCTCCGCTGAGCCCTATATCTTGGATACTGTTGATGTAGATAAGAAACAAAAGCGGGCCGAGAATCGAACCCTGTGGAACGCCACATGTCACAAATCTAGGGCCGCTTCTGTACTGACCTATTTTCACCACCTGTCGACGATTTTCGAGGTAGCTCCTGAGTAAATTGTATGCTTTATCTACTATTCCCAAACTAGTCAACTTTTTTAATAAGATGTCATGGCTAACTGTATCAAACGCTTTAGTTAGGTCTATGAATATTCCGAGAACGATTTGTTTTTGGTCTATTTTAACTTTTATATTAGTAACGAGATCTATTGTTGCGGAGAGGGTATTAGATTTCGGCCGAAAACCATATTGTTTCTGCGATATAAAATTTTTTGCTTCTAGAAATGTATTAAGACGCGCATAAATGACTTTTTCGAAAATTTTTGAAACAGTTGAGAGAACAGATATAGGCCGGTAATTTCCTGACTGTGATTTATTTCCTGATTTATGAATAGGGGTTACTTTTGCCATTTTTAAACTATCAGGAAACACACCATTTTCTAAACACTTATTTATACAATTTGTAAGTTCATGAATTACTACTGGAGTTATGCATTTGATGGATTTTATAGTGATTTCATCTAAACCGGAACTAGTATTCGTTTTAAGATTGTGTATTATTTTTAGTATTTCGTCTTCGCTGGTTGGTTTTAGGTAACTAAGCTCATCGCCCATGTCAACAACATAGGATTGGAAGGGCGTGTGTGGGATTTTGCTAGCTAGGGAGGAACCGATCGTAGAAAAGTATACATTGAATTCTTCGCAGATTTCCATGGGATCTGTCACAATTTTCGAATCCACTTGTAGTTGAGCAGGGTGGGCGATGTCTTTTATCTTATTGTTGGAGAGGCTGTTGATCAGGTTCCACATTTTTGTTGGTGTAAATATTAATGGTAATAAGTCCATGCTACTACATTTTTATAGGGTGCTCGCCAATCTACAGGAATGAAACTCAACGCATATGAAAAAACTCAATGTAAATAATATAAACGAATTAAGCGTACGCGTATTTTGTTCTTGACTATTATCGGGTAAAAAATATCCTATAAATATCTTTGGGTGTCCAGCTGTCCCTGTACCAAATGGGTACATGGGGTGGGAGAGGACAAAGAAGCTATGACCAACAAATGGCGCTAGACTGGCATGGCACCGCGCCCCCCGCATCGCGCTTTTAAGATTTTTCCTGAAAAAGTCTGGGTCCCCATTTTTAGGGTTCCGTACCCAAAGGGTAAAAGCGGGACCCTATTACTGAGACTTCGCTGTTCGTCCGTTCGTCCGTCCTTCCGTCCTTCCGTCCGTCCGTCCGTCCGTCCGTCCGTCCGTCTGTCACCAGGCTGTATTTCAGCAACGGTGATAGCTAGACAGTTGAAATTTACACAGATGATGTATTTCTATTGCCGCTATAACAACAAATACTAAAAATAAAATAAAATAAATATTTAAGGGGGGCTCCCATATAACAAACTTGTTATAGATTATATATATATGTATAGGTACGGAACCCTTCATGCGCGAGTCGGGCTCGCACTTGCCCAATTTTTTTTATATTATATCTTGACGTACGCTACATAACGTGATTTCACAACTTTATTTGTCTATACTGTAAATTTTTGCAAATGGTATTCCTCCCAACAGTTGTTATTGAAAACTAGAGATGTGCGTTTCCGAAAATTTTCGAAAACTCCTAATTCCCACACGAAATGAGGAAAGCTTCCGGAAATTTTCGAAATAGCGAATAAATAACGTTTTCAACATGGAATTCATTACATCAGTGCAGTGTCAACTACTAGTCTTCATACATCTACTATTACTTGTGTACTAATCTACTTACATGCAGTACGCCGGCAGACTGCACATAAAAATCAGGAGCGTGTTCTTGATGTACTTTTTGCTGAAGAGCGGTATAGTTTGGTCCCAAATGGAGCGGAGGAAACTTCTTTGCTTCGTTTTGTAATCGTCTTCATTCAGAACAACATACTTAATCTGTAAATTATTCGTATATTAGTAATTAAATCAACACGTAAGAAAACTATATTTTTAATTGCCTATGAATTGCTTGTCTTTATTATCACGATAATCAAATTACTTGACAACAATAATCCTTCAATTTTATTACACGCTTTGATAAAGAGTAAATTTTACTTCTTCGTTAGGCCAAAGGGCGTATAGGTGGACTATAGAATGGACACCCCAAACCAGAAGATGCAGAATGGATAAGGTCTTACACAATATGGATCATCGACCTAGCTTGAAAGCCGATCTAAGCAGAGGAGTGCCACAGTTAATTAGGTAAAATTTTGGGAGACACCTGTATTTAGCAGTGGAACGAATGGTTGCAATGATGATGACCGATGATCGTAGAGCCATCTTAGTGTGGCAAAAACAAAAATGCGTACCGGATAATCCTCTGTAGCACTCCCGGTATTCACTCTGTAAAGCTTCTGCATGACCCTCAATCCCTTCTCATGTTCCCCGACAGCGAAGTAGAACTTGGGGCTCTCGAACGTAAAGAACACGATGAGGAACAGGTTCACGCCGCTGATGAGGCCGATCATCAGGAGGAACAGCCTCCAAGGTCTGAATGAGTAGCCCAGAAGAGGCATGTAGTAGGAGAATGTCATGTTTAGGATTGGATACGCCATCACTGAAAACGGAAATATAAATCAGTTTAGTACGTATATTCAGATTACAATAGAACATACAAAATATATATGCAAGATACAAATTATATTACGGCCAATATCTCTTGTGCAACCTGCACTTGCATGAAAAATCCTATCGTTAAAAACTCGACCAACAAAAAATTCAATAACAAGAGACGAAAAATGTGGAGAAAGCCTTACGAGTATATATCTGGGGTTTAAGTTTTGAGTTATATTTTGCTGATATTTTCGAGCGCTCCCGGCTCAAAAATTTGACAAATGTGAGTCGGAAATGAGTTAGCATTTTAATACGTTAACTATTTCTAGTCGGTGAGTTATTCAATGGTTTTAATGCGCGTCTCCAATGACCCGGAGTTTTGCGGAGCGGTGCAGACCGAAATCGAGCAACTACAGTGATCCAAATTACGCATGCGATTACTACATATTATTCTGTGGAAATAGTGCGATGATCAAACCAATGTTTACTCCGCTCCCTTTCATGCAGCTTCGAGTACTTTGTGTCGCTCGCACTGATGCAGTACATATTTGAACCTCTCCGATTCCACCCAAGTTCAGAAGCTGTTTTAAGTGCCTAACTAAATGATTAGGGAATAACGCGAAATCGCCTTTTTCCACAAGGATTGATGTATAGTACTTTACACTCAAAGTTACATCTAAAACATAAATATCGACCGATGCGTTTTCGTGTTGCGGGACCCTGATAAAGGGCAGCATAAGAATGTCAAAATAGAATAGATACCGGCGTTATGGCTTGGAAAGAGAACAGCACCCTGCGCGATGGTCGCCTCGTCCAGGAACATGAAACGTATTGCATTAGTCCCCTGATATCGATAAAACTAGAATACGATACGCACCTGCTTTGATGGCTTTGAAAGCAAGAACACCAGCGGACGCGTTCATGACGTATTGCTGCCTCTTCTGTGCGATTGTCGCCTCGTCCAGGAACGTGAACTTATTGCATTAGTCCTTCGACAAAACTAGAATACGTACCGGCGTTGATGGCTTGGAAAGCGAGCACGCCTGCGGACGCGTACATGACGTATTGCTGTCTCTTCTGTGCGATTGTTGCCTCGCCCAGGAACGTGAAACTTATTGCGTTGGTTCCAGACGCACTGAAACAAAAGAAAAAAAAGTTATCATCGTAATATAATTCACATATTATCCGATTGGGACAACTTTTAGAGATTTTTTTGCATGTGTACATATAAAAAATGCATAAATATTGTAGAGAAATTTAGGGGGTGGGATTTTTACAAGGCTTTTTACACCTATAATATGTTACTGTAACTTTATTTGTAAGGTATATACCTACCTCACGGTCAGTCTAATAATGTATGTGCGAGATAAGTAGGTAGGTACATACACAAATCACCACTAGAAAAACGTCAACAAAAAAAAAACGATAACTGCAAGTCACTGAATGCAGGTCAAATATCATAATTAAAATCGATATATTTCGATAGGAAGATAATGGCTGTGCCTATTGTGGTGCCAAAGGGCAAAAACACAATTACAAGATACGACATCGCATGGTGGTAAGACGCGACATCATGCCACGATACGATGTCGTGTGTTGTGGTATAATATATGTTACATACAGATAAAACATAATGAAACTAATACTTTACGAGTACAACATATACCAACCAAATAGTATTGAACTTTACAGGAGCATTACGTTCGGATAGAAAGTTCCAGTTAGAACTAATGACCTGTGGGGATTGTGACAGCGTGATGTAGGGGCAATGGCGAATATAATCAATACGGGTATATCGCGCTCCCAGGGCGGAGTTTAATCTTTTCAGTAGATAACATCTATTTTCGGCACGTTTTACAAAAATAGCGCCGTTTTTTTGGGTTAGTGAGATGTAATTATGGCAATGGTAATTCTATTAATATTACCTTTTGCTTGACTTCGCCAACAGGTTGGATTTTTCGACCATTCTTTGTGAAATTTTGCGAGCAGGTTCGATAATTATAATTTGTATATGTATATAGATTTTCTCTATTAAGTTTTTCGTTACATTTGGGGGTTGAAAACGTCGAAAGACATATTTCAGCCATTTAAAAAGATATTCGCGAGGTCTACAGAAGGGCTACTCCGATGTTCGAAATTCGACCGTTGTATAGTGCCGTCCCACTCTCCCAAATATAGTTTGACTGGACTTCGAGAAGGACGGCATTATGCGACAATCTGATTTCGAACATTAGAGTAGCCCTTCAGCTTATAGAGCCACTAGTAATATTGGAAGTCAAGGAGCCCTCAAGCGGCACTCGCCCAAGCCAGATGACGTCAGCCTTCGGCCAGTAATCGCATGGAAGAAAGTAATCGTGAACAACAAGGTCTGGATGCTATGATTACGATTGAGTGGCAGCACCTCTAGCATAACTGTCATACGCGACTATTTCTCGCGCGAGATAATTACCTGTATCTTTCTGTGTAGTAGTGTGAGAGAGTGACGGGTAGCGCTATCTCGTGCGACAAGAGTTGCGAAGCATAGTTGTGCCAGATGGGCAGCTACTTACAAAATAGCTCCAATGAACTTGAGCACGGCGAGGAAGACCCAGTTATGAGCGAAACTCGCGAGCAGGCCGGCGATGCAGCACGACGTCGTGCTGATGATGAGCGCGAACCGCCGGCCACGCGTGTCCGCCAGGAAGCCCCAGAAGTGCGCGCTCACAACCACGCCTGCAAAATAACGGGGCTTAGAATAGGAAAGTAAGCTGAAATGTGTTTGGATCAGTGTATTGTTAAGTATTTGATTGACGTTACTTTGCGGAATTCCAAGTTGAATCAGGAGAGAATAGTTTCATTGCTATTATTAAGTATTTGATTGACTCAGGTGTTAGGTACTTTGCCGAATTCCAAGTTAAATCATTGGATAATAGTTTAATTGCTATTATTAAGTATTTGGTTGACTCAGGCGTTACTTTGCGAAATTCCAAGTTAAATCGAAATAGAATCTTGTTTACATGTTAGATGTCATACTTGTGTTCACTTACGTTTTCATGCAGTCTATGAAAAGCACACTTCTCCACAAACAAATACGTACAAGAAAAACAATAAACTACTAGTAAGCAGTCGAAATCTCAACACGTGTTTCCATCCCGGCCACCCCCCTAAATACGCCTATGCGAGGCACCATGAGAGATGCTGGAAATGTTGACTGTTCGGCGTTCATCCAAGAAGTTTAAGTTTTCTGTACAGTTGCCTCTACGAGTAAGTCTCTTGACTTTCCTGGCCGCCCAGTGATGCCTCATAAAAAGTCGAAGACAGACACATCGTATATTTCAACCGCTGTTATGAACGCCGTTGTGATACATACGTTAGACGTGTTGTTAACTATTTATTTATTATTCAAATAAGTTACACAGCATTACAGTAAAAACCAAGGCACTGTGAACTACAGAAATACATATAAATAAAGACTTGAAACTAGTTAGATTTAGGCGATATAATGGCGTAGCTCCGTTGCGTCGTCTGATCTGGTGTAGAATAGAATACGGCAGATTGCCCCGGAACTGCCGAAACACGACACCCTTCGGCCAGAAGTCCGAAGTTCGGGAAGAAGAAGTATAATGTTGGTGTTGCAAGTGGATTACTGAAACGTACCTAAGATAGGTATGGAGCTCATCAGGCCCTTCTTGTTGACGTCGAGGTCCAGGTCGCACTGTGCTGCCGTGGTCACGAGCCCGATTGTGAACATCTCCGCTGTGGCCGCTAGCAGCGAGTAGATTGTGATGGCTAACAATCTGTAGTTGTATGTTCCCACGCCTGTCAAGTTAATTTTTGGTAAATGGCTAACCTTTGGCTGGCTAAGGTGCTATTAGAAAGAAAGAAAAAAAATATGTTTATTACCATAAAAGCACACACAGAACAGGACATTACTGGCATAACAGTGTATTTTTAACTTTCGTATGCTGAGTAAAGATGTTTCCAATTTCAAGTTTCAGGGAAATTTTAAGCTTAATTAAATTTCGAACCGAATCACAACTGGGGAATCACAGCATCATATCAAGAATGTCAAGGCATTGCTGGATTTCGTAGCGAGTAGTAGTATATTATTACCTTTTCACGCAAATAGGTACGTTGGATATCAATTTGCGGAAAATGCATAGCGTAACTAACTCGGATGTGTAATGATTTTATCGACCGAGCTCAATTAATCGACCAAAATCTCCAAATTATAATGGTAATCGTAACTATTCCTGAGTCTTTGCACCGTGTTCGCCAAATACAGGTTTGATCTTTTCACCTTGTCACTCTTATGATCTTCATTTATTTATGTTGTTAAATATTTACAAGATTGCTTGTGCCGACACTATCTTACTCGTAATTCTATTATAAATACTATACTTTAATAATTCAGTTGCGACTATTGCGTCATAGTGCATCTCTTGTGCCAACCCTGCCTAAAATTTAGCACTGTTATTAAAATCAGAGGTTGTAATGTCGCTCAAACAAGCTCATATAGTAGGTAACAATCTAACTATTACGGCCACGGTTCCTATATGTATGGCGTTACGAACAAACTAGATGCAAACTTAGAAACATATTCATTACGTCTAAATTACAATAAAATTCTCACCCGTTATTTTCAAAGCATCTTCAAATGCAGTCTTCTCATCGGTGATATTACCGTTGCAGGCTTTAACTTTAATACCATTCATTATATTCTTTTTATCCTCTATTCTTTACTTCGTAAATATATTTTTAATTAAATTGCAACACGGCTCTCCGTTCAGCGATCTGTAACTTGTGTAAAGATTTCTGTCTTTATAATTATTATAACATACATTTATCATGGTAAATATTGTACAGTAGCAGAATACTGCTACTACTATCACCAACACCTTACGCCATCATAGATAACTTATCGTAACTGATGTTCATTAAATTATATCATTATTTAAAATACTACGAGTACGAGTAAATTGTATGATAGGAAAGCAAATTAGAGTCTAAATCAAATTCGACGAGACATTGGTATATCTCCAGTTACCTATGTATTTGAGCTGTATTAAACGACTGACTGACATGGGATGGATCACGACACTTACAAATAACACTGGGCTGGCGATCTCCCAGCGCAAGTGAATATTGTTCACGCCTGTCATAAACTTTTTAGCAATATGACTTGCCATCTCGAATTTTCCGCCTTTAAAAAACAGTATTCCTATGTCAATTAGACAAAATGCCTTAACATCATTTATCTATCTAAATATCATAAACCCTCCATGATGCGTTCAAGAACCGCACATTATGACCACCATAAAAATAGACTGTTTTGTTAGAACCTTATCTAAAAAATGTTATTATTGCTAAATAATAGCATTGATTTCGATAATATTATTTCATTCAAACTCGCCTTTGGCTCGTTTCATAAACCTACACTCGTGTTTAATACCCTTTATTATGTACAGTCACATAAACTACTATTATATGTCCATTTTAGCTCAAGCAAGTCATTATCAGGGTTCGCAAAATGTGAGGTAAATTCATTGAAGTGTCAATAGGTTGTCACTGGTTGTCATACGTCATTTCAATTGATTTTGCTCGCATTTTACGATCCCTGGTCGTTATTGTATTACAGATTAATTACCATGAATTTGTCGCTGTGTTTGATCTTTTTAAGGAGAAAATAATGAAGGTTTAAGTAAATGTCGCGACAAAGAGTCGCGTGTCACAGTTATGCTATACGTGCAGATACTGGGGTCTATATTATAGACTCCTAGAATTATTTTTCGTCGAATGTTTAATTTCGCCGAAAAAATATTTCGTAGAAAATAAATTAAATTATTTGCAAAAGTAAATTATTTGAGGTTGTTATAATTGTAAAACAAACCCAACCTAACCTAACCTAATCAATAAAATAACATTTGCAAGAATTATAAAAAAAAATCGGCCAAGTGCGAGTCCGACTCGCGCATAAAGGGTTCCGTACTTCCCGCCGGGCGGGAACTTCCGTACCATAATCTATAACAAGTTTGTTGTATGGGAGCCCACTTAAATATTTATTTTATTTTATTTTTAGTAAATGAAATGAAATGAAATGAAATGAAATAATTTATTCAGTAAGTAGGCCACAGGGGCACTTTTACAAGTCAAATTGTGAATCTACCGGCATTTCGCAAGAGGAGACCGCTGTTGAGAAGAAAGCCGAAAGAAACTCAACAGTAAGTCATTTTTTCGTAAATAATACTTAAAACAATTACATGATACATTTGTAGTGTTATAACTAATTACACTGGTACACGTAAAGGAGATGTAAGATACTCCAAATCAATGTTAAGTAGGAACATTAAAATAAAATTTTAACGATAAATTTAAAATATTAAATATACCCAGAAATGTATAAAGTCTCTGGGTGTCACAACATGCAATAAAATAAAATAACTTAATTAATTTAATTCCACAGAGATGTATAAGGTCTCTAGGCGTCAACGTGAATAATTTACAATAGAAAATAATTATTAAACCTAAATTTCTTAGAGATGTATATGGTCTCTAGGCGTCATAACATGCAATAAAAAAAATTAAAATTATAAAATTTCCTCAGAGATGTATAAAGTCTCTGAGTGTCATACTACACTAAGCTGTTTCTTAGAGATGTATACAGTCTCTAAGAGTTCAAAAAGTAAAAATCAACATATAATAACTTCAATCGAGTACAGGATGAATTTTCTCACGTTTACTTAATTTAACACTAGTATGCGGTTGCTACATATTTAATTTGGCCCTTGCTAGCATGAACAGACCGGACCCCACAAACGGCACCCGTTCACGAGTATGACGCATATCTCAGCCATCGCCTCCCTCAACCATATTATAGGGAAGGCTGCGACCCGATCAACGATGCCACCGTAAGCAAAGACCTTTAAGCGAGCATGACATGCTCAAGCTGCCGGGCATACTTGACTAATACTGTTTGCCCGGTGAGAAACAACAAATTGTGCTCTCATGTTACATTAAAAATTACCCACCAAAATAATGCTTAGGTATATTTAAAAATTTACTATTGACACACAATACTAAACTAGTGGCTTAAAGGCATCACTGTCGTTTAAAAAGTCATTAACCGTATAATAAGCTTTATTCAATAAGTGACGTTTTATTTGCGCTTTAAATTTGCTACAGGGCAATTTTACTACATCAATAGGTATTTTATTGTAGAAGCGTACACAGTTCCCCACGAACGACGAGCTAACCTTACGGAGACGGTGGGCAGGTATTGCGAGCTTGTCCTTACTTCTCGTATTGTAGTGGTGAATGTCACTGTTGAGCTTGAATTCATGGAGATTTTTCCGCACATACATGATATTCTCAAGAATGTATTGAGATGCTACGGTGAGAATGTTTGTTTCCTTGAATTTCTCTCTTAAGTGACGTACGACCTCCTAGTGCATAAATTGCGCGTACAGCTCGGTTTTGTAGCACAAAGATGGTTTGGATGTCCGCCGCTCTTCCCCATAATAAAATTCCATACGACATAACACTATGGAAATAACTGAAATATACAATCTTTGCCGTCTCGACGTTTGTCAGCTGCCTGATTCGCCTAACTGCATAGGCCGCAGAGCTAAGCTTACCTGCAAGAGTGGCTATATGCGCACTCCATTGCAGTTTAGAGTCTAAAGTAACACCCAGGAATACTGTTTTTTCTTCAAATTCCAGTACTTCGCCTTTCAGTTTTACCTTGGCACAATTTACTTGTTTCACATTTGGTAATGTTAATTTAATGCACTTAGTTTTCTTGGCATTTAAAAGTAAATTATTTGCAGTAAACCAATCCACAATAGAGGACAGTGCATCATTAATCACATCAAAGTTGTTTTCTTGCCTTTTTACTTTAAAAAGAAGAGATGTGTCATCTGCGAATAGTACTATATCATGTTTATCTCGCACAATGTTTGGTAAATCGTTAATATACACTAGAAAAAGAAAGGGACCCAGAATTGAACCCTGAGGTACCCCCATAGCAACAGCTGACCCAGTCGATTGAGTCCAATTGATATCTACCCGTTGCGTTCTGCCTGAAAGATATGACGAGACAAGGTCAAGGGCATTGTTTTTGACTCCGTAGTGTTCTAGCTTACGTATTAAATTCTCATGATCAACGAAATCAAATGCTTTGGATAGATCACAAAAAACTCCAATAGCATCTTGAGCTTTCTCCCAGGCGTCAAAGATATGTTTAACTAGTACCACGCCAGCGTCAGTGGTAGAGCGACCCTTGGTGAACCCGAATTGATTGCTGTGGACGTGGAGTAGGTTATTCCGATTGAAATGAGATATAAGTTGATTTAGAATAATCTTCTCAAAAACTTTGCTTAATGCTGGTAGTATTGATATTGGTCTAAAATTTGTGGGGTCCGATTTTGTACCCGATTTGAATAAGGGAATAATTTTGCTATGCTTCATCAAGTAAGTATGTGTAGTTATAGCGACAATAGAAATACATCATCTGTGAAAATTTCAACTGTCTAGCTATCACCGTTCTTGAGATACAGCCTGGTGACAGACGGGCGGACGGACGGACGGACGGACAGCGAGACAGCGAAGTCTCAGTAATAGGGTCCCGTTTTGACCCTTTGGGTACGGAACCCTAAAAAATTATGACTACAGAGGAATAAAAATTCGGCGAGATTATTTTCCGGCAAAATGAAGCATTCGACGAAAGCTTCTATGAGTCAAAGAGCTCCCGCAGATAATATCCATCGAAATACTAATAACGTGGAATCTACAAAGGTTCCAAAGGTTCCATATGCAAATTGAGAGTCAACGACTTATTTAATTAAATTAACTTACATCGCCCGCGGCCGTAAGCCCGGCTTTGCGGCAAATCCGCAACTTTGTCAGCGGCAACAGGTCTGATCCTTGTTTAAATTATTGCCCGCATCTTTAGAATGACCTGCGAACAGAATGATTTGTTTAATGTTAAATTGTAATTGTACTATAATCTATTTAGGTACACTCTATTACCACTCGTGCGGGTGGAGCCGATTTTAGGCTTCCATACCCAAAGGGTGGGCAGACGACCTAGTTAAGATCGCGGGCAGAAATTGGACGAAGGCCGTAGGCGAGATTTTCTGCGCGGGGAGGTAATCTCACTTCCTGGACAAGGTAAGACGTAAAATTATTATTTTAGACAAATCTAGGGTGGTAATTCGTAAATCCCCAGATCGCATATTTATGACCCTCGCCTGCGGTTCGGACCATAAACACCTGCGATCTGGGACCTTCACGAATTCACGGCCCAAGGTGTGCAATGTACAATTTGATACTAGTGCCTGAAAACATTTAACTTGCCAAAAAACGTCATTGAAATATTAATATGTATATATAATATTCTTGTAATATCTTCACTTTTAATTTCTCATCAAATATTTAAGAACTCCTGTAAACAAAATGTATATTGCTTGCATTCTTATATTGTTTCTCAGGATTTAACTATATAATGTATTTATAGCGATGTTGACAATGTTATAATGAGATGAGCGAGCTATTCTTGGAGTATCATCATTAGGTTCACATAATATTTCGTCATTCCTTTATCAGAGGATTGCGTGATTTTAATGTTTGCAATCGCATTGTAGACGTCTCGTTTGCCACGTGTGTTCCTAATTAAATACGCTTTTGCCCGCGGCTTTTCTGTGTGGTTTCTTTTCCTTAGGGAACTTTCTGGAATTTAGGGGGTCTATCCGGTCTATGTTGTTTTATGACCATAAACTATCTCTTTTATAAAGCATCGGCGTAAAATAATGTCAATATGTACTGAAATAAAGTTTATTCTGAGAAGATAAAAGTAGCAATTTTTGGTCTGGCATCTGTGCTGTGATGTGCCGGAACGTTTTCCGATTAATATGGAGAAAGAACGTTCTCAAGAACATTTCTGATACAAAACGGGCAACGTTCTCGGCAAATCTGTAGTGGATACCTACGTGCCGTGTGCCGAAAATGTTGAAATTTGTTTAGCCGTTTTGGTGTTATACGTACATAATCCATACTAATATTATAAATGCGAAAGTGTATCTGTCTGTCTGTTAACTCTTCACGCTTAAACCGCTGAATCGATTTTGATGAAATTTGGCATGGAGATAGTTTAAGATCCGAGGAAGGACATAGGATAGTTTTCATCCTGGAAATTATCCCTAAAAAGATTGAAAAGTGAGTAAGTAATTCTTGATGACTTTGTTGACCCTGTAGGAAATGTAATTATTAGACCAAAAGCACAATTGCTCTTACATTTGCTTAGGCGCTTTTAATAATCCCTCTTATTAATTAAGGTGATTAGGTGGATATGGATATGTATCGTGTTGTACGAGGTTGCTTCCATACTTCCAAGTTCGGACGTAGTCGCGGGCAAAAGCTAGTATTATTATATATGTGTACCAAATGTGTACGTGAAAACATATCAAAAATCCAGATTAACATTTGCCTTTTCAAAACTAATATATTTATATGCTCCTTTAACTCCTTAGATAATATTATCAGGTAAAACATACAATACAATACAATAAAATACAATACAAATACTCTTTATTGCACACCTCCAACATCAAGGAATATACAACACATGCTATACATTAAAATAACAGGCAGAGGTAAACAACTGGCGGTCTTATCGCTAAATAGCGATCTCTTCCAGACAACCTTTAGGTAGCGGAGTAGTTGAAAAATTAATGTTTTAAATTAGTAGGTGGTGCATAATAATAATAGGACTAAATAAACGACTACCACAAAAAACAAAAGTGATAAACATACATAAATAAAAACATAGTAAGTGATGTTAGCAAATATTTATGCTCGTATTTGCTATGAATTTAATGAGTGGAAATGTTAGTTTGCGCACTCTCACACAATCCCTATGTATATACGATTGTATTGCATCTGTGGAGAAGTACGGGTTAGAATGGATAGTGTTTCGTCATCTTTAGCACAGCTGTGACAGGTGTATCTTTGCTCTGTCTCTTTTTATTTACCCACGACGCCCAGTGATTTGTCTGTTGCATTACTACTATGATTTGACATTATTATTGTAAATTGTATTTTCTATTAAGTATTTTAAAATCTGACATTTAAAAGAGCTCTTGTAGCCTACTAGCAGAATATAGTATTGAATTTTGAATTTTCGACGGTCGACCCGGAGCAGACTAAGAAAACGGGGACGGCACTACAGTATTGCCACTTTTTAATTTCTACTCCTTTTGGTCAGACTGTAATTATGTGTTCGTGGTTAGAGGCTGTTAGTGAGTATATTATTATTTTCCTAGAAAATCGATTTCTATGTAGTTTTTCGCATTAAGCGGTTATTATTTCAGAGCAGATTCTTATACATGTATGTTTTACGGTAGTAACTAGGCTACCACGGGCCGCGTCAGTAACCAAACTGGTTGACGCTGCAGGACAAAATATTTAGCCATTTTCAATTTAATATCCGGTGTGGGGTTTTTAATATTTTATTTTGTAGCTTGTACGAGAAAGACGATTCCAGCTGTCTCGTGACAAGCAACCATGTGGGTTAGTCAAGGCCATTCTGTCTGCACGAATTAAGTAGGTAGTCGTCAATAAAGACCACCAAAAAATTTCATGTAAAATTGGCGGCCAAGACTCACATGCTCATAACGCTTTCGCTGTAAAAAAAATATCAGATCCCAGGAAAAGCCAAGCCTCTAAGCCCTGACTTTACTAACCCTTAGCCATGGTTTCAAAAATATGGCTTGGCCGTTTCATAGCCACTAGATTGTTTTTGGTAACTACGGCTACCTGTCACCGCTCTTATTTTATTACATAAATAGAGTCCAACTCAAAATTCGAAGCAATTGATTGGATAGAGTACAGTAAATAAGTTCAACGGACCGTCTGGCCCATATGGTATCAAGAAATTAAGTTTATGTATTCATGATAATATTGATAATATATATAATCTTCCTGACCATATGGGCCGGACAGTCCGATAGACTTCTTTACGGTACTCTATGAAACGGCCAAGCCATACTTGTTTGTAAGTATGTAGTTGTATGTGTCTTTGCGGCCTAATTACGTTAACACGGTATAAAGAATTTCAATTAGTTTTGATACACGAATAGCCAAGTATCCTAGACTGTTTTCAAGAAGAGAGTTTTATGACATGTGACCGAAGTCACAAGCGACTATATATGTATAGAACAAAAAGATCTTAATAGTGTTCAAAAAGTAGTATAGGTACAGCCAGCTTCATAACTAGCTGGCAATTTCAGTAAGAAATTTAACATAAGTCAATAGTAAAATTGTCAGGAAGTTTAGCTGCTGACCGTACATAAAAATTAACGAACACACGCGTCTTGTTGGGGTATAGAGCATAGATAAGAGTTTATTACTGGTAAGTATAGACTGTATAGAGCATTTAGTTATATCAAAGGGAAATACATTTTATGATTAATTGGATGTCAGGTCACAAGAATTTACTAGCTGTAGTTATATGTATATCCTAACAAGCTGCGGTTTTGCCCTAGGGTTGCCATATGGTCCCGACCAGCGGCGGGAATAGATGGGATTCTCCCGAATTTATGTATGTCCTCCCGACTCCCGACGATGCAAAAATCTCCCGAAAAACAACTTTATTTTATTAATCTATAATTTTAAAAGGCAGTACCACTGCTAATTTTTCCATAAATAAATTACGTTATAACTTAATTTTTATTTCTTTCTATTGGCATCGATTGACGTTGTTTTTAATATATTTACTTTAATGTTTGAATTTTGTTTCTCCCGACCAAAGTCACATAATCCCTAAAAAAAATGTTATTTCTCCCGATAATAGAGTAATTATTTTTGGCAACCCTATTTTGCCCTAAGATATTGACGCTACAGACCGTTTTTATATGGCAATAATAATTGTGCATACGTTATATGTATATGCATTACTAGTTTCGCCGCGCGGTGTTCCCCGCTCATCCCACGGGTACACTACATTTTTCGGGAAAGTAGCCTATGTGTTAATCCAGGGTGTCAGCTACCTTTCCTCAAAAAAAAATATCAAAATTGGTCAAGCCGTTTGAGCGTGAAGAAGCAACAAATATACACGCAAGCGTTCTCCTTTATAATATTAGTGTGATATAAAAATAAAATTAAAAATTTTAAAAACCCCCGACATGACAACCTGTAAAAAGAAAGAATTAAAATCTACGAAATGTGCCTTTACAATGAACAGTAGAAAAAGAATCCAAGCTTCGTTGCGTTCGGGGGACCGCTAAGTACCTAACCTAAGTGAAATGAAATATATTTTTCAACGCAAAATTGTAAGTACGTATGCATTTATTTGGGGCTTCCCACTTTACGATTTTAAATACATTGCATTTCATTTACTTAGCGGTCCCCCGACGCAACGAAGCTTGGATTCTTTTTCTACTGTTCATTCTAAAGGCACATTTCGTAGATTTTAATTCTTTCTTTTTACAGGTTGTCATGTCAGGGGTTTTAAAAAATTTTAATTTTATTTTATTGCATATTTTTTAAACAAACAATCTTTTTCCCGGAATTTTCTACATTTAACACTTTTTTGGTTTTACACCGTTTATGGTCCATAGTTTCCAGTCTTTCCTCGAGCTTGATCCTTGACTATGTGTACGACAACAGAATCCCAAGCCAGAGTGGTAACAAAGCCGTCTTCTCTAAGATTGAAATAAGGATATATTTTGTTTTAAATAGCTTTAGGCAACATTCTGGGAAAAAATCGTTTAAGTAAAATTAGTTAATGCTTATAATGACAAATTGGCTAGAGTTATTAGCCAAGACAATCAAAATATATAATTTAAATGCACTGGATGAGTTGAAAGAACCTGCTACTTATGGCCTAAAACAGAATCAGGTCTCCATTCTACAGGATCCAAATAGTACGGGTGGCTTACTTAGCTCCATAAAAATTGCAGTTGATGCTAGGTAACTTGACTTAGTTTTGAAAGACCTAATCATCGATAACCCACACCATAGGGTAAACCGTAAAAAAAATTACATCCTCACTTTTTTACGTGTAAGGCAGGTACACAAAACAAAGTTTTTAATAATTTTTTCTACCACTATGTCTCTGAGCTAATCCGTAGACAGACGGACGGACGGACATGGTGAAACTATAAAGGTTTCTTGTTGACTACAGAATCCTAAAAACCTGTTATTCACTTAGGCGAGTACTTTTGCTAAAGCTTACGTGTCCTTTAGTCGCGTTAAAATCTTGCAAGGTGTTGCTATTTGTGACCTCAATCAAAGGAACCTGTTCAATAGTCCTAATGACAATTCAGCTTTAGCAGAATTGTAGAACTTAGAAACAGTGACCCAGTATTGTGACAGAAATTAAAAAAGTTTTTCTGAGACTCGGTTTAATATCGACTGTACTTTCTTTCACAAACGTTAATTGCTCATCAAGAACAATCAGACGAGCCCAAACACCATGGGTTTATTCTGTGCTGTTAAGGAGTTCCTACGACTATCTTTAGCTGCATGGTACCAAATTATTGTACTGTCAAAATTTTATTAAATTGTTGATTATGCTAATAAAACTTAACATTTAACCAACTTTTGAAATTCTTGGCTTAGATCCTTTCACAACTAGATGGCAGGGCTGTATTTACCCCTAGGCCCACAAGGCCCGGGCCTAGGAGCCCAGCTAGTCTAGGGACCCAGGCTGAGAACTCTTTGGTTTGTGGGAGAGCCATACTCACGCCGAAAAATGTACGGGCAGCGGCATTTAATGCGTGGAAATTGGCGGAAATCAAAGGTGAACAAGCAGCATATAATTCCATTAAAACTGTTTTGGATGAAGGCAACGTCACAACATCGCCCGGGGGAGTTCCTAAACTCATTGAGCGCTTCAGGACTCCCAGCACACACATTAACCCTGGAAGTTGGAGTTCCGATCATGCTTCTACGGAATTTGTCACCCCCGAAGTTTGCAACGGAACCCGGTTACAAGTAGTGCAGATGCAGCGAAACCTCATCGAGGCGCAGATTCTGACAGGGTGCGGCGCCGGGCGGATCTGGACAGGACTACAGTCGACTATCGTATCCATCTGTTAACTTTACTTAAACTTCTGCCTCCGGGGGATAGGGAGAGAAATTAGGGGTGAATTAGACGCAGGTGGAGCCGCGGGCAAAGCTAGTAAATTGCAACGCAGTAAGTTAGGGTTACAAGGTTACAGCCGTAATACTTATAACGTTTGTTAGAAGTTATTTATGATTTCACTCATTTTTCTTAATATTTTGGGTAAAACCCGGTTTATGAGTTGGAAACCCGGGTTTTTACCCGACTCCAAATGTAGTCGGGTACCCGGGTTGCATTCCCTAGACCCAGTCCCAGACGCAGGACTTATACCATAATAATGTTCTCCTTAAAAGGGAGGGGGTCCCAAATGCCAAGTGCCTAGGGGCCCTGGCCCTCTTAGTCCAGCCCTGCTAGATGATTATCATGAGATCTTCACTTAGTGAGTGATAAGGAAAATGCTAATAAAACTTAACATTTATTCAGCGTTTGGAATTATTGGCTTCAATATTGGCTGAGATCCATTAACAACTACCTGGTTATCATGAGACCTTCATTTAGTAAGTGATATAGAAAATGCTAATAATACTTAACATTTAACCAAAATTTGGAATCCTTGGCTTCAATGTTGGCTGAGATCCATTAACAACTACCTGGTTATCATGAGACCTTCATTTAGTAAGTGATATAGAAAATGCTAATAATATAGCTGGTCACCACGAGACCTTCATTTATTGGGTGATATAGAAAATGCTAATAAAACTTATCATTTATCCAAAATTTGGAATCCTTGGCTTCAATGTTGGCTGAGATCCATTAACAACTACCTGGTCACCATGAGACCTTCATTTAGTAAGTCATATAGAAAATGCTAATAATGCTTAACATTTAACCAAAATTTGGAATCCTTGGATTCAATATTAGCTGAAATCCATTAACAACTAGCTGGTCATCATGAGACCTTCATTTATTGGGTGATATAGAAAATGCTAATAAAACTTAACATTTATCCAAAATTTGGAATCCTTGGCTTCAATATTGGCTGAGATCCATTAACAACTACCTGGTCATCGTGAGATCCTCATTTAGTGAGTGATATAGAAAATGCTAATAATACTAAACATTTAACCAAAATTTGGAATCCTTGGCTTGAATACGGCTGAGATCTTGTCACTTGTTCCAATTATAGCTGAATATCTTGGAAACTACTGGTCCTACTTCCACCAAACATAGCTAAGAACCATCTCGACGGAAAAGTCTTTCGATTAAAAAAAACCGCACTTAAATTGGTCCATCCGCTTGGGCGCTACAATGCCACAGACAGACACACAGATACACAGATACACAGATACACATGTTAAACTTATAACACCCCTCTTTTTTTCGTCGGGGGTTAAAAATGTCAATAGATAATGTCATCGACCAAATTCAAAATATTGTTAACCGGAATACTGCCCAATCCTTCGTTCTTCTTTTGAAATAAATACGGAATCGAATTGAAAACACACTTGACCTTCATCACTGATAGTTTTTTCTTTATTATGCAAAAACAACTTGTTTGCGGAATATTTCCGCAATATGGCGTGGTCTAAATTCCAAGTTGTTGGGCTATTATATCTTAAATGCATTGTAATTACAGGGAATACCATATTTATTTTTTAATGTCTATAAATTTAATCAAGCACGGTTAATGAGAAATATTCTGATCCTTTTCTAACTTGTAGTTACTTGCTTATATACAAAGGACATAGTGCATATTTGCTTTATATCGTTCGATACTGTTCTAATCTAAACAGACTTTTGAGTGGCGTGTTGCCTGGTTAAAAAAAAAGTATTTCCTTTGCTGTAAATAATTTGTTTGATAGGATGCATGCCTCTCTTCGTTTGTCGGTACGTCTAGAGTATTTTCAACCGATTCAAAAAAGGAGAGATCCTCAAGTCAGTCAACGTACTTATGATTCTTTTCAGGGTTCCGTACCCAAAGGGTAAAACCGGGACCTTATTACCACGTTCGCGGACGGGCATTCTATGGCATTCGAATTTTGAGTACCTCTTGTGACGCGCATTCTATAGCAGTCTTTAATCGAGCCTCTTTCCTGAACGCAAATGCTAAAGAATGCGCTTTGCCATAGTGACAACGTGTACATTAACATTTACTGTCAATTTCTCTGCCATCCGGGTACGCTTACTGTCACATTACTTGCTTTTCGCACACTGACAAGTTGACATGTGTTGCCGACAATCGTACAGCAAATATCTTGGAATTATACGATTCTTGGTTCACCATTCAACTGCTAACATAGTGAAGAGTATTGTAGCTTCATCGCAGTGTAAAAAAGTGCTTTTAATTTGAGTTACATGCCTCCAAAGAAGGTTCTCGCTCGAGCCCGACCGCCGACTCGGTGGCGCCATACCACACCTCGGACAATGGCGATCAAATGTATGAAAGAAACGCGTTGCTACGCACACAGTCTAAGCTCGTGTAGGTGAACGCGTACCATGCTTGTGTGAGTGAGATAAGACATACTAGGGTTGCCGCCATTTTGAACGCACGAGTCGGGAACGCAATGTGCAGCAATATGAGATGATCTTGTAATAGCGGCGTCGAATTAATTTTGTGTGCTTATAATTAAACTAATGTTAAAGTACGATTTCTAATTCCGCCCGCGTTCAAATTCGATAACCTCAATGACTAAAAACTCATTGCGCGAATTAGGAAGAAATAAGAATCATATAACGCTGTAAGGTAGGTATCTAAGCTCGATTTATACAAATAGTTTCCTATTTTGAATCAGTATAAACGAAGTAACTAAATTTTTGTAAGGAGATTCAGGCCACCAAAATATTACGTAAGTTGAAAACATGATTTTTTGTTCATATATATATATTGTGTTGTTTTCAGTGTGATCTGATAGGTTTAGGTCGAAAACGGATAGGGAAAAAAAATACTAAACATAAGTACCTATTGTAAGTTGGTTTTCTACTAAAACATAAAACCCTTTGAAAATAACTGGGTACTTATGTACTAGCCTTGATTCATCCAATGGGAATCTGTATTAGAACTTTCTTTTATGTTTGTTGTTTATAGAGCTTAAACAACCGTACACAGCACAACACACGCCCATTACAAAAGTATTTGTTTAATATTTGAATATTATCGTGGCCTTCGCTCTGCGCACCGTGTCGTCGCGTCCTTGCCAGCCGGTAACTGCGAGGTAACCGAGCGCGGGTGGGCGGCACTTTCGGTGGGAGGCAGGGAGTTCCATACTGTACGTTAGTACTCTTTATTATACTCTGGCCATACAGACTGCACCTGACCTATACAGACTTCACCGTCACTGCCTTTACCACGAAAATCATTAGATCAACGAAAGGCTCGTCCAATACGAGTTTTTAAGCCTACGATAGTGAGAAGTTACTGAAAATTTCGAAGAGGTGACCGAGGAGTCATCGGAGCATCAAATTAGCGTTGAAGACTCAAAAACATCTACCCAATGATCAAGAGAAGAGTCAAAAGTGTAATCAACGATACCGGTGAATCTGATCAAGACCCTACGAAGACTATATGCCAAACTCGTCTGGTGCGTCGTCTGAAAGTAACAAGAAAGACTCAAATAGAATAGGCGTGAGTGACAAACCCGTTGATAACTATAAGGCCTGTAATCAACGCCTATATTCATTTTCGCTATCACATTATAAGCGTAGCAGGCAGCTGCTATAACATTCAATGCCATAAATGTACCACGAGCTAGCTAAGCCATGTGGCAGAACTGCTATGGAAGTATAATGCTACCTATAGCATTTGTTGTCACATAAGGTAGTATAAAAACGTATCATATTTGACGCAACTGGTATAGCATTCGACTTGCATAGTGTTCACTGTCACATATAAATTGTACTCAGTCTTACAATTATGACGAAACTGCTATAACAGTTTCAAATATTCCATACAAAATTTTAGTGTCAAACAGGTGTGTCTTACTGTCCGCGAACGTGTTACTAATCCTCCGCTGTCCCGTCTGTCTGTCTGTCCGTCATCAGGCTCTCATGAACCGTGATAGCTAGACAGTTGAAATTTTCACAGAATAACTATGATGTATTTCTGTTGCCGCTAAACAAACATATACTACAACAGAATAAAAAAAATATTAAAGGGGGCTCCCATACAACAAACGCCATCGGTTGCCTTGACTTTGCACCTTATTTGTATCCGGCGCCATACATACTTGGTGCAAACTTATCTTAACCTGGCCAGTTAAGATTAATATGTAAAAGTATTTCGAAATCTTCTTTAATAAAACAATCTATATAATTATTAGACTTGCTCACTAAATTTCACGAACCAGATGAGACCTCTAGGTGAGAACAGCCGGGAGTAGTCAGTTACCTAAGAAATGTAGGTAATGTTACATATTATTTTACTTTATCTTCATACCGAAGTTTTTTCGTTTCGCGTTTGTTTCGAAACCATCTTGGTCTACCAATCGAGCATATTTACTTAAACACACGTTTAAAACATTAACCAAATAAACTATTTAATACCCTGCCTTTATCTCCACGTCCGCCGGTCATTAGCCCCTTACTGCAACTTGCTATAACATAATACTCTTGTCAATTCTGTTCGCTGCAGATTACTACTTAGTTTAGTATACATTTATCTAGCTTACGTGAGTCGCAGACATATTAAGTAGAGGAAACGGTTATGGGTACCTACGTCGATAAATTCGAGTGTCTACACTCTAGAGGTACAGCTCTACAATCTCAACATGCTTCGTTTTATTCTGAAGAACTACACCATGGCTTCAAAAGAACTAACCTAGTTAAAACCATATAGGTAGGGGAAGGTAAATTATATCACATTCTAAGAAACGCCGCACTTCCTCATCAGACAAATTCCCTGACGATAGATTTAATTATAATCGTTTCCGTCGCAGTTGGTGGTTTCATTGGACTTTCTCTCCCTTCAGACAGAGTGAAAAAGTGGGTTGATAATGTGATAGAAAATTTAACATTCAACTTGTTAAACATTATGCAAGAGGTTTCACTAAAGTTGCCAAGCGGTGAAGCAAGCATCAAGTCCGTGACGCCACAACAAAAAAATAAAAAAGTGAATTAAAGGACGTTGGCGCCAGTAGAAACATTTTCTGATGTCATACAGGATGGAACTGATCGAGGGACTTTTAAGCAAACAGGGAATCGTTCACACTGAGTACTTAATTGTTTACTAATGAACTATAGAAATATTTCTCTATCCATTTCTGAGATAGAGTTTGTTAAACATTAGTGTGAAAATCTGCACATCGCACCTTTAGTGACCTAATTCAAAATCTTGAAGTTTTAGCATTAGATCTCTTTAATTCTAAATATATAATAAAAAATTGAAGTCGACAATTTTGAATTAGGTCACGTTAATTCTAAAGGTGCGACATATCAACCCTAGCATATTTTGAACACCGCTTAAGTTAAAGACAGGTGTCATTTAAATAGGATAGGGTTGTCACTAAATATTAAAATATTTTATTTAGATGACAATTTTTCATTTTTCAATTCAGCTTTACAATTATAATAGGTCGATTGTAGATCACGCTATCCTGTCAGCTCAGTCTTTAGAAATGTTCCACCCTGTATATCACGACTGCGGCGGTCCAAATCAAAAGGTACGTCAATGTAGAGGGAGGGTGAATATGGATAAAAACTTGCCGTGGTTAACATTATTAGGACGCGATGAATATTTTTTTAAAGACAAAAGCCTTCACCTAGCAGGAGAAGAGGGGAAGTCAAATCAGTTTTGGCCACAGCTCACTAAAGCGACTATGCATTCACTAGGACGTATGACTAGAATGCCATAGGACTAGAATGTGCAAGCTATGGAGCCATGCTCGGAGTTTCTCTAAAATACAAAATCCAGAACCAGAGGATATCCTTCGGAGAACAAAGTGACTGACATAGTACTGATGATAAGATAAGCAAGCTAAAGGGCATATTTGTCGAAGAGCTGAAGGCCAATGGAATAGACGAGTTCTGGAGTGGAGACCATGAACGATTGGCTCCGCTGAAAAAATGGTACGGTAATGGTAGTGGATGACCGGGTATGGTGGCGCAAACTAGGAAAGACTGGCAGTGGAAGACTGACTATTTATTCATGGCTATAAATAGTTTAGGAAAATCGACTGGTTTCAGAGCTATTTCTTTGATGTCACTTTTTTGGTTGTATGTAAATTATGCAGATGGAAGAGCGGGATCTCGAGCCACAAGTATTATTTAATGCTTACTAGGAGGTTCCAACCTTTAATTTCATTGTTAAAAAAACACTATACAGTATTTTTTTTTGATGTTGATTTCATTGTGCGAACAATCTGGATATTATAAATAAAACAAACTCTTGAAGTTACTTCAGGTATTGCGGATTAACTAAGTTCGTAAAGACACATTAGGTGATGCCTCTCAGATTGTACATCGTACATCTTTAAAGGCTGGGGTAACTCCTTACAATATAAATGCCATATGCTTGTTTATCACCATCATAATAGAAATAAAAAAAGAAGCAGAACATAGGTCGAGATGTGAATGACCTGATTAAACTAATATCACAGACAAACCTTGAAAAAAATTGAATCCAAATGGAACTTAAAACATACTTGCTCAGGCAAGAAAATGACACTTTAAATCTTAATTAAATCAATTAAAACTTAGAAAAGATTTTATTTTCTTAACACTTTAAAAGGCCCTCTCAGCTAAAACAAGTAAAAAACATTTCTCCTGTCACAAGTTCGTGAAATGAAGTGAAGTTTCCTCGACGACATTTTAAGTGGCCAAGTGGCTAGAAGACGGAGTCATGTTTAAAATTTTCTAATGTCCAGAAACTTAATATTGTGAGATACTTCTATCTTCGGAAGTAGCTTCGTAAGGAGGTAACCCAATATCAAATAAAATTCTTTTGAAGATATTTTTCTCTGCGTCGCGGTTGGCGCAGTTTATGCAGTGCAACTGAACCGGTCCTGGGTTCGAATCCCGGCCGGGGCAATATTTGTGTGATGAACTCGGATATTTGTTCCTGGGTCGTGGATGTTATTAAACGATCTCATGATTTTTGGAAGACCCAAAAAAAATGGTGCTCCAGAAATTGTACATACCCTATTGAACATCAACAATATCAATATAATGTATTTGATTGACTACACTGAATTGAAAAATAGTGGCAATAAAATACAATGCAGTACTTGCGTAGGTAATAACAATAACTGTAAGGGCATTACCTACGCAATGCTAAAGTAAAGCCCTGCTTTATGCTCGCGACGCTTTTCAGACATTCAGGAAAAAGGCAGCATTTGTGTGAAAAAGCGCACACAGTCTGCCGTGAATTAAAAATAAAAACGTTTGGTCGCTTTTAAGTAAATATTAAGTCTCGAGTACCGACAGCGGCAGTTACGTGTTTAAGTTTTCGAACCTCAATCGGCTAAAAAGGAACCATTATAGGATCACTTTGTTGTCCGTCTGTCCGTCTGTCAAACCTCTTTTCTCACGGAGGTATCAAGCTGATATTAATATCCAATACTCAGGTCTGCTACCGTCGGAGCTGTATAAAATCATCATACGATACTATAGCATTTATGCTGTATTTTTTGACGCTGACAATGGAACCAAAACCCTTAGCAGGTATAGCCTAATAACAAGCGTCGGTCCGGCCCAGGGATAGTGACGCTATAAACAGCTTTCATATGGCAATAATGAGTATACGTAATATAAGTATTTGCATTATTAAACGTCGTAGCGATTTGCCAAGGATTTGTTATTAACCAAATTCTAAACATTGTTTACTGGAATGCTGCTCAATCCTTGGTTCTTCTTGCGAAATAAATACTGAATCCTTTTGAAAATAAGTTGACTTTTATCACAGCGGATAGTTTTGGCTTTATTATACAAAAAAGACATGAAATTTGCGGAATATGTGGTGCGAAGTCCTGTTTCCTCTTTGTTTACCATCAGATATATTCACCGAATTTCAATGTTATTTACCAAAAAAAATCCGTTTCCCGTAAAATAAATTAGTCCCACAAAAATCCGCAATATGGCGTCGTAGGCTGAAATACCCTGTTGAGCTACATAATGGAAACACACATTTGTGCACACACAGCTAACTCAAACATCAAACTTTCACAAACTTGCGAAGGTAAAATAAAAATGGGGGCCGTAACAAAATTAGCTTTATCGTAATTTTGTCGCGCAACAATTTTCCAACGGGACAACGATCATTAGTACTTCAAAGCAATTTGACCTCATTTATTCAACACCAAGTAAAATGGTGTCGTGTAAACTGAAGATTTACGATGAAGTCATTACGTTTTATGGGCCATAATTGATAGAGATAACATCTTGGGCTACTGAAATTGCAAGGTAAGGTTTCAAGAACATTGAACTCAAGACGCACGTTTAGTGTAAAGAAGTTGCCGGCGCTACGCCCTTTTTTCCAAAAGACGCTAGCGACATGGAAAACGTATCACTTTGCGTCCTTGTGCGCTGTGGAAACGGTAAATGACTCGTGTCGCAGTTATTAATTATGTATTTTTATAGTCAAGTGGCATGCAAGCGGTCTTTCATGTTTTACACAAATATTTTTTTACGTTGTTCGGTGATTATTACAACAGCTTTCAGGGGAGTGCTGTAAGCAATGACTGCGGTGTTCGTGATTTTAGATGTAATTAAACATAAACTGGCGTTTTAGTAGGTACTTATGATATATTGTGGTATTAGGTAAATATTTGTAGAAACTGATCTAAAGAAAGAAAGAAACATTTATTGCCACATCAAAAAATAAAATAGGTACATGGATTAAACAATAACAGCATTTTCAATACATTGTCCACCCAAATTATTCCGTGTGACAAAAGGAGCGGACTCAGTATGTGCATGTGTGTATTCCGAGCTGGGTACCTACTTGTTTAATCAAACAATTAAAGCGATAGCCTATGGCATAGTCGCATTGATTATATAATTCATAAATTAAATCAGTATAACTGCATCTTTGTATCTGTATCATAAATCACGTGTAATTGATTTGCATTCCTTTGAATGGTACGTTGGATCTTTTTAGAAGTACCTAATTAATACGAGTATGTTTGTCGTTACGTATTTTTCAGTACATATTTACTTGATTGACATAATCTTCATATCGCAGAAATGGCAAGTGCAAGCCCTTTGAGCAATGTAATTTTTTTGTCAAATTGAAAAACCAATTTTTAACAAAAAGAACCGATTTAAAAAAAAAACCTGAAAAACCACAAATAGTCGGTGGCAAACCTCACGTAACTTGCGGGTGACGTAAAGATCGGGTTATTTTTGCCTTTTCAGTTTTTTTAAAGAGGGCTCCTTTTTTGTTATTGATATAACTACTCGTAACAAGATATACCAGGATATGGCAAGGCCTCGTCGAATTGTTGCCTGGGCTCCTGAAATGTTCCGACAGATGAAATAACCGTTATATTTGACAGATTGAAGTCATCCACTATTCAGTAAACGTTCAAGCAATAGTCAATAGTCATTTATTCAATAAACAATATAAATTGTGTTTGAAATAGTGGTATATATACAAATTAATTAATATCTTAAGAATAGTACAATAAAATTAACAATTTGGCACTTTACATGAAAATCAAACTATTTATATCACAAAGAAGAAGATTACCTAAATTAAAAATTATGTCACAAAATAGGTATATCACAAAAAATCTTATTTCGTAAATTAGTATATAAGTGTAATATAATCAATTTCCAATACTTATTATTGTTTCAGGACTTGGAGGCCGCGATGAGTTCATTTGGTGCATAATACAAAGTTCTGGTACATAGTTGGTTCTAGACTTAAAGGTAAAATGAAGCCCATAACGAGCCTTTTCTTATGCTTTGACTGTAGTGTACCTACATCAATTTATTTTTGTTATTTAGTCTTTTGAGCTTATATTATACAGAATCGTTTATAGATTTTAACGTCATGCAATAGAAAATATTTGCACATCAGATTTTGGTTTTTTTGTCTATGAACGTGACCTCTATTGGAATAACTCCATACTTCACTTTGGGAGACTATTTTAATTAATTGCTGCAATTCGATGTTCCGCTGAAAATATTTCCTATATATTTACTAATCATTATTCCTAAGTTAGCGAAGTGCTCTATTTATGATGAGTTCAGTTGACGCATAACAAAAATTTCTGGTACATAGTTGGTTTGGTTCTGGCTAACTAGACTTAAAGGTGAAACGACGCCCACAAGTTATCTAACGAGTTTTTCTTATACTTCGACTGTAATGTACTTATATCAATTTTTTTCGGAGTTTGCTCTTTTCAGCTTATTTTAGGCTAAAGGCTATTTTTGTCACCCTCCCAGACCGTAGGTACCTATTTGTCATAAAAGCGTTTTTGAGTCACCCTTTTAAGCTGACTGTATTTTCTCACACAAAGGTTACGAGTAATTGCTCGTCCAGACCAATTCTGTCGGGAATGGCCGGCAATTTCACGTGTGTGCGGCGGCATGTTTCGAACTCGTACTCATCGTCCTTCATCAGGGACTTCTACGTCACTGTGACGAAGTTACCTCGCAGCAGTCCCTGGTAAAGAGCTCCATACGAGTTCGAAAAATGTGGGGCCATTCCTGGCAATTCACGTGAGTGTAAACCGCTTAATACAATAATTCAATATTTCGCACGAAAGTCTTAATAAGATTACCAATTAAATGACCAAACACGATAGGTTTATCTTGTGCTGTTTAGGAGTACGGCCATCTTCCGTCTCCATCAAATCACATCCAAGACCCCAAACTATTGTATTGTTACATAAACTACATATTATAGGTACATGACAGCTTCATTTTGATACTACAATTAGAAATTTACTTTCATGATTTGATTACATTGTTAGTTTTATAAATATTGAAACAATGGTAAATTATGAAAGAAAAATGTGATGTAATCCACTGCAATGTGCGTGTAAACACACACCCAAGGGTAAGGCTAATGCACCTAAGCACTATATACACATATGAGGCAGAGGGGCGTTCAGTAGCGTAGAATTATGGAATCAAAGATTTGGTGTGATTAATGTAACTAACGATGTGATAGCTCAGTTGAGAGAGCACTACGAAAACGTAGGGTCACAGCTTTGAGTTCTGCTTACATTCAACATTAAAACAGAATTGATAAAAAAAAGATTCTATTTGCAATACATTGTTTGTTTCAATCAAATAAACGAACAAACTTGTCACAAGTGCCGGTAATAAAAGCGCGTTATATTATCAAGCCGAGAATGGCAGCTCGAGGCTTTTGCCAATGTCAGTTGTGACAGTAATGTAATAGAGGCGCGTTTTAATTCTGCTTGATGCCAAGTTTTGAAAAAAGCACGAAGAAGCGCACAGACCATAAGAAAAAAGCGTGTTAATAAGAAGCAAGCGTAGCACCGACGTACGTCAATTTTGACATCACGAATAACTCCGCAGGATATGATTACTTGCGAGTTTACGAAGTTGCGCGTCAAGTCCCTCGTAAAGAGCAAGACGCCATTAATGTTTTAGTGTTCTTCTGTAACAACTAGTTACCTGGCCCCATAAATATATTAGCAGCCTCTCGGGCGACAAGTTTTGATGAAACTCGTGTAATATAAGCACGTGCCCTGCACACTGTAGCCGTAGCAATTTATCAATACCGACGCTTCGTGAATCAACATTTTGTGGCCGCTTAGTTACGGAGTTTGGGTTTAGGTGTTCGTGACGTCGTCGTAGCGTTAATATCTACCTTTTTAATACATATAACTGTACTTTAAAAAAAATGTTTTGAATTTTTTATCAGAGAGACGTCATTATTTCGGGTAAAATATAGAACTTTTAAATAAAGAAAGAAAGAAAATATGTATTCATTGAAAAGTAACTAAATAGCGTCAAAATCAAAAGAAATTAATAATAATTATAAAACAAACGTTGAATAAGCGATATCCGTTTAAATTCTTTTATTTATGTGACAGTCGTGGGAACCGAAGAAAGTATAGAGCTATAGGTAGTTGTTTATTTAAAATGTGACACAATTGCAGATCGACCAATGCGTGTGTACCGCTACGACTGGCTATGGCTCCCAGGAGTGCGCAGGTGCGTAGGCTAGTAGTAGGACAGGGCTTCAAAAGATGATAATTATATTCAGATAACACAAACATGTTTTCAGGCCTAATATAGAGGGTGACTTTTTAGTCGTGAATGGCACTGCCAGGGGGTGATAGAGAGAACCAAATGCCAAGTTTAAAGTATCTTATACCACCTTAGTAGGTACTCGTATAAAAGAAAAATAGAAAAACAATTTCAATGTTTTACTTCGTTATAATTCTCAATTTTAATTACTTACGTAATAAGTGGTCCGAGAATATAAAAAGCTTTCTAATCAGCGGAGGCCATTACAAAGCGACTTTAAATGCCTTTGTCGATAACAGGATCTCTTTATAGTCGCAATCAGGAGTCCTATTTCAAAAATCGTCGCGTTAACGACTTCAATTCCAATCCCGCTGATAATTCAGGCGTTACTTTGATTTTGTGATTCAATGAAGCTTGATCTTTAAAAAACTACGTGATTAGCTACTTAAAATATAAAAGCTGTAATAGTATAAAAAAAAGTAATGTAGTAAGATGTGAACATGGACATATTCTTATAGAGGTCGCTAAGGTGTAAAGCCTTTAAATAAACAATGCAAAGCTCGACACACACGGCATAAGGAATAATTCTAAAGATTATCGTTAGGGTGGTGGAATGGTTAACACGCTGGACCCGTAATCCAGAGGTACCGTGTGAAGGCTTCACAGTGAACTTCGTTGAAAATAAAAAAAAAACGGACTTCGCTACGGTCGTCAACTATTGCGTAAGTAATACGCGAATTAGTGGCAAAACGATTACTATTCTGAAAAATAATATATTTAATAAAGATTCTGTTGCCATATTTAGACATTTGCACTTAGAAACAGTTTCGCTACGCTTTTGAAGGTCATAAATATTCACACAACGCTATAATGTGACCTGAAAATGCAAAGCAATATTAAATGTAAATATTTACCCAATTATTTATATGTTTAGGCGATCCAAAAATAAAAAACGCCCTTTGGTATTTTATCAACAAAAATATAACACCGCACATCACTACACGTGTAGCTTTCAGTCAGATAACTGTTCATACTGAATCTTGGATCTTCCGCTCATTGATCATTCATTAAACGGCATAGAAGAAACTCACATCCTAGGGTACGGCTAATGCACATAAGCATTTTAAGCACATATGACACAGAGGGCGTTCCAGTAGCGTAGAATTATGGAATCAAATATTTGGTGCGATTGAAGTAACGATGTGATAGCTCAGTCGGAAGAACATTACGCCCGAAACGTAGGTTCGCTAGTTCGAATTCTGCTTACGTTGCAGTGGATCACATTACATTATTCTTTCATAATTAAACTTAGTGTCAATATTTATAAAAATAAAAATGTGGTATAAAAAGATTCTATTCAAAAAATACCATAGAAGAGTTTTATCGAAAATTGCTATCTTATAATGAGATCTACACACACCTTTAATCACGAAACCACGGAAGAGCAGCGTCACAGCAGCGTCGTGGTGCGCATGAGTGCTATGTCATAATCATACATCGGGGTTTACGGAGCACGAATGATTTAACACTACGCCGTCAGTAAGCGTATGGTCATAAATTTATACTGTGTGGACTCCATTTTTGCAACCAGGACACCATTTGAGTCGTAAAATGTAATTGGTTTGCAAAATAAATGTATCTTCTTGTAATGGGTACTTAATGAATAATCACACTAATATTGTGAAGGCGAAATTGCTTCACGCTCAAATGCTGGACTACTTTTGATAAAATTCGGTACGGAGGTAGCTGACACCCTGTATTAACTTGACACATAGGCTACTTTTTTCCCGAAACGGTTGACAAATAATCACTCTACAAGAGATGAGCCGACTAGTCGGCGGCTAGTCTAAATGCATGTACTGTACCGCATATAGGAAAAAAATAGTTGTTTGAATTTGAACCTTGACCTGTGCCAATAAGGTCTAAGTTCATATCTGCCATATATGGCTTCGTATGCTGTAAAGGTTTAAACGCGTTGATTAAAGCCAATTGATGGTAAAAATATAGGAAGCATACCAATTGTATCTATTAATAATTTCAATGCCGACTGAAATTGGTACTATCCAATTTTGTTATAGACAAGGTTTGAGGATTCACATTTTTTTTAGGTTAGTGGGTATGATGGGCGCATTTTGCTTTTATAATATTAGCATATATTAGTGAGCTGATGATTGCAATCGCTCGGCTAAAATCGACAAAAGAATAAATAAGGCAAAAAAGTTCGATTAGGTAAATCTATGGGAATCGGATCTGTGGTCATTAATTATTGATGAAGGTCTTATTTCAAATTTTCGGTGTCTGCAGTAGAGACCGTCTGACATGGGGCCTTGGACTTGGCCAAGGATTTGGATATCAGTCCACAGGTGGACCCAGGGGGTTATTGGGACCATGCTTGGTTCCATTTCCATCTCTGATCAAAGTGCGATTCAAAATGGAGGATTTAATTGATGGCCTTTGAAAGTAGAGATTAATTGACTGTACCCGCGCAGCTGAGAACTTGAGAATGGAGCCTTATAAGTCCCATTTAGAACTGAGACGTGGTTGTTCACAATGGGACTCATAAGGCGGCTTAGAGCCACGGAACGTGCAATGGTAAGAGAGGGAGGGGGGAGGGAGGGAAACGTGCTCGCTGCGTGACAGAATCAAAAAAGATATAGCTCACAGGATTGCACGGTTGAAGTGGTAATGGAGAACGGATGGCCGTTGGGCCAGAGTCCTGGAAAGGCGACCACGTATAGAAAAACACAGCTAGGGACGCCCCCGACTTGGTGAACAGATATGCATGATGATCGCACCTTGTAGCGAGCTATGGGGGAGGTCTATGTCCAGTAGTGGACGTCTGTAGCTGATAGATAGACTTGCGCAGCTACGTTTAAATAAAATTGGCTAATGCGCACTGCTACGATCGCGTGAGAACGCGTGCTTTTTTGTCTGCACAGAAAAGGAAGGTAATTGTGGTGCGTAGTAGCACGTTGGTTAGTTTTTAATGTTTAAATAAAATTGCCTAATAGGAGAAAGTTTCTATGAAAATGCTCACGGCTGGCCCCATCGTAAAATCCTCTCCAAGTTTCTTACCCGTGATTATACGAAGCAAGTGAGAGCACTAAACACATCACACCCAATAAATCTCATAGTTGAGCACTTGACGGGATTGGATAAGTTTTTACGAGGCTACAAATTGTTTGATTAACTCGGTAATGATACTTGCGACGTTAACGGTGATCCTTGAAGCCGGTGCGGATTGCGCTTAATTTATCGATGCTATTTGACATGTAGGTAAGTAATAATGTCTGTACCACGTGCCTTATGTTTTTTTTAATTGGGACGTACTTACTTTATTTGTTTATCATCGTATGAGCGTTGTGCGACCTCAATTATAGGTATATTTTGAGATTATTAAATCAGTAGAGAAATTGAGAGAGATTGAGTAGACGAACTAAAGTGACCGATAGCTCACCGGATTAGCAAATTGAAGTGGTAATGGGCAGGCCACATAGCACGCAGAGCAGATGGCCGATGGGGCCGAAAAGTGCTCGAGTGGAGACCTCGGACCAGCAAGCGCAGCGTAGGACATCCACCTACAAGATGGACAGATGACCTTATAAAGGTCGCCGGAAGGCGCTGGATGCAGGTCGCTTCCAACCGGTGTATATGGAAGTCCAAAGGGGAGGCCTATGTTCAGCAGTGGACGTCCTATGGCTGAGATGATGATGATGATGATTGAATCAGATTTATTACACACGCTGGCAAAGAAATTGCGCATTAAATTTCTCGGATTACATATTATTATATATTTTCTCATATAATAAATCAAAGCAGGGAATCAATGGATGCAGTCTGCACGCGATCGAACTTTGTGGCGAGTCATGGGGAAGGCCTATGTTCAGCAGTGGACATCTGTGGCTGATAGATATATCTTTCCTCGATAGCATACGGTATTTAGACTCATAATCTACGAAAAGTTTATTCCGACGTTAAAGAAGTTGTCTTGACATTAATTTTTGGGTGCACTTTTGTTACTATTTCTATTAAAAAAAAGCAATCCGAAATATGCGAGGATTTGAATAAAATCTAATATTTATTAAACTATAGGTATGTCACAAAAATAAATATTCGTAGATTTTGAGACTAAATATGTCTGTATACGTTAAGTTTGTTTGGTAACAATCCAAAATATTATAAATACGGTTTCAGAGAAAAATGCTTTCGATGAAATGATACGCTACTTATGAAATGAAAAACGTTTATATATAAAAGAAGGGTAAACCGTCTGTCTATCCAATCAATTGTATCAATACAATAAACGGCTGTATATTCAGTAAAGTAGTACAATTTTTTTTTCCGACTCCATACAGTGAGTGGTCACATTTTCACTTTTTAAACTTTTTCTTTGTGGAAGTTGCAGGCAAACATTAGTTCTATTCCATTTGCGAATTAAATTCAATAACGTAGAGTGAATTTAGTTTGTACTCGTTAATCTTATTTTAGGAAAGCCAGGGATTCTGCTCAAACTAACCTGATCCTACCTTCAGACTCGCATTTAGGTGTAGAATTAGAATTTGCCAGAAAGTTTATTGATGTTTAAATAAATCAATTTCTACAAAACTATATGTATATGTATTTTAACTCGAGTTTACAAACCTAGGTTACACTAACTTGAATAGACAACTTTGAGTAGGGTAAATTATTGAGAGAACGAACATGAGTAGTATAATTTGAGTGGACTTGTTTGAATACGCTATCTTGACTTGAATACTCTAGACTAATTTGAATACCTAGACTAACTTGACTAACCTAACATGAGTAACTTAACCTACTTTGAATTCAGTTACTTAAGTAGATAGAAAAAAGTGGGTATAAGTACTCGCTAAATGTTGTCCCGTCGACTGCCTGTTGGTGTACAGTTAAGGAATTTCTTCCCTTGCGCTAACACAGCTTAATCAATTTTAATGAAACTTGCATAGTTTTCCGCCAGAAGCCTTCGCCGCCACTTTGTAAGACCCCTCGTTTGGCGATGAATATTAAATGCCTGAAGTGAAGCGTTCATTAAGGATTAGGTTATGTCTAGTTAGGATTATTATCATACTTGCTTTTGCCCGCGACTTCGGTTGCATGGAATGAGTAATTTGGGTAGCTTAAGTACTGACTGGGTCCGCTGTGCTTAACTTTCATCCCCCATTTAGACGTAATTTCAACTAATTGCTTATATTTGGTAAACGCTATACGATTAAATAAGTCACATTTCACCCCTTTAAAAGATGATTTCTGGGATGAAATAGTTATTGTCACCTCACTCGCTCGGAAAACCTCCGTTTATAGGGCGAAATCTCTGCGTGCAAAAGTCTATTTTATCCGCTAGCGTGCAAAAGTCATTTGAATTTCGAACACGACGATTTTGATTCTCTGTGGTGCATGTAATTTTTTTTATATTTAAGACTCCTTCAACGCGTGACTGATTCATCAGTCGATAAATCTTCGAATAACCAATCAACGCACGCTAATAAAGGGCGATCTGGTCAGGCCGGCTAAAATCATGTACGTTTGAATACTTCTTTAAAAAAAAAAATACACCTACAATATCACGTCCAGAAACCTGGTTTGTGGTTACAGATTTTTAAGTTTTTATTTTTTCTACACTTTATTTTATGTTGAATATATATATGACGGCGGCGTCGTCGTGCTCGTATTTTTAATAAATTACCTTACACGAGAAACAGGTGTAAACAGCAGCTGCGCCTGGCCAGACCGATCAGGCCACTGTGACGTCACGACCTCTGTCGATAAATTGCCCTACCAGGGTTGGTGGGGATCTTTTTTGCTTGCGCCCTGGTCGTGTGCACTTGTTGTCCAAACCATTGAGTAGTATTGTCGTTTAATTATTAGTTACTTATGGAGATTACTGTTGTTTTAAAGTAAATATAAATTCATCATCATCATCATCGTCTCAGCCATAGGACGTCCACTGCTGAACATAGGCCTCCCCTTTGGACTTCCATATATACCGGTTGGAAGCGACCTGCATCCAGCGCCTTCCGGCGACCTTTATAAGGTCATCTGTCCATCTTGTATTGTAGGTGGACGTCCTACGCTGCGCTTGCTGGTCCGAGGTCTCCACTCGAGCACTTTTCGGCCCCATCGGCCATCTGCTCTGCGTGCTATGTGGCCTGCCCATTGCCACTTCAACTTGCTAATCCGGTGAGCTATATCGGTCACTTTAGTTCGTCTACGGATTTCCTCATTTCTGATTCGATCACGTAGAGACACCCCGAGCATAGCCCTCTCCATTGCTCGTTGAGCGACTTTGAGCTTTGAGATGAGGCCGATAGTGAAAGACCACGTTTCGGTGCCGTAAGTCATCACTGGTAACACACATTGGTTGAAGACTTTCGTCTTAAGGCACTGAGGTATGTCGGACGAAAAGACATTGCGTAGTTTCCCGAACGCTGCCCAGCCGAGTTGGATTCGGCGGTTGACCTCTTTCTCGAAGTTGGACCTACCTAATTGGACCACTTGTCCTAGGTAGATGTATGAGTCAACAACTTCGAGTACCGAGTTTTCAACAGAGACTGGGATGGGCAAAACCTTGGCATTTGACATGAGTTTCGTCTTGTCCATGTTAATTTTTAAGCCCACCCGTTTATTTATTTATCTAGAGAAACTCGATTGAGGTCATCGAGCATCATGCTGAGTTCCTCCATCGACTTTGCCATGACTACGATGTCGTCGGCAAACCGAAGGTGAGTGATGTATTCGCCATTGATGTTGATGCCAAGCCCTTGCCATTCCAGGAGCTTGAAGGCGTCTTCCATAACGGCCGTAAACAGTTTCGGGGATATAACGTCCCCCTGTCTTACGCCTCTTCTCAATGGAATGGCCTTTGTGCTCTGCTCCTTAACTCGGACCGACATGGTGGCGTTACTATACAAACACTTCAACACTTCAATGTACCGATAGTCAATATGGCATCGCTGAAGTGACTCGAGCACCGCCCATGTTTCCACCGAATCGAAGGCTTTCTCATAGTCCACAAACGCTAAGCATAATGGCAAGGTATACTCTTCAGTCTTCTGTATAACTTGCCGCAGCGTATGTATGTGGTCTATGGTACTATAGCTTCTTCGGAAACCGGCTTGTTCAGGAGGCTGGAAGTCATCAAGTCTATGTTCTAGACAGTTCGTGATGACCCTTGAAAACAACTTATAAACATGGCTTAGAAGCGTGATGGGCCTGTAGTTCTTCAATAGGCTGTTATCACCTTTCTTGAAGAACAGTACCACCTCGCCTCTATTCCATGTTTCAGGCGTTTTGCCCTCGGATAAAACGGAATTAAAGAGCTTCTGGAGGACCTTAAGTACCGGTGTTCCACCCGCTCTCAGAAGCTCTGAGGTGATTCCGTCTTCGCCCGGCGCCTTGTTGTTCTTAAGCTGCTTCAGGGCCATCCTAATCTCGTATAGACTGATGTCCGGGATGTCTTCGGTATAATGTCGGGACAGCTTGGCTCTTGGATCGCCTACCAAGCTGTCAACGGGCTTTGCGACTGAAGTGTATAACTGACCATAGAACCTCTCGATCTCGCCTAGAACCTCTGCTTTGGTCGACGCTATGCTGCCATCTTCCCGTTTCAGCTTGGTCAGCTGGCTTTGTCCAATAGACTTGTCCTTTGCGAACACTTTGGAGCCTTTGTTCTGCTCAATAGTCTCTTTAACACGGTTCGTATTAAAGAGCCGCAGATCATGTCGCAAGGACTTCGATATACGTCTATTAAGCTGCCTATATGACCTCGCGTCATCGGGAGACTGCAACTGTAGCGAGCGTCGTTCAGCCATGAGGTTTAAGGTTCGATCAGACAATTTCTGAGGTCTATCTTTACGGCGGGGTCTGAAAAACTTAGACCCTACCGTGTGGACAGTTTCCACTAGCCCGTCGTTGATCTCGTCCACTGAGACAAAGTTCTCGAGACAAGCGAAGCTGTTGGAGAGCTCGAGTTGAAAGCTCTCGGGGTTTTGAATATGGGCCCGAGTAGGTCGGAGCGTAGACTTCATCAGACTGGACCTTTCCAGTTTAACATTGATATTTTTTTTTTTAATTTATTTATTTCAAAAAAGCATGGTACACATTTTATAACAAATTTCGCCAAACACGAAGTTTATTGGCGAGTATTGCACTCACTTTTTTAACATTAGTACCATTAAACTTAACTAGGACGCCTTTTAACGAAAACGATCCAATCCACACAAAAAAGATGATGTGAGCTTTACACTCAGGGTTCAAATTTTAAATTTCGTTTTGTGCGGTTTGGATCCTAATCCTTAAAATACGTTCACTTAACCTTAAAAGTAGGTATAGGTAACTATTTGCCAGACACTTTAGATTCTTTAGAATCAAACTAAGTAGGTAGGTAGTAACCATTACAGTAAGTGTTACACTAAGACAGGGCATCTATTAGTATCTTTTTTAATCTATTCTTAAAAATACCTTTAGTGGCGCATTCATCTTCCGGAAAGATAGAATTAAATATTCTGGGTATTAAATATTCTCTTTTCCTTTTACCATAATAATTATTCGCTTTTGGTTCCGTGTAGGTATGGCGTGACGTTACTCGTAGATTTCGGGTGTACACTCGGACAGTTTTATATTCAGTTCTTTTGAATTGTTCCGTTGCTAATATATATTTAATTTTTTTGTGGATTGGAAGAATATTTAGTTTTTTATATAAATCCATGTAGTTATTACCCGCACAGCTGTTTTTGGTCTTTTTATCAACTATATTTTTTATCAGTCTAGTTTGTAGTTGTAGTATCTTATCAATATAAGTTTTGAAAGTACGCCCATAAGCAATGATTCCGTATCCAATTACCGCGTCCGCCAGTGCATGATATAACATATGTAATATTTTCTTATTGACTACTTTTTTAAAACTTATAATTTTACATAATATTGATCTAAGTTTATTGCATATCTACGTGAAGTTTCCAATTAATATTTTTATCTATAGTTAGGCCCAAATATTTATATTTATCCACTAGTTCTATTGGTTTACATTTACAATTTCGTTTTCCGTTATGTAAGCAATCGTACGTATGTCTACGTAAACTGTAAACTGGCGGTTGACTTGTTTTTATATATGGGGAGTTTATAAGCATAAATTTGGTTTTTTCTATATTTAACAGTATACCGTTGTCGCGCGACCATTTAAGTATGTTCTCAAGATCCTCCTGTATATTTTTTTGTATGTTTGAAATATTTTTATCACCATAGACTAGGCAGGTATCATCGGCATACATGTAAGTGGAGCAATTCCGTACAACATTGGTATTATTCAGTGTGCCTCTGACGATTCGATGATCACTGCCAGTCTTTACCCTATTGATCACAGACACATCACTGAAAATCCGTTTCTTGTCGGTCATGATGAAGTCAATCTCGTTTCTCGTGGAACCATCGGGACTTATCCAGGTCCATTTCCTGTGAGGCGGCTTCTGGAAGAAGGAGTTCATCATGAAGAGTTCCTCTTTCTCCAGAAAGTCGGCCAGCCTCTGTCCCCTAGGGTTCCGTTGCCCGTATCCAAATTGCCCCACTCTCAACTCATCACCGCTGTTCTTGCCCAACTTTGCATTGAAGTCCCCCATAACAACAGTGAAGTAGGTTTTGGAAGTATGTATGGCCCTACTTACGTCCTCATACATAGCCTCTACTTCCTCATCAGAATGTGACGAGGTCGGTGCGTATACCTGAATGACCTTCAACGAATATCTTTCGGATATTCTGAGTATTAGGTATACCACCCTGCTCGACACACTGTCGATGGTAGTTATGTTGTTAACGAGGGACCTGTGAACGAGAAACCCGACACTGCCTTGGGACTGTTGGGCGCCCTCCCGGTAGTATAGCAGGTTACCAGACTTCAGGGTTACGGTGTCCTCCCCCTCTCTACGGACTTCGCATAATCCTATAATGTCCCAGTGTAGCCTGCTTAGTTCCTCTTCCAGCTCGCAAATCTTTTCGTCAGTCCTCATTGTGCGTATGTTGTGTGTTACCAGGGCCAGTCGTCGTGGGGATGGGTAGCCGGATTTCGTCCGGGGATTCTTAGCACCCCCTGCTCCGCCATTACCTTGGCCGCTACCCGCGCCAGGGATAGCGGAGCTGCCGGAGACTGGGGGCCTGGTATTTGTGTTACTGTTCATAGAGGGGGTTTTGCCATACGCGCCACGCTTGGCAGGCGGGTTGGCACACGCAGTTTTTTTTTTTTTTTCATGTCTCTGGAAGACGCTGCTGCCCATCTCCCGGTATATTATTATTATTATTCCCTTAGCAGGCTTCTACTGCAACCACGGGACGATACGGTGGGGGACAATTCTAAGGCCGGTCACCCCACGGCGCAAATGCGCAAACGGCGCAATGTAAATTACGTGTGGTAAAATAAAACGTGTCACTAAGTAGACTGTTTTTCTATTCGACGAGGTAACCTTTTAACACCTATATCGGACCATCCCCGATATCAGAAGTTGGGATAGTTCCTACGGCCAATGAGCGAAAAGATGGAACACAAAGCGAAGAAAGCGGAACAGCCAAAATTTGTGGCTACTCTTCGAAATACAACGAACCTGACGGCACTAAATCAAGGAACAGGAACTACAAGCGTTTGCTTCATTAAAACTCAAAGCTAGCACCGTCACAGATACGAAACCGTATGAAAACAAATGATGTTTACTACGAACATGAACAATCCTATAGTTTACTTCGTATAAAAGAAAAATCATCGGGGCTGCAACTTACCACCTCAGCGACAAAAGCCAGCAGTCAACGACAAAATACATTGAAGTTCATTGTTTGCTTCAAGAACAGCGGGACACATCGTCAGTCGTAGCACCAGTGGAAGTGACCCAGAAGCGACAGTTAACTACGAGCAACTTGGACGTAGCGTAGGCACCATGGCCTCACCGACAGATTTTAAAATCACAGGTCAGTCGTTAACTTTTCACTACGATTCCGATATAGTGTTCACAAATAAAAGTGTAGCTAGGTTCTGGGGTAGACTTGAATTACATTTATTCAGTTTAGTGGGTATTTGTCAAAAAAAGTATTACCAGTACCCTCCAAGTAAATGTTGAATATTGCGTGATAGAAATTAATAATCATTTGGAACAAAGTTTATTGCACGTTTTTCTAACGACTGTTTTTGTAGTGATATAATATGACCGAACACGAAATGTTTCTACAGAGATTTAGTGTTGATTAATATGACCACTACACAGTTTACCTACCATTATTAAAGTTTATCATTTAAAAATTGCGCTGTGAGGGTGCATCAATCATACACAGTACTTAGTAGTAAGAGCGGCTGCGGTAATAATAATCTACCCTCTGTTCATGATTTTCCAATTGTTCTGTAGAATTGAATTTGTTTACGTTTCGAATAGTTTCTTACACAGTGTACTTTAGCTGGTGTATAGTTTAGCGCCTATAACTTCCGTAAGAACTGGTGAGCTTGAGATTTGTTTAAACGATCCTAATGATACTTTTAACTATGGTGATCGCTATAGCCTAAAATATTTAAACTGGAGACACTAAAAGATTAGGAAAATATTGGGACACAAGAATTTGAAATTGAAGTTTGATTTTTATCATTAACTAGACGTGCCCGCAGCTTCGCTCGCGTAAATGAAATATGTACTTCCTATTTGTAACACTTGAACATGTAATTTGTTTTTTTTTTATTATACTTAATGAAAAAAGGAAACTGTCATTGCAAGTTAAATAAAAGCTTTTGAAAAGGAAACTGCGTTTAGTCCTCATATTTGTATTTCCGAAATAAAATTAATTATAAGCAAAAGGGATTCAACACATTTTATATTTGTATACTTACATGGACTGGAGAGTAATACATACATGTACAAATGTTACTCAAAGCAAATCTAATAAGCCTAGCAAAGCTTAATAAACAAAAGTAAAAATAATAACCATTAATAGGCAGTGCCGCTTCAGTAACAGACAAATCCGTGGGAAAAGAATCCTCTGAAAATAGGGAACAATCTAGATCTTCTCGAGAAATAAGCAGTAAGGGTCAGAGTATAGCTGGACCGATTTTAGGACTAATTTTTTTTTGTTGGTTTGGGCTTTAATTAGATTGAATCTAGTAGGTTACGCTAAAATAAACATATTTTATTCTTTCAACTTTTTCTCTCAGATCGATATTTACCGAGATATTGGGGTTCAAATGCATAAACATATTTTGATGTAGGTACGTAATAATAGTAGACTATTTATGAGGGTCATGTAAGCAAGCATTTTGACGCTCCGCTCGCTACGCTCGCTCCGCTATACATGGTCACAAAACAAACCTAACCTAACCTACAGTTTTCGGTTTTCAACCCATGTACCATATTTTCAGACAGCATTTTTACCTTAAAAACCCCAATATCTCGGTAAATATTGATCTGAGAGAAAAAGTTTACATAACAAAACATGCTTATTATAGGATGTTTTAAGGGATACTTTAATAAAAATGAGGTGTTATTTTGACATAAATTTCACGACACCGAAATTTTTCTAAGTCCCAAAACTGGCCCACCTTTCCTATACCGCAACCCCTGAGGTCTTACTAACCCAACATTATCGCATCGCATTCTACGCACCGAGATGCAGAACAATGAGTACATTGCCTTGCAAGGATATTTTTCTTGTGTTTTTAATAATACATAATCTGTTAAATTCAAATTTAACAAAAATTAAACATGCCATCGCCATTCCTCCATCTCCCGAAACCGTGGTGGTCAATCTGAATAAAACCGTGATGGTCGATCAATCAAAATACAAATTAATAACATAATCACTTAATTTAATACTTTCAATTCTCGGCATTTTCATAACACTTTTTGCTTATTGCACAGAAAATTCGCTGACAATGACAATGCCTGCCGATGACATTTAGTTTGACAGAGAAAACAACATACGTCAAGCAAAGTGCGTAGTCATTACATTTCGAGTAAAAAACTTCGATATAACGGCGTACCAACATGACGCCAAAATTTTTGGCTACTTAAAGTACTTAAACTTAAGTCATATAGCGAAAAGAAACTTTAGGCTACTTGAACCTGAGCTATAAGAGCGAGAAGAACCGAGTATCGCCGGAAATGGTCGACGGTCGCGAAATGAAGAATTTTATGAAGATTTCTTTAGCCGATTGTGAAGGTAATACGTTGTGAAAACGGTATTTTTTACGCTCTTATTCCATTCTCATGTTTAGACAATAGATTTGAATAGTTTTTTCTGCGGTAACGTGCATCGTATTGGAGAAACGTGATCTAAAAGAACGTCGAGTTTTGTAAGGCGCCATCTCGCTTCCTCCCTAGTGCGTTATCCCGTTCTGGCATTTTCAATTTTATTATATAGATGTTTCATAATCGGTAAAGCCTTGGTAATCCAAAGGTTATCATACAAAGTAAAGTTTGTTATTAAAGGGCAAATAATGAATTTATTTAAACCTTTTCTTGCATCTACGTCGTAGATTATTTGTTCACATTAACGAATCATATTGTCAGTGTACCTAACTTTGTTAGATTGATTTGAATTTCCTTCTTTGTTGGATTTAAGGTTAGAATGATCGAGCTTTGTGATACTGTGCTTGGAGTTTTTGTTTCAGTAAAAGATACGCGAACTTAGCAGCTAACAGCGAAGCCATGAGTCGTCTGCTTCAGCTGCCGCGGTACAAGACATCAGGCAAAGAACTGCCCGAAGGCGAGCGACGGGGCGCCTTCATCCACCGGGAAGAGGGTTGACGTGTGACGCCACCACACTATACGAGGCAATCTGGTGAGGAGTTCTCATTTTATTGTGATTCAGTTGCCGAGTAATCGCTTAGTTCTGTGGCAATTGGTTGTTTAATTCAGTGACTATGTATGACATGTATCAGTCTAGCTAAAATTGTTAGTACTGTGCAGTAAATAGACTTACTGAAGCGAGCCTATTAGAAATGTTGACATGTAGTATTGTAAATTGCAAGACCATTTGCCATAAACTGGACTTCCAATCATGCGCGTACTTGCACGAAAGGTTGATGGAAATGCCCGGGAGCTATGTGCCATTTGAAGTAGACTAACACGATAGTGAAACTGATAGGGAGGTTCGCAGTTCACCTGGTCTACCGTACCAGTCACTTCACCGTTGCCATAGTCAGGTAGAAGTCGGCATCTGCTCTGAGCAGTCCGTAGATACGCGGTGCGCCGTAAGTGCTGGGCGAAGGTCGGGTCTCTCTGACAGAGACCGTAGAGTCATAGGGTTGACTCAGCGACCCGTGGGGATGTGCGTAGTGGGTAGCTAGATTAGCCCTAGGCCACGATACCTGTTTTGTCGAACGGATTTTTGTTGATTTAAATGTTTTGATTTTATCAATAAAGCGAACCATAAGGAGGTTAAATGATGGTACATGGTTCCTCATGTGTTTTCTAAGATATAAGCTGTTAATAGTTAGTATGCCTCATAACACCTAATTTACAAACCTTAAAAGGATCAGTAATGATTCAATTGGTATTGTTGTAGGATAAGATAATTCGATTTGTAATTTTTGAAATATTGCGGTTATTAAACAACTTAACTTACGGTTAACAAAAACTAACTTTGTTGCCAAAATTATTTTTGTGATAGTCTAGTTTTGGTCTATTTGATGAGAAAGAAAATTCTTTAGACTTATTATTTTGACGTGTTTTGTCAGGAGTGACCGAGAAGATACTGTTTTGGTTGTTGATTGTTTCAGAGTAACACACGAGGACGCGTGTCATCGCAGAATGGCCGTGACGGCGACGGTCATGATCAACGAAACCGGCGCGCCATTGGAAGGCGACAGTAGCGCCTCCTTGAACCAGTTTTGGCGCGGAAGACAGTCTTTTCGGTTCACTTGGCGAACGCCCACACTTGAGTTTGGGTCACCATTGATGCACTATTATTTAATAAGTTTTTGATGTGGGTCTAAGTAAGCAATGCGGAGTTGTTATTGACATGATTGAAGGGCTTTTGGCTGGACCAATCTAACAGCTATAGGGACAAAAAAGAAAGTCCGGTCTAGCTGACGAAGCTATAGCTATAGGGACAAAAAAGAAAGTCCGGTCTAGCTGACGATGTTATAGGGACAAAAAAGAAGGTCCGGTCTAGATGACGATGTTATAGGGACAAAAAAGAAGGTCCGGTCTAGATGACGATGTTATAGGGACAAAGAAGAAGGTCCGGTCTAGCAAACGAAACTATAGGTACAAAAGAGAAGATCCGGTCTAGCTAAATTTCAATAGAGAAGATGGTTTGTCATTACCACCGGCTTGAGATCCTGTTGTACATCTTATCAAGGATCAAACAAGACACAAGACTGGATACTTTGGGCCTCGAACGGTGTAAAACAAATTGGTGTTAAAAGTAGTAATATGTAGAGTTTTTGTTTAAAAGTATTTCATAGTAATAAAAAGGGCAATCTGGGAGTTTTCTTTGGCGGTTCTTTCTCCTCAGTAAGCCTTATAGTGAACCGCTGGTAGATATTTTAAATAAAATAATAAATGCTCTTCTGGCATATGTGTAACTGTCTCTACACATTAGGCCCATCTGGCATGTATGAACACCTTTATTTTAAAATAATATTTATAAAATGGGTAGTTTGCACAAATGTAAATTTGACAGAGAAAAATTGTGTTTTTCTCAGTCAACCTTTGACAACGGTATCTGTAAAGGTACTGAAACGTCAGGGAGGCTCAAATAATTAATATACGTGATATAATCCGTTTAAATTGTGACAGTCGCGGAAACCGAAGAAAACTCTACTGAAGGGTCGTTAGATCTGTAGGGCCCAATAAGCTGGCGGGCCGGTCCAGACTGAATTTGGCATTTAATCAGGATGAACGAACTGACCATTGTTTTGCCTTCCTCTTGTAAAACAGCGCGCACGAGGACGTGCGTATGTCAGCATGGCCGTGACGGCGGCGTCGTCGTGCTCGTATTTTTAACAAATTACCTTACACGAGAAACAGGTGTAAACAGCAGCTGCACCTGGCCAGACCGATCAGGCCACTGTGACGTCACGACCTCTGTCGATAAATTGCCCTACCAGGGTTGGTGGGGATCATTCTTGCTTGCGCCCTGGTCGTGTGCACTTGTTGTCCAAACCATTGAGTAGTATTGTCGTTTAATTATTAGTTACTTATGGAGATTACTGTTGTTTTAAAGTAAATGTAAACTACGTGTGGTAAAATAAAACGTGTCACTGAGTAGACTGTTTTTCTATTCGACGAGGTAACCTTTTAACACCTATATCGGACCATCCCCAATATATATTAATAGTAGGTAAGTATTTCAGTTTCATTTACATATTTTGACTAGTAAATATATTAAATACAACACAAATTTTAATATTTATTTGTTATAAAAGTTGGAACATAAGAGTGTAATTTATGAACGCACCCGAGAAAAAAATAACTAATTAAAAAGTTTTCACAATTCACGTAAACAACGTAAGTTTGTTCTGTGGAGAATACATACTGTTGTCTTACTTTATAGAAATATCGAAAACAAGAAAGTTAAGCCCAATTTATTCAATGCTTAAAGCCTGCATTAAAACGAGGATTTTACACCTTACGTATTCACATAGAGGTCGCTAAGGTGTAAAATCCTTTCAAATAAACAATGCAAAGATCGACACACAAAGCATAAGGAAAAATTCGTCAGGTCTACGTGGAGCGAGGGTAGCGAAGTGGCTAACGCGCTGGACCGGTAATCCAGAGATACCGGGTTCGATTCCCGGTCCCTTCCACCAGGTAGCTCCTTTTTCAATTTTTCTTTAAGCTTTGATTACCGAGACTATTGGCGTTTTTAAAGAAGATAAAGCCGAAATAATCTTGTTCGGATCCCATCGTCCAATAACTTCCAAAGCAAGTGTTATGGATAATACTTCCGAGTGGCCAACTAATCCTTCCCAGAATGCCATTCTCCCACGGTCAAGTAGTTTCAAATACAAATATAATATAACAGTGCTTAAGAAAAACTCGACGATAACATTATATAAACGACGATAATAATACAATTTACGGCCATATTACTTTTAATTTTTAATATTTGTTCTTCTCTCATATTTATTTGATTTGGATTTGAGTGTTTAATTAAATATGATTATTTTTATGTTTTGATTGTTTTTCTTGAATCTTGCACTTTCCTCGCTGTAGTGAGGTGAAAAGTTGTGTGTTCCGCATGGCTGCAAAATTATTTAGCTTCTCGTGTCTTGAAAGCCTCGCTACGCTCAGGAATCTATTTTTGAACCATTCGCTTATCGCTCATGGTTCAATCTTAGATTCCTTCGCTCCTTTGCATAACAATAGTTATTTGTTACGCAAGGCTGCAAAGTTGTTATTTGGCGCGAGTGTTGAAATTGAAAGCTGAGCGAGCGAAGGAATCTAAGATTGAACCATGAGCGATAAGCGAATGGTTCAAAAATAGATTCCTGAGCGTAGCGAGGCTTTCAAGACACGAGAAGCTAAATAATTTTGCAGCCATGCGGAACACACAATTTTTCACCTCACTACAGCGAGGAAAATGCAAGATTCAAGAAAAACAATTAAAACTTAAAAATAATCATATTTAATTTTGCCTTCTATTTAACATATCTAATTTAAAACATAACACACTCAAATCCAAACCAAATAAATACGAGAGAAGCACACTTATTAAAAATTAAAAGGAATATGGCCGTAATTTGTATTTCGGCTTTATCTTCTTTAAAAACGCCAATAGTTTCGGTAAAATTACTTATCGTCTCCAAATATTTATAACAAATCCTTTTTCGTTTTAATGCAGGCTTTTAGCATTGAATAAATACTTCAAATTGGGCTTAACGTTCTTGTTTTCCATATCTCTATAAAGTAAGACAACAGTATGTATTCTCCACAGAACAAATTTACGTTGTTTACGTGAATTGTGAAAACTTCCAACTTTATAATTACCTATCGGGTGCGTTCAGAAATTACACTCTAATGTTCCAACTTTTATTACAAATAAATATTAAAATTTGTGTGGTATTTAATATATTTAGTAGTCAAAATATGTAAGTGAAACTGAAATACTTACTATTAATATATAATATATAAACATATTCAACATAAAATACAGTGTAGAAAAAATAAAAACTTAAAAATCTGTAACCACAACCCAGGTTTCTGGACGTGATATTGTAGGTGTCTTTTCTTAATAAGAAGTATTCAAACGTACATATATGATTTTAACCGGCCTGGCCAGATCGCCCTTTATTAGCGTGCGTTGATTGGTTATTCGAAGATTTATCGACTGATGAAATCAGTCACGCGTTGAAGGAGTCTTAAATATAAAAAAGTTACATGCACCACAGAGAACCAAAATCGTCGTGTTCGAAATTCAAATGACTTTTGCACGCTAGCGGATAAAATAGACTTTTGCACGCAGATTTCGCTCTATAAACGGAGGTTTTCCGAGCGAGGTGAAAAGTATCTTATCTACTATACTAGAACTATATCCATACCAAAATCTTTCCTCTTCTATCTAAGTCAAGTCTTGATATTGAATTACACCCCAAGTAAAATAAATGCATTGAGTATGTCGCATGTCTTTGTATCTAAAAATTTTAGGGCAAAGAACTTGGCGCCCATATAGATCTCAATTCTTTTGTCGGCGAAGTCGACAACGTTTCATGCGAGAACTTGGCTCTAATTTAACATTTATGTTTTTGATGAGATCGATTTTTACTTCGATTACTTAATTTTATTCCCATTTTAGTGGGTTCTACTGTACTGAAATTCGATGTTGGGCACTGATATCTAAAATCCATACTAATCCATACTTCCATACTAATATGATAAATGCGAAAGTGTGTCTGTCTGTCTGTTACCTCTTCACGTTTAAACAGCTGAATCGATTTTGATGAAATTTGGCATGGAGATAGTTTAAGATCCGAGGAAGGACATAGGATAGTTTTCATCCTGGAAATTATCCCTAAAAAGATTGAAAAGTGAGTAAGTAATTCATGATGACATTGATGACCCTGTAGGAAATGTAATTATTAGACCAAAAGCACAATTGCTATTACATATGCTTAGGCGCTTTTAATAATCCCTTTTATAAATTAAGGTAATTAGGTGGATATAGATATCTATGGTGTTGTACGAGGGTGCTTCCATACTTCCAAGTTCCACGCGGACGTAGTCGCGGGCAAAAGCTAGTTAATAATAAGTAAAACTAAACGGGTTCTATGAACCGTTCCGGAAGGTACCTGGCTCAAAGGTCCATGAAATACTAGCGGAGTTGCCGCGCTGTATCGCCATTTGAGCCAAGTACTCGCCGGAACGGGGTCCACAGGTCTAGTTTAGTGATGCACTATTTGACCGTAACCGTAATGATATATATTCCTCATTGTATGGATATAAATATATAATAACCTTTTGATGGGATTGAAATTATCTTGCCATTTTGACTTTAAATTATTGGACGACGCGTTTGGCGCCGTTTGTAGACAGTAGACACCTGCCTACTGAGCCGGTGGTCTCGGGTTCGAATCCCGGCAACGGCAAATATTTGTGTGATGAACTCGAATATATGTGCTTGGGTCATGGTTGTTCTATGTATTTAAGTATATATTTAATTATATAATTACGTATATCGTCGTCTAGTACCCATAACACAAGCCTTCTTATTATCGCTAAATTACAAACGACAGAAACGAGCTACCACGACCATTCTCCCCACATGGAGGTATAAACAGGTGTAACATAACACTGCCGCTACACTAATTACCTCGATAGCAAACCACACAAGTAATTTGTCATCCATTTGACGTAATCAAATCAGAACGATGTAAGTGTACGATTTTTCAAAGTTAATTGGTTTTACCTATTTTCTCATTTCCTACAGTTCATTTATATAATGGGTACAGAAATGATGTTGTAGGGTGTTTTGTAGCGAAAACGAGTGACGCCCCTTCAGGTTAAAGGGAGCTTTTTAGGTGCAACTGGAACGCGATGATCACGGAACGATTTTTTTTAAATAAATATCGGATAACCTCACACAAATCGCTCTAGTCCCACAGTAAGCTTTTTAGTAGGCTTATGTTATGGACACTAGATAACGATAAATACACACCTACTTTCATATATAGATAAATACATTATATAAATTATAGGTAACCACAAACATTCGTTCAACACATTAGCGCCGGGATTGGAACCCAAGACCGCCGGCTCAGTAGGCAGCTGCTTTACCGCAACGCCAACTGCATCGTCAAGAAAAAAAAATATTATTATTATTATGAGCTCATTGTGTCCCACTGCTGGGCAAAGGCCTCCCCCGTTTTTTCCACTGCTCTCTATTCTGTGCTTTATCTGGCCAGTCCTTGAGGAAAAAGTCCAAGTCATCGCGCCATCGCCGACGAGGTCTGCCGCGTCCCCGTCTTGAGTTGTGTGGCGTCCACTCTGTGGTGTTTTTGGCCCACAAGTCATCCGGCATGCGGCAAACGTGGCCAGCCCAGTCCCATTTTAACTTAGCCGCCTTCCAAGCTACGTCGACTATTTGGTCGGTTTGTGAGCGCAGTGTGGTGTTCCGGATACGGTCCATCCGATTTACTCCTAATATGCTACGCTCCATAGCCCGCTGGCAAACCCCGAGTTTGTACTTCTGTGCTTCTGTCAAAGACCAAGTCTGAGCACCGTAGATGAGAACTGGAAGTTTGCACATGTCCATGAGCCTACGTTTTAGCGACAATGGTAGGTTACCCTTCATTAAATGTTTTATAGACCAATAGCTCTTCCAAATTAATGTCTCAAAATATTCAGACTCTAAATGACGCAAGAAAAAAGTCTAAGGATAAAATCTGGGATAGGACCAAAAAGTTGGATGAAATTAAGGCGTAGTTAGCGTGGAAATTAAAGCGATTGGAATAAGTTCCGTTGTGCGGCAAAAATTTACGATAAAATAAGGAACCTGAAAATAAAACCTTAAGGTATGTTATTGGAAGGTTAACTGTCATCGCACAACGAAAATTTTGATACAAATATTAATGGAGTGAGTTAAGGGGTAGTTAAGGTGGTAAACTTTTTGGTCTTTACCCATCTATGATTACAAATTTTAAATCATATATCGGCATCTTTGTTCACGTAACCTTTTTGTTTACCGTTGTCAGGAAAAAGTATCTTACAACAATCTTTGGATGATCAGCTATCCAGTCCAGCCGTTTTGGCGTGTTGCTCCCGTGGCGCGAAGATAATTCCATTAAAGAGTTATACTCGTACACAAAGTCCGACTCACTGGTAGTGAGGGTTGCCAAAAGCTGATTCAAGTCATCTCTTTAAAAAAACCGGCCAAGTGCGAGTCGGACTCGCGCACCGAGGGTTCCGTACAAACACTTTCCATCCCTAAGTGGTTAAGTTAAGTTTGCACCTGGTATGTATAGCGCCCCATATAAATTAGGTGCAAAGTTAGGTATTAATAGGTATTAAAAAAAAACTACTAACTAGATCTCGTTCAAAACAATTTTCGTTGGTAGTTTTTATAGTAATGTACATCATATGTTTTTTTTAGATTTTTCATTTTCTTATTTTAGAAGTTAGAGGGGGGGGACCAACTTTTTTCCACTTTGGAAGCTTCTGTCACGCAAACTATTCGGTTTAGAAAAAAAATGTTTTAGAAACCTCGATATCATTTTTGAAGACCTATCCATAGATACCCCACACGTATGTGTTTGATGAAAATAAAAATTTTGAGTTTCAGTTCTAAGTATGGGGAGCCCCCAATATTTATTATTATTTTTTTATTTTTGCATCAAAATCTTAATGCGGTTCACAGAATACATCTACCTACCAAGTTTCAACAGTATAGCTCTTATAGTTTCGGAAAAAAATGGCTGTGACATACGGACGGACAGACAGACACAGACAGACATGACGAATCTATAAGGGTTCCGTTTTTTGCCATTTGGCTACGGAACCCTAAAAACGGCAAGGTGAGATGACATACAATTTTTTTCAACAGGTGCTGTGCTGTGCCTGCGCCGAGCATTCTAGGTACATAATCTAGGAAGCGCGTTTACGCACACCCCAACGCCATTGTTTTCCAATTGAGTTTTCAATTGATATTAACACATTTTTTGTCAATGTATTTTTGTGAATTTAAGTTAAATGTTCCAAATAATTGACCCGAAATGGATTTAAATATTATTATGGCATGTCGTGTCGTGAAATGTAAAGGCGACTCGAGTTCATTTGGCCGTATCTGATTCAAGCACGCGCTTTTTGAATCAACCGTGCTGCAGCGCCGTGCTACCACAAGTGCTTAAATTGTTAGGTAGGTACTTACATTATTTTACGGTTTCATAACGACAATGCCTGTACTTGGTGTGTTTTTGGGTGACCAGAGCGTTTTAACCGCTCTAAGTTTCGGTATCTCGTAGATGTTTTTGAAGATTTATGTTTTGATGTGTTTTGTTTTTCAGTAGATAGATAGATAGAATAGGTACTCTTAATTGCGCATCTCAACACGAAAGAAGTACAAACACAAAAAAAAAACTTAAAACTACAATATAGAGGTAGACAGCCGGTAAAGAGCGATCTCTTCCAGACAATCTTTAAATATGTGTCTTTGTTCCTGCTATTTCATGTTACAACGCGATGTAACTAGTTAGGTATGTCAGGTATGTGTATGATAAAAGCATTTTTTTTTTTGTGACTACAACTTGAAGAAAAATAAAGAGTGTTCTGCTGTTAAGAGAAATAAAACTTTTAATTACCTACTACTTGTCGTTTGCAAAACGCGAAAAAGATCCATATTTATGTTTTAAAGTTATAAAAGAATCTTCCGTTATAACATGGCAATTTATTTTACTTCCGAAATTTCATATTATATTGTTGATTGTGTTTGATATTTGTATGCATCGGTTGTATCGCAAAACTTTTATTAGATTAATAAAATAGTTATCACGTTCGGTTATTATAAAAAAAAGTTGTAATAAAGCAGATTAAAGCAGATTAAAGGTCTATCGAAAAGTAGGATATGGCTAAAACGGGTTCACTAAATTATTTTTAATCTTCTTTTGTCCGAAGGCATCATTATTCCAATATTTCATCGTTCCTAAAATCACCTTTTCATGAATAATTTTGATATTTTTAGGGTTCCGTACCTCAATCGGAGAAAACGGAACCCTTAGGTTTAAGATCACTTTGTTATCCGTCCGTCTGTCTGTCTGTCAAGACCCTTTATCTCGAGGACGCGTGAATGTATCGAGTTGAAATTAACACCATATATACTCTAGTTTACAGTCCCATGAAGCTGTGAAAAAATTAAACTTCCACATTAACGTGAAAAAAAGATACGGTCGTTTATGTCGCCAAAACCGTACATTTCTACACACTCAAGGGAATCAAAATGATAGGGTATTTTCCGATGACCCAGAAATACATTTGTAATAAAATCATAAATAATATAGTCTTTTAAACATCATATTGAACTCGGTTGCGTTAAGTTTGCACCTCGTTTGTATGCGGCGCCATATATTTCAGGTGCAAACTTAACTCAACCAAGCCAATTAAGATGGGATAAGTCAAAGTTTGTACGGAACCCTCGGTGCGCGAGTCAGACTCGCACTTGGCCGGTTTTTTAATACAATACAATCCTAACCTAATCAACCTAACCGAATTATATTGAATAACATAATTATCTGCAGCAACAACGTATGTTTGACGAAAACTTGCTTTCGGAATCATGAAAATTCGCAATTATGATGCATTTGAATTCGAACAAATAAAACTCCGGAATATTTGAGTTCCGGCTTAAAACAATTTAATAACCGTTGCTTTTGCTAAGAAGACTTTAAAGGATAATAGTGCTCAACTAAAACGAATCCATTGTTTTCTTTAACAATGATGTGCGAATTGCGGGGTAGGTTACAGGCTACACTTGATTAAACACAAAACGGGTATTACATTTTTTTATTTACTTTTTAAAAGAACTGGAAACAAATATCAATGTTAGTGCTAATGTACGTAATGTAAATATTATTTCCGCTGCAACTGAAGAAATAACTATTGTATTTTATTACAGACTTGTCAAAGACAGTGTTTTTTATGTTATTTATTATGTACATATTTCATTACATTAGCGTAATAAAAAAACCTGCACAAACAAGTAGTTGATCATCATGAGACCCTTATTTGGTTTTGGTTTAGAAAATGCTATTAAAATTAAAAAAAAAATGATTCTAATCAGACAGACAGAAAATTAACACCCTTCAACTTTCGTCGTGCTAACGAGGGAGACTTGGTGCTAGAAAAGAATGGAGAATAATAATCTGAACGACCTAATGCAGAAGAGTTATAGTCCAATAATTCTGTTTTCTGTCTTAGTTCTGTCTCAATTTATTGGATTATGGAAATGTGTTGCATTACTGCATTGGCAGGCAAAAGTCAGTTCGTAGATGAGTATGATTTTGAATAATACGAATCTGTGAACTGACATTCCCGCCGTGGCCTGTATAGTGCTTTTCTCCAAATATGCTTGGAAATAATCACCAATCGACATTTTGAATTTAATATCGGTGCCGTGAAGTTCATTTGGTACTTATTCTTTTCAGGAATAGGAATAAAAATTCGGGTCCTAATCACATGTTTGATTTAAAACAAAATATGTTAATGAGAATTAAAATTATATGAAAACACAATAATAAAAAATATGGACGTAATTATTAATTTTGGTTAAATCAACAACTTCTAAACGCACGTTTTTATTTAGAAACCATACCATATTTTATCATTCTGGGAAGACTATAAGTTCCAAATAATGTTTATATTGATTTGGACACAATCATTTCTGTTTTATTTTTTATTTCTTTACGTTTGGTAAACTTATTAATTTTCAACTCACTCATTAAATACCATCATTATTAAAATTAAAACTTTCGTGACAAATCTCTAATAAATAACTAAGAATCATGAAAATAAATTAACCGCATAAAAGATTATTATTTAAATTGTTTGTCCGTTTTTCGGACATTCGAAATTATTCTCATCCACGAACTGACTTTTCCCTGCCTCGGCAGTAATGTACTATTAATTTATAATTTACTATGGTAACTTTTGACAAATATATACCTAATTATTACTTATGTTATATTGTTTAGTTTAACTTTTGACGATGCAAAAGTAATACTTGTGATCCAATTTGACTTTCTTTCTAATAGAAAATAGGCGGGTTGTAAGACGTCGAGTTACGGAAAACTAGTCCCTGATAACTTACTCAATTAATTACTGATGAAATTGCGAGTAGAATCTAATCTATTATTTTCCTGAAGTGTGAAAAAGATACCCATTTAGCAGAAAATCAAGAAGCTCCATGCTCTATCGTCAACATTGTCACTTATGTGTCATCACTAAATGCTTGCATTACACATAAAAAAAGGGTTTACATATTGCTAAGTAATAAATTAGTCGATGTCAATAACAAACTGAGCATTTGTTGAAACAAGTGTATTCAGCCACACGGGATCATTATAAAAGGGCGAGGTACCCTCGGTGGGGCAACAAAAGTGATTGGGAGCAACGATGTGGAAGGTATTCATGCTCTTGGGATGCGCAGCCAGTTTCGGTTTCGTCTTTTGTGACGGTAAGTACTTAGGTATTTTCAGATATTATTCCTATATCACACAGGGGCCAAACTTTATGTTTTCATGTTATTTTTGTTCGATATACAGGGTGATTCCGGGATCATGGAGCAGGAGTAAACGGGGTACTGGGGAGGGTCACACTGAGCAACTTTCACTATGGGGACAACGACGCGACGAGAACTCGAAAAAAAGCTGCTAATTAAGAGTTAATTGATACTTAATTGATTGTTAAGTATCAATTAATAGTTAATTGATAGTATTTTTTTCCGAGATTTCGTGGTTGTCCCCATAGTGAAAGTTGCTCAGTGTGACCCTCCCCAGTACCCCGTTCACTCCTGCTCCATGACCCCGGAATCACCCTGTATATGTTTAATTAAGCGATGACAACTTATTAATGTAGCAAAACATCGAGCTTTATCACAGAGCGATGTTTTTACAGTCGGTAGCAAAAATAACATGGGATTAGATAGGAATAGTTCCTAGACATCTCTCCTTTTGCTAATGATCAATGCTTGATAATGATCAATGTTAATCGAATTGGGTTGCTAGGTAGTCTAAGTCTATCCTGTAGCAAAAACACATGGCGGTCAGATACGAACTGTTCCATGGTATTTTAGTGGGACCAAGGGGGATTCACTCCGCGCCGCGTGTCACCAAATATACGTACAAAATTCGGGTCACAATTGTGACCCGGCCCGCCCATCGCTTCGCCTTTATTCGGCTAGGGTCGGCACATTCAGAGCCGACGCATCGATTATAGTTATTTATATTATTCATAATTTTTTATGACTGTTTTTATAGAATCTTTTATTTATCGACTCTATTTTTTTATGTGGAGTAATTAATTGAATTTTTCTCAATTATAAATACATTTTTCTTTCATAAACCTTTGTGTCAATATTTATTTATTTATATGATAATTTTAGTAGTTCAGTGTTCGGCTGTATTAAATATTTTCGTACGTATCTTCATCGAATGTCTCCGTAAAATGTACACATGTTTTTTCTATACAAAAGAGTATACAACGACGGTTTTCCCATTGTCATTAAGTCAGGATCTGATAACGGGATACTTATTTACGGATTTCAAGATTGGTTCAACGCATACATGTCGTGACTTTCGTTTCTTTTCGTGAGACATCCGACACAAGGGTGAGTTAAATCGGTATGTTTAAAATAATCAAAACGATCACTTTGAGGAATTCATATCAGTTGATATGACGGTAATTATGTGGACTGGAATCAATATGGATAGTTGATAGTTTTTTGCTATAGGCACCCATTTGGCCAGTCTTATTACATTGAAGAATACTAAATGATTATATCGTGTGCCCGTTTTTTTTAATACAGTGGTAAGGTCAGTTAAAACTGTTGCATCTGTTGAGATGATTTGGAACACGTATCACTATTCTACGTATCTAATTGAATCAAAAACGATTAACACAACATTATTAGGAATTTTCAGAATAACCAAATCACGAGATCATTATCATTATCGATCAGACCCGATCCATATTGTGAATACGATACCAGTTTTTATTAATGTTTTCTTATTGAATCAACAACAGCGACTGATGCAGCGACTTCAACTGGGGATGAGACTGCAACATCGGAAGCCAGATGTGGCTGTGGCAGTAAGTTACTTACATTGTTTTTTTGCTAGTAGGTCTACTGGCACATGGCACTTTTACATGCCTCATTATATCAGCATTACGTTAATGTCGCCTAGATGCGCCAAGGGTCTTACTACATGTAAGGATCTTCTATTAGTTTTTGAAGACCTTAGTCATGTAGTCTCTGTTTATTTTAGTCAGTATAATAAAAACAACCTGCAGTGTAACCGTTACAAAACAGAAATAATTATAAAATAAATAAAAAAGCATTACGCACATACCTATGCAAATATTATTCTGACATAAATATACCTGTATTTTTTTTACAGTACGGGGTTGATACCCTGTATATAAATCTACCATAAAGCCAAAGAGGGATATCGTTGGAAAGCGCAAGCGTGATTCCTTTCACGTGGTTAATATATATCAATTCCTTCCTTCCCTTTCACAGGTCATCCGCCCAGATGCGGAATGAACGAAGTTTATAACAACTGCTCAAATACGGCTTGTCGACCTTATCTATGCTCTGAACTTGGATTCCCGTTGCAGTGCGATAAGAAGTGCAAGCCAGGATGTATCTGCAAGGATGGATATGTGCGGAATGACAACGGTGTTTGCATTTGTATCAACGATTGTCCATGTAAGTACAAGAAGTATTCTTTCAACATAATCACTATGTTTCGAAGATTTTGTAATGTGGATAAATTAACACCACATTTTCTTAATTTGGTTTGGGTGAACTTGTGCTCATACTAAAGGTATTTTCTGTATTTTCAGCATGTGGCGGGGATAAAAATGCCCAATCTGGCTGCGGTAATAACTGCGGAAGGACCTGCGCTACCTATAACATTAAAGATGTGGCTTGTACACTTAGTTGCAAAATTAACGGTTGTGATTGCAGAGACGGCTTTGTCTACGATTTTAATGTGAAGGCTTGCGTCAAACCAAAGGACTGCAGTAAGTATTTTTATGTAAATAAATATCAAACTTTTATTTTGATTATGATAATAGTGACCATGGCCAATGTTGGACCAAGGAAACCAGACCAACGTGATTCATATACCGTATCAGCCGAAAGACGGCCAAAATTGGACAAAGGTCTCCCCAAGGTTCTCAACTAAGGCCGGTCATGCGTCGTCCTCATCCAACGGCTTCCCTTTATCCTGAAATTTCTGACCAGATTCTCCAACCACTACAATTTATTCTGCCATTGATTTTATTCTATGCTCTGAGGCAAAGCATTTGTTACTTAGAACTCATTGGTATATGATGACTGCTGGGATTCGAGGTCTTGCCTAACTTTCCAATTAATATTTCAGCACCTACCTGCAAAGTCAACGAACAATATTCGTCTTGCGTCAATGGCGGATGCGACACCAAAGAATGCAGCCAAATCGGCAAGTCGGTGCCTTGTGTAGAACCAGTAACATGTATTAAGGGATGCGTGTGCGTTAAAGGTTACTTGAGAGCCGCAAATGGAACGTGCGTGCCTAAGGATCAATGTCCTCGTGAGTAGACAAAATTGACTTTAATTCAGGACTTTCAAATATTCAGAATACCTATAATAACAATGATAAAGAAACTGATAACTTCATTCGCCTATTGATCACTGGGAACAAAGGGATGGCATCTGAGAAAGCTAGCTATGACGAGAAAATGCTGACCGCATCTTTAAACTTAGAACTTTCTAAATGATAATATATTTTGTTTTTATATTTTCTCAATTTGACTGTGTGTGTGAGTTTTTTTTTGGTAGATTGTTCTCGGGAACAAAATTTCTACTTATACAAGTCGGCTATTTCTTGTGATAAAGTGATTATACATTATAGTTTTCAACTTTTTTACTAGGTTTTTATTGTTACAGCAACTTGTAATGGACAAAACGAATACTTCGAAAACTGTATTCAAGGCTGTTCAAACCAGTCGTGTTCGACCATCGGTCAGATATTCCCTTGCCCCATCCAACCGCCGGGACAGTGCAAGTCTGGGTGCAGATGTAAGCCGGGCTTCTTTAGGAATGAAAAAAATGTCTGCGTTTCACAAAATGATTGCCGTATGTATCATTTTATTTTCGTATCTCTCTGTAAAAGAACGATTACTTTGAGAAATTTAGGTTTAAAGGCTGCTCCAACCAGTTTTGTTCGGATGTCGGTCAGATCTTTCACTTGCCCGAGCAATCGGCGGGACAGTGCAAGTTTGGATGCAGATGCAAGCCTTACTTCTAGAGGATTGACGTCATTATCCCACGTTTCCCAAGATGATGCCGTATGTAAAGAAAGCCAGTTAACTTTGGGTTCGATAATTTTCTCATTTAATGAAAGTTACATCATTTTTATAAATTCACCTTGGGGATTAGTAGCGTCATGTACCGTACAACTCGTACAAGTCTGGGACTTTTTATCTACTTAATCTGGCACCACTTGTTTCATGTTGCAAGTCAGTTACGCATTGTTTTATCCTGGAAGTTTTTGTTTTCTCTAAAGCCTTTAAGTTTTTAACATTGTAATGCTTAGACTTTTTCCTTTTTTAGCAAAACCAAATTGCCCTGATGGTGAAGTCTGGGAGTGGTGCCCAACCGTCAAGTGTGATGGCGATTATTGTGCCAAGACCAGAGACTCGCCCCAAACGTGCCCAGTTGGAATAGTTTGCGACAAACCACGATGCATCTGTGGCTACAACCGCAAAAGAGACTGGAAGACTGGCAAATGTATCCCAATACCTGATTGCCGTAAGTATGATGAAATAATCCTAACCTAACCAAAAATACTGAACTCTCTTACTAAGCCTTTGCTGTCCATCCGTATCCCTGAGCTGTCAAAATGGCCTTTGGCTTTATTTATTGATCTCGCTCGCACTTATGTGATTGAGAATGTTACCTTTTCTGATTTCACCAGCAACCGAATGTCATTTGAAGAAGCTCATGGCTGTAAAAGCCTCTATCTTTGAAGTCTTAGTATACAGGCATTTTCTCAGAATGCTCGAATTTGTATTCCAAATGTTAAAATACTGACAATTATATCCTCATCATAATTAGATATAAATTAAATTATTTAATATTCTACTTGCATTTAATTCAGCAAGGCCCATCCTCCATGAATTGAAAATCCAAAACACCGCCCGACATACCTCTGTATGCGAAAAGTTTAATTAATATAATATTTATATACAGTTTTTGTTCCGGTCACGTTTTACATAAATATTGAATGTAATCATCCAATTACTGAAGCTAAAGATCTTGTATGACACTGAAACAAACAAATCTCTCCACGATGAATTCACTAAATTTCTTATTTTTAGCACCATTCAAATGTGACTGCAACGAAATATACAAAGCATGCCCAGAGCAGTGTTACGAAGAAAACTGTTCTATGTACGCCAACAAGACCAAATGCATACCTCTGAAGATCGGCATCATAGCAAATTGCAGACCGCGATGCCTATGCAGGAAAGGTTACTACAGGAATAGCGGTGGTGCTTGCGTTGCACCATGTGAATGTAAGTTTTTAACTTGATTTGGGGTTTAATGGTGCAGCGTTGGGAGAACAGAAACGAAAGGACCAAAAAGCCAAAGAAAACCACTGCCAAATGATCTCCCGCCTTGTGGGTTCCATGAGAAATCGGTGTCATTGTTGCTCGTGGTGGTTACATCTCTTATTAAACGCTACTTATTCAGTTATTCCTTATTTTCAGTAAGATGTGTGATAAATGATAATAATAAATCCCAATCGACACATTTTCACAGTAGTGATGGTTTGTTTTGTTGAAATATATTTTACTAGCGTTAAATTAATTCGTTTGATTTCTGTGTCTAGTGATTTGATTAGCACGGCAAGTTTTACATTTCTAAACCAATGAAATGATTAAAATGTGCTTAAAATATTAATTCTATATTTTTTTCAATGTTCTGCTCCTAAAAACAAAATTCGATAATTTGCGGTCTTCTTTTCTCCTTCCTAAAATTGCTGAAGAATGAGAGAGATAAATAGTTTAATTTTAATTCAGCTTTCCAAAAAGCAAAGAGGTCAATTCTTATAGTGAACCTGGGGGGGTATTCGACCAATTTTAGAGATATAATGGAGATATCTCCTTTTCATCGCCATCCGTCACTTTTGACGTGTGCCTACTTGACAAGTGGCGATATCCCTAGAACATCGCAACTTCGTCAATTCGGACGCGCAAAATTTTCGCTTCCTTTGTATGTGACGGCATAAATAACAGGCGCATACTTTAAATTGATCGCGTAGTACGTGAAATTAGTCCGTTACGTTTCGTTCAAAACAGAAATTTATATACATAAATAACATTTTTGACAATCATTATCGCCTTCGTATTTCCAAAATTGAGATGAGATATGTCACTTTTAAGCTCATCGCATTTAAATGACAGTTCAATGGCGATATAACTGTTGTTTAATAGAGATTTGACGTTTGGCGATCACTCAAATGTCAATCTCGAATTAGGTCCCTGGGGGGGTATTCGACCAATTTTAGAGATATAATGGAGATCTCTACTTTTCATCGCCATCTGTCACTTTTGACGTGTGCCTACTTGACAAGTGGCGATATCGCTAGAACATCGCAACTTCGTCAATTCGGACGCGCAAAATTTTCGTTTCCTTTGTATGTGACGGCATAAATAACAGGCGCATACTTTAAATTGACCGCATAGTACGTGAAATTGGTCCGTTACGTTTTGTTCAAAACAGAAATTTATATACATGAATAACATTTTTGACAATCATTATCGCCTTCGTATTTCCAAAATTGAGATGAGATATATGTCACTTTTAAGCTCATCGCATTTAAATGACAGTTCAATGGCGATATAACTGTTATCTAATGGAGATTTGACGTTTGGAGATATCTCAAACGGCATTCTCGAATTGGGCCCCTGGCCCCTGTAGTGAAATGACATTCATTATGACGGAATGTGTCATACCTACTCTGTTGATAAAGCAGTTACTGATAACTTATACTGAGCAAGCAAAAACAGATCTCAAGGTGGACAACCTTTTCGTTCCCCGACTGTATGTACTTATCATTATTACTTCTAAATATATTTTCCAACGTTTTCCTGATCTCAACTAGATCGTCTATACGACTTGTTCTACCGCGCATATACCGCTGAAAAAAAATCTTCCCCAAGATTGCAATCTATCCAATGTTAATTTTCTTCTTTTATTATTTACAGGTTAGATACCGAATGGTAACATCACCGGCCATGGGTCGATTAGCAAGAATGCCAATAATTGATTTTTGAAGTAAATTGTCTCGTCTTGTAAAATTGCTAAATAAAAATTTCTTGCACAATCATAACAAACTATTGTTTAATTGAAATGACTACCCTGAATACTATTCACTACACGAGGAAGGCGGCTATCAGGGAAGAATAGCGGCGTGTTGTGAAGCTTGCCACCAACATCTTAAATTATAACCACGACCACTCTGCCAAGAGTGAAACCGACGAAGAAGATCCTGAATACTGCTATTAACAATCGATTTGATACAGGGGCAGTAACGCATGGTGTCCCGCTAGTCCGCGCTTTACGCCACTTGAACAATCTCCTTGCATCATCAGCCCCGGAGTGTGATGTATTTGTAAGCAGATGGGCATTGTTGTGTGATGAATGTTTGAAGTTCTGCAAGAGAATGGGTACTGCTTTAATAAGAACGTATTAGGTACTTTATTATTTATTTATCTTGCAATCAATGCGATCATGACTTCTGTTTTTATTTTTCGACTTATTATTTTCATAATCAGCTTAATTTAAAGCAAAATAAAAAAAAACAGTCATATAAAATTCAAAATTAATATAACTGTTAAACCTATACTATGTAAGTCTTTTGCTGGTGTACTACTGTAAGCATTTGTTGAATTAACATCGACGATAAAAAATAAGAATAAACAAAGTAATTAAGGAAAACCAACAATCGAATGGAATACATACTTCAATTAAATAAATACACTTGATCAATTAAAAAATAAAGTTACTTATTGTATACCTCAATAGGTAATACCTAAACGATGATTTATGCGACAATTCAAAGTGTGTGTTTGCAATTTTTTTACGACTGCCATCGTTACTTTTTTTTTCAAAAACACGTTATTATAAGAGCAGTAGTATAGGTAATTGAAATGTGATCATAAATTAAGGCCGCGCTTCCACTATTAAACAAAAAAAGTGTAACCAGTCTACCTACAAAAATAATAACTTGGCAACTAATTTAATGAACTGGCATCTATTTCCTAGCCATCGATGCCGAATTATTATTGTAGCCCCCAAGTTTGCTTATTTTAGATGTCAAGTTATTAAAAGCAAGCTAAGAAGCTTCCTGGATTTTTTTCCCGACCTGTGGTCACCACTCAAGAGCCTTTTGCCTGCAGCGTTCGTTGATTTCATTTTATTTATCATACCTACTTTACTTCATCTACAATATAAGTTAGTTGTAAAATGTGTTTTTATTTGTATTTTTTTTTTATAGTTTACTTTTTATATAAATTTATTGAAAGAAAAACATATCCTAAGAAATGAGAATACGGGGATATACATGTCAACATAAAACTCTTACATTACCCATAAAAAACATGTTTACATATTATTAAATTATTATTTACTCGTTGGCAATAACAAGCTGATCCATTTGTTGAAACAAGTGTATACAGTCATACGGAAGGTGTTATAAAAGAGCGAAGTACCCTCGGTGGGGCAACAGAAGTGTTTGGGAGCAACGATGTGGAAGGTATTCATGCTGTTGGGTTGCGCAGCCAGTTTCGGTTCCGTCTTTTGTGATGGTAAGTACTTAGGTATTCTCAAAAATTGTTCCTATTTAATACAGGGGCCAAACTTTGTTTTCATGATATTTGTTTGAATGTTTATTTTAGGGATGAGGTCTGTTTAGGTTTAAATGACAACTTGATAATCATAGCAAAACATCGGAGCCTCATCACAGGGCGATGCTCGAATTAGTGTATCGTATTGTGTAATGTGGTCCTGGTCAGTAGCAATACGAAAATGGGGTTAGATATTCATTGTTCCTCGACAACGCTCTTTTTGCTTATTATCAATGCTTGATAATGATCAATAATGTTAATCGAATTGGGTTGCTAGTCTACATAAGTCTATACTGTAGCAATAGTACATTACTGCAGACGCCGGGAAATAAGGGCTTGCCGGCTGAGTAGGTATAGACGGCCGACCGTAAGGGAGGCCGTCTAGTGATACGAAGCCGGCAAGCCCTTTTCACGGCTAAGGCATGTATAGTGCTTTTCTCAAACATATGCAATGAAATAAAAAAATACACCACTCAAAAAAACATAATTCAGCTGTTCAGCCAGTTCATGAACACAGACGCCATGTTTAAAAAAAGTATTTTTAATTTTCCCTCCAATCCCTCTACATTTTTTTTCTTTAATAAGTCCATGTGTGTAGTGTGCGAATATTAGGGCCATTATACACAACCTGATAATAAGAATCTTGGTTTCTATAATAAGTAAAATAAAGGCAGAGGATTTTTAATATTGTCTATGGTCTCTGGTGACTTACTTATAGACGGTATTTTCAGTTCGTGTGTACTAGGCATTAACACGGATATTGTTGGTCCGATGGCTGAATGGGTAGCTACTAGAAAAAATATATATATCAGCTGTTCATACAAACAGACGCCATGTTTACATTAAAATTAAAAACAAATTACTTCCCGGCTTAGGCCTTCAATTTTGTATGAAATTCCTTTACAGTTCTCTCGAATTGTTCCGCCCGAAACTTGACACTTCGAAGCCTGTTCTAACGCACGTTACGACGATATTTCATTGCATGTTTGAGAAAAAAACACATGGCGGTCACATACGAACTGTTCCAAGATATTTTAGTAGGACCAAATTCTCTTTCAGACCAATGCGGTGCTAATGAAAGATACTCGTACGTATTATGCCCTGATACTATGTGCATTCCACAAAACTGTTCCCAGCGCGGGCTCCCAGTGCCCTGCCCAATACTGGGCCCTAAAAAGGCAACTGTCCCGGCAAGCCCAAGTGCATTTGTGTCGATAATTATTTAAGAGACGACTCGACTGGTGTTTGCATACCAAGTAAAAAATGCAGTGAGTAAAAGTAACAGTTGAAACTTTAATTTTATGACAGGGAAGTAAATAATGTTAAAAATTACTGGTAAAATCTTTTTTAGAACGTTTCTTGAGACATCCGACATAAAGGTAAGTTAAATCAGTATGTTTAAAGCAATCTATGCGATCACTGAGAATTTATAAGACTGGAATTAATGTGGATAGTTGATAGTTTTTTCGGCGGCATGTCAGATAAATGTCGATCGTATTGTCCTTGAAGATATAATAATATTTCCGGTAGTTGTTCGTTATCATTATTCATCCGCAATTGCACAGACACAACCTTCGGTTTCCTCGAAGAAACCAACCGAAACGAAGCGTAGCCAGTTCACCTACGCGAGCGGATCTGCATCGGGCCCCGTCAGGGCCTTGTAGAGCCATTTGTGTAGCTCCTTGCTCTTCCATACGTACCTGCGATCATCGGTGTTAAGCCCCTTTGGCGCCTACGCCGGTTCTCGTTTGCCAAGGAGACAGAGGTGAGGCGTTTGTCAACTGCTACTACATCGCGATAAATCCCACACTCGTTGATTAGGAAATATTCCCTAAGACTACACACCTCGCAGTTATCCTTGGCGTTTAAAAAGTCATGGCCTCCACTTACGTAGGATGTACAGTCACATCAATTGATGAGCGTGTAGCGAACATCTGACGGACCCTCGGACCCAAGCTTTGAAAGCCACTTGATTGCCACCGGACAAAATACTGTTAAATACTTTTGTCAAGCGACCAAAAAAACACTCCTTCAACGCCTGTCTAATGTTTCCGTCCGCAATAATAATAATAATAATAATAAATCATTTATTCACTCCACCACAAAGTATACACTATGAATGGTACTTACAATTATATAGTATGGCAGTTGTTAGGTGTACAGCTAATGCAGCAGCCTGGTGCCTGAACTAGGGGATACCTGTATTTCGGGTCACCAGAACAATACCCAATAACTGTGTCATACCAAGGGATTTTGTAGGTTCTAGCTTCGGAGATAGGTCTGTTCCGTTCCGATGGCGCCGTTCCGTTCCATTTGATGGCCCGACTGAAGGTTTCAGTTACTTCCATAGTTACAGCTTGAGGTCGTCCATTTGCAGTAGATGAGAAATGACCTCACCCACTCTTTGCAGCCGGGAACCTAGCCCTGAATCTAGAGAGTGCTGAGCTGATTCAGGGCTAGACAGAACCACAGAGGACTCAATTTGTCAACCTGGAAAATATCTCTCTCAATGCTTATCAAATCCTGCAGACCAGGAATACTATTTGCATCTCTTGGTTTGGGCGCCCAAGTTCCAGCGTCTCCCTCTAGACCGCATTCAACGGAGTGACTCGTATCGTTGGCTGCAAGCGAATTTCAGATCGGCTTGACTACTAGGTGCTGCGTAGAGATGTGGCCTCTCTGTGCATCTTTTAAAACTTACATATTTATATAACGGGGAGTGTTCCGAGAAATTGTTCGGATTGATTCCTGCCGTATCTTTCCGCAATTGTTCTACGCGACAATCCTTACACCCTCACCACTTAGATAGTTAGCAGTCCACAACTGTGCGTTTTTCTAGAAACTTCCTGTGCCCACTGAATTTCGTTTAGTATTTAAGTCGCACGACTGCATTGTGGAATGAAATGTCGCGATACGACCTTCAAGAAAAAAGGGTACTCCCACCTGGAAGAGCCGGCAACGCACTTGTGACTCCTCTGGTGTTGCAGGTGGGCGATGGGCGATGGACGGCCGTTATCGCTTTCCATCAGGCGATCCGTTTGCACGTTTGCTTCCCATGACATAAAAAAGAGGACCATCCCCGCCACCTGATTGACTTATTATTATAATTTATTGGCAATGTCTGGACATAGCAAAAAGTGCCTGTGTTTCGTACTAACCGAAATAAAAATATCAATAACATGCTTATGGGACTATACTTTTATGGAAGGTGAAAAGAAGGCTTGTGCACGAAAATTTCAATGTGCACCTCGGAAGAACATTAAAACTGGTGCAGGCAATTTTATTTAATTGGCTTTATTTTTCTATGCTCCATATTATTCTGTTAGGTACATAATTATAGCCATGATTCTGGTTAAGCAAGATTATTATAAGTAAGATTTCCATAGCATAAATTTTGTCAGGAACGGCCTGACATATATATTATATGAGTGTAAGCCGTTTATAATAATCCTACCCGTCTATATTGAAGCCATGTTCTATTATTAAGCGAATTTATATCATAAATGGAAGATTTGCAGAAATTAAACTCAATTCAAGCCTCCATAGCGGAAATTTAACAATTAATTCTAGTTTGCATTATGGCACGAAACTAAAGAAAGGCAACGGAAAGCACGAAATTTACTTTAGTGCAAGTGTTTCTTAAGAAATTATACATGACTTGATGGAGCAAATGTTCAGTAATGCCTTTTATTCGGTTACAGTTTTGTTATACTAGTCTAATTAGGCATTTTTCGGCGTTTTCATTTACATTTGTGTCATTTGCTCAAAGGTTAACTAGAAGAGATCCCTTAAAGGGATAAGTTCGCCTTTGTACATGCTTATTTGTTTTTTGTAATGTGTTTTTCTTGTTTTTATGTACAATAAAGTGTTTACATACATACATACATACATTTTTAGGGTTTAATGTTTGAAGTTAACACTCGATTTAATTAACTACCCATACTGAAAGCAATGCAAAAAATGGCATTTGGGTCGATTGCAAAAAAAATTACATAGTTAAGGGCTTTCATTAAAACAAAACTTAATTCATTCCTTTGTGTGACGAAAGTTACCCATACATTTTGTATGACTAACTTTCGTCAGACAAAGGAAGCGATCGTGATTTTTTGTAAACTAAGCTTTTAACTATGTACAATCTTTTTGCAGTCGACCCATTTAAGCCTTTCTCTCGCTTCGCAATTAGAGGCTGATTGACTAACGTGATAATTATTTTTAAAATACACGAAATTTCGAAAAATAACAATCGTAGTTAAATTTGCATCGCAATTATCTTCTACTCGTCAATACATCATTTTATCGTATAAAAAAAAGAAAAAAAGTTATGATTTTCTTTTTGTTTTTGTTCTCCTGTAAAATTTGATAAATGCACATTATTCAATTAGTCGTTCCAGCGTCGATATAAATATATATGTTTATAAGTTGATAAAATGTAAGTGTTTAAGTGTATTTTTAAGGTAGGTACTGCAATCATTTTGTTTGTCTATGTCTAAATAATGGTGTACCCTTGTTTTGTCGACAAACTTTTCATCGAATATTATTTCATCGACAAAGATTCATCGAAACTTCAGTACTAGTAATATTGTTTGGCGTTATTTTATTTCAACTACTATTTATTTAAATTTATCTTACTACGTAGAAATACTATTCAACGAATATTACTTAATCGCTGATTTGTTTCTAATTATCTTAATTGGCACAACTACAAAACATTGCAATTCATTTCTTCGACGTATACTTTAATACAATTTTATATGTCCTACTGCACATTTATACATTTACAAAAAAAACGGCCGAGTCGGATCTGCTCTGAAAGGTGAATCATTTAAAGTTTGAGAATAGGTTGAGGTGAATCAATCACCATTCAGAGCAGATCCGACTCGGCCGGGTTAGGTTAGGTTAGTTTTTTTTTTATATCCCTAAAAAATATTTTCCATTTTAGTTGTAGCGAGCTGGATCCGTACATGCAAGTGAAATGATATTACGTGAAGTAAGTTTTATGTAATTTAAAAAGATTTTAAACGATAAATTATGAAACGTACTTCTATGAAATAATACATCTGTGTAATGAATCATCCGCCATATGAAAATCCGTGATATAAAAATACTCGTAATGAAATTTCGATGAAGTGAGTTGTCGATGAAATGAAAATACTTGAAACGTTATCTTTGAAGTAAAATTCGACGTAACGAGTGTCGGCGATTCAAGGGTAAACCCTAAATAATGTATCGGGTAGTACATTTTGTTCGTACCTATATTGATTTAATTATGAATTCTCTAGTTTAAGTACATGGGTTATATATATACCACACCGCACGCTTACTAAAGTATATATCTTTCTTGTTGTTTTCAAACAGTTTAGTCGTAGAGTGAGACGTACCTAGATAGGTACTATAATAAGGAAAGTAGTTAGTATGATGAACTGTAATAAGATTAAGTAAGAGACACTTTATTATTATATAAAAAAAGGAACGATGCGTATATTCGAATATTTGTATTTTAAACTTGTGTATACACTATACCTACTCAAATGTACACATATAATTCTTGCGTTATCGTACGTTAATGTATCGCGCTTATTTTAGATTAACAGATTTTTTGCCTGTATTTTTATAGTTTGCTTATAAAAAATAGATTGTTTTGAAATTGGACCTCCTATATTTTTTACTTATTTTTATTAAAGCAGTAACATCTGCTAACGTAAACTAAATGTTTACAAATGAAGCGAAAATTGAAAAATTTAATGATTCGGACAGGATTCGAACCTGCGTTTCCAACGGCTTTCCGGGCCAACACGGGCGTCCTCCCAATTGGACCACCGAATCAGATGTCAGAGCCATTGAATTTTTCAACCAGTTGCTTCGACATGCCTTAGGGTGGCATCGTAGCGCCATCTACCGTAAAGATTTAGACTTTATCGTCGGCACCATCGTCTCAAATTTGTTGAGAATCGATAGTAACGATGTGCTACACCCGAATTACTTATTTTTATTAAAGCAGTAACATCTGCTAACGTAAACTAAATGTTTACAAATGAAGCGAAAATTGAAAAATTTAATGATTCGGACAGGATTCGAACCTGCGTTTCCAACGGCTTTCCGGGCCAACACGGGCGTCCTCCCAATTGGACCACCGAATCAGATGTCAGAGCCATTGAATTTTTCAACCAGTTGCTTCGACGATTTTATTCCTATATTTTTATCTCGTCCAACATATCATATCATATCATTTATTTATTTGTATTGGTCATACATTGTCATTGTTGTAAATTATTTAATTAAATTAAATTATAAATTATTACATGTCAAATGAATTAAAATTAAAATACAATTACAAAACCATAATATTGACAAAACATTAACATTAATTAGAATTGTTCATTCAAGTATTCCGTTATCGAGTAAAATGCTTTATTAATTAAAAATCGCTTTAATTTATTCCTAAATTGTAAATCTGAGCTAGCGTCCTTTATGTCAGGTGGCAGCTTATTATATATACGTGGCCCCATAATAAGTACGGAATGAATGGTTAGTTTTTACGAGTCTATACTTGGGTATAATTAGGCCTGGCTTCCTTCTGGACGAACCACAGACAGCTCTTGCTGATTCCGTGCTAGCGCCTGTACTTCTCATTAGCTTGCTCAACTCGAATATATATAAGGATGGTACTGTTAATATTCGCAGTTTCACAAAAAGCTGTCTCGCGGGTTCATCCAATGGAACCCGGCACATTAAACGAATCATTTTTTGGAGTTTACTCCTTAAGAATCGATTTTCATATATAAGCCCGGGGTATGAAAAATATGGGGTATAAAATCGAACGTATCTGCCGTGCTAATTTAAAAAGTCGTATCTCAGTATACGATCGGAGTAAAAATACGACTTCTTAATTTAGCAGGTTATGCGTTACGCGTTATAGGCTAAGATCCCGATATAAAATGACCTTCACCGAGATGTTTATTTTATGAAATGTATTTTATAATCAATTTAATATGTCAATAAATATATTGCATATGGGTTGCCTAACAAATTGTAGTCCAGGGTATGTTTAATTAATAATAAAAAAAAATGTTTTAAACATTTCACCGGTTTGATTAATATTAGATAAATTCTATACCAATCGAAAGTATGAAGCCCATAGAATATGCAAACGTTAGGTTACCTATTCTTTTCCCGTCACAACTATCGGGTAGCCAGGTATAAACAGGTAAATCTATACCTACTAACATTTTGCAACGGTCTGATTATTGAATTGAAACTGAATAAAATTAAAGATTATTTAATTATGAATTTATCTAATAATCAAATCGGTGAAATGTTAAAAAAAAATATATTTTTATTTTTTACTAAACATACCCTGGACTAAAAATTGTTAGGCAACCCATATGCAATATACTTATTGACATATTAAACTAAATATAAAATACATGCATCAAATAAACATCTCGGTGAAGGTCGTTTTATATCGGGATCTTAGTCTATAACGCTTAACGCATAACCTGCTAAATTAAGAAGTCGTATTTTTACCCCGATCGTATACTGAGATACGACTTTTTAAACTACCATTATGTTCACATAAACAAACTATAAAATTGTCAATGTCAACTTCATGTCGAGTGTCAACAAAATTTTATAAATAAAATAAAATTTAATCAAATCTACGCTTAACGGGTAAAATGTACTGCTTTTGAAACAATAGCGCCCGTCACACAATCGGCTAAAAGATACGTGTTCGTTTCAGCTCCCAAACAAACCTAACGAATTTTTGTGATATCCAAGATTACAACTTTTATAACGTGCAATGCAAAGACCGTGTTTTCTTGGTGTTTAAGCCGTGCTTGTATGGTGCTAAGATCGAAGAAGACGTCTTGCTGTAGAGAGAGAGACCGCTTTAATTGTGACTCAGCTTTAAGCTTAGAAATAGAGAAGGCGTGAATACTTTTCCATCACCACTGCTCTCATTTTCCTGCATTCAGCCGCAGAATGGTTTTGATTTCGTGAAACTTTCCAGGATAAATACATACATAAATCAAGGATCCAACACAACCGAGCCATTCATTTTCTAGACGGGAGTCTTGCCGACCGACAAGAAGCTATGAAGTTTAAATCGAAATTGTTATGTTTTTGATGTTGGCTTTTAAATTGTATCTTTTTTTATTATAATTGCTTGTATTTTTACTTTTATTTGTAATTGTTAGTTATAAATATGAGTGATCCTTCTTCATCCTTGCGCTGTCCCCATTGTCCCAACTCAACTCGAACTTTTACCCCTCATGGACTTAAAGTGCATATAGGGCACATGCATAAACATTTTCCCCAAGTCATCCCCTCCAACCCTAGACTGTCGGTTTCACAGCAAGCTCATGGTAACAACCCCATTCATCTAGATTTTGGTGATCTAGCTACGTTAAAGCAGTCAGTACGTGTGTTACGGCAAATTGAGCGACCTCATTGATAAGTGTATCGACTCCAATGGCACTCTCGAATGGTTTAGTTTACTGTCTTTTGCCTATTCCGCACTCAAATCGCCTGAAGCGTCGGCCACGGGCAATTTAACCACGAAAGTTAAGAGAAATATTAACTCTGCTTCTTTTGATATCAGTGGGAACATCGGTGCAGAGACCACGCCTTTGAGATCACACTCCATACTGAAGACAATTAAGCGTAAAGTACATGAAGGGGATCTCAGGTGCAGAGCGAGTGCTTATGTCGGATGAGGGCGTGGCGCCGTCGAGCCCTGAGACTTTAGCTACGCTGCAGTCGAAGCATCCAGCCCCGTCCCGGCCGCTGGTACTTCCACCGGAACCTGACATATCTATTTCTGCCTTAACTGTTAAGCCGGAGGAAGTGGTGCAGGCACTCAGCTCTTTCAACAATAGTTCGGCCGCCGGTTTGGATGGTATCCGCCCTGTTCATCTTAAGGAGCTTACGTCTGCATCTGCGGGAGACGCCGATTTTGGGCTCCTGGAACATCTGGCCAAGCTTTGTAATTTTTTGCTCAGTGGTCAATTAAACCCTGAAGTTTGCTCCTATATTTATGGTGCTTCCTTATGTGCGCTGTCAAAAAAAGACGGTGGTATAAGACCCATTGCCATAGGCAGCGCTTTCCGCCGCTTAACGGCAAAGCTAGGATGCCGTGCAGTGAGAGAAGAAATGGCAGCTTATCTGCAACCTTGCCAATTAGGGTTTGGCACAAGATTGGGCTGCGAGGCTGCAATTCACGCTACGCGGGCTTTTTCGGTAGATAGCAAAAACTTAGAATCCGTTTTAATACGTATAGTTAAGTTCATATCATTGTAATAGTTAAGTACTTATGCTTTCTGAAAAAATGACTGACTGTTGAGTTTCTTTCGGCGTTTCTTCTCAACAGTGGTCTCCTCTTGTGAAATGCCGGTAGACTCAGACATGTAAAAGTGCCCTTGTGGCCTACTTGCAGAATAAAGTTCATTATTTCATTATTATTATTATAAATTAAAATTGATTTAGAAAACGCGTTTAACTCAGTGGAGCGTGATGTTTTACTGTCCGAAGTGAAGGATAAAGTGCCATCACTCTACCCCTTCATTTTCCAAGTATATTCTTCCGCTTCTAATCTTTTCTACAATGGTCCTCTTGTTCTTTCCCAAGTTGGTGCACAGCAGGGGGATCCGCTAGGCCCTTTAGTTTTCTGTCTGGCCATACAAAAGGTAATATCAGAGGTTAAATCCCCATTGAATATCTGGTACCTAGATGACGGTACCCTAGGTGGTAAACCTGAAGAAGTGGAACAAGACTTGCTCATGCTCCTGCCTCGTTTAAAAGCTCTGGGTTTAGATATTAATTTCAGCAAATGCGATTTTTTCCCCTGCAGTACCAACTCACACGATTCTTTCCCCTTATTCAGTGCTCTGCTCCCCGGACTGAAAGTGTTGTCGGCGAGATCTTTCAACCTCTTGGGGTCCCCAATATTCCCAGAAGCCATTCCTGAAGCCTTCGAGGAGAGAAAGCTGCTTCTGCTGATGGCTGCGCAGAGGTTGAATGAACTTTCGGCTCACGTAGCCCTCGTTATGTTGCGAGTTTGCTTTGCCGTGCCTAAGCTGACATATTTCTTGTGCACCGTGCCAGCCTGGCTGCACCCTGTCCAGACAGACTCCTTTGACTTCGTGTTGAAGGAGAGTTTGGAAAAGGTGCTGAACGTCTCCCTTAACCAAGGTCAATGGGACCAGGTTTCTCTGCCGATTCGAACTGGTGGTTTGGGCGTGCGTCGCGCGCGAGATGTGAGCCTCCCGGCCTTCCTGGCTTCGGCGTGTGGGGTGGTGGACCTTGTCACTCAAATTTTATCTTTTGATGGTGACAAGGCTATCATTCCTTACGCCTCCGATGCTTTGACGGCCTGGACGGCTCCTAATCCCGGCGTAGCCATACCCGTAGAATTGTTCCGTCAGCGTCTATGGGTTTATTTATATGAGAGTGCGCGCACCACGATTTTCATAAACCCATAAGTAAGCTTATTTCTGCGACAAAATTATCACGCGACTAAAAAAAATCGTGGTGCGCGCCTGGCCTGAAGAGTAAACTCCAGTCGTGCGTCGGAGCTGACACACACACTTTTTTCTGAATGATGAAGGGACGATCTCTGTCTGCAGCCATGCCCCAAAAATCGATTCCGTAAGAGAGGTGGGTGTGAAAATAGGCGTAGTAAGCAGCAAGCAAGTTTTGTTGTGACAGCAACCCTCTCAAACGGGATACAGCGTAGTACGCAGAGTTAAGTTTAGCACAAAGAGAATTAATGTGCTCGCGCCATTGTAATCGATCATCCAGAGTGAAACCTATAAACCTTGCATGGTCCGCAGCCTCAATATTGACTCCATTTACCACCACTGATAATTTGGCGGTTCTTTTGGTAGCCAGGGAAAATTCCAAAAGATTCGTCTTTTCAACATTGAGCTGCATACCATTAGCGGTAAACCAGAGCAAAAGTCGCTGTATAACTCCTTCAACATTTTCACGAAGTTCATTGAGACTCTCTCCGCTTACAATGGCGCAGATGTCATCCGCATACATGACAAATTCGACGTGTGGGGAAGGAAACGGCAAGTCGTTCATGTTTATGCTTAGCACAAAAATTGTGTTCCCAACGTTCGATCCTTGCGGGACAGATCGGTCACCTATCATACCTGGTTCAGATGTATCACCAGCCACATGCGTTGTCTGGGATCGTTCGCTGAGAAATGAGGTAATGAAATCCAGGGTGACACCCCGGACTCCATAGTGTTCGAGTTTAAATGCTATTAGCTTGTGGTCGACAAGATCGAAGGCGCGAGAGAGGTCAAACAGCACCGCAGCAACACATTTTCTGCATTCAAGCTTGGCTAGAACTTTTTCTAGAACGGCCCTGGCCGCCATCGCCGTTGAGTCGCATACCTCAATGCCTAAAGACGAAAGTCTTCAATGAATGTGTGTTACCAGTGATGACATACGGAACAGAAACGTGGCCTCTTACTGTGGGCCTTATAAGGAAGCTCAAAGTTGCACAGCGTGCTATGGAGAGGGCTATGCTCGGTGTTTCTTTGCGAGATCAAATCAGAAATGAGGAGATCCGTGAACGAACAAAAGTCGCTGATATAGCCCGACGGATTTGCAAGCTGAAGTGGCAGTGGGCGGGGCACATAGCACGTAGAACTGACGGCCGTTGGGGCAGTAAGGTTCTCGAATGGAGGCCACGCACCGGCAAGCGCAGCGTAGAACGTCCACCCACAAGGTGAACAGACGACCTGGTAAAGGTTGCAGGAAGCCGCTGGATGCAGGTCGCTTCCAACCGGCCGATCTGGAAGTCACTGGGGGAGGCCTATGTTCAGCAGTGGACGTCCTGTGGCTGAAATGATGATGATGATGATGATATTTTTATCTTAGGGAAAGTTTGTAAAGTTTTTTGTCGTTAAAGATATTCTGAAATTTATGTCCAGATTGGTAAAGTTAATAAGATATTTTTTTTATTTCTTATTTTATTATTTATCTTTTTAGTTGTTATTTTAATATTTTCATTTTATTTGTTATTTTAACATCGTGTATTTTTGTTTTCTTTTTGTATCAGTACCTATAAAAAAATCTTTAGTTATGTCAAGATTTTTTTTGCAATAAGAGGGAAGGTGTAGTGTGCACCGTAACCGTAACGCACACACACTCATCTCTTATTTCCTATATATCCATGTATCCTAGTGTAAGTTATTAGTAATAAATCACACTTACTCACACGGGGTTGATACCTTGTATTTAAATCAAGCACAGAACCAACGAGGGATATAGTTGGCAAGCGCAAGCCTCATCCTTTACGCGTGGTTTAATAAAAAATCCTTCCTTTCCTTCACAGGTTATCCACCCATATGCGGAAAGAACGAAGTTTATGACAATTGCTCAAATAAGGCTTGTCAACCTCATCTATGTTCTGAACTTGGCTTTCCGTTGAAGTGTGATAAGACGTGCAAGCCAGGATGTATCTGCAAGGATGGATATGTAAAGAATGACAACGGTGTTTGCATTCTTATCAACGATTGTCCATGTAAGTAACAGAAGCATTATTTCAACATCATCATCATTCTCGTCATAATCAACATCGTCACCATCACTCTTTCTCACGCTTTCATTTTCACTATCATCGTAATTTAGCTTCTAGCTTAATTTCTCCCTACTTTACAAACACATGGGTAAAATGAAAGCGTACGTATACAGTGCGTCTCCGGAGGTTAAGACGTTGGATCGGTAATCCAAAGGTACCGAATTCGAGTCCTGATGTGGTCTACATGTGAGTGCACTTAAATTTTTCTTTCATATGTTGGCCTTTGTTTGTATATAGCAAGAGATACCTACTTGAAATTGATGCAGAAAAGAAGTTTAATTTTACTTTACTATTCAATGGCATCAAAATCCACCGATCATAACAAAATCTTTGGACACTTTTAGTAAAAAAGAAAGACTTAACGGTTACCAAGTATACATATCGGTTTTAGAAATATCTATCTAATTTTGACTATGGACAAAACTGGCGGAAACCGTGGAAATACCCTTGGCCCTTACGAGTTCATAATCATAGTATTATTTGTATTTTCAGCATGTGGCGGTGATAAAAATGCCCAATCTGGCTGCGGTACTAACTGCGGGAAAACTTGCGCTAGCTATAACGTTAACCCGGTGGCTTGTCCGTTTAGTTGCGTAGTTAACGGTTGTGATTGCAGAGACGGTTTTGCCTACGACCCTAATGTGAAAGCTTGCGTCAAACCAATGGACTGCAGTAAGTTTACTTATTTATGTTAATAAATAACATATGTTTATTTTGATCATGATAACAGATTAGTAAGAAAAAGGTTTGAAGTCACCTCACCTTGGAAACAGACCAAGGAAACCAGACCACCGGGGTTCAAATACCGTTTCAGCCGAAAGACGGCCATAACTAGGCAAATGTCTCCTCAAGGTTCTCAACAGTCTCCTCATCCAACAGCTTCCCGTAATACTGAAATTCCTGACCAGATTCTAGACCCACTAGTTACAAATAAATCTGCCATTGATTTTATTCTAACGCAAAGTATTTGTTACTAAGTAGAACTCAGTGGTATATGATGACAGCTGGGATTCTAGCTCTAGCCAAACTATGTTTCTAATTAATATTTCAGCACCTACCTGCAAAGTCAACGAACAATATTCGTCTTGCGTCAATGGCGGATGCGACACTAAAGACTGCAGCCAAATCGGCAAGTCGGTGGCTTGTGTAGATCCAGTAACGTGTATCAAGGGATGCGTCTGCGTTAAAGGGTACTTGAGAGCCGCAAATGGAACGTGCGTGCCTAAGGATCAATGTCCTCGTGAGTAGACAAAGGACTTTCTTTCATATATGTTTAGAAAAGAATTACAACTATAAAGAAACTGATAACTTTATTCGCCTATTGATTGTTAACTGGAAATACTGAAACTGGAAACACCACTGTAAAACAAAGGGATGGCAGCTTTCTCACACAGTGCATTATATACAGAGAATTAGTAATTCTCTATAAGTAATGCGATCATTCCGCCAAATTATCGATCGATTTTGACGATTCCTTCTTTGTTTTGTAGATCATACTTGAGAGGTGGTTCGATATTAATTTTATTGTAATTGATTTAGTGCTTTTTAAGGTTCCGTACCCAAAGGGTAAAAACGGGACCCTATTACTGAGACTTCGCTGTCCGTCCGTCCGTCCGTCCGTCTGTCACCAGGCTGTATCTCAAAAACGGTGATAGCTAGACGGTTGAAATTTTCACAGATGATGTATTTTTATTGCCGCTATAACAACAAATACTAAAAATAAAATAAATATTTAAGGGGGGCGCCCATACAACAAACGGGATTGGTTGCGTTAACTTTGCACCTCATTTGTATGGAGCGCTATACATACCAGGTGAAAACTTAACTTAACCACTTAAGGATGGAAAGTGTTTGTGCGGAACCCTCGGTGTGCGAGTCCGACTCGCACTTGACCGGTTTTTGTGAAAAAGCGATTATACTTTATAGTTTTCAACTTTTTTACTAGGTTTTTTTGTTACAGCAACTTGTAATGGACAAAACGAATACTTCGAAAACTGTATTCAAGGCTGTTCAAACCAGTCGTGTTCGACCATCGGTCAGATATTCCATTGCCCCAATCAACCGGCGGGACAATGCAAGTCTGGGTGCAGATGCAAGCCGGGCTTCTATAGGAATGAAAACAACGTCTGCGTTTCACAAGATGATTGCCGTGTGTATCATTTCCATCTCGTATCTGTATGTAAAAGAACGATTATTTTGTGAAGTTTAGGTTTAAACGCTACCACAACCAGTTGTGTTCGGACGTCGGTCAGATCTTGCACTTGCCCGAGCAATCGGCGGGACAGTGAAAGTCTGGATGCAGATGCAAGCCGGACTACTAGAGAACCTTGGTTTCGATCATCTTCTCATATAATGAAAGTGAAATCATTTTTAAACGGTTTTATTTAGCTAGCCCTGTTTGTTTATTTGTTTGGGTCAAATCTAGTAATTGAAATTTGACCCCCTTCCTGTTGACGTATTGATCTGAAATTTGGTACGCATCTTAAGTTTTGGTGACAATATATTTTAATACATTCGGTATTATTGCAAATTCAAGATGGCCGCCGCTACAAAATGGCGGATTACATATTTTATCACTACTTCCTTAATATGGGTATCAAATGAAAGGGCTTGATTAGTAAAATAGAGTTCTTTATGAAAATAAAATGAAAATCTAATATGAGTGATGGATATCAAATGTAAGGGCAAGTCGAAAGCTGCGTAGTGGTTCGTAGAGCAGTCAATACTTAACAGTAAATAATATGAATGATGAAATTTAGGCAACTCATCGTCAAGATTTTATATCGTGTCGAAGACTGTGTGGCGTTACGGGGGCTAAAAATGAAATGTCGTTAGCGGTACACCACCCAAGTTAAGGTTAAACATGCCAAAAACTGTGTGGCATTTGAGTTAATATAAATTATATGTCTTAAGCATTTTCTCCTCAAGACTTGAGCACATCTTGTTGTATAACAGCCTTTCCCCTCCATTAGACCTCGGGGGGTTGACCGTTTTAATGTCCATTACTCGTGGAACAAAATGTTTTATAACCATTAAACAAAAACAAACAAAAGTAAAACAGAAACAGCAACATAACGAAAAGGGGCCTTAATAAATTCTATACATACATACATAGACTGCTAAACTTATAAACCTTCCCTTTGGCTTTGCCGTAGTCGGGTAAAAAAGCGAAAGAAAAGTAATAGAGCAAAACGTGCAAAAGAGAGTGAAATAAAACCTCACAGTCGACTACACAAAAGGGAGTAAACGGTTAGCGTCAGAGACACCTGAGTAACCTGAGGCCAGGTTATTAGCCCAATGTGAGAGACAAAGGGATCTGGTAGCGCTCGAAACACCAGAGCAATATGAGGCCAGGATAACAGGTCAGCGTGAGAGAGAAAAAGAACTCGTTGCGTCCGAAACAACTGAGAGACGCAAAGTACGGTTAAATAACCAACGTGAGCGTACCCTGCAATGCAGAACTGGAAACCATCTGCAAACGTTTTATGTAACAAAATTAAAAACTTGAAAATAAAAATTGAGTAAAAACTTTTTTAAGTTAAACGGTTTTATTGAAAATTTACTAAAAGGTAATAAATGATTCGGTAAGTCCTAGGTACCAGAAATCACACCACTCTCCTCATCCATCCAAGGCATTATTCAGACAAAAAAATAAAATCGTTGGGCGTATGAAATTTCTATCAAGTCAACCAATAAAACCGGCACACTTTGCGCAATAAAACCGTTTAACTTAAAAAAGTTTTTTACTCATTTTTTTTATAAATTCGCCTTGTAATACGGTGAATACAGACTAAAGTACTATGTGTGACCTTACAAACGGTCCGGTAGTTTTGAATTTTTGATATGTTGTCTAGGATGGTTAGTCAGTGTTTCAAATGCAAAATGCACAATCCCCCCCCCCTCCGCGCCCGCCGCCATATTAAAAAAAAACCGGCCAAGTGCGAGTCGGACTCGCGCACCGAGGGTTCCGTACAAACACTTTCCATCCCTAAGCGGTTAAGTTAAGTTTGCACCTGGTATGTATAGCGCCCCATATAAATTAGGTGCAAAGTTAGGTATTAAAATATTAAAAAAAACTACTTACTAGATCTCGTTCAAAACAATTTTCGTTGGTAGTTTTTATAGTAATGTACATCATATGTTTTTTTTAGATTTTTCATTTTCTTATTTTAGAAGTTAGAGGGGGGGGACCAACTTTTTTCCACTTTGGAAGCGTCTGTCACGCAAACTATTCGGTTTAGAAAAAAAAAAATTTAAAAACCTCGATATCATTTTTGAAGACCTATCCATAGATACCCCACACGTATGTGTTTGATGAAAAAAAAAAATTTGAGTTTCAGTTCTAAGTATGGGGAGCCCCCAATATTTATTATTATTTTTTTATTTTAGCATCAAAATCTTAATGCGGTTCACTGAATACATCTACCTACCAAGTTTCAACAGTATAGCTCTTATAGTTTCGGAAAAAAAATGGTTGTGACATACGGACGGACAGACGGACGGACAGACAGACATGACGAATCTATAAGGGTTCCGTTTTTTGCCATTTGGCTACGGAACCCTAAAAATCGGCACTTTCTTCATATTTTTGCTCATATCTTCCTTTAGGAGCATTTTAGCTAGAAGAAAGCTTTGACAATGTTATAGAGAGTTAAATTTACTACATTTTCCATATTATATTTTGTTTCTAGGACAGATAGTTACGGAGATATGCATATTTAAAAAAACTTAATAAATTGCAATTTCCAACTCAAAAACAAACTTCTGGATTATATCTTCGTTTAGGAGCATTTTAGCTAGAACAGTGCTTGGGCAATGTTGTAGAGAATTAAATTTACTATAATTTACATTTCAAATTTTGTTTCTAGGACATCTGTCCTAAGTAATTACGGAGATACTTATGCACATTTAAAAAACATTTTTTCAAATGTGCATATCTCCGTAACTATCTGTCCTAGAAACAATATATAAAATGGAAAATGTAGTAAATATAACTCTCTATAACATTGCATTGCATTGTAATGCTTAGACTTTTTTCTTTTGTAGCAAAACCAAATTGCCCTGATGGTGAAGTATGGGAGTGGTGCCCAACCGTCAAGTGTGATGGCGATTATTGTGCCAAGACCAGAGACTCGCCCCAAACGTGCCCAGTTGGAATAGTTTGCGACAAACCACGATGCATCTGTGGCTACAACCGCAAAAGAGACTGGAAGACTGGCAAATGTATCCCAATACCTGATTGCCGTAAGTATAATCCTAACCTAACCAAAAATACTGAACTCTGTTACTAAGGCTACGCTGTCCATCTGTATCCTTGAGCTGTCAAAATGGCATTTGGCTTTATTTATTGATCTCGCTCGCACTTATGTGAATGAGAATGTTACTTTTCTGATTTCACCAGCAACCGAATGTCATTTAAAGAAGCTCATGGCTGTAAAAGGCTCTATGTTTGAAATCTTAGTGTGCAGGCATTTTCTCAGTGTGCTCAAATTTGTTTTTCAAAAGTTAAAATAGCGACAATTTAATCTCCATCATAATTAGATATAAATTAAATTATTGATTATTAATATGCCTACTAGTATTTAATTCAACAATGCTCTTCCTCCATGAATTTCTAGTAAGTGAAGATCCAAAGCACCGCCCGACATATGCGATAAGTTTAATTAATATAAATTGTATAGTAGTATTTATATACAGATTTATCTTCCGTTCACGTTTTACATAAATATTGAATGTAATCGTCTAATTACTGAAGCTATGAAACAAACAAACCTGTACACGATGAATTCACTAAATTTATTATTTTTAGTACCATTCAAATGTGACTGCAATGAAATATACAAAGCATGCCCAGAGCAGTGTTACGAAGAAAACTGTTCCGCGTACGTCAACAAGACCAAATGCATACCTCTGAAGATCGGCATCATAGCCAATTGTAGACCGCAGTGCCTATGCAAGAAAGGTTACTACAGGAATAGCGGTGGTGCTTGCGTTGCACCATACGAATGTAAGTTTTTTACTCCTTTTAGTTCTCCTCTATTCACGCGTTGGGCGCACCGTGGTGCTTTCTATGGCACTGCTTAGAAAGCAGTTCGCTTTTATTCGCGAGTTGATAGTAACTCGCAGTGGTGCATACACAGTAACTCACGACACATCGTGTCGAATTTTATAGAAACAACCAATATATTAAATTTAGTACGCGACTTTTATTTAGTAAATTTAAAAGGGTGATCCTTCTGCAGTGTTATATTTTGTAGCACGGATTAAAAACTCGTAAACGATAGTGATACGAAAGTGCTTATGTGCTATATTTGTTTTATTTTTTGTTATATCTTTTCCTATGAATTATTAAAATATGTACTTACTTATCATTATTACTTCCAAATATATCCGTCTTTCCAATGTTTTCCTGAGATCTCGACCAGATCGTTTATACGACTTGTTCTACAACGCATCCACGGCTGCACAAAAATCTTCCCCAAGATTGCAATCCAAAGGCTATCCAATGTTAATTTCTTCCTTTATTATTTACAGGTTCCACGGGTTCTCCGCAGCCCTAGATAAAGAATGGTAACATCACCGCCCATGGGTCACTTAGCAAGAATGGCAATAATTGTTTTTTGAAGTAAATTGTCTCGTCTTGTTAAATTGGTAAATAAAAAGTTCTTTCACAATCATAACATAAAATATTGTTTCATTGACACTACTACCCCGAATCCACTAACACGAATGCACGTGAGAAAGGCGGCTATCAAGGAGGAATGGCGTCATGTTGTGAAGCTTGCCACCAACATCTGAAATGATTACCACGACCCCTCTGCCAAGAGTGAAACCGACGAAGAAGATCATGAATAGAAAATAGAAAACCTACCGTGAGTCTCAGACACATTAAAATACAAACACGTCGAATCATGTCTAGCGATATTCGATTTCTACGACCTCCCGTTAACCCGTTTTGCATTTTAAGATCCTGAATACTATTAACTACCAATTTGATACAGGGGTACTAAGGCTTATAGCATATTATGTTTTTACCTACTATGGGGAACAGAGGGTTATGATTTGTTTCTTCCTCGCGCAAACATACGCATAGATTAACAGATATTATTTTAGTAATATTGCTAGCAGTGTGCTAGCGTACCCAATACATTCCGTGCATCTCAATACATTAGCGTAACAACACTCCGCTCTACATCAAATTAAGAAACGTAATTTACCTCCTATCTGAGAACGTAGTAAACGTGAGAAATGTATGAAATTTCTCCCGCGAACGCTCAGGCTATGGAATAAGCTCTCTGCCCAGGTTTTCTCGGGGGACTACAGTATGGAGTTCTTCAAAAAAAGAGTGTAAAGATTTTTAAAGGGTAGGTTCTTACCTACCCTACATCTCTTGATGTCCTCTGGAGTTACAGATTCAGATTCAGATTCAGATTCTTTATTGGTAAAATAACAATTTTACAAGTCAATGTTAACAATAAGTAAGTAGGATATGTCATTTTAATAATTTTATATAAAGATTGTTACATTATAATATAAGTAGGTATTCAATTGTTCAAAATTTTTGTTAATGTTTTGTTTGGGTTAGTGATGATATTTTGTGGAAGAATTCATCAGTGCTATAAAAAGCATTGTCTACTAGATATTTCTTCACTTTATTAAGGAAGAATGCATCACTCGGTGAATTTTTGAAGTCCGTTGGAAGGGCGTTATAATTTTTAATGCCTAACACGGCGACTGATTTGCGATACTTCGATGTGCGCGCGCGCGGCGCGAGCAGCAGCTGCCCGCGGCGCGCATCACGGCTGAGTTGCTGCGCGCGAGTCTTGTACGAGCTTTACATTGAGTCTGACGCACTTGCAAGCCTCAAGGATGAAAATGCTATGCAACGTTAAAATTTTGTGTTCCCTAAATAGTTCCTGAGACGGGTAATCGATAGGTTTTTTAGCGATAACACGAATGGCACGTTTTTGGATTTTAAACATCTTATTACGGTCAGCCGCAGTGGCCCACAGATCGACACCGTATGTCAGTATAGAGTGAAAGTATCCATAGTACGCTTTTTTCATGTTCTCAATAGATAGACTGGGAGCTAATCTAGACAATGCATAGGATGCTGAGGACAGCTTATCGCAAGTGCCATCAATATATTGTGACCATGTTATTCCCGCATCAATAACAAATCCTAAATATTTTACCGTGTCGACTTGTGGCACGGGTACATTATTCGACATTACATTGAGACTATTGTTATTAGTTTTACGTAGTTGAAAATTAATTATATATTAGTCTTTTCCACATTCAGACACATACCAATTACGGTGAACCAGTGTCATATCTGTTGCATAGCTTCACTAAGTTTCGATTTTAAGTTAATGAAATTATCTGCGTTGACTATGATGCATGTGTCGTCAGCGAACATTACGTACTCTGGGCCGACACAGGCCACCGTGATGTCATTAACGAGCAAAAGAAATAAACAACAAGCTTACAGCTTAGTTACAAGCTCTCGTTATAGGCTGCAGTTACAGCTTAGCATCAGGCGAGCCGTATACCTACTTGATTACCACCTCCGTGGAATATATAAAAAAATTGAGCTGCCACACACGGTGCCGTTACGCTTGAAAAGCAAATCTAATGCTATTAAATACCTTTAACACGAATTTAACCACCAGTCCACCACACGTGCAAAATAATATTTAAAAGTAAAATTCGCCTGGCAGCCCCATAATATAAATAGTCGTATCGGAGCCCACAAGAGATGAAGTCCATAATGTTTGCTTAGGATCACCATTATTTAAACCGATTGAAAAATTAATATCGGACAACCTCACATAAATCGATGTAGTCCCATTAGGCTTGTTTTATGGCCCATGACATATTTATAATACATAGATAAATAAATACATAGAGAACAGGCAAAGAGTTGAAAAGGACTAAGTATATAAATCGTAATACGTATACAAGGATGAAAGATGCGTATCTTGTACGTGGCCTGGTTTTCATTCTACTTTACTTTACTCCGTACAATTGTAGACTTATCATCATTATAACTTCCGCAAGCTGCCCACCGCTGTTCCAAAGCCTCTCCTATCTTCATAACCAACCGGTCGAACGCTCCTCTCACTCAACAGTTTCCTGCAATATTGGAGTCTTGTACAATTCAGTGAGTAGCTACTCAAGGGCTGGCCGTGGCAGTGCCTGTGCCCCCAAAATACTAGGGTCCCAGGTCCAAGGTCTAAGGGGGGCAAGCCTCAAACTGACTGGACTCAGACTGGATCCCGAATTCTTTTCTTTTTGCTTCAGGGCCCTTACTTAGCTATTAATAGAATTCCCAGCGCAATAAAACCTTTCAATTGCGTCTACGTTTGTCGTATAAATAACGCAAACACAAACGCGTATGAGATATTTTTGTTTTGTGCGAGTGTGGTTTTGAATAATTTTAAAAATAAAATTGATCTATCAAGATTCGAAAGGTGCTAGTATAAAGGAGATATATACAAGAAACTTTAAAGAAATTTAATATGGAGGAGTGCAAACCCACTACCACACCAATGGAAGTAAATCTACATCTGGAGCCTAACAAGAAAGGAGGCGTAGACGATATACCTTACAGAGACCTAATTGGAACTCTGACGTACCTATCAGTCGCTACCCGTTAAATATTTATCAAGATTTAACGACTGTTTCAGACTTCAAATCAGTAAAGAGAGTATAACGTTACTTAAAAGGCTCGATCGATGTTGGCATCACGTACTCCAAATTACAAGAGCCATTAGTAGGCATGGCAGACGCATGATTTGGCTTCTTGCAAATTGGACCGAAAATCCTGTTTCAGTTACACTTTCAAGTATGCCGGAACAGCTATCAGCTGGGCCTCCACAGATAAACAGAAAAGTGTCCCGCTATTAACGGCTAAAGCTGACCTACGGTGATATAGATGTCAATATAAAATTCTTGCATTACACATAAAAGAACAACTTTACATATTATTAAATTATTAATTACTTGTTGGCAATAACAAGCTGATCCATTTGTTGAAACAAGTGTGTATTCTGTCATACGGGATGGTTATAAAAGAGCGAAGTAGCCTCGGTGGGGCAAAAGAAGTGTTTGGAAGCAACGATGTGGAAGGTATTCATGCTGTTGGGTTGCACAGCCAGTTTCGGTTTCGTCTTTTGTAACGGTAAGTACTTAGGTATTCTCAAAAAATGTTCCTATTTAATACAGGGGCCAAACTTTGTATTCATGATATTCGTTCGATATATTGTATGTTTACTTTAGGGATGCGGTCTGTTTAGTTTTTAATGACAAATTGATATTATAGCAAAACATCGGAGCTTTAACACAGGGTGATGCATTGCTCGAATGAGTGTATCGTATTGTGAATCGAATTGGCTGCTAGTCAGTCAGTAGCAAAAAGAACATGGGGTTAGATAGGAATTGTTCCTAGGGATGTCTAGGAATAATTCCTATCTTATCCCATGTTCTTTTTGCTAATGATCAATGCTTGATAATGATCAATGTCAATTGAATTGGTTTGCTAGTCTATCCTGTAGCAAAAACACATGGCGGTCAGATACGAACTGTTCCGAGCTATATTTTAGTATTACCAAATTCTCTTTCAGATCAATGCGGTGCTAATGAAAGATACGTTTTATGCCCTGAAACTATGTGCATTCCACAAAACTGCTCCCAGCGTGGGCTCCCAGTGCCCTGCCCAATTCTGGGCCCTGAAGGAAACTGTCCTGGCAAACCTAAGTGCATTTGTGTCGATAATTATTTGAGACACGATTCGACTGGTATTTGCATACCAAGTAAACAATGCTGTGAGTAAAAGTAACAGTTAAAGCCTGACCAGAAATATATGAGGATGCACCATATTGCGAAATTTCACTGGAACTTATTTCTTACACTGACAATGATTTTATGATGGTTTGTCAACAATGTCAATCAAAGAGAATATAACACTACGTTAAGATGTCAATGTCATTCGTGGTGGTTTCTTTATGAGACAAATACATCTTAAGAAAATGCCGAAAACCATTCACAGTCGTGGACAAGGAATATAATACTCACAAGGAGAGTCGTGGACGTAATATCATAAATAAAGTAAGTGTATACGTGTTTACTACACGAAAAACTGTCAGGAAAAGAGTGCATTCCATTAAATGTTGTTACGAGGTTACCTTAGGAACTGACAGGTACCTATTTAAACTAATTTCATTATAGTGCGGTTGCGATTGGTTGCAAAATTGTTGCCATATAAATCTTATAAATAAATAGCGCCCTCTTGGCAATACTCATATATATTTCTGGTCAGGCTTTAAAACTGTAATTTTATGACTGGGAAAATCTTTGCTTTTCTCATTAATAACAAGGGTGAGTAAAGTATGTTTAAAGTAATCTATGCGATCACTTTGAGAATTCATATGACTGGAATCAATCTGGATAGTTGATAGTTTTCTACTATAGACTTAAGCACCCTTGTGGCCAAAGTCTTATAACATTCAAGAATACTAATGATTATAAATATTGTGTGCCCGTTTTCTTTAAGTACAAAGATAAGAGAACTGTTGCATATGTGGAGATGATAGTATCAACAACGATTTAGACGCATTTATTGGGAATTTTCAGAATAACCAAATCAAGAGATCATTATCTTTATCGATCAGACCCGATCCATTTTGTGAATACGATACAAGTTTTTTTTTATTATCTCTTATTGAAGCAGCAACAGCGACTGATGCAACGTCGACAGCAACTTCAACTGGGGATGTGACTGCAACATTGGAAGCCAGTGCCAGTTGTGGCTGTGGCAGTAAGTTACTTACTATTTATTTTCTACTTTATCCTTACGTGATTAAGGTTTTACAATAGAGATTTCTGCCAGTAGACCTACATGGCACTTTTACTTCACTCATTTTACCAGCGTTTCGTCCATGCCACCTTGTAGCATCAAGGGTTTCACTACTTCTATTAGTTTTTGAAGACCTTAGTCATGTAATTTCTGTTTATTATAGTCAGAGTATAACAAAAACAACCTGCAGTCAACAATCATTACAAAACAAAATTCAATTATAAAATAAATAAAAAGCTTTACTTACATATGCAAATATTATTCTGACATCAATTATACCTGCAAACGTTTAACAATACGGCGTTGATACCCTGTATTTAAATCAACCATAGAGCCAAAGGCGGATTTAGTTGGAACGCTCAAGCCTCATCCCTTTCGGGCGGTTTAATAGAAATTCCTTCCTTCCCTTCACAGGTCATCCGCCCAGATGCGGAAAGAACGAAGTTTATAACAACTGCTCAAATACGGCTTGTCGACCTTATCTATGCTCTGAACTTGGCTTCCCGTTGAAGTGCGATAAGAAGTGCAAGCCAGGATGTATCTGCATGGATGGATATGTGCGGGACGACAACGGTGTTTGCATTCTTATCAACAGTTGTCCATGTAAGTAACAGGGGTATTACTTCATCATTCTCGTCATAATCAACATCATCACCATCATCAATTTCACTATCATCATAATTTTGCTCTACAAACTGCAATGGTTAACTTCGCCAATCAGGGTCAGATGGCGCCACGGTTAACATTGGCAACATTACTGATATAAGTTGAACCAAACTGAGATTATAAATAATTCACTTGCGCTGTGAATAATTAATGTGCACAATTGTTATCGAGACACGGGGTAAGTGTTTTGTTAAGTATTGTTTTTGCATTGAGATGCAAGGTTGTCCTCGGCTAATTTAGCATAGTTTCACGGTGTCATTTAACTTGTTGCAGCCTTGGGACATGCCCTTGCATTACGGCCAATATTTATTTGTAACTGAGATCGGATTTATTAACTACGTAAAAGACAACTGCATACAAAGATTCTACGCATATGATCGGAGTTTTGGAACAACTTTACAGAGCGAGAATAGCTCAGTGGTGACGGGGCCGCCTAAAGACGGACGCTGAGACTGGTCCATAGTTCGAACCCTGTTAACGGAATTTCTTTTTGCTTTTATTTTGTTTATGTTTTCTTTTTTTTGTTTACTTACGGAATTCTACTTGTATTTTACGGGATCCCGGTGTAGTATTAATCTTAGTCTTTAATATTTGTAGTTTTTAGGATAGGTAAAATTTCCTATACAACTGTTGATAAGACGTATTTCTTTACATTATTTATCAACCAATAAATTAATGCCTAGTTGTATTTTTAGAATAAAATAATTTGTGATATAATTTGTCTAACTCTTCATTACCCTCATCTCACGAACCCGAATCATTTCATTGGCGCCCACAGGGTAAAAGGAATGAAGAGTATTGTACATTAATTGCTTGGCGGTCTTGTTAGTATTTTGTGATTTCTTATTATTAGTCAGTTTTGTATTTGTTATTTTTAGTACAGTAAGATAATTCTTAGGTAAATAATGGACGTTAAGTATCTTTTGAAGGATGAGCTAGCATTCGAGCTAGCTTGCAGGGGTATTCAGGACATACATACGGTTGACCCAATGCGTAAGATCCTTAGGGAAATTTTTAAGAGGGTGTCATGTGGACAATCTTCCATCACACTTAAAGTTCCGAAATGTTGTATTGAAGATCCCGGTTCAGAGTTAACGATTTGTGAAACTAAATTTAAAGTTCTTTCAGCCGCACTCAGTGAAATTAGTGGAGTACCTGACCCTACCAATTTTAAGCGCGTTTTCTCCCGTCTCACGCATTTGCTTGGCCGTGTTAAACTTATCATTCCCACCGAGCAGGACCACATAGTCAGACACTTAAATATTCTTAAAGAAGTCCAAGATGCCATTACTGCCATGGAGACTTTAGATAATTTGGATGAGGAAGGGGAGGAGGAACTCTCAGAACAGGATAAGGATATTTTGTATAACTCTTTAGGAGAAGAAGGATCCTGTATTATTGAGAAACTAAGTCTTGAAAGTGCTAATAAGGGTGACACATCTGCCACAGTTCCTGGCGCGATGCAATCCTCAAGCGCGGTTTCACAGCCAAAAATTTCGCGGGAACAGAATATAAAAGCAGAACAACTACCGAGATTTTTAATGGAGGAACGACGCGGCCTACTTCAGAGAACTTCAACTGTGGATATTGAGCCTACTAGGAGGAAGCTTGTACCAATTAAGGATTGGGGCTTGAAGTTTAATGATAAAGGATCAATGAGCGTTAACGCTTTCTTGGAACGTATTGAAGAGTTAAAGGACGCGCGCAACGCCACTGAGAGTGATTTATATCGTTATGCCATTGATCTTTTTGAAGATGATGCATTGATATGGTTTCGTGCGAATCGAGACTTTGTCACGTGTTGGCAGGAGCTAGTGGATCTCCTTATTAAATCGTTCCAAAGACCTTACTATGAGGAAGAATTAATGGAGGAAATTAGGAAAAGAACACAGAGTAAGCATGAAAGTGTTTTGATCTACGTGTCGGTGATGCAGAACATGTTCAATCGCTTGCCGACAAAGCTATCGGATCAGCAGAAGCTAAACATTTTGCTGAGAAACATCCAGCCAGACTTCCAGAGAGCGGTGTGTCGAGATCGGTTCAGCACGGTGACAGAATTGTTGGACGTTCTGAAGGTCATAGAGCAAACGAAGATAAATTGTGACAATTTTCAAGAGCCTAGCCATGGCCGGGGCTTAATCGAACCTGATTTAGCATATCAAGGAAAGGAGATCAATGCCATTGTTAATCAGGCCACTTCTCAGGGTAATCAGGTCACAAGTCATATGAAATGCTGGAACTGCCGTAATATGGGTCACGGCTTTAGGGATTGCCCGGCGGATAAGCAAAGGTTGTTTTGCTATAAATGCGGTAAATTTGGGGCGACAGTAAAGAAATGTCCTTGCAACAATCCGGGAAACGCCAACTCAGAAGTCAAGCCTGCCGAAGGACTTCCGAAATAGATCATAGAAATGAGGAATGGCAGGAATGGCTGAAGGTGATTTCGGGGTTTTTCGAATCTGGGGAAATCTGCAAAATTGACATTAAGCCTGATGACAAACGTTATTATGCTTCTTTTAAAATATTAGGAAGACCGTTTTCGGGACTCTTAGACTCAGGCGCAAGTATCTCAGTAATTTCAAAATGCTTTTTTTAAAATTTAGGATCTTTCGGAATAGAAGCACAGAATATAAGTCAACAGTGTCTTTCGACCGCTGATGGTACACGTCACACTATAGATTCTATAGTGTACTTGCCTATAGAATTTCTGAGCAAGTACAGGGTTGTGAAGTTCCACATAATGGACAAGCTTAATCATAAGATCATTTTGGGTATGAATTTCTTTACACAGTTTGATTTAGAAATAAACAGTAACAATATGCGTGCGGACATAATAAACAGTGAAGAGTATGAAGAGATTAACGCATTGGCACCAGTGGTTCCTCGAGAGCAACTGACCCTAGCACAAAACGAAGCCTTGGAGTCAGTAATTCAGGAAATGCGAACACAGTTGGGTTTCGGCATCGGTAGGACACATTTAATAGAGCATAAAATTGAAACTGGAGATCCAGTTTGTCAAAGACAATACCCGTTCGCACCTCCAATTATGAAACAATTGGAAGATGAAATCGAGGACATGTTGGCGAAGGACATCATTGAGCCTTCCCACAGTTCTTGGCGTTCCCCGGTGCTTCTTGTTAAAAAGCCTTCTGGTCAGAATCGACTGTGCTTGGATAGTAGACTTTTGAATAAAGTCACCAAAAGGGATTCTTATCCCTTACCCAGAGTAGCAGTCATACTGGATAGCTTGAGAAATGCACGATACTTGTCCACCATAGATCTTCGTTCAGCGTTCTGGCAAATACCGTTGGAGGAATCGAGCAAAGAGAAGACGGCTTTTGGTTTGGCGGATAAAGGCTTATTTCAGTTTAAAGTCATGCCATTCGGCTTAAACAATGCCTCACAAACTCAGCAGCGTCTTTTGGATAGATTATTTCCTCCAGAATACGAAGGAAAGATTTTCACATACTTAGACGACATAGTGGTCAGCACCAGTAACTTTGACGAGCATATATCGACATTGAGATGGGTTTTAGCCCAACTTCGAATGGCAGGTTTGACAATCAACACAGACAAGTGTGAGTTTGCTCGTTCTTCGCTAAAATATTTAGGATATGTCGTGGATAAAGAAGGGTTGAGAACAGACCCAGATAAGGTGAGCGCTATATTGAATTATCCACGGCCAGCTACGTTTACGGAATTAAAGCGATTTATCGGATTAGCTAGCTGGTATAGGCGGTTCGTGGAAAATTTCGCCATGGTGGCAGCACCATTGCACGAACTGACCAAAGGCGGAAAAAAAGGAAAACGCATAGTATGGAATGATGAAGCAGAAACGGCGTTTATCAATTTAAAAACAGCTTTAACTTCTACACCTGTCTTAAGCGTTCCGGACTTCAGCCAGGAATTTTCCGTGCCGTGCGACGCATCAAATAGAGGAACTGGTGCGGTTCTCTTTCAGGTTATTGAGGGGATAGAACGGCCTATAGCCTACACCAGCCGGAAGCTTACAGATCGTGAGTCTAGATATTCAGCTTCTGAGAGAGAACTATTAAGTGTCCTTCATGCCGTGGAACAATTTCGTCCCTACCTTGAGGGTAGCCACTTTAAAGTCATATCAGACCATAGTGCATTACAGTGGCTCCATAAGAATAGAGACCCACATGGACGATTAGCTAGGTGGGCTATGCGTCTCCAACAATTTGATTATGAGATATTTTTTCGGAAGGGTAAACAGAATGTTGTTCCCGACGCTTTATCGAGGGCCTTAGAAATTGAGGAAATTCATGTACTTGACGTTAAAACTGATCACAAAGATGATTGGTATAAGGCGCAGGAAGAGAAATTCCTGAATGGAACGCATTCTGATGATTGGCAGGTAAGCCAGGATCGAAGAGAAATACAGCTGGAAGTTAGTAGTTCCTGAGGCTCTTAGAGCAGATGTGCTTAAGGAGTGTCATAATGATCCCACAGCCGGCCACTTTGGTATAAAAAAGACTGTTAATAGAGTTAGGTAACACTATTACTGGCCTTCCCTAATAGCTGATGTAAAAAGCTATGTTAAGCGATGTGAAACCTGTGCGAGACGTAAATCTTCACAATTACCACCCAGTGGTATGATGGGTCGACAAAGGGAAGTAACGGAACCCTTCCAAATAATCTCGATGGACTTGATGGGACCGTTTCCACGTTCTAAGCAGGGAAACACTATGCTGTTAGTGATATCTTGTTGGTTCAGCAAGTTCTCTCTTCTCTTTCCTCTCCGCAATGGCAAGTCTTCTAACATTGTCAAGATCTTAGAAGAACAGATATTCTTGGTTTATGGTGCACCGGGGGTAATTATATGTGACAACGGTAAACAATTCATAGCTAACCAGTTTAAAGAGCTAGCGGAAAATTATCAGGTGGATTTGTGGTATACTCCCTTTTATCATCCACAGTCAAATCCCACAGAAAGGGTTAATAAGGTTATCGGAACAGCTATAGCTTGTTATGTGCGCGATAACCATAAAGAATGGGACAAATACATACCTCATATAGGCCATGCTATAAGAACCGCAGTGCACGAGTTTACTGGGAAAACTCCATCATATCTGTTCTTTGGGCGTGAAACTTCGATACAGAAGGTCAGCCACAGTCATTTTGAAAAAGAGGCTCCACTCCGGTTCAATAGAGAAAACTATGATTCTCATTTAGAAGAAAGAAATAAAATCTATAATGACATACAAGACAGACTCCGAAAGGCATACGAAGAAAACGCCAAGCAGTACAACAAACGTAGGCGGACTTGTGAGTATAGGGAAGGGGACATGGTCTGGAAACGCAATAAGTTGTTGTCTAATGCCTCTAAAAACTTCATGGTGAAATTATCAGCAAAATATGAAAAGGCAATTATTGCAAAGAAATTATCGACTGACGTATATAAACTTGTAAGTTTACGAGGTAAAGACTTGGGTAAATGGCATTCTTCGGACCTGAAACGCATGGCATGAATCCGGGTCGGATTCTTCTGAGGAGAGGGGATATTGCAATGGTTAACTTCGCCAATCAGGGTCAGATGGCGCCTCGGTTAAGATTGGCAACATTACTGATATAAGTTGAACCAAACTGAGATTTGGGAGAATGAGGGTGGATGAGAAAAGGTGAAGCGGTCAAGTGAATGTCACTGAGATCGCGTTGTGATTTTTAATAAATTGAGTTTCTGCTAATTACATTGAGTGCTATACGGAAATTATAAATAATTCACTTGCGCTGTGAATAATTAATGTGCACAATTGTTATCGAGACACGGGGTAAGTGTTTTGTTAAGTATTGTTTTTGCATTGAGATGCAAGGTTGTCCTCGGCTAATTTAGCATAGTTTCACGGTGTCATTTAACTTGTTGCAGCCTTGGGACATGCCCTTGCATTACGGCCAATATTTATTATTATTATTATTATTATTTATTTCTTTATTAATTTTACAACAAAGATTACATATAATCTAAAGCCCTGCGAAACTGTTATGACAGTATTTATTTGTAACTGAGATCGGATTTATTAACTACGTAAAAGACAACTGCATACAAAGATTCTACGCATATGATCGGAGTTTTGGAACAATTTCACAGAGCGAGAATAGCTCAGTGGTGACGGGGCCGCCTAAAGACGGACGCTGAGACTGGTCCATAGTTCGTGCCCTGTGAACGGAATTTCTTTCTGCTTTTATTTTGTTTATGTTTTCTTTTTTTTGTTTACTTACGGAATTCTACTTGTATTTTACGGGATCCCGGTGTAGTATTAATCTTAGTTTTAAATATTTGTAGTTTTTAGGATAGGTAAAATTTCCTGTACAACTGTTGATAAGACGTATTTCTTTACATTATTTATCAACCAATAAATTAATGCCTAGTTGTATTTTTAGAATAAAATAATTTGTGATATAATTTGTCTAACTCTTCATTACCCTCATCTCACGAACCCGAATCATTTCAAAACATACGGGGAAATTAAAAGCGTACGTACGAGTATCGTATAGTGCGTCTCCCGAGATTAAGACGTTGGATCGATGAACCAAAGGTACCGAGTCCGAGTCGGTGTGGTCTACATGTGACTTAGTTTGTATATAGCAAAATATACTTGAAGTTCATACAGAATGGATATTAATTTTACTTTACAATTCAACAGCAACAAAATCTACCTTTCATAACAAAAGCTTTTGACAATTTTGGTAAATAAAATAGACTTTACGCTATGTTGGTGTAAATCCGTTTTAGTAGGTAATATCTAATTTTGACTACGGGAATACCCGGCGAAACCGTGGAAATTACCCTTGGCCCTTATGTTATGATTTCATTCGTTCATGAGTTTATCCTTATCAGTTATTTGTATTTTCAGCATGTGGCGGTGATAAAAATGCCCAATTTGGCTGCGGTAGTAACTGCGGGAAAACTTGCGCTACCTATAACGTTAAACCGGTAGTTTGTCCGATTGGTTGCGTACTTAACGGCTGTGATTGCAGACATGGCTTTATCTACGACCCTAATGTGAAAGCTTGCGTCAAATCAATGGATTGCAGTAAGTTTTTTTTATGTTAATAAATAGCAAACTTTTATTTTGATCATGATAACAGATTAGGAAAAAGGTTTGAAATCACCTGACCTTGGCCATTGTTGGACCAAGGAAACCAGACCAACTGGATTCATAATTCCGTATCAGCCGAAAGACGGCCACAACTGGGCAAATGTCTCATCAAGGTTCTCAACAAAGGCTCATTACTGAAATTCCAGACGAGATTCTCTACCCACTACAAATGATCCTGCCATTGATTTTATTCTAATGCAAAGTATTTGTTACTAAGTAGAACTCAGTGGTATATGATGACTGCTAGGATTCAAGCTCTAGCCAAACTATCTTTCTAATTAATATTTCAGCACCTACCTGCAAAGTCAACGAACAATATTCGTCTTGCGTCAATGGCGGATGCGACACCAAAGAATGCAGCCAAATCGGCAAGTCGGTGCCTTGTGTAGAACCAGTAACATGTATTAAGGGATGCGTGTGCGTTAAAGGTTACTTGAGAGCCGCAAATGGAACGTGCGTGCCTAAGGATCAATGTCCTCGTGAGTAGACAAAATTGACTTTATTCAGGACTTTCAAATATTCAGAATACCTATAATAACAATGATAAAGAAACTTTCATGGAGTGGTTGGAAGAACGTGCTTTAAATAGCGGGCCTATCATACCTAGATATTGGTGGCGGTATGTGGATGACGTATTTGCTGTTGTCTCGGAGACCGGCCTACTGGAATTTACGGGGTACCTTAATACATTACATCATAAGGTCAAGTTCACGGTGGAGAAGGAAAGTGAAGGACGGTTGCCGTTTTTGGATGTTTTGGTGATGCGTAGACCTTGTGGGCGGCTGATGACTACAGTGTATCGTAAACCAACTCATACTGACCGGTACCTTAGGGCGGATTCACATCATCACCCGAGTCATTTGTCTTCTGTGCCTAGGACGTTGATCAATCGAGCCTTATGTCTGTGTGATCCTAAGTTTGTGGATGGTGAACTAAGTCACGTGAAACGTGTTTTGGAGCGCAACGGCTACAACTGCAGGCAGAGTAATCGGGTTGCGAACGCATCGGCTCGTCCCCGCCCAACTGCAGTGGAGAGGCTGCCTTTATACTTGCCTTATCTTAAGGGCGTGACGGATAAAATCGGATACTTGTTACGCCGTAGGTATTGCATCAAGACGATTTTCCGCCCTCATATACAGCTCAGGCAGTTGATGCGTTCCCCCAAAGATAAGGAACCTCTAAGTAATCCTGGAGTTTATATGATTCCGTGCTCCTGTGGGAAGAATTATATAGGAGAGACTGGCCGGAACATTTCTACAAGAGTGACTGAACACATACGTAGTATGAAAAATCAAGATACCCGGGGTTCTGCGGTGACGGAACATTCACTGAATTCGGATACGTCTCACTATATTCGGTTCGATAAGGTAACTGTGCTGGCGAGAGAAAAGTTTTGCATTCCGCGGAAAGTACGGGAGGCTATCGAAATTAGTCGTCATCCGAATTTTAATCGAGATTGTGGATGGTCAGTGCCCCCTAGTTGGAGGACGGTTTTGGATACTACATCGGTGGTTAGTGTGGACGAGACCTTAGTTAATGACGTAGTGAGTGTTGTGTGCAACCCGATAATTGACATTGTGCGTGATGATGAGGGTAGTTTTGCGCCATCGCCGGTGACACCCGCGTCGAGCGGCCGCGCGGACAGGGCGCGTGCCCGCAGTGTCCGTTTGGCCGCCGCCGCGGCTGATTGTCTCTCCTGATGATGAATCGCGTACCGATTCGAAACATGTCGAGCGTTATTCGACTTCTACGACGTGAGTAAACCCGTTTAAGTATTTTAATATGTCTGAGACTCACGATAGTTTTCTATGTAAGATAAAGAAACTGATAACTTCATTCGCCTATTGATCACTGGGAACAAAGGGATGGCATCTGAGACAGTTACGAGTAGCTATGACGAGAAAATGCTGACCGCATCTTTAAACTTAGAACTTTCTAAATGATAATATATTTTGTTTTTATGAATTCTCAATTTGACTGTGTGTGTGAGTTTTTTTTTGGTAGATTGTTCTCGGGAACACAATTTCTACTTATACAAGTCGGCTATTTCTTGTGATAAAGTGATTATACATTATAGTTTTCAACTTTTTTACTAGGTTTTTATTGTTACAGCAACTTGTAATGGACAAAACGAATACTTCGAAAACTGTATTCAAGGCTGTTCCAACCAGTCTTGTTCGACCATCGGTCAGATATTCCCTTGCCCCAATCAACCGGCGGGACAGTGCAAGTCTGGGTGCAGATGCAAGCCGGGCTTTTTTAGGAATGAAAGCAACGTCTGCGTTTCACAAGATGATTGCCGTATGTATCATTTTCTTCTCGTATCTGTCTGTAAAAGAACGATTATTTTGATAAATTTAGGTCTAAAGGCTGCTCAGCTCCGTTCAAGTCTGTGACTTTTTACCTACTTAATCTAGTAGTTACCACGCGTTTCCTGTTGCAAGCCGGTTAACCTTTGTTTTATCTTTTGTAGCAAAACCAAATTGCCCCGATGGTGAACACTGGGCGTGGTGCCCAACCGTCAAGTGTGATGGAGATTATTGTGCCAAGACCAAAGACTCGCCTCAAACGTGCCCAGTTGGAATAGTTTGCGACAAACCACGATGCATCTGTGACAACTACCGCAAAAGAGACTGGAAGACTGGCAAATGTATCCTAATACCTGATTGCCGTAAGTATGATGAAATAATCATTAACTACATACATTTATAATCACGCTTTTCTTCCCCAGATTGGGTAGGCAGAGACCATATCTTTCTACCTGCTATGGTCCTGACATACATCTTTCGCTTAATCAACATTCATTAACCTCCTCAGCTGCTCGTCGGCTTAGCGTTCTTTTGACTTGCCCTTTTTTCAAAACATCTCCAATCTGATCAAGAAACGTTTATCTACCTTTCGTTTCAAACATTTTCAAGCGCATTCGGCTCGTAGATTTGTTTCGGGCATAGAGAGGATGCATGAAAGAAGATTCACGATATAAATCTAAAACATCCTTACTTTACCAAAACTACTGAACTCTGTAACGACCAAGCCTACGTTATTCAACCGTATCCTTGAGCTGTCAAAAATTCAAAATGGCCCTTGGCTATATTGATTTCGCTCGCACTTATGTGATTGAGAATGTTACCTTTCTGATCTCACTAGCAACCGAATGTCGTTTTAAGAAGTTCATGGCTGCAAATGGCTGTAATCTTTGGGATCATTTTATACAAGCAGTAGATTTTTTCCCAGTTAAAATGGTGACCATTTTATCCTCATCATAATTAGAAATTAGTAAAATTATTAATTCAGCAAGGCTTTTCCTTCAGGAATTGAAGGTAAGATCCGAAATACCGCCCGACATATATTGTCTGTATGCAACAAGTTTAATTAATATAAATGTTATATTAAGTATTCATATTCAGTTTTTTTCCTGTCACTCTTTATCGTCTAATTACAGAATCTAAAGATCTTGTAAGACATTGAAACGAACAAATCTATGCACGATGAACTCATTTAATTAATTATTATTAGCACCATTCAAATGTGACTGCAACGAAGAATACAAAGCATGCCCGAGGCCGTGTGACGAAGAAAATTGTTATATGTACGTGAACAAGACCAAATGCATACCTTATAATATCGGCGTCACAGGAAATTGCAGACCGCGTTGCCTATGCAGGAAAGGATACTACAGGAATAGAGATCGTGCTTGCGTTGCACCATATGAATGTAAGTTTTTTAACGCCTTTTGAATTATTTATTATTATATATTAAAGGACAATCTTACACAAATCGACCTAGTCCCAAACTAAGCATTACCCACGAACAAGTATTCGAGTTCATCACACAAATATATGGCCTTGTCGAGGTTTGAACCCTGGACCTTCAGCCCAGTACGCAGCTGAACTACCGTTGCGCCAACACACAAATTACGTCAACTCGGTCAATAAGTAGCGTTACCACAACTCATCGTCTAAGTTTAAGAGAAATAACTAATAAAATACGTTTCTTAGGCGACTTTTGAAAAGCTTCAAACTCTGCAAGCTCTTGTTCTGTCTCAGGGATTAAAAAATCGACAACGGTAGGTACTGACTCAAATGAGCTAAACGTATTTTATTGTTATTTTTCGTACATATTTAAAAAAAAATGGTTTTACTAATTATCATTATTACTTAGAAACCTTGGCTTAGAAACCTAGTTAGCGCTGAAAAGTGAAGCCAGTTTTGGTCAGCCACGGGCGAAGTTTCGTCCATGTGCGCATCTGTCACAAAAACAAAAACGGTGTCATCCATCGCAAATATACTGTATTTCCATGTTTTCCTGAGATCGTAACTAAATCGTCGATACAATTTGTTCAATCAGGCGTCTGCGACTGAGTCAAAACCTCTACAAGGTTCCAACTAGAGTTCCAATTAGATTGTCAAAAATTCCCGGTATTGAAAGCCCCAAGGTTTTCCAAAAGGTTTACCTACAATTGATTTCCTTCTTTATTATTAACAGGTTTAACGGGTTCTTCGCAAGCCTAGCTGCTTACACATCACCAGCCATTGGTCACTTACTAAGAACGCCAATAATTGATTATTGAAGTAAATTGTTTCTTGTAAAATTGCTACCTAAATTTAAATTTCTTTCACAATCATAAAATATTGTTTAATTTAAACCACTATCCTGAATACTAATACACTAACATGCATGCATTAAAGTCGAGTACCGCGTTTAGGTCACAAGGCTTGCCGAGTGGCCTAAGTAAGGTACGAGATTTTAAGATCTAATTGTCACTGTAACAACTGCGGCTGAGCTGAGACTATTTTAATTTATCCAGGGTCGTAGAAGTTCCTTGGCCTGCGGGTTGGTCCAGACACATTTAGTATTTAATTATTTAGTTGGGCGCCCTCAAGACCTAGACCAACCTCGAACACTAGCGGTTTGTAGTTGGAGACAACGAAAACAACACATTTAAATTCACACACCAATTTATTGAATGTAAGTTATATTTTATACAACTTTATTAACTTAGGTATATCTAGACAGACACTGCACCTAACTTAAAAGCGCTTTACAGACGTCTCTGTAGCACCGAAATCTATACTATTATTTTAATAAGGATACTCTCAACTTTACATTAATACAATAACTCCAGAGGAAGAAGTGTGTATGGTTGTGTGTATGTGGTACAGACCAAAAAAATATATAACCAAAGTACTCACGCGGAGGTCTACATTAAATTCATGCGAAGTATCATCATATCACTGCCGACACCACGTTGACGAAGCTGCTCGTTCATGCAGTGACACACCCGGACTAGTAAAACACCCTCGTCAACCTGGGCGACTCGATGTGGTGGTCCTCGGCATGAAACCTTGACGACCCTCACGTACTCCGAGCAGCATTCTTAGCGCTATTCTAGCGCTACCTTAGCGGCCCTGAAATTGAAATATTTACAGGTTATCCCATGACACGTCATACTAATTTCAATGGCGAGTTCATGACCTTAGCAAACAAGTACTACTTACCACTATGGGGCAAAACGAAATTTCCTTATAACTGTCGACCCGCGACAGGACAACGCCTTGATTCCTTTAAACCGTCGGGATATCATCGGACGTACACTGAAAATAAAACTAATGCGTCAGTATTCATATCAAAACTTACAACGTATAGCGTCACTCGTCACAATCATTTCTATTTGCACACTTACTTGAGCCTAGTCAAAGGCCAGCGGGGAATTCTTTAACGTCGGAATATTCAACGGACGGGATTGAGAGGTTACTGTAATAAAAATACATCACGATTAAATATCTCGTCAAATCTAAGAAACACAAAAACGACGTGGAAGACGCCATTTTTACTATACATACACTGATTTGATTTTTAAATCTATTTAAAGGAAGCTCTTGTATACTTTTTGGCAATCTGTTAAACACTTTCATGCACATGACAAAACAGTGATTCGAGTACAATGCTGTCCTAGGAACGTAATTGTGACTTAATCGTCCTGGATTCCTTTGGTTTCTAGTGGAATTTTTCGCAGCTGTTTTAAATAAATATATATGTCGCTTTACAAATATGCATATTTCTAAAATATACAAACTGGGTAGAGGTGAAATATTATTCTTTTTAGAAATTGGTTTGCATGATTTGTATGGGGCTAGTCCGAAAATAGCACGCACACATTTTTTCTGTGCTACAAATGCAATATTTGATTGTGTACAATTTCCCCACAAAATAAGCCCATATCTTAACACTGAACTAACATAACCATGGTATGCGGTTAAAGTGGCTTGCAATCCAGAGGTGCGTCTTAACTTACGTAACACATAAACAAATCAGTTTAAAATACAACGGATATTTTCTTTGTGTGCTTGCCAATCTAAATGTTTATCTAAAATTACTCCCAGAAAATTACACTTTGGATTTCTTCTATTTTCTTATTTCTATAATGCATATTAAGTTTAACATTTTCACCTCGTTTTGAGTTAAATTGTACATAGTTTGTTTTATTAATATTAATTTGTAAATTATGTGTTTCCAACCATTTTATAACAATTTCTAATATCTGATTTATTTTACTTTCATGTTCCTCGATATTAACATTATTTTTTGATGTAACAATGAAGGATATATCGTCAGCAAACATTACAGTATTGTATGGAATGATATGGGGTAATTCATTAATATAAATTATAAATAATAGAGGTCCTAATACACTGCCTTGAGGAACACCGAAGTAATTACATTTTAATTCTGATCTATAGGCCACTTCAACATGTGATTTATTTAGTTTTACAATTTCCACGCATTATTTGCGGTTTTCCAAGTAGGTTTTAAACCAGTTTAGCGCCAGACCTCTTACACCATATCTTTCTAATTTGTCTAAATTTAACGAATGGTCTACAAAGTCAAAAGCTTTTGACATGTCTAAAAATATCCCAGTTGTGACTTCTTTTTCATCTATGCTTTTAATAATCTGATGAATAAGGTTGAAACTGGCTAGTGTTGTCGACTTATTTTTTTGGAAACCGTTTTGTTCTAGCTTTATTATATCAAAATTTAAAAAACTTAAGAGCCGTTTGTACATGTACTTTTCAATTTTTTTTTGCTAAGATTGGAATTAAAGTTATGGGACGGTAGTTTCCCATGTCTTTCGTGTCATTTTTTTAAAATAATGGTTTTACGATGGAAATTTTAAGCAATTCTGGAAATACACCGCTCTCAAACGAAAAAATAACTAAATGTGTAATAATTGGACTAAGTTGAGTTTTACATTGTTTGATTGCGTTTGTACAAATTTCGTCAAATCCTACTGCTTGCGTATTATTTAATGACGTGATAACATTCATAATTTCATTTTCGGAGAATGGCATAAGAAACATATTATTATTGCTACGAGTGGAGTTCGAAAAAGAATGTAAGTACATGGTTTTCATTTAGTTTCTTATCTTTTATGTTGGATAATCCTATAAAATAATCGTTGAAGCATGATGCTATTTGATGCGGTTCATTGACTTCTTCGTTGTTGATATGTATTTTTTCTATATACTCTTTAATTTTTTCGTTTTACGCTTCCTTTTTTATAATATCCCAAGATGCTTTGCATTTGTTTTTACTATTAGCTATATATTTATTGTTTTGAATTTTTTGCGCTTTATTGATACATTTCTTCAATAGTTTAGTATATGTATAATATTCATTATTTTTTTTCTCCTTTTTTCCGTTTCTATAATATTCAAATCTAAGTAACCTTTTTGTTTTACAGATAATTCTTATTCCATGTGTGATCCACTTTGGTTTTTTTAAGAGTCCACATATTACTTTCAGACGTCTAATCGGAAAGCAAAGGTTATAAAAAAGTGAGACCGTTTCGTGAAATTTATTGAATGCTTTATTAAAGTCATCTTCTGCATATACTTCAGAGAAAGAGAGACTAGATAAGCATTCTTGAAACTTTTTGACATTGTCTGGACAATAGTCGCGTTTAAGCTTATAATAATATTTACATGGAATTGAATTTGAGGTCACATTAAAAGTAAGCATCTGTGCAGTATGGTCAGAAAGGCCAAGTGGTAGCACCTCGGATTTGGCATTTTTTATATTACTGACAATATTGTCAATACAAGTTTTCTCTCTCGTGGGCTTATTGATATGCAATTTCAGCTTATAATTTTTTGTAATATCTATTAACTTTTTACTAGTTTTATTTAATATTAATGTATTAATATTTAAATGACCCTAGATCGAAACTGACCTGACACTATACCGAAGACATTCCGGACGTTAGCCTTTATGAAATCACGATGGCTCTGAAACAGCTTAAAAACAACAAGGCACCAGGTGATGACGGAATTATGACTGAACTTCTGAGAGCGGGTGGAAAACCAGTACTCAAAAACCTCCAGAAGTTGTTCGGTTCCGTCATACATGAAGGCACAACGCCTGAAGCATGGAAAAGAAGTGTGGTGACATTGTTCTTCAAGAAAGGTGACAAAACCTTATTGAAGAACTACAGGCCCCTCTCACTGCTAAGCCATGTTTATAAGCTGTTCTCCAGAGTCATAACAAATCGCCTCGCGCACAGGTTTGACGATTTTCAACCTCCCGAACAAGCCGGATTCCGAAAAGGTTTTAGCACCATAGACCACATTCATACGCTGCGGCAGGTTATACAGAAGGCAGAGGAATATAACCGGCCCCTATGCTTAGCGTTTGTGGACTATGAAAAAGCCTTTGATTCGATCGAGACTTGGGCTGTGCTTCAGTCTCTCCAGCGGTGCCGTATCGACTATCGATACATCGAAGTGCTGAAGTGTTTGTACAGAAACGCCACCATGTCAGTCCGAATCCAAGACCAGAGCTCAGAACCTATCCAACTGCAGCGAGGAGTAAGACAGGGAGACGTAATTTCTCCAAAACTGTTTACTGCTGCACTGGAAGATGCCTTCAAGCTACTGGATTGGAACGGACTTGGCATCAACATCAACGGCGAGCACCTCACTCACCTTCGATTTGCAGATGATATCGTGGTCATGGCGGAATCGTTGGAGAGATTAAGCGCTATGCTCGAAGACCTCGACAGAGTCTCCCAACAGGTAGGTCTGAAAATGAACATGGACAAAACTAAAATCATGTCGAATGACCATGTTGCGCCTTACCCGATAGTGGTTGGGAACTCTGCCCTCGAAGTTGTCGACGAGTATGTGTACCTGGGACAAATTGTCCAGCTAGGTAAGTCCAACTTCGAGAAGGAGGTTAATCGACGAATTCAACTCGGCTGGGCAGCGTTCGGGAAGCTACGTCATATCTTCTCGTCGAAAATTCCCCAGTGCCTGAAGACGAAAGTCTTCGAACAGTGCGTGTTGCCAGTGATGACTTACGGAACTGAGACATGGTCGTTCACAATGGGACTCATGAGGCGGCTAAGAGTCACGCAACGTGCAATGGAAAGGGCAATGCTCGGAGTTTCTTTGCGCGATAGAATCAGAAATGAGGATATCCGCAGAAGAACCAAGGTAACCGACATAGTGCACAGGATTGCCCGGTTGAAGTGGCAATGGGCAGGCCATGTAGCCCGGAGAACGGACGGCCGTTGGGGCAGCAAAGTCCTAGAGTGGCGACCACGTATAGGAAAGCGCAGCGTGGGTCGGCCCCCGACTAGATGGACGGATGACCTCGTGAGGGTATCGGGGAGGGATTGGATGCGGTCTGCACAGGATCGCACTTTGTGGCGAGTCATGGGGGAGGCCTATGTTCAGCAGTGGACGTCTGTGGCTGATAGATAGATAGATAGCTAGATTTAAATCGCCACATATAACAAATTGTTCATATTTTTGGCCTAGTTTGTGTAACATAATATTTGTCTATAAAATGGTTTGCTAGCTTTTGATTAGGAGTTCTGTACAAACAAATGACTACAATATTATAATCGGGAATTGTTATACCACAGCATTCAAATAGTTTATCAACTGCAGTTTCCTTTACACACTCTAGCTCATTATATTATGCCTTTCTTAACCATAATACATACCTCGCTTTTCATCTCTACGAGATTATGACGATGCCAGTTGAAAGTTTTGTAATTTACAGTTGCTCTCATTCCCTTTTTGAATAAACGTCTCAGTTAAGCATACTACGTGAGGACTGTTATCATTTTCCGACAATTCGTTTTAAGCTACTTCTAAAACACCCTGTTTTGAAATAATACTGGCAATATTTTGGTGCATAATCCTAAGTATACTTAAATTATGTTGTCGTTGAGAATCGAAAAAGCTGATTGCTCTGTATTGGAGCTGGAAAATAGTCCGAGATTTTTTTTTGTATAATTTTGTGTTGTTCCGTAGACATTGTATGTTTTCCTATTTTAGCCTTCCAGTTTATAAAATTGCTGAGGTGATAGATTATATTTGCCGTACCACGTTTATTCAGTTGCCCTGTTGGCAAGAACATATCAGCCGATAGGTTGAGATTTGTGTCATAAGAGTAATGTCGTTCGTGAAACTGGACATCGTTTAATAAAATTGAATGAAAGTGCTCTATTTTACTGTTATATATAGGTTTACCGACTTTGTATGTTGGGCACGCTACGATTACATTTGTGTGTGTGATAGCTTTCAGGGTTTCATTAATATATTTCATTAATTCAAGATGTTCAACGTGCACACCGAAGTCTGTTCCTCCTAATAGAACAACGCAGTAGTCGTTTAATGTATGGAGCATCAGTTTTATTTCTATATTTTGAAATAATTCCCTTATTCCTCCGCCAGGTGTGACATAGTGACAATAATCGAAATTCTGTAAGATATCATCTTTGTTAATTAATTTCAAAATTCCGTGCTTGTTATTTGTGCTTATAAAAGTTAATTTTCTTTTATAAGCTTTTTGTTGTACTTGAGGTTTATATTGTCTCCGAGGGCCAGTTTTGATTAATCCATCGGTGTTATTCTCGCATCCGTCTGTATCTATCTATACAGTTTGGGTCTGTTTTCTTGAGTTCAGAATTGATTTGAAGATGGCTTTGTTCTTCTGTGTCAAGACTTGTAGCAGGCTTACTCATACTATTTATGCTATTTTCGCATCCGTCTGTATCTATACAGTTTTGGTCCGTTTTCTTGAGTTCCGAATTGAATTGAAGTTGGCTTTGTTCTTCTGTGTCAAGATTTGTAGTAGACTTACTCATACTATTTATGCCATTCGTTAATAATTTTCTAGAAAATACATTTCGGTCCTTCTTCCTATGCTTCGGTGTCGATCTTCGTGAAGGCGTTTCCTTGCCGACTAGATCTTTTAAAGTGGCAATTTGCCTTACTAAGTCATTTTGGTTTTTTGTCAACCGAGTAATCTCTAAATTAAGCTTTGCGATCTCTTCATGTGCACTAATAAGCTGAGTAGTTAATTCGTCAATGTTCTCCTTCAAGTCTGATATTTGAGAGCTCTCAGTAGCATCGGGCATACTTTGTATGCTAACATTCAGAGACTTCTCGGTGGATTCATCTAAAGAGCTGCTTGGCGTTCGAAGAGGTGAGTGGCTAGTCCGGTCTTTGATTTGTTTACGGAGAGTTACATTGTCTGTACTTTTATTCAGTGAGGCACAGCCTTGATCTTCACTTCTACCAGGTAGTTGAGTTTTACATTGTGTATCTGAGTTTATCGAAGATGTACATTTGGTTATTTCATTTTGGGGACATCGGCTGCATACCCAGGTACTTTCAGGTAGTTTCTTCATAACTTGAAAATCTTTTAATGTGACTTTTGTACAATATAAATGTAGGAGTGATTTACAAATTGAACATTTCAGCCATTCTTTTGTTTTAATTTCCTGTGTGCATTTCGCACATTTAATTACTTGCTTTTTGTTTGCTGACATTTTATATATATTTAGGTCTAATATAAGTAATATATTTTCCCAATATGTTGTTTCAGTTTATATAGGTTTGTTGAAAGTTGTGTCGAACAAAACAATAAAAAAAAAAATTCAAGTCACTGACTGAGACTCGAACTCTCAACCTCAGGATCGGTAGGCGACGCTCTCCCAACTGAGCTATTCTGGCGATGTCTCACTTGTTGAAAAATTCGTATTGTTAGTGGTATTCTAATATGTTCAGCCTTATCTTTTAATCTCGTGCAGGCTGATTGGTTGCTTCGTAGAAGCGGTCACTGTGTAACCGGCCGTTATTCAATATTTTTAAAACTATTTTGTTGCTAGCTCACAGTTTTCTGGTCCGATTTTCAAGCACTTTTCTTTGTTTTGAAGCTGAATTTGTAAGCTACGCATCGGTATCGTTCAAATTTTGTTTTGATTAGTTTTTGCACCACTTTTTATACTATAACTATGGAGAGAACAATCGTAGTTGTTGCCTCTATCACGCGCGAACGCACACCTATCTCATATCTATCGGATTAACACCGATTTCCAAAACCAGACTTCTGTCCTCAACACAGGTAATCTCTCAAGTGACTTTTGACAGCCCGCAACTTTTTAACAGCAGACTAGACATCGTTTGAGTAATTGTTTTTTGACTTCTGCATTTTTCAGACGCCGGACAATGTATTTACCAAAATAAATGCTAGTTATTTTTAACTGTGGAATAATATGCTTAAAATTAATTTAATGTCCTTTTATCGAATTTCAACTATTATTATTTATAAACCAAAACTAAACAAGAAAAAAGTCAACAGACAAGAATCAATAGACAATTTGCCTCCTTGGGGTTGCTAGTACAAAATTTCCTACAAAGCTATTCTATTAATGTTACTATCAAAAAAAAGGTGTTACAACTATTGCATACAATACTTTTTATACGAGCAAAACAAAACACAGAAAACTTTATTTATTTTAATCGTCATTCCCCACTATGACTTTTTATTTTTGACTAGCGACCCGCCCCGGCTTCGCACGGGTGCAATGCTGATAAATTATGCATGTATTATATACATATAAACCTTCCTCTTGAATCACTCTATCTATTAAAAGAAACCGCATCAAAATCCGTTGCGTAGTTTTAAAGATTTTAGCATACAAAGGGACATAGGGACAGAGAAAGCGATTTGAAGTTTGGTGCAATATATATCATTTATCTTTAAATAATCATCAAAAGTTGTATTGACATATTCCTTCCCATTATCACTTCGAAATACTTTTATCTTTTTATCCAGTTCATTTTCTACTCGACTTTTAAATTCCATAAATTTATTAAATACCTCCGCTTTGCTTTTCATAAAATACACAAAGACTTTACGTGAATAGTCATCAATAAAAACTGTGAAATACCTTGAACCTCCAATTGATGTGGTTTGTAGCGGACCACATACATCACTGTGTATGACCTCTAGCAATTCTTTTGCCCGGGAGCCATTACTTTGAAAAGGTTTCCTGGTTTGTTTTCCTTCTAAACATGTAACACGTACACAACTTTCAGATTGCGGTGACAATTTCACGCCGGTAGTACAGTTTGGCATTTTATCAACATCATTAAAATTTAAATGTGCCATTTTTTGATGCCACAAGTAGGTATCAGTCTCTGTAGAGGCTGCTATCGCTCGGTTCTCATTATTATAAGCTTTAAGTCTGTAGGTATCATTTATCAGTGTAGCACTTACTACCATTTGCCCATTTTGATTTTTTATCTGACAGCCATCAACATTAAATTCTACTTTACAGCCTGCTTTAATTATCTTACTCACAGACAGCAAATTTGTGGATAATTCTGGTATAAATAGAAAATTTCTCACCTGGATTGCTTCACTGCCAGTCTTATTGGGTACTTGTATTATAACATCACCACAGCTTTCAACATGTAGCACCTTGTTGTCAGCTATTCTTATGTGGTTAACAGGTGGAGCTGTCTCATTCACCAACCATTCCCAGTGCATCGTCATGTGGGTTGATGCGCCAGAATCCACGTACCAGTTCATTGTATCATTCACCTGCATGGCTGAAAAGGCCGCTATAAAACCATGATTATCTTTCTTATTTCTAACCTTAGACTTATTTTTCCTATGCCAACAATTCTTACTTAAGTGCCCATACTTATTACTCTGAAAGCATCGGGGGCCTTTTGATTTTGACTGGGATGAATAACCTGGCTTGACATTTTTGGAGTTTGTGTAAAAAGCGGTAGTGTCTGTTTTCGTTACCTCTTGCAAGAGCTTAGTTTTGATTAAATCGGCACTAATTTTTATACCCGAACTCTCTATGCCCATTATCATTGGCCTGTAAACATCTGGAAAGCCTGCCAACATCAGTGTCCCGAGCCACTCATCATCCACTTGAAATGATATATTTCGCAGCTTATGAGCTGATGACATTAATTTATTTACGAAATCTTCCATGCTTGTACTTGTTTCTAATGTAGTATTTATTAAGTCTTTCAATAAACCGACTTTACGGAGTAAACCTGAGTCTTGAAATGCGTGTAATAAATTGTTCCAAACCTCCTTCGCTGTTTTTGCCTCTTGTATGTGAACATATAGCATAGGGTCCACTTAGAGTAAGTCCTCATGTTGTAGGTAAGCTTTGACGGCAAAACTCCAGCTTGTCCAGTTGTCACGGCCAGTGAGCTTTTCAATTGTCATCATATGATTGCTTGATCCCATTATTTATACTTTATTATACGCAAGCTGAAAAAAAATCCGGCGACCGACCGAACTAACTTTGAGGTTAAGTTAACAAATTATTTTCGTTACTATTTTAAAACTGCACAAATAGACTTAATAACTTTTACAGGTAGGGCTGGGCCCATAACCTGATAAATTAAACAAAAGAAATTAACTTTCTTCAAATATAATCATTAAAACAAAAGAAACCTTACAGAGCACACAATGACATGGCTAGATTATATTATAGCGCAGAGACAGTCCTTATGAATTGTCATAACGTCAGGTGAGGGCGTGATCATTGTTGCTATTAAATAAGAGCAGGGGCTATTCATACATTTCCATCATATAAGTACATCGCACGGGTGCAATGCTGATAAATTATGCATGTTTTATACATATAAACCTTCCTCTTGAGTCACTCTATCTATTAAAAAAAACCGCATCAAAATCCGTTGCGTAGTTTTAAAGATTTAAACATACAAAGGGACATAGGGACAGAGAAAGCGACTTTGTTTTATACTATGTAGTGATGTAACCTTTATCGTTCAACTAAAACAGTCCTATTAAAAAAATGTCATCGCGATGGTCATGGCGGGGATGCCTCGTGATTGGTAAAATTTATTGACAAGTAATTTCAACCAATCAGTGAACAGTAGCGTATTTTTTTTAAGTCAAATATTCTAATGTTCTCTTTTTAAATTATTAGAGTTGAGTAGAGAGATGTCTTATGAATATTAAAGTTCTATAGCGGGTATTGGAGTAGTAGGGCCTCGTGCAGGGTCCGTCCGGATTGTTACTACCGTCTTGCCTGCTAACCCACCGCCAAACAGCAATGTTGGCATTGTTGTGTTCCGGTGTGGGGGTAAGATAGCCGGTGAAATTACTAGCATAGAGGCATTCTATCTTCGTCCTCCGGGTGGGCAAGCGTTTCCGGTTCGTGTCTTAAGATGGCCGCATGCGTTCAAGTTTTGCTGTTCATTATTTATTCATTTTTGTTGTTCAATGTGTAGTATTGATAGCGTATTGTGCAGTGAACTAACGTATGAGTGAATGGTTAATGAAGAATTCAACTTGAAGCGTACATAGCCCTTCTTGGGTCAAGGCCCGGTAGACCACGTGGTTTTTTGTAAATCGCTATCAATTTACAAAAAGCAAAACCTCACCGAACAACGGCATGCTCTACGAGCAAACTTGAAATTGGCGAAATCATCATTAACCTGATGGAAGCCATATTTTAAAATTAGAATTTAGAATAGGGTGGGCAAGCGCTTGTGACTCCTCTGGTGTTGCAGGTGTTTGTGGGCGACGGTAATCGCTTTCCATCAGGCGATACGTTTGCTCGTTTGCCTCATATGACATAAAAAAAAAATCATAGAGTATACAATTTTGGTACAGGATTAAAAAGTGCGTTATTGTGATTTTGTCCGTGAAATTATAATTGACAGATTAAAATACGCGAATATAAAAATCATCACTATAACTTCCAAAACCCACACACCAAAGTACCTATCTCCTGTCTTTATAACGATCCGGTCAAACTCTCCTCTCATTCATCAGTTTCCTGCAGTATTGGATTCGTGTGAAATTCAGTGGCGTCGCTAGCCAAGGGCTAGTCGTGGCAGTGTCTGGACTTTCAAACTCCTAGGGTCCCAGGTCTAAGGTCTAAGGGGCGCAAACCTGGAACTGACTGTACTCACACTGGATTCCTAATATTTGTTTTGCTCCCAGAGTAAGGGTACTTAGCTATTGATGAATTCCCAACGCAAACAAAACCTTTCAAAATATTGCGTTTACGTTTATCGTATAATTAACGCAAACACAAACGCGTTCGAGATTTTTTTGTTTTGTGCAAGTAAACAAACACTTGTGAGCCTATGTGTGGTTTTGAATGATTGTAAAAATAAAATTGATCTATCAAGATTCGAAAGGTGCTTTATTAAATGTTGAAGCGTTAAATTGAAACAAAAATATTGTTTCGGGCTGGGTTCGAACTTCGAACCTGCCTCTGCATTGACTTCCCGAGCCAACACAGGCATTTTTATCTATAAGACCACCATGCTAAAGCCATTGAATGTTTCAATCAGTTGCTTCATTTCTATATGTGTGAATTAGGGTGGCAAAGAGGTAGTGGGTTCGAACCCAGACTAAAGCATCAAATTTATTATCTTTTTCTCTTCAATATTATTATTTGGTTTATTCTAGTTACTGCTTTCATAAAAATGTATTACGTGCTTTATAATTTATTTATGGCGCAATAATGCGATAATCGCCTCTTATTATTTTTCGATTTATTATTTTCATAGTCAGCTTAATTAAGAGCAAAATTTAAAAAACATAGTCATAAGTCATAAAATAAAATAAAATATATAACTGTTAAACTCCTACTGTACTTTAAAACCCGAAAGTAGCAGCCAATATAATCAATAACTAGTTTAGCGCTATCGGGAAGGAACTCGCATCGCAATTCAATGTAGAACCCAATCAAACTACGTTTTCTCAACAGACCAATCGCAATAATGTCCATTCTATGGCCTTAATAGAAACCGATAATGAGGAAGTAGAGAGAATTATCATGGGACTTCGAAATTGTGCAGTCGGTTGGGATGGGATAACAGCATCATTGCTTAAAGCTGCGCGTAACGTCCTTGTACCAATAATGACCAATATTTATAATCTTTGTTTGTCTTCTGGAATTTTCCCCCAAGTATTCAAAAGAGCCCTTGTGTATCCAATACACAAAAGTGGTGACAGACACAGTGTCAGCAACTACAGGCCCATTTCCGTATTAACAACACTTTCAACGAAAATTGAAAAAAATCTAAATTATCGATTAACAAAATATCTTGATACTTATTCAATACTCTCTAGGAACCAATATGGTTTTACTGTACTTAGACATGCGAGCCGGGTGCGAAACAGTCGGCGGCGGCGCATCGGCAAAATTCTCGCGGCGGCGGCGTCTAGCCGGCGGCTCGTTTTTTTAACTGCTAACCTAATCTAACTTTTTGCCTGAAATCAAGCAATACTAACCGTTTAAAATAATGATATTTCCACGTCTCTTGATCAATTTCCACGTATCTTGATCAATGGCACCTTCGTTTTGAAAGAAGAAGAAGAAGAGCTTGTGTCCTTTGTTTCACAGACAGTGACAGTACTGGTGCTAGGAACTACTGCTGGTCCCGCTCTCACAGGGTCCCACAAAATCCTTAAAATACCCAGCCACAGAAAAGATGCGCGAGTGATATTCTGGCTTCCGAGATACACGTCTATCTCCGTCAGTCGCCATGAACTAGTAGTCTAGTGGAACTTCTTGTCAACTTGCTCCATCATATTCCTTTTCAAGGATAGCATGATCAAGGTTTTGTCGTGGTCTTGAAAACCAGTGCCACAGTTTCAAGGTGCAAGTTTTCTGGGATGATAAAATCGTTACTGCCTCCCGTAACTTCGACAAGAACTTCACCAAATCTTCCAACACATTCCAGTCAGATTGCGTAATTCTCAAATCACGCTGACCTACTTTTTGAGACATCTCGCTGATTGGGCTGCGATTGCAGCAGTGGACCATGCTCTCGAGCATTTCAAGTACGTTGTGCCAAAGTGGACTATGTGGACTATGAGAAAGCCTTCGATTCGGTGGAAACATGGACGGTGCTCGAGTCACTTCAGTGATGCCATATTGACTATCGGTACATTGAAGTGTTGAAGTGTTTGTATAGTAACGCCACCATGTCGGTCCGAGTTGAGGAGCAGAGCACAAAGGCCATTCCATTGAGAAGAGGCGTAAGACAGGGGGACGTTGTGTCCCCGAAACTGTTTATGGCTGTTATGGAAGACGCCTTCAAGCTCCTGGAATGGCAAGGACTTGGCATCAACATCAATGGCGAATACATCACTCACCTTCGGTTTGCCGACGACATCATAGTCATGGCAAAGTCGATGGAGGAACTCAGCATGATGCTCGATGACCTCAATCGAGTTTCTCAACGGGTGGGCTTAAAAATGAACATGGACAATACGAAACTCATGTCAAATGCCAAGGTTGTGCCCATCCCAGTCTCTGTTGAAAACTCGGTACTCGAAGTTGTTGACTCATACATCTACCTAGGACAAGTGGTCCAATTAGGTAGGTCCAACTTCGAGAAAGAGGTCAACCGCCGAATCCAACTCAGCTGGGCAGCGTTCGGGAAACTACGCAATGTCTTTTCGTCCGACATACCTCAGTGCCTCAAGACTAAAGTCTTCAACTAATGTGTGTTACCAGTGATGACTTACGGCACCGAAACGTGGTCTCACTATCGGCCTCATCTCAAAGCTCAAAGTCGCTCAACGAGCAATGGAGAGGGCTATGCTCGGGGTGTCTCTACGTGATCGAATCAGAAATGAGGAAATCCGTAGAAGAACTAAAGTGACCGATATAGCTCACCGGATTAGCAAGTTGAAGTGGCAATGGGCAGGCCACATAGCACGCAGAGCAGATGACCGGTGGGGCTGAAAAGTTCTCGAGTGGAGACCTCGGACCAGCAAGCGCAGCGTAGGACGTCCACCTACAAGATGGACAGATGACCTTATAAAGGTCGCCGGAAGGCGCTGGATGCAGGTCGCTTCCAACCGGTATATATGGAAGTCCAAAGAGGAGGCCTATGTTCAGCAGTGGACGTCCTATGGCTGAGATGATGATGATGATGATGATGTGCCAAAGTGTCGGTGTTGCTGTTGACGATGATTTGGAACATGATCCAACTCGCCAAACCGATAGCGCTGTTCATCATCTTGAGTAAATGAATCGTGTTCTTCATCAGAAATAGGGTCATTTTCATCTTCTTCTATAGTGCGCGCTGCGTTTTCAAGCAAAAAAAAGTATTGCAGTAAGGAATCGGCTTCTTTTTCTAAATCTGGTATATGGTACCGTACGGCTTCTACAATGTTTTTGCTTACACGCGAGTTTGCCTAGCGCTGGCCAATCGCGGGCAAGTTTGCTATCCGCCCGCACGGCGCAAATTTCGAACAGGTCGGCGGCGGCGGCGGCGCGCCGGGTCTTCATGGCTGCTGCTGAGACATTAGTCCATGGGAATTAATTAAATCTTTACTGTTACCTACATATTTAATTAATATCTGCAGATAGTTTTCATTAAGCGCTTACCGTAACAACTATTATAATTTGATTATATTTAAGAGTTGAAACTTTTGTAGAACACTAGCGGCCGCCCGCGACTTCGTCCGCGTAGATTTTTGATGATGACAAAGATATTAAAATAGGTAAATGAATTTTATTCTTAGTTAAAATGGTCTAGACAATGCAATTGTTAAAGAATTTGTGAAGATTTAAGATAAGATAAGATAATGTTTATTGCAGAAAAAGGGTTAGTTACATGTCTTAATATTATGTTAAAGTTCCACCTTTTTCGGCTGTCTTCATACAGCATGCAATTGTATATAAATGGGTAGGAAGGAATCATTATTATGCTAATCTTTTATATTTACAGTTAAAGGCATCAAAACCAATGTGCATCAATAGTACCAACATTATAATATATGTACATATATGGTCAAAACAGTAAAATTAAAATATAAATAACAATTATCAATAATTTTTAAACTTATGTCATGCTATATGCTTATAATTTAAAACCAATGTGCATCAATAGTACCAACATTATAATATATGTACATATATGGTCAAAACAGTAAAATTAAAATATAAATAACAATTATCAATCATTTTTAAACTTATGTCATGCTATATGCTTATAATTTATAAATTCTTGAACGCTATAAAAACAGTTTTCAAGGAGCCAACTTCTTAGTGCTTGTTTGAAGGCATTACCTTCGAGTACTTTTATTTGGACAGGTAAGTTATTGAAAATCAGAATGCACATATTATAACTATTCCTTTTATATACATCTTTTTTACATCGTGGCTGATATAAAAGATGTTTATATTGCTCTCTTATATCACTAGAATGAACATCCGATCGTTTTTTAAAGTATTTAGGGAATTTCTCAACAAAATTGTAAATTTTATGAATATATATACATGCTAGTGGTAAAATATTAAGTTTTTTGAAAATGGGTTTACAGCTGCACCCCATCCAAGCATTTGATATTACACGCACACATTTCTTCTGCAATAGAAATACCCTGTCAACACTTACAGAATTACCCCATAATATTAAGCCATAACTAAGAATTGAAGATACATGTCCATGGTAGGCTGTTATTGCAGCTTCTTCAGAGACACATTGTCTAAGCTTTCTCAGTGCGTAAATGAAACGATCTAACCTAAGACATACCGAGTCGATATGTTCCTTCCAATTTAAGTGGGGGTCTATATTTATACCTAAGAACTTAACACTACTGGCTTCCTGTAATGCAATCTCTTCAATTTTAATATCAAGTTCAGGAGGTTTGGCCCCGACTGACCTAAATTGCATAAAATCAGTTTTGCTCAGATTGATTAGAAGTTCATTGCTATTTATCCAGTGATTTATATTAGATAAAGCTTCATTTATATCTGATTCATACAACCGTGGACTGTCTCCTCTAACAATGATGGTCGTATCATCCGCAAAAAGGATTGATTGGGGCTTTGTAGCCATTGGAAGGTCATTTATGAATAATTCCAATTAGATTACGGGAATTGTTTGCAGGATGCTTAGTATTTATTCCGTCAGTTACCTGATGCTTTTAATCTTTGGCAAAAATGACTGCAAGATATAGAGCGACGCATGGATTTGGAGTTAGAAAATGGTGATCTTAGTTATTATGAGTGAGATTTAAAAAAAATGTTAAATATCATAAGGCTGTTAAAACTATCTTAAACTCAGCACTGGAAATCGAGAGATGGAGGCAGTTTAATGAAGAGTATCTCTTTTAATAATAATAAATAATAAAATTTATTTCACAACAATAATAAATAATGACCTCTGTTCATAAGAAGGCAGCACTGGTATTTGTACACGCCGGCCTGGCTATTAAACGAAAAGAGTGGTGTGGCGGAGTTCCCGAGGGGGGCCAAAATGTTTCTAAATTGTGTAGCAGGTACCCCAGTTATTAAAAAGGCTAGTGTTTAAAGATAATGCTGAAATGTGACCATTAAAAACTAAATGCACATAAGCGAATTTAATGATTGCGATGCGATTACTATTTTGGTCTACAGGCTAGTAGTATTGTTTGAAGAGTGATTCAATATATTCTGGTGCTATAGTTCTCTATATCTCTCAAGAAGCTAAATAAAGTAAGAATAGGTATATAAAGTATAAATTATTCATGTGCTGATAGACAACTCACTAAATATAGGAACACATTAAGTTTGGAACACAATAAATAAGAGACAGCATAAGAAAATATTGTTGACATTCAACCATAGAAAAGGAAGGCAAGTTCGTTTAAAAAAAAGGACGTAGTCACTGGGTAGTAGACAGGAAATAAAAAATATATAAGCTGATAACGTTAGCGTAACACTTCTTTATAAACAACATTAGCGGTGTTCCCCATACAAACTTTGCACCTCTTTTAACCCCCTTAGAGGTGAAATTTTCCAAAACGCTGAAATTACTTTTTTGTATTTAATTAAGTAAGCTATCTACAAAGTTTCAAGTCTCTAGTTCAAAAAATAAAGTTTCTCCCATATAAACATTGCGCCCCTTTTTAACCCCCTTAGGGGTGAAATTTTCTAAAACGCTGAAAGTTCTTTTTGTGTTTTTGAATAAGTAATCATTCTACAAAGTTTCAAGTCTCTAACTCCAAAAAAAAAGTTTACCCCATACAATCTTTGCACCCCTATTTAACCCTCTTAGGGGAGGTATTTCCAAAAATCCCTGCTTATCCCTAGCCCACGTTATAAAAGTAACCTACTGTGCAAAAATCAGCTTTCTAACATTAGTAGTTTCGGCTGTGCGTTGATGAGTCAGTCAGGACTTCTTCTTTTATATATATAGACTAGCTGTTGCCCGCGACTTCGTCCGCGTGGAACCATTATCTTGAAAATTTTACATCTTTATTATTTTCAGATCTAAGTAATGTTGAAATTGCTAAACGTGCTTTTTTTGCAATTGTATACGAAATAGTATCGAACCCTTCGTACGCGAGTCCGACTCGCTCTTGGCCTTTTGATGAGTCAGTCAGTCAGGACACTTGCATTTATATAATAGATTAGCGGATTTCCCCATACAAACTTTGCACCCCTTTTTAACCCCCTTAGAGGTGAAATTTTCCAAAACGCTGAAATTACTTTTTTTGTATTTGATTATTGAAATTTTCCAAAACGCTGAAATTATTTTTTTTGTATTTGATTACGTAAGCTTTCTACAAAGCTTCAAGTCTCTAGTTCAAAAAAAATGTTTCTCCCATATAAACCTTGCACCCCTTTTTAACCCCCTTAGAGGTGAAATTTTCCAAAACGCTGAAAGTACTTTTTGTGTTTTTGAATAAGTAATCTTTCTACAAAGTTTCAAGTTTCTAGCTCTAAAAAAAAAGTTTCCCCCATACAAACTTTGCACCCCTATTTAACCCCCTAAGAGATTGTTTTTTTCAAAATCGCTTCTTATCTCTTGTTAACTTTATAAATGCAACCTAGTGTGCAAATTTCAACTCTCTGGCATTTGTAATTTCGGCTCTGCGTTGATGAGTCAGTCAGTCAGGACACTTGCATTTATATATATAGATTACCTCTTCTATGTCCTGAGGTGGGCGTAAATAGCTGCGACACAGTTTACACTACTGCAGCTGTTTACAAACATTTGTACCCAAAAAACATATTTTTGTTCAATAAATATCTTTATACTGTGTAAGCCTTTTGCTGTTATAAGTACTGTAAGCCTTTGTTGAATTAACATCAATGATAAAAAATAAGAATAAACAAAGTAATGAAGACAAACCTACAATCAAATGGAATACCTACTTTGATTAAATAAATACACATCAAATAAAAAATAAAGTTACTTATTACATGCCCCAATAATATCTAAGCGATGATTTATGCGTAGTTTGTTAAGCAATTTTTTAAGACAGCCATTAAGTAGCCGTCGGTACTTTTCTTTTCAAAAACACCTTATTATAAGAGCAGTAGGATAGATAATTGTAATATGATCATAAAGGGTCTAGCAGGCTAAGCGACCAATTAGTGCCCCCTACGACGGATTTGGTCATTCTTTCAAATGGTGTACTGGCAAGTCCTAAGAACACTCTTTAATATCAGTCCTCGATCTTCTTTTGTTTCGAGTTATTCAAGATAATGTAATATAATAGGCGTATCATTGAAAGTGGCACATTTTGTAAATTATTCAAGTTAGATTAACCGAACAAAATTATATTTGACGATAACAAAATAGGCTACAAAATGCATATTTTTATCCCGCATCATGTCCTTATACTTCAGTATGTAAAAAATAATTTTAATATTCTTCTGATATTTTTTTTACTTTTCGCGGAGGTACACCTTTATAAAAAATATGCATGAGTAGCCACTAGTACCCGCTACATACATATATTAAAATATATGCATAACCTTCGTGCGTCATGTCAAAAAAAAACATTATCGAACAAGTAGTTACGAGCATATATAAATAAAGTACTAGTGCAGTGTAGATAAGTTAGTATGTAGGTACATAATCTCTTTTAATAAACTTATTTATGATGCATCGACGATGACATGTCAACGGTGATAACATTTGACACATAATATTATATGCATTTGTTTTATTTGCATTTTGTGTTAGAAAATGGATAACATTAAGTGTAAATCTTGTGAAAAAACAATAAAAAATATTGTTGGCTAGAAAAATGCATGAAAACTGGGCAAGAGGCTGATTTATATAGCAAGCGTAGAAGTTGATGCTACTACTTTGTTTATACACCAAAAGTCGACACTTACCACACAAAGTATCATTGATATAAATACACTTATTTGTGCATTTGCTATACAAATCAGCCAGCAGCAGTAGCGTGCTTTTTTTTAAATCAAATATGCTGATGTTCTCTTTTTGAATTTATTTGAGTTGAGTAGAGGGATGTCTTATGAATATTAAAGTTCTGTAGCGGGTACCATAGAGTATACAATTTTGGTACAGGATTAAAAAGTGTGCTATTGTCATTTTGTCTGTGAAATTATAATTTACAGATAGTACGCGAGTATAAAAAACATGTTTACATATTATTAAATCATAAATTACTCGATGGCAATAACAAGTGGAGCATTTGTTGAAACAAGTGTATACAGCCATACGGAAAGTTTATAAAAGAGTGAGGTACCCTCGGTGGGGCAACAGAAGTGATTGGGAGCAACGATGTGGAAGGTATTCACGCTCTTGGGTTGCGCAGTCAGTTTCGGTTTCGTCCTTTGTGACGGTAAGTACTTAGGTATTCTCAGAAATTGTTCCTACTTAACACAGGGGCCAAACTTTGTTTTCATGATATTTGATCTATATATGTTTACTTTAACGATGAGGTCCGTTTAGTTTTCAATGACAACCTGATAATATAGCAAAACATAAAACATAGGAGCTTTATCACTGGGCGATGTATTGCTTAAATGAGTGTATCGTATTGTGAATAGAATTGGCTCCTAGTCAATCTGTAGCTAAAAGAACATGGGGTTAGATATTATTTGTTCCTCGACATCTCTCTTTTTGCTAATTATCAATGCCTGATAATGATCAATGTTAATCGAATCGGGTTGTTAATCTAAATAAGTCTACACTGTAGCAAAAACACATGTCGGTCAAATACGAACTGTTCCAAGATATTTTAGTAGGACCAAATTCTCTTTCAGACCAATGCAGTGCTAATGAAAGATACGTATTATGCCCTGATACTATGTGCATTCCACAAAACTGTTCCCAGCGTGGGCTCCCAGTGCCCTGCCCAATACTGGGCCCTAAAGGAAACTGTCCCGGCAAGCCAAAGTGCATTTGTGTCGATAATTATTTGAGAGACGACTCGACTGGAGTTTGCATACCAAGTAAAAAATGCAGTGAGTAAAAGTAACAGTTGAAACTTTAATTTTATTACAGGGAAGGAAATTATATTAAAAATTACTGGTAAAATCTTTGCGGATGCTTTATTAAAACGTTTCCTAAGACATCCGACACAAGGGTAAGTTAAATCAGTATGTGTAAAGTAATCTATGCGATCACTTTGAGAATTCATATGACTGGAATCAATGTGGATAGTTGACAGTTTTCTACTGTAGGCATAAGCACCATGTGGCCATAGTCTTATAACATTCAAGAATACTAATCACACAAAACGAAAACGAAATTAAAGGAGATGGGTACACAATATTATAAATACCTATTTGGCGCCTGTTCTCTTTAATTACAAAGGTAACAGAACTGTTGCATCTGTGGAGATGATTTGGAACATGTTATTGTATCACTATTCTAGGTACCTATCTAATTGTGTCAACAACCAAATGAAGAGATCATTATCGATTAGACACGATCCATTTTGTAGACACGATACCAGTCTTTTTATTTATTGGCTCTTATTGAATCAGCAGCAACAGCAACTGATGCAACGTCGACGGAGATTTCAGTTGGGGATGTGACTGCAATATCAGAAGCCAGATGTGGGTATGGCAGTAAGTTACTTACTTTTTTGGGTTCCGTACCCAAAGGGTAAAAATGGGACCCTATTACTGAGACTTCGCTGTCCGTCCGTCCGTCCGTCACCAGGCTGTATCTCAAGAACGGTTATAGCTAGACAGTTGAAATTTTCACAGATGATGTATTTCTATTGCCGCTATAACAAAAAATACTAAAAATAAAATAAAATAAATATTTAAGGGGGGCTCCCATACAACAAAGGGATTGGTTGCGTTAACTTTGCACCTCATTTGTATGGAGCGCTATACATACCAGGTGCAAACTTAACTTAACCACCTAAGGATGGAGTGTTTGTACGGAACCTTCGGTGCGCGAGTCTGACTCGCACTTGAACGGTTTTTCTACTTTAACTTTACTTATTTAAAGCTTTACAAGAGTGTTTTCTGCCAGTACCTACACCTACATAGCACTTTTACACTTAGAATAATAACGCCTAGAAACCCAGTTCACGCGCAACGGTGAGGCCACTAAAAGTTAGCCAGAAATGGCTGAAAGCGCCGATCGGCTTGTCAGTTGCAAGGACGCGTGACAGGTGTAAAGAGCTCCCACATTTTCAATTGTTATGGCGGTTTGTGCAGTGATAGGGTGTCACAATGCATCTGATAAAAAGGATAAACATGCTAAGATAACATTTCACTCGTAAATATTATTCTTTATCTCGTATTTTTACGTAAAACAGTAATCAAAACTTCATATTTTCTATAAGCGGCATGACAACGTAGTGTTTCCAGTGTAAGGGATTTTTTTTACCCATAATTCTGTCCTGATGATACTGACTTATTTTTGGGAGTCTATAATTAAAAATGCAAATATGAAAAATTAAGAATATGAATCATTTGATTTTTATCAAGCTTTTATTTGACTTGCCGTGTATGTTTGAGTATGTCTCGGTCAAATATTGCAAATCAAATTTGAATAGAGTTTAAATTTTGTACACCTGCTTAAATCAAGTGAAATGTATTATTATGGTACTACCAAGCTGGTCTGATGATGAGCACGGAAGGAGGCCATAGTAGGTAGCTCCTTAATTACCTACACAAAAACACGACGTGTTAGGGCTCGTTACAAATGTCTTGATGCCGGTGGATTAGGTCAAAAACTTCAAACGTCAATTTCAGCGCTTTAGAAGCGTTTTCAGCTGGCTGAAAGGTTTCAGGATTTGACCATACCTACTATTTACGATTTTATTTATTTTCAACGGAGATTGCAAATTAATAATAATAATAAATAATAAAAAAATACCTTTGTTTATGTATTTACAGTGTTTGAAGTCAACAACGGGTCTATTATTCAATTAAAATTTAGAATGTAACCAATCACCACTGGCAAGAGTATACCCCAAATATCAGGGGAATGTGATTGCGCTAGCAACATTATTGCTGTGTTTGTGTGCGTATCGCCGCGTGTAAATACGAGTTGTTCACAACTACATGAATCCATTTTATGCCTCACGTGCGGCGCCTCGGCCGTAAGAAACTATCCTTCTAGGCGTCATTATTCTACATGTCTTACATGTCTTATTCTACCAGCGTGTAGGTAACTATCACCTAGAAGCGTCAACAGTCTCACTACATGTAAGTTTCTTGTATAAGGTTTTTAGACATTAGTCATGTAGTTTCTTTGTTAATTTTAGTCAGAGTATAACAAAAACAACCTGCAGTCAATAACCGTAACGAAACAAAAATGATTTATAAAATAAATAAAAAGCATTACTTACATATGCAAATATTATTCTGACATCAATAATACCAGAAAATGTTTTACAGTACGGGGTTAATACCGCGTATACAAACCAAACATCGAGCCTAAAACGGATATAGCTGGAAAACGTTAGCGTCAGCCCTTTCTCGCGGTTTAATATCAATTCCTTCCTTCCCTTCACAGGTCATCCGCCCACATGCGGAAATAACGAAGTGTATAACAACTGCTCAAATACGGCTTGTCGACCTTATCTATGCTCTGAACTTGGCTTTCCGTTAAAGTGCGATAAGAAGTGCAAGCCAGGATGTATCTGCAAGGATGGATATGTGCAGAATGACAACGGTGTTTGCATTCGTATCAACGAATGTCCATGTAAGTAACGGGGGTATTATTTCAACATCATCATCATTTTCGTCATAATCAACATCATCATTTTCACTACATTATAATTTAGCTTCTAGCTTAATTACGCCCTGCTTTACAAACATATGAGGAAATTGAAAAGCGTACGTACATACAGTGTGTCCGGAGGTTAAAACGGTGGATCAGTAAGCCAAAAGACACCGACTTCAAGTCCTGGTGTGGACTACGTGTGAGTGCACTTTTTTTTGTATATTGATCTTTGGTTGTATATAGCAAGATATATTGAAGTAGAAGCAGAATACAAATTTAATGTTACTTTACTTATCAATCGTATCAAAATCCACCAGTCATAACAAAAAATTTTGACATTTTTAGTAAATAAAATAGACTACGCTACGTTGGTGTTATCAAGAATACATATCAGTTTTAAAAATGCCTAACTTTAAGTATGTACAAAACTTGCGGAAAACGAGGAAATTTCTCTTGTTCCTTATAATGCCATATTTGAATAATATTATTTGTATTTTCAGCATGTGGTGGTGACAAAAATGCCGAATCTGGCTGCGGTAATAACTGCGGGAAAACTTGCGATACCTATAACGTTAAATCAGTGGTTTGTACGCGTTGCATTGTTAACGGTTGTAATTGCAGAGCAGGCTTTGTCTACGACCCTAATGTGAAAGCTTGCGTCAAACCAGAGGACTGCAGTAAGTTTTTTTTATGTAAATGAATACCAAACTATTATTTTGATCATGATAATAGATTAGGAAGATCGTTTGAAGCCCAACTGAAAGATGGCCACAACTAAACCAAAAATATATCCCCAAGTTTCTTAACAAGGGTCTGGTCGTGCGCCGTCCTCATCGAACGGCTATTCACCATCCAGAAATTCCTGACCAGATTCTCCCCCACTACAAATTATTCTGCCACTGATATTATTCCAACACAAATCATTTGTTACTTAGAACTCATTGGTATATGATGAGTGCTGGGATTCTAGCTCTTGCCAAACTTTCCAATTAATAATGCACCTACCTGCAAAGTCAACGAACAATATTCGTCTTGCGTTAATGGCGGATGCAATCCTTGTGTAGATCCAGTAACGTGTATCAAGGGATGCGTCTGCGTTAAAGGGTACTTGAGAGCCGCAAATGGAACTTGCGTGCCTAAGGATCAATATCCTTAATATTTATTTATTTAATCCAGGACTTTCTTTCATATATGTTTAGAAAGAATTACAATGATAAAGAAACTGATAACTTTATGCGCCTTGATTGTTAACTGGAAAAGCTCAAACTGGTGGACACCACTGTAAAACATAGGGATGGCAGCTTTCTCACACAGTGCATTAACATTGTCATTCACCGATAAAATGCTAACCGCATCTTTAAACTTGGAACCTTCTAAATAATAATATATTTTGTTTTTAGTAATTCTCAATAACTTATGCGATCATTCCGCCAAATTATCGATCAATTTTGACGATTCTTTCTTTGTTTTGTAGATCATACTTGAGAGGTGGTTCGATATTATTTTTTTCTACTCCAATTCTTTTTTCTGTCATTTATATAGTTACTAACTCTAATATTATGAAAAGACATATATTATGAAAGTCTGTAAAAGTCTATACTCTATTGCCCAAAAAAACACTGCTAAACGATGTTATAATGTCGCCAAAAAAGCATCACTTAGTACCACAGATTACAAGATAAACAGCTGCATTCACACAATTTGCATTTAAAAAAAAGGCTTATTGTACTAAGGCATTGCTGCCAACTTAAAAAAAGTTTTATCTTCAGTTCATGGATGTTTACTATATAGTGAACGTATACCTTTATGTATAAGTTCATATTTTTTTGACACATGTTTAGCATAGTGAACATATACCTTTATGTATAAGTTCATATTTTTAGACAGATGGACGTTAATAAAAAAAAGTTTATCAGCGACTATTTTTTTTTAATTTTGTTGATTCCGAGCGGGAACATGTAAATTATTTTCTTAGTTGTTTATTTGCATTTTATTTATGAAATGTCGAGTCGTAGAAAAAGTATTGTATGCAACGTTGTATAAGTAGGTCAAAAACGGTCGTGGCATCCTTCTTACGATGTTCGCTACGCTCACATCGTAACCCATGCCACTCACGTTTTTTGCCCCCTCTTATACAACGGTTGCATATCATACTATTATCGTAATTGATTTTATGCTTTTTGAAAGTAACTCAGTTGTTCTCGGGAACACAATTTCTTCTTATCCAAGTCGGCTAACTTTTTGTGAAAAAGTGATTATTACATTATAGTTTTCAACTTTTTCCTAGGTTTTTTTTTGTTACAGCCACTTGTAATGGACAAAACGAATACTTCGAAAACTGTATTGAAGGCTGTTCAAACCAGTCGTGTTCGACCATCGGTCAGATATTCCATTGCCCCAATCAACCAGCGGGACAATGCAAGTCTGGGTGCAGATGCAAGCCGGGCTTCTTTAGGGATGGAAACAACGTCTGCGTTTCACAAGATGATTGTCGTATGTAACATTTTCTTTCTCGTATCTGTCTGTAAAACAACGATTACTTTGTGATATTTAGGTTTAAACGCTACTCCAACCAGTTGTGTTCGGACGTCGGTCAGATCTTGCACTTGCCCGAGCAATCGGCGGGACAGTGAAAGTCTGGATGCAGATGCAAGCCGGACTACTAGAGAACCTTGGTTTCGATCATCTTCTCATATAATGAAAGTTACATCATTTTATAAATTCGCCTTAGTGATTAGTAGCGTCATGTACTGTAGGCACCTACTTAATCTCGCACCACTTGTTTAATGTAACAAACACGAGGCTTAGAGCCGTGTGTGGGTGGCGTCTCCCCAGTGGGTGGTGTCTCTCCTGTGGGTGGCGTCTCCCCAGTAGATGGTGTCTCTCCCGTAGAATACAAGTACAAGTACAACGTTATTTAGATATAATACCAACTGATACAACGATTATAGCATATAATATTCATAACACCTAAGATTATAAATTAATGAAATTATTTTATTACACAACACATATTAGAAACAAAATAAAAATTATATCTTTAATAGTATAACTTTTAATTTTTTGTAAGATAATAGTATTTTCGGTACTATACCTACTTGATGTTGTTATTTTACATGAACACCAGCAAACCACTTAAATCTTCTACCTACTAATTTGTTTGGCAACACAGCATGCACATTATTCTAAAAATATTTAATTTGACAGCAAAACCATGTGGCAAGAATGAGTACTGGGAGAAATGTGTCTCGGGCTGCGGAAACCAAACTTGTGACGCGATCGGTGTCGTATGGAGCTGCCCATTACATAAAGTTTGGCAGTGTACGGGAGGTTGCCAATGCAAGCCTGGGCACTGGAGGGGCCCCGACAATGTGTGCATCCCCGAGAAAGACTGCCGTACGTATCTCAAGAACAACCCAATACAATCCCACACGGAACGTTGCGACTACCGTAAAATGGGGTTACTTAAAAATGCAGGAGCTACTTTGAAAAAAGGGAAAAAGGGTTTTTACGCCATGTCCTTATTTCTTTGATCATCTGTGGCAATGGCCTTTAAAAATTACCTAACCTGTTACCTCATTTGCTCAATCGAACTATGAATAATTGCGTTTTTATAGCAATTATAAATCTATCAAAGTAGCCCCAAATTTTCCCAAACTAACCCCATTTTACGGTGTGTGTAATGTTGCATGGTTGTGGCGTGATAATATTTTAATTTTTATTTTAATACAAAACTAAAGACTTTTTAACTCGTTTCGTTGCAACAATCAGCTGGCACATCGTTCCATGGTATGTTGTGGTGCTGCAAATTAAGATGCTCCAGGTGACAACAATGTCAATACACGATGATGTAAAATATGTATTATTACGTTTGCGTCACTCGTTACAAAAAAGTTTTGTGACTGATATAGACATAGAAGACAACGTACAGCTATTACAAATAAAACGATTTTACAGCAACACCAAGTTGTCCCTATGGTGAAATCTGGAGCCGGTGTCCACCAGTGAAATGCGATGGGGACTACTGTGCCAAGACTAGAGACTCGCCGCAGACCTGCCCGTCAGGCATCCCGCAATGTAACAATAAACGATGTGTCTGTGGCCTGAACAGGAAAAGAGATCGGAAGACTGGCAAATGTATACCAATAACTGATTGTCGTAAGTATTTAAATCTTACTACTGTTATATTATATAACAATTTGGTAACATTACGATTAAATTAAGAAACTTGTTAATAGGGTTTCTTTGGCAGACCTTGGATGTAGAACCCTTAAAACGTTGAAAGTCCAATCCAATGTAAAGCAAAGACACAGTGGTTTATTTATCCGATTTCTCCATCTGCGTTGATCCGTGTACGTCGATTAAGATATTTCAAAGATTTTCATACTTACTAAGTAATAAAATGTTTCCAGCTCCATTCAAATGTGGTCGCAATGAAGAGTATCAAGCTTGTCCAGCGTTCTGTCCTGGAGAGAACTGCACCGACTACATCAACAAGTCCAAATGTCCACCCGGCAGGATCGGAATTGTACTAATTTGCAGGCCTTCGTGTAAATGTGTAAAAGGGTACTACAGGAACACTGATGGTGTGTGCATACCCGCCTGTGACTGTAAGTATTACTTAGTAATTATAGCCCAAAAGGGGGTTATTCAACCCACGCTATATTGCGGATTTTTAGTGGTACTAATTTATTTTAGCGGCAACGACGAATTTTTGGTAACTGACGTTAAAGTCGGTGAATTACGAGTAACAAAGAGGAAACAGGATTAAATTCCGCAAATTTCAAGTAACATAAAGGCAAAACTATCTACATACAGTGATGAAAGTCAAGATTATTTGAAGTCGAAGGATTAAGCAGTATTCCGGTAAACAATATTTTGAATTTGGTTAATGAAAAATCCGTGACAAATCGCTATTAACGTTTAATAATGCAAATATATGACTTATGCACATTATAATATTGCTATATGAAAGTTGTTTGTAGCGCCACTATCCCTGTGCAGGATCCACACTTGCAATAATATTAATAAAATATTAAAAGAATTAATATCAAACATTATTGAATAAAATTGGTCAAACGATTTCATTCTATGGTGGATATTTTTTAATTATTCCGAAGTTTACAAACACGATTTTGATGATCAAAATGACCTTCCTTTGTATAAATGATGCCTATCTTCAACCTTAAAGAACAGGACCTAAAAGATCCTTTGGACTTGGGGAATAGGATGTTCTTCGAAACTTTTTTATGCTTAGGCCCTGAGGAGTCTACCTCAATATCCACCACAACGGTACCTCCTACGTCTGGTAATGATGGTGGTACGAGTAGCAGTGACAGAGGAACTGGTCTTACTGGCATCCTAGACGGTATTACGGCATTCACTGGAACAAGCCTCTACGTAAGTAGATATTTTTAGGGAACAAATGTAGTTGGTTTATTTTTTCTTGAAATATTATCTAAATATATAAAAGAAGAAACTGACTGACTGACTGACTGACTGACTGACTGACATATCAACGCACAGCCCAAACCGCTGGTTCTAGAGAGTTCAAATTTGGCACGTAGGTTCCTTATAAGGTGTAGGAGTGCACTAAGAAAGGATTTTTCAAAACTCACCCCCAAAAGGGGTGAAATGGGGTTCCAAAGTTTGTATGGGGAAACAAGATTAGTTAGACTATTTTATTCAAAACTTCACAGGAGTATTTCTAACGATAAATGAGTAAACACTGGTTTCAGGTTTTTTGAAAATTCAACCCCTATAAGGGAGAAATGTGGTGACAAAGTCTGAAAATCAGCATGGGTATTGTTTTTATGGTTTATCGGGTCGCTGATTACGAAAACCGCAACGATTTTAAAATCCAACGTGGCGGACGTGAGTTACCATCTCCCCTGTTGGGGTGAAATGGGGTTGAAATGTCTAAATACTAAACCGCTGGTTCTAGAGAGTTCAAATTTGGCACGTAGGTTCCTTATAAAGTGTAGAGGTGCATTAGGAAAGGAGTTTTCAAAAATCACCCCCTAAAGGGGTGAAATGGAGTTCCAAAGTTTGTATGGGGAAACAAGATTAGTTAGACTATTTTATTCGAAACTTCACAGGAGTATTTTTAACGATAAATGAGTAAACACGTGTTTCAGGTTTTTTGAAAATTCAACCCCTATAAGGGAGAAATGTGGTGACAAGGTCTGAAAATCAGCATGGGTATTGTTTTTATGATTTATCGGGTCGCTGATTACGAAAACCGCAACGATTTTAAAATCCAACGTCACGTACGTGAGTTACCATCTCCCCTGTTGGGGTGAAATGGGGTTGAAATGTCTAAATACTAAACCGCTGGTTCTAGAGAGTTCAAATTTGGCACATAGGTTCCTTATAAAGTGTAGGGGTGCATTAAGAAAGGATTTTCCAAAACTCACCTCCTAAAGGGGTGAAATGGAGTTACAAAGTTTGTATGGGGAAACAAGATTAGTTAGACTATTTTATTCGAAACTTCACAGGAGTATTTCTAACGATAAATGAGTAAACACGTGTTTCAGGTTTTTTTGAAAATTCAACCCCTATAAGGGAGAAATGTGGTGACAAAGTCTGAAAATCAGAATGGGTATTGTTTTTATGGTTTATCGGGTCGCTTATTACGAAAACCGCAACGATTTTAAAATCCAACGTAGCGGACGTGAATTGACATCTCCCCTGTTGGGTTGAAATGGGGTTGAAATTTCTAAATACTAAACTGCTGGTTCTAGAGAGCACATATTTGGAACCTACGTGTCCTTATAAAATCTAGGGGTGCAATAAAGGAAGCATTTGTCAAAAGTCACCCCCCAAAGGGGTCAAAAGACTATTTTATTGAAAACTTCCAAGGAGTATTTCTAACGATAAATGAGTAAGCACGTGTTTCGTGTTTTTTGAGAATTCAACCCCTAAAGAAAGAGAATATGGTGACAGTCTGAGAATCAACAAGGGTTCTATAGATGGTTTATCGGGTCGCTGATTACCAAAACAACAACGATTTTAAAAACAAACTTGGTGGACGTGAAATACCGTCTCGCCTGTTGGGGTGCGATGGGGTTGAAATGACTAAATATGAGTATGGGTGTAATTTATATGGTTTCTTGGGACGTTAATTACGAAAATACCACCGATTTTGAAATTTTATATTGTGGACATTAAATTATTGAAATCATTGCGCCAAAGTGCAATTTAATCGGTCCAGTAGTTTTGCAGCAATTCGGTTGTAACAGACGGACTGACAGACAGCTACACGTGATCCTATAAGAGGGTTCTATTTTTGATTTTGTGGTATGGATAGAGACCCGCGTTATTCTAATAGATTAAAACAATAGTAACTATTTGGTGGCATCTCGATCATCGTCAATCGGTACCTAGGCGGGCAGCGCGTCGGGACGGGAGGAGTAATGATCGGAAAAATTCCTGCATCCGTAATAAATACATTCAAGCTTTTCAATAATTATGTTAAGTCATTTCAGAATTCTGGATTACGTTTATCTGGCTCAGAATAATAAATTTTTCATTCATCAACGAAGAGAACCTCATTATCTTACAATAGAACATGACGTAACTTAGAACATGGCTCAGAATCATTAAACCAATCTCGAATATCCCATGTCGGTAAGCGGAGGCTCGGGACATTATAAAAGCTTTATACAAATAAAATGCACACATATCCCGGTGTCTTAGCTTCACTTCGAGTTATGAATTTTTAAGTGAACTTTATTTGGATAGGTACAGTAAAAGCTGAGATTGCTTGATTTGAGTGCTTGAGTTTTCGGTTTGATTTGTTAAAGTGGAGTTGTGAAAACATAAAAAGTATTTCCCAGTAATATTAGAAAAGCGAAAGTCTGTGTATGTTTGTTACTTCTTCACGCTAAAACGGCTGGACGGATATGCATGAGGGACATGCAGATTGCAGATTATACCCTAACTTAACAAAGAGCCTACTTTTAATCCTGAAAAAAAGAGCATTGTTCCCGTAGGATGATGTATATTATATAGGCACGCGAGCGAAGCCGCGGGTTAATGCTAGTATTCCTATAAGTGTCACGTAAACCATACAAGTTTTTAATACTTAATTAATTTCATTTGAATTTTTGGAAAAAAAGAAAATCCTTGATAGAAGTAGGTACTACTTTCAATGAATGAATTAATAATTATAGATTTGTTTGTTTACTGCTTATAAAATTTAAAAAAAATACCATTTGTATTTCAGCATCGAATGAAATCTGGAGCTTTAGAGAACATCATTATGTCAGCAATGTCAGTATTTACTCCAATAGCTGAGCTTTGCTTGTATTCAGTAGGAACCACGTATGACCAATGCATCAAAATACTTAATCTTCAAAATAAAGAGGACGTAAGTAACTTTTGACTACTTAGTGCATAGAATTTGCACGCTATATTTTCCCCTTTACCCATTTTTTTAAATTTCATACCTATTTTCTCAAAATATTTTAAGCTTATTTTTTTTTTTTGCAGATTCGGAAAACGTTCCCAGCATTCACTTCTTCTTATATGGGCCAAAGCAAAGTTAATTTTACAACGCCTGCTAAAGTATATGCCAATGAAAACAACCCACTAAACGACACTTTCATAAAAGACGTTGTTGAAGTTTTTGACGCTGAAACCCAAGATATGGATTTTAGCAATAGTGTTTTAGCAGCCAAAATCATCAATGCCTGGGTAATAATGGAACAAAATTACTCAAAAAAAAATGATTAAAAAGCTAATTTGTAGGTACACGGAGAACCAACAGCTTAAATAGTGATACAGAGCTAATTACAGGATCTCGAATAAAGCAGCAAAATAATACAAATATCATTCAAAATTGTATAAATAGCAAAATTACATGCAATGTAAACAAATAAGATTTTATAACATTTATAAACATACTTTACGCACAGACCAGAATGTCAGTCTTTTTAACATCCTGACGCCAATTCACACCTCACAGAAGGAATGGAACAATTTAATGTAATAATAAAATAATGTTTGTTCATAAGTAATATTTCTGTTTTCTTTTAGGTCGAAGGCAAAACCAACAACCGTATAAAGGATTTGATATCATCTGATGCGTTAAGTGCACTAACGCAACTTGTACTAGTAAACGCAATTTACTTCAAGGTAGGTAATATTTATACACATTATTTTTAAACGAATTGATCATAATTTTTTAAGCCCTTGACTTTGCTATATTTTTTATAATTAAAATTTGTATTTGTTGTTTCTTTTCAGGGACCCTGGCTGAATCAATTTAATCCAAAGAACACACAAGACGACAATTTTTATTTAAATGACGGCACAACGAAAAAAGTAAAACTGATGTTCCAGCTGAATTATTTTAACTATGGAGAGGTTCCTGAGTTAAATTGTACAGTAAGTAATAAAATGAATCAATATGTATTTTCAAAAATAAACAAAATCAAATGTGAAGCTCAAATAACCGGGACATTTCGTATGCTATACAATGTGTATACATATATAAGTACGGTCACCATGAAACGAAGCTGACTATTTTACTATTGATATAATGTCAAACTGCATATTTAAAGTGTCAACAACTTTTGATTCTGATTGTACCTACTTTATCCAATCATGGCTAAAATCCATAAAAAATGTAGCTTAATTTTCTAGATGTTTTTATTTAATTAAACTGATCTGTGTAACTTTTTTAGGTTGCTGAAATGTTTTACGACGGCAGAAACAGCAGCATGGTCGTCGTTCTTCCAAACAGTTATGATGGCATAATAACTTTGGCAAAAAAGTTACAAGATCCTGTCAATTGGAATAAAGTTCGCGCAAGTCTCGCTGGTGCGAGAGTAGAACTGTATATGCCACCATTCGAAATTAAGACAACAACTGATTTAAAGGAGCTGTTTCAAGCGGTAAAGTTTTTTCATAAAATAACAAGGACCTAAGTAAAGGGCCCGAACATAGACATTTTAGGAAATAGCCTTTCTTGTGTACATTACAATAGTTAATGGTTTCCTACATCATGCAGGTCTCAAGTAGTAAATAGTTTGTACATGCCTACATGTAGGTATTATGTATCCTCCAGTAACAAAACTGAAATATAAAGTAAAGACTTAAGCTAAAGAGCTTAGGGATTTCAACGGGAAAGAAGAAATATACTCACTCAACATAGAAAATCTGTATGGGTCGCCCAAGAGTTTAGTGTGAAATTTTAATAACGACTAAAGAAAATGCTATCGATTAGTATTAAATTTCGAAAAACAGTTTATAAATTGCAACTGTAGTTAATTATATTAATATCTTTTCAGTTTAATTTAGGAAATTGGTTTGACCCTAAAAACTCTGAACTAAAGGGAATAACAAAGAAAGCAGCAGAAGTTTTCGTTTCATCAGCGATTCAAAAAGCATTCATCAAAACCGACGAGACAGGATCCGAAGCTGCTGCTGCAAATGGTAAATAGATTAAATATTTATGAACTAAATAAATGTGTTAAGTCTAAGAAGAAATAAAAAAGAAAGGTAGGAAACTGTTATAGATTACATTGAAAACACTGGACGGATGGACGCAACGCCGATGTGTTGTCTCCATGATTTTTGTATCTTGCAGGGTTATATGGCAGTGACTGCCACCTCCTCCACCAAAGATATTCAAAACAAACAAAGCTTTCCTCTTATTTTTGTGAGTGCACGAATTAACTATGTTCAGTGGATGTTTTATTAGTTGAGATCAATTATGACAGGAATTCGAAGCTGCCACTGACGTATTGTGCTATTTATAATAATTAATAATAATCAGGTATCGACTTTGGCCCACCCTGTTTTTACTTTTGTTTTCCACGTCTCTTTATTTGTGATATCGTTTTCTGTTACTTGAATCGCAATTATTGATTCTACTTCTGTAGCTTTATTTAAATCTGGAATTTCAATTGGAGCTGGGAAGTTTGTCATTTACTTAATATTATAAGATAAAACTTGTTGATCAATACCAATTTTAACTATTTATGACTACAGCTAGTGGTCTGTTCTTATACTTGTTTTGTCGTGGGCAGGTAATGACACTTGTTTTTTTCTTAGTGATAAGTTTAAATCGTTATAATTTTCATACTCGTATATTTGTAGGTATTAATATATTTTGTGGTATGTATCTATAGATCAGTTACTATATGATAATAGATATATGTATAAAGCCTATTTTTCTTTCAGCCATAATAGCAGGAGTAACGTCAGTACAACCGAAACCACCCAAGAAGTTTAGATGTGATCACAGCTTCTTGTACTACATTCTCTTTAAAAATACCACCATCTTCAGTGGAGTAGTAGTGAACCCGTGATGAAACTGATTAAAAGCTGTAAGCATTACTACACACTTTTCAGTTCTTAAGAAACCTTTTGTTTTGCTGGCAAACGTTTAGTATTTATAAGTTATTTCGTCTCATTAATTTATTGACGACTTGTTACTTGTTATATATTAAAAAAAGAATACATCCTCGAATTAAAGTATTTTTTTATTATATCCAAAAAATATGACTAAGATTAAAAGCTTCGATGAAAGATCGGATTACATCGATATAATTTGACATTTGATAAACTAATGTGTCAACAAAACTAGGGTAAAACCCAGTCACTAATACATCGGTATGTAAACCCCTTACTAGTTTGAAATTACTATCCGAGAGTAATCGCTATTCTAGCAATAAAAGTCAAATCCAGCCTAAAGGTACAGCCACTTTATCAGTCATAATAAGGTATTAATTTTTTTTAAGATGTTCTAATCATTATTTTTCTTTTACAGGTATATGGTCAAGAGGATGTATTTCAAAACGTATCATTAATGTTTCGGCTTGTAATGTTACAAATAAAAAGTTATAACATTTCCATTCATTGTTTTTTTAACCCCCGACGAAAAAAGAGGGGTGTTATAAGTTTAACATGTGTATCTGTGTGTCTGTGTGTGGCACCGTAGCTCCCAAACGGGAGCTACTGCTATATATAATTTCATATTAAAAACGTTCACATTTACTAGATATAATGAACGTTAACTATAACGACTAAATCAATAGTTTTATAAGGAATAACGGTCAATTTACATAACATTTACTTTATATAATATTTTTTTCTATAACACTCAAATTAACTAATTTCAATTCGTATAACATACATAGGTAACGTATATCGGTCATAATACATAATACCTTTTAATATAAAGATAAAGTAGCGCTTCCTTTATTCGATATAACTTTAACTGTCTGAAACGCCGAACACACCGCCGAACCGCTACCAGAAAATGTAGGTTATGTTAAGTTTGAACTGCGACCCCAACAAAACCGAACCGCTACCAGAAACGTAGGTTAGGTTAGGTTTGAACTGCGAGCCCAACACAACCGAACCGCTACCAGAAAGGTAGACTAGGTTAGGTTTGAACTGCGTCCCGCAATAAAAATGAATACCACGCAATAATTCATTCCTATAACTGCTATTACGCAATAATTGCTATCAAAACAATTTCAGGCGGTTATTCTATACGAGCAATTTCGTGTTAGATGTATTAAGTAATATACATTATAATAAATCTGAGATATTATGAACGTTATGATTTTTATATACAATGATATAATACTTAAATAACGTTATACTTAACAAAAATGGATATTTTGATGTTATATCTAACGTTCGTTATACACCTTGAACGGTATACAAAACAAGCTTATATTATATGAGCGTATATAATATGAAAATTGTAGTATAAGTTCTTATGTCTTATACAGGGTGTAACCGACAGCGTACCGAAAACGAAAACTGTAGTTTTAGACCATAATCACGACCTGAAAACGAGTGTTCATTTTCTCGGAAAACTCAAGGATAAGATTTTCCAAAATAAATTATAAAACTCGACGCGCAATGTATTGCGTCCAATTTTCTCGGGTGCAGACGCGCGGGGAGGGGAGCACGCGGCGAGCATCGGCCGGTTCAGGCGCTCCACTCACGCGTCAGCGCAAAACATACCGTTACGCCAATTCGCATCGAATGGCATAAATGAATGCAACCACAAAAACAACGCAACCATCACGAACAGCTCGCCGGTAAAATTCATGAAGCTTGTGTCCAACTGAAGAAATGGTTTTCGTCGAATGGCTTATTATTAAACGTATCAAAGTCTAATGTCATGGTATTCACGGGCCGGAACATCGCAATGCCCCCATGCATTAAAGCCGTCCCGATGCCATTGTGTAGTGAATGCAGGTTTCTTGGATTCATGCTTGACTCAAACTTGAACTGGAAGTGCCATGTAGACATGCTGTGCGACAAGTTGAGTAGTGCTGTATTTGCTTTAAAGAAATTAAAACCGTTAATATCAAGTAATGCGTTAAAGTCTGTATATTTTGCACATTTTCATTCTATTATGTCATACGGTACTGTTTTTTGGGGAAATTCCACAGATGCTCAACGAATTTTGACACTCCAAAAACGAGCACTTCGAATACTGGCCGGAGTAGAACCCAGGTATTCTTGCAGGGATCTCTTCATAAGTACCGCATTATGACTCACTACTCACTTTATATATTCGAGGTATTAATGTATGTACGAAATAATTTGTCAATGTTTGCACGTGTCGAGGTATCGGGCAAACTAATACGTTCTACGGGGAGACTTAGGACAGTCCCGCGTCGCATGGCACTGGCAAAAAAAAACCCACGCGTCATCGGCCCAACGTTCTATGAACATCTACCCGACGAGTTGCGAACCGAGGCATCAGACGAGAAGTTCAAACATCAATTGAGAAACTTTTTATTGGATAATCCATTATACTCAGTAAATGAGTACATGGATAAATCCATACTAATATTATAAATGCGAAAGTGTGTCTGTCTGTCTGTCTGTCTGTATGTCTGTCTGTTACCTCTTCACGCTTAAACCGCTGAACCGATTTAGATGAAATTTGGTATATAGATAGTTTTAGTCCCGGGGAAGGACATAGGATACTTTTCATCCCGAATAAATGCAGTGTTCCCGAGGGATGAGCGGGTAACACCGCGGGGCACAGCTAGTAATTTATATTTCATTTTATATTGTTTTTGGTTTCTTGTAGTACATTGTATTTATATTTATGTATTTATTTGTTTTTTATGTATATATTATTATTATTTTCCGATTTTTGCACCGCCTAGTAACAAAATCTTATTTTTTTCAAGTTCTCCACTACCCAAAGGTTGTCTGGAAGAGATCGCTCTTTAGCGATAAGACCGCCTGTTGTTTACCTCTAATTGTAATTTCTTGCATTGTATTTCTCCTGTTATTTTATGAGGTGTGCAATAAAGAGTACTTGTATTGTATTGTATTGTATTGTTGACAATCCTCTAAGGAGACACCTTTGACATATTTAATTTCAAATTATTTGACGTAGTAACATATAATAATTGTTGTATTTCGCACCGTGTATAAATATTGTTGGTAGTTGGTATTTTTTGAGTTTTGACAATCCCTTAAGGAGATATTCTTATATTACATTTAGCTGCATTCTGATTATGACATGTAAATATCTTTTGTTAAAATCAATTGTTATGTTTTTTACTATTATTATATTATCTCATTTTTATCTTTATGACGAGCATAGTATAAATGCATGTAAATTGTCTTAGCGTACTTTTTAATGACATTTTATATTATGTGTTTAGTATTAACCTTTATACTGATTCATTTATAAATGGCGGGGACACTGGCCGCTTTGCTGCTCTCTGTATAAAAAAATGTAACTAGACTTCAGTGTCAAAATTAGTGTCTGCAAAAACAACAAGAATTACAGCTAAACATTATTTATTTAAACCGTGTGATCAAAAGGAAGCTAAAGGAGGCCTCCGAAACAGAACGGGCACATCAGCAACGGTAAGTCCTTGATATTTATTCTTGGATCAGTATAGAGTATTTTTCCTGACTCCACACCAAGATCCTCCCTTCGTTACTTACAGTCCGCTAACGGCTTTACGCCACAATTTTCTGGTCCTTCGAGCCGGATTTTCAAAATTTTGAACCTACCTATTTTTTTTTGTTTAATTCCCCAAATTATAATCTATAATATACCTAACCGTTGCTTCCGTCGCGAATCGTATTCGCTATAAAGCTATTCCCTGTTCTCACAGATTTCCAAAAATATAATTCAACCAATTCGTCATATTTTTGTCCGTGACAAAAATGGCGGAAGGCGAGGTGCAATCTTTATTGCAAATTAGCACTTTGACAATTAAAAAAGAATATTTGTTCAAAAAATTACAAAAGGCGTATGATGTATCCAAAACTGTTAAATTGGATAGTCTAGACTCGGTACAGAATTACATGGTACAGTTTTCAGAACTTGATGACGCTCGTAGCGATTTCAAAAAAATTGTCATGGAAATTATCATGCTTGAAATGCAGTCAAACCCCAAGGCTAAACCTTCAACAAGCGCGTTAGAAAGCTTCGACGAATTATATTATGTTTGCAAAAAGGTAGCTTTGAACTGCACGCGTATAGTCCAGGAGCCAACCGAAAAATATTCAACTGCAACTAAGGATGATTGTCTAGCTAGGCCGGTCTTACCGAAGCTAACGTTATTTGAATTTGACGGGCAGGTAGAGAACTGGGCTACATTCCATGATACCTTCGTGTCTTTGGTTCACAATCGCAAGTTCGAGAACATAGATAAATTTCATTATCTCCTATCTTGCGTCAAAGGTCCAGCACTGAGCATTGTCAGAAGTCTTCCGATCACGTCATTCAATTACCCACTTGTTTGGCAAAGCTTACTTGATAAATACCAAGACGTTAGGGCGTTGACCGGCAGATATCTGGACAAAATGCTGAACTTTTCGCCTTTGACAAAAGACAGCGTTGGGAATTTAACCTCGTTCGTGGAGACGTTTGATCATTCGTTGAAAGCGATTCACGCCTTGCAGATTGAGAACTTGGACGACTATCTATTTTGTCATTTGGCATTACGTGGGTTAGACAGTCATACTCGGAAATTGTTTGAAGAAAGCCGCGATCAAAATAAATTACCGATTTTCGCGGATTTAATAAATTTCGTGAACAAACAAATTAAGGTTTTGGAACATACATTTCCTAGTGTCGGCTCCCGGACTATAAACAATCAACAAGTCAAAGTGAAGTCATCTGTCAACTTCGCACAACCGAGTCATAAACCGGCCAATTTCAAATATTCGAACGCAACTTCGTCTTCACAAAAGGTTGGATTAGCTGTTTCGCGTTTTGATACTCAAAATAATTCGAACCAAAACAAACTGACTTGCGTGCATTGCAACTCAAATCATCTGATTTATCGTTGCGAACAGTTTCGTAAACTGTTAGTTCAAGACAGGATTGACCGTGTCAATGCCTTGAAACTATGCACCAACTGTTTAAAAAGTGGTCATGAAACGTCAAGTTGTAAGAGCAACATGACTTGTGGAGTTTGCTCTCGGCCTCACCACTATTTACTACATCGGGATGCAAGTGTTCTGCAGGCAACGGCCGTGCCGACGCCGCAGACGCCCCGTGCTGCCGTGCATGCAGCGGGGCCTTCACTACCGCGCTCCGTGAGTGTGGCTGTGACACCCGATCCAACCGTTACTGAGAATCTTCATTCCGTGACTGAAAATTCCAGTTCTTACGGTATAGTACTGGGGACTACGAGGACTCTAGTCGTTGACATCACTGGTCAATATCAGAACTGCCGTGCCGTTCTTGATTCTGGAGCTCAAAGCTCATTCATTACTTTGAACTGTGCTCAACGTTTGGGCTTACCTCGCAACAAATGCCCTTACACGGTATCAGGGCTAGGAGGTGAACTAGTCAAAAAATTTGGCATGGTGACATGCGACTTAAAGCCGTGTAAATCGGACGTTCCGAGTTTCCGGCTAGAACTGGTCGTAGTCGAGAAAGTGTCATCCGAAATGCCAAATGTTTCGTTTCCACCGGAAGTCGTGGAAGAATACAATAATTTTGATTTGGCTGACCCACTGTTCTACGAAAAGTCATCGGTAGATATTCTGTTGGACAACGGTGTCGTGTCTGATTTGATGTTGGACAAGCCGACTAATGTCAAGCCGAACATACCCAAGGTGATTGAGACGGTTTTCGGTTATGTCGTAAGTGGAAGATTATACAACGAAAGTAATCAACTGTCATTAAATTTACATCTGTCGATTTCTGAAGAGAAGACTTTGGACAAAACGCTGCGTGACTTCTGGGAAGTAGAGGAATTGCCGTGCAAACCTGTACTCAGCCCTCAAGATCAGCTGGCTGAAGATATATTCGTGCGTGATCACTCCCGTGATGAGGGGGGGAGATACATCGTGCCGCTGCCTTTTGTGACTGATACGCCGACACTTGGAGACTCTCGAGTTGCCGCCGAACGACGATTGCTGGCAACAGAGCGCAAACTTGCGCGTTCACCAGTGCTGCAGCAAGCATACAACGACTTCATGCTCGAGTATGAGAAACTTGACCACATGGAATTGTACACTGGTAGCGAGTCAAGCAAGTATCTGATTCCACATCACAGCATTTTAAGGCCGAGCAGTACGTCAACACCCTTGCGCGTCGTATTCGATGCTAGTGCGAAAACGTCTACAAACATCTCTCTCAACGATACTCAGTTGACAGGACCAAACCTGTACCGTGATATAGGTTCCATTATAACCAATTTTCGATTATTCGAATACTGTTTCGCAAGTGATATTTGCAAAATGTATCGTGCAATCCTTGTGCGTGAATGTGATAGAAAATATCAACACATATTATATCGGTCGTCCGTAGACGAGCCGATAAAAGTCTATGAATTAAAAACGATTACATACGGCGTAAGTTCGAGTCCATTTCTGGCCATTCGTACTTTGCTACAATTAGCCAGTGATGAAGGTGAACGTTTCCCTTCAGCTGCTAATGTCGTGCGACAAGGTATCTATATGGATGACATTCTATGGTCATGCGCAACCTTCTCCCAAGCCTGTGCATTGCAGGACGAGTTAATTAATATGCTACAGTGCGAATGACTTGTGCTAAAGAAGTGGTCTAGCAACTGTGAAGAATTATTCGAGCGCGTTCCAGTTGAACATCGTGAAACTACTGTCACTTTTCAAAAGGATCGGGATGACGTTTCGATTAAGCTTCTAGGCTTGAAATGGTCTCCGGTGTTTGACGCGTTCAGCTTCTCTCTGAACAAGCAAGATACCGTCAATACCAAGAGATCTGTACTAAAGACTCTAGCATCTATTTATGATCCCGTTGGATATATTTCTCCTTGCACATTTGTTGCAAAGTGCATCCTTCAGGATCTTTGGAAGGTGGGTCTCGGTTGGGATGATCCTCTGCCTCAAGAAGTGTGTGAGCAGTGGTTGACATTCATCACCGAACTACCTCGCCTATCTGAGTTGCAAATCCAACGGCACATATTGCTTCCAGATGTAACAGAATGCGAGCTGGTTGGATTTAGTGATGCATCATCTCGTGGGTACGCTGCCTGCATTTACGTCATATCTCGGAGTCAGTCGGATGTAAAGTGCAGATTGCTAATGGCAAAATCGAAAGTCGCACCTGTCATGGCTCAGACGATCCCTAGAATGGAACTTATGGCCGCGGCTCTTCTTGGAAAACTTATGAAGTACGCATGCGAATGCATAACTCGAGTGGATGTGACTAGAATTGCAGCGCTAACAGATTCGTCAATAGTTTTAGCGTGGCTGCAAACTGACGCTTATAAATTGAAGACATTTGTGTGTAACCGTGTTACACAAATAATAGAGTCAATACCACCCCATGCATGGCGTCATGTTAAAAGCGAGTACAATATGGCAGACGTAGCTTCCCGAGGTGTATCTCCGTCGCAATTCATGCTTGATAGCTCTCAGTGGTTTGAGGGTCCTACCTGGATGTACGAGGATCGTGAAACTTGGCCTGTATCAACGTACACAAATAAAAGTGAAACTCAAATTCTTGAGATGAAATCAAACTCGAATACGTTCAGTTTGATAGCTCGAAAGACTGAAGAAGAAGATAAACTAGAGTTTGTTGAGCGAGTCTGTAACCGGTTCTCTTCTTTTTCAAGAATGTGAAGAAGCATCGCCTGGATTTTACGTTTACTTCAACGATCCCGCGATGACGTTTCAATTCGCCACCAAGTCTTAACGACTGAAGACTTGAACGCAGCCCACGATAGTCTTATAAAGCTAGTGCAAGCTGCATATTTTAAAGAGCAAATTGAAGCACTGAAAAGGGGTGAGACGTACATTCCTTCGTTAAGGAAACTTGCACCCTTTCTTGATGCTCGTGGCTTCCTCAGGGTGGGGGGTCGTATCCCGCACTCTGATCTGCCATACAATGCAAAGCATCCCTTATTGTTGCCAAAGCAGAGTAGGTTTACAAAGCTCTTGGTCGAATATTTTCATAAGAAATATTTGCACACAGGTCCGCAAACCTTGCAAAATATTATCAACCAAAGATATTGGATCTTGTCGGCTCGTAGCCTCATTCGATCAATTCACGGGAAATGTAAGAACTGCTTCAAATGTAAACCGACGCTGTTTCAGCCTAAAATGGGTGATCTTCCCTCAACTCGGCTGATGCCTAATAAAGTATTCGAGAATGTAGGTGTAGACCTAGCCGGACCTTTCTACATAAAGGAAAGTTTACGGCGTAATGCAAAGATAGAGAAGGCTTATTTAGCGGTCTTCGTGTGTTTTTCCACAAAAGCCGTGCATTTGGAAACACTTTCTTCTCTATCTGCGGATTGCTTTCTGGCTACCCTTGATAGATTCGTATCCCGTCGTGGTCTCTCGGCATGTTTTTATTCGGACTGTGGAACGAATTTCATAGCAGCCAGTAAACATCTTGCTGATGTTCAGAAATTCATGTCTGACAACAGCACCCGGCAGGATATTTTGAACGGCTGCGCTCAGCGCTTAATTAACTGGCAGTTCAACCCTCCTAGTGCTCCTCATATGGGCGGTTTATGGGAGAGCTGCGTTCGAATTGCGAAATATCATCTTGTGCGTACTGTCGGTGACAAAGCTTTGACTTTTGAGGAACTCTCAACAGTTTTCTGTAAAATAGAAGCCATAATGAATTCAAGGCCATTATGCGCTTTACCGGCTAGTGATAATCCTCATGAGTTTAATGTGTTAACACCAGCACACTTCTTAGTAGGCAAGAGTCTGACAACTGTACCAGAGTATGATTTACAGTCCGTACCCGTAAATCATTTAACACGTTGGCAATATTTACAAAATTGCTCCCAACTGTTTTGGAAGAAATGGAGCCAAGATTATTTAAACACCTTACAGCAAAGGTCAAAATGGTTCACCTCGCCTCCCAATATCAAAGTAGGAGACTTAGTATTGGTGAAGGATGATCGGGTTTCTCCATGCAGTTGGCCACTTGCAATTGTCGAACAGACACATCCCGGTTTGGACGGCATTGTGCGCAAGGTTACCCTGCGTACAAGAGCTAATAATTCTTTATCAAGACCAGTTAACAAACTGTGTTCTCTTCCTTACACTTACTAAATTCCCTTCCTCTTTCTTCAATTATGAAGATTTTATTTTCTAGCGCCTCAGTGAGCGCATTTTTCGTTTTATTCCTTTTCCCTATATTTTATGAAAGCCACATAGTGCTTTCGGTGGGGGGTGTTTAGTATTAACCTTTATACTGATTCATTTATAAATGGCGGGGACACTGGCCGCTTTGCTGCTCTCTGTATAAAAAAATGTAACTAGACTTCAGTGTCAAAATTAGTGTCTGCAAAAACAACAAGAATTACAGCTAAACATTATTTATTTAAACCGTGTGATCAAAAGGAAGCTAAAGGAGGCCTCCGAAACAGAACGGGCACATCAGCAACGGTAAGTCCTTGATATTTATTCTTGGATCAGTATAGAGTATTTTTCCTGACTCCACACCAAGATCCTCCCTTCGTTACTTACAGTCCGCTAACGGCTTTACGCCACATTATGAAATAAATAAATCTAAATCAAAATCATAGATCACAACTAGTATGTACTACCTAACACCATTAATAACTGACCGATAAATTAAAACAGTCTAACAAGATTATTTTCATTCAAGCAAGTAAAGCAAATAAAATGTGCGGGTAGGTAAACATTATTCATGCGTCCGACCGTAACGGCCAGCGGGCGCGCAGTGGCCCGGCGGATCAATGACCGGCCAGTACCGTTATCTGTCCCACTCCACGCGCTCTGTTGTACCTACCGTAAAGCTTACATAATACTGTTTGTGATACATTGCGTGTTTTGCGGAAAATGCTATTTTTATGCGAATTTTCATGAAAAATTGTTACCGGTAGAGTTCGATTAACGGAAAAATAAAGAAAAAATGAAAACTCGCGGGGAAAATTTCTGAATTTTCTCAAAGAAATTTCCACGATTTTCCAGCCCAGAATAATGGTCTGAAGCCATGGTTTCAGTTTTCGGTACACCGTCGGTTACACCCTGGATTACTGACCCGATTCTTAGCTATGTTTGGTGGAAATAGGGCCAGTGGTTTCTAAGATAATATTCATCTTTGCGAGTATTGAAGCTAAGAATTATAATTTTGCAGTTATGTTCAGTTTTAGTACCATATTTATATCTCTCAATTTGAATGAGGGTCTCATGATGGCCAGCTAATTGTGTCAGGGCGGTTATAAATTTTTAATCTAGCAGATATTTCACTTTTTGTAAATTACATAATATTCGTCGAAAAAATACTGTGCAGTCAAAATCAAAAGAAGCTGAAACTAAAATTTTTGTAGGTATGCACTTTTGATATAAGTCAGTCGTAAAATTGTCAACTGCTCAGCTTTTTCTGACAGTTAAATTGTAAATACAGTTTTGTAGTCTAATAAATGTCGGTTCGCCCAGGGACAGTGGCGCTACACTAAACATAATTATTGGCAAAAATTAGCATACGTCATATATTTCCATTTTTGAAAGTCAGTAGTGATTTGCTAAGGATTTATCATTAACCAAATTCAAAACATTGTTTTCCCGGAATGCTGCTCAATCGTTCGTTCTTCTTCAAAATAAATACTGAATTTGGAAAAAAAACTTGACTTCCATCACAGTGTATAGTTTTGGTTTTATTATGCAAAAATTCAGTAATAACAAAAATGCTTATGTAGATCTGAAGTTTATTTTGTTTGCGTGTTTTTTCCAGACATTTATTATGTAAATTATGTTATTGCATTTGTTTGTTGAGACAACTCATCGTTCTACAACTTAAGTAAAATTGCTAGAGTTATATATAGAGAGAGAGATAGGCATTCGTATTACATTATAGGTATTCATTGCATTTATATTATTATTTGCTTTGGAGGTAACCTGAAACGCAAGTAAAGTTTTAAATATATATTAGATGAAAGCAAAAGCGGAATATTACATAAGCTCGTCTTTGAACGCATGATTTATTTCTGTCGATTTTTTCGTAAGTTCGCGGGCAGAAATTGAATGTAGGGGGCGCACAACCGATCGTTGTGGAGAACTTTGATGATGAACTGATATGATGATGATAATCTAGAGGTTTCATATTGGGTTGCATAAATTTTCAATCCATAATGGCGGTGAGCTTAACAATTTTTGTCATAATAGTCTTTGCGCTTAAGGTGTGTTAGTCATTAATTGATCGGCATATATTTTTAACACCATAAATTGTTAGGGTTCCCCCATCCCCCATCCCCCGACCCCCTTTCGTCTATCTGCTCATATAATACCTACTATATGATGTCTATTGCCAGTAATGGTTAATACCATAATTTTATGCGTTGCACTTCTTCGTACTATCAAATTATAATGAAATTCAATAATATGACTTGAAATTTTGTGCCATTTTAAATTATGCTTATAAAAAACCTGCCAAACTACAATTATGACATACAAAGTGTTGTGCGAAGAATCATTTATGACATAACTTGTATACGAAAAGCTATTATGCGAAATGAGTTATTAAAACTAAAATTACGACAATTTTTTTTATTCCACTAGAGGTGATCCTTGATGATGATTTTGAGTTTGTGTCAAACTGTCAATATTGTTTTTAAATACTCAACCGTCGGCCATTCATACAGCTGCGAAAACACTTAACGAAATATGTACGAGTAGTTGATAGTTTTTACTCGGTGATTTAGATTCAAATGAACCGATAAAATTGAATTGAGTATAATTAATGTAATGCTAGAATCCATGAAGAATCGACGGCAAATGCCTTATACCTTTTTTAACTAGAACATTTGGGATGAGCTTTGTCTGTGTCGCAGTATGCAATTTTCTAAATGGTCCTTTCTCCGTGATTGTGTTAATTATCTATATCTTACATATCTCATCACGAATGCGATTCCAAGGTTTAATTAACTGGCTGATAATTTATATACCTTTTTAATTGTTTAATTATGTTAATATATAAGCGTAAACAACAATTGCAAATACAGGTGTTTCTAGCATCAAAGCAAGTGCACAAATACCTAAAAAGTTTATAAAAGAGCTCAGTGCCCTTGATAAGGCTGCAGACACTGCCTAAGAGCCACATGTGGAAGGTGCTTTTGCTCTTGGCCTGCGTGGCTAGTTCCATTATATTCGTCTGTTGTGATGGTAAGTACAAATCTTGTTCACTTTTACACGTCATATGAATTTCATTTCATTATAATTACAAACAAAATAGTATAGTGTAATTTAATATGAGAGCAAAAACGTAGCAAATGCGGTTTTAGAATGTTTAAAGATTGTTTCTACATCAATATGAGTAATCTAGCCGATGTTTTTACGCAGTTTTTTCCTTGTGAGTCATATTGGCCCATTTCCGTGAGGATCTGTTTTTATTCGGTCATATTTTTACACACTCCAAAAAAGACAATAGAAATAGAAAAATATTGACGTAAGTACGAACTAACGTTTTTTACCGGTCAGGTGACACTAAACCCACAGAGGAGACCAATCCCACTGGGGACACCGGTCTTACCGGGGACACCGGTCCTACCGGGGACACCGGTCCTACCGGGGACACCGGTCCTACCGGGTACACGAAATCTACTGATGATACGACACTAAATGGAGCCACGGGGCCATCGGACAGCGTCGATTCGAGCAGTGATGACGCTCGAAATTGTGGTAAGAACATACCCGTTGTTGTTAAATAAAATAAAATTGGGCAAGTGCGAGTCCGACTCGCGCATGAAGGGTTCCGTACCATAATCTATAACAAGTTTGTTGTATGGGAGCCCCCCTTAAATATTTATTTTATTTTATTTTTTGTATTTGTTGTTATAGCGGCAATAAAAATACATCATCTGTGAAAATTTCAACTGTCTAGCTATCACCGTTCTTGAGATACAGCCTGGTGTCAGACGGACGGACGGACGGACAGCGAAGTCTCAGTAATAGGGTCCCGTTTTTACCCTTTGGGTACGGAACCCTAAAAACCTTAATAGACGTCTTAGCGAAAAGTTATTTTCTGCTTCAAGCGGTTCATCTTCTGGCGGTTCAAACAAGATTACCAACCAACTAGTTCATTGAAACTTACAAACACCGAATTCTTAAACTAGTGCCTTATTTTCCTACAGGGCGTTACAAAGCCTCCTTTGCGAAATTCAAATATATATATATATATATTTGAATTTCGTAAAAGCACATTATTTGTGAACACATACAATTTTTGGTATAAATATATGAACGGTGTAGATAAATACCTAATTGAATTTCATTTCATAACGCGTGTAATGAAATGATTGACGAATCAATTGTACTTTTATAACTATAGCAAAACCAATGTACTCAAAAAAAATGTGCTGCAATAAGAACGAGCAGAAATAAGAATGAGCCGAAAAAGGACTCGTTAATATAAAAAATGCGTATTGACTTAGTTAGGTACCTAAAAACAAAAACAAAATATATTTACATATATTATTTAGAATGTTGTAGAGTCTGGTAGAAATGTTAACATTTTCTTACGCAGGATGTCCGCCCAGGTGTGGAAAAAACGAGGAGTACAACAACTGTACAAACACCGGATGTATTCCACAACGATGCTCCGAAATCGGGTTCCCTGGATTGAAGTGCGAGAAGTGCAGGCCAAGATGCGATTGTAAAAATGGATATGTACGCAACGACGATGGCATTTGTATCTTGATAGCTGATTGTCCATGTAAGTAGTACTAATATAGATTTAAGATAGTTCATCAATGTTGTCAGTTTATTGAAGTGACATAACGTAAGAACATCAGAAAGAATATACAGTTATAAAAGAAATAGATTCAAATTTAGATTAGCCAGTTACAACAAAACTCCCCCGTAATCTAAATACAGTTATAAACATAAGCCTATTCCTTTTATACAATTCTGATGCTTAATGCGAGCCAATGGCTTAGTGAGTACATCAGCCCACATCTCCGAAGTAGGAGTATAAGTGACATCAATTACATTATTCGCTAATAAATCACGTATAAAATTAAATTTTGTGTCAATATGCTTGGTTCTATTGTGGTGGACTGGATTCAGTGCCAACTTTTGAGCAGACTGAGAATCATTATACATAATAACACTATTTGACTCACCAGTAAGCTCGAGAATCAAGCGCTTCAGAAAAACACCATCTCTTGCAGCACTCGCCAAGCTCATGTATTCGGCTTCAGCAGATGACACGGCAATGGTTTTTTGCTTTTTGCTCTCCCACGAGATCACTCCTCCCGCCATAGAAAAGTAAAATCCGGTATATGAACGACGATCTATGGGACAATTCGCCCAATCCGCGTCCGCGTAGCCAATCAAACGACCACCGCCTTTCCTGTAAGATATGCCAAATAACTATATATTCTTTGTGATGTTCTTACTTTATGTCACTTCAATAAACTGACAACATTCGTTATCAGCACGAATTTGCATATTTTAATTAATTATACGTATAAAAACTATTATTCTTTAGTAAAAAGTGAATGATATAGTATTTCTTATATGTGCATATATTTTTTTTTGAAAATTCGTGAAAATTTGAATAGTTCACGAAGATATTTACATATCATATTTTTATTGTGACATCGAACAGCTGTGCATGTAAATATGTCAAATAATTCTATTTCTGGTATAAAACCACTTATAAACAGAGACGGTTATTCCGTATGGAAGTTCAAACTTCGCATGTACCTTATGCATGAAGAGTTATGGGAAACGATCGTCGGATATCCCCCAGATATCGATATTTCTGCTGAGAAAAAATTACGTAACGATCAAAAGGCGTTATCTTAAATATGTCTCACAGTAGATGGTATGGCAATCACCCATGTAAGATCATGCAAAACAGCTAAGGAAGCTTGGGATGCCCTCTCGTCCGCTTACGAGGACAAAGGCTTAGGGCGACGTATAAGCCCTCTATTGGGTTGTTATTTCTATAATTCCAGCATGTGGCGGTGACAAGAATGCTCAACAAGGCTGTGGTAATCACTGCGGCAGAACGTGTGCCGATTACGGCAAGCCCCCTCACCCATGCCCGCTGTTCTGCATATTCAACGGCTGTGACTGCAGGCCAGGTTTTGTCTACGACAGTAATGTGAAGGCTTGCGTTAAACCAAAGGACTGCAGTAAGTTTTTTTATTATGATAAATAGCAAACTTGTATGTTGATCAGGATAACAGATTAGCAAGAAGAAGGTTTGAAGCCATCTGACCTTGGTTATTGTAGGACCAAGCAAACCAGACCAACGGGATTCATATACCGTATCAGCCGAAAAACGGCCACAACTACGCAAATGTCTCCTCAAGGTTCTCAACAAAGGCCGTCCTCATCCAAAAGCTTCCCGCAAAAGTGAATTTCCTGACCAGATTCTTCACCCACTACAAATTATTCTGCCATTGATTTTATTCTAACGCAAAGTATTTGTTACTAAGTAGAACTTTGTGGTATATGATGAGAGCTGGAATTCAAGCTCTAGCCAAACTATCTTTCTAATTAATATTTCAGCACCTACCTGCAAAGTCAACGAACAATATTCGTCTTGCGTCAATGGCGGATGCGACAATAAAGAATGCAGCGAAATCGGCAAGATAATGCCTTGTATAGAACCAGTAACGTGTTTCAAGGGATGCGAGTGTGTTAAAGGGTACTTCAGAAACGCAAATAGAACTTGCGTGCCTGAGGATCAATGTCCTCGTGAGTAGCCAAAATTTACTTTTATCCAGGACTTTCAAATGTTTAGAATAAAGTAACAATGATAAATAAATTGGTAACTACATGCGCCTATTAATTTTCAACTGAAAAAGCTGAGACTGGTGGACACCATTGTAAAACAAAGGGATGGCAGCCTTCCCACACAGTGCATCAACATTGTCAATAACGAGAAAATGGTGACCGCATCTTTGAGCTTAGAACTTGCTAAATGATAATATATTTTGTTTTTATTAATTCTCAATTCGACTGTATGTCTTTGTATGTACGAGTATGGTACGTGATTATTTCGCTAAAATTATCGATCGATTTTGACGATGTAACGTGCTAAAGCCGTGTAGTTTATAGGATTGTGTTTTTTTTTCTTTTATAGCTAAACCGAATTGCCCCGATGATGAATACTGGGAGTGGTGCCCAACCATCGAGTGTGATGGAGATTATTGTGCCAAGACCAGAGACTCGCCCCAATGGTGCCGTGGGTTAGATTGCAACAAACCAAGATGCATTTGTAACTTCAACCGCAAAAGAGACTGGAAGACTGGCAAATGTATCCCAATACCTGATTGCCGTAAGTATGATGAAATAATCCTAACCTAACCAAAAATACTGAACTCTGTTACTCTGCCTAAGCTGTCCATCCGTATCCTTGAGTCGAAAAATGGCCTTTGGTTTTATTTATTGATCTCGCACGCACTTAATGTATGTGATTAAGAATTTTACCTTTCTGATTTCACCAGCTGTTTTGCCAATGTAATTTTAAGAAGCTCATGTCTGTAAAAGGCAAATTTGGGAATCATAGTATACAGGCTGTAGATTTTGTCATATATCATTTTGTATTCCAAAAAGTGACAGATATATTGAATGTGATCATCTAACTACTGAAGCTAAAGATCTTCTACGACATTGAAACATAAAGAAATCTATGCACGATGAATTCACAAAATTAATTATTTTTAGCACCATTCAAATGTGACTGCAACGAAGTGTACAAGGCATGCCCAGAGCAGCAGTGTTACGAAGAAAATTGTTCTATGTACGTCAACAAGACCAAGTGCATACCTCCGAAGAACAGCGTCATAGCAGACTGCCTACCACGGTGTTTATGCAGGAAAGGTTACTACAGGAATAGCGGTGGTGCTTGCGTTGCACCATATGAATGTAAGTATTTACTCCTTCTGGATTATTGTATATATTATATTAAGGAACTCCCAAACTCAGAAATAATTGTAATCTGGGTATTAGGTGACGATATACATAAATTACATATCGATATAAATAACAGCCATTACCCAGGAAAAAAAAATCGAGTGTATCACACAAATGCCGGGATTCAAATCCAGGACCATCGGCTCAGTAGGCAGGTGCATTACCGCAGCGCCAACTGCGTCCACAAGTCGACGGTCCCTACGTAAATCATCGAAAGTTATTTTACGTACTTTTCAGTACGTCGTTCTAAAGTTTGATTCGAACGTATCTCTTAAAGAAATAAGTTAAGGTTTGTTCAGTGACACTGAATCAACTAAATTGATAAAGCTCTTTACTAATATTATGCTCTTTTTAATAAATACTTTCAAATTTTACTGAAATTTGACTTCCGATGGTATTGGAATAGTATCAGAATATGCCACTTTTAATTCAGTGTTGCTATTTTATCAATTGTCCGCGGGTTCTAGTTCCAATAAGATGCATAGACATGGAATACACAACTCTATTTCTATTTTGCCCAGAACAATTATCGGACCAAAATAGAAACGTCTTGGTGCCTTTCTCAATAAGCGGCTTCATAAACAATGCCAAGCAACTGCTTACCTCGTTTGCTCCTCTTTTAGTGCATTGTGTCCACATAATATAGCAGAACCCTTCCTTTTCACGGGCGTCAAAAACTGTAAAATTGTAGACCGACAGTTTTCTCTTGTAATAAAGCAAACTAATATCTCCATGAGGAGAATTTAATATTTTGTGAAAATCGAACGTAGCACACGTATCTTCAGGACTACTTTGAGCTAATTCCTTGTCTTTCTGCTTAAATTCCCGAGCTACTGCCTTGTTATCTACATGTTTTGACTGAGCGACAATTTCAATTTCAGTTAGGTTTTTAATATTTGAAAATTTATGGCATACATCACATAAGTCTTTCTTTGGAATATGAAATGCGATGTTCATGTTTTCATTTACTATGTCGGTGTACTGTCGTACTGTAAGAGCTGGGTTATCATAGTTTTTTAGTTGGTCCCATTCTTTGTACAGAGAAAACATCTTGTTCATGCTTAAATCATTATCAAAATAGAGTTTATCGGAGTCTTTCCGTATGTAATGCGATTCGATGGGTTGAAGCGAAGCGACATGATCACAAACACTCTTTACCATTTCAGTGGATTGTACTACTGGATGGTTTGGGTGCTTTCCTCTGTTATCGGATAAAGTGACTCCTTCTTTAATTAATTTAACGTACTATTTGGTCAGTGATACACAAGGTATTCAGAAAAGTTTTGAGACAAACATGTACGGGTTCAAATGATGAATCTTGTCGATTGTCACCAGACGGCAGAGGAAGATAATATTTTTTTGTGAAATTACGCCGAGAAGGACCCTCGACTGTCACGCTTTCCTTATTCTTTCTTTCGCTAAATTTATTTATATACTCCCACTGCTTTGCATGATCTGCTAGTTTCCAGAACTGGGTTAGAATATTTTGGCGGATTTCAGGGTCGAACTTTTCATAACATTAGTTTACACGTTTCCGGGCAGACTGGGCCTAATTGTTTTTCTGGTTTGACAGTACCATTTCTGGAAGTATATTCTTGACCGGAATTTAATAGCTTTTTTCTTTTGTTATCTATCAAATTTTCTTCGCAGCGTTTTCTTTTTCTGCCTGGATTTGTCTTATATGTAACCTTTCTTTTTTTATTTAAGTCAATACTTGTGCTTGGAGAGTCACATTCTGAGATTGTTACAAGTGATGAGACACTAGAGATTGGCATAGGGCTATTAATTGGCGTAAATTGTATGTTTTCACTGTTGGTAGGAGAGGGTTCGTTATGAATTTGTTGTTCCGGTTCAGTTTGAAGTTGTTGTGTAGATGGCGAAGAAAAATTAATTAGGTTGACATCTGGCTCAGAATTTTGGATTTGTGCTGTAATTTCAAAATCTTATATAGGGGAGGGTACAGGTGTATTATCATAACTGTCTAAAATATACGATCCTTGATTACTGGGTGATCTGTGAAGCGTATTTTCTAGCAAACTTGTCGACGGCCAGGTAGTGTCTCTTGATAATTTGTCATCTATTATTCCTTCTAAAGCCTCCCATTCTGACGCTCCGAATGTGCAGGAAGCGGGTAATGGAGATTCTGAAATGGTTACAGACCATTAAAAAATGTACAATATTCGTGTATTTACTTCAAACATGCGAAAATCTGCTCACGAAATACATCGAAAACAAGAAAAATAGAACATTATTCCAACGTAAAATATCTAAACTAACAGTTTCAATTCATTGCTAAACTTTAATTCCATAGTAAAAAAATAAAAGTGCCACTTTCGATATGCTTTGTCAAATTAATATCAACGTAAAAAATCGAAATTCGATACAATAATAAAATTTAGTTGAGAATAAAATAAATATATAAAATTTAGAAGCGGTGGTAGCCTAGTAGAAGCGGTGGTAGCCTAGTGGTTAGGGCATGCGACTTTCAATCCGGAGGTCGCGGGTTCGAACCCGGCCCGTACCAATCAGTTTTTCGGAACTTATGTACGGAATGTCATTTGATATTTACCACTCGCTTTTCGGTGAAGGAAAACATCGTGAGGAAACGACCTAAGCCCAATAAGGCCTAGTTTCCCCTCTGGGTTGGAAGGTCAGATGGCAGTCGCTTGCGTAAAAACTAGTGCCTACGCCACATCTTGGGATTTAGGTAGCCGACCCGGATTGAGAATTTATTCTCAAAAAATGGGACAAAGGCTAGGAGGATGATGAATAAAATTTAGTTGAGAAGTATAATATCGAATCTGTCAATTTCGATGATTTACCTACGTTGTTTTTGTTATAAAAATAAGGTTTAAAATTAAAATAACATTGTCTCGCATAGAATTCTAATAAATAAGTGCTAACTATTTAAGATAATAAAATAAAACGTACAAATGCTTAAACTTAGCAGCCCTGGGTGTTACATTCGCATTCTCAGTAACTCGCTGATTGGAAGTTCCCAGTTTTACTAAATCTGTTCCTGCTTCTCGAAGTAGAAAGTTTTGAGTAACTCATTGTTATTGTCAAATTTAAATAAAATGAAATGAGGAATGCTACTTTCAAGAACAAACATGTCGCCGCTGCGGTCGCACGGAGCTCACTGACGCCAGCCCGGCGTAAACCAGCGAGAGTGTTAGTTTCGTCTCTTTCGCACCTCACTCGTTACCGCGTAAGTACTAGAATCTAAACTTTCGATACAATACTTTGAAAATTAATCTATTTACGATGTTTTACGACTAAATATTTCCGTAAAATACATGATTTTTGTAAAATTTCTTTGCTTAGTATAAATATATAGCTTAATAAAAACCGATTAGCTAATAGAAAAAAACACTAAATTTTAGTTTCGATAATTTACGTAGGGACCGTCGAAGTTTTGTTTCCTTACTGCCCTGACGGGCTGACTTCGCCGCGTCCAGCGCTATTAGCCTACGCGCTGACCGCACCAAGGTGCTTGCTCTGCCTTCAGCTTCTGTTGCCAACAGCCAACTTGGCACGTTTATAGCAACTAGCATACACAGTGAGTAAGTGGCGTCGCTACAACCCAGTGTCAGACTTTACAGAAACAATCAATAAAAGATATTTATTAGACGACTATTGATAAACTTAACATTATTAGCAACTTGTCTCTATGATTGGTTCGCAGAGACGCACACACAAAACCAAAAGCGGTTTCATCTTTCGCAAATTTGTTGTATGAAGACTCTCGTTCTAAACGTACTAATTCTACTTAAGCCTAAAAAGTACACTTGTATACATAACACCTTTTCAACATTTTCCTGAGATTTCAACTTAATCGTCAGTACAATTTGTCCACAAGGTTCCAACCCAAAAAGATTATCCAATATTCATCTCCTACTTTAATGTTTACAGGTTCAACTGGTTCTCCGCAAGCCTAGATACCGTATGTTAACACATCACCAGCCATAGGCCACTTAGCAAGTACGCCAATAATTGATTTTTGAAGTAAATTGTCTCGTCTTGTAAAATTGCTAAATTTAAATTTCTTTCACAATCATAAAATATTGTTTACTTTAAACCACTATCCTGAATACTAATACACTAACATGCATGCACGAGGATGGCGGCTGTTGATAGCGGTGTGTTGTGAAGCTTGCCACCAACACACACAAAAAAAAAATGAATACGTGCATTAGGTAGTGCTCGCTATGATAAGAGCTGTAGACCACCAAAGATTTTGAAATACTCCCGTTAGCTTCCATGTCCATACTGAAAACGTGTCTGTTCACAAAGAGCCATCCTGAGTATTTAAAAAAATATTATGAAATGTTTGCTAGGAAACTGCGAGCGCAATATAAAAATATATTATATCATCCACTCTGTAAATCCGATATATATAAAAAACGCTTTCAATATGTGCATTATTTTATTTAATAATCTTCCAAATTACCTTAGAATGTTGGATGGTAAAACATTCAAGACAAGGTCGACTGGATGGCTTCAAGATCAGTGCTTTTATAGTGTAAAGACTTTTTAAATTATAAAGCGTAAACACTATGATTAATTGATTATTATTTATTAACATTATTTACATAAAATACTCTTGATATGTGAAGCCTTAATGTAATATTTTATTAGTTTTCTAAGTTATGACATACAAGAGTGTTTTTTAAGATACTTAACAGGGAAAAAGGTTGTTAAGTTATTTAATTAATTTGCATGTTGTCTTAATGTTGACTGAATGCTGATTCTATTATGAGGTAATAAGACCAAATATTATTGTCAACGCGTTCTTGCAAATAAATATTTATATTTCTAACACCGAAATGATGACCACCACCTCTCTGCCAAGAGTGAAACCGACGAAGAAAAAGATCCTGAATTTCACATAGAAAACCAACTGTGAGTCTCAGTTATATTAAAATACAAACCTGTCGAAATATGTGGAGCTATATTCGACTTCTACGAGGTGAGTAAACCCGTTTTGTATTTTAAGATCCTGAATACTGCTATTAAATATCAATTTGATACTGGGGTAGGGTAGTAAAGGCACCTAGGGATGGTTATTTTATAGTATTCGTACCCGATACATTCCGCGCGTCTTAATGCATTAGCGAAACAACACTATCTCTACATCAACATCAAATTAAGAAACATACTTTGCCTCCTATCCTAACGCAGAAAACTAGCCGAACGTATGAAATCTTCTCCCGCGAACGCTCTCAGGCTACGGAATGAGCTCCCTGCCCAGGTTTTCACGGGGGACTACAGTGTGGAGTGAAGTTCTTAAAATAAGGAGTGTACAAATTTTTAAAGGGTCTGTAACAGGTGTGCGTGTTAGATTATAGTTTTGATTACGATATTTTCATTTAACTTATTTGTTTCTCCATGGTAGTCGTCGTACCTTCTTGTCAATGAAATATTCAACTACCGACATGTCATGAGACAAGTAATTTCTAGTTAGGGAATCTATACAATTGCTATTAATATATCAGAACACGTTAGTTAGTTGTCAATATATTGTTATCAGATTTTATTAAATGAATACTGAATAATTTAATCTCAATTTAGTAAAATATATCTATAAATGTAATTACTATACCAAACGGAAGTTCCACAAATGTTGTCTTAACTTCTTTCCCCTCCCCATGGGCATGGTAGGGGTATGAAGTGAAGGTTTTAAAAGAGGCTGTCGGCCATTAGTTAGCTCAGTTCTTGTGTGGTTGGAGACTAAGTGAGCCTCAGGAAATAAGTTAAGTACCCATTTCTATGAGTCTTAAATGTTGATTAAAATGGTGACATTACAGGACGATAATATGTACAAGTTAACTATAATCAAATTTCTAAAATGCTTCTTAAATAATTAAACACTGTATTTATCTTTCCTGTAGTGGATGCCACGTGCCATAGACTGTATTATTTTAATTGTATTTATCTACCTTATTGACTAAAAGAAATCCTAGTTTAATATACTGTCTGAAAATGAATAAACGTATTATTATTTCAAATTAATCAATTTGTTTCTTTTGTCCCTAGATTGAGGTTCAATTCTTATTTACATCTATTTGCCTAGTAATATACACGTACCTACGACAGATGTCATATATGTACTAGTACTTAATAATTACTTAGTACAAATCGGGATAAAGCTTCATGTAAATAATTGGGTTATACCTCAATCTAATATCAGAAGAAGGGATGAATACTGCCCACTTGTTATAGGTTTTTTTTGTGTTATGTTACATATGTTTAGGTTTTTAAAACTATATTTTCCGTAACGGAGTAATTCCGGAGGTTTATATGGTTAATAACATATATTTATCTTGCCAGGGTTACTCTCTGGAGATGGATATTTGTTATTTCAATTAATAATAATAAAATATGAACTGTATTTACCGTAACGGAGTAATTCCGGAGGTTTATATGGTTAATCACATATATTTATCGTGCCAGGGTTACTCTCTGGAGATAGATATGTGTTATTTCATAGTTTCAAGGGCGGAACTATACTTATCGTTACGGAGTTATTCCGGAGATTTGTATGGTTTACCACACATATTTTTCTTGCCAGGGTACCCCCTGGAGAAGGACATGTGAGGTTTTTTTTTAAATCTTAACCGTATAACGTCGCATTCCCAAGTTTAATAGTTTTTATTTATTATTGATTTGTGACACAATGTAGATGTTTGGCTTACGACATCTTGTTATCCTGATATTTCATGTTTTAACTGAATATTTCAGGATGGACCTCACATCAGTTACGGAGCTTTTAAAAGCGATTAAAGATGCTGTCTCCACTACACATCACAAGGATGACGACATAGCGCTACCCCTGTTCGATCCCGAGCGAAACGACTGCGGAGCCGCCAGCTGGTGTAACAGCATCGAGACCCTGTCCAAAGAATTTAAATGGAGCAGCATCAAGACTGCGGCGAGAGCCGGTAAGGCCCTTAAAGGTTCTGCTCTGGCTTGGTTTGAGTCGTGGGAACCGTCAGAAGGCAGGTCCTGGGAAAACTTTCGTACCGACATCATTAATGTTTATCCGGAAAAGAAAAATTTAACCGAAAGACTTAGCAAAGCAGTGTTATACTCTTCGGATTCTGCTGAGTCATACGGCGAATACGCGAGAGAGAAACTGCGATTGCTACGAAACACTAAGATTGCGTTTACCGATGCACAATTGGTGGAAATAGTTTGCGGTGGTATTAGTGATGTTGATATAAGGATGGCTTCGTTAAATAATGGCGCTAGCACTACATCCTCCCTTATTACATTACTTTCGACATATGTAAAGGCCAAGAAAAGACCCTTAGATAAAGATGTTGATGGTTCAGGACCCAGTGGAGCAAAAAGGCCCAAGTTTAGTGGTGAAAAGAAATGTTTCACTTGTAATAAAGTGGGCCATGTTCAGTCTCAGTGCTTAACCTATAAGCCAAACAAAATGCCCAACTTTGCTCCACAGGTTCCTAAGCCTTCAGACTTCCATACGAAAATCTGTACCTATTGTAAAAAAGTAGGGCATACCGAAACTGTATGTTACCATAAGCAGCGAGCTGAATCGAATAATTCTGCCTCCATCACTGTTGTTCCAACTAAAGAAGCAAATTTTTTAGACAGGCTGAACTAAATCTTACTCAAGTTTTTATCAACGGTTACGCGGTACAATCGTTAATAGACACAGGGGCTAATTGTAGCATAATAAAGGAGTCCGTAGCAAGAAAATTAGGCTGTCACCTCACTCCAATATCATTATTCGTTAACGGTATAGGATATAATAAATTACATATAATTGCCATGATTACTACTTTCGTTAAATTTGACGAAGTTTGTATAGAGCTTGATATGTATGTTGCTAGAGACTGTGACTTTCACTATGATCTCTTGATTGGTAGGAACTCTGTTAGGTATCCTGACATAGAAATTATCACAGATGTGGCTGGATCCCGATTAGTCAGAAAACCAGTCACAGCCAAAGCAGAAGTCAATCTTGCTACCGCAACATCGGACTTAAGTGAGTTGGCATCAAAAGTTGATCATTTGGACAATAAATTACAAGATGAAATAAAAAACATCTTTTTAAAATATCCTTCCGTTCTGGCTGAAACTGGCACTGTACAAACCGGTGAATTACATTTGCGTTTAAAAGGGAATGACATTGTCCATTATCGTCCATATCGATTAGCACCGATAGAGAGGGAGAAGGTAGACCAAATTGTACAAGAACTTTTGGAAAAAAATATCATACGTGAAAGCGATTCTCCCTTCGCTAGCCCTGTGCTTTTGGTAAAAAAGAAAGACGGTAGCGATAGATTATGTATAGATTATAGAGCTTTAAATAAGATTTTGGAAAAGGACAGGTACCCACTCCCTCTCATCGAGGATCAAATCGATAGACTTGGAAATGCTAAATACTACATTTCAATTGACATGAAAAATGGATTTTACCAAATACCGGTCTCATCAGAATCTATTAAATATACAGCCTTCGTAACACCAAGTGGCCATTACGAGTTTCTGAAAATGCCATTCGGTATTTGCAATGGACCCTCAGTCTTTCAAAGAGCTATTACGAAAGCTGTACAACATTTAAAATTTCTTTTGGTTTACATTGATGATATTCTGATTCCCTTTTCAACAGTAGAAGAGGGTCTACAGTATCTGGATGAGACGGTTAAAGCTCTTTGTTGTGCCGGATTTACCATCAACCTAAGAAAATGTAAATTTTTTGTCGATAATATAGAATATCTGGGTAGGCATATATCGCAGGAAGGTGTAAGACCTAGCGAAACTAAAGTAATTGCTCTGGTTAACTCTCCTGTCCCCAGAAATGTCAAACAAGTTCGACAATTCTTGGGTTTGGCGAGTTACTTTAGAAAATTTGTACCGGATTTTGCTGCTCGAACTGCTTGCATTACGAAACTCACGAAATCAAACCAGAAATGGGAATGGGGATTGGAACAGGATGCGGCGAGAAATTATGTTATAAAGCATTTGTCCTCCAAACCTTTGCTAACCGTATTCGACCCAAAGTTACCAACAGAACTATATACCGACGCCAGTTCCTTGGGCTACGGTGCTATATTAGTGCAAAAAGTCAATAATACAAAAAATGTCGTTGCCTATTTTAGTAAAAGAACATCTCCTACAGAATCCCGATATTGCTCATATGACCTTGAAACTTTGGCAATATATAATGCACTTAAACATTTTAGAGTTTACCTTTTGGGTATTAAATTTCAAATTTATACGGATTGTAACTCTATCAAGTCTACTATGAATAAAAAGGATCTTTCTCCGCGCGTCGCTCGTTGGTGGACATTTATGCAAGATTTTGATTTTGAAATTGTGTACAAAAAAGGGAAATACATAGGTCATGTAGATTTTCTTAGTCGCAATCCTGTTCAAAGCCCAGTTCCTGACGCTCGAAATAAATTGTCGGTAGATGCTAAAAGTTCAATTAATACTAAAGACCAAAACAATTTTTTTCATGTAAATTTAATCGACGAGCCGGAATCTTGGCTACATATCGCCCAGCAAAATGATCCTGAAACGCAGCATTTGATAAGTCAAGTTCTAGCGGGTGAACTAGACGCACGTAGATATTTCTTGCTTGACAATCTATTGTTTTATAATACCCAACCTGATGAACCTAAACTGTATGTACCCAAAGGGTGTAGGCTGAGTCTTTTACAACTTTGTCACAACGAAAATTGCCACGTTGGCTTTGACAAGACCCTACATAAACTTCGTGAACATTTTTGGTTTCCCCACATGGCAGCATTTGTAAGAAAATATCTCGATCATTGTCTAACTTGTATCGAACGAAAAGGCCCCTCTGGTCCAAAACAAGGATTTCTAAACCCTATAGAAAAGACTCCAGTCCCACTTCACACTGTCCATTTAGACTGCACGGGTCCGTTTACACGAACTAGAGAGGGGTACAGATATATTCTTCTATTAGTGGATGGATTTACAAAGTTTTGCCTACTAAAACCTCTCAAAAGTTTACGGGCCGAAGAACTAGTTCCTCTCATTCGAGAAATAGTAACAACACTTCGCGCCCCTTCTAAAGTGATAACTGACCAAGGCACTAACTTTAGTTCTCACCAAATAAGGTCTTTATTTAGGGATCTGCATATCGAGCATCATATGATTGCAACAGGCACACCAAGAGGAAACGGACAGGTGGAACGATATGTATCGACTGTTGTTAACCTATTAAATGCCACGTGCAATGGATCGTCAGATTGGCCAAGCGGTTTATGGAAGGTGCAACAGTCACTTAATACCACATACCAAAAATCAACCGGCTTCACACCAATCCGTTTGCTCATGGGTTGCAATGGAAATATCCCCTGTATTCAGGCTCGACTAAATAACGTTAATATCCCTGAATTGAACACTGATATAAGAGCAGATCGTGAATTAGCTTATCAACGCTTATGTTCAGAGGCAAATAAATTTAAATCGCGTTTTGATAGTGTTAGGCGTGATAATAAAATTTTTGAGGTCGGCAATATGGTATATGTAAACCAGGATCACAGGCGTTGTCATAAATTAAGCCCCAGATTTAAAGGTCCGTACCAAATTACTGCTATACTACCTAATGGCAGGTTCGCTCTGCGAGGTTTAGGCAATTTAAGAAATATAACTACAGCTAAGGATAAATTAAGATTATGGCCGGGGGAATTGATAAATGAAGACACGGTAGAGATTCCAGAATCCTGATTACAAATAAATATACATTTGATTCGTAAATAAACTTAAATAAATCAAATATTTTTATCAGTATTCTGGAATATTTAGTTTAATCAGTGCCATCACTTAATGTAATATAATTATAGTTAATAATTTAAGAATATAATGTTACGAGAATAAAATGTACATAATTTGAGTAGAACTGCTGAAGTCATTTGCTTTATCTAGCTCGTCTCATGCGCAGCAGGTGAGGGGCTAGAGATGAATGTTGTTGAAAGCATCTGACCGTTGCTACAAAGTCTTCTTAATGTGAGAAGTAAGACTGTAGTAATGCTGAAATGTAAAAAAAAAAATGTATTATTGAAATGCATGATGATGTGATTATATTTATATAAAAAATGATGTTTATACTGTACCATTATGTGATGATGACATTAAATGTCCAGTAAACTGATATACTTCAATGATATGTTTTGTAATACATTAATTTGTACTTCGAGAACGAAGTACTGTCAGTATGGCCGTGTTAGATTATAGTTTTGATTACGATATTTTCATTTAACTTATTTGTTTCTCCATGGTAGTCGTCGTACCTTCTTGTCAATGAAATATTCAACTACCGACATGTCATGAGACAAGTAATTTCTAGTTAGGGAATCTATACAATTGCTATTAATATATCAGAACACGTTAGTTAGTTGTCAATATATTGTTATCAGATTTTATTAAATGAATACTGAATAATTTAATCTCAATTTAGTAAAATATATCTATAAATGTAATTACTATACCAAACGGAAGTTCCACAAATGTTGTCTTAACTTCTTTCCCCTCCCCGTGGGCATGGTAGGGGTATGAAGTGAAGGTTTTAAAAGAGGCTGTCGGCCATTAGTTAGCTCAGTTCTTGTGTGGTTGGAGACTAAGTGAGCCTCAGGAAATAAGTTAAGTACCCATTTCTATGAGTCTTAAATGTTGATTAAAATGGTGACATTACAGGACGATAATATGTACAAGTTAACTATAATCAAATTTCTAAAATGCTTCTTAAATAATTAAACACTGTATTTATCTTTCCTGTAGTGGATGCCACGTGCCATAGACTGTATTATTTTAATTGTATTTATCTACCTTATTGACTAAAAGAAATCCTAGTTTAATATACTGTCTGAAAATGAATAAACGTATTATTATTTCAAATTAATCAATTTGTTTCTTTTGTCCCTAGATTGAGGTTCAATTCTTATTTACATCTATTTGCCTAGTAATATACACGTACCTACGACAGATGTCATATATGTACTAGTACTTAATAATTACTTAGTACAAATCGGGATAAAGCTTCATGTAAATAATTGGGTTATACCTCAATCTAATATGCGCATCTTCAGTGTGTTGAAAGAAAATATAAGGCTATTAAATATAACGTGGTATAACCACCAAAATAATATTTTTTAATGTAAAAATCGCCTGGCCAGCCCTTATTATAGGAGCTAAGGCTTTTAACTTTTAATCGCAAGGTTTTTTGCATAGGACATCCATTAATCCCAGGATTGTCCATAATAAAAAATCCCAGTATTGGAAGCCCTAACAGGAGCCCTCAATAGATGAAGTCTATAATGTTTGCTTAGGATCACCATTATTTAAACCGGTAAATAAATACGAGTAAATAACTATTGGACAACCTCACACAAATCGATTTAGTCCCAGAGTAAGCTCTTTATTAGGCTCTACGAAGCTTACTAGACGACGATAAACATATTTATGAACATAGCAAACAGACAGAGAGATAAGATAAGGACTAAGTATATAAATTGTAATACGCATACAAGGATGAAGGAAAGGACGTGTATCTTGTACGTGGCCTGGTTTTCATTCTACTTTACTTTACTCTGTATGTAGCGTTGTAGATTAATCATCATTATAACTTCCGAAAGCCACATACCGCTGTTCTAAAGCATCAGGGCTAAGGGGCTCAAACCTCGAACTGACTGGACTCATAGTAGATTCTTTATCTTTTTTTTGCTTTCAGAGTAAGGGTTCTTAGCTATTGATGAATTCCCAACGCAACAAAACCTTTCAATTGCGTCTACGTTTGTCGTATAAATACCGCAAACACAAACGCGTACGAGATTTTTTTGTTTTGTGCGAGAAACAAATACTTGTGAGCCAGCCTATGTGTGGTTTTGAATGATTGTATTAACATCGACGATAAAAAAGAAATAAACCTACAATCAAATGGAATAGCAAAGCCCGCGCAATAAAGAAGCAGCTTAAGTTCAAATTTGTCTGGACTTCCAACGGGTCAATTTTATGCGTCGCACTGAGACCAGTTCAGTACTTCATGTTGAAGCCATTTTGGACAAACTGTTGTTCAACTCCCTTAGCGGCCATAACCCAACTCTAAAAGCTATATCTGAAGAGAAGGTGAATCCCCATCCTCTTAGGTCAGATCGCTCTCGCGGTAGCATCTTCTCTGAGGCTGGGCCGCCGAACGACTGTCACAGCCAGACTTTTCAAAATACCCCTATTTAAATGTGGCTAGCCCAAAAACTTTTATGGGCTTGTCTGTTAAGCATATTTTAAGGCAAACGGTTTAATTAAAAAAATATATTTGAAGTCAATGTTTTCTTATCTTCATGTGTATGCAACTTCGTATATGATTTTGTATGGTGCGACTTCTCTGGACGATATACTAATAAATCTATCAAAGACAATAACATAGGTCATCATAACGCGAGACATAAATATAGATATTCGATCTTCTGGCAGAACAAATGTTATTGACTACTTGTGCCTAATGGAAGAACACGGTTTCGCATCTGCTATCACCAAACCCACACGAGATCAGGCCTGTTTAGACCACATCTTTGTCAAGACGAAACATAGTATAACAGGAGTAGTAGGAGTAGTCTGCGATATTGATGTTACCGTCCACAAAGTAGCTGCTGTTGAAATAGTGAATAACATGTCGCGAGAGCGTCAACCTCGCAGGTTACAAGCAAAAAATAATTATAATGATGTTGCTAATGAGCTTTCCTCTGTTAAGTGGGACTCTATTTTTAAAGAATCTGATGTCAGCACTGCTGTTGACATGTTAATGGCAATTATTAATGTAGTTGTAGAAAATAACACGCACCATAATTATTATCCAGAGAAGAACAAAGTTTACATTGAAACCTTGGATGACTCCTGGACTACTGCGGTGCGTGCGTCACCGTGATAAATTACACCTAAAAGCAAGGCAAAATTCAGAAGATCAGGTAATACAACTAGTTTACAACCGTTGTAAGAACTTTTGTAATAATGTATTAAAAAAACTAAAACAAGAATATGAACGAGACCTACTTGAATCCAGCTGTAGGGTCCCAAAGACGCTTTGGAGTGCCATTAAAAAAATTTGCAATATTCAGAAAAAAACGTCCCAACCAGAAGATCTTCTCTCCCTTAGTAATCATAAGTGGAGAAACTTTACAAAGGCATACAAGATTGAAAAGGAGGCACCTGCTATTAAAACCACAATGCTGTAAAGAAGTGTACCAAAATAGTAGATTGTACGACAAGTGCATAAAACGCACCATTTTACACGAGACGTTTATCCATCCGAGCGAGCTTGCGAGCGAGGATGAATATAAAGTCGAGTGTAAAATGCGTTTTATGAACGAGTTGCACACTCTACTTTTCACTTCGATTGCGAGGAAATGAAACTGTATCATGTAAATATTAGGTATACTTGAAAATTTAAGGTTACACTAATGTAACTTTAAATTTTAATTAATTGCTCTAAAGCAATGAGAAATATTAGTTTAAAAAGTAATAATTGATAGTAAATAAAAGTTACAAGTTTATTTCAAGAAGTTTTATTGTGTACTTTGGCTGTTGGCATCTTTGCCTTGGTCTTAGAATACTAACGAAACGAAATAAAATAAAGAGTTAAAACCCGTTCCAGACCTTCCGATCCGATCGGATTTATCGTAAGAAATCGGATAATGTGTAGTGCAATGGTTAGGATCGAATACACTACACATTATCCGATTTCTTCCGATAAATCGGATCTGATCGGAAGGTCTGGAACGGGTTTTATTCTATGAAGTTTTTTTTTAAATCTGTTTATTAAGTAACTTTTATCGTCTGGCTGTTGAACCGATCGCCTTGGTCTTCGACGACGATTTTACTTTATGCTCTAGAGCATAAAAAGCGACTTTATGTCGCCTACGCACAGCATAAAGTTGAACTTTTAGAGCAAGAGAAGTGAAAAAATATATATAACATGTGCATTGACATATGATCGCATCCCTGACGAAATTGTAACCCTTCATGGAAATATTTTTAAGGTATTTATAAGCTAAGTATCTGTCTTATTAACAATTGTTTTTATAGCGTAAAATATTTTCTCGAGACATGTAGAATCAGGTAATTATTATAGACATTATATTTTGATTTTATTATTATTTATTGGAAATGTTTATTTTTAGATTATTATAATTCAATGTTTATTTTTTATTTTTTTAAATTCTACTCTAAAATTTGCATGCCTACATATAGGCTGAATACATGACACAAAAGTTTTGTAACATCTAAAACACTGGTATTCTGGCAAATAAAATCTTTGAATCCTTGAATCATTCAGTAGAGTCTTTAAATATCTCTTACACTTTTTTCTCTTCCGTGGGCGAAAAACTTGCAGATAAAATAATTGCACAAACTGGGGAAAACGAGGAAAGTTTAGGAATAAAATCAAATATCGCTAGTGGCTCGGTTAATTCTTACTTTATGCAACCAACCGATGCCAAGGAAATAAGTAATTATTATTTCCACACTGAAAAACAATAGCGCCCCTGGAGCTGATGGCATTACAAAGGGCCTAGTAAAATCAATTAAAGATCTTATTATGCAACCACTCACATACATTTACAATTCTTAATTTGCAAAATGCTGAAATTATCGGTTACGCCGATGACACTGTGATCCTTTTTAACGGCAACACATGGGATAGTACGTTCAAAGCAGCGGAAGATGGTATGACTATTGCTGCCCACTGGTTACGTAGCAATCTTCTTACTTTAAACAGTAAAAAAACAAAATACGTTTGTTTCCACAATACCATCCAAACCACTTAGTTACATCACCTTCAATCGAAATTCATAGCTGCAAAGACGTCTCCCTTAATTCTTGTTCATGCGAAACAAATTGTACGTACCAATGTAAGTAAATACCTTGGGCTACTAATCGATGAACACTTTAGTTTTAAACAACACACCTACTTGTCCAAAAGAATAAGGTAAACAATATCCGTATTCAAAAGGTTACGACACTCAGCTGACAAAAAGCTACTCAAAATGATATTTCAGTATGGGGTAGCGCTTCCGAGACTACAATGTTGGCTGCGGAAAGAGCACAACAATCAGTTCTAAAGGTAAATGCTTCTCAAACCTTTCAGGTACGTGACTCATTCTCTTTACGCAGAGGCTGAAGTTTTTACAGTTCGTAAACTCTTTTGTCATAAAATCTGTATCGTGGTCCACAAATCCGCATTAAAAATGAATACATACTCCGACTTAATAAAGAAACGCGTTTTTAGATTGCCTGTTTCCAGAGTCCATACTGCTTTTGGTATGCGAATTGTTGAATATCCTCCTCCTCAATCTATAATGCTGCTGTAAAAAAACATAATAAGATTCCTCATAGAGTTCTGTTCAAGAAGCCAAAAAGCTTCTCTATAACTGGCTCAGTACTCTGGATTATTCCGACACCAAGGCTCTCCTTGTCAAGGGAGTCTAGAATTATCTTTTTAGTTATTAGTTTCATCTATTTGTTATTAAGTAAATTAATATTGTATTGGTTGATCTCATATTGTAAAATAATTAACTTGTTACATGACATGAAATTGTAATTCTGGTTCCCCGCGATACAGGCATGGCCTAGCGCGGAGTCCACTGTCAATTTATGTATTATGTAAACACAGTTCCGTATTTCAATTGTTGCCTTATAAATGTAATGTTTGTTGTTAATTGTGCAATAAATGATAAATGATTCTTTACCTACTTCGATTAAATGAATACACTTGATTAAATAAAAAATTAAGTTACTTACTATATGCCCCAATAATATCTAAACGATGATTTATGCGTATAAGTTTGTTAAGCAATTTTTTAAGACAGTCGTCAAGGAGCCGTCGTTACTTTTCTTTTCAAAAACACCTTTTTATACGAGCAGTGGGATAGATAATTGTAATATGATCATAGATTAAGGCCGCACCTCTACCTAAAAAAAAAGTCTAACCACTCTATCAACAAAATAGTATTTTATGCAATCGTTGCACCATGAAGGTTCTTAAAGTCAAGTACCGTGTTTATAATCACGAGGCTTGCCGAGTGGACTAAGTAACGTACGAGATTTTAAGACCTAATTGTGTAACTATTCCATACAATACTTTTTATACGAGCAAAACACATTAAATCATAAATTACTCGATGGCAATAACAAGCGGAGCATTTGTTGAAACAAGTGTATCTCCATACGGGAAGTTTATAAAAGAGTGAGGTACCCTCGGTGGGGCAATAGAAGTGATTGGGAGCAACGATGTGGAAGGTATTCACGCTCTTGGGTTGCGCAGTCAGTTTCGGTTTCGTCTTTTGTGACGGTAAGTACTAAGGTATTCTCAGAAATTGTTCCTACATAACACATGGGCCAAACTTTGTTTTCATGATATTTGATCTATATATAATTTTTTGTGAAATTGAGTTATATACATGTTCGGAACGTGGAAAAAAAGGCGCATCTGTCTATATATTATTTCAATTTTCACAAAAAATATTGGATGTGCCCTTTTTCGTTATGACGGCAGAATTGGTAGTTTTCTACTGTAGGCATAAGCATCCACGTGGCCACAGTCTTATAACATTCTAGAATACTATTCACACAAAACGAAAACGAAATTTAAGGAAACGGGCACACAATATTATAAGTATTTGGCGCCCGTTCTCTTTATTTACAAAGATAACAGAACTGTTGCATCCTTGGAGATGATTTGGAACATGTATCACTATTCTAGGTACCTATCTAATTGTATCAACAACGATTTATACGCAATTTATTGTGAATTTTCAGAATACCCAAATCAAGAGATCATTATCATTATCGTTTAGATCCAATCCATTTTGTAGACACGATACCAGTTTTTTTTTATTTATTGTCTCTTATTGAATCAGCAACAGCAACTGATGCAACGTCGACGGAGACTTCAGTTGGGGATGTGACTGCAACATCAGAAGCCAGATGTGGCTATGGCAGTAAGTTATTTACTTTTTAATACAGTTGCTCAAAAAGTGGTACTTTTCGTAGCTGCAAATCGTGCGAAAAGTTGGATATTTCGAACTAGTGCTTTTTACTTTTCAATTTTTTTTAATTTTCTTTTGTACTAACACGTCATGTCTCATACATCCAAACAAAGGTCAATCACTTTCCGACATTATTTATTACGTCATACAGCATTGCAAGTGTATATCTTATAATTATGCTTAAAATATTTAAATTGCATATTGGATCAATCAAAGGGTTATCTATAAAGAATATTCAAAAACGGTTTTAATAAGTTGTCTGAGTGACTATTATTTAATGAGCAAATGAGTATTATGCGTGACCTAAAAAAATTAAAAAGAAAACTATTATCACAGATTAGAAAAAACAGTATTAAGCGTGACCCACACGCGGCTTTATAAATTCATAATAGTTATGATTATGAATAATCGCTATTTTCGTGTATTAAATAATATATTTTTTACAATTATATGAAATGTAAAGAACTAAAAACAGATTCACGATGTTTATTGTTTGTTATCAATTAAATTACTGAGTAACATTAAAACTATTTCTTTTGATTTGGCTGAATGATGACAGCCGACGCCATAATTGTAAAAAAATATTACAATTAAAAGTAAAACTTTCTTTTTCATTCAAGATTGTTTTAATTATGTGTAAATGACACGTAAGATTTATAAAATAAGAGTTTTTGATAGAAATTTATAAATTCTGATGTTACCAGAATAGATTTAACACCGCCCTATATACGAGCCAAGGCAAAAATTGCAAGTGAGAGTATTTTACCCGCAAAATCGAAAGAAAAATTACATTGCCGTTTATGAACATTTTATTGGCTGGAAACCTGAAAAAGAGAATTATTAACAACTTGAATAAAACTTTAAACTTACCAGCAAAGGCCTTAAATGCGACCCTTCACAATTGCCCTAAAAATTGTATGTAGGTACTCTTAATTTTATCAGACAGAAATAAATATAATTGCCCCTTTCAATTACTGTTTTAAATTTGTATTATTGCAATTTTTCGCAAATGTATTAAAAAATGTTGTTTGGTACACGTGTGGAAGTTTCATTTTAACTCGTCCCGAGTCTTGACCCTCGCCTTGCGGCTCAGGCCAAGACTCCTCGGGACTCGTTCAAAATGACATACTTTCCACACTTGTATCGAAAACTACTATTTTCTACTTTATCTTTACTTATTTAAGGCTTTACAAGAGTGTTTTCTGCCAGTACACCTACATGGCACTTTTACAAGTCTCATTCTACCAGCGTGTAGGTAACTATCCTAGAAGCGCTAAGGGTCTCACTACATGTAAGATTCTTGTATTCGTTTTCTAAGACATTAGTCTTGTAGTTTCTTTGTTTGTTTTAGTCAGAGTACATATAACAAAGTCAACAACCGTTACAAAACAGAAATTATTAATAAAATAAATAAAAAGCATAACTTACATAATATGCAAATATTATTCTGACATCAATAATACCAAAAAATGTTTTACAGTACGGCGTTGATACCACGTATAAAAATACAAACCAACCATCGAGCCAAAGAGGGATATAGCTGGAAAGCGTAAGCGTAAGGCCTTTCTCGCGGTTTGATATCAATTCCTTCCTTCCCTTCACAGGTCATCCGCCCAAATGCGGAAATAACGAAGTTTATAACAACTGCTCAAATACGGCTTGTCGACCTTATCTATGCTCTGAACTTGGCTTCCCGTTGAAGTGCGATAAGAAGTGCAAGCCAGGATGTATCTGCAAGGATGGATATGTGCGGAATGACAACGGTGTTTGCATTCTTATCAACGAATGTCCATGTAAGTAACGGGGGTATTATTTCAACATCATCATCTTTCTCGTCATAATCAACATCATCATTTTCACTATTATCATAATTTAGCTTCTAGCTTAATTACGCCCTGGTTTAATTACACATGAGGAAATTGAAAAGCGTACGTACATACAGTGTGTCTCTAGAGGTTAAAACGTTGGATCAGTAAGCCAAAGATACCGAGTTCGAATCCTGGTGTGGACTTCGTGTGAGTGCACTTAATTTTTTTTTGTATATTGATCTTTGGTTGTATATAGCAAGATATATTGAAGTAGAAGCAGAATACAAATTTAATGTTACTTTACTAATCAATCGCATCAAAATTCACCGGTCATAACAAAAGCTTTTGACACTTTTTAGTAAATAAAATAGAGTACGCTACGTTGGTGTTATCAAGAATACATATCAGTTTTAGAAATGCCTAACTTTAACTATGTACAAAATTGGCGGAAAACGAGGAAATTACCCTTGTTTTTATAATTTCAAATTTGAATTATATTATTTGTATTTTCAGCATGTGGCGGTGATAAAAATGCCGAATCTGGCTGCGGTAATAACTGCGGGAAAACTTGCGATACCTATAACGTTAAATCAGTGGTTTGTACGCGTTGCATTGTTAACGGTTGTAATTGCAGAGCCGGCTTTGTCTACGACCCTAATGTGAAAGCTTGCGTCAAACCAGAGGACTGCAGTAAGTTTTTTTTATGTAAATGGAAAAATTAGGAAGATCGTTTGAAGCCCAAAACTGAAAGACGGCCACAACCAAACCAAAAATATATCCCCAAGTTTCTTAACAAGGGTCTGGTCGTGCGCCGTCCTCATCGAACGGCTATTCACCATCCAGAAATTCCTGACCAGATTCTCCACCCACTACAAATTATTCTGCCACTGATATTATTCGAACGTAAATCATTTGTTACTTAGAACTCATTGGTATATGATGAGTGCTGGGATTCTAGCTATTGCCAAACTTTCCAATTAATAATGCACCTACCTGCAAAGTCAACGAACAATATTCGTCTTGCGTTAATGGCGGATGCAATCCTTGTGTAGATCCAGTAACGTGTATCAAGGGATGCGTCTGCGTTAAAGGGTACTTGAGAGCCGCAAATGGAACTTGCGTGCCTAAGGAACAATATCCTCCTGAGTAGACAACATTTATTTAATCCAGGACTTTCATTCATATATGTTTAGAAAGTATTACAATGATAAAGAAACTGATAACTTTATGCGCCTTGATTGTTAACTGGAAAAGCTGAAACTGGTGGACACCACTGTAAAACAAAGGGATGGCAGCTTTCTCACACAGTGCATTAACATTGTCATATACCGAGAAAAAGCTAACCGCATCTTTGAACTTCGAACTTTCTAAATAATAATAATAATATTTTGTTTTTAGTAATTCTCAATAAGTTATGCGATCATTCCCCCAAATTATCGATCAATTTTGACGATTCTTTCTTTGTTTTGTAGATCATACTTGAGAGGTGGTTCAATATTATTTTTTTCTACTCCAATTCTTTTTTCGGTCATTTATATAGCTCTTTTACTAACTCTTATATTATGAAAAGACATATATTATGAAAGTCTGTAAAAGTCTATACTCTATTGCCCAAAAAAACAGTGCTAAAGGATGTTATAATGTCGCCAAAAAGCATCACTTAGTACCACAGATTACAAGATAAACAGCTGCATTCACACAATTTGCATTTTAAAAAAAACTTATTGTACTAAGGCATTGCTGCCAACTTAAAAAAAAGTTTTATCTTCAGTGCATGGATGTTTACTATATAGTGAACGTACACCTTTATGTATAAGTTCATATTTTTTTGACAGATGTTTAGCATAGTGAACGTATACCTTTATGTATAAGTTCATATTTTTAGACAGATGGACGTCAATAAAAAAAAGTTTATCAGAGACTATTTTTTTTTTTTGTTGATTCCGAGCGGGAACATGTAAATTATTTTCTTTGTTGTTTATTTGCATTTTATTTATGAAATGTCGAGTCGTAGAAAAAGTATTGTATGCAACGTTGTATAAGTACGAGTAGGTCAAAAAACGGTCGTGGCATCTTTCTTACGATGTTCGCTACCCTCACATCGTAACCCATGCCACTCACGTTTTTTGCCCCCTCTTACAACGGTTCCATAAATAGTTATTTGTTATGCAAGGCTGCAAAGTTGTTATTTGGCGCGAGTGTTGAAATTGAAAGCTGAGCGAGCGAAGGAATCTAAGATTGAACCATGAGCGAAGCGAATGGTTCAAAGATAGATTCCTGAGCGTAGCGAGGCTTTCAAGACACGAGAAGCTAAATAATTTTGCAGCCATGCGGAACACACAACTTTTCACCTCACTACAGCGAGGAAAATGCAAGAGTCAAGAAAAACAATTAAAACATTAAAATAATCATATTTAATTTTGTCTTCTATTTAACACATCAAATTTAAAACATAACATACTCAAATCCAAACCAAATAAATACGAGAGAAGCACACATATTAAAAATTAAAAGTAATATGGCGGTAATCTGTATTATCGTCGTGTATATTTTATCGTTGAGTTTTTCTTAAGCACTGTTATATTAGATTTGCATTTGAAACTACTTAGCACATGATCGTTGTAAATGTGGAAGAATGGCATTCTGGGAAGGATTTGTTGGCCACTTGGAAGTATTTTTCATAACACTTGCTTTGGAAGTTATTGGACGATGGTCGATGGGATCCGAACAAGATTATTTCGGCTTTATCTTCTTTAAAAACGCCAATAGTTTCGGTAAATAACTTACCGTCTCCAAATATTTATAACAAATCCTTTTTCGTTTTAATGCAGGCATTGCATGAATACTAATTGGGCTTAACTTTCTTGTTTTCGATATTATTTCTATAAAGTATGACAACAGTATGTTTGTATTCTCCACAGAACAAATTTACGTTGTTTTGTTTACGTGAATTGTGAAAACTTCCAACTTTTTAATTATTTATTTTTTCTCGGGTGCGTTCAGAAATTACACTCTTATGTTCCAACTTTTATAACAAATAAATATTAAAATTTGTGTTGTATTTAATATATTTACTAGTCAAAATATGTAAATGAAACTGAAATACTTACTATTAATATAATATATAAACATATTCAACATAAAATAAAGTGTAGAAAAATTAAAACATAAAAATCTGTAACCACAAACTAGGTTTCCGGACGTGATATTGTAGGTGTTTTTTTTTTTAAAAGAAGTATTCAAACGTACTTACATATGATTTTAGCCGGCCTGACTAGATCGCCCTTTATTAGCGTGCGTTGATTGGTTATTCGAAGATGTATCGACTGATGAAATCAGTCACGCGTTGAGGGAGTCTTAAATATAAAAAAGTTACATGCACCACAGAGAATCAAAATCGTCGTGTTCGAAATTCAAATGACTTTTGCACGCTAGCGGATAAAATAGACTTTTGCACGCAGATTTCGCCCTATAAATGGACGTTTTACGAGCGAGTGAGGTGGAAATACTATTATCGTAATTGATTTAGTGCTTTTTTAAAGTAACTCAGTTGTTCTCGGGAACACAATTTCTTCTTATCCAATTCGGCTACTTTTTGTGAAAAAGTGATTATACTTTATAGGTTTCAACTTTTTCCTAGGTTTTTTTTGTTACAGCCACTTGTAATGGACAAAACGAATACTTCGAAAACTGTATTCAAGGCTGTTCAAACCAGTCGTGTTTGACCATCGGTCAGATATTCCATTGCCCCAACCAACCGGCGGGACAGTGCAAGTCTGGGTGCAGATGCAAGCCGGGCTTCTTTAGGGATGGAAACAACGTCTGCGTTTCACAAGATGATTGCCGTATGTATCATTTCCTTCTCGTATCTGTCTGTAAAAGAACGATTACTTTGTGATATTTAGGTTTAAACGCTACTCCAACCAGTTCGGACGTCGGTCAGATCTTTCACTTGCCCGAGCAATCGGCGGGACATTGAAAGTCTGGATGCAGATGCAAGCCGGACTACTAGAGAACCTTGGTTTCGATCATCGTCTCATATAATGAAAGTTACATAATTTTTATAAATTCGCCTTATATAGTAGCGTCATGTACCGTACAAGTCTGTAGCGTCAAGTATTGTACCTACTTAATCTGGCACCACTTGTTTCATGTTACAAGCCCTAAGGCTTAGTGCCGTCTGTGGGTGGCGTCTCCCCAGTGGGTAGTGTCTCTCCTGTGGGTGGCGTCTCCCCAGTAGATGGTGTCTTTCCCGTAGAGTACAAGTACAACGTTATTGAGATATCATATCAACTGATATAACCATTATATCATATAATATTCATAACACCTAAGATTATAAATTAATGAAATTATTTTAAATTATTTTTATAAAATAAAAATTATATCTTTAATATTATAACTTTAATTTTTATTATTTCGGTACAATACCTACTTGGTGTTGTTACTTTACATGAATACCAGCAAACCACTTAAATCTTCTACCTACTAATTTGTTTGGCAACACAGCATGCACATTATTCTAAAAATATTTGGTTCTACAGCAAAACCATGTGGCAAGAATGAGTACTGGGAGAAATGTGTCTCGGGCTGCGGAAACCAAACTTGTGACGCGATCGGTGTCGTATGGAGCTGCCCATTACAAAAAGTTTGGCAGTGTAAGGGAGGCTGCCAATGCAAGCCTGGGCACTGGAGGGGTCCCGACAATGTGTGCATACCCGAGAAAGATTGCCGTACGTATCTCAAGAACAACCAAATACAATCCCACACGGAACGTTGCGACTACGTGTAATGTTGCATGGTCTTCGTGGTTCACCAAGCAACTAAGTCAATACGCCTTTTTTATATTAACCGAGTCCTTTTTCGGCTCATTTTTATTTCTGCTCGTTCTTATTGCAGCACATATTTTTTGAGTACATTGGTTTTGATATAGTTAAAAAAGTACAATTGATTCGTTAATCATTTCATTACACGCGTTATAAAATGAAATTCAATTATTTATCTACACCGGTCATATATGTATACCAAAAATTTAATGTGTTCACAAATAATGTGACTGAAAATTTTGGGAACGGTTGTGTGGTATAGGGCGTTACAAATCCTCCTTACGGAAAATAAGGCACTACTTCAAGAATTCGGTGTTTGTAAGTTTAAATGCTAAAATAGGAACAGTAGTTATTTGTTGAACAGGAGACCAAAGGTACTTCTTATTGCAAGTGTGGATATGAAGTTCGCGGTGCGCAAGCGAACAATGCTATAATTGAAATTCAAACTGATAAGAGGAAACAATATCCCTGAATACGAATTCCAACCCCTTATTACACGTAACTCGTCAGTGTAAAAAGAAGAACCAAAAACTAACCCTTTAGACGCTTTATGCCAGAAAAGCAAAATGTCAGATTAGCGAAATGCCAGAAAAGCAAAATGTCAGATTAGCGAAATGCCAGAAAAGCAAAATGTCAGATTAGCGAAATACCAGAAACGCAAAATATCAGATTAGCAGAATGCCAGATTAGCAGAATGCCAGATTAGCGAAATGCCAGAAAAGCAAAATGTCAGATTAGCGAAATGCCAGATTAGCAGAATGCCAGATTAGTAGATTGACAATACACATCAGCATCACATAGACCTACACAATACTGCCTGACTGGCTTGACTGACAAACATAATAAAACGCATATGATTATGGTACTTATCTCACTATTTATTATTTTACTACTAATAGTTCCCTCATACTTCATATTTTACCTATATTTTGCGACTAATAATCCCTCATACAGATAATATGTTTTATGTGAAGGATATTTTGAATCTAAAAAAAAATATGTCATATTTCCGAAGTGACTATGACTACTCATACATACTCCGCCATACGAAGTGACTACCACACTTTCTGGATCTAGAAAAACATGTCGAACAAGCACATAAATATTGTCTGCATGACGGAATCAAGTCGCACGCAAAATGTCTTAATCACTAATGGGCACTCTTCTACAGTCGTAATAGTAAATAATACAAAAGCTTCTTTGAAAATAAACACATTATTCTAAGACAACGCGTTCTTAATAAACGCAAAAGAAATAAATGCCTTAACACATCATTAAATAATAATTATTAACCCCCGACAAAAAAAGAGGGGTGTTATAAGTTTAACATGTATATCTGTGTATCTGTGTATCTGTGTATCTGTGTGTCTGTCTGTGGCATCGTAGCGCCCAAGCGGATGGACCGATTTAAGTGCGGTTTTTTTTGATCGAAAGACTTTTCCGTCGAGGTGGTTCTTAGCTATATTTGGTGGAAATAGGACCAGTAGTTTCCAAGATATTCAGCTTTGATTGGAACAAGTGACAAGATCTCAGCCAATATTGAAGTCAATAATTCGGAATATTGGCTAAATGTTAAGTGTTATTAATAATTATCCTTAAAAGGAACTTATTTTCTTTAAACTTCATTCTTTTCGAGTTAGTATAGATGGGATATTTTTAAATTGATGATCTTTTTCAAGAAATTCAAATTGCTTACTTCGTTGTTTTCCAGTTTCTTTAATAGCTTCAGGTATTTTCTATCAAAAACACAATCTTTAATCCTTCGGTGTTTATTATTTGGGCGTAATAATATTTGCTTAGCCCGGTAATCAAAAAAACTTGCTTCTTTTTTGATCTTGTTCAAAAACATGTAAAAGTTGGGTTTCTTTGGTATTTTTACGTTGAGCCTGTGGTGAAAACCTTCTATAGGGTTGTTGGTACGATGACGATGTTCAGCGTGTACAACACTTAATACATTTGTGTCAAACTGCCGTGACCACTGTTTTTCGAAATAACTGACGAACTTTTGCATTTCTTCAGTCAATGTATACAATTGCAAAAGTTGCGTCCAACATTCTTCAATGCGATTTGGCGGCAACAAAGGTAAATTTGTGGTTATTCTGGTAAAAGTTTTACCGTCCTTAGTCGTATCGCACTGATATTTTGAAGAATTCTTCCAGATAGCTTTACTGAAGTGATATTGGCAGCCGGATATTTTCACGTTAGGAAATATGGCACTTACGGCATGCATCACCGCGAGCTCATAGTCGCACTGAAATGTTGACATCGATATTTTCAACTTCTCTTCGATCAGTTTAAAGAACCTCATATAGGTTTCCTGAGTTTTATTTGGTAACAAACCATAAATCACGGGAACTACATTTGTAGTTCGCATTGAAGAATGTTGGACGCAACTTTTGCAATTGTATACATTGACTGAAGAAATGCAAAAGTTCGTCAGTTATTTCGAAAAACAGTGGTCACGGCAGTTTGACACAAATGTATTAAGTGTTGTACACGCTGAACATCGTCATCGTACCAACAACCCTATAGAAGGTTTTCACCACAGGCTCAACGTAAAAATACCAAAAAACCCAACTTTTACAATTTTTTGAACAAGATCAAAAAAGAAGCAAGTTTTTTTGATTACCGGGCTAAACAAATATTATTACGCCCAAATAATAAACACCGAAGGATTAAAGATTGTGTTTTTGATAGAAAATACCTGAAGCTATTAAAGAAACTGGAAAACAATGAAGTAAGCAATTTGAATTTCTTGAAAAAGATCATCAATTTAAAAATATCCCATCTATATTAACTCGAAAAGAATGAAGTTTAAAGAAAATAAGTTCCTTTTAAGGATAATTATTAATAATTATTATTTAATGATGTGTTAAGGCATTTATTTCTTTTGCGTTTATTAAGAACGCGTTGTCTTAGAATAATGTGTTTATTTTCAAAGAAGCTTTTGTATTATTTACTATTATGACTGTAGAAGAGTGCCCATTAGTGATTAAGACATTTTGCGTGCAACTTGATTCCGTCATGCAGACAATATTTATGTGCTTGTTCGACATGTTTTTATAGATCCAGAAAGTGTGGTAGTCACTTCGTATGGCGGAGTATGTAAGAGTAGTCATAGTCACTTCGGAAATATGACATATTTTTTTTACAAATTCAAAATATCCTTCACATAAAACATATTATCTGTATGAGGGATTATTAGTCGCAAAATATAGGTAAAATATGAAGTATGAGGGAACTATTAGTAGTAAAATAATAAATAGTGAGATAAGTACCATAATCATATGCGTTTTATTATGTTTGTCAGTCAAGCCAGTCAGGCAGTATTGTGTAGGTATATGTGATGCTGATGTGTATTGTCATTCTACTAATCTGGCATTCTGCTAATCTGGCATTTCGCTAATCTGACATTTTGCTTTTCTGGCATTTCGCTAATCTGGCATTCTGCTAATCTGGCATTCTGCTAATCTGATATTATGCGTTTCTGGTATTTCGCTAATCTGACATTTTGCTTTTCTGGCATTTCGCTAATCTGACATTTTGCTTTTCTGGCATTTCGCTAATCTGACATTTTGCTTTTCTGGCATTTCGCTAATCTGAAATTTTGCTTTTCTGGCATAAAGCGTCTAAAGGAAACTAACGTACCTAATAGTATACATTTTAGCACCAATCTGCCACGCCAACGAACAGTATTCTCCCTGTACCAACGGTGGCTGTGATGTAAGGAACTGTAGCCAGATCGGCAAGCCGGTGCCGTGCGTGAAACTGGCTCCTGAGAGCTGCATCAAGGGATGCATCTGCGTGGATGGACACTTGAGGGCCGACAACGGCACTTGTGTGCCGAAGAATCAGTGCCCACGTAAGAATTTAACATTTACTATATTAAACTTTCGGGTTTACGGCCTAGCCGTAAAATCGGTGGGTGAGAGCGACGGAGCACGTTTTGACCTCTCGCTTCCACCTATAGACGTCGTGACGCTTACCCTGAATGTCATGGCTGTGCCTTATCGCTCAGCAAACCGAAAGTCCACTGCTAAACAAAGATCTTGCCCTAAGTTACGGGGCAGTTCTACGAACGTTTCAATCGCTTTCAGTTTCCTGTCGCATATTTTGGACAAAGAAACCGATAGATTTGATAGAACGATATACATAGGTAATCCATACTAATATTATAAATGCAAAAGTTTGTCTGTCTGTCTGTTACCTCTTCACGCTTAAACCGCTGAACCGATTTAGATGAAATTTGGTATATAGATAGTTTCAGTCCCGGGGAAGGACAAAGGATACTTTTCATCCCGAATAAGTTTAGTGTTCCCGTGAGATGAGCGGGTAACACCGCGGGGCACAGCTATTAATATTATAAATGCGAAAGTGTGTCTGTCTGTCTGTTACCACTTCACGCTTAAACTGCTGAATCGATTTTGATGAAATTTGGCATGGAGATAGTTTAAGATCCGAGGAAGGACATAGGATAGTTTTCGATGCAAAGGTGATTCCACGAATCCTACTTGATTAAATGATTTCTTATCTTATCCTGGAAATTATCCCTAAAAAGATTGAAAAGTCAGTAAGTAATTCATGATGACATTGATGATCCTGTAGGAAATGTAATGATTAGACCAAAAGCACAATTGCTCTTTCATTTGCTTAGGCACTTTTAATAATCCCTTTTATTAATTAAGGTGATTAGGTGGATATCTATCGTGTTGTACGAGGTTGCTTCCATACTTCCAAGTTCCACGCGGAAGTAGTCGCGGGCAAAAGCTAGTATATTATATGCTCGCGATACTATATCGATTTATTGAAACATTGTGCTTAATTTGGTTTGATTGTCCAAAATATGCGACAGGAAACTGCAACATATGAGAGCGGTCGAAACGCTGGTAGAACTACCCCTTTTGTATCGCTTCAGTATATTTCGCTAAATAAGTTAATTGGCTCATATCAGATCGGGAAGTTATTATATTTAAGATCTTGTTTCATAGCATCTTGTGGAAAGAACGCCTACTGGGAGGAGCCTATCAGAGGCTGCTCCGACCAAACCTGTGCCACCATCGGACAATCGCCAAGCTGTCTTGGGGTGCCAGGGGTCCGAGGCGGGTGCAGGTGCAAACCTGGATACTGGAAGTTAAAACTGACAGATGATGACTGTGTTCCGGAAAATGAATGCCGTAAGTATTCAAATGAGTGTTTATTCCTTTGATTTTGATAAAAATAAACGAGTTTTGTTTTGGACCATAGTTGGATGATTGGACTATAGTTTACGGTAAGTAACATGATATATATAGGTATGTATTTGAATTAGATAATAAAAACTGTTCATCCTTAAAAACGTTAACTATAAAGAAGTAACAACCATGGCATGCACATAAACCACTGTTAAAGTAATAACAAAATCCATGTTTCAGCACTGGTGCTGCCATCTATTGACAAACTGTCACGTAAATAAATTATACCCTAGCTTTCTAACTAAGGGGTTACCTATCCGGACAAAATAATACAAGAAGTTAAATTTAATCTACAATTTATTAATACTATAAAATATTTACAACCAAAATGTTTAGTCTAAGTTGTACCTTTAAATTAAGTTATATCTACTTACAAGTTAAGTTAAGTTAAGTTAAATTGTAACATTAAGTTAAGTTTTAGTTTAAATTAAGTTTTAAGTTAAGTTAACCATAAATTCAGCTTTATTTTAATTTAAATATAGGTCCAAGTTCTTCGGTGAGCTAAGTTTTAAAATAGATTTAAGTTGAGTTAGATTCTAAGTTACATTATATCTTTAAGTTTTAAGTTAAGCTTTAATCGTAGTTAAGTAACAAGTTGAGCCTAAATGTCTAGAGTGGGTCCGAAGCCTAGATTCTGGGTCATAATCCTGAGAGTTGGGTCCGTTCCTCTGAATACCCTCACGCCCCTTGTGGTGCGACTGCGTGGTAGCGGCGGGTTGGCAGCACTGCAGCGTCAGGACAAGAATGTAGATCACGCAGACCTCCTCTTAGAGCCCGTTTCAAGCGCCGAAAAAAGGACGACTCCAATAGTCGTCAGACTTATATAGATGAGCCCGTACGGTGTTCCTGGAACGCGTCCAATCATAAAAATTAGGGAGGTGTCATTGTTCTGCCCTGGACTGTTGAACATCACACGCGCGCACCAAGGGGTAGGTATTTATTTACAATGAAGCAGTCGGTCGTGTATGATGGGCAGTCCAGGTACATGAGAAGCAAAGCGGTGAGGCGAGAAACACATGCCAAGCAAAAAATAAATATTTATAATTACAACATTAACGCGGACAAATCCGAAAGATAGTAGTAGTATGATGATAAGTCGATCTCCAAATATTTAATTTAAATTAAGCTATATAGCGGTGTATTTTAATTATCGTTTCTATGTAGGTCGCGAAGCAAGCTAGCAATGGCATGAGGTTCTTGCATCATTACAATGGAATTATGATACAATGACTAAGCACATATATGTAATATGCGTGTAATTAAAAGCCTTTTCTTACAAATAAGTAATGATTGTATTTAATATTACAACCAAGAGAGCAAAATTGTATTTTAATATTTAAAACGTGACTAAGAAGTATTTTTACAAATTTAGAAATTAATTAGAGAAAATAAATCTATGTTTTAAATTTACAATATTGATTTATTTTAAGTAATTAGGCAGTAATTAGGCAGTTAGCAGGCAAAATCAACCAGCGAAGAACCATGATTTTCTAAATGATATACATTATGATTTATTTATCTAATAATTACTAATGATCACTTTAAAAAACATAACTACACATCACATTCAGTTACAATATAGCAGGACTACGCAGAAACAAAGGAATGTTCGAGAATGTTCTCAACCAGACAAAGAACTCGCCCACTGACGTGGTTGGTAACGGTAAATCTCCTGTTTCTACGAAATAATCTATAATGTGCGCTTATTACTACAAAAGCCACTTAGTCTAAAGATAATTATGCAACACTTACCCATTTACGGGATAATACACTTAACTGAATCTAGTAAAGTTAAATATTTAATATTATTAAAAAACACGTCCGCTCGGAAGGCGGCGCTCCAAGGACAAGTCTTTATGATAAGCGACCGCAGGCAGCTCGCAGGAGTGCTCGCGGCCGAATGTACGAGAACGGGGACGGCGCGCGCGGCAGCGCAGCAGATCGGAGTACTTCGTAAGGACTCGGCGAATGCTTATCGCTCGGGATCCGAGCGCTCAGCGCGTACGTTCATAATTTTAAGTATAAAATATCTGTTAAGATTATAATAGTTTGTCATGGAGTTTTTATTTATTTACAGCGTAAAATGGTTAAGCTTAATTATTGATAATTAATTTTTAGACAGTTAAGTAGATTTTATACGTAGTATAGTATAATAGTTTTATTTTAAACATACGTATAGGTACGACATTAAGTCCGCCTTTTAATCTGTAAGTTTTATCTTGTGCAAAGGAGATTAAATAACTACATATAACACAGGGCAAGGAGCGATTACAAGGCAACAAATACAATACATTTTAAAGTTATTACAACTATGCCATTGATGGCATAGGTGACAAAACGTTATTAGAAATCTAACGGTATTCTTTATGGAATAAATTTAGTCTGTTCGCAACTGTCATACGAGTTTTATTAGGTTATGGCCCAGACCATATTTCTATTGTTAAAGTAAAGTGTTTCGATCCAGTTTAATTCAGAATATTGTGTTTTTATTGTGTTGTTCAATAATGGCTTCGAATTTCATCGCAAATGTGCCAAAGTTAAAGGGCAGAGAAAACTACGATGAGTGGGCGTTCGCAGCAGAGAACTTGCTCGTCTTGGAGGGAATGTCACATATCATTTCGGGATCTCCGGCTCCGGACAGTAAAGCAAGTACGTCGACGGGTACGCCGGCGGCAGCTACAGATTTGGACGCCAAGGGAAGAGCGAAGCTGGTTTTGACAATAGACCCGACCCTATATGTCCATATTAAAACGACGAAAAGTACAAAGGAGTTATGAGAAAAGTTATAGTCAATGTTTGATGATCGCGGCTTTTCCAGGAAGATAACCCTACTTCGTCATTTAATATCGATAAGGCTGGAGAATTGTGATTCGATGACGTCTTACGTAACGCAAGTCGTTGAAACATCGCAACGGTTGAAAGGAACGGGATTTGACATAAACGAACAATGGATTGGATCGTTGCTGTTGGCAGGACTGCCGGACAAGTTTTCGCCAATGATAATGGCGATTCAGGTATTCCTATCAACGCAGATGTCATAAAATCGAAACTACTTGATATGGAATCGAGTGAAACAGAGTGTAGTGGGGCGTTTGCTGCGAAAGGTTGGCAGAAGCATAAACCTGGCAACACTAGCAAGAATGTATCTATGGATAGATTAAACGTCAAAGTGACAAAAAACATAGTTTGTTATCGGTGTAAACAACCAGGGAGTGGACTGCGGCTTGGCCACAATTGCTCTCCATCATTTTTAGCTAAAATTCGAGTACGTGACCATTCTTTGTGCGAATGTGGTTTGGACGAAGGCAATCCGGATCATATCTTCTTTAACTGCCCTATAATTCCAGTCTCTCTGTATGATTTGCTTCCTGACTTCATTCACCGACCAGCTAACTTTAGTTACATCCTCACGTTTGTTAATACCCCCTTCGTGTACGTCCTGGCAAAATTTATTAAGGACTTCGGTATCAAGCTCTAATTCCTCTCACTTTTTGATTCCGTTTATTAGGCGATGTATACCACCGTTCAAATGTTCGCGGTGTTTGGAGGTTTGACAACTTTGACAACCGATTACTTGTAGCTTCCAACCTTGACGCTGGCAGAATTGTCCCAATGGACAGTAGCCATTTATTTATAAAAAAAATTGAATTGAACCAGGGAGTGTTGGAGATTCATCGGCCATCTTTGTTCATGTTCATTTCATCTCATGTTTTAATAATTTCATTTTTGTTTTTATTCATGGTTTTATTCTATATAAAGTGAATATTATTATAAACTGACATTGGCAAAAGCCACGAGCTGCCATTCCTGGATTTAATTAATAATAATAATAATAATAATAATAAAGCAGAAAGTTTATGCATGGGCAAGCCGTATTCGTCGCTACAGAGAGCGTGTGGATTCCAGCAAAATCGCCTCTTCCAAAGTGACCAAAGGAAGGTATACCGAAAGTGGGAGGGAACCGATCAATGTGTGACCGACGGGCAACTGCCGGATCCTACTGCCATGATTAATTTCTGGCGTAGTATCTGGTCGGTTCCAGTCGAGCATACCGAGGGCGAATGGATGAATGTTGTCAGATGTGAGTTTGTGCCGATCGAAGACATGGGGGCTGTGATCATCAGCCCCGATGATGTGAGTTGTGCGGTCCGTACGGCCCAGAACTGGAAAAGTCCCGGGCCGGACGGATTGCACAACTTTTGGATCAAGTGGTTTCGATCCTCACACGCACGCCTGGCAACACAATTTCAAGACGCCCTCGAGCTTGGTTCCCTGCCATCTTTCATGACTACTGGTGCTACCTTCCTGCTCTATAAGTCCGGTAGTACCACGGAAGCGAAAAACTATAGACCCATCACGTGCTTGCCCACTTTATACAAGCTCCTTACGTCCATTCTGAGAACAAAAATTAACACGCACATTGTTGCGAATAACGTTTTGGCCTTTTCTCAGAATGGATGTAGGGTTGGGTCCCGTGGTACTAAGGAGCTCCTCCTCATTGACACGACCATTTGCCAACAAGTCCGGCGGAACAGGGGGTCTCTCTCAGCCGCCTGGATTGACTATAAGAGGGCCTGTGATTCGGTGCCTCATTCATGGCTGGAGAGGATCTTAGAGCTGTATAAAATCGATACAGCTCTAAGATCCCTCTTAAGCGCGTGTATGAGGCAGTGGACCACAGTCCTTCGTCAACCAGGTGGCGGAGATGGCCCCCCTGGCCCGCAGGACTTGATAAGGATTGAGAGAGGTATTTTCCAGGGTGACAGTTTGAGTTCTCTGTGGTTCTGCCTAGCTCTGAATCCGCTCAGCACGCTGCTGAAGGATTCATGACTAGGTTGCCGGCTTCGAAGAGGAGGTGAGGTCATTTCTCATCTGCTGTACATGGATGATCTTAAGCTGTATGCACCAAAACGCCAGGATCTGGTGGAACTACTGGAAGTAACAGAAACCTTCAGTAGTGCCATCAAAATGGAGTTTGGTGTAGACAAGTGTGCGGTCATGCATGTACAGCGGGGGAAAGTCGTAAATTCTGCGAACTTACAGCTTTCTGAGACAATGTCCCTCAGGTCTATCTCCGAAGTTGAAACCTACAAGTACCTTGGTATGTCACAGTCATTGGGTATTGCGGACGGAGACATTAGACAGGCGTTGAGGGAGCGTTTCTTTTGTCGTTTGACAAAAGCACTTAACAGTCTTTTGTCCGGTGGCAATAAGGCGCGCGCCTTCAACGCTTGGGTGATGCCTCTACTCACTTACTCCTTTGGCATACTAAGGTGGACTCAGACTGAGCTGGACGCCCTGGATACGAGGGTCCGTCAGCTGCTCACTACACATCGCATGAGGCACCCACGCTCGTCAGTTATGAGAATGTACATCCCGCGTAAGTGTGGGGGCCGTAGCTTTTTAAACGCCAAGGACCTCCATAACCGCGAGGTGTGCAGTCTTAGGGAGTATTTCCTAAACAACGAGTGTGGGATTCATCGCGATGTAGTAGCAGTTGACAAAGGCCTCACCTCTCTCTCCTTAGCGAACGAGAACTGGCGCAGACCAAAGGTGCTTAGCACCGATGACCGCAGGGCTGTATGGAAGAGCAAGGAGCTACACGGGCGGTTCTACAAGGCCCTTACGGGGCCCGATGTAGATCTGCTCGCGTCGGTGAACTGGCTACGCTTCGGGGATCTCTTCGGGGAAACCGAAGGTTTTGTCTGTGCAATTGCGGACGAAGTAATGATGACGAACAATTACCGGAGATATATCCTGAAGGACGGTACGGTCGACATTTGTCGGGCATGCCGCCGTCCCGGCGCGTCCCGGTGAGTCACTCAGGCATATAATCTCCGGTTGTTCTCATCTTGCTAACGGCGAGTACTTGCACAGACATAACCAAGTAGCCAGGATCATTCACCAGCAACTTGCTCTTCGATACGGTCTTGTGGGGTCTGAGGTGCCGTACTATAAGTACGCACCGATGCCAGTTCTCGAAAATGGTCGTGCCACGCTCTATTGGGATCGATCTATCATCACGGACAGGACTATTGTAGCCAATAAGCCTGATATCGTGTTGGTAGATCGATCTAAGCGCCAGGCAGTGCTCGTCGACATCACCATCCCGCATGACGAGAACCTCGTGAAGGCTGAGAAGGACAAACTCAGCAAGTACCTTGACTTGGCTCACGAGGTGACCGTCATGTGGGATGTTGACTCGACGATCATTGTCCCGATAGTCGTTTCGGCGAACGGTCTTATAGCGAAGAGTCTCGACAAACATCTTAAGAGACTCTCGCTAGATGGCTGGATCAAGGGCCAGATACAGAAGGCGGTACTCCTGGACACGGCGCGCATTGTCAGGAGGTTCCTCTCTCTGCAGCCCTAACCACCGGTAGCCTGGGCCCTGCCCCGCTGCCGGCGGCACCCTAGGTTAGGTTTTTTATAATGTGTTTATATATTTTGTAATTTCTTTATTGTATTTTACTTTTGATATAACTTTATTGTAAAAAACCTAACTTAAGATTTTAAATGAATAAAGGAGATAATAATAATAATAATATTGTACTCCTGGACACGGCGCGCATCGTCAGAAGGTTCCTCTCTCTGTAGCCCTAACCACCGGTAGCCTGGGCCCCGCCCCGCTGCCGGCGGCACCCTAGGTTAGGTTTTTTTTAGAATGTGTTTATATTTGTAATGTATTTTTTATATTTTACTTTTTATATAAATTTATTGTAAAAAAAACCTAGCCTAAGTACAAAAATGAATAAAGGGAATAATAATAATAATTTATTTAGCAAAACTACTTACAAAACATGTGAGTTATCCATCAGACTCCGAACTAGGCTGTGCCTGTATCTCGGTAGTCTGCGAGTGCGAATTACATATTTATTTATAGGTATGAGAGAAAAGGATATAATATTATAGTTGTAATTAATTATGTTACTGCTTAATGTACTATTAGTAACTACGTTATGGGGATGTGTGTGTGTGTGTGTGTGTGTGTGTGTGTGTGTGAAAGAGGACCCACGAGACAGCGGCAATTGCACTTTGTTTTTGTTGCGACATACGTTTCAACTTATGTCCGGTATTTTGGTTAGCTTTTCAGTTTCATCATATGACAAAGTAAGTAGCCATGTTTTCACTACCCTTTTAGCTTCGAAAACAGTTAACGTTTTAATGTCTTGACGGCTTCAGACATTATTGTAGGTATTGGGATGAGAGTAAGCCGGTGACTTTCTCGCGAGCGCTGAAATCAGTGGCGGAAGCGGCGCTCTAAAAATACGCTTTCTCAACAGGTTTCCATAACATGGAGAATTGGACAGGCTAATGTGGGTCCTTGAAATTGCTTTAAGGATATAAAGTTGACGCACTCTTAGTACCTTACTCTCGTAGTATAGGGAATCGGTGGGATAACGAAAAGGTTTCTTTAACATAACTTTTATTACAGCTCTTTGCGCACGTTCAATCTCGATCATATGAGTCTTCGCCGCACTGCCCCATACAGCAACTCCGTACTGCAGGATGGATTGGCATAGTGCAAAATAAACAAGGCGAAGTACACTAGGACCAGCACAGTCGCGTAATCTCTTCATCACATAAATCAACTTCCTGGCTTTTGCAGCGAGAGTGGAAATTTGTTTTTTGAAGGAGAGATGTTGATCAAACAGAAGCCCTAAGTACCTTACATAGTTACACCTCTTAATCTCTTGACAGGAACACTGCCCGGGGCGACCAGATATTTGTTTCCCACAAGTATGAAACTTGACTGTTCTGTCCGCTGGCGGGGACGATGCGGAAGTTTTTGAAAAAGCGATGAAGTTGGTCTTGTCAACATTTAATGTGAGTAGGTTCCTATCCAACCATGCAGCTACGGCTGCAAGCGAAGCATCAGCCAAGCAAAACGTTTCCTCCCATGATTTTCCATTTATTGTCATTACAGTATCGTCGGCATAACAAATAAGGTTTACATTTGGAATATCAATTTTTAAAATATCGTTGATATACAAAATGAAAAGCGTTGGGCCAAGTATACTCCCCTGTGGGACCCCAAAGTTAACAGGAAGTTGGTCACTCAGGTGATCTCCTATTTTCACCATCTGACGTCGTCCGGTTAGGTAACTAGCAAACCAGTCGTATGCCACACCCCTGATCCCCATGTGTTCAAGTTTCTTCAGTAGGATGGTTACCGAGACCGTGTCAAAGGCCTTGGCGAGGTCTAAGAATATACTTATGCACTTATTACCGTGGTCAAGGTGACCAGAAATCTGGTCAGTGAGCAAAATAGCTGCATCTTCCGTCGACTTCCCAGCCCTGAAACCAAATTGGTAGTCCGAGATAAGGTGGTTTCTATCAATGAAATTGACCAATCTGTAGTTAATAATTTTTTCTAGGACTTTGGAAAAAACACACAATAAGGATATAGGCCTAAAATTACTCGGAGTGTGCTTAGAACCACTTTTGAAGATAGGACACACCGAGGCAGTCTTCCAGCAATCCGGAAAGCGCCCTGTCGCGATGCTTAGGTTACATATGTAAGTAAGTGGATCCAGAATAACATCCCTTACCTCTTTTATGAGCAATGGTGTTACGCCGTCTGGACCAGGTGCACTATGTGGTTTAATCCCTGAAATAATTCTGTTTACTTCATGTGTGTCGGTAGGGTGCATAAAGAACGAGTCAGCAGCCGCTTGCAGAGGTTTGCAATTTGCTGCGAGTGTGATTTGCGTCTCTTTAGTTCTTTCTAGGATAGCATCAGCAAGTTTCTCGCCAACCGTAGAAAAATATGCATTGCTATCATTTAGTGAATTTAGTACCGTTTTACCACTAATGTTAAGAAGTTCATCTGCATCACTTCTGTTGACGGGGGTTTGACATATGTCTTTTATCGATTTCCAGAGTCTCTTGGGATTTTTACAGCAGTCAGCTAATTGTTTACTCTGATATTCATTTTTTAGAGAGTACAACAGGTTGTCACAGAAGTTCCTGTATCTCTTATAGGTTAGCTTAAGGATTTCATTATGCGGGGAAGCCCTTGCTTGTGTGTGGAGTTTATCTCTATGCTTTATACAACGTATTAAGCCAGGCGTGACCCAGGGCTTGATATTGAATTTCGACCGACTTACTTTTACGGATTGCGTATTGCTTTTTATTGCTTGTGCGATTTTATGGCCAAAGTTTTCAGCAGCTACGTTTGCGTCACTCTCACTAGTTACGCATGACCAGTCAGCCACTCTAAGCTGCTCTGCGACCTTTTGATAATCAGTTTTAAACGTAGTGCGATTTCGAATCGCGATCTTGTGATCCAAAAGGCCCGCCATTGCCATATCGTGATCAGTTACAGAGCACGGACAGACAGCTCCCACCATTGTGTTTTTATATTTTATAAAAATGTGGTCGAGACAAGCATCATTCCGAGTTGGTTTTGTGATGACGGGGAGCAAACCATGCGATGACAGAAGGCACAGGTATTCGCTAAGTTGATTAGCTGGGCCACCCAGTAAATCTATGTTTATGTCACCCGCTAGAATAATATGCTGGTTGGGCTTAACCTGTCTTAAGGTATTGTCGAGCGACCTTATAAACCTGTCAGCGTTTGTAAATGAAGGGGAACGATAAATACCGAGAAGTGTTATTTCGTCAGATATACTAACTGTGAGACAATTTGCGTCATCAACAGGGGATTCTACTCCTGTAGCACTTAGGCTATTTTTAACATAGATCACAACACCACCGCTTTTATTTATGATTTTAATTTATTTATAATTTAATTTAAACAACCAGGACATTACAAAAATCAGTGCACGATGACCGAGAATAAGCGAAAATCGAATGCATTTAATGCTGTGTTTTTAAGTGCAAAGTTGAGCAGCTCGCAGTGGTACATCGACTCGGGCGCGAGTACGCACAAATAAACATTGGTTGACAAATGTGTCAAACAAACCTCGCGTAAACGAAATTGTTGTTGCCAACAAAAATACGATACCAGTGGAATGCAGTGGTGATGTGCGTATCACTACAGAGGCAGGAGGTGTCGAATACGAGATTCCAGTTACGGACGTGCTGTATATACCGAGTTTGGCAACAAATTTACTGTCTGTCAGCGAGCTGATGCGCAAGGGCAACAAAGTTTTCTTCGAGGAAGAAAGATGTTGTATTTACAACAGAGAGAACGAGTTGGTGGCTACAGCTCAACTAATAGAAGGCGTCTACAAATTGAACACGGTAAAATCTAGTTGTTTGAATGCGTCGGCGACGGGAAACGTGTGGCATCGCAGATTTGGTCACATAAACAGTGATGATTTAAACAAAATGAATGAGGGTGCAGTCACCGGAATGTCATTCAAGGACAAGTTTCATGTCACCAAAGAGAGTTGTGAAGTGTGCTGTGAGGCTAAACAAAGCAGACTAACGTTTTCTCATGTGGGTGCAAGGAGTACAGAAATTCTTCATCGAGTACATGCCGATCTTTGTGGACCTATGGAGGTGAAATCAATAGGTTCCAAATATTTTCTCCTATTTTTCGACGATTTCAGTAGAATGGCGTTTGTATATTTCTTGAAAACAAAAGATGAAGCTTTTGAATACTTCAAACAATTCAAATTATTTGTTGAAAACCAGACAGAAAAGAATTCTGCAATAAAGCATGTGATAAATGTTTGCAACATGCGGGTATTCTGCACCAGAAAACTAACCCATATACACCCGAGCAGAATGGCCTGTGTGAGCGTCTACACCACCTACAAGGGAGACACCACCTACAAAAGAAACACAGCCCACAGGAGAGACACCACCCACTGGGAAGACGCCACCCACTAGAAAGACACCACCCACAAGGGAGACACCGCCGACAAGGGAGACACCACCTACAAGAGAGACACCACCTACAAGAGAGACACCACCTACAAGAGAGACGCCACCTACAAGAGAGAGACCACCTACAAGAGAGGCACAGCCCACAGGAGAGACACCACCCACTGGGAAGACGCCACCCACTGGAGAGACAACGCCTACAAGGGAGACGCCACCTACAAGGGAGACACCACCTACAAGAGAGACACCACCTACAAGAGAGACACCACCTACAAGAGAGACACCACCTACAAGGGAGACACCACCTACAAGGGAGACACCACCCACAGGAGAGACACCACCCACAGGGGAGACGCCACCCACAGGGGAGACGCCACCCACTGGGGAGACGCCACAAACAGACGGCACTCAGCCTCGTGCTTGTGGTTGCAGCGGTAAGGCCGCTGGGTAAATTTTATTTACGAATAGAACTGGCAAAGATGGTAAAGCCTGACCAGAAATATATGAGGATTGTCAAGAGGGCGCTATTTACAAGATTTATATGGCAACAATTTTGCAACCAATCGCAACCGCACTATAATGACATTAGTTTAAATACCATGCACTATTTTCCTGACTATGTTTCGTCTAGTAAACAAGTGTACACTTTATTTATAATATTACGTTCACGACTGTGAATGATTTTCTTTAGATATTTTTAAATATTTGTCCTTTAAAGAAACCCCCACGGATGAAATTGACATAGTTGATAAACTATCATAAAATCATTGCCAGTGTAAGAAATTATTTCCAGTGAAATTCCGCAACATGGCGCATCCTCATATATTTCTGGTCAGGCTTTAATAAGATACTATTTAAGTATTTACCCGTATATATAAGAAATAAAAATACATGGCCGAAGGTACGGGCACCTTCTAGTACCTTTATTGTAAACTAGCTTTTGCCCGCGACTACGTACGCGTGGAACTTGATAAATGGGATTATTAAAAGCGCCTAAGCAAATGTAAGAGCAATTGTGCTTTTGGTGTAAAAATTTACATTTTCTACAGGGTCACCGCAACCCAACAGAAATTTCACTAACTTTTCAATCTTTTTAGGTATAATTTCCAGGATGAAAACTATCCCATGTCCTTCCTCGGATCTTAAACTATCTCTATGCCAAAATTCATCAAAATCGATTCAGCGGTTTAAGCGTGAAGAGAGGTAACAGACAGACAGACAGACAGACACACTTTCGCATTTATAATATTAGTATGGATATGTCAATACTAATGTCTATATTAGCATCAATTTCAAGTTAATCACAATTTTGCCCATGAACAGAAATTAAAAAACAGTTTCATTGGAACTACTGTATGACAGAAGTTACAGATACCCACCTGTTAATTGTCATAAAAAGTATCCGATTAAGTTATTTATTTCACGAAGCATTACCACGGAAATAATTCACATGTTTGGAAATGTTGTGTACTTAATTGTGTATTGATGTAGTTACTATTGTATTAATTGATGTAATAGCTATGTATTCAATGACGATGCAAAAGTGGTTTCAGTGAATCCCAATTTATGAAACAATTAAGTATAATTTGTTTTATTATTCACAATAATAATATGAACATGTTATTTGGTTCATAGCACACCCGCCCAGATGCGGTATAAATGAGGTGTACAACAACTGTACATACACCGGATGTTTACCGCAACACTGCTCCGAACTGGGTTTCCCACTGAAGTGTGAGAATAAGTGTAAGCCAGGATGCGTCTGCAAGGGTGGCTATGTACGCAACGATAAAGGCGATTGTATTCTTATCAACGATTGTCCATGTAAGTTATAGAAGTATTCATTTAACGTCATTATCATTACGTTACATTTATCATCATTATCGTTATTCTAATCATCATCAGCACCATGATCATTTTCATTATTATCATCATAATCAACATCATCTCCATAATTTGTATGCTTACTTACATGAAGTAACAATAATAGCCACTCATGAACAAACTGGTATTACTCTTGTTTCGTCAACAAGTTTGTTGATAGAAGTATTTTTCTCTGAAATAGAAAGATATTTGGAATTGTTAGAAATAAAAAACCGGCCAAGTGCGAGTCGGACTCGCGCACCGAGGGTTCCGTACAAACACTTTCCATCCCTAAGTGGTTAAGTTAAGTTTGCACCTGGTATGTATAGCGCCCCATATAAATTAGGTGCAAAGTTAGGTATTAAAAAAAAATTTATGGTTTTCGTAATTATTCCTTTATCTATGCTATAAGACGTTGCTTCGTACCAAATTTCAAGATTCTGAGTTCACGGGAAGCACCCTGTAGGTTTTGATTCCCTTGCAAGTGTCGAAAATTTGCAAATTAGGTGCAAAGTTAGGTATTAAAAAAAAAATTTATGGTTTTCGTAATTATTCCTTTATCTATGCTATAAGACGTTGCTTCGTACCAAATTTCAAGATTCTGAGTTCACGGGAAGCACCCTGTAGGTTTTGATTCCCTTGCAAGTGTCGAAAATTTGCGGCATAAACGGCTGTATCTTTTGATTGCGTTGGCTTAGAAGTTTGATTTTTTCACAGCTTCAAGGGACAGTAGGCCTGAGTAATTGATATAAATTTCAGCTTCATACGTCCACGCGTTCCTGAGAAAAAGGGTCTTGACAGACGGACGGACAGACGGACAACAAAGTGATCCTATAAGGGTTCCGTTTTTTCCTTTTGAGGTACGGAACCCTAAAAACAAACGTAACCTAACCTAACCTTAAATAATCTAATCAACATGATGATATTTTCAAAAATTATGACTTAAGAGGAAACATTGCGAACGAAATGATAATTCGCTTAAATTAAACAATCGATGAAACACATTTCGGCGAGACAAGGAGATCCCAAACTAATTAATGACAACTTTTCAGCATGCGGTGGCGACAAAAACGCCCAACATGGTTGTAGCAATTACTGTGGCCAGAGTTGCTCTGACTACAACAAACCACCAAAACCGTGTTCCTTGTTCTGTAAATTCAATGGTTGTAAATGCAGACCTGGGTTCGTCTATGACTATAATGTGAAAACTTGCGTCAGACCAAAAGATTGCAGTAAGTAACTCAAACCTAACTAACTATTATGTGCTTAGGGGTGCGATTCCATTGAGCGGAGCAAACACGAGCGGTTTGGACCAAACACGTGTGTTGGAATCAGTATCTCGATCGATTGATTCTACACATTTTAAGGGAGGAGGGGTCCTGTCCTCCTCTGTGGAAATGTTTACCCTAAAATAGGAACAGTAGTTATTTGTTGAACAAGAGAACAAAGGTACTTCTTATTGCAAGTGTGGATATGAAGTTTGAGGTACGTAAGCGAACAATGCTTTAATTGAAATTCAAACTGATAAGAGAAAACAATATCCCTGAATACGAATTCCAACCCCTTTTTACTCGTAACTCGTCAGTGTAAAAAGAAGAACCAAAAACTAACGTAATAGTATACATTTTAGCACCAATCTGCCACGCCAACGAACAGTAATCTCCCTGTACCAACGGGGGCTGAAATTATCAAAAATTTGGTTGAAATTATCAATATAATTTGTCATAATATGAAAAAAATATTTTTTAAAAGGAATAAGGCCTCTTAATAATGCAAATATATGCAGGTGTTGGATCGACACTTTGTAATAATATAATACAGTCCGACCAAAAAGAGTAGAAATTAAAAAGTGGCAATACTGTAGTGTCGTCCCCGTTTTCTTATATTGATTAGAAAGGGCGGACACTACAGTATTGCCACTTTTTAATTTCTACTCTTTTTGGTCACACTGTAAATATCAAACATTATTGAATAAAATTGGTCAAACGATTTCATTCTATGGTGGATATTTTTTAATTATTTCGAAGTTTACTAACACGATTTTGATGATCAAAATGACCTTCCTTTGTCTTAATAATGCCTCCGTTTAACCTTAAAGAACAGGACCTAAAAGATCCTTTGGACTTGGGGAATAGGATGTTCTTCGAAACTTTTTTATGCTTAGGCCCTGAGGAGTCTACTTCAATATCCACCACAACGGTACCTCCTACGCCTGGTAATGATGGTGGTACGAGTAGCAGTGACAGAGGAACTGGTCTTACTGGCATCCTAGACGGTATTACGGCATTCACTGGAACAAGCCTCTACGTAAGTAGATATTTTTTAGGGAAAAAATGTAATCGCTATACATGGTTTATTTTTTCTTGAAATATTATTTCTTGTAAGTGTCACGTAAACCATACCAGTTCTTAATACTTAATCAATTTCATTTGAATTTTTGGAAACGAAGGTATGGAAAAAGAAAATCCTTGATAGAAGTACTACTTTCTATTACTGAATTATATTCTTGTTTTGTTTGTTTACTACTTATAAATTTTAAACAGATACCATTTGTATTTCAGAATCGAATGAAATCTGGACCTTTAGAGAACATCATTATGTCAGCAATGTCAGTATTTACTCCAATAGCTGAGCTTTGCTTGTATTCGGTAGGAACCTCGTATGACCAATGCATCAAAATACTCAATCTTCAAAATAAAGAGGACGTAAGTAACCTTTGACTACTTAGTGCATAGAATTTGCAAGATATATTTTTACCGTTTTCCTATTTTTTTAAATTTCATACCTATTTTCTCAAAATATTTTAAGCTTATTTAAATTTTTTTACAGATTCGGAAAACGTTCCCAGCATTCACTTCTTCTTATGAGGGCCAAAGCAAAGTTAATTTTACAACACCTGCCAAAGTATATGCCAACGAAAACAACCCACTAAACGACACTTTTATAAAAGACGTCGTTGAAGTTTTCGACGCTGAAACCCAAGATATGGATTTTAGCAATAGTATTTTATCAGCCAAAATCATCAATGCCTGGGTAATTATGGAACAAAATTACTCAAAACAAAATGATTAAAAGCCAATTTGTATAGGTACACGGAGAACCAACGGCTTAAATAGTGATACAAAGCTAATTACAGGATGTCGAATAAAGCAGCAAAATAATACAAATATCATTCAAAATTATATAAATAGCAAAACTACATGCAATGTAAACAAATAAGATTTTATAACATTTATAAACATACTTTACGCACAGACCAGAATGTCAGTCTTTTTAACATCCTGACGCCAATTCACACCTCACAGAAGGAATGGAACAATTTAATGTAATAATAAAATAATATTTGTTCATAAGTAATATTTCTATGTTCTTTTAGGTCGAAGGCAAAACCAATAACCGTATAAAGGATTTGATATCATCTGATGCGTTAAGTGCACTAACGCAACTTGTACTAGTAAACGCAATTTACTTCAAGGTAGGTTATATTTATACAGATTATTTTTAAACGAAAAGGTCATAATTTTTTAAGCCCTTGACTTTGCTATATTTTTTATAATTAAAATTTGTATTTGTTGTTTCTTTTCAGGGACCCTGGCTGAATCAATTTAATCCAAAGAACACACAAGAGGACAATTTTTATTTAAATGACGGCACAACGAAAAAAGTAAAACTGATGTTCCAGCTGAGTTATTTTAACTATGGAGAGGTTCCTGAGTTAAATTGTACAGTAAGTAATAAAATGAATCAATATGTATTCTCAAAAATGAACAAAATCAAATGTGAAGCTCAAATAACCGGGACATTTTGTATGCTATACAATGTGTATACATATATACGTACGGACACCATAAAACGAAGCTGACTATTTTACTATTGACATAATGTCAAACTGCATATTTAAAGTGTCAACGACTTTTGATTCTGATTGTACCTACTTTATCCAATCTTGGCTAAAATCCATAAAAAAAGTAGCTTTATTTTCTAGATGGTTCCATTTAATTAAACTGACCTGTGTTATTTTTTAGGTTGCTGAAATGTTTTATGAAGGCAGAAACAGCAGCATGGTCGTCGTTCTTCCAAACAGTTATGATGGCATAATAACTTTGGCAAAAAAATTACAAGATCCTGTCAATTGGAATAAAGTTCGCGCTAGTCTCGCCGGTGCGAGAGTACAACTGTATATGCCACCATTCGAAATTAAGACAACAACTGATTTAAAGGAGTTGCTTCAAGCGGTAAATTATTTTTTTATAGAATACCAAGGACCTAAGTCAAGGGCAAGAAATTTTAGGAAAAACATTACAATAGTTAATGATTTCCTACATCAAGCAGGTTTCAAGTATACCTACATGTAGAGGTATATGTATACTCCAGTAACAAAACAAGAATGTGAAGTATTAAACTTAGTGATGTCAACAGGAAAGAAGAAATATGCTCACTCAACATAGAAAATCTGTATGGGTCGCCCAAGAGTTTAGTGTGGAATATTAATAACGACCTTAAAGTAAATGCTAGCGATTAGAATTAAATTTAGAAAAATAGTTTATAAATTGCAACTGTAGTTAATTATAAAACATATTTCAGGTGAACTTAGGCAATTGGTTTGACCCTAAAAACTCTGAACTAAAAGGAATAACAAAGAAACCAACAGACGTTTTCGTTTCATCAGCGATTCAAAAAGCGTTCATCAAAACCGACGAAACAGGATCCGAAGCTGCTGCTGCAAATGGTAAATAAATATTTATTAACTAAATGAATGCTTTAGATCTAAGATGTAATAAAAAATAAAGGTACGAAACTGTTGTAGATAACATTGAAAACACGGATGGACGCAACGCCGATGTGTTGTCTCCGTGATTTTAGTATCTTGCAGGGTTATATGGAAGTGACTACCACCTCCTCCACCAAAGATATTCAAAGCAAAAAAAGCTTTTCTCTAATATTTGAGAGAGCACGAACTATGTTCAGTTGATGTTTTATTCGTTGAGATCAAATTATGACAGTTATTCAATGCTGCCACTGACGTATTGTACTATTGTGTCAATATTTATAATAATTATCAGATATCGACTTTGGTGGGCCCACCCTGTTCTTACTTTTGTTCTCCACGCCTCTATTCCTTTTTCTTTTTCTCTATTTCGTGATATTGTCTTCTGTTACTTGAATCGCAATTATTGATTCTACTTCTGTAGCTTTCTTTAAGTCTGGAGATAATTTGTAATTCACTTAATATTATAAGATAAAACTTGTTGATGTCTACCAATTTTATTCATGACTACAGCTAGTGATCTCTGTTCTTATACTTGTTTTGTTATGGACAGTTAATGGCAATTGACAAATGGCAGTTTCTTGTCTTAATAAGAATTTGAAATTGTTATGGTACTCATACTCATTTGTTTGTGTCCGCGTAACTCTTTTTTTCTACCGTAGTCGATTCTACAGTCACATCTACCTATAGGTCAATTACAGGCTGATAAATATATGTATAGAGCCTATTTTTCTTTCAGCCATAGTAGTAGGAACAACGTCAGTTCAACCGGAACCCAAGAAGTTTAGATGTGATCACAGCTTCTTGTACTACATTCTCTTTAAAAATACCCCCATCTTCAGTGGAGTAGTAGTCGACCCGTGATGAAGCTGATTAAAAGTTGTAAGCATTAATACACACTTTTTAGATGTTAAGAAGCCTTTTGTATTGCTGGCAAACGTATTTATTATTTTGTATTTTGTATTTATTCGTTATTTCATATCATCCCAACGTTTTCCTTGTTATTTTAAAGCTATACATCTTTGCATTGAAGTCATTAAAATAAAATTTAATGACTTACACAGTATCCAAAAAAAATTACAAAGATTAAAAGCTTCGATGAAAGGTCTTTGAATTATGTCGATGATCGATCAAACCAAACGTATAATAAATGAACTAAACTAGGGTAAAACCCAGTCAGCCACTAATATCGCTAAGACTGGATTAGACTTATCTTTTATTTCAAGAGTAATCGTTATTTTAGTCATAAAAGTCAAATCTAGCCTAAAGGCACAGCCACTTTATCAATCATAACAAGATATAAAATAAAATTAATAGGTTCTTATAATTATTTCTCTTTTACAGGTCAGGGGGATGTCTTTCAAAACGTATCATTAATGTTTCGGCTTGTAATGTTTCAAATAAAAAGTTGTATCATTTACATTCATTGTTTATTTTTGAATCCCGACGAAAAAAGAGGGGTTTTATAAGTTTAACATGACTGTGTGTCTGATTTTTTAATAGATTTTTTTAGAAATACCACATATTTATTTTCATAAAACGTCTAAAACGATGAGAAATGCGCCATCTCTCTCAAAGTCTATATCGTCACCTGTAATATGAATTAATGTAACCGCCAAATTGACGAAATTGAGTTAAGTATACAGTTCGTCTGTAAATTTGACGATCTATCCATTGCTGTTATTAAAATTACGATATCTTGAAAAAAATGTTGGTTACATTAAACAAAAATTGACCGTTTTTTTTAGTTTTCTGTATTTATTTTGGTGTATGGCACATTTTTTGTAAACTACTTAATATCAGATTAACGTAACCACAAGTATTGGCCAAAGTTGAACAAAAGTCATTAATGTAAGACTCATCGATAAATAAATGACTCTTACATTACTCAATTTATAGCACTTTATTACCGATTGACTGTTACGTTAGCTTCAAAGCTAGATAAAAAATATAAAATGGTTCTTACATTAAATGGGTTATACTTTAAGTTTTTGAATCAAATCATGTAAATAATAAGGTACATAAATGATTTATATGCTCAGATTAGATAGGTAAAAAAAAATTAAACGAGATTATAAGACAGCAACCATTTAAAGTCAATTATAGTCTAATCTTGTCACAAATTGTGCTTACTGCAAGCTGGGTGAATATATAATTTAGTCAGTAACATTAAAGTTTTCGTAGTTTTTAAAGCAATTATTGCCTCTTACATTATTATTTGTCTTCCCAAGGCTCGAGTGATGACGGTTACATTAAATTTATGTACTTAATTTAGACGGACCTGGTGCTTACGTTATTTTGGTTACCAGGAACTTTGCGACCATCTCTTTCCTTTGCAGTGTTAATGAGTAGATACCGGTGAGACGACCATACATTTGCCTGTAGGAAGCAATTACAAACACTACCGCGTGTGTCTGTTTACGATTTGGTGTTGTGATGAATATGATAGCCACTTTAGTTTGTACCGACCAGCGATCGGATGCCGGTTTTCGACTGCATTGCATACAAATACTGGTATTAAATTTCGGTATTTCGCTTATTATTAAGTACACATTTCTTTATTTTACTGAGCTCATTTCAGTTTTATACCAATACTTTAATTATATGTTATGGCATTTCAAATAAAATCTGTAATATTTTTTTTGTAATTTTTATGAATACCGGTAACGGTTGGTTCGAACAATTCGTGATAAGGACAGTATTGTGCGATTGCGTTGTTATATATCAATAAGTACAGTTAAAAATTACGAGTTAAGTACATTCATCGCTTTACATCAGGTGATCCGTTTGCTCGTTTGCCCTCATCGACATAAAAAATTAATAAATAATAATATTATACAAAAAAAAACTTTCAAAAATTAAGGGAAATTTGATAAGGATAAGTACTAAGTAAGTATTATAGAAATTGTTATCACCTCAAAAGGGAGTTCTAAGGCGGAATGAAGTTTGTCGGGATTTCCAGTATCAAATAGAAATTGATGTTTTAAACTTTTTAAAGTTAAGTTATTTATTAATTAGCTATTATGCCTATTTATATCATGTCTTATTCTTGAATTAGGGACTTCTAATTGAAACAATCTAGCTTAATGCATTTCGTTTTTAGGGAATCTCTTAAATGTCTGGTTAAACGGACTGTGAAAACTTTTTCTGTGAAAATCAGTAACTGCCACTACCATGTAGCAACATTTAGGCATAATAAAATGTATATACTTGTATATTATTTTTATAAAACAAGAGACAGGAATGAATGATGGTAGTAATAGTGATATGGTGGAGGTTAGTGACATTGAGATACTCCCAATCATTTTTTTCAGTAGCCTACGTATCCAACATAATGTCATTGTATTGATGCGATGATTCAATAAAATACGTTAACTATTTGCTTGCCCCTTGACCATTATTTTTTTCAGCCAGAGAAAGGCGTTGAGCTGGGCCATACTTTCTACTAATAACGGGACATCAATGATGCTTCAAATAAGTAGTTAGCCAGAAAACAACAGCTTACAAGATATAAGAAAATCTCTAAATCCGTTTATAAATAGCGAAGGTATTCGAAGCATTTCAGTCGTAAATTTACCCCTTGATGTTCAAGTTCATAATAGTGATGTGAGAGTGAGTTACTAATTATGTGACGAAACATTTAGTCACCAGTTTGCCAGGAAATGGTCAAATTACTAATGAAGAATCAAATAAAGATCATTCGGCTAGTTTCAGACAGGGACAAGCCTTACACTGAAAATAGGACTGAGGGTTTGTAAAGACAAAATTGATTATTTAAACGAAATTATACAACGTTAAGCTGAAGTTTAAACTTAAGTCACTAAAATCAAAAGGAGGGAGTTGATGAATGGAACAGAAAGAAGGTAATAAATACGAAGAAAACTATATAGAAAGAAATAAAAAAGAAAGAGAAAAAGGGAAAGCAGAATGTGCAGTAAAAGTCGTAAGTAAAAAAGGTACATAAATATTGTAGGAAAGGGAGAAAAAAAAGCAGAGTGAGGAAAAACAGTAAGGAAAAGTATCAGATTGGAAAGAAAATGAAGTGTTTTTTTAATACTCTTTAAATCTAAAGGTGCCTTTACTAATTTTGGTTTTTATAAACAAAAAAGAAACTGTTTCCCGCTTATAAACCGGTTTTTATCATGACTTACTATCCTGCCACTAATTAACTGAAAAACAAGAAATAACTCTATGTTAAACCTTATTACAATTGGATAAGTTTAAAAATTCCTTAGCTGAATTCCGCTAATGTAAGTCCACGTTTTGAAAATGTGTGTCCCTTACGTTAGATTTTTTTTACTTTTTTGTGACTTACTTTAAATTAGGGCTCATTTTTTGAAATCAATGTTGTGTTGTGTTAACGTAACTCCTCATTTTTGGAAAAAAATTAACGTAAGCGCCACGCTATTTTCTAAACTATGATAGCAGCCTTTTTGAGACCATTATCAACTGAAAGATCTTACAAAATTAATCTATAACTACTTTACATCATTTTAATCGGATTAGGAAATAAAATGTTACTGCACTTTTTTTAATTTGCAATTTCGTTTTTGGCCTCTCCTGAAAAATCGTCATTTGGCGGTTACCTTAATTCATATTACAAGTGACGATATACACTTGCTGTAAAGAAATGGGGACTGGGGATCGCGCTTGTTAACGCACGGCCAAGGGTATGCTAATGCACGTAAGCATTTTAATAGTATTTTTTATACTCGCGTACTTTAATCTGTCAACTATTAAATTTATAACAGACAAAATCACAATAACGCTCTTTTTATTCCTGTACCAAAATTCTATATTCTATGTTACCCGCTACAGAACTTTAATATTCATAAGACATCTCTCTACTCAACTCTAATAATTTCAAAAAGAGAACATCTGCATATTTGATTAAAAAGAAGCACGCTACTGTTCACTGATTGGTTGAAATTACTTGTCAAAAAGTTTAACCAATCACGAGGCACCCGCCATGACCATCGCGATCATGTTTTTTTAATAGGTCAGTTTTAATAGAACGAAAAAGGTTAGGCGGAAGGCGGGGAAGGTCATGGCGGGTGCCTCATGATTGGTAAATTTTTCTGACAAGTAATTTCAACCAATCAGTGAGGATCAACTATGCTGAAATTATTAGAGTAGAGAGATGTCTTATGAATATTAAAGTTCCGTAGAGGGTACCATAGGGAATAGAATTTTGTTACAAGATTAAAAAGTGCATTGTTGGGATTTTGTCTGTGAAATTATAATTTGAGAGATTAAAGTATGCGAGTATAATAACACATATTACTTACGCATGGGGCGCCCCAGTGCCGTAAAATTACGGAGTCAAAGTTTTGGCGAGATTGATGTAACGATGTAATAGCTCGATGTTGGGAGAGTACTACGCCGGTAACGTAGGGTCCCAGGTTCGAGTCCTGCTTTTTTCTTTAATAACTTACCTTTGTGTCAATATTTATGTGTATCTATGTATTTGTGTGACTGTCTGTGGCATCGTAGCTGCAAAACGGACCGCTTTGAGTGTGTGTTTTTTATCTAAAGACTTGTCATTAAATAAATAAATATTAAGGGACAATACTACACAAATCGACCTAGTCCCAAACTAAGAAAAGCTTATACTATAGGTACTAGACGACATTGTTGAATAAGATTTTCATTCGAGATGATTCTTAGCATAATAGTGGTAACAGGACCAGAAGTTTCTAAGATATTCAGCTTTAATTGGCAAAAGTGACAAGATCTCAGTCATTATTGAAGCTAAGAATTCCAAATTTTATAGTTATGTTCAGTTTTAGTAGCTTTTTTTATATTACTCATGGAATGAGGGTCTCATGATGAGAAGCTACAAGCTATGTCGGTTGTGTTTTGAATTTTTAATTTAGGTTAGCTATTTTACCCTTTGTAGATTCGCAATAAGAAACAGATTTTTTTTAAGCTGGTCACATACATTCTTCGAAAAAAGACGCACAGTCACAAAGAGAATCAGCTATCAATAAAATTGTAGTACTTATGCACTTTTAATTATGGCCAGTAGTAAAATTCTCAGCAACTTTTGATACCGTCTACTGACCGTTAAATTGTAAAATGTTATAGGAAACTTTCTTAGAACTAAGTTTTTATACTCTGTATAAAAATAAATAAATAAACATGTAAGTATTGCTTTGATTGGGTATTGGTTTTAAAAATAATGGCTGCGTTCGAAATTATAATAGTCATTTATGCAACTGCTATATAATGATAGGTCTTACAATACGAGTGTGGTTTAATGAAACAAGCCGTAGGCGAGTTTCATAATAGGATTACACGAGTTTTTTAAGACCTAATTATGTACAGTTGCATACACTACTTTATCTAGACTCCACATTCATCGTCATTATCATAGATTTTATTTTATAAAAGTTATAACGGATAATTAATTTCGGATAGTTAATTTTAAATAGGTTAGTTAGTTAGTAAGGAATTAATGAAATTCAGATTGAACTGTACAAATGTTTAAAAAAAGTAAAATAAAGTAAAAATAGGTAGATCCGGCTAGGTCGTGGGTAATTTAGATTGTTAATCCGAGCTGAGTATACTTTAGAAGAGACAAATCCTTGTTAGAAGCCACTTCCCTGCACACGTTGTCTTCGTCGCAGCAGGCCAGGTTCGAGCTAGGTTAGCTCTAGCCATCCTGGTAGTCTGGGTAGGGCAGACTAGCTCCAGTCTGATGATCTTCATGTAGTCCTGGGCAAACCCCAGGCTTAGTCTTGGTAGCGTCAGGTTATAGGAATCGGTAGCCGGGATTAGAGGCTCTGGGATAGGTTCGGTGGCCCTAGGATTGCTCTTGCAGGCGCCGGGATAGGTCCCTGGATAGGTATTGCAGGCCCCGGGATTGATCCCTGGAAATCCCGTAATGTTTAGTTGTTGTTCTGGCATGTGACTGCAACATCTTGATGGCTACGCGAGTTTCGTAGGCTAGTCAAGTGAACTCCTAAGCATTTAATAGTAATCAATGATGTGGCAGTCACAGCGAAAATCAAGTCATATAATAGAACAATAAAGAAATAAAATTAAAAAATCCTATTTAGACTAGACTAAAACGAGATTCAATAATATTTTTTCCAGATATAACAAAGTAACGTAAGTAGGAAATTGTTACAGTCTCATTTAGTAAACATAAAAGACACGATAAATAGCGATATCGAAACTTAGCTTATGTAAAATATAATTCTCGCAACACTCACCCGTATTGGGGAAAACACAGCAGCTTATATTTACAAATTAACTGAGATATTGAGCAAGAACTGTACATAAAAGTATTAGTTGTAATATGTTAACGTAGTAGCAATACATTTTTAGAATTATATAGATATGTACAGTATATACAATCAAATAATTAATTATTTACATTTTAAATCTCAACCACAGCGACATGCCAGCGCAAGCCGTGTTCCTTTTTTCACGATCGTCAATTGTTTCTTTACAAGGAGTTCGTTTTCGGCCAGTACGTAGCTATTCAGCCAGTGCCGAATAAAGAGGTTTGATTGATCAAAAATGCATATAGTTTATAATTTGTAAACGATTAGATTTAAGTTTTTAATTAGGTTAGTGTGTTTAGTTAATAGAATTGTATGTTTTTTTATGTTATGTGTAGTATCAAGACTTATTTACCAACAAGTTTAATATAGAACCGTTACAAAGTATGAAACACTCAGTCCTGCCAGTCAGCCCGCGGAGCAGAGGAATACATGAGGACCCTCGCGCCGCGGCGAAGGCGAGGTCACCATTAAAGTATCAAAATTGATACTGTAATGGTGACCTCGCGAAATGTTATGAAATTACATCTCTAATTTTGGTCACTGCCAAGTAATGTAGGTCCTTACCTATAATATCTGAACTTGTTATAGTAATTTAACAAGATGGGTGTGTAGATAAAACAGATTTTTGAAACAGAATTCCGAATGAACGAGGCTGAGGTAGCGTTATTTAAAGTATACTAAAAGTTAATAAGTACTATCACAGGTATACCTGTGATACCTAAGCACTTATAAATATATGATTTGAAACATTAATTTTGTGAAAATATTGTAAAGTTTAGGAGAGATTGTCAACAATATTAGAGGTAATCTATTGAATTTAACACGCTTGAAAAATAAAGAATATGTACTTGTAATGAAAAACGAAAAGAAAAAAAACAGTAATAACAAATGCTTATGTGGATGTGGAGTTTATTTTGTTTACGTATTTTTTGCAGGCCTTTATTATGTCTTTATTATGTTCGTATTTGTTTGTCGAGACAACTCATCGTTGTACACACTTCAGTGAAATAACTAGCTGTATAGGCATTTGTGCTACATAATATATTCATTACAATTGCATTTTCATTATTATTTGCTCTAGAGGTACCTAACTTAAAGCGCAAGTAAAGTTTTAAGTATATAATAATATTAGATGAAAGTAAAACTCGCATATGGCATATTGCATAAGCTTATTTTTTCGTAGGTTTGCGGGCAGATTAGATTTATTTAAATCATAATATAAAATGTCAATATAAATTACACTATGTCAATTTGCATTTATACTATTATCGTCTCATATTATATTAATACATGATAACATGAGTCCGTCTATCGGGGCACTTAGGCAGTTGGTCGGGAAATGTGAGGAGTATGCTACCGCGCATGGGCTTTTGTATAACTCCACTATAAGAGTGAAATTATGGTGTTTAAAGCGGGAAAATGTAGGCCATATTTTATTCCTCCAGTAGCACTTGGTGGAGTGGTACTAAAGGTTGTAGACCATTTTAAATACCTGGGACACATAATAACGGACAATCTGAGTGACGACCGTGACATTGAGAGGGAGCGCAGAGCGTTGTCAGTGAGGACTAATATGCTGGCCCGCAGGTTCGCTAGAAGCTCTAATGAGGTAAAAATAACGCTTTTCAAAGCCTATAGTCAATCTTTTTACTCTAGCGGCCTTTGGATCCGGTATACCAAACGAGCTTATAACGCCCTGCGCGTTCAGTATAATAACGCTTTCAGAATGCTGTTGGGATTTCCAAGATGGTGCAGTGCGTCGGGAATGTTTGCAGAGGCGCGCACAGACGACTTCCACGCGGTTATGCGGAATAAAATCACTTTGTTGATGGGCCGCGTCAGAAGGAGTCGCAATAGTATTCTGAAAGTAATTGCTGACAGATTTAATTGCCCCATATTGAAGCACTGGATTGAGCAGGTTAGGACTACGTTAAGATATATTAAATACCTCTTAAACTTAAGTGTAAAAAAAAAATGCATTTATTATTTCTTTTTTGTATTTCTTTTTAACCTAACATAGTTTCTAAACATTTTGTATGTACTAACAACATATGGACCTAGTCTGAAATAAATATTTGTTTGTTTGTTTGTTTGTTTATAACAATGATAAAAAAAACCGCGGAATTAATTATAATACTTATAAAATAATTACATGTCAATATTTTAAATAACGTGAGATAAAATTAGATATGTGGGTAGCGCACGACCGATCGATGTGGAGAACTCTGCGGGAGACCTTTATCCCGCACCGCACGTTTATTGGCTGATATGATGATGGTCATTATTCTAATTGTTTCTCGGGCTCATACGTCCCCTGTATTTTGGAAGGCTTGCGTGGGAATATGGATCCGACACGAAGTGACCCATTGGAGAAATGTACTGTGACTGTAGCCCTGCCGGGACCCTTCCTGATCTTATGAATGATATGATACATCCATGAACAGGTCCCAGCAGGGGGTTGAACGTTTGCATTAATATCATCATCAGTCTGTATCAGTCCACTGCTGGACATAGGCATGCTACTCGCTGTCCTATGAATGTCGTCGCACCACCTTGACAGGGCGCCCTACACTACGTATACCGATTCGTGGCCTTCACTCCAGAACTCGTTTGCCCCAGTGGTCATCGGTTCTACGTCACATATGCCAGCCCACTGCAGCTTCAGCTTGCTTATTCGCTGTGCTATGTCCGTAACTCTGGTTCTCAGTCGAATTATTTTATTTCGGATCTAATCCCTATTTAAGAGACACCCAGTTCTTTCCATGGCTCTCTAACCGACTTTGAATTGGTGGACTCGTATGGTGAATGGTTAAGTTTTTTTACAATAAATTTATATAAAGATTTGATGCACCATTTGTACGGGATTCGGTGCATTGTACAGAGATCAAAACGGATGGAGAAATTAAAAGCGTTCGTATAGTTTGCGTCTCTGGTCGAAACGTAATCCAAGGATACATTATCTACAACTTTTGAAATGACTTTTGTCTGTGCCGCATTATGCAATTTTCCAAATGATCGTGTTAATGACGATTATCTATGTCTCATCACGAATTATCTTCACTTTGCGATTCCAAGGTTTAATTAACTGGCTGATAATTTATATACCTTTTTTGTTTAATTATGTTAATATATAAGCGTAAACAACTACTGCAAATACAGGTGTTTCTAGCGTCAAAGCAAGTGCACAAACACCTAAAAAGTTTATAAAAGAGCTCAGTGCCCTTTATAAGGTTGCAGACACTGCCTAGGAGCGACATGTGGAAGGTGCTTTTGCTCTTGGCCTGCGTGGCTAGTTCCATTATATTCGTCTGTTGTGATGGTGAGTACAAATCTTATTTGCTTATTCCGGTAGACAGACATGTAAAAGAGGGTTACTTTCAGAATAAAGTTCATTATTTCATTTCATTATAATTACAAACAAAATTGTATAATTTAATATAAGAACAAAAACGTAGCAAATGTGGTTTCAGAATGTTAAGATTGTTTCTACAATAATATTATGATCTAGTCGATATTTTTACGCAGTTTTTTCCTTGTGAGTTACATTTCCTCTTATTAAGATTTATGAGGCCCGTTTCCGTGAGGATCTGTTTTTATTCGGTCATATTTTTACACACTTCAAAAAGACAATAGAAACAGAAAAATACTGATGTAAGTACCAACTAACGTTTTTTATCGATCAGATGACAACTCCAAATCCACAGCGGAGGCAAATCCCACTGGGGACACCGGTCTTACCGGGGACACGAAATCTACTGATGATACGACAACAACTGGAGCCACGGGGCCATCAGACAGCGTCGATGCGGGCAGTGATGACGCTCGAAATTGTGGTAAGAAAATACACGTTGTTGTTAAGAAAAAACCTTTATAAACGTCTTAGCGAAAAGTTATAACTTTTGCTTCAAGCGGTTCAAAACCACGTCATCTGGCGGTTCAACCAAGGTGACAAACAAACTAGTTTATTGAATCTAATTGCTCAAACATCGAATTTTTAAACTAGTTTCTTAGTCTCCATGAGGAGGCTTTGTAACGCCATCTACCATAAAAAAAAATATAATTTTTTTCAGTCTCGCTTTAGTATAAATATTTGAATTTCGCAAAAGCATTTTCTTGGCGAACTCATTTAATTTTCGGTATATGGCCTGTGTAGATACATTCTTTTATTTCATTTCATAACGCGTGTAATGAAATGAATGACGAATTAATTGTACTTTTTTAACCATAACAAAAACAATGTACTCAAAAAGAATATGCTGCAATAAAAACGAGCCGAAATAAGAATAAGCCGAAAAAGGACTATGTAAATACAAAAAACTCGTATTAACTTAGTTACTTAAAATATAAAAACAATTTAAATTTACATAAATGTAGAATGATATAGAAGTCAAAACGCAGTCTGGTAGAAATGTTTACCTTTCTTACGCAGAACGACCGCCCAAGTGTGGAAAAAACGAGGAGTACGACAACTGTACGTACACCGGATGTATTCCACAACAGTGCTCCCAAATCGGGTTCCCTGGATTGAAGTGCGAGAAGTGCAGGCCAAGATGCGTTTGTAAAAGTGGCTATGTACGCAACGACAATGGTATTTGTATCTTGATAGCTGATTGTCCATGTAAGTAGTACTGATATAGAATAACAACAGATCATGAAAAATTATTCAATAGAACACCAACAAAGATCAAGGAGGAATTCGAAAGAAGGAGAAAGGAAGAAGGACAACAATATAAATTAAGTTGAAATTGAAGTACATCCTAAATTAATGATTACACGGCGTCTACACCACACATTCCCCTGAGTGTGGACGAATTTGGCTTATGAGATCACCAAGGTAATTCTATTAGACGCAATGTCCAGCATATATGTCTATTAAAATCACCCAGAAATAGGTCATAGCGTCCAATAGGATCACCTCCTGGGCAACTCGTGAGTTATCTCTTAAGATACATTAGTCCAGTATAATTAACTGGTAGATCCACTCAGGAGATTTTCTTGGATGTCGCGAATAACTTATATCCTTCACTTCTGGCTCAACTGTCACACGCAACTATTTCTCGCGCGCAATAATTACCCGTCTCTTTCTGGGCAGTAATTTGAAAGAATGACGGTTAGCGCTATGGCGCGCGACAAGAGTCACGAAGGATAGTTGTGCTAGATGCACTGGTATTGGAATAATGCGTCTGATACGTAAATATGAGAAAAATAATATGAGAATGAGAATTCTCTGAATTCGATACATTTTCGGTTTAGTGTAAATAGGTGTATTAGAAAGTGTCCATATTTAGTAAGTACTGTGATGAAGATAATTTAGGTAATACCTACTTAAATTTTAGAAATCTCTCATTATACCTATTGGGTTGTTATGTCTTCAATTTCAGCATGTGGCGGTGATAAGAATGCACAACAAGGTTGTGGTAATAACTGCGGCCGAACTTGTGCCGATTACGGCAAGCCCCCTCGCCCATGCCCGCCGGCCTGCATATTCAATGGCTGTAGCTGCAGGCCAGGTTTTGTCTACGATAGTAATATAAAGGCTTGCGTTAAACCGAAGGACTGCAGTAAGTTATTTACAGTTTATTTTAATGATTCATTTTAACATAACATTCAAAAGGCCTCATTTTCTTTGGAGCTGAACCTAATAACGAAACACAACTGCAGCTGTTGTTTTTCGTTATTAGGTTCAGCTCCACAAAGCTGCTTTGTGTTACTCAACGCCATTGTTTGGCTTATATTTACTTGCTACACAGTTGCACATCAAAAAGAAGGTTGTAAACATATTTTTCTGACTGTTTATTCAATATTCAACTTAATCTCCTTACTTGAAGACTTGAACCCCGAGGGTATCATATTTTTGGGTGCCCTAACCTAAGTGCCTTCTAGACTTCATTACGCGTTTCTTAACAAAATATCTTCTAGTTTTTTAATTAAATCTATCCTAAATACGAATTACTTGAAATTGCAATTATTCCAGCGCCAGTTTGTCAAGCCAACGAAGAATATTCTTCTTGCATCAACGGTGGATGTGATGCCAGGAACTGCAGCCAGGTTGGAAAACCAGTGCCATGCGTAAAGATAGACCCTAAATACTGCATCAAGGGGTGCGTCTGCGTTGCCGGCTATTTGAGACACTCTAATGGAACATGTGTGCCGAAGGACCAGTGTACACGTAAGTAAATATCAAGCATCATCATAATCATGTCGACTCAAAGATTTTCACTGGGGGACTGAGTTCTCTGCAATACCTTTACCACAGCTGTTCGTGAGGAAGCCTTATTTGACAGTAGTCTGAATTCAGAAACAAGGATAATTTTCCAAAAAAGGAAAACGGAATGTCACTTGCTTCGGATTTCCGGCCACAATAAAAAAAATATATATATCCTTTATTGTGCACCACATGAAAAAGATTAAAAACAAAGAAATAAAGCAACGTTAAATAGGGTAACAACAGGCGGTCTTATCGCTAAGGAGCGATCTCTTCCAGACAACCTTTGGGTAGCAGAAAAAGTCGGAGGATACATTTTAAAAGGTAGTGCAAGAAAATACTTCGACCCAATGGTAGGGTTTTTGAGACAATTGAGAAAAACAGCAAACAATGTGATTACAACCAGCAGAAGTTTCTTTCTAATACATATTAGAAGGGACATCCGCCTAATTTAATAATTTTAGCTTCGTGAAATGGGTCACTGATAGTCCCTTGTAATTTGAACATATCCTACACACTTAATAATACTTTCATTTTTTTGCAGCTAAATGTGAAAAACCAAATGAGGTATACGACGTGTGCCCCGCCCCCTGTCCACTAAAGTTATGTAATGTCAATGAAGCAGTCATCAGATGCAAGGCACCCCCTAAGCCAGGCGACCCGGAGTGCAAGCCAGGCTGCCGATGTGCTGACACCTTTTACCGAAATGCTACAGGAACATGCGTGCCAAAAAACAAATGCGAAAAACGTAATAACTTTTTAGTACAATTTTTTAGCGCGTAGAAAAGGTATTTTGTCTTGCTTTGATTATCCTCTGCAGACTGTGTTCCTTCGTGTTAAATTTGAAACCGTATTTATTTCAGCCATAAAATGTGACTGTCCAAACGAAGTATACGACTCCTGCCCAGCAATATGCCCTCCCCAAGAATGTGGGGTGAACCCAGCTCTGATTTTGTGCGTGCCGAACCCTAAATACGGTGACCCGGACTGTAAACCTGGCTGCGTGTGTCAAGACGGTTTTGTGAGGAACGCCGCCAGGGAATGTATCCCTCGGGATCAGTGCCGTAAGATTTACTTTTGATCATTATATAGGGACTTTGACCGATACGTTACTAGGGAATAAAGTTTTGAGTAAGTGTCAGTAACAATGGCGATTATTTCACCGACAAAAGCGAAGCTCTTGAATTATGGAGTCAAAAACCCTAAGGATGGACTTTTTAAACAAATTCCTCGTAGCTGCAAACTCATTATATTTTAAATGTTAATTCATGTAACGACTTGTTTTTTGTATTTTTAACTAAAAAAATGACAAAATATAATCAACGAACTTTTATAATATTTAAAAAAAAATTATAGACGTACCGTGTCGTTCAATATCCCCCTGCTTGCGTGAAATAATCCCGTGATTTCATGAAAACTTAATTTAGTCAACTTTTTAAAATATGCCTGAATATATAAAAAAACCGGTGAAGTGCGAGTCGGACTCGCGTACCGAGGGTTCCATACAAATACTTTCATCCTTAAGTGGCTAAGTTAAGTTTGCACCTAGTATGTATAGCTGTGAGTTGATGGATGACAGGACTACTAGTGTTCCTCTTTGATAAGTGTGCATCTAGTTTCACAGTGTATTAGATTTAAGTCTGTAATGCTGTGTAAATATATTTATAAATAAAATAAAAAATAAATAAATAAAAAATAGCGCCCGATACAAATGAGGTGCAAAATTAACGCAACCAACCCGTTTGTTGTATGGGAGCCTCCCTTAAATATTTATTTTATTTTATTTTTAGTATTTGTTGTTATAGCGGCAATAGAAATACATCATCTGTGAAAATTTCAACTGTCTAGCTATCACCGTTCTTGAGATACAGCCTGGTGACAGACGGACGGACGGACGGACGGACGGACAGCGAAGTCTCAGTAATAGGGTCCCGTTTTTACCCTTTGGGTACGGAACCCTAAAAAATGATGGGATGTATTTTGAGGGCTTTTTCTTTGGCAACAAATTAAAATAATCTTTCTGTATATTCGAAATTATAATAAAAGTCGTTTTGCAGCAAAATGTACCGGACAGAACGAATATTTTGAGACTTGCATCCAGGGCTGTTCCAACCAAACCTGCGACTCCATCGGCAAGAAATACTTTTGTCCTTTACAAAAAGGGTGTAAGAGTGGATGCAGGTGCAACACTGGGTTCTACAGAAACGCAGACAATGTGTGCGTGCCGGAGAGCGAATGCCGTACGTATCATATCGACGGTGAAAAGGAGAAACCCCTTAAGCGACATTTTGCTAATTCTACAGGAGAGCGTTTAAAAGTATTAATTTTCTTTAAAAAAATCGTAACTTTTTTTCTAGACGTTTTAGAGACTTCAGTTCTATGGACGTATTTTATTAAATTGTAATTCCTATCCACCAATAGTAACGTTACTGAAAAAAACTTAGAATCTTCTGAAATAAATGTCGCTTAATTTAAATTGACCTGAAACTAACCCCAGAGAAACCCTCTAAGCGACATTGAAATTTTTTGGCAGATACTAGAAAAAAACAATTAAACGACCTTTTATATCATACTTATTACTAGATTATTACTTTAAGCAACTATAGTGAGGAAAACATTTTCTTATGATTATTAAAGACATTTTGTGGTCCGCAAATGTGTTATGCAACTATTATAATCAATTATATATTTTAAATACAATATAAACCCAATTATTGTTAAGTCATCTTAAATAGGTACCTAGTAACCCAAAACCGGGAAAAATAATAGGAACCTACAGGGTAAACATGAATAAGTAAATAAAAACAGAAAAAAAACAACGATAGTGTTTATTTAAATTTCAAGTTTCCACTTTCTTTAATTATTCTGGTGTTTTTCCTAATTTACCATCAGTCTTAGTAATTTATTATAATAACACTAACACTAGTAATGGCATAATACTTTTTTTATATTCTGCGACGGCAAATAGCGAGACAACCGCCTCCCCACAATGTTCGCTGCCGACTGAAGCGACCGACTAGTTACTTCGTGTTTATAAAAACGCCATTCACAGGTATATTACACTAAAAATGGTCCACTGAAGCGACGATTGACAGGTAAAACCGATAATTCAAGCCCCAGGATACCTTTTAGATCTTTCACTTAAACGACTAAAGCAAGTTTTAACGAATACATTAAGCGACATAAATGCTCAAAATTCAACGTGTCGCTTGAAGGAGCAAATACTGTCGTAAATTTTGTGACAATCAATTAACCGACAGCATTTGTTGTTCATAATTCCAGAAGACACGATTAAGAACCTAACCTTATATAATTTGTGTTTGTAATAAAAACTTTAACGCCATTGCTACAAATTCAAGCCATTTTTAAAAACACTGTAAGCGATCACGTATAAAATTGTGAGTAGTTTAAGTGACGTAGTTCAAATTTAAATCAAATTGTGTGTCGCATAACTGGGTGTTTTTTAAATCGGTCCACTATTTATAAGCTACCTTAACCGACATCAAAGTCATCAGATCGCTACGTAACCCGGCTTAAAAGACGCAGAAAAAAAAGCTGATTCCAACGATATATATAACTCAAATTCATTGAAAATGTCGCTTAAGGGGTTTCTCCTTTCCACCGTCGATATGATTTTACCTACTATGTGTGTCTGTCACTATCTTTATCAGATCCATGCATCGGGTGGAAACCGCCCCTGAGACCTTTTGCCCTCAACCTGTCCTTGCACCACTAGATGCTCCATGAAGTAGGATTATAATGATTTACAGTAAACACGAAAGCTGGTAAAATATAGTTGCGTTTTTATAAATGATTTTAAATTATTCTAGCTCCCACCTGCCCAGCTAACGAAGAATATTCTACTTGCATCAACGGTGGATGTGATGCCAGGAACTGCAGCCAGGTCGGCAAGCCGGTGCCGTGCGTAAAGATAGACCCTAAAATCTGCATCAAGGGGTGCGTTTGCGTTGCCGGCTATTTGAGACACTCTAATGGAACATGTGTGCCGAAGGATCAGTGTACACGTAAGTAAATGTCAAGCATCATCATTATCATATCGACTAAAAGATTTTCACTGGTGGACCGAGTCCTCCGCAATACCTTCACCACAGCTGGGCGTGAGGAAACCTTATTTGACAGTAGTTTGAATTCAGAAACAAGGATAATTTTCCAGAAAACGAAAACGGAATGTCCCTTGCTTCGGATTTCCGACCACGGTGCAACGGTTTTGTATGATCTTGACCAAACTGTCGGTTCTACTTATTGACAACATGTATATTTTGTGGTCTTCTGGTTTGTGGTCGACTCTCACAAACCCTTTTTTACCAATAGTGATGATTGAGACAAAAATACTCCCAATGTTAGGGTTTTTGAAACAATTGGTTACGATTACAAGCGGAAGGTTCTTTGTAATACAAGAAGTTGAAAAGGGACATCCGCTTAGTTTATTAATTGTTCGTGAAATGGGTCACTGATAGTCCCTTGTAATTTGAACATATCCTACACACTTAATAATACTTTCATTTTTTTTGCAGCTAAATGTGAAAAACCAAATGAGGTATACGACGTGTGCCCCGCCCCCTGTCCACTAAAGTTATGTAATGTCAATGAAGCAGTCATCAGATGCAAGGCACCCCCTAAGCCAGGCGACCCGGAGTGCAAGCCAGGCTGCCGATGTGCTGATACCTTTTACCGAAATGCTACAGGAACATGCGTGCCTAAAAACAAATGCGAAAAACGTAATAACTTTAGTACAATTTTTTAGCGCGTAGGTGCACATGCGTGCCCAAAAACAAATCTGAAAAACGTAACCTTTCTACTTCTTGTTTAAGTGCTAAAATTTTATTTTACGTCTACAAGAACTAGAAACACGTTCTTTCATATTCTATCTGAAAGCAAAAAATCACAGTACGTCGAACTGAATCTGTTTCAGCTTTAAAATGTGACCGTCTGAACGAAGTGTACGAAGGCTGCCCTGCGATATGTCCTCCGCAAGAATGTGGGGTGAACCCTGCTGTGATCCTGTGTATGCGGAACCCTGATTATGGAGACCCGAACTGTAAGCCTGGCTGCGTGTGTCAAGACGGTTTTGTGAGGAACGCCGCCAGGGAATGTATCCCTCGGGATCAGTGCCGTAAGACTTACTTTTAATCATTAGATAGGGACTTTGATCAATACATTAATAGGGAATAAAGTGTTGAGTTCGTGTCAGTAACTATTGGAGTCAAAAACCCTAAGGATGGACTTTCTAAACAAACTCCTCGTAACTGCAAGCTCATTATATTTGAAATGTTAATCCATGTAACGACCTGTTTTTTGTGTATTTAACTAAAAAAATGACAAAATATAATCAACGAACTTATATAATATCGAATTAAAAAAAATTTGATTTGATAGACGTACGTGTCATATAATATCCCCCTGCTTTCGTGAAATAACCCCGTGTTTTCATGAAAATTTAATAAAAAAACAACTTTCTTTAATATGCCTGAATATAATAAAAAAATTAAGGGATGTAGTTTGAGGGCTTTTTCTTTGGCAAAAAATTAAAATGAATCTTTTTGTATATTCCAAATTATAATTAAGTCATTTTACAGCAAAATGTACCGGACAGAACGAATATTTTGAGACATGCATCCAGGGCTGTTCCAACCAAACCTGCGACTCCATCGGCAAGAAATACTTTTGTCCTTTACAAAAAGGGTGTAAGAGTGGATGCAGATGCAACCCGGGGTTCTATAGGAACGCGGACAATGTGTGCGTGCCAGAGAGCGAATGCCGTACGTATCATATGATTTTACCTACAATGTGTGTCTGTCACTATCTTTATCAGATCCATCCATGGGGTGGAAACCGCCCCTGAGACCTTTTGCCCTCAACCTGTCCTTGCACCACTAGATGCTCCATGAAGTAGGATTATAATTATTTACAGTAAACACGAAATCTGGTAAAATATGGTTGTGTTTCTAAACATAAAATATTCTAGCTCCCACCTGTCCGGCCAACGAAGAATATTCTACTTGTATCAACGGAGGATGTGATGCCAGGAACTGCAGCCAGTTCGGCAAGCCGGTGCCATGCGTAAAGATAGACCCTAAATACTGCATCAAGGGGTGCGTCTGCGTTGCCGGCTATTTGAGACACTCTAATGGAACATGTGTGCCGAAAGAACAGTGTACACGTAAGTAAATATCAAGTATCATTTTCATATCGACTAAAAGATTTTCACTGCTGGACTGAGTCCTGCACAGAATTTTCACTACAACTGGTCTTGAGCAACCTTTATTCTATAGTAGTCTGACTTCAAAAAAAAAGTAGTCTGACTTCAAATTATCAGAAAAAAACAGAATGTATCTTGCTTCGGATTTCCGACCACGGTGCAACGGTTTTGTATGATCTTGACCAAACTGTTGGTTCTACTTATCGAAAACATCCATCGTTTGTGGTCTTCTAGTTAGTGGCCGACTCTCACAAACCTTTCTTTACCAATGGTGATCATTTAGACAAAATTTACTGCAACCCAATGTTAGGGATTTGAGACAATGAAGAAAACCGGCAAATAATGTCATTACAATTACATACAAGTGGAAGCTTATTTTTAATATAAGAAGTTGAAAAGGGATACCCGCTTATAAGTTGTAGCTTCGTAAAATGAACCACAGATAGTCCTTGTCATTTAAACATATCCTACACACTTAATAAATACTCCTTTTTTCGCAGCTAAATGTGAAAAACCAAACGAGGTATACGACGTGTGCCCCGCCCCCTGTCCACCAAAGTTATGCAACGTTGATGAAGCAACCATCAGATGCAAGGCTCCCCCTAAGCCAGGCGACCCGGAGTGCAAGCCAGGCTGCCGATGTGCTGACACCTTTTACCGAAATGCCACAGGAACGTGCGTGCCTAGAAACAAATGCGAAACACGTAATAACTTTTAAGTACATTTTTTTAGCGCGTAGCAAAGGTGTTTTGTGTCCTAATCTTTTGATTATCCTTAGGAAAATGCGTTCCTTCGTGTTAAATTTGAAACAATTTGTTTTTTTTTTCAGCTTTAAAGTGTGACGGTCCAAACGAAGTGTACGACTCCTGCCCAGCGATATGCCCTCCGCAAGTATGTAACCCTCCTGTGATCCTGTGTCCGCGGAACCCTGATTACGGAGACCCGAACTGTAGACCTGGCTGCGTGTGCCAAGATGGTTATGTGAGGAACGACGCCAGAGAATGCATATCCAAGGATCAGTGCCGTAAGTTTTACTTGGGTATATTTATGTCGCTTTGATAAAAAAAAGTATTTAAGTGGCGTTGACTCTAACCTACTAAAGGGATGTTCTTTTATCTGTAGAAGAAAATATTTTATGAACGTGCCAAAACATGACCAACGTTCATAATTCCTAATGTAAAAAAAAATACTAAAATACTGTAAGCAAGTACTTTTTTCAATCAGTGAGATCGCAGAAATAATTTCGAGCCCAATTAAATTTTTGGTATTTTCATGAAAAGGTAACAAATAAGGGAATAAGTGGACGTATTTTGAGTTTCTTTTTATTAGGGTTCCGTACCCAAAGGGTAAAAACGGGACCCTATTACTGAGACTTCGCTGTCCGTCCGTCCGTCCGTCCGTCCGTCCGTCCGTCCGTCCGTCCGTCCGTCCGTCCGTCCGTCCGTCCGCCCGTCTGTCACCCGGCTGTATCTCAAGAACGGTGATAGCTAGACAGTTGAAATTTTCACAGATGATGTATTTCTATTGCCACTATAACAACAAATACTAAAAATAAAATAAATATTTAAGGGGGGCCAAACGAGATTGGTTGCGTTAACTTTGCACCTCATTTGTATGGAGCGCTATACATACCAGGTGCAAACTTAACTTATGGTTAAGTTGGCTTAAGGATGGAGTGTTTGTACGGAACCCTCGGTGCGCGAGTCTGACTCGCACTTGACCGGTTTTTATTATTTATATCGTAAATTGAATTTGATTGAGTAGGATGAATGGAAAACGCCCAAAGGTCTAAAGAAATATTCTTTCCCGTTGATCTAAAATCCACAAAGTTTTGAAACTTTGAAACAACTGTCAGAAACACAAAGGCTCGATGGCTAGAGAAGTTAAGTTAGCATGTACATAGGTACGCTGTTCTGTATGTTGAAGAAGAGAAAGATGGCAGATATAAGTGTCATATAGAATAATACAAATTTAAAGTTGCTGTATTACGCAATAAAGATTGAAACATGTTCATGTACAACTAATAAGAAATCTGAAAGTGTCTTATTCGTGATTATTTTTGATAATTAATAATATTAGAGAGGGGTATGTTCCATAGGCGTTGTATATAATATAGCTGTCCGTCAGAGCTGTATGTGTAGTTGTAGGAAGGCCTGGGTCGCGCCTTTTGAAGCTCACGTTTTCATCGTGTCCGTCTTGTGATCGTGTTGAAGCACTTGACAGAGTGTCACCGTTGACGGATACGTCAAATGAGGACATCATCGTTATCATATAGTATAATATATCAGGCAAGGAAAATGTTTGAAATTTTAATAATTTGGTTTCGTTAAGTTACCGGGGGTGGCTAACTTTGCAACCTCAAAACAAACAAATGATCAGTGTGTTTTATTGATACAGCCACTAACCGATAGATAGACCGATATTATATATAAATTTACCGATATTATAGGTATATTTAATATTTTAAATTTATCGTTAAAATTTTATTTTAATGCTACTTAACATTGATTTTGAGTATCTATACATCTCCTTTACGTGTACCAGTGTAATTAGATATACCTAACACAAATGTATCATATAATTGTTTTAAGTATTATTTACGAAAAAATGACTTACTGTTGAGTTTCTTTCGGCTTTCTTCTCAACAGCGGTCTGCTCATTGCGAAATGCCGGTAGATTCACAATCTGACTTGTAAAAGTGCCCCTGTGGCCTACTTACTGAATAAATTATTTCATATCATTTCATTTCATTTCGATATTTAAACAATTTTATAATTTAGTGTCAAGTAGGTATCAGCGTAATTAAACTTCGAACAGCAATTGATTGCGTCCCTACACTTATTTGACTCATTAATTTCCATCGACAGACAGTAGATGACTAAGTGAGTAAACAAGTTACCTACATTGCGTGCTGAATTATTTTATAAGGAAAATAAAACTCGTTTATTAATTTGATAATAAATTACCTTTTTATTAATTTATAGAAAATCATATTCATTAGGGCATTGCTAAGAACTTGTTCTTGAACTTGTTGTTTGAGGTTGTATCAAAAATACACGTTGTATATTTGTAATATACGGTGGTTGATTATCGGCAGTTCTTCTTTTGGTAGGATGAAACTTCTAAACCCAAAGCATATTTTAAGAAGAAGAGGCATCTTGATGTTTAATGAAGTAGGGAGTAATGACGTTATAATTTTTTTTATGGGATTTTGACATTTTGTTTTCTAATTCCTATCATGTGGGATATCTGATGAAAGTGCTTTATGAGCCGAGCCAAGATATATACCACATTATTACCATAAGGCTACTCGTTTGGAAATAAACCGCAAAACATTTTCGAAACATACCAAGTTTGGACTCTTGCAGCAACAAGCCAGCTGTTTTTTTTATGAAATATTAAAAAACCCGTAATATATTCTTGCTTTCCTTCCTTTTTGCTGACTTTTGCTTTAGGTATCCAGTTAACGTGCCTACCTTTATGTGCCTCAGTGCCGGAATTTAATGCGTACCCCGAGGTTTTCGGTGTACCAATGATTTAACACTAGTATGAATATGACACACATAATCATTTCTTGTCAATTAAATTCTATTTATTATTCAATTTCTAATTTTAATAGGTATAATTCATACAGAAATTTAAATACTAACTATAAACTATGAACTTAACTAACTAAAATTAACGACTAAAACGGTTTAAATTCATATTAAAAAAGACTTATAAAATCGGACCGCTTTGGCATGGTCCCAAAGACGCTGGCAGCATTTCCTCGCTGAATAGCAACACTAATGCGTTGAGCGAGGAAACCTGCCACCCTCTTCGATCTCCCGTGATGTCAACCAGTCAGTTCGAAAACTGCCTAAATAATTATCGACCACTATAAAATACGGATTTTGTTTTGACTTCATTGGTTTTTGCGCAGCGCAAACATGCGGACCCAACGCGCATTGGGAGAAGTGCATCACCGATTGTTCTAACCAGACTTGCAGTGATATCGGCAAGAGCTACACCTGTCCCGCCCAACTGAAGTGCAAAAGCGGGTGCAGATGTGACGAGGGATACTGGAGGGATGAAAATAATGTGTGCATTCCGGCAAGAAAGTGCCGTACGTATACGATTTTACTGTATCAGTCACGGATGCCTACTGCTGTACCGCTTACCTTGAGTTTACAGTGACCGTACTCAGTAGCAACATCGTAAACGATTTGTATGAAGAATCGTAACAAAGTAACCGCTAGTACTGTACTATCCATATACTTATACTAATATTATAAATGCGAAAGTGTGCCTGTCTGTCTGTTACCTCTTCACGCTTAAACCGCTGAATCGATTTTAATGAAATTTGGCAGGGAGATAGTTTAAGATCCGAGGAAGGACATAGGAAAGTTTTCATCCTGGAAGTTATCCCTAAAAAGATTGGAAAGTGAGTAAGTAATTCATGATGACATTGATAACCCTGTAGGAATAGTACATTACGGCAGAGACCAGTAAGTAAGCCATACTGGCCGAGTAGGAATTAGACGGACCGAGCCGTAGGCGAGGTCCGGATATAATACGAGGCCAGGATGGCTCTTACGGTCAAAGCAAGTATAGTGCTTTTCTCAAAAATTAAACAAGAAAATTAGATTGAAATTATATTTTATAGGTGACATTCATATTCGGCCATTTTCCAATGAATATTTTTGTTATATCCCATTTTTATTATTACACATTGTGATATTCGTCGTCGCAGGCACCATTAACTCCCACGATAACAACCTATAACAAAAATAATTATGAGTTTATACTTGGATAAAAGATATAGTTATATCGTTATCAAATAGTGGCAGCATTTATTTACCTTCATCGCCAAACTGTTTATCATCTAGAGCTTGATTTAAGAACTTTTCTATATTTTGCTGCTGAATATTTGTGATTTCTTTCCTTTGTAGCCATCCGATTGTCTCAGAAAGATTGTTGAAATATTATCTGACCAATTATAAACTTGATTTTCTTCCTTCCATTTAATGAATCTCTTGTATTTTTTTATATCTCCTTGGATTTAGTCGGAAGTAAATTATTTTAGCTAACTCTGCCTCCGCTTTTAAGTATGGAGGAGTGCCGTCTATTCGGAATCAGACTCGTCTGAACTAATTTTTGCTGAATTATTGTAATAGATCACACAAACAAATTTGAAATTTTTGTCTTTTAATTTAAATCCCGCCTTAATTTCTTTTTTTTATAAATACTGCGTTTAATTATTTGCACTGTCTTACAAATCTAAGTCTTAAAGATAAAATTTAATTATTGTTATACATTGTTGTATTTTCTAACTAATTTTCATATCATAAAGCTTACCTTCAATTTTAACTCCGAGGTTTTTTCTAAACGACACAAAAAAGGAAGGAATTCCGAAATATCATTGTCATTTTACACAGCACAATTATGAACTAAACGCTGCATACAAACTTCCGCACTAAACCTTGTCGCTACTTTTTTTTTTAAATATGCATCTTGAGTTACGTTATACTGCCAATAGTGCTAACCTCTTTTTATTTTACATTTGCTCTTAGTGTAAATTGCAAGTGTATACTGCAATGTCGTCTCTTTCTATTTAATCTATGAAAAAGGGACGCCACTTTTTAATTTCTACAATTTGCTCTCGCACTGTACTTATAATTAAAACAATTTGTGGAATGCATCCTTTTTACATTTATATACGACCTCATCGCCTTCACATCCTTAGTTTTTTTATAGGTCGGTGACGATGTAAATCGTGTTTCGATATTCAAATATCTTGATACGTAATAGGAATTACATACTTACTTACTGGACAAATATTGATTCCAAATATAAAATCTCGCTGTTTACTGGACACTTGTAAAAAGTCTTCGGTATGTTCCACTTACTGTAGTCTATCTAGCGATGGTAAGGCAACATTACATGCAATTTTTGAGAAAATGTAATTATTAGACCAAAAGCACATTTGCTTTGGCGCTTTTAATAACCCCTTTTATTAATTACGGTGATTAGGTGGATATCTATGTATGGTGGATTTCTGTCAAAATGGCTTATTTTAGACTTAAAGTAGGTATCGAAACAATATTTTCCTCAATAGTTTCTATGTCTGATTATATATTGATATTTTAAATTCTTTGGGCTGGCTCCTCCTCTTTGCGCTAACTCGGTATAATGGACTAGATTATCAAACATTTAATTTTCACAGCGACACCAAGTTGCCCTGATGGCGCATTCTGGGAGTGGTGTCCAACCGTCCGATGCGAAGGGGATTACTGTCCCAAGACTAGAAACTCGCCGCAAACTTGCCCGGTTGGAATAGTTTGCGATACACCGCGGTGCGTCTGTGGCATAAATAGGAAAATGGACCGGAGGAATCGCAAATGTATCCCAATACCTGATTGTCGTAAGTATGCTTCCTAACTTTAGGAAGGAAGAAAAGTCATTCTATGGGTATCCAGGTCATGTTCGTGTTGAAAGGATTCAGTGACTTCTACCACCCGCTGTCTCCTTAGCTTTAATAGTCCAATAGTAAACATTGTGTATACTCTATTCTATCTCCCATGACAAAAATTATGTCTCTTTAGTTGAGCCTTCCTTATTTAACACTTAGTTTCATTGTATCAAAATTATAGGAACATGAACATATATGATTGATATTTTTTTTAGGACACTACCCTCGGGGTGGTAGTGTCCCACTGCTGGGCAAAGATCTCACCCATGGATTTCCACTCGTTTCTGTCCTTAACTGTTTTTGGACAATAATTCATGAATGCATCTAGATGATTTAGATTTCAGGCACTGATATTGTCGTGACCTTTTCAGCACCGTTTGAATGTGACGACAATGAAGAGTACCAAGCATGTTCATCGAGTTGCCCAGGAGAAAATTGTTCTGACTACATTAACAAGACCAAATGTCCTCGTTACAGAATTGACATTGTAGTTAACTGCAGGCCGCAGTGTAAATGTATTAAAGGATACTACAGAAATGCTAATGGATCTTGCATTCCAGCCTGTGATTGTAAGTAATATAGGTAACAATGTTATTTGTGAGATGAGCTTGTATCGAGATCACGAGGAACTATGAATTAGTCTTCCAGTTCCGATCTCTGTCGAATTTTCTCTGACAGGACTGCAATATGGAGTTCTTTAATAGGGTATTAAACGGGTTCTTAGAGAGCTGGCATCTCGTACGTGATGTTGACGTTACAAACGTTCATAAACTAACTACTACCAGGAAGCCTGTTGCCCCATATGCGTTTATCACAATTGCAGTTAAAAAGACACTGAAATCCATCTTATAACTCACGATAAAAAAATTATATTTAAAGGCCCTAAGCAACCGACTACAGGAGTTACTACGCCTCCGCCGACTAAGCCTGGTACTGGCAAAGGACTCACAGGCCTCCTTGATGGTATAACAGCATTCACTGGAACATGTCTTTACGTGAGTCAATTTTACTATCCAATCAAATATGGTTATTCTCTGTTGTTTTTTCATCATCAAGCAAATACACATGTAGTAAATAAAATACGATGTATCAATTCAACCAACAAATATTTCTAACGGGTGTGGTTTAGTTTGTATTTTGAAAAACTTTACTGTGATCGTTGTTAGACGCGGTTAGCGCAGTTTGTAGTGCAGCTGCCTACTGAGCCGGCGATTCTGGGTTCGATTCTGGCAAAGGCAAATACTTGTGTGATGAACTCGAATATTTGTTATTAGGTCGTGGATGCTATCTATGTTGTATTTATATATTATGTATCTATTCTAGTGTTAGTCACCCCATAGTACAAGAATAGCTTAGTTTGAGATCAGGTTGATTTGTGTAAGATTTTCCCTTAATATTTATTATATTATTTTAATTTCAGAACCGCATTAAATCTGGAGGTTTGGAAAATATTATAATGTCAGCAATGTCTGTGGTTATTCCAATTGCTGAGCTTTGTCTGTATTCAGAAGGACCAGCATTAGATCAATGCTTGAAAACACTTAATCTTACGGATAAACAAGACGTAAGTAAATTCGGTTTGTGTTTTATCTATGGCTTATTTAACCATTTAACAGTAAAGACAATAATTTCATTATATCTTTTCAGATTCGGAATGCATTCCCATTGTTTGCAGCTTTCCTAGAACAAAACCAAACCAAAGTTAATTTTTCGACCGCTGCCAAATATTATTCCAACATAAAGTACCCACTTAGTGAAGTTTTCAAAAAAGACGCAGGGGATACTTTCCACGCTGAAGCTCAAGAACTTGATTTTGCTAAGAATATTATGGCTGCAGCTACAATCAATGACTGGGTAAATTAATACCTTACAAATCGAGATGAATAAAGAGATAATAAGAGAAACAAAATTATAGAGAAAAAATAAGGACTAGTATAAAAACAATAAAGGGAACAATTAATATAAACTTTTTTAGAAGTACCTATGGAAATAAAGTTGCCGCATATTTTAATGAAATGCCTCATTAAACGTTTATAATAATAATTATTATTTTTCAGGTTAAGAGTAAAACCAACAATCTTATAAAGGATTTAGTAGCACCTGATATGTTAAGTGCAATTACGCAACTTGTACTTGTGAACGCTATTTACTTTAAGGTATAATTTAAAATATCCTTGTCAAATACGATGTCAAACATAATAAATTTCATGTTTAACATATTTATTATTTTCAGGGTAACTGGATGTACAAGTTTAATAAAAATAACACCAAAGATGAAGATTTCTATTTACCCGATAACACAACTAAAAAAACCAAGATGATGTACCAGATGGGTAAATTTAATTACTTTGATGATTCACTATTATACAAGGTAATAACAACATTAGCTGAGGCTTTATTTGATTGATATTGATAATTTGCCGTTATAGCTATTACAATTACATTCATTCATATGATTTCATCTAAGTAGGTATTCGTTTTACTTTCTCGAGACATTGTACACATACTTAATAATATTTTTTTGATATTATAGGTAATAGAACTGCCTTACGATGGCTCTAGCTTCTCCATGATGGTAGTTCTACCAAACGAGAACGATAGTTTATTCAAAGTAGCCGAAGAGTTGCAAGATCCACTAAATTTTGACAATCTTCGCCAAAGATTCTATCTTCAAAAAGTAGAAGTGTATATACCAAAGTTTGAAATTGATACGACGACTGATCTAAAGGATTTACTACAAGCGGTAAAGTTTATTTTTTATTACAAAATTATGTCTTATATCTACCCGGAGGTGCATGAATGATTTGGCGCCTAACTGTCGGCCTAGTGTCAAATCATCCATGGACCCAAAACCCCGGGGTATGGACAAACAAGTGACTATAAAAGCGCCTCATTCGTCGGGCAAAGGATCAACATTGCGATCTATCGAGGAATAAAGCCAGGCTATCAATATTTTTGATACTTGATCACAGATTAATAATTTGCGTTTATTTCTTTAAACGTTGAATCTACTAGTGATGTTTTCGCGTCAGAAAAAACCCTAAAAAAACTATTATCGGTTTAAGATATAAGCTGTTATTATTTTGCAGAGCAACATGACCCACTGGTTCAACTGCCAAAATCCAGGGCTGACTGGAATCATGGCAGACCCATCACAGAACATCTGCATAACTACCGCCATTCAGAAAGCTAATTGTAGGGTCGATGAGGAGGGATCTGAGGCGGCTGCAGCTAATGGTATATTTTTTAACATATTCTTTTTTGTTTTTCAAATATTCAACTCTGATATTAAATCAAGTTATGTCCGGACTATGGAGGGTGGAGGTAAGGAGAATAATCTTATACAGGAGATTATTTGAAAAAAAAAAAAAAACAATAATACTTCCAAAATCTACAATAGCGCTAGAGTAGGGAGATGGTTTGAAATGATTTCTTTTTTCAATAAAAATAACCGACTTCAACGAGATAAATTGTACACTACAAAAAACAACGAAATCGTCATAGGTGTGCATATTGCTCTCTTCTTTCTTGAAAACTTTAACCAGTTGTGTGACCGAGTCGCAGAGAGAAGAACCTCCTAATTATCGGAGCCACGACTATAAGCGACAGTGGCAGCGGTGCGTTGTACGTGTGTCTCGCTCACTCGTATGGCCGCCGCGCTCGGATCTCTCGCTCAACCGCTTGTAACATCTCTGGTCGCGCATCTTCATATGCGTGCCGTGTCCAGAACTGCTGTGTGGGTCTGACCCTTAAGGCTCCTTTATATCCGTTCAAAAATGCTGATTGTTTTAGACATCTTTCTCCATGATCAAACATGTTTCTTAACATATATTATACCAAGTTCAAAAAAATGCAATGAAAGCATGAAATAGCTATATTACTATCTAGAACTCAGGGAAAAGTAATATTTACTTTAAAAAGTTGGTTGAAATTATCGATATATTTTGTAAAAAAAAATACATTTTAAAATGTACGTAGATTAGGCCTTATCCTCTTAATATCATCATTATTTCATGGGTCATGGTTGTTCTATGTATTTAAGTATATATTTATCTATATTAGTATGTATATCGTCGTCAAGTACCCATAACACAAGCCTTCTTTAGCTTAAATTGGGACTTGATTGATATTTTATTTTTATTTCAGTGATTATTGGTGTGCGCACTACCGCTGTCGGACCTCCTCCAGAACCTCCAAAGATGTTCAGAGCGGATCATGGATTTTTATACTATATCCTAAAAGATAACCGGCCCGTCTTCAGCGGGGCATTCAGGGTACCCAAATAAAGCGATCCATTAAAAAATGTGGTAAATAAAAAAAATACTTTATTATTTAATATCATCGTATTCAATTAAAGCCTATCATCTCCCGTGTTTATGCTTATAGTTATACAGCGTGTATTGATAACCACAAACCAGACGTAGATTTTAGTGCTGTGAACCGAAATTCAAACAAATTGCTAACTTATCTTTAACTACTACAGCGTAATATTTTTTTCACTTCTCTCGCTCTAAAAGTTCGACTTTATGCTGTGCGTAGGTGACATAAAGTCGCTTTTTATGCTCTAGAGCATAAAGTAAAATCGTCGTCGAAGACCAAGGCGATCGGTCCAACAGCCACACGAAAAAGGTTCTTAATAAACAGTAAAAAAAAAAACATTAAACTTAATACAATAAAACCCGTTCCAGACCTTCCGATCCGATCCGATTTATCGGGAGAAATCGGATAATGTGTAGTGTAAGTATAAGATCCTAACAATTGCACTACACAACATTATCCGATTTCTTCCGATAAATCGGATCGGATCGGAAGGTTTGAAACGGGTTTTAACTCTTTATTTTATTTCGTTTTGTTAGTATTCTAAGACCAAGGCAAATATACCAACAGCCAAAGTACACACTAAAACTTCTTGAAATAAACTTGTAACAGCTGTTATGTACTATCATTTATTACTTTTTAAACTATTACTTTAAATATTTCTCATTGCTATTAGAGCAATGAAAAATCTTTAAAGTAACTTTAAATTTTAATTAAATTTGTTTTTAAGTAGGTATACATGATATGTGAATATATGTTATTTACATGATACAGTTTCATTTCCTCGCAATCGAAGTGAAAAGTAGAGTGTGCAACTCGTCCATAAAACGCATTTTAAATCGACTTTATATTCATCCTCGCTCGCAAGCTCGCTCGGATGGATAAACGTCTCGTGTAAAATGATGCGTTTTATGCACTTGTCGTACAATCTACTATTGTAATTTTTTCGAGCAGCAATGTACCTATTGCACATACACTTATTTCACACATTCACTTTTATTGACAGTAGATGACTACATAAGTGAGAATAAAAACGAGTTACATTGCGGGCTGAATTACTTTATATGGGGAAAAAATATCGTACATTTTTATTAATTTATAGAAAAACATTCATTAGGGCTGCTAAGAATTTGGAAATTTTAAGGTTGTATCAAAAATACACGCTGTATTTGTATCTACACACACGTGTCTTATTAGCGCATTATACAGAATGATTCAGGAGTCATGAGCGGGAGAGCTATGGCCAATGGGATGAGTCACACTGAGCAACTTTTAAGTCTATTGGACCAACCTTAAGGTCACGATCTGCTTTTTCATACATTTTGGATAATTAGAGATCAATTAACTACTAATAAATTTTTAAACAAATGATTTTTTTTCCCGATTGGCTAGCTGGCCCCATAATGAAAGTTGCTCAATGTGGTTCTCCTCATCAGCCCCGTTACTCTCGCTAATAACTCGTGAATCAGCCTGTATATTCACTTTTGATCATGCCGCGAGGTTTTCGGGGCACGGATGACTGGCACCTACTGACAAGCGAAACACTTATATCATCTCGTGAGATATGAAGGAAATAAATGAAAATGAAGGGCTATAAAAATATCGCAATAAACCTGTTATAATTTGTGTTAATTATTATGCCAACGCTTTCAGGCTTTAATATGGTTGAATCATTCACACAGTTCTTATCTATTTCTTATCTTAACAACACTTTTAAAGTTAAATAACTAAATATGAGAATTAATATTATATTCGACTGTAAATAGTTTAGGTTTTTAGCATATACTTAGTCTTAGTTATTAGTTTATTGATCATTGTTTTTATTGATATCTTTTTTTTTTAATGAAATAAACTTATATTCGACTCCATATCGAATTCCATTTCGAGCGTCGACTTCTACGACGTGAGTAAACCCGTTTTGTATGTATGAAATAAAATGAAATTTTTGAAATGAAATTTCTTTATTGCATGATTATGGAAAATCGACATTGGTGAAGGTGTTACAATTTTCGTTGAGTCGCATAATCTAACCATTAGAGCATGCAATAGTGGGTTGAAATTCTAAATTAAATATTACACACATCATTTTATATACACACATATTTTTATATTTTTAAATATGAGTAACAAACATCAGCGTCCCAGGGGTTTCACTTTATCGGAAAAACAAAATAAAAAGAAAGGTATCATCATCATAATATCAGATAATAAAAAAACAAGTACCAGTACAGTTAGACACCTATCATAATCTCATAACTAACTAACCATTTATTTTGCAGGTATCAAGCAGGAGCATCCTGTTTATCATTTGGAAGATTTTGGTTTCAAAATTTTAACAATAAAGGTAATTGTCAGTTATAGCTTGTTTAATTTTCACTAACCTGTCCTATATTTCAGAAAATTATCGTTTCATCGTTTAAGTAGTTGAAATAGGTCAAAAGGGCCGTTTTGTCTACTTACTACGAAAACTTTGTCGCACTTAAGGAAAATAGTTGAAATATACAATATCGCTGGAAAAATAATGAAAAAATATCATATTGAAACAGTTGTTTTTTATGTGTACAGGTACCATAAACATAGTAGGTAAGCACATGAAACAAAAAAAAACATCTTTATTTGCTCGGTCGCTATGGTCTGTCTTCATAGCAACTAATTTAGAAAAAAATTACAATGCTAGTTAGCATTGTAATTTTTTTGTGACTTGTGAAACGATCAACCTACATAATTAGGAGAGTTGTGAAAGCTAATAAAAAAATTGCATGAACCTAGCTAGCTAAAAATGTGTGGAAAATTTTAATTAAAAACTGCCTAAGCTTAAAAATTGTATGAAATAAAATTACACTGAAGGATTATGAAAAGTCCAAGAAACCTGAAACCCATATCATAACTTTCCCCTGTATTTTTCCCAAATAAGATTTTCCTATTCCTACTAAGTATATTCAGCTACATAAAATAAAAGAACAACATTCTTAAAAAATAATAGTACATTACATCAGAGGCCGGGAAAATGAGGATTTCCGACCAAGTAGGTATATACACAATATTTCATTGCATGTTTGAGAAAAAACTATTTCTCAAACATGCAATGAAATATTGTCTTTGCGTTCCTTATAATAGGCTCGGAAGTATCGGTTTTTGGGCGCAACAACTCGAGAGGACTGTAAAGGGATTTCATACTGCTTTTCAGGCCTAGGCCTGCAAAGTAACTTTTTTTTTTGTTTCAACAACAAGGTCATTCACACAGCTGGCTGGTTTGACAAAAAGCAGGTTTTGTTTTTAAAGGTTGGTTGTTAGACACTTTGTGGAAAAAAAAATTCAAGATGGCGACTTTTTTTTCAAAATTTCAAATTGGTGCTAGGCGCCTAAAACTCGGTATCGGGGGCTCTCGGAAAATGTCGAAAAAAAAAACGATTTGTATGGAGAAAATTTCAAATAGGTCCTAGGAGGCTGAAATTCGGTATCCGGGGGTTTTTGGGGCTCCTGAGTGAGAATCTGAAATCGGATTTTTTAAATTCGGTCAAATTCGGTATCGGGGGGCTCTCGGGGCTCAAAAATATGAATCTGAAATCTTGTCCAAAATTCGGTCAAATTCGGAAAATATCGAAAAAAAAAACGATTTGTATGGAGAAAATTTCAAATTGGTCCTAGGAGGCTGAAATTCGGTATCCGGGGTTTTTTGGGGCTCCTGAGTCAGAATCTGAAATCGGATTTTTAAAATTCGGTCAAATTCGGATTCGGGGGCTCTCGGGGCTCAAAAATATGAATCTGAAATCTTGTCCGAAAATTCGGTCAAATTCGGAAAATGTCGAAAAAAAACGATTTGTATGGAGAAAATTTCAAATTGGTCCTAGGAGGCTGAAATTCGGTATCCGGGGTTTTTTGGGGCTCCTGAGTCAGAATCTGAAATCGGATTTTTAAAATTCGGTCAAATTCGAATTCGGGGGCTCTCGGGGCTCAAAAATATGAATCTGAAATCTTGTCCGAAAATTCGGTCAAATTCGGAAAATGTCGAAAAAAAACGATTTGTATGGAGAAAATTTCAAATTGGTCCTAGGAGGCTGAAATTCGGTATCCGGGGGTTTTTGGGGCTCCTGAGTCAGAATCTGAAATCGGATTTTTTAAATTCGGTCAAATTCGGTATCGGGGGGCTCTCGGCGGGGCTCAAAAATATGAATCTGAAATCTTGTCCGAAAATTCGGTCAAATTCGGAAAATATCGAAAAAAAAAAACGATTTGTATGGAGAAAATTTCAAATTGGTCCTAGGAGGCTGAAATTCGGTATCTGGGGATTTTTGGGGCTCCTGAGTCAGAATCTGAAATCGGATTTTTAAAATTCGGTCAAATTCGGAAAATATGGGACAAACAATAATAAGTGTTATTCTTTGAAGTATATTTTTTTATTTCATTGTATGTTTGAGAAAAGCACTATACATGCCTCGTCGTGAAAACGGATTCCCGGCCTCGTATCACTATCCGGCCTCGCTCGCACGCTCGCTCGGCCGTATAATACCTACTTGGCCGGAAATCCTCATTTTCCCGGCCTCTGATGTAATGTACTATTTATTGTGATATAAATTGGCCATGGTCGTGATACGTCTAGTGGTATAATAAGAACCCAATTGTTGTGTCGTAAAACTCAGTTTCTTTTTTAAGTTGCCTTCAAGTCTTCCAGAGTCTTCCTACGAAATAAGAAACCTTCCTAATGTTAGTACTACGTATAAATATGAAAGAATTATATCCTAGGGTAAATTTGAGATTATATTTATTAATCTTTTTTTTTTTAGAACAAAGGGAAAACCTGATGGAACTTCTTCTATAATATGATTCTTGTCGACATGTAATTTTTACTACTATATTGTCTCCCAGTCACCCTATGAAGCTCTGACTATACTGATAGGACTATGATTTCATTTATATAATACCAAATGGTATGTGAATTTGGAATTATGAGAAACAAACCAAACAGCTCAGATTTCTTCTACAGGTGCATAAGATGTGTAAGAACTTTTAATTAGTTACTTATATGACTAGTTTGAATTGATAAGACCTAAATTATTAGAATAACTTCTGAATATGCTATTGTTGATATAGTTAAGGATTAGCAAAGGCTGAAACTTTGTAGAATGGAAAAGGTATCTTTTATATAAAAAAACAAATTTGTTGGTAGAAAATCCCCAACTTCCCTAAGTGTGCGGACTTGCGAAGAATATCACTGAACGCTTTAGCTATTCCTGATAGGCAAATCGAATTAAAGCAACAGCTAGAGGATGGGGAAATCCGCACCAACTCTAATACTGATCAAACCGCTGTGGGTTTACTCTGCAACCTTATACAATGTTTGCCTAGCCTAAGATAAGGTTTTTTTTTTATTCAAAATAGCCATGCATTTAACCTCGAATGCACCTGATGTTAAGTAACAATAAGGCCTAAGATGGAGCATGCTTGGCTAGAAGATGCCTATTCACTCTCGTCTTGAAGAGATCCAAGTTATATTTTTCGGGGAACAGGTGCGCAGGAAGAGAGTTTCATTCCTTAGCTGTCCTCATAAGGAAAGTAGATGCAAAGCGTTTAGTACGAATCAGTGGTATATCGACCACATAATCCAAGTCCGCACCGAGTTTTCTGAATGGAGACGGTGCAATTAATTCATGCAGTCCTAGTGCACACTCACCAAAGTGTATCCGGTAGAAAACCGATAAACAGGCGACTTTCCTGCAGTGTTCGAGGTTTTGCAGCTTTTTCTAAACTAAGGCAGGGTCGCTTCCAATGAGCTTCTTCGCACGTTTGTCAATTGAATCTAAGGCGGCCAGTTGGTATTTGGCGAACCCATCCCAAAGATGGCCGCAGTACTCCATGCATGATCGGACTTGCGCCTGATATAATTGAAGCAGCTGTCTCGGCGTGAAGTACCGCCTACCCTTAGATAAGATCCCAAAATTTTCTGCAGTTGTAGCCAAGGATTCAATGTATTGGCCGAGAGGTGTCAGAGGATCCATCTTATGGGAAACCTTTTTGCGTAGGCCTCATTAAAGTTAACTACACAAAAAAGGCTCCACAAGGCGTTAATCAAAGACATGTATTTAACGCGGCGACAAATTAATCTGATTTAGCGATTTATAAAAAATTAAAGGGGGTAGCAAAAATAATAAGTTGGCGACTAATTGCGGAGACTAACAAAGTAAAAAGTAGCAGCTAAGTAATCAATTTTCGGCTTTGATTCAATATAAACTAGCATCGAGTTTTGGCGACTGAATTAACTAATAAGCGGAAACATGACAGCGGATAAAAAGTTGAAAATGGTCTACTCTAATTGTTCAATGGAGATTGCAAATAAAATAAATCAAGGTCATAAAAAAATAAAAGGAGCGCTATTTAGGGATATAAAAAAAAAACCAACCTAACCTAACCCGGCCGAGTCGGATTTTCTGCTAATATTAGTCGCCAAGTCATTATTTATAGTACCTCGCCTATGATTTCAGTAATCTTGTTTATTATTTCTGCTACCTTAAAGTAGCTGCCATTATTTGAATTTTAAAATATCCTTAGTTTAAAGCTCATTTAATATAAATGATTGCCAAAATATTTAATCGCTGACAAGTTATTATTTTAGTTGCAAATAGTTTGCTGCTGTTTAATTTTTCTGTCGCCGCGAAAATAATAAGCCTTAATCAAGCGGGTGACCCACGCGCAGGCAGCTTTCTTGCGCAAAGAATTGCCATCGTAATACAACGCGAGAATGCTGCTTGTGTGATAGGCACGCTGCTAAAAGGCCCATGTTTTTATAATTCTTTATAACAGTTTATTTGTTTTTTACCTTTAAGTATAAGTTTATTTGTTTTTTTAATGTTTTCTTGTAAATATTTTTTCTGGTACTAAAGCTGCCGTGCTAAGGTAAAAGACTCACCAACATATATATATGCTGCCGTGGCGCTGTGGATGAAATGGTTAGTATACACACACACATACATATAATAGCTTGAGCTCAAGTTTACATTCAGATAAAGCGACAGATCAAGGACTAACCCAGGATCGTCAGCGTTACCTAACCGCTGGAACCTCAGCTAGGCTGCCTGAAGACTGCCACTGGCTCTCCCCTCGTATTAGGCTGCCTCTGCTGGTCCTTTCTTCTTCTTGTTCATCTTCTTGTGGCTCGTTCCGCTGGTCGATGGCAAATGACGAACACTAGTCGCGCTACGCCTTATATACCCATCACAATATCAGACTACCTTCAAATATTTTTTGGGTCGATTGCAAAAAAAATGTACATAGTTAAAAGCTTAGTTAACAAAAAATCACGATCGATTACTTTGTGTGACGAAAGTTAGTCATACAAAATGTATGAGTAACTTTCGTCACACAAAGGAATCAATTAAGTTTTGTTTTAATTAAAGCCTTTAACTATGTAAATTTTTTTGCAATCGACCCTTTTATTCCCCAGTGTTTCCCTTGTTCAAAACATATTTTCCACACTGATTAAGGTGGTTGCAGAGATGTCACTTTCATACAAATCGTTTGATCAATACACACTTAGGCAGTTATGGCTTTAGGTTATTAAACATTCTTAAAAAAATCTTTAAGCGATCTTATACTCGCCAAGGAAATCAGTTTTGCTATAAATCATACAATTACAAAGTTATTAAAGCTTTAAAACCCGTTGAAATATTGCCCATATATGTATGTGTGCGTTGCTTTTACACAACATACAAACGTAAGCGCACGTAAAGCTATTCATGAACAGTGCGTTCTGAAATATAATACTACTTAACTTATGATTTAGGATAATAAATTTAAATTGATGTTTCGATATGAATGCATAACAGTTTATTTTTAAATGATTACAGCTTTCATTAAACATGTAACAAATAATTGGAAACATTTGGATTTTAAAGATACCTATTGTGTTTATTTGCTCATAACAATAAAGTGGAACAGATTTCGAACGCACTAAATCTTGTGAATGAAATAATAAATTATGTCAATACTGTCATATCAATTGTGGAAATTCGTATAAAATGAATCATGTTTGGTTTACAACTTTACATTCTTTTTGTTTCGTGAGTTTTTACTTTATGCAGTGTGAATAATGAAACGTGCATATAATAATAATAAACATGTGTACTCAGGACATAGTGATCCCTAAACGATATTGCGATATCATGGGTCAGAAATTGCGGGGAAAGTATTGTGTTTGAAAACATGACAAATCGAAGCGTCCTGCCGTGAAAGAGGTGTCTCGCGCTATTTTCTTTTTAGACGAAGACAAGCATGGCTTGATGACAACCGTAACCAACCACAAAAACTGAACGCAATCGCTCGCTTTGGGTGATGAAAAAAAAACAAAGCTGTTCATAGTGGGTTCATATAGGTAGTTTCTTCTCTCTGACTGAATTGATACCAAGACCTACCCATGTTTTTCAATAGGTGTGGGAAACCAAATCCTTTTGGGAATTATCGATTCAGTGACTAAGTTTCCTCCTTGAAGGATACCTGTAATAACACTAATTACCGTAACTCCCTGTAAGATAGGACATGCATACAGCCGTTTCCAGTGCCGGCACTTTTGTGGCGTAATAAATAATTTCATTACAGATTCAAGGCCAGCTTAGAGCTTCATCAAAAGGGATCACTGCAAGATGATTTCCTTCATTGAATTATCCACAAAAATAATGTCAATTAAAGTTCAAACAGATGAAGGCTTCATCCAAGAAAAGCTGCAGAAACTTATAATTTTCTACAAAACATGCGTGTTGCCTAAAATATTATTACAACGTATACACCATTTCGAATTAAAGCGACGTCTACAACTCACGCAAACACTAGTATTATAATAAAACCTACACGTAACAAAAATTGTTTTATTTTATTTAGTGGTTGGTGGTTCTAAAATCCATATATGTACATAATAACAATATATTGTCATATATTTTTATATGGCGCGAGCTAGATCGGGGTCGTGGCGCAAACAACTGGTGCTGCGCTCAGTTAGTAGTAGTTCTAGTAGTTATATATTTTTAGACTGAACATTTTTACAATTAGAGACTCCATGGAACCACGATTTAGAACCACGAAAATCCCAACCCTAATCAGTACCAACACATACGTACATACTTGATGTCGTTTTTTTGTATATCGGGTCAGAGGTATACTTGTGTTTTTTTTTTCATCATAAATTTCAAAGTCCCAGCACAGAATGGATGATAGTACAAGTAGTCCCAGGCTACGTAGTAATTCTATGTTAATTTAGGACCACTCTAGTTCTTAAACGGGCAAGTTAATCAAACAATTGTTATTTATAAAAGATACTTATTTTAATGTCGATGGCAAAAAGCGAGAACGTAGTAACCGCCACTTGGTCAAAAATTTTTTTTTGCATATTCGGAATCAGCGAATTTTTCGGCGTCGACTGGTCTGGGTCCCATGGCTCTACGATGCTTAGAAAAAACTGGACTACGTTGCAAAACGAATGTATTTTTTTGACGATGCCCACATCTAATTGCTGTAAACACCCAAATAGTAGCAATTTTCTAAACGAGTACATTTACGCTAATTTTGTTCTTTCATAAATCAAAGGGCGTGCCGGTTACAGCGTTGCCGAAATTTTGTTCCGTGGCGGTTGCAGCATTTATGCATGTAGTGAAAAAATTACGAACCAAGCTTACTGCAATTATCCTAAAATAAATTATCTATGATTGACGCTTACTACATTTCATTCGAAAATGAATTAACAGCAAGCTACAGTAATGACATTTGAAACACAAAGTGAAGTGGGTAGTGCTTGAAGATACAGCAATAAAAATGTGCGCTCGCGGCGATGTGGCTCGTGAATACGACCTGTGATTTAGTCTATCGGCGATCGCCGGAGCGAGTGGGTGTGCGTAGTCTGTGTACATGCCTTTTTTTGGATGTAAAAGTATGTTGCGGGTTTAATGGAAAATATGAATATTGGGATAAAACATAACTAGCATACTTATTTGCTTTATTAATATTGAAAGGACAGCAAAAATTATTTTATTTCATTTTGTTGGAAGAAAATAACGATGTTGGGGCGCGGGACGCGGCAGCTTTGAGAGTTCCGTGCCTCAATCGCCAAAAACTAAACTTAAATAGGATCACTTTGTGCCTGTCTATCTATTTGTCGAGACCTTTTTCTCAGGAACGCGTGGAGGTATAAAGCTGGAATTAACATCAAATATCATCAAAGGTCTGCTTATCTTCAGCTTAAAGGTAATCAAAAGATACGAGCAAACGCTCGCATGATGATTAAAAAAAAATGAAAAAATATTTACTACTTTTTTCGGCTTTCTTCTCGGCAGCGGCCGCCTCTTGTGAAATGCCGATAAATTCAGATTCAGACATGTAAAGATTGTAAAGTGGCCTACTTACAGACTAGGTATACATTTCAATTTTGATTTCGATTTAAAATAATGTTTTTTTGTTAATTAGTATTATATAATATGTATATCTAGTTTACGGTTGTAATCGCTAGAAGAAAGTTTTGCTGTAATCTACTACGTTTCACTACAACCATTTAGAGTTAATTGGTCTAACCCCTAAAAAGCTGACTCCAGCCGGATCAAACTAGTTTGGGGTATCACGTCCGCATCTTTATTGTCCAAGGGCTAGAATCAGATAAGCACTAAATTTGTTGAGCTGCGGTAGATAAACAACTGTACAGTATTTAAAATTTACCGGTTAACTGGTGTCTGATTCGATTAATATTTTCACAATAACCATACGCATGGCATAAATGAATAAAAAAATATATATCGGGCAATCTCACACAAATTAATCAAGTACCACAGTAAGCTCTAGGAGGCTTGTGTTCTGGACACAAGTGAACATACTGGTAAATATAAATACAAACTTAAATACAAATACAAATAACATCCATGACCCAGGCACAAATATATTATTCGACAAATATTCGAGTTCATCACACAAATATCACACCCGGGACCGTCGGCTCAGTAGGCAGCTGCTTAAACCACTGCGACAACTGTCCTCATTCGTTTTATCACGGACATAATATACAGCTTTGCGGCTGCTTGAGCTACATCAGCTACCAGCGTTTTGGAACGCAGTACTGTGTTCTTAATTCTGTCAGTTAGTTTTACGCCCAGAATACTGCGTTCCATGGCTCTTTGACAAACCTTGAGGGTGGACTTCTGAACTTTTGTCAAAGAGCAAGTCTGCGCTCCGTAGGTCAGGATTGGAAGAATGCACATGTCCATCAGTCACTTACACTAATTTTCATTACTTTAGAGGGGCGATTTTTGAGTTAATTATGACAAACATTTTGAGGAGTGTTATTATAAAACAATGCATTTTAAAGTGGAATTTTTAGTATTTTTTTCAAGAACAGTTATTTTAATTATGTTATTATGAAAACGAATTCCATTGGAATGCAATTTTTAGGTTCCTATTTTAATGTCAATTGATATTCTGCCTAAGAAAAATGACTCCGAATTTTTATTTAAATAAATAATTACAATTTTAATTTGTACGGTACCATAGTAATATAACGTCTAGTTATTTAAGTTAAATATTAATGGTTCAGTGAGATTAGTTCAAAGAAATATTTTTATAATTGAGGTGATAGTTGTGTTCAAACAATTGTTTAAGAATTATGTTGAAAACTTATATAATAAGTAATACTTATTATATAAGTTTTCAACATAATTCTTAAACTGCAACTGCATTGCAGAGATGTGTTTTATTACTTTTTGCTACACATTATTATTTTTATTACTATTTCTTTGTTATAAGTTATGTTTTTCTTGCAATAAATTATTCTTCCGCTAAAAAAAAAAAATAAGTAATACATTCAAAACATCTTTTATAGTTAGTGGGTTTAATAGGTAGTGAGTTTTATATCGATAAAAGTTACTTAAAAGACAATTTAATGCCAAAACTGAAGATAAAATGTAGAGAGTTTTAAAGTTTTCATGGGAATATTAAACCTCATTACCTATAATATTTAGTTTTAGCGGGTAACAATATTATAGTCTGATTAACCCTAAGAATATTTATGTTTGTTTTTAGCACGATAAGTACAAGGTTGTGATTTTATAATATGAGAGATTTTATTAGCCTTTTGAAATTTTATAAGAAACGGAGGTTTTAAGTAACTTTCGTAATGTTTTTATACAGAGAAATTGAGACTAGATAGTATTTGATATGTTAAGACGGTAATTGTTGCTTCTGAGCTTTTAATTTGTAAGAAACCTGCATTTAAAATTTGGAAACATTTTAAAAAAGTATGTTGATAAAAGTTGATTGATACTTAAGTCGTTTTATTTTCACAGTTTATTTTTGCCGGTGGACACTTACCACATTTCAGTTAGTCCTATAAAGAACGTAATGACATTTACGTCAAAATTATTGAATCTTAAAATAAATATGCATCTGGTTACAGCATTTATGCTTTATGGAAATAATACTCGTTTCACCATTTTAGTACATTTACTTCTGGCGTTTACAGCGTTTTCGCGTAACGAAAAAAAGAGTTCAATTGTCGTAACCGCCACTAAGTCGTAAACTAGTCTTTTTTGTTAAATATTAAATATGCCAGTTGAAAGAAAACCATAAGTTATGAATTAGATCCAAATATCAAGCATTTTCGTTCATAAATGAAAGAGTTATGATTTTTTTTCTCGAAATCGAAAAGTTTTTTGGCTCTGGTGTAAAGTTTGCATTTTGGCGGTTACTACGTTCTCGCTTTTTGCCATCGATGTATTCTTTAGTTCTAATCAAATAGTAACAAAAATGAGAAAAATATTTTTCAACAAAATATGTGTCCTAAAATTGGGCCCTTTTTGCTGTACCCCAATCTATCATTCAGAAAAACTTAGGACAAACTCAATAACATCACAAATCAGAATCACAATATATCAGAACAGAAACCCAACAAATATACTCATTTAATTTTACCACATACTTAAAAAATATAGAACTGCCAAAGATTTGTAATTTCTTCGTATTATTTATTTTGACAATCCAGCCCGTCTAATACAACTAGGCTTCACGATTCTTGTCACGCGACATAGCATCGCCCGTCAGTCTCCTACAGTACCGCAAAGAAAGAGATAGGAAATATTTTTCGCGCGAGAAAGAGTTGCGAGTCACAGTTGTGCTAGAGGTGCATCTTTACTTCATCGTCAAAATCAAATATCATGCCTGCTTATTTATTCAGCGCTTACTATCAAACTGACAGATGATACGCGACCCTTTAATGAATGAATCACCCGCACACAGTCACAATTAGTGTCTATTAGTGTGAGTACTTGCTGATTTTTCACAAATTGCCAACACATGGGAGAATAAGACAATTTATGACGTGCTACTAATACTACATGACTAAAAGACAAATACGCGGACTCGCCAAGATACAAATTTTACTTCAAACTAAAGTAACATACGAAATAATACACAAAAACTACAAATCTTGCTTTTCAGCGCCATCTAGCGTGGAATGTCTAGTTTTGTTTCCTCTGCAACCACCTTAAACAAAACTCCTAAAATCACACTCTTCATATTTTATTATATAGTTGACATACTATTATCTTCTAATCTCCCGGTTATACATATATATATTTTTTAATTATTCTTACTAAATGTATAAAAATCCCATCAAATAATTACCCTGAAAGCGGGGAGAATTAAAAACTCGTCGCAATCCCGATTAAGAAAAGTTTAAAAACGTTATTCCTATAAGTTTAAATTTTGGTCCCAGCTGGGTTTTTTTATCCTAGCTAGAAATGTATTTTACTCTATGACTTTTACGGAATTATGACATCTTTCAGTCAAATTTTGACCCAAACCCTAAGTTTCCAAAACGCTTAGTGCCAAATGAAAAAACTTCATTATATGCGGTGGAAATATATACACTAGTCGCAATCTTGGTTTTCAAACCTTTCTCTGGTTTTTAAGGCTCCAAAATCAAAGGTCTGTTCAGTTGAGCATTCGCAATTAACCCAGATAGCCCAACCAGGTGTTATAACACCGCTCATTTTTTTTTTAATAATTTTTCTTACTCTAATGCTTGTTGCGATTTCAGATATCGCAAAATTTACCCAGGTTCCAAAAAGTTCGTTTAGGTGAAAGTGGGTTAAAACTACAAAATCTCAAAATCTAGAATTTTTCAGATCTCAAAATATCTAAATTGTTATCTGCCAAAATTAAAGTAATACAAATTAGCTATTTAACTTTTACAAAACATTTTATTTTATGAATTTCCAGATGTGAACAAACCTTGTGTTCCTTCGATGAATGAAAAAAATAAATCCTTTCTTATGCAAATTATCGTATTGGAATACACAAAACTACATTTAAGGCTTGTAAGTAGGTACTAATTTTGTCTCCTCACACATAAATTTGAAAATTTTCTTTTCTTCTCGAATAAAATTCACCTTGCTACTACAGATCTTTGATATTCATCCCAATAAATTTTACTCCGAATACTATCTTTGTATTCTTATAATGCCTTATCTTACTTTTCCGTGTATTATGGATTCTCTCTACTCATACTCTACTCTCTACTCATACTATTTCAATCTAGTCTTTCATCTCATAGTTTGACTGAAACAAGTTACCGAACCTCTTAATAAGTATTCTCTTCTAAACTAGTGCTTACCATGACGTTCAGGCTCCTGTCCCTTGTGAATTGTCAACAATGATGAACAAAATGGCCATAAAATCCCCTCTGAAGACCCTAGATGGCATAAATAACCCACCCATATAGTGTAAGTTATCTTTTAACAATTATTTTACTTATATACCTACTTACTCAAAATTTGGTTAAATTATTACACTTTGGGGACATATATCAATTAAAAATACATATTTAATTTTATCTATTCTGGTTCAGTTCTCTCCAAAATTTTATTTTAATACATTGTCCATGCGTTTGAATCAGTCCTAGTCCCATACTATGCAAAGCCTGCACCATAGGTTTCTGATGACAATATATAATATATAAAAGCATATATAAATAATATCCATGACCCAGAAACAAATACTTAAATCCATCTCACAAACTCAAGTCCTGACTGGGAATCGAACCCAGGGGCACTCCCTCAACTGGTTGTAGCCTCCTGCATTGTAAAACTAGAAAGCATTCTTTCTTCTAAAAATAATTCAAAATATCAAGGCTTATGTATACAGGTATCTGTATCAGGTATAGTAATAATGTTCCTATAAGATTTCCATTTTATAAATCAGCTAGTTATTTTAAATATATTCTTATCTTGATATCTCATAGCTTTCCCTGTTAGGCTGTCTGACCCTAATAGGTTTTCTGTAATCTGAAAAGAATTTCCCTAATATACCTAGAATTTTCCTGACTTTTCTTATAAATATCCTTGTAATTATTTTAATTTTGCTTTATCATTTCCCTTTTCAGATAGTAACGAAAATTCTAAAAGTTAGGTGTTACTTGTGGCTGCTGGCTGGAAAATTTAAAGTATTGTACTCAAACTCATGATTTCATGAAGTAGAGGTATCATTCTAAATTTAATATTTTATTTTAATATTACTATCTTGATCGTTACATTTGTATTAATGAAAAATAAACCGGCTAAGTGCGAGTCGGAGAGTATGTAAACTATGGCTACTGTAACAAAAAATCAAATAACTAGAAAAGTATATAAATTATATGCCACAGAACCCTTCGTGCATGAATTCGACTCGGATTTGGCCAGTTTTTATACAAATATTTTAACACTTGTTCAATCTGCGCTCCTCTTCGTAACGTAGTCAGTGAGAAGACCGCCTAATAACTAAAGGCGTGTCTTAGGAACGTATAATAGCATAAGACGACTTTTTAGAGAGATTCAATAGTGATGCAGAATTCATTCAGATTAATATAATAATATAAAATACTCTTCTTAGTCGTAAGTTAAATATTTCTATGCCATACTGGCAGAATATAATACTGAACTAACCTTATTTACTAACCTAATTTGTACCATATTCTCAAAGACAAACGAAATGTTTTAAAGAAGGTACGTCATCGCTCATCGCCAAAACATAATCCATTTTCACGGACTAATATTTGAATTAATGACATGCGTACATTTATTACTTAAATTGAAAGAAGAACAAAGAAAGCTGAAACAACATGAAGCATGTGTTTTATGTTGTTAACGTATTTTATTAAAATTGCCATAGGTACTTTACTGTTCAAGTGTTCACCTAACTAGCTGGCACTTAAAAGATACTGTGTAGGATTGACTGTTTAAGCACAGTTACATATTAAAATAATACCTGCTCGTAATGCCACACAGAAAAAAAAAAACAGAATGGTCTTCACCCTAGATTTACACCTACGCTATATTTTATTGGATGTTTAAGTAAAACGCGACGCTTATAATTGGCGACGCTACCGACCCACGCGTGCGACTGACTACGATCGTACACCTAATGGTCCGAACAAAAGTAGAAGTCGGAGCAGTGCACCACGGTTCACCGTAAAACGATCGGTTGTTATTGCGTCACGTGGTGCATTGCTATTAAAATACTCTTTATTGCACACGTCACAAAACATACAGGAGATACTATACAACGCAAGCAGTTACAATTAGAAGTAAAAAACAGGCGGTAATCGCTCTCCCAGACAATCTTTGGGAAGTGGCCACCCACTTTTGTGGCTTTTGATAATTCTTAGATTATCATAGAATAGATTTGTTGAAATTAATTGACAGTATGTACTAGTAAGTGAGTGAGTAGTACAAACTAGTAAGCAGCATTTCCCAAGAGGAGACCGCTGTTGAGAAAGTCGAAAGAAACTCAACAGTAAGTCATTTTGTGGTAACTCGTATTTCAATATATTTAACGTTATATTGGAACTAATTGCAAGGAGATTGTATACATTCTCCAAATTATAATTGTTTCTGAGACGATTGCTACTCGTGATACTATAGATGTAGATGTTATCTATACGTACATATGTATATACCATAGCCAAAGTCGTCGACAAGGCTTGTGTTGGATCATCACTGTCGCTTTGTAAGGTATGATAAAAATATTTATGTTTTAAGGCTGAATCAACAAACGTGGCGTCGACAGCAAGAAATAAGGTGAAATAACAATAAACAAGCTATTGCTTTACTTGACAATTTCATGTGAGTGTAAACAGCTTAATACAATAATTAAGTGGAGAGCAATCGTCCAAAGGGTGATAAATAGAGGTCACGACCCTCAGCAATGAGGAATACGACACAAGAAGAACTAGAAGAAGACATCGCGCTTAGAAGACGGGCTCACCACACCCCAGCCTGCACCAGTTCACAAACTCAACCTTCCGCGTTTGCACGGACGAAATTGGTGCGAGTTCCTTTTAGCCAGTCGTAACGATGCGTACGCGTTAGCACGTCCCACGACTAGATCATGGATTAAGTCATGGACTGCTGGATTCCCGGCAACGCGAATGTAGCGCGAGAAAATATAAAGGTATTATAAAAAAATAACGTTCTAATTAATACAAGTTACACCGTGCAGAAGCCATTAATTTTAATGTTGACACAAGTGCACGATATCATATAGGAGGCTATAAAAGAGAGAAGAAGTCTTAAATCATCAGCAGACGCTGCCCGTTACGACGATGTGGAAGTTGTTTTTGTTCTTAGCCCTCGTGGCTAGCCTGTCAATCGTCTATTGCGATGGTAAGTGCGGTTTGTCACAATTTTAAAGGTTCATTTAGATTTGGCGTGAACTTGTGAGCTTAATTTCAGTGCGGGATTAGTTCAAGCGAGTTCGTCGAAATATATAATACAACTCAGCAATGTAATGAAACATACAAGCGCATTTTCATCCCGTTTTTTTGTTTTTCGATTTAACAATAATTACATTATCGTGTTTCAACGTGGTGTGTATCTTTAAATAGATGACTTTCAAGAGGACTAGGTTTTGAATGTTCAAACAAAAGTTGTTTGAGGTTTTTTTAACCTACATTAGCTAATATTATTTTTATTTTATGTTGTTCAACACAAAATCACCTACATGTATCACTTCGTATCTTCATTATACAATTATATTCCTACTTCTACGAATACTTGAAGTGATCCTTCGGATAAGTGGTCTGTGAGGTATTCGAGAATGATGTCAAGAAAAATATGAAATGGGAAGAAAACCAAGAAAAATTAAATCCCATCGTAATTAGTGTTAATGATAACTAGGCAGACATTATACAGTCAAAAAGTATATTGTTAGTTTACTCACATCAATCTATAACACGAAAAAAAAAATTTAACAAAAAAAAGAACCGACTTCAGTAAAACTAAAAAGCCGACTATAACCCGTTCAAGTACAGATTACATTTGACTCACCCTTCGAAGTCGATCCCAAACCACTCAGTTCTTATATTTATATATTATAGTTTACGCGAGGTTTGGCAACGACTTCGAAGGGTGAGTCAAATGTAATCTGTACTTGAACGGGTTATTGTTGGCTTTTTAGTTTTACCGAAGTCGGTTCTTCTTTTTGTTAAAATTTTTGGAGTTTACTCCTTAAGAATCGATTTTCATATATAAGCCCGGGGTATGAAAAATATGGGGTGTAAAATCGAACGTATCTGCCGTGCTAATTTAAAAGTCGTATCTCAGTATACGATCGGGGTAAAAATACGACTTCGTAATTTAGCAGGTTATGCGTTAAGCGTTATAGGCTAAGATCCCGATATAAAATAACCTTCACCGAGATGTTTATTTGATGAAATGTATTTTATATTTAATTTAATATGTCAATAATTATATTGCATATGGGTTGCCTAACAAATTTTAGTCCAGGGTATGTTTAATTAATAATAAAAAAAAATTGTTTTAAACATTTCACCGGTTTGATTAATATTAGATAAATTCTATACCAATCGAAAGTAAGAAGCCCATAGATTATGCAAACGTTAGGTTGCCTATTCTTTTCCCGTCACAACTATTGGGTAGCCAGGTATAAACAGGTAAATCTATACCAACTAGCATTTTGCAAAGGTCTGATTGTTGAATTGAAATTAAATAACGTTAAAGATTATTTAATTATGAATTTATCTAATAATCAAATCGCTGAAATGTAAAAAAAAATAATAATAATTTTAAACTAAACATACCCTGGACTAAAATTTATTAGGCAACCCATATGCAATATATTTATTGACTAAATATAAAATACATTTAATCAAATAAACATCTCTGTGAAGGTCATTTTACATCGGGAGCTTAGTCTATAACGCTTAACGCATAACCTGCTAAATTAAGAAGTCGTATTTTTACCCCGATCGTATACTGAGATACGACTTTTTAAATTAGCACGGCAGATACGTTCCAAAAATATAAGTATTGCGAGGATTGACGTTTGGTTGTCAAAGGCGACGGTTGAACATTTTATCGAATTTTATTTTATTTATAAGTTATTTCAGTTTTAGATTCCTTTTCGCTGTTTTTGCGATGAGTGAGTCAAGTCGAGGTGTCGTGAGTGATACGTCACTTTTAGAATGTGGGCAGGTTACATTGTAGTCTTTGGTGGGCAGCGGGCAGCTCCGTCGTGGCTATCTGAAGTGGAGTTTGATAATAAGGCAGGGCCGAGTCAATCGGATATTGTATCGAACGCTGAGTCCATGTCGGATGTGCGGCATATAACGGTGAAGCGTGCTTGTGGTCTGAGCGACGAAAACTGTGGTTGTAGTGATAGTTTTATCACAATAGGCAGAAAACCTAAACGCTTGCGGGTTTTAGCAACCGCCAAAACGCAGCTGGAGCCGGACGGTGTGCCTGACAAGCTATTTGAAGTTTATATAGTGTCAAAAGAAGATTTACCGAAACAGATTGGTTTGGCAAAGTTGCTGCAATTTAAGGGTATAAAAGGAATTTTATCCGTCAAGTTTATGGGTCCACGTAAAGTTCGCATACAGTTTAACTCTAAGGATGATGCGGAGAAGCTTCTGGCTTCTCAGGAGTTTAACAATGAGACGAGACGTTCTTATTGGTCTAATATGGCATGCTGCACTTATGGAATTATAAGGCAGGTTGAGTTGGAGGTTGAGGAAGACGAATTTTTAAAGAATATGGAAGGGTCTGAAGACATTTTGTCAATATGTAGACTGAACCGTTTGGATCATGATGGGCGTTGGGTTAAGGCTGAAGCTATTCGTCTGTGTTTTAAGGGAACTTCTTTACCGCCATATGTTTATGCCTACGGTTGCCGATTCAAGGTAAATCAGTACACTTTCCCCGTTACCCAATGTTCAATATGTTGGAAGTTCGGTCATCTGAGCAGGTTTTGTCCTACTACTAAAGTTACTTGTCCGAAATGCGGCGGGGAGCATGCCAATTGCGAAACGACTATTCTTCGATGCATTAATTGTAAAGGCAGCCATATGGCCTTAGATAAGTCGTGCCCGGTTTTTGTGAAGGAGTAAGAAATTAGCAGGATTATGTCTGCTGAGGGATGTATATATAAACGGGCTTTTTGGTTGTATATGCAAAATAAGGAAAAAAAGGATACGGATGTTTGTAGTCAGGATGCGCCATCTGTTTTTGAGAATGACTTAAGTTTTGGAAAGTCATATAGAGATGCTGTTTTGTCGAAGCCGTTACAATCTAAAGAGTCTGAAGATTCTGTCTGTCAGGCTGAGGGCCAGCGATCAGTAAGTCAGTACAGATTAGAGAGCGAGCCACAACAAGAGGTTCGTAAGCCGCGGAAGTCAAAAAGAGTAACAGATGTGAAGAGGTCCGAGTATCTATTGGTCAATCAGCCTACTATTGAGCGGGCTGATATGGAAGATCAAAGACAAAATAAGGACAAGAAGAAGAGACGTATTACTTTTGAAAGGCTGGTTGAGAAGACGAAGGATATTTTGTTTTCTACCGAAAGTTGGGAGGAGAAGTTCAAAACGCTGTTTGGAGTTGTTGTTAAGGAGATTTTGGATTTATTTAAGGATTTTTTTAAGGAAGGTGATTTTGTACGTTTGTTTTTGTCTAATGTAAATGGCTAGGTCTAATACCAGATCTTTCTTGAATGTAATGTTCAATTCAATATTGGCGGAACCCTTATCGGAATCGGCTAAATTTGTATATACAGTTTTTTTTATGTAAATAGTGTATACAAATTTAGTTGTTTTCGTGTACATGTTATTTTTAAGTTTATACGGTTTATGTTTTTATTTATCTATGTCTTTTAGATGAATGATGTTGTGTATTAGGCCTGCTGGAGCTGGCATGTTCATAAAAATGATCAAAGCTCCTTAATTAAAAGATTTAAAAAAAATGCACTGCAGACTGTAGTAACTAAACTAGCCGCTCGAGGGCGCTTTACATCACGCTTCCTTATTTAGTTACTACTCATGATCTCTCCAATTTGTTAAAAATGAATCGGACGTAAATTTTCCTTGTAAAATATTGTAATTTTGCTGTATATTATACTCGTATATTAATATTATGTAAGTGCCTACCTTCTCGTTCTTGTTTGCAGCACCCAACACGGTACATAATGTGATACTTAAACTATTTACTAATCATTATGTGCACTAAACGTATTGAGTATTGAGTATATATTTTATAATCGTTCTTAAGGCCAGGCGCGCACCACGATTTTAGTCGCGCGATAATTTTGTCGCATAAATGCAAGATATGGGTTTATATGAGAGTGCGCGCACCACGATTTTCATAAACCCAGAAATACGCTTATTTCTGCGACAAAAATATCGCGCGACTAAAAAAAAATCGTGGTGCGCGCCTGGCCTGAAGAGTAAACTCCAGTCGTGCGTCGGAGCTGACACACACACAAATATTTTTTTTTTGCTTTTTATTGATTCGTGTGTGTGTTCATCATCAGTTTCCTTACACCAAATCCTATTTACTGAATGTAAATTCTTGACTTTATCAATAAATTACCGAAAGCGCCGTACATGTCCCTATAGCATTTGAAGAGTTCCCTCGATTTCTCCAAGATTCCATCATCAGATCCCGACTTAGTGCCAACGGGACCGACTCGGAGTTATACCCTTTCGATTAAAAAAAAAAATTAAAATCGGTTCACGATTCTCGGAGATATCGAGTAACATACATAGAAAAAAAAAAGTTCGAATTGAGAACCTCCTTCTTTTTTGAAGTCGGTTAAAAAGTAAAACAAATTGGCTGTTTGTATTATGTAGACAGTAGATCCATTAGCAGATGAAACAATGATATACGCATTATTTAAGTATACATTATACAATACATAATATATGTAAGTAGTAGTGATTGAAAGAGAAGATATATCAATTTTAACAGTACACCATTCCTAGAAGTACTATTAGAGCTATATAGCCATGATCAGCGGTAATAGGTGGATTATGATTATCTAAAATTAATATAATTTGTGTATCACTCATCGTTATATAAATAAAATAATATTCTTGTCTACTGCAGATTCATCAAATGATGACTGCCAAGACGCTGGATTGAGTATCGTACAGACTTCTGAGGAATCCGAATCATCATCTTCCTCGTCAAGTTCATTATATTCCTCGTCATCATCGTCATTGTCATCATCATCTGGAGAGTCTTCAAGATTGTCATCATCATCTTCTATGGCCTCATCATCTTCTTCGGAATCTGCATCTTCTAAGATTACGTCGAAGACTCGAAGAATCAACGATAGTGATATTAGTGATGATGACTCTAGTGAGTAAATAAATATTATTAGATCAGGATAAGGTCAGGTAGGGCTAACCCACGTGTTATTATTGCAGGTTTCAAGTTTTATTTTAAGTATTACTTTATAGAAAATATTGTCGCACTAGGACAATCTTGTTAATGTATTTATAACCCCGATTAGTATTTTTAGGGTTCCAAAATTAATTACTTTATGTGGAATTTAATTTTTACACGAAAGTGATCCGAATTGTTATAGCATATAGGTAATAAATTTTTATCTTGCACGAAATTTGAAACTACAAAATGACTAGCTAGTTAAATTGATTACAAATCTATTTTTACAAAATAAGTCGGAAATTAAATAAAAATGAAAATAGAATAATGTTACAATTCATATTTTATTATATCCAGATGCATCAAACGATGACGCTAGCGGATCAGGTTCCGCAGACGTAGACCCTGCGACCCAAGCATCGTCAGACACAAGTGCTGGTGCTAATAGTGTCTCCAGTGATGACAGTGGTAATTCTAGTTTCACTCTTTTTCATGTTCATCACCGAAAATTCTCATGAATTTTAAGCATTTTAAAATGATTTCATATGAGGCGGGTGTTCTCACGTTTTATAGTGAATAATATGTATTAAATTTATTCTCAAGAGCGCCTAGTCTGATGTCGAGCGATACGTAGTGAATAAACGTAAGTTCACGTTCATAACATTTAATTTTCACCGACATCTGTACAAATATCCATTGTGTCTTTTTATGTTTCATAACCTTATGAGTAAATTGTTTATGATTAATTTAAATGTTGTTTAAATGGTAATGATCATGAAATATAAGGTTTCTTACTGCGTTCCTAGTTAGTGACTAGGAACGCTGTTTAACGTACTTGTAGTCTTTGGTAACCAAAGTTGAAATTCATTCTTAATCATATGAAATATGGTGATCGTAATAACTATTTACAATAACAGAATTATGAACATGATAGATATGATAGGAGGATGAATCATTTGGATGATGGAATATTTTAATTTCATATTTCGTTTCATAACATTAATCCTGTTCTAGTGCACCTCTTTTTCGCTACGAAACGTGTTTGTAATATTTGCAAACACATTGTTATTGAAAATGGTATCATGACAACTTTAATCTTACCTAATAACTACTTTTTCATTTATACGAAAATGTGGGGAGCACTTTGACTCCTAGAAACTTATTTCGTCAAAAAATTCATTTCGCAGAATTTTTATTTCTTTGTAGTCATAATTTCTTCATAACTCTTGCAAATATCATCCTATTGATTGCAAATATCATCCTATATGTTAGGTTAGGTTTGCTTTATACTTATAACAATCTCAAATAGTTTACGGTTGCAAAGAAAAGGCTTTCTACGAAATTATTTTTTGTCGAAATGACACATTCGCACCCGCTTTGCAATTCCGGGAAATTTTACAAAATTTTAGTATGACTGTCCCAAAAATTCCCAGAACTGCCATACTACAAGTTCCCGGGACTGCACCCCCTAAAATATACCGTGAAGATCGCAGTGAAATACCAAAATCCGTACTCCATCAAACATAGTAAAACAGAAACAGTAAATTTCTTTTAAGAAGTAATTTCTTTAGGTTTTAATATTTATCTGTAAATTCGCAATACATTATCTCGTTTGCATCTCTTTGCCACCGTTTGAATGAAGGGGATTATTATTTTCCAGAACAACATAAATATAGGCTTAAGTCATAAAACCAATCCGTATGTCATGGCATGAGCCAGCCTCATATTCTGTTGTGCAGGCCAAACTTTTATTTGTTTCAAAAACTGTATTTTAGCCCTCTCATACAAATGCGGAGCCAACGAAGTATTCTCAAACTGCACCAACGGAGGCTGCGATGCTAGAAACTGCAGCCAGGCTGGTAAACCAGTGCCCTGCGTGAAGCTCGACCCCAAGAGCTGCAAAAAAGGCTGCGTCTGCCAACCTGGTTACTTGCGGGCCTCTAATGGCACCTGTGTTCCGAGAAACCAGTGCAACGAAGGTAACGCTTAAATCTTTACAAAATGTTAGTACCTTATTACTAATACTCCAACAAAATATTAACTTATGATGAAACAAACACAAAGTAAAATTAAAAGTACAGGTTAGGGATTCTTCGCTAAAGAGCGAGATTATAAAACAGCTTTTAGAAGCTCGCCTACCTACTTATTTAAGTACTTACTCTAGAACTGCCTTGTTTGCTAACTTTAATGACTCCACCACTTATCGAAATAACTTTAGATTAACAAGTATATTCTTACTGTTTATAAGCCCGGAAAAGGTAGTCAAAAAAGCTTTTGAATTTGGAGAGAAGTGAGTTGTGAATGGTGTCGTTTTAAGGATAAGAACATTGTGGAATGGAATGGAAGTGAATTTATTAATCGTGGTTTAATTCAGGATGCGGTGACGATCCAAACGCCCACCCTGGATGTGGCGTCAACTGTGGCAGAACTTGCAGCAGCTACAAGGCCAAGAACCCGATCTGTCCTCTCATCTGTAACCTAAATGGATGCGACTGCAATGAGGGCTACGTTCTCGACCCAGCCGTCAAGAAATGTGTTTTACCTGAGGACTGCAGTAAGTGTCTTTCCTTCAAGTATCTAACTAGCTAGTTACACTAGGCACGGTGTACATCTGTCTGTAATCAAATCCTGTAAATTAACTTTATCCACTTTCTGGTTCGTTCTTAATTGTACTAAAATAGGCAAAAGAGCAGTGAACGTTTTTTGCTTCAATCAATCTTGTTGCTTAGTTATTCGGATTCAGTTGGATATACGAAATCAAAATACGAAATTAAAAAATATGCTCATGCCATCTTGTAAGGAGCGCCCGGGTTGCTTGTCACCGGAACGTCGTTGGGCGGGGGAGGGGGCGGTAACATGACGTCTCCGGCCCCACCACCGCCTTGCCGCGCCGTTGCTGGTGGCGGCCAGCCCGGACGTACTCCATTGAATATTCCGTTTCTTTTCCTCATTTTTAAATAAATATAATCCAACCTAGGCCTGACTTGACCAAACTGGAACAAGACCTAATACCCCGATTAAAAGGGACAAAATTACATAGAAATTTTACATTTATTTTATATCTTGGTCCATATTGGTCAAATCAACCTTATTTGTAAGGTGATAAAGTCGGGTGTACGGTTTGCTGTGATAATGATAAATAGTTTAAGGTCATTCGAGTCACTAAGTTACGGAAAAATTTTCAATAGATGGCGCCTGTGGTCGGCACCTAAAATTTACCCCGATTTTTCATGGAAAATTATAATTTTCTATAAAACCTGAACACCAATTTCGTTTCTAGATGTATACGCGGGAATCGGAACTAACGCTCTATTTTTTGATATCTAATTCATATGTTATAATTCAGTAGTTTCAAAATTCTCACCCTATTTTCATAAAAATCCGGAGACCAAGAGAAAAATTAAAATCAACAAAAAATGTTTCTACGAGTTTCTCGGGTTATAATAATTGAAATAAAATTATTTGTAATCGATTTTAGTAAAATATATCCTCTGCGATATTGATATTTACGGAAAATTCATAAAACTTGTATTGGCCCCACATTTATTTTGTCATTTTTTGTGCCTGTTCTAAGTAATAGATAGTGAAATGCATAATTAAACATGTGCGTTCCCATTGAGGGTCCACGTTGGAATTTCGAGCTTTTGAATGTGTCAGTCTATAGCCACTCAATTGCTTTGATTTTTGAGTTGGACTCTATTTGTATACTAAAATAAGAGCGATGACAGGTAGCCGTAGTTACCAAAAGCAATTGAGTGGAGTAAAAGTTCTCAAACGATTGTAAATTCATCCTTTAATTTGTAAAAGTCGGTACTCAAAAGTTACATTCGGTTAAAGGTGGACCCTCAGTCGTGCCTGTCAGGTACCCATATTTTATAATGTACTTAAAATTTACAACTGCTGTAAATGGCTACTCTTAGTAAAAGATTTGTAAAACTAATTGCATTAATTCTGATTCCTTTCTGCTAATTCAAGAAGAAAAAATTGCACGCAGAAGGTGGTCCCTCAATTGAACGCGATAAGTTCACATTAAGTGAGAACAATAGTAATATTTAAAACAAAGGTGTGACTGAGAGTTAGTAAAAGTTCTTAAATCATTGTAAATTCATTATTTAGTTTGTAAAAGAAGCCATTCAAAAGTTACAATCAATTAATGGTGGTCCCTCAATTGAAACGTTTGTCATAAGAATAAATCAATTTCCGTATCATTGGGTTTTTAAATAGACAATTGCTATAGTCTATTCGTTAGTAAAATTTTTTTACTAACTATTGCTCCACCGAGCAGTATAAACAAATGTTCCGTTTTACTTAAAAAAACAATCAAAGGCCTGCGAAGAAATACTACACTCTAGGTGACCACATACTAGGATTTTGTAGGATAAGTAAATAAAAATAATTTATGTTTGTTGACGTTAATTATTTTTTATACGGCCACACTATATTTATGGTCAATTTAATGGTCAAATGAATACAAAACAAAGTAACTAAAATTGTACTACATATTCTACAAGCACATAAAATGCACGCACGTAAAGCGCACAAAGCCGCTGTCATTATTATAAAAGAGGAACCTACCAGCCTGGCAACGTTATCTTCTGCCTCCGATATTTCTTGCCAGTCTTGAGTTGGACTAACTGCATGCTTTTGTACCCGGCGAAATACAAAACATTCAATTTCAACAACAATTCAGCCCTAGCTTAGTTCATCCGGGATTGACTTTGGCGGCAATACAGTTAGATTGGTTTTCAGGTGTTCTTGTTAGCTCCAATCTTACTTTTTCCGCACTTTCTCCTTCATCTTCATCTCTTTGCGGTGGTTCACCCTGTTTCCTGTTAAGTGTTTTGTGTATATTTTCTTATTGTTTTATTTCATTTGTCACTATTTATTTTTGTAATTATGTTCTATGGCCTCGTCATGAATAAATGCATTTCTTTCTTTCTTTCCCATTCATTTCAAAATTGGAAAGCCTTTCCATACCTATTGATATATTTAGGTGCAATTATAATAGCAAAATTTGTCGATGCAACCGAAGGTGTTACACAAACACAAATGGTTTTATTTTTATACGAATACTCGCAATCTCAACTACGCACCACCAAAATACGCAGTGTTACAAGAAGCAAAAATCTGGGGAAACATTTGGGATGCAAAAATCTTAAAACCCGCTCCAGGCCTTCCGAACCGATCTGATTTATCGGAAGAAATGTCCTAACAATTATTGCACTACACATTATCCGATTTCTTCCGATAAATTGGTCAATTTCACTATACATTATCCGATTGCTTCCGATAAATCGGATCGGATCGGAAGGTCTGGAGCGGGTCAATAGAGTCCATGTTACTTAATTGAAACCTAGGACTATATTGCTATCTCTGTAAAGCACGTCAAGTTTCTGCAAGAAAAAACGAGATAACAGTATATTTGTCTTTAAAAAAATATACAAGCCCATTTGTCACTTTTTTCTTGGTGAGATTAGAGATGGATGGATTGGGAGCATAGCGTTTTCTTTCTCTTATTGTCATGATAACCCAAGATATGTCAAACTAAAAATAAAAAATAAATAACGTCAACAAAAAGTTATCATTTTTATTTACTTATCCTACAAAATCCTAGTATGTGGTCACCTAGAGTGTAGTATTTCTTCGCAGGCCTTTGATTGTTTTTTTTAAGTAAAACGGTACATTTGTTTATACTGCTCGGTGGAGCAATAGTTAGTAAAAAAATTTTACTAACGAATAGACTATAGCAATTGTCTATTTAAAACCCAATGATACGGAAATTGATTTATTCTTATGACAGACGTTTCAATTGAGGGACCACCTTTAATTGATTGTAACTTTTGAATGGCTTCTTTTACAAACTAAATAATGAATTTACAATGATTTAAGAACTTTTACTAACTCTCAGTCACACCTTTGTTTTAAATATTACTATTGTTCTCACTTAATGTGAACTTATCGCGTTCAATTGAGGGACCACCTTCTGCATGCAATTTTTTCTTATTGAATTATCAGAAAGGAATCAGAACTAATGAAATTAGTTTTACAAATCTTTTACTAAGAGTAGCCATTTACAGCAGTTGTAAATTTTAAGTAGATTATTAAATAAGGGTACCTGACAGGCACAACTGAGGGTCCACCTTTAACCGAATGTAACTTTAGAGTGCCGACTTTTACAAATTAAAGGATGAATTTACAATCTTTTGAGAACTTTTACTAAAGACTGACACATTCAAAAGCTCGAAATTCCAACGTGGACCCTCAATGGGAACGCACATTAATTAAACGGCATATGAAGCTTCGTTTGATAAATAAATAACATACAGACGTAACTCAACTCAAAAATAAATATTAGAACTCATAATGCAAAAATATTGTTTGGCCTTGCTGGGATACGATAGGTATTGCAGCTTTATCTAAACTTTCCTAAATTAGTCAATGAAGAGAGAGATGTAGCAATACGAAGGAGTGAGATGGAGTTATTTCCATGCGTGTCTCACATATTGCTGTGTCCCTCACGGTTTAGTTAGCCCCATTATTGATACGGATGTTAGTAAATAAAATTTGCTAGGGAAAGTTTGTATTCTCGTGCTCGTAAATTTCAGAGAAAATATTGAGAAACGAAAATTTTACCAACAAAATACAATGCAAAAACTTTATTTACTATACCTACTAGGTAGGCCACTCCCGCGCATTCGGTGCATTTCATGTTCCACCATTCAACTGATCCAATGCGAGGTTTCATGGAATCTTGTCCATACATCACAACTACGTGAAGCGCCGATTTCAATTTTTTTTTTTTTTGTATTTTATATACAAATGAAACGTTTCTTAGATTTTGTAGCAACTTATATAAAATGCTAACGTTTTATTTGGTATCCCTACTTACTGACAAAAAATAAAGTAGAGTCTTTGCGAAAGTGTTTATAGGTACACTGCGAATATTTAAAACTACAGCGGGCGTTTTTATGTAATTTGCTACAAATTTAATGAAATTTTTCATTGTGTAAAAACTTGCGTTTCTAGGGATCATACTACCGCTAACCCTATTTTTTTTGGTTATTGGAAAAATAACAGCTATGACCATTCTTAACTGGCACCTATATTCAATGCTTTTGGACTTGTATTAGTTCTAAGTCGCAATTATTTGCGAAGGTTTACTAATTATGTTGTATAAAATTGATTGTCATCATTTTGTTTCGCATAGCAGCTCGAAGAATAGTCCTATGATTGAATAATTGTATCGCCGAAATTTGTATCGCATACTATTTTACACAGTCCAATCCAAACCTAACCTACTGTTTTCGGTTTTGGGACCCATTTTGACGCTCCGCTCGCTCGGTTATACATGGTCACAATACAAACCATATACCAGCACCTCTAGCATAACTGTCATACTCGACTATTTCTCGCGCGAGTTAATTACCCGTCTCTTTCTGTGCAGTAGTATGAGAGAGTGACGGGTAGCGCTATCTCGCGCGACATGAGTCGCGAAGCATAGTTGTGCTAGACAGGCAGTATTCAGTTACAGTACAGGTTTTTGTCACATGTTCCACTCTGTCGCAGTTCTTGCTAACGGTATACCTACTCTATGCGGTATACGAGAGAGTTATGACCATCGATATTATGAAGATATGCGATTAGAGAAGACACTTATACTCGTATTATAGTATAATGAATTCGGCGAAACTTATATTCTGCTTATATCATGCTAAGAAATTCGACTGAACATATAAAATGCTACGAAATTAAAGTCGGCTATATTACTATCTTGCAATTAAAAATTCTGCCTAATGAGTGTTATGCTAAAGTATCATTCGGCTAAAAATGTTTCTTCGATAACTTTTATGCTGAGTGTATTTCGGACAATCGATATTATGCAAGATAAAGAGAACCCATTTCCGAATATACTTACTGACGATGATGCAGACGACGACTTACTTACCCATGACGTTAATAATATACTCGTAGTCACCAACTGCTGCTGTACGTATGTACCTACTTATCCTTTTTTCACTTTGTAGTCAAGGCACATAACTATCTATTACCTACCTAGAGCTAACGTTTAATGATTTTCAGTAGCGTATGCTGCGTGCTTTGATCCACCTAGGTGAGCCCCGGAAAAATACCCGAGGTGAACTGATTAGGTGGACGTGGACCACGGGTAATGCCTGACCACTGAGAATCACCGGCATGTCTTTTGGCCGATATAATAGTGATGATGATGATGGTGATACTACTAACAGACCAACTTTTTCCTTCAAACATTTATAAATGATGGTCTAAAATTTGAAGTTCAAAAATTATAATGAATAAAGAGATCTGCAAAATGGTCAGTTTAGGCTTGAGGATAGACTTGCTCACCACATGATTTACTACTGAACTATTTACTGCTGAACAAGACTAGCTACAATTTGCTGGCCTTTTTAATAATGCGCTATAATAGAAGAGTTAGCATATTAAATTTTCTCGTTACTGAATTTCAGGAAGCAATTGAAGAAGCTAAGGGATAAAACAGACCACTGGCATTTTTTAAGTATCTTTAAATACTTAAAATTATGTATGCCATGCAGCCATAAGGTGATTTCAAAACTGTATTGAATAATTTTGCATATGTCACTAATTAGCAAGTTCTTAGCCCTTCGATTAATTGTTTTATGACTAACCCAAATCCTGACAAACATTACAGTACTTATAATACAAATATTGACTATGATAGTCCATGGAGAGCCGCACTAACTTCACCTTATCCTGAAAATATAGGATCTCTGGTATTTAAGTATCCATGTCGAAACTATCTGGGAATAAAATAAAATAAAATGAAATAGAAAAAGAACTAGACTTCAAAATAAACTAAAAAGCCTAAAATAACCCGTTCATGTACAGATTACATTTTTATCACCTTTTGAAGTCGGTGCCAAACCACTCAATTATTACCATAAAAACAGATGCCACGAAGAATGAAGATTTTAATTATTACTATTTGGCTATAGAATACGAGTGTTTTTGTTCGATAAAGAAGTTTAAAAGGTGGTTCAAATGTAATCTGTACATGAACGGAAGTAATCTAAATAAAATACGTAATAAAGGGAATCACCGCCCGATCGGGGAGGTCTTGTTTGCATGCATCTCGCTTGAATTATCCTCTAACTCCAAACCGTTAAGGTGATATACCTTCCATCTCAGCTCAGCATTGAGACGATGATGGAACTTTAGAAAATATACGAAAGCCATTATTAGTGCCTGTAACATTTCAGGTTTTCCCTAGATTTCACTGGGATCCTGACTTGGCGATGATGGGACTACCTCGAGGGCATACTAATAGGAATACAACTAACAGTATTAACCTACCTATAATATTTAAAAAAATATCACCCAACTCCTAACCATTAAGGAGTTGTACCTTTCATCATCAACTCAACCGCAAATATCTGAATAACTGTATAGACATGAAAATCATTGCTAGTGCTTACAACATTTGAGGGTTGCCTTCGTTTTCCCTGGGATCCCATCATTAGATCCTGACATGGTGACAATGGGACCATCTCAGGTCCACAATTGTGGAGATATCGGTAGAAATACATAAAAAAATATATACAAACATATGTATATACGAAGTCGGTTAACTGGACAAGATGTTTCGAGTGGAGGTAGGTGCCCTTTTATTGACGGAGACACTGCCCCGTGCTCCAGATTTTTTTTAAATGTGAGTCTATTATTTAGGTTCTTTATGCGACCACACGAGACAGTTGGTTCAGGTGTAAATTTATTTTTGTCGAGAAACATCTGAAAAACATCTGGAAAAGTCGATATGATATTGATGTGAATACGATTCTATGCCTTCTCACTATTCCCTGATTATTTCAGCTGAAAACCATTCTGCGACAGGGTAAAAAAGAGATCCATACATAAGACTCTTATTGTTCTACTATTGCCTTTACATATTTTTTGCTGAGATGTCCATTTGTCTACTGTATCGATATAATCATTATTTACATAATTAATTATTTATCTATTACAGTTCAAAAGAGCAGTCAAATGTAGAGTACCTAGGTATAGTCTTATAAATACTACCTTTGAAATTTTCCTTAGGTACTCGTAAAAGTGAAAAATAAGAATAATGATGTATTATAGAATAGAAGGTCAGATAAATTTAGAAAGGTCTAAACAATTGTTGTATCAATCTTGAAAAATCTGAACAATTGTTACGACGGCAGGAAACTTCTTCTTCTCGCCCTCTTTCGAGCCGTATACATAGTGGCGGGATCAGCTTTCAGTACTTTACTTCTCCACTTCGCCCTGTTTTCGACGAAAATAATGCGTTAAAAACTCGCAGGTACCTAAGGAAATAAAACATGATTAGTGTTTTTACAGTCCTATACATAAATCAATACGAAATAAACCAAGTAGTGGAACGTTGTTGATGCATTTTTATTAGACGAGCATAGTAAAACCGGTTATAATATTTATAAGCATGTTTTACTAATGACAAAAGAGCCGGTTTTGGATTCCCTAGTTTTCATGAAGGTGTAGTCAATGTTTTTTGATTAGTACGTAGAAGGCGGCCGCAAAATCTATAAATCCCTTACTGTTTTTATACTGAAACAGAATAAAAACTTGATATTTAAGTAACATACCAAAAAGCCATTGAAATCCATTTAGCCCATATACAAACGAAAATAGAACATAATAGTACATTACATACCTAGGGCGGTGAATTGTAAATTTCTGAGATTGCAGGTGTTGTGGGGCGGCGGTTTTTTTTTAGAATAAAAATTAGCCTATGTCCTACATCCAGGGCAAGAGAACCGGAGCTGCCTCCATAGCAAATTTAACCTAAATTAGTCCAGCCGTTTTAGCGTGAAGAAGTAACAAACATACAAACACTGTGTATAATATTAGTGTGATACTTTTGTCATAATATTAGTGTGATACTTTTGTCATTGGCAATCGCAGTAAGTCTACTAAATTATAAAACCACTAGCACCTTCAAACTTCGTTAGCGCATAAAAAATAATGGGTTATACCTTTATTGCTTCTCCGTAGTCAGGTAAAACAAACAGACAGACGAACAAACAGATTAACGTATGCACAAATGGAAGGTGAGCAGACAGACAGACCGACATACAGATGGACAGACACTAGCAGATGGACGGACCGACAGGATGGACGGGCAGACAGTCAGACAGACCGCCAGACGGAAGGACAGACACACAGACCTGCAGTCGGACGGAAGTACAGACAGACAGCAGAGAAAGTAAATAGTCGCACCCTTTCTATGCCACCACTGTTACTGTCTCCCATCGGCCAAATATTTCGCGATGTGATTATTACCAATTATATTTGTGCATAACTAACCCAAATTAAATATGTGGTGTATGTAAACCTAACAAAATATATATAGCATATTCGAGATGTTATATCTAATAATAATAATAATTACACGTCTCCGCCCTTAGCCTTCCGCACCGGTGTTGCCCTTAGGCCTTTTTTTTTTTGTATCCATGTAAGCTTGCGGGTCCGAGGGACCCTTTGCACTGCTGGTGCCAGACGTGCTACTCCGCTTGGAGAAGCACCGGAACTTGGAGAAGCACCGGAAGGGCCCTTAGGCCACTCTATGTGTCGCTATTTATGGGGGCCCATCTAGCGGGAGGGCGAGTCATCGTCTACCGAGACGCGAGACACTTTTCCTGGTAGACGTCCAGCTGTCTCAAACAATAGCCCAATAGTTAGTCCATCGCATCTCATATACAATAGCCTAGTAATGTTTAGACTCCATACAACCACTATAGTTCTTGCATCTAGCGGGTGCTGTCTCTGTGTGCGTCCCATGACACAGGCAAGGGGAGCATCCGCATGGTGTACACCTTACATTTCATTAAATTGTCGAAAGGGCCTCTGCACGTTGGCGTCGGCTCCGTGCAGGCCTCCCAAAGGTCCGGGACAGTGGTGTCCCGGACCGGTGTGAATGGGAGTGACATACAAATAATAATAATAATAATAATTCGTTTAATATTCGTTCTAATGTGGCTATGCTTACCCTTCGGCATCTTGAAGGTATAAACAGTCTCGTATAAACCGCTTTTGATTGCGCTCCCATATTTTACAAAAAAATATAAAACACCCCGACATAACTACGAAATTAGGAATTCTTAGCTTCAATATTGGCTGAGATCTAGTCACTTGTTCCAATTAGAGCCGAATATTTTGAAAACTACTGGTCCAATTTCCACCAAACATAACTAAGAACCATCTCGACGGACAAGTTTTTCAATTAAAAAAACCGGCCAAGTGCGAGTCGGACTCGCGCACCGAGGGTTCCGTACAAACACTTTCCATCCCTAAGTGTTTAAGTTAAGTTTGCACCTGGTATGTATAGCGCCCCATATAAATTAGGTGCAAACTTGCAAAGTTAGGTATTAAAAAAAACTACTTACTAGATCTCGTTCAAAACAATTTTCGTTGGTAGTTTTTATAGTAATGTACATCATATGTTTTTTTTAGATTTTTCATTTTCTTATTTTAGAAGTTAGAGGGGGGGGGACCAACTTTTTTCCACTTTGGAAGCGTCTGTCACGCAAACTATTCGGTTTAGAAAAAAAATATTTTAGAAACCTCGATATCATTTTTGAAGACCTATCCATAGATACCCCACACGCATGTTTTTGATGAAAAAAAAAATTTTGAGTTTCAGTTCTAAGTATGGGGAGCCCCCAATATTTATTATTATTTTTTTATTTTTGCATCAAAATCTTAATGCAGTTCACAGAATACATCTACCTACCAAGTTTCAACAGTATAGCTCTTATAGTTTCGGAAAAAAATGGCTGTGACATACGGACGGACAGACGGACAGACAGACAGACAGACAGACAGACATGACGAATCTATAAGGGTTCCGTTTTTTGCCATTTGGCTACGGAACCCTAAAAACACACTCAAAATGGTCCATATGTTTGGAAGCTACTTTTCCACAGACAGACACACATATCTACAAGTTATACTTATAACACCGTTTTTTTCTCGTCGGCGCTTTTTTACCGCCAACTATCAAGTGCGAATCGGATTTGCGTATCGTGAGATTCGTGAATTCCGTACAATCAATGAAAGCACTGCATATTCCTGTAACAGAAAGATAAAAACTACTAAAGCGGCAAACTGAACTTTGCCTTTGCAATATTGATGTCTTACACATCAACAACAATATTATATGGTAAGGAATTAAGTTTATATATTTTATCATGAAGATAATAAACTTAATTTCTTGATACCGTATGGGCCAGACGGTCCGTTGGACTTATTTACGTTACTCTATGAAACGGCCAAGCCATACTTTTGAAGCCAAAGTGTAGCATTAGTAAACTCAGGGCTTAGGGGCTTGGCTTTTCGAGGGATCTGACAACATTTTTACAGCGAAAGCGTTATGAGCATGTGAGTCTTGGCCGCCAATTTTACATGAAATGTTTTTGTGGGATGTAACAATACATTTTCGGTTTTCGGACGTGCTTATTTACTTGTGCTACATGATGTTTCTTTTTGTCAAACTTCATGATTCTAGGTCAACGGGAAGTACTACCCTATTAGTTTTGATTCTCCTACCATCGTTATTAATCGCCTTCAAAGGATAGCATTCTTAAATCTCTGATATTCATTTCAACTTGATACCGCCACGTGTTCCTGACATCCTGTCACTATCTAATACAATAATAACAACACACACATTTTCTTATTGCCTGGTTTTGAAATAGAAATACGATTATTATCATATCAATTGTATATAATGAGGTTATAAGTTGATAGTTAAAATGTTTAAGGAAAAATATATTTTCTTCTTTTTAGAGCATTTAAATAAAAGCTTTTTTAATTTTCTTTTGCTTTTAATTTATTTTTTATTTTTTAGTTATCGCTGGCTAGGTCTCTCAATCTGTTCATAATTGTGCGTGACGAAACACAGTTCCGAGTTTGATTTTGGAGTTGTCCTACTCCTAGGCAGGTTGCAGCGCAATGCTGATGACGCCCATCTCGCCAAATTACACAAGTCAAACTTATTTCAGCTTGGAGCTCTCTTTTCAATTTACTCGCAATAAGCCCTTTCATTTGATACTCATATTGCAGAAGTGCATTAAAAATAACTATTCCTCTATCTTGGATGATCCGCCATATTGGATTTAGAATGACGTCACATTATTTTTCGGGTTACTCTCAACAAGCCCTTTCATTTGATACCCATATTGTAGAAATCCATTAAAAATATTTATGCTGCCATCTTGGATGGTCCGCCATATTGGATTTAAAATGATGTCACATACCATATCGTGCATTGTCAACCAAACTAAACGTGTATACAAAATTTCAGCTCAATCGGTTGAAGATATCTACTTCAAAATTGAGTTCAAATATTCCACCCGAACAAACATACATACATACATACATTGCAAGTTAAATAAAAGCTTTAAAAAATTGTCTAACTTGGCTAGCCTGCCGTTTAGGCCGCAATGATATACAACATCATACATACATACATATAGTCCTCCTCATCGATTTCGATGAAGGCGACCCCAAGCATACAAAACGTTATGGACTTCGCCTATTATGAGCTCTCATATGGCTGGCTAGACCAAACTTAGTTTTAAATACTCTCTTACACGTGTGACAGTAGAGCTGGCCTGACGAGTTGTACGTGTACGTGTTCTCTTTCTTTGGGAAGCTGGCGTTTTGTGTCTCATATTTTGAGGCGGTGTTCCTGTTCCTCAAACGACTTGATACGCTCAAAGATGGTGGATCGCCGAGATGACCTTTGAGCAGCAAGCTCCTCCCAGCGTGTAGGATCGATAGCGCAAGCGTTCAGATGTCGTTTGAGCACGTCCTTAAACCGCAGGTGCTGACCGCCGTGCTTCCGCTTACCTTCCGCCAACTCAGAGTAGAGTACAGCTTTAGGCAAGCGACAGTCGTCCTTTCGAAGGACGTGCCCACTCCATCTTAGCTGACGTTGCATTAGGAGAGCTTCCATGCCCAACATTTCGGAACGATACATGCATACATACATACATACATACATACATACATACATACATACATACATACATACATACATACATACATCACACACACGCACACACACACACACACACGCACGCACGCACGCACGCACGCACGCACGCACGCACGCACGCACGCACGCACGCACGCACGCACGCACGCACGCACACACACACACACACACACACACACACACACACACACACACACACACACACATAGGTACATAAGTGTGAACTTCCTTTTGAAGTCTGTTAATAAACACCGAAATAGGAATTTAGTTATCAGACCTTTGTATGGGACCGGCTTGAACATGCCTACTATCAACCAAAAAATAATTTACGAAATCGAGAGTTAAGTGCAAGTCGGACTCGCGCACCGAGGGTTCCGTACAAACACTTATCCTATATTAACTGGCCGGTTAAGGTTGCACCGCGTATGTATGGATTGGCGCCGCATACAAATGAGTTGCAAAGTTAACGCAACCGATCACGTTTTTTGTATGGGAGCCTCACTTAAATATAATTTTATTTTATTCTGTATTTAGTATTTGTTGTTATAGCGGCCACAGAAATACATCATCTGATAGACGGACGGACAGCTGGACAGACGGACAGATGGACAGACGGATGGACGGACAGACGGAGGGACGGAAGGACGGACGGACGGAGGGACGGACGGAGAGACGGACGGACGGAGGGACAGACGTACGGACAGATGGATGGACAGAAGGATGGACAGACGGACGGACAGACGGACGAACGGAAGTACGGACGGACGGACCGACGGACGGACGGATGGAGGGACGGACGGAGAGACGGACGGACGGAGGGACAGACGTACGGACAGATGGATGGACAGACGGATGGACAGACGGACGGACAGACGGACGAACGGAAGTACAGACGGACGGACCGACGGACGGACGGACGGACGGACGGACGGAATGGACAAATGAGGTGCAAAGTTAATGCAACCGATCACGTTTGTTGTATGGGAGCCTCACGTAACCATTTTTAATTTTATTCTGTACTAACGACCCGCCCCGGCTTCACACGGGCGCAATGATAATAGGTTATGCATGTATTATACATATAAACCTTCCTCTTAAATCACGCATCAAATCCGTTGCGTAGTTTTAAAGATCAAAACATACATAGGGACAGACAGACAGACAAACAGACAGACAGACAGGCGTACGGACGGACGGACAGCGGAGTCCCGTTTTTCACACTTTGTGTACGGAACCCTAAAAATACAATTGAGCTTGAAGAAACCCTGTTTGACCTTATGGTTGACTGGTAGAGAATGCCATTTGACTTTAAGTTCGAAATTTATACTGACTATTGTTTTGTGCAATAAGTTTAAATAAATGAAAATAAAAAGGAATTGAGAATCTCATTTTTGGAGTTAGCTAAAAATCTGTTAGGCGTGATGAACGTACGAAGACATAATTGTATACCTACTTACGTAGTCGGATTTAAAAAGTAGGTATCCTACAACCTACAATTATAATTATTATTATGTGGATATCCAGCTCCCCAATTACCAACAAGTCAATAGCAAATCGTTCAGGCGTTATGAAATAACATTTTTTTCATATCAGCAACCGTCAAGCTATATGTAGGAAGTACCTGTACTAACGTTTTACATATTTTTACAGATATCTTCGATGTATAGGAATTTCAAGTAAAAAATAATTGGTTTCTCACAATCTACTATTAGGAACCAATATTTTTTTGCCTCATAATAGTATAAAGTTCCAATAAGTAGCTGTTGGATTTTGCTATGAAATTGATTGCTCCTCCGTTACTGTAGTAAAATCTATAAAATAATAAAGTAAGCAATTATAGGAGTGTAAACAAATGAAGGTCAATGACATCATGTCGAAAGAGACAGATGTATACGGTGACATTTACGTCCTTTGTTCGACGATTGTCAAAGTCATTATACAAAATTCTAAAATAGAACATTCAAGAATTTCAGCATATGATTGATACGACAATGCTAAGATAACATGCAGGAATTGCAGGACATGATAGTATTTTTAGACTTATTTTAGGAACTTGAGTACGAAATATAATATGAATGCCTTTACTGTACTTTAGTCTTTACTACTATATACACAATGTTGAATAATTAATTTAGATGGCTATAGAAAATCACGTGTAATAAAATATAATATTAGGCCATTTATTAGGACAGAACTATTATAGCTCACTTAGGGTTTAATTTTTGTCTAGACAAACAGTAAATTACCCAAGAGATCATATGAGAACGTGTCATGTAACACAGTTTTAAATAAGTACGCTTGTTAGGAACAAACAACAATTTCATACTTACCTTTTTTTCCACTATAAAGAATAATCCGGCAGGTGCACTATAATTACCTAATTATTATTGTAAATTATGTTGCTCGATACAAACGTTTTCGAAAAAGAAACACGATACGAATCGAAAATAATGAACAAAACTATTAAATACAAATAGATACGACAGCAAATATATAAATGACGGAACAAAAATATTACTTTCTTTATCGCGCGGGCGAAATGTGACACAGGTATTTAACGGCATACAGCCAGGCACTTAAAACCTATTAAAAAATCAAAAATAATATTACTTCAGTGTCAAGAGTAATTTATGTTATAATATTTAAAATATCCACCACCTATCTTGATATAAAACCATCTCTTACACTAAATAACTACCGAAAATAGTTATAAAAGAATAGCGCCAGTCTATCATGTAAATATGTAACTACTGTGGTTTCGAAGAGGGACAATAGATGGCGTTGCAATCGAGACAGAGTTTTTCATAGTAAATACGTGTTTTTTAAATGCTCAAAATAATTTAATTTTTGGCTTTTTTGTGTCTTGAAATGTAATTACGCGGGAATAGCACGTATCAAATTATGTTATAAAACATATTTCAACTGAAATTGAAGCTTTTAAACTGGATATTTGACCCTATTTATGTTGTATGGGAATCTGATCGACTCGAATGACCTTAAGTATAAAATATTGATATGCTGTAAGCGAGAGATAACGCGGTGGCAGATAAACCGTGCGCGGTTTTCGCCCACCGTATATTATCTAATAAATCATAAGTTCCTTGTTTTAAATAAAAAAAAATGATTTCAATTACAAAGAGAATAAACTGTGAGACGTTTAAAAACTGAAAATAACAACGTGTTATGATTCTAAGATATTTTATTTACTGTAGCACCCGAATGCGGAGTCAACGAGATGGCCTCAACCTGCGCCAACGGCGGCTGTGGACCCCGGACTTGCTCGGAGGTCGGAAATCCAGTGAAGTGTGTTGGACCAGGAATATGCAATAAGGGGTGCGTTTGCCTACATTATTACGTGCGCAATGACAACGGAACTTGCGTCCCTCAAGGCGACTGTCCTGGTGAGTTGGTTTTGAAAATACAAATTTATTAACATGTGTTTCAAACTCTTGTTGAAATTAAACCTATCACCTACCTTCTGAATTAATTTATAAATTCAATATTTCACTTTATTTTTATATACCGGAGCTATGCTAACCTAATTCAATAAACCATACGTATACGAGTATAACAAACGCGAAGACCTTTTTCAACCGACTTCAAAAAAGGAAGTGCTCAATTTGGTTGTATTATTTGTTGTAGAAAAGTCTACCTTCATAGCTTTCATAGCAAAATGTAGAATCAATGATAGTCGTCTACCCATTTCTCTCGCAAGTTCCGCAACCATCATACGCCCGCTGGATGATCTTTCTTGCGAATATAATAACAATTTTTTTCTATAGCTAAACCCTGTGGAAAAAACCAGTATTGGGAGAAGTGTATCTTAGGCTGCTCCACACAATCCTGTGACGAGTTGGGCCGCCCTGCTCGCAGCTGCCCTGCGGAAATAGTGGGCCAGTGCCCAAGTGGCTGTAGATGCAAACCCAATTACTACAAGAATGCAGACAATGTGTGCATACCGAAAGACCAATGTCGTAAGTATTAAGATACTTTTACACTGTTGCTGTTTTTTTATTATTGATAGGGGGCGTTAGTCGGTTTTTTGAACATCATAAATTTACCATGCCTCGCCTTTATCACGACATTTGCTGTTCAAGCTGATATCTAGAAGGAGATGAATAGATAATTAAAACCGGGTTTTTTGCATGGAAATTTACTTATTACCGGTTAATTCCGGTAATAGCCACAGAAAATGTAACCGGGTGCATTTCCTATGTGTAAGCTGTATGAATCGTTATTTTTATTGAACGTCTATCAAAGTAGAATATATTTAGGTATCTCAATAAGAAAGAAAATGTCATTAGGTTAAAAAACAAACAGCGCATATCGCTAAACTAGAAATATACTAATCCCGCACCAATAGTGTTACTGTTTATGGTTGCCTTGTAGAGAATGCCTCTTGTCATTTAGTCCGCTATTTGCACCTACTCTACCTATCTCGGGTATATGTTAGTGTTAAGGGTATATACAAATAAGGCTATGGAAATATTTCACATTTCTTTGTTGAACAATGTACAATTATTATTTTATCGTAGCTCATACCTCACATAAAGTCATGAATGCAATATTTTTTTAATTATTCATTGTGGGGTGGGCTATGGGTTCTTAGTGTGGAACGTTAATAATTACTATAGAATATTTTTGTAAAGTTTGTAAATGTATTTAAACAGCAGTAACATGCAACGGTGATCCAAATGCTAAGCCTGGATGCGGTGTGAACTGCGGAAAGACCTGCTCCACATACAAGATCAAAAACCCAGTCTGTCCCGCTGTCTGTAAGGCTTTCGGCTGTGACTGCAATGATGGCTTCGTGTTTGACGCCAATCTTAATAAATGTGTTTTGCCAAAGGACTGCAGTAAGTATTTTTATAAGTATGATGACCCCTAGTGGTACAAAAGTCTCGACCCTAAGTTGTATTCGGGGCCGGGACCCCTATATTTGGTGCTCTTTAGTTTTTCGGCCGCTTCAGCAGCCGCACCCGCTCTGCTACATGTCCCGTGGAGGTGTGACAGCGCCAATGTGTCTACACAGGTGTCATGTCACACAAGCACACGTTTGTCTATAAAATAAAGGTAAACATTTTCAATTAATCACATTTTTTTCAGCACCCATATGCGGACCTAACGAAAGATTCGATTCTTGCGCCGGTTTTGGATGTCGTCTTTGGAACTGCAGTCAACTTGGACAGCCATTGCTTTGCATAGACCCGGCACCCGGCGGATGCAAAAACGGATGCACTTGCGTCAATGAATACCTGAGAGCTGACAATGGAACCTGCGTTCCACAAGATCAGTGCCCTACTGGTGCCAATGGTGGGTAAAATTTAGATGTTGAAGAAGCATTCCAATTATACATAGTTACTTATATGCGATTTTTAAGATGACTGAGAACCGGTTGGACAGCAGGTCTAAGACTATTGTCAATTATTCTCATCCAATCGGGCACTTCAAATTCGTCTCTTTAAAGTCATCACACCCAGTTAGTGAAAGTAGTTGTAAACAATTAAATACCTTCAGGCAAAAGCTGGATGAGAGTAGCCGAGGATCGCTTACAATGGCGTGCAGTTGGAGAGGCCTATGTCCAGCAGTGGACAAGAATAGGCTGATGATGATGATGATGATGATGATGATGACCTTCAGGTAGTTTTAAAGTTGTACAAACAAATGAACAATATTTTACATTTTAAAAGCGAGCGAGGGGCTATGTACGTGTAAACTAAAGGTTTAATAAATTAACTAAGTCGAACGTATTTTTTTTTTATGCAACAATAAGGTATTGTTATCATTAGTACACAATGGAACTAAAAGAGACCTGTTCAATTGGTGAAACGCATAATATGAAATTTTATATTTTTAATATTCATTGTATCAATATTCATCTTTTGTAGTGAGTAATTTATATTGTGTATTGTCAGGATGCAACGGTGATCCAAATGCCGAACCTGGATACGGCGTCAACTGCGGAAGGACCTGCTCCACTTACAAAATCAAAGATGTGGCTTGGCGCGCGATTTGTGCACTCAATAACACTGGCTGTGACTGTAAAAAAGGATACGTGTTTGACGACAATCTTCAGAAATGTGTTATGCCACAGGACTGCAGTAAGTATCAAATTTATATCTATTAGTATTTTCAGAGAAATTTGTGTCATACAAATTTCAATAAATCGGGTCGTAGGAACTTAGTGAACCAAACTTCATACTGAATTTGCTGACCTGTAACGGTACGTGAATTAGACACTGTGTCTTATACACATTTTTTAACAATGTCATCCATCCGATCATCAATCTCTGCTAGAGTGCGCTGGATAAGAGCAGTGCAGGACCGGTCGTGGTAGTGTTTTTTGGGGGATAATGTCCAACAGTGGGGGTCTTTTAGTTGATGAAGATGATATCAATGTTAGTAAAAAAGGAACTTAAATACAAATCTTTCATCCCATAATTCGGTGCGATTGACGTAGCGATCTGATAGCTCAGTTGGAAGAGCAATGCGCCGGAAACGCAGAGGTCGCAGGTTCAAATCCTGCTTAGATTGTAGTAGATCGTATTCAATTTTTCTTTCTTAATTTACCTTTCTGTCATAATTTATAAAAATAAAAATGTGGTATTTCCACATAAAAATATGAATCGATAAAAAGATTCTATACAAATACAAATTTGTAACTTTTGATTTGAATGAAACACTTTTTTTTTTAACACCTATATGCGGACGTAACGAAAGATTGAAAGGTTGATCTTATAATTTTGAACTAAACACAGAATCGATTTTTTTATAAATAATGACACAAAGGTAAATTAAGAAGGAAAAATTGAATGCGATCTACTACAATCGAAGCGGGGTTTGAACCCGCGACCTCTGAATTTCCGGCGCATTGCTCTCCCAACTGAATTTTTCTTTCTTAATTTACCTTTGTGTCATTATTTATATAAAAAAAAAAAAATGTGGTATTACCACATAAAAAATATAGAATCGATAAAAAGATTCTATACAAATATACAGAATCGATTGTTTCAGGTCCCATTTGCGGACTTAATGAAAGATTCGACAGTTGCGTCGGTTTTGGATGCGGTCGCAGAAACTGCAGTCAACTTGGACAGCCAGAGCTTTGCATCGATCCGGCACCAGGGTCTTGTAAAAATGGATGCACATGCGTCGACGGATACTTGAGAGCTGAGAATGGAACCTGCGTGCCACAAGACCAGTGCCCTGCGACTGGTGAGTAAAATTTATTTGGACACATTGGATACATGCTATATCAAGTTTGTATTTGCAAGTAAGATCCGTGCACATGAACGGAGTGTTAGAATCGCCGTCATCGGATACGACGACGAGGACTGTAAATATAAAAATATTTTCAGGATGTAACGGTGATCCAAATGCTAAGCCTGGATGCGGTGTCAACTGCGGAAAGACTTGCTCCACATACAAGATCAAGAACCCGGTCTGCCCTGCTATTTGTATGCTTAACGGCTGTGACTGCAAGGATGGCTTCGTGTTTGACGCCAATCTTAAGAAATGTGTTTTGCCAAAGGACTGCAGTAAGTATTTTTAGAGAAACTTGAGTCATAAAACATTCTATAAATCGAGTCGTATGAACTTGAGTCTTGAGAATTTGCTGATATATATGTCCCATAAAATGAAGTAAAATGAAGCCGTGCTAAGCGTAACGTCGTGTAGTACCGGTGCTAAGCGTAACGTCATCTTATGAATTAGCTAGTGTTATATATAAATTTTTAACAATGTCATCCATCCAATCATCAATCTCTGCAAGGTGGCTAGATTCCGCTAGACGAGGGCTGTCGTGGTGGCGTTTATTGGGGACATAATCTCCAACAGTGGCGGACTTTAGGTTGATGACGATAATATCAATGTTATTGAAAAAGGAACTTTTGTTTTGAATTAAACTCCTTTTTTTTAGCACCCATATGCGGACTTAACGAAAGATTCGATTCTTGCGCCGGTTTTGGATGTGGTCGTTGGAACTGCAGTCAACTCGGACAGCCAGTGCTCTGCAGAGACCCGGTACCTGGCGGTTGCAAAAACGGATGCACTTGCGTCAAAGGATACCTTAGAGCTAAAAATGGAACCTGTGTTCCAGAAGATCAGTGCCCTGGTGCCAATGGTGGGTAAAATGTTGATGTTTATCTTTGTAATTGAAGAAGCGTTCCAGTTATACAAGCGATTTTTAAGATGGCAGAGACCCGATCGGCCAGCTGGGGAAGACTGTCATTAATCATTCTCATACGACCGGGCAATTCGCAATTAGGGTTTGCAGAACCGGGATATTTTAGTATAGTAGTACCAAGTATATCGTCATCTAGTACAACCATTGGTTAGTTGGAGCTAGATAATTTAAAGATAAAATAAGATAAAGATTCATTTACGGTCAGAAAATGTGTACATTACATCATATTATGTTGTTCATAAGGTCCAACCGCTTGTCGATTCTGGGCGTACAATTTGTGTAAGATTGTCTTTAAGTATTTTTTATTTTATTTTGATGGCATAAAGATTTCCTAGGGTACATAACGTACAGAAAAACGCAGCGTGGAATTGCCACCCTTTAAAAAATGAACCGATAATCTTACGACGGTCATGGGAAGTTTGCTGTTGGATGAAAGTATCGCAGGACCGTTTAACATGGAGATGGACAGTAGATGGTGACGAATTATTTGCCCCCACATATTTCGTTCTCCTCTGTATAAGAATGTACTTCGTGTCGTCAGTTCGTCACTTGCAGAATCAAAATTTTCAGGTTGCGGTGGTGATCCAAATGCCCATCCAGGATGTGGCGTGAACTGCGGAAAGACCTGCGCCAAGAACCTAATCTGTCCCCGCATTTGTAAAGTTGGCGGATGTGACTGCAACGACGGATATGTGTATGACGCCAATCTTAATAAGTGCGTCCGACCAGAGGAATGCAGTAAGTAAAATGTTTAATTTTTTTTTTATACGTTACTACTTTTACTTATTAAACATCATGCGCCATTAGGCCCATCTGGCTTGTATTCTGTGTTCTTTTTTGTAATTTACACTTTCAAGTGGTGGGGGACCTTGCACCTGCACCCTGCGTGAAAAATTAGATTTTTAACTTTCTCATTTATATACCTTTTTTAACTATATTTATATAACTATAGATTAGGTGAAAAGGTATTTATTTCAACACAAAAAAGGAAGAATAAAGAAACAGCAAATAAAAACTTAAACTGAATACTACTAACAACTATAACTATAACATTTATTTATATTTTTTTTTTTTACAAAAAAGCTAAAATTAAAATAAACCGAAAATACTGGTAGCATTTCCTCGCTGAACAGTACGCTGATACGTACGTGCCTACGTGCGAGGAAGCTCTTCGGTCCCCAGTGGCCTCTGCTAGCCTCTTAGTGAGCTCCTTATGAAGGTTGCGGGTCCTTGGACCCCATGGGTCTCGACCTCAAGCGGTACAAAATTGTATTCGGGCCGGGACCCCTATATTCGGTGCTCTTTAGTTTTTCGGCCGCTTCAGCAGCCGCACCCGCTCTGCTACAAGTTCCGTGGAGATGGGGCAGCGCCAATGTGTCTACACAGGTGGCATGTCACACAAGCACAAGTTTGTCTATAAAATAAGGGTAAACATTTTCAACTAATCATATTTTTTTTCAGCACCCATATGCGGACCTAACGAAAGATTCGATTCTTGCGCCGGTTTTGGATGTGGTCGTTGGAACTGCAGTCAACTTGGACAGCCAGAGCTTTGCATAGACCCGGCACCCGGCGGATGCAAAAACGGATGCACTTGCGTCAATGGATACCTGAGAGCTGACAATGGAACCTGCGTTCCACAAGATCAGTGCCCTACTGGTGCCAATGGTGGGTAAAATTTAGATGTTGAAGAAGCATTCCAATTATACATAGTTACTTATATGCGATTTTTAAGATGACAGAGAACCGGGATCACCTCTAGTGGAATAAAAATTCTTGTCATGAATTTGATTGTCATAACTCATTTCGCATAATGGCATTTCTCATACATGTTATTTGACATAAATTGTTATTTGCATAACATTTTATACGTCATAACTGTTGTTTGGCAGGCTTTTCATAAGCATAATTTTAGTATGGCACAAAATTTCAAATCATATTATTGAATGTCATAATAATTGATATAACAAAGAAGAGCAACGCATAAATTATGGCTTTCATAACTAATGGCAATAGACATCATATAGTATAAGTTATATCACATGTACCAAATATGACATTTGAAATAATGATACAAAACTTACATGAGCAGAAAAACAAAAAGGAGGACGGGGAGGCGAAGCCCCCCCGTCTCCCAGTCAAACTACCAGGGGCTATTCATGTGTTGAAATGTGTTTTTTTTTTAATGAAACAATAAGGTATTGGTATCATTTATACACAATGGAAAAAAAAACCGGTACAATTGGAAACTTGAAACGCATATAATGAATGCGATATTTTCCATATCCATTATATCAATATTATTTTTTTGTAGTGGTTATTTATAATGTGTATAAAAAAATTCAGGATGCAACGGTGATCGAAATGCCAAGCCTGGATGCGGCGTCAACTGCGGAAGGACCTGCTCCACTTACAAACTCAAAAATGTGGCTTGTTCCACGATTTGTCAAATTAACGGTTGCGACTGTAAAGATGGCTACGTGTTTGACGACAATGTTAGGAAATGCGTTTTACCGGAGCAATGCAGTGAAGGTGAGTAATCTATGCATAAAACACAAACAGTTTCAATAATGCGCCTGTTTGTTATGGGCAACAAAGCCTAAGGAAATAAATAACGATCGTACAAGTCGAGTTATCAGGTTTGGCCATACATGGACTGAATCCTCTAAACATTTTGGTGAAAGATGTTGTTCTCGTTGAAGCCGGCTTTATAAGAAAAAAGTGATTATTTAGTTAGCCGATATGAGTGACCCACTACAGAGCCGGCAACGCACTTGTGACTCCTCTGGTGTTATCGCTTTTCATCGGGTGATACGTTTGCTCGTTTGCAGAGTATAATAGGCCTGTTGCCTCTTCCGGCCAATTGTTGAGAAACGTATCTAGATCTTCCCATCTTTCCAAGTCTCCACCTGCGGTGATCGTCTTATAGCACCCTCTTATTTTCAATATTAGCCTTGTACAGACCTTATTCAGCTTATTACAGCTATGTAAGGGCAGTATAAGGGCTTATACACCCCGTGTGCTACTTGGGTTAGAAGTGGAAGTATGCATGCAAAGAGCAGGTATCTCTGCAAGATCAAACTACGACCAAATAGATTTGTAAAACAACCTATGTTCTTAACAGTATCGTTAGGTACTATCGGTAGGTAATTTAACACGTCTCAAATAATATTCTAGTAGGCTGTGGCGGCGATCCAAACACCCATAAGGGTTGTGGAATCAACTGCGGAAACACATGCTCCACTTACCAGCTATCTCCCGAGCGAAAGCGTCTTATCTGCCCTCGTATCCCATGCAAACCAATCGGTTGCGATTGCAATACAGGCTATGTATTTGACGAGAATAAGAAGAAATGCGTCTTACCACAGGATTGCGGTAAGTACCTAAATATTCGATAAAATTATTTTATAAAGAAACTTATAAATTAATACCTGGTCAACAAAATACGGTTTACAGAATGTATTCAATGTAGACTGAATATCTTGGAGATGATGGCTTTTATTACCAGCAAACATGACTAAAAACCAACTCGGCAGACCTTTATTTTGAAAACTGCACTCAAACCGGTTTGTGCTTGGTAGCAACAATTCCACACAGATACACTCATAACTCGTTACAACGCCTCTCTTTTCGTCAATAGCTTAGTTTTTGTTCAGCAGTTTATTAATATCCTTAAGCAATCACTTGATATATAATGATAATGTGACAACAACGCGTTTGGGTGAATCATTTTGAAGCTTTCTACTGAAACATTTGTGCTAAATATTCGTGTGATGAGCTTGAATATTCCTGGGTCATCGATGTTTATGTATATATTACTTAGGTATAGGTATATCGTCATCTAGTACCATTGGTTAGTTGGAACTAGATTGATTAAAGATAAAATACGATAAAGATTAATTTATTGTCAGAAAATGTGTACATTATATCATATGTCGTTTATAAGGTCCAACAGCTTGCCCATTCTGGGCGTATAGTTTGTGTAAGACTGTCCTTAAGTATTTTTTATTTTATTTTGGTGGCATAAAGATTTCCGAGCGGAAATCACGTACTGAAAGACGCAGCGTGGAATTGCCACTCCTTACAAAGTGAACCGATAATCTTACGATGGTCATGGGAAGTTGTTGTTAAAGTATCGCAGGATCGTTTAACATGGAGATGGACAGCAAAGATGATGATGAATTATTTTCCCCCACATATTTTGTTCTCCTTTGTATAAGAATGTACTTCATGTCGTCAGTTTGTCACGTGCAGTATCAAAATTTTCAGGGTGCGGTGGTGATCCAAATGCCCATCCAGGATGTGGCGTGAACTGCGGAAAAACCTGCTCCACATACAAAACCATGAACCCAATCTGTCCCCGCATTTGTAAAGTTGGCGGATGTGACTGCAACGACGGATATGTGTATGACGCCAATCTTAATAAATGCATCATGCCAGAGGACTGCAGTAAGTACATTTACCTAATCAGCAAACACTTTTTCAACAGCATTTGTATCACAAAGTTAAAGTATTTGTTTGTTACTTTATTTATTTACTACTTTCTTTTTTACATGACTTACTATTTTATAGAAACAGCTGGGCCAGAACATTATGTATGATTGTAAACCTTGCTGGATTTCGACAGCCCGCTGGCGCCGTAATAACGTCATAACACTAGGTCCATAGATATTTCAGACGAGTTGTAATTGTAACCCATGACATGTTAGCCCTTTTTGTATAATGAGATAATTAATTATTATCCATTTACGTAAGTATTGTCCGAATAACACGAGTAGTTTTGTTTACACTTCGAATGACATTTTCAGCACCTATATGCGGCCTCAATGAGCAGTATGACAGTTGTACCAACGCTGGATGTGGTTACAAAAACTGCAGCCAAATTGGACAGCCACAACTATGCATCGACGTAATCGCGAGCTCCTGTATCAAGGGATGCTCTTGCGTTGACGGTTACTTAAGAGCTGAGAATGGAACTTGCATTCCAACAGAACAGTGCCCTGCAACTGGTGAGTATTGTCAAGACGGATACAATTCTGTCTATGAAGGTTGTATCAACAACCTTTGCAAAGTGCAATACAAACAATAGTTTCAGTAATTGGTTGACTCTTTGAAGTAGCACTAAACATGGCCAACATCAACTTTGTAAATGAAAGATACTCTTCATTTACTGGTACATGAGATTAGTTAGGTCTAAATTCGAGAAAGAAAATTTTGAACTTTGTAAGTGAGGACGTACTTGTGCTCCATAAAGAATGTTAAAAAAAACGAATGTTAGAATGTTAAATTCACTAATATATAACTCCCTGGGAGATACTTATGTTCCTAGCTCAGTGAATAAATAAATATAAATATTTTAATGTTTCTACCGTCGCTATGCATGATGATGTAGTGTGTGTCAATTTACAAGATCGATACGAGCCATTGAATTGAGTCTGAAATTTGACGTTGTAGGTTGTGGTGGTGATCCAAATGCCGAGAAAGGCTGCGGGTACAACTGCGGAAGGAAGTGCTCTACTTACAAAATCAAGAACAAGTCACTCCTCTGTCCTCGTATACAATGCAAACCTGACAAATGCGACTGCAAGGATGGATTTGTATTTGACGAGAATCTGAAGAAATGCGTGCGACCAGAGGAATGCAGTAAGTAAATTGTTTAAACAATTCTTATGTTTCATTTTTGTACGTTACTATCTTTATTTATTAGAAATCGTGAGCCATTAGGTCCATCTGACTGATAATCTGTGTGTACTTTTTTGTGATCTACACTTTAAAGTGTTGCGGGACTTTGCACCAAATGCCCTGTATAAAGATAAATTACATTTACAACTTTGTCGTTGTAAATGTGACCTTTGAAGACTACAGTCGAATAGCATACGAAACTTCAAGATCTCAAATTGAATCTATGTTCTCTTTATTTGTCGTAAATATTTTACTTTATTTTTTTTTCCTATACACTATGTGCTGAAATTTAGAAGGTATTTTTAAGCACTTGCTCGTTTTTATTATCTTAGCCCCAACATGCGGACTTAACGAACAGTATGGCGCTTGCATAAACGGAGGATGTGCTCAAAGAAACTGCAGCCAACTTGGACAACCACAATTATGTGTGGACGTGATCGAGAGTTCCTGTGTGAAGGGATGCGTTTGCGCCAATGGCTACTTGAGAGCTGATAATGGAACTTGCATCCCTCAAGACCAATGCCCTAAGCCTGGTAAGTGATATTGTACTAGATACAATTCGCACCACGAATGCGTCTCTAAACTTAGCCTTAATACTCCCACTGCGCTCATCAAATCTTTATTTAATAAATCACAAAAAAATATTGCTGCGTACAAGGATTGTCGAATTACTGCATTGAAAAAAACAATAGCCTGTATAGCTGCAGTATGATAAAACTTCTGGTCTGGACGTATTTCCTTTAGTTTTACTACGTAGATGGCTGTTTATAGATAATATCACTATATAATACCTTAAAAGAAGACTGGAAAAAGACCGGGCAATGTGAAAGGCAAAGATACGGAAGGCGGAACCTGGCACTGGACGAAATATAACGCTAGGATGATGATGAGAAATAGAATACGTCTGACTTGAATTCAGCATAGACAAATGTATCTTTTTTTAGCATCATGTCGTGGTGATCCAAATGCTGAGCCTGGATGCGGTGTTAACTGCGGAAGGACCTGCAAGACCTACAAGTCTAAACCTGTCGCTTGTCCTCTCGTTTGCGAAGTTGGTGGATGCGACTGCAAAGACGGCTATGTATTTGACGGTAACATCAAGAAATGCGTTTTGCCAAGTCAATGCAGTGATTCGAGTAAGTAACTCAACAAAATGCATATATTTTTACCACAATTTTACTTACCTACTAATTAACAACATCATTTTGTGTTATACAGGGTGACATGACTTTTTAGTCGTGAATGGTAGTGCCAGGTGGTGATGAGGAGGGTGACGCTGAGCAACTTTAAAAACGCTCCTAACTAAGAGTTAGTTGATACTTAATTGATAGTTAAGTATCAATTAAAAGTTAATTGATAGTTTTTTTTAAAGATTTCGTGGTTGTCCCCATTGTGAAAGTTGCTCAGCGTCAGTGTGCTTACTGTGGGACTATAACGATCTGTGCGTGTGTAAAGGTTGTCCGATATTTCAATATTTGTATTTATTATATAGTGTATGTTACTGATCTCAATATTACATTTTCAAAGAACTTTACTAACAATCTATGGATCATTGATCCGAAATATAAAATTATTTGACTTGATTAAATTCTAGCATACTTGTAGACGGGTGCGTCTCATTTCATAGAAAAACAATTAACATATTTTCATATGACCGAACATACGTTTGGTAGAATTTTCAGTTTGTATAACAACGTTTCATAGAATGTTTATTTCATATATCGTTATTTCGTAGAAGCACAATTGATAGAAAGTCATTTCTTATAACAATAATTTGATAGAATGCACGTTTAATATAATGCACTCTTCTTATAACAATAATTTCATAGAATGTACGTTTAATAGAATGTACTTTTCATAGAATGTACGTTTAATAGAATGTATTTTTCGTATAATGTACTTTCGATTCCATAAATTACAAAATTTGAACAAGCGAGCGAGCGAAGCGAGCGAGCAATACCTTTTAGAGCAGATCCGACGGGGCCGGGTTAGGTTAGAAGGTCAGGCGGGAGCGAAGCGTAGCGAGCTCCCGCCTGGCCTTCGAGGTTATTTTTTTTTTGCGTACCGAAAAAAGTTTTGCTTGTATTCATACATACTGTTTACATACAAGAACAAATCCACCCAACCACTTCCAGGAAAGTATTAAGTTCGGAGCTAAGGCGGAGTACTGGCAAAAAGTTGCGAATATTATAATTATTATTTACGTACCTTTCTATTAAGTGTGTATTATGTTATTTGTTTATTCTATTAAATGTTTATTGTATGAAATGTTCATTATATTAAGTATGTATTATGTTATTTGTTTATTCTATTAAATGTTTATTATATTAAATGTTCATTATATTAAGTGTTCATTATATTTAGTGTTTAAATACGAAACAAAAAATATATCAAGTGTTGTCATAAGAAATGAAAATATATGAACTGATTTTCTACGAAATGATAATTCTAACAATTGATCGATTCTATGTGTTGAAATTATATTATATGTTACTCGATGTGATGAACGTTATACCATTTGTTGTTCTATGAATTATTACACACCCCTTGTAGACATCAAAGCATATTTTTTCTCGTTCAGCCCCAAGCGACGACCAGTGCCCCGGACAAAACGAATTCTTCGACACCTGCATATCAGGCTGTGGCAACCAATCATGCGACTCCATCGGCAAGATCATCCACTGCCCCATCCAGACGACCGTGTGCAGAACTGGATGCAGGTGCAAACCTGAATTCTACAGAAACCCGAACAATGTATGCGTACCGGAAAGTGAATGCCGTAAGTTGAATAACTTGAATCCCTCCTCTTTTAGTCGATATCCTCAATACGTGGTCGTGGCCTCTCTGAATATTTTTTTCGTGGACTGTTTTGCGCCAGCTTACTCTATCCTGGGCTGCGTGGATGGCATCGTAAATTGAGATCGTAATTTGAATACATGTAACATGGTAGGTAATAATTCATAGATTTTCTATGTAAATAAAACAGGACACTATCATATCTTGGAGATACCCATAACATCATTCACGCGCGAAAGCTGCCAATTATAATTCATTGCTCTACCGTAGTCAGGTAAAAAGTATGGTACATAACCATGTTACTCCATAGTATACTGTTACCACGGGAGAAGTGGAGGTATTGTACTAATGGTCGTAGAAATCCATCAAATTTGCGTTATTAGACAACTTAAATACACATTTTATATCTACATACACGCAAGAACAAATTAAGTTGGTGACTTCCGAAAATAGCTGACTTCCCTTTTTTTGTTAAATATCTTCTTTGCCTTTGTGAAATGCCAGTAATTTCATTCGTACGGTTCCAAGAGGGTTTCAATCGTTTTTAACGAAAAAAATATCTTTTTCTTTCATTATATTCTTTGTTTATTCTTCTCTTACATTCAGCGAGGTTTATTTGAATACACATTACACATTATTATGCTACGTTTAATGTGTTTAATTAGCATTGCCCGAGGCTTGTTCAATGAAATTCGTCACCGAGCAAATGTTGTCACAGTTGTTTCAATATCAATATATCATCCTTTATTTTTTTATTAGTTGAGTGATTACAAGACAAGTAATTTTAAACGAGTTTTCGTTCGTGTTTCAATGTAATTATAATATTACCCAAGACTTTGGTAACCAAGTTCCTACTTCAAATTAATCTAGACCCAAAGAAAACAATATTATAGGTAGGTACTAGATGATGACACATAAAATAATAGTAAACATTCATGACCCAAAAACGAATATTCGAGGTTATTACATAAATATTTCTTTTCGGAATCGAAATCCAGCCAGCTTCATAGGCAGTTGTACTTAACCAAGGGCGCTAACCACGACGTATTGACTTAATTAGGGTTCGGATACCGATATTCGGTTCCAAAATGCCGCTATTCAATTTCGGGTTTTTGCTTATTACTTACACATTTTTATTCTTGCTTATACTTAACTCGTTTGAGCAAAAAAAGGCGATTGGTAGTAGAAAGATGACAACGACAGAAAATTTCAATATTTTTTAAGGGACAATCTTAAACAAACCAACCTTGTCCTTGTACTTTTTCAACGATGATATACATTATATAAATACATATATAGATAGCGTCCATGACCCAGGAACAAATATTCGAGTTCATCACACAAATGCTGGCACTGGAAGTAGGTAGCTGCACTACAAACTGCGTCAACCGCGTCGTCTGTAGTAATGAAATACCAGTATCCATTAACCTTGTTTCGACCATCTGTCATCTCTACTAAAATACTTATTAATACAACTTTTAAACTAAGCAAATCTGTTTTCATCAGCCGCGCCGCCTTGTCCCGATGGTGAGGTATACTCCCGCTGCCCAACCGTGAAATGCGAAGGCGACTACTGCCCGAAAACAAGGGATTCTCCTCTCACCTGCCCTGTAGGAATCGTATGCGACAAGCCTAGATGCGTCTGCGGCTTCAACAGCAAAAGGGACCTCAAGACCGGCAAATGCATCCGTATATCTGATTGTCGTGAGTATCTTCAGAAATAGAGTGTCTTTATCTTGTCTCATTAAGCAGGCTGATGCCTAACGTAAGCATGTTCCGCTTAGTGGAGTCCTTAAAACGTGACATTGACCTTCACTCTTCTCTTGGCAAAATCAACTTCGCATAACAGGGTTCATCTCGGCAAACGATTAGCAACCATACGATGCCTCAGCCATGGCAGTCTACGCTGTTTAAAGAGTCTACGCTGTTTAAGCTTTGCAGTACTCTCAAGTAGTGACCCTGTCTCGCCAAGTGATGTTTGAAAATGAAAGGAGAGTTGCTTTATTGATCCAACCATGAAACGACCCCATATTGTTTCAATCTTGTGGTCGTCACTGTCGCTCCCACGACAATCATATCAAACACTGCCACAAAAATGCTGTATAAAATCATCTGATCAAGATGGACTGTGATAATTTCTTGTCCGGTGTACTTCAAGTCAAAGATGAAGTGCATCTAAACTCATCGTTCGATGTCGATTGTCTTTCAATAATACTCTTAAAAATAGCTTTTGGATTCAAGAGATATCAGAGAGATTGAAATTTCCACCCAAAATTAAGCAAGCAGGCTTTGAAATCTTAGGATTTTTTAACGAATGGGCCAAAATATTTTGAACTTGTATGAAGCTTCTTAGGGTTTTTTTTTCAAGAAATGGCAACATTTTCTAATTTGGGCAAAACCGGTGGAAATCGAGTTCTGTGGACGCCACTGATTACATCGTTATAATTTATTTCCAGCACCATTCAAATGCGACGGGCCAAACGAAAGTTACCAGTCGTGTCCAGCAACGTGCCCAGGGGATAAATGCTCTGACTACATCTACAGCACCAAATGTCCGCCCTACAGGATCGGCATCGTCGTTCCTTGCCAGCCGCAATGTAAATGCAATAAGGGATACTACAGGAACTCTGATGGCATCTGCGTCTTAGGACCCAAGTGTGGTAAGTTTATTGATGTTCTGGCAGTAAAATAAACAGTCCAGAAGTATCTAGTGTGTCCAGTTAGTCGACAAGTACTCTGACTACATGTTCAGCACCCAATGCCGACCAAATGGACTCAGGGATACTATAGGAACTCTGAAGGCGTCTGTATCTTAGGACTCTGGTCTCTGGCTGGTGGGTTTGGTTTTTTGGTGTTTTGACAGTAAAGTACGGAGTTCAGGAGTAACATGTGCGTTCAGTAGGCAACAAATACTCTGATTACGTCTTCGGCACCCAATGCACACTCTTCAGGATTGGCATCGTTGTTCCTTGCTAGCCGGAATGCAAATGTAATCAAGCATACTATATGAACTCTGTAGGCGTCTGTATCTTAGGACCAGAGTGTGGTAAGTTTATTGGTGTCTTAAAAGTAAAAATAAGGAGATCATGAGTACCAGGTGCGGCCAGTACCTGTCCTATAGGCGATAAGAACTCTGACTACATGTACAGCACCCAATGCCCACCCTTCAGGATTAACATCACCGTTCCTTGCTAGCCGTAATGCAAATGGAAACAGGGAAATTATATGTAGGAACTCTGAAGGCGTCCATCTTAGGACCAGAGTGTGGTAAGTTTATTAATGTTTTGACGGTAAAATAAAGAGATCAAGATCAGGAGTACCAGGCGTATTCAGCAGGTGATGATTTGAATATATCTACAGAATCAAATGCCCGCTTTTCAGGATCGAAACATCGTCCGGTCCGAGTGTAGTGATTTTTTTTATCTAATCTTTATTGCACAAATGAAAAACAAATCGTACAGAAAGAATTTTGCATTTATTGATAATTTATTGGTAAAATAAGAACACTTCTATAAAGTACATTTTTAATGTTGAGTACTTAAGCATAAAATGTTTGAAGAAAACACAAAATAAACAACTGTAGTCACCCTAAACAACGCAATGACATCTTACGAGTACAGGAATATCATAAAGTGTAGGCAAACATTCATTTTTCAGGTCCTAAACAGAGCACGTCCCCTGTACCAATAGTGGAACCGATAACGGCCCCACCAGTCACGGATGTTCCAACGGTCACTATGGATGCCACTGCAGTCACTACGGATGCCCCAGCGGTCACCACAACCGCATCAGCGACCACCGGCGACAACAGCGCCGACGCTCAAGCTGGACTAGCCAAGCTGCTAGCCGGGGTCACGACATTCAATGGAAAATTCCTTTACGTAAGATTTTTTTGCTATACCACCGGATACTACAGATACCTCACCGACTACTACGGATGTAACAGCGATGACTACAACTCTCTCTCTTACTCTCTCCTAGCTATTACATACGTAATGGTGGTATCAACTTTCCTTATTTTGCTTCTCTACCTATCCTCGACATTGTCTTAGGAGATTCGACACTTAGTCATATCCTTTTGCACTCCATTTTTCCACCTCTCTTTGGGTCTGCCTCTGGATCTTCGACTGGGGATGGAAAATTGTAGTGCCAAGTTCCCGACGTGGTCGGATGGTCGTCGTTCTACGTGATACCATCGCAGCCTACTCTGTGCAGCTTCCGCACGTACAGTCAACCAATTTGATTTCCAGGCCGCTATAGAACCTTGTCACAATGACAATGATATGAGATCTCAAGCAGCTTTCATATTGGCGGTCACTGTGACAAGGTACGAAATGGCCTAGGAATCAAATAGGTTGACCTTGTTGCGGATTTTATCTAGCCTGGTTTACACATATACCTTAGTATCTTTATTTCGGAAACTTGGATGTACGTGTCTCTGAGTTTAAGCCCACGGCGTAGACCACAACAAGACTGGTTAAAAATGACATAGTAACAGTAATTTAAACAATGAACAGCCATCTCAATCGTTCAGTTATTTAACATTGTGTAACAGTACCTACACTGCTGTCATTTACTGAAACCCCACCATTAACTATGTATTGCTATTTGTAGGTAATAAAGAAAGTCTGAAATGTTATTGGATATTTTGATTAGATAAATGTATGTATTTTTGTCTTTGCATCATATCTAAACTGCTAAGTATATTCAATTATTTTCGGTACAGCTGTGCAAAATGTCATAACGGTGAAGTTTCGTAGAATCCATAACATCACAACTCAATCACAGACTCAATATCAATTTATGGCTGGAGCAATGCGTATATTTCGATTTAACTAATGGGTAGCTACGAGCGTTCCAACCGCTCTCAGTTGTCTGTCGCTTATGTTACAAAAGAGAGCCAAAGTAATCATAATATTTCAGTAAATTGAGATTGTTTCGCAAGCACAGTATATTTCCATTTATGAAATCGATTCGCTCATTGCGGTAATGTCGAGAAAATGCGACAGGAACCTATCTTGCCACGACTTCGTTTGTCGCGCGACTTAGCATCACCTGTCTTAATCGCACGGCACTGAAAGGAAAGTAACAAATAGTATTAGTCGCGCGACAGAGTCACGTGTCACAGTTATGCTAGAAGTTCTGAGAGCCTGTCATAGCCCGATTCTCTTTCCACTCTCCTCTTGCCCTAAGTCAGACTGATTCAGTCCAAGCGCCCAGTGCGCCCGCGTCACCTACCCTAAATTACTCTAGTGCAGTGGCACGGAGATAAACCCATTAGCGGGTTATACTCCCACACAAAGTTTGACTACTGGTAGTGAGGGCTAACCAGTCCTGATGTAGTTCAAGTCATACCTTAAATAAAAATGTTCTGAAAACGTTTGAGATGCTCGCAGAACTACACAATTATCAATTTCACAAACATACACGACACGTGAATTAGGTTTTAATTGTTAGATACAAAATAATATTGCGGTTACTCGATGGGACAATATGAAGGCTTAACATCTGGATGTAATGAGTAACATAATAACTGTAGAATGGCATGTTTGACGGTTGGGTAATATTGGGTTTATTGCATCACAATAAATTGTTGTGATTATGTACACAAATGTGCAGATGGTTTAAGTTGGTCACAGGGTGACAAAGATTAGGCTTGAGTGGTCACACCATAAACTCGCTAGTCAGATGATGCTTCGAACAATTACTGTCCAAATCATTTAGTCAAGTTTTTTATACCGTAGGCGGGAAAAAATATTAAATCACCAGCTTTGAATGTCCAGATACCTATACCGAAATTGGTTAAAAATTTGTCCAGCCGTTTCTGCGTGATGAGGGGACAAATAAATAAATATTAAGGGACAATCATACACAAATCAACCTAGTCCCAAACTAAGCAAAGCTTGTACTATGGGTACTAGACGACGATATACATAATATATAAATACATATATAGACAACATCCATGTCCCAAGAACAAATATTTGCCCCAAAGACAAAGGATATTATGAAAACCACCACCACCGGACTGGCATGGCGCCGCGTGCCCATACAAAACAAATGACGATCCTGAATCACGATATTAAGAAGTTTCCTGAAATCATGACCCCTCTCCATAGAAAACTGATTTTCAATAGAAATTTGGTAATCCATACTAATATTATAAATGCGAAAGTGTATCTGTCTGTCTGTCTATCTGTTACCTCTTCACGCTTAAACCGCTGAACTGATTTAGATGAGATTTAGATAGTTTCAGTCCCGGGGAAGGACATAGGAGACTTTTCATCCCAAATAAATGTAGTGTTCCCGTGGGATGAGCGGTAACACCGCGGGGCACAGCTAGTAGTGTATAAGTGTCACCGCCATTCCTATAACAGACGTCAACGGGAGCGGACAGGCCGTTCACAGTAAACCCGTTTCATCATCATCATCATCTCAGCCACAGGACGTCCACTGCTGAACATAGGCCTCCCCTTTGGACTTCCATATATACCGGTTGGAAGCGACCTGCATCCAGCGCCTTCCGGCGACCTTTATAAGGTCTTCTGTCCATCTTGTAGGTGGACGTCCCACGCTGCGCTTGCTGGTCCGAGGTCTCCACTCGAGCACTTTTCGGCCCCATCGGCCATCTGCTCTGCGTGCTATGTTGCCTGCCCATTGCCACTTCAACTTGCTAATCCGGTGAGCTATATCGGTCACTTTAGTTCGTCTACGGATTTCCTCATTTCTGATTCGATCACGCAGAGACACCCCGAGCATAGCCCTCTCCATTGCTCGTTGAGCGACTTTGAGCTTTAAGATGAGGCCGATGGTGAAAGACCACGTTTCGGTGCCGTAAGTCATCACTGGTAACACACATTGGTTGAAGACTTTCGTCTTGAGGCACTGAGGTATGTCGGACGAAAAGATATTGCGTGGGAAACTACGAACGCTGCCCAGCCGAGTTGGATTCGGCGGTTGACCTCTTTCTCGAGGTTGGACCTACCTAATTGGACCACTTTTCCTAGGTAGATGTATGAGTCAACAACTTCGAGTACCGAGTTTTCAACAGAGACTGGGATGGGCACAACCTTGGCATTTGACATGAGTTTCGTCTTGTCCATGTTCATTTTTAAGCCCACCCGTTGAGAAACTCGATTGAGGTCATCGAGCATCATGCTGAGTTCCTCCATCGACTTTGCCATGACTACGATGTCGTCGGCAAACCGAAGGTGAGTGATGTATTCGCCATTGATGTTGATGCCAAGTCCTTGCCATTCCAGGAGCTTGAAGGCGTCTTCCATAACGGCCGTAAACAGTTTCGGGGACACAACGTCCCCCTGTCTTACGCCTCTTCTCAATGAAATGGCCTTTGTGCTCTGCTCCTGAGCTCGGACCGACATGGTGGCGTTACTATACAAACACTTCAACACTTCAATGTACCGATAGTCAATATGGCATCGCTGAAGTGACTCGAGCACCGCCCATGTTTCCACCGAATCGAAGGCTTTCTCATAGTCCACAAACGCTAAGCATAATGGCAAGTTATACTCTTCAGTCTTCTGTATAACTTGCCGCAGCGTATGTATGTGGTCTATGGTACTATAGCTTCTTCGGAAACCGGCTTGTTCGGGAGGCTGGAAGTCATCAAGTCTATGTTCGAGACGGTTCGTGATGACCCTTGAAAACAACTCATAAACAAGGCTATCACCTTTCTTGAAGAACAGTACCACCTCGTCTCTATTCCATGCTTCAGGCGTTTTGCCCTCGGACAAGACGGAATTAAAGAGCTTCTGGAGGACCTTAAGTACCGGTGTTCCACCCGCTCTCAGAAGCTCTGCGGTGATTCCGTCTTCGCCCGGTGCCTTGTTGTTCTTAAGCTGCTTCAGGGCCATCCTAATCTCGTACAGACTGATGTCCGGGATGTCTTCGGTATAATGTCGGGACAGCTTGGCTCTTAGATCGCCTACCAAGCTGTCAACGGGCTTTGCGACTGAAGTGTATAACTGACCATAGAACCTCTCGATCTCGCCTAGAACCTCTGCTTTGGTCGACGCTATGCTGCCATCTTCCCGTTTCAGCTTGGTCAGCTGGCTTTGTCCAATAGACTTGTCCTTTGCGAACACTTTGGAGCCTTTGTTCTGCTCAATGGTCTCTTTAACACGGTTCGTATTAAAGAGCCGCAGATCATGTCGCAAGGACTTCGATATACGTCTATTAAGCTGCCTATATGACCTCGCGTCATCGGGAGACTGCAACTGTAGCGAGCGTCGTTCAGCCATGAGGTTTAAGGTTCGATCAGACAACCCCGAGACAAACCCGTTTACGTTGTTTTTATTGTATCTATTCCCGCCCTGAAACCCCGGACGTCACAAAACCGACCCGTTTGTAGGTACTAAGCGAATAATTAAATCCTCTATAAGCGAATAACGAAAAAGCTGGTGCTTCCCGTGTGGTCCCATTTCAATTTCGGCTAGTTCTGAAGTCTTAAATTTGCTTAAGTTGGAAGTCTACTTACGAATTTGTTGGCGTCCAAATCTGATAAAGCTATGCTTTGAACTTTAAAGTCGGTGTTTTTTTGTATTTTTTTGTTTAGTGTGCAATATGAATAATTCTAACTCGAGTATATTTATACTTTTACAGGATCGAATGAAAGCAGGCAAGGGTGAGAACATCATTGCATCTCCATACTCGGTGTTCACCCCTATGGCGCAACTGGCATTGTATACTGATGGAAACGCTTTAAAACAACTGACTACCGTATTGAATGTCCCAAGCAAAGACGTCGTAAGTATAATTTACATGACCTATTTTATATTGAAGTAGTTACACCGTTTTTTATAAAATTTATTCATTTGTAAGTAATAGCTTACATCTTGTAAACATATTTAATTGTTAAGACATTTTTGTGTTGTGAACAGAAGTACTAAGCAATTTTTCAATATTGTGTCTATTTATTACAAGCTTTCATTTTCTTGCAACTATGTTTGTAGGTAATGTTTGGGTGGAATCTTGTAACTCAATTTTGAAGCAGATAATCTTCAACGGATTGAGCTGAAATATTGCATACCTTTAAAACTAAGATGTCAATATAATAATATGGTACTATGGGGCTGGTCTGATGAAGGAGTCGGAAGGTGGCCCTAGTAACTCCGTAATAGATGAAAGTAATCTTACCGAGTTTGGGCTCTTTTGAATTGCATCAGTGAGCAATTGGTGGATGTTCAAAGACAAGTACAGTCGGCTGTAAAAGCTTGACACAAACATGTTTTTTTTTGACAGTAACATAATTTTGTAAATTTTATTTTGTAGTATTACGGTGAAACCAGACGAGCGTAATTTGAATCGCGTAATTTCGGTCGCGCCATACTTCACGACATGATCACGTCACACGACCAACGACAAAGTATGGCTAGACCGAAATTACGTGACTCAAATTACACTCGTTTAGCTTCACCCTTAGCAAACAAATGAGATTAAATCCTTAGAATCAAAATTAGCATGAGATTTTTTTTATCCATAGATCCGTGCTTCCTTTCCACTGTTGGCTTCATCCTTCGACGGTCAGACCAGCGTGAACTTCTCAATGGCCGCCAAAGTGTGCTCCAATCGAGATTACCCGCTCAGCGACGGTTTCAAGAAGGACTCTGTCGACATCATACACGCTGAGGCCGAGGAATATGACTTCAGTAAGCCTGCTGAAGCGGCTGATAGCATTAACAAATGGGTAAGTATCTAATTTTCTGACCGTTTCAGTTTGGCCTAAAATTCTTTCGTATGTTCGGATGTTCCGATGTCCAGATTTCCGGCTCTTCTCGCTTAGAGGTCGCATTTCTCAACCGATTGTCATGAAATTTTGTGGGTAGGTTTGTTAATTATATATTTTTTCTTGCAATTCAATTTTGGATTTTTTTCAAAATGGCGGAGATTGGTAAAAAATTACAAATTTCTAGCATTTTGAAACAAACTCGCGAGTGTTACAGCTCACATTTTATATACTGGACAAACTGAAAAAATACAGTTTGCTGCGAATTGAAATCGCCCACGAAGCCTCTCGTACATTGGTACGAGCCTAACAAGGGGTTTTCTAACCCGCGCCATATTGCGGATTTTAGTGGTACTAATTTATTTTACTGGCAACGATAAATTTTTTGTAACTAACGTTGAAAGTCAGTTACTGTCACTGATGTAAACAAAGAGGAAACAGGACTAAATATTCCGCAAATATCAAGTATTTTTTGCATACCTAATAAAGCCAAAACTATCCGCGGTGATGAAAGTCAAGTTTTTTCAATAGGATTTAGTATTTGTTTCGCTAGAAGAACGAAGGATTGAGCAGCATTCCGGTAAACAATGTTTTCAATTTGGTTATGACAAATCGATGTTTAATAATTCAAATATATTTTGACGTATGCACATTATTGCCATATGAAAGCCGTTTGTAGCGCCACTACACCTGGGCCGGACCGACGCTGGTTACATACCTACCTGTTCACGCTCACTACACTTGTCACTTGCTACCTTTTGTATTGAAACTGTACTGTCACTTTAACTTATACTCATTTAATCAATGGATTGACAGACCTTATATAAATCTTCTATTTAAAAACAACGATAGCGTGATTCAGCTTATTCAGCGAATGTAACACCGCCATCTAGCGGATAATTGAGTCCCTACGTTATTTGTATAGTCTCCTTACATTTTTGACTTTATTGACATTATTTGTTGTTTATATCTAGTCTGGCTCTGGTCCCTGCTCACGCCACACACGAATGGTTATGTTATGTATTTATTAGGTACTTTTGTAATTTCAGGTTGAAAGCAAAACTAATAATCGTATCAAGGATTTGATCAAAGCCAGTGATTTAAGTACTTTGACGCGCATTGTTCTGGTTAATGCTATTTACTTCAAGGTAAGTCTGGAAAAATGTATATCTTCTGGTTGCATAGTATGCTTGCAAGTTTTTATTTGCAGTATTTTTTGGCAATTTTGAACTAGGAAGCTTGGCTTGAAAATAATTGCATAGGTTTCATTAGTTAACAATCTTTAATATATTATTGCTGAAATCCAAGTTAAAACATTATCGGGAATATGCCATCAGAAACACTAGTCCAGTCCAATTTAAGCTTGGAAAAGATTTATCACGAGACTTAGTTATTAGAATAAAAAACTTTTCTGCCATTCTCGCATGCCCATTAGCTGGTTAGCCCTCACTACCAGTGAATCGGGATTTTTGTGGGAGCACATACTCACTAACGGGAATGTTTCCGTGACTATAGGAGTGACTGACAATATATTTTTGAAAACTTCAACGAAGGAGGAACAAATCTTCATCCAATAAACTTAATATTTTGCATTGACTTTAGGGTACATGGCTGACCTCATTTGACCCGAAAAACACTCAGGACGCCGATTTCTACTTGAGCGACGGAACTACAAAGAAGACAAAACTGATGTATCAAGAGTCTCAATTCAACTATGGAGAAGTTCCAGATCTAAATTTGACGGTAATATAAAAAATATCATCGTATTATATCAAAGTCCTCCTCTATTCACCGTCGGACAATCAGGAGAGGGGAGCGACTTCATCCTTATGTTGTCAGTTTACAGTGGTAAACTATTAGCACGACGCGATTTGCTTCATCATTTCTAATGCAAACTGATAAGGAATGGAACTGGCTCCCTTCGTGTGAGTTTCCTGAGAATTATAATTAAGCCTATAAGCCTGTCTCTTCAAGGTAAGAGTGAATAGGCTGTCGATGAACCGGCGAGCTACATCACCCCTACGGGATGATGCGTCACTTACCATCAGGTGATACTGGGGTTAATCGCCTGTCAGTTTGTGAATAAAAAATGTACATTTACTAGCGTACAGCCTCAACGGAGGCCACATACCAGAGTATACACTCCAATAATCACTTTTTCACAAAAAATAACGGACATCAACCGAAAAAATTGTATTTCCGAGAACAAGGAAACGAGTTACTATAATAATAGAACTAAAAAGCTGTCTTAACCTAATAACTAATATTTAAAGAATCATCCCCTCACTTTTAACTATTAAGGAGTTGTATCTTCCACCATCAGTTTCACATAATGAGATGATGAGACTACCAGAACACCAAAGATGCTAATACCTGAATTAATTACATGAAAAACATTTTTAGTGCTAACATGCATATTTGAGGGTCGCCTTCGATTTCCCTGGGATCCCATCATCAGATCCCGATATGGTGACATTGGGACCACCTAAGGAGTATACTCTTTTTAATTAAAAAATAATTCAGAGAAATCGCGTAACAAAAAAATGACATTCAGTCGACTTGGAACTTCCTCATTTTTTGAAGTCGGTTGAACAGTACGCATTTAAAAAAACGGACGCATATCTGTATCAAAATGTGTGTTTAAAATCCTAGGGTGTGGCATAAACATTTTAAACACATAACACAGTAGGAGCTCCAGGAGCGTAGAACTATGGAATCAAAGATTTCGTGTGATGGACGTACCTAACGTGTGTGTGATAGCTCAGTTGGGAGAGCACTTTGCCGGAAAATCAGGGTCACAGATTCGAGTCCTGCTTACATTGTGGTTGTCACCTTTGTGTCAATATTTATGAAACAGTAAAATTTTTGCTTACATACACACATGAGAACGGTACACATCGAACAATAATATACTGTAAACAACATAAACGGTATGTTGTATTTAGTTTAATTAACATAATTTACCTTATTTTAGGCCCTTGAAATGTTCTACAAAGGCAAGAACTTCAGCATGCTTTACGTATTGCCAAACGAGAAGGACGGCAATTTGAAAACGGCAGAGAGCATGCAAGACCCAGACAACTTCAACAAAATTCTAGATAGTCTGAGCAGCCAGAAAGTTAAAGTGTACATACCACCATTCGAAATTAACACAGAAACTGATCTGGCGGATATCCTTCAACAGGTAAGTTTGATTATATTCTTCTTCTACCTAGCGTTATCCGGGCTCTTGCCAGGGTTCACTTTCATCTTTTGTTAGCCCGTTTTCATGATTATATTGTTACACAATTTAAAATATGCACCTTATGCCCTTTGGTGATTCTGCGATCCATCGCAAGTCAGTCAAATCGAATTATTTGTATTAAGCCTTTAAGCGCCAAAGACAGAATCTCGTCAATGGAATGATGTATCCGATACGCCGTGACATCAATAAAGCCACTGTATTGTGGTAAATGCGGTGCCACAGACACCAAGTGTATTATTTATTATATGGCGTATTGTTTCTTGTGGTACAGACTTGGTGGAAAGGGTTAATTACAAAAGGGTGAAGACCAGGATTGAACTTAGTGTGTGACTCACATAATCGAAGTCCAAGACTGGATAGTGGTAGATGAGATACTGCCTGGCTTACGATAAGCCAAGCCCGTGAGGACTTGCACAAGCTAAAGATGCCTTCAATCTAGGGCAGGTTCATATAGACCCGAAAGACCTTCAATATGTACGAGATGTGGTGAGAGAGATATAATTAACACAACTGTTGTTTTAGGAGGGCGTCACCGACATATTTAAACCGAAAGGCTCCGGACTGTCAGGAATGTTAAAGAAACCAGAGGAGATCTACGTATCTAAGGCTATTCAGAAGGCTTTCATTAAAGTTGACGAGCAAGGATCCGAGGCAGCTGCAGCAAATGGTAATTTACATAGTTTTACAATTTGCCGTTAAAACTATCTTCGGGTGTATACTTCTCGGTCTCTCTTATGCGGTTAAGATTTGAACCTATCTGGTTTCAATCAAATCCGGGGGCTATTTTAAAAGACTTCGGACTAGAAAAATTAATTAAGCAATAATTATTGCCTTGTCCTACCGGTCTATATATTCGTCTATTATTCGTCGTGTTTATCGTATGATAGATTAATTGCTAAAGCATAGGTCACTCTCGCACTAATATTCCATGATCATGTCGAAAAATGACAGATGCTGTCCCTGGTATTTATCTGTTACCCAATAAACGCGATCGTCATTGATATGACTACCCGGCTGCCGTAGTAACTACACAAAATTAGGAAGAATTTTCAATTCTTGGATACTTCATCTATACTATTACAAAATTCCAGATTTGTATTGAATCTCTGTTTTTTATGGAGACAGGTAATGATTTCAGGAGAAATCTTAATAGCACAATGCAGGATCGTCTTTTGTTTTGTATGGGGGCGCGCTGCCCTGCCAGTCTGGCACCATCTGTTGGTCATAATTTCTTTGTCCTCTCATCACGCCGAAACGGCGGGACAAATTTCAACCAGTTTTGGTACAGGGATAGCCGTACAAGAAAAAATGATTATATGACGCTTTTTACCCACCTACGGTAAAGAAAAAAACACGCCAACGAAGTTGGGGGCACATCTTAGTAAATTGATAACATAACAAATTGGAGATCGCATTGGCAGCATGGTATTTAACATATTTTTTACAGGTGTCATCGTATCTACGAGATCCATGCCTTTGCCACCAGCGGACCCAATAGTGTTCAGGGCTGATCGTCCGTTCCTCTTTTACATAAGGGCCAAAGGCACGACCCTGTTCTGTGGGGCATTTGTCCAATAAGGTTGATAGGATTTAATAAAACTCGTTTTTTAATGCTTTCAAGCAAGAATCCCCAATAACTGAACACAAGTATATAATTATTGTAGGTACAATTCGCGGCCAGTTCTAAGGATGTAAGTGGACATACTTTGGAAAATAGTATTCCCTATAGACAAAATCTTTGGAAAATAGTATATCCTAAGGCAGTAAATAGTGCCTGCTTGGCTATATGACTTTTAGTTTTATCATATATGTTACTTTTCATAAGAAAAAGATCGTTTAGATATAACGCTCTCTTGGAAATAAGGGTGTATGACCTAAGAATGTCGCCCAAATAATGAAATGCGTGGCCGAATTTGAGGATTTTCAACCATAACCTATTTAGGCTGCCACTGTCTGTAAGATACTAATTGCCGATCTTTGAACTCGCATCAATAGTTAAAGGTTTATTAGGCCAAAAATACGTGATGACATTGTAAACAGATAAAGTAGTATTCAACAAAATATATTCATATAAACCGAAAATTTGGTTTTAAACATAATTGTGCACATGAACCGTGCATCTATAAAAGTAATTAGTCATTAAGAGGCCTTATTCCTTTTAAAATGCTGATTGTTTTAGACATTAATCTATGATCAAACATGTTTCTTAACATATTATTGATGTTACTACCTAGAACAGGGCAATTGGGATTTATTGGTAGATATTTGAAACCTACTCTTATTTTTGTTTCAAAAACTACTCGAAATTTAAAAAATTCACGCAGAAAATTATTTTTTAAAAATTTTTTCGACTGCACGCAATGGAAGCATGAAATAGCTATAAAGTATTATTCACTTCAATAAGTTAGTTGAAAATATAAATATATTTGTCATAATTTGAAAAAAAAAAAAATGTTTTAAAAGTAATAAGGCCTCTTAAACAAAAGTAATTTGAATATTTACAGGAATTGGTGGTGGAAGACGGAATACGCCTGGTATGCCAACACCACCCCCAAAAGTATTCAAAGCGGATCACCCCTTCCTCTTTTACATAAGAGTCAAAGATACCACCATGTTCTGTGGAGCATTTAATAAATAAGGTCGTTAAACGACTTTATAAGGCTTATCATTTTATGCTTTTAATCGAACATTGCCAATAAATTACTTATTTATAACCTGCTATTCGTATAGATGCATAATCATAATTTTATTATACAAAAAAAATTGGGCAAGTGCGAGCCCGACTCGCGCATGAAGGGTTCCGTACCTATACATATATATAATCTATAACAAGTTTGTTGTATGGGAGCCCCCCTTAAATATTTATTTTATTTTATTTTTAGTATTTGTTGTTATAGCAGCAATAGAAATAAATCATCTGTGAAAATTTCAACTGTCTAGCTATCACCGTTGTTGAGATACAGCCTGGTGACAGACGGACGGACGGACGGACCTTTGGGTACGGAACCCTAAAAAAATAATGTCAAATATGAACTAACTCGGAAAGGTCTAAAATTACGATAGGCCCTCATTTATCATAATGATAATGTGGTTATTGACATACTTTCTCACTTTTCAAAACGCAAAACGATTTTATAAATACGAACCTACTTTTTACTATAAGCGAAATAAATAACTAATATAGTTAAATATACATTGTATAAATCACGTTTTCGTCGTAAAAAGCGATAAAAAATACAAGGCTATAAAACGATACCTCCTACGTAATATTGGTACAAGGCATGTGCAAAATAGCGATTTTACAGGAAAGCTCTTCACAGGTTCGCTTCGTAACTTGTATGTCTGTCAATATAATTTAAGAAAATTTTGGATGTGTACTAAGGAAAATACATAACTCTTATGTACATTTTCTGAGAAAGTTGCAGATACACCTTGTATACGTGTATTTGACGTGTTGTAACTACCACTTTCTCCAGTAGGTATACGCCGCAACGTGTGTGAAAAAAATGTTTTTTTTTTTTTTTTTCAAAATCGTAAATTCTTATCAATAAAACATAATAGTTTACGTAAATGTAACATAATTATTTACTATTTATTTTATTATTGACGATTGTATTAGATGTATATCCTCGTCACCTGACACTGACGCAACTGCCAGTTACCATAAAATAACTGCCGCGTATGTATATTGGCGCTAGTGACTTGCCTATACAGACTTTTTAAAGGTACAGAATATAGGAAATTGGTGAAATTGGTGTATCCCCAAGTAGGATAAGATTATTGCACATTTCAACTGCTGATTGTGTAGGTATAAAAATGACAAATTGTGGGTAACAGTTACATATGCATGCTAGTGTTAAACATTTATACAGCGGTTGCAATGTTTACTTAAAACTGCATCTATCTTTGTGTATTATGAGTAAAGGTATGTGTGCGTGAGTATTAGGTGTATGAATGCGCATGTATGTAAGGAATGTATTTATTTGGTAGTTAGGTATGTACTTGTACAAGTGGCCAAGTGAAGTAGTGATCATTGCATTAGTTGTTCAGTTTCTTCGTAGTTTTTACTCTTTAACTATATCGTAATTTGTTTTTTACACTCCATATGTTTTGTTGTAAATTTTAGTTTTTCTGTTAATGCGATGTGATGCTAGACTAAATTGTCTTTTTGCAAAAGAAGTTCTACATAATAGTAGACAGCTTAATTACCGAATAAGGGTTTCATTTATTTATTACGCTAGTATTTGAATTAATGAGCTATAGTCTGGCTAATGAAATATTACTCTTTTAAAATAAAAATTTTGTTTATTACAAAAAAGAACAAGTATTTCAGTACAGTAAATAATACACAAATGTAGGTACAATTTGCATAACAAAAAAAAATAACACATGTTTAATAGTTAATGCACATTTTTGGTAATGGGTACCAGTCTCAGCATGTGCTAGGCTAGAACCCCAGCGCTGATTTTCAGACTGGCCCCTTTGACAGGGTTGGCGTAACACTACGCTACAAACACGAAAAGAAAATTAAATTAAATATTGAAATATATATACTTATTATAATTTTTTTGTGGTGTTGAAAATTGTCCAGTGTAGGTGAATTGTGTAGGTACGGATAGTTATGTATTTGTGTGTCTAGGTATATATGTGTATGTTGTGTGTGTTTTATATATAATCTGTATAAATGTATACTCATTTTGAATACGTTTTTTAAAATGATATATGTATGAATATACTTTAATTTATATTTTAATTTTAATGAGGTTTTATATTTGCTTTTGCGTTTTAAGAAGATGCATTCGTACCTACTAGTTTTTTAAATTTTTGTAAATGCATGGGTTCTCTTAACGGTGGCGGTAAGTCGTTCCATATCTTTGCAGCGGCAAATTTAAAACCTCCTCTGAACGATGCTGTTTTGTGTTTCGGAATTACAAGTAAACGCTCCCTGTGGCTTCTCAATGGTCTTTCGCGTGTGGTTTTTATCCATTTCAGCTCGTTAAAGAGATATTGCGGAGTTTCGAACTCGATCACTTTACGGACCGCGCTAGCCAGGTGCAGGTGCCTTCGGTTCGCCATGTTAAGTATCCCTTTATTATTCAAGTATGGAGTTATATGGGCTCGTCTAGGTATGTCATAACAAAAGCGAAAACAGGCATTTTGCACGCGCTGGATTGATTTTTTGGTCTTTTCCAGAAGTCTTGGGCCGTAAACTATATCTCCGTAGTTAAGTTGTGATAATACTAAGGATTCAACTAAAATTTCACGTACCTTTTCTCTCAGGTACTTTCTTATACCGTAAAGTGATTTTAGCCTGTAAAAGGCGTTTCTGATCTTCAGATTCACATGTTCTATATATATCGCATTTCTGCATCCAAGATTATACCAAGATTTTTCACTTTTTCTACACGAGAAACCGGTTCACGTCCTATGCTAACCTTAGGGTCTTGTCGAATGATTTCTGTGCATTGTAATCTGCTTCCCAAAACTATGAATTGCGATTTTGAGGGGTTTAATACCAAATTGTTCCTAACTGACCAATCAGATACTACATCCAGATCTTCATTTATTTCTGTTATCGCAAGGTCCATATCTGCTGGTGCGAAAGAGCGATACATTTGGGTATCGTCAGCGTATAGATGGACATGACAGTGTTTTAGATTTGTTACCAAATCTGCTGTGTAGAGAATGAACAGCAACGGACTCAAAATTGAACCTTGCGGTGTGCCGCGGCTAAGGTGTTTAGTGCTTGACTTGAGTATAGTTCCCCACGTTCTGTTTGGATTTCTACAAACTGTTGTCTAGAGTCAAGAAATGATTGAAACCATTTACAGGACTGTTCGGAAACTCCGTAGTATGCCATTTTCGCCAGTAGTAAGGTAGGATTTAGGCAATCAAAGGCACGTGAAAAATCTAGCAAAACAAGTACACAGTCCCCATACCTTTATCTGAGGCGGCTATAATGTCATTTGTTACCTTTAAGAGGGCAGTTCCGGTACCATGTTTACTGCGAAACCCAGATTGTGAGGCTGGCAGTAACTTGTAATCTTCTAGATGCTTTGATAGTTGCACGCAAGCAACTCTTTCCACTATTTTTGAAAGTAACGGGAGTATACTTATTGGGCGTAAATCTTTGTACTCTTCTGTCTTGTTTGATTTGGGTAAAGGCCTTACCTTGGCGACTTTCCAACTTTCAGGAAAGGTCGCAGACTGAAAAGAGGCGTTGATGATGTGAGTGATAATTGGCAAAGTAGTGTTAAGAGTGAGCCTGATCATTTCTATTGAAATACCATCATGGCCGCTTGCATTGGTACTTATCGAAGAAATTATTTCCAAAACTTGTTTTTCAGTGCATTCTTTTATATTAAAAATTTGGTCAGTAAGCTTTTTATGTACAAAATATGCCTTTGTACCACTATCAGTATCAGGCTTTCCCGGTAACTTCAAGAAGAACTCGTTTATTGCGTCCGGGTCGCATAGATGTTGTGGTATGTGAGCCTTATCAGTGTCACCCAGAACGGATGAATTTTTAAGGTTGTTCCACATTTGTGTTGGATGACGCTTATTGTTATTTACAAAAAATGTGAAATATGCAGTTTTTTCGCGTTCCAGAGCCCCATGAGTATAGTTACGTAGTTATTTATAATAGTCGCGATGAGATTGCATCTTTGTTCTGCGCGCTCTGTTCAGCGCGGAATCCCTCAGATTCATCATAGTTTTAATATTATCTGTGATCCATGGATACGATCGTATGTTTGCTGGGATGCGGCAAATTGGTGCGTGCCTATCGAAAAGCGCTATGAATAGCTCGTTGAACACTTCTACCTTTTCGTTTATGTCCTCCAGCTCCCGAATACTGTCCCAGGGGACACAGTCGAGATCCTCTCTAAACACGTCCTGATTAATCTTATTTAAAGACCGCCTGTAATGGTACTGAAGTATCTGATTCGGTTTGGATATACATAGTTCTGCGGCTATCAGAGCATGATCGCTAACTTTATGATTATGGTGTATGTGAAGTTTTTTGCATAGTTTAGGACTATCTGTAATAAAAAGGTCTAATAAAGATTCTGTATCATCTGTGATTCTAGTCGGTTCATTTACTAACTGTTCTAGGTGTCTTTGCTGAAAAAAGGTATGAAGTTGCAGGGCTTTCGATTTATTCATTGACATAGAGTTTACGTTAAAATCAGTGAGTAAAAAGGTGCTCCTACATGTCCCGCATATGTCCAAGGATTCGCTGAGGGCGTCAATAGCGGACTCCACCGACACAGACTCCGGCCTGTACGCCGTACCGACGGCTAACTTACCCATACCGCGTATCTGGACTTCTAACCACATCTGTTCTAAAGAGGATGCTGGATGCGGTTTAATTCTTGCTTGAATCCCTTTGCGTATATAAAAGCCTACTCCTCCACCTTTTTGTCCGCTTAGTCGAGGGTTACTTTTCAAAATATACCCTGGTATTGAGGGTACAAACTTTTCTTCACCCTCCCTTAACCATGTCTCATTTAGAGCCAGTACATCGGGTTTTACTTTGTCCATGATAACAATAAGTTCATCGCGTCCTGTATTTAGTGACCGTATATTCAATAAGGCTAAAATTAAACGATGTGACTTCTTACGGTGACATGAAGTAAACCAAAGAGTATGTAATCACTACGTTTTAAGAGACGGGAGTGCCATACAAAAAGCGTGAACTCGCATTAGTATGAAACGGGGGCGAAACATACTGCCAATATGAAGCCGCAAACAATATCAGTGTCAGTGTCAACTCATGACATAATGCCAACATCAAGAACAAAATAGGGATGTCACATGTTACACAAATTATCGAATTATCGATATCGATATCGGTATTTAAAAAAAATGGTTCAGGCGGGGTTCGCATTCGCACCCGCGTCTCCAACGGCTTTCCGGTAATTTAAATCATTAAATATTTCGCTTCAATGTAAACATTTGGTTTACTTTAGGTTACTGACTTCATAAAAAAACAATAGTGTGCAAATCATTATATTTCGTTCAAACTTTGCTTGGCTTGCTGATAAACATAGACGAAAAAAGCCGTTTCATCACTCCAGTCTGTGCTCCAGGTTGGAAGTTCTGCAACACAAATAATACAGGGTAAACAGAAAATTACAGAGTAAAAATGAATCTGTTTGTCCAGATGAAACCGTACCATTCATAGTCCATTGAAGATTTTTAGTAAAATATTTCTGTGACCATAATCTAACTCAAACTGGCATAAAAAGTAGTGAAAATAATGTCTTATCCTCTCATCTGAGACGGCTTTAACAGCTGTATTCAAGTGCACACTTTTGTATAAGTACACATACCAATAGGCTTTTGCTTGAAGAAAGATATTCCGTGTTTACCCAGGTATTTTTCACTTCAAATGAAAATTATCGATAAAACTTACATACAGCACTATTGTTTACATACGTATAAGGGTATGTATTATTTTACCCGAAATACCAAGTTTTCAATGAAACTTACGATTAACATGGTTATAACACGCAGTAATTAAGTATATTTTTTACTTACCGATCTTCGAACGGTGGAAATCTTGCCATGAATAGTCTTTTTTGACCGTCCATTCGACACGTTTTCATTCTGCATATTTCGCACTTTTTCCTTTTCAATCCACTCATTTTTGCAATTGTGATTGTCTTGTGTACCTTCTAGACGACCACTACACCCAAAGAATGCAAATTATTAGATTATTTGTGAAATTTGAATTATTTGAAAAGATCGCAGAACCTTGACAGAAGCCGACTACACAACAAAATAGAAACGTTATCTAACATGGCATGGCGGACAAAAATGGCGGCTGAAGTACAACCCGCCTAAATTCGATTGTCGCCAATTATCTAATGCTTTGTAGGTTTCAACGTTCTTTCAAACTTAGATAGGTAAAAAATTCACCCCTGTTTCATACAGCCGTTGTCGATCGTTTTTTACCTTGAGAGTTGCGCGAGGCTGAAGTAAACTGTAACTGTCTGTAGATATTCTAAATGATAGTCATATTATTTTGTTTCATGTAAGTAGAGTATAGATTATACCTCCTTGTCAAGCTGTTTTTGGGTAGCTATCTTGTAATTTAATTTGCATACCGTCCACGGTTAAACATGTAAACCTACCAATAATTGTATAAGACCTATGTATGTATAATGGTAATGTTTAGTACAAATAAATTATTATCTTATCTTATCTTATCAGAGATTTGGCAGGGAATTTAAAAAAATTGGATGGTCACACTTTGTGTAGTAGGAATTATAGTTTTGATACTAGAAATTATTTTTGATTTTCTTTGCATACGTAAGGTATCTAAGGAAATAAGTTAAAAATATATTGACGTGCAATCATAGTCAGTTCACATAACTTCTCTACTATGTACAATACAGTCAACGACAAACACATATGTTTACACTTTCTAACCATAAACAAGGCGAAAAATAAATGAAATGTAAATAAAACCTAGCTCGATAATTCCATAATGTTATTCCATCACCAAAAAAATTACATACCTAAGTAATATGCCAAATTTCAACTCAATCAGAAACCGCGAAGTTTATATTTATACTCGTCAAAACAAAATAGGGGCCACTAAGTATTTTAAGTTTTACGTGAAAATTATATTAAATGGATATACACATTAGTTCAAGAACTGTTAAACAAGGCATTCGTTTTTTTTTAGGCTAAAAGTCATTTAATTAATTAGTCATTTGTTTCAGTTATTTCAGTAAATATGAAATTAGTCTATTCGTAACGGAAAAACTCAACAGACACTTGTCGCAAACAATAACAAAAACTGACACTTGCTGTTATTTTTTTAATTCATTAATAACGGGTATGTCCCCCTCTCTTGTTCACACACACTCCTGAAGCCTAGAGTGCATCCTCTCGATCAAATTTCTGATGTTTTCTCCCGGGCACGTTTCAAAGCATCAATGAGCTCCTGCTGGTTGGAAACCTCTTGCGGATGCCCTCTAACCCATCGCTTTAATTGGTCTCAGAGATGTTCAATTGGGTTTAAATCTGGACTATACGCTGGCCATGGTTAGGACTTGAATACGGGAGTTTTCCAGAACAGTCGAAGTTTCCTGAGACGTGTTGACGGGCATTGTCTTGCATTAAGATGTACTCGGGGCCCACTCTTTGTGCGAACGGAATCACATGAGGCCTGATGACTTCGTTCACGTACCGTCGTGCTGCCACGGTACCCTGATTTAAGAAAACAAGCTCAGTTTTACCGTGTAAGTTCTGACTTTGTTAAACTTGGTTGGCAAAATAAATATTTCTTGAATTTCTATGACGACGATAACACGAATTATTTGATTGTTTTCAGCCTTAATAGTGGCTACTGCAGCGGCAATCAACCCGAATCCACTAGAGGAGATCATATTTAGATGTGATCGTAGCTTCTTGTACTATATCCTCTGTAATAGAACTGTTCTCTTCTGTGGATCAGTCGTTATTCCCAACTGAGGTGATTTGAAATGCAATCAAGTGTAATTTTTCATTTAACATAAAAGACGGTCCATAATTAATTTATCCAGTATTGACTTCATTCTCATCTGTTTTAACGTGTTGTGTATAATTTAATCGTTCCCAAGGAAATTACAATTATTTGTGATCGTAGCTTTTTGTACTAAGTATATGTATTTATTTATTATTTATTTATACACGGTCTATAATAATTTTATCTAACATTCATTCTCATCTGCTTTAACGCGTTGTGTATTTATCTTTCCAAGGAAATTATAATTATTTTTGGTCGTAGCTTCTTGTACTCTGTAGTGGATTCTATTCTATGGATCAGTCGTCAACTGAGGTGAATTTAAATGCAATCAAGTGGAGTTATTAATGTCAAAGAAATCATATTTAGATTTTCCTTTTTTTATTACTCTATGAATTCGTCGTTAATTGCAATCCAGTGTAATCGTTCATTTGGTGACATGACACGCGGTTCATAATTATTTAGTTAATGTTTAAATATTTATTTTTATGTGTTTTTACATTTTGTGTATTTAAAAACAGCACCAATCGACCCAGTGGTTCTCAAAGGAATCATATAATTTACATGTTATGTACCTATATCCTATATAAAGGAACTGGGATTTCAAATGCAATCAAGTGTATTTGTCCTTTAAATGACAATTTGTGGAAGTGACACAAGGTTCATAATTATTTTTTGTTAATGTTCGATTTTTGTTGACTGTTCTTTTTTGCGTGTTTTCTATCAAATTGGATTTGATTTTGATAATTACCGCGAGTTGGTTCGAAACTTTTTTATCATCAGCATCAAAATTCAAGATTGTATTTATAAATTAATATCAGGCCTATCTAGCATATCCATTAAACGAAAAAAAGTAGGAAAAAATTACTTACGTTTGTTTTATACTTGGAATTTATTAACATTTTAAGTTCCCGACTCGTCATCGCAATCTATTAATAGATCTTAAAGCCTCTTTTGGAGTTCACAATTACATTTTAAGTATTTACAGTCTTTGTACCCAATAGCACGAAATAGCATCACACGCAATAAAAACAAATAATTGATAAGTACACCTAAATAAGTGCATGCACATCTTAATGAAAATTTCATGTTATGTTTAAAAAAGATAACCTGTCGACTTCCTTTATTGTTGACAAGCATCTTACTGAGAGGAATTTTAGTGTTATATTTTTTTATTTACCACATTGGTCAACGATCAACACTATTTTTCATAAGTTATGAGGTAAAGAAGTATTAAGAAGATATCAAATTTACACTATTCATTATTTACAGCAATAATAGTGGAAACAGATGCTTTTGAACCGGACCCTCCCATATTTACATGTGACCAAAGCTTCTTGTACTATATCCTCTATAAGGAAACAGTACTATTCTGTGGATCAGTCGTAAATCCCAACTGAGGTGATTTAAAGTGAAATCAAGTGTATTCGATTATTTAATCGCGACTGGTAGACATGCGATGTGGTTCATATTAATTTTGTTCATATTTGAATGTTCTTTCGCGCTTTTGAATGTGTGTGTAAACTTTGGGAGATGGGAGTGGTATTGCAAATTAGTTAGAAACCAAAAAGTTCATTTTAATCCCTCTGTGAATTAAAACGGTTCCAAACAGTCTGATTATAAATAAAAATAGTCTATGAAAAAAATAGTACACCCAGGTATACTTTATAGGAAATTAATTTCTACCTCAGTCTTTTCCTATAACAAACAAACAAAAAACATCAACAATATTTGATTTATAATTTATAGAAATATATCTCGATTTCATACTCGTAATTAAAATAAACTTTCTATGGCCGCAATATACCACCCAAACCCAAAGCATAGTGCACCAAAGAGTATGTAATCACTACGTTTTAAGAGACGGGAGTGCCATACAAAAAGCGTGAACTCGCATTAGTATGAAACGGGGGCGAAACATACTGCCAATATGAAGCCGCAAACAATATCAGTGTCAGTGTCAACTCATGACATAATGCCAACATCAAGAACAAAATAGGGATGTCACATGTTACACAAATTATCGAATTATCGATATCGATATCGGTATTTAAAAAAAATGGTTCAGGCGGGGTTCGCATTCGCACCCGCGTCTCCAACGGCTTTCCGGTAATTTAAATCATTAAATATTTCGCTTCAATGTAAACATTTGGTTTACTTTAGGTTACTGACTTCATAAAAAAAAACAATAGTGTGCAAATCATTATATTTCGTTCAAACTTTGCTTGGCTTGCTGATAAACATAGACGAAAAAAGCCGTTTCATCACTCCAGTCTGTGCTCCAGGTTGGAAGTTCTGCAACACAAATAATACAGGGTAAACAGAAAATTACAGAGTAAAAATGAATCTGTTTGTCCAGATGAAACCGTACCATTCATAGTCCATTGAAGATTTTTAGTAAAATATTTCTGTGACCATAATCTAACTCAAACTGGCATAAAAAGTAGTGAAAATAATGTCTTATCCTCTCATCTGAGACGGCTTTAACAGCTGTATTCAAGTGCACACTTTTGTATAAGTACACATACCAATAGGCTTTTGCTTGAAGAAAGATATTCCGTGTTTACCCAGGTATTTTTCACTTCAAATGAAAATTATCGATAAAACTTACATACAGCACTATTGTTTACATACGTATAAGGGTATGTATTATTTTACCCGAAATACCAAGTTTTCAATGAAACTTACGATTAACATGGTTATAACACGCAGTAATTAAGTATATTTTTTACTTACCGATCTTCGAACGGTGGAAATCTTGCCATGAATAGTCTTTTTTGACCGTCCATTCGACACGTTTTCATTCTGCATATTTCGCACTTTTTCCTTTTCAATCCACTCATTTTTGCAATTGTGATTGTCTTGTGTACCTTCTAGACGACCACTACACCCAAAGAATGCAAATTATTAGATTATTTGTGAAATTTGAATTATTTGAAAAGATCGCAGAACCTTGACAGAAGTCGACTACACAACAAAATAGAAACGTCATCTAACATGGCATGGCGGACAAAAATGGCGGCTGAAGTACAACCCGCCTAAATTCGATTGTCGCCAATTATTTAATGCTTTGTAGGTTTCAACGTTCTTTCAAACTTAGATAGGTAAAAAATTCACCCCCGTTTCATACAGCCGTTGTCGATCGTTTTTTACCTTGAGAGTTGCGCGAGGCTGTAGTGCACAAACAAAACCACACATAAAAACTACAATTTAAATTTACAATTTGAATTATTTTTCTTTATTGTGTGACTGCTACAATTCCACTGCATTCCCTATGTTATGTATGTCTGCAAGTCCTTAAAAAAAACCACGTGACAAGGTATTAATTCAAAAATAAATATTTATTGATTTGCAACCGATATGTGACATATGGTCTGGGTCTGCCAGGGTTTTATTTAGATTTAGACATAAGAGTCAAAGATACCACCATATTCTGTGGAGCATTTAATAAATAATAAGGTCTAGAAAGTGCTTTATAAGGCTAAACCGTGATGCTTTTGCTCAAAAACTAATAAATAATAAATTACTAATTTAATTTTTGTCGAATTTTTGTAATATTGCGCTGATACTAACTACCTATTAAGTAAAAGAAATCCATAGGCTTAATAATAAAGATTTATTATGATACTGATAATGTGGTTTATGACACATTTTACTAAACGCTTGTCAACTATCTGGCAAATGTAAACCTAATACTAGCAAAGAAACATAATTATGATCTATAGCTACTTTGGTAGTAGGTAGTGCTAAAATATGTTTTTAGAGAAACCGACATATACATAAATAACTGTCATAAACTTATAACTTATTAATACACATACAAATTAAAACCGGAAAATGCGTTAATTATCCAAGCATCTTTGAATATTAGTTTATTTACGGAATGCAGTGCAGGTTGTCTAGCTTAACCTGGTAAACATTTTATACTTTTAAATTCGCTTTCGGTTCACTGACGCACATATAAATAGTAATAGGTAACAAAGAAATATAGAATCGACTCGAGACAAAGACATATTTCGATAACATAACCAATACCAAAGGTCACTCAAATAATAAGTAGAGTAACTGGTTTGAAGTAATTGATAGATTTAAGTGTTAATGTTTTGTATAAAATAAGATGAATAATGTTATTCCGCAAAAAAGGCAATTGCATAATAACCATCAGATGCTGAAGATGTTGACGGTTCTGCATTCAACTCTCGGGTGAACGCTGCGTTGTACCAATGATTTCTCATTTCAATGATAGCCATACTAATTTATTCATTGTTTTCAGCCTTCATAGTAGGGGCTACAGCATCAATCAACCCAGTTGTTCCCAAGGAAATTATATTTAGATGTGACCGTAGCTTCTTGTACTATATTCTCTATAAAGGAACTGTTCTCTTCTGTGGTACAGTCGTTAATCCCAAATAAGGTGATTTACAAATGCAATTAAGTGTATTTATTCAATTAAAATATAGATGGTGTCCATGACATTAGATGGTTTATATATGTAATATTAATAATTATAATTCATATTTGAATGTTCATTGTTGGTGTCAGGTGTTGTGTTTTTTATTGTGCGTGGTTGTGATAATGCAAATTGGTTCTAAAATAATTGACATAATATTCTGATAATGCAGTTTAGCTCCATGATGTTTTTTTTTATACGGTTTAATTCCAAACACCACACCATAATAAAATCGTAATATATTTTTTTTACAACAGGAAGATGAATTTATACTTTATTTTGGTAGGCAAACACTCGAAGTCGGCGAGTCATATCGCTAAAGTGAGAATGACAGACGCCAGCAATAAGTTTAACTAATTTTGACTCATTGACCAAATTTTTATATATTTAACTTTTAAATCTCGTTAAATTGTTAGTAAGTACACTTATTTATTTGGCTTGGTAACAAAACGTAAATTAGGAGATTAATTAATAATCCTACTTATAACTAAGGTGTACTTAATTTCCAGCGCTGCCTGACTGCCTGAATTGTCGGCCAAACTTGTTTAATCAATTTAAAATGATAATACGTTGCTGTACCAAGTCGGTTCACACACATTATTTTATTGTTTTCAGCTGTAATAATCAGGGCTACAGCAGTTTTCCATCCGGTACCTCCTAAAGAAATCATATTCAGATGTGATCGTAGCTTCTGGTTCTATATTCTCTATAAAGGAACTGTACTATTCGGCGGTTCAGTCGTTAACCCCAATTAAGGTGACTCAATGTACAACGCTATTGTACAATTGTATTGAAACTGAATTGTCAATCAATGTGTGGAGCGCCCTTCAATCATGCTTTGTTAGTTCATGTCGGAAAGTTGATGCTTTTTTTTAAATAACCTGCGTAATATATTATTATCTGGCAATTTCTTTGCTAGTCTCGTATAGATACTGGTTGATATTAGATACCTATGTAAAAAATAAATAAATATAAAAGAGTTATGTTTCAAATGATTAGTGTCAAAATCTGGTAATTTTAAGTGGGCGATACTGATAATACTGATGATTGCGAAAAGCGACGAGTAACTAAAAACAGATTATAATGAATAGATGGTGTGTTTAAAAAAAATAACAACATACGCGTTTGAATCGTTCTAATGTTTTTAAGGCAGCTGTAAGTGATAAATTTTCACGGAGTTTTTGACCATCTCCCAACAGACCGATTAAAACCAAAGTTACTTACTTTCAATATCGTCTCAAATTTATAAGACTGTGTGTTGTAGATAACCACCATAAAAAAAAAAAATACTGACACGCAAAAAAAAACTATATTGTTGAACCTGCTCACGAAATTTCATGAGAATCAGAGATTTTTTGACCAAGTTGAAACGGAGACGTTTCTCTCGTTCGATCATAAATTATGCGATGAAAATAAATCCCGAGATGCTACACCATAAAAAACTAAAAAAAAGCCTTAATTTCACACCAAAATAAATTACAACATAAAAAGAAAAAATAATAACTTTGTTTAATAAATGTTTGTTTTTAAGGCAGTTTTCGTAACTTCGTCCTGTCGGTCGCAGCGTCTTGTCATGAATTTAATTTACTTAGTCAAACCATCTCGTTTGTGGTCGGCCCACTTTTTACACATTATATCGTACTTAAAGCCTGAACAGAAATATATGAGGATGCACCATATTGCGGAATTTCACTGGAACTAATTTCTTACACTGGCAATGATTTTATGATGGTTTGTCAACAATATCCATGTCATTCGTAGTGGTTTCTTTAAAAGACAAATAGGACTTGCGGTTCGTGTCTTAAGATGGCCGCATGCGTTTAAGTTTCGTGGTTCATTATTTATTCATTTTAGTTGTTCAATGTGTAGTACTGATAGCGTATTGTGCAGTGATCTAACGTATGAGTGAATAGCTAATGAAGAATTCAACTTGAAGCGTTCATAGCCCTTCCTGAGTCAAGGCCCGATAGTCCGCGTGGTTTTTTGTAAATCGCTATCACTTTACAAAAAGCACGGTTTTTTCAACACCGTACAACGTGGTATCAATCCTCTATCTAGTCGCCTAGTGCGATTGGCAACGAGACATTGGCAGTAATGGTCGCTTAACTGTGACCGGTTGCCATTTTTAAAAAAAATAGTAGTAAAAGACAAATATTTAAAATTATCCAAAGAAAATGCCGAAAACCATTCATATAGCCGTGAACGTAAGATTATAAATAAAGTGTACACGTGTTTACTATACGAAAAACAGTTAGGAAAAGAGTGCATTCCATTAAATGATATTCAGAGGTTAACATAGTGGAACTGACAGGTACTTAAACTATAAACTAATGTCATTATAGTGGGTTGCGATTGGTTGCAAAATTGTTGCCATATAAATCTTATAAATAGCGCCCTCTTGACAATCCTCATATATTTCTGGTCAGGCTTTAAATGGAATTAAATTTATATTCTTCTTTCCAGCGGTAATTGTAAAGACGTTCGCTTCCATCCAACCGGCTAGACAGATAATATTCAGAGCTGACCACAGTTTCCTTTACTACATACTCGTAAACGGCAGTCCAGTATTTTGCGGGTCGTTGGTTAATCCTTATTAGAAGGTGATTTTTATATAGCACTAGACGTACCCGCGGCTTCGCTCGCGTAAATCAAATGTACTTCCTATTTGTAACACTTGAATATGTAATTTTGGGGTAGGGGTCGGGTTGCATCATACTTATCATTACGCATAACTGTAAATAGTCATACATTTATGCGCATAACGTTTTTAATCATAATGTTTAAGAACATACTGTGTAATGGGCATACAGTTGATGCGCATGAAATGATTTAAGCATACTTTGTCATGGTCATACATTGATTACTCATAGAACAATGCAACCATACTTTATAAACGCATACATTGCAAAACGCATAGTCAAGTCGGTTCTGACCAAGTCGGGTTTCAGGTCATAAAAAAAACCTAAACCTAACCCAACCAAGTTGGATCTAGCCAAGTCGGATTTCAGGTCATAAAAAAATAACCTAAACCTAACCCAACCAAGTCGGATCTAGCAAGTCGGGTTTCAGGTCATAAAAAACATAACCTAAACCTAACCCAACAAAGTCTGATCTAGCCAAGTCGGGTTTCAGGTCATAAAAAAACAAATAACCTAAACCTAACCCAACCAAGTCGGATCTAGCCAAGTCGAGTATCAGGTCATAAAAAAAAATAACCTAAACCTAACCCAAGCAAGTCGGATCTAGCCAAGTCGGGTTTTGGGTCTTAAAAAAAAAATAACTTAATCCTAACCTAACCAAGTCGGATGCAACCAAGTCCGATTTCAGGTCATAAAAAAAAAACTTAAAGCTAACCCAACCAAGTCGGATCTGACCAATATAATATTGATAATTTTAATTATCAATATTATGGCTTGAAAAGTGTATGACATTTACAATTATACTAAAAATAATTGTAATTCTCAGACTATTATTATTATTATTATTTAATTCTCAGACTAAATAAATGTATGACATACGACATTATGGCTAAACAATTATTACGTACAGAAATTATGACAGCGAACAATTATGACATGGTACAATTTATGCCAAAAAAAATGTATGCGTAGCAACTTTATGCGTAAACTGTTATGACAATCGATATTATGACAATAGTTGTTATGCGACCAGAGGGTCCCCGTAATTTTGTATTCTCAATACGAGTATATATAATGAAAAAAGGAAACTGCATTTAGTTACGTTGCAAGTTAAATAAAAGCTTTTTAAAAAGGAAACTGCATTTACTTAGTGCAAATAAAATTAATTATAATCAAAAGGGATTCAACAAATTCTATATTTGTATACATGGGCTCCAGAGTAATACGTAGGTACATGTACAAATGTTACTCAAAGCAAAGCAAAGCAAGCAGTGCCGTTTCAGTAACAGACAAATAAAAGTAAAAGACAAAGAATCCTCAGAAAATAGGGTTAAATAATAGGTTGAGAGGTTAAAAACTTAATGCTACGTTGTGTCTATCTTGGAAAATAGTGGTGGACGTTAGCCTTTATCGGTAAAGGGCCTCTTAATCTTTCAATAGAAAGTAATATGTTAAAAAATTTACCCGTTTAACTAACATAGTTTCTGTGTTTATTTTACGCTTGTTTTCTCTCACAAACTCGTTCCTACCCGTTATAGGTAAATATATGCTAGGCGTATACGGAGTATAACGTTTTGGCAACAATATAGTTGATCTTTTTTCACTAATTCCATTCAAAAACATAAATACACATCACAGAGTTGAGGTTATGTCATGTCGGCGTTTGACATTTCAATTGTCTGAGACTGACGTTACATGTCGTCTCACTCTATCGTATAAGCAAAGTGTGTAGTCATTACATTTCAAGCAAAAAACTTCGATATAACGGCGTACCAACATGACGCCAAAAATGTTTGGCTACTTAAACTTAAGTCATATGGCGAAACGAAACTTAGGCTACTTGAACCTAACCCGTAATAGCGACAATAACCGAGGGATCACCGAAAATGGCCGACGGTCGCGAAATGAAGAATTTTATCAAATTTCTTTAGTCGATTGTGAAGGAAATACGTGGCGAAAACGGTATTTTTTACGCTCTTATTCTATTCTCATATTTAGAAAATAGATTTGAATCGTTGTTTCTGCGGTAACGTGCATCGTATTGGAGAAACGTGATCTAAAAGGACGTCGAGTTTTGTAAGGCGCCATCTCGCTTCCTCCCTAGTGCGTTATCCCGTTCTGGCATTTTCAATTTTATTATATAGATTCAACGGTAGTTGTCAGCCAAAACCACATTATCATGGTCATATTACAAAATACTAGAGCTTACTTTGTATTCTAAAATTTGGAACTAAGTCGATTTGTGTGAGATTGCCTCATGTTATTTATTTATTAGCTGGCCTGTCTTAAAAATCAATATCATAAAAACGTACCATTTTGATTGTATTAACCGAAAACAGTTTTTTGTGACTAACATATGTATCACACGCATTTATGGGGTTATGGTTGAATATACCTCGTATTTGCTTACCTAGTCTTGCCATTATATTATTTATTTGTTAGTTAAATAGATGATATATTTCAAGGTTCCGAATTGCTTTATTTGCTTAAATTTTATTATTACCTATACAAGCAGTATATTTAAAAATGTTTTTCATTACAGGTTCTTCAACAAAACAGTCTACAGAAGACACATATTCATTTTTCTTTCCATCTTTCAAAATAAACTGTAGCAACGTTTTTACGTATTTCATTTCATCCCTGTTTTGGCGGTTGTTTGAGCGTTTCAACCGCCTCATTCCCCTAGCGACAAGAATAACAAACTCCTAGTAAATTGTGTTGGTATTTTCGGTTATCTTGAAGACGAGATTAAGTCGAGTTATTGAGTATTTTTATTATGATGCTTATTGCTTTAACGATAAAATAATCACCATTTTTGATGCTATTTCCTAAAAATGCTCATAAGCCTATGATTTCGTATCTGTTATTCCCATCTCACTAAACCCCGCCGGCTCTGAACCGCCCTAAACCGACCGAGGACGGGAGTGGGAAACTGCGCCTACCACTGGCACCACTCGTTGGAGCCCGTCTCCAGCTTGTGACTGCGGACACCCTAAAGTCTAAACAGACCATCGACCATTTCGTCTGGGAGTGCCCCCTAACTAAATACACAGGCCACACAGGCGACTTCGAGAACATCTTCAACGCGGCAGCTGTCTACCTGAAACGGGCAAAATTCTAATTATAGGTTTTCTCTCTTCCTAAATAATTTGATTGTTTTTACTGATCCAGTGTTTTGTAATGCCATACGATAAATAAACAAGTCTCACTAAAGTGGCAATGGGCGGGCCTAGTAGCCCGGAGAACGGATGGTCGTAGTGGCAGTAAAGTCCTCGAGCGACCACGTGTATAGGAAAGCGCAGCGTGGGCGGCCCCCGACTAGGTGGACGGATGTCTTCGTTAGGGTCGCAGGGAGTCTATGGATCTGGTCTGCACAGAATCGCACCTTGTGGCGAGCTATGGGAAAAATCTTTGTCGAGCTGTAGACAGAAATGGGCCGATATCGATGGACACGCACATCGTTATATACTAATTCTAAAATTCTACATTTGCATTGAAAATCAATTTTCTATGGAAAGGGGTCATGATTTCGGGAACAATCTTAATGGCGTGATGCAGGATCGTCATTTGTTTCGTATGGACGCGCGGCGCCGTGCCAACCTGGCGCCATCTGTTATCAGAATTTCCTTTGTCCTCGCATCAAGGCTAAACAGCTGGACAAATTTGAATCAATTTTGGTACAAGGATAGCTGGCTCCAAAGATAGGATACTTTTTAACTGTGTACGGTAAAGAAAAAAATACGCGGACGAAAATTTTACTAAAGAAAATTCTTAGTGGATGTTATTTTGCATACTTAATTACCTATCTATATCAAATTAATTCCGTTATTGATACAAGTGCACGAACCATCGTGATGGTCATACAGTGAGGTTACACAACACATTAATATCAGCACAGACGCAGCACACACTATGTACCAAATAATGACAATGCGCAAGATTTACTGGTTCTTGGCCTTTATTGCTTCTCTCACAATCACCGCTTGTAGTGGTAAGTATATTTTTTAAACATGTCCCTCCCTAGGTATATAGTAACTACATTCAATAATTTTTTATAGTAATAAAGATTCAGGCACTCATTTTAAGAATTGTATTTTTCATTTCGTATTTCAAATGAGGGACAGTGCGTGGGAGATATTTTAAGCTTGGTAATCTTAGATGAAAACTACGTTTTAAAGATAGATACGATACTTGGTCGTAGGTATTCCCTACAACCAAAAGATGTAAGTTTAAATAAAAATATTTAAATTGCGTATTTTTATTATTTGACCCTCCCTGACGTTTCGTGTAATCCGTTTAAATTGTTTTATTTAAAACCACAGTCGCGTTAACCGAAGAATATATCAATGAAGGTTGTCAATTGACCTAGGCAAAGCAATATTTGAGAATGGTGGCAGATGTTTTCCTTATTTGTAAATACTTTCCACTAAAGTAAGGGCCAAATATCGCCATGTTCGGTTAATTATTAACGGATGACTTTGAATTTCTGTTAATTTGAACTATTTGACAGACGTAATAAATTGATAACTAATAAAGTATGGTGTATTATGTCGAAGTGTGATATGATAGATCGAATTTCCGTGAACATTCCAGTGTTATTGCGAAAACAAGGATAATTTAGACATTGAGTTAGGTTTGTTAGGCTTCATATGCCGCGACAGTGGGGCTCCGTCGATTTAGTACAAAAAAAGGGTACTTTTTGATGGAATCTGTTGTTCAAAACTCATTTTAATCAGCTTCATTTCTTTACCATTATGAAATTTGACCCATAAAAATCATCCTCCGACATAAACAGCATCGTTTATGTCAATGTTAATTGAACAGGTTTTGTGAAAAAGTCTTCCTTCTTTTTATTTCCCCCGTAGGTAATTATTTCTGTTAATATAGCATCGATGATATGATTCTTGATGCATCTGCCTGGCTTAACAACCTCAAAGTAAATTTTCGATTAGGTACTTTAAATTTTTAACTTGTATTGGAGGCCAAGACTCACCGCAGGCTTACGGGACTTTTATATTGATGATATTATTAAGAGGCCCCTTGGTATTGGAAGACCGGGATTTCACGCGAGAATTCTATCCATTGTTCTACTACGATAATGGCGTAACAACAAAGTAAAACAAGTAGTCTTTCATTGCTTTTGCCATAGGAATTACTAATAAACTATATTGCAAAGTTTTCTTAGCACACACGGCATCTTCCATTATATTAGTCTAAAACAGTAGTACATCACGAGCTTTAGTGCAGCCCTTGCAATACTTTTATGTTGATGATATTTTCAAGGTAGGTAATTATATGAATATCGCGTCGATGGTGTGATTTCTGACGCAGCCGCCTGGCTTAACAAGTTCAAAGTAAATTCTATGATTGCTTCTTCTATGAACTATGGTAATCTATCTCGCACCGTTTTCTTAGCTCCTCTAGAAGAAAAAAGAAAGCGTGAACGACCCCGTCTTTCACGGATGTCTGTTATCAAGAAAGATCTCGAAAATAGTGGAATCAAAGACCCAACGACGACCCAGAACTAACATTTCTGGAGACGACATATAAAAAATAGGACAAGGACAGATGAAGAAGAGCACCGTTTTCTTAGCAAACACCGTATCTTCCATTGTATTAGTCTAAAGCAGTAGTACATCACGAACTCTAGACCGCAGCCCTTACGGGACTTTTATATCCCACCAAAACATTTCATGTAAAATTGGCGGCCAAGACTCACATGCTCATAACGCTTTCGCTGTAAAAAGTTATCAGATCCCAGGAAAAGCCAAGCCCCTAAGCCCTGACTTTATTAACCCTACACCTTGGTTTCAAAAGTATGGCATGGCTGTTTCATAGGTTACCGTAAATATAAACCGTAATGCGCCAGACGGTCCGTTGGACTTATTTACGGTACTATGAAACGGCCAAGCCATACTTTTGAAACCAAGGTGTAGGGTTAGTAAAGTCAGGGCTTAGGGGCTTGGCTTTTCCTGGGATCTGATAACTTTTTACAGCGAAAGCGTTATGAGCATGTGAGTCTTGGCCGCCAATTTTACATGAAATGTTTTGGTGGGATCTCATTTCTTTTTGTAAGGTGCCCTAGTTTTTTTTTTTGGGCTGTTGGTGGGTTTGAAAATGAGACGAAACGGTTCGAGAAAAGGTAGGTAGAGCCCCGCCTCTTTTTTGTTCGTCTTGGCGGAGATTTAAAATACGAAGTCAAAGTGTAGATACAGAAGTAGTAATAATTGTGTATTTAAGAAATACTTACGTTTAGCCCCATATATAATATACACTTTTATCCCCTATTATGGGAACCCCATACAAACTTCCATCCCCTTATTTAAAGGGTGGGAGGGTGCTTTTCTAAAAATCCCAGAATATTATGTGTTTTATTTATAACAAGGAGTCCCTATATAAATTGTCAGACCTCTAGTATCAAAATTTGCAGAAGTCTCATACAAACTTCCATCCCCTAGGTTAAGGGGTTGGGGGGTAAAAGTGCCAAGTTTAAGAATTATTTTGTTGTTTGTGTACTAATACTAGCTTACATACCAAATTTCAGCTTTCTAGGTCATCGGGAAGTACCCCAGAGGTTTTGATACGTCAGTGTATAAGTGAGTGGCAAAATCGGCGTATTTTAGGTACCAATAAAACCTAAAGTATAAAACCTACATCAGTGAAATTTAGTACATTTTATATGTTCCTTAACTGCATTTTAACCTGTGAATTTGGGCGCTCTGGTATTAACTGGGACGAAGCTATGAGGGTTTGGAAATGAGACGAAACGGTTCGAGAAAAGGTAGGTAGTGCCCCGCCTCTTTTTTGTTCGTCTTGGCGGGGGCACTACCGTGCCCCCAGATTGATGATATAATTAAAAGGCCCCGCTGTATTGGAAGCCCGGGATTTCGCGGTCTCGCGAGAATTCTATCCACTGTTCTATGAATATCTCATCAATAATGTGATTCCTGACGCAGCCGCCTGGCTTAGAAACAAAGTAAAAAAAGTAAAGTCTTTGATTGCTTTTGCCATCGGAATTACTTATAGACTATCGCACCGTTTTTGAGCGATCATCGCATCTTCCATTGTATTAATCTAAAACAGTAATACATCACGAGCTCTAGACCGCAGCCCTTACGGGACTTTTATGTTGATGATACTAATTATTTGTATAAATATAGCATCGATGATGTAATTTCTGACGCAGCCGCCTGGCTTAACAACCTCAAAGTAAATTCTATGATTGCTTTAAATTTACCATAGGATTTACTAATAATCTATCTCGCACCGTTTTCTTAGCTCCTGCAGAAAAGTGCTCGATTGTAAAACTGGGCCGAGAAAGCGTGGACGACCCCGTCTTATATGGATGCCTGTAATCAAGAAAGATCTCGAAAATAGTGGAATCATAGACCCAACGACGACCCAGAACCAACATTTCTAAAGACGACATATTAGCACAGAATAGATAATAGTACAAGTACAGAAGGCACACTAATTTGATCTTTACAAAAGCCGCTTTTTTTAGCCGAAAAAATATGATTTATGGCCCTTCTAAAGTCGTCGTCCCCAGCGCAAGCCAAACGGAACGTTAAAGCTGCGTGCCAACGGTAAAAATGAATTGGCTCGCTTGCCGCGTCGCCGAGAGCGAGGGCTGTCAACGACTAAAAATAAAAATGTATTTCCCATTTATTTCTTGCATTCAATATAGAGAGTAATATGTTTATATTCTTCATACATTATACATATTTATTATTTCATTATTTAACTATAAAATAATCAATCACAGAATTTGGACGAATTGAATCCACCACCAGGCCGCAAAACATTTTAGCTTTATTTTTAAACATTTTAATACGTATAATATAATAAAATAATGCAACGAATGCGTTACCTTAACATGCAATTAAATTCTTGAGCTTCATTTTGTTTTTGCTTAGTTGTCCGATATTTATTTATTTGTTCATATATATTCATCACTATACACCTAGTATAAAACAAAGTCGTTTCCTGCTGTCTGTCTGTCTGCCCCTATGTAGGTATGCTTAGATCTTTAAAAATACGCACGGACGCACCGTGCGAAGCCGGGACGGGTCGCTAGTTACAAATAAAACATGTATAAAGGCGAACTTATCCCTATTAGGGATCTCTTCCAATACATTTCTTTTATCTCTTTATTTATATATTTTATATACTTACCTATCAAACTATCACTCAATCGTTTATTCATTACTTACAAGTAATTTTACAAACTTGATATCAAATATTATTATAAAAACCTCTATGATTGTTGATTTAGTAGTAGACATACTTATTTTACTAGAATTTAAATTGACAAATATCAGCAAATAATCAATTCAAAGTTACATAAGTACCTACTTAACAATTAAAATTGATCTGAGTAACCAGTGTTAAATATGGAAGTAGATACACCTGCAATATGTTTTTTATTATTATTCAGTATCTACTTATTATATATTATGTTAATTTTCTTACCTATCGGCATCCTTCGGACGTGTTGGGAGAACGAAAAACGCGTGATTCCAATTTCGATCATTGTTCCTACAACCCGCTGCGATACAATATCTTTTCGCTGTCTTTTTACTCATTTAAACACTTTATATTGTGTTACAAAAGAAGTGGTGCTTGAGGGTGCGTCATGTCTCCAAATGAGTATAGATAATACCATAATTCTGGGCATATATAGATCACCATCAAACACGAACGCTTCTAACTTTATAAATTCTCTACGAGATCACTTGAGTACTATTAGTTCATCCACTAACATAATTATAACAGGGGATATTAATATTAATTTGATATCACGTCATCAAGAACCGTCCTATGAACGTGATAACAGACATTTTTACCTAAATATGCTTGCCACTTACGGAATATTACCAGGTCATACACTACCAACACGGGAAAATAGTTGCCTGGACCATTTTATGATTAAAATTTATACTAATACGATAACTGCTTTCTCTGCTGTTCTCAATACATCTGTAACCGATCATCTTACCGTATTCTTGGCTCTAACAACCCAAAAGTTAAAAAACACATGCCCAAAGACAGTAGAAATCATGGACTACAATCAAGCGGTCCAAAACTTACATAACAAAAACCTAAGCACCCTTCTTTTAAGCAGCGATCCTAACTATATAATTGAACAACTTATTAAAATTTTGAAGCAGTCTCTGAGTGATAGCACATCGATCAAACAAATTCCAAGAAATAAGCGATGCCTAAAACCCTGGATAAGTGCAGGTATACTGCGCTGTATTAAGAATAGAAATAGGATGCAATACAAATTACGTCTTGAACCATATAATAACACTCTTAAAGTTACGTATAAAAGATACAGAAATTTTTGTAACAATTTATTAAAAAAGTTAAAAAGACAGTATGAAAAGGATTTGCTGACTAAGTCAACCAAACACCCGAAGACTTTATGGAATACCATAAAAACAGTCACACACTATAAGGCAAAAAAAAAGAACAGCCTTGAGTTGCTTAACTCCAAAGAATCGGAAAGGGAATCAGTTAATTTTATTAATGACTATTTTGCTAATATTGGTAAGAATCTAGCTGAAGAAATACTCTCTCTCTCTAGCAATACTCCCCCAAGCCACACTCGTAGTCACGTAACCCCCAATAGTCAGTCCTTTGTTTTACTTGACACTGACATTAGAGAAGTAGATACTATTCTCATGGGCTTAAAATCCGAGAGTGCTCCGGGAAGTGATGGTATTCCTACAAAATTTTTAAAGTTGGCAAAGTCCATTGTTGTTCCTATAATTAGCCACTTAGCAAACCTCTGTTTCTCTAAAGGAGTTTTCCCAAGTATACTCAAGCAAGCACTAGTCACACCTGTACATAAGGGTGGCGAGACAGATGAAGTCAACAACTATAGACCCATTTCGGTATTACCGGCTATAGCAAAAATTATTGAAAAGCTAATTAACTGTCGATTAATAAATTACATGGAGAAATATAAAATTCTTTCTAGCTCACAGTACGGATTTCGAAAGGGAAAGTCAACAGAAGATGCAGTTCTCGCACTGACTAAATTTATTACTGAACATGTTGATAAAGGTAATAAATGTTTGGCCATTTTCCTTGATTTAAAAAAGGCGTTTGACACCGTCTCTCTAGCCACTCTTATCTGCAAGCTTGAAGACATGGGAATTAGGGGTATGCCTCTCAATCTGCTCAATGATTATCTTCACGGACGTACTCAAAAAGTAAAAATAGGAAGTTACATTAGCCAACCAAATGAGGTTACCTTTGGTGTCCCCCAAGGAAGCGTCCTAGGCCCAACCTTATTCTTAGCGTACATCAATGACCTAACAAACCTCACCATTGAAGACAGCTGCGCTTTCTCCTATGCGGACGACACCGTGTTTGTTTTTCATGGGGATACCTGGGAGTCCACATATGATAAAGCAGAAAGAAGACTAACCGCAATATCCTCTTGGTTAAAGTCGAACCTTCTCACGCTCAACCTGTCGAAAACTAACTTTATTTGCTTTTCTAAATACAAATCCTCGCAACCTCCGGACAGTCTTCAGATTAAAATTCACACATGCAGTCAAAATAATGACCGGCAGTGTGACTGTTTCCAAATAGAAAAAGTCACATCCACCAAATACCTTGGAATCATTCTAGACCAACGACTCTCATGGCATAATCACATTGAGCATGTAAATAACAGAATTAGAAAACTTATATGGATTTTTAAAAAATTAAGACACATTGCAACTCCAACTTTGATAAAGCAAGTGTACATCGCACTTGCCCAATCCATTATGAGTTACTGTATTCCAGTTTGGGGTGGCGCTAACAAAACGAAGTTTCTGGAGGTAGAGAGAGGACAAAGATGCCTCCTTAAAGTTATGTACTCAAAACCTTACCGATTTCCGACTAGTGACCTCTATAAAATTTCTGATTTACTCTCAATGCGAAAGCTTTATGTCCTAAACGCCATTTTAAAATTACATAAAACCCTTCCTTTTAGACCAAAGCTACTGTCCCGGCGCAGAAAAGGAATGGTTGCTCCTATGCACACCACCAAATCTTTGTTTGCCAAAAGGCAGTACACAACACAATCGGCACACTTATACAACACCGTCAATAAACAAATATCTATTTATCCATTACTACTATTTAAGTGTAAAAAAACAGTCATAGAATGGCTGAAATCACTTAGCTACGATATTACTGAGGCACTTCTACTATAATAAAAAAATACTTCAAACACTTTCACTTACTCAAACACACACACACACACTTAAATATGCTGTCATAAACATATACCAACTAATATACACATTTTCTGAAAAACGTAACAGCGGAATGTTTTTTTTTTTTTTGTTTTTTTTTTTTCCATTGTTTTTGGTTTCCCTAGTTTAAACGTTGTTTATTATTTTTAGTTAATAAGTAAATATGTACATTAGGTTAAATAATTAAATTACTATGTTGCTTCTGGAAGAGCGGGCCCTCCTGACACAGGTATATTTTACTTAATAGGAGGACCCAATCCCAACAAGATAAACCTATAAAGTTTAACCTAATAAACTTTTTTTCATTTTTTTTTTTTTTTTTTTTTTTTTCATATTATAATATAACACTGGTATCAACAGATGAATGAGGAACGTTCACTTGCGACGTACATAAATCGGAAGAGCGTGCGCGCGAATTTCGTGTACGTGCGTTCCGAGACAGTGCGTGTGACACGACAGCCACTGAATAGGCACCATGCATGAGGCCACCGGCATGTACTTGTAGCGGGAAACGTTAATCGCGGAGTGCGCCCCGCCTGATATTAGGAGAGCCGACCCCAACTAAAAATGGGACAAGGCCAGATGAAAGTATAGCACCGTTTTCTTAGCAAACATCGCATCTTCCATTGTATTAGTCTAAAGCAGTAGTACATCACAAATTCTAGACTGCAGCTTTAAGGGACTTTTATATTGATGATATAATTAAAAGGCCCCGCTGTATTGGAAGCCCAGGATTTTGCGGTCTCGCGAGAATTCTATCCATTGTTCTATGAATATCTCATCGATGGTGTGATTCCTGATGGAGCCGCCTTAACAACCTCAAAGTAAAAAAAAATCCTTGATTGCTTTGAATTTGCCATAGGATTTAATAAACTATTAATGAGGTAATTAACCGTTTTTGAGCGAACATCGCATCTTCCATTGTATTAGTCTAAAGCAGTAGTACATCACAAACTCTAGACCGCAGCCCTTACGGGACTTTTATATTGATGATATAATTAAAAGGCCCCGCTGTATTGGAAGGCCGGGATTTCGCGGTCTCGCGAGAATTCTATCCATTGTTCCGGAATTTGCAATTAAGAAACAACGTCTTGGAAGAAAATCTGTTTACTAACCTAGTGAAAGTATTCTTGTATCCGATATACGGAGATATGGGGCGGATAGTTGGGATTCCTTGAGTTGTTTACTTATTTCAATTATGCTGTTCATAGACTTTGGGAGGTAATTTGATGGAAATTATCTTAACACGGAATTATATCTAAAATTCAGAAATACATTCATTTAGTCAAAATTTAGAATAATTTCACGGCGATGTAGTAGGGTGGAATAGAACGAGGGACTTTCCAGCGAAAAAGGATTTGTTTATCCTTAATATTATAGTTTTCAAAAATAAAAAAATATTATTACTTGGTCGTAACCGTTTTAGAGTTAAAGCTTAAAAAAAATGTTATAGGTACCCATCTGTCTCAATTTTAACGGACCTCCTGGTTTTTATCCAAATATGTAGTAACGATATTAAAATAAGTTAAATGACTTATTTATTTGTAACAGAAGCTGTCATCAATAGACTACAAGTTGATTTTAAATTTCACTTAGATAACACCATACTTTTACTAAACTCTCTTATTTTCTTCCATCCTGTTTATCGGCTAAAGTACCTACGGTAAAATGACTAAAACATCGTTGAAATTAGTCTAATTCAATGTACCATAAATTGAAGTAGACTAATTCACATATTTATGATATTACTTCTCACATTATTACATATGTTTGTGATGACTTCTACACTTGACTTCATTGAAAACGGATTAGACGACAGAGTACATATCGGATGTCAAAATAAAGTTTAACGGCAAAAAATTATGTTGGAATTGTAAAAAGATTAAAATATTTCTTACTTTATGATATTTTTTATTATTCTAATTTTGTAGGAATGAATCACTTAATGGTATTTACATTAGTAACTTGTTCTAAATGTATGGCAATGAAAAGAAAACAAGTGCCTATGTTTAAAAAAAAAACAACACGTGTTGACGGCCACTATACTCGCTAGCGCCTGCGTAAACGATTTGTATGGTGAATTGTAATTCTACAAAGTCACCGTTAGGGGCACTGTACTATTCTCCATACAAATATTTTACCCACGTTAACTCATGGCACAGGGTGGACACTGCATACTAAATGGTGGTGGTGGTGGTGGTGGTGGCGATGATGATGATGTTGATAATGATTGTGGTGATGATGGTGATTTTGTGGTCATCGTCATCATCACCATCATCATCGACATCGTCATTACAAACATCATTATCATCATCATAATCATCATCATTGTCATCATTATCATCATCATTCATCACCATCATCATCGTCATCATTCATCACCATCAGATCAGAATCCAAACCACCATCATCATAACTTATCATCATTCATCACCATCATCATCACCAACACCACCATTATCATCATCATCACCACCAATCACCACCACATTCATTATCATCATTATCATCGTCAACACTATCATCACCATCATAACCACCACTTTCATAATCATCATCATCATCACCACAATCATCATCATTATCATCACCAACACCATCACTATTTCACCAGTCAACTCCCACCTACAACCCATATACACAGTAGGCACACAACCCTTTCAAAATTGTCTACGCAGCCAACTCAATTCCAACTCGCATCGCATCTTCCATTCGTTCGAATATTGTTCATTAATTCGAATATTGTTCGATTGTGATAAAAGTTATCGACGCATTTGACGATAAAATGTAGTTAAAAATTATCGAAGAGTGATATTATGAGGACTGTTTTACGTTATGTCGCTACATGTTAGCAGCACTAGTAAATAAGGAAATGTAACCAGTCTAAAATAAAATTCTCGAATTCTGCAAGAAATTATTGTCATTTCATTTATTTAAATTCATTTCATTATAAGTATTTCCAATTTATTTCATTTCAATTTAATTCCAATTCATTTAATTTTATTTTATTTATTTTCATCTCGTTTTATCTCATTTCATCTCATTTCATCTCATCCACGACGCGTTTGGCGCAGTTTGTAGACACCTGCCTACTGAGCCGGCGGTCCCGGGTTCGAATCCCGGAGAGGGCAAATATTTGTGTGATGAACTCGAATATTGGGCTTGGGTCATGGTTGTTCTATGTATTTAAGTATATGTATATCTATCTATATAAGTACGTATACCGTCGTCTAGTACCCATAACACAAGCCCTCTTGAGCTTAATTTGGGACTAGATCGATTTGTGTGAGGTTGTCCGATATTATCTCATTTCATCTAATTTCATCTCCTCGTTCAGGACTATTTTGATCTTAATTCAAACCTAGCTTTTACTGATGAAAAGTAAACGTTTGTGGGTTCATTTGATGTGCATCAATATAAACTACACAGGTTTCGATATTGAGGCTCTCGGAGCCTCAAGTGTAAGTTTGCAACGTCTCGATGATGTTTACGTTTCGCGTATAAATTAACATTGCCACGAACTTCTTGTTGCGCAATATGATCGCGAAATGTTGTCGTCGCGCTACACACAGGAATTGCACGGTCGCGCGAGCTAAAACAACCACCCAATCCCAAAACTACATAAATGCAATGGCATTTTTCTCAACTGGTCGGGAATGTTGACATTATTGATAAAAAATCGGGACGCAAAATGCATAGTTTGGTCACTCAAAAAAACTTTGAAGCTGAACCGGGCTTTGCCAGCTTGGTTCGCTCGACAATAATGTTATATAAGCATTAACTAAATACAAAGATCAAAGCTTAAAGAAAAATTGAAAAAGAAGCTACCTGGGGGAAGAGACCGGGAATCGAACCCGGTACCTCTGGATTGCCGGTCCAGCGCGTTAACCATTTCGCCACCCTAGCTCCAGGAAGATCTGACGAATTTTTCCTTATGCTTCGTGGGTCGATCTTTGCATTGTTTTATTTGAAAGGTTTTTACACCTTAGCCCCAGGTAGCTTCTTCTTTTTCAATTTTTCTTTAAGCTTTGATCTTTGTATTTAGTTAATGCTTAAATAAATATTGTTGTGTACCAACCCACATTAAAAAATGAGACATTATATGTTTCATAAATTTATAATAATGTTGTACCTATGAAATTCCTTTATTTGTAGAGGTACAAAGTTTTTAAGAAGTTGAAGGGCCTTATAAAAAAGGCATCTTAGGTCCTAAACCGCCAAAACGGAAGATCAGCCAAGAAGGACTGACACTGATCCACTGTAGGCCGTGAGCCGCGTAGCAGCACGGATAGTTGCCCTTGATGAAGAGTTCCATATGAGTTCGAAACATGTCGGGCCGTTCCTGACCATTTTTATGTGAGTTTCAACCGTTTTTAGGGTTCCGTAGTCAACTAGGAACCCTTATAGTTTCGCCATGTCCGTCTGTCCATCTGTCTGTCCGTCTGTCCGTCCGCGGCTTAGCTCCGTGACCATTAGTACTAGAAAGCTGAAATTTGGTATGAGTATGTGTACTTATGTATCACGCCGACAAAACGGTAAAAAAAACAAAAAAAACGGGTAAAAAAAAATATGGAAAAATTCATGAAAATGAGGACTTTCAATGAAAAATGTATTGAATAAAATCGGTCGAGCCGTTTTTGAGTTATCGCAAAAATTTATAATTTTCTTTAAAATGACGTAAGTGCCGCTCGGTGTCCCTACACTTCGAACGTTACACATTATCGGTTAAGTGCCATACTATATTAAAATATTTCGCTCAATCTGGCGCGTATAATCGATAATTTCCAGAAGGTAATAAGTAATTACTGTTAATTTGGCGTTTACGACCTTTTTATAGAGCTTGAAATCTTTCTCGTAATTTTCGTCTATTGTGAAGGATGGACAACTACGGAACCCTACACTGAGCGTAGCCCGACATGCTCTTGGCCGGCTTTTATAATTATTATTGATTGCCATAAGTTACCGACTTACTTACACTTTCATGTCGAAGGATATTACCATCTACCATCAAAATTAAGACGCTGATCGGTCCCATTACTTCTACTGTTTACTCAGAACAAGGGTTCCAAATCATACTAAATACCTCGGTTAATTTGAAACTTAATTTAAACCTATAATTTGTTTAAGTTGCTCCGAAAACATCTTTAGAAACCTTGTCGGGAAAGTTATGCTATATTTATTTAATAGAAATGTGGTTAAACAGTTCATAATAGAAGGGGTAAGATAAAACAAATTATGATTATTTTCTTTCGAGCCCAAAATAAGGCTGTTTAAAGATCTCTTCAGTTATTTTTTATTTATTTATGGATGTTTGCATGTCTATGTGTAGGTACTTACGTAGGCTTTGCATACTAGGCAAGTAACTAATAATTATATAAAAATTGGGTTGTGTGTGTCCGACTCGCGCATGAAGGGTTCCGTACCATAATCTAAAACAAGTTTGTTGTATGGGGTATATATATATAAACGTCTAGCGATTTAGGTCCATGTCATGAACCTAATTGAAAATATAAACGCGTCACTATTACATTACAAACTGACATTGGCAAAAGCCTTGAGCTGCCATTCTCGGCTTGATAATAATTATTTAAAATATTGTTTACGGAAATGCTGCTCAATCCTTCGTTCTTCTTGTGAAATAAATACTGAATCCTATTCAAAAAATACTTGTATAATTCATCACTGTGGATAGCTTTGGCTTTATTTTGAAAAAAAGAAAATTAGGGTATATCTGTTGGGTTTTGCTTTTTCATGTGTATTATTGTATAGTTATACTCCTTAGTATTGTACATGTTGCTTGGTTTGTCTACCATTTACATTTGTGTCATTTGCTCAAAGGTTAACTGGAAGAGATCCCTTAAAGGGATAAGTTCGCCTTTGTACATGCTTATTAACAAATAAGCATGTACACTTTATTGTACATAAAAACAAGAAAAACACATTACAAAAAACATTTTGTAATGTGTTTTTCTTGTTTTTATGTACAATAAAGTGTTTACATACATACATACATATATTTAGTCCTGCTTTCTCTTTGTTTACATCAGTCACATTCACTGACTCTCACGTCAGTTACCGAAATTTTGTCTTTGCCAATAAAATAAATGAGTACTAGGTACAGTCGAGTTCCAGTCCCCTTAAATATTTATTTTATTTTATTTTTAGTATTTGTTGTTTTAGGTTTAATTTAAAATTCCCAAAAAAAAAATATAAACTAATAATAATACTATTAGTTTTAGTGTTTAATTAAATTTATTGTTATTTCTATGTGCTTTTGATTCTTTGGTAAGTACAATAAATTTCTTATCCTATAATAATACAGTTCCGCACATTACAAAATAAGATGCTATGCTCCCAATGCGTGCGCTAGTCTCTCTGTGTGTGTAAACACATCCGCATTCGTCTTTATAACCCGAGTAAAAGGTAAGAATCAACTAAAACTTGCAAAGACATAAGTTCCGGAACTTTCCACTTGTCGCTGCATAACACGGACTTGTTAACAACGAAGCGACATCGAATAGAATCATATCTATATCGACGGCAAAACGGAAACGTAGTAAACGCCAAGGGAAGTCATTGGCGTTTACTACGTTTCCGATTTTTGCCGTCGATATGTACATTAAACCGCATCCTGATCCCCGATCATCAGGGATTCCCGCCGGAGTCACGTACGGCGCGTGCCGTAATATACTGGCGTGCATTGGAAACGGGACACCACTTTTATTGTCCTTTTATTTGTGACTGAATAACAAATGTGTTAGGGTTAAAACAAAGAGAATTGCACGAGCCTGTTTTCAATGTGTAATTCAAATAAGATAAGAAGACGTGAGTTGTAAGTTATTGTAGTTTAGGCTACTGCTACATACCTCTTTAAAGGAATTAGATGGATTGGAATAAAAGTCAGTATGAAAACTTACATTAACAGTTACAGCATCATGGATTTTTCTTTAACTCTCTTTTATTGCTGGCTGAACTTTTTTATCTAAAGATAGTTGCTCACCAAGACCAATTAAATGAGCCCAAACATGATGGCTTTATCATGAGCTGTTTAGAAGTTCCTACCACCATCCACCACCCTCTCTGTCTACATCATCAATCAATGAACTACAAATATATTCAATATTTAGTAGGAGCTACCTACCAACCATGTACACATATTATAAAATCAATGGAACCCAAATCAATATTCTCATTTTTTCTTTTTTTCTCATACAACCAAAGTTTAATTTTGGAACGGCTATTACTTAGAAGTAGTTTTTAAATTGACTTTTAAGATTTGATTACATTGTTACTAACAAACAAACTTAGTTACAAATGTAGGTAAACACGTGTTAAAATCTCAATCCAACAGCTTTTAATGAAAGGAAGTGTATCTGTAAATTCACCGGGACCACCTAAATTGGTCGGAGCCAGATAATAAACGGTCCGAATATAGCGGAGCGGAGATTTATGAAACAATCCCGCCATTATACCGTACGGAAAGTTTAAATTATTAATTTGGGATAAGAACAACTAATAACTTCACCATTGTATCATTGAATTGTGCTATAATTGTTTTTGGTTTTAGTAAACAACTGAAAGGCAACTTTTGATGTGCAGGGATGAAAAACACTCATTACAGAACGAGAGTAACTAGAGATTGTGATACGAGTTAATAAACCTATATTGGTCTTCGCGCCGATTACAATTTTATAATTGTTGGCCTCGAGACCCTGGGTCTGTGGGGCTCCAACCCCGAGGCCTTAAGCCTCTTCAAAGAAATCTCGAAGAGGCTTACCTACTGATGTTACTGGTGACCGGAGAGCTGGTGGTTTATTACAGCAAGGAAACGCTCAGCATTTTCGGCACAATGCCGGAGGGGCCATTTTTAGATCTAGTTTAGTTTCAGATTAACTTTATTGTATTCTAGTTAAGGTTTAGTTTTATTGTATGTATTTGTGCCTCATCATGAATAAACTAATGAATTGATTATTTTTAATATGCGAAAATTAAAGCAGAAAGTTACTTACGCTTACAATAGTTTAACAAATGTTAAGCGCATAATAATGACGAAGGGGTGGCCGTAGCACACAGACTGCATGTTTATATGAGATGGTTATCTTAAAGATAACCATCTCATGTGGCTATATAGGTTTTTTGTAATTTTTGCTTATCTTATATTAATAAACATAAACATGCAGTCTGTGTGCTACGGCCACCCCTTCGTCATTATTATGCGCTTAACATTTTGTTAAACTATTGTAAGCGTAAGTAACTTTCTAATATGGTTAAGTAATTAAGGTACAGGATATTGATGGTCCCCACACTAGGCAAGCCTGTATCGCAGATGCCAACGCATTACGTGTTTCATGTATATTATGATTGGTCGGTTGACAGGTATTTAATCCTATGTTTTTTATGATAAAAGTTAAAAGTTAACACTGTTAATACAAAAATAGAAGTTTAATCGATACGAAAGAATGATAATAATAATAACAGTTAGTTACTCTTGTGCCTTTGTAGGTAGCAGCTTCCAAAAACCTTTTCAATTTAAATTAGCTCCTCTGTTTCATTATAGGATAAACCAGTTAACCATCTTTTCAAGTTACGTTTGAATTCAAAGACTGAGCTATCCCTTATGTTTAATTTATTCGCTACCCTATTGTACACAAGGCTTGATACTTCCTTATACATCCCTTATCCGACTTATTTCAGCTGTGTAAAGGCTGTATAAGAGTGAGTGAGTGAGCATGACTGCTACTTGGGCAAAGTCGAACTATGTGTAAGCACATTTAAAACCCCAAACTCGGATACTTCATCCGCGCACGGCTCCCATTTATTACAGCGTGTAGCGATGCTATGGATAAGTTTAGTGGAAAATTGCTTAGACAAGAGTTATACGTAGTACCTACTCGTAATACTAGAAGGCGCCTGGAATTTCACTGATTTTTTCACGGCTCCAAGAAGTTTCATATTGGTTTCTGTTTGAATAAGATACTGTTGTGTTGTTAGTCGTTATCGTGATTATCATATCATCATCATCATCATCCTCATCATCATAATATATCAACCTATAGACAAAGGCCTCCCCCAAAATTCACCACGACGATCGGTTTTGCGACGCCCTCATCCAATTTCTGCCCACGATCCTAACTGCGGTCGTCTGTCAAACCTTGTTGGGGACCTTCCTACGCTGCGTCTTCCAGCCCACGGTCACCAACTCAAGAACCTTTCTGTCCCAACGAGCTTCTACGAGCAATGTGCCCCGCCTACCGCCATTTAAGTTTGGCGACTGTCTAAGCTAAGAGTAAGAGGAATTGCCCACAAATGGTTCCAGTCATATTTGTCAAATCGGGCTCAACATGTTCAAATAAAATACTACAACTGTCAAACTAGGACAATAGAGCATATTCGATCCAAAACCAGGAACATGACGGGATCCATCCCTCAAGGTAGCGTACTCGGTTGTCTGTTATTCCTGATATATCGCACGCTTGGTAAAATAATGCAACATGTGACTTTGCGTCAAAAGTGGTTTTATTACGGAAATATCCTTAGAATTATGCGTTCTACACGGTAGAATTTTTTTATAATTTTAACTTTTGTCGTTTCTGAGATATTTTAAGCGGAAAACGACGCAAGTGAAGAGGCGACGTAAAATAATGCTACAAATGCGTATGCGTCCTTTTTTGACGTCGTTCCTGTGAGCGCATATCGGCGCGCGCGTTGTCGTAAAATCAGATGCGTCGGTGTTACCGGACTGTGATCATGCGTTGCGTTTTGGATCTAAATCGGCGAGAATGGATGCGGAAAACGAAACCGGTAATGATAAGTACTTTTTACAGGTCAAGAAAATTATCTTGTAATAAACAATCGTATGTGCACATACGACTGTTTGAGTTCTAATTATTGAGATTAAATAGCCAGTCGCATGATCACATTCGACATTATTTATCGATTTTTAACTAATTAATATTTTTTTTAACAAACATGTTAGGCAATATTGCCATAATGTTATAAGAAGAGTTTAAGGTAATTTAATTGTTTTTTTAAATTATGGTCGTATATTCATTTGCGTCGTTGTTGTACAAACTATTCATAGTCGCATCGTAACATGTTGCGTTATTTTAGGTCGTAGTTTAAGATGCGTCGTTATCAAAAAGTTTGAAGGTATAAAAAGCATGTTATTGTAAAAAAAAATCTAACGTTTTATTAATATAGTAATAACTAAATGTCTTACCTGTAATTCCAACCATTTTAAACCATGAAATTTATCTTTTTTTTTAATTACCTATATGAACTGTACGAACTTTACCTACTAATAAAATCTACTTATTTGTAGATCTTAACATATTTATCATATTGTATTTATTTCTATGATGCCGTTTTTAGAGAAGTGATTATTCTTTTCGTTATTTGAAGTTTCTAAAGGAATCTCGAAATATTGGGACACGAGGAAATCTTCGACAAAGCGAACTTAGAAGACTCTGCTCTACCCGACCGTATCAGCGAAAAAATAACCTGTTACTACTTACTACTGCATTCATCATGCTAGCATATAATGTGCTTGTAACAGTAAAAGCAAAAAAAAGATAAGAAGGAAGGCCCTGCTCTCGACAGATGTCCACCAAAACTTTTAAACCTAGTTAAATGTTTCCACGCACGGTGCTGTTGTTCATGACAGCCGGACTTCTGCTTTGTTCGACATACGGAGGGACTGCGGCCGAGTACTGCCACCGATACTTTTCGACATCTTTTTCCCTGCTTTTGAAGGTTGCATTTGGGAACTTTAGTTTAGGGGATACACTTTACACACAAGAGCAGAAGGGAAACTTTTTGTTTTTTTCCTGTTGAGGTCTCGTCGTAAACGTATACATCGATTCACTGTTATTTTCCGATGATGCCGCATTCGTTGCCATCAATTTCCCAAGAGTTACAGATTATTTTCGATAAGTTCGCACACCCTTGTTCTCTCTTTTCCATGTCCATTAATGCTAAGAAGACAGTTGTTCTGGCGCAAGGTTTTCACCAGAAACCAACTATTTTGTTGGATAGTGTCGTGTCCCTTGATGTTGTTGATTAGTTCCCTTATCTAGCAATCCCACTTGTCAAGCAATCTGTCACTGAATGTGGATATCGGGAACCGGCTTGGTAAAGCGGTTACAATGTTTGGGAAGCTCAGTGCAGGAGTCTAGACTAGTCACTATCTGACAATCGCCTTCGTAGCAGTCTAAACATCACTTGGCGAGAAAGGGTCACGAATGAGTGTTGTAAGTCGCGCAGTTTTCCAGGATTTCTGCAATGCTTAAACAGCGTAGATTGTGATGGCTGGGGAAGCATGTGCACCGTATGGATGCCACTCGCTTACTGTGTACCCTGAAATGTGGGGAGGCCCATGTTGCGTTTCAAGGACTGCACTAAGCGAGCAATGCCGGCATTTGGCATCAGCCCAGCAGACTAGGAAACTCTGGCCGACGAGCATAGCAAGTGGAGAATGTCTTTAGCCGAAGACTGTAAGACTGAGAAATCAAAGCTTGTTTCAGGTTTTAGCCGCAAAACGCGAGAGGAGACGCCATAATGAGAGGAGGGTTGTTTCACCAGCTCAATCATCTAACGACCCTTTATCGAAATGTCAATCTTCATCACTGTCATTCCCGCATCGGACTTTATAGTCATTCTTAATCTTAACACTGCCACAAAAACGCTGCATAGTAAAATAATCATCTGATACAAATTTTAAGGCCTGTGATGAAAACAGTTTATGACTTATATAATTAGGTATTAGGTCTTAAAACACTCGTGTGTTTCGTAAAACCAAGCTCAGGTCAATGCTCATGTTTTATGGCTTATCATTAAGTAACAGTTGTATATACTACTATCAAAAAGTTTAATATTCTTATCTATTCGTTATTAAGTTATATAATACAAGTACGGGTATTTTATAAATAAAATTTATATAGTGTTTAGTATGAACGAGTTGTTACTTACTAGTTTCAGTTTTTAACGCTTATTTTATTTATGGAGTACCTACATATTTTATGGAAAATATTATGTAAGTGATGATACCTTATCATGCCGATAAAAAGTTAATATGTATTAAAATTAATAACATTGTTTTATTTTCTTGCACTTACTGTGTTCTAGTAGCAAACCACAGTATTTTTACTCATTGCTGCCTAGTTATTTAAATAAATAATTCTGTAAAATAAGTTCACTTGAAATAATATTCATTTACAGATACCTAAATCTTTCAGATTCTATAGAAATATAATATTTTACACATATACGACCTCATCATTCCAAGGGTTATTCATAAAACAAAGACGTATGTGCACATGCGTCACGTAGATTTTTGTAAAATAATGACGGATCTGCTGATACGTCGGCTGATGCTTGGTAATAAATAGCCGTATGTGCACATCCGTTACATTATTTTGAAAAATAATGCGTTAAATTAAATGGGACATAACACATTTAATTGATTACATTAATATAAAGCTATATGCAAAAGTACATGACAATTCGACGAAACGCAAAAATGTTATCAGCAAAAATCACTTGGAGAATTTTTAAACTGCTCTCCTGTAAAGTACACATTTTGCAGATGTGGCTTTGTTTTACCAAGGGTGCGATATATAAATGACCTCCCTAAAATACTTGACCATACCTGTGTCCTTTTTGCAGATGACATTTCTATAGTGTTTCCATATAATAAACAAGATAACAATCTAAATTCAGTTTTAAAAAATACCCTCTCAAAAGTCATTGATCGGTTAGATGTTCATAACCTTGAAATAAACATTGAAAAAACAAAAATAATGCAGTTCAAACCACACCAAAAACGTAGTTTAAATATAAATTTCAAATATAATAATCAAACCTTAGAATGCACCAATTCATCAAACCTTCTTGGCCTAGAAATAGATACAAACTTAAACTGGAGTTTTCATATTCAAAAAATAACATCAAAAGTGTCCAAATTTACATATGCCCTAACTGAAGTAAAAAAACACGCTGATCTGAAAACCGCTCTATGTACTTACCATGCATTCGCCCATTCCTGGCTCCGGTACGGCATTGTTATGTGGGGCAATAGCACAAATATACACGACTTATTCGTCTTACAAAAGAAATGTATTAGAATCCTTGTTAATATTAAACCAACTGATAGCTGCAGACCCCATTTCTGTAAACTTAATATTCTTACCCTGACCTCCTTATATATACTTGAAGTATGCAAATTTCTTAGAAAATATCCCCTCCTCTTTCCAACACCGAAGGACCCAACAACCACAAACTTGCGTCCCAGAGATAATATTCCTGTACCATTTTCTAAATTAAAAATGCATAGTTCTGGCCCATACGTAATGTGCATTAGAGTTTACAATAACCTCCCAAAGACTCTTAGAAATGAGGGAAAATATAATATATTTATCAAAAAGCTCACAAAATATTTAGTTGATAATTGTTTTTATACCATGCAAGAGTTTTTTGAATATAATAATAAATGATTTGTAGTAGTTATAGGTACCCAAGTTGTTATTGTAAAAATATAATTCGTCCATATTGAAATAGTAGAGTTTATTGTTAAGTTAAAAAATACATTAGGTTTTATCTAATCTAATAGGCTATGTGAAAATTAGAGACTAAAGTAGAAGAAGAACTCATATTTCATTATTTTTATATAGAAAATAAGATAATAAGCATTATTATAATATTACTAGATTAAGTTGTTAACTGTTTAATACATTTCCTGTTAACGTTGCAGTGCCCTATACAGGGTTTCATAGCGGATATGTGTAATATGTACCATCTTGTAATATACCTATGAAGGCAATAAATAAACTGATAACTGATAACTGATAAGCTATATTTACAACCTTGGGTACCATTTTTCTCAACATGATAAAACATGATTCATAACATGTTATCAATTTTATTACTTAGAATTGCGATTTTTACTATTGCGATTTATTGGTATATATTTGAAACCTACAGTTTTAATTTTTCATTGATAATTTTTGTTTCAAAAACTACTTGAATTTGTGAAAATTCACGCAAACTGTTTTTTTTACCTTATTTTCGACTGCACGCAATGAAAGCATAAAAATAGCTATTTTACTTTCTAGAACTCAGGGAAAAGTATTATTCACTTCAAACTTGGTTGAAATGATAAATATATTTGTCATAATTATGAAAAATTTACCTTAAAAAGAATAAAGCTTCCTATGAAAAAAATACCTTAAAAAGAATAAAGCTTCCTAACAGTGAATATGACTAGGCCTATTCCTAAGTCTAACAACCTATCCCGTGTCGAGGACTATCGACCTATTGCTATCCTTTCGGCTCCAGCCAAACTATTTGAAGACGTCATAAATACCTTCGTAGCGCCTCAAGTTCAGCCTTTTCTCGGTGACTCTCAACACGGTTTCAGGCCTCGAAGATCAGTCGAAACGAACCTCCTAACACTGGTTGACTCCATCTCAGACCATTTAGATAAGTCCATACAAGTAGACGTGTTGTACTTCGATTTAAAAAAAGCATTTGACCGCGTAGATAACGATGTGCTATTGGGCAAGTTGTGTAACATTGGTTTTTCCCCACAACTGCTTCGGTTCTTTGCCAGCTATCTGCGCGGTAGACAGCAGTATGTACAACACGGATGCTTTGTCTTGAAAAATTTCCACACTCGTTCAGGAGTTAGTCAGGGGTCGATACTAGGTCCGCTGCTCATTGGAGTAATGATTGACGATCTCGCTTCGGTTCTCCGGTCTGCTAGGTGCCTACTTTATGCCAATGACCTGAAACTGATTTACGGGGTCCAAGAGTTTTCTGACTGTGAATCACTTCAGAAGGACATCGACATAGTGAATCAGTGGAGTCTACGGAACAGGCTTGCATTTAATGTCGCAAAATGTGCGGTTATCTCCTTCAGTAGAGCTCGGAATCCATTTCACTATAAGTACCTCTTGGACTCTGAAGAAATAGCCCGTGTCGACTCCATTCGGGACTTAGGCGTCACCCTCGACAGCCATCTAAATTTCCACGAGCATATATATGCATTGACTCGCGATTGCTATAGGAGGTTGGGGTTTGTTGTCAGGAATGCTCGGGACTTCCAAGATGTTAGAACCATAAAACTCCTATACACCGCTTTAGTGCGAAGTAAGCTAGAGACGGCTTCTGTCATCTGGAATCCCCACGAAGTAACCTATGTCTTACTTCTGGAGAGAGTACAGAAAGTGTTCCTGTGGTTCTTGTACAAAAAAATGTATGGGTACTACCCATACTTATACCCAACCAAATATTTACTGGGAGCCTTGGGTTTTAACTCTCTAGAGGTCAGACGTAATTTGGCTCTTCTTACGATTACCAGCAAAATTTTGCGCGGAGAGTCTGATTCCACAGAATTAGTAGGGCAGTTAGTGCGATTACACGTCCCGTCGTTGACCAAATTTAGTTTCAGACCTCGTGACCGCCCCTTGCTGGCGGTGCCGACGTCGCGCACGGTGTCTCGAAGAGAATCTCCGCTAGTCCGCGCTTTACGCCTCTTGAACTATCTCCTCGCATCAGCCCCGGAGTGTGACGTATTTGTGAGCAGATGGGCATTATTGTGTGATGAATGTTTGAAGTTCTGTGAGAGGATGGATGTCCGTCTGTCTTCAGTTTGAATTTGTAATGTATAATTGATTTCGTTAATGTATGTTTTTCAAATATTTGTATATCATTGTTATATTATTATTATTATTAATTATAATTTCACAGTGCCTTGGTTATCTGTTATTCTGTGTAATTAAGTTAAATAAATAAATAAATGATTTAGTTAAAATGATGAATATTATTACATGGCTAGCAGATATTTTCTCTCTCCCAAAAGAAAATGATTCTAACAGAGTTTATGCTTCATATACTCACTGTCCTTTTTTATAGGACCTTAATAAGCCTCTTTCGTGTAAGTACAGTGCTTTTGTCGATGGTATCTCATCGCTTAAATATGCAGTAGCAATTTTCAGCAGCCAAAAACATCCTTTCACTACACTACACTTGCTTTGAGTAAGAAAAAGGACTCAAAGAAGAGCAAGAATGATCCTGCTTTGAAAGTTAGTTTATAATAAACGCTTTAAACACCTAGAACTGAATTCAACATTTGTCCAACACATTATAGAGATAAAGCGTGAAGGATGAATGTGGAGGGAAGTAGGAGACAGACAAAAAAAAGATAGATGTATTGTGTGAGAGATATTATGGAGAAGACGGAATTGACGAGCATGATATCCCTATATAGAATGAAAGAAAAAAAATGCTGCACCGACCCCAATTAAATGGGATAAGGGTAAGAGAATGATGATTATCTCTGAATCTATTTAAATTAACAGTATGGACTTTTGCTATTAGCTGCGGGAGAAAATGTCAAATCGTTACGTCAACAGTCTATGTTAAGTATTCGAAGACTATGTAATGATAAAAACACCGGCCAAATGCAAATCGGACTCGTGCACCAAGGGTTCATCGTACGAACTATAATAGCACTCCATATTGCTCTAACGAAAAAACGGAACTCTAAATACGCTTCATGTTTTTCCTGCCAACACAATAACAATTTACTAATATGTGTAGAATTGTGTAGCCATTGCAATAACATGCGTCATGAAGAGTATAATTTATTGAAATTTCCATGTTTACAATGTTTTTTTTTTTTCAAAATCTCATGTTTGCTCTAACAAACTTCCTTCCGTTATCTAAAAAACTGATTTGACACGATGAGAGCCTCTAGTGTAAGTTTAAAATGAAACAAAACGTCTAAATTGCGTCTAAGTATCTCGTATAATTGACATGGATTATTATCATTTCCAATTTCAATCCGGGCCGCTAATATGATGAACTGGCAGATTAGACTTTTGATTTAAAAAAAAACTTGACAATTAAACTAATAAGTTGACATTGGTCATCTAGAGAACAGATGCCAAGTTATTAATATCGCTGCCAAGTTATTATTTTTGTAAGGTGGGTTAGGTTAGCTTTTTTAGCTGCCTGGTTAAATATATGCCAATTGCCAAGTAATATAGTCCCGAACGCGTTTGAGGCATTCAAAGTAAACTTATCGCATGGTCTTTTGGTGTTTTCCATGTCTTGAACGATCTACCAATGAGGGTTGAAGCCGGTCTGCTCCGAGTAGCATTTCCACGGAGGATTGCCAGCAGCTAAACATTCAGTGACTTCGCGTTCTCCAAACGTAGCGGTTGCTCCCAAGTTAGTAGAGCCGATTACTGCAAAAAAAACATTAAATAATTTAGTACATATTTAAAGACAACCTTTATATTTCAGTCATTTTGTGAAATTTCGAAAACTGACAAGTCGACAAAAATGTATATAATTAACGTTTGTTAACTTGAGGTTTCTATTCACAAAATTTCATGAGAATCGGTTGAGAAATGCGACCTCTAGGCGAGGACAGCCGGAAATCGAGACATACTAAAAAAAATTAGGCCAAGCTGAAACGAACACGCTTTGCTCGCTTTGCTCGCTCGGTCCAATGAAATGATAAGTTTTTAAAAAAGCTTCCCCTGCTGAAGAAAGGTCCAATAGTAGTTTATGCAACTGATACATAATGAGAGGCATTAAAACACGAGTGTGGTTTTTAATCAGGTAGGATCACACGAGTGTTTTAAGGCCTAATTATGTACAGTTGTATACACTACTTTATCTACACACATATCATAAGTACTCTAAGATGGGTTCAGAAGCCAACCACTCAATTGCTTTTGGTAACTACGGCTACCTGTCATCGCTCTTATTTTATTATATAAATAGAGTCCAACCCAAAATTCGAAGCAATTGAGTGGATAAGGAAATGACCGGCACCACTAGTGCTACCTGTAAAATATCTAAAAACGACATATACTAATGCAGTAAGAAATAAATCTGAACAAATACATAAACAGATTATTTATTGTAATAGTTGTAATTTACATTTACACTGAAACAATATTTTCAACTAAAATGTGAATTACAATAAACTTATCACAATTATACTTTCGTAACAGCAAAGAACCAACAAACAAATGACAACAATAATGGCGGCAATTCGAACCTCCGTCAAGACGAATGTTTTTTTTTCTAAATCATATACAAACGAATGTATCCATATTCTCATGTCACTCGAGATCAAATGTCGTGCGGTTTTTATAAAAAAACATACTGAATTGACGTTTCGTATCGATAACAATATTAATATCTATGGATACTAGAATAGAGACCTACTTTAGTTTTGACAGCTGTTCCAAATTTAAACTCATAACCTTACAAAAATTGATACTGTTATAACATTACAGTACAGATTTTACCTACTGCCACAGATAAGAAAGTTCTCATAGTAAAATTGGTTGTAGTAATGCTGGTCATTTCCTACGGTTTCTGAACGCATTTTAGAGCACTAATGATATGTGCGTAGATAAAATAACTAACGTGCTCATTTCTACAGAAAAACATCGACTAGTAGGCATGATTAAGAGTGCGTATTATAAAATGTCATTATCACACGTATTTTTAATTTACTCGATGCACTTTAATGGGATTGGATACCTGCACGCATTTAAAATTTGTAGGATATAATTGAATTTTTTTTTTCTTTGCGATTTTTGTTTTTTACAATTACGCATGCTGAAAACCTATATTTCTAGATAGGTAAGACTATGTAGTATGGTTATAATATTTTCTGTAAAACAGTTTATTGAAAAAAAATAGAATTTACAGCCAGAGATAAACCAGAAAAATCATAGATACTCTACGGACGGCTAAGTCTAGCTAGTAATTTGCTTAAGAAAAATCTTAAGAAGTAACTTACTGTGGTCAACGCTTCTCTTTTCTCGCACTGTCTGAAATTAAATAAGTATTATTAACATTATTTTAATATAGAACCAATTTCCAACCAAACAACTTAATTTAACTCATAGCTGTATTATTAAGAATCTGGCAACATGTTTTGATAGAACCTAACAAAAACTGCTGAACTAATTATTTTTTATTACAGCAGTAACGTCTGCTAACGTAAAGGGCCGTTGGAAACGCAGGTTCGAATCCTGTCTGAACCATTAAATTTTTAAATCTTCGCTTCATTGTAAACAAACGGCTGAAATTTTAGTAATTCATGTAATAATACATTATACAAGTAATTATATAACATTATCTTCGAGTAACATTACTATTGTAAGTATTGTGACTGTAATAAATGGGTACCACTAAATAATAAAGCTATTTAAATATTAAGGACTTTCTAAAAAGAACTCTACCTGTAAGTGCTATGTATATATATAAATATAATTGTACAAGCATATTTTTCACACACTGACGCTATTTTATTTCCGCATTACATGAATCGCGGTAAACCCCAAAAATAGTTTTGCCTTCAAAATTAAATTAACGTTTTAATGAATAGTGGCCAGGAATTTAATTTAATTCCATGAAATGCGATAATCAACGTAGGGCATTAAGCTGTATAAAATAACGTGAAACTGTAATAGATTGGTCTATTAAGAGGCCTTATTCCTTTTAAAATGCTGATTGTTTTACACATTTTTCTCTATGATTAAACATTTTTCTTAACATATTATTGACGTTACTACCTAGAATAGGGCTATTAGGATTTATTGGTAGATATTTGAAACCTACACTGAATTTTTCATTGATAATTTTTGTTTCAAAAACTACTCGAAATTAACAAAATTCACGCGGAAAATTCGTTTTTTTACATTTTTTTGCGATTGCACGCGATGAAAGCATGAAATAGCTATGTCACTACCTAGAACTCGGGGAAAAGTATTTTTCACTTCAAAAAGTTGGTTGAAATTATCAATATCATCATCATCATCATCATCATCATCAGCCTGTTTCAGTCCACTGCTGGACATAAGCCTCTCCCATGGCACGCCACTGAGCTCGATTTTCAGCTCTCATCCTCCAGTTACTACCCGCTGTCCTACGAATGTCGTCGCTCCACCTTGTTACAGGGCGCCCTACACTATGTTTACCGATTCGTGGCCTCCACTCCAGGACTCGTTTGCCCCAGTGGTCATCGGCTCTACGGTAGATAATATATGACCAGCCTACTGCCACTTCAGCTTGCTTATCCGCTGTGCTATGTCGGTAACTTTGGTTCTCTGTCGAATTACTTACTTCGTTTATTATCAATATATTTGTCACAATATGAATAAAAATTTTTTTTAACGGAATATGGCCTCTTAACCTCGTGCCGAAGCCCAAATAAACCATAAGCCTAAACGCCCTATGTACATTCCAATGTAAAATTTATTTACATTCCAAGTAGCAGACAGGATGCTTAAGCACTTATACAGCCTTAATCAGTGTTATAATGGCTGTATAAGCTCCCAAGACTTGTTTTTTTAGGGTTCCATACGGTCGATCGGAAAAAACGGAACCCTTATAGGATCACTTTCATCTGTCTGTCAAGACCCTTTATCTCGGGAACGCGCGGAAGTGAAATTATCACCATATACTCAGGTCTACGGTCCCTTGAAGCTGTGAAAAAATCAAATCTTTACGTTAACGTGACAAAAAGATACGGCCGTTTATGTCGCAAAAAACATACATTTCGGCACTCTCAAGGGACTCAAAATGAACGGCAAGTAATATCGTCTCATGCTACAAATACTTATAAAAATATGAAAACAATACATTTGTAATAAAATCATAAACTAACTAAATAATAATATCACAAACAAATATGTAATATCACAAACTGTTTCAGACGCCAACAAACTGTTTCACAGTTTGGCGCACTTTAAACACATTGTAAAGTAGGTATGTGCTAATATTAATGAATAAATAAAAAAAAATAAAAAAAGATATAGTCCTTTTCAAACATCATATTTGGAGAACTCGGTTGCGTTAAGTTTGCACCTCGTTTGCATATGAATCTTCTACATCGTAATGTACACTTACTAGGCGTTCACTTGCGTTAGTGCGTGTATCATAAACTGTCTGGGTCCGAGTTATAGGTGTTACTTTGTGTGGCTTTGGCCTTTAAACTCATACTAAATTTGAGAATGTGTGATTCTCATGCAATTAACCAATCAATGCAGATAATATAATTATAGAATAGAATAGAATACTCTTTATTGCACACCCCAGGAAGAAAGAAATACAAATACAGATAACACATCAAAATTATCTCATTACAAAACTATCTCATTTATACAAAAAATATCTCATTCTTACAAAATTATCTCATTTATATCTTCGTAAATAGCTCAACTAAGTACTTTTGCAAAACAACACTTACCGCATTTTCTGTGAAATTACTCAGCGTCAAAATAATGATGGTTACAATAAACGGAAAGTACATGATGTTCACGTGGTTACGCACACGGAACAAAAAAGATCTGGTATTTAAACATATGTGAGTTGTGGATATATTGTATAATTTAGAACAGTAAAACAATATTGCGCATAATGTAGGTAGTTTCACAGATAGGTAACATATGCTTAAATTGTAATTGTAAGCTTAAATATGTCAGATCTAACACACTCTTCCTCTATTTTGTATTTGTTACGTTTCAGTGCAGTTATTATATTATAATGTAACGGTAATTTAATATGACATACAACCGTAGTTTGCACATATACTTACTTATCTTATCTATGATTACCAATTAAGTCGCTTGATTGTTTTTTTTCCTTTAATATATATAGTAAGCAAACGAGACAACACTAAATGTTAACATTAATACGAAAAATTTTAAAAAAATATGGTACAGGCGGGGTTTGAACTCCGAACCTCGCCGCAAAAAAATCAATTGCAAATTAATTAATTCCAAGGCTCGCATCAGGTTCAGTGGTCCAATAAAAAAATAATTAAAGCCAACTGTAACTTAAGACATAAGAGCGTTCTAAAAAATAAGTTGAGTTACTGTTTGGTTATTATTTACTACGGAACCAAACAGAGGTGCGCAAGTCAACAACCGATAGCTGTTGATCGTAAAACGAATGAAGCCGAACGACACTCACAAAAACAACTTGACTTAAAAAATAACAATTGTACTATCGTATAAAAAACAATATGAAATTATATGCAAACATTAAGAAATGTATGAGCTATAATTAAACCTAACTTAACCTATTGGGATCTTGACTATTACATAGCAATGTCTTCTAATCTAAGTCGCTACCATTGGGCAGTGTCTGACTGGGAAACAGGGACAGGGAATGACTATGTAACGTTGGACGAGGAACGTGCCAGTCGTACTATCACAGGAGAAACTGATAAACAAGTAAATACTGACATTTTGTACTGTTATTGTTAGGCTATGCAGTCCCATGAAATGTTAGTATGATGATTCCAGGAATATGTTTCGAACTCGTATAACTTTCTTCCTCAAGGATCTCGAAGCGGTTAGCTCCGGGAACAGTCACAAGGTTAGATAGCGTCTGTGTAATTCATGTGTTTTTATTTTATTTATTTTAGGGAAAACAAACAACTCAGAGTTACATTAAATAAGTATTACAATTTGCATAGCCAACAGCATTATCCACGGGTTACTTTAATAAGTTTAGATTGTCAAAAGTGGAACAGTTGTACAAACTAAGGATTGGAATATTATTAAAGTTGCGTTTCTTAACACGTTCGCTACGGAATTAAGTTAACTTGTAATTAGCCATACTTGTATCGGGTCTTAAAGACCCGATGCCGTAGTGAAGGTGGAGAAAAACAAGTACAAAAAGTGAACTTGGTTATCTAATGTGAATTCTGTGTCTGATGAGGAACGATGAGTGAAGGTCGTAATCATTAATGGCCAATTGCTCCCGGGACATTCTATTACAGCAGATATGTAATTATCATAAAAAAAAATCACAATATAGCTTACATCTAACGATGCTAGGTAGCTAATTATTGGTATGGCGTTTTTTCACAACTTTATATTCTTATTTATAGTAAAAACTTAGTCTTCTTATATATTATTAAGGTAAAAGCCATAACCGTCACGGTTGAATGCTCCTTCTTTAGATTGTGTTCAAGCGAATATTTCTTACCTTTAAATCGTCAGTCCACGTGCTTTATTCTTCCTAATCGTAACGTGCCGTACCCTCAATTTTCCACGACCATCCGATACAGTATTAAATGGATGTGACTTTGATTAACACAATATCGCGATAACAAAATGATGGCGTCGCTTAGAAGCAGAGTCAATCATTAATTTCCCGGTGCATTATTAGCGGTGATAGATGAGGTTGCATCGTGATGGATGGCGCCGTGGGGCGAACGACTAATTACGAACCATTTTAAACCTCGCCTGATAAATGCGTCTAATAAAATAATTCTGACCGTTTGGCCTGAAACTGGCGAATTTTAAATAACACTGATGTACGCCATTTTTGAAACTGGTTTCGTTTCTTTGTCATTAACATCAGTTGTCCTAAAGAGCGATTGTTGGAGGTATGATATTAAAGTCATATTAAAGAAATACAGTTCGCGTTTCGTAAAAAGAACACTGGCAATCTTCCAAAATACCAGCGTTCTGTTTACGTGCCGCGATCTGTAAATAGTCCCCAAAATACTTTATTTCATGAATCAATGTCAATTGGTCTTGTCTGCCGTACCCCTAGAGTGTATTGTAAAAAGGAGAGGGGGTGGGGTAGTTACCATTTTGTTTACACAAGGGCAGCTGCCTTTCCCGCAGCGCTGGAACTGACTCGTTACCCTTGATCTTTTTACATGTTAGTGTTCAATAATTAATTTCCCGGTGCATTATTAACGGTGATAGATGAGGTTGCATCGTGATGGATGGTGCCGTGGGGTGAACGACTAATTACGAACCATTTTAAACCTCGCGTGATAAATGCGTCTAATAAATAAAATAATTCTGACCGTTTGGCCTGAAACTGGCGAGTTTCAACTACACTGATGTAAGCCCATTTTTGAAACAGGTTTCGTTTCATCGTTATTAACATCAGTTTTCCTAAAGAGCGATTGCGAATCTTACTGAGTAGTAATCATTAATACTGCGCAGTAAGATTACCAGCGTTTTTTATGTGACGCGATCTGTAATTAAACTGGGATTTCTAATTCAAGACCAAAAAAACTACGACAGATACGTCACTGTCAAAATTGACAACATTTAAATGACATCTGAGTTTGTTTCTTGGCTTGCACCAAATGGACAATGTTACAAGTACAATACCAGATTTTGTACCAAAAATCTCCGATGTTTAAGTTTTTATTATCTCCTCTCGTAATTATGTAATAATAAATACTTCTAGTTATTTTGTTAAAACATAGAGTTAAAGTTACCAATAAATAAATTATCTTAGCGTGCTTAAAAAATAAAAAGAAATTTACTATTGTAAAAATATTTTATTGTAGTGGCAACCTTGTGGTAGTTTTTAGGGTTCCGTAGCCAAATGGCAAAAAACGGAACCCTTATAGATTCGTCATGTCTGTCTGTCCGTCTGTCCGTCTGTCCGTCTGTCCGTCTGTCTGTCCGTCCGTATGTCACAGCCATTTTTTTCCGAAACTATAAGAGCTATACTGTTGAAACTTGGTAGGTAGATGTATTGTGTGAACCGCATTAAGATTTTGATGCAAAAATAAAATAATAATAATAATTATTGGGGGCTCCCCATACTTAGAACTGAAACTCAAAAAAATTTTTTTCATCAAACACATACGTGTGGGGTATCTATGGATAGGTCTTCAAAAATGATATCGAGGTTTCTAAAATATTTTTTTTCTAAACCGTATAGTTTGCGTGACAGACGCTTCCAAAGTGGAAAAAAGTTGGTCCCCCCCCTCTAACTTCTAAAATAAGAAAATGAAAAATCTAAAAAAAACATATGATGTACATTACTATAAAAACTACCAACGAAAATTGTTTTGAACGAGATCTAGTAAGTAGTTTTTTTTTATATTTTAATACCTAACTTTGCACCTAATTTATATGGGGCGCTATACATACCAGGTGCAAACTTAACTTAACCACTTAGGGATGGAAAGTGTTTGTACGGAACCCTCGGTGCGCGAGTCCGACTCGCACTTGGCCGGTTTTTTTTGGTCTTGAATTAGAAATCGTAGAGGTAACCATTTTAAACCTCATCTGATGAAAGCGCTTTGCGGGGCTTCTATTTTTGTTCTTAGGAATGCAAGGTAACCTTAAAATCTAACCAGGTTGAACTTACATTCCAACTGATAATTATCGTTAATGGCAAGGCGTCACCCAGCCATTTAATTAAATGCCAGCATAACAGCCTAGCCATTTACTTAACTGTCTAATTTAACTAGTTCCTATTCACGAATTTTTATCTCTCATCCATAGTTGCTATCCTTGTAAATAACAAAAAAAGAGAAATTCATTTAAAATGGTACAGAGACGAAAATGTTTTTGTCCAAGGGCACTCCAGCTGTTTGTTTCTATAGGGCACGCACAAATATTCGTTATCAAATTCTTTGATCGTTATATTTAGGAATAACTTAAGCATCAGTTTTTATACCCGAGTAATTTGTTATCAGAAAATACTTGACTCACAGAAGTGTCGTGGCAAAACAACGATTAATTTTGGATTTGCGTGATCTGGGGTTCTTTTTATCGCAGATCATTAATTTTATTGTATTCATAATATAACAGGAAACAAACGATAAGCTATGTTTTGTTACTCGTTCAATAAAATATGTTTCCGGTCAGAAAATATACTATTAATTTTAAAGACAACTTTTTACATAGGTAAATACTATTTGACATGACAGCTCACGTACTGTAAATGCGTTAGATACCATCCATGACCCAAAAAAGAATATTCGAGTTCATGAACATGAACATAGGCACCACACCCAGCCAGGTCGTAGCCTGACCCGGACAAGCCGGATACACCAGGGGGGCACAGATTTATAAGGAGTGACACGCTCTGGGATGGGATAGGAGGGCCGACTAGCCGTGACCGGTCGACCACAATCAGCCGATTATGCAACCTTGAGCCAATATTGGAAGTTAGGTGAGGTGGAGTAGAGCATCGGGGATGAGCGTTGGTGAGTTGTCGCGTGCTCTCGTTGGCGTCTTTGCTGGTCGTGTTCACCGGATAGCCGTCGGGGTATCACGTTTCCTGTTCGTTGGTCTATTCGCTGTCGGTTTCTTGTAGTGGTAGATTTTTTGGGCTGCCGTGGTATATTTGTTCTTGTGCCAGAAAAAAATATATTCGAGTTCATCACACAAATTATTTGCCCTTGCCGGGATTCGATCCCAGGACCGCCGGCTCAGTAGGCAGCTGCACTACAAACGTCAACCGTGTCCAAATTTCACCGCACTCAAATTGATCCATCCGTTACAGAACTTCGATGCCACAGACATACGAGTACACACAGATACACACTTTCCTTTTTAGTTGGGGGTTATTGCCCATGCATATTTCGCGGATCCATATTGAGCCGTTTGGGGTTGAGTTTCTGGGGCTCTGGGGTGAAAGCGCCCACAGGGTCTTTAAAGAGTGTAGCCGCAGGTTAGTCGAGTTGACGCGTGACCAGCCCGTCTAGTATAACTAGGCTTGGCGACTCTTGTCGTGCGACATGGTATCGCCCGTTACTCTCTCACAGCACTGCGAAGAAAGAGAGGTTATATTTCGAAAGAGTCGCGTGTCACAGTTGTGCTAGAGGTGCAGAGAGCTGGTTCATATCTCGCACAACGGATCAGCATTGCATTGCCATTCAACGCGGCAATGCTGCCAGCCTTCTGGGCACGCTTCCAATAGAAGGCGATTTTGGCCAAATTTTCTATTTATAGTTTACTTGCGACCCGCCCCGGCTTCGCACGGGTGCTTTTCTATATTATGCATGTATTATACATTGAAACCTTCCTCTTGAATCACTCTATCTATTAAAGAAAACCGCATCAAAATCCGTTGCGTAGTTTTAAAGATCTAAGAATACATAAGGACAGACAGACAGCAGGAAGCGACTTTGTTTTATACTAAATATGTAGTGATTTTGAGGTCTAGTTTAAATTTATACTTTAAGGTTTCACAGATTTTTATTTACAAGAAAACATTAAAAAAACAAATAAACTTATAATAAAAGGTGGCTAAATCTATTATAAAGAATTATAAAAATATGGTCCTTTCGGCAGCGTGCCCATCACACAGGCAGCATTCCCGCGTTGTATTGCGATGGCAATTCTTTGCGCGAGAAAGCTGCCTGCGCGAGGGTCACCCGTTGCCTCCCTTAGGCGTTTGCTTAGCGCCTTGTGGAGCCCACGCGCAGCCCTACCCCACGGACCTAGTGTCTCGACGCCAAAAGGGATAAACTCGTACTGGGCGCCGAGACACTTATATTTATTGAATTTAAAATTCTCCCGAGCGTCAGCCGCCGCCCCGGCCGCTTTAAAAGTTGCTGCGAGGTAGGACGCCGCCAGTGTATCAGCACAAGTGGCGTCCCACACCAACGCGCGGCCCATTCTCCAGGGGATCAACGACATCCCGTCGGGGCGCTTGCCATCGTCCCGCACGATCTGGGGCTCCAGTGCTGCGGGCACGTTGGCGCTGACGAGCGCTCTTCTGAGGATGTCGTTGAGCGCAGCATGTCGGGAGAGACGGCCGGCGCCCGAGGAGCAGGAGAGTCCGTGGTGGCCAAGACGATCTACTGGGGCCCCACAAGAGGCGCAGCTGTGTTCTACACACACATCAGCCCCAACCCGGAGACCGACAGCTATGCGAAGCGTGCAGGGGTCAATAAATGTGCCAGTGGTAGGTGAAGGGTAGGCATGGAGCCATTGTCCGGCCTCGGGTCTTGACACTGCGAGTAGTCGTGCCCGGTCCTTACCTGAAGATGTGGCAATTAATGAATTTGTAGTGATGACGGAGGCTATGGTGTCCCAGGCCCTTTGACTCTTCGGTTTAGAAGGTAAATTTGGGTTCGGTCCAGCTTCCCAGGCATTCAAGGCTTCATCCAAGCATGCAATCTCGCAGTTTGTAGCCGTTGTGGCTTTTAGGATTTTACCTGCGAGATCAGCAGTGCTGTGGACTGAAACTGTGAACTGTGTTTTCCAAAGTTTAGTTCCAGACCGATGTCACTAAACTTATTTTTAACTTTTAATAAGTCTGCCAAGACAGTCTGTGAGTCTCCTCCAAGTGTGCCATCGTCAAGGTACCATACGTTTAATTTTGAATTTAGGCTGTTTATTATTATTATTAAGGTTTTATTTTTCTGTTGTGTTGTCTTTATTGTTTTGCTGAATAAACCTAGACCATTGAATGTCTACATAGATATTTGCTATTCCTGGTATTACAATTCAGAGAGCCAGTCGACGAAATCATCGATACAGACTCGTGAGGTTTATACCTCAGCCTCACAGAGCCGCTATTTTGAAGTGCAATAGTGGTGATATTTTAGACAGGTCACCAAAACGAATTAAATCACTATTTCATCTGCACATTCTCTTAAACTTCACACAGAAACGTGAGCGCCATAACGCTCGCAGGAACTTCAAATCATAACTCTTCTCGCTCTGTGTGTTATGAAATTGAATAAAGATACGGAGTAAGACATTTAAATAGTTGAACCATTAAGGCCTGGTTAGACGTGCGCTCGCCAGTTCTCATGCAAATGCGCGTAATTTATGGCTGTAATTTGTGCACGTATACGTTATCGGGCCTCACAATTAAAACTTATTATGACAGAGGCTTCCAGCTTAATCTTGGGATTAAAAGCCGGTCAAACCGCACTACGCTTAGCTACTACTTAGCATCGCCCGTCACTCTCTCACAATACGTCGAAGAAAGAGGTAGGTAATATTTATCGCGCGAGAAAGAGATTGTGCTTCTTGCTAAATTTTATAATTCGAGACCCACGGGAATTACCCTTTAGGTTTGATTCCCTTGCCAGCGTCAACAAATGCAGCATTAACGTTCATACCGAGGGCCAAAAGCGAAAACGCTGTAAACGCCAAGGAAATTCATGGGCGTTTACAGCGTTTCCACTTGTTGCCGTTGACTTTTGATTGAGTTGACTTAGCAGTTACATTTTTGTACGGCTCCAAGTAGTGATGGGCCGCGAGAATATTCCCGTTCCCGAGAATATTCCCCTGGGGAATATTTCCGGAAATTTCCTTTGTTCCCGAGAATATTCTCCAAAATGGGAAACATTGAACTTTTCTTAGTACTAGAGAGAATTTTAGTACCAGAAAGTTATAATTTGGCATGGTTATACATATAAGTCATTTTGACAAATTGGTAGAACAAATTCTTGGAAAAATACTTTTTTACTTTACCTCCCCCTATAATAAAGTGGGGATGTCTTTTTTTTCTAGTCTACCCCATGGTGTGATATGTCGTTGGATAGGCCTTACAAAATGTTGCAGGTTTGTTGCAACAATTTTCCGATTTATAGATCTGTTTGTGAAATATCAAACTTTAAATTGCAAATTTTGGGAGTACTTGGGTATTGGCTATATAAACGCTGCTAGGGTAGGCTTTACAAGTTTACGAGTAATAATAGTCAACCAACTCATAAAGGGTACTTAGAGAAGTAAAACTTAAAACTTGTATGACTTTGTTAGCAGTTAGCAGAAAAAAAGCATTAACACTGACGCGCTGCCACAAAACAATTCATGTGGCCCAGCATGACATATTTTATGAATCTGCAATCAGATTGGTTTCGTGTTTGTGTCCATTTTACGGTAGTATGATCTAGTGTTTTTGTTGGTAGGTTAATTCAGAAGCTTCTCGCCTAGCTACCTCCTACTCCAATAACACCATGCTACAGAAATAATTCTAAGAGCTGAAAATTTCTTGAACACAGGTTATCTTCCCGCAAACTCATTTTGTAATGACACTGTTGTAGACATAGACTGCGCCAAATTTAAATCTGAAGCAGACACATATTGAAGTTGTGGAAGCAGTTTTCCAAATCGAAGACGTGTACAACACAGCGCAACAACTTCGACCAAGATGATATCTGTTCACCTATTACAAGGAAGAGCGGTAAGTCAATTAACGGATTTGAAATCAATGCATGTGTCTTCTCTTGGCTGGTTTTGAAACTACTGACGGATCAAACGAGGTTACCGACCAGTCGGTAGGATCTCGCTGCATTTAAGAAGATCTTTGAAACCAGAAGTTGGCCTGGAATCTTTAAAGACGTCAAGCCGCGCGAAAGACAGCCGGCATGATTTTCCGCTACAGAGACATGGCAGAAATAACCCACTAAAAGTGCGCCAAATATGCGCCTCATTGATGGGGCGAATAACGTTTCCAGCAATAAGTTACGGTTGAATCCGAAAATGAAAATGAGAAGATGTCTTCTAATTCCGTAAAATCTACTGAGGAGTCGAAGACTATAAGATAGGGGAGGGGCCTAGGGGAGAAACCGAACAGAAGGGAAACAAGATTGTTAGTCTTTTGATTATTTTAAGTCAACTTTGGAAACGATGACTAAGATATAACTTTGAAGTCACAAGTGGAGCTAGGACAAGCGGTGGCGGCACTCAAATCAAAGCAACTACCAAGAACAGAAACATGATAGCTTAAATCCAAAGTGATGAGATGATGACTACAAGAGACACTCTCGGAGGCAGAGCCCCCGTATTTAGATAATAAACACAACTGTGAACTTTCAAGTCACGAATAGATTTACGAAGCGGAGGGCTCGGGGGGGATGAGCCCCCGCACCAAAACAAGACTTCTCTTCTTGATCTTGTAATATATTTGTGATAGCGGCTATGGAACCCTGCCTGGAGCATCAACATTGGCTAGGATCCAACTGATTAAAGAAAAATAATTTTATCAAATATTGCAAAAGATTAAATGCTGATATTCACTTTTTTTTTTTTATGTTTCTGGCAGGGTATTTAAGAAATGATAATGGCATGCCTGTCTTTGGTACTACTATACACTACCTATTTAAAATACTATTGAAATAATGAAATAAACATAAAAACGATAAAAACTAAATAAAATACAATTATTTTGCTAATTGCGTTGACAACACACGTGTTTTCTCTATTCCTTCTCTATCAGAAATTAACTTGCTTGTCTCACTGGTATTTATTTTACCATGTTATTCCTGAGAGCAATTTAAAAACTTGCGGAATATTCCTCGGGAACAATGAGAATATTCCCGGGAACATTGAGAATATTCCCGGAGAACAATGAGAATATTCTCGAGTACATAGGAAATTTACATTTACAGCTGACTTTATATATTTTTTTCTATTGAATTGTGAACCTATTAAATAAATAAGTATTTACTTATATAGAGAATGTCATAAAATAAATGTTATTCATATACAAATCCTAAATTCCCCTATATTCCCCTCATGGGGAATGTTTCCGAGAATATTTCCGGGAATATTCTCGCCTGGGGAATATTCTCGGAAACGGCCCATCACTAGCTCCAAGGCTTGATATCTCCGCGTGTTCCACGCATTCTTGAGAAAGTACAGGCGGATAGACAGACAGACGGATAACCAAGGGATATATAAGGGTCCCGGTTTTGCCGATAGGTACGGAACCCTTAAAAAGTGTATTAACGCGATTCTTTTTGATATGTTATCTACAAATACAATACACGTTGCGCTCAGGAATGAAATCAAGCCGCACGAAAAGCAACGATAACAAACGACACTTGAATACCATTACTAACAAAATACCTACTAATACACTAAACGAAAATACACTACCCAAGGTTGTCTGGAATAGATCGCTCGTTAGCGATAAGACCGCCTATTGTCTACCGTTATTATAATTGTATTGTGTATTTTTGTTACAATTTAATACAATTTAGTAATACAAATTAGTTTGACGACGCGGTTGGCTCAGTTTGTAAGCACTTGCCTACAGCCGGCGGTCCCGGGTTCGAATCCCGGCCAGGGCAAATATTTGTGTGATGAACTCGAATATTTGTGCTTAGGTCATGGTTGTTCTATGTATTTAAGTATAGGTGGATCAAATAGTACCCGTGTTTGATGGCAAGTGCCGTTACTTAGGAAAGTTGGCATTACCATCGTGTAGTATTGACCTTATAAAATAATAAAATGAAAACTATCACTTGTTTATGGTTCAGTTTTTTTTCTGGCGGCAAATTTTGTAAGACTTGTTTTGTTTTTCGTACAAAATGGAGAAAGAGCAATATTGTTCCGTAATTAGCTTCTTATTTTTGGATGGAAAAACATGCGAAAAAATAAAAGTTATAATAGATGCTGTCTGCGGAGGTCTTTTGTCGTCTATGACAACCGTGAGATATTGGTTTAGTGAGTTTGAAGGAGGTCGTACATCTGTTTTCGACGAAGACCTCTCAAGGCGCCCGGCAGACGTGGTTACCAGGTCGTGCGAAAGGTATTAAAAAAATGGTCACCGATCGACGTACCAAAGTGCATGAATAAGCAGAGGTTGTAGGGTTATCGTACGGAACAGCAATTAATATAGTACACGATAAATTAAATATGAAAAAAGTGTCCGCCCGATGGCTGCCGCGATTGCTCACGGATGAAAATAAGCGGTTACGGCTGTCAATGTCGAAGAAGTGTTTGGGCTTGTTTATGAAATCCGCAGGATTTTTTCCGTCATGTCGTTACTGTTGGTGAAACCTGGATCTATTAGTATACACCTGAGACCAAGTGGCAGTTTAAACAATTGATTTTTCTAACAAATCTGTCCCAAAGAGGGTGGAAACGGTCCCGTCAGCCGGAAAAGTTATTGCCACGATTTTTTGGGATAGTAAGGGAATAATCTTCATAGATTTCTTACAAAAAGGGAAAACTATCACAGAGCTGTACTATAGTCAGTTATTGGACCGGTAAAAAAAAAAAAGAAAGGAGCCACGGCCCCATTTCGCAAAGAAGAAAATGTTGTTCCATCATGACGACGCACCAGTACATTCATCCAAAATTGCCACTGCCAAATTAACCCAACTACATTACGAATTGCTCCCACAGCCGCCTTACTCACCGGATCTGGCTCTCCCTGTGACTTCTTTCTGTTCTCCAACATGAAAAACTGGCTCGGGGGAAAGAAATTCAGCTCAAACGAGGAGGCTATAGCTGAGACAGAAGCGTATTTTGAAGAGTTTGACAAATCCTATTTTTTGAAGGGGTTAAAGAAGTGACCGGAACGCTGGGAAAAGTGTAAGGACCTAGAAGGAGATTATGTTCAAAAATAAAATAAAACTTTTAAAAATATATGCGTCTTCATTTCCAACACAGGTACTTTTTGATCCACCCTCGTATATATCTATAAATATGTATATCGTCGTCTATAAATTACCCATAACACAAGCCTTTTTGAGCTTAATTTGGGACTAGATCGATTTTGTGTGAGGTTGTCTGATATTTATTTAGTGTGCAATGAAGCGTTCTTGTATTGTTAATTGAACGAAGTTGGATACACTTCGGTAATTACATTAATCGTAACGCTTCATCGAGTTAAAGACCTGCAATACATTGAAATCACAGAACCATAGGAATATCTCGAACACATGTCATCAGAAACTTAGAATTCAACCCCACAGGATGAACAAGCATAAACGCCCCTACTATCGATCAACGAGAACATAATAAACTCTTATACTTTACCCGTTCAATCAGTACCAGCTACTTTAATGATTGATTTTTTAAACTCCGTACCTGCGGGGCGGTGGTACCATTTACCTACATTTACCCTGTGTCCGCGGCCGCACCTTTTCTATTCAGACTTGTTTGTGGTACTGGGAAATTTCGAAATGGTGGGAATTTTCATTCCCGCCCTATTAGAATTTCGGATAACTGCAATAAGCGATTAGATTTCTAGATGCTAATCAGACTGTTAAACGCCAAAGCGTTATACAGATTCTTATCTGTTAAAATATTTTATATGATTAAGTAAATAAATGAACAAGTTACCATTTTAAAGGAGATAGGGTAATATTGAAAATTAGAGCCTGCGGAACCGGGATTTCAGTATGGCCTGCAGTACCGGGAATTCCCAAACAAAAATATCCCAGCCTCCTATATTATATGCTAATATTGTAAAATATTGCTGGCTTCTGTCAATGTTAAGTGTACTAATACGTATAGCAACACGAGCACGACTTTTTATTTTGATCTTTACAGGTTTTGTAACCATAAAAATAGATATTTTATATAATTAATCTCAATGAGTCATCATCCTCATCCTCCTAGCCTTTGTCCCATATTGTAGAGAATGAATTCTCAATCGGGGTCGGCTACCTAAAATCCCAAGATGTGGCGTAGGCACTAGTTTTTACGCAAGCGACTGCCATCTGACCTTCCAACCCAGAGGGGAAACTAGGCCTTATTGGGCTTAAGGTGGTTTCCTCACGATGTTTTCCTTCACCGAAAAGCGAGTGGTAAATATCAAATGACATTCCGTACATAAGTTCCGAAAAACTCATTGGTACGGGCCGGGTTCGAACCCGCGACCTCCGGATTGAAAGTCGCATGCCCTAACCACTAGGCTACCACCGCTTCTTAATCTCAATGAGTGAGAGAAAAAACTCTGTGGCAACAGGTCAAATATTGTCAAGTAGAAAAAGAGTGGTGAGATTTCGGATTCGTCTGAGTCTGATTCAAACGGTGAATTTAGGCCTTGGGAAATTTCAATGTGGTGGAAATTATATTGATTTAATCTTATAGGAATTTCACATATTATTATAACAAAAATTTTAAATCACGTTCAAAAAATCGAAGTGAGCAAACTGATAATAAAGACCAAGTGCGGCTAGTTAGAAAATCTTGCGCAACAAGAAGACTTCAGTCCTTTAGAGATCATGAACGTAATATCACAGTCAAAACGTCGAGGTAAATGAATAAACACTTCTTGAACGTGATTTAAGTCCCTTTTATTTTAATAATGTGGTGGGAATTTTCTCTCAATCAAGCTTGGCATCAAATACAATTACATTTTTATCTGGAATGGAATTCGATTTTTATCTGGAATAAGTAGACGACGATAAAAAACAACACTCACTGGCTGTGCGACATGGTTAAAGTATGCGAAATAGGCTTCCAATTCTCATTTACACTACATTTCTGTCAGTCAATCACTGGCGTTCCATTAACTAGATTTCCATGTGTCCATTTTATTTTTTACTTTCTATCTTTTCCCGACGTAGCTATGTAATCAACAGCACTGCTGTCACAACATGCTTGATGTACAGTTGATGTCATAAACATGACATTTTTATACGTATTTCCATGGAATACGGTGTACAGTTGTCCACATTATTCCTACTTCAACTGGGTCCGTAGCATTAATCATCATAACTTATTGTCGCGTACATTCATTTGCCTGATATAGGCTGCCCGACATTTGTATGAAAATATTTGTTTTTGGGCCAAGCGTGATTTACGCAAGGGCTGCGAAAGTAAGTTAAATGATGAAATGATGTCAGTTTTTCACGATAATTTTATACTTAGTCAAGTATTCAAATATCAGGTATCACTGTGGAGTTCTTCAAAGTCAAAGTCAAATCATTTACGAGTATTTGCTAGATCACAGTGCTATTTAAAAGATCTTGTATTTTTATTATACTAGCGACCCGCCCCGGCTTCGCACGGATGATACTAACTCTACTATACTATATTATGTATGTATTATACAAATAAACCTTCCTCTTGCATCACTCTATCTATTAAAAAAACGCATCAGAATCCGTTGCGTAGTTTTAAAGATCTGCGAAATCCCTATGTACCTATGCTCAGGCATACATAGGGACAGACAGCAGGAAGCGACTTTGATATAATAACCCAATGTATGTAGTGATGTTTATTTCCAAGTGTGTGAATGAATTGTCACTTGCGGTATTTCCGAACCGATATGACTTCAATCGAGCGTACTCCCTGAAAGGCCGGCAACGCTCTTGTGACTCCTCTGGTGTTGCAGGTATCTATGGGCGACGGCAACCGCTTTCCATCAGCCGATCCGTTTGCTCGTTTTCCCCCTTTGACATAAAAAAAATAAAAATGGTTTTTGAATTGCCACATGTATTACTATAACGGAAACGGTATACAATTCCCAAAACCCGATACCGTATACAGCGAATAGTGCTCGTCAATACGACTCAAAGCTACAATGGATCCATCTGCTGTTACATTACGCCTCCAGGAACAAGAGCCACACATCGCTGCATAAAATATCCATTAGACGAGACAATGGGGGTTTATGATATCGTGTTCGCGGCGGATTGAAACAGATTTGGGCGTTTCGATTGTTTTTGGCGTCAGAGATTTGAGAATTCGGGTATTTATTACGTTTTATACAAAATACAACTTCTGGGGCCAATGATGGTTGCGTTTATAACGTGATAAATAAGTGATAAAGTATCTGTCACTCACAGTCTCATTTGTCACTCACACTCGCATCTGTCACTCACACTCGCATCTGTCACTGACACTCGCATCTGTCAATCACACTCGCATCTTGTCAAAACGTGCTTTGTCACTTATTTATCGCGTGATAAACGCAACCATCATTGCCCACCTGCTTTCCATTTAACCCTTTTCACGGATGAATTTCAAAATGCTGAAACTTGTTTTCCTTGCTTTTAATGAAGAACCTTTACTCGAAATATGATCACTCTTACTCAAAAGTTCCCCAGTTCTTCGTACAAACTCTCACCTCTAATTTAACCCTTCTAAAGGATGAATTTTTAACTATGCTGAAATCAGTTTTTGTTTTTAGTTGGACTACATATACAAACTGACGATGCGTTACGACGACATGTGGAGGATATGCCACCAGTGAGTCTCCCATAAGTGTGGACATCGCGACGCGAAAATGGAGATGGATACGCCACACCTTTCGACGTGGAGAAGCGAACAACGCAAGCATTGCTTTCGAGTGGAAGCCGTCGGACGGAAGGCGCAGACGCGGACGTCCTGTACACTCATGGCGGCGCACCGTGGAGAGCGAGCTGCGAGCCGTTGGAATGAGCTGGAGCGAGGCCAAAAAAGTTGCTGAGGATAGAAAGGCGTGGCGCGAGCTGATGAAGGCCCTCTGCACCTCCGGGGTGCCTTAGGACAACAACAACAACAACATATACAACTAAATTAGTACCACTAAAAATCCGCAATATGGGGTGGGCTAAATCAACTTGGATAAATAATGAATAACACCTTTACAGACAGTATTTGACTCTAATAATGTATGTGAATATTAACACTTTTAAGAATACACTTTGAAGATGAATTATTAACTATAGGTATTGTATTTTTATGCATGACATCATCTGAGCAACAAGCCTAGTTATGTTTATCCCTCTCAGATCGTACATTACTAAAATATCAATCTCCGATTCATGGTCCAGAGCAAAATAAAACATAAATACATACAACATACTTTTCAAATAAATAAATAAATAAAATAAATATCAGACAACCTCACACAAATCGATCTAACTAGACCCAAATTAAGCTCAAGAAGGCTTGTGTTATGGGTATTGGACGGCGATATACGTACTCATCATAGATAAATATTACTTAAATACATAGAACAACCATGACCCAAGCACAAATATTCGAGTTCATCACACAAATATTTGTCCTGGCCGGGATTCGAACCCGAGACCGCCGGCTCCGCCGTCGTCACATAAAAAATAAATGGCTATATGCAAGTTGGACGTTCTCACAAGTGTAAATTTCTACCTCATAGCATAAAAAGTATCCGACCACATTCATGTTCAAAGTATTAAGACAGATAAGCGCAAATTTAAATGTGAAATGATCAGTACTTATTTTATTGTGTACGCATCCCTAAAAAATACGAAAACTCGTAAATCGTGTGACAAACTTCGTAATTTTTAAAATATTGCTCAACCGCTTGACATAATAACCATGTGTATGAATTTCCGACTCCGCTCCACTATAAACGACTTCCGTTTCCGGAAAATGACAATATTTCCGTGCTATGTTGTTTTCCGATAAATCATTAACGGGAAATATTCACTTCCTTTTAAAGTCCCTTTGGTGAGTAATTAAACTACAGGTGCGACGGTGTTAAGAGGCCTTATTACTTTTTTTTTCATATTATGACAAATAGTGACAATTTCAACCAAATTTTAAAAATGAATAGTACTTTTCCCTGAGTTCTAGAAAATAAAAGAAAAAAAATGAAAAATTAAAGCTGTAGGTTTCAAATATACACCAATAAATCGCAATGGCCCTGTTCTAAGTGCCTAGTGCGGAGTCCTCTGTCAATTATGTATTATGTAAACACAGTTCCGTACTTCAACTGTTGCTTTGTAAATGTACATTTTTTGTTGTTAATTGTGCAATAAATAATTCTTTATCTTATCTTAAATTTTTATCATAGAGAAAAATGTCTAAAACAATCAGCATTTTTGAACGGATAAGGAGCCTAACCTTTTTTTTTTAGGGTTCCATACCCAAAGGGTAAAAACGGGACCCTACTACTGAGACTTCGCTGTCCGTCCATCCGTCCGTCCGTCTGTCACCAGGCTGTAGTATCTCAAGAACGGTGATAGCTAGACAGTTGAAATTTTCACAGATGATGTATTTCTATTGCCGCTATGACAACAAATACTAAAAATAAAATAAAATAAATATTTAAGGGGGGCTCCCATACAAAAAACTTGTTATAGATTATGGTACGGAACCCTTCATGCGCGAGTCGGACTCGCACTTGCCCAATTTTTATTTATGTCATAGGGGGCAAACGAGCAAACGAATCGCCTGATGGAAAGCGATTACCGTCGCCCATAGACACCTGCAACACCAGAGGAGTCACAAGTCCGTTGCCGGCCTTTCAGGTGGGAGTACGCTCCTTTCTTGATGGTTTGAAGGTCGCATCGGTCCGGAAATATCGCAAGCGACAATTATTCATTCCACAATGCGGTCGTGCGAGGCAGGAAATTTCTAGAAAAGCGCACAGTTGTGGACTGCCAACTATCTAAGTGGTGATGATGAAAGGATTGTCGCGTAGAACGATGGCGGAAAGAAGCGGCAGGATTTAATCCGAACAACTCCTCGGCGCACTCCCCGAGGGAACTAGTGGCTCTGTAAACTGTAGACCTCACGAGTTTGTTTCGAAACGGTATTTTTTTACGTTTCCAAACCCACATCTACACCATTTTGAAAAATGATCGAAAATATGAATTGACAATAAAAATACCAAACCTAATCGATTGAGAAATGCGACCTCTAGGTGAGAACAGCCGGAAATCCGGATACACGGAGACGCTTTGATCGCTTCTCTCGCTCGGTAAATTAACACATGGCTATTAAAAAAAAAAGGTTAATGTCCAAATATTTCTTGGCATGGTGGTTAGTAGTAAGTCTAATATGAAGTTGGTTGGTTGTCAAATTAACGCCAAAGCTTTGTCAAATCATTTCAGCCGCTTACTTTTTAATGAAGACGTCGATAATAATAAATAATAATAAATAAATATTAAGGGACAATCATACACAAATCGACCTAGTCCCAAACTAAGCAAAGCTTGTACTATGGGTATTACTAGACGACGATATACATAATATATAAATACATATATAGATAACATCCATGACCCAAGAACAAATATTCGAGTTCATCACACAAATTATTTGCCCCGGCCGATGTTTTTTTATTGAATCTATTAAAACAAAATTTTGAGATTATTTGTATATGTGTATCATGGACAGGACCACATATTATATAAAACGAATTTAATCTAAAGCTGACTCAATATTATTTTAGATACCTAAATAAGTATTATAAGTAGTCCGGGAGAGGTGAACCCCAATTTCATTATTGTTGCTTAAAATTTTATGTATAAGTCGTAGCGTCTTGTAATTGGGCTCATGTATGTCTCATTTTGTTAGGTGTAATTTGATAATATTAGATTGTTGATAAAGTCTACATATATATTTTTATTTCATGTTTTTTAAAAATTGAAAAATGGATCAAATCTCCCACCCGGGTGAGTTGACCAGGGCTTGAGGGAGAATTGACCATACATTTATCTAGGAGAAATAAATTTAAATAACTATTATTTTGTTATTAGTATTTAATGAAAAACACAGCCACAATTAAAGACGAGACTTTCTTACAGAAACAATCAACATTTAACATTATTAATCTAGTTTTTGACTTGTAAATCATAGGAAATGAAAATCTTGGTTGTAACAGAAAACTGATCGATTAGAAAAACTAATGGCACATCAGTTATCACAAGTTCCTCTAAACAATTGCAACGGACGATTCCACACACATTAACTCAAAAATACTACATTAAACCAAGAATACGATGTCATAACAAAACAGATCTTACCTCCAAAACTGTTGAAATTGCATTAGAAAGCAAAAAAATATTTTTATTCACTTTTGAAACGTAATAACACGTTTTTCTCGCTCAAAGCCGAACCGTACTAATGGCGGCCAATATGGCGCACTTGTAGCCACCGCCTTTATGCAAGTGTCTTTCGAGCTATCAACGGCGCCGATGGCACGAAATTTGAATGAAATATTTGAGATGGTTCAAGTCTCCTACCTGGTCAAGTCTCCCGGTTTTCCCCTACTTTAAATCAGCAAATCACTTTAACATTAATTTAATTAACTTTGTACCGAACATAAAAAACAACGAACTGAGCACCTTCAATTTTAATGGATATTAAAAAAACCATATACTTACCTACTAAATGTAATCTAACTATGAAGTAACAAAAAGGGCTCGAACTGTCCCTACATCTTGTTAGACTTTAGATTGTAACAGAAGTGACGTCAAATTGTTTCCGCATAAAGACCGCTGACAGGTCGCAGCTGCGCGCTGACAACGGTCGGCGCCGAAACTGTCATCTACGCGTTGTCTACGCCCACGCTGTTTAAATGGCATATGTCACTTCTCTAATTCTACAAAACATACTTCGCTTTGTTATAACGGAACAAACCATAATGCCAACCTACGTACTTACTTTTAGGAGTAAGAATTTTAAACACCTCTTTTAATTGTTTCATATGTGTATTTATTTAACGACAGAAACACTAAATTGGGTACGTAAAAACTGACTCATAGTATCTCTTTTGCAGTACAAGATGTGTCTAACAAGACTTTATGTTGTAACAGAAGTGACATTAAATTAATTGTTTCCGCATAAAAACCGCTGACAGTTCGCAGCTGCGCCCTGACGACGGTCGGCGGCGACGCTGTCATCTATTGCACGTTGTCTACGCCCACGTTGTTTATGGAGCTAGATGGAGAATTTAACATTTTTCTAACATCTCAATTGTTAACTTATAAAATAAACTTTAGTCAGGTTATACCTAAATAAACTACTTAACGTAGCCCTTAGTGACACTGACTGAATATCAAGCATGCCACTTCTCTGTATCTATAAAACATACGTCAATTCATTATGCTGCTTTCACTGTGTTATAGGAGAACAAACCATCCATCCAAAAGACAACCAACTTTTACGTAATTTTAATCAGTACGGATTCGAAACACTACTTTTAAGTATCTCAAAAGGCATAAGAATTTTTAAAGTTAACGATAAGAGGCAGTAAATTTGGTACAATAGTAAGTAAAAAAAAAACTGACTCAAAGAATCCCTCGTTCGGCACATTTAACAAGATGTGTCTAACAAGACTTCAGAATGTAACAGAAGTGACGTCAAATTGTTTCCGCATAAAGACCGTTGACAGGTCGCAGCTGCGCCGTGACGACGGTCGGCGGCGACGCTGTCATCTATTACGCCTTGACTACGCCCCCACTGTTTATGTAGCTAGATGGAGATAATTCTAAGTTCTCAATTCTTTATTCTTTATTCTTTATTCAATAACAACGTGAGTTGTGTTTGAAATTCATTTAACAACATACAAAATTAAAACCTAAATTATCAAATTATTCAAATCAAAAACATGAGTCAACTAACCGAAAATAATATAAACATTCAAAAAAGACAAACACCAATTATCATACAAAAAAAAATCAATAAATGTCAAAAAAAAATCTCCAAAAATACAATAAAAAATTAATCAAAAACATTAAGTAAAAAAAACATCGTCATAATCTAGTCATTTAAAAATAAGGTATATTTATAAGTTAATAGGTAATATCAATTATTCTAAAACATAATTATTTAAAAATCATCAAAATAAAATAAAAAATAAGAAATATAGATATCGAAATCACAATGTAACATTATCAAAAGTCACAATCATAATCATAATCATTATTATTATTTATATAAATTTGAACATTTCAGGCTTGTTCGCAATATTCCTCAACTGAATAATAGCACTTTTCCTGCAAGAAAACTTTCAATTTATTTATTTATTTTTTCAATTGTTTTCAAATTACGTTCACATGTTGACATGAGTTGTAGTAAATCTGGAAATGGGTAGATACATTTGCAATTAAATAGTACCTATAATAAGAGTGTGAAGAAACCTTGTATTCCTTTTCAATTTTATTTCAATTTTATTAATTGCGTTTGACGTATTTTAAAATTGTGTACCTCTTGTGATGGAAACAAAATCAAATTGCATAAAAATGATTGACATGAGTTGTAGTAAATCTGGAAATGGGTAGATACATTTGCAATTAACTAAATAGTACCTATATTAAGAGTGTGAAGAAACTTTGTATTCCTTTTCAATTTTATTTCAATTTTATTAATTGCGTTTGACGTATTTTAAAATTGTGTACCTCTTGTGATGGAAACAAAATCAAATTGCATAAAAATGATTAAAACGAACTTTTTTGATATTTGTGAGAGGCCAAAAAGTCCTCTACTGCCAGATATAGGTCTCCAAGGACCTACTTAATGAACATCGAATGGTTTCTTACATAATATAATATGTAATAATGATCAAAATATATCAAGGCTTCTCAGACTGCAACCGGTAAGTGGTCACCGACGCCCAACAGGTTCTACGAACTATGTGCCCGGCCCTTGACAATTAAGTCTCGTAACTGTAAAGTTCTTGAAATAAAATACGGTATTGAAGTCTTTATTAGTTTTAAGTTAGATATTAATACATATCGTCGTTCCAATGCTAAACTAACATAACTGCAAAAAACTAATTTTACAGGGGAGCAATTTTAAGTTCGTAAAAAATTTATCTATTTTTTTTCGCGGTTGTTTTTGTAGTTATAATAGAACTGTTTTCACACAGTGTTTTTAAATTGCATGTTTTATATTTTCAATGTATCAGATATGTATTAATTCATTGGGTTTAGAAATTAAGGCACATTCGCAATTTGGCTACTCCATAGAAAGGAACAAAAAGGTAAGATTATTCACCATAGTAAATTTACAAAAGTGCCACTTTCGCAAATTCACAATGCATTTTTTATTTTTAAGCCAAAGTAAAGTTACGAAAATGCCACATTTGTCGTTTTCGTTTGGGGAATGTAAATGCTTTCCCATTCATTTGCTATCATAATAGAGTGCGAATCTGCACTTATTTTTGTTGCCAATAACATAACACTATTGTATATAGTCTAAAACTTATCGCATTCGACCAATAAATAATGTTCAAATGCTAAAATGTGACGGTTCAAGCAAAAGATACCACTAGGTCACTTACATAAGGGCGCGTTGACAAGTTATTTGTTTAAACATGCAAACAAATTTCGCGCTCATGGTAAGCGGCACAGTGGACTCTTTTAACTGAAAACGTCTCATAAGTATATTTGTTTTTATACCTGTCAGTCAATAAATGCAGTTAAATTGTATCTGACTGACAATATTAATATATGATTTACTTTCAACTTATGTTCAGTAAACTTAATAATGACATATGGTTTTTCATGTTTTTATGAACTACTTACAAGCGTTAACTTATACTTAATAGTAATTGATACCGATTTTCAGTACTTCAACGAAAATAATAGTTTTTATTTACTTATTAGGCAGCTTTACAATATAAACTCTGGTACGAGTATGCTATCTATTACGTATAGTCTGGCTAAAATATCTTTCCCCCAGCAATTGAAGTTTTTTATCTGTAAATCGGTATATGACAACACTGAAGATAGGTCACTAATTAGTCTTGATACTTGTGTATTACTCTTAATCTTTAAGTTTTAGACTTTAGTATTAGAACGTTAGTATTAGATTCTATCAAATTTAATATAAATAAAAAAAGATCTTGGTAAGTTATGCTTTGATCAATATTGTAATTATAATAATATTTATAAATGATGTTTCGGAGGACTTTTACGTTGTATTAAGTAAGTTTACATGCTGTATTTCTATTTCCCTTTTACTGCAGTTTATTGATATTCTTACTCTAAAAGAGCTCAAAGGGGATTAAAACAAGATAAAAATTTGTATGGGTGAATTCGAAATAAACATATGCCAGTATTAAGATTGTTGGTTACTCTTTGCTTAATATTGCCATACTTAGTTTTTTTGTTTTTGACAGTTCATTTGCTTGGTAGAGTTAATGTGGTCCAACTACACTTCCGAGTTGGGGATACTTTCGTAAGAGTGATAATATTCGGAAACAATATTTTCTGCTACCAAAGTTTAGATAATATGTCACTAATATGCAATACCATAATTACGTATAGTGGTAGCTGTTCTTGCTATCATTTGTCTTAATGTGTAGTTATTTTTAAGATTTAATTTGATAATAACGATTTTACCTTAAATGTGGTATTAAAATTTATTTATTTTGCATGTTGACTTGCATGTCGACTGAATACTGATTCTATAAGTATCGTAAGATCTAATTTGTTGTAACGTATTCTGGCAAATAAACATTTCGATTTCTACTTACCAGTGTAATGGGTGAGAGATACGAAAATATGCATCTATTTTTGTTCGAAATACCGGGTATACATGCTCAGTATAGTTCTAAAAAATTGTTTAACAAACATTTAACTCGAATTTTCCCCATTTTACGACAGGGGGTTTCAAAAAATTCTAAAATCTTATTAAAGTATAAAGAAGTATTAGGTATCTTTATTTGACGAAGTCTACACGACACTACACAAAGAAGGCCACGTTTCTTATACAAGCCCACCTTCTATTTAATCCATTTCAGAGATGTATTTAAAAAAATGCTGAAACTTGTTTTCTTAGTTTTTAATGAAGAACTCGAAATGTTACTCGAAGAATTTCAAGTTCTTCATACAAAGTTTCACCTCCCATTTTACCCTTTTAATGGATGAGTTTTGTCACACATTTAGGTTCTGTCATCGGTCTTGCTTCAATGTCTTTACCATTTAGGCTTTTATATGCTTCCCCTCTGATATGTTTATCCCTTTGTTCGAACGCAAATCGCATGAATTTTATTTTTTATACTAAATTGACAATACTTAATTTGCGAAAATGCTTGATTCGCACATTTACTTCTAGTTTCACCTATTTCAAATGCATTAGTCACAATGACAAACTCGCGAAAATGCTTAATTCGTAAATGTCTATAGGCTACAGCGGGTGTATATCATAATCGCCACCATAGTAAATTAACGAATCTGGCAGATTCGCAAGTTCGCTATAGCTACTTATGTGAGCAGGTCATAATAACCACCATAGTAAACCAACGAATCTGGCAGATTCGCACATTTACTATAGGATTGTTATATGAGCAGATCATAATAGCCACCGTAGAAATCTAACGAATCTGGCAGATTCGCAAATTTGCTATTGGTTATCTGACCGGTAAGTGAAAATTATCACCATAAAAAGTTAACGAAAATGTCAGATTCGTTAGTTGACCTACATTTTCTAAGTTTACCATGGGGGAAAAAAATAAAAGTGCAGATTCACAATATTGTACCTCTGGAACCTTAAAAGCTAGAGCTCTATAAATTTGTGACATTGTGCGGGGTTATATTTGGTACAGATTTACATCAAAAACTCAATTTTGACAAAATGGCAGTTATGTTAGTTTAGCATTGGAACGACGATATATTAATGATTACGAGAGTCGATGTTTTCCGTGTCGTAGGGCAGAGGAAAGAGAGCTGTACCCTTAGCATGAGTTTACAGGGACTGTACTCGCTAGTGACTGCGTAAACGATTTGTATGAGAATAGGCATGTTGACTAATTTTTTTTGAGGATGTCAGTCGATTCTATTTTTTATTGTGATCAAATGTCTATATGGGACTGACTACATTTAAACTGCTCTAAAAGTCAGAAATGACCGTCAAAGTTCAACATTCCTACGTAGCGCTAAAAACGCTCTATACAAAACGCGTCAGGCTAGTGACGTCACAGGCCGGTATAGGTACCAATAATTGTATGGAAAAATTAAGAAATTTGTCATTTTCACCGTGAAAAAGTGCGTTTAAGTTCATGGTTGTCATACAATTATTGTTTCGTAAAATTATGAGGATTCTGAAAACATTTTCAAAATGTATTTTGGATTAAAAAAAATATCATAACATTTGCGTACCTTTGGAGTCACATATTTCCAAAAAAGATATATGTTTCTGGATTTTTTTTCTTTGTTTCGTGAAATATTTAGCTAATTTTATTCATATAACTACAGTACGCTATAGAATTCAACATCAGTCAAATAGCCTATTCTAGTTCTACAAAGTAACCACTGTACTATGCTCCATACAAATCGTTTAGGCTGTCGCTAGCGAGCACGGTCACGTTAACTCATGGTAAGGGTCCTGTCAAAAAGTGACGTTCAGATAGACGTGACGTTCGTTTTTGGGGTGCGTTCCGACACTGCACTATATTACAGTAAAAGTCTGTGCTCCGTATATAAATCGATGCACAGATAAACATATGAGTAGGGAACCCAAACCTGTCTTTGTGTCATAGTAAAACCGGCTTAAACCGGTTCGGATCACCTACTTATGTACCTTCATGACAGTGACATTTTACAAGATTGCAATCCAATCCGAAACCAATTGATTGCCATTGATGCGATTAACCTTAATAGTCTATTATCCGGATGGTGTGCTTTGATTGATTCAGCTGTCATCCCATCTTTGTATACGTGACAGTTCTATCTTTAGCCCAAGTAATGGGTTTAATGACGAAAAGGCTTTTCAACGACTTATAATTCTTTGTCGGCGTTTTGACGCAATATTTCTTACCTTTCGGGAATTATGTGTTTATTCCGGGATCGTTTTTTTTATTTCGATAGAAGCTTTATCTATGCTCCATTGTTGTGTGAACGTTAGTTAAATCATGAAAAAAATAAAAAAGACTAGTGCCTCTTAGCATTTATGATACGGACAAGACATAATCCAAACTTTTATTTAATCTCGAACTTTACGAGTTCACAGTGTTGGTGAAATTGAGTATCATAAATAAAATAAATAAATAATCGTAGATATCGGAAAACCTTACACGAATCCTTGTGTATGAACACTAGACGTCGATAAACATACTTATATAAATAAATACAAATAACATCCATGACCCAGACACAAATATTCGAGTTCATCACACACGGGATTCGAACCCAAGACCGCCGGCTCAGTAGGCAGCTGATTTACCCCTACCAACCGCGTCGTATGATGCCTAATAAATAAGTGATAATGCGTGGAAGTGTATTTTCTATCAAAAAAATCTCCACATCTCAAGTCAATAACGTAATCCTTTTCTTTTTCTTATAAATCCGGCAAACGACATAGTTCCAGTCTGACTTCGCATCCTTTTAGCGTAATATATATCCTCAACACAAGAGATGAGCCTGATAACGCAAGCCTGTTAGTTCTCCATCGGAACCAAGCCGTATAAAGCTAAATCTAGTAAATCTACTTCGATACGCTTCTAAGGCCGCGTGTAGACAGGCGAGCGGGCCCGCGGCGTGCGACGAGACTCAAATGAAATTATACTCGATATGGTAGGTTAAGCCCCGTTCTTCATTCGGGAGCTCAGCCGCGCGTAGATACGACTTGCGTTTAGACTTTGAGTCAGTTGCTGCACGAACATTCGTCAGATTGTAACCAGCCTGGAAAATTACTATGGTATTCGTTTTTTATCGTCTTCACATTTTAACCAAATTCCTTAACGGCCTATAATAGGATAAGTATGCCTTTGTACTTCTATTAATCAATTATAATGAATGTACAGGTTAAGGAAATTGAAACACGTGACCTCTGTTTCGCTCTTGTCACAATGGGTAAAAAAGTTCATAGCTATTTACATACGATCAACTCGATTATACTTGTATTTTATGGTGCGATATGTATCAAGAGAATCACGGGTAGGAGAAAACTGCGTATGTGTAAAGTAGAGGAATAAACTATAACTGTTCCAAATTTCATGCAAATCCATGCGACCGTTTCAGTAAAAAGACTCGCATACAAACTTTATCTTCTATGATACTTAGTAGTGACTTTTTTTATAAAACATTTAAAATAAAAAAAAGACAATACGCCTTAAAAATATATTATCCGTAAGTTCTAAGTCCACATAAGCACATATTTAACGTATACTATCAAGAAAATTATAAAATGAACAACTCTGGAAAACTTAACGTTCCTAATTAATACGAAAACCCTAAATGCCATCGAAATGTTTTTTTGCGTTGGTGACTTTACACATGAGTCTTTGAGTTAGCTTACTTATTCCACCATAGTGTACTATTGTAAAATTATACTCCTTGGTATTGTACATGTTACTTGGTTTGTCTACCATTTACATTTGTGTTTAGCACTCATTTTTTCAAAGGTTAACTGGAAGACATCCCTTAAAGGGATAAGTTTGCCTTTGTACATGCTTATTCTATTGAAATGTATTTTTTGTTTTTGTACAATAAAGGGGTTACATACATACATATCGGACAAGGATATTGCAAGCCCTAGTAAATATCGGCCAAGTGCGTGCTAATAGGCTGGTATACAGAGCGGCTATGCTCCTCGGTGTATACCCGGCCTTAGGGCAAACTGCGGAGCCATAACTTCTATGTTCTGATGCGATATCTCCTGGGACGGGCCACAGTTGAACAAATTACATTACAGTCTGTCGATTTAAGGAGCGAACGATAAAAGTTGGAGAAGCGCTTGCGGAGGTAAAGGGGTGATATGCGAGGATCGTAAATCACAAATTTAAAGATAGTAAAATCCGATGGTAATGGAAAAAGTGATACTTTGAAGTTTGGCTGTATGTTACAACAAAAAAAATGGCATAAAGAAAAAGCTTTTAGAAACATTGCACATCTCTATTCCTAGATACAAATGTCAACAAGCAAAGAAAAATTTAATTGCGCTCCACACCGCGACCCGAACCCCGACCAACTTCTTAGTCTTTTAACCAGAGAAGCAATTTACTGCAGACGCAATTTAATTTCTTTGCGTGTTGATGTTTGTATCTATATAGCAATTTAAAAATATGAGAAGAAATTTGATTAAACAATTCTACAACCTTAAAAAGTCTTCAACTTTTTGTATCACTTTAGGTTAACAAGTTTATTTTCGTCCCCTGCAAACGTTTGTGTTTGCTTACGGCTCATTTCGACTTCAAAACAAAATAATATAAATGTCATCGTGTAATCTTACCCAGTTGAAGAGCCTTCGGGAAAAAAGTTTCGTAATAATGAAAGGACGGACCACAAAGTTTCGCCGGTTTTGTAGACAGCAACATTTTAGGTATTATTCAATTAGTCTTTTGTAGTAGACAACTTGAATGGATTAAGAAAGTTTTAGCTAACTCATTAGGTAAGTTATGGATAATAGGATTCAATGAACAATTTTATCCGTTGAATAGCTCTAGTCCCTAATTCGGCGAAGCATTGGGATAACCATTATTTAGTAATATCAGGAACATAAGCACCTACCTACACATCTATTTTTGATAATCGAATTCCACTGGAATGTTGAAATTTTATTATGGTATTAAAACACGACACTATTATTCAATTTAACGTTTATAAAAATGCAGTATTGTGGTGAAATTTAGGATAAATGACATTAAAAACGTAGCATTTTGCCCGGTCGAGTTTAGGGTATAAAACCGGTCCAGAAGTTTTCTAGGAAAATTTAACCATCTTATCAGACAAACCTCAGACATACACACACATACGCGCATGCACGCACGCACGAAGGCACCCGAACACGCACGCATGAATAGAATATTAGTTTTCTATGGAGAGTTTTAGGAAAGAAATTGATAGCGCTTTGCAGAAATCATATAGGCGCGCGGCATACAGCGCCATTGTTTGTTAAAGATTTAATTGTCTTCTCATGCTTGTAACTCTTGTCGTGCGACATATCACCCATCACTCTCTTTCAGTACTGTACAGAAAGAGACAGGTTGTATATCTCGCGCGAGAGAGTCGCGTGGCACAGTTATATTACTTACCTACCTACAGGTGCTGGCCATCCAAAGATCGATAAAGGATACCTTTTAGGCTTTTACTCAGCTACGGTAAAGATAGTTTTATGCGGACGAAATCACCTGTACAAAATAATAGTTCAAATGTTTCACCATGATGCCTGCAGCTAGGCGGGCTATCTGCATTGCAGCGGGTTCATTGGGCTAATTGGCTCTGTTCGTTATTCTGAACTAACCGCAGATATAACTTAATACTTTTTAAAGTATTGCCATTCTAGATTAAATAATCTAATGAATGGCAAACTGATGAATATGGATGACTATTGATGTAAAATTGTACATCATACCGTACTTACGTGATGAAAAATTAGCTCAAATATCATAAAACCAAGAAAAAAAAATAGTTTTTGAAATATGTGACTTCAAAGTATTTTTTTTTCTTTAAAATAAAATTTGAAATTGTTTTCAGTCCTCATAATTTCACAAAACAATAAATTTTATGACAACCATGAACGTAAATGCACTTTTTCACGGTGAAAATGGTAAATTACTTTAGTCTCCATACATATATTGTTACCCATAACATAAAATATATATATAGGGTCACGATTAGGTGGGAATTTGTATGGAGTGTTTAAGCGCTCCTTAGGAATATTGAACTTGGTCATTTCTGACTTTTAGAGCAGTCTTAGTGTAGTAAAGTTAGTCCCATATAGAAATTTGATCCCAATAAAAATAGAAATGATAGCCATCCTAAACAAAAAACCGGTCCAGTGCGAGTCGGACTCGCGCACCAAGGGTTCCGTACAAACACTATCCATCCTTAAGTGGTTAAGTTAAGTTTGCACCTGGTATGTATAGCGCCCCATACAAATGAGGTGCAAAGTTAACTCAACCAATCCCGTTTGTTGTATGGAAGCCCTCCTTAAATATTTATTTTATTTTATTTTTAGTATTTGTTGTTATAACGGCAATAGAAATACATCATCTGTGAAAATTTCAACTGTCTAGCTATCACCGTTCTTGAGATACAGCCTGGTGACAGACGGACGGACGGACGGACAGCGAAGTCTCAGTAATAGGGTCCCGCTATTACCCTTTGGGTACGGAACCCTAAAATTTTAGCGTGTAAATAAATATTCTTGGCGCTACTGGATATTAAACAATGTGAATCGACTTCATATATTAAACAAAATCTTCGAGAATAGTCTGATAAACATCGTAGGGGTCGATCCTCGTCACTGGAATAAATTTAGAGTTTAGGCGTTATTCGGGACTCGATACCCATCGCGAGATAACTGAAATGTATTATGCTATTTCCTCCAGCCCAGGTTATCAGAGATCTATAGATTGTTTAAGGAGTGAATGGAAGTAAAAGCAATGTGCTGTATTGAGTTTGTATTGTGTGAGGCAAGCGCTGATAAGTGTTTGACCATATTTTCTTGTCAATAGTTTAGTATTAAGGTTTCCCTCTAGATTTCTCTGATATATATGTGCTTCTGCTTCTATGAAAGTGTGAGCGTGTATGTAAATAATTGTGTAAAATAACAAGAAGTCAATAATACTACGATAAATATAAGATAGCAGTCTAAGGTAGTATTTGATAGTTATAGTAGAGTTGTTAGTCCGCTGTTTTCTAACATTATTGTGCGCATCGGGTTACAAGCATGAAATTTCTACCACAGATAGAGTGTTCCACGGTGATTATTTTAAGATGTGAAGGGAAGTCAGATTCGTCCCCTGTCAGGCGGGAGAGCGGTGTGAATACGGCCAAGTATCCCTCTTTTCTTTCTTTATTGCTGGTCAGTTAAGTCTACCAGGACGTGTTTGGTATCGTTTCCGTGTAAAACAAATATTCAGAACAAACATAAATATAAACAGAAATTCATTTTTTATGTTATTTTTGTATAGTTCAATATAAAAATATGGGTATAATGGCCGAAAAGGTAAAAATCACAACAAGTTTTTTTATTCAGTGAGGTAAATTAGTTCAATTTTGTGAACATTTTCAAATTATTATTATTATTTAAAAAAGCTCATTTAATCTGGTTTCTAAACATATATGCATGTTGGGCACTTCTCATACAAACAGTAGCTTAAAATATATCTTTACGTCGGCGTAACCAACGTAAATCTCCGAACGCATCCTATTTCGCTTCATTAAATACATTAAATAATGATTGTTAACATGCTTTTACATATAATATTTACTATATACGTCCTAGAAAAACAAATTAATCTAATTAAAACAAAATGTTTTTTTGCTAATGTATCACGAGCACACGGGCTAATCTCAACATCAACAATTTATTTAAGTTACTGTTTGTATGAAGAGTGCCCAATATGTATATATTTTTAGAAACTAGATTAAATTTTCTATTTTGCAATATTTTTCTTAGTTGTAAATATTCAGGAAATATAACTAATTTATCTCCCTGAATAAAAAAACTTGTTATGATTTTTACAATTTCGGAAATACAACCATATTTTTATATGGTACTATGAATAAATAACAAGAAAATAAATTTCTGATATCTGTTTTACACGAAAATGACACCACACAATTCCTAGTAGCGTTATCTGATCAGTAATATAAAAAGAAAAAGAGGACTCCTTTGTCCTATTTACCCCGCTTTCCTGCCGCACAGGGAACGAATCTGACTTCCCTCCACATCTAAAAATAATCACCGCAGAATACTCTATCTGTGGTAGAAATTTCGTGGTTGTATCCCGATGTACACAATTTCGCGACTTAACAAAATGTACTAGAACACGCAGGCTAAGCTTAACATCAACATTTTTTTCAAGGTACTTTTTGTATCAGATGTGCCCACTATGTATGCATTTTTAAAAACAAGATTAAATTTGCTGTTTAGTAATATTTTTTTAAATTGTAAAGATTCAGGATAGATGACTAATTTATCGTTCTGAATAAAATAAACTTGTTGTGATTTTTACCTTTTCGGCAATAAACCCAAATTTTTGTTTGAAACTATTCTTAAATAACATGAAAAATTAATAACTGATATATATTTTACACGAAAACGATGTCGCACAAGCCCTAATAGCCTTAACTGCTCAGTAATAAAAAAAAGAATAAGAGTAGTACTTGGTCCTCTTCACCCCGCTCTCCCACCACACAGGGGACGAATCTGACTTCCCTCCACATCTGAAAATAATCACCGTGGAACGTTCTATGTGTGGTAGAAATTTCATGCTTGTAACCCGATGCGCACAATTTCGCGGCTTAGCAACTCTACTATTATAATTGTTTATTCTGAAAGTTCTCGTAATGTGGTATGGTACCATTGGTAAGGTAAAAAGGTAACGGTACCATAGTCGTTGTGTATTGTTAGCCGAGATATTACTTAATTGGGTTTTCATTACTGTTTTTTTGTTTTGACGATGCGGTTGGCGCAGTGGTTAAGCAACTGCCTACTGAGCCGCGGTCCTGGGTTCGAATCCCGGCAGGGGCAAATATTTGTGTGATGAACTCGAATATTTGTACCTGGGTCATGGTTGTTACTTGTATTTAAGTATGTATTTATCTATATAAGTATGTATGTTTATCGTCGTCTAGTTTCCATAACACAAGCCTACTAAAGCTTACTGTGGGACTAGATTGATTTGTGTGAGGCTGTCCGATATTCATTATTAATTATTATTATTATTTTATTAATAACATGAATAACAATGTTAAAGATTAATATTTTATTTCTATTAGAATTATAACACAATTTACCTTATACATTATTGTTTAACAGTTTCACATCCTAGGTATGAAAATAATTTGCCGCTATCCAACTGAACTAACGCGGTGTATTCTAAACTCCCACACAATCCAGACTCAAACTGCGGAAACTCATTTTTGAGGCCGTTACTGTCGCGTCGGTGTGTTCCTCAGATTGGACTAACGTCCAACTTCGTGCACAATACTATCTTGTTTAAAAGGTCGTATGTTGTTATAATATCCAGCCAAGTTACGTCCTTTTGTGCGAGCACAATAGGTATAACTGCGTACTCGAAGCTATCAAAGTTTATAACTTTATCTAATACGGTGCTACATACGAAAGTCTACGAACTTTCCAGTGAGCACGGCGGTGTGTAGAATACATTTAAAGACCTTGAATCTCATTCTGAAAATTTGCATTAACACTTTGCACGCCGTAAGTTATAATCGGTACCGCGCTCTAACAGCTGATCACGAGCTTCACTCGTGATGCTCTTTTTCCCAAGAACGCCGCGCATTTTTTAAGGCGCCACCTATGGTTCGCCGGCGATTTTCGGTGATATTGTAAGATTTATAAAATAATAATTAGCGTAGATACAGGAATAATTTCTTTTATATTTAAGAGGTGTTTTAGTCTTTTAAAATTATAAAAATAAAACAATGTGTTTATAATATTAATTTTATTTTAAAACTGTCTCTGAAAAGACCTCGTTTTATGAAAAAATAAAAACTCTAACATGGATTTGTTAGGTAGCCCGCGCAGCGCATTGACGAGGCAGCGCGGGCGACGCATCGTCATGCCGTTCCCCCAACCCTCACGTTAATAAATTGTATGTGTGCGGGTAGCTTAAACGTTCTTCTACACGTTGCTATTAAGCGGATCACGAACTGTGTTCGATATTTTAATACAAACAGTATGAAATCTGATCACGAGTACTATTCGTTATCCGCGGCTCTAAGAAAAAAAGTGTCACGAGTGGTACTCGTCATCGGCGAGCTAGACATGGCAGTTATTAAAATGGCCGGCGAATTAGAGAAAAGATGCGTACCGAGTGGTTCTCGTGATCGGCGTGCAAAGTGTTAAGCGATGCCCAGTACATGCCGGGTATTAGAAACGTGAAGTAGCAGTAGGTAAGTGCACTGCCCTTACCATGAGTTAACGTGGCTGTACTCGCTATACTCGACGCCACGTAGCTTGGCAATAGCGACCAATGACTCCTCCTACCATGAAACTCAATTTCTAATAACGACACTTTTTTTTGTTCCCCGTAACGACCATTTTTACTAATATTGCTACACCGTGGTAGAGGGTGTCTGGGCGTGGAGGGACCGGACCCGCTACCACGGTGTAGCAATAAAAGTAAAAATGGTCGTTACGGGGAACAAAAAAAAGTGTCGTCATTAGAAATTGAGTTTCATGGTAGGAGGAGTCATTGGTCGCTATTGCCAAGCTACGTGGCGTCGAGTATAGCGACAGCGTAAACGATTTGTATGGAGGATATGACCGCGGTCCTAGCGGTTACTTTATAGAACTACAAATTCTCCATACAAATCATTAACGCTGCCGCTAGTGAGTACGGTCACTGTAAACTCATGGTATCACTGACAGTATGACAGAACCGAAAAAAATATACTGTTTTGTCACGCTGATCGACCCAATATTTTTTCGAACCAATGTAAGTACTTATATAGTACCTACAGATTGATGTGGTAACAAGAATATGCATGTTCCTCAAAGTTAAGTTTGTTTTTAGGGTTCCGTACCCTGACTGAGACTTCGCTGTCCGTCCGTCCGTCTGTCACCAGGCTGTATCTCAAGAACGGTGATACCTAGACAGTTGAAATTTTCACAGATGATGTATTTCTAGTGCCGCTATAACAAAAAATACTAAAAAGAAAATAAAAGAAATATTTAAGGGGGGCTCCCATACAACAAACTTGTTATAGAACCCTTGAACCCATGTACGGAACCCTTCATGCGCGAGTCGCACTTGCCCAATTTTTTTTTTGTTTCCTACCGAAATAAGTGATATCTGAAAACACATTTAGATTATCCGATGCTTACTTAGGATATCTGTTTTGTGTCCTAAACTGGAGAATAAATAAACACATTATAAATAAAGAGACATTATATGTTTCATAAATTTATGAAAATGAAAATGAAAATGAAAAATTGTTTATTTTCCCTTTTTTAACAAGTACAATGTCTGCAGTGATTGGGACTTCCTTTTAGGTAAGTAGACCTGTGTTAGGATGCCCCGCTCTTCCTTAACTGGTAAATAGGTAGGAAATATTATACATTCAGAGGTTACTTATTTAATCTTAGCTTTATACGTTTTAACAATGTTTATATATTAATAAGTTTAATTTGGGTTTTAGCCTAATTTAAGTAACACTAATACAATAGGTACTATATTAATGGTGGGTGTGTGTGTGTGTGTGTGTGTGTGTGTGTTTGGGTGTGTGTGTGTGTGCGTGTGTGTGTTAGTGTTAGAGTTAATAATTAGCACGATATACGAGTAGTAATAACTCCGTATCATCGTAGCTTAGTCGTTTCAGCCATGTTGTTAGTTCAGTCTTACACTTATTGAGTAATAGTTGATGGATATTGATTACACTGTTCACATTATTGTAAATAAATGCCGATTGCGCTTTATACTGTCTTTGTCTGTCTTTTATCTAACAATACATGTTTTACCGGCTTAACGCTATCTCTGAGTCATATTACTAATAAACAAATCTGAGATGACTTGCAACTTATTTCCACAATTAATTTTAAACTTTATGTTGTCGTTATAACGATTGTATTTCAATGTTTCAATATTAGTAACGTGTGCTCTGATGACCATGGGAGCAGTGTTATGCAAACCACAGGTACGAAAGGGCTTATCAACCGATAAAATACTAGACAGTTACAATCTTTCGTGTTTCAATGCAACATCAACATTTCAATGGCAATGTTGTTAAGTGTTTATCAGTTAGAGTCCGACTATAAAAATAGTTGTTTGAGTGGACAGTTGTCTCCCAACAGTCTTCGAGTTTAAACGTGAGTAAAGTGCTATTTTGAAAAGCCATTTCATTCATAATGTAAATGATTGTATAATTGTGACCACCGTTAGTTTATAAACGATTATAATATAAATGGACAATTAATTCAAAATTAAATCTAAAAAGATAAAACTAAAGAACTAAATTCTAAAATTAATTAAATTAAGCTAAAATATATCTATAAAAGTGTGCCCCCGCAGCATGGCCCCGAAGACGCTGGCAGCGTTTCCTCGCTGAATCGCAATGCTGCGTTGTGCGGTGAAGCTGCCAGTTCTTCGGTCACCAGTAGACTCAATGCGCCTTTACTGAGGTCGGGTCGTTAAGGAGTTTGTGGGCACTGGGACCCCACGGACCTAAACTCTCGACCCCAAAAAGAACAAAATTATATTCGGGGCCGAAACCCCTATAAGCCCCTAGTTTATAAACTAACTAGTGATATTGTGAACTGACGTGTGGCGGGATGCATAGCAAATTATATTAGTACTGTATAATAGAAACGTCTAAAGGTGAAGTGTCTAAAATTGTTATTATTTTTATGACACAGAATAAGACTATTCATTCAAATCTATACAACCAGCAATATACACATTAAAACCTAATATGACGGATAAGTAAGGCTAATAGTTTATAATTTCACTAGATAAATGAAACTGACGGTGTTCACAATTTTACGGTGACTTATACGTTGTTTGTGTGTGTTTTTATGCGGCAACATAACTATACCGGCATTTATTAGCGAATTTGTCTGTTATGTAGCGGCTTAATCGTCACGTTTATCGTGCGGTAGAACGATAAGATAATCGCTTATGTGCATACCTGAGCTAGTTCGGGGCACGCTCTAGGGATTTTTTATCGTTTTTTTTTTGAGTGGCCTGAGTCTTGCGTCTGTACAAAGGCTATCGTGACCATGCGGGTGGGGTCACCGGAGTGGGACCTCCAGTCTTGCGGGTGCAACGTAGTGGGATTTGTAATCGATAAAAAAACGTCGATATAAATATTAATTACATGTCTCATTGAAAGTTCTCGATTACTATAAAACAGTGCGATATCATGTCAAATGAAGTGGATATTTTCATCTAGACGGCAATCTTTAATACTCTCGAATATGGAAAAAATATTGATTGTATTACTTATTATGAAAATTATTTAAAATAAACAAATAAATACACGCGTTATTTTGTTTATTATTTTCATTCTGAAATGAAGAGAAAATATATATATTTATGTTGATTAACATTTAGATGCTGACAGTAACATCGATATATTTATTTGTCGATAAAATATTTTGCTACATTACTTTAATATCGGTGCCCCGAGTTAGCACAGGTATGCTTATGTGCATCTTAATTTTTAATACTCCGCCAAACCAAATAAAAGCAATTGAAGGAAGAGAATTTAAACGAACCTTGAGAAAATGGCTCATTAGCCACGGATTTTATAGTATTACGGATTTTTTAAACTATAAGCAAAATTGTGTCGACGTGTAATATTAATTATTAGTTATTAGACAGCATTTATTTAGTATTTTAATTAATATTAAATGCGACATGAATTAGGTTTTATAATTAGTATAATTACACAAAATATAAATAATAATAATTGTTAATTAAATCCTATTGTATGACATATTGGCACTGTTATGCATGTTTTATTTGCCACATTTGCACGCCGTCTATTCGGAAGAATTATGGTGGACTCCTTAAAATATATATGTAACACCCTAATGTAGGTATGTAGTGACCATGATTCTAGCAAATAAATGATACCTTTTTTAGGGTTCCGTACCCAAAGGGTAAAAACGGGACCCTATTACTGAGACTTCGCTGTCCGTCCGTCCGTCCGTCCGTCCGTCTGTCACCAGGCTGTATCTCAAGAACGGTGATAGCTAGACAGTTGAAATTTTCACAGATGATGTATTTCTATTGCCGCTATAACAACAAATACTAAAAATAAAATAAAATAAATATTTAAGGGGGGCTCCCATACAACAAACGGGTTGGTTGCGTTAACTTTGCACCTCATTTGTATGGGGCGCTATACATATCAGGTGCAAACCTAACTTAACCACTTAAGGATGAAAAGTGTTTGTACGGAACCCTCGGTGCGCGAGTCCGACTCGCACTTGCCCAATTTTTTATACTTGCCTATAATTGTGTCCCACTGCTGGGCAAAGGCCTCCCCTCGTTTGCGCCACTCGTCTCTATTGGCTGCATGCTCCCTCCACTCGTAACTAAATGCATCCAGGTCATCCCGCCATCTTCTTTTCGGTCTGCCTCTGCTCCGGTAACCTTGCGGTGTCCAGTCGGTGATTATTCTGGCCCATCGTTCCGGATGCATGCGGCAGACATGTCCAGCCCAGTCCCACTTCAGCTTTGCGGTCTTGGCACTCATCTTCAACGCTCGTTTTGGAACGCAGTTCGGTGTTTCTTATACGGTCTTGTCTACGAACACCTAATATGCTGCGTTCCGTCGCTCTTTGGCAAACCTTGAGCCTGGTCTTTTGAGCTTCAGTCAATGACCAAACTTGTGCTCCGTAGGTTAGAACGGGAAAAATACACATATCGGCGAGTTTTCGTTTTAGCGAGAGAGGAAGGTTGCCCTTCATTAGTACTTTCATGGACCAAAAGCTCTTCCAGGCGTTCCAGGCGTAGGTCGTAATGATATCTTATCTTATATTATCTCTTTTTCACGAATATTAAGAGGATAATATCACTGCTCCTTTTCCCATAGTGACGGTTTACTTTAAGTTTGCACCTGGTGACTATTTCACGAAGTGGGGCTCCCATACAACAACCGTGATCGGTTGCGTTGTATACATTATTATATACAAATCCCTCATTTGTAGCCAGCGCCACACATACCAGGTGCAAACTAGTTATTTTATTGGATGGTACGGAATCCTTCGTGCGTGAGTCTGACTTGCACTTGGCAGGTTTTTTTTCGGAGGAACGGAACCCTAATTATACAACTGCTTTTTTATTCCTCTTAAAAATTCAGTTTTTATGAGTCGATAAGAAAATGCCTATTCATCCTTACTTGCACAAAATCTGCAAGTAAGAATGAAACTCGTTTGTTGTTTGTTTCATGTTTTGCTCTTGTCATTTGCTTATTTTTATTGGCATTATTATAAAATTCATCAGCATTACAGCTACATACCAAGGTACTGGCAAAGTTAAGTTCTAATCTAAACTCAATTAACAAAATATCGACACGAACTATTACAAGTATATATAACGGCACTAAAAAAACAACAGACGGAACCTAACGCAAACCATATTAACTATAAAATAAACAATAGGTATACGTACAATCACGATAATCGGGCACTATGTTTGCTGACCACCCCCTTAATCCGACATTAAATTAAAGACGCCATCTATGCATGGATAAATACGAGTTTTTATAAACCACATAGATCTCTTATTCCATCTTTTAGAATTTTTACTAATACGGCATGTCCGCAGTATAATATGCCGGATTATTTAGATTGTACTGTAATAAGAATAGGACACACAATAAAAAACAACAATATTATATTATTTTAATGTTTCTGTAAATTCAATCGTAGCCATATAATAAGGGCTAAAATTCAGCACACACTATATTTTTACAATGCCTCTACGATAGACCACTTACTGTTTACTACATCATCTAATGTACCTACTATGTTCTTGCAAATAAAACATTCATTTAAAATCAATCATGCGTCCATAGGCGGCTATATAGTAACTACAGGTACAGTACAGGCTAATATATTTGTTTATTTATTTTATTTGTTTATTTATAATACAAGTACATTGTGGGTTTACAGTATATATCCAAAGCACCCACAATGTTAGTTACACAAATAAGTCACATACATTCAGCAAAATAATACGCATACACACACAATTAGAATTAAAATTAAAATTGACAAGATTGCGATCCTTAATAAAAAAATGATACAAGTCAACTAAGTATAGGTACATCACATAAATTACAGCACATAATTATTTAAAAAAATGTCAAAATATTTTATTAATATGGACCATTTGTCAGTGAGCACATCGGCATCCTGGACTTCTTTCAAAAGAGTATTGATATATGCATAGGTAACTGCTTAACATCAGGCGGACCGCATGCTTGTTTGCCACCGTCGTAGTATAAAAAAAATACATGAAACACAGTAAAACATAATATCAAGTGTAAGCATGAATTGCATGTACCTATTTTCTTGTTATTTGTGTTATCATTGTTATCGCCTTCGCCTAGAGACAAGATATTGCAATTGATTGTGGAAAAAGATTTAATATTAGCTTATTCATGATGATAATGATGATGAAGATAATGGCTATGATGATAATGGCGACGACGATACTGACGATGACGATAATGATGGCATGATGATGCGGTTTATTCTCAGATGGTTGCTAAGCTGTATAAGTTGGACCCTAGCCCCCCGGCTCGGTCCACCATGATAATATGCGAGCTCTTCAACGTCCCCGTCCAGCACGTCGACGTTAACCTGCTGGAAGGAGAACACCTTACACCGGAATATTTAAAGGTAGATCATATCTATATTTATCTATTTCTGATCGATTTCGGGGATTAACGACCAGTTCCACTCCTTATTTCCTTGGCGCTGATGACTTATGTAACCGATCTTCACGGTATATCACATTATAAAAGTCCTGGCGTACACTGGAATGGGGATGTCCTCGTGAGTGGATTTAATTGAGATCCTAAATAGCACATAATAATGTTAATCTTTCCAGATATTAGCCGTATGTAACTATGTGTGATTATACAGTTGACGTGGTCGCCAAGCGACAAAGCTCATTTACATAAAAAAATTAAGTTTATGAACAGTAGTTATTTGTTCACAAAACGAGAAATAGATAGTGTATAAAGTTGAACAATCTTACTGTACATAATTATAATACTGAAATCACAAAAAAAATACATATTCATAATTATTATGATCTTTAATCTTTTATATAATTGTTTCAGAAAAATCCTCTCCACACCGTACCAGTTTTTGTGGATGGCGATTTAATTATTCATGATAGGTATGTGGAAGTGTTATTATCACAATTACAAGTAGTATTATGCATAATACAGTACGTACAATATAACGTACAACGTCGTAGCTAGACACAAAATTATACGTTAGGTAGGTATTACACAACCTTGATATTACAATCGTGAGTCTTGCGTCATGCTTAACATCTACACAAGTGTAAAGTTGGAGATACAATTAAAACGTTAACAGTTTTCTTAAAAGAATAATATCCCTATAACAATAAACTCATAAATCGTCCTGTAGTACTTATTCATACATAGGTACAAGCTTTGTTTGGATAGTTGGCACTAATTGATTGACTTTTAAAATATATTTGCTTTGCAAAAGATCTAAATGTGAAGTACAGGTACAGGGGTCACAAAATCCGTTACATTTTGGTTCCAGCCATGCCATCTTAATGTATGTAGCGGACGTGTACGGCAAGCAAGACTCGTTGTACCCTCGCGAGCCCGCGAAGAGGGCTCTCGTCAACCAGCAGCTCTTCTTCAATGCCTCCACCTTGTTCACCAGTTTAAGGAACATCACGGTAAACACACACTTTTTATTACTTAGCCCAAGTATATGTGTATCCCACTAGCGGTTAAACCTCCAACTCTTTTTGGCCAAAAGTCTGATTCTTTTCTGTAGGCCTCTGCAAGAAGGCCCATCAGCCGTCCATCTACTGGTTAAAGAACATCTCGGTAAATCAAACTTTTTATTATTTCGCCTAAGTATATTTGTATCTCACTGGCGAGTAGAATCTCCAACTCTTTCTGGCCAAACATCTGGTTCTGATCATTGAGAAGCGTGGAGGTCACCTCGTCTTTTCTATTGGCCTCTGATTCACGGCCCATCAACCATCCGGCGGTATCTACCCAGCGAATAGATTAACCCATAGTTTTCGATGCATTGAGCAGACGTTTTATATGCATTCCCACGTGCTTTAGTGGCCTTGACACCCACATATACGATACCTGTTTTGAAGCACAGTTCGGTGTTTCTGATACCATCAGTATTACGAACTCCAAGTATGTTGCGTTCTACGTAATAATAGTATATCATTATTTATTATTAGACTGCTCCATTGTCGGTTAAACGTCTCTCTTCATTCACGTATAATTTTATTGCATTTGGAAATGTAACATTGGTAACTCCTTGTGCTCGAAGGGTGAATGTAGCTAGTTTAATATTTTGAGTACCTAACTCAGATGTCGTTTACGCCATCGTTGAGATTAAGAAATATGCGAGTTTCTTTCTAATTCTAAATTTTAGTTGTCCGTCAAAAGTTGTCATGGCAAAGTGTGTATTTAAATATTAAGTAATCTTTAATACCTGCAATTGGAGTTGTCTTTTTTGTATATTAAAATTTAACTACGTGTCGTGTGACTCGTGTGTGTAATAAATAAATTAATAGTAAATAAACATCGGACAAACTCACGCAAATCGAGCCATTGTTCGAAATTACGCTTTTGACAGTTGTTAGGAAATTGGAAATGTAATATTAGAGAAGTTTTAATTAACTTTCTGGCTGATCATCTTACAGCCTTTGGCTAACGTCTGGCTGTTATTTATTTAATCGTATGGCATAATTGAGTCGCTTTACAAGTCTGGCTGTTAAGGATGAAGACCATGATATTTCGTTTCCTCGGGTGCACACTTCCACCTAGTACTAGGTTTGCACAACAACTTTTTAATGTGTATTATAATTTATATTTTCTTTGCAGTATCCTCTAATAATAGAAGGCAACAAAATCATACCGCAAAAGAATCTAGACGCTGTCGAACAATCGTACGGATTCCTCGAAGAGTTTTTAACTCGACACAAGTACATCGCTGGAAATGATTTGACCATCGCAGACATAGCCGCGTATACTAGCACTACTGGCCTTCTATTACTCAAGGAATTTAATGCTCAAAAGTAAGTATAAAATTATTGTAATAAGCACGCAAACAATATTAAGTATAAAATAAACAATATACGTACAATTTCGATAATCCGGCACTATGTTTGCTGAGCACCCCCTTAATCCGACATTAAATTAAAGACGCCATCTATGCATGGATAAATACGAGTTTTTACAAAGTACATAGATCTCTTATTCTATCTTTCCGAATTTTTCACTAATATGGCATGGGTGTCCGCAGTATATGCCGGATTATCGAGATTGTACTGTAATAAGAATAGGACACACAATAAAAAACAACAATATTACGAGTAGGTATATTATTTTAATGTTTCTGTGAAATCAATAGTAGCATGAAAATTCGACGAAATGAAAATTCGATGAAACGTTTGCCGACATTTCAAGGGTTTCATCGAAAGCATTTTTTTTTCTGAAACCATAAAATATTTTTGAATGTTATAACACAAACCTAACCTAACCTAATCTAAAGGTTATAATTTACAAAATGTCTGAAAAATTTATGACTTACGAGTAAAAATTTGCTCAAGGAATTTAATGCTCAAAAGTAAGTATAAAATTATTGTAATAAGCGTTTTACACTCACGTGAAGTTATCACGAACGGCCCGATATGTTTCGAACTCTTCATCAAGTACTGCTACCCGTACACTGGCGCGGTAACTTTGTCACTTAATACAATAATGAAGGGCAATCCTCTAGTCGCATAACAACTATTGTCATAATATCGATTGTCATAACACTTTACGCATAAAGTTGCCGCCTATAATTTTTTTTGGCATAAATTGTACGATGTCATAATTGTTCGCTGTCATAATTTCACTACGTCATATAGTTTCAGCCATAATGTCGTATATCATACATTCAGTTAGTCATAATATTGATAATTAGAATTATTTTTAGCAATAATTGCAAACGCCATACACTTACCAAGTCATAATATTGATAATTATAATTATTTTTAATAGGTCCGACTTGGCTTAGGTTAGGTACGACGACGAGCGAAGCGAGGAGGAGTGTTAGGTTGAACTGCCAACCTAACGAGCGAGCGAAGTTATGAATTAACAATTGGCTACTAAGAAAAACGTAGGCTTATGCGTTTATAAAGTATGGTTACATTGTTTAACGAGTAACCAATTTATGACCATTACAAAGCATGCATAATAGTACATTACTGCAGACGCCGGGAAATAAGGGCTTGCCGGCTGAGTAGGTATAGACGGCCGACCGTAAGGGAGGCCGTCTAGTGATACGAAGCCGGCAAGCCCTTTTCACGGCTAAGGCATGTATAGTGCTTTTCTCAAACATATGCAATGAAATAAAAAAATACATCACTCAAAAAACAAATTTTATAGCGCGGTAACCGAAGACAATAAATCCGTGATTTTTCAAAATTGCCGCCGTTTTTTACTGACAATTTAGGCTTGCTAAACTATATACATATTTATTATTATACTACTTTTTCGTTACATTTATAACTTGGGTTGAAATTAAAATAAGATTCATTCCAATTGAAGTTAGTACAGCGGATCGCTTATAAGATAAAACACGTTTTTGAACGAGACATTTTGTCAATCAATTCATTTGTCTGTGACATTGACATCTGACTCACATTATAACCTTTCTTTCATTTATGATGTGTAAAGTTACAACAATTTGAAAAAAATATCAAAATATCACATAGATCCGCCGATCTAACATATATATTGCATATTACGTTCTACAAGGAAACAAGAGAAAAACCTAGCATTACCTATAGATATAGATAGGCAGCTGTATTCTACATACACACTATTAATATCACCATGGATTTGTACATGCTTAGTGCACAGAACTTTTTAAAGGTACGTAACTATTATTTTTAAAACAGATTATTAACAAAGTTTTTGACAAATTTAACTGATATTAAATGACGCATTCGACATATGGGGGCAATTGCTTATTGAAATTTTTATTGTTTTTCCAGGTACACTGATATTAGTTAGCTGTACTTCCGAAACTGGTCTTGGCTGTGATAATGTAGCTGACTGTTGATTCTGCTGAGATGGCAAAGGAGGCTGAGGATCTGATCTACCGCGTGGTGACTGTGGATCATGAATTTGGCTGTGAAAATGAAAATGAAAAATAAAAATTATCAGCTGGCAATATATGTGCTAGGAGATTTTGGCGGTGGACTATGATGCTTAATGTAAACAGGAGGGTCACGGGAACCGGGAACAGCCTGGCCGTGGATTTATGTAAATTGATGATGGTTGGGGTACATCATTTTGAGAGTTGGCTGCGTGAGGATTTGTCGCCTTCTGCAACTTTTATCAGCTTTCCAACCCCCATGCATTTTGACCATCAGAAAATTGGCAAGGAGTGTAGCTGAAATACAGCAGAAACAATATCCAGTATAGAGGTCGGGACAATCTAGTTCTTAAAACGTTGCTATTTGCTTAGGCATAAATAGAATTGTGTGGCGTCCAATTACTTGTCTTGTACATTTTCTTTTCTTGTAGTTTAGAAAGATTAAGTCTGCCATTTGTACTTTTACTTCTGTCTTTTGTGCAATAAAGTTTAAATAAATAAATGTTATAAGACTGAGCATATTTTTTTTTTCATTCATGTATGTCTCCGTTCGACTTTGGTGGCAACTGGTTATTAATTGTTAATCCTGCCTCCGCCCTCAATTCTGGTGAAGTACAATTAATTTCTTTGTCGCTGTTATCATCAGAACTCATTATGAAATTATATTTATAAATATCAACAACAAATATAAAAATAGGTACATGACAAAAGTTTTTTTTCATTTTCCCTCCAATCCCCCATAATGCTTTTTTTTTATGGAAGTTGTCCGTATTTCGCGTGTGTAGTGTTCCAATAGACCCTATAAGGGCCGTTATACACAACCTGATACTAAAAATTAAATTTCTATAATAAATAAAATTAATGCAGAGGATTTTAAATATTGTCTATGGGCTCTGGTGACTTACGTAAAGACAGTATTTTAAATTTAGTCATCAACACATTGAATTATACAGATTTGTATTCATAATATCAGTTCGTGTGTACTAGGCATTAACGCGGATATTGTTGGTCCGGTGGCTGAATGGGTAGCCACTAGAAAAAAAATGTATATCAGCTGTTCATAAACACAGACGCCATGTTTACATTAAAATTAAAAACAAATTACTTCCCGGCCTAGGCCTTCAATTTTGTATGAAATTCCTTTACAGTTCCTTCGAATTGTTCCGCCCGAAACTTGACACTTCGAAGCCTGTTTTGACGCAAGTTACGACGATATTTCATTGCATGTTTGAGAAAATAATTTTATGCGCATCAAGTGTATGCCCATTACACAGTATGTTCTTAAACATTATGATTAAAAACGTTATGCGCATAAATGTATGACTATTTACAGTTATGCGTAATGATGAGTATGACGAATCCACGTATCCCTTTCAAAAATATGGCTTTAAACTTTATGCAACCCGACCCCTACCCAATAATAAAATATGATTTACGAAAATTTTAATAAGTATAAAATTAATCTTAGCGTTTGTTATATATGTAGGATATTAAGCCGGCTGGCATTCGGTGCCAAAGTTAATTCTTAGATAATACTCATCAACATTATATTTGATATCACCACCATATGCTAGATATTTCAAAATAAATAAATATTAAGGGACAATTTACACAAATCGTCCTAGTCCCAAACTAAGCAACGCTTGTATTATGGGTACTAGACGAGACAGTTGTATAAAAGGGGGCAAAAAACGCGAGTGGCATGGGTCGCGAGTCGCTACGCTCACATCGTTAGAAAGATGCCACGAGTTTTTTGACCTACTTATACAACGTTGCATAAAATACTTTTCACTTCTCATGCTCTAAAAGTTTGACTTTATGCTGTGCGTAGGCGACATAAAGTTGCTTTTTATGCTCTAGAGCATAAAGTAAAATCGTCGTCGAAGACCAAGGCGATCGGTCCAACAGCCACACGAACAACATAAAACTTTATTGAATAAACTCTTTATTTTTTTCGTTTCGTTAGTATTCTAAGACCAAGGCAAAATACCAACAGCCAAAGTACACAATAAAACTTTTTGAAATAAATTTGTAATTTTTATTTACTATCATTTATTACTTTTTAAATTTATTTCTATTTTAGTAAATCAATATACTATATATTGAAACTACAACAATAATTTATCGTAGACATAAAACACTAAATGTACCTATTTAAATTTTAATTTAATTTGTTTTTAAGTATAAAATTTACATGATGTAGTTTAATTTTCTCACAATCGAAGTGAAAAGTAGAGTGTGCAACTCGTCCATAAAACGCATTTTACACTCGACTTTATATTCATCCTCGCTCGCAAGCTCGCTCGGATGGATAAACGTCTCGTATAAAATGATGCGTTTTATGCACTTGTTGTGCAATCTACTATTTTCTACGACTCGACATTTACTAAATAAAATGCAAATAAACAACAAAGAAAATAATAACATGTTCCCGCTCGGAACCAACAAAATAAAAAATAAAAATAGTCTCTGATAAACATTTTTTTTATTGACGTCCGTCAAAAAAATATGAAATTATACCTAAAGGTATACGTTCACTATATTTTACATCCATGCACAGAAGATAAAACTTATTTTTTAAGATGGCAGCAATGCTTTAGTACAATAAGTTTTTTTTTATTGAAAACTGTGTGAGTGCAGCTGTTTATTTTGTAATCTGTGGTATTAAGTAATGCTTTTTTGGCGACATTATAACATCGTTTTAGCAGTGTTTTTTTGAGCAGTAGAGTATAGACTTTCATAATTTATGTCTTTATATTAGAGTTAGTAACTATATAAATGACAGAGAAAAGTACTGGAGTAGAAAAAATAAATAAATGCAGTCGTATAAATAACATCCATGACCCAGGAAGAAATATTCGAGTTCATCACACAAGTATTAGCCGGGAGGACAGCCGGCTCAGTAGTCAGCTGCACTACACACATCTTCTCTTCTTCCTTTCCTATTACCCTCTGCTGGGGTGTAGGGCTCGAATCAAATTCCTCCATTTGCAGCGGTCTTGGGCAGTCTGTTCTACCTCCTCCCACGTCATGTCCAAGACGCCCAGTTCCTGCTCTACTGAGCGACGCCAAGTTGTTCTGGGACGGCCTCTCTTCCTTTTGCCAGACACACATGCCGAGTTCAAAATGTTTTAATTTATTGCTCCTGTCACAGGGCCCACCTGGTATAATTTATATTCGTGCCGAAGTATACAGCTATGGCTGAAAGTTGACAAAATATAACTTAAGGATTTACAGATTGTGTAAAAAGATAACTTATTTAATACACATAGACATTTTTAAAGTTTGTTGACTGCCATTGTTGGAACGTTTGCATAAAATGTAAGATTTCCGTTTGTTGAGCCGTTCCTATCAGGAATCTTCTATAAATAGATTTGCATTTCCAGGTACCCTAAAACCCTGGCATGGCTCCAAGAGTTGGAGAAACTACCGGCCATCAAGAAGCAGAACGTTAAGGGACAGGAAGCTTACGTAGCCATGATCAAATCGAGTCTTGCCGCATAAAAATGTTATAAAGCATGTTTATAAACTTATACCTAACTGTTTTACATATTGCACTCCAGGACCCCAAGATACAGGCTCAGCCTAGTTTGGGATCCGCTAGACATCATACTTTATGCACTTGTGTATTGGTAAGCAAATAAATTATTTTGTATATTTTTTTTGTATTTTGTAAAAAATAACCTCGTTGAGTCCACAATTCAAATAAGAAATTAAGAATACTATCCCATAAAAGGTTATTATTATTAATCCGTTTATGGTGGCTCGAAGCTTGTGACAGTATCAGTTTTTTGGTTTATAATTATAACCAATGCATGACTTCCGTGTTAAATAAGAATTATCAAAAAATTCAAAATAAAACATGAGACGAAATGAACATGAACAAAGATGGCCGATGAATCCACCATATAAGGTTACCCAGTGGCTAACATCGACGTTTTAATGACAGTCGTGTTTGAAACGTATCGCTATAATTTGACAAATTGTCAATATCACGAATAGCAAAGGTCGATATCACCTGACAACCAAAACTCACTAATTTGTATGTCACTGTTCTTCAAAACCTCGTATCTAGTAAGTAGATTGACGCAGAGATACGAGCTTTGTTTTATGTAGGTATTTGTTAAAAAATACCTAGTAAAAAAGTAGGCGAGATCTGAATCCCACTTTTGTATAAATTTACAAGCTTCTTGAAATATTTAATTTGATTTGTATCATTTTATAACAAAAACGGGAATTATTCGCGTTCAAAAAGTGTTTATTTAATTACCTTGACGTTTTGAGCGTGATGTAATGTTCATGTTCTCGAAGGGACTGAGTTCGAGAGCGATGAATTCCCGTTTTTAACCGACTTTAAACAAGGAGGAGGATCTAATATGTTTCACTGTATGTATTTTTTTTGGTATAATAATGTGTGAAAATCGTGTTAGTTTAAATCAATATATGAGTTATCATTATGTTGAATTAAATATATTATAAACATATAACATTTTGTTTTCTTGCGTTTTATTATACAGGGTGGAACAGATCGAAGGATTTTGAAGCGAACAGGGAACTGTTTAGACTGAGTATGTACTTCAATATTTCTATCCATTTTTGAGATACAGTTTGTTAATCATTAGTCTAAAAACCTGCATATATCAATCCTAGCATCTGAACATCACTTAAGTTAAATAGACAGGTGTCAATTTAAAATGTTAATAAAACCTTTGAATTAGTAGGGTTGTCTCTGATATTAAAATATTTTATTTTGATGACTTTTTTTTACTTTTCTATCCAGCTTTACAATTATAATAGGTCGACTGTAGATCACTCAGATGACCCTATCCTGTCAGCTCACTCTTTACAAATGTTCCACCCTGTATACTAGCTGCGCTCGCCTCGCGGTGTTACCCATGATTTATTAGATACACTAAAACGTGTTTTAAGGCTTAATTATGTACATCATGCACTTACTATATCTACGCTGTGTGAAGTGTAGTTAATAATTTTATAAGTCTGGTATCATCACACACGCGCGTTGACCAATAGCAGACGCTAGTCGTATTCTAATTGGCTTCCAATCGTATTTTCTTGCGTGATGTCTCTTATTTGGTATCCGATTGACAGTAAGTTCATAGCAAGATAATATCAATAAAAGAAAAATACAATACGATAGCGAGATCACTCAAAATCAGGGGCCCAATTCGAGAATGCCGTTGGAGATATCTCCAAACGTCAAATCTCCATTAGATAACAGTTATATCGCCATTGAACTGTCATTTAAATGCGATGAGCTTAAAAGTGACATATCTCATCTCAATTTTGGAAATACGAAGGCGATAATGATTGTCAAAAATGTTATTCATGTATATAAATTTCTGTTTTGAACGAAACGTAACGGACCAATTTCACGTACTATGCGGTCAATTTAAAGTATGCGCCTGTTATTTATGCCGTCACATACAAAGAAAACGAAAATTTTGCGCGTCCGAATTGACGAAGTTGCGATATCGCCACTTGTCAAGTAGGCACACGTCAAAAGTGACGGATGGCGATGAAAATGAGAGATCTCCATTATATCTCTAAAATTGGTCGAATACCCCCCCTGGGGTCCAATTCGAGAATGCCGTTGGAGATATCTCCAAACGTCAAATCTCCATTAGATAACAGTTATATCGCCATTGAACTGTCATTTAAATGCGATGAGCTTAAAAGTGACATATCTCATCTCAATTTTGGAAATACGAAGGCGATAATGATTGTCAAAAATGTTATTCATGTATATAAATTTCTGTTTTGAACGAAACGTAACGGACCAATTTCACGTACTATGCGGTCAATTTAAAGTATGCGCCTGTTATTTATGCCGTCACATACAAAGGAAACGAAAATTTTGCGCGTCCGAATTGACGAAGTTGCGATATCGCCACTTGTCAAGTAGGCACACGTCAAAAGTGACGGATGGCGATGAAAATGAGAGATCTCCATTATATCTCTAAAATTGGTCGAATACCCCCCCAGAGTCGAGAGCCTAGGTGATTATTCGTTAATTATAAGAATATCGAAAAACAAAAAACTGATATCAAAAGTACGTTACCCAATGAGTAACTAAACCCCATAATAAACATAATAAACTTAAAGATATTAAAATTAAACACTCCCATATATTATGACATTAAATGAGGGGCGAGTTTTTCGTACTTAATTATAAGAGATATCAAAATAATTTAAAATACTCATACTAAATCTATGATGCGTTTTCTTTGAGGAATTTCAAGGATAATAAAAAGAAATGTAGTTTTACCCATTGGGTACCTAACGTTATTTGAATATAGGTATTTTTTATACCCATTCCTTACCTTACTTTGTGCTAATTGTAAGAAATGTGATGTTGAATTTCAATTTAGTCCAGTAAATACAGTAGATGTTATTAAAACATTTAAATCACTCAATTTAAAGAAAACAGAGGATTTATGGGGAGCATCAGTAAAAATAATTAATCATATCATAGATTCAATTGCGCCTTACCTAGCTTTGATTTACAATAGTTGCATAGCAGAGGGAGTTTTCCCAAATCTTATGAAAATTAGTAAAGTCATACCTCTTTTTAAATCGGGTGATTTGAGTGATCTGACTAATTTCCGTCCGATATCTATACTACCTGTTTTAAGTAAAGTTTTCGAAAAATTAATGTTGAAAGATCTACTAGGACACTTCAATAGAAATAAATTACTCTCTAGTAAACAGTTCGGTTTCACAAGGGGACGTTCCACGACTTATGCAGCATCTGTACTTATTAAACACATTTATGACAGCTGGGAGGAATCTTGTGATGCAATTGGGATCTTCTGCGACCTTTCTAAGGCATTCGACTGCGTTCATCCTGGAACACTCATTTTGAAATTAGAACATTATGGTCTGTCTTCAAATGCTTTAAGCCTTATGTCTTCATATCTCAGTGATAGAATGCAAACAGTGGATGTAAATGGAACCCAGTCCAATGGAGCTATAGTTAAGCTAGGAGTGCCACAGGGCTCTATTTTAGGTCCATTTCTATTTTTGGTTTATATAAATGACTTACCATCTATAGTAGATAATCTTTGTAATATAGTACTATTTGCTGACGATACATCATTAATTTTCAAGGTTCACCGGAAATCAACCGACTATGCGGAAATTAATGGCACACTAGAGAAAGTACTTAACTGGTTTACTACTAATAATCTTCTATTAAATGCCAAGAAGACTAAATGTGTTAGATTTGCTTTACCGAATGTTACGGCGGTAGATTCTACTATATTACTAAACGGTGAATGTTTAGAAATAGTGAATAAGGCATTGTTCTTAGGTATAACATTGGACAGTAATTTGCAATGGGGTCCACATATAGCAGTGCTTGCAGGTAAATTAAGTTCAGCGGCGTACGCCGTTAGGAAAATCAGACAATTGAGTAATGTTGATACAGCTCGCTTAGTTTATCATAGTTATTTTCATAGTGTCATGTCATATGGTATTCTGGTTTGGGGCAAAGCAGCTGACATTCAGACTATATTTGTGCTACAAAAAAGAGCCATTCGTTCTATATATAACCTAAATTCTCGTGACTCCTTAAGAGACATTTTCAAAGATATAAACATCTTAACTGTAGCGTCCCAATATATGTATGAGAATATTATGTATGTTATTAGAAACCTAGATTCATTTACAAAAAATTCCGATGTCCACAGTTTTAACACTAGAAATAAAAATAAAATTGCTATTAGAAAGTTTCGTGTTCGTAAAGTAAGTAAATCATTTTTAGGCCAATGTATTCATTTTTATAACAAGTTACCTGATCATGTTTTAAAATTAGCCTTTCCATCTCTCAAAAATTATTTAAAAAAATCTCTAATGTCAAAAGCATATTATACAGTAGAGGACTATCTGACAGACAAAAATGCATGGCCTGAACCAGAAACCGCGTAGCTGACTCCTTCTTAGATTGTACCTAACTAGTTTAAGGGACACAGTTCTAATAAGAAAGCATATCAAACGTACATAAATTGTGATAAACCGTCAGGCTTTCTTGTAGTTTCTATTTTATTCTTACACTTTTCCTCACTTGTGTCTTAAAATAATACGATATGTGGCCTTAGACGTTTGTTACGAACTTGTGAACAGTACGCCTTGAGTCACGGATTGAAATATAATGTCCAGAAAAGTCAATACATGGTCTTTGAGGCCGGCAGTAATCGACCACACGACGTTCCAGCTGTAACACTCAATGGAGTACCACTTGAAAGAGTGAAGTGCTTTAAATACTTGGGTCACGTCATGACTGCCGACCTCAAAGATAATGCTGACATGGAACGAGAGCGAAGGGCATTGTGCGTGCGGGCGAACATGTTGGCTCGCAGGTTTGCACGGTGCTCCGGTGGCGTGAAGTTAACACTCTTCGAAGCGTACTGCACGTCCCTGTACACATGTAGCCTGTGGGCCAACGTTTTCCTAGATATTAAGTTAACACTACTAAGAATAACTGCATTTCTCTATTCTCACGATAAAATAGTTATAATATTACTGTGCTACATAAATAAATACTGTTCTGTAAAAAACAACACAAACACATCCTCACATCAAAAACTTACACATTACACACACACTACACACGTACAAATTGTAAATATCATGCCTATCTCTCACTCAAGTTGCCACCTCAAAAATTGCTGTATATTACACCTATCTCCCCCTCTAAAGCAGACTAACTTTTTCACATTAATTAAAACATGACCTGTAATTCTAATATTCTCAATGAAATTGACGAAGTGGAGGTTGCGATTCCCATACAGTGTAGCATCCAGGACTTACACAAATATGTACCAAACTCAAACTCTTACCTAACCATTTGCTCACAAAACATCAGAAGTGTATATAACAACCTAAATGACTTAATGTTAAACATATCTGAACTTAATCACTCTGTCGATATTATTATCCTATCTGAATGTCACCTAAATTCCACAGTTAAAGTCATACATAGCCTCATATACTACTAATAATCAAAACCAATGTGACGGAGTTGTGACATACGTCAAAAACAAACTTCATTCCCAAGCAGTAGAAATCAAATTAGAAAATGCTACTTGTATACAAATAAAAACTAAAAACAACGTAATATTAGGTATTTATCGCAGCCCCTCTAACAATAACGCAACAGATTTCATTACTTCACTTAACAACCATCTTGGGAAATTAAAAACATATAAGAATATCTTTATCACGGGAGACATAAACATTAATCTCATACCTCGTCAAGAAAAGTCATCATACGACAGGGCCAACCGAACCAACTATCTAAATATGCTGTCGTCCCATGGGATACTCCCTGGGCACACTCTACCCACGAGACAAAAAAATTGTCTGGATCACTTCATGCTAAAAAAAGACCCTAAACAAACTACTGCCTATGTCGCGATCCTTAACACCTCCATAACTGACCACTTAACTTTACACTCAACAATTACGTATGAAAATCCAAACGAGCGAACCGCAATCAAGATTACAACCACTAACTACGATGAGGCACTTAATAAACTACTGGATAAAGACCCCGAACTACTTCTATTATCGAACGACCCCTACTATGTCACAACTCACCTTATTGAAAACATAAAACAATCACTAGAGGAAAGCAAAATCACTAAATACATACCAAGTAGTCAACGCATAATCAAACCGTGGATGACCCCTGGCATGCTGCGCTGTATCAGAAATCGTAACAGTCTTCAACTAAAGTCGCAACAAAAAAAGCAAAAGATACCGCAATTTCTGTAATGACATAATTAAAAAACTAAGGCATAAATATGAAAAAGAGCAACTAACTAAATCATCTAAAAACTCTAAAATGCTATGGAAAACTATAAAAAGTATTACACATTACAAATCACACAAAACAAATAACACTGAATTACTAAACACTACGATGTCCCCCACAGATTCTGTTGAACATGTAAATAGGTTTTTTGCTAATGTTGGAAAAAATTTGGCAGAGGAAACCTTAAGTAACCCAAACTATCGGGGAGTCCATGACAGAGATAATGTACCTAATTGTAACACCCATTCATTTGCTCTCATGGACACTGATCCCCAGGAAGTACACAGTATTATCATGGGGCTGAAGGCGGATAGCGCCCCTGGCTGGGACACTATACCAACAAGTTTTCTCAAGCACGCTTGTCCTGTTGTTGCTCCACTGATTAGTCACCTAGCAAACCTCTGCTTTGAGAAGGGAGTATTCCCAGCACCACTGAAACAATCGATCATAACACCTGTGCATAAGAGTGGAGAGAAAGATGACGTAAACAATTATCGTCCTATCTCGGTACTGACTGTCATATCTAAAATAATTGAAAAAACTATAAATAACAGGCTCATATCTTATCTAAATAAATATAATATCCTCTCAGACAATCAGTTTGGTTTTAGACAATCCAGATCAACCGAAGATGCAGTCATATCCCTAACATCAACTATAACTGAAAACCTAGATAAAAATAAGAAGTGTCTCGCCATATTTCTTGATCTCAAGAAGGCATTCGACACGGTCTCCCTCTCCACTCTCATACAAAAAATGGAAAGAGCTGGTATACGAGGTATTCCTCTGAGACTGCTGAGTGACTACTTACGTGGAAGAACGCAAAAGGTAAAAATAGGTGACTTCATAAGTAGTGAACTAGACATAACGTATGGTGTCCCCCAGGGCAGCGTGCTGGGGCCCACGCTGTTTCTGTTATATATCAATGATCTGACGAATCTCAAAATAGCCCATCTATCAGGGGCATGCGAAAATTACTGGCTATCTGTGAGCAATATGCCTGCAGCCATGGCCTTAAGTATAACGTGCAGAAGACCAAAATGGTAGTTTTCAAGGCAGGAAGAGGTCCGGCTAATGTTTCGCCAGTGTGGTTGGATGGGGCGCTTGTGGAAAGGTTCAAATACCTCGGACATATGCTCACGGAGAGAATGCTTGATGATGAAGACATCGAACGGGAGCGCAGGGCTCTGGCCGTACGGTGCAACATGATAGCCCGCAGATTTGCGCGTTGCAGTGATGAAGTGAAACTGACACTGTTTAGAGCATATTGTTTATGTTTCTACACGTGTCAACTGTGGAGCAGATTCAATAAACGCGCAATGAGCAAAATTAGAGTGCAGTATAATGACGCATACCGTATCCTAATGAAACTGCCGAGATACTGCAGTGCATCGAGCATGTTTGCCGAGGCCAGAGTTCCTGACTTTTTTGCCATCATGCGGACACGTATTGCTTCCTTCTGGAGCCGTCTGCGTTCGTCTAACAACAGCATTCTGTCTGGGTGTTTGGACAATCCTATTTATAAGTATTGGGTTTCCGTGCACCGCGACGGAAACAAAAAATAAATAGCTATATATTTTTGTGCATGTGACGGCCTAGTTGAGAACTAGGTTAAATTTACGTTTATTTTGTTATTTTTACACATCTTTTACACACTTTTTTATAATTTTTATTTAACATAATTTTTTAAATTGCTGTATTGTATTGTAATTTGATATTGGGTGTATACCTGTAAATAAAGAACATTTATTATTATTATTATTATTATTAAAAAAATACAGCGTGGGCGCGTTTGCTCGTATGCCGATGACACTGCAATTGTGTTCGATGGTGAATCCTGGGAATCAGTGTTCAAAACTGCAGAAGCTGGCCTATGCAAGGTCACTACATGGCTTAGGAATAATCTACTAACGCTAAATGTCAAAAAAACAAATTACATCTGTTTTTCTAAGTATGACTCAACACAACCCCATGATCAACTAAAGCTCAAAATACATACCTGCAACCAGCCTAACCCCCTGTTTTGTAAATGCACTGAAATAGACAAAGTCATATCTACTAAATACTTAGGGGTAATTCTTGATCAGCGTCTATCGTGGTACATGCAACTTGAAAATGTGAACCATAGAATTAGAAAGCTTAACTGGATTTTTAAAATATTTAGACATATTACCACTAAGGAACTGATAAACCAACTTTATGTAACACTGGCCCAACCAGTCATGAGCTACTGTATAACTGTATGGGGCGGAGCAGCCAAAACCAGATTCTTGGAGGTTGAGAGAGGGCAACGATGCTTGCTTAAGGTGATGTACTCAAAACCATACAGGTTCCCGACTAATGAATTATATGAAATTAGTGGCCAGCTAACAATGAGGAAACTGTATGTTTTGAGTACAACACTCAGGCTGCACAAAACCCTTGGTTACCACCCACCATTAGAGACACGTCGGCGTAAAATACCAGCAGTCCCTAAGCCAACCTCTAAATCTTTGTTTGCTAAAAGGCAATTTAAAGCCCAATCGGCACATATTTATAATAAAGTCAACGATTCAATCAACATACATCACCTCCTGCTATACAATTGTAAAAAGGAAGTAACTGAATGGCTAAAACATCTGAGCTATGATGATACGGAGCTGTTGTTGTATAGTGCAAATTATTAACTGAAATTAAAATGCATAATATCCACACACACACACACACACGCACATGTACACGTACACACACACACACACACAAAATTTGCATTTCCCGTATAAATTAGCACTAATATTTAAGTACCTAGTATAATGTTATTAAAACTATCGTGAGACATCTTTACTAATTATAAAAACGGTATAAACTCACGTAAAAATTGTCAGGAACGGCCCGACATGTTTCGAACTCATTTGGAGCTCTTCATCAGGGGTAGCTATCCGTGCTGCTACGCGACTCGCGACCCACTGCACTTTTAATCGCTCTTCTTGCCGCCCTCTGCGCACGCGCAGATAGCGCGGCGCGGGGAGGGCAGGGCTCTTGCGCTGTCACCACTGGACTGTCTGTCACTGCATTTTCACTATTACCCACTGATACCACGCACACTTGACTTATTGTATCAACGACATTGTCTGAACGCGAGATGTTTTTTAACGCCGGAATCACAGGTTTCCATGCTGGAGGTAGAGCCCAACCACCGTCTCGGTTGAAATTCGGGCGCCGTCCAATTTCGATAGCTTCACGTATCTTCCGTTGTACACAGCGTTTCTCACGAACCAACAACCGTGCCTTATCGAAACGTACGAAATGGGACGCACCGGCCTCGACAACATGCTCCGCAACAGCGGAGTCTCTCGTATCCATTTTTCTGACACTGCGTATATGTTCAGACAATCTTGTCGAAACATTACGTCCCGTCTCTCCTATGTATGCCTTGCCACACTCACACGGTATTTCATACACCCCAGGGGTTCCAAATGGATCTCTATCTTTAGGAGACCGTAGCAACTGCCTCATCTTAGTCAAAGGACGGAACCAGGTTGTAATGCTATATCTACGGCGTAAAATGTGTCCGATGGTATCCGTCACACCTTTGATATAAGGTAAGTACGCAGGCGCTCTCTCTACAGTCTGCGGGCGTTGTGCTGTACTGGGGCTCGCTACACGCTGACACTGTCTCCACTTATAGCCATTTTTCTCCAATACCTGTCGCACATGCGCTAACTCCCCATTTACGTATTGAGGATCACATAAACGGAGAGCCCTATTAATAAGCGCCCTCGGGACTGATGACAGGTGGGCCGGGTGGTGATGAGAATCAGCTTGTAGGTATCGGTCAGTATGCGTGGATTTACGATACACCGTATGACTCAACCGTCCTTCCGGCAAGCGTCTCACCAACACGTCCAAAAACGGAAGTGCTCCGTTCGACTCTTTCTCAATGGTGAATTTTATTCTTGCGTGTATCGCATTCAGATAGCTGAGAAACGGCTCTATATCACTATCCGTAACCACCGCGAAGACGTCATCAACATAGCGCCACCACAGCCTAGGTTTAAAGGGACATCTTCTAACGCCTTCTTCTCGAAGCTCTCCATGAAGATGTTAGCCACGACCGGCGCAATCGGCGATCCCATCGATACACCATCGATCTGCAGATAAAACTCACCTTGCCACATGAAATAACCGCTGGTCAGGCAAAACTCTATTAACATCATGTACTCAGTAGGTAGGTCGTTCTGAACCAACATGTCTCGTATTATGTCTAGAGTTTGCCTTACCGGTACATTTGTAAACAGAGAAGCAACGTCGAAACTAACCATTACCTCGTTGTCTCGTATCACGACATCCTCAAGTAACTGTACGAAGTGTGTCGAGTCACGTACAAAACTGGTCGTTTTCCCCGTTAATGGTTGTAGCATGCTGGCCATGTGACGAGACGCTTTGTACGTCGGGGAGTCTATCTGGCTAACAATAGGACGCAAGGGCCAGTCAGGCTTGTGAATTTTCGGCAGTCCATAGATCTTAGGAGTCGTCGGGTTCAACTGGCGCAATGTTTTCGATATGTTATCAGCGGGCAAGGAACCAACGATCTTATTCAATTTCGTAGTCACTCGAGCCGTCGGGTTATACGTTACCTTCTTATAGGTCTGAGGATCACCTAGCAGCTCAGTAACTTTCTCTTGGTACGCTTCCTTATCAACCACAACCGTCGCGTTACCCTTGTCCGCCGGTAACACCAAAATCCGGGGGTTTTTACTTAGGCTCGTCAGTGCTTGTCTCTCGCATTTGGTTGTATTAGGCTTTGGCAGTTTGCATCTCCGTAAAAACGACGAGACATCCTGCCGTAGACATTCCGCCTCCATGTTCGGTATTCTGTTGCGAACAATGGTATCCTCTATACTGGCCACAATGGACTCAACCGGCAAAATATTCGGGGTGAGAGCGAAATTTAGTCCCTTTGCTAACACACTACACATATTCTCGGATAGTGGCTCTTGAGATAGGTTAACCACACTCTTATCTAGAACCCCTACTACTGCGGCACAGTTATTCATACCATGGGTGGTATTGCCTCTCGTTTTTGTCAGGCGCTCTAGCTTGCTTTTATGTGTGCTCAAGATATTACTTTTAACTATATCTGCCCTGCTGAAAGTCATTGCATCAAGAATCATCCATAAATCCGAACGTAAATGCTGAGACAAATCCAAGTGCAGCCCCAAGAGCTCTTTATTTATAAACGCGATATTACGTCGGTAGTCTCGTAAAATTCTCACCAGTAATTGGTTGTTTACCTTTTCAAAAAATAAATCGTAATCCCGTATGCACTTTAACACATTGATACGCGCAAATTTCGGCACAACACCACTATCACGGCACTGTAACACGTATTGAAAGCCACATTCGAGTTTGTTACGTTTTATTCTCAGAGCCGCGAAACGTTTCACTCGCGTTTGCCATACCTCACCGTAAAGGTTAGCAATAATGTTATTAAAACTATCGTGAGACATCTTTACTAATTATAAAAACGGTATAAACTCACGTAAAAATTGTCAGGAACGGCCCGACATGTTTCGAACTCATTTGGAGCTCTTCATCAGGGGTAGCTATCCGTGCTGCTACGCGACTCGCTACCTAGTATGATTATCTTAAGACAACGATATTTAAACTAAGCTGTATGTGAACACTTAGTTTTTCTTTTCTTTTTATTTTTTCTTTTTTCCTTAACTTACCTCTCTGTAATGGAAGAGCGGGGCATCCTAACACAGGATCTACCTAAAAGGAAGCCCCAACCACTGCTGGACCTGTATATTGCTCATTAAGGAAAATAAATATTTTTCATTTTCATTTTTCATTTTCATTTTCAACTACACGCAGAAAGCGTACAATGCCATTCGTGTCCAATACAACAACGCGTTCCGGGCGGTGATGGGGCTGCCTCGCTACTGAAGCGCCTCGGGCATGTTTGCGGAGGCGCGTACGGCGTGCTTTCACACCACCATGCGGCTGCGCGCCGCGTCCCTGGTGCTGCGGGTGCGAGCCAGCTCCAACACCGTCCTAGCGATGATTGCGGACAGATTGGATTGTCCATATATCCGCCACTGTTGCGACAGACATGTAAAGACTGGAGTAGGTTAAGTAAAATATATCTTTTTGTGTTGATAATAAATAATAATTGTGTTCTTTCTCTTAAGCTGTAATTTGTAATGTTAGGTACATTTTGAATGTAATTTTAATGTGTTATTTTATATTTTTTGTATCGAATACCTATATGAGTCTGTGTTGCTCGAAATAAATTAATTTAATTTTATTTTTTTATTAATACACTTTTAATATGTTTTCTTGTAGAACTACGTATAGTTAAGTTCATATCATTGTAATAGTTAAGTACTTATGCTTTCTAAAAAAATGACTGACTGTTGAGTTTCTTTCGGCGTTTCTTCTCAACAGTGGTCTCCTCTTGTGAAATGCCGGTAGACTCAGACATGTAAAAGTGCCCTTGTGGCCTACTTGCAGAATAAAGTTCATTATTTCATTATTTCATAATGATAATGATGACGGTAATGATAATGATGAATGGTGATGATGCGATTTATTCACAGATGCCATGTTTAAAAATTATTACTTCCTGGCCTAGGCCTGCAATTTTGACGATATTTCATTGCATATTTGAGAAGCGCTTATTATCCTATTTTTTTAGGGTTCCGTACCCTAAGGGTAAAAACGGGACCCCATTACTAAGACTTCGTTGTCCGTCCGTCCGTCCGTCCGTCTGTCACCAGTCTGTATCTCAAGAACGGTGATAGCTAGACAGTTGAAATTTTCACAGATGATGTATTTCTATTGCCGCTAAAATAACAAACACTAAAAACAAAAAAAAAAATGAGGTGGGGTCTGTCGTGTCTCGAAATAACAAACTAATTAATTAATACGTAGTTTATTTCTAGGAGAGTCCACACAGTACATTTCTATAGGTACGCCATCTTGGAAGAGAGAGCGGGAGAGCGATATGGCTTGAGCAGATACGCCGATACCACAGGGTCCCATACAACAAACTTACAGATAATGGTACGGAACCCATCGTGCGCGAGTCCCACTCGCACTTGGCCGATATTTTATAATAGAAGAGAATATATGGCATAATATTGAATGCAATACTAGGTACTCGTTTAGCTTATATTTTTTTACGCATTCACATTCAAAATTTCTATAGCATGTTTGTCTTAATTTATTGATAACTCAAACCGAATTACCTCATATTCAATGACGGAAGAATTTGGTATATCCCCAACTAGCAAAGTAATCCTATAAATAAATATTATAAGTAAATATCTACTATTTACGTTCTTATAAAGGCATTGTTGTAGAGTCTTCTACTTATAATAGCATTTAACAAGCTGTAACATACTCAAGAGCATTCATTTTTATATTTCAGTCTTATAGTATGCTTTAAGACAAGCACCCAGGACGGTAATAGGATACTTTTACTAATAGTAACATTTCACAAGCGTAAATACTCTCAAGATCATTCGTTCTTATTGCACAGTCTTCTAGTTGGCTACAAGATTATCTTGAATGACACTTATAAGTATAAGTATCCTATAATTGTATGCAGAGAGATTAAATTGTCTTGAATAATATTTGTTCCTACAGTAGTATTTTATAAGAGTACAAGATTTTATAATACACTAAGCTGAGGTTATTATAGGTTAGCATTCTTAGTAGTCTTCTTCTAGATTCATATAAGTGTAATTGTCCTGGATAAGAGCGTTACTAGATTAAGCAACCTTATAAGCTACTCGAATAATCACTTTACTAGTAAATACTTGGTTATTTTTCATTAATATGGCGGCGAGTTGTCTCGATTGAGTCTGCTTTAAGTGCAAATTTGCCTATAACTGTCCTATAACAACTTAATGAAGAGTAATTTAAAAACATGGCGAATGTTCATAATAATTTTTGAAATATTATGTCAACAATATTTATGAAATGTGATGCTTTTCAAGGGGCATTGTGAAATTAAACTATTTTTGGTAGACTTTTACAATAAAAATGACTTCCCCGGCGAGTTCACACACAATATTTTATACAAAAACCAATATACGATTTTAGTTTACGAAATAGAGTTACATTAAATACTAATATAATACTTAAGCGTAGATTTTTTTTTATCACAATTTAACAAAACACACCAACCGGCCGATACAACGAAGAGATATTTTTTTATAAAAAGTACTTATAACTAATAACTAAGAACATTAGTAGTGCGTTATAAACAATATTACTCTAGTAATATACTCATGTCAGATACTAATACGATTATTTGTGTTTAAAAATGTGTAGTCTCAGAACATTGTAGAAGCAATTGCGCTTCTGCAAGTGTATTATAGGGCTTTCTGACATTCTGTGAGTTGATTATAAAAGCATTATAAGCAAATAATGCTCCTATAACTGCGCCCAAAGCCCAGGCTTGTAGCAAACTACAAGTATCTTATAAAGTAGTCTTGAAGAATACAATAAGTACTGATTTTCATTAAAATGGTTAAAAGTACAACACCTAAACTATTTTATCCCTAAACAAGTATTTAAATATAACACTTTCTGTCCTCGGGAGTCTTGCGATTTAACCCTCCTTTTGTTTACCGTAGTCGGGTAAAGTCCGTATACCAGAATTGATAAAAATCCGTTTAGCCGTTTATGATGAGGCCGAACCAACTTTTATCAAAAGGTAAAACTGTTCAAAATACTTTTGTCAACTACGTCAATGAAAAAAGTAATAAATAAATAAATAAAATAAATATCGGACAACCTCACACAAATCGATCTAGTCCCAAATTAAGCTCAAGAAGGCTTATGTTATGGGTACTAGACGACGATATTATACGTACTTATTTATAGATAAGTATATGTTTAAATACATAGAACAACCATGTCCCTAGCACAAATATTAGAGTTCATCACACAAACATTTGCCCTGACCAGGATTCGAACCCGGGACCGCCAGCTCAGTAGGCAGGTGTCTACAAACTGCGCCAAACGCGTCATCAAATAATAGTGCCTTTTGTGTGATTTTTAGGTTTCACTACGACTTAAACGAGCTGTAATAGTTCCTTTGTTCTCAAGTAGCAGACGCATGTTGCGGCCGAGCTATCAAACTCGAAGAACAACGCCGACTAAGTCTTGTATTATGCAAACGAGCATCATGTAAGGCGTGGATTTATGAGGCAAGTTCGTTGTGGAATCGCGCCTCGCCCATGGGAGAACCCGGCTCACTATTGCTCCATATATTCAAATTTGGGGTTAGACAAAGAGGTACTTACGCGACTGGCCCGCGGTGACTGACAATAATTTATGATTTAGCACGTGACTTTGTTATTTTGACTCGATGCTGCAGACTCAGCTATATGAATGCACATTGGTTGTAACGGGTGGACTGAAAATTTGCTTCTCACACTTACGCCCTCGGTATACGTCGGTGTAAGGAGCGTAAGGCCAATTTTATATACCAATAGCATATATACAATGATACATTACATACATAGGGCGGAGCATTCGTGAATGTTCGGTTCGGGCTATGAACATCTGTGACCTGGGGCTTTACGAATTACCGCCCGTGTTCTGTCTAAAGCTTTACTTGTCTTGCCTTGGGTAGGAAGTGAGATTTTTTGCAGAAAATGAAGAATTGAACCTCAAGAAGATTTTGAACCTCACTCCTTAAATAAATACATTCTCAATTGAAATTAATACATCTTTCTCAACCATGCAATGAAATTATGATTAAAAAAACGGCCAAATGTGAGTCAGACTCGCGCACCGAGGGTTCCGTACAAACACTTATCCTATCTTAATGGGCCGGTTAAGTTATGTTTGCAACTTGTACGGCGCCGCAAGTAAATAAATATCGGACAACTTCACACATAATATTTTAAAGGAAACAAAATGTCTACAATTCATTATTAAACAATGTAAAATTACTTTCACACTCAAACAAAGTATATGTCACGAGTCAGACCATAGCTTAAACAAATGATTTCCACGCGGTCTTGTGGTGGTTTGTCGCATTCCAGCTTTTAGAGGGTAAACTAAATAAAACGTAACCGACAACCGTTTATATAATTTTTGTACTTATTTCAAAGTAATATGGTGTATATGTTTATCACTTGTGAACAACATACGTCCTTTAATACAATACAATAGAAATGTCACGCCGACCCTTGTCACATAGCAATTCTCTTAAGATATGACACTCAAAAGCATTGCCAAAATGTAGTAGCATCTGTGCGATTACAATTGTTTTGATATGGGCAGCGATCCCGTAGGACTGGATTAATTACTTTTGTTAATTGGATACTTAATGTGTATCGTTCCGCTTCACTTACCATATTAAACCTTTGGTGTGTGACTACAAAACCATTGTGTTGCTGTTGCAATGTTTCCTAGGACTGCTTATTTACAATAGACGAAATTGGACCTAGGTATATTGGACCGATACTACAAAACATGACGTACGAAGATACAGAGAATTTGCCGACTGTCGTGAAATAAATGTTTGTTTTTGAATTTTCTCAGTAGATTAGTGTTAATTTAAGTTACAAAATGTTATACTATAATATAGACGAATTTCACTAAAATAATGTACTATTATGCTTTCCTTTTGCCTGAAATACAGGGGGAACCCTAATTTAGGTTACATAAAATTTATATTATATTTAATTGTGTAGGTATGACGACGCGGTTAGCTCAAATGTAATGTAGCCGCCTACTGAGCCGGCGGTCCTGGGTTCGAATCCCGGCCAGGGCAAATATTTGTGCAAATATTTGTTCTTGGGTCATGGATGTTATCTATATATGTATTTATATATTATGTATATCGTCGTCTAGTACCCATGGTACAAGCTTTGCTTAGTTTGGGACTAGGTCGATTTGTGTATGATTGTCCCTTAATATTTATTTATTTATTTATTTATTTAAACTCGAATATTGGTTCCTGGGTCATGGATGTTATCTATATATGTATTTATATATTATGTATATCGTCGTCTAGTACCCATAGTACAAGCTTTACTTAGTTTGGGACTAGAGCATTTCTCAAAAAAATTACCCACAATTAAGACAGAAATTAAGGGCCAATATAATTTTCCTATTTTGTTACCAATTTTCTTTGTGATTTCCAATACATTGATATCAGATTATGTATAATTAAAAAAGTATAAGCATTACAGAACCTTAATTATCGAACATAGCCTTAACATTTATACCTATAAAATTACTAAAATAAATTGGTAACAAAATAGGAAAATTATATTGGAAATAATTTCTGTCTTTATTGCGGGCAAAATTTTTGAGAAATTATCACTTGGCAAATTTAGGCTAAGATTGTCCCTTAATATTTATTTATTATAGAATTTAGCCGTAGTGCCTCTTTATAATATGTTGATTCAATAAATCATTAATTGTATAATTACTCTGGCTTAGCCACCACATACTGGAAGACGCATCGTGGTAAGGCCCCGGACAAAGTGGACTAACGACGTAGCGTCTAAAGCAATTGGATGAGGTCAGCATACGATCGGTAGCTGTGGCGAACCATAGGGAGGCCTTGGTCCAGCAGTGGACGAGTTCCTGCTGATAATCTATACATATAAACGGACAAGTCCTGACTGACTGACTGACTCACTCATCAACGCAGAGCCGAAACTACTGAACCTAGGAACTTCAAATTTCTAGAACAGAGCAAATATACGATGCAAGTAAGCACTAAGAAGGGATTTTTCAAAATTCATCCCTTAAGGGTGTCAAATTGGGGTTGAAAGATTGTATGAAAAATGTTCATCTTTCGTGTAAGAGATTTATTATATACGCATACAGATTTGTCATGCTAACACAAGAAAACTAATTTTTGGATTTTTCAAAATTCACCCCCTAAGAGGGCCAAAATGGGGTTTAAATTTTGTATGGAAAATCATTACTTTTTGAGTAAGAGATTTAATATAACGTATACAGATGTATCATGCAAACACAAGAAAAATATTTTTTGGATTTTTCAAAATTCGCCCCCCAAAAGGGTCAAAATGGGGTTTAAAGTTTGTATGGAAAATTATTACTTTTTTGAGTAAGAGATTTAATATAACGTATACAGATGTATCATGCTAACACAAGAAAACTAATTTTTGGATTTTTCAAAATTCGCCCCCCAAGAGGGTCAAAATGGGGTTTAAAGTTTGTATGGAAAATTATTACTTTTTTGAGTAAGAGATTTAATATAACGTATACAGATGTATCATGCAAACACAAGAAAACTAATTTTTGGATTTTTCAAAATTCGCCCCCAAGAGGGTCAAAATGGGGTTTAAAGTTTATATGGAAAATTATTACTTTTTTGAGTAAGAGATTTAATATTACGTATACAGACTAATCATGCAAACCTGATAGGTAGATAATAATTGTGTACACACACATTCTACAATTTTATAACGAATACTGTAAATATTTTTGAAAATTCTTCCCCTAATAATATGGAATACGAAAGATTGTATAAGGAACTTGGCTTTATTTAAATAAGAAATATATTATAAAATGGGGCTAATAAAAGTAATTTCAGCATTCGTCCTCACCAGCTACAGTAAAAACTTAGAGGTTTAAAATAGGGATTGTCAGTTTTGAAAATATAATTGTGTGTAACAATTAGGTATAATAATATTTCGTGTAGGGTGCTTATAGAATTTTGAACTTAACATGAATGTGTTAATTTTCAGCATTTGTTTTGGTTTAACTGATTCCAGAGACTAATATAGTGTTTAAGTTGGTATAGGTTAGTTACTAGATTACATTTCAAACTACGGTTATATACGCTTTTTTAAATAAACTGTTAAATATACGACGAATATGAGAAGTAAAATTTGTAATATCGTATGCTACCAAAATAAGTTATTGAAGGTCATAGAAACTAATGTACCATAATGCTTTCGAAATGCCTCTCAAAGTATTACGAAAATCATGAAGAAAGCAATTTATATAATTTTTTTAATGCGGCTAATGCCTGCACAATAAATAAAACGTTCAAATTTAGGAACAATCTAAAATAAACAAGATCAGTTTTAGCAAATTGCAAGGCGACATGTTATTAAAAGGGAACCGAAATTCAAATATTTGTTTGACAGCTCGCGGACAGTATGTATAAGCAGCGCGAGCGGGCGCGCCGACTCACTATAAATGCAGCTGTTGTCTTGATAACACGTCTATGTTTTGCGATATTTTCCGATACAATTAAACTGATATTTTTTGTGGGATTGAAAAAAATTGTATATCTTTGCTTTTCTTCTCGATAGCCTTTGCGATAATAATTATATATTATTATATCACAATGATTGTCGAGTTACTGCAAATTGAAGGAACAGAGGTGCCTCACACCGTAGTTCCTATGATTGGAGATGGAGCCTGTTTGTTTCAAGCGATCTCTTATCTAATGTATGACACGCAGGTGATGGCTAGGGAGATCCGCGAGCAAATTGTGAGTTATGTGGTGGCCAACTGGGAGGAGTTTGCCGTTATGTCCCACGACAGTAACGGAGACAATTACTCGAGTGCCGCTGCATACTGCACCGACATGTCCCGCCTTTTTACTTATGGTGGTTTATGTGAGTTGGTAGCAGCTAGCAAACTCTTCCCGTGGGTATTTGAAGTTTTTCGCAATGGTGAGCTATATGTAAAAGTTGGTACTGCAGGTAACTCTGTAGGTCGACTGCGCTTCTCGAATGATTTGTCACAGGGTCATTTCGATGTATTCGTTCGTAGTGAATTGACCTCGACTATGTCTGAGGCCATCTGCACTTCAATTCTTCCGGTTGATGCCGATAAGACCAGAAGTCCGCCTCAATCAGAATCAGAACTCGAATCGTCTATCGGTCAATCACTACCTCTACCTGAACTCTCTAAAAAACGTCGTGCCAGGTTCACCGACGCTACTCGGAGAAAGCAATTAAAAACCGCTTCTCAAAAATATAGGCAACAAAATCCAGAAGTGAATCGTGCTGCTGTATCTAAATATCAAAAAAAGAATACTGCGATACATACAGAAGCAGTAACTAGATACCAGAAAAAGCACCCTGAGGTAAATAGGGAAACTACTGCCAGGTACCAGCAAAACCACCCTGAGGTGAACAGAGAAACTTCCGCCAGGTACCAGCAAACTCACTCCGAGGAGCATAGAGCTTCGCAGTTTCAATACGAACAAAATAATCCTGGTATACGAGTTGAGAGGAGAAGACAGATATGGAAAACTAAGCTTGGTTCCGGAATGGCCTATGATATTAATACAGAGTATGAGGCCGACAGCATGGTGGTTCTGGGTGCCATGGACCACAAGTGCCGGTGGTGCAATGCTCTTAAATGGAAAACAGAGGCACCCGGAATGTGCTGTAATGCTGGTAAGGTGCAACTGCCACCTTATGAAGAGCTACCTGAACCTCTCTACAGCTTGATAATGGATTTGCACCCGGAACATGAACATTTCATGAAATGCATCAGGAAATACAACAATTGTTTCCAAATGACTTCATTTGGTGCTAAACAGGTTGTAAAAGACGGTTTCATGCAAACTTTCAAAGTGCAGGGCCAAGTTTACCATTTAGCGGGAAGTTTGCTACCAGCATCACAAAAAGAACCGCAATTTTTACAAATTTATTTCGTTGGCGAGGACGAAAGAGAAGTAGATCTGAGGTGCAGCCATTTTCCCGACGTAAAACCCGGTTTAGTCGGACAATTACAGCGAATGCTACATGCGTCTAACGCTTACATAAAAGACTTTAAAGCAGCCCTTGATAACGTGCCTGCGACGTCAAAAACCTTTAAAGTCGTTATTAACGCCGAAAAAAAACCATCAGGTAGCCACAGGGGCTGCTTCAATGCCCCAACGACTAATGAGGTAGCGTTAGTAATGATTGGGCAGCAATTCAAAAAGCGAGACATAATTCTTGAGAGCCATGATAACTCTTTAAAACGCATTAGCGAGATTCATCGGTCTTATGATGCCCTGCAATATCCGCTTTTGTTTTGCCATGGAGAGGATGGGTATTCAATCTCTTTACCTAAGCATGACCCTGAAACAAAGTTACCTCTTAAAAAGACAATTTCGGCTGCAGATTTTTATTCATTTCATTTAATGATTAGGCAAGGTAGAGACAATCACCTACTATATTTTCGTTCCCTTTTTAGTCAGTTCTTGGTTGACATGTACGCCAAAATTGAATCCGAGAGATTAAATTTTATCAGAAACAACCAGGCGCAGCTAAGAGCTGACAGCTATATACACCTCCGGGATGCCATAGGGAGGCAAGACGTTGACAGTGAACAGCTTGGTCAGAAGGTGGTACTCCCGTCATCTTTTACCGGGGGACAACGTGATATGCACGAGCGAACCCAAGATGCCATGACTTATGTGCGACACTACGGCCGTCCTGACCTCTTTATCACTTTCACGTGTAACCCCCGGTGGAAAGAGATCACAGATTTACTTTTTCCTGGCCAGAAGTCTTTCGAACGCCACGATATTGTATCCAGTGTTTCACATAAAGGTGAAAAAAATGATGTCTCTTTTAACCAAAGGCTGTCTGTTTGGGGAGGTGCGTTGCTTTACATACTCAGTGGAATGGCAAAAACGGGGCCTTCCCCATATTCACATATTGTTATGGCTAGAGCAGCGTATCACCCCAGACAAGGTTGACAGTGTTATCTGTGCAGAAATACCTGATCCTGTGCAAGATCCTCTCCTTTACGATATTGTAAGGGCCCACATGGTACATGGTCCATGCGGCAGTCTAAACTACAAATCTCCCTGCATGAAGGACAATAACTGCACGAAAAAGTACCCTCGCCCTCTTCTCCAGGACACTCAGACAGGTGACGATGGGTACCCACAGTATAGGAGGAGATCTCCGGCTGACGGGGGTCACACTATGAAAATCAAGGACTTGGAATTAGAAAACGTTGGGTAGTCCCATACAACCCTGTCCTGTTGCGTACTTTCATTGCTCATATAAATGTCGAATTATGTAACTCAGTAAAAACCATCAAATACATTTGTAAGTACGTGAACAAGGGCAGTGATCAAGCAACTTTAACTTTAGAAAATAAAAATGATGAAATTAAAATGTATGAAAGAGGCCGATATATAAGTAATTCCGAGCCAGTCTGGAGAATTTTAAAGTTTCCCATCCACGAACGATTCCCTTCAGTTATGCACCTTGCTGTTCATCTCGAGAACGGTCAACGTGTCTATTTCAGCTCAAACAACTTGACAGAAAAAATAAATAACCCACCCCATACAAAGCTACTTGCTTTTTTCGAAATATGTAAAACTGACAATTTTGCCCAAACTCTGCTTTACTCGGAAGTGCCTTCTTACTTTACCTGGGACAACAAAAAATTCAGTAGGAGGAAAAGAGGAAAGGCGGTTGAAGGTTGGCCCGGCGTAAAAAAAGATCACACTCTGGGTAGGGTCTATACTATCCACCCAAACAACACTGAGTGTTACCATCTACGTCTACTTCTCCATGAGGTTAGAGGGCCGATATCCTTCGAACAATTGAAAACCGTCAACGGTGTCGTCCATCCAACATTCCAATCAGCGTGTAAAGCTCTTGGATTGTTGGAGGACGATAAACACTGGGACACGACTTTAGCAGAAGCCGCGTTGTGCGACTCTCCAATCAAGCTCCGCGAGTTATTTACTATCATGTTAATTTTTTGTCAACTTTCAGATCCCTTTAGCCTTTGGGAGAAGTACAGAGACAGTCTTTCAGAAGACATTAAACGACAAGTGGAGAGAGAGTTGCAGGATAGCGCGCAGTTTCTTGTAGATGAGGTGTACAATAAATGCTTGATATTGATTGAGGATACAGTATTAGCACAAGCTGGAAATAATTTGACTCAATACGGACTACCTCAACCAAAACGATCTGCAGCAACTCTAAATAATCGCGAATATCTACAGGAAACAAATTACGACCATTGTGCCCTGGGAGAGGTAGTGTCGCGCAATGAAGAGTTGCTGACAGGTGAACAGCAGGTCGTTTACCAGCAAATTCTTGAGAGTATTGATAAAGGTTTTGGTCAAATATTTTTCTTAGATGCTCCTGGAGGCACTGGAAAAACCTTCCTCATCAATCTATTGCTCTCAAAAGTGAGAAGTAATCGTGGTATCGCATTGGCTGTCGCATCATCGGGAATCGCCGCAACATTACTGGAGGGAGGAAAGACAGCTCACAGTGCTTTCAAGCTGCCACTTAATTTGATTCGCGTCCAAACTCCTTTGTGCAATATTTCTAAACAGAGTGACGCTGCACAAGTATTGCGCAATTGTAAACTCATAGTTTGGGATGAGAGTACAATGGCGCATAAAGGTGGTTTTGAAGCACTGAACAGGACTCTTAAAGACATCAGAGGGTGCGACGCTATAATGGGTGGAGTTACTGTATTGCTTGCTGGAGACTTCCGTCAAACCCTGCCCGTAGTGCCGAGGGGAACCCGGGCAGATGAAGTTAAGGCATGCATTAAGGCGTCCAGTCTTTGGCCTTTTATTAAAAAGCTCAAACTTAAAAAAAATATGCGTGTCCATCTTAAGGGCGACGATGGCGCCGGAGCATTCTCCGACCTTCTCCTTCAAATAGGAAATGGAGAATATCCAGAAACGGAGGGTAGGATTGTTATTCCAAGTAATCTTGCCACAGTCGTGCAAACCATCGAAGGCCTTATAGCCAGTATTTACCCAGATGTCCACAACTTACTCAGCAAGTCGATGGAGTGGTTGTGCGAGCGCGCAATTATCGCACCTAAGAATGACCAGGCTTCAACGATTAATAACATCTTATTGAAATCGTTTGAAGGTGCAGAATACGTATACAAGTCTGTGGACTCTGTGGTAAATATGGACGATGCCACAAATTACCCCGTGGAGTTCTTGAATGCACTTAATCCACCTGGTCTGCCGGCACATATACTGATTCTCAAAGTGGGTACTCCAGTGATGCTACTGCGAAACCTTAAACCTCCTAAATTGTGCAACGGTACAAGGTTGCAAGTTAAAGCCTTGCACAAAAACATGGTGGAAGCTGTTATCATTACTGGTTGCGCTCGCGGAGAATCAGTATATATTCCAAGGATACCACTTATACCCTCAGAATACCCATTTGAATTTAAAAGGCTGCAGTTCCCCCTCAAGGTCTGTTTCGCGATGACTATAAATAAAGCTCAGGGCCAGTCACTGAAAACGGCGGGAATAGATCTTAGGGGGGATTGCTTCTCCCACGGACAGTTTTACGTGGCTTGCTCGAGAGTGAGCTCACCACGCAGTTTAGTTATACTGTCTCCTCTAGGAAAAACTGTTAACGTGGTATATAAAGAGGTACTACGATGAGTTTATTTTAGGTTTTATAATACGTATATCAGTAAACAATACACAAATTGCAAAATAAAGAGACTAAATAATATAATGTGTGTATGTGTACGTTTCTTAATGGTACATGTTTTGTCCATGCAGAAACGATAATACCGTTTCATATCTCAAAAGGAAGGAAAATAAAACCCTTATGAATTTGTTGCCCGTCCGTCTGTCCATCTGTCTGTCAAGGAAATATTCAAAACCTAGATGGTAGGTACTTCCTGTTGGCCTAGATTCCTAGGTTGCAAGACGCAAGATTTTAAATACAAATGTTCAAAAATTCAAAAAGAAACTGTTAATTTGTAGTTACTAATAATTCACTAAAAGTATTTAGTTATATTTTTTACGCATGTTAAGTTACACTACATTTGTATGGGACGTCATAGATACCAGGTGCAACGTCATCGCACGAGACAATATACCTCCTTATTTCCTTCTGAATTTCAATTTATTCATTTTCTGCATATTTTGTGTGTAGTGGCACAAAACCGTCGTTATGCGCATCGCCTCGCATTTATTTAGGCCGGTTTTTAGTGTCCCGTAACCAAAGAGTAAAAACGGGACCCTATTACTAAGCCCCCACTGTCCGTCCGTCTATCCGTCTATCACCAGGCTGTATCTCATGAACCGTGACAGCTAGACAATTGAACTTTTCACTGAATATTTGTTTCTGTTACCGTTATAACAACAAATTCTAAAAACAGAATAAAATGTATATTTAAGCCCCCATACAACAAACGTGGTTCTTTTGCCGTTTTTTTCTCGATACGATAGTCGGCTGTATCTTATGAACCGTGATAGCTAGATAGTTACAATTTTCACAGATGATTTAATTGCGTTTCCGTTTTAATAACAAATAGAGACCGAACAAAAAAGTTAAAAATTATTAAGTTCTACGGAACCCTCGGTGCGCGAGCCCGACTCGCCCTTGGCCGGTTTTTATCATTCTGCGCGAGCGAAGCCGCGGGTAAAAGCTAGTATGAATATAATTAAGTTTTATTATTGCTTATGATACCTATAAGTGTAACATATATTGCCAAGACGTTAAAGCAGACGCAACTGACAACATTTCTTTTTGACCACCCTTTTTCCGATGTAATCAAATAAAGGATACACAATTAAATATATAAAAATATCCCAATTTATAATTTAAAAATCCATTTCAAAAGTTCCTCATTCTAAAAGAGTGTAGATGACAGTTAATTGGTCATAGCATAAATCATAAAGGTGGATTTAGTATGGAAATTGTACCACTATATCCTCTTTGTAGATTGCGACTGTAAATTTTTCCACAAGATGGCGTCATTTGAGTTTTTTTTCTTTTTTTATTCAAAATAACTAGCCATGCATTTAACCTTGATTGTACCTGATGTTAAGTGACAATAAGGCCTTAGATGGAGCTTGCTTGGCTAGAAGATGCCTATTCACTCTCGACTTGAAGAGATTCCAGTTATATTTATCGGGGGACAGGTGCGCAGGAAGAGAGTTCCATTCCTTAGCTGTCCTCATAGGGAAAGTAGCCGCAAAGCGTTTCGTACGTATCAGTGGTATATCGACAACATAAGGGTGGAATCCAAGTCCACGCCGATGGTTGTAGGTATTGTCTGAACGGAGATGGTGGAATTAATTCGTGCAGTCCTAGTGCACACTCACCAAAGTGTATCCGGTAAAAACCGATAAACAGGTGACTTTCCTGCGGTGAGCAATTTATATAATTTTTTTAATGCGGCTAATGCCTGCACAATAAATAAAACGTTCAAATTTAGGAACAATCTAAAATAAACAAGATCAGTTTTAGCAAATTGCAAGGCGACATGTTATTAAAAGGGAACCGAAATTCAAATATTTGTTTGACAGCTCGCGGACAGTATGTATAAGCAGCGCGAGCGGGCGCGCCGACTCACTATAAATGCAGCTGTTGTCTTGATAACACGTCTATGTTTTGCGATATTTTCCGATACAATTAAACTGATATTTTTTGTGGGATTGAAAAAAATTGTATATCTTTGCTTTTCTTCTCGATAGCCTTTGCGATAATAATTATATATTATTATATCACAATGATTGTCGAGTTACTGCAAATTGAAGGAACAGAGGTGCCTCACACCGTAGTTCCTATGATTGGAGATGGAGCCTGTTTGTTTCGAGCGATCTCTTATCTAATGTATGACACGCAGGTGATGGCTAGGGAGATCCGCGAGCAAATTGTGAGTTATGTGGTGGCCAACTGGGAGGAGTTTGCCGTTATGTCCCACGACAGTAACGGAGACAATTACTCGAGTGCCGCTGCATACTGCACCGACATGTCCCGCCTTTTTACTTATGGTGGTTTATGTGAGTTGGTAGCAGCTAGCAAACTCTTCCCGTGGGTATTTGAAGTTTTTCGCAATGGTGAGCTATATGTAAAAGTTGGTACTGCAGGTAACTCTGTAGGTCGACTGCGCTTCTCGAATGATTTGTCACAGGGTCATTTCGATGTATTCGTTCGTAGTGAATTGACCTCGACTATGTCTGAGGCCATCTGCACTTCAATTCTTCCGGTTGATGCCGATAAGACCAGAAGTCCGCCTCATTCAGAATCAGAACTCGAATCGTCTATCGGTCAATCACTACCTCTACCTGAACTCTCTAAAAAACGTCGTGCCAGGTTCACCGACGCTACTCGGAGAAAGCAATTAAAAACCGCTTCTCAAAAATATAGGCAACAAAATCCAGAAGTGAATCGTGCTGCTGTATCTAAATATCAAAAAAAGAATACTGCGATACATACAGAAGCAGTAACTAGATACCAGAAAAAGCACCCTGAGGTAAATAGGGAAACTACTGCCAGGTACCAGCAAAACCACCCTGAGGTGAACAGAGAAACTTCCGCCAGGTACCAGCAAACTCACTCCGAGGAGCATAGAGCTTCGCAGTTTCAATACGAACAAAATAATCCTGGTATACGAGTTGAGAGGAGAAGACAGATATGGAAAACTAAGCTTGGTTCCGGAATGGCCTATGATATTAATACAGAGTATGAGGCCGACAGCATGGTGGTTCTGGGTGCCATGGACCACAAGTGCCGGTGGTGCAATGCTCTTAAATGGAAAACAGAGGCACCCGGAATGTGCTGTAATGCTGGTAAGGTGCAACTGCCACCTTATGAAGAGCTACCTGAACCTCTCTACAGCTTGATAGTGGATTTGCACCCGGAACATGAACATTTCATGAAATGCATCAGGAAATACAACAATTGTTTCCAAATGACTTCATTTGGTGCTAAACAGGTTGTAAAAGACGGTTTCATGCAAACTTTCAAAGTGCAGGGCCAAGTTTACCATTTAGCGGGAAGTTTGCTACCAGCATCACAAAAAGAACCGCAATTTTTACAAATTTATTTCGTTGGCGAGGACGAAAGAGAAGTAGATCTGAGGTGCAGCCATTTTCCCGACGTAAAACCCGGTTTAGTCGGACAATTACAGCGAATGCTACATGCGTCTAACGCTTACATAAAAGACTTTAAAGCAGCCCTTGATAACGTGCCTGCGACGTCAAAAACCTTTAAAGTCGTTATTAACGCCGAAAAAAAACCATCAGGTAGCCACAGGGGCTGCTTCAATGCCCCAACGACTAATGAGGTAGCGTTAGTAATGATTGGGCAGCAATTCAAAAAGCGAGACATAATTCTTGAGAGCCATGATAACTCTTTAAAACGCATTAGCGAGATTCATCGGTCTTATGATGCCCTGCAATATCCGCTTTTGTTTTGCCATGGAGAGGATGGGTATTCAATCTCTTTACCTAAGCATGACCCTGAAACAAAGTTACCTCTTAAAAAGACAATTTCGGCTGCAGATTTTTATTCATTTCATTTAATGATTAGGCAAGGTAGAGACAATCACCTACTATATTTTCGTTCCCTTTTTAGTCAGTTCTTGGTTGACATGTACGCCAAAATTGAATCCGAGAGATTAAATTTTATCAGAAACAACCAGGCGCAGCTAAGAGCTGACAGCTATATACACCTCCGGGATGCCATAGGGAGGCAAGACGTTGACAGTGAACAGCTTGGTCAGAAGGTGGTACTCCCGTCATCTTTTACCGGGGGACAACGTGATATGCACGAGCGAACCCAAGATGCCATGACTTATGTGCGACACTACGGCCGTCCTGACCTCTTTATCACTTTCACGTGTAACCCCCGGTGGAAAGAGATCACAGATTTACTTTTTCCTGGCCAGAAGTCTTTCGAACGCCACGATATTGTATCCAGTGTTTCACATAAAGGTGAAAAAAATGATGTCTCTTTTAACCAAAGGCTGTCTGTTTGGGGAGGTGCGTTGCTTTACATACTCAGTGGAATGGCAAAAACGGGGCCTTCCCCATATTCACATATTGTTATGGCTAGAGCAGCGTATCACCCCAGACAAGGTTGACAGTGTTATCTGTGCAGAAATACCTGATCCTGTGCAAGATCCTCTCCTTTACGATATTGTAAGGGCCCACATGGTACATGGTCCATGCGGCAGTCTAAACTACAAATCTCCCTGCATGAAGGACAATAACTGCACGAAAAAGTACCCTCGCCCTCTTCTCCAGGACACTCAGACAGGTGACGATGGGTACCCACAGTATAGGAGGAGATCTCCGGCTGACGGGGGTCACACTATGAAAATCAAGGACTTGGAATTAGAAAACGTTGGGTAGTCCCATACAACCCTGTCCTGTTGCGTACTTTCATTGCTCATATAAATGTCGAATTATGTAACTCAGTAAAAACCATCAAATACATTTGTAAGTACGTGAACAAGGGCAGTGATCAAGCAACTTTAACTTTAGAAAATAAAAATGATGAAATTAAAATGTATGAAAGAGGCCGATATATAAGTAATTCCGAGCCAGTCTGGAGAATTTTAAAGTTTCCCATCCACGAACGATTCCCTTCAGTTATGCACCTTGCTGTTCATCTCGAGAACGGTCAACGTGTCTATTTCAGCTCAAACAACTTGACAGAAAAAATAAATAACCCACCCCATACAAAGCTACTTGCTTTTTTCGAAATATGTAAAACTGACAATTTTGCCCAAACTCTGCTTTACTCGGAAGTGCCTTCTTACTTTACCTGGGACAACAAAAAATTCAGTAGGAGGAAAAGAGGAAAGGCGGTTGAAGGTTGGCCCGGCGTAAAAAAAGATCACACTCTGGGTAGGGTCTATACTATCCACCCAAACAACACTGAGTGTTACCATCTACGTCTACTTCTCCATGAGGTTAGAGGGCCGATATCCTTCGAACAATTGAAAACCGTCAACGGTGTCGTCCATCCAACATTCCAATCAGCGTGTAAAGCTCTTGGATTGTTGGAGGACGATAAACACTGGGACACGACTTTAGCAGAAGCCGCGTTGTGCGACTCTCCAATCAAGCTCCGCGAGTTATTTACTATCATGTTAATTTTTTGTCAACTTTCAGATCCCTTTAGCCTTTGGGAGAAGTACAGAGACAGTATTTCAGAAGACATTAAACGACAAGTGGAGAGAGAGTTGCAGGATAGCGCGCAGTTTCTTGTAGATGAGGTGTACAATAAATGCTTGATATTGATTGAGGATACAGTATTAGCACAAGCTGGAAATAATTTGACTCAATACGGACTACCTCAACCAAAACGATCTGCAGCAACTCTAAATAATCGCGAATATCTACAGGAAACAAATTACGACCATTGTGCCCTGGGAGAGGTAGTGTCGCGCAATGAAGAGTTGCTGACAGGTGAACAGCAGGTCGTTTACCAGCAAATTCTTGAGAGTATTGATAAAGGTTTTGGTCAAATATTTTTCTTAGATGCTCCTGGAGGCACTGGAAAAACCTTCCTCATCAATCTATTGCTCTCAAAAGTGAGAAGTAATCGTGGTATCGCATTGGCTGTCGCATCATCGGGAATCGCCGCAACATTACTGGAGGGAGGAAAGACAGCTCACAGTGCTTTCAAGCTGCCACTTAATTTGATTCGCGTCCAAACTCCTTTGTGCAATATTTCTAAACAGAGTGACGCTGCACAAGTATTGCGCAATTGTAAACTCATAGTTTGGGATGAGAGTACAATGGCGCATAAAGGTGGTTTTGAAGCACTGAACAGGACTCTTAAAGACATCAGAGGGTGCGACGCTATAATGGGTGGAGTTACTGTATTGCTTGCTGGAGACTTCCGTCAAACCCTGCCCGTAGTGCCGAGGGGAACCCGGGCAGATGAAGTTAAGGCATGCATTAAGGCGTCCAGTCTTTGGCCTTTTATTAAAAAGCTCAAACTTAAAAAAAATATGCGTGTCCATCTTAAGGGCGACGATGGCGCCGGAGCATTCTCCGACCTTCTCCTTCAAATAGGAAATGGAGAATATCCAGAAACGGAGGGTAGGATTGTTATTCCAAGTAATCTTGCCACAGTCGTGCAAACCATCGAAGGCCTTATAGCCAGTATTTACCCAGATGTCCACAACTTACTCAGCAAGTCGATGGAGTGGTTGTGCGAGCGCGCAATTATCGCACCTAAGAATGACCAGGCTTCAACGATTAATAACATCTTATTGAAATCGTTTGAAGGTGCAGAATACGTATACAAGTCTGTGGACTCTGTGGTAAATATGGACGATGCCACAAATTACCCCGTGGAGTTCTTGAATGCACTTAATCCACCTGGTCTGCCGGCACATATACTGATTCTCAAAGTGGGTACTCCAGTGATGCTACTGCGAAACCTTAAACCTCCTAAATTGTGCAACGGTACAAGGTTGCAAGTTAAAGCCTTGCACAAAAACATGGTGGAAGCTGTTATCATTACTGGTTGCGCTCGCGGAGAATCAGTATATATTCCAAGGATACCACTTATACCCTCAGAATACCCATTTGAATTTAAAAGGCTGCAGTTCCCCCTCAAGGTCTGTTTCGCGATGACTATAAATAAAGCTCAGGGCCAGTCACTGAAAACGGCGGGAATAGATCTTAGGGGGGATTGCTTCTCCCACGGACAGTTTTACGTGGCTTGCTCGAGAGTGAGCTCACCACGCAGTTTAGTTATACTGTCTCCTCTAGGAAAAACTGTTAACGTGGTATATAAAGAGGTACTACGATGAGTTTATTTTAGGTTTTATAATACGTATATCAGTAAACAATACACAAATTGCAAAATAAAGAGACTAAATAATATAATGTGTGTATGTGTACGTTTCTTAATGGTACATGTTTTGTCCATGCAGAAACGATAATACCGTTTCATATCTCAAAAGGAAGGAAAATAAAACCCTTATGAATTTGTTGCCCGTCCGTCTGTCCATCTGTCTGTCAAGGAAATATTCAAAACCTAGATGGTAGGTACTTCCTGTTGGCCTAGATTCCTAGGTTGCAAGACGCAAGATTTTAAATACAAATGTTCAAAAATTCAAAAAGAAACTGTTAATTTGTAGTTACTAATAATTCACTAAAAGTATTTAGTTATATTTTTTACGCATGTTAAGTTACACTACATTTGTATGGGACGTCATAGATACCAGGTGCAACGTCATCGCACGAGACAATATACCTCCTTATTTCCTTCTGAATTTCAATTTATTCATTTTCTGCATATTTTGTGTGTAGTGGCACAAAACCGTCGTTATGCGCATCGCCTCGCATTTATTTAGGCCGGTTTTTAGTGTCCCGTAACCAAAGAGTAAAAACGGGACCCTATTACTAAGCCCCCACTGTCCGTCCGTCTATCCGTCTATCACCAGGCTGTATCTCATGAACCGTGACAGCTAGACAATTGAACTTTTCACTGAATATTTGTTTCTGTTACCGTTATAACAACAAATTCTAAAAACAGAATAAAATGTATATTTAAGCCCCCATACAACAAACGTGGTTCTTTTGCCGTTTTTTTCTCGATACGATAGTCGGCTGTATCTTATGAACCGTGATAGCTAGATAGTTACAATTTTCACAGATGATTTAATTGCGTTTCCGTTTTAATAACAAATAGAGACCGAACAAAAAAGTTAAAAATTATTAAGTTCTACGGAACCCTCGGTGCGCGAGCCCGACTCGCCCTTGGCCGGTTTTTATCATTCTGCGCGAGCGAAGCCGCGGGTAAAAGCTAGTATGAATATAATTAAGTTTTATTATTGCTTATGATACCTATAAGTGTAACATATATTGCCAAGACGTTAAAGCAGACGCAACTGACAACATTTCTTTTTGACCACCCTTTTTCCGATGTAATCAAATAAAGGATACACAATTAAATATATAAAAATATCCCAATTTATAATTTAAAAATCCATTTCAAAAGTTCCTCATTCTAAAAGAGTGTAGATGACAGTTAATTGGTCATAGCATAAATCATAAAGGTGGATTTAGTATGGAAATTGTACCACTATATCCTCTTTGTAGATTGCGACTGTAAATTTTTCCACAAGATGGCGTCATTTGAGTTTTTTTTCTTTTTTTATTCAAAATAACTAGCCATGCATTTAACCTTGATTGTACCTGATGTTAAGTGACAATAAGGCCTTAGATGGAGCTTGCTTGGCTAGAAGATGCCTATTCACTCTCGACTTGAAGAGATTCCAGTTATATTTATCGGGGGACAGGTGCGCAGGAAGAGAGTTCCATTCCTTAGCTGTCCTCATAGGGAAAGTAGCCGCAAAGCGTTTCGTACGTATCAGTGGTATATCGACAACATAAGGGTGGAATCCAAGTCCACGCCGATGGTTGTAGGTATTGTCTGAACGGAGATGGTGGAATTAATTCGTGCAGTCCTAGTGCACACTCACCAAAGTGTATCCGGTAAAAACCGATAAACAGGTGACTTTCCTGCGGTGAGTGCTGATTCTTAGCTGCTTTTACCTTTTTTTAACATTTTCAAAACTGTTCTGTATAACCATATAAAAAAATAGTTTTGGGTTCTAAATGTTGTCAATTACCTCAGGTAGCCTTACATAAAATTAAAACGATGATGTCCCTGAATACAAGCAAAACCAAAAATGGAATGGAATTATTTCATAACATTGCGAGATTAACTTTACTACGTACATTCAGCTAAAATATACTTCAGTTAACTGGCGTAATGAATGCCCTACCGCGTTTCTGTATGAAAACGCCATTTAGTAAATTTATGCTTCAATGCGAGACGACTCATTCCTATTTTGTTTTGTGTTTTATTTGAATTTAGCCGTAATATCTATTTTTGTTATTTTTTCCATCCCAACCCTTGATACCTATTTTGTACCCTCTCTTTCCTACATTGGGGTTTAATTTTGTCTAGCAAATAACCGAGTATCGAAGCTTTGTCTTTTGGGACATATATTTCAATAACTCGACTGTGGTATTGCGTATAAATCGTTCTTTCAGACATTTGACAATAATTCACTGGTATAATTTGCATCTGTACAAATTTTCCTACTTTATTAACGCATTCGAAAATGTATTCATACCCGATACGGATAATTGCTTTCGCTAATGCGTTATTCCACTACGGAGGTTGATTACATTTTCAGTAAGGGCAATTCTAAAATTATTCTGGGGGTTACTCCGATGTTCGAAATTTGGACTTGGTGTCGTGCCGTTTTGCTCATTGAAATATTAATTTAATTAGACGCTATTGCACGAGATAAAATAGGTAGTAAATAATACTAATGGCGTAGTTAATGCCATAAGGCATTTTATAACAGTCAACCATAGGGTCAAACAAAAACTAGCAGTTGATGCAGGATCAATAAAATACCTGAGAAAAAATAGCAAGATAGAAATCAATACATTAAATATTGGTTTGGGTAATCGAGAGAGCTATGCTCGGAGTTTCCGAAATGATGAGATACGCAAGAGAACTTAGGTTGTATTTAGCTTATAGACAGTCGCTAAACTTAAGTGGCAGTGGGCGGGGCACATTGCTCGTAGAACCGATGGCCATTGGGGCAGAAAGATTTTTGAGTTACGAAAGACCCGGTTAGGATCGCGGGCAGCAATTGGATGAGGGTGGCGCACGACCGATCGGTCTGACTTTAGGAGAGGCCTTTGTCTAGTAGTGTTCACTGATATCGATTGATTATTATAATGATGATGCAATGTTTCATTATTTCTTTATTATTAAAATTAGTTACACAGCATTACAGTAATCAAACGAAGGCACTGTGAACTACAAAATTACTTAAATAATAGTACATTACTGCAGACGCCGAAAACAAGGGCTTTCCGGGTGTGTAGGCCTAGACCGGATAGTGATACGAATACGAAGCCGGCAAGCCCTTTTCACGGCTAAGGCTTTTCTCAAACATATGAAATTAAATAAAAAAATACACCACTCAAATAATATTCACGAACACCGATGTGATGTTAAAAAAAAATACTTCCCGGCCTAGGCCAGGAGGCCCAGGAGGGTAGGCCTAGGCCTACAATTTTGTATGGAATTCCTCTACAATTCTCTCCTCTCGTTGCATGTTTGAGAAAAAAAAACCTTAAAACTAGTTTGATTTAGGCGACGTAACTGCGCATTGTTGCTGTTGCGTATTATTTGACGCTAGATCGACGGACGGCTAGGCACGAAACGAATTTCGGACTTCGGAGTAGCCCTTCTGAAATCGGAGTGAACATTTATTCAACGACTGGGTCGGCCGATGGTGAATAATTAATGGTGGTCGCGCACGTAAAATGCCACGTTTTTATTCCATTCAAAATAAGCCTATTTTTGGGGACGCGATGACGTGTCGGGTTCCACAAAAGGTAAGGCTGGAATTACATATTAGCTGGTGCCGGATTTAAACATGTTGACACCGAATTAAATCACAAAATCAAACAATATTTTGTCCGTAAACTTTTTAATGAAAAGCAGCATCAAGTAATTTAATTTATAGACTAAATAAATGCTACTTAGGTTACCTTCAGGAAATACACGTGTATGAAAATGACAGAGGTTTAGGGTCGATTGCAAAAAAAGTTGTACATAGTTAAGGGCTTTATTTAAAACAAAACTTAATTGATTTCTTTGTGTGACGAAAGTTACTCATACATTTTGTATGACTAGCTTTCGTCACACAAAGGAAGCGATCGTGATTTTTTGTTAACTAAGCTTTTAACTATGTACAATTTTTTTGCAATCGACCCGGTAGTGTCTTTATTTTGTGGCAGAGGTTAGATAATTGACAACATTTCATATTTTTAAGACTATAATTTTATTACTTTTCTGAATTCTGCTTAAAAAGATGAAGTAATCTCTGTTTTTATTTCTTTTCTGAGATGATTATTTATTTTATTATTAATTGATAAAAACATACTCATTTTAAAATGTGGCAACACCAAAACCAGAACTTAATGGAACGGTTACTTTAGTCGGTTTGCTTATTAAAGAAAAACTTAATAAAACTCGGTATGCATCTGTCATCTGTCAACGTCAAATAAAAAAAAAATTTTTTTTTTTCGCTCTTTGGTTTATACAACAACCCTTTTCAGCCCGTATTGTCTTAGATTGCAGTTATTTGATGTATTTTCTTATATTTCTTTAAATACAGAAGAATAAATTCAAAGATTTTTTTTTAAGGTACACGACATAAAGCCCTGTCGATCTCTATATTAATTTCCACCTGATATAAATATGAAATGTTGTCAATTGACCGAATGAGCGAGACGTCACCGTTTTAGGGTGCGACTCCACTGAAGCGGAGTGAGCGGGCCAATCAAAAAAGTGAAGCGGAGCTGAGATACAGATTTCAACTCAGGTGGTCTATTCCGCACGTCTCGCTACAATGAAGACGCACCCTTAGCTTCGGAAAAAATCTATCTCTCTCTCTCTTCGTTCCCTCACTGCTGAGGATCGTGACTCCTTCTGATTCCGTCAACTAGTTGTCTCCATCGGTACGTTCCGTTGCTTGGTGGAGTGCAGCACTGACAGATATGTCCAGCTCCTCAGGTATCTGGTCTGCCCACCTTTTGGGACTTCTGCCTCTAGGTCTTTTACCTTCGATTTTACCAGTTACCATCAGGCGTTCTAAATTATTCGTCTCTCTGCGTGCAACATGGCCAAAATACCTCACTATTCGTTGTAAGCAGGTAGTTGATAAGCGTTGTGTTTTCTCTATCTTTAGTTGCTTCAGAATAGAGACATTTGTGCGAAAAGCTGTCCATGGTATCTGCAGCATACGGCGCCAGCACCACATCTCAAAAGCATCGATTCTCTGTCTGTCGGCGGCTTTGAAGGTCCATGTTTCAGCACCGTATAAAGCGATGGAAAAGACAAGGGAACGGACCAGGTGTATTTTGGTACGGTAGGTTATGTTATGGTCCCTCCAAACTTTGCTAAGTTGGGTCATTGCTGTCTTAGCCATGCCAATTCGCCTGCGTATTTCAGGTTCGCTACTTCCCTTATTTGTTATTAAAGAGCCAAGATATTGAAATTGGTTTACGGTCTCATAATCATTTAGGAGATCAGTGCGTTGGATAGCCGCGAACCTGTCAATGATCATCAGCTTAGTCTTGGCTTTGTTTATTGCTAAACCCATGCCCAAGCTAAACGTTTCCAGCCGATGTAGCAGCTCCGCCATTTCACTTTCTGATGATGCGAAAAGGGTGGTATCATCTGCGTATCTGAGGTTAGATATTTTGACTCCACCTATCTTTATACCACCCTCCCAGTCTTCTAGCGTTTGACGCATAATATGTTCTCCGTATATGTTAAAAAGAATAGGAGAGATTACGCATCCCTGACGAACGCCCTTTTAAAATTTGAAACGGCTTGATGTTATATCTCCTACCTTTACAGTGCCGTAGCCCGACTCATACAGGTTGCGAATTAACATTACGAGGTGATTTTCCGATGTCCGGCTGATCTCGCATTTCGCCACTGATTGTAATGAAATCTTGAACAAAAAACTGCGCCATCTCTCTCGCAGTCTTCACACTTGCTGTAAAGCAATGGGGATTGGGGATCGTGCGTGTAAAACGCACATCCTAGGGTATGGCTGATGCGCATAAGCATTTCAAAAACATATTATGACGAAAAAATATATCGGTTTTTCGAAAATATTCAAAATGGCGGAGATATGGGGGGGAGTTTTTTCTATATTGAAAACGTAGAAAAAACTGTATTTTAGCAATTCTGAAAAAATATAGCTAGATGATATATTAGCGTGATAATCATAACAATTCAGTCTGTCGGCGGATCGGTCGATAACGACAAAAACCACTTTCATTTGCACGTTAATGTTGGCAAGTTTATCTACAAAATTGTACGAACGCTTATACAGGCTTTGACAGGTTGGGTAGTGCTGTCTTCGCATTAAAAAAACTAAAACCATTAATAACCAAAAATGGGCTAAAATCTGTCTATTATTCGCATTTCCATTCATTGATGTCATACGGAATAATCATTTGGGGTAATTCTACTGATCCCCAACGAGTCCTCATTCTCCAAAAGCGCGCACTCAGAATACTGGCTGGGGTGAAACCCAGACATTCTTGTAGGGATTTATTCAAAACGTACCAGATCATGACGCACTGCTCACTTTATATATTTGAAATTGTAATGTTCGTGAGAAAGAGTTTGCCAACTTTTGCACGTGTCGAAGTGTTGGGCAAACAGATTCGATCGTCAGGCAGGCTCAGAACAGTTCCGCGTCGCATGGCACTTGCAGGTAAAAACCCGCGCGTAATCGGCCCGACCTACTACGAGCATCTACCCGCCGAAATACGAACTGAACCATCTGACGAAACATTTCGACGAAAATTGAGAAACTTCTTATTGGAAAATCCATTTTATTCTGTAAGCGAGTATATGGATATGAAATTATAAAATGTCATTTGTTTATTTAGTTTTTAATGTTTTTCTGACGATCCCATTGGTGATATGTATACCTATTATAAGTTGTGTAGCTAGTTTTTTACTCATAGTGACATTATTTTTTGTTTTATCTGACATTGCATTTTACGATTCTATTTTTATTGTTGTAGTGATATTATGATGGTGTATTTGACTTATTTGAATGATTATTATTAAATTTTATGTTTCTATTGACGATCATAATATCAAAATTCATGTAGATTAACTTAGGATAATTTATAATGTAATTTGTTATTATGAAATAAATAAATCTAAATCTAAATCTATAATAGACCCCGAGGCCATTGATACGCCGATATTAATAAGCTCAGCCATACTTCATTTGCCGACAACAGGGGAGGAAATGACTAGAGGAGGATTTCAAAGGCTTCCCTATAAAGGCATCATTACATTAATAGAGGACGATATTTAATGGGTTTCTGCGCAATTAGATGTCGAGATAGAAGATAAATGTAGTCGTGGACATAAATACCTCATTGAGGTTATCTTGTGCCTTGGGCGATGGGTTTTCGTGTTCTCCGCTCAATGCGTTAAGAGGAAATCATGGCTCATTTTTGATACGAATCAAGGTTTCTGTCGTCTTTAAGATATTTTAGGAACTTAATCGAAAGGAAATATACCATCTAGGTACAAGAAACCGACAGCGAATCAGAGGATGAAGGTTAGACCAACGAACAGGAAACGTGATACCCCGACGGCTATCCGGTGAACACGACAAGCAAAGACGCCAACGAGTGCCTGCGACAACTCACCAACGCTCATCCCCGATGCTCTAACCCCACCTCACCTAACTTCCAATATTGGCTCAAGGTTGCATAATCGGCTGATTGTGGTCGACCGTTTGCGGCTAGTCGGCCTTCCTAAACTATCCCAGAGCGTGTCACTTCTTATAAATCTGTGCCCCCTGGTATATCCGGCTTGTCCGGGTCAGGCTACGACCTGGCTGGGTGTGGTGCCTATTTTTTATGTACCTAATCGAAACAAAATGTTCTGTCAAGGTAAATGATTATAGAATTTGTGTACTAGGCGGCCGTTTGTGGCGGAACTTTGGGATAAAAAACATTTTCTTTCCATTTAGGTCCAAAAATATTGGTAAGATTGGTAAGTTTTAGTGAAGGAAACGAAAGAGAAGGAAACCTCGTATAAGCCGGTTACGTAAAGTTTGGTCCTCATTTGTAAGCTTAAACTGATAGTTTGAGAAAAAGAGCAGTGATATATCCCCTTAAGATGAATCAAATTAGGTAAGATAATTAAAAAACATATTCCTGTATAAGATTGAATTGCTTTTTAGACCCAGAGTTAGTTGTCCCTATTGCGCTCTATAACCGAACTTATCGAATCGAAAATTATTAATTATATTAATCAAATTACGTACACAAAATTATCGTTTCGTAGCCCAGTGTTTCCTTACTGATTTAATTGCGTCTTATTTTAACAAACAATCATTAAAATACGACGACGCGGTTGGCTTGGCCCGGGTTCGAATCCCGACAAGGGCAAATATTTGTGTGATGAACTCGAATATGTGTGCTTAGGTCACGGTTGTTCCTATATATTTAAGTATATATTTATCTATATTAGTAGTTATGTATATCGTCGTCTAGTACCTTAGTACCCATAACACAAGCCTTTTTGAGCTTAATTTGGGACTAGATCGATTTGTGTTTTGTTCAGGCGGCTTGTGCAAAGATGAAAAGGGAGTAAGTAGTCTATTCTATGACAAGTGCACCTTTCATTCACACGCGCTATGTGACACATGCAGATGGACCTCCCACAGTTTACGAGAATCATTTGTTTCAAAAATTGCAACTGCATATTTGAGTGCGTTATATATTGTTGTAAGTAATGTAGGCATTTTATTGTTAACTAAAAGGTGCCCGCGACTTCGTCCGCGTATTTTTTTTTTTTTACCGTAGATGGGTACGAATTATCCTATAACCGTCTTTGCATGTCCAGCTATTACCCCTGTATCAAAAATGACTAAACTTTGTCCAGCCGTTTCGGCGTGATGAGAGGACAAAGGAAGGAAGGACAGATGGGCCAGACTGGCATTGCGCCGCGCCCATACAAAACAAAAGACGATCCTGCATCACGCCATTAAGATTTTTCCTGAAATGATGACTCCTATCCATAGAACAGATTTTTAATTACATCTCTTGAATTTTATAGTAGTAGGTATAGATGTTGTAAAATACAATATTCGATTAAAATTCAAAATGAACAAATCTACTCGTACATCCAGCGATAAGTGTAACATGGGGAATGGAGAATCAGTGCATCCAAACAAAAGTAAAGGCCGCTTTCGAAATTACGAGACATAAATTATTATGGCAATGGTGATAAGTGTACCATTCGACGGAACTAATTATGACGTTCGCATCCAATCAATGCTGCAATGTAAGGGTTCAACATTGAACATACAATGTATGTTTCATTTCTGCCGATGTTATTGCTTAACATTTGTATTAGGTGTGTTGCTTATATTTTGACGATTTTTTTCCGGTCACCCCCTGATTTTGTCCCAGAACATGTAAAAACGTCTGTGATTTATTTTTACATTTTCATGTACCTAGGTTTAGGGGTCGCTACCGCCCATTAAAAACCCGAGATAAATGTTAATAAAACTCGGTTCACATAGTTTTATTTTTAAATATTCAGCAGTGATATTATTTTAATAACCTAATGTATCAATCTAGTTTATATATCAACTGAATTATTCTGTGTATTAGAAAAAATCTAGGTACTTAGTTCATATTGAAGTAGATATTTCTTTTGAATATTTTTTGTTTAATACAATTAGGTACGTTCTGTAAGTATTAGATACAAAGAAAAAAACAAACTTTTTTCATTTATATTTCAGATTTTTTATTTGCCGGTAGCGATCCCTGAATAAAAAATAAAATACAAAAATCAGTGTCGTTTTTTCGTGCTCTAGAACAGAAATAGGGGGTGAAAGTAGAGGCTTAGAAAATAAGCAACTCCCTAATTTGTATGTAGACGAGAATTCGCTAATATTTGCGACTAGAGTTGGTACAATAATCTTTATTAAACGATAAACAATAACCAACTTATCCTATACTAAGATAACATAACTTAAACCGATGTCCCCAAGATCACGGCCCTGCGGCAGGGTACCCAATGATGCCGGCTACATTCCCTCGCTGAACAGAGCCAAGCAAATCCTTTAGCTTAGGAATGAGCCGGCTCTGTGGTCCGAAGATCATTTGTAGTGTTTTGAACCGACTACAGTAAAGCCAAAATTAATAAATCTATAACTATCGGACATCCTCATGCAGATTGATCTAGTCATACAGTAAGCTCTAAGGCTTACGTGTCATGGGCACTACGAGTACGTTAGGTAAATAAAGTTTTTGATATTTCATTTCGAAACACAATTATGTATTTCGCAATTATTTTTTAATATGGGTAAATTATATTACAAAAGATCACCACGCAAAGAAAAATTAAATGGTGTTCATCATTTATTTATTCAAATTAGTTACACAGCATTACAGTAATTAAACTAAGGCACTGTGAACTACAAAATTATACAGAATATAAAAATAAAAACTTAAATCTAGTTTGATTTAGGCGACGTGACAGCGTGGCTCCGTTGCTTCGTCTGATCTGGCGCAGGATTCGACAGATTGCCCCGGAACTGCCGAAACACAACACCCTTCGGCCAGAAGTCTGCACTTGCGATGGTGTCCTGCAGCGGCCGCGGTACGCGCACCACAAACGAGCTGAAGTGCACGTAATGGCGGGACTGCAGCTGTTGCACCCTCAGCGTGAAGTCAGTCTTCCGGCGGACGTACTCCACCACATCATCAGCCACGGCGGAGTGATGCAAGCGCGACACATAGAGCGCCTTACTCGGTGTGGCAATCCGAAGACCAGAACCAACCGGCAAATCATACATCGGAACTCGAACCCGGTGTCTTTGAATTACCGGCCCGACGACGTCTTAACCCTTCGACTAGAGATGCACTGAACGTACGCTATATTTCCCAATTCGTTTTAATATTTGTAAGTACCAATTTTATTTTTTATACCTTAGGGCCATTTATATAGCAATTTAAGAAAGTTACATTAAATGTCGCGCACCCGCATTGAACTATATGTACATCCGATTCAATGTAGAATTCATAATCAGAACTGCACACAACACAGCAATCTGTTTCATTACTGCCGTTCCCGAGCCGAGATTGGATTGAAGTGGGCGGCGTGCCAGTACTTGTATCAGTTTACAAAAACCTCGGATGATATTGTGAATAAATCCTGAACGCTCTGACCATGATATATGTCGGTACAAATTGGATTTATTCCCCGCTTTCCCTTCGCATTGGTACAACAGAAACTGTTATTGCACGTATGAACGATGAGGTGTCATGAATAAAATATTCTGTATGAAACACGTGACGCCCCCGATCAAGGTTCCGGGTTGTCTTTAGTTTTCGTGATTATTTCTATTTATAAAGAACTATTAAAGGGCGATGACGCATGTCTTTCAATATATCAACCACAAATATACAATGAACATAGGCCTCCCTATCATCGTCATCATTAGATCAGCCGATAGACGTCCACTGCTGGACAAAGGCCTCTCCCAAAATTTGGGTGGTTTTGCCATAATCGCGATGTTTAGCGTTCGACCAATCCAATCTGTGATCCAGTGCAGACATCCATAGACTCCCCGCTACCCTCACGAGGACATCCGTCCACCTAGTCCCCCGACTAGGTGGGCGTAGCCTCGCTGTTGGAAAAATTGCCATCTATAAACTATAAAACTACGCAACGAATTTTGATGCGTTTTTTTTAGATAGAGTGATTAAAGTGGAAGGTTTATACGTATAATACATGTATAATTTATCAACATTGCACCCGAGCGAAGCCGGGGCGGGTCGCTAGTAAAAATATAAAAAGCTGTCCAGTGACTGAATATTAACCGATGAGTGAAATGAATTTCGTAGCTCAATCCAGTGATTAGTTCCGAACGTAAATAACTGTTCAGCTTGTGCGGATTTTTATATTTTCTCGATTTCGACTAAAGGATTTCTTTCGGAAGGTTAGCAATTTCTGTTTTTTTGCTAAGAAATCTGAAAATGGTGACGCTAAATTAGTGAAAGAGCTGGATATCGACATCTTCAGTTGACATACCGGGTGTAAGGCGTAAGAAGACGGACGATTTCTTTAAGTTTATTTATTTTTTAACCAAGTCACGCAGCTTTTGATTATAAACACGTCACGTTCTTTCACTGAGCGTGATTTAATCGAAACAACTGTTTGGAACATTGATTATATCACACATTAAAAAAGAATAAATTCGAAATGAAACGTCAGGGAGGCTCAAATAATTACTTTACGCGATCGGATTATCGAAGTTGATTCTTATGTATAGGTGCCGTCTGAACAAAAAGAGTAGAAATTAAAAGTGGCAATACTGTAGTTTCGTCCCTTCCTAATCAATGTAAGAAAAAGGGGACGGCACTACAGTAGTGCCACTTTATAATTTCTACTCTTTTTGGTCAAACTGTATCTTTGTTTGTTATCCAAATAAATAAATGAAATAAATCACCACAGTGTAAATAACAAAACAATACAATAACTAAGTCAAATTAAACGTGATACATTTTGTTACGATTCCTTTAATAATAATGCAAAAAAATTTAGAAGTTTAGTGTTTATTTGACGTAGATGTAAACACTACTTCACGTAGACATGGAAGTATAAAGGCGTCTAGAAATTAATCAAATTAATTATCTAACTTAAGAGGACATGACATTATTTAAATAATGAACAGCATTAAAGTTCATAAATAATGAGCCTACTCTAGAATTAGAAAACTCACATAATCTCAACAGCTTAAACGTGTTCTCAGTTACTTAAAATACGAAACTTGCAACATTTACCCTTTCAAGACGGCTTGTTCACGTTATTTACTTTCCCCAGTGTAATTATATAAATTAGCTTAAGTATGATTTACCCTCTAAGATGAAAATTTCTAAGGTTTTTAAGCGTTGTGTGAACCACTGATGACATATCGCACTGAGATGCTTGCAAATAGGCATCATAAGAGATTTTAATGTTATCGTCATCCTCATGAGAAGATCCACGGATAAACCAAAGTCGTAGACAGCTCAGACAGTTGCCAAACTTAAATGGCAGTAGGTACATAACTCGTAGAAACCGATGGCCTAAGTTGTAGACAGCTCAGACAGTTGCCAAACTTAACTGGCAGTAGGTAGGGCACATTACTCGTAGAAACTGATGACCTCGGAGAAAAGTCCTCGAATGTCGAGCCAGGACCGGAAGACATAGCGAGAGAAAGACCCAATAAGGTGGGGCAACAATCTGCAGGCCCTATGTTGGTTGTGTTTATCACGTGATAAATAAGTGACCAAGCATCTGTCACTTGTGACAGTGGTGTGAGTGACATATGCTTTATCATTTATCTTTCACGTGATAAATGCAACTATCGTTGACCACCTGGTCAAAATGGAAGTAATGAGAGAGAATAAGATAAATGTCATTTGCGTCATTTGATACCAGAAGGGTACTTTTGGCATCAAATAGCACGAAATTGGTAGTTACAGAAAAATCTAGTCTACCATTACCTGAATGGTCGGAAGTGCTCGTCAGACTGTTTCAAAGGTACCGATTGGACTACGTGATCGTATACAAAGATAAAATTTGTGGTAAATATTACGTTTTAAATACTATATTGAATTATGTACTAGTCTGAAGAAACACCCGAGGGAAGGTGAGGTACTTAAATATAAGTTTCTGTCAAAAATGACATTTTAGTGACAATCTTTTATGGCCGACTGTACTTTTCTTTGGATATCCATCAAATGCTCACTGCGACGATTCTAAAGAGCCCAAACTCGGTAGGATTGCTTTTTCTATTATAGAGTTCCTATGGCCACCTTCCGGCTCCATCATCAGATCAGCCCCATGGTACCATATTATTGTATTGTCATCAAAGTTAAGTAAGTATGCAGAATTTCAGCTCAATCGGATGACGATATCTGCTTCAAAATTGAGTTGCAAGATTTCACCCGAACAAACAATACTTAGATACATACATACATACAATGCAAGTTAAATAAAAGCTTGTAAAAAATAGGTATAGTTGTGAGCATACGGTGAACCGTCAATATCACCAGCACAGCTGGCACAGGTGATGCCTCGTAGAGAGGCGAAACATGCACTAGAGTTAGGCATCAATCTGTGCTGGTGATATTGACGGTTCACATTCCACCAACTAAACACGCCGTCCAGGGTCGGCCACATATTTGCAATAAAAAAAAGTTAATAGTAGCCCAAATGTTAGCTGCTATTTACACAAATCAGAGAACTGACAAACTGAGGGCTTGTCAAAATAAGTTCTGAAAAATGTGCAAAGTTTTGTTTACTATTAAGCACAATTTGACTATTTGTCAAGTAGTTAAACTAGTTGAGTTATTTTTTTTTTCATTGTCGATAACTGTACTATGTTGTATGGTTGTTTGACATAAAGGTTTAACTGTTAAACCACGCTAGCGGTTTTGAAGTAATTAATTGAATCATGCGTTGCTTTTCGAAAATCCATATCAATCAAAACAATAACATTGCTTTGCTAATCCGCGACACAGTAACGTGCCAATCAATTAGTGTTAACCTGTTATATTCACTGGCGTATTTTTTGTTAGAGTATTGAAATGCCTTTTTTTATGTCGTAGGGGGTAAACTAGCAAACGGATCGCCGGATGTAAAGCGGTTACCGTCACCCAGACACCTGAATCTCCAGAGGAGTCACAAGTGCGTTGCCGGCCTTCCATTTATTCATTTATTCATTTATTAAATGATTGCATCCATGGTAAATAGGTCTTAATTAGTTAGATATACAGTTTCTCATGGGCCCTGATAGGGCGTAGCAACATACAGTATATTAGAACACATAATTCTGTATTAGTATTAGTAAAATTTAAACAAGTAATTAAATATTAAATTGGAAAAACACATAAATTATAATATTTGAGATTTTTGTTATATTCAAATAGATTTGTGCATGCATTACGACTTGTTTTTTATATTATTTCCACATCGTCAAAAAAATATTTTAAAGTGTAATAACATTTTTTTATGAGGAAGTCCTTCAACCGTCTATTGAACTGCTTTTCTGTTGTTTCTTGTTTGATTTCGTCGGTTATTTTATTATAAATTTTTACTGCCATTTCATTTGGACTTGTTTGGTGTAGTTTTAGTCTGGACCTGGTGGTTGATATCAAATTGTACTTATACCTGGTTTCGAAGCGTCGTGGCAGATCTTTCAAATTTGTAAAAAATTGCGGGTAATTTCTGACAAACTTACAGATTTCGAAGATGTAGATGGAAGTCAGTGTTAGAATTTCGTATTTGATGAAATATGGTCTACAACTGTCCATATTTTTAATGTTAGCCAGTATACGTATGCATTTCTTCTGTAGAACAAATAAGTCATTAATATCAGTGCTATTACCCCAAAGAATAATACCATACTTAAGCCACGAAAAAGGGTAAGCGTAATAAGCGGTTAAGGCACACTTGAAATTCGTAGACTTTTTTAACTCTCTTAACGCATACAAGAATTTTGAGAGTTTACTTTTTATTCTTTGAATGTGTGATTTCCAGTTGATGTGTGTGTCAATGTTCAATCCAAGAAGGGTAAAAGTGTCTACACATTCCAGTTTCGATCCGTTAAAAGAAAAGTTTATATCTAAGGACTTTTTTTGGTGTGGCCTAAATTGCATAATTTTTGTTTTTAAAAAGTTAATTTCTAGGTTGTGATCATTCATCCAGTCCGTCAGTTGAGTTAATATCGTATTTAGTTGTGTGTTTAAATTTTGATCATTCTGGCACGACGTCAGAATCGAGATATCGTCCGCAAAGAGGACACAAGACTGAGTGAGGGTTTTAGGAAGGTCGTTAATGTAAATTAAAAAAAGTAAACAACCGATTACACTACCTTGCGGTATCGAGTTTTTAACGAGCTGTGCATCTGATCTTACGTAATTGATCGTCCCGGTTTGATGGTCAACATGCTGGATTTCAACGTGTTGGGCCCGGTTTTCCAGATAGGAAGTGAACCATTTGTGTGTTGTTCCTCGGACGCCTATACTATATAACTTATCAAGTAGTATTTTGTATTGAACTTTATCATAAGCTTTCGACATGTCCAGAAGAATACCTATTGCGTATTTTTTATCGTTGAGGATATCTAGTACTTCTTGCATCATCTTCCAGGTGGGAGTACGCTCTTTTCTTGAAGATTTGAAGGTTTTATCGGCCCGAAAATACCGCCAGCGACAATTCATTCCACAATGTAGTCGTGCGAGGCAGGATATTTCTAGAAACATTCACAGTTGTGGACTGACAACTATCTAAGTAGTGAGGATGAAAGAATTGTCATGTAGAACGATGGCGTAAAGATGCGGCAGGGATCAATCTGAACAATTCCTCGGAGCATGCCCCGTTATAATATTATGCTACCCTCAAAGTAAATGGCGGTATTTACGCAATCACCTCCATAACGTCTCAGAATGTATTCCACACACCATCCCACAAAGTTCGCTGCACATTTCTGTGCTGACTGCAAACTTTGACAACGTTTGCATATAGCCATAGTAGATAAAGTTATTAACTTCGGTGGTTTGGAAATGCACACATATCTGTTATCGGAATCGGTCTTATGCTATGCACCAAGAACCAACCTAAGAACGAAGACTTTTTTTTATAAAGGCACAACATAGTGGCTCCACTTCGCCTGATGGTAAAAGGGGAGTCCAAGCCAAAGGGGGGTCGCTGACAAGAAACCAACGGTGCCATGTCAGTTGACACTGCCATACTGGCCCGAGAGTATATTGGTTTCAAAGATATACCAATAAATCGGAACAGCATTTTTGAACGGATAAGGAGCCTTATGTGCTTCACTTTTGGAGCGCTAGTAATCAATCTACTTATTAAATATTATTGAGCTATATATTAGGCCGGCAGGCACAAACTAGGAGCGGCTTTATGTAGATTTTGAGTGACTCAAGGACTCCAGATATATTCCACCCATCGCAATGCTGACTAAAGTTCTCAGACGTTTGCATGTAGCACCGTATTAGATACAGTTATAAACTTTGATAGCTTCGGCTACGTAGTTATACCTATTGTACTCGCACAAAAGGACGTAACTTGGCTGGATGTTATAACAACATACGACCTTTAAACAAGCAGGCAGTTGGACGAAGTTGGACGTTAGTGCAATCTGAGGAACACACCAACGCGACAGTAACGGCCTCAAAAATGAGTTTCCGCAGTTTGAGTCTGGATTGTGTGGGAGTTTAGAATAAACCGCGCTTGTTCGGTTGGGTAGCGGCAAATTGTTTTTATAAGGGTATAAGATAAACCAAAATGCTAAAGGTAAATGAGATATTCGTTAGAGTTTTTTCATTTTTCAATTAGTGCAAGATTAAGTTTTTTTCTGTCCTGTATGTCAGCAATCGTTGCATTGACAGCCACCGCATCATTACCTAAACCATAACTGACTGTTGAGTTTCTTTCGGCGTTTTTCTTTCTGTGACGTAGACCTACTCAAAAAATACTTAGGTATATGGAATATTATAATAGAACAGAACAGAGCAGAATAGCATAGAATATTATTTATTGCATACCTAAATGGGAAATAAAAACCAACACAGATTACATTCAATAGAGATTAACAACAGGCGGTCTTATCGCTAAAGAGTGAACTCTTCCAGAAAACCTTTGGGTTTAAATTATAAAAACGTCAAAACTGAGGAGGCGATGTGAAAATAATAATTGAATCTAAAGAAAAACTGCTAAAATAATACATAAGTAAACGTGTACATAAAATACCACAAAATTAAGTATATATGCACAAATTATATTTAAACCACAAACATACACTTATACCTAAACTTATTTTTATCGATTCAGTTTTTCGATTTTTTTTCAAAACAGACGAAGTAAGGTTGATAAAGTAATATAAACTTATAATGTGTCAAATTCTAGAAAGTAGAAACAAACTCGCGAGATAGCTCACAGGCCTTATCATCAATAAGGATACACCAAAATATGTGCTTGTAACAACAATCACGAGCACGAGTCCTCGCCAAAAAGAAACTGCCCCATATAAATTTCCCCGGTATATTGTTTGAATACACCAAGGGCAGCACATATCATCTCGGATGATTGATAAGCAACGCACACGCAAGCTTCTGCTTTATATTCAATTTATCTTGGGAAGTTTGCTAACACCGGCCAGGGTGGTGTTAGGGACACTGGAAGGGACTTGTAGGTAACGATCGGATACCGGTATTCGGCTCCATACAAAATACCAAGTATTCAATTTCGGGTTTTCGCTTATTACTTAACATTTTTAAATTTCAGGGGGCTAATTTCAAAGTTGTATATTAATATATTTTTATCGGTCTTTACTAATTATAAAAACGGTATAAACTCACGTAAAAATTGTCAGGAACGGCCCGACATGTTTCGAACTCATTTGGAGCTCTTCATCAGGGGTAGCTATAGCTAGCCGTGGTGCTACGCGACTCGCGACCCACTGCACTTTTAATCGCTCTTCGCAGATAGCGCGGCGCGGGGAGGGCAGGGCTCTTGCGCTGTCACCACTGGACTGTTTGTCACTGCATTTTCACTATTACCCACTGTTCCAAGGGGTCCCAAAAATAAACCACTTTGCTTGACAATACAATATTTATTAATCAAAGCACAAGTAAGTATCCACAATATGTACAAAAAAAGAAACATAAACTGGGCCGATGCCATTATTCCAAGAAAAATCTTAACAGCGCGATGTACGATTTGCAGCCGTCGGTACAGCGCCATCTAGCGGATAATAGGAAGACTAATCTTACGAACAGTTGCATACGGCACTTTGCTTACATACTAATTACTATACGATTGAACATTCCGCCCACCAAGGACAAACTGAGGGATTGTCCTTATAGCCGCCCACCATGACAAAACGGGCTATGGTAATGGTAAGTATGTACATAAGCAAAAAAAAAATAATTTTTTCATATTAAAATCTACATATTGAGTATTAGCAATACATCTAATAGAACTTTAACATGGTTCAATATTTTAAGCTTTTTAAATTGATTGTGGGTTTCTTTGCGAATTAATGTATACACAGACATAAAGTAAAAAAAAATAAACAAATAAGAAATAGAATTATAAGATACAATCATGGTTCAAGTTTCAACTGGCAGTACACATAGCTTGCCGACTGATCTCTTAATGATACCGCCCTTACATTTTAGGCTAACAACACGTGTGATACCGTCCAATCCGGGGTGTTTATGAGTAATTCTACCGTACAACCACTTAGCCGGAGGAAGATCATCCTCTTTAACCAAAACTACATCTCCAATAGCAGGCTCAGGTGTCTGATGGCCCCACTTGTACCGATGATAAAACTGAGTCAGGTATTCACGAGACCAGCGACGCCAGAAGTCTTGGACCATTCTTTGAGTGAGCTGCCATCTTCTGAGGCTGCTTATATTCGCAGTTTCAAAATTGTAATCTGGTACCAACACTAAAGGTTCTCCTACTAGGAAATGTCCAGGGGTTAAAGGCATTGGATCGTTGCAGTTCTCATTTACTGTCGACATTGGTCTTGAGTTAAGACAGGCTTCAACTTGTGACAATACTGTTGCCATTTCCTCGAAAGTTAGAGTTGAGTTTCCCACGACCCTTTTGAGATGATACTTGGTAGATTTTATACCAGCCTCCCAGAGGCCACCAAAATTTGGTGAATGAGGTGGTATGAAATGCCAATTGGTTCCATTGGTAGCTAGCTCGTTCATTATCTCAGGCAGCATGGAGGACCTTTCATCGGCAAACAACTGTTTAAGTTCCCGAACTGCACCAACGAAGTTCGTACCATTATCACTCCATAAGTCTGCTACGAATCTTTTAAACGCTGCTATAAATCCTTGTGAGGTTAAGTCGCTTACTGGCTCTAGATGTATTGCTCGGGTAGTCATACATATGAAAAGACATATGTAACCTTTATATGCATGATGGCCTCTGCCCTTTGACGTTCTTATGTTTATTGGCCCTGCATAGTCTACGCCACTGTGGCGGAACGCTCTGGTGATGGCTCCTCGTACTGAGGGCAACTGACCCATTAACTGATGCTGAGTTGCTGCAGCATATCGTATACAGGTTACACATCTACGTACAAATTGACTGACCAGGTTTTTCGCGCCAACTATCCAATACTTGGATCTTAAATAATTTAACATTAGCTGTGGAGCGCCATGTAGGGTCCTTTGATGTGCGTCATCTATTACTAAATCAGTGAAGTGAGACTTATGAGGCAGAATAATTGGATGCTTCATGTCCTCACTGATTTGAGCATGTTGGAGCCTTCCACCTACTCTTAATATTCCTTTTTCATCAAGGATTGGATTTATAGACGTGAGTTTACTTTTTTTATTAATGATTTTCTTTTGTTTCAGGTTTAGGATTTCTTCCATAAACTGTTCATGCTGAACTAGGTTTATGCATACTGTTAAGCTATCCCGTATTTCTTGACTCGATAACCATTTGTTGAAAGAATTACCTTGACATAGTTTAGCAAATCTTCTGCAGAAAGCCACTACACGTATTAATCTTCTTAGGCTTGAAAACCTTGACATGATTTCAGTGTTGGGTGATATGTCATTGTCAATTCTGCAGGTATTCATTAGACATAACTTATTTACCTTTTCTTCCAATTTAGTGTCTTTGACTATTATTTTCTTATAGGTTATACTCCTTTGTTTCAGCCAAGCCGGTCCTTCCTTCCAGAACTGATCATCTATAGCTTGGTAACTGCCTCTTGACGCGCTGTCAGCAGGATTGTCTTTGGACACGACGTGAGCCCACTGCTGAGGTTCAACTGAAGTTATGATTTCAGATACGCGGTTCGCCACGAAGGTCTTCCATCTGTTCGGGCGACTGTTCAGCCAAGACAAGACTATCGATGAGTCCGTCCAGGCGTGAATATTCATCTTATCGATGCTCAACACATCCGCAACTTCCATTAATAACCTTGCTAACAAGACTGCGCCACAGAGTTCCAACCTTGGGATGGAAATTTGTTTAATCGGGGCCACCTTTGTTTTGGCTGTGATTAAGGATACATGGACTTTACCATCTTTATCGATAACACGAGAATACACAACAGCAGCATATGCTTCTGAAGATGCGTCACAAAAGCCTTGCAGTTCGAGTGTTTCGTCGCCAGCGCTCGACCGAATCCACCGGGGCAGTTTAAATTTGGTAAGTTGACCTAGATGTTCTCTATAAGTTAGCCATTCCTTCAGTAACTGAGCAGGGACCTCATCATCTCACTCAATTCCCGAAAGCCATAATTTTTGAATAAAAATTTTGGCTGATATGATTACAGGGGCAAGCCATCCCAGTGGGTCAAACAAGCGTGCGATATCCGAAATAACCTTTCGTTTGGTTAAAGGCCTTTTGGGTGGAGGGAGCTGCACTGTGTATTCAAACTCATCGGTACTCCGATTCCAGGTGAGACCCAGAATTTTCATTACGGTGTCAATTTTAAGCGCTAAATTTTCTGTCTTTTCCGACCTTTCGTTTCTGAATTCTTGCATTAACTCTTCATTATTAGTTGTCCATTTTTGCAACTGAAATCCTGCTTTAGCTAACAATTCAATTAATTCTTCGTATATTTTCTTTCCTTGTTTTACAGTTTCACATCCAGACAACAAATCATCCATATAAAAATGGTTCAGCACTCGCTCGGCTGCTAAAGGTAAGTCAGTACCTTCGTCGTGCGCGATTTGTTGTAATGAGCGAACGGCTAAATACGGTGCAGACGCTGTGCCGAATGTTACCCGGAGTAATCTGTAATGACCAATATCATCTTCAGAATTATTACGCCACAGAATACGCTGAAACTCAGCATCATATTCATCGACCTTCACTTGCCTATACATTTTTACAATATCTGCTACCAAACAGATTGGATACAGGCGCCACCTAAGAATGATGTGACGAAGATCAGATCGCAAAGCCGGTCCGACTAATAAATCCTGATTTAGCGATACGCCGTTGTCTCCTGGACATGATGCGTCAAAGACAACTCTCAACTTCGACGTTGTTTTATCCTCCCGAATTACGGCATGGTGAGGTAAGTAAACTACATCAACTTTATCTTTTTCATTTTCAGGTACCTTCTCCATGTGACCTAGATCGAGGTATTCTTGTATAACTTCAGCGTATCGTGCTTGCAGTTGAGGATCCCTTGCAAATCTTCTTTCCAGTTGCATAAAGCGTCTTGTAGCTATACTTTCCGAATTACCATATTTGCAACTAGGATTTGCATCTCGAAACGGAAGTTTAACAATGTATCGACCGGTCATCTCTTTTGGTGGTAGCTTTAAAGATTTCCTCACATTTCTTTTCTTCATCTGTGTAACTATCGCTTGGAGATTTGGTCGAAATATCAGTCTCGAGTTCCCAGAATTTTTTGAGAAGCTCGTTTTCATTGACTTGGATGTGATTAACACTGATGTTATCATATTTTGTTGAATCAGGTGTGTGAATTGGTCCCGACAAGATCCAACCCAAAGTTGTCTTTTGGGCTACTGGTGCTCCTGATGATTTGATAATACCTTCCTCTAGAATTTGGCCATAAATGTCAGCTCCAAGGAGCATATCAATTTTGTTTGGTTTATCAAATGATGGGTCGGCCAGCACTACATTGTTTAACTCAGACCATAACTCGACAACGACCCTTTTTTCTGGCAGGACCGATGTCAGTTTGTTCAACACGAAAGCATTCACATCATAATTAAATTTCGAATCCAGAAGTGATTGAATTGTTACCTTAACCATCGACTTGGACACCAAAGAGGCGCCTTCGTCACTTCCTAGACCTGAAATTGTGCTTTTGTGCTGAATTTTCCTTAGTCCTAATAACTGGACTGCAGACTCTGTGATCAAAGAAGCCTGTGATCCCTGGTCTAGTAAACACCTGAGAGTTATTCCAGAGCCACTTCTCGATTGTGCCTTGACTAAAGCCGTTGCTAACAATACTTGATTACGGCTGGTCGAAAAGTGACTTTTAATTTCTGTACAAGTGGGTTCATCGTGCGATGATGAACTTGTCGAAGCAGTGTGCACAGCCACGCCTCGCTCGGCTGATTGATTCGATACTACAGAATCAGCCGTTGAAGTGGTATTCTTGGGATGTAGTAGAGAGTGATGTTTCTTGTTACATATGCGGCATCGAGTGGATTGACGGCAAGCAAATACAGAGTGATTAACACCTAAACAATTAAAACACAAATGATTGGATTGAACGAAATCACGACGTGCGTGAGTATCAATTTTTGCAAAACCCTTACAGTTACCAATTTTATGATCTTCAGAACAATAAGCACATGACCGAGTAGTTACGTGATGAACCTTTGGATTAGCTTGAGCGTTTGACCCTTTATTGACATGATTATTGGAACCTTTATTGACAAAGTTACTTGTAGTGTTTTTTAATATTCTTGGTTCGACGAACTCCAACGCTCTAAACCGTGTTTCCAAAAATCCATAAAACTGAACAAGAGTGGGCAAATCTTCCGACAATTCACTAGATTTTAATTCCCAGTGCTTTCTGGTTTCAGGATCTAATTTTAAACAAATTATGTAAATAATTATAATGTCCCAACTAGATACGTCAACGCCAATATTTTCCAAAGCATGCAAACATTCGTTCGTGGTATCCAATAACTCTTTTATAGCATTCGCAGATTCCGATACTAAGTTGCGTTGGCTCATTAATCGCTTCATTATGTGATTCGCCAGATATTTCTTGTTGTTGTATCTTTTTTCAAGTTGTTCCCAACATGTTTTGTAGTTCTCGTTTGTAACACTGACATGTCTTACAAGTTGTTCCGCTTCGCCAGCTAAATGACCTTTCAGGTAGTGTAATCTCTGAACATTATCCAACGACGTGTTATTATGAATAAGAGACGTAAACAGATCCCGGAACGTTGTCCACTCTGAGTATTTCCCGGAAAAAACAGGGATGGTGATTTTCGGTAATCTAATGTTTGATTTGCTACTTTCATTCTCACTTTTAGTCCCGTTCCCAGGGTTTGATTTGCTCTCTAGTACGCTAATTGCCGATTTCAATTAAAAATTGTAATCAATGTACAAATCCTCCGTCATGTTATACACGTCGTTCTGAATGTATGCACTAGCTTCTAAATCGGTGGGTTCTGTGTCTAACACGATTTGAGTATGTGTTAAATTGAACTGTGCCCATAAATCTTCCAACATCTGCAATCTAGTACTTAAATAATTCTTGGATCGTAACCGCTCTTTAGGGGACTTTTTTAAAATTATCCATGGCTCTCTGCATTCGCTGCATCAAATCAGTTTGTACCTTCATGTTATTTGCCATTTTGAACAGTGATTTTTTCTAAGTCCAAACTTGATGTGAATTTTTCTAAGTCCAAACTTGCTGCGAATTATTCTAAGTCCAAACTTGATGCGAATTATTCTAAGTCCAAATTTCTTCCGAATTTTGCTGTCCAAATTTCTTAAAAATTTTCTAAGTGTTTCAATACTTTTAACTCTGACCAAAATTGGGCATGGATTCCCCGTAGTTCCACTTTTAGGCGAATTATTCTAAGTCACTAGAGCTCAACTTTTCTAAGTCCAAGAATGCAATTTTTTATTTCTCAAATATTCTAAGTCCACTAGTTAATATAGAATAAAAGTACTCACAGTTTGTCTTCACACACTCACACGCACACACTGTATTGATGACGACACACGCTGTTCTGCTGACGTCACGATGCGATGACGTCACACGATGCTCCGATGACGATGATACTCCGTCCACCTTCAGTAGCAACCCGCTACTGTGCCGATGGCTAAGACTCCTGCAGGATCAATCCACAACGAGCACGTATCCGGCTCGAAGGACCATGTTCCAAGGGGTCCCAAAAATAAACCACTTTGCTTGACAATACAATATTTATTAATCAAAGCACAAGTAAGTATCCACAATATGTACAAAAAAAGAAACATAAACTGGGCCGATGCCATTATTCCAAGAAAAATCTTAACAGCGCGATGTACGATTTGCAGCCGTCGGTACAGCGCCATCTAGCGGATAATAGGAAGACTAATCTTACGAACAGTTGCATACGGCACTTTGCTTACATACTAATTACTATACGATTGTACACCCACTGATACCACGCACACTTGACTTATTGTATCAACGACATTGTCTGAACGCGAGATGTTTTTTAACGCCGGAATCACAGGTTTCCATGCTGGAGGTACTCGTAGAGCCCAACCACCGTCTCGGTTGAAATTCGGGCGCCGTCCAATTTCGATAGCTTCACGTATTTATTTATCGGTCTTATTTTATTGTGGATACACGCGGGAAACGTGAGGTCGCGAGTTCGAGTCCTGCTTGCATTGTAACTAGTAGATCACATTACATTTTTCTTTCATAATTTTATTTACCTTTGTGTCAATATCTATATCAATAACTAAATGATATGTAATAGCATTTGAAACACGAAATTAGAAAGCTATTTCAGTAACATAACAGAACGTAGGCTTTAGAATGTGCACGTGACTTTTACTTTTAAAAAGTTTGTAAGACCGGGAGTTGATAGACGTCTTTACATACGTAATATGTATAAAATCACTAATAGAAGCACAAAATAAAATACTCCTGCAGGATAAGATCTTCACTAAACCCGCCTGGCATATGAGAATTGATTACAATAAATCTGTCGGTCTGAATATAATTATGTTTGCGCTTATAACACCAAATAGATGCTGGATGGATTTTACCAAGATTTATTTCAACCATTTTTGGAACAGACACAACAGAACATCTTAAGCTGGTTTTGAACACTTTTAACTACGACTATGTTAAAAATAGGAGGGTTACGCGGAATTTGCGGATATCTTCCAGTTCTGCTATATATCCACGTTTGTAAGGCCGAGTCTAATCCCGTGGTGTTTTCTTAACACTCGTAAACTTTTCTGTAGCCCCACTAAATGGAACCGTTATATACCGAGCTGAGTACAAACTGTAGCCCAGAATACATGAGCTTCATGTCACCGTAACATTGTAAAATCCGTCAGTTTATAATTTATCTAAGTAGTGAAATTATCAACTGACCTAACCTGTCCGTCGGTTTAAAATTTTGCTATTTGGTTTATAAAGGAATGATGGTAGTCACAGTTATACGAACTGTCTTAAATTCTTATATTAACTCATTTTACTTGAGCGAAATATTATATTATTTCTTTCTGTTCGTCTCACCCGGGAATAGAATCAACAAACAATAATTAAAAAAACACACACGCTTTTTTATTCTACTAATCAACAGGACTATTGTTCACACCTAAACATTTGGTCGCAGGAATAAAAGCATCGTTAAATCTAACATTGATTTTACTTTATTATCTAATACTAAGGACATGTAGGTTCCTATTTTATTTTATAAAATCTTTGAATGCATTTTTATTTCTTTTTAAAAATGGAAAAATGTTTTTTTTAAGTAAAATAAGCTTACTTAAGAATTTAGCCTATATTTTTTTCCACACTTTTTTCGATGTTTTAAGATTTATATGGAAATAGGACAAAATAATTATGTTAATATATATCTAGGTACCTACTTAAATATTACAATTAACAATTCTTGTGTAATTGAAAACAATATAGTCTCCAGTGTCAAAAAAATCAACAATAAAGAATTTCGAAGCAAACTGACAAATAACAAAAATTGGGCAACTGCGAGTCCGACTCGCGCATGAAGGGTTCTGTACCATAATCTATAACAAGTTTGTTATATGGGAGCCCCCTCAAAGATTTATTTCATTTAATTTTTAGTATTTGTTGTTATATCGGCAATAGAAATTACATCATCTGTGAAAATGTCAACTGTCTATATAGCTATCACCGTTCTTGAGATACAGCCTGGTGACGGACCGATGGACAGCGAAGTCTCAGTAATAGGGTCCCGTTTTTACCCTTTGGGTACGGAACCCTAAAAACAGCGTAAATTTATGAAAGTAATGTCTAATAATGATTTTTTAATGTGGGTGCACACCTCAAATTTTAAATTAAACCATTGATACAATGATCAAAGCAAGAAGAAAGAGACCAGGAAGCGACACGCTGGACCGGTAATCCAGAGGTATCGGGTTCTATTCCCGGAATCTTCAGCGGGTTACGCATTAAAATTTTTCTTCGTGCTAAAAAACAGCGTAGTAAAATAAGCTGAGCTAAAATATATTGCCCTATTTAAAACATCATATTGAAGGTAATAATGTTCTGTTTGGATTCTTTCCCTACATACATTAATTTCCCGGAAAACATTATTTGCACGAATGTGTATTTTGTACGTCTTCTTTCATTAGGTATATTATTATGACGAGAGATTTATTTAACAATTCAAATAAAAGACGTCAATCTGACAACAAAACAAACATTTGATTATTTGAACAAGGAGGTCATTATAAGTTACAATGCCGGTCGTAAACAAGGTACCTATCTATTTATTGGAGAAGGTTATCATTTTATATAAGAGATCTAATTTGAAGAAAATTTTTTCATTATGGTCTCATTATCAGTTTCTAATATACTTTACGAGTATAAATTAGGAAATAAGGAACTATCATAGCTCTAATCGAATATTCAGCGAGTCAGTTTTTTATACCTGAACCAAAAGGAGCCCGCCACTTCGTATGCGTGTTTTTTTATTCTATAGTCGGGTAGAAAACTTGTCCAGCCATTTCGGCGTGATGCGAGGACAGAGGAACTTATGAAAACAGATGGCGCCAGGTTGGCATGGTGCCGCGCGCCCATACAAAACAAATGACGATCCTGCATCACTTTACATATTAATATTTTTCCTGAAATCATGACCTCTCTCCGTAGAAAACTAATTTCCAATACAAATCTACAATTTTATAACAGTAGGTATAGATATCAGTCAGTTGTAGCATCACAATGGCTTGCTTAAATAACCTGTGGTGGAACTCGTTACCCCCTGCCCAATCTCTCGCTACATTTAAATCACACCTCATAACTCATCATGTTGTCTCTTCCTTAATAATAGGTACCTACAATGCAATAAAATCGCTTCTTTCACTTTGTTGCCGACATAAATTCTTGACTTCTGCTGTATTATTATTGATTGCATCTCTTATGCGTTGTTTCTGTGTATATTTGAGGTGTGCAAAAAAGAGGATTTGTATTGTATTAACCCATACGTATTATTAATATAAAATGCACAATAGTGCAAATGTCGGACTATGTAAGCCTCATGGATCTACACAGATTTTGGTAGTTGGAAAAACGCTGCTACGGACTACGCCGTAGCACACGTAGCTCGAGCGTTTAATGGTTTAAACTACAATACGTAGTCTAAATACACCGTCACTTCATTTTCATCCTACATTGAATACGTATCCAATTCGAACCTCGCATCTTGATTCAGAAAAGCCAACTCCCTACGTTCAGGAGAGTGCACATGATTTTTCACTTCACTTAACTTCGGAGCAACTTATCACGGGCCTTTTGAGTCAACTGTTGTTGTCGTTTGTGTTTCCTAGTGTTTCAGCGCTCGAATTTATTCTTTATACGTCGCAAAGCTCGGCCGTAAACTCACGGAGTTCGTAAACCCATAAAATATAAATTTTTGTACCTTTATTATTCTTCGCGTGTCCTCGGTAGCATTGGGACTGGAGAGTTAGACATAAAAATGTTAAATACGTAAGTTTTGCTTGTGGATTATTGATGTTGGGTAAGCTGGTGTAACGGATATCTTAAATTGTTTTGCTTGATAAGTCTTGAGTCGAATATTATTATGATGATATACGCAGTAAGACTCCGTTGGCTTGGCCATCTAAAGAGGATTACAGACGATAGGAAAGTAACACTTTAATGGCAATTCGACGCTCGTTCGTACTGTTTGTAAACGTTGTATTTTACACAAAAAAGTAATCAATAAAATACAAACGTTCACAAGAATGTTGAGAACATTTTTGCGACATGAAATTTATTCTCTAATATTTTAGTGATCATGTTTAACCTTTGTTCCTTTTCTAACTTGGTAATAATATGCGCTTTTTTTCCACTATAATAAACTTAATTTTAACAGCCATGCTGCATTATCTATGTAAACAAATATATTTATTGTATTTAAAAACAATAAATAATATGTACAAAGGCAAACTTACGCCTATAAGGGATTTGCTTCTGTTAACCTTGCAAATTAAAAAATAGTGGAATATCCAAAAAGATAGACGAACGAATAAGTTAATATGCACAGATGGTGAAAATAAACATGATCAAACCCGATATTTATTTTCACAACGCGAACATCATAAATAGAGCTACACACACAATACAACAAAACAGCGGGATTATATTCGCAATATCTCCCTTTCTATTATACTAAAGTGAATTTGTCCAACCAGTCAGAATTCAGGTAGTCGCATCTAATGTAACCGAGTCGCTTTAGCAAATGTCCCGTGACGAGTGCCTATTGCGTTAAAAGGGCTTAAGTGTTATGGATTTGTGTTTGATATACGTCGTTGTTGGTTAGTAAGGCCGGCTGGGCCGCATTCGGGCGGCCATTACAGAAAGATTAATGACGTCATCATGTCTCCTGCTAGCGCAATCGCTGTGATTGTGAGCAATGCTCAGGGTTTCGGTCAATTTGCGTGTTACGGTAACCACTCCATTGCGGAGGGTCGCTGACAATCTTGCGCGGATTTGAATATTGGGTTTACCGTTTTTGTTCGTTGTCGCCACCTCGCCTTTCATAATAAATTATACGCAATTCAAGTAATGAAAACTTATTTCATGAGTTAAATTAAACAAACACATTCGACAAAATAAGCCAGTAGCCCTCCTAAAAAGTACCTACTTACAGAAGGTTTTCTCTATTCAGGTTCACGAAATCCGCCCGAGATTAGTCTTTATTGGTTGTTTGTGTAAACTACGATGCAATTGGTCATGTAGCGTGACGGACCACAACCAAACGACACGTGCGTATACTCGTAGCTGTGCTTGCGTATGGCTACAAACGCGCCGTTTTACCGGAACAAAAGCGGAAGGTGGAGTCAAGCATCTTGATCGTCGTAATGCTCAAGTAAATAAGATGTCAATCTTGCGGACGTCACTGTCGCTCCCGCATCGGACTGTATAGTCATTTCAAACACTGCCACAAAAACGCTGCATAAAATCATCTGATAAAGATGTAAAGGCCTATGATGATCTATTAATGTCTCCAGTGGGCCTATGATGGTTGCTTTTATCACGCGATAAATAAGTGACATAGCATCCGTCACGTTTTGACAACATGCGAGTGAGAGTGACAGATGCGTTGTCACTTATTTATCACATGATGAACGCAACCATCACTGACCTACAGGATATAAGAACCACGGTATGCTATCGAGCGTTCCAAGTGTCCCAACCCCACTATTAACTACCTTCCCCTCTGCATAAGCGCAGTTGGGTAAAAATAAAAATCAACTGTCATCATAGTGTTGTTACAGATTTTCAGAATATAGGTATCCACTGCATTAATCACAGTGCGAATGTTTAGATATTTACGTAGTAGATTGTACGCACGCGTAACGCTCACGTTACGTGCGGCACAGTAGCGTAGCGGCAGCGTACTTAACCTAACAGCGCCCCAGGAAATTATTATCTTTATCCAGCCAGTATATGCGGGTACTTCCCCGAGGCAGTATATGTAAGATCGGAATATGCTTCAATATATTATTAAACTGTTACTTGTTAGGTTAGGTTTTTCTTTTAGCTAGCCTAAAGGAGTGTCCCACTGCTGGGCAAAGGCCCTTTGATTTCCCTGTCTGACGTTTCCTCCAACGAGTTGCTGAGAAATGCGTCTATGCCCCGCCATCTCCATCTGAGCCGGCCCCGTTTACGAGTACGTCGCCTATTTTGAGGTGCCCACTTGGTTGCTAATTGCTATGCTGGCAGTAAGTTGATCAAATAAAATTAATGTGTTGTTTTTCTCATACATGCAGCCTATCTGATGAATAATCACTTGCACTCAGCTTGCCCTTACACGCTTTACTGTTTTGTGTGGTATCGGACTTCAATATCTATATGCTGGTACTACAAGATTAAGAAGGAGGTCTGACAATCGCAAGTGTGTTTATATTACCTATCTTATTATTGTTAACAGACGCTGCATTGCTCAAAATGGCAGAAGTTCATTTAACCTCCTGACGACCAGCATTCATAATTTGTCAATTTAATTTTAGCCTTATGACACATAGTTGACAGTTAACTATCCATTGTAGTTTATGTACTATGTGTAGGACGCGGGAAGTCAGGAGGATAAAGTAAGTATAAGTTGTTATTCAAACAGATTTTTATTCCAAGTTCCATTCTACGACACGGTCTCGGACCCATAACGGTATGCTTCTAAGTACCTAATAACTGTCCCCAAGACTACTTAGGGATTGAGGATATTGACAGATAGAGAAGTAAGGTCAAGTAAAAGCCTCTTATGTTCTACACACGTGCCAGCGTGTAACGAGGTGCTTTGCTTGTTATTTTGGGAGAAATCGGCGCGCGTTAGAACTCAGTCCTAGAGGGGCGCATAAGTGGTTTGGTTACGTTACCGATACTACGTCAACGAATACGTCGCCAATGGTGACGCATTTCGCGCAAACCACCAATAAAATACATTCATCATGAGGTTTTTGCGAATGATAAAATAGAAAACCTTTAATGTTTTACTATGTCGTCTATTAAATATAAGATACCACAGTCAATAAGTAAAAAAAGTATTAAGGAACAATCTTACACAATTCGACCTAGTTCCAAACTCAGCAAAGCTTGTACTATGGGTATTAGACGACGATATACATAATAAATAAATACATTATATAGGTAACATTCATGACCCTGAATCAAATATTCGAGTTCATCACACAAATATTTGCTCCGGCTGGGATTCTAACCCAGGACCGCTGGCTCAGTAGGCAGGCGCACTACAAACCGCACCCAACCACGTCGTCAAAAGTTACTTAAATGAAGGAATTACGCCGAAAATCTGCAACTTTAAACGACTTAAAGACCGAAATAAAGTTTCATCTGAACTCCGCGCGTTATCTCCGCAAGCAGCTTGGAAGTATCCTCTATTCTTACTTTGAATAAATAATATGCGTAAAAGCCCCGAAAGTGCGCTAATATTTCACCTCAGCCAAGCCACTTGGCGCTGTACATTACGTCTCCACTAATCTAAGCCGTGTTCATTGGGATGTCGCACAACGTTGGAGGTTGACATGTTAAAAGTTGACTTTTACGCATTTTGTTTAGGTGCATGTGTACGGGGTGAGTCTATATTGTGGGTTTTTTATTCCTGATTCAGTAAGTGACGTACTGTTTGAGCCTCGACCAGGATACCCTCTGAACCCAGTGTAATAAAACACTCCTTGGTTGCTACAAGTTAATAATAAATAGAAATATCGAACCATTAGTATATTTTACGTTGGACTAACGATACCGCGATGCAGAAGTTGACTTGTATTAAAAAGTGCCATCTAGAGGCAAATTGGGCAGTAAAAAGTACAAATTCACACAAATACGCACTGAAAATGGGTGTGTAATGATAGGTATAACAACATTTCTTATAATTAAAATAGACATTAGGCATAATTTTATTGGGTATAATTTCAATTAGTATAAATGTAATTTGATATAACGTTTATATTCGCAAGATAACCTAACACTCCTCCTCACTTCGCTCGTCGTCGTACTAAACCATGACTCAATTACAATTTAACTTTCATGTTTGAGCAGTTTGAGTTTGTATTGAGCTTTTAAACGTATTATATCAAATGATCATTAAACTATATGATATTATGCCATATGAAATTATAATTAACGTTATTATATTATTCGTTTATTATACCACTTGATCGTTATATTGACCAATATTATATCATAAGTTGTTATAGCAACCGTTACGCACCCACTGAAAATACAGTTGTTATACTACAAGCCAGTCCAAAATCCATACAACCGCTCAACTACAGCTACGTATTTGGCAAACTTGGCGAAAATGAGATCGCGCTAATATTGTATGTGAAATTTACTGTACTTACCCACAAAATGTGTAGAAATTAAAAAGTGACAATATTGTCGTCCCGTTTTCTTAGATTGATTAGAAAGGGACGCCACTACAGCATTTCCGCTTTTTAATTTCTACTCGTTTATGTCGTAGGTACCCAAAGTAGCACACAGGCTGCAAAAGCACTTATAAAGCTCCTATACAGCTGAAATTAGAGTTATAATGGCAACTGCATAGGCTCTTATACATACACCCTGTTCGCAATTGGGACTGTACCTACTATAGTATGTACTTTTAGGTATTTAAAAAAAAATTAAACACACCGGAGCCGTCAAATTTGACAGAATAAATTAAAGTGATCCCGTCACAAAACGACAAAAACAAACTATTTCAACAAAAATTATAAAGCAAAAACAAATAAAACTGACGGAAAATAACAATAAACGGAAGCTCGGAAACACAAAATATCGCACGCGTATCACATGACAGCAAGCAATGGCGAATGTCAAACCGACAAAATTAAAAGTCACGTAAGGTCGGTGTTTCTACTTTAAACCTGTGACTTTCTATTTTAGTTGTGTTACTTTCAGTATAATGCAGCCTAGTTAAAAATCACGTAAGATGGGTGCTACTTTAAACCTGTGACTTTCTATTTTAGTCGTGTTACTTCTAGTATAATGCAGCCTTGCGTTTTAAACCTCTGCAAATTCGGGTACCTACTTTTTAGTGGCGATTTACTGAGAAAAAAAGAAAAAAATATTTAATGTCATAAAAATATGTTTGTATTCGTGAATTTGTATATTAACGGTAAATTAATTAAGCAATAACACATATTATTTAAATAGACCAGACTGCAGTAGTGAGGTCAATTATTTTATAATATATCTGGGGGCACGGTAGTGCCCCCGCCAAGACGAAAAAAAAAGAGGCGGGGCACTACCTACCTTTTCTCGAACCGTTTCGTCTCATTTTCAAACCCTCATAGTTTCGTCCCAGTCCCGTCCAGAGCGACCAAATTCACAGGTTAAGATGCAGTTAGGGAACATATGAAATGTACTAAATTTCATTGATCTAGCTTTTACACTTTAGGTTTTATTGGTACCTAAAATACGCCGATTTTGCCACTCACTCACTTATGTATCAAAACCTCTGGGGTACTTCCCGATGACCTAGAAAGCTGAAATTTGGTATGTAAGCTAGGTTTAGTACACAAACAATAGAATAATTCTGAAACTTGGAACTTTTACCCCCCAACCCCTTAAACTAGGGGATGGAAGTTTGTATGAGACTTCTGCAAATTTTGATACTAGAGGTCTGAAAATTGATATAGGGACTCCTTTATTATTTACAAATAATAAAATACATTTTCTTGAATTTTAAAAAAATCACCCCCCACCCTTTAAGTAAGGGGATGAAAGTTTTTATGGGTTTTCCATAATGGGCGATAAAAGTAGTATATATCGGGCTAAACGTAAGTATTTTTTATACACAATTATTACTACTTCCATATCTACACTTCGACTTCGTATTTTAAATATCTGGGGGCACGGTAGTGCCCCCGCCAAGACGAACAAAAAAGAAGGGGGCACTACCTACCTTTTCTCGAACCGTTTCGTCTCATATTCAAACCCTCATAGTTTCGTCCCAGTTAACACTAGAGCGCCCAAATTCCCAGGTTAAGATGCAGTTAGCAAACATATAAAATGTAGAAAATTTAATTGATCTAGCTTTTATACTTTAGGTTTTATAGGTACCTAAAATATGCCGATTTTGCCACTCACTCACTGACGTATCAAAACCTCTGGGGTACTTCCCGATGACCTAGAAAGCTGAAATTTGGTATGTAAGCTAGTATTAGTACACAAACAACAAAATAATTTTCTAAAACTTGGAACTCTTACCCCCCAACCTTTTAAACTAGGGGATGGAAGTTTGTATGAAACTTCCGCATATTTTGATACTAGAGGTCTGAAAATTGAAACCTATAGGGACTCATTGTTATAAATCAAATACATATTGTAGGACTTTTAAAAAATCACCCCCCACCCTTTAAATAAGGGGATGGAAGTTTGTATGGGTTTCCCATAATAGGGGATAAAAGTGTATATAATATATATGGGGCTAAACTTAAGTATTTCTTAAATACACAATTGTCTACTTCAGTTGACGCTTAAGAAACCCTACAGCCCAAAAAAATTAAAAAAACTAAAGCACCTTACAAAAAGAAATGAGATCCCACCAAAAACATTTCATGTAAAATTGACGGCCAAGACTCACATTCTCATAACGCTTTCGCTGTAAAAAAGTTATCAGATCCCAGGAAAAGCCAAGCCCCTAAGCCCCGACTTTACTAACCCCACCACCTTGGCTTAAAAAGTATGGCATCAACTGGCTTCAAGCCCCTAAACCCGGAGTTTACTAACCCTACACCTTTGTTTCAAAAGTATGGCTTGGCCGTTTCATAGACTACCGTAAATAAGTCTAGCGGACTGTCCGGCCTATATCGTAAGGAATTAAGTTTATAAGTATATATTATCAAAGACATAAACTTAGTTTCTTGATACCATATGGGCCAGACGGTCCGTTGGACTTATTTACGGTACTCTATGAAACGGCCAAGCCATACTTTTGAAACAAAGGTGTAGGGTTAGTAAACTCCGGGTTTAGGGGCTTGAAGCCAGTTGATGCCATACTTTTTAAACCAAGGTGGTGGGGTTAGTAAAGTCGGGGCTTAGGGGCTTGGCTTTTCCTGGGATCTGATAACTTTTTTACAGCAAAAGCGTTATGAGAATGTGAGTCTTGGCCGTCAATTTTACATGAAATGTTTTTGGTGGGATTTTTTTTTACCGGAACCGAACGTTGCCTTATAAGCAACCCTTTTAATGGTTTGTTTACATTCTTTTAAATACCTAAAAGTACAGACTATAGTTAGCAGTCAATATAATACTAATTGAACAAAAACTTGACACTGAAAGTTTACGCCCAGTAATAATCTATAAGATTTATAGATACATAGTCCCGTCGATCTTTGGGGTGGCAGAGTAATCGGGAAAACGTCTGCGAAGGAATTCTTTAGATTATTTCGTTTTAAATTCAGTAGATATTTCGGATACTCTTAGCAGTACACGCACGTCGCAGCCTACCAGTCGGTGATAAATAAGTTACGGACTCCGATATTTCACTCCAAACCAATATCGTAAAAAGCGAACGAAAGAAAACGCTTTTAAACTTCATCTATCCGTGAGTTTGTGAATGTTTAGTGCTGTTTTTAAATTAAACGTGAATAAAAATTAAAAAAAAATATTGCTTGGGTAAAAACGCACAGTATTTTTCTCTACGTTTTTAACGTCTTGTTAAATGTTTATTTATTTCTTTATATTAGTAATAGAACCAACAGCTAATACATTTCGCATATAAACTTAAATAGAGGCATAGCCAATTACAGGAACTCACACAAATAGTTATGGCACATGAAAAATAATCGTTTTTGCATACGTAAAGAGTCGAATTATCACTCGACATGCTTCAAATCGGTTCGCGATTCATGATTAGGAGAGCGATTAAGATTTGTAGACTCATCAGATAATTGTCTTAATACGTCCGGTTCAGGTACAGTCAAGTTCTTTGTGAGCAATATTTTGATCAAAAATATCCAAAGACGCCTCTACACGCCATTAACAATAAAAGCTCGGCTGCCCTATATCAAAACCTAGTAAGGGACAAATTTTTGGATTTTTGTTTTTTAACTTATTTGTACCAACCTTGTAAGTCCTCAGCTGGTGACAGAGACACCAGCTCAAAAATCGTTATAGTAACCAGAGTTTTCAATGCGTACAAACCTAGTAAGTAACATGTCTAGTAACTGTTTACCGTTGTCAAACCCAGTAAGTCACATATCCCATATCAAAACATAGTAAGGGCGTGAGACATACTAGGTTTTGGGCTGGTCAAAGAGGGCCTTACTAGGTTTCTAATCTGGGAATCAATGCGCCGGCAGGGGCGCGCGGGGCACCTAGTATCACTGTGTTCGGTCAGTCCACGGCAAGGCGCCGGCGCAGCCACATAGCGTGCTGTTTAAATTAACTGTCGTCTGGATGGTTTTGAAGTATTGCGTGCAATATGAAGTGCCGTTTACAATTTCATAGATCGAAGCAGTTGTTAGAGGCAGCTATTAATAAAAATAAGAGTCAAATCTCCGAATATGTCAGGTAAATGTATTTAAATACCAACTTTAATTTCCAACACTTTTATTTATTATTTTTTGTTACGTAGGGACCTTCATCATCCCTTTAATACATTTATAAAACTTCGCTACTACAAACATATGCGAAGAGTGTCTGTGTCTTCGCTATTAACGTATATAATACCTACTTAAGTACAACTAGATCATTGTTGTGTTTACAGAGTTAATGTTCAAAATAGTGACTTATCAACGTTTTTTGCACACATTCAAGAAGACACGGAAAGATTTCCAACTGGGTTAGTTGTTTAATAAAATAAATGGGCTTGTAAAGAACTTATATTTTTGTCTTTTCTTATTAAATACCTACATAGTAACAAACACGTGTATATAAAATAAAGGTTTCAGTGATTTAACTGGTTAAAAATAAGAGTTAAAAAATCGCGTATATTAATTTTTTGAGCCTCCCGGACGTTTCGGTACCTTTACAGATACCGTTGTCAAAGGTTGACTGAGAATAACACAATTTTTCTCTGTCAAAGGTACATTTGTGCAAACTATCCATTTTATAAATATTAATTTAAAATAAAGGTATTCCATACATACATGCCAGATGGGCCTAATGTGCAAAGACAGTTAGATGCCTACAAATGTGCCAGAAGGGCATTTACTATTTTATTCAAAAGGTTTTGTTTTAAATTTTAAATATCTTGGATGTCGACGACAGGGATACCAGTTAAGACCTAAGTAAGGGCTCCCTTACTAGGTATTGAAGCTGGTTGAATGTAAGAAACTAACACGGGTAAATACATTTTCAAAGTTAGTAAGGGGTATAAAACGTGCATATATAGTAAAATGAAGTTATTGATACATACACTTGTTAGTACTCTACTTATTCATGTACTTTTTTTATTATTAATTAAGAGTTCTTTTGAGGCTGCCACGTTTTATGTTTTTAGGCTCTCCTGTAAAATTTGGTCTGGAGCCCTTACTAGGTTTTGATATAGGGCAGCCGAGCTTGTTTATATTCCTAATAAAATAAAATCTCATAAATTTAATAACTCGACTGTACTATCTTCTTGGATAAAGCAAGGTAGGGTAATTATAATTGATGACCACAGGTGGTCTACGCTAGGGCAAGATTCAAATAATGCACGGGCCACAAATTGCAGCAAAACATGGCCCGTTTGGTCGTCTTCCACCGGTGATAGTCTTACCCTGCCTTCTACATTTTTGTCCACCACGTCACCGTCATAGGGTCAGAAGAAGAAAAGAAGACCTACTTAAATCACCTAAAAAAAAAGTTTTGTATTGCAATGTATTATTAAAAGTTTCTTTGATTCAACTCTTCTGAAAATAATATGTTACTGTTACTTATCCGTTCAAAACTGCTGGTGTTTTAGACATATTCTCTATGATCAAATATGTTTCTTAACATATTATTACTTAATGTTATGTTAATGTACTTAGCACAAGGCCATTGCGATTTATTGGTAGGTATATATTTGAGACCTACAGTTTGAATTTTTCATTGATAATTTTGGTTTCAAAAACAACTCGAAATTGACAAAATTCACGCTACCGACAACTGTTTTTTTTCAACTTATTTTCGGCTGCACGGACTAAAAGCATAAAATAGCTATGTTACTATCTAGAACTCAGGGCAAAGTATTATTCACTTCAAAACTAACTAACTATTTTGGCTCAGTGACCCAAACAGGATCTTAGTCTCCGAAACGAGAGTACGCCACTTGTCCCGATCCTGCGCAGTTTCTTGCCAGTTTTCGGCTTGAAGCTTACGCAGATCCACCTCCTCCACGTCTTCCCAGCGGTACCTGGGACGACCAACCGGTCGTCGACCGGTTGGTTGCCCCAAGTATGCTCTTTTTGCCGCACGATCCTCTTCCATTCTCATTCACTTCAAAAAGTTGGTTGAAATTATCAATATAATGTGAAAAAATAAAAAATAAGGCCTCTTAACTGTTCACGTTCATAAACTGTTCGACACAAGCAGATTGTTTTGCCTTCTAGAAACTTCGAATGCAATTCTCCCTTGCAACAACTTGAGGTTATACACAACTGGGGTGAACTTTGGAAAAGTTACAGGCGAGCACCCATCTATGTAAAAAACTTGAAGCATGAAAGTATACGATGCACAAACCACGATGAAGTGGGACTGGGCTAGCCACGTCTGTCGGATGACTTGTGTGCCAAGCAGACCACAGGATTGGAAGCCACACTTCTCTAAACCGAAACGCGGCGGACCTCGTAGGCGATGGCGGGGCGACTTTGACTCTTTCCTTAAGGACTAGGTAGATTTAAGCTATAAATAGAGTGATGTGGTCTCTAACTATGGCCTTTTAAGGAAGCTCAGAGTCACTCAGCGTGCTATCGAAAGAGCTATGCCTGGGATCTACGAGATCGAATCACAAATGAGAAGATTCGTAGACGAACCAAGGTTATCGACATAGCAAACCGGGTAAGCAAGCTGAAGTGGTAATGGGCACGTAGCTCGAAGAAACGATGTCCGTTGGGGAAGAAAGGTTCTCAACTGGAGACCCGTACCGGCAAGCGCAGTGTAGGATGGCCACCCGCAAGGTGGTCGGATGACCTGGTTAGAGTTGTGGGGACTCGCTGGATGCGGGTCGCTTCTATCCGGCCCATGTGGAAGTCTATTGAGGAGGCCTATGTCCAGCAATGGAGGTCCTATGGCTTTAATGATGATGATGATGATGATGAGAGATCAGTTGAGGAAGAGGGGGGCCTTTGCCCAGCAGTGGGACACAAAGGCTTGGAATAAAATAATAAACGTATCAAATCAAAACAAATATTAATCTGCTAGCACAGCCATATCGGACCGGCTCTATTCCCAATTATTTGTTGCGCATGTATCGATTGTTTAAAATAGCATTCAATCTCTTTTCCATTCGACTGGCCACGGATTAGCATTCACGCAATGGATATTGCATACAGAGATATCAATTCAATAGGCTGGATTCGCACCAATCTATTCGGGGGTACCGTCACAATCAATAGTGAAAATTTTACGAGACTGCTTAACATCAGGCGCGCCGCATGCTTGTTTGCCATCGTCGTAGTATAAAAAGAAATAATAATGCAAATAGAACAATAAATTATATTATGGACTGCAAATATAACAATAAATTATAACTTGGGTATGTCAAATTGCAAACTAAAATTGTCAGCTACTTTTTTCATGCTGACTGTACTAACGAAAGGCTTATCTATCTGTATTAATAGTCTAAAAGTATGAATTCGTGATGCGCTGTTTTCAAAAGTATGGGTTTTTTAGTTTCCACTACGTAACGTTTGTGCCAATAAAAAAAGGTCATATTCAAACGGGGGTTCGCAACTGAAAAATCCTAAATCGCAACTGTATTGTGGCTGTAACGATGCTGAATGGCTGTTTACAATGAAGCGAAAATTTTAAAAATTTAGTGTTCCATAATTTGATGGTTTGATTCATAATTTCGTAATTCTATTTTATGTTTTTTTTTATTTTATTTAATGGTTTGGTGGTTAATAGTGGCAGGAGTCGAGCTTGCTTCTCCAACGGCTTTCCGGGCCAACACGGGCGTTCTACCTATTGGACCACTGATCCTGATGCGAGAGCCATTGTTTTTTTTCAACCAGTTGCTTCTTGCATGCTTTAGAGCTTATGCCTTTTTTGCATACTGAATCGCGCCTATATAGATTTTGATCGCATTGAGTGCGAGGGTGGGCCGACGGTCCTGGGTTCGAATCCCAGCCGGGGCAAATATTTGCGTGATGAACTCGAATATTTGTACCTGTTTATCCGTGTTATCTATATATGTATGTATTAAATATTATGTTTATCGTCGTCTAGTACCCATAGTAAAAGCATTGCTTAGTTTGGGTCTGTAGGTCGATTTGTGTAAGATTGTCAATTGCCTTTAATATTTATTTATTTATGACTGGCGACAGCATCGCTACTGAATTACAGCAAACATTCATTGTACGCTACCTCCCATACGCCCGCAAAAGACGCCTTTAGTAATATAGTATTTTATTGTATCCAACCGGAAATACGAATATTAAAATGTACTCACTTGACGGCTGAACAAAAAAGAAAATCTCCTATCGTAAAAAAGCATCGTCATTATTACACAAAGTTTGTATTGTCATGATTTGTACCTCTTTGTGTATTTTTACAGGGGGCTCGCGTGGCTTACCTGCGTAATCGTATTTTATATCAACAATAGCCCTTATCTGTAAAACGTATTTGAAATTCATGGGTTTGCCTTGTTGAAAAATTGTCTAAAGCATTTTTATGTTAAGAGCTAGCGGTGATAAAACGTCTGACTTGTATTTTAGGATACACAAAAAAGGTTTTACGTTGAAATTATTTATGCTTGTAAAAGTTATGACATAGTGGGTCTGGAGATTTGTCTGTCTGGAATTCAACTTTTATTTCTGAGTGTTTTGGGACGTTTATATGTAGGTAGTAAAAGTTGATAGGGATTTGTTGAAAGTTCTGAAATTAATTCGTACTTCGTTGCAACCCTAGTGGGGTTTCATAAATATGTTTAAAAACTACAAAACTAGAAACATGATTATAGGTGACTAAGTACGTAACACTCTTCGAGTTATTTAAAAATCCTTCCTGTATAAAAGCTACGAAACTAACGAAACTGAGGACAATTTTAGTATAATTTCCGCAGAACTATTTTCAGACTGCAGAATCCGTTCTAGAAACTATTTCAATTTAGAACATACTATGTGAATGGCTAGACGAACATTATAAAATGTTATTGACCTCTTCTCATTCGTACTAGCTACTTGGAGCCGCGTCTTCGCCGGCATAACCTTTTTTTACCGTAGTCGGGCAAAAAGTATCTTATAACCATCTTTGGATGTCCAACTATCCCTGTACCCAAAATTAGCTAAAATCCCTTTAGCCGTATTGTTGTGTTGTGTTTAGCGAACAAAGAAATTTCTACCAACAGATGGCACTGTTTTCAGCTGGCGCCGCACGCCCATATAAAATCTGCATCGCGCTAATTAAGATTTTCCTGAAACCATGACCCCTATCGAAGTATCCATAGAACATTATAGAACACTATTATCTTGTAGAAACTTTTTTGACATATATTTGTTTTGCATAACGATACTTGGCAGAAGTTACGTTTGGCAGAAACATCTTACGCAGAGTATGCTTTGGCATAAATCATTTCGCAGATTTTTATAATACCGAATCTTATATTGGCATAATGTTGATGAGCATAACAGTTTTCTAAACGAATAGTACTTTCGCAGATAATTTTTTTGCATAATATTTTAGGCGGCATAAAGTTGTCAAGCCGAATACCATTTGATTCCAAGATAGACTTCATTGTCTTATCTTGTTGTACAGGACATATGCGGATTCACATTTTGTCCATGGTGTGGTATGGTAGCTGGCCGTTGCCGCACGGCTTGCTCGCTTCGCTCGCTTGTTAGGGTCTCAGTTCAACCCAACACTCCTCGCTTCGCTCGTCGTCATACCTAACCTAATCCAAGTCGCACCTGCCCTAAGGTGCAATCAGTGCCTAATTTATGCATTACAAATTGTTGTGATTACACATTTTGTCCATGGAGTGGTATGGTAGCCGATGCCGCGCGGCTCGTTAGGGTCTCAGTTCAACCTAACACTCCTCCTCGCTTCGCTCGTCGTCGTACCTAACCTAATGCAAGTCGGACCTGCCCTAAGGTGGAATCAGGACCTAATTTATATTACAATTGTTGTGATTAAAAATTTATAGTGGCAGGTGCCCCGCGGCGGCAAGATACCTAACACTGCTCCTCAAACCGCTCGTCGTCGTACCTGACGGTACTTACATTCTACTACGTAGTTTACTTAACGCACTTTTCTGCTAGTAGAAAATAATTATGCTATTGTAACCGTATGCTATAGGATTATTATGGTACATAAAATTATGCTAAACCAAAGTCGGCCAAAGAGATATTCTACAAAACAATGTGCTGCAAAATGTGTCGTTTGCGAGGTAGTAGTAATGCCAACTATACCTTCATGCCATCTTACCATTCTACCGAAAGTGTTTCTGCGAAACATGTTATGCGAAGTGTATTTCTGACCAATATTATTCTGCCAGATGAGGGTAACCCGATAATGTAGGTACCTAATCATTGGTTTAATCAGGGTTAAGGTAAGGTATGAAGGAAAAATATTGGTCACGACATGACAGGAATTTAATCTACATAAGTTGTTTGAATCAAGAATTGAATGCTTACTTGTTTTGAATGGAATATACTTCAAAAGGCTTAGGTCTACAAATATCTACTGAACTAGGCAACATAAAAATTACAGTTTAATATTGGCAAGTCGAATACGACTTGACGTCAAATGACGTCATATTTAGCGAGAATTATTACACTTCAAATGTTATATTTGGCACACTCGAATGCCGATACTAGCGAATCATATTATAATAGCTTCATTATGATATTTTAACTGCAGATACGAATACAGGTCCAGCGGTGAATTTGATAATCTAAATCCTTGAGCTCAAGTGACGCATTACCTACTCTTGGGCGTAAACAACCATGGTACCTACCGACATTTTTTTAAAGCCGTAATGACTGTCTGCTAACGTAACCGTATAATATTTTTTCACTTCATTATTCAGAAGGTATTCAGAAGCCTTCACCTATAAAAGAAAAACAAACGTCCAATATGCTTGTAAGGTTGTGAGCATGCATAGCTGATTTCCATCGTTGCAAAATTTACCGCCCAAGTGCAAGTTCGCCTTCGCCCCAATTCCCCTTTAAAACGGCCAAGGAACGTTAAATTCAAAAGATACTCGTACACTGCTAACCGGAACATTATTATTTCATTACAAAGGCTGGCGCAATTTAAACGCAATAACTTTTCTCACATACTCGGTATAAATGCCCAGTTTAAATTCCACCGTCGGTAGTCACGTGCGTCTTAACGTCTCTCTTCCCTAGATTTATAGGACGCCATGTATTTATCAACGCGCGCTTGGCTATTTAAGTTATCTGTGGTAATTTGTAGCAGGTTTAGACTGAGGATTAAGGTATTTAGAGGTTTTTAAGCCTAGTTTTTATGTAGACTTACAGTGTGGGTTTGTTTTTGTCGCAGAAAACGCTTTATATTTATGATAATCAATAAATAAGCATCGGACAACCTCACACAAATTGAACAGGGCCCTAATTGCATATACATGTGTCTGATATCTTGGAGAGATTTCCGAAGATCCACTTCGCCGACCTAGGGACAAAAAGTCCCTCAAGTTTTGACAAATTGCGAGTGTGAGTGTGACGGATGCTTTGTCATTTATTTATCACGTGATAAACGCAACCAACATAGGCCGGCTGGTCGCGCTAAGTTTGCGCCTCATTGATATGCCAAGCCGTAGATAGCAGCGCAAATTTAACTTGTCCGGGTAGTAACGTGGAATGTGCGATATACCTGGGATATATCGCTTATTTGGCGATATCTCAAACTACACTTTAATTAGCACCCTGCCCTATGATGGTTGATTTTATCACGCGATAAATAAGTGACAAAGCATTCGTCACGTTTTGACAAAATGCAAGTGTGAGTGACAGATGCTTCGACACCTATTTATCACGTAATAAACGCAACCATCATAAGCCACCTGGTCACAGGTTATTTTTATGAAAAATGTAAACGAAATAGAGAAATATTGTTGCGTTGGAAATGTAAACTCGAGGGTCAGGTATGTTATGATTAATGAGGAAAATCAGCGTCTATAGCCTCTATAATTAAACACGGGGTCGGGAAATAGGTGCACACTGGTAATCGACTCCGCTTTTCGCTTTTATTCCACAGAACTGATACGCGTTCAGCCACACGCCCGTATAATATTAATAGATTCCTCAAGGCAGCGATTCCACTGTGCACTTAAAATATAATAGTGAAATTATTCAAATAGGATTCCTTAGTAACAGCATTTAATTGTGCCAAATATAACTTTTAGGTGACTTTTGCGAAGATATAAATGAGTAAGTAATAAGTGTACCTATGTACTGATACTGGAATGACTATTATTGAAATTCACATTTCTTGAAAGGTGCCGTGAGGTCAGGCTGTTTGCTAGGGCTATTTTTTTACTACTAGAATATAAGAAACATGCATGTTTTCAGGTATAAGACATTTGTACCAACTATTCCATCTAATATCAGCTATAATAGACGTCCACTGCTGAACATAAGCCTCTCCCTTAGCTCCCCTGGGAGGTTATTTATTATTTAAACTTCATTGCACAAAATACACATGTAAAAGTACAAATGGGGGACTTAATGCCATAAGGCATTCTCTACCAGTCAACCATGGGACTAAACAGAAACATTTTGTGTGATGTAGGGTCTTTTATGTAATCTGTTACATGAAATAATTAAATAACACATATGATAGGTTCGATCCTGTGCAGACCGCATCCATCGACTCCCTGCAACGCTAACGAGGTCATCTGTCCACCTAGTCAGTTGCCGCACCACGCTGCGCTTTCCTATACGTGGTCGCCACTCCAGGACTTTGCTGCCCCATGCGTTCTCCGGGCTATATGGCCCGCTCTTCACTTCAACCGTGCAATCCTGTGAGTGTGTGAGTTACTTTGGTTCTATAATTCTTTTTCTAGGAGTAATAGTCTCGCAGGTATCATATGAAAAGCCATTTATATTACAGTACAGTCGGAAGCACCTGACGAGCGCTGGCGTCACAGACAAAATAGCTAAGAAATTAAGACGAATCCCGTCCATTTCAACTCTTAAGACGACTTGGAAGCATTTGGCAACGAGAACTAGAGGAAATTTCTTTAATATTTAGCTATCCGCTTTATACTGCCTTTGTGTTTGAGTGGATATACTTGGATACTTTGTGCGGACTTAAAATGACATCAGTGTAAAAGTGTCTTTATTGGTTGATTACTTTGTATGTTTCTCTATCTTTAACAGAGCAACGACGCACGAATCGATGTGATTTTGTGGATGATAAATGAGTTCGTTTCTTTTTACCCCGAAGTTACGCAGGTTCCGAAGGAAAAAAAAAGTATTAAGAAAATTATTAAGTAAAATTAAGTAAACCCTCGCTCAAAAATAATCATTATAAGTGTTGCAAAAGTCAGTCAGGTTTTCCCATATATTTAATTGGAAATATGATTGTTATTCTGTATTTTGAAATCCGCCATTTTCACCCTTGATACTTCGTGACGTCAACAATCCAGTAAAAAATAAACTTAAACGTCATTCGCATCATAGATAAAGAGTGTTACTGGTCCTTATTTACGGAATCGCCTACAGTCTGACCAAAAAGAGTAGAAATTAAAAAGTGGCAATACTGTAGTGTCGTCCCTTTCTAATCAATCTAAGAAAACGGGGACGACACTACAGTATATCCACTTTAAAATTTCTCTTTTCGGTCAGACTGTATGTCACGCTGCAAATAAGCTACAGATAAAAATGGCGGTCGGCGTATTTGTCTGTTCATAAAAATGCTATTTGAAATTAATAAAATTTAGCTTTCTAGCTCAATACATTTATAACAAAAAAATACAGTTTATCGAGAAAATGTCAAGTTTCAATGTTATTTTGCCACTTCATCTACGGGCAAACCTAATTCCAGTTTGGTTGAGTCTAGCCATAATCAAATAAAATTCCATTCACCTAAAAATACCGTTCATATTTTAAATAAGAATTATAAATAACTAAAATCAAATTTCACTTAAAGAGCCGTCGTGCGACGGCACATTAATATTGTAGTTTAATATTTATACACCGCCTGTCTATTACCAGTCGGACGTGGTAAAAAATTCACAAGATAAATTGTGGAAGGGCGGCCCCGGCATGTGGTCGACGTATCAATCATGGGCGGCCATTTTGAAATCCACTGACACCTATCTAAAAATAATATATCACGGGTGAAGGTATATTTGTTCATTCACAACGGTTAACGACCACGGTTTTAATAGAATTGGTTCCGCTTATCCGGGATTAAGGTGCGCTTAAGCGGAAAACAATAGTAACTAATCCGTCTTACACTGATGTTAACTATTAATACATGTGCCTGTTTGAGTTACACGTTGCTTGGGGACATGTTTTTACGAATTAAAGTAGAGGCTTTAATGTCACGCGTTTCTGTATTCAGATATATCTGTCTAAACTAAATTTGACAACAACTTTGTATTTAAATGTTGTGTAAATGTATGATAATATCGTCGTCTAGTGTCCATAATACAAGCCTTGTGAACCTATATCGATTTTTGTGAGGCACAGTAAGCTCTAGTAGGCTTGTGTTTTAGACACTAGACGACGATGAACATACTTATGTAGATAAAAACATACTTAAGTACAAATAACATCCATGAATCACACTCATCACACAAATATTTGGCTTTGCCGGGATTCGAACCCAGGACCGCCGGCTCAGTAGGAAGGTGCTTTACCACTGCGCCAACCGCATCGTCTTCGTCGTTTATATATATGCCAGTAAATATGTGATGTCAATTCCTGTGCTTCCACATTATAGCTCCACTAAGAGAAATAAATGTTATCATAACAAGTCCCAAGAGACAGCCACTCGGGCGCTTCAGTAAATTCACAGAGACTTCCTTACAAACATTCCAAGAATCTCGTTTAAAGTTTAGCATACTCTTAAAGTCACAGTTAAGTGCATTATGTGCGCATTCACGAAGCCGAGTTCAGTATGAAGCAAATAGTTTCAGTACAACCTACTGCGTATAAGGCTACTGAGTACCGTTGTAGCGATTTTGATGCTATTTGGAAGTTGCGTCGTTATTTTGTTAAAGCAATCTTGTTGGTAGTTATTTGTGATGTTATTGGGACGTTTTTAATACCTATTGAAATACAAATCGGGTTTACTCGCGTCGTAGGAGTCGAATATCGCTCGTGTTTCGAATCGGCACGCGATTCATCATTAGGAGAGCCGATCAGTCGCGGCTACGGGGCGGCCAACCGAGCACTCAACTTTTTAATACGTGAAAGAATACGTTCTGTTTGGTTTAGTTTAGTTATTTTGTGAAAGTTGTTCTATTGTGTTTGTGCCCTTTATGACGATTGAAGGTACACTTTTTGTTTTACAAACCCTAGTATTTTGAAGACCATGAATGTCACAACGACTCCAAATCCAAAATAGATAGATTCATAAATACGAACAAGGACTTTCATACATCAGTGGAATTACGGAAAAAAAACGGATTTCGAAGTTATACAATTCTTTGACTTTGTCAATGTTGTATGTATATCACTGGACTTATTTGAACTTCACCCATATTGTTAACTACTACTGCTACTATAGGTTTATTACCTACATTACTATGCAGCGGCAGCGGCGGGGCGTGGAGAATGTCATCAGTGATGTTGTTTCATGAGTTCATAACATTACTATAATAATGATGATGTTGTGGTTGTGGCGACCTCGCGCGGGTCGCCGCCGTCTCATTATTTCCTCCGCGGGAGTTACTGGTCGTACAGTAGCTGGCAAACAACTTGAGCGTGACCTTGACTGCGCAGTAGCCGATTTACGTACAAATTTACATGCGCAGATCCGCCATTTTGGTTCAAGTGGTTTGCCGGCTACTGTACTTCATATTATAAACATAAAAAAAATCTATGATAGTGAATATGTGTGTAGATAAAGTAGTGAATGCAATTGTACGTAATTAGGCTTTACAACACGAGTGTGGTTTTATGAAACGAGCCGACGGCGAGTTTCAGAACAGGATCACACGAGTGTTTTAAGACCTCTCATTATGTAACTATAACAATTCAGATGATATATATATTCGACGTCGACTGTACAAGGTTTACATTGAAGCTAAGCTGCCCCAGATATGAGCGGCATGTTTAATTCTCTTTAGATTCTTATTTAGTCATGTGCATCAGTCACGCGAACCCGATGTCGGGGAATTAGCATTCTCGGTCCTTGGGAATTACTTTACAAGCAAGCCTGGTATCTCGATGGCCATAAATACGTTTTCAGCCTTTTGTTTTTACTGGCCAAGGAGTTTTTATGTTTATTTAATCAATGAAAGGCAACTTGTGACATTGATATCTGTTTTTTTATGAGCGAGCCAAGTTTCAAGGCAAACTGGTTAACACGACTATTTTGAAATTTATGAAACATGTAATGTCTCATTATTTTTAATGTGCGTACACCACATTTTTTTCAAATCGGGCCATTAAAAGCTGTAAAGCCTTTCAAATAAATAATGCAAAGTACGACACACGAAGCATAAGCAAAAAAATTAATGGTTATTTGGCGTTAGGGTGGTGGAAAGGTTAACACGTTGGACTGGTAATCCAGGGTTCGATGCCCAGTCTCTTCATTTCACATTTCAATATTTCTTCGTGCTTTGATCTTTGGTACGACTATTTTTGCTTTAAGCGGTGGTAGCTTAGTGGTTAGGGCATGCGACTTTCAATCCGGAGGTCGCGGGTTCGAACCCGGCCCGTACCAATGAGTTTTTCGGAACTTATGTACGGAATGTCATTTGATATTTACCACTCGCTTTTCGGTGAAGGAAAACATCGTGAGGAAACCACCGAAGTCCAATAAGGCCTAGTTTCCCCTCTGGGTTGGAAGGTCAGATGGCAGTCGCTTGCGTAAAAACTAGTGCCTACGCCACATCTTGGGATTTTAGGTAGCCGACCCCAATTGAGAATTAATTCTCTACAAAGATATGGGACAAAGGCTAGGAGGATGATGATGATTTTTGTTTTAAATTTTATTGCACGAAACAAAAATCATTACAAACTGCGAACTCAATGCCAAATGTCATTCTCTAGTAGGGCTAAACAGAGATTCTAGAATTGGTGCAGATCAGAAATGTAATTGTACTGATATCATCTGAGTTACTAATTTCAAAAAGTACTTATTTCGGAAATCATTTGAAATGATTACCAAAACATTTACTAGTCTAGCCTTCATTTCTCGGTAATACACACAATTTTTCACACAAACTTGGCACAGAGGATCGCAGATTAAAACTGTTGTGACGGTCGGATACAAAGTTAAATGTAGACACTGGCCTGGCAATTGTTAGCACTGAGTTTGTGCGACTTTGTTTCCTATTGTTTTGTTGCCACCGTCCGTGATGGGCTTAGTTGATATCCTGTCAGTTTACTTCTAATAGCTTATTAACTGTACTACTTGCTTACTTGGGAGCCCTTTGACTCAAGAATAGAAACTTATAAATAATGACACAAAAATAAAGAAAAAAAAATTGAATGCGATCTACTAAAATCTAAGCAGAAAAAAATTGAATCGATAAAAAAAAGATTCTATAAAAATTCTTGAAACTTAATTTCGTCGAATATATAATTTCGCCGGAAAATTATTCCGCAGAATGTTTATTCCTCTGTAGCCGTAAATTTTTCGTATTTCTTGCAAATCGTCTGTTAACAGCCAAAACTCATTAAGTAACAAACATCTACTTGAATTAAAGCTCTTATATCGGTATCAATCTACTAACTAGATACGAGGTTTTGAAGAGCAGTGATTTTTTAGTGAGTTTTGGTTGTCACCAGGCGAAATATCAAACTATTGGTTAGGTTTGTTGTATAATAATCTTGTACAGTACTTTTATCTCACGAGCACGGGTGAGCCATGTTTGTGTGAGTGGTGTACATGCACATTGGCTCTGTGTGGGTGAGCCGGCACAGAACGCTCCCGAGCTCACCCACACAGAGCCAATGTGCATGTACATCTCCTCACACAAGCATGGCTCACCCGCGCTCGTGAGATAAAAGTACTGTAACAGTTTACGGTTGCAAAGAAAAATGCTTTCTCCGAAATGATTTGTCGGCAAAATGAAACGTTCAACGAAAAATCATTCTAGGAGTCAATATAGAGCCTGCTTACTTACTATTCTGACGCCCAGTGACCCAAAGAGGATTTTGGCCTCTGACACAAGAGAGCGCCAAATAAAGCGTTTTTGGGTAGTCGAATGGATAAACCTTTTATATTTCATACATCCAATCAAAATGTGCGAATAAATATAAAATTGTGGGTAAAAATAATAAAACCGTTAAGCCCAGAATTATTGAATGTAAGCGTTTATATATACATACCTATACATACCATATATATACATATAGGTACCTACATAAGGCTAATCCAGAACCAGATAAGCTTCTACTTTTCGAAACCCCAAGAAAATTAATTATACAAAATGGGTTTACTTACGTCGTAGAAGTCGAAGTCGAGTCACGGTCATCCAAAAATTGTACCAACCCTATTTGAAATACATTATTTATTCGCTGAAGCTGTAAAATAATTAAAACTGGCAGTGTGCGAGTGTGACCAATGGTAAACGGAGAGGCCAAACTTACCCCGATTGACTGTAAGTTACGTTGAATAGTGTTGACTGGTGTTGAATTATAAAACTTACTGTATGAATACAATTTGCTCCATGTGTCATAAAACAAAAAAAATGTTTTTTTTTTTTTATATCCGACTTCAAAAGTACGCTAATTTTATGATTTTATTTTTAATCCGTAAGAAAATTATAAATTGTTTTCAGAATCCTCATAATTTAACAAAACAATATTTGTATGACAGCCATGAACTTAAACGCACTTTTTCACGGTGAAAATGGCAAATTACTTATTGTCTCCATACAAATATTGTTACTCAACCCACGGAATGACGTCACAATGCAGGTGGAATTTGTATGAAGGTTTTTTAGCGCTCTGTAGGAATGTTGAACTTTGTCGGTCATTTCTGACTTTTAGAGCAGTCTAAGTGTAGTTAGTCCGATCCCTATCGATTAACACGCTCAAAATAAAAAAAAATCTACACACCTATTATCCTTCTTATTACGCGAATGTACACTAGGGACTAGTGTAATAATTTCATCTTAACTACGACGTAAAGTAAATGTCGGAGCGAACTAGACAATTTTAAACCATTAGCAAATAGCTCAGCGTTATATAAGCTGCTAATAAGAACGAACGCGGTGACAACTCACAGATTACCCCGGTACCGCAATGCGGGCCGTAATTTCCCGTAAGTACCATAATATAAATTTAATTTAAAACCTTTGAATGGGTCTTGTGACACCCAATTATAGGCTGCAATATATTTTAGTTGGATTTATTTTTGTAATGCATTATATCTGCTGTTGTTATTATATCATTACGAATAAAGTTTCAATACTTATTATGTATTGGTTTTGGCATTAATCAGTCGAACAGTCATACAATGCGAAATTAAATATAGCCAGTTCAAAATACCTTCAGTAATTTAAATTCAGCCGTACAAGTGATACTAGTTTATCTATATTACATTTATTTAAATAGTACGTTTTACAATTTCTTTAAACGTCTTAAATAAAGTCTCCTGCTAAGAAATTAAAGAGTAGTTCAACAAAGTTCTACCTTACACAACTAGAGCGGTAAAACGCATTAACGGTTCACCTAAGTACGCTACTGTAAGCAGCGTTTCACGGATTAGTACATTAGCTATCTTGAATTACCTAGATCCCAACAGAAAATGTTTATTCGACGTTAGTAGGTTTTATTTTTAATGTGTCAGATTATGTAAATATTGGATAATTTCTTACAAATCAAACTAGGCCCAGTTTAAACTTATGTAGACTAGTGTTATATGGTATCAGATATACATGATGAAAATCACACATATTTAAATAAATATATGATTTTCACCTTCACCGTAGAAAAGTTCGTTTAAGTTCATGGTTATCATACAATTATCGTTTTATTAAATGGTGACGATTCTGAAAACAATTTAAAACTTCCTCTCCGAAGAATAATCACTTTTTCACTCAAAAATAACCTTCAATAAGCGAAATGGAACATAAAATAACACTTATATGATTTTCTCGTGGATGTCTTTGTCAGAACTGGACCAAATTTAAATGGGACTACACGGGAAGCACCAGCTTTCAAATACAAAAAAAAAAACATGAAAATTGGTTCACCCAGTCGGTTCTGAGGTAACAAACATAAAAAAAAACACTCGAGTTGAGAACCCTCCTTTTTTTTGAAGTACATTTGAAGTCACAAATATTAAAAAAAAAACATTTTTCTTTTCGCTTTTTTTTTTTTCATGGCATATTGAACATATATCTGTGTTATCTGCTGCCGTTGCGATTTGGGCTCCTCTTTTTGCTTACCATCAGGCCAAGTTGAGCCACTATGTTGTACCGATATAAAAAAAAATTGAACATATGGGTAATTCTTATTCTCATGCATTTTTTTGTGATTTGTAAGAATCACATGTTTATTTTGTTTAAATCCAAAATCTATTTATGCCTTTGTTGAGCAAATATCCTCTACTTATCTTTTATAAACACATTTACCTTAAAATATTCAGAAATATATATAAAAAAAAGAATGTTTGCCCAAAATGTCACGTCCATGCCGTGTGATATCTCCCGATTTTGTAATAAAATATTTTTTTCTGCTACAATATCAAGTAATTTTGACTAATGTTATACGAATGACGCAAAGCTAATAAATGTCTGATAACATTATTAAAAAGTTGTAAAAGTATAATGTACTCGTAACAGTTTCTGATTCAGAACATCATAAAGTTTGTGATCAATTTTTTTGTCACAGCCATGTGTGTTTGTTTAAATACGTGTAACTTGGTAGACAATTATATTTGAAGCTAGCAGCCCTATTTAGGCTTTTTAAGAACGAAAAAACTACCTTCTTGTCGGTTCTGCTTATGACAAAGTGCGGTGAATGTATAGCAAAATTATTTTCTTGTATTTATTAAAGAAAAGGACAACCTTAGTACGTCACCACCGTGGAATGAGTTTTAAATGTAAGTTCTACTGTTATGTTATTGATACTTATATAAATTGTACCTCAGAAATAACAGAATAAGGTGATTGTTTAAAATTGGCGAGACAAAGCAAATTGTTCCATTATGTCGCACATGTTCAAAATTTGTCACGACCATAGATAGATCTAAGTGTCACGACCACGGAATTTTTCAAACCTCGGTTGTGACATGTAATGCTTGGTTGTGACATTCTTGTAGTATATTTGAATAATTTGATGATTTTGTTTGCTAAGTTGGGTTATCAATTTGTTGTATTTTTTCCGCAGATGTCACCAAAGAAAAATAAATTAAATCAGCCATCTAGCGAGAGTCTCTTAAGATGTTTGTCGTGACTCTTCGCTATAAGACCGTTAGCCGAAACGACTATCGGGACAATGATCGTCGAGTCAACATCCCACATGGCGGTCACCTCGTGAGCCAAGTCAAGGTACTTGCTAAGTTTGTCCTTCTCGGCCTTCACGAGGTTCTCGTCATGGGGGATGGTGATGTCGACGAGCACTGCCTGGCGCTTGGATCGATCTACCAAAACGATATCAGGCTTATTGGCTACAATAGTCCTGTCCGTGATGATAGATCGATCACAATAGAGCGTGGCACGACCATTCTCAAGAACTGGCATCGGTGCGTACTTATAGTACGGCACCTCAGACCCCACAAGACCGTATCGAAGAGAAAGTTGCTGGTGAATGATCCTGGCTACTTGGTTACTGTTTATTTGACACAATTACTTGATTTTCGATGAAATTGTCACACCCATGTTATACAGTCTCACAACTATGCTTAGGGATGTCACAGCCGTGTACACATGCATTACTTTGATCACTTGCAGAGGGTATTAAGCTTGTCCATCTGCACCAAAAATTTGCCTTTGGTATGTACTCTTAATATACACCGCAATATATCACAGAAAAAAAAATAAAAAAAAATGTTAATATTTTAAAACTATATGAGAATCACGAACGATTGTTAACATAGTTTTTTTATTCAATTTAAGTAAACCATACACGCTCTTTTTTCAATATCACGAGCACCATCTCTCTCCTATGGCGCGGAGATAATCCCATTAACGGGTTATACTCCGACAGAAAGTCCTACTACTGGTAGTGAGCTAACCAGCCCTGATACAGTTCAAGTCATGTCTTAAAAAAAAACTTTTTGGAAAAAAACTGCCATTAAACTCTGTGTTTATTTCTTGCATCGCACAAAACGGGCTCTGTAGAATAAATTGTGCCGAGTCAGGAGCCTTCGTTGAATTATCGGCACCTTCGCCGTTCCAGCTCATTCGGTCGAGTTCGCAATTTACTTTGTTCCTAGCTCTCAATAGTAACGATGATTATTTCCAAGATAAGACTTACGCAGCCAAATTGAAAGGCCACATTTCAATATAATCTTGCTTTTGAACATTGATGCAAAGATTCAGCGAAAATTGGAACCCGATGAGTTTGTAGAGATCATTACGAGTATGTCACGGGGCCCATAATGTTTGCTTTTATCAGGCGATAAATAAGTGGCAAAGCCTCTGTCTTTCATTTTGTTGTATCGGGTTGCAAACAATTCTCACTACGTCACTTATTAAGGTCTCATCCACACTAGCCACCGACGAAGTAGGCACTGCCCATCCACAATCTCGATTGAAAACGACAATTTTCAATAGCATCCCGTATTTTCTGCAGAATCAAAAACTTTTCTCTTAACAGTACAACCTTTATCAAACTGAATGTGGTGAGTAGTAGTATCCGAATCCAATTAATGTAACGTCACTGCACAACCCGGGTATCTCGAGCAATATTCGATTTAAACGACGTGAGTAAACCTGTTTCATATGTATTTTAATATGTCTGAGACTGACAGGAGTTTTCTCTATACAAAATGTTTTTTACAGCAAATTATACACTCTTTGTAGTCGCTCCCTCAGGACTGAGGATCGTGGTCATCGATAGGTTGTGGATGCTTTACACCTGGTTTTTATGATTTGTTTCCATCGTTGCCTATTTATTGCGTCTCTGATTAATCGTTTGCCTTTCTCGATCTCGTATCGTCTATGTTTCTATGCCATACAGAAATATGGGAAGCCGGGTCTTGGTGGAGACGATTATCTCTTCTTCCCTGGGTTGATATCCTAGACCACTAAGTTTATTTAGGTGCACTGATCTGTGACGAAGGCAACTGCGTACTGGAGATAAAGAGGCGTATTAGTATGGCTATGGACGCGATGACCCGACTGAATGTCACATGGAAGAAGAAATAAAACACAAGTAAACTAATACATTAGCTAAAAACAGAACAGTACACAAAGTTTTTATTTCACCGACAGCACGACTGTTCAAGACGTTTCCCACTAAGCAGCCCGCATCCGACGATCGACGCACGCTTACATTCCCTTTGTGAATTTTACCGAGGGTTCATTTCCTATCCCTTTCTCCGAATCAGCGAATATTTCCTTTCCTTTTTCTACTACTTTGATGTAAGTTTGACGGATTAAACAGCGGCTATTAGTGTGTTTGACAAAAAAAGGATGGTTCTTGCTTAAATGTTTACAATGAAGCGAAAAATTTTGCAAGGGTCAGGCGGGGCTTGAACCCGCGTCTCGAACGGCTTTCCGGGCCAACACGGACGTCGTACATAGCTATTAGACCACTGAACTTAATGCGAGAGCCATTGAGTTTTGAAACTAATTGCTTCTTGCATACCTTAGGGTGGCATCGTAGCGCCATCTACCGTAATCGGCACCATTGTCTCAAATTAAATTGAGACAAACTTCATAATCGGCATCATTGTGTCAAATTATATTGAAAATTGATAGTTACGATGTGCTACGCCCACACTTTAAAAAAAAACGCTTAAACATTTGATTTGCGCTAGTAGGCGTTACTGCGTTAATAAAAAAGATAAGTACCATCATTTATTATTCTTAGAGCATTTAATGGATTGTTATACGAGTAAACATTATAAAAGTTTGCTACCAATTATATTTTGTCACTAAATTAACTCGTGACATTTGTATTTAGGACTGCTGTAGTCTATCAATTAACCATTTTACAGGCGTATTTGAATGATTTAAAGAAAAATACCATTGTTAAACATCATACAAGAGCGAATATCGGCTGTTACTATTGTACTATCTACCTTGCGACTTCAGCAAATGTATTCAAATCATACCTAATATTTGTTTTAACTCTTAAAACTTTGTGAATTATTTCCATTCAAAAAAGCTTTGGCCTGGGATTTTAAAAAAATATTTAAAGTAAATAGATAAGTATTTCTGTAATTAAAATGCCGAAGACATTGTTAGAGGTTTGCTAAGCTAATAAGCACTGGTTCCATTCTAAATGGTTAGCTGGTGGTGTCGTGTTGAACACAGAAGAATATAAAACAGTATAGCAACATGGCTCTGAAGTTAATACATGCATAGTCAGTAAAAAGCCAATGTTTGACGACGCGGTTGGCGCAGTGGTTAAGCAACTGCCTACCGAGCCGATGGTCCCGGGTTCGAATCCCGGCAAGGGCAAATATTTGTGTGATGAACACGAATCTTTGTGCCTGGGTCATGGATGTTCTATGTATTTAAGTATTTCTTTATCTATATAAGTATGTATATTGTCGACTACTGCCCATAACACAAGCCTTCTTGAGCTTAATTTGGGACTAGGTTGATTTGTGTGAGGTTGTTTGATATTCATTTATTTATTTAATGTTTATATAGAATACCTGCTCGCACGCTTTTACTGTTATATTCTACTAGCGACCCGCTCCGGCTTCCCACGTGTTCAATGCTGATAAATTATGCATGTATTATACATAGAAACCTTCCTCTTGAATGACTTCGCATCAAAATCCGTCTTATAGTTTTAAAGATCTAAGCATACATAGGGACAGACAGACATGAAGCGACTTCGTTAAATAATCAGGATAAGGACTTCCTTTTTCGTTTTTATTTTTCAAAATGGTGGAGGTATGGGGATTGTTTTTTTTATCGGAAAATTTGTAACTATCCCGCGTACAGTTTTACTGTTCCACACACACTGTGGCCAGTCAGGGGCCGGATGCAATGTACTCGGCGGTTTGAACACAAACAAGATAGAACACGAACCGGTGCACGAGTGACACTCCACGTCTCCGCGACGCGAGGGATCTTCTCGTAAATGAAGCATGTTTTTCATTTTTCGCGACATAGACATACTTGACGGCGAAAAAATGCGCAGAATACGTAAGGGCACTCGGGTACTAATATATGCGTTTCTGCACGCACCAATATGTAACTATATACTTATTTAATCGTTTTTAAAGCTTCTTCATTGGGATCTTGCATATATAAAATATAATTTAAGCATCGTCCATAAAAGTACGGCGGCACTTACATACAAACGTAACTCGAAAGTTTATGGTGCTTATAAATACCAGCTTTTTTTTCATATTTGCAATTATGTTTTTTCAATTGTCAAGAATCCACTCTATCCCAGGTGTTTTTACCGTTACTTAAAACTCAATAGTTCGTTTTGTACGTTTTGATTTTTTTTGGGCTTAGCAAAACCTAGCCATCAAAACTAAACGGTGGTGAAATAATGCACGTTAGAAAATATACTTAACTAGTGGTCAATAGACATCACAAGATTTCAAATTCGGTTGAGAAATGCGTCCTGAAGGCGAGAACAGCCAGACATCCATATACCTGAGCATGCGAGTTTTTTTTGGCCATGATGAACCGGAGGACGCTTTGTTCGCTCGGTCAAAAAGCGTGAGACTTGATTAAGCAATCCAACAGCAATAACATTGACTCGCAGTAACAGCTAGTTATTCTGAAGTTTATTTTAAAGTCATCTTAAAGGAATAAAAGAAAAAGAGAATTTCTTTAATCCGGCGGGATCGGAAAGTACGACGGACTTAATCCCGTGCACTAACCGACACGGACAAGGAAATAAACAAGAAAATAAAGTAGTCTAGATATCTGCCTTAGATACCGCCGCTCTCTAGCGAGTACAAATTAAATGGTTCCTTCGCACTAGTTGGAATGCTTAGGGCTTTATATAACACTAATGGCTACCACAACAATCGGATTTGGAATATAAGTGAATGTACCTATATGTGTCGTGAGCATACGTGACGTGATACATACGTGAGCGACTGTATCTACCTGGGACAAACAATCAACTGGCTAGATCGAATTTAAAAAAAGAGGTCACTCGTCGATCCAACTTGGATGGGCAGCGTTTGGGAAGCTGCGGAATATTCTCTCGTCCCAAATACCGCAGTACCTTTAAGAGGAAGGTAACCAATGTATGGCCAGTGATGACATACGAAACTGAAACGTGGTGGCTCACAATGGACCTCATGGGAAGGCTCAAGTTGGTTGGTTATTTGGTCGATTGGTTGGTTGTGGTTAGCTAGTGTTATAGGTGTCGTAAGCAACCTTTGAATATGGTGAGTCAAGAAATGCCGAAATATATAGATGGATCAAATAAGTAATAAGATTGAACGATGTACCAAAAAAGCGCCTCATCTTTTTTGTTCCAACCTATTATCTCACTATCACTACATAGTCTGTCGATATCTGTCTGTCCCTATGTATGCTTAGATCTTTAAAACTACAACGGATTTTGATGCGGTTTTTTTAATAGATTGAGTGATTCAAGAGGAAGGTTTATATATCTTCTTTGTCGTTACACTCTTGGCAGAGTGGTTGTGGCTGTCATTCCTTGTGTGGCAAGCCTAACCACACGGCGCCATTCTTCAAGGTGATGGATGCATCCATTTTATCATGGTTCAACAGGAAATGTACATAGGATCAACAAGCCGTGAATATTTGATGCTGAATACGGACTCTTCTACACAGCGTTTTATGGTTCTTTGTTTTATCAAGTTCTATTAAGTCTCTAGAGGTAAAAAGAGCTGGGAAAATGTATAGTCTAACAAGTGTGGATCCGGCCGAGGGATTGTGGTGCTACAAACAACTTTCATATGGGCATACGACATAATTATATTTGCATTTGCCAGTAGCGATTTGCCAAAGATATGTTATTAACCAAATTCAAAACATTGTTTACCGGAATACTGCTCAATCCTTCGTTCTTCCTGCAAAAAAAATACTGAATCCTATTGAGAAAAACTTGACTTTCGTCACTTAGATAGTTTTGGCTTTATTGTGCAAAAGAGCATTTCTCAAAAAGTTTGTTCACAATTAAAACAAAAAATTCAATTCCAATATAATTTTCCTATTTTGCTACCAATTATTTTAGTTTTTATATCAATGTTATGGCTATTTTCTATAATTAAGGTTTTGTTATGGTTATATTTTTTTTATTATATATAATCTGATATCCACAAAGAAAATTGGTAACAAAATAGGAAAAAGTATATTGGACTTTAATTTTCTGTCTTAATTGTGTACAATTTTTCTGAGAAATGCTCAACAATTACTTGTTTCCTCTTTCTTGACATCACTGACTTTCAACGTCAGTTCACAAAAGTTTGTCGGTAAGTACCAATAAAATAAATTAGTACCACTAAAAATCCACAATATGGCGTGTGCTGAACACCCTGTTGGGCTTATAGGTAACATAATTAACCTGGAAATCTGTATATTCAAACCTACACTTACTAGCCGGACTTCAAATCATCGAGTCACAAGTGCCTCTGGGATATTAAGTTACTCGATACCTATTAAAAAAAAAGAAAAATCTGTACTTAAAAATTCATCATCGAGCAAAAGCGCGTCTTTTATTCACTCAATGGAAATTGTGAACGCAAATCGTGAAACAACATCGTCATCGTGAAAGATTGGACAGAAAGACAAATGAGAGTACACAAGCATCACACACCATTGTAAGCGCGTATTGTTCGCAAAGAGACGAGAAATGCTCCCTTTTTCCTATTTTATTGGTCTATTTGCGGCAAGCTCGGCGTGTCTCTCCGACCCGCCATTACCTACGGCTCTCATTAGGGTCGACCACACGGCTAATTGAATAAAAACATTGCATAATTAACGAAGGGAGTGCGTCGGACCACCAGGGGAGGGTTCGGTTTGCAGTCAAGAATTGTATTGTTTTAGCTAATACGTACAACTGCACGTGGCTTTTTATTTGTGTGGGTCAAGACTGGGCATTTTTTATTAGAAACTTGCAATTTGTTTCTTGATTTATATAGGAATTAAAAGTTTAAAAGACTTCATATGTAGTTGTTTGTTAGTTCACGGTCAAAAGTTTGCTTTCACGGCACTGCTCGAAAATGTGGTTATAGATTACCTAAATCCAGTACAGAAACTGCTTAATATTTGTACAACATTTGTAAACTGTATATCTATGTCAGATCGCAACACGACAACAATGTAGCACGTTACGGTAACAGTTCGTATCTATACATGGATTTCATAGTAAGATACGACTTTTTAGAAAATATTTCGGTCTACTTTTATGAACTGAAAAATATTTATATTCAGATTTCCTACGTCAAATACTATGCAAAATAAACATTTGTTCACTACAATTTAACATGAGTCAACTAGCCTATTGAGCACAATAAGTACTTAATGGACTCTCTATAAAACTTTCCGCTTGTTTAGGGCGGGTTATTTTAGTGACATGCTTAAACTAACTAATCATCCTCTGTAAATAAAGTAGGTACCCATTGAATTTATGAAGTTCCTTGTTACGCTCCAGCGGTTTCGAATTAATTGTTTCACCTTTTATATTGACTTAGGTCCGCATACGCAAGGGAAAAAGTTACACAATAAAAACAGTAGGTACTCGTAATTATCATCCTCTGTTGTTTATGCGTACCCATCACAATTATTAAGCTATTATTCGATGACGACGCGGTTGGCGCATTGGTTAAGCAACTGCCTACTGAGCCAACGGTCCTGGGTTCGAATCCCGTTAAGGGCAAATATTTGTGTGCTGAACTCGAATATTTGTGCCTGGGTCATGGATTTTTATTGTATTTAAGAATGTATTTAATATCTATATAAGTATTTTTCGCCGTGTAGTGTCCATAACACAAGTCTAATACTAGAGCTTACTGTGGGACTAGATTGATTTGTGAAAGGTTGTTCGATATTATTTTTTATTTTATTTTGGAGTGTTCTGAAAAATACGCGTTGTAGTGACTATCCTCCAAGTCACTACAACGCGTATTTTTCAAAACACTCCAAAGGCAAAGCTGACATTTAAAAAGCTTGGTAGGTATACAGAGCGAAACGGTATTCCACTCCTGGGCAAACCCTCTTCACTTTCCTCCTACTCAAACTCCTCCTGCTCTACAAAGCGCAAGTCCGACCCCACGTGGAGAATTGCAGTTACTTCTGGGTACAGAAAAAATACACTACAGAAGCCGCACGCTTTTGTCATTTGCCGCTTTGTAGGTATATTTCGTGACACGCGGCGCGGAGTGAATCCTCCTTGCTCTGGGTAAGAGCCTTCATACTCATTGTCATACGCATTCGAACCAGCTTGGCCCTTTTGACTCGGTACAAAGACGCGATGTACGCATTGTTGACAATCCCAAACTCACAGAGGAAATCGAGCCTTTAAGTCTGAAGAGGGACTTTGTCTCCTTGTGTATGTTCTACCGTCTGTATAACAGGATGTGTTTTGAAAAATTGTTTGACAAGATACCCAGGACTATTTTCTACCATCGCACTGCTCGCCAATTAATTACTGTCGATTCAACAACTGACTATAACATAAAATAATAAAAAAGCACAAGTATGGAAACGTTGAAGCACCGATTATCATTAAAAGTTGCCTGAAACCCACAAACGCGTAATATAATCCAAAGCGAACCTTTAAAGGTTAACAAATAGTATAACCGTACCGCCGCGTTTTGCGTTAAACCCTCGCTGCAACTAATGAAATATTACGCCATTATTTAAATTCGTCGTTTGACTTAAAAAAGTACATTACAGGCGAACACCCTTTCCCTTTTTTGAAGCCGGTAAAAAATAATAAAATAATAGATAATCGTATTAAAATAGTTCACGTCCCGTTACAAACGTGCCAACCCTAGACGAAGAAAGGCGAAGCTGGTCACCGCGGTGACCCAAAAATTGTGTGTATACTTCGCAACACGTTCCCCTTTCTGAATGCTCTAAGTATTTAGGTACATGAATATGAAGCTTTAGTATATTAATGTTCCAGCACCGATTACATCAAAAATTGACTGAAACCCACAAACACGTAAATAAAACCCAAAGCGAACCTTTAAAAAGGTTAACAAACAATAAAAGTACCGCAGTGTTTCGCGTTAAACCCTCGCTCCAACTAATAAAATACGTCCGTTATTTAAAGTTGAAAACGCGGCTGTAATGAATTAGTATACTTCTGGCCACCGGTCGTTTGCGAAAAGTTGATGTGCTTAAACAAATGCCTGCCCAAAACAGGGGCTCCTGTAATCATACATTTAATGGTGCCCATAATGACCTCGTAAAGTAGTAACTGCCACAAGCCCTTTCATAAATACTCAACTTCCTTTTCGCGGGTCGGGGAATTTTCATTTTTGCCAAAGTTGAATTTATATCAAGATGATAAAGTGCCGTGCGTAAACAAACTTTATTAAGCGATGCCCGAATGGTTGGAATGACCCTATTTCACAGGAGTTCTATATTGTTTTTAATTACCTATTCATATTTAAATAAATGAGTAGGCAATGAATTGTGCAAAATTTACAATGATTTTTTCATCACATATTATTATTTATTGCGTTAAGTCGTTAATTACGCCCTAGGGCGGTAAGTAATTTTGGTATTGACTACTTGTTAACGATAAACGCGTCCGTCGGCTATCGGTCACATGGACGCTCCGTAACTCAGGGATGAGTATGGAGCTAAGCGGACTGTAGGTTGAGAATAGGGTAAACGAAACGGACGAAAACGTAAAACGCAAAGGTGAAATCAACGAAATATATTACACAAGAAATTAACAATTAACACAACAACGGATCGGAAAAACACTTAAATTACTCTTAACTAATATAGTCTCTGTCTAAATGAATTTAACACTAATCGCGGACCGATGGTACTACGCTGACACTAATAAACTAATTCGCGGACCGATGGTACTACGCTACTCGAATACAGGAAGATGGTAATTACGGAGAACAAGAACTGAGAGTGTTGACAAGGCAAGTGCTGAACTGAATCGATACAAAAATGGTCGTCCTTTTATATAATTTGCTTAGGGTTTGTTTACGTTTTCAGAGGGACGCCCGCTCTGTGATATTATACTGATTTTTAGGTAAATTACAATTTTCATCTTAAATCTAACTTATAGTTAACATATAGGTTTGTTCGAAGAACACAATCACATATGTTATTTTCATGTGAGAGCTCCCATTTAATTACAATTACATAAAATTGATGCAACTTTTTTGTTCCGACTCAGAGGCCGTCTCGCTCGCACGGGTCGGGATATACACCTTCCCGGTCTCTCATTAGCCGGAGCGCGCGACGCGCCGTGTTATTTTTATGTTTGCCGTGCTCGCAGCAGGTTGCGGCCGGTATAATATTAAGAGAATTTACTTATGTGTTCATGAGGAACATTATTACAAAGTTTCAGGATATTCTAAATTTTATCCTTAAGTTTTACATTCAATGTAAACAACATGACTCCTTTGTCTTTGACTGTGAGCGGAAAGTTACAAGGATGAGTCATACTTGTTTATTTTAAGACGCCGTGGTCTTTTAACTATCCTTCATACATTATATTTGGGAGCTCTCTTACAGTAATGTTTTTAGGAAAATAAGTGTTATACACACGTAATATCGCCGCTTTTTAGGGCATTAGGTAACATAAGGAATAATTATTTATTTGTCTTAATACTATTTTTGCCTAACAGTTTACAAATATATTAATCATTTATTTATTTATTAAATTAGCCTAGCTGTCCGTAACACTACTATTTATTACTTTGGTTTCATTTCCTCCAAATTGTGATGAAATACGTCGTACGTGACTCTGACTCTTTATTTATTTCATGCAAAGCAAGAGTACCATTAGAACTAGTAATAAAAAAATATCCATTCCTTGACCCTTCAACTGTCAACAGAAGAAGGGTTTGTTCAGTAGTCCCGATCCCCAACAGCAAAAAAACAATCTGCGCATTTATATAATCAAATAAACAAAGAAAAAACTCATGTTTGCATTCAAATATCATAAATGTAAAGAAGACAGTATCTGGTTATCGTACTTATTATAATACACACACACACACACACACACGCACGCACGCACGCACGCACGCACGCACGCAGGCACACACGCACGCACGCACGCAGGCACACACGCACGCACACACACACACACACACACACACACACAAATTATTTCAATTGTTCCAATTCTGGGGGCGCGAGTCCTCCTGATACAAATGTATGTATAACACCTACTACGAGTCTTCAACACTTGTATTCATTATTTGTAATCTATTAACCAACACCTAAAGTAGCCCCGGTCTACGGAACGTTAAGTTTCCACCTGGTAACTATAGCGTCGAATACAAATGAGGTACAAACTAAACGTAACCGGGTAACCGGGTTATACAAATCGAATTGAATCGGAAAGTGTACTAGACACGTCGTAAAATTTCGCAAAGAATGGTTAAAAGGCCTTATCGCTTTTAAAATGTTTCGGCAGCCACAAAACACGTAGTTTCCGTCACCCGTAAAGATGGCGACTAGGTAGTGTAAAAATGCTTTTCAAATAAGTGATTGGTATTTGTCTATGGTTATTCGTGTTTTTTTAGGGTTCCGTACCCAAAGGGTAAAAACGGGACCCTATTACTGAGACTTCGCTGTCCGTCCGTCCGTCCGTCCGTCCGTCCGTCCGTCTGTCACCAGGCTGTATCTCAAGAACGGTGATACCTAGACACTTGAAATTTTCACAGATGTATTTCTATTGCCGCTTTACAAATACTAAAAATGAAATAAAATAAATATTTAAGGGGGGCTCCCATACAACAAACTTGTTATACCTATATATACATATATATAGGTACGGAACCCTTCATGCGCGAGTCGGACTCGCACTTGCCCAATTTTTATATTTTGATTAATCACTATATAGCATAAAACAAACTGGCTTCCTGTCCATCCATTAAGCATCCATAGTGACAGACACACTATGGATGCTTAGATAGAGTGATTCAAGAGGAAGGTTTATATGTATAATAATTGCATATTTTATCATATCAGCATTACACCCGTGTGGAGTCGGGGCGGGCCCATAGTATATTGATAATTTCGACCAAGTTATGAAATGAATAACACTTTTTCCTGAGTTCTAAAAAGTAACATAGCTATTTCAGGCTTTCTTTGCGTGCAGCCGAAAATAAGTTTAAAAAAACAGTTAGAATTTTGTCAAATTCGAGTAGTTTATGAAACAAAATCCATCAATGGAAAATTCAAACTGTAGTTTACAAATATATACCAATAAATCGCAATGGCTCTGTTCTAAGTAGTAACAGTGATAATATGTTAAGAAATATATTTGACCATACCATAGAGAAAATTGTCTAAAACAGTCAGCATTTTTGAACGTATAAGGAGCCTTATGTAAGCTTAGTAGAAGGAAACAGACCAGAACAAAACCTCGATTTGTATGGAGAAATAAGCAGTGATATTCCCACTTAATCTATGGCATCTAAATTGTAATTGTCTCTGCCACAACACATCAGTGGGCGATGACGTCAGTCGGTTACGTGGCGCGTGGACAGTTAACAACGTTTGTGCATTTGGCGGCGGCGTGTCCGGCCACGCGGCCGTCCGGACGTTTGGGGAACGATCCATCAATCCTTCCAATATGCCTGAACGGGCATTTGCGATTCAGTTTTGGGCGGTCATGTTTATCTAGGTACTTCGAAGAGCTGTGCGTGTTGTTATACCCAAGTAGCACCCATAGGCACTTACGCATCCCTTACAAAGCTCGAATTTTTAAACAAACGACGCGTTGGCTCAGTTTGTAGACACCTGCCTACTGAAGTACTGAGCCGGCGGTCCCGGGTTCGAATCCCGGCCCGGGCAAATATTTGTGTGATTAACTCGAATATGTGTGCTTGGGTCGTGGTTGTTCTATGTATTTTAAGTATACATTTATCTTATATCGTCGTCTAGTACCCATAACACAAGCCTTCTCGAGCTTAATTTGGGACTAGATCGATTTGTGCGAGGTTGTCCGATATTTATTTATTTATAAATAAATTGAGCAAGAGCTGTATGCTCTTATGCAGCATGTGTGATACCTAGTGTGTTCGTTTTTATGAGTTTAGAATCGACTGTATATTTAATGATTTTAACGTGCCAATAGGATGATCTGGTGGTGAAGCAAATTGTCCGCTCGAGGGATTCCAGTGACCACAATCCTCACTCATTAGTGGCTGATAGAAGAAGATGTTTTATTAAGTTGCAAAAGTATTTATATACACTCAAGAAAGCCATATCGTGTGTATTAATGTCTAGAATTGGTGTATTATGAAACTTGGGACTATATTTCATTGTTTAATACGGTATCTATTTTTAGGTATGACTGGAACTGTGCCAGGTCTGGCTATGGCTACATCTATACCAGTGATATGAACTTTGTGTGGGAGTACAAACCTACTAACGGCGGAAATGTCTCCGCGCCACAAGTGATTGGGTAGGGTTTGACGTGGGCACACTAGGTAATAATTAGTTTGTGCAGACAATGGAATTTTGTGCTAGGTAATTTAAATGAAAGGAAAGGAAAGGTTTTGGGAAAGCGAGGAAGAGGAACGCCAAGAATAAGTTACATTAAACAAATAAAAGAGTAGGTAGACGCCAAGTCTTATAGGGAAGTCAAGTGGCTAGGAATAGAGTGAGATGGAGAAAACTACATCTTCAGCTACACCGACAAGAGTTTGACTGATGAATGAAAAAGCTCTAGACCACGCCACTGGAAGAAGCCCATACGGTGGTACGATCACATATCCAACCAACTGGATACGACGTTAAGCAGCGCGCTCCAGAAAGCAACTGACAGGGAGAAGTGGACAGCTGCTGAGCAAATATGATTAATTAGTTGAGTCACGATCCTCAGCATTGAGAGACCGATTTAGAAGAAGAAGAATTCAAATGCTTGCTTTAGAAGTAAAAAATAATCCACGTTTAGTCTTGGTGACTTGTTTCAACGAAGTGTAACGCTGAATTTGTCTTTTGGTCTCTATAATTTTGTATCAAGACTCTTCTCAACAAACATGTAGATATACATTTAAATGTCTATTTTGATTGTACGATGGGAATATCAAGCCTAAAATTAGCTTGGTCTTGATGAGAATTGCTTACAATAAAGTAAAAACATTTCACTCCGCAAGTTAAACTTTACCATAAATTCCCATTTGAATTGGAAATTTCCCAACATTGATGAAGTTTCGCACCCATAAAGCGTAAGGGCGGTAAGAAAGAGACGGATGGCAAATCACCGCTCGGCAAGTCGTTTGAGCCCATAACAATAATGACGAGAGGCTGTTTAGTGGCGGTGCCGATTTCTCCATTCCCTTACTCCTTCGTCACAGTATACAGAATAAACACGGTAGGTAACCAAGAATAATACAAGGTTGGTAGGACCACTTTGATAATTATTTAATTTTAAATCGTTATTTTTATATATTTTTTTGGAAATGAACTTGACGCGTAGAAATCTGTACCCCGCAATGTTTGGAATTGATGTGCTTTGACATCATAGTGGCTCTATTTAAGCCGTATTGTATTGTAATCAACATCTCACACCTACATTTACCTGATACAAAATTTTCTGGTGTCACAAAGGCGAAACTGTTAAAATCAAGAACTTATCTTTACAGTTTGCTTCAATACATTTTCGCCTTCTTTTTTCTCATACATAAGTCATGGTCTATTTGAACGATACTTTATAAATAGATGTGAAAATCATAATTTTTTAATAATCACAGTCCATGATGCGAAAAACGTCTAGTATGGTAAAATTATAAAATCGTCAACAGAGTTGAATTATAGTACAACCCATCATGTAAATTATAGATACCTAAACATGTATGTATATACTGGATTTAACATAGTAATTTTAAACTCAATTACTTTTACAAAAAATAAATACCATGCGGTGAAAAAACTCTAATAAAATTGAAAATCTTTTGAACCGTTTAGTGCAAAATTTAAATGAGCATTCCAATTGAAGAGACATTTAAAAAGCAATCAAACGCTCAGGATGCACTCAGCGCAGCGCTAACAAAAACCCGAAGGATAAGCCAATCCCGTTTTGCATAAATTGCAAATTTTATTAAATTTGTCATAGATACGCACTGTGTTTTCTATTTGTTTTATATTCGGGATTTTATTCCAAACATTCATAGAATCAACGAGTAAATTCGTATTCTGTTGAAGTAGGTACCCTTAATATGATTTTACAGATACCGTCTCAAAAGTAAGTGGGGCTCCCATTCAAAAAACGTGATAAAACGTTAAATTTGCACCTCATTTGTATCCGGCGCCGCACATATTAGGTGCAAACGACGCCGCGGTTGGCGTAGTTTGCAAACACCTGCCTACTGAGCCGGCGGGCCCGGGTTCGAATCCCGGCCGGGGCAAATATTTGTGTGATGAACTCGAATATTTGTACTTGGGTCATGGATGTTATCTATAATAGGTATATTATGTATATTCAATTCAATTCATATAATCATAAAACATTACAATGATTGTGTTTGATATTCGTACACTGAATAATATAAATAAATGTAAAAAATATATCGTCGCCTAGTACCCATAGTACACAAGCTTTGGTGAGGTTGGGACTAGGTCGATTTGGGTATAATTGTCCTATAATATTTGTTTATTTATTTACTTAACCCTGCCAGTTATTTTATTTGATGGTACGGAACCCTTTGTACGAGAGTTCGACTCGCACTTGGCCAGTTTTGATTTTCATGTATGAATTGAGTGTATATAATAGTAGATTGTTCAACAAGGGACTAAAACAAGCCATAATGACACGTGATGTTTTAGCCACCCGAGCTAAGCGAGGGTGGCTAATAGTTCGAGTGTCATTATGGTTGTTTAGTCTCGCGTTAAACACTCTACTTTTCACTTTGAATGCGAGGAAAATAAACGAATTTCAATATAAAATTACGATATTTATTATAACAAAGTTTCTAACAATTACGTAGTACAGCCGTTAATCTAACCTCAGAAAAATTTAAAAAGCAATTTGTACAATTCTTTACATTTAAATGTCGTCGTTCCAATGCTAAACTAACATAACTGCAAAAAACTAATTTTACAGGGGAGCAATTTTAAGTTCGTAAAAAATTTATATATTTTTTTTCGCGGTTGTTTTTGTAGTTATAATAGAACTGTTTTCACACAGTGTTTTTAAATTGCATGTTTTATATTTTCAATGTATCAGATATGTATTAATTCATTGGGTTTAGAAATTAAGGCACATTCGCAATTTGGCTACTCCATAGAAAGGAACAAAAAGGTAAGATTATTCACCATAGTAAATTTACAAAAGTGCCACTTTCGCAAATTCACAATGCATTTTTTATTTTTAAGCCAAAGTAAAGTTACGAAAATGCCACATTCGTCGTTTTCGTTTGGGGAATGTAAATGCTTTCCCATTCATTTGCTATCATAATAGAGTGCGAATCTGCACTTATTTTTGTTGCCAATAACATAACACTATTGTATATAGTCTAAAACTTATCGCATTCGACCAATAAATAAGGTTCAAATGCTAAAATGTGACGGTTCAAGCAAAAGATACCACTAGGTCACTTACATAAGGGCGCGTTGACAAGTTATTTGTTTAAACATGCAAACAAATTTCGCGCTCATGGTAAGCGGCACAGTGGACTCTTTTAACTGAAAACGTCTCATAAGTATATTTGTTTTTATACCTGTCAGTCAATAAATGCAGTTAAATTGTATCTGACTGACAATATTAATATATGATTTACTTTCAACTTATGTTCAGTAAACTTAATAATGACATATGGTTTTTCATGTTTTTATGAACTACTTACAAGCGTTAACTTATACTTAATAGTAATTGATACCGATTTTCAGTACTTCAACGAAAATAATAGTTTTTATTTACTTATTAGGCAGCTTTACAATATAAACTCTGGTACGAGTATGCTATCTATTACGTATAGTCTGGCTAAAATATCTTTCCCCCAGCAATTGAAGTTTTTTATCTGTAAATCGGTATATGACAACACTGAAGATAGGTCACTAATTAGTCTTGATACTTGTGTATTACTCTTAATCTTTAAGTTTTAGACTTTAGTATTAGAACGTTAGTATTAGATTCTATCAAATTTAATATAAATAAAAAAAGATCTTGGTAAGTTATGCTTTGATCAATATTGTAATTATAATAATATTTATAAATGATGTTTCGGAGGACTTTTACGTTGTATTAAGTAAGTTTACATGCTGTATTTCTATTTCCCTTTTACTGCAGTTTATTGATATTCTTACTCTAAAAGAGCTCAAAGGGGATTAAAACAAGATAAAAATTTGTATGGGTGAATTCGAAATAAACATATGCCAGTATTAAGATTGTTGGTTACTCTTTGCTTAATATTGCCATACTTAGTTTTTTTGTTTTTGACAGTTCATTTGCTTGGTAGAGTTAATGTGGTCCAACTACACTTCCGAGTTGGGGATACTTTCGTAAGAGTGATAATATTCGGAAACAATATTTTCTGCTACCAAAGTTTAGATAATATGTCACTAATATGCAATACCATAATTACGTATAGTGGTAGCTGTTCTTGCTATCATTTGTCTTAATGTGTAGTTATTTTTAAGATTTAATTTGATAATAACGATTTTACCTTAAATGTGGTATTAAAATTTATTTATTTTGCATGTTGACTTGCATGTCGACTGAATACTGATTCTATAAGTATCGTAAGATCTAATTTGTTGTAACGTATTCTGGCAAATAAACATTTCGATTTCTACTTACCAGTGTAATGGGTGAGAGATACGAAAATATGCATCTATTTTTGTTCGAAATACCGGGTATACATGCTCAGTATAGTTCTAAAAAATTGTTTAACAAACTTTTAACTCGAATTTTCCCCATTTTACGACAGGGGGTTTCAAAAAATTCTAAAATCTTATTAAAGTATAAAGAAGTATTAGGTATCTTTATTTGACGAAGTCTACACGACACTACACAAAGAAGGCCACGTTTCTTATACAAGCCCACCTTCTATTTAATCCATTTCAGAGATGTATTTAAAAAAATGCTGAAACTTGTTTTCTTAGTTTTTAATGAAGAACTCGAAATGTTACTCGAAGAATTTCAAGTTCTTCATACAAAGTTTCACCTCCCATTTTACCCTTTTAATGGATGAGTTTTGTCACACATTTAGGTTCTGTCATCGGTCTTGCTTCAATGTCTTTACCATTTAGGCTTTTATATGCTTCCCCTCTGATATGTTTATCCCTTTGTTCGAACGCAAATCGCATGAATTTTATTTTTTATACTAAATTGACAATACTTAATTTGCGAAAATGCTTGATTCGCACATTTACTTCTAGTTTCACCTATTTCAAATGCATTAGTCACAATGACAAACTCGCGAAAATGCTTAATTCGTAAATGTCTATAGGCTACAGCGGGTGTATATCATAATCGCCACCATAGTAAATTAACGAATCTGGCAGATTCGCAAGTTCGCTATAGCTACTTATGTGAGCAGGTCATAATAACCACCATAGTAAACCAACGAATCTGGCAGATTCGCACATTTACTATAGGATTGTTATATGAGCAGATCATAATAGCCACCGTAGAAATCTAACGAATCTGGCAGATTCGCAAATTTGCTATTGGTTATCTGACCGGTAAGTGAAAATTATCACCATAAAAAGTTAACGAAAATGTCAGATTCGTTAGTTGACCTACATTTTCTAAGTTTACCATGGGGGAAAAAAATAAAAGTGCAGATTCACAATATTGTACCTCTGGAACCTTAAAAGCTAGAGCTCTATAAATTTGTGACATTGTGCGGGGTTATATTTGGTACAGATTTACATCAAAAACTCAATTTTGACAAAATGGCAGTTATGTTAGTTTAGCATTGGAACGACGATGTATGGTTTTCCCCTGTAAACTAAGCTGGGTCGGCGTGGTTTGTAATTGAGAAGTATGTTCAATATTTTCACTCGAAGTCGAAGTAAAAGTTGGTGAGAATGGAGAGTAGGTATAGTAGAGACGTAGACCTTTTCTCAAAAAGGTTGCGGATGGTCAGAGCGGCCCAATTTATAAAATAAAATTGTATTTAGTTTAATTCACTAACTTAGGCTAAGCATTACTAACATACTATGGAATTTTATTCTGAAATAAAGATTTATTATTATTATTATTATTTCATTAGGCTCATTCTCAACCCGCGATGTTGACGGGCGTGGGTCAAATGTTGGTTGTGATTTTTGCTTTGAGGATATTTTAATTCCTTCAATATAGTATAACCTTCGATAGATACTGTGTTTATTTTGGATTATATAGCCTTCAGCTTTATTCTTCTTCATTGGAAGATGATGATTACATATTTTGTCCGTAATTTATAAAGTGACACAGTTAATTGGTCTAATTGGTGATTACAATTCAAGCTTAATACAAGTAATGGACATCTACTCATTCCATTCAAATTTTGAAAAAAAAAATTTCAAAATTCTAATAGAAAAAAGAAATGTACCGTGGTTTTTTCTTTTTTTTGTAAAGTGACGCTTTAAATGCTTGCATATTTAGCCAACAGATTCAAACTTGAAAACTATTTTATTTAAGACTGATATGGACTTATGGACCATGCATGATAAAATTACATTTGTATTCGTAATAATTAATCGTGTTTCATTAAATAAAATCTTGAATTTTTGAGCGGTTGTAATTTTGAGGTTATTTTCACGCACCAAAAAGTTTGTATACCTATCACTGAAAATGGCTATAAACCTCCATTCACAAACGTCGTGATTGGCTGTTTAGGGGTTTTTCAAAGTAAATTAAAACAATTTTACTTTTTTTGAGCAGTTGTAACTTTGAGGTTATTTTCACGCACCAAAAAGTTTGTATACCTATCACTGAAAATGGCTATAAACCTCCATTCACAAACGTCGTGATTGGCTGTTTAGGGGTTTTTCAAAGTAAATTAAAACCATTTTACTTTAGTCCCTAGAGATTAATAAGGAGCTTTAGTCCCGATATGCAGAGACTAAAGTAACATTTTAAGAGCATGAGAAGTGAAAAATACAATGTTTTTCAAGTTCGTTTTGTTATGATATGATCATCTATCACTAAAGTAATAAAAAGAAAATAGTGTAAGATTACATTTAAAGTTTACTTTGAAATAACAGATGAAAAAAACAAATATTTTTCACAGTTATTGTAAATGATCCTTGCATACAAGACTCAGAAGGACTCTAAAACATAATAACCAGTTGGCACGTTATAATCATTACTCTCAGATTCCCACATAGTAGGTATCTAATGTAGTGTAAGTGATACTAATGTCCGAGCAGGAGGAATTTCCGGTACAGATGTAGTGGTTATGTAACAAATGAGAAAACTTGTACCGTGAGTTGTTGGCATTAATGTGTTCACATAAACTGTTAGTGGCGCCGGCTCAGGGAGAAGTGCCAGAATACATACCAACTACCAACATGCTTAGGTACATAAAGGCTTATATTCGTGGAAAAAGCCTAGTCGCTTGTGTCGTTTTGCGTCAGGGAGCGTATTTAACATGTTTGGGTACCTAAAGTCTTATTTTCGTAGGAGAATCTTGTCGCTTACGGCTTCTTAGTTGGAGATATTGCTATAAAACTGAGAACTTTTCTGCTGCGATTGTGTTATTTATATTAAGGTTTAAAGGTGAATGGTTTTCGGTCGATAGGGGTAGTTAAATACGCTATTGATAAAGTATGAACTTACGACTTGTTAAGCAGTTGTTTAAAAAAATGTGTTATGTACATCGCGCCGGGGTTTTTGGTATACGAATGATTTAACACTAGGCCCCTAATAGGCGTCATCTCAATGGTGGTGGTGGTGGTGATGTATTCATATTCATATTTGACACATACTATAACGCTCAGCACGGAGTTGTAGTATCAGGCAGTTTATATAAAGAATACAATACAATTCAATACTTTATTGCACACCAATAAAAGTTAACAAAAGGAAACGAGACAAACACAATTTATAAATAACGGTAGACAACAGGCGGTCTTAAAGAATACGCCAGTTTAAGTCACATCACCATCACACTGTACCGTTCGACCGCCCAATTGTTTTACAGTGACATCGACCACGCGCTGGCTCCGTTTCGTAGCGCGTAGCCTGTGTGAGAACTGCTTTATTATGCTGGAAAGTACTTATCTCCGACAAAAAAAAAACGTCAAATAGGTTTTGATTCCCTTGCCAGCGTCAACAAATTTAATGCGACATAAAGGCTCATATCTTTTGATTGCGCTGACTTAGAAGTTTGATTTTTTTCATCGTGAAAAAATCAAACTGCTACCCAGTATACAATGAGTTAACGTGACCGTACTAGTTCGCTAGCTACAGCATAAACGATTTGTATGGAGAATAGTACAGCACCCTAGCAGTTATAATAATAATAAATAAATAATAAAAGTCATGGTATGGGTACAGATCTGTGTATTCGATAATAATTTCAGCTTGATACTTCCACGCGTTCCTGAGAAAACATATTATCAAAAATTCAAAACTTCTGGACCGTTTGTAAGGTCAAACTCCTTAATTCACTGAATTATTATACAATGGATACAATGCGTCACTGCGATTCCGTACCGTCTCCGTATTTTAAGCAGCGGTGTGGAGGGCATGCGTTAAAAACGGTACGGATACGATGCGTCACTGCGATTCCGTACCGACTCCGTATTTTAAGCGGCGGTGTGGAGGGCATGCGATAAAAACGGTACGGATACGATGCGTCACTGCGATTCCGTACCGTCACCGTATTTTAAGCGGCGGTCTGGGCGCACCTTTATGGTTCCGTTTTTGCCGTTTGAGGTACGAAACTGTAAAAAACATATCCGATACAACATGCTGAACTACAAGTACACACAGATTTTTTTCATAGTATTCGCTTGTTCCTCGACGTGTCCAGTGTGAAAACCGCCTAACTAAACAAAGCACCACCGAGAAAAAATCAACACAATCCGTTTAAATCACCATCTCTTCCCTAATTCAATCTTTAATAGAACTTTCGCCGGATATTGGCCCTTTTATCGTCCTTATCGATATCGCATGTTTTATGTTAGCGAAATTGTTTCTCCTGATGGAGGGCGCTACGTGACGACCCAGTCTGCGATGCCGAAATAAACCCATTGATGTCATGAAACTTGTATTATTACTTTATTTTACGTCCATATTATTTTACGGTCTCCGCTTAAGAGGTTTTTGTATCTGACGGTGACTTTGGATTATATTCCCACGGTGGGGAGGTAAGTGACTACCTACGGAATATGTTCTGTTTGCGACGTTTCTGGTGTGTTGTTTCCCGTTTATTGATAGTGACGTGTTTATATTACGGTTATTGTGGCGTGTCCCCATTTGAGTAGCGCTTTGTTATATCAATCGTTTGTTCTGTAAAACTCTTCAATAATTTCATCCTTCTTGTGATCATTGTCCAGTGAAGAAGAAGTTTGTCGTAGATTTAATACACGGATGGGGAAATGTTATTGCTTGTTATCGTTATTACGTTGAGATTGCTTTCGGAAACTACGTCGCATTCGCGTCGTTCATACCACAAAATCTTCTTAAGAACGATTTAAATTTTATCAGTACATCCTAGCTGTCAGGATATAATTGCTATCGCAGGATGGTATTGGGAGTTACTTCATAGTCGGTGACTACAATTACTCGTCACTAGAATGGAGAGAGTGTGGGGATCACTCGACGATAAATACAACCCACTTAATAACGTCTAAAGAAAATAGTCTTGTTAATTTCATGTCTTTTTTTAGTCTCATACAGTATAATACTTATTTAAAATTACGAGGTAAAATTCTAGATTTATTTCTTACTAATATTACCGATTGCACCTGTTCATTAGCTCCCGTTCCCCTCGTTCCCCCGGACACTCACCACCCTCCTTTCTATTTAATTGTACCGTTTCAAAATAATCTTGATAAAACCATATTTCCAAAGTCACAATATAAACACTGCTTTGAGAAAGCTAACTATTGTGAAATTAATAAAGATATTGAACAAATTGCATGGTCCGAGTACCTCAGTGACCTGCCAGCTGAACAAGCAGTGTCTTTATTTTATGAACGAATATACACTATAATAAAACAGCGTGTCCCATATAAAAAAACACACTCCAAGAATTTTCCCTGTTGGTTCTCACCAGCACTAGTCCACATATTTAATGAAAAAAATCGAGCTTGGGTAAAGTGGAAAAAGTATCAAAATCTAATAGACTATGAAGAATTCTCGATATTAAGAAGTCGCTTTAAAACGGAATCTAGCAAATGTTACAGGAAATACCTAGACCGAGTTGAAAATAGTATACGCGACAACATAAAATATTTTTGGAGTTATGTTAGTAACCGGAGCCATTCATCTGAAATACCTAATAATATATCATATAACAACATAACTTCCAATAACCCAATAGAGATTCGTAATATGTTCTCTGAATTTTTTCAATCAGTTTATGAACCTTCCGCAATATCCGACGATTTTCAATTCGACGACTGTGACTTAACTTCTAATATTAACTTACATACTTTACATGTAACGGAAAACGACATCTCGATATTATTATGTCAACTTGATTTAACGAAAGGTCAAGGCCCCGACAATATTCCACCTACATTTCTCAAAAATACCTTTGATACTATAGCTGTACCACTTGCAATTTTATATAATAGATGCCTGAAAGAAGGAGTTTTTCCCTCTGTATGGAAAACTGCAAAAATAGTTCCTGTCCACAAAGGCGGATCTAAGCAAAAAGTCGAGAATTACCGACCTATATCAATTCTATCCACTCTGTCCAAGGTATTCGAGAGGTTAGTGCATACACTGTTATACCCTCATCTACATAGTCAAATAACTTCACATCAACACGGATTCGTACAGCATCGATCAACATCTACAAATCTTCTTGTCTATACTACTTACTTATTTGAAAGCATGGATAATAACAAGCAAGTAGACAGTGTATACACTGATTTCCGGAAGGCCTTCGACAGAGTGGATCACAAAATCTTATTGCAAAAACTTGCTTTCAATGGTATACGGGGAAACCTCTGGCGATGGTTTAAGTCCTACATTATAAATCGCACGCAAAAAGTTGCAATTAGGAACTGCGAATCTTTTCCTTTCACCGTTAGTTCAGGAGTACCACAAGGCTCCATTTTGGGTCCTCTACTATTTACAATCTTTATTAATGATATTAGTAACTGTTTTCACTTTTGTAATATCCTACTTTATGCAGATGACTTAAAAATATACCATACAATAAGTAACGACAATGAATGTAACCAATTTCAACAGGACTTAGACCGCTTCACAAATTACTGTTCTGCTAATAAACTTAAATTAAATTTAGATAAATGTAAACTAATTAAATTTACTAAAAAAAGAAATACACTGAATAACTCCTATTACCTTTGTAATGCTAAACTAGACATAGTTCGGTCGATAAGGGATCTTGGTATAATACTGGATTCTAAGTTACATCTCGACCTTCATGTTAGTTCCATAATTAGTAAAGCATTCAAAATGTACGGCTTTGTCATGCGCTCAAGCACTGAATTTCGTAACCCAAAAACGTATTTACACATGTTTAAATGGTTGATACGCTCTCAATTGGAACACGCCGTGTCGGTTTGGAATCCTTATTATAAAAAGTATTCCGATGCTCTGGAATCTGTACAGAGGAAGTTTCTTAATACTATGCATTATGGATGTTACCATGCTAGATTGTCGTACTCGCAGCTGTTAAACAAATATGGACTATTAGACCTAAGTTCTAGGCGCTCACTACTCGAGGCTATGGTACTGTATGGTATTTGTAATAACCATTTCGACTGTATTGCTCTTAACAACAAGCTAAGTTTTAAGGTCCCTCAACGTAAACAACGCTCAGCGCGCCCACACCGGCTGTTTGTGACAGGCCGCTGCCGCACGAACGCCGGTGCGCGCGCGCCTCTGCACAGACTAGTTGATACATACAACACTCGCTTTAATCATGTAGATATCTTTGGTCACAGTATAAGCAAGTATAAAAAACTTATTATGGTTGCACTTTCTCACAATGAATAAATATGTAAGCACATTTCCAATTCATTCAATTAACTGTCGTAGATCAAGATACCTGTGCGGTTGACCATTATTATATAATTGAATGCATCGGTGATGTGATGCTAATTGTACCTACCTTTAGGTCACTTTGTATTATTGTAAGAACCTAGTGCGATATATGTATTTTGTGTGTGTGCGTGTGTGTGTGTGTGTGTGTGTGCGTGTGTGTGTGTGTGCGTGTGTGTGTGTGTGTGTGTGTGTGTGTGTGTGTGTGTGTGTGTGTGTGTGTATATGTGTGCGTATGTATGTGCATATATATGTTTATACAGTGTGTGCTCTTGTGTAGTGCACACTGGTCGTCGATCGCTAAGAACGATCAAATTGTAATATTAATAAGTGGTGAACGGTGTTGGTCACACATATATTTAAAAACTGTTTTAAAACGCTTATGTATAACGCAATTGTGATGATTGTTTGTTTACCCAAATAAATGAAAAAAAAAAAAAAAAAAAAAATATGAGCCGAGATGTGGCCACTCACCATTCGACTGGTTAACCAATGGTTCTACGCTCAGTGTGTCTCTTAGCGACCAGTCCAGAACGAAGTCATTCGACAGAGTACCTCTATCATCATAAATTCAGTCAATCAGCAACCAGAAGTGGCTGTGGGCTGTCGCAGAACAGATGGCCGCTGAGACAAGAGACAGCAAATCAGTAAACGGCTTGTCTTTTCTTGTTTAATAACCCAACTAGCAAAACTGAACCAAATTTAGCTGTAAATCAGTGACAGACGCAGTTTTATATCCGTGATAGAAACATCTCTATCACTGGGAAGTGGCCCCAGTTTTACAGGTATTTGATGATATATCATGTGTATTTTGGCACCGCACGTCACTACATTGATGTATATCCATGATACTACAATGTTTTATGAATCTCTTTAGCGTTACACCAATAGTCCCTGAATCACTATATCACTAAATTATGATAAGAAAGTAACAGCAATGCTGATATAGAGCTGTTTGTTGTTATATTGTTATTAAGGATTCTTTTATGTCGCATATCGTTAGTGCTAAATTCTGAGTGTTATGTGTAAATAAAGTTGTATGAAAAAAAATGACCTTACAATTAACAGTTTTGTAAGTATAATAAAATAGCAAACTATTTTTGTGTTAGTACCTAAGTAGTGTCAAGTTGCTTTTAGGTACGTGCATAACGGGTAATTTATCATGCGCTCAAAATTTTATTGATGAAATAATAGCATATTATTTGTGTTTTTTTCATGCCCCTATTAAATATTGAATATTTAATTAAATAAAAAATATTTAAAATATCAAATTATTTAAAGTCACCAATATGTATCTAAATTGTGTTCTGGTTACCGATATATCACAAATTTACAGTTTCCCACCGCCATTACCAAACACTTTAGGGTTCCTTAATAAAACTAGTAAAACCCCCTACTGTACCTACCTTTAGGTAATAAATAAAGTATCTTCAATATTGTTCAACTCCTTTGCGTGAAATGAAAGTTGTTTTTTTTGGGTCAATTACTGTTTTTCAAGCAGAAGTAATTTCATAAAACTCAACAGATTTGAATGGCTGTGGAAGAATATGTTTTCATCTTCTCCATTGTCATCAAAATTGACAGTCGCAAACAAGTCATCTTGGTATCCTGAACAAGGTTCTGTTAAGATTTCATTTTTTGTGTCTACGGAACCAACTTCCGAATTCTCGACGCTGGTTTGACTATCATAAAGATCCTATACATGCGGTTACAACAGCTGATATACATTTATTTAGCGTTATATTCGTAACAATAATGTTTATATGTCACTGATGATATAAAAGGTCTTAAAAAGTGTATTTGCAACTGTTTAGTGTTAATGTAGATCTTTAAACAACTTTATGCTGCTGGTGTTAAGGAAACACCATTATATGATACTTTAGACGCATATCAGCTGCGTTATGTTCTTATATATCTCGAGTTAGCTCAATTAGTGCACTGATATATCACCAGCGATATTGCAGCGCATTAAAAGCCACAATAGAGTTACTTAGCTGTATACAGGCACTGTATATATCTGATATGCAACGAAATTGCTCTAAATCACAGTTAGGGATACTGTTGTGCAGCTGTGTTATATGTGCCGTATTAAGAAGTCCAGTAAACGTTTATGTCATCAATTCTTATCACGATATAGCTGTATAAGATTATACAGCTAAATGATGATACAAGTCGCCAATATACAACATAGCAGCTCCGAGTTGCTATTTTATGACTTTTATATCATTATTTAGTGTTAAAACATTTTATTTTATCACTACTTTGCTAGTTGGGAAGGCAAAGTTCCACCATTCGTTTTCTAAATCTTAGTTTTAGGAGCTTGGTAGCTGAACATACATTGACACTAGTTATAATAAAGGAGTTATCGCAAACCAATGACTCGTCAGTAACCGAGACGAGTTACTCCTTTTGGCTTCTGGTACTCGTAAAATCTCGCTAAGCCAATCGGAAGGTGCATATTATAAAATTTTACAACTATAAATCGTGTGCATATTTAGATATATATTTGTATACAATTACAGCACTCAATAAATCATATTCACTTAGTTACGTAGACTCGTACAGCGTTCTCGAAATGTATCAAAATGGCACATTTCCAAGTCAATTCAATTACAATAAAACGGTGCTAATCCAGTAACTTCTCTTTTCACACTCGAATGAATGAGTGAATCCCGTGTGGAATCAGGAAAGTATCAGTGAAACGCCCCGAGTCAGTGATTCAGAAATCTGTTCTCCGTTACCAGACCTCCTTTTTATTCCTTATTTAGGAATATTCACTGAAATCGTCCATTCGAAATGAGGGATTGAGTTTTGCCACCCACTCCTGACATAATCCGGCGCTACGCGCCATTGATGTACATTACATATGAGTATTATGATGATACTCGAAATGAGATATTAAGTAAGTTTGCTCGCTTTGATGCACATCATTAGTTTTGTACGAAATTAACAGTGTCATTGATGTTCCACCTGCGGTAAAATTAAGTATCAAAAACTGGCCAAGTGCGAGTCGGACTCGCGCACCGAGGGTTCCGTATAAACACTTCCCATCTTAACTGGCCGGGTTTTTATTTTATATGTTACGTTCAATGGTCTAGAACGAACTCCTATTCCTTTCTCCTTCGAGACCATAAACGTAAGATTACGCTCGAAACGTCTAATCAATTAAATAAAACTACTTTTTGAACGCGATTGAGTCCCGTTTTGTTATATTAATGTATCAATTTTGATAAAATTTGGTATGTAGATAGCTGACACCCTGAATTATCACAATTTAAAAGATCTGCCGCGTTTTTATTTTGAGTTATGCTGACTTCCAATTTGTGGTTTTAGAAACACAAATAAATGGTAAGGAACACGGCAGACATGACTAGGTCAGTTCTTTTTCAACATGATTGCCCATGGTAAAACAAAATGTACGTACAGTTTATTAAAATAACGGTAAACCGACACACTCAACCCTCTCATTTCTCAACGAAGTTGGAAAACTTGCGCCTGACGGAGAAAGTTAGGTGTGCACTTTTATACAAACCTGTTCACAAATAAAATGGCAGTAACGTTACACTAACTTGATATAAGGTTAATGCATTTCTCTTCTGAGCAGCAACGTTATCGCTGGCAGAATAATCAGCGTGCCGGCGGAAACAAAACACAAACGACTCGGTTCCTTTGCTTTAAACTTCCCGAGTTGCACTGAGTATAATAAGGAATAGTTTGAACTGAAATAAAACGTTATCAGGTAATAACAATATATATCTTTGCCCTCTAAGGCTGTAAAACATGGCCTAGTTATGACCCAAAGAGACAGAATGATTGGAAGCGTTTGAAATGTTCTGTTGGAGGAGGATGGAAAAGATTAGTTGGACAAAAAGAAAAGTAATGTAGAAGTTTGAAATATAGTTAACGAAAAAGATCTTGGAAAGGAAAAATGTAAGGTCATCTCTCGCGTGAAGATAATTACATTAAGACTATAATAGAAGGAAAAATAGAAGGGAAAAGGAAAAGGGGAAGACCTAAAAGGACATAATATTTACAAATCTAGACTCAAAACTAAGAAAATAAATTAACAACTTCGTAACTATAAACTGGTAATTAAGAATGCGTGTACCAATATAATAAATATAACTATAACATAAATGTAATTGATAGTTTTTAAGTATGATTTACGAAAAATATACTTACTGTTGAGTTTGTTTCGGATTACTTCTCAGCAGTCTCCTCTTGGGAAATGCCAGTAGATTCACAAACTGACTTGTAAAAGTGCCCTTGTGGCCTATTCACTGAATAAATTATTATGTCATTTCATAAGTCTTAAGCTCAGTTACGAAAGCAGGTTCCTCGAATTTGAGGAACAGTTTTTTAACGCGCCAATCCAAATTGACAGTAATAATTCCCAACAACACCAAACATCCAACTCACCTTCCAATAAGATTGCCCAATCAATGTAGTTTGACTTGACCTTCGGTCGCGGTCAGAGGCCTCTGGGGAAATTAGAAGGAGACGAGTTAGGTCGCAGGCGCCGGAAAAAACATCGAGAGACAAGACACTGCAGTAAAACATATATACTCGGCTGATTGAACCGCAACATTGCAGAACACGACGAATATTTTAACTTTTCATACATACTTTTGAACTCTAACGGAGGTGAGACGTAGCCAATTTGACTGGTCCACCAATTCAAAGTCGCTCAGCGAACGATGGAAAGAGCTGTGCTCGGTGTGTCTCTTAGGGATCAAATCTAAAACGAAGTAATTACTGTCGAATTCGACAGATAATTAAGTTACCGACATAGCACAGCGAATCAGCCAAATGAAGTGGCAGTGGGCTGTAGTCCATTGAATAAAAAGTTCTAGAGTGCGTGAGTTAGTAACGTAAGATGTTTCTTCGGAAACATGTCAAGAGTCCCTAGGTAATAAACATACTAAAACCCCGGGACACTAGGATGAGCCCCGGAGTGGGGGGAGGGGGGGAAAGGGTCCATTTTTTCTTTTTTCGCTTAATTCTCAAAAACGGTACATGTTAGAGAAAAACTTTCAAGGAAAAGTTGAAAGGCCATAAAATTATCTACAACTTGTACCTAAATATTTTTTTCCTATATCCTACCGTTTCTGAGTTACACGCAGTAAAAAATGATTTTGGCTCAAACAATTTCCCCATACTACATTCCCATGTTTATCACATCAATCGATCAAAAAATATTTCTTTCTTCCAAAAAACTCAAATGTGCAACTTGTGACCGGTACTGATAGATTGCTCTTAATTAGGTCTATAATTGGTAAAGTAAACACATTCCTCCATGGAAGCCTTTAGGAGGAATCGATTGTCAAAATATTATATTAGGGTAGTTTGAGTTACTGAACTTGATCTTTTTATTTGTTCTTCCAATAAAACTCAAAAGTGCAACTTGTGACCGGTACAGATAGATTGCTCATAATTAGGTCTATCATTGATAAAAATACCAGATTCCACCACGGAGGCGTTTACGGGGAATTGAATTTTATTAGGGTAGTTACGATACTTGAACTTTTTATTTTTTTTTCTTCCAAAAAGCTCAAAAGTGCAACTTGTGACCGGTACTGATAGATTGCTCTTAATTAGGTCAATCATTGGTAAAAAAAACACATTCCTCCATGGAAGCCTTTAGGAGGAATTGATTGTCAAAATATTATATTAGGGTAGTTACGCAACTTGACCTTTTTATTTTTTTTCTTCCAAAAAGCTTAAAAGTGCAACTTGTGACCGGTACTGATAGATTGCTCTTAATTAGGTCTATAATTGGTAAAAAAAATACATTCCTCCATGGAAGCCTTTAGGAGGAATCGATTGTCAAAATATTATATAAGGGTAGTTTTCGAATTTTTCACCTTTCATGGGATGTAGCTCGAAAACGGCTGCGAATAGAAAAAAAATATTTAGGTACAACTTGTAGATAATTTTATGGCCTTTCAACTTTTCCTTGAAAGTTTTTCTCTAACATGTACCGTTTTTGAGATTTAAGTGAAAAATGAAAAAATGGACCCTTTCCCCCCCCTCCCCCCACTCCGGGGCTCCTCCTATTGTCCCGGGGTTTTAGTATGTTTATTACCTAGGGACTCTTGACATGTTTCCGAAGAAACATCTTACGTTACTAACTCACGCACTCTAGACCCCCTTGGAGGGACTCATTGAATGGACTACTGGTCATATCTGTCCTAAAGCCGATGACCACTGGGGTAAACAAGTTCTAGAATGGAGACCGCGAATCGGCAAACATAGTGTAAGGCACCTTGTAACAAGATGGAGTGACATTTGTCGGGTTGCGGGTAGTGACTGTACGAGGAAAGCTGAAAATCGAGCTTAGCGGCGTGCCAAGGGAGATGCCTGTGTCCAGCTGCAGTGGTCTTAAATATAGGCTGATGATGATGAACCCTCTAAAAATGTTACTCCATTATTTAGTAATAAGTAACGTTATAAATATTGCAATAATCAGATTTTTGACTCGTCGATTACGTACGTTTTCGCTTCACTTCGTCTGTAGTGAAAACGAACCCTTAGGATGCTGCCTCACGTGGGCATTGACCTGTAATGTAAAAGTTTATTCTATACTTTTGTTAGATAAGAGATGATTGCTCGCTGTGAGGAAGCACCCTTAGAGTATTTGTGTTGAAGAATCGAACTCACCTTAATAGAGTATCCAATCAATGTATTTTGACTTGACCTTCGGACGTGGTCAGCGGTCTCCGGGGAAATTAGAAGGAGACGGGGACGGTCTAGCTAACTGGCAGCCAGATAACTGCAATAAAATATCTACTCAGTTGATTGAAGGCATACCACTTAACCGAAAATTAAAACTTGTCCAATGCCTCATACAGTTCACTGTACAGATTACTTCATGTAGTGACGGGATCTCAGGCAAATAGCATTAGAAACGTTGCATTTCATTTAACATTCTACGCCATATCGATTTTTACAAAACTTCAAGGACCCACTTGAATCGTAATCTTTAAAGCAAATTCTTATCGAATATCCCATAAAAGTTTGCAAAGGCATTGTATAACTTAGCATTCAAACTCACAGAAGCGATGAACTAAAAGTACCTATCCAAGGAAAACGTCTTAACAGCAGATACAATTCATAGATATTACTGGTTTTTACATCCAAAAGGAGAATGTTAGTATTCGTGATTCTTTGAATAAACAAATTCAGTGATTCGCTTTGGGTTGTCGTGTTTAATATCGTGAAGCAAAAATAAATATGAATTTCCATGGGCTTCGTGGGTCACGCACATTCGGCCAGTCCTTTTATTACTTAAAGAATTCTTGTGCTTTTATGTCAACTGTACTTTCGTGTGGCAGGGACCTTTGTTTGGAATACAGGAATAATGGCTGACTAGGCATTATTTCAGACTTGCTTCTCGCACGAAATGCGGTGTCGTAATACTGCTACTCTGTGAGTTGTAAACCTCGCGAATATTCTGTGAAATTGCTGAAATATTTTTTTTAAGGTATCAAACTAACTTATATATTACTTATAATTGTAATAGTGTTAAGTATAGTTCACGAAAAATGACTTACTGTTGAGTTTCTTTCGACTTTCTTCTCAAAAGCGATATCCTCTTGTGAAATGCCGGTAGATTCAGATTCAGACGTGTAAAAGTGCCCTTATGGTCTATTTACGGAATGAACATTTTGATTTTGTTTTTTGATTATATCTATTAAGTCATTTTAAAACTGAAACTTAAAAATCTATTACAATTATTATCAAATCGACAAGAGATGGATATGAAATTATCGAACTAACTCGCAAAATTCTACAAGAATCTGTTGAGAAATGCGACGATATAGAACACCCGGACATGCGAAAGCATGTTCCCCATCAGAGATCATTCTCTCGCTCGGTAAAAAATTGTTTTATTCATTGAGAATAATTATGAACTGGCAATGATGACCGCGTTTGACGTGCAACACAGAAACGGCAAAGCTAATCTTACTTTTTGATGAACGACGAGGGTGAAGAACGCTTTATAATTTATTTATCGGGTGATAAATGCTACAATCCTAGATCTGCTGATGGCACTACAGAAGATTAATTCGGATTTTGAGACATATTTTTCAGCAATTAACGTGTTCCAAAACAAGGTCCGAAATGTGCCATTAGTACCCATAAGTAGGTAGACCATTCGTCATAATTACCCTGGTTAATTTGCTAAAAAACCCCTCGGGGAAGCATTATCTGCTTTTCGAACTGTAACGAAAGACATATGATCATTTGGGAACCTTCATCCATTGAGATAAAGTCTACAAATGGTACAGTATTGTCTTCGCCTGTACATAAACTTTAATTAACTAGAATACCTCAGAGAGCCGCAGTATTTTAATAACGCGATTTAAATATTTCGGACGTAAAATAAATTAGGTTTTTTTTTATGAAACAATAAAAACGGACTTTTTATGATTCTGGTATCTAATGAAATATGCAGGCCAGGAAACAAAATCGTTGTACTGGTATGAAAATGTGGTGTTCAGAGTTTGGTCGATTAAGATGGGTTCACGTCACGTCTTCATCAGTTGTAGGAGGACTATAGTGCCACCAACTTATGTGTGAAATGGCGAAATCAGAAACTACGACAGTCATGCTGCAATTTCATACGATTGTCTCTGCCTTTGCTCCTTATCCGTCCAAAAATGCTGATGGTTTGAGACATTTTTCTCTATGATCAAACATGTTTCTTAACATATTATTAATGTTACTACTTAGAACGTAGCTATTGCGATTTATTGGTATAAGTTTGAAACCTACAATTTGAATCTTTGATGGTTTTAGATTTTTTCTCTATGATCAAACATGTTTCTTAACATATTATCAATGTTATTACTTAGAACAGGGCTATTGCGATTTATTAGTGTATATTTGAAACCTACAATTTGAATTTTTATTTCAAAAACAACTCGGAATTGACAAAATTCAAGCAGAAAACTGGATTTTCAACTTTTTTTTGCACGCAATGAAAGTATAAAATAACTAAGTTACTTTCTAAAACTCAGAGAAAAGGATTATTTGCTTAAAAAAGTTGGTTGAAATTATCAATATATTTGTAATTATGAAAAAAAAATAGGAATAAGGACTTTTAAGTGTTCTGGTGTGAGAAGCTTGTGGTGAAACCCTTAAGTTCCCAGAAAAGTTGGTCTCACTGTAGACGTCGGTTGGTCACGTCACCACGTGTCAGGACCGATTACTTGACATTTCAAATTCCAATTGATTGTAGTATAAACTACAAAAAACCACGATCATGGTGGCCATGGGTATCAAACTCAGCATATGCTGGTCGTAGGTATGACCAGCGCTCATTTTCAGCCCTTTCACACATACACAATATCTTTGCCCCTAGAATACTGTTATTACAATACCTACCCGAAGGTTTTCGGTGCGTTAATGATATTTCGACTACTGTTGGTATGGTTATCACTGTTCTTATGTGTCTGTTAATTCTATTTACACATAGGTATATTAGTTAGCGATGCAATTGTAATTATGGCGCATATATCGATTTTTGCTCATAGAGCGGCAACTTGTCTTTCAAGGTAAAATAGTCTCCTACATTCTATTGGTGATATTTCGGTCATTCGAAACACTGAGTTTAGTCCCCGTCTTCTAGCTCAAACAATTTCGCTCCCTATTTCGAAATGGTTCGTATTGGAACCAAAAATCCCCTTCGCTCAGCTTTTAGAAACAAAAAAAGAACCCCTCTGTCACCTAGCATCCATAATTCACGTCCAAACTCCAAAAGGACGGCGAAGCATTTATTTGTCAGCAAAATTGTGCCTCCATTACCAGTAACCGAAAGCACGCAATGAGGAATTTTTCCAGATCTTAAACACTGCCATTTCTAATTGAAAACATCTGAAATTGTATGAATTTCCCAATGACATACGTCGTTTGGGAGTTACCCTGGGAAATAAGAAACCCACACTGATTTAGGATCTTTTGGATTCAAGCTATGGAAGAGGGTGCCAGTGTTATATTTAATTCGATGTGGATAAAACCGTCATGCTTTGCCTTCTATTTAAGTGAAATACGAGCGTTAAAGTGGCTTTACTTGTAGGAATCATTAATTATTTTAATAGAAAAAACAGCATTACTATTTATTGTTGTATATTATGTATGAAACCTACATAGGATTAAAGTATTTGAATTTCAATGAAGAACAGTATGTAGTTTTCCTCTGTGTATTGTCTACTCGCACTTTTATTGAGAGCACTGTGTCCTTTTCGCATTTCCAACTATAATTGAAGTTGAGGTAATCGTTTAGTCGTGATTCTGTAGTGTTAACAGGAACTTATATTATGTATTAATGTGATTTTGTAATGTTGCTCACATTACTAGTCTTGCAGGTAAAATTTGATTAGGACGAAGTAATTTGACACATTTAAATAAATATTAGACGTTCTCACACAAATGTCTCTATACATGTCATCATCATCATCATCTCAGCCATAGGACGTCCACTGCTGAAGATAGGCCTCCCCTTTGGACTTCCATATATACCGGTTGGAAGCGACCTGCATCCAGCGCCTTCCGGCGACCTTTATAAGGTCATCTGTCCATCTTATAGGTGGACGTCCTACGCTGCGCTTGCTGGTCCGAGGTCTCCACTCGAGCACTTTTCGGCCCCATCGGCCATCTGCTCTGCGTGCTATGTGGCCTGCCCATTGCCACTTCAACTTGCTAATCCGGTGAGCTGTATCGGTCACTTTAGTTCGTCTACGGATTTCCTCATTTCTGATTCGATCACGTAGAGACACTCCGAGCATAGACCTCTCCATTGCTCGTTGAGCGACTTTGAGCTTTGAGATAAGGCCGATAGTGAAAGACCACGTTTCGGTGCCGTAAGTCATCACTGGTAACACACATTGGTTGAAGACTTTCGTCTTGAGGCACTGAGGTATGTCGGACGAAAAGACATACATGTCTATACATGTACGATTGTACGTCTTAGAATTAAGTCGTCCTTAGAACTAAGTAATTCGTCCGTGTGCGCATCTGTCACAACGTCAATATCACGAAATGTCTCTATGATTAGTTCGTACACAAGCACACATAAAACCATATTATTATTTATTTATTAATTTACTTCATTATTTATTTATTTCATAATTCGTTTATTTATTCAATAATAAATTCATTCACTCGTTCATTAATTTAACCATTAATTACTTCATTCATTTATTTATTCATTCATTCATTTGTTTATTTATTTTATAAAACCATTTACATAGAATTACTATTTGCGTTGGTTTTACTGTAATGTCATCCAGTAAAAACCAATGCGTCACGAAACTTAATCTACCAAATAAAGACTATAATTTCACGATAATGATTAACAAACAAATTTTATTGGAACAGTTGAGCATCCATCGCCTCACAGAATCTCAAGCATTCAGTACGCACAGCCGACCGCCATGAAAACAGCAACGCAAATAATATGATATTTCATTTCTGCGATGCCGTGTATCGAAATACTTTTAGAAAGTGATTGGAATGTAACAATGAAATAGTTTCTTTATTGTTGCGGCAGGTACCTCTCCAGGGAAATTAACGGTAGATTGCAACGTCAAAGAGTCGATCACATATTGTACTCTATCTTCAAGCACCTCGGAGGGTCGCACGTATTATATTACAATTTCTCTATTAAATTTTTGGGAACAAATGTAATTTCAACCGATATGAGTTCTTTTCATCCGTAGATAGATATCTAAATAAAGACATATAGGAAGTGGTAGTAGCTAAATTGTAGTTCTAGTGAGTTTTTTTTTTATAATGATGATCATTTGACGACGCGGTTGGCGCACAATACGTCTAACGGACTGTCCGGCCCATATATAGTAGGGAATAGCCTATCATGAAGACATAAACTTAATTTCTTGATACCATATGGGCCAGACGGTCCGTTGGACTTATTTACGGTACTCTATGAAACGGCCAAGCCATACTTTTGAAACCAAGGTGTAGGGTTAGCAAACTCAGGGCTAAGGGGCTTGAAGCCAGTTGATGCCATACTTTTAAAACCAAGGTGGTAGGGTTAGTAAAGTCAGGGCTTAGGGGCTTGGCTTTTCCTGGGATCTGATAACTTTTTTACAGCGAAATAAAGCGTTCTGAGCATGTGAGTCTTGGCCGCCAATTTTACATGAAATGTTTTTGGTGGGATCTCATTTCTTTTTGTAAGGTGCCCTAGATTTTTATTTTTTTTTGGGTTGTAGCGTTTCTTGAGCGTCAACTGAAGTAATAATAATTGTGTATTACTGGTAACGAATACCATGCTTAGCATAAATTAGTTGCATATGTGCTGTATAAGCACTTATGCAGCTTGTGTGCTGCTTGCGTAGTGCTGCAGCAGCTGCCTGCGGAGCCGGCAGTCCTGGGATCTAATCCCGGCAAGGTAAAAAAATTGTGTGATGAACTCGAATATTTGATCCTGGGTCACGGATGGTTCACTCTCCACTTTAGTATTTTGTAATATCTCTTTTTCCCCGTTTAGTGTAAAATGTGCGTCTAAAATAAATATACTGCTTCCTTTGAAGAGAGTACCTAGGTTATAGTCTAAAACATCTGCGACGACCAAACACGGGCGTAACTCCACGTAACAAAATTCAGCTCCAATTTTGTAAGAGACAACCTTTTAAAACTTTTTCTGCAAACTCGTTGTGAACACATAACGATATCAAGCGAAGTGCGAAGTAAAATAGTGTTGTTCTTGCAATTACCTGGCGTGAGCTAATTTTGTTTCCCTGTTCATTAAAGCCACCTAGAAAGTTTGCCAACAGTTTAGTGAGAAGTTAACTGCACTGCGAGCCATATCGCTTCATTTGTGTAGGTACGTGCGCTAACGCTGTAATACCAAGTTCCATCTTGCGCAATATATTAATGTACTAGAAGGTGCCGAACTACCAACTTCATCTACAGGAAATGTTAAAGTTGTAACCCTCTTTTTAACACCTTTTTTACCTTTACTTATAACTAAGTAGGTTTAGGTAACGATGATGGAATGCTAAACGTTGTTGTTTTCCACGTACGGACTAATGGACAGAAGCAAAAGGTAAATGTAATGCGAACACACATTCAAACAAACTGATAAACAGAGACAGACTTTTTATCATGATATGATGACCTCCACCTTAAAATAACGTCTTTGCAATTGGTGTGTTGTGTTCTGGCCAGTTGGCCAGATTTACACACGCTAACAAAATTGTTAACCGCTAGACCGGCAATCCAGAGGTATCGGGTTCGAATTCCGGTCTCTTCCATCAGGTAACTCATTTAAATTTTTCTTTAAGCTTTGATCTTTGTATCAATGGTTTAAACTTGCTAACGCAGATAAATTCAGAACTACATACAGACCAACAATTTTTACTTCTTCAACTTGTCATGAACGTTTAGCGCGCCTTATAAAACCCCCATAAGTTGACATTTAACCCTACCTAAGAACCCCAAGAAGCAATAAAGATATCCAGCAAGTTTTAACCAGTTACAAACCCTCGCCACAATACATCTTGGGTAATAAAGGGATCCCCCGCGGGATGGCCTGGTCACACGCGGTCATAACCCAATTACTGCCTGCCGCATTTTTATGGACCATCCACACTGGTAACATCCTTTGGCATGGTTGTCAGTTGCATCGTATTGCCGCTATAAACTCGTAAAGTAACAGTGCTCTTGAGTTTTGTTTGGGGATGTAGCTAAAAGCTACGTATATTTTTTCTGTAGGTAAGTCGTGAAGGAAGTAGTAGTAAGTGTGAAGTGATGCGCCAAAGCGCTAAGAATTCATGGCTTCTTAAAATTGATGTAAAAGAACTTTATAGTAAGTTGAAAATATTACTGGGTGGGTGCGAACCCGTTTTAAAGGTTGTAGAATGGAGATACTATCTGATAGTGTCGAACATACAGCGTGAAGTGGCCTCCCATCCCCCATAAGATGGACCATTATCATAGGCCGCTTCGTCTGTGACAGACGAGGTTATACATTTCTGCAGACAAGTTCTTTGGTGATTGTGTAGCGTGATGTGAGAACGGCAAGGTCACCCGCACTTCTTCAAGTGCCGATTTTCTACGCATCCTTATACCAGCTAAAGTTTCGAATCAGGCTTGGGAAACCTTTGCTGGAGATACAGACGGATGGGTGCGAACGCGTTTTCGATGCGTTGATCAAGGCTTCTGATGAAGATGGGCTACAATCTGGTTTGAATAGGCTGGAAGTCTTTTGGTGAACTAAGTATTCAACCTTTGAGTGTACTATTTAGTGGTGTAATTGTAATACATATAATTATGAGCTGCGTTGAGTCGCAATGACGGATCGGCACTAATGACGTGAGTAAACCCGTTTTATATATAATTTAATCATTTGAGCCTTAATGGGGTTTTATATGTAAAATTTGGTCGGTGTGGCATGAGATATTCATGAAACTACAAACAACGAATATTCGTCAAAAAAGCGTCATCGTTATATCAACCGATCGACGTCCAGTGCTGAACAAAGGTCTCGTTCAAAGTTCTCCTTATCGATCGGTCGTGTGCCGCCCTCATCCAATTTCTTCCTGCGATCTTAACCAGGCCGTCGGTCTACCTTGTTGGGGGCCTCCCACACTACGTCTTACTACGTCTTCCCCTACGCGGTCGTCACTCAAGAAGAGCCCCAACGGCCATCGATTCTACGAACAATGTGCCCCGCCCACTGTCACTTAAGTTTGGCAACTGTCTGAGCTATAATTATCTACAACCTTGGTTCTCCTGCGTATTTCATCATTTTAGAATCGATCACGCAAGGAAACTCCGAGCATAGCTCGCTCCATTGCCCTTTGATTGACTTTTAACCTTCTTATGAGACCCATTGTGCAAAAAAAGCTTTAATACACAATCATATATTTGCAACAAAACAACAAAACAGATATCCATCGTCTGTATTCACGTAACTACTTAGTAGTTTATTACTTACATTTTATGCACTTAGCCAACAAAGCGCGCTCTTGTATTTTTTATCGATTTCTCATGTTGCGTTAAAAGGGCTCATTTGGTTTTATTGTATGAAATGGATGGAAGTATAATTTGCATGAGCCCGTGGTCACGCACGGGGGTTGCCTTTTTATTGTTCGGGCCTTACGCCTTGGGCGCTGTCTTGGCTAAAACGGCATAAGTCCACGGACTTTCCCGTCAGTTACGTCGTTTTTACAGAAACGTTCCTTTAATGTAGTGGGTGGCAACCCACCTGGACAGACTGCTTATAAAGGCTGACAAAAGTACTTTAGTGGAACGAGTGAGCAATTGTTTAAAATATACTGACCGGTGTTTGGGTCTTTGATGTGTTCAGTTTTATTTTTTGAACTGTATTCATATTCATACTGTGTTGTGGTTAAGAGGGCGCCGAGCGTTAGCGACTAAACCATCGAGCACGGGGAATGCGTATTTAGATCGGCGCGCGGCCGCCATAGTAAAAATGTATGGAGAATTAAAAGCACTTTTTGATAAATCTGGACCTTTAATACCTAACAATAATTGAAATATTTGATGCGGACAAGTTGTCATGTAAACATTCATCTTTTTTTTTAACTGAAAATCAGAATATATTTCCATTGTTAAAGTATAAAAAAACACTTAACGCCTGCTTACAATTTTTCAATTTTCGTCCAACTTTACTTAGTTCTCTAGGGTAAAATATTAATAATATTACAATTTTTCCACGGAGAAGTTGTTAACACATTCTTCGAAGTGCTAAATATATAGTTTAAAAATGGATTAAACAACTAGTGTTGACGTTATCTACTTAACGGCAGCTGCCTATTTTTTCACATTTCGCTCGGCGCAGTCTTAAGCTTTGTGTTTTAGAATAAATTTGTGTACCTATGTGTAGATCACGGAAATTATAAGAAAATAGCATCTAATTTTTTTATGTTAACTTTTGTGTAGGTATAAAATATTATTAGACGTATTAATAAGTAGAGTATTTTTATTACCTAATTGCGTAAAATGATATATAATATAACTCGTGTGCACGTGAGTACCTAATCGCATAGTAAATGTACATATTTACTAGGCATTATTCGGGTTACAAAATGAATCATCAAAAAAATTCAGCGTAATGGCAAAGGGATAGTCGTTTCAGTAATTAGATATTGCATTTCTAGGTTACAAAAAACAATATGTTTTAAAATATGTTTCATAATTGTGACACTTTAAATAACTGGATTGACCATTAATAGCTGCAAGGTAATTTTTTAATAGGGATCAAACATATTACTTTAAAATATCTATGGGCCAATGTTAAGCGGAAGGGCCCAAGGTATCCTGATTTACGTGTATTTCTATACTACGTATTATAAAATTCTAGTTTTGTATTGAAAATCTGTTTGTTATGGAGAGGAATCATGATTTCAGGAAAAACCTAAATAGCCTGATGCAGAATCGTCTTTTGTTTTGTATGGGAGCGCGGTGCCATGCCGATCTGGCGCCATCTGTTGGTCATAATTTCCATTGTCCTCTTATAACGCCGATCAGCTGGATACATTTTAACCCATTTCGGCACAGGACATCCAAAGATGATCAATAGTTTAATATTACTTTTTATCCATTTACGGTAAATAAAATCTGGGGGCACGGTAGTGCCCCCGCCAAGACGAACAAAAAAGAAGGGGGCACTACCTACCTTTTCTCGAACCGTTTCGTCTCATATTCAAACCCTCATAGTTTCGTCCCAGTTAACACTAGAGCGCCCAAATTCTCAGGTTAAGATGCAGTTAGCAAACATATAAAATGTACAAAATTTAATTGATCTAGCTTTTATACTTTAGGTTTTATAGGTACCTAAAATACGCCGATTTTGCCACTCACTCACTGACGTATCAAAACCTCTGGGGTACTTCCCGATGACCTAGAAAGCTGAAATTTGGTATGTAAGCTAGTATTAGTACACAAACAACAAAATAATTCTAAAACTTGAAACTTTTACCCCCCAACCCCTTAAACTAGGGGATGGAAGTTTGTATGAAACTTCCGCAAATTTTGATACTAGAGGTCTGAAAATTGAAACCTATAGGGACTCATTGTTATAAATCAAATACATATTGTAGGACTTTTAAAAAATCACCCCCACCCTTTAAATAAGGGGATGGAAGTTTGTATGGGTTTCCCATAATAGGGGATAAAAGTGTATATATATATATGGGGCTAAACTTAAGTATTTCTTAAATACACAATTGTCTACTTCAGTTGACGCTCAAGAAACCCTAAAGCCCAAAAAAATTAAAAAAACTAAAGCAGCTTACAAAAAGAAATGAGATCCCACCAAAAACATTTCATGTAAAATTGACGGCCAAGACTCACATTCTCATAACGCTTTCGCTGTAAAAAAGTTATCAGATCCCAGGAAAAGCCAAGCCCCTAAGCCCCGACTTTACTAACCCCACCACCTTGGTTTAAAAAGTATGGCATCAACTGGCTTCAAGCCCCTAAACCCGGAGTTTACTAACCCTACACCTTTGTTTCAAAAGTATGGCTTGGCCGTTTCATAGACTACCGTAAATAAGTCTAGCGGACTGTCCGGCCTATATCGTAAGGAATTAAGTTTATAAGTATATATTATCAAAGACATAAACTTAGTTTCTTGATACCATATGGGCCAGACGGTCCGTTGGACTTATTTACGGTACTCTATGAAACGGCCAAGCCATACTTTTGAAACAAAGGTGTAGGGTTAGTAAACTCCGGGTTTAGGGGCTTGAAGCCAGTTGATGCCATACTTTTTAAACCAAGGTGGTGGGGTTAGTAAAGTCGGGGCTTAGGGGCTTGGCTTTTCCTGGGATCTGATAACTTTTTTACAGCGAAAGCGTTATGAGAATGTGAGTCTTGGCCGTCAATTTTACATGAAATGTTTTTGGTGGGATATAATATATAGGTATACCTACGCGGTCGAAGTTACCTAGTATTCTAATAAATGTACAAAAATATTCATCTGCTTCAATCACAGCAGCCATAAAAACAAAACAGAGCATTCAAATCTTAAACAATTCTAAAAACGCCTTCGAAGCTGGAATCACCCTCAAAGGGAAAATGGAACTGATTTAACGATTCCCGGCCCAAAGCCGGCCTAAGCTGATTACTCTGTTCGCTGACCTTTTGACGCGCGCCTAACAACGCGCTTTAACATGAAACAAGTCGCAAAAAAACAAGTCGTGTCACACTCCTGCACGTAGAGTTCCGTACCATCAACCTAGGTTTACATAATCACACATTCTTATCTCAAAATAACAGGATCCTGAAAAACACCAAAATCAACAAATAAAAAATGTGTATTTTTAGTCTAGTTATGTTTTTTATTATATTTGGAACATCCAAAAAGGGCACCCTGGTCACGGCACCAAACTGTAACGCTCAACGCATGCATCTGCTTAGTTGATACTGGATGAAACACACCCAGCAAGTATAAACCCCTTTCGGCGCCTGTCTCGGTATTCGAGATCAAAAATGTTACTCAAAAATGTCTATGGGTCAATTGGCTGTATTTATATTCCAATAAATCTACAAAAATATTCATCCGCCTCAATCACAGCAGCCATAAAAACAAAACAGAGCATTCAAATCTTAAACAATTCTAAAAACGCCTTCGAAGCAAGAATCACCCTCAAAGGGAAAATGGAACTGATTTAACGATTCCCGGCCCAAAGCCGGCCTAAGCTGATTACTCTGTTCACTGACCTTTTGACGCGCGCCCAACAACGCGCTTTAACATGAAACAAGTCGCGAAAAAACAAGTCGAGTCACACTCCTGCACGTAGAGTTCCGTACCATCAACCTAGGTTTACATAATCACACATTCTTATCTCAAAATAACAGGATCCCGAAAAACACCAAAATCAACAAAGAAAAATATGTATTTTTAGTCTAGTTATGTTTTTTATATTTAGAACATCCAAAAAGGGCACCCTGGTCACGGCGCCAAACTGTAACGCTCCACGCATGCATCTGTTTTGTTGATACTGGATGAAACACACACCCAGCAAGTATGAATCCCTTTTGGCGCCCGCCTGTATCGGAACTCGAGATCCAAAATAGTTACTTTAAAATTTCTATGGGTCAATGTTAAACAAAAGGGCCCAAGTTACCCTGATTGGCTGTATTTATTCCAATAAATCGACAAAATATTCATTTGCCTCAATCACAGCAGCCATAGAAACAAAACAGAGCATTCAAATCTTAAACAATTTTAAAAAAACCTTCGAAGCTAGAATCACCCTCAAAGGGAAAATGGAACTGATTTAACGATTCCCGGCCCAAAGCCGGCCTAAGCTGATTACTCTGTTCACTGACCTTTTGACGCGCGCCCAACAACACGCTTTAACACGAAACAACCCGCGACAAAACAAGTCGAGTCACACTCCCGCACGGAGGGTTCCGTACCACTAACTGACTGGTATCATATTCACACATTCTTATGTTAAGATAACATGATCCTGAAAAATACCAAAACAACAAATAAGTATGAAGTTAGTTTATAGTTTATGATATTATTTTTTCGTTTTGTAAATATGTTAAAAGTCTTTTTCACTAGGGTTGGGTGGAAAAAAGAAGGGAAGGCCTTTGCCCAGCAGTAAGCACTAAAACAGACACTTAGAAAAACACATTTGTTATGGCGACCTTAATAATACATCTCTATCAGCCACAGACGTCCAGTACCCTAACGAGGTCATCTGTCCATCTAGTCAGGGGCCGACCCACGCTGCGCTTTCCTACATGCGGCCGCCACTCGAGGACTTTGCTGCCCCAACGGGCATCCGTTCTCCGGACTACATGGCCTGAACATTGCTACTTCAACCGTGCAATCCTGTGGGCTACAACGGTAACTTTGGCTCTTCTCTGAATATCCTCGGTTCTGATTCTATTACTCAGAGAAACTCCGAGCATAGCCCTTTCCGGGCATATCCCTTTCCATAATACATACTCGTACTTTATGAAAATTTAAATCTATTAAACCGTTAGAGAGATAAACAAATCTTTGGTCCTTATTTTTTGCTACAAATTATGCGAACATTTCAATTTAGTTATCTAGTTTCAAAGTTCCAAATAAGATATAGCCTAGCGGATACTTAGTAATAGGGTTTGCCCTTTGAGTACGGAACCCTAGCAATGATCTTTTACTGTACATTTAGCCGAATTGTTAATTACCTGTTCGGAGTTTAGAAATTCCAAAATTAAAGGAACAATTTAATTATGGAATAGAATTTCTAAGGAAGTTTTGCGTGGGGTATTTGTTGAGGTCTAAGTTTATTATTTCCAAGGTAAGTAAGTTTATTATTTAATATTTGGAAAATTTGACTTCTTTTCAATTTTAGGCGTGGGACGAGAGCTTATAATCATTTTAATTTAATAATAAAACCTTTCATTTTTAAGGTTCCTTAGCTCAATTGGTAAAAACGGAACCTAGTCCACCTGTGTCAAGATCTTTTTCTCTGAAAGACGTTAATCGTATCAAGCTGAAATTAATAATTATGAAATACTCAAGTCTGCTACCTTGAAGCCGTGGAAAAAACAAACTTCTTAGTCAAATCAAAAGATACAAGCGTTCATGCTGCATTTCTTGACACTTGCGAGGGAATCAAAATCTATAAGGTACTTTCCGTTGACCTAGATACCTGAAAATTGGCGAAAAGCAACATTATGTACCTACTTAAAACAAGTAAATAATAATGTATCATACCATGAAAGTGTAGTTACATTACAATAAATATATCTATCTGTGATTACAAACTAATTTGCAGTTGGTAAACTAACCTCGATCTATGTCGATGTATTTACATAATAGTTTATTGACGACAAAGTCGATTGCAATAATAGTAAAATTTTCCTTAACAAGCTTGTTCCCTGCACACCACACACATGTGCGTTATCGTAACAAAATAAATGCGAAACCCCAGAAACAAAACGCATTTAACACCATAGTAATTGTATAACCTTTAATCCTTTTTGCCACTAGCGTTCCCGTAATATATAGCTCGCTCCCCTCGAATATTTTAAAATTTCCCAATCTCGCCCGCGAAGCATTCCATGAATCACGCTTACCCAAATAGCATTATTGTGAGCCATTTTCATTTGACAGCGAGTGTAATAACAGCAAAATGTATAGTTTCCTGGGCGTGAAGCAGCCTCGCATGTCAGAAGCTATAATCAAATTCAAGTACTTTCCAGTACCCATTAAGGTGACCTATGCAAATGAGTTACTTGCGCGCAAAAAGGTGGATGTGGGTGCTGGCGATTAAGTTTGCTTAAAGAACCTTTTTACGTCCTTTTTTAGGGTTCCGTACCCAAAGGGTAAAAAACGGAACCCTATTACTAAGACTCCGCTGTTCGTCTGTCTGTCTGTCCGTCTGTCACCAGGCTGTATATTGTGAACCGTGATAGACAGTTGAAATTTTTACAAATGACGTATTTCTGTACAAATACTAAAATAGTATATTACTGCCGAGGCCGGAAAAAGTCAGTTCGTGGATGAGAATGATTTTGAAGGACGAGGCGTAGCCGAGTCCTTCAATAATACGAATCTGCGAACTGACATTCCCGCCGAGGCTTGTATAGTGCTTTTCTCCAAATATGCTTGGAAATAATCACCAATCTACATTTATTTTAATGTATCAGTACCATGAAGTTCATTTGGTACTTATTTTTTTTAGGAATAGGAATTAAATTTCGGGTCCGAATCATATGTTTGATTTAAAACAAAATATATGAATAAGAATTAAATATATATGAAAACACAATAACAAAAAATATGCACATAGGTAATTATAAATTTTAGTTAAATGAACAACTTCTAAACACACTGTTTTTTTTTAGAAACCATACCATATTTATCATTCGGAGAAGATCATAAGTTCAAAATAACTTTTATATTGATTTGGACACAATCATTTCTGTTTTATTTTTTATTTCTTTACGTTTGGTACACTTATTAATTTTCAAATCACTCATTAAATATCATCATATTATTAAAATTAAAACTGTCGTGAGAAATCTCTAATAAATAACTAAGAATCATGAAAATAAATTAACCGCATATAAGATTATTATTCAAATTGTTTGTCCGTTATTCGAAATTTGTCGACATTTCAAATTACATTGACAGTAGCAGAGCAAAAAAAAATTCAGTGCAAGAACTAAACGCAGAGAACAATTAAAAAGTTTATAATAGTTTTTATTTTTTAAATTTAGTGGACAATTGGCTGTATGGTGAATTATCAAAGTCTTTGAAAAAATTAAAAGTAAAAATGCAGTAACCGGCCAAATTAAGATTACCCTCATTTGTATGAGACGTTATAAACGGAAGGTGTGTTTTTTACTTAATCGTCTTATTTAAATAATATTGATTTCCCGGCTAAGGCCAATAATATATATTTTTTTTAATTTTCATTAACGCCTTCTAAATATAACGAACGATTTCGCGGTCCAGTTTTACTACATTAATGGCAACATTTCCAAGCAAGTTGGAGAAAACATACTTAATAAAAATTAGTGGGACTGCCATACAACAAACGTGATCGGTTGCGTTAACTTTGCACCTTATTTGTATGCGGCGCCATACATACCAGGTGCAAACTTAACCTAACCCGGCCAGTTAAGATGGGAAGTGTTTGTACGGAACCCTCGGTGCGCGAGTCCGACTCGCACTTGGCTGGTTTATTCTCGTATTCTCAACAGGCTCTTACTACGTATCAGTTACAGTCACTACTTATTTTTTTTTATGTCTTACCTATACTTATTTCGCCGAACAACTAATGCCGAATAAGTTTCGCATTTGATTCCGCCGAAGGTTCATCTTGCCGAATCATCATTTTGTCCGAATTTTACTGCGCATTAAATATTGTATTACCCGTTTTTTAATTTGATGCAAATGAGAACTCTTACAATAATGAACTACTGCCAGACAAGTAGGTTAGGTAAGGTTAGAACTGCGACCCCGAAAAGAGGGTGCCTGCCCAAGTAGCATGCAAGCGCATATTCAGCCCTTATACGGCTAATTTAAGCTGAATAAAGCTGTATCAGCGCTGGCAGAAAAGTAATAAGATTTCGGTATTATGCGATCATTCAATGAAAAGAGGATTTGGCGTAATGAAGTTGTGCCTATAGTGATATGCGATAAAGAATTATGATAAAAAATATAGGCATATACAAACGGGAACCGCCACGCTAAAATGTCTGCGCAACGCAGGCACTATGGTGCGTGGCACTGCCTTCCATTTTTCGCACAAATTCACCGCACGTTCATCAAAACTCGCATTATCACAACACAAATCTTATTTACATACGTACATTCTTGGAGGGGTTACATGAGTTGATACGGAAAATACCAAAATTGCTTTACCCAAACGAGAAATTCCATTTATCCGTCTTTCTTTGGAATTAGTCGAAAATTCAAAACATCAAGCGCAATTTAGAACACTGTTTTTTTGTATGTTGTGTGGTTCCGCCATTAAGGAAATATGAAGCTGTGTTTTGTGAGCAAATAAAAGTTGTACAATCTGTGAGCAAACTGCAACCGGCAAAAACTCAAAAATTTAGGGACTTATTCAATGTTTTCGGAACGACACCAAAATTACTTTATTACTGTATTGAATTTAAGAAGCTTCACTCACTCATCACAGATTTTTAGAGAAATATTAGGCTGATTATTTTTAACACATTTATGCAGACAAAACAAACAGTTTTTCATTTTATCAATACCTAACGGACTGTCTGGTAATTATTATATACCAATTTTTTTATACATTCGTGAATGTTGTCTCAATCTGAAAAATTTCTCAGGTATAACCTGCAAAAATGGCTTTAGAATCTGTCAATGGATTACGCACACTTAAAACCTCGAATAAAAGCATTCAGGGCTATAAGTTCCCTCGTATAAAACTTGCATAGTAAACGTATATTCAGAATTTTGCCTCGTTAGAATCAAATGTGCGGTCACAGTTAGAGTGCGGGGCGAATTCATTATCGCGGTCGGCCAGTCGTTAGCGGTTTACGAGCCTGTTCACAAACTCACTCAAATAATGCCCCCCAAGGTGCTTTGACGCGCTTTAAAACACAACCAAGCAACATCTAAAACGTCATAAGTCTATTAGAATAGGATCAGAATTGACTCATTTTAAACTAGCTGGAACAGCTATGAATGCCAACTGATATGAAATACTTCTGAAATTTCGCTATTGCGTGAATGGCAAGCAATATTCACATGAGCTGGAATGCTAAGTCAAACAAAACGTAACTCAGTTCAAACTTTATCCTTTCTCGTGACAGAATAATCGACGGGCCGGAATGAAAAGTTTTGAGGGATAGACGTATGTAAAGGTCGACAGGCTATTCAAACTCAGCTGAATATTCGCGTTTGGCGACATACAAACACTACGTATAAATATCTGAGAGTTCCGACGGAACAACTAGTGACCTTCAAAGGAAGAATACTGGCCGAAAGGTGTCATGTTCCGGCGTTTCCGTGGACGGCTACCTAACATTTCGAACACGCGTAACACATCGCTGTTGAAAAATGTGACCTAGTTTAGTTACTTATATTTTTATTTTGTATTTGATATGTATGTTAGTATTAAGGTAAATAATGAATATCTATGGGCCACAGTTGCCTGAAATAAATGTTGAATTTATTCATTCATTCATTCATTCAAATATGAACCGGCCAAATTCTTGTCATCCATCAATGAAGGCTCAGAACGCATTTTGGGAATAGGGATGATGAAATTGATGACTGATGTTAAATTCATAAGTACTGTAACAAACAAAACCTGTAACATTCTGTACAAAATAGGAAATGAAGGAAAACTCAAGACAAAAAAAAATAGAGACTTTGAATCATAGGTATGTCTTTCACTTTAAAGGTTTACAAAGGTGATGGTTCTTTTCTTAAATCCAAAAACAATGCCCACCCAACTATGCACATACTCGCCCTTTTCCCGGCCAAAATGGCAAAGTAGTCTTAATTAGTTAGTATTTTTTTTCTTTTGGTACCTTTGGTCGACGATGACGTCACGGTTCGGATGCCATGTATATGGAGCGTTTTTCAGCGCTCCGTGAGAATGACGAATATTAACGGTTATTTCTGACTTTTAGAGCTAAGTGTAGTTAGTTCCATCACACATTTGAACCCGTTAAAAACAGGGTCGATTCATACACTCAAAAAAAAAGTATCATCCCTGCTAAGAAATTGCTAATTTTGATCATTTTTAGGGTTCCCGTACATAAAGGGTAAAAACGGGACGTGTCCGTCTGTCAGCAGGCTGTATCTCATGAACCGTGATATCTAGGCAGTTGAAATTTTCACAGATGAAGCATTTCTGTGGCTGCTACAACAACAAAAACTAATAAAAACAGAATAAAATAAATATTTATATGGGGCTCCCATACAACAACGTGATTTTTTTTCCGTTTTTGCTCGATACTGTCACCAGGCTGTATCTCATGAACCGTGATAGTTAAAGTTTTAACAGATGATGTATTTCTGTTGCCGCTATAACAACAAATACAGAAAACAGAAATGTTACAAAATATTTAGTTGTACGGAACCCTCGGTGTGCGAGTCTGATTCGCACTTGGCCAATTTTTTCAAAAACACGTTATTATCATTTAGGGCCATAAGCTAATTCAATCTTTAAGAGAAGCATTCTTAAATAAAGCAAAGAACACAGATTTTAATACATCAATAAATTGTTGTAGGTATATTAAGAATACGTATCTTGAACATCTATGTAAATCATTTAAAAGCTAAAAAAAGAAGCATAATATACATATTATATTAATTTATAAAATATGGCTGACCTCAGACGATAAAGCAATTTAATACGTAAATAACACAGTAAAGACCAGTCAGTGGGTCCGTTCCACAGTCTGAACTGCAGTTAATGCTTTTTTTAATAGTTTGCGTGATAGTGAACTCGCATACATGCAGAAAATTGTATTCGCTGAATAAGGCTTCATTGAAATAAGTATCAGCAGTTTGGATGTACGATTTCTACCAACCAACAACAAGAGGAAATTGATATTCCGTCTTCAGAATTCCGTGGCAAGTTTGGATGTACGATTTCTACCAACCAACAACAAGAGGAAATTGATATTCCGTGTTCAGAATTCCGTGGCAAATTTGACAATGTTCGCCAGGATGAACACACTCTTTGACCATCTTTTTCTATTTTTTTTCGAACGAGAATTGTGTGCTCTATTCAACCTTAACGAAGCTTGAACTGGCGACCTTCGTATTTTTTTGTCAAATTAAGGGTTAACACTAAATTAGAAGTTCGGGTAAAAAGTATCCCAATCCTATAACCTTTTTTGGATGTCCATCTATTCCTGTACTAAAATGTGTTAAATTCCGTACAGCCGTTTCGGCGTGACGAGTGGACAAAGAGTTTTCTATAAGAAATAATGAACCCACTCCATATCACACTGATTTTCAATACTACGAGTATAATGTTATGGTGAGATTCGGGTTGATTCAAATGAAAAAAAAAAGTTTTTCAGCCAAAATTATTCCCGCGTTGTAAAGATAAATTCGCTGTCTGTTGCTAAAGAGTGAATCCCATCAAAACATAAATAAAAATAGAAGCCATATTTAAAGTTAACAATATTCAGTGATAGAATAATTAAAACCTTACCTAACTTAATAATTGAGTTTTATCAGAGGGAAAAGAAGAAAAGAGTTAGTAGGAGCACAATCTGTATTGACAGGCAAAAGGCGAGTGACATAAGTCTATATAAAATATACGAATACAAAATGACAGTGTTCTTATTACAAATGCAATAACCATAAAGGTTTAACAACCTAGCTGAATCCCAAAGCTCAACATTCTCAGTTACCTTAAAATGTGTGAGGATCCTTACGTTTTTGATATTTTTTTCAATCAGGGATAAAACGTTTTTGAAATATAAAAAAAAAATAACCCACATAATATGCCAATTTAACATATCTACTACAGTTAAATAACGCTACGATCTCTTACGCTATTTTGTAGAACAAAAAGTTTATGAATTTTCATGTCCAGACAGTTCAAAAGCTTTTTTTCATTAATTAGCGAAAGTATCATAACAACCCGTATTTTTACAAAACGAATTCGCCGGCTCACAAACGATATTTTTAACAAAATTACTGCCATAATTGCTCGTTGTCATCAGGTAAAATTTTAGTGAAAAGATAAAAAAATACAACGTAATTAATCCCCTCAGATGAACTTGTTACGTTGCGCCCCGTAACTTGTTACGTTTCGCCCCGCCCTGGGAACGTGACGAGAAATATTTCACGAGGCGCGTTTTAAGGACATCGTGTTTATTACTGAACCGGGCTTAACGTGGCTACTTATTAAGTGTTAATTTACTTAAAACACTTAATCTTTTAACGCGCTCTAGTCACTTGATTTATAAAGAGCCAAAATAAAAACTCCGTTATAATACGAACGTCAACTATTCTATCATCTCTCTCTTTAATCGGTCCCTAAACATCGGACAACCTAACACAAATCAATCTAGTCCCACAGTAAGCTCTATTAGGTTTGTATTATGGATATGTACTTGAATATATAGAAAACATCCATGACCCAGGTTTATTTATCGAGTTTATCACACAAATATTTTCCCTAAATATTTAACATTTTATTATAATGTATTTTATAATTTAATAGTAATAGAAAAAACTTAATAATTAATAACTCAATTAAAACTAAATTATAAAAATACCAAGGTTCAAAAAACACCGCTCCCTGTCGTTTCTGGTCCAAAGGTGCCCATAACGCTCGCAGCATTTCCACGCTGGATCGCAATGGACAGCCTTTGTACCAGAAACGACTCGGAGCGGCCCCCCTCTTACCGAGATTTGAACCCAGGACCGCCTGGTTGGTTTGGGCTCGATGAACTGTCTCCGTTCATCACTGCGCTTACCACCTGGTAGAAGGTTGCTTCTTTGACTTGGTCAGACCAACTGGTTGGCGAACGGACTCGAGCTCTCTTGCCACAGTTTTCCAAGGCACTCGTCTCCTATTGGCATTATGTGGCCAAAGAAAGTACACGGTGCAAACAGATTGGCGGTCAGCCATATCAGCCGAAAAACGTCTACCGCTGGACAAAAGCCACTCCTAAGGATCTCCAAATCGGTAGGTCGTGCACCACCCTCATCCTAACGGCTTCCCGCGCTTCTGACCTGATCGTCGATCCATATTGTTAGAGGCCTTTTCCACGCTGCATCTTCCAGTACACAGTTACAACTTAAGAACTTCTCTGCCCTAACAGCCATCGGTTCCATGAGCGATGTGTCTTGTCCTCTGCCAGTTAAGTTTGTCAACCATTTGGACTGTGTTGAGAACTTTGACTATTAACTAGATTACCCCTAAAACCTCCTGAATATTGTAAATAATTATGTATAAAACATGCCTACATAGATAATCTTTGTTAAATCTGGCTACAAAAAGACTGTTCACCTCTAAATACAAAAGGGGCCGTATTTAAAAACGTAATTTCTTTAAAATATCGTCGCGTGTTTTAAAAGCGCTTTACTTTAGAAATAAAAGTACTTGAATGAATTTTCCTGTAATCTCATAATGAGGTTGCAGGTCGAAAGAAATTGCTGTAACCGTTTACCTTGACGTCGCCTTAACGCTTCGAGATACTAAACTGACTAGATTTTTTAGGGTTTCGTATTGAATACCTACTACAAATAGTATTATAGGCCATCTTGGGGCCCAACCGCAATCTGCAATACTTTATAATGCTAACGTGATCAAAGTATGCTCGCTCCACCGCCTGAATTTTTCGTATGTATTATACCCAGGATTTGGGTACTGTCCTTACAAAAAAGCCATGATTGGAAGCCCTAATATAGAAGCCATCAGAGAGCGTTATACTCGTAGGGTAGAAAAACTACGCCCTAATGTTACACGACCTATTAGAGACATGCCCTACCTATGCCCTACCTCGAAATTTACACAGACGATAGGTATATTGACAAATATTGGGGTAATAAAAGAGGAAATCATACAACATTATTTTGTGTAGCAGCGGGAAATAACCCCGATTCGCGCTTAGCCGAATTTTACACGTAATGTGATTAGTACGCAGGTCACAGAGGCTAAATATGAGCTTCATTTTTAAGCTTGTTACGGTATTAACATAATCATTCTCGTGTAACGTTTATTTTTCGTATCTTTTCGTGTTTATTATGCAATGTCAGAGATAGCGAAGTACGTGGAGACAAACGTGAGGGTAACTAAGTTTTGTCTGTGGTTTTATCCAAAAAGTTAACATCTTTATTGCCGACTGTACATTCCTTATCCATCCGCCACAGACGTCTTCTGCTGATCATAGGCCACGAAGTGCGATCTCGTGCAGACCACATCCATTGATTCCCCGCTACCTTCCCGAGGTCATCCGTCCATCTAGTCGGGGCAGACCCACGCTGCGTTTTCCTATACGTGGTCGCCACTCTAGAACTTTGCTGCCCGAACGGCCGTCCGTCGGGCTACATGGCCTGCCCATTGCCACGTCAACCGTGCAATCCTGTGAGCTATATCGGCTACCTTGGTTTTTCTGCGAAGACACCATCAAGCAAGTTTTGAAATACGGCTAACACTACTAAGGTATTCAGACTCTTAGAAATAAAACTTGCCTCCCATTTCTGCCGCTGACACTCGCTTAAAGGTGAGATGCAAACAGCTCGCTGAGTTTTATAAGGTGTTTGCGTAGTTTTATTTATTTCTCGATCTCCAATTAAGGGGACTAAAGGCGTCGCAAAACGGCGCCGAGTTCACAGAATGAAGATTGATAGAAGCGGACAGTCTTTATTTGTAATAGATCAGTCATATTAATTTTATGCGTATGTGTGTGTCAACATCCTCTATGTCTGTATTTTTATAATGATCTACACTTATTTATTTAATAGTTTATTTATAATGCCAAATTTTCCACAACAGGCTTCGTCAACATTTAAACTACTTTTCACTTAAATAATTATTCTAAATTAATTATTTATATTCATAATAAATTAATTATTTTTATATCCTCTTACATTATTAGTAGTAACAGAAATCACCTCTAGTCGAACCGACTATATCTCGCGCGAGATAATCGCTCGTCTCTTTCTGTGCAGTAATGTGAGAGGGTGACGGGTAGCGCTATGTCGCGCGACAAGAGTCGTCAAGAATAGTTGTGCTAGACGGTTAGGAGATCTAACATAGAACCCTAGTCATCTACACAGCTCACAAAAGTCACAAAGCCTTAAGTGGCAGTGGGCGGCACATTGAAAGAAAGAAAGAAAGAAAGAAATTACATTTATTAATGACGTGACCATAATACATAATTAATTACATAGAGGTGTGAAAGAAGTGCTAAAAAGTAATAATAATGATATAAAACACAATAGAATATAACAAAAACATTTTGGCCGTGCCACGAAAAGGTCCCACCTCAGCAAAATGCTAGCTCGAGAGCCAGCGCTGATCTTCCGGTGGGACCATTGCTGGTAGAACCGTTGGCTGTTGGGGCATAAAGGTTCTTGTGTGGCAACAGCGTATAGGAAGACGCGTGCTGTAATGCCCCAAACTAGGTGGAAGGACGATCTGGTCAACGTGAAGCTTTGTAATGAATCACACTATCATACTAATAACTATTATAAAGACGAAAGTTTGTGACTGTGTTTGTATGTTTGTTGCTTCTTCACACTCGAACGGCTGGACTAGTTTTGATAAATTTTGTTATGAAGGTAGCTGACACTCTGGATTAATACCTAATCTACTTTTTTACCGAAAAAATGTAGTGTTCCCGTGGGATGAACGGGTAACACCGCGCTACGCAGCTCACTAATTAATAACTAATTTAGGGAACTTTTTTGAGGGAATATTTTATTTGGCAAACTTTAAGCGAAGCAATTTGATAGTATAAATATTAACATAGATTTTTATCCCCTGGAATTTCTTAGGATACAGGTGGGTCTATTTTTAATCAAAGTAATGTTGGTCGAAAATCGAACACAACTTTCTTATGATACACATTAAAATAAATATTAAGGGATAATCTTATACACAAATCCAAAATAAGCAATGCGTGTACTACGGGTACTAGACGACATAAATAGACAACATCCATGACACAAGAACAAATATCCGAGTCCATCACATAAATATTTGCCCTTACCAGGATTCGAACCCAGGACCGCCGGCTCAGTACAGACTGTGCCAACCGCGTCGTCGAATAAAATAAAGAATCCTAATGTTTACAATGAAGCGAAAAATTTAAAAATTTGTGGATCAGACAGGATTCGAACCTGCGTCACCAACGGCTTTCCGGGCCAACACGGGCGTCCTACCAACTGGACCACCGAACCAGATGTAAGAACCATTGAATCTTTCAACCAGTTGCTTCAACATGCCTTAGGGTGGCATCGTAGCGCCATCTGCCGTAAAGATTTAGACTTTGTAGTCGGCACCATCGTCTCAAATTTGTTGAGAATCGATAGTAACGATGTGCTACACCCGAATTAATTATTTTTTATTGACGTCCGTTTACGGTATTTGGTTTACGTTAGCAGACGTTACTGCTTTAATAAAAAAATAATAAAGAATCCTCTGCAGTTTTTATTCTGTGGCCTTGGTCATTATTGATGACGTGCTCTAGGCCATAAAGAAAATTCCTTATGTAAATTACGCCACTTGCATACTGAAATTAGTCACATGTTATATACAACACCTTGAAGGGAAATAATGGCACGTTACGTGAATTCATTTCAGTAATGTGCGGCCTTTGATGAAGATTGTCTTTTTTACCTGGCTCTTAATTGAATGAAACTTAGCGACACTTGGGAATACACAATATAATCAAGATTTTATTGAGGACGTACGAGTATATCAACTTTTAGTAGTCAAGCTGCATTATTGGAATGCATTTAAATAGTATATTACTGCCGACGCCGGGAAAGAAGAGCTTGCCGGGTTAGAAAATACACCACTCTAAAAATATATAATTCAGCTGTTTAGCCTGTTCATGGCGTCTGTGCTATGTTTAAAAAAAATTACGTCCAGGCTTGGGCCTTCAGTTTTGTATGAAATTTCTTACAGTTCTCTCGAGTTGTTCTGCCCGAAGCGTGATACTTTGAAGCCTGTTATAACGCACGCTATGACGACTATATATTTGGTATTAGTGTTAGTAGTGTCCTTTTTTCTGTTATCCTATTCAATACCTCTTCATAAGACATTTTGCGCTCAGTTTATCACGCTTATCACTCACGTCTAAGTATTCGCAATCTTGATACATCTATTTTAGCAATAGCTGCTTGGGGCTACTTTAATGACATGTAGTTTCATTAATATGTAGGTATATCTTTGCAGTTACGTCAGTCAGAGCTTATCGCTGAAGTATAACAACAAAATCTTATACAAGTCAGTATCAGACGCTTAACTAAGGTCCAGAAGGTATTATTATTTCACCAGTCCCAAATTTTCGTCGAACGCAGGATTTTAGTTTGTCACACGTAGACAGGATTACTGCATGCAATTGTCTATACATACATACAAAACAAAAACCAAGCTTTTCCTCTGGACAGGTACGATAACAAAATCTGATCTGTTTGCATGAGCGGCGCGGCGCGTTGGCATCAGCTCAGTTAGAATTTATTTCGCTCAATCATGCTACTGGCTTTGACGGTTATATTAGCCAACTGACCTTACCATGAGTTTACAGTGACCGTAGAATTGTAGTTGGCTTTGAAGGGTATAGACCAGGCGATTGTGAGAGTTTTCAACGAGTGTGCAAGGCTGTCTTAAAGCCTGCCGGGGCCCTGGGTACTAAGGTAGGTATATAATTAGGGGCCTCGAAAAACATCATCAATGTATGTTTTTTCGGGACTTGTTGGAACCTCCCACGTGAGATTGGAGGTCTTCGTGAGACTGGGGGCCCCTGGGCACGTGCCAAAAGTGCTAAGTGATGACAAATTTTCTAAATTTTTTGTCAACTTGTACTAGACTGTATAACTTTTGACCTAAATTCCATAAAAAGACTCACTCATATATATATAGTATAAATAAATATTATATATATATATATATATATATATATATTCCCATAATTATGTATTTATCAACGTAACTAGTGTTTTTTTTTTTTTGTTTCGATATTTGCATCGTGTGTATACACGTATTGTTGTACACCCTTCCCGCACGTATAATGTCTCTGTTTGACCTTGTGGTTGACTGGTAGAGAATGCCTCATGGCATTAAGTCCGCCATTTGTACTTTTACTTATGTATTTTGTGCAATAAAGTTTAAATAAATAAATAAATAAATAAATAAAAGAAAAAAATACGATGATAATAATGATGAGCGACAACAATGGTGTAGACTCTGGAAAGTAAGCAATAGATAAATAATAATAATAATAAGCCTCATTTATTCCTTAATAAACGTTACATCTTGGATATATAGAATTTACATTATTTATTTATTTTTATATTAATATTATTTGAAACATGATATATAACATGAGATTTGATATAAATTATTTTGATAATATACATTTTTAATTTAATTCTTATTCTATTAAATATTCGATTACTATACATGCAAAAAATTATTATTATTTATTTTATTTTTTTTTTTCATTAAGGACCTCTTTACAGAGTAAAGGCCTCCTCCATTTTCCTCCATATGCTTCTGTCTGAAGCCTTTTCTTCCCAGTTATTCCCTGCTGCTTTCAGTATCTCATCGAGCCATCTCTCCATCGGTCTACCTATATTTCTCTTGCCTAATGGCCCTTTCCATGTGGTTATCTTTTTTGTCCATTTCTCACCGTCCATACGTGCGATATGTCCGGCCCACTTCCACTTTAGTTTCCTGCAGTGTTGTAAGGCGTCTATAACTTTGGTTGTGTTTCTTATGTCTGCATTTGTCCTTTTATGTTTTAATTTAAGTTTCAGAACGCTCCGTTCCATGGCTCTTTGGGTTGTTAAGATCTTATTTTTGGTGTGATTGTTGAATATCCATGTTTGTGATGCGTAAGAAAGAGATGGCAAGATACAGGAGTCCAGGACTTTTTTCTTCATTCTCACCGGAATATTTGATTTAAGAACTTCCTTTAGGCTCCAAAACTTGTTCCAAGCCATGTTTATCCGCCTAGTTAGTTCATCTCGGTGTCTAGTTTTTCTGAAAGATATTTGTTTACCTAGATATATGTACTCCTCGACATAATCTAGTGGAGCCTTGTTGACAGTTATAGGGATATTTTTATGGTTTGTCATAATTTTTGTTTTTGATGTATTTAATTCTAAGCCGATTTCATAGCTATTCGCATGTATTTCCTGTACCATAGTTTCTAGCTCGGACGCACTTTCTGCGAAGAGTACTATATCGTCAGCAAATCTGAGGTTACTCAAAAAAATTCCTTTTATATATATACCTTTGTTTTCCCATTTCAGTGTCTTCATAATGCTTTGGAGTACGGTTATAAAAATTCTGGGTGATAAAGGATCGCCTTGCCGGACTCCTCTATGTATGTCTATTTCCGACCCTGTTTTGTCTAATATTATTCTACTTTTACTGTTCTTGTATATATTTTTTATAAGTTCTATAGCTTCTGCTGGTACTTGGCATTCTTGTAAAGCTCTCCATATACTATTGTGAGAAATAGAGTCAAATGCTTTGGCATAATCTATGAACGCCAGGTAGAGCGGGCGATTCATTTCTTCATATTTTTCTATAACTAATTCTATAGAGTGAATGTGATCCATAGTTGAGTAATTCCTTCTAAAGCCCGCTTGCTCGACCGGTTGGTGTTTCTCGGTATAGTCTGCGAGACGCTTTTCCACGCATGAGGCAAACAGTTTGTAGAGATTAGGTTGTAGGCTAATCGGTCTGTAGTTACTAACGTCAGACGGGTTTCCTTTTTTATAGAGAAGCACGATGTCTGATTTCGCCCATTCGCCAGGAATTACTTTATCGTCTAATATTTTGTTAAATAGAGTGGTCAATAATGGTGTCAAGACAGGTTCTCCAGCTATAATTGCCTCGTTTGGAATACCATCTGGTCAGGTGCTTTTCCCTTTTTTTAATGATTTTATTTTTGTAGATATTTCTTGAAATGTAAATCTTTGTAAGGTGGTACTATCCTGCTTTTCTGTATCTATTTGTATCTCGGTACGCGACGGTGTCTTGATTGAGTAGAGGTCTTTATAAAACTCAGTGGCTATTTTTATTATTCCTGATCTAGAAAAAGTTTTCTTATTATTTGTAGAGTTCTCCTCCAAGGAAGGAATCCATTGTTTAGACGTTCTTAGTTCTTTCAGACCTTTTTTCATACTTCCTGACGAGAATAAGTGTTTTTCAATAGTTTGTAGTCTGTGCTTTAGGTATTCTTTTTTAATAATTTTATGGATGTTTTTATATAAATAAGTTTTTTCTTTCTTTTCTTCCAATGATAACTTTTTCTTATTTGTTAGATAATTTCTTCTATTTATGAGCAATTTTGTACTATCCGTAATGATGGGTTGTCTTTTTTGTTTTTCTTTGCTACAAACTGATGAATTAAAACTTTCCTCAATCGCGCTTTTGATTTTTTTATAGTAAGTTTCTACATTGTCGTCTTCTTCTAGTCTTATGTTTAAAGAGTGTAGTTTAAGGTTTTCCTTGAATTTTTGTTGCTCGTCCGTGGTGTTCAATAGGGTGGAGCGAAAAAAATTTTTTCTTAATTTAGTTTTTCCTGTATTACCAATAGATGTTCGACATCTTCAGATATCCTAAATAAAAATTTCAAGTTTGTACATCAATATCTTGAGGTGGCGCATCAAATTTGAAGTTTGCAGAAAAATACAAATTATTATTTTTTTAAACATTTTATTTTAACCAAAATTTTCAGTAACCTTTGAATTCGAATTATTGAACAATAATAATAATACTTCTAAGTTAAAAAAAAGTCACCAATAGGGAGCCTTAACTTTCGAAATCAGATGCTACAGACACTTCTTTTTGTGTAAAATACTGGGACTTTGTGTCAAATATTGGTATGTCTTGCCTGGCTTTTATTCTACAACGAATGAACCCATCTCTTGCTTCTGGTCCACAAACAGATGCCGAAGCCTCCGTTACGAGCTTGACGCACCGTTCCACTGCCTGAGTATGACAAGGATACTTCTGGATTTCAAATAATTTACCTCCTGAAGATATCACATCAGAAATTTCCGCGTCGCTGTATTTCATTGTCACTGGAGGTTCTGTTATTTTTTCATTTGACCAGTTAATTAAATCATAATAATTTAATGCCTCAACTCTAAGATTTGGGAGCTGAAACTTTCGGACACTCTTTCCTTTACACTCTTTTCTTGCTTTTAAAACCTTACGAAGAGCCAGTTCTCTTATGTGTGATTCGTCATCTTGTAACATAGCCAAAAGTAAGTTTTCCGGGTGTGCAAAGAAGGAATTCCTCTGTATAGTTTTTATAACAATGTTTTTCAGGTCTTCTGGCAAGTACAAACATCTTTTAATCATGTTAAAGATATGAATTGGGCCATGTTTGCAAGACGGTTTTGACTTTATGTCAAACCAAGTTGGTGCGTAGACTTTCATGATAAAAGTGGCCAGTTCTTTTAAAGACTTTGTAGGTTTAGCTGTCCCAATATATAAACGCAAAATCCTATTAGCGCACGTCAACCACCGGGAATGTGCGAGTTTACCAGGATCTTTATTGGCTAAGTTTTGTGAAACTGTACCCGTCGAAATTGCAGTGCATATTTCATATAAGTATTTTTGATCAGTGCTAAGAATATTGGCATCCAGAACCGGCAATTCGGTGAGAATAGGTTCAAACACCACTACTTTAAGCTCATAGCATTTTTCAATTTTCTTTCCTATCGTCCCAGAAAAACTATTTGGGCCTGTAGTTGAGCCATCAAGGGTAGCGAATAGATGCCGGAGTGGTAGTTCATTTGCGTGTAATAAGCACACAAACCATTGCAAAGGCCGTTGTAGATATTTTTCTAGCAAAACAATGACTCCGTTTTTATGTCCCGTATTTACGGCAGTGCCGTCGCATCCAATTGCCACCAAAGAAGAATGATATTCAAATGTTGACTCAAGAAAGTCAATAATATGTTTCACTATCGTCGTTGCTTTACCCGAATCAGTTGAAAGATGACCGATGTACTCGGAACCAGGCTCAGAAATTAGTGATATATGTTCTTCAGTTACAGTCTTCCGATGTGACGTACTGCCAGTTTTGGTCAGGAATAAAGTCTTATCTTTTCGACCATCAAAGTAAACAGCCGATAAAAATTTCCCGTTTTCAAGATTCTGTAAATCTTTACGTGCTTTTTTCCGCTCTCTGCGTATTTTACTGCGATCTATTACTTTTGATGTGTCTTTAGTACTGATGACATTTAAATCCACCAATGCAGCATTTACGATGAATGCAGCAGTCCGATCAGAAATTCCGGTTCTGTCACATGCGGTAGCTAAGGTTTGCAGTTTCTCCCTCATTTGACCAGTTTCTCTTGCAGGTTGACTGGTCATTTTTGGCCTAAGAATCGCAATTTCATCCTCGTCCGATGATCCGTTGGACGAACTACTAGATGACAGATTTAACGCCACCGGGTCGGAAGAAGTACTTGGAATACTGCTGGCTTTTCTCAAAAACTCATCATGCTTCCTCTTTCGTGCTTCTTTACGGCGGATAGACACAGTTTGCAGTTTATCCACAGAACCTATATACATCTTGCGGTCATTTCTTTGGTCTTTTAAAAAACTTTCTTCAGCTATAGGTACTTTTATGACACATTTACAAACATCTCTGGATATACATTTACAAGTTGCGATATCAAACAATTTTGACCGAGAATCTTCGTAAAACTTCTGTTTTTTCGTTGTATTGCGTTGTTTTTTCACATTCTTGTAATTATTATAATATGTAATCAATCTTGCTATGATTTGTTGATGACTTATAGTGGGAATCGATGCTTTGTTCCAAATTTTTTCAATGTCGGTGGCGATCATTTCACACAAGTCTTTCACAGCAGGGTCTTTACCATTATTCAGCTCCAGAATCTCATTTCTAAGCCACAAATAATATTTTATAATATCACAATACGTTGGTAACACATTACCACTTAGTTTTATTGGATCTCCAAACAAAGGGCATCGCAAGTATTTTCGAGTTTTGGGCATGTTACAGGCGAAAATTAACACCAATTAAACTTTTTTACACTTGTCCTTAACACTTATTGACGAGTATTTTTTAAAATATAGCGCAAATACACTCAATATATCACCCTACAGTGAGCCGCAACATAAGTTTTATGACATATAGTTACAATAATAAATTAACCTGCGGGTACGCCTAAGATGTAAAATTTTATTGTTTTTGCAAATTACCCTCGTAGTGCGCCACCTTAAAATAAAGTCGCAGAGTTTTGATTTTTGGTATAAATAAAGCTTTTACATACGATCAACTATTGATCATACAGGAGAATAAAAATTTGGAAAAAAAAATTTTCTTGCTCAAATTCACTCCACCCTAGTGTTCAATGAGCACTTTTTGTTTTTGTATTTGACTCTTGTTTTTTTCTTCTTGGTCAGCAATAAAGTGCTTCTCACAAGCCTGTGATCGCTAGGGAAGGATAATTTGTGCAATACTTCAATATTGATATTTTTTTCTTTAATATTCGATAAAATGTAATCTATCTGACTTTTATTATTTTTAGGTGAGAGCCATGTCCATAGGTTCTTGGTAGGTTTTTTAAATAGACTGTTGATTACAAACAAGTTATTTTCCCAGCAAAATTGAAGCAAAATATCGCCTCTCTTGTCTCTTTTCCCGAAACATGTATTGCCCAATATTCTGTCTTCGCCTTTTAATTTACGACCAACTCTGGCGTTGAAGTCGCCCATAATTATAAGATTGTTTTCGCAATATTTTAGACACTCTTGAATGTTTTCATAAAACGTTTTTATTTCTGTTTCAGTTGCGTTTGAGGTGGGGGCGTAAACTTGAATTATAGATATATCTTTGTTTCCTATTTTTAGATGTAATACACATATTCTTTCAGATATTGCAGTAAAACTTTCTATATTTTCTTTCAGGTATTTTTTTATAAGGAAGCCTACTCCGTACTGTCCTTTTGTCACTCCGAAATAACAGAATATGTGATCCTCATCTTCTTCTATGTTGTATCCTGCGCGTCTTATCTCTGCCAGACCAATTATATCATATTTAATCGATGATATAGCTTGCTTAAATTCTAATAGTCTTTCATGTGATAGCAGTGATCGGGCATTATATGTACATATGTATAGTGGATGGAGTGGAGGGTTGCAGTCTCGTACCCCCGCGGTGACAGGCCGTATTGGGGGACTGAGAGAGGTCGCTGTTTTATGTCATTTATTAGAACCTACATACGTAAATAAAAATGGATGATATATCTTCCTCTATTATCGAACTAAATTGCAAGACTTGGAATGAATTCGTTGAGAGCATCTCATGTGTACAAAACTCAATTATCACGCTTCACGTTAACATCAGATCCATAATTAAAAACTTCTCGCAATTGGAACTCATCGTCACAAGCAGCAAACGAACTATACACGTTATAGTACTCACCGAGGCTAACATTGCGCACGACTGTGTAGGACTGTTCGAGCTCGACGATTATGAACTTTTTACAGAATTACGAACAGATAGGAAAGGTGGTGGTATCATGATGTATGTGCATAATAGCGTTAGTTTCGACAGGTGTCCGTTATCAACTTACAACTTTGAATGTATTTTGGGTGAAATAACGACTAAATTTAACCTAAAAATTAATATCTGTGCAATATATAGACCGCCAAACCTAAACAAAACATTGTTTGTATCTGAACTATCAAAAATCATAACGCCCTCAAATACTAGATCTAATTACGTCATCATTGGAGATATCAATATTGATCTTAAAAGACCAAATCCAACATTAAATCATTACCTAAACAAACTAAGTGAAAAAGGGTTAGAACCTGGCATCAGTCAATACACGCGCATTGAGTCCAGAGGAAACAGTATAACTAAGTCGTGCATTGACCATGTGTTTATTCGCTGTGCTCCGACGACGAACGGCTACGGGCGCGATCGACAGGTAAAAACCGTGGTGGTAAACAATGCTCTTGCCGATCACTACATAACTGGATTCGCAATCGTAGATAGTTCGCCCGCCGCGGCGCAGACTAATTACGATCTTAAGATAGACAACAAACGGGTGTTTTCAGAACTGCGCGCCGTTGACTGGAGCCAGGGTCTAAACCACGAAAACCCAAATGACATACTTGAGTTTATCACTAATAAATTCTCATCAATATATAGTGCATGCAAATTTAAAACCAAAACAAATCCCAGCAAAAGAAAGTGTGTAAATTGGGTAAATAGTAATGTAATAAAAATGTGTCATAAACGAGACGAACTGTTCAAAATATGGCATAAGGATCAAAATAACGCGCAAAATAGACTTATTTACAATAAATATAGAAACAAAACTAATAAATATATAAATAATTTAAAAAATAACGCTATTAAAAAAGATATTAACGACAACTTTAAAAATCAGAAAAAGGTTTGGGAAATCGTAAACAGGTTATGCGGAAAAATATCAAAATCAATAGATGACATAATAATTAAAAGTTTTAAAAATATTAATATCGACCTACTAGTAAATAAATTTGCCCTTGATTTTAAAGATAACGTAAATTCCCTACGTACCTCCTGTGATGAGTTAATCTTATCACAAGATTCGTACGTACGGAACCCTACAGTATCATTATATATTAATAAAGCAACGGAAGACAAAGTTTTCTCGATAATCAAGCACTTATACATAAAGAAAAGTCCCGGCACTGATGGAATCCGTGTCGCCGATATCCAATCCGTAAACAAAGAAATAACTCCCGTGATGACGCATTTAATAAATTCATGTATCAAAACCTCATTATTCCCCGATAAATTAAAAGTTGGCACCATCAGACCCATATATAAAAAAGGTAAACACTCCGATACAAATAACTACCGGCCTATCACGATATTGTCGTGCATAGATAAAATAATAGAAAAATTTTTTGGGCATCATATACATAATTTTCTGGCTAAAAATAACATAATTAATGACAAACAGTATGGTTTCCAGAGGGGTAAAAATACTTCTCAATTACTATGTAAGTTCACAAATGAAGTTAATGCATACCTAAATGACAAAAAACATGTACTTGTTATATTTATTGACTTCAGCAAGGCATTCGATACCCTCCAATATAATGTGCTGTATTCTAAGCTTCTGCGAGGTGGTATACAGGGTCCACTGTTAGAATTCATAAAAAACTATCACACGAACCGATCCACAACGGTAAAAATCAATAATACATATAGCGACATGATACCTACTGACCGAGGAACGGCACAGGGGTCAATCTTCGGACCGACTGAAAATCTTTTATACGTAAATGACATGTGCAATATATTCTCCAGTGGTTCCGTATACCAGTTCGCAGACGATACCTGTCTTTTGGCTGCCGATGCTGACATTACTGTTGCCGAAAAAATAATACAAACTAACTTCAACTTGCTGTGTGCGTGGGCCCACGATGTGGGCTTGGTAATTAATTACGATAAAACGAAATGTATGCACATTCACTCATCTCATAAAAAGTGTAATACTAAACCCAACATTGTGGCTCACAGCCACCAGTGCCTACACCACAACACACTAAGTATGTGTGAGTGTGGGCATCTGCAACAGGTAAACAATCACACGTACCTCGGCCTAATCATAGACAATAAATTTAACTGGGCACCCCATATAAACTACGTATGCAATAAACTACGATCTGTGTTGTCTAAATTATCCATACTAAAACATAAATTACCTTTCAGTACTCGTAGAATGATATACATGTCTTTAGCCGAATCAATTATATCCTATAGCCTAAGCAGCTACGGCCGTACTTATAAAACATACTTAGATGTCAAATTATTAATGTTTACGATAAATTTAAAATGATGCTACTTTGTGATGAAATCTTAAATTTACCTAATCTAAAAAACAGATGTACTTCATTAAGACTAAGGAGTGAACTGCGCTCAACGAAATATGTACTACCACCGTATAACAATTCTTATGGTAAACGAAAGTGGGAATATCTTTTGCCTTATATACTAAATGATTGGCCAAAAGAAGTGTGTCAAGATTTATTTAACAATATCATTGAGGTATTATTTATAATAGAGCCACAGACCCGAACAAAATTGACGAAAAAAGTGGCACTGCTGTCATGTTCCAGTAGATGCCAATAACGCTTATTTATAATTTACAACAACATAATTACTTCGTACAAAATAACTCTTTAATCAAACGTTTAAGTGTCAAATTGGCTTACGTACTTATTACCACAAATATTTTTCGTGTAAATTAACTTTTTTAGCGTATTCTGACTCATGTCTCTTGTCAAACTTGGAACATGGCACGAATGGAGCAGATTTTAATAGTTTTACATACTAAAAATATTTTCATTATTATTTTATTTAGGTATTAAAATATATTTGTTGTTTGAACTAAATAAACTCGTAAATTGTTAATAACAAATTAAGTTACGTTTTTATTTAACAACTGTATTAAAGGGTCCCGACACTGCATGGAAGGGATCAGTAATAATGAAATGAGAGTGAGGCAAGTGCAAAATATTAACATTTTTAACCCTTTAAGTTTGATGGCGTGGCGTGAGAGTCGGTGGCGTAGTATGCACGGCAGCACACATTGTCTTTAGGTGTTCTTGGCGTTCAAAGGTTTAAACTGACAGTGTGTAGACTCTGAGACAAAATAAAACAATGACAACAGAGCAATTTTTTTATTAATTTATTAATGTAACCTGTAGGATCTGCCTGTAAAAGGCATATGTTCATAACACTGGCTCAATCGCCGCCGCACACATAGCCTCGGCTCGCGTGTAACTAAGCGCAGCATCCTATGTGACGTGCGCCTGAGACAGTGTATATCTTTTTGTGTATAGATACCTACTACCACAAACACTACATAACCATTTTACGCTTCTTTTGTAGACATTGTAATTTTTTTACGTTTTTATTGAGATATTAAAGCTGTGTTGAGTGAGAGACTTTTACGCTTCTTTTGATTAAACATTAAAAAAACATATACGAGTATGATTATGCCGAACGAACACACGAGAGACGAATTATTTGGCTGAAATTATTCTTGACGTCTGTCTCTTACTAAACGTGACCTCAATTTTTCAAGTTGTTTAAGATCGAGTGGGAATCTTTAATAAAAAAATAGGATAATTATTTATTGCACTCCTTTATTAATTAATAAAATATAAAACTATAGCGACTCCTTAGATTTTTGTTCTGTGATGAGGTGCATTTTGTAGGGACAAAGTTAATAATTCTAATCTAAAATATGCTATGATTTTACATAGGATTCGTTAATTAATCAATAGAATCTGCGTAAAAAAGAATATTCCGACCTTTTTCTTTATTTTATAGCTGTTATTTCTGCAATATTTCACTGAAAATTAAGTCATTTTTGAGACCCGTCACGTGTCATGGTCTAAACGAGACTGATCGCCCAACTAATGCGATTTGTGATTTTGCATTAGTTGGGAGGGTGCCATTTTTTCCGTCGGATTGTGTGTCCATGTAATTAATACGTCAATGAACAATATGGATAAATGTAAAGAAACATTAAAACATATGCTCATGACATCTTGTAAGGAGCGCCCGGGTTGCTTGTCACCAGGACGTCGTGGGGCGGGGGAGGGGGCGGTAACATGACGTTTCTCCTCATTTTTAAATAAGTATAATCAAACCTATGCTTGACTTGACCAAAATGGAACACCCACCACCACCACACACCAGATATAAAGGGACAAAATTACATAGAAATCTTACATTAATCCTAAGAGTATATCTTGGTCCATTTTGTTCAAATCAACCTTATTTGTAAGGCGATAAAGTCGGGTGTACGGTTTGCATGATAACGATAAATAGTTTAAGTATAATATATTGAGATAGGCTGTAAGCGAGAGATAACGCGGTGGCAGATAAACCGTGCGCGGTTTTCGCCCACCGTATATTATGTAATAGATCATAAGTTCCTTGTTTTAAATAAATAAAAAAAAAAAAAAAAAAGAAACCGACGGTTTTTCAGCATTTTCAGCATTCAAGGATAAAGGCGATCCGTTTTTTGTATTTGTGTCTTTATTCTTTATTAGATAGTTATCCATTTTATTTTTCTTAGTGGGATTCTTAGCAGTAACTTGTTTTTCACTGATATAGTCAACTGGTTCAGGAGATGGGGATAAAACTCTTTTCTGGCGGTCTTGATGTTCTTGCTGTGATTGTACTTCTTCATTTTCTGGTAGGATTACTAATTTGTTGTATTTTAAGTATGCTTTTTTCCCCTGGTCCTTTTCTTTTTGTTACTGGATACTTAGTTTTTTTCTTTCTTCAAGAACTTCAGGAGGGTAATCCTGTTTTATGTATATAGAGGTAGAGCTTTGTAGTATTTTTTTGTTTTTTAAGATTTCAATCTTTTTATCCATAGTGGCGAAGGTTACAATTATTGGTCTAGTTTTTTCTGATTTTTTCCTCATTCTTGTAACATATTCGATATCACCTTTTTGGCAGTCTATTTTCATATCAGATATTATTATATTTAGGATTCTTTGTTGTAGGCTGAAATAGCTGTTCTCAGATTCTTCGACTCCAAAAAATATTAAATTCTTTTTTCTTGTAAACCGTTCAAGCCTTTCAATTCTTTTTCCCTGATCTTCGATAGTTTTTTCAATCTGTTGTTGTCTAGCTTCTAGTATAGTGAATTTTTCATCTATATTTTTATTAATACTTTTTGGAATACTTTCCTTCATTTCCTTTAGTTCATTTGCTTGTTTATCTAGTTTTGTTTGCAGTGATTTTAACATCTCTGTGATTTGCTCCATCGCGCCCTCTAGTGTTCAGGTACTACTATTGTACTGATGTTGGTATCGAGACAGCAAGTGACCTTTGTTTATTTCGTCTACTCAACAACAGATGTCGCATCTATTTAGTTCGTTTACTCCACAACAGATGTCACTGGTCGGCTCGGACGTTATCGATCAGATGATTAAGCGTTAAAAGTATCGGTATTTTTAGGTTATGATTCCACTGCCAATATTTATAACTGTTTTGCTAGCTTTGCGATCGACACTGTTTTATCCACACTCTTGTTTTGTTTATAGTAGGAATAAATATTTCAGTAATTTTACGATATTTCGCCAGAATACGTTAGCAATGTTTTGATTGTTTGTTGCACTGTTTTTAACACTTTCACGTAAGTTTACATTGTTTCCATCTTTTGTATCACTTTATTGTCCTTTTGTTCATTACGTGTATGGTTCTTGCACTGATTCACGATGATTATCTATTTTTTGAAACACAATTAATACAGAGACGATGTTGACACTTGCGCTGCAGCGCCCTCTCTCTAGCAATAGATAATAAACGAGTAAGTTCCAGGGCTGACACGGTGCGGAGGCCTTCGATAATAAGAGTTCATGTATTGCACTTTCGATTAAGACTAAACATAGTACTTTTCACGATTAATGCGAGGAAAAACAAAGAATTATTGTTTACATACGTAATATTACAAGGATGACATTTTTCTTTTTAGATACAGTCTTTTAAATGAGCGTATTTGAACACTTAAAACAATACCTATAATATTTGATCAATGAGTCTTTATCAATATTTAATTTTAAATACTCTAAAACAAGTTATAAATTACAATAACCAAGCAGGCAACCGTTCGTTCCCCAATAAAATGCTTGGCCTAATTCCATAATACAACGTTTTATTAACCCCTGAACAAAAGAAACTCGTAACACGAGAATATCTCGCGGTAGGTAAATAATGATAAGTCCCAGGCCCTGGCCGATAGTAAATATTTTTTATTTTGTTTCAGTGGGCATCGCATCTCTTTATTACTCGACCGCTTTATTCGGCGATCTAAACGTAAAAAGGCGTAAGTCACGCAACTCACAAACGCGAATACGACGTTTTTCCAACGTGCGTTTCGCGGCGATCCAAATAGAAAGGCCTAAGTGAAGATATTTACAGATATGAATAGGACATTTTGCCACGCTGTTTTCGTTTGTGTAACTTAATGATAATAATTTAATATCGTTGATGTTTTTACAAGTATTTATATTTCACTTCCTCTTTCTTTTTTCGCGTGTTGTTGCTATAAATAACCAGATATCGCTTACTCGAACAAAACAACCTATCACATGACATAACTGAAGGTTCGCCTTTTAACTAAAATCTGCTCGCAAGTTTGTAATAAAATCAGATACTTAGTATACTATAATATTATAAAATTCTAAATTTGTATTGAAAATCTGTTTTATATGAAGAGGGTTCATGATTTCAGGAAAAATCCTAATAGCGTGATGAAGATCGTCTTTTGTTTTGTATGGGCGCACGGCCCCATGCCAGTCTAAGGGCCTTATCACACTTGCGATTTGCGAGCGTATTTTCTATACAAATAAGCGACGCGGCGTAGACGCTGCGCGATCGCCTTCATACAAAATACGCTCGCAAATCGCAAGTGTGATAAGGCTCTAAGGCCATTTGTTGGGCATAATTTCATTTGTCCTCTCATTACGCCGAAACGGCTGGACGGATTTCAACCAATTTTGGTACAGGGATAGCTGGGCATCCAAAGATGGTTATATAGAATACTTTTTCCCCGACTACGGTACAAAAAAATACGCGTACAAAGTTGCGGGCACCACTAGTTTTAAATAAATCAGATACATAATAGGTATATTCTTATTCTTAATTTAAAAAATATCATACAAAGAACCCTGTCCGAGGATTCCATGAAGTGATTAAATTGAATGACATTGACTTGCCATCGGGTTCAGTCACCCGGCAAACTTCGAGAAGGGTTGCAACTTTCTCAAATTAACCCAAATGATTTAATTAAGCGTATCAGTGGTGTTCGTTATCAACACGTTCGTATATAATTATGTGGGTTTTGTACACGTTTATTGTGTTCGCGGATTTTAAAGACCGCAATTTTTATAGAGGAATATTATTCTGATTTTGCTAAAAAGTTATAGATTTAAAATTTTAATCCAAGTAACTCGTCAGATTGGATCTTGTAATCAGATTTTCACCAAATTTGAGACGAACTTGGGAATTAGGCATAAGGGACTTATACTTCGAGCACAAAAAGGAAGGAGAGGTAACACTTTGGATCGGTAATGCAGAGATACCGGGTTCGATTCCAGGTGTTTTCCGCTAGGTTACGCATTTCCTTGTACTGTAATCTTTGTATCAATGGATAATTATGAAAGAAATATGGTATAGGTACCCACACTTTATTTATTTATTTATTTAATCTTTATTGCACAAAAGAAAACTTATCGTACAAAAGGCGGACTTAATGCTATGAGTTTGCTGTAGTGTGGGTTATTATTTTTAAATAATGAGATATAAAATTTTACATAAATTAAAATAACAAGTGCGAGTCCGACTCGCGCATGAAGGGTTCCGTACCATAATCAATAAAAAGTTTGTTGTATGGGAGCCCCCCTTAATTTTTTTTCTTTATTATTTAGTATTTGTTGTTATAGCGGCAAAAAAAATACATCACCTGTGAAAATTTCAACTGTCTAGCTATCACCGTTCTTGAGATACAGCCTGGTGACAGACGGACGGACGGACGGACGGACAGAGAAGTCTCAGTAATAGGGTCCCGTTTTTACACTTTGGGCACGGAACCCTAAAAAGTGATTTTCGAAAATACAACCCAATTCAGAACTTCCTCCATTGTGAAGTCGGTTGAAAATTACAAAGCAATTCTGTAAAGTTGAAGCACCATTATTAAAGTTTCAATTTCAACCGCGTTTGAAACAGTGAAACTACGTAATTCTGTTTGATTTGATTACAACATCTAGTATGACACTGAAGTTTGAAAATGTAGGAGATGCTGAAAAGCTAGCTATGGCCTTTCTTTTAAGTCGGTTCCCTCAGAGAGTATAGAATTTGTAGAATGTTAGAATTTCAGAATAGGCATATTGACATTTTTTTTGATGATTACAATCTATTCTTTTCTATATTGGACTAACTTAAACTGCTCTAAAAGTCATATATTACCATTAAAGTTCTACGGAGCTCTGCAAATATTCTTCTAGTGGCTACGATACCGTGACTACCGAGTGAATATTTGTTCCTAGGTCATGGACGTTATCTTGTCTTGTACTATAGCACAAGTTTTGCTTAGTTTGGAACTAGATGTAAGATTGTCCCTTAATATATAATTTAACTAGATAAATTATAAACTGACGGTTTTAACGATTTTACGGTGACATACCTACGTACTACATTTGATGAGCATCGTTGGTTTTTTGTCAGTAGCCATTGCGAATTGGGTGCCCCTTTTTGCTTACCATCAGGTGAAGTGGAGTTATACTGACTGGAAAAATTGAACGCCGTATACCGTAACAATGTCATAATCGCTCGAAATGGTTTAATGGAATTCGAAGCATTTTTCTGCAGCACTGCATCCGTCATACATGTATTATAAATATATGCAAATAAAGGCCGATCATTTAGCTGTGCGACGAAAACGGAGCACAAACGAGCGGCCGCCGCGTCAAACTCCTTTGTTGCTGAACTTACCGTGAAGGACTCAGTTAAACCATGTATAAAATAAAATATTGCAGAAGCATTTCTGTATTAAACCTCTGATAAAAATATCAAAACACAAAGAAATGAAATGCGGAACCTGGCCGAAGAGACCGGGAATCGAACCCGGCACCTCTGATTACCGGTCCTGCGTGTTAACCTCTCCACCACCCTAGATATCCTTTACGTACTTATAATATAAAAATGTAACATTTAAATAAAAATTGTGGTTTGTATCCACAAAAAAAAATAATGAGACATTACATAATTAATTGAATCAGGCGTTACTTTGCGGAAATCCATTGTCTCATTATTTATTAATATGGATTTCTGCTTAGATGTTTCATAAAAAAATTAGAAGAATTTCTCGTTGGATCTTCGCAAAATCCACCCGAGAACAGAATTTTATTGTTTGCTTGTGTAAAATGCGAAGTAATTGGTCGGATTTACGCGTGTGAACTGCTACTGGCTGCAAACGTGCGCTGTTTTCATCTAAATAAAAGTGTTAGGCGGAACCTAGCACTCAGGTGAGAAGTCCAACTGGGAATTGAATCTACGATCTTTACTTTACCAGAGTAGTGCTATAACCACTGAGCTTGCCTTGGATTCGATTCCCACTTGAACTTCACTATTCACATAAAATTTTGTCTTCCTAACAAACCTTTGTATCAAACGAATAGCGAAATCAGTAACTTTGAATCTCAGTGCGAGTTGCAATAAGTCAGTCAAACCAACCACTTTATAATTGTATACTCTTTGATTTAATTCTGGCAAACTCAACTATCTGCATACTTAAAAATTGAGCAGCGATAACTGTGAAGTATTTTTCGTTGTTAAAATTCTATAGTGTTAGGGTTAATTAATTGGCAAAATTTTGTGTAATTAAATTTAAATAAGTAAATGGCAACTTAATAAAATATCTGCACTGGCAACTCTCTCGTCGATGTTGCTAAGAGCCCCGGCTAGCCGTCATAGCTTCGCCGGAGACTTGCGGGCATTGCGGCGGGCGATGAGGCCCGTGAATGCGGTATCGGGGTCGCGACAACGCACCCGGTCTTCGGTCCATCATTTTGGGGATGGCATGGGTATGTGCTTCTCCGCCGCGAGCTGTAAGGGTGCTCGAGCGGCGGTGATGCTGGGCCGTCTTTTTCTTGCCACCGCGAGCGGAGCTCAGCGGTGGCACGGCTTGAGATGAATAAATCCTCTTCTCCGCCGCGAGCTGTAATAGTGCTCGAGCGGCGGTGGGTGTGGGACGTCTTTTTCTTGCCACCGCGAGCGAAGCTCAGCGGTGGCGCGGCTTGATATGGTCCTCTTCTCCGCCGCGAGCTGTAATGGCGCTCGAGCGGCGGTGTGAGTGGGCCATCTTTTTCTTGCCACCGCGAGCGGAGCTCAGCGGTGGCGCGGCTTGACAAAGACCTCTTCTCCGCCGCGAGCTGTAATGGTGCTCGAGCGGCGGTGAGAGTGGGCCTTCTTTTTCTTACCACCGCGAGCGGGGCTCAGCGATGGTGCGGCTTGAATTATCCTCTTCTCCGCCGCGAGCTGTAATGGTGCTCGAGCGGCGGGGTGAGTGGGCCGTCTTTTTCTTGCCACCGCGAGCAGAGCTCAGCAGTGGCACGGCTTGAGTCGTCTGCTTCTTGCCGCCGCGAGCGGCTGCTCCCAACGGCGGCCGGTATCGTAGGGGACTTCAGGAGTCGGTCAGCAGCTCTCTGGGCAATGCCCGAGCGCTACTGTCCGGGGGCCTCGTGTAGTGAGGGGCGATCCCCTGGAGATGCTCATGGCGTGAGCGGTCCGCGCGGCCAAACATTGACTGCGCGAGCCTGCCGATGAACTTCTCCAGGGGGTGCCACTTGAGGTCCCGCATGATGGTGTCGTTGCGCACGTATCGTTGGGCGCGCACGATAGTGCGCAACGTACGCGTCTCCTGAGTCCGCAGCTTCCTCCTGTTGGTCTTCTTTAGCAAGGCGTACCATGCCGGTGCGGCGTACGTGAGACGCGACCGGACATAAGCCTTGTAGAGCCCCAGCTTGGTGCGCTGGGGGAGCCCGCTGGCGAAGACAGGACGGAGCTTGGCGCGCGCTGCTGCTGCTCTGCTGATGGTGCTCTCGGCGTGTTGACGCATGGTCAGCCCTATGTCTATAGTGACGCCCAGATATTTCACTGTGCGTGACCAGACAAGGGGCTGACCGTAGAGCGTTGGAGCCTGTGGAGGGTGAGAGCGACCTGTTAGAAGTGTCTGTGTTTTGGCGATATTCACAGAGAGGCGCCATTTGGATAGCCAAGCTGGTAAAGCGTCCAAGGTGTTTTGGATCTTGGCTACTGCGTGCGTAGAGCGGATTGACGTCGCTAGATAGGCTGCGTCGTCGGCAAACAGTGCCAGCTTGGTGTCGCCAATCACCGGAATGTCGTCGGTGTATAGCGCGTAGAGAGCAGGGGAAAGACAACTACCTTGAGGGACACCTGCGCGGATCGGGCGATCCGCGAAAATGGCGCCCTCTACGTTGACTTCGAAGCGTCTGTCAGCTAGGAAGGAGGCGATGACCCTCACCAGGCGCGGTGGGATCGTGGTGTTGGACAGTTTGAAGAGCAGGCCGTCGTGCCAGACTCGGTCAAAGGCCTTCTCCATGTCCAGTAGTACTGCTACGGTGAACTCCTTCTTGTTGATGGACGTGGCCATGTGATGTAGGACCCGGGTAAGCTGTAAAGTGGTGGAGTGATCTGACCTGAACCCAAACTGCTCCGGTCTGGGTTGTATGTGGGGGATCAGCTGCGACAGCAACAACCTCTCAAACACCTTAGAAAGGGTTGAGAGAAGGGTGATGGGTCTGTAGCTCTCCGGTTTTCTTCTGTCCTTGCCAGGCTTGGGTAGGACGATGATCCGCCCCGTCTTCCAGATGGTAGGGAAGTGACCTGACCTTAGTATTCCGTTGAACAGGCGGGCGACCGCCGCTAGGGCTCTCAGCGGCAGATTGCGGAGCGCCATGTTTGGAATACTGTCGGGGCCCGGCGCTTTCTTCGGGCTGCAGTGCAGCCGGATCGAGCGCAACACCTGGTTGGGAGAGAAAAATACCGGATCCTCGTGTGGAAGAGGCGCTACTGCCAAGTAGCGCTGGAGATGTTGCTCGACTTCGATGGTGTGGTCTGGATCCGTGTCGGGATTCAGCGTGAACTGCTGCTCGAGGCTGCAGACGAGAATCTCAGCCCGCTCTCGAGCAGTATACTTAAGCAGTATACATCGCACAAGCCGAATCGAGCGAGTTGAGCGACAGTCGGCCAAAAATTCCTCGACTAATCGATCGTCCAAGGTTTGGTGCGAGAATCGATTGGTTCGCATCATTTCGTTAGTGGTAGAGCCGTAATTGTCTCACTAGCCCCATTTAAGCTTAATCGATCGGCTTAATTAGGTGATTAGTGAAGACACCCTTGATTAATCGATCGTCAAGGTGTGCTTTCTGAATATTGGGTAATTGATTAATCGATCGTCTATTACCCTTTAGATTATTTGTCAGTAAACGTTTTAGTAGCATTCGATTCGGCATAAGTTAAGTTGCTCCTTGTTTCCTAACGACTGCATATTTAATATAATTTAATATTATTTGTATTCAGTGTAACTCCATTTAAATCTTTATGGTGATTGTAATTTGGTCATAAAACTCAAAACTTGTTTAAATTAATCAACATAACTATTGTCATGTAAATTATAATAACCTTAAAACAAAGTACTGATTCTCTATTATAATGTTAAGTTACAGTATACGATTAAATGTTTCGAATTGTATGCAGCATGCGCATGCTCAACCGCCAACAGCCCGATTGTTAGGGTTCCACCTGGTACCGTGTGCAGGAACGCACACGATGTCAGGATGGTCGATTGTTAGGGTTAATTAATTGGCAACATTTTGTGTGATTAAATTAAAATATGTAAATGGCAACTTAATAAAATATCTGCACTGGCAACTCAAGTGAAGTCTGTCAAATCCCTTGCCTCTGATTGGGCGACCAATCAGAGGTCAGTATTTTTCTAGTTTTGATTGGCTATCGATGAACGTCCAGTCGCGAGGCGAAGTTTTACCGGGAAAAGATCTGAGCCGTTGGAAAAAAACGGGCTGGGTCGGTTGAGCATTCTTTCTTGGACGGTTGTACGAGAAGGTTGTGAGAGAAAAATAAATTACTGTCTGTAATAGTACATTACTGCAGACGCCGGGAAATAAGGGCTTGCCGGCTGAGTAGGTATAGACGGCCGACCGTAAGGGAGGCCGTCTAGTGATACGAAGCCGGCAAGCCCTTTTCACGGCTAAGGCATGTATAGTGCTTTTCTCAAACATATGCAATGAAATAAAAAAATACATCACTCAAAAAACAAATTTTATATCGCGGTAACCGAAGACAATAAATCCGTGATTTTTCAAAATTGCCGCCGTTTTTTACTGACAATTTAGGCTTGCTAAACTATATACATATTTATTATTATACTACTTTTTCGTAACATTTATAACTTGGGTTGAAATTAAAATAAGATTCATTCCAATTGAAGTTAGTACAGCGGATCGCTTATAAGATAAAACACGTTTTTGAACGAAACTTTAGGACAGACATTTTGTCAATCAATTGTCTGTGACATCTGACTCACATTATAACCTTTCTTTCATTTATGATGTGTAAAGTTACAACAATTTGAAAAAAATATCAAAATATCACATAGATCCGCCGATCTAACATATATATTGCATATTACGTTCTACAAGGAAACAAGATAACAACCTAGCATTACCTATAGATATAGATAGGCAGCTGTATTCTACATACACACTATTAATATCACCATGGATTTGTACATGCTTAGTGCACAGAAGTTTTTAAAGGTACGTAACTATTATTTTTAAAACAGATTATTAACAAAGTTTTTGACAAATTTAACTGATATTAAATGACGCATTCGACATATGGGGGCAATTGCTTATTGAATTTTTTATTGTTTTTCCAGGTACACTGATATTAGTTAGCTGTACTTCCGAAACTGGTCTTGGCTGTGATAATGTAGCTGACTGTTGATTCTGCTGAGATGGCAAAGGAGGCTGAGGATCTGATCTACCGCGTGGTGACTGTGGATCATGAATTTGGCTGTGAAAATGAAAATGAAAAATAAAAATTATCAGCTGGCAATATATGTGCTAGGAGATTTTGGCGGTGGACTATGATGCTTAATGTAAACAGGAGGGTCACGGGAACCGGGAACAGCCTGGCCGTGGATTTATGTAAATAGATGATGGTTGGGGTACATCATTTTGAGAGTTGGCTGTGTGAGGATTTGTCGCCTTCTGCAACTTTTATCAGCTTTCCAACCCCCATGCATTTTGACCATCAGAAGATTGGCAAGGAGTGTAGCTGAAATACAGCAGAAACAATATCCAGTATAGAGGTCGGGACAATCTAGTTCTTAAAACGTTGCTATTTGCTTAGGCATAAATATAATTGTGTGGCGTCCAATTACTTGTCTTGTACATTTTCTTTTCTTGTAGTTTAGAAAGATTAAGTCTGCCATTTGTACTTTTACTTCTGTCTTTTGTGCAAAAAAGTTTAAATAAATAAATGTTATAAGACTGAGCATAATTTTTTTTTTCATTCATGTATGTCTCCGTTCGACTTTGGTGGCAACAGGTTATTAATTGTTAATCCTGCCTCCGCTCTCAATTCTGGTGAAGTACAATTAATTTCGTTGTCGCTGTTATCATCAGAACTCATTATGAAATTATATTTATAAATATCAACAACAAATATAAAAATAGGTGCATGACAAAAGTCTTTTTTTTTCATTTTCCCTCCAATCCCCCATAATGTTTTTTTTTTATGGAAGTTGTCCGTATTTCGCATGTGTAGTGTTACAATAGACCCTATAAGGGCCGTCGTTATACACAACCTGATACTAAAAATTAAATTTCTATAATAAATAAAATTAATGCAGAGGATTTTAAATATTGAGGATTTTATATACTTACGTAAAGACAGTATTTTAAATTTATTCATCAACACATTGAATTATACAGATTTGTATTCATAATATCAGTTCGTGTGTACTAGGCATTAACGCGGATATTGTTGGTCCGGTGGCTGAATGGGTAGCCACTAGAAAAAAAATTATATCAGCTGTTTATAAACACAGACGCCATGTTTACATTAAAATTAAAAACAAATTACTTCCCGGCCTAGGCCTTCAATTTTGTATGAAATTCCTTTACAGTTCCTTCGAATTGTTCCGCCCGAAACTTGACACTTCGAAGCCTGTTTTGACGCACGTTACGACGATATTTCATTGCATGTTTGAGAAAAGTGTCTTTTCTCAAACATGCAATGAAATATTTTCTTTGCGTTCCTTATAATTATTATAATATGTGGCTCGGAAGTATCGGTTTTTGGGCGCAACAACTCGAGAGGACTGTAAAGGGATTTCATACTGCTTTTCCGGCCTAGGCCTGCAAAGTAACTTTTTTTTGGTTTCAACAACAAGGTCATTCACACAGCTGGCTGGTTTGACAAAAAGCAGGTTTTGTTTTTAAAGGTTGGTTGTTAGACACTTGTGGAAAAAAAATTCAAGATGGCGACTTTTTTTTTCAAAATTTCAAATTGGTGCTAGGCGGCTAAAACTCGGTTTCGGGGGGTTCTCGGGGCTCAAAAATATGAATCTGAAATCTTGTCCGAAAATTCGGTCAAATTCGGAAAATATCGAAAAAAAAAAAACGATTTGTATGGAGAAAATTTCAAATTGGTCCTAGGAGGCTGAAATTCGGTATCCGGGGGTTTTTGGGGCTCCTGAGTCAGAATCTGAAATCGGATTTTTTAAATTCGGTTAAATTCGGTATCGGGGGGCTCTCGGGGCTCAAAAATATGAATCTGAAATCTTGTCCGAAAATTCGGTCAAATTCGGAAAAAATCGAAAAAAAAAAAACGATTTGTATGGCGAAAATTTCAAATTGGTCCTAGGAGGCTGAAATTCGGTATCCGGGGGTTTTTGGGGCTCCTGAGTCAGAATCTGAAATCGGATTTTTAAAATTCGGTCAAATTCGGATTCGGGGGCTCTCGGGGCTCAAAAATATGAATCTGAAATCTTGTCCGAAAATTCGGTCAAATTCGGAAAATGTCGAAAGAAAACGATTTGTATGGAGAAAATTTCAAATTGGTCCTAGGAGGCTGAAATTCGATATCCGGGGGTTTTTGGGGCTCCTGAGTCAGAATCTGAAATCTGATTTTTTAAATTTTGTCAAATTCGGTATCGGGGGGCTCTCGGGGATCAAAAATATGAATCTGAAATCTTGTCCGAAAATTCGGTCAAATTAGGAAAATATCGAAAAAAAAAACGATTTGTATGGAGAAAATTTCAAATTGGTCCTAGGAGGCTGAAATTCGGTATCCGGGGGATTTTGGGGCTCCTGAGTCAGAATCTGAAATCGGATTTTTAAAATTCGGTCAAATTCGGAAAATATCGGACAAATAATATTAAGTGTTATTCTTTGAAGTATATTTTTTTATTTCATTGTATGTTTGAGAAAAGCACTATACATGCCTCGTCGTGAAAACGGATTCCCGGCCTCGTATCACTATCCGGCAGGCGGTATATACCTACTTGGCCGGAAATCCTCATTTTCCCGGCCTCTGATGTAATGTACTATTGTTTTATACTATCTTGTTTGAGCTGCTTAAGTAGGATCCCAATATTAGTGAGTGTTTGCTACAATTCAGAAGTGACACGGAAAACCAAACTTAAAACGTAAGTACACGCCCAATGGGGTTATTTGCTATCTTGTTTCACATTTGCACGGTAATTGTTCGATTTCTATATACTTACTGATTTTATTAAAACTTGGTACTAGCCGATGCCCCCATGTTGTGTTTCTATTGTTCATTTAAATTATTAGCCAACCTATAAATTATTAGCTGACTTCTTTTTCCTATTGTTCCTTTAAATTATTAGCTAACGTATAGTAAAAGATGTTAAATTTAAGAAAAAGAAAAACTAGTGTGTTCAAGTTTCAGGTACGTTGATTTATGAAATAATAATAAAAATGGTCATTACAAAGGTTTATCAAAAAGAGTAGGGGTATTTAAAAGGGGTAATTTTTTTTATTATTTTTGGCGTAGGATGCACCGTTTTTTTAAATAATATCGTTTGTAGCCAGAAAACTACTTGAATACAATAGATTATTAGAAGGATTCAAGGATTTTAACATAGAATATACCGTTCTCTATATATATTTTGGTTTATTTTTCAACTTTTTTTTGGGTTATCAGAAAGAGTACATGGGACCAAGGGGCTATTGAAAGGGGGCAAAATTTCATTATTTTTGGCGTAAAATGCGCCGTTTTCGAGATAAATTGCTTTCTTTGTAATATTGATTGCATAATTCCATCTCTTTCGAGTATACTTGATAACTATTCTATCTATATCCCTATTTATGCAACACATTTAGACTTATACATATTATAGGCACTAACATCCCGCGTCGCAAGTTTCAGATCATGAGTGAACAGGCCAGGGGGCAAAGAAGCAGAGAGCGTGAACGCTCGATACAAGATCAGAACCATAGAGACCTACGGACCCCTGACCATGGTGGCCGCTCACGAAGCCGAAGCAGTTTGCGTATTCGCAGCCGAAGCCGTGCGGATGATCAGGATGCACTACTGGGACGACAGAGAATAGAAATGCTGGAGATGGAGCTACACCGTGAACGTGAACGACTTCTTGCAACGGAGGAACGTCGCCGTACGTCATCGAGAGATTCGAGAGAGCTCAATGAGCGGCACAGATCTGCGAGTTCCAGACGGCGGCTAGACTCGCGTACTGAGCGCCGGGCACACTCTCCTACGGATCGCCGTGCGGACTCGCATGCAGAGCGCCGGGCGGACTCGCGTACGGAGCGCCGGGCGGACTCGCGTGCAGAGCAGCCGGCAGAGCAGCGACACGGAGACGGCGGCAACCGAGGATCTTCTAAAAGGTCATGTAGCCCATCTTTGTCTAAAAATGATCTCTTTACAATGTTTAAACTGTTAAAAAATGATTTGTCGTCCCAGCCGCATAATCAGAATGCGCAATCATTGCAAAAGATAGACCATAAAAATATCCTGCCTAATTTTGATCCTTGCGCTAAGAACCAACGTATTGACGTATGGTTAAAAAAGGTCAATGAGTGCGCCTCTGTTTATGGATGGGACGACAGAACCACAACGCACTTCGCTATGCAGAAACTCCAAGGCCTGGCTAAAACGTGGTACGAAGGCCTGAACTCAATTCTTTTCACCTGGCCAGAATGGCAAGATAAATTAGTAAGTGCTTTCCCTTGCGAACAGAATTATGGCCAGACCTTGGAGGAAATGCTGAAAAGAAGGAGCAAGTTTAACGAGCCTATTGAATTATACTATTACGAGAAACTTGCGTTAGTCACTCAGTGCGATATAGTAGGAAAGCGGGCCGTTGATTGTATTATTCACGGTTTAAGTGACAGGATCCTTAGATCCGGCGCTTTGGCACTACGTTGCAATCACCCCGACGAGCTTTTACAATTCCTCTTGAGCAATAAAAAATCTAATCAATCAATCATTTCGAAGTAAAAATGTAGATAACAATCAAACCAATACCGTTGCTAACAACAATCAAACACGTGCACAAAAGGCTGCTCCTAGGCCAGGGCAGACAACAAGTTGTTATAATTGTAAAGAGAAAGGCCACAGTTTCCTGCATTGTCCGAAACCTCTATTGAGGTGCCAACGATGCAATAAACTTGGCCATACAGTAGAGACTTGTTTTCATAAAACAGATAAAAAGGGTACAAACTCTGAGACCGTACAAAAGACAATGTGCATAGATTCTGTTGGTAACTGTACGAATAATCCTAACTCTAAGTTTATGAAAGAGGTGATTGCTAACGGGGTGCCATTACAAGGATTTATCGATTTTGGGAGCGATGTCACGTTGATCAGTGAATCTGCAGCGTTGCAATAAGGGTTACGTCATGACAATACGCCTTCACAAATGAAAGGTTTTGGAAATACTATTGTACAGTCTCTAGGAGAATTGTCACTTGAGTTGAGCATCGACAATGTTAGTGCTAGAGTAATGTGTAAGGTAGTCGATGATCGTTTGTTGGAAAAATCTATGCTGATAGGCCAATCTTTTACAGAGCAGCCTCACATAATGGTCCATAAAAACGTCTCGGAGTTAAAGTTCTTCGATAATGGCGAAAGTATGCCCTTTTCCAACGTTGATATTGACAATGTCGGTTCATTGAGGATAAAGTCTCTGGGCATTGCTGAAGTTTGTGGCCCAGTCTCAATCAGAGCTATTGTTGAATCCGCAATTAGTGGTAGTATCCTAGTGAAAAATAGCATCGTGGGAAAACCCAACCAGCACTACTTCGTCTGTGGGGGGCTCTATTATTCGCAGAATGGTCTTGTCAATATAGCCGTTGTTCCTCAAGCTAGTTCCTGCCACATTCCAAAAGACGTCACGTTCAGTCGTGCAGAAAGGGTTGATTTTGTCAATAGGGTTATTGTAGACTCAGCCAAGTTGGCAGTCGGTGTGGAAGGCGATTTTGATGAGAGCCAGGTTCGCGTATGTACTACTGTTGATGGAGACGTGAAACAAGAACTGTTCGGGTTACTTAGAAAGTATAAACATTGTTTCGCATCATCACTTAAGGATCTGGGTTGCACGAACGCGGCACAAATGAATATAGAGCTCAACATTCAACGTCCAGTAGTGTATCGCCCATATCGGCTCTCTCACCACGAACGATCACAGGTGCGCTCCATGGTAGGCGAGATGTTGGAGGCAGGGATAGTGCGCGAATCTTCTTCCGAATATGCTAGTCCTATCCTATTGGTGCGCAAAAAGGACGGGACCCTCAGAATGTGCGTAGACTATCGGTTGTTGAATTCCATGACCGTCAAGGAAAGATACCCCATGCCGATAATTGAAGACGAAATTGCTCGTCTCTCAGGCCAGGCGTGCTTCATTTCCCTTGATCTCGCATCTGGGTACTATCAAGTACCAATCGCAGAACAGAGTAAACATGTCACCTCGTTTGTCACGCCGGACGGCCAATACGAGTTTAATCGTTAGCCGTTCGGTCTGGCAAATGCACCCGCTGTATTCCAGCGCATGATAAATTCAATATTGGGATCCGCACGTTTCAGCAAAGCTACAGCCTATATGGATGACATCCTAATTTTTGGGAAAGACTCTGCAGAATGCCTTAAGAACCTTGAGGATATACTGAAATTGCTGGAACAGGCGAATCTCACGTTGAATTTATCGAAATGCGAATTTTTGCATGATAAAATTGATTACCTCGGGTATGAGATTGGAGCAGCAGGTGTGAGACCAGGGGAAAAGAAGATAGTCAGTGTAATGAATTTCCCACAACCACAGAGCGTTCATAATGTTCGCCAATTCCTCGGGTTGGCGAGCTACTTTCGGAAATTTGTCAAAGATTTTTCTCAGGTAGCGTATCCTCTCAGCAAGTTGCTAAAGAAAGGTGTAGCGTGGGAGTGGGGCGCTAGTCAAGAGGCTGCTTTCGTAGATTTGAAATCTCGGTTGGTAGACAGACCAATTCTCGCATTATACGACCCGTCAGTAGAGACCGAACTTCACACTGACGCGAGTAGGATAGGAGTTGGGGGTATTCTTCTTCAGCGATCGTCTGACGGAGCATTGCGGCCGGTTGCATATTACAGCAGGCAGACGTCGCCAGAGGAGTAAAACTTCCACTCATATGAATTGGAAACTCTGGCCGTGGTTTGCTCCCTGAGAAAATTCAGGGTCTATCTACTAGGAAAAGAATTTAAGATCATTACTGACTGCAGCGCCCTTCGCTCTACCTTCACAAAACGGGATCTTATCCCAAGGATAGCGCGCTGGTGGCTGCAGTTGCAAGAGTTCGATTGCACCATCGAATATCGATGTGGGAATAAGATGAACCACGTAGACGCTCTGTCCCGTAATCCTGTAGCCGGGCCTGAAGACAATGCAACCGACACGCTTCCGATTGTTATGTCTATTAGTAGTGATGATTGGCTGCACACTCTGCAACTTGGAGATTCAGAACTCAGAAGGACTAGGGAAGTTTTGGATAGTAATTTAGATGAGAAAGGCCTCCAATACATAAAGGAGAACTACGTTGTTAAGGACAACAAGCTATTTCGCTGTCTAGGTGACGATAAAAGTGAACTTCGATGGGTAGTACCGAAGGGCGCGAGATGGCAACTGTGTCGGATAAATCACGACGAAATCGGACATTTTGGCGTTGAAAAGACTAGAGCGTTTAAAAAAGAATTACTGGTTTCCCAAAATGTCCCGTTTCGTCAAAAAGTATGTCAGTGCTTGTATCGAGTGCGCGTACGCAAAAAAGAATCAGGATAAACGTGAGGGCTTGCTTCATCCGATAACAATAGTTGAAGTACCTTTTCATACTCTACACGTTGACCATCTCGGGCCCTTCGTGAAATCTAAGCGTGGCTTCACTTATCTTTTGGTAGTTGTGGATGCGTTTACAAAGTTCTGTTTTGCTAGGCCGGTGAGAAACACACATGCTCAAAATGCTATCAGGGTACTAGAGGATATATTCAGGACTTTCAGGCCACCAGACCGTCTTATTAGCGATCGCGGTAGCTGTTTTACGTCCCACATGTTCAAAAGGTTTTGTTTGGATGAAGGCGTTAAGCATATCCTCAATGCAGTCTCTAGTCCACGGTCAAACGGTCAAGTCGAGCGGTACAACCGAACTATTCTTGACTCGATGAAGGCTTCAAGTGTAAAATACGGCGAGAAATAATGGGACAGTTATATAGGCAAAATTCAGTGAGGGCTGAATAACACGGTTCAGAGGACGACCGGAAGGACGCCTGCTGAAGTGTTGTTCGGTGCCTGTATGAATGTTGAAGTAAATCCGATTTTGAATGAAATCACCGAGAAAACTCGCGAACAAACCGATTTGTCAACGATTCGCCGGGAAGTTAAAGATAGGATAGACAGTGAGCAGATTAAACAAAAGGAATTCTGTGATAAAAATAGAAAACCAGCTCGTGTTTATGAAGAAGGTGAACTTGTCAAAATTACCAAAACTAACTTCAATAATGATGGACAGAGTAAAAAGCTTTTATCTTCTTATACGGGTCCATATAGAGTTACAAAAGTCTTGGGTATGGACCGGTATGTAGTAGCCCCAGTTGAGGGATTAATTAATACCCAAAAAAAGCGTCCCACAACTGTTGCTATAGATCGTATAGTAAGAACAGTTATATTTATTAATCAGGTTTGAATACGGTAAAGATTTAGAAATCGTCGCACATTCTTTTTGTAGTAAAAATGTATAACTTTAAATATATGGTTTCTCCTATAAAATATCCCTGGATCAATGTCGCTGGTCTAGAAGTAAACGAAGAATCAGAATCTGCATCTGACGACGATTAGATCCTTTATCTGTAGGTAGATATTCGATCCTTTATTTGTAGGTATATTTTTAATATCTGATATGTGGCTACAGAACTGGTATTTCGTTGCAGATTGGATGCGAAAATTGATTGGCCCGCGTCTGGTCCAGAGCTGGTTGACATCGCACAAGCCGAATCGAGCGAGTTGAGCGACAGTCGGCCAAAAATTCCTCGACTAATCGATCGTCCAGGTTTGGTGCGAGAATCGATTGGTTCGCATCATTTCGTTAGTGGTAGAGCCGTAATTGTCTCACTAGCCCCATTTAAGCTTAATCGATCGGCTTAATTAGGTGATTAGTGAAGACACCCTTGATTAATCGATCGTCAAGGTGTGCTTTCTGAATATTGGGTAATTGATTAATCGATCGTCTATTACCCTTCAGATTATTTGTCAGTAAACGTTTTAGTAGCATTCGATTCGGCATAAGTTAAGTTGCTCCTTGTTTCCTAACGACTGCATATTTAATATAATTTAATATTATTTGTATTCAGTGTAACTCCATTTAAATCTTTATGGTGATTGTAATTTGGTCATAAAACTCAAAACTTGTTTAAATTAATCAACATAACTATTGTCATGTAAATTATAATAACCTTAAAACAAAGTACTGATTCTCTATTATAATGTTAAGTTACAGTATACGATTAAATGTTTCGAATTGTATGCAGCATGCGCATGCTCAACCGCCAACAGCCCGATTGTTAGGGTTCCACCTGGGCCCTATTCAATAAAACTTACAATTTACAATTTGTAATTACAATTACAATTTACATTTTTATGTATATCCTGTTCAATAAAAAATACAAGTTACAATTTTGTAATGGTGAAAAATTTACAAAATTGTCGGATTGTAACGACAATTTTACATATCTCTGTTCAATAAAGATTTTCACTTGACAGGCAATAATTTACAATTTTGTCAGAAAAACCAGTTTATTAAACGCATAGTTGTAGTTACAAGTTTACATATTTGTAGAATTGTAACAAAATTCTGACAGGCGCACTCACCCGGTGTAAAAATTGTTGAATACAGTTTAGACATACTCGTAGCTTTTCGAATCCTAATATGATGCTCACGTGATCATCAAGTAGTGAAAGGGACAAAAAAATATCCAGTGGTTATTGTGCGACGCAGGCGAATATTTCGAAAAAGGAGGAATTTCAATCTTGATGTTACCGATTTCACATTTAATGAGAAATTCAGAGTAAGCAAAACAACCGTCGAATATTTGATAAATGCAATGAGCAACGAGCTTGCTCACGGAATTAACAGAAACGCAGCTCTTACACCCTCCGAGCAAATTTTGTGCGCTTTGAATTGGATGGGTTCTGGCTCACAATACCATATAATAGCAGATAGGTGCACATGGAATTTTTAAAGCGACTGTACACAACTGTCTGACACGGGTGACAACTTCAATTGTTAACAGATTCTTCGGCCGAAGAATCTGTTAACTCATATGAGGTCCGCTGGCCTGAAGACTGTCATGAGATTTCTAGATTATTTATGACTCATAATATACCTAGAATAGCTGGTATTGTTGATGGTTCTCTAATTCAAATGGATGCTCCTTGGCAGAATGAACCAGCATTCGTAGATAGAGATTTCAATCATTCTATGAACGTCATGTTGGTATGAGGTCCAAATTAAGATTTAGGTTTGTTTTTTCTAATAATATGTAGTTACCAAGTAAGATAAAAAAAGGTATGAAATAAATAGTGCTTAACTTAAAATAATACATTATGATTACAATTTATGTCCAAGTACCGTCATATGGTTGGATTAATAACTGCGATTTAATCGCGAACGTACTCTGAAATACAATTTGTCGAACAAGTTAGCAATTGAATTTTATTCTACCGTCATTGTTAGTCATTAAAAAACATAATATTACACTTAATTGTAAATTGTAACTTACCATGACATATTTGTAAATTACAATTGTCATCGAAAGCGACAGGCGTTTTTTGCAATTGTAAAGTTTTATTGAACAGGATTTACAAGTGTGACATTTTAACATTTTTTAGCAGTGGTACAATTACAAATTTGTACTTTTATTGAACAAGTTTTAACCTTACAATTCTCCAATTATGTCACTTTTTTACAAATTTGTCGGATTGTAACGTTTATTGAATAGGGCCCTGGTACCGTGTGCAGGAACGCACACGATGTCAGGATGGTCGATTGTTAGGGTTAATTAATTGGCAACATTTTGTGTGATTAAATTAAAATATGTAAATGGCAACTTAATAAAATATCTGCACTGGCAACTCAAGTGAAGTCTGTCAAATCCCTTGCCTCTGATTGGGCGACCAATCAGAGGTCAGTATTTTTCTAGTTTTGATTGGCTATCGATGAACGTCCAGTCGCGAGGCGAAGTTTTACCGGGAAAAGATCTGAGCCGTTGGAAAAAAACGGGCTGGGTCGGTCGAGCATTCTTTCTTGGACGGTTGTACGAGAAGGTTGTGAGAGAAAAATAAATTACTGTCTGTAAAGTGTCTTTGTTTTATACTATCTTGTTTGAGCTGCTAGGATCCCAATATTAGTGAGTGTTTGCTACAATAGATAGGACTGTCCTACTCATGGGCAAAGGATACACTTCCCGATTAGGTGCTTCCTTCAACCCTGATGTCAAGAGGCCTTATTCCTTTAAAAAATTTTTTTTCATATTCTGAAAAACTTTTTAAAATGTATAATGTAACGTTTCCCTGAATTCTAAAAAGAAGCATAGCTGTTTCATGCTTTCAATGCGAGCAGTCGAAAATCGAAACAGTTTTCTGCGTGAATTATGTCAATTTTGAGTAGTTTTTAAAACAAAAATCATCAATGAAAAATGTAAACTGTAGATTTCAAATAAATTTTCATCACATTTGCTCGTAAAATATGATATTACATGCAGGTGTACTGAAGGACAAAGGCCTATATAGTTCCCGCAGGAGTTATAAATTGTTATAACTCCCGAGGGAGTTTCGGGTTTTAGTTTTAAAAATATAGAACGCACTCACAGACTAAGGAGGTTACAACCCAGCCAAGGTTTTTTGTTGTATCAACAAAACTTGCCTACCAGCAAATTTTATTGTGTATTGAACTAATATAGTATATGTAACTGCATTAATATTTATGTTTTACAATTATTTAAGTGTATTTTGCAATTATTTTATTAAATTTAATTTTGAATAACCTTTCATTACAATCTGGCAGTATAGCCTGTCAAGTTTCTAAACTAAACGTAGTTCTTAGCATTATCTGTGGTATACACGACACAAAAAAAAAGAAAAAAAGTTAAATATTATTGGTTAGATACTATTTAGTTTTGTAACAAAATTACTGTTCGTATTTAAGTTTTATAATATTACGGTGTTAATTATTGCTGCATAATATTGTTATTTGTTTAATGATAGATATTTAGTAAGATTCTGTGTATATTAATCGAGAGCTGGGAGGTCAAACCCGATAACTAAAAATAGTAATATTGCTTTGCTGGTCTGGAGTCCGACGACCGAAACGGACTCCAGACCGTCGACATCTCCTGATGATGCCTCGTAGAGAGGCGAAACACGTGTCGAGTAAGTTTTGTTAATTTGGTGGTGGTTTGTTATATTTATTTGCGTATTTATTTTATTTTTCTATCGTGGTGGGAGGGTGGGACTATTTAATGCATGTATGCATGAAAAAATACGCAAACAAGTATAACGGGTTAGCACAAATTAACTGGCACGTTATTATATCGCGGATCAGCAAAGCAATATTACTATTTTTATTTAATATGTATATCCGCAAAGTAACGCCTTATTCATTTAATTATTTCAAACCCGATAAGTCGAAAAAATCTTGAATTTGAACTAATTACGTTTTCGTACAATACTTTTTAAGCTTTACCTAGTGGTCTATACAGATATCGCGATTTGAACCGGCAACTGAATTTTTGTTCCTCCAGTAATCCCATAAGTACCTATTTTATCTTATAACTTCTAGCAATAAAATCATATTATAAGTAGCAATAAACAGCTTTTTTTTTAAATCGATTTGAATAAAAACATTATATCTGCTTGTATAGTAATTTACCATAACATGTATATCTTCGTGTTGACTATTTAATAATATAGTAAGAACAGTTATATTTATTAATCAGGTTTGAATACGGTAAAGATTTAGAAATCGTCGCACATTATTTTTGTAGTAAAAATGTATAACTTTAAATATATGGTTTCTCCTATAAAATATATTTGCAATGATACAGTTAAAATTACTTTAGGGATTTTACACTTCATTAAACTAGCAACACTGTCATCATTAATTTTAGAGGAAAAACCCAATAAGTCCACTTATTGCGCTCGACCGCCGCACTGAAACGTCATCGGACGCGTCGTCACTCGGCTGTAATGCTCCCGCGCAGCGCTTTGGAACTGTCGAAAATAAAGTCTTTTAACTAGTTAATGGTGATTTGAAGTAAAGTATATGGTGAAATTAAATTAAAATGAGTAATCGGTCAAGGAGATTAGTAAATTTGGCCTGCCACGGTTCGGAATCCGGTAAGTTAGTTATTCTTTTGTTATTAGGTATAACCTCAATAGCAAAGATGTAATTATTAGATGTAGTTTACTGACACTATTTATATTAATTGCATGTACTCTTTGAAGTATTCAGCATTTGCTTACATAAAAACACTGTATCCAGACTAATTCTCTGTACCTATTAACATGCGTTTTAGACTCGTAACTTTTTTATTTCAAGGTCTCCGTAGTAAAACCCTATAACCGCTGTTACCTATTTGTTTAACGACTCATTGCTGTTTTTATTTACGACTAATACTAAAATATTTTCAGGCTTAATTACGACTAATGATTCTACCGATGAGACTGAACCCGAAATATCGAAAAATTAAGTTGAGTCACGTAAGTAATGTAGTAGGTAGTAGGTACTAAACTGTAGTAACTTCAAACCTATGGCACTATTTATTGATAATAAAACCGACACCTATGAACAAACAAAAATCCACCACATGCTTCGTCAATTAAAAATAATGCATGCAATTCACAAAGTATATCCGCAACAAGCTTCGTCAGAATCAAATGACATGAAATAAATCCGCAACACGCCTCGTCAAGGAAAACTTAATCTCTTAAATCCCCTCTCAGGGCCATATTTGGTCCAAAAGTCCCCATTATGCTAGCAGCATTGCCCCGCTGAATGGCAATGGAGACTTGCTGAACCAACCATGACCCAGAGCGAGGATCGTTGCCCCTCTCTCTCAATCGCCGCCCTAAATCCCTAAAAAGCTCGCGAGCCTCACTACCAGGTCCAGCCGTTTCCACAGCGACGGGTACGAAATCGTACATCGACTCTAAGGCTGCGTACTTGGCGTGTTTCATCTTAGCGGCTGTTTCCGCCGCTGAACCCGCCAACCTCGCGGTTTGCCTCAAATGGGACGGAGCAAAAGTGCTAACGCACGTTGCGTCCCATAAAAGACAACGCCCTCGCTGCCATGGAACCAACGTAAGTCCGTCCGGTCTTTTGCCATCCGTTCGAGATAAACCAGGGGGCTCCAACACACAGGGGATGTTAACGGACACCATGGCTCGGCGGACAATTTCGTTAATAGAATGATGGCGCAAAAAACGCCCTGCACATCTCTGGCAACTTAAGCCATGGTGTCCATTTTCCTCCACCATGACTCCACAAATGCAGCGATGCGGCTCACACACCTTGGTTCCCAGTCTTAGGGCCACTGCTATTCTTAGCGAGTCGTTATCAAGCAGTGTACCCAACTGAGGAGACGGCAAAGCATGGAGCCATGCACCAGATTCTGGCTTAGCAACCGCATTGAGACGAGCTAAATCCGCTCCTGAAGCGTCATCCAATAAACGCGAGTAGGATAGTTTGCAGAGGATATCGTCCCACCCTCTCTGTGCCACCAAGTTAAACTAAACACACATCTGTCAAAACTCTTGGTACTCAAACCCTATAAATCGTTTTATTATTGATTAACTTGTTTTATCTTTATAAACTGACATTGTTTTTTTTTTATTTTTTAGGGCTATCACAAATAACTGGTGTTGATAATGGAAACAATTCATCGGATTTGGATGAAACGCAAATGACTATTATTAACGAAATGGAAAATTGCGTCAATATGAGTGATTTTTAGCGATAAGACCGCCTGTTGTTACCCTATTTAACGTTGCTTTATTTCTTTGTTATTATTATTATCCTGTATGTCGCACCCGCTCACTTGACAATAGTGTCCCGGACCTTTGGGAGGTGTGCGCGGAGCCGAAGCCAACGCGTAGAGGCCCTTTCGACAATTTAATGAAATGTAAGGTGTACATCTGCGAGCGGATGCTGTTCCTATCCGTGTCATGGGACGCACACAGAGGCAGCGCCCGCTAGGTGCTAGAACTATTGATGGAGACATGGAATCTAAATACAAATTGGGCTATGGGGATGAAATAGAGGACTGGCTAATTGGGCTATGGGTTGAGACTATCGGGCGTCTACCAGCAAAAGTGTCTCATAGCAAAAATGGGACTGGTAGACGATGACTCGCCTCCCGCTAGATGGGCCCCCATAAATAGCGACACATAGAGTGGCCTAAGGGCAACATCGGTGCAGAAGGCTACGGGCGGAGAGGTTGTAATACTGGGCTTTAAACCGGAGCCAACTAACCCCTTACGTTTCCACATCCACCCCTAAGCTGAAACTCTCGCGACTCCACTCTGGCCGGCCGGTTAAGACAAGACAGAGTCGGAGGCCCCGACCCATCACCCCCCGTCAGGATCCCCCAGAAGCACTCAGGTACGTGGGGTCGCTACCCCCAACAACTCGCCATAAGCTGCCCTGCGTGACTAATTGCACTGGTAAAACCAGCGGGCGATGGGGTCGTCACATCCATACGCCATTTTATTATTATTTTCTTCAGGTGAGTAGACGTGGGCGTTATTTCACGTCACTAGTTACAGTAACTAGTTACGCGACATGTAACGGAATCACTAGTTTCGCGTCAAATAACAACTAGTGATTTTTGTAAATGCGTTATTTTATTATTACTGCTATCTGTGAGTCGAGTCGAGTAATCGAGCGAGAGAGAGCTCACCTTCTGCACCGGCCACAGCCAGCCGAGCGAGCGAGATGTAGAACGCGCGCGTGCCGTCGCCGTCCCGGTCAGCCGAGCGAGCGGGATGGCCATCGCGCGCGAGTCGAGGTATAATACCAAAACCGAAACAGCTTAACAGAATTAGTTGACGCTTAATTTTCACACGTAATACTTTAGAAATAGATCATAAAATAGAGTGATCTCTGTTTCAACGGCACACGATTCCGGGAAACGAGCGACTCTTTGAACTTAAATTTTGATGCAAAATAAATAAACAAATATTTTTTTAGTTTGTTTTGGTTCGTCGTTGCACTGAGTGTAATTTAGTACTTTATTTTCAAATTTAATTCTAATTAACGTTTAAATGTTACGTTGCTTTGTTATTCTGTAAAATGTAAATAAACTTTATTTAGTGTGGTGTGGACTGGATTGTAAATATAAATAAGTACCTAAATAAGTTTTGTGTAAATATAGTGAAGTGTAAATAAACTGTAAATACATCAGAACTAGAAGTGTAAATAAACTGTAAATATAGTTAAGTTATCATTGTATATACAATCAAATTAACTTTTAAATACGCCTGCATTAATAATCATAGTTAGTTTCTCAATCATATAAAATAATATACCTATACCTAATTAAATACAAATCATATAATGCAGTCAGTCCTAAGCCTGAATAAAGTATGAAGGGAAGTTAATTTATTGTATAGCTTTATCTGTGTAACTAACTACAAGCAGAAACACTTAATACCTAGTTATTTTATTTATTTCCGTTTCGTGTGTAATAGTTGTATAGGTATGTAATGTATAGCTGGTGTTGGTAGAGCTATTTTTGCAAACAATCACAGTAGCGGAATAAAAATAACCAGTTACAAAAATCACTAGTTATGAAACAGGTGACGGCGACCGAGTCACTGGTTTCGTTACGTTTCTTGAAAACGACGTAACGACCCACGTCTACAGGTGAGTGTTTTAGTCAGGTATTGTATTCGCCGGGTCAGCTGCCGTCGTATCACAGTTCATAGTCGATTGTACCTAACCAGCGACGAGCGGCGACTGTTAATACCTACAGATATTTTACGCGCGGCGCGGCGGTAGGTACTTACAGAGTCCGTGTCCACGAGTAGCCAAGCCTCATTGTGATAAGGTAAACCTTAAGTAAATCATAATTACTTAAGTACGAAACCTAACTAGGTACTTACTATAAAAATTTGATAATCTTTACGCGACTAGTATGGTAGTAAATCACACAAAAGTGCCGTACCGTAGCGGCCGTAGTGCCGATGTTATATGTGTCCATGTCCATATTAAAATCGTATAGGAAAGCGGGCACGTTCTAATCCACCTTCCGTGGTCAATTTTGAGTACCCAACAGAAATTGATTCATTGTATGGTAATCCTCTGCCAATAAGCATTGCAAAAAAAAGACCTGGAAAAAATGTGCAATCAGGGTATTATACCCGAAGAATTTCATCCCTGGATTCGTGGACTATCTACAGTTAATGACGTCGAACCAACTTATTGCAACAGTTGTGACTCTGATTAAATGTTAATTGTTTTTGTCTGTAATTCAAACTGTTCTTTAATTTCGATAAAACCGATAATTCAGCAAATTTGCCTATTGTTTAGTTGAAAAACCCGATAAATTACTCCCCGTCGAAAGTAAATCTGATATAAAACCGAGTAAAATTAATTTGAGCATGTGTGTTGGTCTTTAAAATATAAGTTAATAACACTAGTTTTCATAAAACATACGTTCGTTAAGTAATTGCCCCAGAAAGTAGATCTGTAGACTTCAAAACTTTCAAATTCGATTTTCTCAAAATCAGTTTTTAGGGTTCCGTACCCAAAGGGTAAAAACGGGACCCTATTACTGAGACTTCGCTGTCCGTCCGTCCGTCCGTCCGTCCGTCCGTCCGTCCGTCTGTCACCAGGCTGTATCTCAAGAACGGTGATAGCTAGACAGTTGAAATTTTCACAGATGATGTATTTCTATTGCCGCTATAACAACAAATACTAAAAATAAAATAAAATAAATATTTAAGGGGGGCTCCCATACAACAAACGGGTTGGTTGCGTTAACTTTGCACCTCATTTGTATGGGGCGCTATACATACCAGGTGCAAACTTAACTTAACCACTCAAGGATGAAAAGTGTTTGTACGGAACCCTTCATGCGCGAGTCGGACTCGCACTTGCCCAATTTTTTGGTAGTTATCGGGTTCGACCTCCCAGCCCTCGAATTTTGTTTTCTGTTTTAAGCTGATGGCCGTTTTGCCAGTGCTTATAGTAAATCAAAAAATATGTACAGATAAAAGTTAGTTGTCAATTGCGACAATCGTTGTCAATCGTTATCGTTTCATGTTTATTTTTTACTTATTTATTTGTTATATACTCCCAAATGTGATGAAAAATATTGTGTGTATGGCGGGTAGTAAGGGGATTACAAACTCAGGACATTAAAAGCCCTCCGCCTTCGGCGTCGGGCTTCTAATAGTCCTTCGTTAGTAATCCCCTACTTACTACCCTTATGACACAATATACTATAGCCCTGTTCTAAGTAGTAACACTGATGAAATGATAAGAAACTTGTTTGATCAAAGAGAAAAATGTCTAAAACAATCAACATTTTTGAACGGTTAATGAGCCTTAAAGGAATCTTTTATTTCGTAACTCATTACCATCTGTTTCTTCGAGAAAACTGTATGAAATCACTTAAAACGTCTCATACGCTCACAATTTATTTATTTGCTTTACCTGAATATAAATACGCCCTCGAGCCTTCACGGATACATTTTTATCCTATGTGCGGAAAAATATAATTACCCTCCTATACTATATTTATCAGAGTACCGTTATCTTTCACAAAAACATGTTAACAGTTAATTTACCAGCACCAAGCCTCGCAAATGTTCCCAATTGCATTAATTTAATTTTAAACAAAGCTAAATACGGTGCTCGAGATTTATAGCGACATCGCTTTCTACTAATTATAAACTGTATATTTTATAAACAGAATGAGGTTAGAAGATTTACTGTGACGCCGAGAACCGCCTAAGGACAGAAATTCCCTTTTGTAGCTCAAGTGCCGAAAGATATAGGGACCGCAAACTCGACGTAAAAGTCAATGAGTTGTCAGTTTGTTGTGATGAATGAAGTATTAAGGGGCTTGGCAGTTGACATCGCTATGGTGTTGAGTACGGAAAATGTACTGATGTAAATATAATCGCTGGTTTATAGGTAGATGTATTGTGATCTCATTCTTTTTTTATCGGATGTCGTCTGTAATAGGAGCAATAAATCAATAAGTACATAGATTCTACCCGTCAAACTGAACAACATTTGTTTAGCGACATTTGAAGATTACTTGTATTAAAAAATAAATTGTAAAATAAAATAGTGTTTCATAATTATTCAAAACGTATTTAATTCGAATATCTACCCTCATCATCAGAGTATACAAGGGGTAGATTTTCGCCTCCAACGGTGACGCCTGGATAGCAGCCGCGCGGCTATCCGCAGATCTCCGCAGCCGCCACAACTGATCTGCTCTCCTGATGATGAATCGCGAACCAGTTCGAAACAATGTCGAGCGATATTCGACTTCTACGACGTGAGTATACTAAACTTGTTTCGTTCGTATTTTAATATATCTGAGACACGGGACTTTTCTGTATTAAGAAACCGATTTAAACTCAAGTAATTGACTCAAAGATTGCCAGACAAGTACTAGTTTTAAAGGGCACATTTACTCGTAGACTGTGGAGCCAGAAAGTTTCTTGAGTAACAATCGCGTACCGAAAGACGCAGCGTGGATAGGCCGAAGATCATGAAAATCCGGCGGCTAAAGACGTCGCACGACCGGTAGTTCTGAAGAACCTTGAGGGAATCCATTCCATGAAAAGGGGTCCATTGCTGGACACAGGTTCCCTCAAGTCTTAGGGTGTCTTTTTAGTAGCCCTTTTCTTAGGGTGCGTCTCCACTGAAACGGAGCGGAGCGGAGCCGAGTTGAATAGACCAATCGCCTGAGTTGAAGTCTGTATCTCAGTTCCGCTTCAGTTTTGTGATTGGTCGATTCTGCACGTTCCCACTCCGCTTCGCTTCATAGGACACGCACCATGAGTCTGGTCTTAGTTTTGTACCTACATACCAATAGCTTTTAATAGGTATTTACCTAATAATAGTAAAAAACGGTTTAAACTCACGTAAAAATTGTCAGGAACGGTGAAAATGCGGTGACAGACAGTCCAGTAGTGAAAGTGCGCAGCGGGCGGCAAGAAGAGCGATTAAAAGTGCCGTGGGTCGCGAGTAGCGTAGCAGCACGGATAGCTCCAAATGAGTTCGAAACATGTCGGGCCGTTCCTGACCATTTTTACGTGAGTTTAAACCGTTTTTAGGGTTCCGTACCCAAAGGGTAAAAACGGGACCCTATTACTGAGACTTCGCTGTCCGTCCGTCCGTCCGTCTGTCACCAGGCTGTATCTCAACAACGGATAGCTAGACAGTTGAAATTTTCACAGATGATGTATTTCTATTGCCGCTATGACAACAAATACTAAAAATAAAATAAAATAAATATTTAAGGGGGGCTCCCATGCAACAAACTTGTTATAGATTATATATATGTATAGGTACGGAACCCTTCATGCGCGAGTCGGGCTCGCACTTGCACAATTTTTTATAATTATTAAAGATGTCTCACGATAGTTTTAATAACATTATAGCTATTTACCTATAATGATTTTTCCCTCGACACTTTATTTATATGAGCAAGTGATTGCTTTTCTGACACCGTAAGGACAATTTGCTTATGTTAATAACGAAACTTTTCAGACGCGATTATAAATTCTTTCTTGAATTGTATACAATTTACAAGAAAATCCGCAAAACATTTAACTTAGAAAATTACTTGTTATGAAAATAATTTCTAGAAAGAATTTTAGCTAATTACTTTTTTTTTGGCATTGTTCTAATGAGCATTGAATCTGAATGTCGACTCATTAATTCGCTCATTGTGTGTCATTGAACCATATTTACAACTTTCCCAATTTATAATATTATTTTTCATTATTACTTAATTTGCTTTTACAATGTTTGTGCATATTGAGTTATATATACCTAATATTTTCGTATAATGACTTTTTTACATAATTAAGGGATAAGTCGATCTTTCACACAAATCTTGTTTTTAATTCTTTGTCATATTATATAGTATGTACAACAAAGTGTCTATATACCTACCTGTAATACGAGTATGACTGACCAGTTGAGTTCTAGTATTATTCCAACTATTGAAATAAACGACTAGCAGTTTCAACCATTTATTCAACCAGCAAAACATATAAACCGAAACGTAAACAGGCAAGTGCGCTGTTTACGATATTACTGTAGGGCGGCGTAGGTACACGTGGAATAATTTCCGAATTATTATAAGGCCAATAACTTTTGATCAATCGAGCGTTCATGGTGAAAATTCACCAAAGATATTTTCCAAGCGTTTTCGTGCGCCGATTGTATTTTGTTTCCAACCTTGTGCGGGAAGATCGCTTTTTGTGAACCGGGAGGTAAACGTTCCTGTTAAACTCACGACGTCGCGTTTTTTAGAATGTTGCATCATTATCTCTGAAAAGAAACATGATAAAAAAAACATGACAGTATTTTTGATCGCAAATAATAGGCTTGAAGGACAATTTGGAAACGTGTTTAAGGATTTACGCTCCTGGAACGATGCAATATTTGCCGGTCGTAATAGTTAATTTCATTACATACCTAGGGCGCTGAGTTCGTGTATGTCCCAGATCGCAGGTGTTTGTGGCCCGAACGAAAGGTGAGGGCCATAAATATGCGGGTTTTATGAATTACCCACCCGTTGTAGAAAATCCCACTTATGGCCTAGGGTGACGTGAAGTCTGTTACAATATTCGTATTCGATGACAATATAATTTGGTGTTTCGTACCTTTGGGAAGCGTGCGCGGAGCCAACGCGTATTAATTAATAACAATTTACCAGCAAGTTATTATAGAGCGCTGCATACTTTGGATTTCTTGGAATGATCGTAACAGAAACACTGAACTGCGCTCCAAAACATTTTATTGCCGATCTGAAAAACTCAAATGGGCTGAACACTACCAAATACATCGAGGATAAGAGGCCAAATTATTCACTGAGTGGATACCGCAATATGGCCACCGAAGCAGAGGCAGACCGAGAAGGAGATCGCAGGATGACCTAGACTCATTCTAATTTACCGAGACGACTGGCAGTAAAGTTGGGATGGTAGGCAGGATGGGACGAAGCTAGTAAAAAAAAATAGTTATAATAATAGATCATACATACCTAATAATACAAAGATAATATCATACCTTATGTAAAATGCGACGTTGCGAGCTCAGTACTAACATAACTTTACACAGCTCCCGCATATTAATAAATGAACGTAGACGTACATTCGTAAGTGCCACCGAGTTGATATTTCTCTTTTAATAATACACGTTCCATATTTTCAGTTAAAGCGCTCCCGAAATGACAACCCTCACCTCCCTCTAAATCAAAGATGCATAAATCCAGACCATTCCCTTCACGCTATTATGTCACCCGAAGCGATTTATGATCGCGTCTAAGAGATTTTCAGGAGGGAGAATATCAGAGTAAATAGTATTGAGCGTAACTTTTGGGAATATTTCGTGCGTTATTCGCCGTGATCCGACCATTTTGCAGTTTGGCGGATTTAGAATGATGTAGGAGAAATGGATCAGACAAGGATGTTCGATAATCTGGGTTTCTAATTTGTGAAATAGAAATAGAATTATTTATTTGCAAGAACGCGTTAATAATATTTGGTCTTATTACATAATAATACAATCAGCATTCCGTCAACATGAAGTCAGCAAATTAATTAAATAACTTGACAACCTTTTTAATTCCCTGTTAAGTATCTTAAAAAACACTCTTGTATGTCATAACTTAGAAGGCTAATAAAATATTACATTAAGGCAATGTTAAGAGTATAAAATATAAATAATGTTAATAATAATGAATCATACTGTTTACGATTTATAATCTAAGAAGTCTTTTACACTATAAAAGCACTGATCTTGAAGCAATCCAGTCAACCTTGTCTTTAATGTTTTACCATCCAACATTCTAAGCTCATTTGGAAGATTATTGTGCTACTGAACTATGAAATTATTTTGTACGTAGGAGTAGGTAATATTTATTTTCTTAAACATGCAATGAAATGTCATAACGTGCGTGTTCAGGCTTCGAAGTATCATGTTCCGGGCGGAACTACTCGAGAGAACGTTAATGAATTTCATACAAAATGAAAGGCCTAAGCCGGGAAGTATTTTTTTTTAAACATGGCGTCTGTGTTTATGAAGAGTTGTTTTTTTTTGAGATGTGTAGTAGCATATAATGTCTCATTATGTTATTTATGGGTACACCATTTTTTTGTATTGTACCATTGATACAAAGAAAATAATGAGAATAATGAGAAATAACAAGTTTCATGAATTTATAAATAACAGCGCCCTCTCTCGCTTGCCCTATCACTGCTGTAAAGTAGTGCGGTAAGACGTGAATATTATCGTATTCATATACAGGTTGCTAAGGAGCAAAGCCTTTCAAATAAACAATGCAACGATCGACAAACAAAGCATAAGGAAAAATTCGAAAGGTTATTTAGCGTTAAGGTGGAGGAAAGGTTAACACATTGGACCGGTAATCCAGAGGTACCGGGTTCGAATCCCGGTCTCTTCCATCAGGTTACGCATTTCCACCTTTGTGCTTTGATCTTTGTATCAACGGTAGAATATAAAAAAAATGTGTTGTACCTAATATATATCTATATATATATATATAGTCCTCCTCGCCGTGTCCGGCGACAGCGACTCCGTCAATTATTCGTGTCCGGGTTATGAAAGGCTCTGATGTGACTCGCAAAACCAAACTTCGTTTTGAAGATGCGATTACAAGGTACGCAATGAAGTTGTCCAGCAAAGTCGTAAGTGTAAGTGTAAGAGGGCTTCGGTTGAGTCTTGCGGATATGTCTCTTGGCATCCTGGTCTTCCAGCCGTTGGCGTTCAAAAATTTTTCAATTCTGCGCATAAAATGGCAAGACAGAGTACCAAACACGGAAGTCTTACGGCGCGCCAAGATACCTGGTATCGAGGCGCTTATTATGAAACACCAACTGAAGTGGTGTGGCCTCATCGTACGCATGGACGAGAAGAGGCTGCCTAAAACGGTATTTTATGTACCTAATACATATAAAGAATAATGAGGCATTACATGTTTCATAAATTTATAGTAACATGTTGTTAAAAAAGTTTCTTTTTTTCAAAGACTATATTTATTTTAGATCACACTTTAGGCGTTATTAAACAAAATTGTTTTTTGTCCACGAGAAATTATTTTACACTTAGGTGTTATTAAACAAGTTTTTTTTTTCGAAGACTATATTTATGTGCGGCCAACAAGAAATGATTTTAGATCACACTTTAGGTGTTATTAAACAAGGTGTTTCATCCCGGGGCACAACCCCGATGATAATGTAATTAATGTAACCTTTTTGTGAACGTGCATAATTGAGTTTTTGTCCGCGCTTGTTTGGACTGCCTCGGATATCGCAAATTAAAGGGACTTTAATTACAATGCATTATGAATTATCGTCGGTAAATCGGACTCTAGGATAATAACCATTACACTGAAAAAATTGGGCAAGTGCGAGTCCGACTCGCGCATGAAGGGTTCCGTACCATAATCTATAACAAGTTTGTTGTGTGGGAGCCCCCCTTAAATATTTATTTTATTTTATTTTTAGTATTTGTTGTTATAGCGGCAATAGAAATACATCATCTGTGAAAATTTCAACCGTCTAGCTATCACCGTTCTTGAGATACAGCCTGGTGACAGACGGACGGACGGACGGACGGTATATTATAGCAGAATAAGCCGCTAATGAGTATGTCCACCTGTTGATAATTCAGAGCAATAAACCTATGTAAAAAAGTCACTTTAATTGTTTAAATAATGTATGTCATGAACCCGTATATTTGTTCCTGGGTCATGGATGTTTTCTATATATTATATATAGTTATGTATATATCATGTATATCGTCGTCTAGTACCAATAGTACAAGCATTGTCAAGCAGTGTATGATTGTCCAGTCGCATTTATTTTAATTTATTACTAAATGGAAATCTCCTGACCAGACGACCAATGAAACTGGGCCGTTACTCTGGTGGCAAATAGCCTTATAGCCATTCCTAAATCAATAAGCCTAAGTTTTTATATGCAGGCGCGGCTGCTGAAGCGGCCGAAAAACTAAAGAGCACCAAATATGGGGGTCTCGGCCCCGAATACAGTTTTATACCTTTTGGGGTCGAGACCCTAGGTCCATGGGGTCCCAACGCCATAAAACTTCACAAAGAGCCCTCCAAAAGGGTTAAAAAGACCAATGGGGACCGAAGAGCTGGCATCTTCCTTGCACAGCGTATTAGCATAGCTGTTTAGCGAGGAAATGCTGCCAGCATTTTCGGTACCTTGCCAAAGGGGAGCAATATATTGAATTTGTTTTAGTTTATTTTAATTTTAGCTTTTTTGTACATAGTAGTTAGTAGTGTTTAAGTATTTTTTTTATTTACTGTCACTCTGTTTTTCCTTTTTTGTTATCTTTAAATAAAACAATTCTCATAGTTTAGTTTGTATTATAAATCTCTACTTTCACACTTGTTTCAACATTTGTTCGACACGTAAAATTGCTTTATTTTTCCATGCAAATCATAATGGAATCGCAAATTGGACTCTTTACAACTAAACGATCGGAATTGATTTTATATTCAACATTGGGTATTGAAGCATATTTTAGGCCCATGTGATTTATTCTGCGATATTACGTGCCGCGGCCTGGCTTGAATGGCATTACGTTGACAGCTTATGAGGTCCTTTATTTATGTGATTTATGTAGTGAGGAGATATCGTGGCTTTAGGTACGTTTAGTGAGCGTTCTGGGACACAAAAGGACGATTAGGGGGCGTACCGTACTCCTTATGTAAAACTCTCTATATATGTCTGTTTCATCATTGGCCTTTTACATTTATAACAAATGAGTTAAGCAGCGTCTAATAAAGTGCGGTATTTACGAAGATTGCTGGATAGCCCGATACGAGAGAGACAGCCACGGCCGCATAGTTGACAAATAAATATACATATATATGTCTAGATATATGTCGAGAGAAGATGCCTTTGACATAATAATATACATATATAATTATATACGTCTATATTGTTTACTTTTTACTCATTCTTCTACCCAAAGATTGTCTGCTCTTTAGCGGTAAGACCGCCTATTGTCTACCATTTTTAAATTAAGGTTCAATTGTAACATATTTCTTGTTGTTTTAAAAAGTTCAGAGCTAAGAAACATAAAAAATACATCCTAATTGAAGACCTCCTCTTTTCTGAAGTCGGCTGGAAAATTAAGTTAGCCAGCTTAATGGTAGTATGAGAGTAAATATCCTCTTTAATATAGGTCATCCGATGTAGAGTCTACCACTTTCTAACAGCAATGCGGGAAGGGATTACATTTTAATATATAAGTATCATTAAAAAAACAACGTTAGAGGAGAGTTTCAGCGTTAAAGACGTCATTAAGTGTTCTTATTTCAAGGTAGGTAGGTACTCGTACATGTCGCGAAATATCTGCAAAAATCCTCTCGTTAAAATTTACTTTATTTTCAGCGCGTCTCAGCGGAAGAAATCCAACCTTTCCCCATAGTACCAACTTAATTTTGACTTGGCAAAAAATACTTCAAATACTGAAAAGAATGTTCTCGGATAACACAATTATATTATTATATAAAAGGAACAATGGCGACGGGACTAACGACAACGTGACCCCAATTATTTTTATAACAATGCCGGTTTTGTAAACCGGATGAATTCAGAAGGTCCAAAAATTTGCATGACATTGCCTCCAAAAATACGATTTGCTGTGGCCGAGCGGCCGGCGCGTAATTCTGTGTACGGGCATTATCCACTTACCGACACGCGGTCACTTGGCCGTAAATGAATTAGAAGGGAGCACGCTAGAGCTTGCCGAAGAGTGCTCAAAACAATTGAGTGCCCATCGGATTATGGATTACGTTTACGATTACAACCAAATATAACACAAGATCCAAAAATCTGCTCCAAATGCCAAAGTCTAAACTTGTAGTATTTAAAAACAGCCCTTATTGTCGATGTGTACAAGTTTACAATAAAATTCCAGCAAACATCTTACAGACTGAAGACGAAGCCCAGCTCGTAAATAAATTAAAATCAATATTAATTAAGAAATGTTATTATTCGATAGGGGACTTTTTTAATGATAATAATTTTGAATGAACACTTGACATTGAAATAATTAATAAGTATTAAGATAAATGTAAAATTTTAATTTTAAAATTGTAAATAACCATTTTAATAATATTATTGTGATATGTGTATGTTTATGTGCTGTTCCTTAGATTAAGTTAAATGAGCTATACCCTAACAGGGTCCATGATGTACCTTATATAATTGTAACACCTTGTAATACCATGGTTGCTATAAATAAATAATAAAATAAAATAAATAATACGTATTTTTGCGAACAATATTATTTAATGATACTCATAATGGCATGGTATATGAGATTTCGCAGAGCTGTTCAAATGCTTTATCTCATGATTATATTTAAATAAATGTCAGGCAACCTCACACAAACCGATCTAGTCCCAAATTAAGCTCAAGAAGGCTTGTGTTTTGGGTACTAGACGACGATGTACATACGTATATAGATAAATATATACTTAAATACATAGAAAAAATACGGTTTGCTATGGCCGAGCGGCCGGCGCGTAATTCGGTGTACGGGCATTATCCACTTACTGGCACGCGGTCACTTGACCGTAAATGAATTAGAAGGAAGCACGCTAGAGCTTGCTGAAGAGCGCTCAAAACAATTGAGTATCCATCGGATTATGTATTACTTATTTTTGCAAACACCATTATTTAATGATACCCATAATGGCATGGTGTATGAAATTTCGCTGAGCTATTTTAATCCGTTATATTATGATTATAAATAAATAAATATCATATAACCTCACACAAATCGATCTAGTCTAGTCCCAAATTAAGCTCAAGAAGGCTTGTGTTACGGGCACTAGACTACGATATACATACTTATATAGAAAAATATATACTTAAATACATAGAACAACCATGACTCAAGCACAAATATTCGAGTTCATCACACAAATATTTTCCCTGACTGGGATTTGAACCTGAGACCGCCGGCAGGTACTTACAAACTGCGCTCATACTCATACTCATACTCATACTCATTTATTAATAAAATGTCAACATTTTACAAGTCAATACATTATAAAAGTTCTATTAAATTTCAAAATACAAATTATTATAAAAAAACATTAAGTAATTATTAAATAAAAATTGAAATAGGTAGTTACATTATTAGTATTATTAATTATTATATTATTTCATTATTAAATTCGTAAAATTCGTCGATGTTATAAAAAGCATTGGTTGTTAGCCATTTCTTTAATACATTGAAGAACGTTACATTATTTTCAATATCTTTGATATTGACGGGTACTTTATTGTAGCATACAGCCGATATAGGCGCTAACCGCGACGTCAAAATTATGATAGTACCCAAAGATGCTGGCTGTATTACCCCGCAATACTGCAAGACTAATGCGTTGAGCGGAGTAACTGGCAGATCTCCGGTCTGGTCCCCCGTTCTGCCATGCTACGTTAAAAGGACGTATCTTACTATGACACCCGTATAAAGATACGACCTTTTACCGTAAGACGGCAGCGTTGCGACCCCATTTTGTTTATTATCTCTTTTTTTACAATTCTATAATCTGGCTTCCTTACTTTTTTAATAGTGCCGGATTAATTCGACTTTATTGTATGTTATGTATACAGTGAATTAATGTAATGCCGGTTGTACACACTCTTAGAGACACAACGCTTCATGTCTCTCACAATATTACGCTACTCTTCACCCGATATATAAAAATAGAAACAATATATATATGCGTTTCGCCCAGTTTTTATAAGATCATACTGCCGATATAAACGAGTTATTTGCTAAAAAATTGCATCATCATCATATCAGCCGATAGACGTCAACTGCTGGACAAAGATCTGAGTTACTCTACAATCCTGGTTCTCTTGCGTTTCTCATAATTTTGAATTAGTAACTTTGAGCCTTCTTATTAGGCCCATTGTAAGCGGGCACGTTTCAGTGCCGTATGTACTAGCAACACTAATTGGAAAATTACATAATACTGTGGGAAATAATGTTGCGAGAAATATTCCGAGTACTTACGCGATATTATTTCCCGCCAGCGAGCTGCAGCGCCGCACCTCTTGCACAATTGTGACACGTGAATCTTTGTCCTGCGACGAAATTTTTCTTTCTTTATAATACTGTGCGAGCGAGAAATACGATGATGATGATGAGATAATGCACGATAAACGAAGTCGCAGCTAGATGTGCTCTGCCCGGCATGAGTCGACGAGTATGTACAGCCGACATAAAGGTGTCGCTTATTAAGGCGTGGTGAATTTGGGGCAAATAATGACGACGCGCTTGGCTCGGTTTGTAGACATTTGCCTACTGAGTCGGCGGTCCCGGGTTCGAATCCCGGCCGGGGCAAATATTTGTGCAAATATTTGTTCTTGGGTCATGGATGTTATCTATATATGTATTTATATTTATAAATTATGTATATCGTCGTCTAGTACCCATAGTACAAGCTTTGCTTAGTTTGGGACTAGGGCGATTTGTGTATGATTTTCCCTCAATATTTAATATTTATTTATTTATTTTATAACATCCGGACAACACTGACGACGCACCGTCGCCTCTTTTTTCCGGTATATTCTTACATAACCGACTTACTACTGTAATGGAAAAATATTATACCTTTTCATAAAAATCAGTCATAGATTTGGCTTTTTTTCATGTGGGTTTTTATAGGGTGCAAACGAGCAAACGGATCGCCGGATGGAAAGCGATTACCGTCGCCCATAGACACCTGCAATACCAGGGGAGTCACAAGTGCGTTGCCGGTCTTAAAGTGAAGTTAACAAGTAGGGATTACATAGGTATGCATGCTAAGTCAGCAATAGCAGCAAGCAGTTTGGGTGGCGATGGCGTTACAGGCAAAGCGCGATTATTTCGCGTTGTCTCGTCTTGATCAAGGTCTCTAACCGAGTGACAGTTTAGACCTATGTATAACATCGTTTATATCACATAAAGATAGAGTAAATGGCGTATAAAGTTTTTAGCGGTGAGTTCAAGTTGAAGAGTATAGCGTTTGGTATAGTACGATGACTTCTTGTTGACGAGTTTAGCGTTTGTTATAGTAGGAATCCTTTTTTGAGGTTGAATCCCAGTCCAGTTCCATTGCTTTGTTAAAACAAAGCGAAGTGGATTCGGCCTTTAAAAAATATTACTAGTAATTTACTACATATAACACGCTCTTGCTATACGAAAAGTCAAATTATCCTATTAGTTGTTGACGTTTACACCTTGTAAACGCCTGTCGCCGTGCCTTAGTTTGAATCACTTAGGTTCGGATGGAATCTTTACTTTCAGAATAATGACATACAATTGAGGGGTTACTAATGTGTTGCACAAAATTGATTGGCATATTTTCGTTTCGCGTAGCAACCATTGGCACAATCATAATTTCGCACAATTCCTTTTTGCCTAAATTTCTTGGCAGTAGGTATGCCATTCATCATTTCGCACACGTTTCTTTGGCAGAATAGTAAATTGGCATAATGTTGATTAGAACAATACGCCTATGGTCGAATAATTGTGTCGCCGAAATTTATATGGCATAATATTCTATATTACCTAATCTAAGCAAAGTCGGACCTGCGCGGCTCGCTCGCTTTGCTCGCTCGTTAGGGTCGTAGTTTAACTTAACCCTCCTCCACGCTTCGCTCGTCGTCGTACCAAACTTAAGCCAAGTCGGACCTGCCTTAAGGTGAAATAGGAAATGTTAGGAATCGTAAGCCAAGTCGGACCTGCTGCGCGGCTCGCTCGCTTCGCTCGCTCGTTAGGGTCATAGTTCAACCTAACACTCCTCCTCGCTTCGCTCGTCGTCGTACCTAACCTAAGCCAAGTTGGATCTGCCTTAAGGTGAAATAGGTAATGTTAGGAATCTTAAGCCAAGTCGGACCTGCGCGGCTCGCTCGCTTCGCTCGCTCGTTAGGGTCGCAGTTCAACCTAACACTCCTCCTCGCTTCGCTCGTCGTCGTACCTAACCTAAGCCAAGTCGGACCTGCCTTACTTACCTGCCTTGCCTTCGTTTCTGTGAGGGACGCAATTTCAACCTAACCTAACCTAGTTTTCTGGCAGCGATTCGGTTCTGTGGGTATGCTATGGTACAATTACGTATGCTGCAATAAATTCGGCGGAACTTATATTGTGCTACATAAAATTCTGCGAAATAAAAGTTGGCGATATTAGTATTCTGCTATTCAAATTTGTGCCAAATTAATATTATGCGACATAACAATTGTGGTTAGTATATAATTATGCGATAGTATCATTCGGCTAAAAATGATTGTGCGAAAACGATTATGCGAAGTGTATTTCGGACAATAGAGATTGTGCAAGATAAGGGGTACCCACAATTGAGCAATTACGAGGAATGTATTCATTTCCGAAACATTATTTGGAATCCATGGATGTCTGATTATTATTTGTAATAAGTAATAACAAAAATCAGAACCATTTGTCTTGATTGGTGAAATCAGCACAAAAATGAGGATACACATGTGCGGAATAACAAATGTGTATTTGGGAATTTAAGCCAGATTAATAAATATTAGTGAATCGAGGCTACCCTTGACGTAGAAAGATTCTTGAGTGTTGACTGCGTACTGAAAAATGCAACGTGGAAACACCCTCAAAGTAAACCAACGATCTGGTCAGGACCGCAGTAAGCAGTTGCATGATACATGACCGGCAGTCGTTGTAAGGTCCTTGGATGGGACTTTTGTCCGATGGTGGATGTGTTTCGGTTTACTCAATATAATGATGATGAATAAATCGTGTACTCGTGCTGTTTATCAATAATTAGGACTAAAACACGCATATAATAAAGATATCGTATAAATATTGACTTTAGCAACGACTAGTTTATAAACTCAATACGTAAAAACCAGCAAAAATAGAACAGTGAAAATATTTTCGTTGCATTGATAGCCGAATATTCGACGTTTATTGTATGGTAATTTTCATTATTATTATAAATTAGGCCTTAAAACACTCCTGGGATCCTATTATGAAACTCGCCTTGGACTCGTTTCATAAAACCGCAGTCTAGTTTTAAAACCTCTCATTATGTAACAGTTGTATAAACTAATAAGATCTTTACCGCAAACATCTTATAGATACTATAACGCACGATAACTCGATAAACGACTTAACATAGTTACCGAATAAATATAATTTGCACCCTTACGGGCCAATCTCACTCTTTGTAAGGGTTATAACGTAAACTGAAGGTGTTTATGATTTTACGATGCTCCTCCATTCTCGAATATGGCATCGTACAATAACGATAAAGCGAAACGAGCATGTGCGGAAAAAAATGTCGTACACACGTCCCAGTTATAAAAGATAGGGCTAATGTTGACGCTATTGGCGCTTGATAATACGTGTATTGTTTGCAATTTTCTGAGTCAGGTTTTGAGAGAAACTATAACATAGCAATCGCAGACAACCGGGTGAAATAGAGATGAGTCGCAAGAGCGGCTATCTACCATGATAACTCTGCCAAGAGTGAACGACTGATGATGATGATGATAATTTAATAATAGCAAATAGAGAGTGCTACCCGTACAGTGGCGCGGTAACTTCGTTACTGTCTCGTCACGCCGCTGTACGGGTAGCAGACCCTGATGAAGAACTCCGTACGAGTTCGAAACATGCCGGGCCGTTCCTGACAAATTCACGTGAGTGTAAGCCGCTTAATACAATAAATATAATTTGTGGAAGTTAGTCCGCTATTTATTATTATTATAACAAAAAAAAGTCGAATAAGTACTGGGTGAGTACAACTGGAAAATAAGAAAAGTTGTTCTAAGATCAGAAGTTCGATATACAAGCAGTCACATAAGCAGAGAGTAGCAAAACTTAAGTAGCAGTAGGCGGGGCATATTGCCCTAGATCCAATTGCCGTTAGAGTAAAGAGAGTCTTGAGGGGCGACCGCGTACTGAATGGCGCAGCGAGGCCCAAATATAGAAAAATAGTATACGTGCTTGAAGAAACGTGTATTGTGACACTTTATACTCTCGCGGTTTGTACACATAATTAACACAAATTATAACGGGTCTAACGCGATATTTCTTATTTACCTTCATAATCTAACGTTTCGGCGGGGTTGCACAAGCCGTGGTCTCAGATGTACATGTGTCAGAGGTACATCGATTATGAAACGTGTATTGTTTGTTAGGTTGTGTCAGGTTTTTATGATTTTACTGTGTGGATCCGAATGGAAAATAAGATAATTGAGATATACCAATTTATCAAGACTAATTAATTCAGAAACCATTTCTGGGAATAGGGCTCTTACACCGCAGTAAACAATTAGATTGTAACAACAATATGATCAAAAGGCGGACAGTGGATGCAATATACGTCAAAATCATGCCAAACGATATACGTAATATGGATATGACTACAAATTGGTTTAAAGAAGACAACATGAATGCAAAATAGTTATACAATTTTATTGCTGTAGTAAATGATCTTATTTTTTTCTATAATCACATAATATTTTCAGTCCATTCCTTCTATGGTTCACTATCCACTTATATTGAGAAAATGACCTCTCTGAATCTACAGATGTAAGAGGTGCGTATTCGTAAAGTGATACTTCACCATTATAGAGGTATTTTATACTTACTGATATATTTATAACTGCTAACTGCGTACATAAATGTTAATCAAAATGTAATAAAAATCTCATCCATCTTATGCTTTCGTCACCATATTGCATCCACTGTCCGCCCTTTGAATATGCCACCTGTAAAAAAATATTCATATTAAATTTGTCAAATTTCAGCCGTTTTGCAGTACAAGTCAAGTTAATAGTGACGTCATCACAGATTACTCATCATTGTCATCATACTTCTACCGTTTATCCCGTCCGGAAACGGGGTCCGCTTTTCTGCATTTTTGCTTCCACTTCGCTCTATCCTGGACATCGTCTTCGTCTAACCCGCAGCTGTTCAGGTCCTTTTTTATAATACAGAGCTATCGAAGCCTAGGCCTTCCCTTCCGCCTACTACCCGGCAAGATCAGCTCAAGTGCCATTACCGACGTATTCAGACATATCCTTCTTTTGACATGACTAAACCATCGTAGTCGACTTTCTTAGAGCTTGTCGGCGATATCCCTAATTCCAAGGCTGCCACGGATGTATTCATTTCTGATTCTGTTAACCCTGGAGACTCCAGATATCCAGCTCAGGGTCTTCATTTACGCAACATGGATGGCTTGAACATATCGTTGGGTTACCCCACATATCACTGCCTTACGTGTAATCCTAGATCTAAATCCCAGAAATGGTTTCTGAATTAATTATCCCGATTCTTCAACCTATGAGTTTCTTTCGGCTTTTTTCTCATGCGAACAGCGGTCTCCTCTTGCGAAATGCCAGTAGATTCACAATCTGACTTATAAAAGTTCCCTTATGGCCTATTTCATTTCATTTCATATGCTAGTTACTTTCATTTGTTTCTTCTAAAGATCTCTTCATTCCTAATTTGATCTCAAATAAATACCCAATAATTTAACAAAATACCCAATATGCATTTCAATTTATACACCCTATTTTATTAACCAAAATTAGTCTATCTGATCCAGTCTTCAAAGTAGCCCAGGATTACATTAATTAGTACACTGGATTAAATATTAACAAGGTAAACGAGATCATAAATCTTATACCTAATAATACGTTCTTGCCTAATTTAATTACGTTATGAATTTATGTTCGATTTTGAAATTGAGAAAATATTTTTCCTCCGTACTTATTACACGAGGTCCGTTAATTTAATTTATGATTTTGTTTTATAACTGAACCGGCCAGACTTCCGTATAATAAAACACATTTATTACACGGAAGTTACTGTAAATCTTCCTCACTATTCAAAATAAAAACTTGTAGCTGTGAGCTGTAAACCTCGCGAGTCTGTTTGGAAATTACTGCCATTTTGAAAAAAACCGAGAAGCTGACTCGACAAATAATTCGACATATTTCTTAAACCTTCGAACAAAGTTTCACGAAAACTGGTTGAAAGAGTGACTTTTAGGTGAGAACATCCTGAATTCAGACATTCGAAAGATTTTTGTCCAAGCTCAAACGGAAACTTTTTGCTCCCTCGGTCAAAAAAAGTCAAAAGCATTTCGGGTTTCATCTAGGCACATTATCGCTACTACGCTACGGTTCAAATGTAAACTGCCAAAATATATCAATGCTTTCTATATATATTTCCTGATACAGCCAAGATAATTATTGCTAAATTGGAGATATCGTAAACATTCATCATTAACGCCCCGAATACATAAATTGTTAAAAGCAATAAATGAGACTCTTACCTACTAAAATACGATAAAACTGACGAAAATGACTACCCGTAGCTTGTAACTATATCAGGGGTGGAAAAAATGACATTTGAACCATAATTATCATAACGTCCCACTTATTACATCAAATTCAGTTTGTCCACGCAATTGTCGTATCGACACTCAAGAAATGATAATAGCGTAATACATAACTTATATTGACATGGCCCATAAGGTCATGAAAACGTAGGGGCGGCGGCGGGGCGGGCTGTACCGAATACACTAAAGTTAAGCTCAGTAGCGCGGTAGACTCCGACGAGGACGGATGTTTGCCATGTACCTCCCCCCGAAGTAGAAATACGCGTCAGTTACACCAAATAAAAACTGAAATAGTGATGATAGTGTCTCCAATTTAAATTCGTGTGATGTGATGAAACTTTTCGCAAGGACTTCGACAGGATGTTTGTGTTAACCGTTTTCAGCTTACTTATACAAGGTAATTAACGATTTGCTGTAAACAATCGGAAGTTTTCGGGAATTTTGAATTTGTTTATACGTTAAGTTTGGAGTTATTTTGAAGCGATAATGAGTTATTATAATTTTGTTTGAGTAAAGTAAGTTAAGGTTGTAAATGATGTGACAGTCGTGTAAGCTCATTAATCATTATACATTATTATAATATTATTCATTTTTAAATAGTTTATAATGATTTTGATTTGTAAAATGAAATAAAATCAGCAAATTCGAATTTATTTATTTATTAATAAAATAACATACAATATTCTTAGACTGCGGCTTTATCTGCTTGCCAAGTGATATATTATTAATCCTTATAACTGTGCATTTTATGGATAAAATGTGATGAAGTATACAATTTTGGAAAAAAAAAATCTAACAATCCGGGTATTTTGTATGAAAGATATTAGAGTTTTACCATCGTAAAAGGTTTACCGACGGTTAAGGACCTAATACTAACCTGCCATTTCACTTTTAGCAAATAAAACGTTTCTTTTTCTATCCAAATAATCGACTTTGTGCGCCTTTTTTAAAATACGCGTTTTTTTATTGATTCACATTTAGTACTATTTAGTATTATTTAATAATAATTGTAACCACCTAAGTACTTATATACTAAAAAAATACGTAATTTTTAATTGTTTTCTGTTAGGTGTCTATTTAGATTTGGAAATTCCCATTAATCTTTAAATTAATGTGTTTGAATATACCTAATAGTTTTTTGCCGCTACTTTATAAACACCCGGCGTGTGTTCAGAGGAAACCAGATAAAACCTTGGATAAAAGATTTTCTTGAAAATTTGTTCATCTGATGGGCAGACCAGTTGTCCTTGCGAGTATAACCCTTCTTTACAAAGATGGGAAAGATTTATCCATAGCTATGTGTCCGATTATCTGTCTGTGACATCTTAATGCGTAAAACTAAGGACCAATTTATACAGGGCGGAACGGTGCGACGATCTTTCCTGGACCTCTAATATAGGTAATTTATTTGATGTAGAATTGACCTGCAATAGTTGAACGCTTGTAAGAACGTTAAACAGGATGTTTTTTTTTATTTATCTTCATTTAATAGGGATGAACATAAAATTTTATGTATCATAGTTTAAAAAGCTTTACTCGAAAACGGGTACTAACAAAGTATATTTGGAGAAAATAATGTTCTAAGGCTGAACAATGCCACATTGGCTGGTGAGGCCCACTACTGTTATATGCTAACTTTGGTCAATCAATTTTATTCTTATCTTAGAAATACGATCCCTCGCCCTATAATATATCAAATAATACCATTTATTGTCTATTTTTATTGGCCATACATATTAAATAAATAAAAATATTTAAAACTAAAATATTGACATAATATAATAATAGTAGACTGATGTTGAATTATACAACATTATGTAGTTATATGAATAAAATTAATTCAATATGTAATGAAACAAAAAAAAAAAAAAAAATTGTTTCATTGACGGTCCGTTCTAAGTGTAGTTAGTCCCATAAAGACATTTGATTCCAATAAAAAATAGTATCGATTGACATCCTCAAAAAAAAAGTGTACTACGCCTATTAAAGTTGGGTTGAATAAATCATTTATATTTTATGTTATTCTTGATAAAATCTGTTATCGCATAAAATGCTTTATTATTATAAGTTAACTGTTTCTTAATAATTAAGAATGATATTTTAGGTTTATATACCTAAAATATCATTATAACCATAATTATATAACTACATCAAATATACATAATATACCTAACGTCAGACTAGAAAAATTCCTTTGTGCCTGAGCTATGTTATAAAGACAGCCTTGTTGGAAATAACGAAGTTACTGGGTTCCGCCCGTATCGGCGGGCGATCTGAACAAGACCGCAACCTGCGCTAATTTGCCTGTCAGGTACCTTTGCAGGTGAAAATATGCATCTTTGTGTATTCTATCAACTTTTACCTATTGAAAAAACAAGTTACACAGCTAAACTTTAGCATTTTTTTTGACGACGCAGTTGACGCAGTGGTAAAGCAACTGCCGACTGAGCCAGCGGTGTTGGATTCGAATCCTGGCTACGGCTAATATTTATGTGATGAACTCGAATATTTGTTCCTGGGTCGTGGATGTTCCTATTTATTTAAGTATGTATTTATTTTTATCGTTGTCTAGCGCCCATAACATACCCCTACTCGACCTTACTGTGGGACTAGATAGATTTGTGTGAGGTTGTTCGATATACAGGGTGATCAATCCAAATGGGTCAGCAGGGAGAAAACGAAAACTATAAGAGATAGGGAAATCTGTTCTTAGGAACCATGGCTTCGATTTTAGATTTATTAAAAACTGCATTTAATTTTTTCCGTATATTTATTTATTTATTTTCTTTATTGGGAAAAAAAACAGACAGACAAAAACAGTTACATAATAAGAAAAGAAATCTTACGTTAGGTATAGCCTACATCCTAACACAATTCCCACTAAGATTCTATGTATAAGGTGGCATTAGGGTGGTATTAGGTGGTTTATATCTTATGCATAACCGGGAATCCAACCCGGTTAAAATTGGGGAGGAGAAAAAAAATGAAGATGTGAATCGATCCTATTTTTTATACATTTAGAGTGCTTTAAGAGTCAGAAATTGCTGTTAAAGCTGAAAACGCTCCATACAAATATGCGTGCTGTGTATGGAAAAATAACTTTTTTCATTTTGACCATGATAATTTCCGTTGAGGTTCATAGTTCTCATACAATTATTGTTTTGTTGAATTATGAGGATATTGGAAACAATTTCATATTTGCTTTTGGATAAAAAAAACGTAAAATGTTCGTACCTTAAAGGAATGTCACTCTTTAACAGCAATTTCTGATTCTTAGAGCACTCGAAAAGTATGTAGTCCCATACAGACATTTGTTCTCAATAAAAAATAGGATCGATTGACATCTTCAATTTTTTTTCTCTACTCAATTTCAACCGGGTTCGATTCCGGGTTATTCATTAGATATACGAAAAAAAATTGAATGCAGTTTTTAATAAATCTAAAATCGAAGCCATGGTTCCTAAGAACAGATTTCCGTATCTCTTATAGTTTTTGTTTTCTCCCTACTGATCCATTTGGATTGATCACCCATTAACTAATTTTTATATTATTTATATACATGTCAATTGCTCACAATAGTATACTAAATAAAATAATAGCAAATAAAACGAGCTCAAACACGATGGAGTTGTGTGGTTTTATCATCAAGTTCTCATGACCATTGATCCACCTTCTAGCTGAATCGAATCAGCTCAATATTTAAAATAAATTATAATAATAATGTTGCATTTACATTCGATTTAATATATTTTTGCTAAAGTTTAAGCTCAATTGGAAATCGGGTAGTGGGTCAAATATGTTTTGATTTGATCACAGTTTTTGATATAACTGTTTATTTTATTTTGTAACTGTAACTGCACGAGATAGGGCAGCCCCAGTAAGTTAAACTTTGTTAGGAAACTCAAACCAGAGTCCATGCAAGTACCGAATTTACCAAGCTCGGTTCATTATTATTGATCGATTAACCACTTATGCCTATCAAATAGTCATAAATAATCTCTTACCAACAGTTACTTCAATTACGAGTAGTAGCATTTACATCGGTAAAGTAGTAAAATAACTGCAAGATCTTAGACAGATGTCACTAGAGATATCAAATTTAGCTGACGTTTGATATAATAATTTGTAGTCGTAAAGTAGGCAAACAGCAGCAAGATCTTAGACAGATGTTACTAGGGATGTCAAATTTAGCTGACGTTTGATATAATCGTTTGTAGTCGTTGACTGCCACACGTACTACCGGGCCTAACCACTGGGTAAGTCAAATACTCCGCCCACACCGCCCGTTAATATTTGAACATGGGTATGAATATTTACTTTAAAACCGTCTGTGATCTGTATTTTCAGGCTTAGTCCAGAAAATTCACGGTGAATGAAATTGTTTGAAAAGTTACAATAGTAGGACCAAGTATAAGCTTATATTGGTGTTATCAAAATTGGGATTTATTTTTAGACATTGTTTTGTTTTAGATTTATTTTAATAAATCGTATAGTACAATATATTTAGTTTGAAGTACTACATTTAATGTGTAATTTGTTAATTTATTATGTTATTTTGAATTGGTACTAAACATTTATTTAAACCGTTTAGAACGTTATTTAAGTAATGTATTCGTGAAAAATTTTGTGGGTGGATTTATTCTATACTTCGCAGGTTGACGTTCAAGAAATTACTTTCGCTTATAAAATTTAAATGCTCTGAACTGAAAAATTACCTAACCAAGGATATTGTCTTTTGTTTGAATATTGAAATTTAAACCTGATTTTTAAATGTACATCCATTGAACTGGTATATATTCTATATTATGTATCTATAAATATAGATAAGAGGTTGCATCAAAAATGCCCACTATTTCGACATGTATAAACGTCAAAAAACGTAAAAAAACTACCATTTGAAAATATTGTAATATTTTATTAAGTACCTATAATATCTTTTTTAATATATTTTTTTTACAATAAATCATTTATGCATAATAATAACACAATTTAAACAAGCACATTACATTCTCTTAAAATTTAAAATGTTGACAAATACTTAAACCTATATCTTGTCTTTATGTTTATGTTGGATAATAATACACCATCACTGTTTCATGGTATTAAATCCACAAGTACTTTTCTTTAATGTACGTACAGTTTTGAATAATTAGATAAATATTAGGACAATAAGATTGACAGTAAAATGGTAGTAACCTTGTAAAAACAATGAGATTGCAAAAATGGAAGTCGATTTCCCAGTTTATAAAATGAGAGCACTTAATCAATCAATTTATATCACAGACTTTCAAATTAAGACTAAAGTAAAAAGCTTGTTACTTTAATTTGTTCGTTCACAGTATAGTGAACTCCAATTGGAATAATGAAATATTCTAAATGCGAAAGCGTAAAATAATTTAACACACACGTTAAATTATTTTACGTTTTTTTATTGTTAATAATTAAATAATCAAATTATAAGACATGTGACGAAAATATTAGTACTTATAGTAAAATAAGCAATTTATACGTGAGTTTTTATACTTACTTTTAAATATGTCTCACGATAGTTTTAATAATATTACTTAAAATAAAACTCAACCTAAGAATAAAACTAAACTAGAACTACAACTAAAATGTTTATTTTAAAGTGTAAAATTTAAAATGTTATTGCTTTTACCGGGATTTGAACCCACATCTACACGTTTTTCTGTGCTGGACGGGTGAATTGCCAATTATTCTATCAAAGCCACTAACTAAAACATCGATATTCTACCAGTTGCTTGATCTTATATGCTTTAGGGCGACATCGCAGCGCCATAAAGTTTCTGACTTTTTCGGCCATGTTGAGAATCGATAGATTGTTCCACCTAAAAGACCGTCCCTCCCTCTCAAAGGTTGTCTGGAAGACAAGCTCTTTAGCGATGAGACCATCTGTTGTTTACCTCTAATTGTTTCTTCTAATTTGTGTATTTAGGTATTGTATTGTAAATAGATCCAGTACAGTAAGCTCTAGTAGGCTTGTGTTGTGGGCTCTAGACGACGATATACATTTACTATAATGTTTTCATCACATTTGCTCGTAAAGGATGGTATTACATGTAGGTGTACTGAAGGACTAAGGCCTATATTGTTCCCGCGGGAGTTATAAATTGTTATAACTCCCGAGGGAGTTATGGTTTTAGTTTTAAAAATATAGTACACACTCGCAGTTTACTTCAGACTAAGGAGGTTTTAATGAAGCCAAGGTTTTTTGTTGTACGAACAAAACTTGCCTACCAGCAAATTTTATTGTGTATTGAATTAATACGGTACATGTAACTGCATTAATATTTCTGTTTTACAATTATTTAAGTGTATTTTGAAATAATTTTATTTAATTTAATTTTAAATTATCGTTACAATCTGGCAGTATGGCTTGTCATGTTTCTAAACTAAACGCAGTTCTTAGCATTATCTGTGGTAGACGACACAAAAAAAAGAAAAAAAAGTTATAAAATTATTGGTTAGGTACTATTTAGTTTTGTAACAATATTACTGTTCGTATTTAAGTTTTATAATATATTACGGTGTTAATTATTCCTGCATAATATTGTTAATTGTTATTTGTTTAATGATAGATATTTAGTAAGATTCTGTGTATATTTGTTTTCTGTTTTAAGCTGATGGCTGGTTTTGCCAGTGCTTATAGTAAATAAAAAAATATATGCAGAAAAAAGTTGGTTGTCAATCGTTATCGTTTAATTAGTTTAATAATTATTTTTGTCTTATGTATTTGTTATTTACTCCCAAATGTGATGAAAAATATTGTGTGTATGGCGGGTAGTAAGGGGATTACAAACTCAGGACTTTAAAACCCCTTTTCTTCGGCGTCGGGCTTCTAATAGACCTTCGTTAGTAATCCCCTACTTACTACCCTTATGACACAATATACTATTATCTCTAAAAGTATGTACATCGTCATCTAACCCATAACACAAGCCTTTCTGAGCTTAATTTGGGATTAGGTCGATTTGTGTGAGGTGGTCTGATATTTATTTATTTATTGCATCGTTTTTATATCTGAACTGAACAGTTAATTAACAGCGGTTGATTAACTGTAATATCTAATTTCCTATAATTAAATATTTTACATAAACATCCATGATATAGGAACAAATTCCCTTGCCAGGATTCGAACCTAGGACCGTCGGCTCAAAAGGCTATCACTGCGACAACCGCGCCGTCTTTTTGATTTACAAAGCAAAACACTATTAGTACCTAGTCAAAATTATCGATTCAAATTATAACAAATTATATTTTGTCATTAACGTCATTAGCCTAAGTTGTTCCAGTGTATAAATTGTTCCAAAATATTGATTATCAGACTACGAGTGTTCATGATGGTTTGGTGGGATTGGAATAGAAAGGACTATTGCCATCTATCAAGTTACATTTAACTTAAAGCTTCTTATCCGTTCAAAAATGCTGATTGTTTAGATATTTTTCTCTATGATCAAACATGTATCCTAACATATTGTCAATGTTACTAATTAGAACGGGGTTATTATTACCATTTGTTGGTATATAGTTTTTCATTGATAATTTTTGTTTCAAAAACTACTCGATTTGACAACATTCACGCAGAAAACTGATTTTTTCAACTTATTTTCGAGTACACGTAATGAAAGCATGAAATTGCTGTTACTTTCTAGAACTTAAAGAAAAGTATTATTCACTTTAAACAGTTAAGTTGGTTGAAATTATCAATATATTTGTCATTATACCTACGAAAAAAATAAAATTTAAAAGTAATAAGGCCTCTTAAGTACAACGTTATGCGATTCTGTAATTTAAAAGCGATTTTGTAACTACAATTCTTTACTAATTATAGAAAACGGTATAAACTCACTTAAAAATTGTCAGGAACGGCCCGACATGTTTCGAACTCATTTGGAGCTCTTCATCAGGGGTAGCTATCCGTGCTGCTACGCGCTGCTAATAGTTTTAATAACATTACAATTCTTTATTCAAACATTACACGTATACGTTTCAATTAATATTTTATTTACAAAATATGCATTATTATTGAACATTATTGAATCACTATCACTACATAGTATAGAACAAAGTCGCTTCCTGCTGTCTGACCCTATGTATGCTTAGATCTTTAAAACTACGCAACGGATTTTGATGCGGTTTTTTTAAATAGATAGAATGATTCAAGAAGAAGTTTTATACGTATAATACATGCATAATATAGCATTGCGTCCGTGCGAAGCCGGGGCAGGTCGCTAGTTATTGAATAAATTAATGTTTTTAAACGTTTCTAAATAACGTCTTGACGAAAATAACATTGCTTTGAGTTTGCATGGAAATGCTCTCCTAAAGAAATTAATGACGAGAAAATTAAATTTCAGCTTGCAGCATCAAGATCGCTTTAAAGTCTTCGTGCCTTTATCGAAATTTCGAAGGAAATTTTATATTTACAAACAAGTCTTGGAAAAGTATCGATAATTGAGTTTATCGATAAAGGCGATCCCTAGCTGCTAGCAGCTTTCATTAAATTTTGCCCTGCATATTCCAAGGTCTGGATATTAGGCTCTCGAAATTATTCAATAGTTACTAAAACTAATATAGATTTAATGACTTGAAACCTGTTTTATAATTAGGTATATTGATAAAATTTAGACATGAGAAACATTTTTCTACAGTCTACGTTGATTATTAACCGTTGCTAAGGGGAAAAATGTAGATATTGCGGATACATTTAAGGGAAAAACTTGCATAAAATCCAAATCGTACGCAGTAGTTTTATATTGTTTTGATTATATCTCAACTTTTGACATTCCTCTAAAATTCAATGTTTATTATTATCTGTTACTATTCAACAAGTCTTAAAAATGAGAGAAAAGCAAACTGTGTTGTGCCCGTGATTAGGTACTCAATGACCGCGGAGAAAAACAGACATCAAATGGAATAATATTGGACACCTTGGGGTAAATGCAAAGAGTCATAATAAGAAATATAATTCCCAACTATGATTCTATTTTTATATATAAACTTGATCTTAGTCTAATTTCATATCACGCGTGCGTAACGCGTGATATGAAATTAGACTAAGATCAAGTTTACTATTAAAACTTCGAATGTCCGCATTTAGCCAAAGAGCACAGAGTAATTGTGGACGTTCGAGATTATCCCACAACTAATCATCCGATCCTCTGCAAATCATCCGATAACCCACATTCAACGAAGTGAAAAAAATTATAAAATATTATTATGTGAACGCAAAAGTTTTATAATTATATTATTTGTACAAATACTTAGCCGAAACATCATTACCGTTATTACGATTAATCAAGCGCCGTTAATTAACAGTTCAGTATAGGTTTAAACAAGATGCAATAAATAAATAAATATCAGACAACCGCACACAAATCGACCTAATCCCAAATTAAGTACAAAATGGCTTGTGCTATGGGTTAGACGACGATGTACATACTTATATTGATAAATATATATTTCCAAATAACAACAGTAGATAAATTAACTGGATTAAGTTATGTTTGCATTAAAGGTGTACTTCTTTTTAGCATAACAATTATTATAGACTATTTCGTTACGCAACTGTGTTGTTTCCCAATTCTTGGGTTCTAAAAACTTTAGTAGCTATTTCTAATCGTTGTTGAAATGTTCAGAACCCAGTAAATACGTCAGGTTAGGTTCGATATTGGCACAAAAGTGATCCGCTAGACACACTTATCACTATATTTTCCAGCCAATACGAATAATAATATTAAAAACGCTATTTTGTTTATTAATATGCAATAACTAAATGAGAAAACCTAAGACATACAATCGCCTTTGTATAGTTTGCAAATTTTTCGAACGCCGTCATGAGAAAAGCTAACCATTATTAAAAACTTTCATGCATTTTTCCGCACTCTATTTCAAAACACGGTCTTTAAATTCGCAGTTCAACGAAAGTTTTAAATAAAACGTCTATCCCGTGAGATGTTAAAAATTATTTCCGTTAAAAATGTCGTGGATTTTCACATTTTCACCCATCAACGTCCCTGCTTTGCGCGACTTGGCACTCGTTAATTTTTATCACGTTTTCTCTGTAACTGAATGCACCGAATTTATAATGCTTATGGCACAATAAATCATATTTGGTTGGAAGTAAATTGGGTTTATTCGAATCTTCGACAAGGCGGTTGGATGGCTACTGAGCCGGGGTCCTAGGATCGAATCCCGGCAAGTTCTTAGGTCATAGATGTTCTATGTGTTAAGCATAATATTTATCTAAATAAAGTATGTATATCGTCGTCTAGTTCCCATAACACAAACCTTCTTGAGCTTAATTTGTGAGGTTGTGCGATATTTATTTCTTTATCTAGACTTTAAATCATATAAGGGCTGATCTAACAATGCCATCGCTCTGAGACCTCGCTACTGTATTTCCACACGATGTGCGCTATTTGACCGTATTTGCAATGAAATTTTGCACCTTCCAGTTTCATATAAAATGTAAATTTTCCATGTCACTGCAGGTCGAATAGCAAATATCAATATTTCCGATATTTATATCATTGTGATAAATCCAAGATAATATTATCACAAAGCTCCGTCGAATGTCCCTTTACACCGAACACCGAACTAAAGACTGTTTTCAATTATTTTGTGTATAATATGGATCTAAAGTATCGTAGGTTATTTTCTACCCCAAATAATAATATTTTTGTGACGCAAGCCAAACCACAAGAATAATGCGGTTTAAAACCAAGAAACTGTTTTATATAATTTACAATCAATTAAACAATGAAAAAGAAACAGCAACAGAACCCTGTTACAACTGTATCTCCAGCGAAATAAGAAAACCGCAATAATTTCAATCACGTACTTACGCTGCGCGATGTAGCTACGAGAGTGGAATTCAGTAATAATACAATTTCTCATTGTATCGGGCTGTCGATATAAAATAAATCTTGCCTCTTACTTGGGACATTTATGTACGTTGTGCTCTGTGAGGCAATTCTCGTAGGTCATGGATCACAACACTGGGATAAGAACTCGATAGACATTCATTAGCGTGTGGCGCGAGTAAGGAAAAATCTATACGCTTTACCGGTACGCTCGGTTACCAGTAAGTGTATTGATACACTTACTGGTAACCGGGCCGTTTGGTTACCGAAATGATAAAAAAAACATGCTGATTTTGTGAATATACCATCAAGTTTCAATACTAGCAAGTTTTCGTTTTTTAACAAAAAAAGTAGGTTTATGAATACGTCTTCGTTTGGAAAAAATACGATTGTCATGTATCCTTCGATATAAAATAAATCTTGCCTCTTACTTGGGACATTTATGTCCGTTGCTCCGTGAGGCAGTTCTCGTAAGTCGTGGATCACAACACTGGGATAAGAACTCGATAAACATTCATTAGCGTGTGGCGCGAGTGAGGAAAAATCTATACGCTTTACCGGTACTCCCGGTTACCACTAAGTACATTAACGTTTGATTACCGAAATAATGAAAAAAACCATGCTAATTTTGTGAAAATGCCATCTTAATGTAAGCAAGTTTTCGATTATTAACAAAAAAAGGCCATGAACAACTCAGTCTCGCACAGAAGCTAATTAAATAAGAACGACAAAAAATCATGTTCGTTGTACAAAAGCCCCACTTAAATATTTATTTTATCCTGTTTTTAGTATTAGTTGTTACGTATAGCGGCAACAGAAATACATCACCTGTGAAAATTTCAACTGTCTAGCTATCAGGGTTCATGACATACAGCCTGGTGGCAGACAGACAGACGAACAGTAGTCTTAGTAATAGGGTCCGGTTCTTACCATTTGTATACGAAACCCTAAAAATTTAGTCTAAAATTATTAATCCTGAGTCACAACGTTAATAACCCAAGTAAGACTTAAGATTTGAGTATATCGGAGGATAAATGATAATGATTATCATATTCTTAACCTAAGGTCCTGTCCGTAAACAAATTAGTTTATCTCAAGGTTTTTGTGATGATATTGTTTTTGTAAGATAGATCGAGCACAACGGACATAAATATCCGAATCAAATGTCATGGATCAGAACACTGGTATAAGAGCTCGATAAACATTCGTCAGCGTGTGGCGCGGGTGAGGGAATAATCTACACGTTTTACCGGTATTGAGTACGGTAATACCAATCAAATTATGATAGCAGAAAATAAGTTATGGATTAGGTTATGTACAATTAAGAAAGAAAGCAAGTAAGAAAGTTTAGAAGTAGAAAGTTGGAAAAAGGTCATTTTAAGTGTTTATATTTTTTTTTTATGCTATAAAACAAACGGACTCAAATAATATGCAAGCGCTTAGCTAGGTAATCAATATTACCTGTAAAACATGTGGACAGTAACTTTCATAAGTATGGTAATTACCGGTATTGGAAGTCGATTACCTATAATAAAATAAATTAATGTCAAATTGAGACATTATAATGACTCAATTTGTTATGACTTTATTTTAGTCTGAATTGAATATTTCCCTTGCTTTTGTTTTATTTCATGAAGATGAGACCAAAGAGTATGTAATCACTACGTTTTAAGAGAAGGGAGTGCCTTACAAAAAGCGTGGACTCGCATTATAGTACGAGAGCCCACGACCAAAATTTTTGTCTCATAGCAATACGGCCAAAACCGCATCAAATCGATAGATACGATTATCCTGAACTCGAAAATACCAGTATCAGACATTTTCCGCGTAGCGTTTGATCTGACCGAATTTTCAAAATTGTCAAAGAATTTTACCGAACTGCATCATAGCAATAATAATAATAATAATAATAACAAGAACCAGATTACTTGGTTAAACCCGTATCTGGCCCTATAAAAAACCCGACGTAAAGTCGAGATGGAAAAAAATCCACAAACATAATAATAATAATAATAACGTTTATTCGATGCAAAACCTTATCACTAATGTTCATCCTCTGCCAAACCACAAGGCGGTTTATTGGCAGTTGAGGCTCCATATATTTAACTATTAAGTACACACTTGCTAACTACACTACTCTTCTATACTTAAACTAAATTAAACAGCAGCACAACAGCAACGCACCCAACTGACCACCGGTGGACCCAATCACATTGTGATATGGTTCACAATGGTAAGTTAGCCGCGTTGGCGATGGCACAATTCAAAACCGGGTACAATACGAGTAATAGGGATATAAGATACAGTTTATACTGGTTGTGTTGTATTTTTTGTTTTAGCTAATAGTACGCTTCTTACTTTCTTTACAAACATTTGTTTTGTTATACATGTACTCTTGCATTCTGACGGTAAATCATTATAGATTTTTGGAACTAGGTATTTTCTACATCTTTTGCCATAGTAATTAGTATATCTAGGTATACATAGCTTATCAGTATCTCTATTCCTGATAATTCTCTGATTAGTAATAGGGTTCTTGAACTCGTCATTACAAAATTGCTCCACAGCTAACAATAACACTACTTTTTCGTGTACTGGCAATATTTTGCATTCAGAAAAAAGTTGTTCATAGGTGTTATTTTTACATTTTATTCTAGTCTTTTTATCAACCATATGTTTCATGAATCTAACTTGCAACGCCTTTACTTTGTCCAGGTGCGTTTTGAACGTACGCCCGTAGCTCGCCAGTCCATATGACATAAGCGAGTCTACTAGCGCGTAGTACACTGTATACATAGTTGCCCTATTCACTACGAACTTCAAGTGGTGAAATTTTACAAGTACTGATCTTAGTTTGTTGCACAAGCTATTTATATGCGGCAGCCACGAAAATTTATGGTCTATGATCAGGCCTAAGTACTTGTACTCCTCCAACACCTGGAGCTCGGCGCAGGCGCACTCAACCCCGGCCGGCCGCGGACTGTGGAGACAGTCGAAGCTGTGCCCCACTATACGCGGCAGCCTATAGTTATCTCTATTGTACGGTGACCGTATGGACATACATTTAGTTTTTGCAATGTTAATTATAATGCCATTGTCATGTGACCATTTTATGATATTCGTGAGGTCTTCCTGTATTCCGTTTTCTATGCAACTTAGGTCCTTTCCAGAGTATAATAGGCAGGTATCGTCTGCATACATATATACACTACAGTTTTTGACGACACTACACATACTGTTTACGTGTACTATGTACCCGACAGGCCCGATCACTGAACCGGTCGGCACGCCGCAGGAGACGTGCGCGGGCGCGCCACACTCGTCTCCCACGGCTGTGCGCAGTGTGCGGTCTTTTAGATAGGCGCGAAGCCAGCCATGGAGTGGGCCCGCGATCCCACATTCTTCCATTGCCTGAAGCAGCTGGTTGTGTCCCAATGTGTCAAAAGCTTTTTTGAAATCAATGTAGACCACAACCACCTGCTTCCGCTGGTCCAGGGCTTCGTTGACCTCGTCAGTGAACCGTGCCAGTGCGGTTGCCGTGCTACGGCCTCGCCGGAACCCGTGTTGCGATTCTGTTAATATATTGTTGTTTTCCAGAAACTTGCTAATTTGAGCTGTTAAGTATTTTTCTACTATTTTATTAATGACAGACAGAATGGCAATAGGTCGATAGTTTGTGTATTCAGTATGTGATCCTTGTTTGAATATAGGCCTTATTACCGCGGTTTTTAATAAATTCGGATACACTGCTTTCGCGACACAAAGATTGATAAATTTGGCTAGGACTGGACTTATTTTGTCGCTCAGGTATTTTAAATCGCGAACTCTAATCTGATCCAAGCCGGGGGATTTTCTTTCGCTCAAATTATTAATAATATTTTTAACATCTTTAGGCTGTGCCTTAATGAACCTCAGCGAGACTGGACTCCTTTTCACGTAATTCGATCTATCTAGAACCTTAATATCACAGTTATGCCTTATATCTAAAATTTCTTTAGTAAAAGTTTCCGAGAATTTGTTACACACATTTATCATGCTATCTTTGTTTGCAAAATATTTTTGTATAATTTTATCTATGCTCATCTTTTCCGACCCTGTCCATAAGTTTATATTTTCCCATATTTTTCTGCTGTTATTATTACATTTTTTCAACTCTTCCTGCCTATATTTGTTCTTAGCCTTATTTATACATTTATTGAGCCTATTTCTATATCTATTGTAAAACAATCTGGCGTTCATATCGTTAGGACTATTTTTCCATTTTTTAAACAAATTGTCTCTTATTGATAACATTTTTTTTATGTTTTTATTGATCCATGCTTTATCTTTTCGCTTAGTGCGAGAAGTTATTTCTACTTTAGACTCATTATAAACAAGAGAGAAATATGAACATAGCTTGCTGTATAGTTGCAATGGACATTCACATTTCATTAATTCTTCCCAATTAACACTTTCAAATTGCTTTTTAACTGTTTTTTCACATAGTATTGTCACAGGTACTTGCTTACTAGTTCGCGTGGGGTCCGTCAGTGCACTCGCGAGGCTGATCCCGATAGGATAGTGATCAGATACCTTGGTGGTGAGTACGTACGACGAGACCGCGCGCTGGGTGCGCGCCCACGCATGGTCGATGCAGGTGCGCGTCACCTGGCCGTCGTACACCTCCTCTCGGGTCACATCGCTGATGCCGCATTCCAGTCCCAACTCACACATGTTGTTCCTGTACTGGTTTATGACGCTTCCTGATCCCACGTCATTCAGGAGATCTATGTTAGTGTCGCCGATCATTACCAAGTCCTGTCCAATAGGTATTTTCGAGAGTAATTGGCGCATGTCAGATAAGAATCCATGTTTGTTTGTTTTCGGCGGTCTGTATACTACAAACAAGTGTGTAGGTTTTTTGCCATCTTGTGTAAGTTCACCGTACAGTATTTCGCTATAATTGGATTTAATTACTTTTGACGTAAAGCTGAAGCTCTTCTTTACGTATACCAGTATTCCTCCCCCCCTCGTTGTCTCTCTTGTCATTATATATGTGTCATAACCCTCCAGTTTATACATTGGCAGTTCATTTTCTCTTATATTAATTTCTGTAAGTGCAATTACGTCTATTTTGTGCATACAGCCGCTTAGTAATAGTTGTAGCTCGTTGAATTTTTTTCTCAGTGATCTTATGTTAATGTGAATGACATGTAAACTCGATACATAGTTTTTAACATCATTGTTCCATACCTCTAAGTTATCGTATTTTTTGTAGCTTATGTTAGACTTAATGTGTGACGTTTCGTCGTTGAATGTTAATAAGTGGGTGACTTCAATTTTAAATACGATATCATGATGCGAGAACCGTTGCCGGTTCTATAATTATAAAAAGATATGTCTGATTTGCAGACTGTAGTTGAATGATAGTTCTGAGATACCGGAAACATATTTTTCAGACGTTAGTGGTGTAGCGCAAACCCGTAAAATCACTTAAAAAAATTAAAAATGAGACAAAAAAAATGTCTCATAGCAATACGTCTGAAAATCTTTTTTATTAGTAAATTTTGGTTATTTGATGCGAACAAAACAATTTTCAGACGGAAATGTGAACGCATTAAATTTTGAGACCGTTTTGAAAATGTTAACAAATTTTACCGATCGGTATCATAGCAATATGTCTGAAAATTGTTGGACATGATAAAATAAGTTGTCCACATGTGCAAAAAATTTATATCAGACAAATTAAGTGTAGCACCTTCTCTATCAGACAACTTTTCGATACTCAGATATCATTTAAAAATCGTATTGAGGCATCTTGAATTTTCTGTTACAAACCAATGAATACGTTGCGACCCTGAATTTATTAGATGATACACAAAGACAAAGAATTTACCCGAAACCGTAACATTGAAGTTGAAGGACTGAAATAAATCGCACAAAAGGAAACTGGGATGAAGTTGAAAAAAAAACGGTTTATTCAAAGTTACAAAATATTCTCGTATTCAATTGAGTAACTTTTACAAAAGAAATAAGTAATGACACCTGTCATCTGTCAAAGTACATATAATAGACAAGGGAGATTCTTGAATATCTATGAAGGCTGTAAATTTAAAAAAACATTTAACAGAGGCGTCGGCCAGGCGACTCCGAAACGTTATTTTCGTTTTTGGGAGTATATGCTACACTTAAAGTGTCTGAAAACAGGTTTTTGGTAATCATGGCAGCAATACGAAAAGTTGAAAAAAAAATTTATCCGTATTGCTATGATACAGGTCGGCTACATTTGTTGACATTTTCAAAAATGCGCTCAGGCTATATGCTACGCGCAAAATGTCTGAAAACAAACTTTTTCGTAATACAATTATAAAATCTATGTACATTTTCACTATCAGACGTATTGCTATAGTACCGACTGTCTTTTTTTTTTGACACAGCGAAATGGCCTCCCACGCAGTTGCTACACTTTCGACCGTTACTACACACCTATTCGGGTTCAGAATCATACAATCTAACGATTTTATAGGGTTTTTGCCGTATTGCTATGAGACATGGTTTTGGTCGTGGGCTCTCGTACTATTAGTATGAAACGGAGGCGAAAACATACTGCCAATATGAAGCCGCAAACAATATCAGTGTCAGTGTCAATTCATGACATAATGCCAACATCAAGAACAAAATAGGGATGTCACATGTTACACAAATTATAGAATTATCGATATCGGTATTAAAAAAAATGGTACAGGCGGGGTTCGCATTCGCACACGCGTCTCCAACGGCTTTCCGGTAATTTAAATCATGAAATATTTCGCTTCAATATAAACATTTGGTTTACTTTAGGTTACTGACTTCATAAAAAAAAAAACAAAAAGTGTGCAAATAATTTTATTTCGTTCAAACTTTGCTTGGCTTCCTGGTAAACATAGACGAAAAAAGCCGTTTCATCACTCCAGTCTGTGCTCCAGGTTGGAAGGTCTGCAACAAAAATAATATAGGCTAAACAGAAAATTACAGAGTAAAAATGTATCTGTTTGTCCAGATGAAACCGTACCATTCATAGTCCATTGAAGACTTTTCGTAATTTTTTTCTGTGACCATAATCTAACTCAAACTGGCATAAAAAGTAGTGATAATAATGTCTTATCCTCTCATCTGAGACGGTTTTAACAGCTGTATCCAAGTGCACACTTTTGTATAAGTACACATACCAATAGGCTTTTGCTTGAAGAAACATATTCCGTATTTACCCAGGTATTTTTCACTTCAAATGAAAATTATCGATAAAACTTACATACAGCACTATTGTTTACATACGTACATAAGGGTATGTATTATTTTACCCGAAATACTAAGTTTTCAATGAAACTTACGATTAACATGGTTATAGTTATAACACGCAGTAATTAATTATATTTTTTACTTACCGATCTTCGTCCGGTGGAAATCTGGCCATGAATAGTCTTTTTTGACAGTCCATTCGACACGTTTTCATTCTGCATATTTCGAACTTTTTCCTTTTCAATCCACTCATTTTTGCAATTGTGATTGTCTTGTGTACCTTCTAGACGACCACTACACCCAAAGAATGCAAATTATTAGATTATTTGTGAAATTTGAATTATTTGAAAAGATCGCAGAACCTTGACAGAACCAGACTAAAGAGAAACGTCAACTAACATGGCATGGTGGACAAAAATGGCAGCTGAAGTACAACCCGCCTAAATTCGATTCGCCAATTATCTAATGCTTTGTAGGTTTCAACGTTCTTTCAAACTTAGATAGGTAAAAAATTCACCTCCGTTTCATACAGCCGTTGTCGATCGTTTTTTACCTTGAGAGTTGCGCGAGGCTGGATGAGACATTCAATAAATGCATATAAATGTTCTTGTACGGGAATCTTCGATAATTAGGAGCGGGGATAAAAACGAAGTAGCTTGCCACATGAATTTATTAACTACCTACACTAAAAACAGTAGTACTTCAAAAGAATACATAGACAATATAAAACTAATATAAAACCTCAACAGTTCTCAAAACCCCTTTGAAGAATTTTGGAATAATTTAATTGTTGGAACCGTCTAGTGGAATTCCCTGTCCAATATTTTAATCCGTCTGTTGTCGCGCGCATAAAGTGAAAATAGAAAATCTCCCGCCACCACGCAGAACGCCGGGGACTATGCATGCGGTGGCAAAAATCGTCAATCATAATTTAATGTAAGCTAAACAAGCGTACATTAGGTACTTGTAATATTTTCTTTTATATCTAATTTTCTGGAAAAAAGTGGGGAAAAGAGCGACGGACGCGTCAATTTTACTTCACTACAAACACTTAAGTATGAATATTACCGGGATCACTCCAAATATCGGTATGTTTTTTAATGTAGAAAAGTACTGCTAGCTGAAGGTGACAACAAATGTATTTTTTCCTATAGCACAAATTTTTCCTAACCAAATTTGGTAGTAAATGAAATATTAAATATCAGTACCTGCTCGTGAGCCCCGTCTAGTGGAATTCCCTGTCCAATATTTTAATCCGGCCGTTGTCGCGCGCATAGAATGAAGATAGAAAATCTCCCGCACTCGAAACACCGGGGAATGCGGTTTCAAAAATTGGCGGCGATATTTTAATGCAATCTAAACAAGCGTACATTAGGTACTTGTAATATTTTCTTCTATGATTTTCTAATATTATGGACGGACGCGTCAATTCTATCTTACTACAAACACTGAAAGTACTGAAACGATCGTTTTCCCGAAAACAGTTAAGTACGTATATGAATAACCCTTTATTTGGCAAAGACATAAAAAGTGTAAATTTTCTATTTTTTTATTTTTTTTGGTCTTTTAGGTATAAAATGTGATTAGAAAAAATAGTTTAAAAAATCTAGCTTTTCCAGCTTTCCTGAAAACGAATGTATACCATAGTATACAATGCCAATAGAATGAAGTATTACAATCATATACTAATGTATACTGTGATATACAATGTCAAATATGCAACAAAAGGTAATTTTACATAAAAAAACCATTTATTTAGAAACTATTATTTTATTTTGTGCGAAAGCTCAGGAAATATTTTCCCTGTCACAAAACAAAAGTTTACATTGCATTTCAGGCAATATACCGTTGTCAACTTCTGGCATATCAACTATGCCCATTATAATTTGTATGGCAATAAAATCCACAAGTTCATGGTCGGTTAATTGAATCGATTTTCCAGTTTTTTGAACTGAGTAAATGTTAGTCTGTTCTGTTATGAAGGATATTATATCAGGAGAAAATAATTTGTTATAATAATCAAGGGATGAACCGTCAGGTATGTCTTCGTAATCGCCGTCATCGTGGTGTTCTAGTATAGCTGCATGTTGAAATACTGCTTTTTGCGTTTTAAACCTTTTTCATTTTTTTAGCCCGCTTCGCCTCAGGAGCGATTCATTTTTTAGCCGGAGTTTTTCTTGTGGTTGATGGTGTGGCTCGAGGGGTAGGATTGGTTACAGATGGAGGGGACGGTAATGAAGAAATTAATGGCATTTTTAAAAAGTCTGGTTCCTGTGACGATAAACGGCAATTTTTAGAGAATTGTTGGGGTCAAAGAAACATTTTTTTCGGCACCAGAAGGTCCATTTTTGTGTGTTAACTCTTTCTGTGACGTCTTCATCAGAGCTACATAGTAAACTTAAGCGTTCAAGCAAAAAATCCAAGGCTGGCGTTGAAGACGATCATTTAGGGGAAGAAAGCTCCCTAAAGACTTGAACCTCTTTTTCATCATCGCATTCGGTATGAGGGCCAATATTTCGCAGATCTATTCTGTACCACATGCTGTTAAGACGCAAAGAAGGAAAAAAAAACTAAAACACCCCAAAGCCAAGCTGCATTCATATTTGGCAAAGTATATCCCGGTATACATACAAATTAAGTCCGTTCTTGGCAAAGTATATCACGGTATACATACAAGTTTAGTTGCCTTAGTGCCCGTTCTTGGCAATGTATACTGTGAGATACAAACAACTTTAGGCGATTGCAGTTAGTGGCAATTAGTGCAAATCGAAATTAAAATGTGACACAATCCAAAGGCAAACATTTACAATTATACCTAAACCGCATTCCACCCCAAAACATTGCTATAAATATTTTAAAAAGTAATAAATACTTTGCGAAGCGTTTGTGCTCTCCGCAGGTCCACCAATTTGACCTTCGACTGACGGCTAAAAATTTTACCAGTACTCAGAACTATTTTTGCCTAAATAAGGACAAATTGTGTGACCAGATTAAATATTAAATTTTCACTTAGAAGTTTCAGAAGACTGTGTAGATTTTTTTTTAACGAATGTATCTCACAGTATACGACGTCAAATAAAGGGATAATACCGGGGTACCTGCTAATACCTGTATGTTTTTTTAAAGTGGTAAAAATTCTTCTATTGTACTAAATTTTCTCCAACCGAATTTGGCAGTAAATGAAATATTAAATATCAGTTCTCATGCGAACCGTCTAGTGGAATTCCTTGTCTAATATTTTAATCTGGCTGTTGTCGCGCGCATAGAATGAAAATAGAAACTCTTCCACGCCAGACGCCGGGGACTGTGGTTGCAATGAATCGGTGGCGATATTTTATACTGAAAGCGTCTCGGTTTGCAGACTTGATTGCTTGGCTATATTTCATAACACATTAATATTATATGTTAATTCATAAATTCAGTGTTAAATGGTGATTTTCTTTGTTTAAATTTGTTTTACAAATGAATTGCTCAAGGTATCTTTTTGTGAATAAAGGTTATTCAAAAAAATTGTATCACAAACGGTGACGTTGTTTCTTTAAAAAATCTGCAGTTCTCACACACTACGCGCAGCAATCAAGGCATTGAAAATAAAGCACATGACAAAATATGACAAATTTGTTTTCTGACCTCGCACTGCCGCCTATATTTGTTGTCCGCCCACCTCCTAAGATGGTTAGAACTGTAGCTTAATTCATTTCCAAGTTGATTTTTTTTTCCGTTTCTTGAATATCAAGCTTCAAAAAGGATAAGTACTTATTCGGAAATTTACGGTCCAAGTCAGCGAATTTTTTTTGAAAAAGTACCGACGAATACAAATTGCACTTTTAAGCCCTATGGCAGACGCACATTTTGACTTATACGCATAACTCTCACATCTGCGAAAGTACAGAGAAATGTCACAATTTCATAAATCGGGGCACTATCCTCGACCAGGAAAACATAAACATTTTCAATGTTAAAATAGTGTGCAATAAACATATGAATTGGCACGGGTATTTAAGATGATTCGCTAAGTAACGATTTATCATCGATACATGTACCTAAACTATTTACACCGTTCTCCGATATTATTGTCGTTGTTGAAGTAAGAAGTTCGTCGCAAAGCGATCTAACAATGACACTCCCTATTTTTATAAGACTGATACGGGTTTTCCTCATACTATAAATAACTGATAACATTCCCTATCATTCAAGCAACATAATACAAGCAGTAGCCACAAACATCCAACCAACTATCCATCCCTAGGCTTAGGTAGCTTGATACTCGAATACCACTAACTGCTAGCTTTAAACAGTCGAGTTACTGCTTAAAGCTTCATGCCGTCAACTTGAAGCGAGAACTTCGCAGATTAAACAGCAGAACTTTACTAAGGTTTAAACAAGGTTTCACCCCTGTATTAGGTACTTGTCTTAAATAATTGTTGTAGAGTCCAGTTGGCTGGGACCTCTAGGGAAATAAACGTAGATAGCGTAGATTAAATTTGCAGAGACCGCTTCGTCACGAGTTCGCGGAATTTGTTTTTCATTACCGTACCCTATTTGAGACTAAATTAATGTTTTTTGAGGTTGATAATGTATTTTTATTAAGCAGTGCCAATGGCGTGTTGGATATTTATTTAGAATACACTATTTAATCATTTTCCTAAAATTGAAATTCCGTCTCGAAATGCAAAAAGTGTATTATTTTAAACGTTACAATTGAATGATCTAATAATAAACGATCAACTGGTATAAACCGGATACTAAAGTTGTGTTTTCTATGCTTTGGTATGTAAGTTAACAGGCTCCTGCGTAAAGAAAGAAAGAAACAAATAATAAATAAAAAAAGATTAATATATTGACAAACAACAGCACCAAAATGATATGAAAATAAATAATTATAAAACTAAAATAATATCAAATCAAAGTTCTCAAAACATATGCATAAGAAGATAAAAAGTAAAATAAATAAAAAAATAAAAAAACAGATAATAAAAAAAGGACTCCGCTCAGCATATGCTATAAAGATGTGTAAGTATGTAAGAGAAACGTATATGCATACAAGCTGTTAACCTTTGACCACAGGAAAGCGACTTTAGTTTGTATATCAAGTTGGAAAAGGTCCAAGACGTTTGGGATTAAAATGACATGATATTATCATGTCATTTTAATCCCAAACGTCTTGGACCTTTTCCAACTGGTAAGAAATTGCCATGGCACAAATTTCATATCCCCTCTTTGTTTCAGAATCACTACTGCTCCGAATGGTACGCGTCTCAGTGCCCTCATACCGGGTGCGTGGCCAACCAGCACAGCTGGATTGTGACTATGACCTGGGGGACGACGCCCTGTACTCAGTCAAGTGGTACCGGGACAACGAAGAGTTCTACCGGTACATGCCCAAGTTCGACCCGCCAAAACACGCGTATAAAATAGAGGGAATTAAAGTAGATGTAAGTATTTCTATGTCTGTTTTTAATTTGCATTTAATGAGTAAAAATGATGGTACATGCTTCATTGTCGTGACCATGGTCAGATAGCCTAGGGTTGAATACGACCTGGGAGACGATGCACTGTGTAAGTGGTACCGGGACAACGAAGAGCCTTAATTTCGTCCAACTTTTTGGTCCTATTTCAGAAAACGGTTGCACCAAGTTTATCGGTTATTGATTACGAGAATTATCGGTTTAATATGTACGAGAAAAAAATAAAAAACAAAGTTAAGAATTACGATGACAGATACACAGTTTAGGTACACATTGATTTTATGGTATTTCTGTGAATTGTTGGCGGTAGCAAAAGAGAGAATCGAAGTATTCCAAGATGTAGGTATTGATCCACTTTGAAAATGTAGCTTGATTGCTTGGGTGTCGATGCACTTAGCACGATTAATTGGTACCGGCACATACTTCTTATAACTAACTAGGTACTTCTACTGCTTCAAATGTGCCGTGAAATACCTAGTTCTAGATATTTACACTGACAGATACCAGCATAAAATTCTGAATCTATGACAATCTTGATGACTCGATTCGATTATTTAACATTTCGTGAACTAGGTAATACAGACCTGTCAATATTTCCTTTTTTTAGGGTCCCGTACCCAAAGGGTAAAAACGGGACCCTATTACTGAGACTTCGCTGTCCGTCCAACCATCCGTCCGTCTGTCACCAGGCTGTATCTCAAGAACGGTGATAGCTAGACAGTTGAAATTTTCACAGATGATGTATTTCTATTGCTATAACAACAAATATAAAAAAAAAAAACAATTATTTAAGGGGGGCTTCCATACAACAAACATCTTATAGATTATGGTACGGAACCCTTCATGCGCGAGTTGGACTCGAACCTGCCCAATTATTTATTATTACCTACTAGCTGTATAGATAATTATATTTTACCGAGCCATAAGTAGGATTTACTGCCTGTTACGCGGGGAGAAAATCTCACTAGGCCGTAAAACTTTAGACAAACCTCGGGTGATAATTAGTAAAGCCCTAGATCGCATAACGCTCTGGGTATGTAATGCACTATTTACATCAGATAATTGCAAAAAAGCATTCGCTGCTAATTAGACAACATCTCAACATCTAGTTATCTGGAAATATCAGCATCGCAAAAAACATAATTCTCTAATGTATTGCGAACGACAATAGTGGGCATCGTTTGGAAAATATTGTGAAAAGACCGAAAAGAAATGAGCCGAACCCAGACAATAGATAAGAGCCCGCCTCTTCAGGCACTGTCATCGGACTACTGCTGCTGGGCTGAATGAAATTACTTTTATTTGAAAGGATTTCTGTACTAGATTCCTGGACTGGGACAATCTCGTTATTTCATTATTTGAATTGGTTGTTATTGACGAGAATATTATTTACAGTCGTAAGTTGCTTCCAATTGAAAAATAATAAATCAATTTTGCAAATAAAATGTCAGTGTGGTGTAAACCCACTCATCAAAAATTGTACAGAATCATGTGTTGATTCTGTTTTTTGTGCAACATATTATACTAGCCAATTCATACTAGTCAAGTCATATTACTCGTATATTAGTCAATTTTAACATGGAACTTTTATTTTTATTTTGCAATTGCAAAAAATATTCGCTGCTAATTAGACAAAATCAAGTCATAAATAATGACGAATTTGTTAAGTTCGGATGAGTGCCGAACTAAACATATTTATGCGTCATTATTTATAAATATTTGTTTTAAGATATTTTATATCCACTGGTCACAGTTGCCTAAGATATAAATTCATATAATTTCTTTTCGTTACGTTTCATTTAATTTAATTTCATTTCATTAATTATCATCATCTCCGCTCACTGATCTGCTCCGTTTTCTGCTTGTCTCTGCTGTAACCATCACAGAATCGTCGGTGCACCCTTTTGGGAGTTTCCTACGGTGACTCCATTACGTGGAAATGGAGCTTTATTTAAAGTACAACAACAACAACAAATCCACTTTATTGCACACCTCAAATACACAGGGATACAAAAGATGAGAAATATACAGTAAAAAAATCAATCAATCAATCAATCATACAGTAAAAAAATAAACAGAGGTTAACAACAGGCGATCTTATCGCTACATAGCGATCTCTTCCAGACAACCTTTAGGTAGCGGAGTAGATCAACAAGAGTTAGAATTGAGTACGTGATGCAAAACAACTTTAAGCCACAAAAAATAGCTACAGAAAAATAAAAACAATAAACATACATAAATAACAATAATCAAATATACCTATAAAGTACATTCGAAATCTCTAGAAATATTACAATCTTGAATTCATCCCCGATAAATGAAGTAAAAAGTCTACCTCTAATTGCTGGAATTGTCAGCTTGCCAAGTTGGGTCCGCTGTCATCGCTTATCACACAACTTGCGAAGTTAGCTCGCATCAGCGGCTTGGCAAATTCGACGTCTCAAATGACGTATGTCCGCAATATTATCACTATATTTGGTCTTTATATCCTATTTTAGAATTGTATCCTATCTTCTCTCGCGCTTCACTATTTTGACTAGCGTAATATTCAAAATAGCAAGTTGTATCGCTAAACAGCAAATTAATAGGAGCGTGTAAATAATTTATGTCTAAAGTGACCATGCGTAGTTTAAGATGTCCTACTTATTAATGAGCCTCAATGCAGCTCAAATTAAAAATCAATATTTATGTATCGGCTTTACAGTGTATGGGAACATCATTAAAATGGCATATGTCTTGTTCGAATTATGCACTAGAATATGTCTTGAAGCTATCTATACATTTATTCTAATATTAAACAAAAATATTACATTATATTTATATAGACAAGTAATTCAAAATTAAATCAGTTTTTATTCAATGTCGAAATGTTTCTTTATGTTTTACATTGCGTGTTCAGTTAATTTATGGTTGTTCATTTTAGGCTTTGGTGAATAACATATTTCTTAGTCTGAGCCAGAACGAGTAGAAAGATACTGGTGACTTCGGATTGATGTCAACGTTAAATAGTAGCTAATTGAGTCTCAGCCCTAGCTCACTAAGTCTGGTTCGATAACCATTGCTTATATGTTTCTTGCTAAGTTGGAGGCCGTCAGCAGGTCTATCAAACTTGGCAAAGTTCCACTATGTAGAACATTTGATAAGTTGTTAATGGAGTATTCGTAATTTTAGCCTCGTTGTTAAATCAGGCTCGTTATTCAATTCGCTTACTCACGCGGTCAATTATTCAAATAAAATAGCTTGAGCAAAATATGGAGACTTAGTCCAGAAGTGTTAAGTTTTCCAATGATTCACAAGACTGATAAAATGTTACATTGTTGTACAGGCTGGAAAGTAAGCAATTAGATGATGATGACGCATTCTAATAAAATTGTTAAATTTAATTGACATACAGCAGACGAATTCGTTCTGATCGATCGAATTATCATTAAATACACTTTATTGATAACTGTTGTCGTATTTACTAAACTCATGACTGATGACAGATGACTCAAGACAGATGGCCTGTTTTCAAATGTAACTGTGACTTGCGAGTCTTTCTCGCGCGAGAAATATTACCTATCTCTTTCTTCACTGTACTGTAAGATAGTGACGGGCAATGTCACGTGAAAAGAGTCACGAAGCATAGTTGTGCTAGACGTGCTGGACTTCGAGTATTTTAATGTAAATTGATAAAAACGATATACTTATATCTGTGGCTCTAGGGAAAAGGGGTTAAAGTGCACTTATGACCTTTTTGCGTCATATACACCAAAATTCACAAAAAAAAAATTGCGCATCTTTTGGTGTAATCGGAGCTAATTTATCTTTTAAAATGACAAAGTTAGGATTGTGCCAAACGGTATATCTGGTGAATTATGTCGTGAAATATAGTGCAACTAAAGATAACATTGAACAATTTGGTGTTTTGCATGTGGAGAACGATTTAAGTTCATTTGTCTCTTTTGACGAATCCGGTGTTAAAGGATCAATGTTTATTATATACCATTTTACAAAACAAGAATACAAACCTTAAAGAATATAAATCGACTTTAATCTGTATTCACTACTTAATGTTAAACATTAATGGTATAAGTCGAATTGTATCTCTTATGAAATCTGGTATGTAATGATCAATGTTTACTTACCGATTTGCACCAGCAATTTACCCATAATTTATAAAAATAAATCGAAATTAATCCATATTCACGTATAAATATTTAGAATTTATGGGTGTATATAGACTTACACCAGTGGGATGTATCATTTTACACCACGACGATTACTTGTATCAAGAAGTTTGTATTATAGTCTCTTCGCTGTCCTTTATTTTAAGTACACTTGAATCTAATAAATCATCCTATTATAAAATTTGGCTCACCAGTTAGACTGACCTACAGTAGTGATGTAGGCATTTTTTTAAGTTGTTTAACTTGCAATGTATGTTACTATGTTTGTTCGGGATATTGCAATTCAATTTTGAAGCAGAATATCTGCAACTGATTGAGCTGAAATTTTGCCCAAGTACCTACTTACTACTTAAATATGGCAATAAGTATAATAAAATGGTACCATGGGACTGGTCTGGTGCCCGGAAGGTGGCCCTAGGATTAAAAATATTTTTTAGTTTGTTACACAGAATGGCAGGCCGATCTTGAATCGATCGAATGCTCAAACTTGTTGAGAAGAAAGGTGACAATAATTGTGTCGACTCTATTAGCTCTCCTGAAATAGGCAGAACGTAGTGTTCACTGATTCTGACTCAGAAAATTTACGAGAAACGGAAGAAACCGGAACGACAGAAGAAGCAGAGCAACTTTCGTTTTGGGACAGAGTTGGTCAAGGACGAAAACAACCTAAAAAAAGTGAGAAAATAAACATAGGGAGGAAAGGAAAAAGAGGAGACATTTTGGTAAATAGTATGAAACAAATAGTATGAAAGCAAAAAAATAAAGGAGGGAGTTTAGATGCTAGGAAATTTTTAAAATGAAATGCGCACTAAATATGCAAGAAGAACTCGAAAAAATATATTTGAGAGTTAATAGGGCTTTAGGAGAATCTATAACAAAAGGGTTCAGTTCATTGCTAATTTAATTGAATTAGAGTTTAAAAACACTAAAGTAGACGCAACAACAAAGAATAGACAGTTTGCCAATTATTTAAAAATAAAGACGAGAGTGTTATCGCATTTGCAGAGGCTGGTAATGCGATAACCATTTGACGAAACATTAAAGTTTGTTCCAGGAGTAACTGAAAAACTTAAAATCAGTAAAGAATTTGTCCTAGATTCAGCGTGATGGATAATGCTGAGTACCACAAAAATAAGTAAAAGTGGATTGAAAGCCGTCGAGGAACATATTTCATTATTTCCTGTATATGAAAGATTTACAGCGGTCCAATACGGATATCGGTAAAAAACGGTTTTTTGTTAAATTTGATAAACCCGAGTGTAAGATCTTTTACGAAAAATTGTTATGTTCTGAAGATGTGGTACATTCCCATCCTTTGGCGCCAACAGAGCACAGGCAAGAATTGATTTTATACAAGAATTGAAATTTTACAAGCTGACCCTCAAAACGTGATACATGTTATTTTCCGTGTCTAAATATTCACCATTGCGATAAAATTTTAGTATAAGGTCTCATACTTCGTAATTGTAAGTCAACTGGAAAATCTAAATTTTGTACTTATCTCGTTTTAGGTACTTATCATCTTGTATCGCTTAAGAAAGTTTATTACTTAATGTTTTATTCGTTTTGATGAAAGTCCAAAAGTTAAAAACGATGAGAATAATTTTATATGGTAATGTTGACTTCTCCTGTAATAAAGAATAAATAAAAATGAAGACTTTTTATTATCACTGCACCGCAAAAAATGATATAACTTCTAAAAAACCATTGGTAAAAGTGTGTTTATATTACAGTACACCTAAATTAATTAAGTGCAAAAGGGTAAAAGTTTGTTTTCTTAGGATTATCTCTGAAATAAAGCTTTTAAATGATAGGTTTCGTTTAGTTAGGTATTTCTTATTTAGGGTGTTCATGTATTTTTCCTTTATAAAAGGAGATAACTTTAAATGAACCGAACAGCAAGTCCATTTACACTTTCTAAAATAATGGTGAAAATTGGTATAAGTTTAGTTATATTCCCGGGTAGTGTAAGTGTTATGGGTGAAAAGGGGTATAATAGTAGTTTATGCAACTGATACATAATGAGAGGCATTAAAACACGAGTGTGGTTTTATGAAACGAGCGTCAGCGAGTTTCATAATAGGATCACACGAGTGTTTTAAGGCCTAATTATGTACAGTTGTATACACTACTTTATCTACACACATATCATAAGTACTCTAAGATGGGTTCAGAAGCCATAAGGAAATGACCAGCAGCACTAGTGCTACCTGTAAAATATCTAAAAACGACATATACTAATGCAGTAAGAAATAAATCTGAATTCTGAACAAATACATAAACAGATTATTTATTGTAATAGTTGTAATTTACATTTACATTGAAACAATATTTTCAACTAAAATGTGAATTACAATAAACTTATCACAGCAAAGAACCAACAAACAAATGACACAATAATGGCGGCAATTCGGACCTCCGTCAAGACGAATGTTTTTTTTTCTAAATCATATACCTACAAACGAATGTATCCATATTCTCATGTCACTCGAGATCAAATGTCGTGCGGTTTTTATAAAAAAACATACTGAATTGACGTTTCGTATCGATAACAATATTAATATCTATGGATACTAGAATAGAGACCTACTTCAGTTTTGACAGCTGTTCCAAATTTAAACTCATAACCTTACAAAAATTGATAGCGTTATAACATTACAGTACAAATTTTACCTACTACCACAGATAAGAAAGTTCTCATAGTAAAATTGGTTGTAGTAATGCTGGTCATTTCCTACGGTTTCTGAACGCATTTTAGAGCACTAATGATATGTGCGTAGATAAAGTAAGTTATGTTCTTAAGAACACGTTTTGGCACGGATATAAGTCACATTTTTTTTTAATCGTAAACTTTGGAGAAGTAAGAATATTACCCCGTAAAAGAGGATTTTTAAATATTAAAACTGCATTTAAAGTTTATTTGTAAGTATAGTGGTTGAAGTACCTACAGTGATCAAAAGTCTGAATAATTTTAAGCCGCAACGGTTTTTTGCGTCTCCTGTAAAGTAGTGTTTTTCGAGTTTAACCCCTTTTCACTAGAGCCACAGATATAAAGTGTGAAGTAACAAGTCCATAATATGGAGAATATCGTTGTACGGTCCACATATACCGCACATTGCCATCTCAGGGAAATAACCAACAATCGCGTAAAGCATTGACATACGCGCCAGTACACGTTCACATTAGACAACAACCACACGTATCCTCATTAGCATTATCATTCATAATATCGCGCTTTTATAGTTTACTTTGACATTATAATTAAAGAGTGTATTTTCGACTATATTAGTGAGTTATTATTACATCCAGCAAATAACATTTCATAATTGGTGTATGTGACACTAGCAGCCCGTACAATCGTTATCATACTTCTATTTTCCTGTCATGTTTCAATGTATTTTTTTAATAATTATACGTCTTTTTTTAAAATAATAGCAAATTGTTAAATGCAATAAGTTTCGTTTTGCAGTACCACACGGTTTCATTTAAAAACAATGTTCTGGAAAATCTGTTCGGATTTATTAACTTTTAAATTCGGCAGTCTCGCTATCTGAATTCATAATTTAACTGAGTTTCGGAATAACGATGCGAACGAATTATTTATTTTCATTTGAAATAAATTTAAGATCCAATATTAAGCGGAATTAATCGATAAATTCTACTTAGGTTTATTGTATCTTACGGAAAAATAATGAACAATATTTTCTAACCTTGCATGATTTCCATGTAAAATGCGGTTTTTTTTTAAACAAACAGTTTACCTGAGCCAAAAATAACTTTGCTAATTTCGAAATAGCTTTATTTGGGAAAGAAGTTGTCATTAATTGCGATACAAAATAATTATAAAGATAATTATTGACATGGCGCCTATTCGAGTGACTTACATTGAGATATTGCCAAATAATCGATGTCTCAGTTATATCCGAGGTATATCGCAATTTCGACTTTGTCATTAAAACTTGATTTTCGCGATGCGTGCAGCATAAAGTGACATTTCACTTTACTACCGGGTCAAGTTAGGTTTGTGTCGCATATGAATTAGGTGCCAACTTAAACGCGACTGAACGCGGTTAGCGAAAACGCGATATATTGGGTATATATTTCTTTCCAAATATTATACTAAATAGTTACACAATATTACAGTAATAAAACCAAGTAAACAAGACTTAAATCTGGTAGGCTTTAGGCGACATAACTTAACGGCGTGGCTCCACTTGCGTGGTCTAATCTGGCGGCATATTATGATGGTTATTTTTGCCACGCGTTAAATAAGTGACAAAGCATCCGTCACGTTTGGACAAAATTCGAGTGTGAGTGACAGTTGCTTTATCACTTAAAACACAACCATCATAGGCCCCTGGTCTTTTTGTCTGAGTCTTTCGACTGTGCGAGGCGGTCTGAGGGTGCGGGTGGGGTTGCCGGAGGGGACCTCCTGTCCCGCAGTGGGGGCCCTCTGGTGAAGGATTTATCATACCGCTAACTCACGTTAAATTTGTTTAACAGGTAGCTAAATCGGATGACCGCAAAGTGATCCTGCACCAAGTGATGCTGAAGACCTCGGGCTTGTACCGCTGCGAGGTCTCTGCTGAAGCACCGAGCTTCTCCTCAGCCGCCGGAGAAGGAAAACTAGAAGTAATATGTAAGTAATCGAGGTTTACTAGGATGCCTAATACAATTTTGTAGGACTTACTTGGTCACTTTAGCCCACAAGTTTAGTTTGGCATGTGACAGACGAGTCCAAACGAGTTCCATTAAAGCGTCCTGTGTCATGGCTTATCTAAGGTCTCCTGTTCTGTATTGGTTAGATTATTTTTTTAGCGGTCTGTTAGTTGTATGTCTACATACGAACATTTTATGGCTCTTTGATATAGCATTAGGTACATGCAAGCAAACTGTGGACACTGACCCAAAGGGATAGAGTGAGGGAAGGAGAGGGAGGATAAAGAGAGAGAGACCAAGGAGGACTTCCATGGACCATGAGCCAAATGAAACGTCTGCGAAAAGTTGGTTGCTAAGTGAAATTTGGCGAAACATATTTCGCCGAAAACCGGACCAAATAAAGATTATGAATGAATGACATACTTGTGCTATTACATATTGCTTGCTACGTTAGCGGGAAATACTCTACAGGTTGCCTTAGCAGACAAACAGAAATGGACAAACGGTTTTCGTTGATTCCTTTTCAAGTACGGAACCCTCGAAAAGCGATAAAACACAGTACAACCGTGTATCTGAGCAGGCAACAAACAACCGATACTCAACTTTTTGACAAAAAACTGAAAAGTCCACTTGCACTGCGCGGCGTGGGTAAATAAGAGAGTCCGATTTTAAAATAGGTTATTCCTTCTTTTTGGTCGTGTTCACAGTGAATTTTGAACAAAGCGTTTGTAGAATTTCGTGAAATACTAGTCTATACGTTAGATGGATATAAAATTACAATACAAATGATACAAGCCATTGTAATATTCTATATGTCTTAAATTGCAAAATTAAAGTATTATATTATTAAAGTGAAAAATAATAAAGCATTTTCTGTAGCAGCTCACGTAAAGTATTTAACAATTCCTAGATGTACCGGAATGTTCTGCAAGTATTGCCTCTCGGTTGATTTTGTACTCATGAGGGTAACCCCTGTATTTCCATTCAACCTAGTTATAATATTACTTACATAGTATGTTTGTTCTAGATTTACCACGCGAAGGTCCTAGGATAACTGGCAATGAGCAGGAGAACAGAAGAGGGGACTCCCTGTTCCTAAACTGCACATCGGGTCGGTCGTACCCGGCGGCTGTTCTCAGTTGGGACATTGATGGGGAAAAAGTAAGCAGAATATTCAATGTCACCACTCGATATCCTAAAGTGCTCTGTTGGAAAGAATAAAAGAAGTAAAAATGTATTCAAAATCTCTATTGACTTTTACAGAAACCCAGGACTAGTTAGTTTCTAACAAACCTTTAGAGCATTAGCAGCATACAATGGGACGTATTTATGCAAAAGGGAATTAACCCACATTATACATTTGTACTTTATGCTATGGTTACAGCGTTCAATGTAAACTGTTTTGATATGTGGACTGGTTCCCTTTTGCATAAATACGTCCAATTTAAAATTGATAATGCTTTAGCAAGAAATCACATTTTTGTTGGACTTTATAAGGAAGCTCCTAGATCCCATAGCCTTTTCGCGTGGACGGGTAATGATACCAGCATTTCTCCAGGTATCAGATCCCGAGCTTCTAGTGGAATATCCACCCACGCTCCACGCTCACGGGCTGATGTCTTCAGCGTTGGGGCTTCGGGTGCCCGTGGGTCGAACGATGCAGGTTCGGTGTACTGCGAGGGTTGCGCCAGCCTGGCGCGAAGGCAGCGAGGCTGTGGTTGGGAACAGCCAGCTGGCCGACAGTAAGGAAGCCATGTTGCTCGGTAAGACACATGTCGTCACATTCAGTTGGCTTATGATGTAAGAGATAGATCTACAGGTGCCTGTGGGTTGAACGGGGCAGGCTCATGCTGCTCGGTAAGACACATCATGTCACGTTTAGTAGAGCTACGGTTGCTCGTGGGTCGAACGATCCAAGGTCGGTGTACTGCGACTTGCGAGTGTTACGCCAGCCTGGCTCGAAGGCAGCGAGATTTTAGTTGGCAACAGCCAGCTGGCCAATATCAAGGAAGCCATTTTCCTCGGTAAGACACGTTACATGACAATCAGCGGTTCTGTGATGGTCACGTTTATCACTTGTACCAGTTTGTTTCATAATTTATCTGTCGCGTGATAACCGTGAACATCACTGAACTAGAGGGAAGAAGATGTCTTTTGGTTTATGTCACTGAAACCATTGCAAAATGAGTTATAAAAAAAAAACCTAGTCGCGCAGTAAACCACAACATTACACTACGCACACACACACACACACACACGCACACGCACACGCACACGCACACGCACACGCACACGCACACGCACACGCACACGCACACGCACACGCACACGCACACGCACACGCACACGCACACGCACACGCACACGCACACGCACACGCACACGCACACGCACACGCACACGCACACGCACACGCACACGCACACGCACACGCACACGCACACACACACACACACACACACACACACACACACACACACACATACACATTATGTTAGTAGGATTTGGGTTATTTCTTTTATCTTTTTATTTTTTGTTCTTTTGTTAGTTAGCTATATAGTACTTAACGTTGTTTTTTTTTATATCTATTTAAGTAGTTAGTATTTTTGAACCTGTAAATCACACTCGCAGACTGCCAAGATACAGGCTCAGCCTAGTTTGGAGTCTGATAGATATCCCACTTGTTGTACCTATAAGCTGTTTTGTCAGATAAACAATTTTATTTATTATTTATTTATTTCAGTGATTATGACTCTTTTGAATTAAATACTTGAATTATATTATTCTTTCAGAGTGTACATTATTTTACATTTATAGTATTTTGGTAGAAATGTCTTATTTATCAAAAGTCCCTCTATCCCTACAGATTCTTTGTTCTATAAAAATTTAAAATTTCAATGCAGTCTGGGAGTATAATTTTTTTTTTATAAATAAAATCCTTATAAAATGAATAAAGATCTTATAAAAATCTACCAGTGTCTTCAAGGCTGGTAGATTTTTAAATAAAAAGAAATACTGGCAGATGTGTTAGAAATTAAGCTCATCTGACACGTACACCTTTATTATAATTTACAACGGGTATCTGACACAGAATATAACTTTGATAGAGAAAAATATACCTATGTTTTATTAGCTCGTCCCTTGAATACGGTAGCTGTAATATATGTACATACATTTGAAAGGTCATTAATTTAAATGGTCTATTATTATACTAAAATTGATTTAAACTGTTCTGTTTACCAGTTAACAGATTTATCTCTTCCAGTTTTGTCACTTATTTTCTTATTTAACACAATTAAATTGGGATTTTACCCATTTTGGTATTGTCATTTTTTAAACGAAACTTTTCTTCGAAATACGCGAAACTGAAGAAAAACATAAAAATATTGTAGTTCGGAATACTTTATGTTTGAGTTTAATTAGCACAGATCTGAAAGTTTGAAGTGTTCAGTACTATTAAACCATTTAACAAAAAATAAGTTTCATTATAAAACGCACTTTTTAATATAATGGTTATTAAAATTTTAACAATATTTTAACGGATCAACAGAAATCGTCATTTTCTCAAAGTATATTTGTCAAATAATTAACTTCGCAAGCTTTGCCGTAGGAACGGTTAAAAAAACTACATATTAAGATCCATTGAACAAGTTCCATTGCTACTATATCTGTTCAGACGGACCAATTTAGAATGAACTAGGTCATGCACTATACTGGTCGTATATTCGAGTGTTTCCACGCTGTTGACGTCACCAACTGAACAAATAAGTTAGAGTATAAGTAAACCACGTATAAACAGAATTCCACGTTACGTCTTTGGACGTGTAACTTATGGATTTCTTTGATATCACTCCTGTGGCGGGAAGACATTCCCATAAGAGGGTCTGTACTTCCACACATTAGTAAAAGACCGACTCACTGGTAGTGAGAGCTCAACAGCCCTGAGACATTAAGTCATGCCTTAAAAAAAAGATTCCTTTCTCTATCCTAATAGAAAGTAGATATTTTGTATTATTTATAATAAGGTCCTCACAATTCTGAAACTGTCAACTTCATAGGAGGGGGTTTGTTTTATAATAACATAACATTGCATCATAGTAATTTGGAAATATACCTCAAGCAATGTAAAAAATTAAAAATCCACGGTGACGCGAACTCAATAACGTGCCTCGTAGCTGATACTACGTTGTTGTGATGTGAATATCAATATAAAACTCTATCTCCGTCATAACAAATTAAATAATAGGTACATTTTATGTACAGTAGCGAAAAAGGTCTTATCTTAAAACAAACTACCTATATTAAAATATATTTTGTTTTAAGATAATCAGGATCCAAGGATAGAATCGAAAAGAAAATTGCTTATAGTAGATAACTTAGTTTACTTCCATAAATATATTTGGAACTTCCAAACGCACAATGGTTATGACATTGTTTAAATTAACAATTTAGAGAAGAACAGACGTTTTATTTGCTTAAAGTTAAATGGCAGCTTAGTAATTTGTTCTAAAAACTTTGAGATTGTCAAAGTGTGTAATCTTTCATACAAAATACACAGATATGATAGATTTTTTTGCCGCTGTCTTTACCGTATACGTGGAACCTTCAATAAATAAATATTGAGGGAAAATCTGACACAAATCGACACAATCGTTATCTCAACGTTTCAAGTCACATCATTAAACCATGATTTTTTTTACGTTGCACAGCATAAATTTCCACTTGTTGAAGGCACAACTTTAGACTCATCGCAATGTAACAGTCTCAACGATACGTGATGATGTTGATGTGTTTAGGCCGTTCTAACATTTATTACCTTCATTGCGCACAGAGCGACCACGATCCGTAGTCAAAATTAAAGTTCAATGAACAAAACGGCATCAAAGGGATTCCTTTATGTGCGTTTGCATTCAAACAGTGGTCGCAAAGAGTCAGCCAATTAGAGTGCGCGAAGCGTGCGTAGGTAACGCATGCTGAGCCTTTGTTAAAAGGGAATTATAATCATATCTGTTTTATAGCAAAATTCAAGCAAGAAACAGATAACAAAATGATCGAATTACTACTCCTTATACTGTGTGAAATGGAATATCAATAGTGATTGAAGATATGCGTAGTCGCGTCACTCGTACAAACTGTCAATTGCAGCTGTCAACTACGATCAGTACAATCGCGAACACAAAATGGATTGAATTTTCAGCACAAACCTGACTGATAAAGAAAAATAACAACGATTATTTTTAAGCTTCATAACAAAATATGACAAATATATTATCTTGTACTTGACCCATTTCTGTGGAACTGCATTATAGTCGTTTAAGTAATTGAATCTGTTGTTCAACTAAATCAAAAAAATTACCGCAGCTCGCAGACAAACATTGTAAACGTAATTTAAATCTCAATTAATTAATTAGCAAATATTGAATTAAACAAGTTTTTAATCGTTTAAGTGTTCGAATTGCAAAATATAAAAGAAATATTAAGCTGAACAAAAATATATTTATCATTTAACAAAGAGATTGATTTGTAGTAGTAGGGATTCGCCGATACTACGATACGGGGCGGACGGGCCTGATGGGCGGCATCCAGGGCGGATTTGGCGGACCACCAAACCTAAAAAAAAAAAAAAAAAAAAAAAAAAAAAAAAAAAAAAAAAAAAAAAAAAAAAATAGCCCCCTACTTAGAGCGTTTGGAATAGGTCCCAGGACGCTCAGACAGCTCTGTCAAGACTTACAGAACGCCCTACGCTAACAATGCAACACCTTCCCCGACCCATCGACCCTTTTCTATTGTCTATCCGAGCTCGGGTTTTATTGCCCTCTCGGACGCCGAGCTCACTTTTATTACGGTCTACTATTGTTTCCCTCTTTTATATTTCTCTTTGGCTACAACTGTCTACAACTTCCTTTGCAAACGGTATACTTACATCTTTTAAGAACATTCTTTAGGTAAAGCTGGACAAATACCTAAACATCTCATACCTAAACTATCAGACTAGGTCCGTCACCTTGGTTCTTATTGGAATCGCTGTTTCAACGCAGCCTGTCTCACATCGTGTCTTTACTCCAGGTTTCTTACTACGTGATATGTGCTACGGTGTACGTATCACTAATCTAAGCTAACCTATGCTAGATCACAATTCTAACCTAACCTAACCTAAGCTACAGGACTACGCCCAGCTAACGCAGGATACGTTACTTGACTACTTAACTTCAGGTAGCCTTACTTCAAAGTATGTCTCTTGTTACTCACTACATATGCTGCATTTGGAACGTTGTTCTATTTATATGTTTTATCTTGTTCAACTTAACATTACTTCTAACTTAACTATCACCTAACTTCGAAAACTTAATTTTGAAGAACTGCTTTATTTACTTACCTACTTAAAACTAGCTACGAGCACAGTACAGTTGTTTTGGTCTTAAGAACGCTGTTCTAACCTAACCTAACCTTGCATAAATTTGAGTACGTACTCAATGTTACTTTCATCTCTTTTTTGTAATAACCGACTTCAAAAAGGAGGAAGTTCTATGTAAAAATATTGCCTGTAGCATAAGGATAATACGAATCTAATCTTACAATAGTTATGCGGTATTTTATACAGTAATAACTGCTTCAAAACTATACTAACTTATTTAAGCTGTAAGTTAAAAATACGAGTTCTAGTTTTGCATATTTATTTATTTCGTCAAATATTATGTTCTTGAATAGATGCTTAAGAAAATACCTGAATAAACTTTGTAACTTGTACTAACGTGTATTTGTAGTAGGCTGAACTAAACTCGTTGATTTTTTAATTTGTTTGTTGGGTCCATATTGTTTGTAAAGATTTATGACAGGTTTCTTCTCCGAATCATCAAAAGATTCGAAAGTCTATTATAAATTTTATTACTGTTTGTTGGTGGCTGTTGGGCGCGGTACAAACTAGTCGAAACGTGATTTTAACGGTAATCTATTGTCACATCCTTATAAAAGCCGATGGACAGTGACGATCTATAAGTATTCAGAACCGAGTCGTGCTTGTTACCAGAGCTCTCTCAGTGTACAGTGACATAGTGTTGAATCGTGCTACAGTGCTTATAAAAAATGGCAAATGTAAGTATGTACTATTTTTTATAAAATATGTATGTAGTATTTTTATGTACTATTTGTTTAACAGTGTTTTTTTTTTCTGTAACTTGTGTTCATCGTGTTACTTGTTAAGTGTGTTAATCGGATGTATAACTTATTGTTGAATATTGTTACAGTTCACGGAAAACACTTTCAAGAATTTTTATTACCCTGAACATGAACATGATGATTCAGGGAGTGATGAAGAAGGCACACTCGGTTTTAAAGTGAAACAAGCCATAGCGAAGAAACGTCCTGCAAATAGTATCGAGAGTTTCTTTGAAAAACCGCAGAAAAAAGTGAAACCAGTGAAGAGATCTTCCAGTGTGTCGCAAAGTTCCCATACCGGTGTTGCTTACCTATCTTCGGGTAAAGACGATGCTGCGTATGCATCACACCTTATTAAAATAGAAATATACGATCTTGAAAAAGTTAGGAACATCGCACCAGAAGAGCACTGGAAGCACGCCGATGTGAGATTAAAATCTTACATCTCAACTGAGCAAGATCCACAGCTTGAGACTGTCCGTGATGTTATATACAACATGACGAAAGACATAGCTTCGAAGGACACGTGCGTGAAATATTTTATAAACAATACGAAAAAGTAAACTAAGTGTTTGTGTAGTTTTAATACTAGGTTAAAACTGTATTTATTATATAAGACATTAGATAATATTTTATAACATACCCTTGTGTACTACTAGTATTATATATTTCTTACTGCTTAAACAACAACTTTTTGTTATTCAAAATTGTTAAGACTCGTTTTATAACCACATGTTGTAATTTGTTTTGTAGCCTAATCATATTGATCTATTTCCCTTTGCAAATGTATATAACTCTCCACCCTTTAATATAAAATCACTAAGCTACGTTTGTTATTTTAAGGAAAAAATTTGTTGTAATGTAATCACTATTTTTAGGTAAATAAGGTATAATTAAGGTATTATTTATAAATAAAAAAAAATCAGTTTAGTATATATATATTGTTTTATTTCACAAAAATTGACTTAAACATATTTCTTAAAATTAAATCGTTACAAAGAGAATTCTCAGAAAACAAACTCAATAAATCGCTCATAGTTTTTCCTTGATACTTAAAATATAAATAAACTAAACAATATTCGCCACAAACTGAAGTAAAATGATTTTGAAGTGGTCTTTGGTTATAAAACCACCGTTTTGCATTTCTATTCAAAAATAACTTATGATAACCAGTAGGTTTCCGACCAAATGAGTCAAAGTATTCCCCTACACCTTTAGCATCAATATGCATTGCAACCCAATGGGAACCTGGTTTCGAATCAGGGTCCAAATTGCTTACAATAAAAACTGAACGAGCAACCCAAATAGGGATTCGGTTAGCAGCAAAAACATTTGATTTAAATCTAGGGTTAATTTTTTTCATACAATATTGAATTTCATTAGTATCCATAATAAATAAAATATGTATACATTCATCGATGATGTTACAAACACAGATTAAGAAGAAATGAGATTAATTGTTAATTTCACTGTATTTATATTTATTTTAACTGTTGTAATCTACAGATACATCACGATTTTTGTTTATTTCAATAACATTATCAAATTCAGCGTACACAATACAGTTAATAGTAGTGCTCAAGGCATTATCAAAACGAACTTCTATCCGAACACTTCCGTGTCTTACAAGGTTCCAGTGTGAGGTAGAACTGGCTGACAGGTCAGGCGTCAAATCGAAACATAACAAACAGTAACCTTCCCCGTAATCGGTTCTGCTTATTGCATTACCTTCATTGTGGAAGTGAATACCAGTCCCAGAAAATAGAGTATGATATGTTGATGCTATTAAACCAGAACTAAATGATGGTTGTAATGTTCTAGAAGGAATTTCATGACCATCTACAAATAAACTAAAAGAGTTCATATTATAATTTTGAAAATTGAAAGGGTTCAATGCAAAATTACCATTAAACGATGAATTTGATACAAAACCAATTATACATCTTTTAGGTACTTGTCCAAGAAATATGTTATCTAAAGTTTTACCCTGTATTCCTGACGGTATTGTAAGTACCTTTACTTCTGCTCTTGTGATAGGGTATTTTGCAGTTGTTGATGCTAGCACTTTCTGATGAGCTAACAAAACACTTGGACTGATTCTAGCTCTTCTTATTATGAGACTAGCGTCCATTATTTGTACCTTAAATTTCTTATCTTGGTGACAAATAAGATTAAACGATTCTTTTGATCGCACTAACTTAACACGCATTTCTACACCATTCACTAGAAACTTCTCTTGGTTAAACATATCACCATGTAAATGTCCAATCATTTCAACTTGTTTACTATCTGTAACAAATTCCATCCTTTTGTGAAATCCTTTGTTATTTGCGTCAACGGTGTCCATATAATGTGCTGTATCTTCATACCATAACCCACAAGTAAGGTGAGTTTTTTTAGCGGCTGGTCCATAGTTAAGTAGATTTTCCATGTAAGCACGGTAAGCATATGTGTTGTTTGGTGGCGAGATTAGTTTTTGATTTAAATATACGTCAAGTTGATTAAAAAGGGAGTGCATATTAACGGGGGCAACTTGAGTATCAGGCTTTAACTTTGTACCATCCTGGTTTAATATTTTGGCGTTTATATGTAATAATGTATGTGATAAGTCAATGTAGTCATCACCTGAACCGGGGACTTGAAACTCAATAGGACCATCATCACTTAAAGATGAGATTGGTTTATAATGAACCCACTGTCCACTCTCAATACTTGTCTGTGTCGAAGGCAGGGCAAATATATCTAACTCAGATTTTGCACATTCACACGAATGATTGTGTAGGAATGACATGATTTACTTTGAAAATATATCGTCACTATATTTATTTCTCTTAGCTCCTCTTCGGCGCGATGCTTTCAAGGTAATGAGAGGTTCCCGTCTCTTAGTTGACATTTTATACCCAGATCCCAACATCAGAGAATCGATCTTTTCATCAGCTTTTCTTTTTAAGTTAGCACTAGCTTCTTTAAATCGAGACCTAAATGAACTATCTATAGGGTGTGAATTTACCATATCAGATAACAAACCAACCCCCGCATCTAACGCTTCTTTTCCAACAGTTTTAAAACCACTAGACAACAAAGGAATTACTGACCTAAACAGTCCCCCCAAAAAACTTCCAATCCCATGCCCTCGCTGAAACGGAACACCTTTATAGACAATTCCTATACCAGAACCAGCTTGATGGGTATAATAATGATCGTAGGGACAAGAGTGAGATGATCTTTTATAATTCATCTTAGCCGTTGAAAGTGTAGTTTCACGCAGGAAATTCCGAATTGAAATGGCACTCTTGCACCGGTAGTTGTTCTTATATCTATTTCCATAGTATCAAATTCTCTACGTAAAACAGGTACATAATGAGCGGGTGAGAAAATGTGTGTTTTATATGCTCCATAATGGAATTCTGTTGGATCTAATGGTATTATTCTAAGCAACGTAGTTATAACATCACCAACTACCTGTGGTTGTATGATGTCTGTATAAACAAATAATTGTGATGGTAAGCCCAAATACAAATTAACAGGATTTTTACCAAATGAAACTTGCCGTAAATTTGTTTTCGGTTTAAAACCTAACTGTAGACTTAGTATTGGGGTTGTTATAAGAGAAGTTATATCGTTATTAATTGTTGCTACCCCAACCATTTTGGTTAGATTATCATATCTAAACTTTACATTATTTTTCAGTTGTGGGTTGTCATTAAAAGCTTGAATAAAATGGTCAACGTTGTCATATGTAGTTGCTGGTATATGAGTTTTTATATCTACAATTTTGGCTATCTTGTCAGTGGGTGACACTACTTTCTTTTTTAAATAAATCATATTTTCATGATCTTGAACATTGTACATTGAACAAGGGTATTGAAATTCTACTAAGCCAACTACCCATTCTCCTTCCAACTTTATACTCCTGGGTAATTTGGTTAAGAAGTGTGCAGTCGTATTATCGGTATAGTAGTCCGAGGAACTGTTACTTAACAATGTAATATAAAAGCTGTTTTCACTCATATTTTTTTTAAGCTTGAAGCGAGTATCCAAGAATTAAATTTGTTAGGATAACCTCGCCACTTCACTAGTACTTCTTTTCTGGCACCAACCCCACGTGAGCGTATTATTTTATCAATTTTATAATCAATGGAGGGGAGATAAGTCACTTTTTGTAATTCCTTAGAATAAAATGTACCAACGATAGGCTCACCTTCTAAATCTCTTAACGTATACACAACTCGTGGAAAGCGGTTTATTATTGAATCAATTCTAAATATTTCGTCACTCCAATTAGTTTCGTAACCCTTTTGAAATATATGTTTATATTTAGTAATTCTAACATGATCACCAACATTTAGTTTTGTGATTTCCAAAGTAAGTTGTCTATCCTTTTTTCTGTTATACAAATTACACCAAACAGTCATGATATTATCAAAATTTACATCGATAGGGCGCATTTTAATACTAGAATGACAACTGTGATTATAAGAATAAAGAAGTTCTTGCAAAATATCTATATATTTGTATGTATTCTTATGAGTAAAGTAACGCCACATTTTCATTTTAAGAGTTCTTTGAAACCTTTCTACTATACTTGCTTTAATGTCAGGATTGTTAGTAGTATAGTAGTTAATGTTTTTGCTCCTAAAGTAATCCCTTGCTGCCTTTGAAACAAATTCGGTGCCTTTATCAGATTGGATGTGACGAGGAGTAGAATTGGCTTCAGTAAATATGCTTTCAAAACAATTTATAACGGTTGTGGCATCTTTCTTTTTCATAGCTCTCGCAAAAGCATATTTACTGAACACATCAATAACACACAGAATATATTTGTATCCATCATTATATTGACTGTAAGTACCCATATCACTCAGATCAGCTTGCCAGAGTTCATTAAAGTTAGATAAGACGTATCTATTTCTTGTGAATCGCCTTTGAACCGGTTTATGCAGTGTGTACGTTTCTTGAGATTGTAACCAGTTCTTTACTTCGTCTTTGTTCATTCGTCCTTTCATTTGTTTACTTAATTTATTTAAACTACTGTAGCCTGCTGGATTAGATACATCGTAGTATATTGCATGAATGTCTAATAAGGGCTCCATCTTTCCCAATCTAGTTTCTTTTTGTTTGCCTTGAGCAGTACACTTGAAAGAGGTGTACTGGCGCTTGTGTCTTTAAATGACGATGACGATCGAGCACTTGATGGAGCAGATGATGCGTGAGGTTCACTCGATTGAGGTTTATTTATAAATTCTAGATTAGTAGGATTACCTATACAAGACGTAGGAACTTTTATATCTCTTAAAAATAAAGCAAACTCTTCCCATCCTGTTGGCTTAGGGCGTTTAAGAGATCTAACCGTATCGCTTACCAGATCGAGAATATTGCTGTTTGGAATAGTTCGATTGTTTATTACAACTTCACCATTTGTTTTCCACCATATTTTTGGTCTGCTTGACACAATACAAGTCAATAATGTTCTGGTTTTTTTCTCATATGATTTTGGTAAATTATCTATAATACGAGATGGACTGAATAGTACAGTTTCTGGATTTTTTGTACCAGACGGTGTAGCTGCAGTAACTGCAGAAACATCACCATCTGGTAGTGTTTTATTTGCAACTGATTCATAATTTTCATCCTCCTCCTTTTTGTTTACTTTTAAGTTTAAATCCTTACTTTCATCGTTGAGTTGATCAAACCCCTCCATCACTATTGGTATTTTAAATGGTTTTCGATCTGATTCAATAAAGTGCAAAAATCGTTGTAGTGCTTGAGAATATAATGCCCACTTTTCACGATCATTAATTTTACTCTTCAGGATTTTTTGCATCTCTCCGTCTAGGCGAGATGATACATTTTCGGGTTGGCTATCATTTCGTTTGAGTCTTTCAATAAAGTCTGGTTCAACTAACAACATTTTTTTTGTGTTTTCCATTTTATTTTATGTTACGGAGCTTACTAAGGCACTTAAAACTGCACCTAATATAATAGGTAGAAATGCACCTCCTTTTTGAATAATAACAGTTTTCCTCAATTTGTGTTTCCCTTTCGAAACTAGTTTTCGTAATGTGTCTTTATATTTGTTTAGTTTTGATTTATCTTTTGATTCCAGTGGTATTTTCCCTTTTAAAACGTTATAAATACACTCACAAATAATATTAATTTCTTCATCTTCACAAGATTTTAGCAACGCTGTGCGATACTTTGGTTTAAGTAACTGCAGTGCTTCAAGTAAATGTTTATATGTGTGTACTCTTGGATGCATTATTTGGAACTGATTAAAACGTGTTGATTCTTGTCGTATTTAAACCCTTTCTTGGGAACATATACGGTACAATGCCCATCAAAAGGAAATATTTTAGTTTTAAAACGGCATAATGTCATCGGTATTTTGCTTCAGATCAATCATAAGGTAACCATGAGCATCTTTAGTGGCATCTTTGTAGGCTTCATCTACAAATTTTGGGTTCTCCGGATAAACTTGTCGTGACAAGTAGCGAATTTGTGTTTTATCCCTCGGGTTTTTGAAGTATACAATATAGCTGGTATTCAATGAAATATCACGTTGTCCTTTGCCTTGATGAAATATGTTTTGAGTAATATAAAAAACACTTAAGTTTCTATGGTGACTTCCTTTTGTAAAAATATCAACGATTCGTCCATCCGATTCTCTCATCAAGTCATCAATTATGAGAAGCTTGGGCTTTTTTCCATCAAATAAAGAAAAATCTGGTATTCCTTGGCTATAATTTACATTTTCCAGATTGTACAAAGGTTGCATTTCATCATAACACCAAATAATTTCATCAAATTCAACATTACATACTTCTTTTGCATTGTTTAAAAAATTGGTAACAAACTGAGTTTTACCACACCCACTTGGACCCGCTACTATTGTAGTGAAAGGGTGGTTAAAATGAATCATTATAAATTTTTAAATATGTGTGTTCATATGTTAACGGATTGACTTCAAATGAGAAAATTTCTAGACCATAGCTTTTTAAATAAATTTGGTAAAAAAAATGGGGTAACAAATAAAAAAAAAAAACAAAAATTTTGCTAATTATTTTTTAATATTTATATTATTCTAGATAAATCACATAAAAATTTACAAAAACATATTTTTTGCCAATCATTTTATTGCCAAAACTTAAAAAATAAAAAAAAAAAACATCCTAAAATACAATATTATGTACAAAAAATAAATATGAAAATTGAATGTTCCGTGTATTTTTTTTTTTTTTTTTTTTAAGAATTATGAGGTATTTTATAATGACCCCACGCAAGAGTATCCGAAGTGTTTTTCAATAAATATCGTTTTGTGTCGTTGTAAGATAATGATATTTTATTGACATTTTGCGTAAATAAAACATGCTTTATTGATCGGAATCGTAACATTTGAGCATGTTGTATATTTCTATCAAATAAACAACTTTTATAGTCGTTAAGGGTTAATTTTTTGGTAACACACTTGTTTATTCCTTTAGCTTTGGATATAATACCACTATTTTGAACATCTAAGGCATACATTTTTGATCTAAGACCAACAAACTCTTTCAAAATTTTGCCATTATTTTCGTCTTTAAAAAAACCTAACCTCTTTTTATTTAGTAATGGTAAACCATATGCATTGTTGGGTGGGTAATCAGATGTATCATAATACAAGTTCAGGTCAGATTTAATGTCCTCATAAAAGTTAGCAGTGTTTATTTCATATATTAAGCTATCAGTATCCGAGTAAAGGAGCTTGAGATTTTCCGTATATTTGTATTTCATATAATTGTAGTGGAATTCGTACATTAAAGTTTTCGATAGATCTAAAATGCAGAATCCAAGGTAAATTGGTTTGTTATAAAAGATTTTTGTTTTTTTCAATTGCACAGCAGCTAAATTCTCAGAAAATATTGATAAACTATGAAATTCAGGTTTAGATATTAAGGACTGTACCCCTTGGGATTTTCCGCGATTTTCCCAGTGACTTAATAATTTAACATTCACACGTTTCGTGACATTTTCCATTGTTTTACCAAAAACAGAATTATTCATAAGTTTAAAGAAATCTTTTTCAAAATCAGATGTCGCCAGCGAACGCATTCGGGTATTCAAATCTATGTAACTTTTTAACCAAGTAGATTGTTTGAACTTCAACACACGATGGATTTTCACTAAACGCAACCCATTTTTTAAACATTGTTTAAGATTTCTGTAATGTAATACATAATTATATTTATTGTTTAAATTGGGAATCAATTTTTTTTCTTTAGAATCACCTAGACATACATTTTCTGGACAGAACGGCAAATCTGAATGAGAGTCATGTAATTCCTTGGGGTACTCTAGATCAACTTCTAATATAAACCCATATTCAGCATCGTCTGAAACATTGAAATCGGTATCTTTATTTACCCATTCAAATTTGCCAGACGGAAGACATTGTGACATAGCCCACCCATAGAGATTATTTGCGTCTAAGTACATGAGAAAAGATGAAGGAATATTTGGATCATAGTCTTCCATAAATGTATTATTTGCTTTTGCATGTCTGTTGCTACATTGGGAAATCCCTCCTCGAATGTTTTTCGCTATAAAAGCTATTTTGTCGACATCTGTTAAAAGTTCTAAACTTATTTTGGTAGTCCTCAACATCGAATCAAAGGAAATTCCAGGCGCGGTATAATAATGGGCGGGATCTAAACCATATGTCTTAAGACACACATTTCTAAAATTTTCAAATATGTCAGTTAGTAATAAAACATCTGTTTTCAGATAAAGATTGGAATAATCCCCCATATTTTTGCATTGGAAATGAGACCAAATATCTTGAGCATGTAGGAAATCGTTTTCGGAAATGTGACTGTCAGTAAGAGAACTATAGAATTGATCCTGTGTAGGAAGCGAAGTTAATTTCAGTGAATCATACGAAGTCATGTACTCATATGGATAGACACCCTTCCGTATTAGACGTTTAAAGTCTTCTTCACGAGTAAAGTTCAATTTCAATTCGTAAAATTGGTCAGTAGTCAAGTTTTTAGCTAATTTATCCAAGCTACTCGACATAAATTTAAGAGAATCGACAAATCTCAATTTTACAACACGATTATTCACTTGTAAAGACTTAGAAAACGAAATATACTTTTCTTTATTTTGTGGGATTAGTTCTATGTCACCATCTTCAAGACCAAGTCCATGTACAATAAAATGACTATCGTAATTGCTCAAATTATGGAAAAATACAGGTACAAAATTGGGTGGTTTGTATTTTTCAGAACAAAATTTATGTGCAACGCCTTCGTAAAGTCCAGTATGATAATTATAAGAAACGGTTGAGTCATCATTCAAATTTCTATCACAAATATAACAAGCATGGCTTTGCATAATGTCTACCTTATTAGCATCTGTTAGAGGGAAAGAAGTTTTAGCAAACGCATTACTTTTACAAATAGTTTCTAAATCTTCTTTTATGACTTTCATAAATGTTTTTGCACAGTCTTCACCTGTATATGTTCTGTACACAGATAACTTGTCATTATAAGAACACTTAATATAGTAACCGAAGCTATAAACTTCATGTTTTTGAATATTGGTAGTAGAAGATGTACTGGGGTTGTTAGAACAGGATTGAATTGGATTTAAAAATGCCTCAAAATCAGCGTATACAACAAAAGGTACTCTTAATTGTCGTTCATAATTATTAAAAGTAACTTGATTCGATGGAACATATTCGTTAAACCAATTTCTTGTGTCTTCTTTTTCGGATGGTAAGTTTGTGCATACGTGGAAGCAGTCGTTTTTTTGATGTTGGTTTAGTCTCTCGTGTGATGTAAATTTAATTAAGCAACCATCGCAAATATGAACAGCATGTTGTGCATTTGACAATTGCTTAGACACTAACCTCGATAAATTTTTGATAAAACAATAATGTCCTTGGTTATCTTTAGTTATGTACAACAAGTTTAAGTGATTAGACTTTTTTAATTTAGTTAAATGTAGTGGGCCTATAACATCGTGTTTCTTGTTTTGAGAGTTGTACTCGAGACCAAATACATTAATGCTAATATCATTATTTTTTTCAAATTTATGGATATCTCCCAATTTAAATGGAAAAGTTAAATTTTCAAAGTTCAATTTATTCTTATGTAATATGTATGAACTGACCATATTTGAATGACTTTTGGGTTCGTATAAACCAGACAATACAGCCCATCGAAAACACTCATGGTCATTGTTTTTTACATTAATAACCGCTTTTTTATTCTTTATATCACGAGGTAATTCGATAAAAGAAGAGCCGCGTAATGGATTATATTTGTTAATATTGAGATCGATATGATTAAATGTTACTAAACTCCACCCACTATCTTTTCTTTCAAAGTTTGACAACCTTATCACAATTTCATTTACTAGGGACGTAAAAACAGCAGCTTTATCAGTGCTGATATCAACAATACTATTACTTAATTGGAAATCAAATGTATTATTTAATTGTTTGGTATCTTGTGTAAAATTTGCATTAAGAATAAAATTTACTTTTAAAGCGTGATGTTTGTTAAGTGAACGATCTAATAATGTAAAGATCTTATCCTTGTGTTTTTGTAAAATAGTTTCGGGATCAAGAGGTTGGTGATCCATTTCATTAAATAATATTCTGTAAGTAGCGACTCTGTTTTTGAATGCATTTTCAATTAATTGGACATTAACATATTCACTATCGGATCTCAACACATTATTTTTGTGAATATTACTATTTAAATGGTTACCAAAATATCTTTTTGACACGAACTTTTTACACACCGAACATTCAATTTCAGAATTATTTTTTGTACTTACATTGACATCGGATAATGGTTCTTCGCTTGAGGATGTAGACATATCACGACTGTTGGAAGGGTAGTTTCTCTTCACTGGTACTTCTGCACCCGTACTTGTAGCTGTCCTTTTTCTCCCCCGTCCTACTTGGTTAGATCTGTAATAGAAAAAGTGAAACGTTAGTATTTAATACAAGATTTAAAACTTCAAAACAATGATTAAATTATTATCATTATACTAACTTAAGTTTTTTCGACATTGCTGGCAATATGCCTGCATTGTTAAAACCCCATCAATGACATCTGATGACAAGTTATGCATCGACTTATTGATATGCCCATCACATGGTGTGTAATAGGGTATAATATCTTCATCTTCCAAAAGCGCCTGAGGTAATTGATTGTCAATATACCACAATCTTATGTTTCTATGAAATACTTTTAAAATGAATCCTTTGCTTAAAACTGCAATTTTGTCGTGGGTTAAACTAGTTCCCATATGAAAGTATCCAAGCACCATTTTTAAAACAGTATTTTGTACAATACACAGACACAGTACTAGCACAAACACAGTAACTGGAATAATGAATGATTTCTACACCAGAGACGTCGCTTATAAAGAACCTTCCAGGATCCCCACCCAACAGAGAACAATGAAACTGAGCCATAAAAAGGCAACAACTCAATGACACTGGTCAATGGTTTTGTACAAGTTTGAACAAGAATAAACTGTTTAAATTGCATGTCTAAATATACAAGTACAATATCAATAAACAATATAACAGGTTGGAACAAGAGTACTCACCCTTGACTATGCAGCTGGCTTAGTAATTCCCCGATCTCATACATTTCTTGATCACTTTCAATTTCTTCGCATAGCCTGACGAGCTCGGAATCGTAAACATCACAGCTTAAACAGTCCATCGTGAGATGTGTCTAAGAAAATAGTGATTACATTACAACAAATTTTTTCCTTAAAATAACAAACGTAGCTTAGTGATTTTATATTAAAGGGTGGAGACTTTTATACATTTGCAAAGGGAAATAGATCAATATGATTAGGCTACAAAACAAATTACAACATGTGGTTATAAAACGAGTCTTAACAATTTTGAATAACAAAAAGTTGTTGTTTAAGCAGTAAGAAATATATAATACTAGTAGTACACAAGGGTATGTTATAAAATATTATCTAATGTCTTAGTCTTAACAATTTTGAATAACAAAAAGTTGTTGTTTAAGCAGTAAGAAATATATAATACTAGTAGTACACAAGGGTATGTTATAAAATATTATCTAATGTCTTATATAATAAATACAGTTTTAACCTAGTATTAAAACTACACAAACACTTAGTTTACTTTTTCGTATTGTTTATAAAATATTTCACGCAAGTGTCCTTTGAAGCTATGTCTTTCGTTATGTTGTATATCACATCACGGACAGTCTCAAGCTGTGGATCTTGCTCAGTTGAGATGTAAGATTTTAATCTCACATCGGCGTGCTTCCAGTGCTCTTCTGGTGCGATGTTCCTAACTTTTTCAAGATCGTATATTTCTATCTTAATAAGGTGTGATGCATACGCAGCATCGTCTTTACCCGAAGATAGGTAAGCAACACCGGTATGGGAACTTTGCGACACACTGGAAGATCTCTTCACTGGTTTCACTTTTTTCTGCGGTTTTTCAAAGAAACTCTCGATACTATTTGCAGGACGTTTCTTCGCTATGGCTTGTTTCACTTTAAAACCGAGTGTGCCTTCTTCATCACTCCCTGAATCATCATGTTCAGGTTCAGGGTAATAAAAATTCTTGAAAGTGTTTTCCGTGAACTGTAACAATATTCAACAATAAGTTATACATCCGATTAACACACTTAACAAGTAACACGATGAACACAAGTTACAGAAAAAAAAAACACTGTTAAACAAATAGTACATAAGGGGGCGTTCAAGTATTACGTAACGCAATTTAGGGGGAGGGGGGGTCTCGTAAAACGTTACGATGCGTTACAGGGGCGGGAGGGGGTCTTTCTTACAACACGTTACGTAACATTGTTTCTTTATTTTTATAAAAAAATTGTGATTTAAAACGCCCAAGTTGGCAACCCTTGTCGTTTATTTTACGGGGAAACCCTCGATTGTATTGGTCTGGTCGTCATTTTAATCATTTTAACATATCTTTTGTGACTTTTGGGTAAAAATAGTCACTTTTTATGCCACTTATGGTGTTACGTAACGTTTAGAGAGCGGGAGGGGGGGTACAGAAAAATGTTACGGCGCGTTACAAGGGGGGGAGGGAGGGTCAAAAATCTTCAAAAATTGCGTTACGTAATACTTGAACGCTCCCTAAAAATACTACATACATATTTTATAAAAAATAGTACATACTTACATTTGCCATTTTTTATAAGCACTGTAGCACGATTCAACACTATGTCACTGTACACTGAGAGAGCTCTGGTAACAAGCACGACTCGGTTCTGAATACTTATAGATCGTCACTGTCCATCGGCTTTTATAAGGATGTGACAATAGATTACCGTTAAAATCACGTTTCGACTAGTTTGTACCGCGCCCAACAGCCACCAACAAACAGTAATAAAATTTATAATAGACTTTCGAATCTTTTGATGATTCGGAGAAGAAACCTGTCATAAATCTTTACAAACAATATGGACCCAACAAACAAATTAAAAAATCAACGAGTTTAGTTCAGCCTACTACAAATACACGTTAGTACAAGTTACAAAGTTTATTCAGGTATTTTCTTAAGCATCTATTCAAGAACATAATATTTGACGAAATAAATAAATATGCAAAACTAGAACTCGTATTTTTAACTTACAGCTTAAATAAGTTAGTATAGTTTTGAAGCAGTTATTACTGTATAAAATACCGCATAACTATTGTAAGATTAGATTCGTATTATCCTTATGCTACAGGCAATATTTTTACATAGAACTTCCTCCTTTTTGAAGTCGGTTATTACAAAAAAGAGATGAAAGTAACATTGAGTACGTACTCAAATTTATGCAAGGTTAGGTTAGGTTAGAACAGCGTTCTTAAGACCAAAACAACTGTACTGTGCTCGTAGCTAGTTTTAAGTAGGTAAGTAAATAAAGCAGTTCTTCAAAATTAAGTTTTCGAAGTTAGGTGATAGTTAAGTTAGAAGTAATGTTAAGTTGAACAAGATAAAACATATAAATAGAACAACGTTCCAAATGCAGCATATGTAGTGAGTAACAAGAGACATACTTTGAAGTAAGGCTACCTGAAGTTAAGTAGTCAAGTAACGTATCCTGCGTTAGCTGGGCGTAGTCCTGTAGCTTAGGTTAGGTTAGGTTAGAATTGTGATCTAGCATAGGTTAGCTTAGATTAGTGATACGTACACCGTAGCACATATCACGTAGTAAGAAACCTGGAGTAAAGACACGATGTGAGACAGGCTGCGTTGAAACAGCGATTCCAATAAGAACCAAGGTGACGGACCTAGTCTGATAGTTTAGGTATGAGATGTTTAGGTATTTGTCCAGCTTTACCTAAAGAATGTTCTTAAAAGATGTATACCGTTTGCAAAGGAAGTTGTAGACAGTTGTAGCCAAAGAGAAATATAAAAGAGGGAAACAATAGTAGACCGTAATAAAAGTGAGCTCGGCGTCCGAGAGGGCAATAAAACCCGAGCTCGGATAGACAATAGAAAAGGGTCGATGGGTCGGGGAAGGTGTTGCATTGTTAGCGTAGGGCGTTCTGTAAGTCTTGACAGAGCTGTCTGAGCGTCCTGGGACCTATTCCAAACGCTCTAAGTAGGGGGCTATTTTTTTTTTTTTTTTTTTTTTTTTTTTTTTTTTTTTTTTTTTTTAGGTTTGGTGGTCCGCCAAATCCGCCCTGGATGCCGCCCATCAGGCCCGTCCGCCCCGTATCGTAGTATCGGCGAATCCCTACTACTATTTGTTGACTACAAGGCTTTTTTCGTATTCTTACGATTAACACGCGATGTTTAATTAATTTTCCTATTAAATATAGTGATATTTATTAGCAAAATCTGCAACATTTTCAATGCTCAAACTTCTTAAATCGCCAGTAATGAAATAAATTAAACCTAAGTAAGTTTCGACATAGATTACGTTAAAGACACTAAGCGCGTTTTGTTCGCCACTTTGTGAGAAAGTAATTTCGCCCCGGACGAATAACGCGGGGTGACGGAAATGGAGACCAGCTGGGACAACTTTGCAAAATTGTATCGACGTGATTACGGCGCTACTTACTGTCTTAAGGCAAATGAGCGGTCTTATTAAACTAAAGTAATGTGACATAGGCAATAACGTTACGAAACATATATGAATAAATTATTAGTATTTTTATTATAAATGAGTAAATATGTAATTTAATTGCTCCTACGTAGATGATTTACATCTTGGTGCCGTGACCAAGATCTAAGTATGTTTCGAAATCGATTGATGGATAGATTGAAACAATTATTTGTTTAATTTAGATATATCCATTGAGCAATGTAGGCTTAAGGAAACTAAAAAAACTCTAATCACTAGAGGCTGACGGAACATCTGTTAGGAATACCTTACTAATTAATTGGGTGTGTCTTACTAATTATTTTAAAGATGAATGCAGATAATGAAAACAATACATATATAAATATTTTTATAGAATATTTTTATTGATTCCATTTTTATGTGGAAATATCACATTATTTATTTTTATAAATAATGACACAAAGGTTCAAATCCTGCTTAGATTGTAGTAGATCGCATTAAATTTTTCTTTCTTAATTTACCTTTGTGTCATTAATTATAAAAATACATGTATAAGTTCCACATTCATTCGATACGATTTGAGAACTCATTACTAATCTAATTATATTTTTTATTAATTAAAGCAGTAATGTCTGCTAGCGTAGACCAAAATATGTTTATATTAAAACGATTTTTTAAATATGTGCTTTGGACGGAAATTTTAATCTACGTCTCCGCGCTTTATTATAAACATTAATAGCTAATCGAATTATTTTATTTACTTTGTTATTGATAAATATATTTCTGTTTTGTATGATATTACCTCTGTATGTTTAATAGTTGAACTAATTTCTGCAATTCCCAAAAATATGTTAATTTATAACAAAGTTAAATTCAGCAAAATCAGCATTATTTTTACCAACAAATAAATCATTAAACTCAGTTGTTGTTTTTCCAGTGAAGAGTTCGAGCGAGGTGTCTTCACTGAGTGTAATCCTGTTAACACTATCCCTGGGCCTCCTCATCGCCCCGACGCAATCCGGGACGTGATAAATTATCTCCGGTCTTATATTAACAAACGTGATTTAGGCGTTACGCTCCGAGATTACTCCCTTAGCAAATAGACAGGCGGATCAATGAAAGAAACCGACGTCATTGTATACGGACTTAAGTGACAGCCAGTGGTCAAGTGAAATTGAAATACATTTTTGTATGTCGTAGGATGATTTAATAAATCGAACTTTCACGAAAATTCTAGAGATTGCTTCCTAAAACATGGATAATAAGACCAATGGTGGAAAAATATAACTGGTCAAATCTGATTGCGTCAAAAATAGTTTTGTCCAACTAAATATTTGATGATGCCTGACGAGCTTAACCTATTGTAATAGTAAGTAAAATCACTATCTAATTAATTATCTGTTTTTTCGCAGCATCCCTAGATTTTTTTCGCAAATTATATTTATCAAATCAAATTACGACATTACATATACATATATTTTTTTTGCACTTTTTGAATTCACTATTGACTACAATTTCTTCTTATCTAATTATTTGTGCAAACTTGACGGTAACGTAGGTTTCTTGCGCCGATCTCACGATCTAGAACCAGGAAGAACTAAAAGTACTTGCAATTCACTAGAACTTGCCTTAGTTTTTTTCCGAGCGAAGACTTGATAAGGGCTCTGAGCTTTTACAATTTTTTAATTACTTTTTTTAAGTCATCCGTTATCCGTGATTATTATTTTAAAATCTTTAGGAAAAATATGGTATGTTTTTGTTTGAAGTTCTCGTGTATTGCAAACTTTGTTAGACAGTGAATTAGAATGTTCATGATGGGTACAATCAAGTACAAGAAGAAGAAAAATCAAGAGGCCTCAGATTTTTTTATTTTAACTTTTGAAATAATTATGAAAAACATGATGATATTTGAAGTTAACTAATGCAATTGAAATTTCACTAGTCACGAGGTTATTACTCTGTTTATATATTTTTCTGAAATTGTTATTTTAATAATACTTAAAATTGATTTTTAATGGATATAAAAATTTCAAGTCTTGTAAAAACAAATAAACAAAATTTGAAAGTCTAAGGCCTATTAATGAACAGTTCACATTTACATTTAATTGTTTAGACAATGAAATTGTTTTTTTTTTTCTACGACAATGTCTTCGATACATATCTATTATGATAAGAAATTTAGGGTAGTATTTTATTTTAAAGTGATCGTATCATTATTAAATTTTTCATATAAGGTATTTAAATAGAACTATAGTTCAATTCTGTTGATTCTGTAAATTATAATTATAGGCATTAAGATATTATTACGGTATGACGTCAGAGTTACCATGGTTCTAAAACTACAGAGTAAACATTATTTTAAACAAATAAAAAATTACTGATTTTTTTTTAATTATCGACTACCTCTTGAAATAAAATACTTTTATTCTATATATTCAAAACTCCAACTTCTACCACTGCGAAAAATAATACACTTATATCGAAGCATTTGATCTACCTTTAAAAATAATTTGAAAAAGCCTGTGATGGTGATTTTTGTCAGGCGATAGATATATTATGTCGGCTGTGTTTGCTCATTAAAAAAAATCAACCATCCAGAGGAAAAGTAACTTAAAAAAAGAGTTTTTTTTTTCATCAAGGCGCTGCAACTTGACGTATACCAGTAAATAATGTTTATATTACGAATTTGTACATATTATTTAGGAAGGCCTTCTTAGATACACGGTACATGCTTAGTACCGAATTGATGTAAATATTAAGCGGACACTTTCAAAAATTGTCTCAAGTGTACATTGAAATCGATTATGTTAATTTTAATAAAGCTGTATTTTGTAAAAAAAAACCTAATTCTACTGAACTGACTGCTTACATAATAATTTATTGTGTAAAGATCTGTAGACAATTTGGTAATGAATGTTTGTAATATAATGGAAATTATCAGGACACCTTCAGAACAAAAAAATAAATAAATGAACACACGTATTTAGGGATGTTGAATGATAATGAATTAGTTTAATATTGCTTATTTCAACTTTTCGTCGGCAAATCTGTTTTATTGCCTGTTTGATAATGCTTGCCTGTATATTTTACAATCAATTCGTCAGGACTGAAAAAATGGTAAGAAAACACTTATTTGCTGATGTTACATGGTCTTATTTTGTATACCTAATCTCAAAGGAGCGGTCAAATTCATTGCGCAATAATGAGTTATAAGATCTGTACCATGAAAATTAGTTGTGAATGGATTTAGAAGTCACGCTGTTATCTTCCTAGAAAAAAGGGACTTAAAAAGAATTTCTATTCTTATTTTTTTTTAAATGTATTTGATTCTAGTGCTGTTAGAATGCAAATATTTGATCATAGTTTTCTTCATAATTCAAAACCTATAATTTTTATACTGAGGTACTTTATTGGTTCCTTTTACAGTTTTGTGATAATATGAAAATAAAATGTTTTGACCTACAGTGATAAAATTGTGTAGAAGTAAGAAATTTATTAAACAATGATAAATTATTCGTGTCCCTTATAATTTCAAAGCTAAGTTGCTGATTTTCACATTCTCAAAATGTAAATATACTGTTCTGAGTCGCTTTTGTTGTTAATCTAAGGTAATGAGTACGGCAGCATGTTTTATGTTACAATAAACAACATCTGTTGAAAACCTCGTGTTCCCTTTTTTTCTTACCCTATCTTCATACCCTAGCTAAGTTTAATCTATTAGGTACGATGTATGCAAAAATATTATTGTTATTTTTTTTTAAGAAAGCCTGTCTGTCGAAATAGCTTTGATTGGAACTAAGTGACAGAATCCCAAGCCAAGATGGCGAAGATTCCAAATTTTGTTGTTTTATGTTCATGTTTAGTAGCATTTTTATCCCGCTCATGATGGCCTCATGATGACCAGCTACTTGTATCGAAAGGTTTTGTCAATTTTGAACTTAGGTATTTATCGCGTCCTGTCTACTTCGAAACTAGACACACTGTGACGCGACGTTAGAGTCACCTTTCTTTATACATTTGAGTGAGTAAACACATGTTCGCCTATTTGAGCTTTGGTGTGATCGCTTGTTTAGAGTGCGTTTCTACTGACGCAGTGTAGGGTGTGGCGGAGAGGAAACCACAAAATCCACTAAAGGGTCGTTCTCAAAATATTTGCACCGCTGCGTGAATTTTGCATTTTTTTTTAAAGTTGCGATTTCTTCTTATATTTTTCATAGGATCGCTAGAAATATCTTCAGACAATTGATATCACGTCGAGGGAAGTAGTTAAATTGAATATCTTATAAGATATAGGTGTTTGAAATTTTAGGTCGACAGGTGAAAGACATCGATGTCAGGTAAACGACATTTGTTACCAAGTTATCGACAATGGGTGCAGGTTTGCGACAAATATGTTCCAACTTAACTTAATTTGTTAGCAGGTTAACGACGACGGTTGCAGGTAAGTGACATTTTAAATAAAACCTACGTTGAACAGTCAACTAGTGCTTTTTTGATTGTTGTTTTTTTTCTTTTTTCCTTATGTTAGTAATTTGAATAAAGAGAACAAGCATTTAATTCTCATCTCATAGGATATTTCTAAGGAGGTTCTTTGACGCCTGTGCAATCCAGAAAGGTCATAACTGACCAAAATATGCAAAATTCTCAAGCATACCCACGTGATTTTATAAATTTCTTATGAAGGTTCCACAGCGAATCATTTTAAATAACGTTTCTGCATCCTAATGCTGCCTCTTTTGAGATACTCTTTCTTACCCGCTGAGTTACTACCTACTGCTGTTTTTGTCATCGAGGAATTCCTTCACATCTGATAACCAGAAAGCCTTCGGCGGCGTTAGGTGGGATAAGCTATGGGAGGTATTGTCTGAAGCTGCCAGCATATCTGGTAACACTTTATAAAGCCTTTACGAGTCTGGATACAGAATGGTGTCGGTAGGAGATGTCACATACAAGAACTTTAAGTTCCGGAAAAGCGTACGACAGGGATGCATAATATCCCCAATACTATTTAACAGATATGGAGCCCTTGAAGGTACGTGGTATACATCGCCTATTTTGCATCACCCGAAGCAGAAGTGGCCCAGCCTCAGAATGGGTCTCGATAATAATAAAAATAAGACCGATCTGATGATAATCGACCATTACTAGTCGACAAAGTACTAACCTGCTTCAAGAGTTCGATACTGTTGATCAGTTCCAGTACCTTGGCTCCATTGTCACAAATAGAGGCACATGCAAACCAGAGATTCGCTGGCAAATCGGAATGGCCAAAACAGCGATGACCCAACGCGGAAAAATATGGAAAGATAGAAACATCCCTAACCGGACTAACATGCACCTCGTCTGTGCACTTGTCTTCTCCATATTTCTTTATGGGGCAGAGACCTGGACGCTCAAAGCCACTGACAGGCAGAGGATAGATGCTTTCGAAATCTGGTGCGGGCGCCGCCTGCTAAGGATTCCTAAGCCAGCTTGAAAGTAAAATGGAATACTCAAACTAAGCTTTTTCGGTAATATATATGTTTTTATAACAACGAAACATGAGTTGAGACACGGCGAGTGACCGATAAAACCTGGTTTTTAAATAATTTTGTATGTGTTTACCTAAATAATTGTCGTTCACCTGCCGTATGTGTCGTTCACCTGTTTTTATATAGACAAGTGAACGACATACAGGCGATGGACAAAATGACAGTTATGTCATCAAAACAAATAAAGTATTTCGTTGATGAACTGCATATTTATACACATAAAAGTAGACCATACTTTACGCGTTATAAATTAAAATGAATGCAATAGTACACACGTTAACCAAAATACGGAAGGCAGAATATAGACTACATACCCATTACAAACTCCCGCTCGCGTAAGTGTATGTATCATATTTTTTTAGTGCAGCACACTGACGACGTGTCACTCGGAACAGTGTTAGGTGACAACTGAAGGTCTCGATTTATGCGGGGTGAGGCAGGGAAAACGAAATAGTAGTCACACAATTGTAATGTTTGTCTCATGACAAGTGAACGACAAAAAATGGCGTGGACAAACTTAAATTACAAATAATTCCCAACATAAGCATAGTATTATTATTCGATATGGTAGTATTCAATCTTCATCATATATCAAAATAAAATGGAGTACTGAACTTAAGCTAAGTCGGTAATGTATATGTTTTTATTACAACGAAACATGAGTACCTCGCGTTGGGACACGGCAAGTGACCGACAAAACCTAGTTTTAAATCTTTTTTTTGTCTATTAATATACTTTAGTTTTAATTAAAAGCATTTGGCCCCTATTAAAAAAGTGTCCATAGATATGTGTTGATAATTGAATATTTAAAATAATGCGGTGTCAAAAACTTCTTCTAAGACAAACCTGTTGACAGGTGGCGGTGCAAATTTTTTGAGAACGACCCTAAACCTCAACGTACACTAAAACAGTGTTACGCAATAGAAATGGGTTGAGCAGAGTGGAAAAGACCTGTGAACCAATCCTCAGTCTTAATATACGGTGTGGATTTTTGAATATATTTAATTTTGTTGTTAAATAATGGGTTCTATTCAGCTCCGCGTCAATGGGAATACTTTTACTGCAGCTCCTTTCTGATATTTACTTTAACCGCAAACAGTTTTGCCCAAAAACAGATTTGTGAATTAATTGCACCGGAAATAATGGAAGAAAATAATTAGGTTGGCGGTTTTCGACGGTAACGATGGCGACATAGCCGCTTCACAGGTACAGTTAACCCCAAAATGGCAGAGGCGTGACTTCCATAGTGTATCGTTTTGAATATTACCAGCCGCTAGGAAATTCCCGTAACCAAGACGGGCTCACTTCACTACGCGCTGCAAGCTGCTCAGTCAATCAACATATAGTTCATCAACTATATTGTAAAAAAGGGCGTGGTTAAGGTTCCGGCTAAAATTTTAAAAATGCCGTCTGGTGCCCACTGCGCATTTTGAGTACTCACCTATGCGGGCCGAAGCTGAAAGTGTGTGGTGAAGCTGATCCTGGTGGTGTCGGGAGCGACCCAAGGGAGAGCCTTAGGCAGCTACGGTGGTGTTGGTGGTGACATTGGCTGGTGATGGTTCCTTGGACGAGGAAACCGGTTGCAACCGTAAAAAAATCAGAAGTTAAGCGTCGTATAATTTTTTATACCATACGCATTTAAGAGTTAAAATAGGCAGCAAGACAGCGGTTAAAACCGTAGTATAGCAACATAGAAAACCGTCAAGCCTCTTAAAGACGTATTAGGCGACTGTTAGCTTTTTTATGCTGACTGTTCCGCAGAGCCCTTCCTGTCTCTATTCGGAACAAACACCGCACGGACTGCCGTGCAATCATTCCGGCGTTAACAATAAACGCAATAAGTATCTGAGGTTAAAAGGTCAAATTAAATCATTCTTCTAATAAATAAGGCGCAAATTTCCTTGACCTGTGATGGTAGTTATTGCGTTTATCATTAGCAGGAGTATTTGTTACCGTGGTTGCGGTTCGGTACCATTTTAGGTGACGTTAAAGATATTAAACTACTAGCTGTGCCGCGCGGTGTTACCCGCTCATCCCACGGGAACACTACATTTCTTCGGAATAAAAAGTAGGCTATGTGTTAATCCAGGGTGTCAGCTACCTTTGTACCAAAATTTATCAAAATTGGTCCAGCCGTTTAAGCGTCAAGAAGTAACAAACATACACATAAACACACTCACAAACTTTCGCCCTTATAATAATCTATATACGAAACGGCTTTACTCACCTAAGTCGAATATCGCTTGACATGTTTCGAATCGGTTGGCAATTCATCATCAACACGCTGGCGGTGTTGGATTGGCCGTCGCCACGAATGATCGGCTCTGTTGATGATGAATCGTTAACCGATTCGAAATATGTCAATTATATGTCTGAGACTCACAGGCGTTTTGTATGATGTGATGGCAAAGATGTTTTTAACCGACTTCAAAAAAGGAAGAGGTTCTCAATTCGAAGTTTTTTTTTTTTTGGATGTATGTTAAGTACTCGATATTTCCGAGAACCGTGAACCGATTTTCAATTTTTTTTTTAAACGAAAGGGTATAACTCCGAGTTGGTCCCGTTGGCACTAAGTCGGGATCTGATGATGGAATCTTGGAGAAATCGAGGGAACTCTTCAAATGTTATAGGGACATGTACGGCGCTTTCGGTAATTTATTGATAAAGTCAAGAATTTACATTCAGTAAATAGGATTTGGTGTAAGGAAACTGACGATGAACACCACAGATGGCCAGTAGAACTTTTATATGAATCACTAAAAAGCAAACAAAAAACAATTTTAACAAAAAAAGTACCGACTTCAGTAAAACTAAAAAACCAAAAATAACCCGTTCAAGTACAGATTACATTTGACTCACATTTCGAAGTCGGTGCCAAACTTCGCGTAAACTATAATATAACTATAAATATAAGAACTGAGTGGTTTGGGATCGACTTCGAAGGGTGAGTCAAATGTAATCTGTACTTGAACGGGTTATTTTTGGTTTTTTAGTTTTACTGAAGTCGGTTATTTTTTTTGTTAAAAATTATTGTCATTAGAATGACGCAGCGAAGCGGCGCAATAACTGAACTTTGTATGTCAAACAAGAGCTCGCTTTCAAATGTAGTGCGCGATCTTTCGACACTATGTATCGTAGGTATTATAAGTATTATTTTTTAATACAGAAAATGTAATAAGTAACTGAATGTTTGACAATGTAAGTTTAAGCAATGGATATACCTAGATCAGGGATATATATTTGAAACCTTTGAATTTTTCATTGATAATTTTGTTTCAAAAACTACTCGAAATTGACAAAATTCATGCGGAAAACTATTTTTTTTTTAATTTTTTGACTGCACGCAATGAAAGCATTAAATAGCTAAGTAACTCAAAAGTTGGTTGAAATTATCAATTTATATTTGTCATAATTTGAAAAAATATGTATTTAAAAAAAAAAACGGCACATGAACATGTATTAAAACTGATAATAATTATGTTCCATTAATAATTGTTCGCATGAATTAGCAAATCATTATTACGTAAATTAACTACAAAATATTTACCTACATTTCACAAATAGGTAAATGAAGGCGGCCTACATTAATTTCGTCGTAATAAGCAAAGTATGAAGGGTTATTTTGCAAATTTACCACTGATTTGTAAGTTTAAGTTGCTGTTAATACTAACATTGCACTCCATGAAGACAAGAATTTCACGTAGAATACTCTGGAGACATAAAAAAAAAAAAATACATTCGAAGTGGGTTTACTCACGTCATAGAAGTCGGATATCGCTCGACAAGTTTCAAATAAGTTCGCGATTCATCATCAGGAGAGCCGATCAGACGCGGCGGCGGCCAATCGATTACTCGACTAACACGATATTCGATGTATTTTAATTGGCGAAAAATGGGGGAATTACTACCATCAGTAAAGAAATATTCGACGCAAGGAGATGGCCACACATTGCTGACAATTTTAATTTTGTGAAGAAATTGAGGAAGTCTGAATTTTAGTTAATTAATTAGAATGATTTCGGAATACCATATTGCGATCTAAAATTGGAATAGTTAACTATGGTTGTAAATATACTTCCTTGTTAAAGTGGAACTGGACCGGCCATATTTGCCGCATGCATCCATAAAGGTTGGTAAACTTAGCTACTTAGTGACACAGGCGGCGAGGCAGGCCCAGGCGGAGATGGCGCAACGATCTAGATGCGTTCATCATTAATTAGCCAGAAACAACTGCAGCAGCTGCTTGCTTCAAGCTGCTTGAAAACGTGACGAGTGGAAGTCTATGGGAAAGGCATTTTCCCAGCAGTGAAAAAAATATTCTACGTTTCTTTACCCTACTTTAAGAAAACCTTACTTGCCGGGAACACACTGTATAAATAAAGTACCCTTTTGAGTTCCAGGACATGTAAAGGTAATATTATAGTTATTTTATGACCTCTATAAGGTAAATTTGATAGTAAACACGCGCGGAAGCAAATGAAAACGCGAATTTATCGACAAGAACCTCCGAGTAGACACTTACGAGAGATATTGACTGGCCAACGGGATTTATTCGGATTATCTGTTTCTTGGGTTATCTGTAGTATTTTCTGAGCACGGTCGAGTGGTCCGGGCTAGGACATCCTTGTGAAGGTACAAAGTACACTTTATCCTGACCATTTCGTACATATCGTCAAAGCTTTCTTAGACACTTTTGTCAGCTGAATGTTACGTGGTAGTTCGCCCGTGAAGTGCGCTCGAGCGGAGTTTTGGATAGACAGTCCGGTTTTTTTTGATAATTTTAGTTCTATAAGCTCCTTTTGGGTTTTCATTGTGATTACTTTTACGATATATGTTATGTTGTGGGTAAATCAAATAGAAAAAAAAACTTTATCACTACCGGCTTAAAGACGTCTATTGCTAATAGACATAAGCCTCCCTAAACCGCCTTAATGTCGAGTTCTGCACTACCCGTAGCCAGCAAACACTAGCGAAAAACTTGTGGTGAATCTACTATTTTTTTTTTAATATTACGGCGGTGGCAAACAAGCATGCAGCCCGTCTTATATTAAGCAGTTACCGGCGCCTATGGACGGTTGCATTCACAAAGGCGACGCCAGTGCATCACACGCGCGTTGCCGACCCTGTAAAAACCTATTTACTCCCCTCCTGAAGAACCGCATACTCACGCCGCGTCTTCTAGTAGGTATGTGGTCGCCACTCTATGTAGAACTCAGTCAGTCGTTGTGTTAAGAAACGACGTATGCCCTTCCCGTTGCGTCTTAAATCTTCCAATAGCTTGAAAGCTATTTTACATCGAATATTTACCGCATATTTATCATTTAATCTGCGTTTGAATACGTTTCCTGAAACAAAGTTATGACTTGAATATCAGTAAATCTACATGCAATTAACACCCAATGGTTCAAATCACGCTCTAACGTGACAAACATAAACCATTCCGTCAGTACACGGGCCATTTTGTCACGTGTCAAGAATCATTTGCATACGTGTTGTGACTGTGGGATTCACAAGCATAATTACGAGTACTACATAACCAGCGTTCGTAGAGTCCCGCTCTTCCTCAGTTCCTATCAAAGTCTATAGTGAAATGTGACTGTGGTGAAAAATTAAAGGTCTGACTCGCTGTTCGCGAGTCACGCATTGGTGTATAGTGCTAAGTGACACGCAGGGGCGTGGCCATTACGTGTCAAGCATGAGAATGCTGAGCAAATAAATTATCTCTCATAATATTGTTATTACGCAGCTCTGAAAAGGGTTATGTTGTTTGGTTTTTACTTTGGCACTTGTGTCGTTTTTTCATTGATAACCTGGAATTTAGTCGGCCCGAAAGATCCTTCATACCGTCTTGTCGACGTATTAAGATTTGGGGAATGAATAAATATACGCTTATGCTTCCGAATCAAGTCTACTGAAAACTGTATTGAAATAAATCCAGGGACTATATTCGTCGCTCGATTGTGACATCAGTCTGACATCTCGCCAATCAGGTATAGATTTTTACTTTAGCGTTGTTTAGTAAGATGAATGACATACTTATTCTATTTATGATTGCAAGATTGCGATTCATATCGTTAAAGTCCAAATTCCTTCAGTTAAGATTTCACCTACATAAGCAATACGTCTAAGAATTTTAAATTATCTCTTTTAAAATGTTCACTTTCACTCAACGTTGCTGGGCGCTAATTCGAGTGGACTTTGAGATATGTCTAAATAAGCGATGTCTCGGGTATCCTTTATCTGAGACCAGCCAGGCTAACATATGTTGCCGCGACTTCGCTTCGCTTGTCCCACGAGTAAGCATCTCCTGTCTTGCTCGAACGGTATTGAAAGGAAACTGACAGGTAGTATTTCTCGCACGACAAAGTCGCGTGTCAAAGTTTTGCTAGACATACAGATGCGTTGCGTTCTAGTCCTTGTACAGTCGAGTTCTTGAAAATGTGAGCAAAAATGTGATCAAAAATATCTGAACCCGCCTCTAAGCCGTTAACAATATATGCAAGGTTATAGCCCAATAACAGAGTGTTTTTCAGTACACGCCATATTGCGGATTTTTTGTGTAACTAATATATTTTACTGGCAACGACACATTTTTGGTAACTGACGTTGAAAGTCAGTGAATGACACCGATGAACAAAACGGAAAGAGGAATAAATATTCCGTTTTTTTCTAGTAATTTTGGCATAACTAATAAAGCCAACACTATCCACAGTGATGAAAATCGAGTTTTATTCAATAGGATTCTGCATTTATTTCGCAAGAAGAACCAAGGATTGTGCAGTATTCCGGTAAGCAATGTTTTGAATTTGGTAGATGACAAATCCTTAACAAATCGCTACTGACGTTTAATAATATAAATATAATGTATGACGTACGCACATTATTGCCATATATGAAAATTCCTCGGCTGGACTGTTGGGTTATATACATGTTTTTGATCACATATTTACAAACTCGACTATTAATATCATTGGTTCTTGCCACTTTTCAAAATTTAAGCCACTTTAGTAGTAGTGTTGATAAATTGTAAGTTGCGTCCTTGGGCCAGTCTCGGCGCCTAAGCGGAGAAATAAATTATAGACGTAGCAAAATAACCGTAATTATTTTGAAACGATGCTTTAGTGGTCCTTTGTTGTCGAATAATTATTTTGTAATTTCGCCGCGAGTGGTTTTCACAGAGTGGGCGTGGCTAGCTAAGTAGCACTTTTCGTTGAGTAAGTTTTGTGTAACGTATACGAAAATTTTACATTTTGTTTAAAATCGACTGAAAGTGCAGATGACCGTTGGGGCAGAAAGGTTCTTGAGTGGCGACCGCGGACTAGAAAAAGCGTGGGAAGGCCCCCAACAAGATGGATCGACGGCTCGGTTAGGATCGTGGGCAGAAATTGGATGAGGGCGGCGCGCAAGACCGATCATTGTGGAGAACTTTGGGAGAGGCCTTTGTCCAGCAGTGTGAATGAACACGTGCCGAGCTGTTGCTTGTTTTAGCACGTTTGGTTGCGAGTATTTTGAATCATACCTCATCCTCATGCAGTCTTATATTACACGATGAAATACTACAAAAGGTTTTGCATTTCATTTTGAAAGATGAACCCTACACTGTATTTTATTGAATTACTCGCGCCGATTTCGTCACATAAAAGTGGAAGGTGGAGTAGTAGCATGATGACATGTAGGTAATTTTTACCGCATATAGCTCGTAGTTAGCCTATAGTATAGCCTACCTTTGTCTTTATAATGTTAACAGGTAACAGGCCTTATTCCGTTTAATTTTTTTTTCATGTTATGACAAATATATTGATAATTCTAACCTGCTTTTTGAAGTGAATAACACTTTTCCCTGATTTCTACATACTAACATAGCTATTTCATGCTTTTATTACGTGCACTCGAAAATAAGTGGAAAAAAACTGTTTTCTGCGTGAGTTTTGTGAATTTCGAGTAGTGTTTGAAACAATTATCAATGAAAATACAAACTGCAGGTTTCAAATAAATATACTAATAAATCGCAATAGCCCTGTTCTTAGTAATAACATTGATAATATGTTAAGAAACATGTTTGATCATAGAGAAAAAGATCTAAAACAATCAGCATTTTTGAACGGATAAATGTGGAAAATATGCCTTTATACACACGAGTATAGTAAATTAGTAATAGTTAGTTAGTATCCCATCAAAAACATTACATGTAAAAAAATTGCAAGTCTCGCAACCTTCTACCGAAAAAAGTTGTGCGATACAATATAAAACCAAGTCGGTTAATTTATTCAGTACCTATCAAAGTGACCCTTCGCCTATATGACAACTTTGACATACATTTTCACCGTGACCGTGTTAGTACCCGCATTAATATTAAACATATTTATCTTTATCATAAATGTAATGACTTGGCCATCGCACGACAACATAAGTATATAAGAATACGAATAAATCTCCTTTTATTAAAGTGATTATTATATTTTTTGCTTTATTTATCCATACCAATAGATCGGTATGGAGCGGTGCTTATCCAATTCTTTTCAGCTGTTTTTACTATCTCGTCTGCTCATATTTTCTTCTGCCGTCCTCTTTTGCGGGTCGGGCCAGATCCATCTTTTATTTAAGGACGGCCAAGATGAAACAATGAGTAGGAATTTACGTTTGTATGCGTGACGTTCAAAGCGTTAATAAAATTTGGTAGATTTTATTATCATTATAATGTAGAGTGTATTATCGTGTGCGATGGCCAAGTCATTACATTTATGATAAAGATAAATATGTTTAATATTAATGCGGGTACTAACACGGTCACGGTGAAAATGTATGTCAAAGTTGTCATATAGGCGAAGGGTCACTTTGATAGGTACTGAATAAATTAACCGACTTGGTTTTATATTGTATCTCACAACTTTTTTCGGTAGAAGGTTGCGAGACTTGCAATTTTTTTACATGTAATGTTTTTGATGGGATCTCATTTCTTTTTGTAAGTGGTCCTCCTTATTTTTCCTTTAAGGACTACTAGCTGTGTATCCGCAACTGTCTTTCTTAAAGCCCACTCTCTGTCTCTGTGGGCTTTTCTCGAAAGTTTTGATGAAGCGATTTTTGACAAGCCAGGACGGTAATTACTTCTTAGTCTATTATACTCCGAAATTGCGGAGTTTTGCACTTTAACACTACCGAAGTTGACATTAACTAAATGTAAACCACACAGACTTGTCACTCCCTCTCATGATCCATAATGACCCCTCTCATTATAGATAATGATCCTTCTCATGATTCCTCTCATGACGATGGTGATGATGAGGGTGGTGATGATGGCGGCGATGATGGTGGTAGTGGTAATGGTAGTGGTTATTGTGTTGGGGATGTGGTTGTGGTAATGGTCGTGGTGGTAATGTGGTGAGGATGTTGATTTTACAACCATCGTCATCACCATCACCACAAGCATTACCATCACAATCGTCATCATCCATCACCACTATGACCATCACCATCTGAATCAAAACCCCCATCATCATACCTAATCACCATCATTGGCATCATCATCGTCATCGTCATCTTCATCATCATTATCACCATTAATCATCTACAACAACACCATCATCATCATCACCAACAGTCACCACCATCATCATCATCATCATCATCATCATCATCATCATCATTACCAACACCTCCCTCACCACCACCAGTCACCACCATCTTCATTACCATCAATACCCCCATCATCACCACCGGTCACCTCCACTCCACCATCATCGTCATCACCAACAGTCACCACCATCGTCGTCATCATAATCATCATCATCACCAATACCACCTTCATCAGAATCAGTCACCACCACCACCATCATAATTATCATCACCAACACGCCCATCGCCACCACCAGTCACCATCATTATCTGAACAATCCAACACCCTCATTACCAACACCAGTCCCCAGCTTCATCATCATCATCATCATCACCAGCACCCCCATCACCACCACCGCCACCAGTTACCATCATCATCATCATCATCATCATCGCTACCATCACGATTCCAACTCACTGCCCCTGCGGGGTGAGGTAACTCAATTCGGTACGGCGATGAGCGTGTCCATTCTGTATGTATTAAGTAATAAGTATTCTGTGCCTGAGAACACCGAAAGTTATATGAACCGCAAAGTTAACTTTGTAATCGTGTATTTTTTATAGGGTTCATAAGGAAATACAAATTTATCTATGCAGCTCGCATAACTGGAAAACTACACGGAAATTTTGTAATGTTTAGGTTTTTTAATGATTTGTACACCAAACCGTAATAGAGCACGAAATTTCAAGCTTGTGTGTCTGCTAGAAGTAACTTAGAATTCGTATGATCATATATAAGTGAGTCAGTGAATCAGTGACAAAATTAAGGAACTTTGACTGGCAATAATTTCTAAACTACTGGTTCAAATTGAATGCAATTTAGAATATGCATAGGTTATATCATGCTCTCCTGGTCATTAAAAATTCAGGCTTCTAGCTTTGTCCGTTATGAAATACTGGGAGTTTGAAAATGGTCTGAATGGCTTCGAGAAAAGGATGTTACGGCGTGCCGGCAAGCGCGTTTGCTCGACTTGGCGGGGGCACTGCCGTGCCCCCAGATCTAACGTTATTTCCTACAATATGAATTTTCAATATACAGAATACCATTAATGGCTCCCACGCGTTCTGAAAATAATTGTTAAATTGTCATACAATAATTACACGCGGGTATAGGTATTAATAATGGAACATTGTTAAGTTACTTAGATGGGGAAGTTGTTGCTGAAACTTGATATCTTCTTATGTACTTGGATGCTTTAGTATCATATCCCACCTTGTTAGGAGGTAAAATAGTACATTACTGCGGACGCCGGGAAATAGGCTTGCCGGCTGAGAAGGTATAGACTACTATAGAAAGATAGTGATACGAAGCCGGCATGCCCCTTTCACGGCTAAGGCATGTATAGTGCTTCTCTCAAACATATGCAATGAAATAAAAAAATACACCACTCAAAAAACATAACTCAGCTGTTTAGCCCGTTCATGAACACAGACGCCACGTCAAAAAAAAAAATACTTCCCGGCCTAGACCTTAAATTCTGTATGAAATTCCTTTACAGCTCTCGCGAATTGTTTCGCCTGAAACGTGACACTTCGAAGCCTGTTTTAACGCACGTTATGACGATATTTCATTGCATGTTTTAGAAAATTAAATATCTGTATTTCTGACAGTTTGTATAAACATCACCGACACGTTAGGCAACACTATGTGATTTATTTTCTGTCACATTCATTACCCAAAGTATGTCTAAAAGAGATCTCTCTTTAGCGATAAGTCCGGCTGTTTTCAACCGGTTACGTCATGCAACGCCATAATTGGGATTTTCTGCCCGCTACTCAGGGAGACTAGACAAACCACGGGCGGTAATTCGTAATGCCCCAGATCGCATTTATCGGGATCGGGGACACAAATTCACCGCCCTAGGTATGTAATGTACTATGTGTAGTTATTTATTTTGTGTAAATATATTGTAGGTGGGCCATTTTTTCCAAGTTATTTTCTACTAAGTATTTTCTACTCAGAATCATGAGCTCTTTCGATCTTATTAGGAGAAAAAAACTGTCCTTCCAAAAAGCTTTGCTTAGTTTGGGACTAGGTCGATTTGCGTAAGATTGTTCTTTAATATTTATTTATTTATTCAGGTCACGTTTAACCAGAAAGTCAGACCTGAAAGGTTTTTTGTTGTCTACCGAACTACAGAAACTTCCACTACGTTAAAATCATTTAGATTTTATTGGTACCAAATGATAAAATCGGGGACCGATTTAGGGCGATCTTATGTCTCACTTTTTACTCCTACTTTATTCAAATTGACGAGGGCAAGCCTGCGTGTAAGGGCTGATAGTCCCAAGTTTGGAGTATAGACTGAGATCCCATCACAAATTTCTATATACCTTTCTTTTTCACATGAATTTCAACAAATATTAGTTATACTACACATAAAAGAAAAATAAAGTATAAGTAATGTCCTTAAACTAGATAAATATGACTATAAGTCCCGCCGTAAAAAAAAGGAATTCTTATTCGAAACGTGGAAGTTTATGAGAATATTCTAAATGATAGGATGATTTGATGTGTTATGGGATTTAATGTTATATAAATAACGCATACAATTTTTAAATTGATTTACCTAGATAGAACATAGTTCATAGACAGATTAGGTCATTGTCATACTTAATCCCACCAAAAACATTTCATGTAAAATTGGCGGCCAAGACTCACATGCTCATAACGCTTTCGCTGTAAAAAAGTTATCAGGTCCCAAGAAAAGCCAAGCACTTAAGCTCTGAGTTTACTAACCCTACACCTTGTTTTAAAAAGTATGGCTTGGCCGTTTCATAGAGTACCGTAAATAAGTCCAACGGACCGTCTGGCCCATATGGTATCAAGAAATTAAGTTTATGTCTTCATCTATAAACATCTAAACAAGATGATTCTCGCAAATAAGTTTTCATCAAAATGACTTCTCAATCAGAAACCGAGATGTTATATTTGACTCTTTCCAGTTAAACTTAACAATAAAAGATTCAAACAGACAGACAAGAAGACACCAGTACGGGCAAGGACCTAAATAAGCGCTTGGAATATAGGTTCAGCATACGTTTGGTGTTGCATTTTCCGATGGGATCCTAGCCTATATAAGGCCCTATACATATAGGTAGCAATAGCCGAACAAGTTGCTACGGCGGCCGAACGGTCAGGTTATCTGATTACTGCGACAGTCCGTTTTGTCACGCAATATTACGCACAGATAACTTTTAGTAACTAAGTGTAGTTTGCTTGTTGGTCAGGACTGAACCGATATTTCTGTATACAATAGCTATTTATTTATAATAAGTAACACAGCATTACAGTAAAAACCAAGGCACTGGGAACTACAGAAATACATATAAACAGAGACTTAAAACTAGTTAGACTTAGGCGACACAATGGCGTGGCTCCGTTGCGTTGCGTCGTCTGATCTGGTGTAGAATACGGCAGATTGCCCCGGAACTGCCGAAACACGACACCCTTCGGCCAGAAGTCTGCAATTGCGATGGTGTCCTGCAGCGGCGTCGGCACGCGCACCACAAACGAGCTATAGCAATACATTATTAGAGCAATAGTTATTTGTTATGCGAGGCTGCAAAGTTATTATTTCGCGTGACTGTTTAAATTCAAGTCTGAGCGAGTGCAGGTATCTATTTACCTTCACTCGCGTAGATAAACGCGTTTCAAGACACGAGTAGCCAAATAATTTTGCAGCCGTGCGGAACACACTACTTTTCATCCCACTACGGCGAGAAAATGCGAGATGCAAGAAAAACAATTGAAATATAAAAATAGTCATATTTAATTTGGCGCTATATTTAACATATCAAATTTAAGACATAACACACTCAAATCTAAACCAAATAAACGAGAGAAAAGCACACATATTAAAAATCTAAAAAGTTAAATGCATCACAGAGAATCCCAATCACCGTGTTCGAAATTCAAATGACTTTTGCACGCTAGCGGATAAAAAAGCCTTTAACACGCAGATTCGCGCTATAAACAGAGGCTTTTCGAGCGAGTGAGGTGAAAAGTAATATATTGTCTTATGGGTATTTAATTTTAGTGACTTATTTACGGTATATTGGTATTTCATTGAGCTAATTAAAAAATCATTCGATTATATGACTAAAACAAACTTCGGTACATTGAATTTATATTCGCTTAAAGAAGATACTCTTTGTTCCCCTGTTCTTACTAAACGTAATGTAAGTGCTATGGTATCAAAATACATAAAAACTTCTAACGTTAATAATTCAATTCAAACGCAAATATCAAAGCGGCGAGGAGTTTTGAAACAAAGGTGAGTTGAAACAATTTCATGGTATCAATATCCATTAGCGAGTCATAAACAGCGCTGTTTTGATGCGCCTCACCGCGAGTGTCAGGTGTAGGAATTAGACTTTCGTTAGCACGGTAGGACTTTTAGAGAGCTATGGAGCCGACATAAACATTAAATAGTAGATTGTTAACCAAGGGTAGAAAGTGACCCATTGCACCCGAGATATTTCTGGCGCTCGAACGAAGTGAGAGCGCCAATAGTTCGAGGGTGAAATGGGCAATTTCACCCGAGTTAAACACTCTACTTTTCATTTCGACTGCGAGGAAAATAAAATACTACACTCACATAAATGTCAAGAGTGAGTTACTTATATTAATGTCCATGTCATTTTTAACAAATAATCAATTAAAGACACAGTATTTATATTTAATCTCGTGTTCCCGCTTTAAATAAATGTGGGACGGAATTATAATATGTAATTAATAATTAGATATAAATAAATTAAGCTTGCCTATATCTAACCTTTGGATACCTTTTTTCAATGCCACTTACCACGGCCGACTAGATTGTACCTAATTTAGTTGGTCACGACGTGCATCTAGAAGGGAATTACCTTTGACTCCGCGGGAATTAAAAAAAATTACTTTCCACCCTAGGGATGGAAAAGCTATTTTCCACCCGGCTGTCTACTCATGAAAATGACACTTTCCGAACAGGAGAGATGAAAATACAATTGATACTCATACGTGTATTTCATTCGCAATTTTAATGTTATATTTAAGGATAAGGTCAGAAGTGTTACAAAGATCTGATTTGCGTAGACATGCGACTTTTTCATTTTTTTCTGTACGATGACTAGAAAATGAATGATATTGACAATTAATAATAGGTATAGTTAAATCTAGGAGTTTGTAACATTTTACTAATTTTATTTTATTTATAATTTTAGTCATTGAATGCTTAGGGAATGTTAACCACAATAACCTATAAACGCAGCAGTTTGGAATGAAATAGATGAATGAGTATGAGTATGAGTATGAATTGTATTTTAATGTTAATATCGGCTCCGTAGCTCTCTAAAAGTCCTAACGTGCTAACGAAAGTCCGATGCTTAGTCATGTGCGTCTATACTTCGAGAACGGATGTTGATCCGAGAAACTGACCTTGTTTCAACCCAATTTCAAAACCCCTCGGTATCTCCTAGTTCCAATTAGTTTCCATATGCATCCGGCGATGCAGCAAATGTTGAATCTATTCATAAATTGGCCATGCAATTTTGCAGCTCATAGTACATTAGTGCTAATTCGAGTGTACCTACTTTGATGTTATCATCAAATAAGCGAAGTCTCAGGTATATTCCAGGTGAACATCTTTAACTCTATTTTACACCAGATCAAGGACCACGCTGTTGTGTCGCCTAAATCTGACTACTGTTAAGTCTTTCTTCACAGTGCTTTGGTTTTTGCGGTAATGCTGCGTAACTTATTTTAATAATAAATAAATAAAACTCATTAAAACGCCATGTCTGCGATTCGAGCTGCATAAAGTAACATTGCACTTTACTACCCGATCAAGATAAGTTCGCGTCTGATGTGGCGTCACATATATTATAAATGAGGAACAAACTTAACGCGATCGGGTTGGCAAAGTTACTTCACCACTTCTAACATTTCTCTGAAGTTTAGGGTCCAGATCCGTTTTGTCTCAAATTTTACGAGCATATGCTCCTAGCAACTACAACTTATGACTAGGGACAGTATACTCGTAACATCCAGTAGCTACAAATCTAGAAAAGTGTTGGTCTTAGAAATATCTTCTACTGTAATACGATTGCAAACAAGACCAATATTAGTTTGGTAACCATCCCCCCGCTGCGATTTCGATGCTAAGCGACCTAAGAAATTGCCGATATCCGAGTTTAGTAAAGAGATGTTTTGCTCCTCTATTTTGAGGCACAATATGAAGCCCGGGTCGGACCACAAAAGAATGTAATTCCTTGCAGATGTCGTCTCTACAAAGAACTGAATAATATTGCAGAGTACGGTTTCTCTCGATAGCCCCGAGATTACAATGTGTGATTTTTTCCCCTGTGTTACATCGCCACTTACATAATGCGAGCTGATTCGACCCAAAATCGAGATACGCCAATAAATAAACCAGCATATTCCTAAAGGATTCTGGTTGACCGTAATAAACGGAAAAATATTGCAATTTGAGCGCCGTGTTAAGCTTGAAGAAGTAATAGTAAATTTTGAAGAATCTGGATCAAGCATTTTATTAACGTTTTTATTTTTAAAGTTATTATAAGAGTTATGTTTGTTAAGATGTCGCTTATAATAACTAAACTAAACTTCTGAATCAATGTTCGCTGGTTCAGTAACTAACTATCTACACCTAACAGCCTCACTTAATATTGCATTTAGTTAGACGCGAAAAGACACAATTTTAACATTATGACTTCTGATCTTTCATAACAGATATAAATTATTTCATACTAGCTGCGTCCCGCGGTGTTACCCTCGTATCCCATGGGAACACTAATTTTTTTTTGGGATAAAAAGTAGCATCATGTGTTAATCCAGGGTATCGGCTACCTCCATACCATATTTTATCAAAATTAGTCCGCCGTTTGAGCGCGAAGAAGTAATAAACATACAAACACGCTCACAAACTTTTTAATATTAAGTATTATAGTGTTATAGTGTGATTAGTGAAATGTTGTGTGTTGTAACTCTAAAGTTTTCCACAAAGTGACATCATGTGTAGAGTTAGAGGAGTAATTAGTTAATGGAATTAGTTTAAACTCAACACTATTTGAAAATAAATTTTGTTAATTGAGGAAATCAGTACTAGATATTAAATAAGCAGTAGCACCTTTACAAAAGATGACGTCATCAGAACGCACAATCAATTTTAGTCAAACATTTAATTATATAGAAACTAGGAAAAGTGCCTTGAATACACAGTAAAAATGTCCTATAAATGTCGTCGTTAGTCTGTAATGAAGAGGCTTGGTCGGTATTTTAATGTCCGCTATGTCCAACGCGAAGTGTCAGAGTCTGATACACCAATCAACGGGGAGTATTGATTAATACGTATCCAGGCGGGCGCGGTGCTTGCTACGTAGGGTATTATATTGTCCGGGTTATTGTAGCCCCGTTACTGTCATGTACAAGTGCTCTTGTGTCCTACTTACAACCCATTACATCGCTAAACAACGCATTGCACGGCCCATGTTATGGTTTAAGGAAAGCGCGAAGCGTGATATGCTGTCATTCAATATGGACATCCAAAATTGGAAGAATGAGTCTAAAAACCGTGACTTGTGGAGGAAGACTATGTGTGTGTCAAATATGCGGTCTTCTTAAATAATTTCATATAGATGCAAGAGGCCAATGATGATGTCCTACTACAGAATAACGTTCATTATTTCATTATAACCCATAGAATTAAATTTTTGATTATGTAGTGATTTGTTTTGTAGTTAATTAGATTACTCTTATTATTGCTGTAGATTATCATTACTTTAACTGACAATCACAGTGTAGATGCATGTAAATTGACAGTGTAATTTATATTAACATTTTATATTATGAAATAAAAAAAAATCGATTCTAACCTAATTAATAATTATCCGAAAATGTTAAGTATATAAGTACTGAAATTTCCCGGAGGAAAATTTAGGAGGACGTGAGAGATGAGTTTAAATGGGGATCGTGGTTTCCATGATAGTTTTTTTTCTGATATTTTCTATACAATACAAAACAGTCTGCTGTTTTTTGTGAAATATCCGTTTAAGGTGCGCTAGTTGCGCTACAACATTTAGTATAACGAGCAATCGGACTGAAACTTGATTTATAGTTTTATATAAATTCGAACGGTGCTTTTTTTCGCTGTAGCTTGGCAAAGGTAATGTTACTCTAAGGTTTGTTGACTAGGGTCACTACCCTAGTTAACAGACCTTATAGTAACATTAACTTTGCCAAGCCCTCTGACACTTTAGAGGGCAAGGAAAGATCGCGTGCCGCGCGTCTTTGGATCACTGTTCTCAAAAGAGACATGAACAACAGTTTCTTAGATTATTATAATTAACAAGTCTTCATAGCACTCCCACCACACTATGGCATTAGATAACTGTGATAGTAATTTATGTGTACCTATAAATTATCTAATTAATAATTTAAATGTATAATTACTTATTGAAATATTTATTGTTGTTATTTTTAATTTTAATACTAAATTGAATTACTTAACAATATTTCTAATGTGACCAACAACTTTCATGTGTGGCAATTTGCTGTAAGTGTAAGTTGGTTAATAATAAATAACAATTTTGTGTAAATAAACTATCCTCGTTGACTGGGGTAGTGTCAGAGGGCAAGGAAGGCTCGCGTGCCGCGCTGCGTGCCGCGCGTCCATCGATCACTCCTCTTAGAGGAGACACGAACGACAGTTTTTTTCACGCGAACCTCTAGGAAAATTCGAGACCGCTTCGATTATTTAGGCTAATTGCCGTTATTAATTAAGACTTGGCGGTTGTTTTGTGCTATATTAGATTGATAGGTAATTGAAAATGTCGCGTAAAATGCTCCAAACTAATGTTAAGGGATTCCTGAAACTAAGCACTGAATTATAATACACACTAAGAACAAATACGCCTAGAAACCTGTATCCTTACCTTGAGCTAACAGTGACCGTACGTACACCCTAGCGACAACGTAAAAGGTTTGTATGGAGAATTGTAGTTGTACAAAGTAACCGTTAGGGGTGCTGACCGCTGTACACTGTTCTCCATACAAATGGTTTACGCTGTTGCTAGCGAGCACGGTCTCGATACCTCATGGTACTCGCTGGTCAGCGTTTGAAAGTGAAGCTAGTTTGGTAAGCCACGGCCTGTCACGGGTTCAGTTTCGTCCGTGTGCGCATCTGTCACAACGTCAATATCACAAGCAAAGCGTCTCTATGATTGGGTTGTAGACACGCACACATAAAACCAAAACCGGCTTCATTTTTCACAAATCTGTTGTATGAAGATTCTCCTTCTAGGCGTATTTATTCTAAGATTTCTAAGTATCCATAACAATTTAATTATATACTCGACACTGTACACTTGTAAAAGTTTTAGAGGTTGTTGGAGGAGGTAACAGTAGATAATTGGAATACTGCAAATTAGTCTAAGCATAATATTATAATTATTTGTTTTTAAATATTATTATGTTACCACAAATTAGTCTAAGCATAATATTATTATTATCTGTTTTTAAATGTTATTATGTTAATTATATATGATGAGATTTGAATTTTAAATTTTTCGATATTTATTTAAAAAAAGAAATACCCAATTTTCATATTTACTGCACTAACTTCTGAAAAGATCTCAGGTGAAATAATGTTTGACTTTGAATACACACATTCGGGAAAACTTGTTTTTAAAATATTCATCAAATTCCGTTTCATGTCATTATTTTGTGCCTAAATAAACAACTTCATTCAAAGAGAAAATATAAAATGTTTATCTATTCAGATCTCGTGTAAACTGTAAACATTTAAATATTATTGCAAGCGAAAATCATAGTTGTTTTGCATTCCACTTCCTTCTCGTGAATTAATTCACTGGCTTGTCCGAGGTGTGCTCTAAGAAATTGTAGCAGGCTATTCCACTTTTAAATAACTTGTTTTTTAAATTTATGAGACATATAATGTCTCATTATTTTAATGGTACCTGACCTAGATCTGGATTACCGGGGGAACACGTTGGACCGGCAATCTAGAGGTATTAATTTATTATCTAATACATATTAAATTATATTATATCACAATACTATTTAAAATCATAACTAAATGTACATAATTACAGCTAAAAATGAAAAATAATAATTATTATAACCCACAAATATTTTTTTATTAATTAAATGATGGTTCTTTTAAAAAGTTAAAAAAAAAGAAAATTGTAACATAATTAAGTGCCTAGTGATTTATTTAGAGTAAACTTAAGTTCAGCTTATATTCAGTTCAGTTCAGGTTTAAGCAGGCTCCTTAAAAGCCGAATGGCCCCGCTCTAATTAAAATGAAAAGTTCAATTTAAGGTATTTTATGTAAACGACCCACAAGTATCCGAGCAAGATTAAGCTTTTAACGCCCGCGGTTATTATTACTTTTTCTTAATCTTGAGTGATGCTGCCGAAATTCCTGTAATCCAGAACGTGTAATATATTACTCGCGGAGAAAATTAACGAAAATCCTGAGGAGTGTATGAAATATTAAGCCTATTAATTACGTGAGATTACAAAAGGCTCGCTGAATAAGCAGGAGTAGGACACTGGGTCCTAATTCCATTACCTATTTGATATCTTGGAGAGGGGTCTATAACTGATTGTTTTAAAACAAACGTAACCTAACCTAATCCAATCAATAGGATGAAATTTATGTGCACGAATTATGAAAAATGTATGAGTACAGAGGAATAAAAATTCTGAGAAACGACTTTCCGGTGAAATTAAACATTCTACGAAATAAGTCTCTAGGACAAAGGGCTCCTCTTGGAGAGATCTCCGAAAGTTTGCGCTTGATTTACATACGAAGCCATAGATATCAGGCGCAATAATGACGCCGCGACGCGTTTGGCTCGGTTTGTAGACACCTGCCAACTGAGCCGGCGGTCCCGGGCTCGAATCCCGGCCAGGGCAAATATTTGTGTGATGAACTCGAATATTTGTGCTTGGGTCATGGTTGTTCTATGTATTTATTTAGATATATAAGTACATATATCGTCGTCTAGTACCCATAACACAAGCCTTCTTGAGCTTAATTTGGGACTAGATTGATTTGTGTGAGGTTGTCCGATATTTATTTATTTATTTTATTTTATTTAATAATTTAACCGGGTAGTAACATCAAATGTCACTTTATGCACTCGCAATCTCGCAGTATCTTTATTCGCAATCGTTTAAATTTCAGTTAAAGGCGATACTTTACAATAAGGGTACTCTTTATTGCACACCTCATAAATGAAAAATACAACGCATGTAATTACAAGTAGAGGTAAAAACAGGCGATTTGCCAGTGATATACCTGACACATCGCTTATTTGATGATACCTCTAAGTACACTAGAATTAGCACCCAGTTCCTCGATCTTAATGATCATGTGATCCCCATTCGTTGGAGATTTGCCGACTCGTCGAAATTACCACTCTTAGTGGCCCATGTAAGCCTCCCTTTATGAGCCTTGAGACGATTCATTATCCATACAGGCTGAATTTTTGTAGCTGTAATACCATTTTAATTGGCTGTTAGGTGCCATTCAAATTATTGGGAGCGATGCTAGTTCATTAAGTTGGTGAATGTATTCAAACGAGAAATTGTACGTATTTTTAGTCAGCGTTGGGATGTTTCAATGTTTCGAAATATACACTCCATTGAACTAATTTTGATGAAACTCGCGATATTGAGGAATACCTAATAAGCACGTTTAATTAAGTATCGAGTAATAAGGGATACTAGGGAAAAAAGATATTGTAGAGGCAGCAATTAAGGATTTCCAGACTTCAATAGGAAACCTAGATGTTATTTGTATGAGTGAAACCTTTGTAAAATCGGGATCCATAAAAAATCTTATTCTTAATAATTACATTGTCGCCGCATCGTATTGTAGAGATAATGAAAAAAGAGGCGGAACATGCATCCTTGTAAAATCGAATATAGAATTTAAGTTACTAAATTACGTAAATTCATTTGCAAAAAAATACATATTTGAGATATGCGGTGTCGAAATTCCAGCGTATAATTTAATTGTTGTATGTGTATATCGCACACCGTCTTCAGATGTTAAGGCATTCTTTACCTCACTTAGACAAATATTACAAAGATTAACCAGAAACAAATCAAAAAAGATCATCATTTGTGGTGACTGGAATATAGATTACATAAAGGAAAGTAAGGTAAGGAAGGAATTGGTGTCAATTTTATCAAATAATAATTTAAAAAATCACATCCATACCGCAACCAGAAAAAAATCATGCATCGACTTAATCGCAAGTAATATATCAGAATGTAAACCTAATGTATATTTTACGGCTATATCGGATCATGAAACGTGTCAAACACTATCCTGCAACCTGGAGGTAAACAACATGTTTAAAGAAAAACCTCGATGTTGGAATGAAGTTATAAGAGACTATAGTGAGGATAATTTGAGAAAGTTTAAGGAATGTATGTCTGCTCTATCTTTCACAGAGATAATTAATGAATTCGATACAAACATAGCATTCGACAATTTCCACGAATTAGTAGCCTTATTTTACGATTTATGTTTCCCATTAATTAAAATAACGAAAAATAACCAGCCCGTCACGAATAAATGGCTTACAAAGGGTTTAAAACGATGCTGTAGAAATAAGAGACAACTATACAAAGTTGCAACGAATTCCCTACAAAACAAGGAGCTTTTGGAAAAATACAAAACCTACACTAGACTACTAAAAAGATGTATCCATAAAGCAAGGCAAATATCTAATCACCGTTTTATTAATAAATCCAAGAACATTTCTCGTGCAGCATGGCAAATAATTAAAAATAATTGTAATGTTATGCGTAAGGATGTGGAAATATTAGAATGTAATGGAATTAGTAACCCTAGCATGATAGCGGAACATTTTAATAACTTTTTTATTGACTCTACGAACAGTAATGTCCGACAACAAACAACCAATCATGAATTACAGCATAATATAAATAGTATTTTTCTCACACCAGCAAGTATGGTTGATATTCATAGAGTAATAAATCAGTTAAAAAATACTAATGCTACTGGTTATGACGGGATATGTACAAAGGTTATAAAATCTTGTGCCAACGTTTTGACACCGCCCCTTACACATATTATTAATATTTCATTTGTCCAGGGTTTATTTCCGGAGCGGCTAAAGTCTTCTGTTGTTAAACCGCTACATAAAAAAGGTTCCAAGTCTGATTTAAACAATTACAGACCTATTACCTTAATACCAATTTTTTAAAAGATTTTCGAGAAGGTCATGTATGATAAATTAATGAGTTTTATAACAAAAAACGATATTTTAGTTAACAACCAATTCGGATTTAGGAAAAATAGTTCAACATCTCTAGCTTGTTTCCATTTGATAAAAGAAGTCACACAAAGTCTAGATAAACAAGTACCAATAGTAGCCGTAGCTTCTAGACATGAGCAAAGCGTTTGACTTTGTGGACCATGACATTTTATTACATAAATTGTACAGATATGGTGTAAGAGGCCCGGCATGGGATTGGATTGCTAGTTATCTAAGAAACAGACAACAATGTGTAGAAATTACAAGAGTCCTTGGAAAAAACAAAATAGTGTACAAATCGGGCTACAAACATAACGGGTCTGGAGTACCACAGGGTAGTATTCTAGGCCCATTATTGTTTTTGCTCTACATAAATGATTTGCCAAATGCCATAGACCACAAATGTATACTATTTGCAGACGACACAACGCTTGTAATAAAAGATAATGATAATGTACATTTCCAGGATAAGATTAATAAGGCTCTTATAGACATCATAGCATGGTTAAAGAACAATAATTTACGTATTAATGTTAGTAAAACAAAACTGATAAAATTCCAGACATACAGAAGTAAAAATGTCCCTATAGAAATTAAATATCAAGACAATATAATAGAAGAAGTACAATCCACATCATTTTTAGGCTTAACCATTGATTGTTTCTGTAAGTGGAAAAACCATATTGATAATTTACGATGTAAGTTAGATCGTTTTGTATATGTTATATATCGTGTTCGAAATGTGGTGTCGGAGGCAGCCGCTCTATCGGCTTACCACGGTTATGTATCATCTCTTATGAGATACGGACTTATACTATGGGGTAATTCGGTGGATGCCAATATAATATTTAAAACACAAAAAAAATGTATAAGGGCTTTAACAGGTGCAGGATTGTCAGATCACTGTAGGCCTCTATTCCAGTGCAAAAAAAATTTGACATTGCCATCAATGTATATCTATGAAATGTGTATATTCGTCAAAAAACATCCACAATGTTTCAAAACAATGACGTTGAACTCAAAAAAAGGCACCCATAGAAATAAACTTTATATGCCGAAGACAAACCTAGCTCTCTCGAGGAATAATGTATACTGTATGGCGATAAAAATATTCAATAAATTTACAGACAAGTTCAAAGAATTGCCTTTGAAATCATTTCAGGATGCATTATTTGACCATCTTTTAGACTCTTGTTATTATTCTGTGGAAGAGTTTATGGCAAATTGTAATTTATAATAAAATTATGAGGATTGGTAATTCTTTAGTATTAATTAATAATAAATTTATTAGTAGAGGAGACTGACATATATAAAGCTGATTTTATTATTTATTTTTGTAATTGATCTTTATTATTGACATCATGTAAATTTAATTATTGAGAATGATCTATTATGAATTTTATTATTATTGTTATTATTTTTTTTGTATTGTTTCATAAGTTTAAGGACATATTTTGGTATTAAAATTTAATATTTGTACGCCATATAATGGTAAAACAAGAAATTGACTATTTTATTAATTATAAGATCTAATTGTACTCTTGTTTACACAAATAAATAAATGATAAATGATAAATGGGTCATTCTCAGTTCAAAAAACAAAATTTGTCCCTTCGGTGGTCAAAAGTTAAGAGCTTGTATGAATCTAGGTTTTTTGCTATTACATCGGATTATAGAAGAGGGAACGTTATTTATTCTCACTCAGGCATTTAATCGGAAAATTAGGCATGGAATCTGGAATCCTTAATTCGCAAATGTCCACCGGAAAGACGCGCACCTAAATCTGACAATTACACAAATATTGCATTTATGGGCAACTTAGGCATTTTATGGGATCATTTCAGTTTCTCTATTTTATTACCAGCCTATTTGGTGTCAGATCGGTAAATCTTATACTAATATTACAATTGAAAAGTATACAACCATACATACGAAACGTGTTTACTCACGTCGTAGAAGTGGATTCATCGTGAGGAGAGCCAATCAATCGCGGTGGCAGCCAACCAAGCCTCTCTCCTGATGATGAATGGCGAATCGATGACGTGATTAAACCCGTTTTAAATTGAATATGTTTGAGATTCACGGGGTAAAATAGAGAATTACTTGACTTTGCGATAGAAAGACAACAAAGCTCCACAGCTTTAGTAACAGGGTTTAGTTGGCCCTTTAGGTCCGAAACTCTGAAAATCATACGATTTTTAATTAATATAATATATTATGAACAGTTACAACCAGGTTCAGACTGATTATGTATTTTATAGATCAAAACATTCCAACTTTATTGTAAAATAAAAAAAAACATTGTGTTTGATTTTTGTATCGTATCTCATTTAATTGGTGGATAAAAAAAATTGGGCAAGTGCGAGTCCGACTCGCGCATGAAGGGTTCCGTACCTATATATATATAATCTATAACAAGTTTGTTGTTTTATTTTATTACCTTAAATATTTTATTTTATTTATTTTATTATTATTATTATATTTTTATTTTACTTATTTTTAGTATTTGTTGTTATAGCGGCAATAGAAATACATCATCTGTGAAAATTTCAACTGTCTAGCTATCACCGTTCTTGAGATACAGCCTGGTGACAGACGGACGGACGGACGGACGGACGGACAGCGAAGTCTCAGTAATAGGGCCCGTTTTTATCCTTTGGGTACGGAACCCTAAAAACCACTTAAAATATAATAACAAAATCATGGGAATAAACATAATGAAACACATTCATAATGATAAAAAAATTGGGCAAGTGCGAGTCCAACTCGCGCATGAAGGGTTCCGTACGTATACATATATATAATCTATAACAAGTTTGTTGTATGGGAGCCCCCCTTAAATATTTATTTTATTTTGTTTTTAGTATTTGTTGTTATAGCGGCAATAGAAATACATCATCTGTGAAAATTTCAACTGTCTAGCTATCACCGTTCTTGATATATAGCCTGGTGACAGACGGACGGACGGACGGACGGACGGACGGACAGCGAAGTCTCAGTAATAGGGTCCCGTTTTTACCCTTTGGGTACGGAACCCTAAAAACAATATTGATTTACTTACCATGGCAACATAGTGCAAATCCTCTATTCGGGGTTAAAACACAGGAGCGTGTTCCATACATCCGCGAGCTGGCATTACTGAATAATGACTCCGTTGCTTGTTAGGGGTATGCGTTGCTGTCACTCGCTATAACTCTGACAAGCTTTGAACTGTCTAATCTGATCATTTTTGTAGTTCATCGAAATATGCCTAGGTCAACTCTCCGCGACCTTTGTGAAATTCAACAGGGATCCTTTTCTTTAATAGAAAAATAATCATAGAATTTTCATTTCATAGACAAATTTTTCCTCGGAAACCATACATTTTTCTGAAATTTAAAAATGTCAACTTATACTTTAGGTTACGTTAGGTGTATGTTATCACATTCCAAAATATTTTGTGGTAACAGAAAAAATCTTTCTGAAAATGAAAATTCGATGAAACGTTTGCCTATAAAACAAGATTCATCAACGTGGAATCCTAAATGTAAATAACATCATATATTATCCGATAAATTGCCGGATAATATGACTGCGGTGTGTCGATCCAGTAATTAACCACCCTAACTAGTGTACAATTCAATCAGGAAGACCCAATATGAGTTTAAAAAATTGCGCTAGAAGAATCTTATTCCTTTTAATACCCGTGTCTCCACTCGTTGAGGATGGCGATCGTGACCAGTTAGTCGACACGTCCCATTTATAATGTGATATAATGGTTATGTTTTTTTTTATGTGATTAATATTGTAACCCAAAATATCGTGACGCATAGTTATGTCAAGATATGGTACAATAAACGCACACTAAGGCTTTAATAAGTAACGATTTAGATATGGACTATACGAGGGCTGTTTGATAAGTACCCATTTTCAAATGCGACCATTTTAAGGCATCTTTCATGGCTCAGAAAAATTAAAAATGAATCACATTCTTTTGTCGTAATGCTATTAGCAGATGGACATCTTTTTATATTGTTTTTTTTTTCATATATCTTAATACCTACTCATGTTTTTTGTTCCACTTACTTTTATACGCATTGCAGCTGAAATATTTCAATTTGTTTTTAGAAATGTAAGTTTGTAAGTTCCAAGTACTATATTCTATCATGACTTACGATGCAAAGGTGATTCCCATGAATCCTACTTGAACAAATAATTTTTTATCTTATCTTTATCATTCACAAACAAATACTGACATTAACATTTAATGCTTTAAGATTTTCTAAAACCACTGAATTCGCATTGTGCCTGTAACATATCACGAACGGCTGACAGTTTTAATGAACACATTGGAAATAATACTGAAAAATTGAACGCGTATCTACGGCACGTATTTATCTTCAATATACTTTATATAGGTACAGATAGATTTGTATGTGAAGATTGATGCTTCTGTAGTCATTAACATGTAATATAAAGAGCAAAGCTTAAAGAAAAATTGAAAAAGGAGCTACCTGGGGGAAGAGACCGGGAATCGAACCCGGTACCTCTGGATTGCCGGTCCAGCGCGTTAACCATTTCGCCACCCTAGCTCCAGGAAGATCTGACGAATTTTTCCTTATGCTTTGTGTGTCGATCTTTGCATTGTTTATTTGAAAGGTTTTTTACACCTTAGCGACCTCTATGTGAATACGTTAATATTCACATCTTACCGCACCACTTTACAGTGGTGACCGAGCAAGCGAGAGAGGGCGCTGTTAGTTTTTTTATAAATTTATGAAACATATAATGTCTCATTTTTTTATGTGGGTAGGTACACCACAATTTTTATTTAAGCATTAAATACAAAGATCAAAGCTTAAAGAAAAATTGAAAAAGGAGCTACCAGGGGGAAGAGACCGGGAATCGAACCCGGTACCTCTGGATTGCCGGTCCAGCGCGTTAACCATTTCGCCACCCTAGCTCCAGGAAGATCTGACGAATTTTTCCTTATGCTTTGTGTGTCGATCTTTGCATTGTTTATTTGAAAGGTTTTTTACACCTTAGCGACCTCTATGTGAATACGTTAATATTCACATCTTACCGCACCACTTTACAGTGGTTACCGAGCAAGCGAGAGAGGGCGCTGTTAGTTTTTTTATAAATTTATGAAACATATAATGTCTCATTTTTTTATGTGGGTAGGTACACCACAATTTTTATTTAAGCATTAAATACAAAGATCAAAGCTTAAAGAAAAATTGAAAAAGGAGCTACCTGGGGGAAGAGACCGGGAATCGAACCCGGTACCTCTGGATTGCCGGTCCAGCGCGTTAACCATTTCGCCACCCTAGCTCCAGGAAGATCTGACGAATTTTTCCTTATGCTTTGTGTGTCGATCTTTGCATTGTTTATTTGAAAGGTTTTTTACACCTTAGCGACCTCTATGTGAATACGTTAATATTCACATCTTACCGCACCACTTTACAGTGGTGACCGAGCAAGCGAGAGAGGGCGCTGTTAGTTTTTTTATAAATTTATGAAACATATAATGTCTCATTTTTTTATGTGGGTAGGTACACCACAATTTTTATTTAAGCATTAAATACAAAGATCAAAGCTTAAAGAAAAATTGAAAAAGGAGCTACCTGGGGGAAGAGACCGGGAATCGAACCCGGTACCTCTGGATTGCCGGTCCAGCGCGTTAACCATTTCGCCACCCTAGCTCCAGGAAGATCTGACGAATTTTTCCTTATGCTTTGTGTGTCGATCTTTGCATTGTTTATTTGAAAGGTTTTTTACACCTTAGCGACCTCTATGTGAATACGTTAATATTCACATCTTACCGCACCACTTTACAGTGGTGACCGAGCAAGCGAGAGAGGGCGCTGTTAGTTTTTTTATAAATTTATGAAACATATAATGTCTCATTTTTTATGTGGGTAGGTACACCACAATTTTTATTTAAGCATTAAATACAAAGATCAAAGCTTAAAGAAAAATTGAAAAAGGAGCTACCTGGGGGAAGAGACCGGGAATCGAACCCGGTACCTCTGGATTGCCGGTCCAGCGCGTTAACCATTTCGCCACCCTAGCTCCAGGAAGATCTGACGAATTTTTCCTTATGCTTTGTGTGTCGATCTTTGCATTGTTTATTTGAAAGGTTTTTTACACCTTAGCGACCTCTATGTGAATACGTTAATATTCACATCTTACCGCACCACTTTACAGTGATGACCGAGCAAGCGAGAGAGGGCGCTGTTAGTTTTTTTATAAATTTATGAAACATATAATGTCTCATTTTTTTATGTGGGTAGGTACACCACAATTTTTATTTAAGCATTAAATACAAAGATCAAAGCTTAAAGAAAAATTGAAAAAGGAGCTACCTGGGGGAAGAGACCGGGAATCGAACCCGGTACCTCTGGATTGCCGGTCCAGCGCGTTAACCATTTCGCCACCCTAGCTCCAGGAAGATCTGACGAATTTTTCCTTATGCTTTGTGTGTCGATCTTTGCATTGTTTATTTGAAAGGTTTTTTACACCTTAGCGACCTCTATGTGAATACGTTAATATTCACATCTTACCGCACCACTTTACAGTGGTGACCGAGCAAGCGAGAGAGGGCGCTGTTAGTTTTTTTATAAATTTATGAAACATATAATGTCTCATTTTTTTATGTGGGTAGGTACACCACAATTTTTATTTAAGCATTAAATACAAAGATCAAAGCTTAAAGAAAAATTGAAAAAGGAGCTACCTGGGGGAAGAGACCGGGAATCGAACCCGGTACCTCTGGATTGCCGGTCCAGCGCGTTAACCATTTCGCCACCCTAGCTCCAGGAAGATCTGACGAATTTTTCCTTATGCTTTGTGTGTCGATCTTTGCATTGTTTATTTGAAAGGTTTTTTACACCTTAGCGACCTCTATGTGAATACGTTAATATTCACATCTTACCGCACCACTTTACAGTGGTGACCGAGCAAGCGAGAGAGGGCGCTGTTAGTTTTTTTATAAATTTATGAAACATATAATGTCTCATTTTTTTATGTGGGTAGGTACACCACAATTTTTATTTAAGCATTAAATACAAAGATCAAAGCTTAAAGAAAAATTGAAAAAGGAGCTACCTGGGGGAAGAGACCGGGAATCGAACCCGGTACCTCTGGATTGCCGGTCCAGCGCGTTAACCATTTCGCCACCCTAGCTCCAGGAAGATCTGACGAATTTTTCCTTATGCTTTGTGTGTCGATCTTTGCATTGTTTATTTGAAAGGTTTTTTACACCTTAGCGACCTCTATGTCAATACGTTAATATTCACATCTTACCGCACCACTTTACAGTGGTGACCGAGCAAGCGAGAGAGGGCGCTGTTAGTTTTTTTATAAATTTATGAAACATATAATGTCTCATTTTTTTATGTGGGTAGGTACACCACAATTTTTATTTAAGCATTAAATACAAAGATCAAAGCTTAAAGAAAAATTGAAAAAGGAGCTACCTGGGGGAAGAGACCGGGAATCGAACCCGGTACCTCTGAGAGGTATTTACAGGTACGTATTCACATAGAGGTCGCTAAGGTGTAAAAAACCTTTCAAATAAACAATGCAAAGATCGACACACAAAGCATAAGGAAAAATTCGTCAGATCTTCCTGGAGCTAGGGTGGCGAAATGGTTAACGCGCTGGACCGGCAATCCAGAGGTACCGGGTTCGATTCCCGGTCTCTTCCCCCAGGTAGCTCCTTTTTCAATTTTTCTTTAAGCTTTGATCTTTGTATTTAATGCTTAAATAAAAATTGTGGTGTACCTACCCACATAAAAAAATGAGACATTATATGTTTCATAAATTTATATGTAATATAATTTACTAATGTTGCAATATTGAATTTATTTTTAATTAATTGGATCCTGATATAAATATACTAATACAACCGGTAACGATCCCTGCTCTATGACGATTTACGCAGACGAAGTAATTGCTGGCACCTTCTAGTATTTAAAAAACATGGCATTAAAAGTTTGAAAAGGAGTAAGAATATTATGTTTATAGCGACATATTCAACATTTTATATATTACTAGCTTTTGCCCGCGACTACGTCCGCGTGGAACTTGGAAGTATGGAAGCCACCTCGTACAACACGATAGATATCCACCTAATCACCTTAATTAATAAAAAGGATTATTAAAAGCCCCTAAGCAAATGTAAGAGCCATTGTGCTTTTGGTCTAATCATTACATTTCCTACAGGGTCATCGATTGATGAATTATTGAATAATTTTTCAATCTTTTTAGGCATAATTTCCAGGATGAAAACTATCCTATGTCCTTCCTCGGATCTTAAACTATCTCCATGCCAAATTTCATCAAAATCGATTCAGCGGTTTAAGCGTGAAGAGGTAACAGACAGACAGACACACTTTCGCATTTATAATATTAGTATGGATTAGTATGGATTACTAGGCATCGGACTTCTGATAGTACGTTAGAGAGCTATGGAGCCAATATTAACATGTAAATAAAGTTCGTACTCAGACTCATAAGTGTATTTAATTCGAAATTTAAATTTTACAGACAAAGACAAGGTCAAAAGAATATACAATGACTTAATTTGTGTTTCGCATTGTTTCTTTCGTCATAATAAAAAACGTAAATTCCTGCGACTTTAAATTGGGTTTTGTTTTTGTATTGATCGAATATCCAATTATGACTAGAAAAAGCATGAATGTTATAAAGTTAAAAAATCTAGAAGTTCGTAATATTGTACATATTTTATTTTACAAAGGCAGTTTGAAATAAAAAAGATGAATGACCATGAGTATGATTTGTATTTCAGTGTCAATATCGGCTCCATAGCTTTCTAAGGTCCTACCGTGCTATCAAAAGTCCGATGCCTTAAATTACTAACTATATTTCATGCCTAGTGTAAAGTTCGCATGACCTAGTTACTTTCCTGTGCAGCGGACTGTACATCGTTAAGATAATAAAACGTGTCCTTGTCCTGTTCCTGCCACCAGTGGGTTATCTTAAATACCTCGGTCGCGGTTTCGAGTGGTCGCCTCAGTCACGCGACGAAGGATGGCGTGGTGGGAGATAAGATAAGAAAGAATTAAGAGTTCCATCGATGGGTCTTCAACGCAATGAATTCTGCTTTTTAAAGCAAGATGGGCAAGCATTTGGGTTATAATTTAAATGTCTCCTGTTTTTTGGGATTTGTACGTTAAAACATTACGTTAGACTTTTTTTATCAGTTTTAAAATGTGTAAGACGCCATCCTGAGTTTAGTCGACCCCTGAGTGATGGACAAACTGATTGAGTTAACAATATGTTTGGATATTTGCTTTGTTAGATGTACTATATATTTTGCAGTTTGAATGTGGCGATATACTTGAGACATCGCTTATTTGGTGATATAATATCAAAGTACACTCAAATCGGCACCCTTGCTCTGACTGTTTGTTTGTACATTAGGCTCATTTGGTTTGTATACATTATACTTTTACTAGCGACCCGCCCCGGTTTGTACTGCTGCAATGCTGATAAATTATGCATGCGTTAGAAACTTTCTCTTGAATCACTCTATCTACTAAAAAAACCGCATCAAAGCCGTCGCGTAGTTTTAAAGATCTAAGCTTACATAGGAATAGACAGTAGGAAGCGACTCTATTTTATACTATGTAGTGATTTTAAATTCATATTTATAAAAATGTGCAAATGAAAAAATGTGCTTTTCTAAGTCAACCTTTGACAATGGTAACAGCTGTAAAGCTACCGAAACGTCAGTCCGTTTGAGTTAAGACGTTTTTTTTCTACTTCTGGGCGAGCTGTTATGGCAAGTATACGAGAGCCAAATCTCTTTTACTCGTAACTGCACTGGAACTTGTATTGGCTTGCACATGAAAAATGCATTCCATTTCGGATCGATACAAATAGGGCTACCAGTTAACTGCAGAACCGGTTTTACGGCTTAAATCGTTACATTTTACATCGAATTCGTAATGATAGAGGGAAACCAATATTAACAATATTTCGAAACTTGCGAGCATTATTCTATTTGCAATTTAAGTACTAGAATTGGTTTATAATTGACGGATTGATTGATTACTACATTAATTAAAACCGACTAAACCAATTTACTCAGCTTTAGATAAATATTCGTTTTAAATTCATATCGAATGAATTGTATTATCAATAACCCCCGACAAAAAGAGGAGTGTTATAAGTTAAACATGGATATATAAGGACCGTTCTAAAAACGTCACAAAACGCACCAGTTACGAGAAAAGACTTGACCATTTCAATATGTGCACTCTTCAACAGAGACGAGATTATTTAGATCTTGGTTGGCTACACAAAGTGATAAATGGGGAAATTAATGAAGGTCGCGTCCAGGAGAGTCTTAACTTTATTGTACCTAGTGCGAATGTTAGACCCTCACGCATCACCATTTTATTTTCCGACCAAAGCTAGCGAAATCAAATTTAGGTAAATTTTCCGTCCTTAACAGAATACAGAAACGATACAATACGCTGCAAATTGTGCATGATCTAGACGTCTACTCTGACAGTATCGGTTGCTGGAGGCGTAGACTGCTTTCGCAAGCTAGTGACACGTAATGGTTCCTTTTCTATTTTTATTTTTATTTGATTGTAAGGATCGTCGCAGGATTTGTTTATTTTTATTAATTTATTTTTTTCTCTGTAGTTAGTTACTTTAGATTAAGTTAAGTACTTATGTACCTTTTTGCCAACCTGTCCAATAATTGTAAAAATGCTGTTGCACATCTGTCATTGAGGTGCGGGCTAGAAGTGCTCCTAGTGTTTAGTGATAATTTTTACATGTAAAGCCTTGTACTTTGTTGGTGTGTCGGATGGTTCACTAATGTTTGACCAAAAAACGTTTCACCAAATGATCACTTGACCAAACAACGTTTCAGCAAAATAACGTTTCGCCAAATGATCAGTTTACAAAAGTATCATTTGACCAAATGATCACTTGACCAAACAACGTTTCACCAAATAATCATTTGACCAAATGATCATTTAACCAAATGTTATTTCATAAAAATTACTTCTGTTTAACAAAATAAATGTATCTCTATCTTATCCTTATCTTATCTTTATCTTATCTTTATCTTATCTTTATCTTATCTTTATCTTATCTTTATCTTATCTTACCTTATCTTACCTTATCTTATCTTATCTTATCTTATCTTATCTTATCTTATCTTATCTTATCTTATCTTATCTTATCTTATCTTATCTTATCTTATCTTATCTTATCTTATCTTATCTTATCTTATCTTATCTTATCTTATCTTATCTTATCTTATCTTATCTTATCTTATCTTATCTTATCTTATCTTATCTTATCGTATCTTATCTTATCTTATCTTATCTTATCTTATCTTATCTTATCTTATCTTATCTTATCTTATCTTATCTTATCTTATCTTATCTTATCTTATCTTATCTTATCTTATCTTATCTTATCTTATCTTATCTTATCTTATCTTATCTTATCTTATCTTTATCTTATCTTTATCTTATCTTTATCTTATCTTTATCTTATCTTTATCTTATCTTTATCTTATATTTATCTTGTCTTTATCTTGTCTTTATCTTGTCTTTATCTTGTCTTTATCTTGTCTTTATCTTGTCTTTATCTTGTCTTTATCTTGTCTTTATCTTGTCTTTATCTTGTCTTTATCTTGTCTTTATCTTGTCTTTATCTTGTCTTTATCTTGTCTTTATCTTGTCTTTATCTTGTCTTTATCTTGTCTTTATCTTGTCTTTATCTTGTCTTTATCTTGTCTTTATCTTGTCTTTATCTTGTCTTTATCTTGTCTTTATCTTGTCTTTATCTTGTCTTTATCTTGTCTTTATCTTGTCTTTATCTTGTCTTTATCTTGTCTTTATCTTGTCTTTATCTTGTCTTTATCTTGTCTTTATCTTGTCTTTATCTTGTCTTTATCTTGTCTTTATCTTGTCTTTATCTTGTCTTTATCTTGTCTTTATCTTGTCTTTATCTTGTCCTGTCCTGTCCTGTCCTGTCTTGTCCGGTCCTGTCCTGTCCTGTCTATGGATATTAAAAAAAAACTAACCTAACCCGGCCGGGTCGGATTCGGATCTGCTCTGAAAGGTGATTGATTCACCTCAAGTTTGGTCAAATGACTCAGTTGCTAAATGATCATTTGGTCAAATGATTATTTGGTGAAATGAACCATTTGTAAAATGATCATTTGGCAAAACATTATTTTGGTGAAACGTTATTTTGGTGAAACGTTATTTTGGTGAAACGTTATTTTGGTGAAACGTTGTCTGGTCAAGTGATCATTTGTCAAACGTTTTTTGGTCAAACGATACGACACGACACCGTGTCGGATAATAATAAATAAAAATAAAATAAATAAATGGATCTGTGTATTTGGGTATATGTGTGTCTGTCGATGGCCTCGTAGCTCTTAAACGGGTGGTCCGACTATAATGGGGGTTTTTGTAATTGAAAGCCTTGCCTGTCGAGATATTTCTAGGCTATTGGTTTGATCGGGGGTTTTTGAATATTGAATTTAGGTTTTATTAACAAACTTTTCACTGTAATAATGTTGATTTTTATTAAAATAAATAAATAAATATATAAATAAATAAATAAATATTAAGGGACAATTTTTACAAATCGACCTAGTCCTAAACTAAGCAAAGCTTGTATTATGGGTACTAGACGACGATATACATAATATATAAATATATAAATAGATAACATCCATGACCCAAGAACAAAATATTTGCACAAATATTTGCCCCAAATATTTATATTGACATATTTTGAGAATGTGAATGGTAATAACCAATTGGACTTATGCATGACTAATCTTTTATTTTTTGTACTTAATTATTTACCTAATTAACCGACTTCAAAAAAAGGAGGGGGTTCTCAGTTCGGTAGTATATATTTTTTTTTTTTTTTTATGTTTGTTACCTCAGAACTCCGTCATTTATGAGTCGATTTGGAAAATTCTTTTTAGGTTCATGAATAGACATCTCAAGGTTGGTCCCATAAAATTTTGGTGAAGATCGGATGACGAGATCCATGAGGAATCGAAGGAATTCCTGAAATTTTATAGGCACTCATAATATTTTTCATATATTTTCTAAAACTATTTAAGTATTTGCATATGGTAGTCATCATCTTCCAATGCTGAGCTGATGATGGTAGGTACAACTCCTTAACGGTTAGGAGTTAGGAGATAATTCAAACGAGATGCATGCCTTCAAGACCTCCCTGATCACCCCGCCATAAGTATTTTAAATGAATCACTAAAAAGCAAAAAAAAAAATTTTAACAAAAAATAGAACCGACTTCAGTAAAACTAAAAAGCCAAAAATAACCCGTTCAAGTACAGATTACATTTGACTCACCCTTTGAAGTCGGGACCAAACCACTCAGTTATTATGTTTATATATTATAGTTTACGTGAGCTTTGGTCCCGACTTCAAAGGGTGAGTCAAATGTAATCTGTACTTGAACGGGTTATTTTTGGCTTTTTAGTTTTACTGAAGTCGGTTCTATTTTTTGTTAAAAATTTTTTTTTTAAAACTGTTATGTAAAATCTAATATAGTTAAGCAAATTAACGAGATATGTCAAACTTCTAATAAATTCTTAAATGTGTTTAATGTACTTGCGGGTTCATTTTGGGGTGTTCATCCGATGCACTTAAGGAGACTGTATATCGCAATAATTCGTAGCAGGTTAGATTTTGGGTGCTTTTTATTTGATAACAGCTCAAAAACTAATTGTCTTAAACTTGATAAAATCCAAAACCAAGCCATGAGGACAGTCGGAGGTTTTATAAAAACTAGTCCAATACATGTCATGGAATCGGAATTATGTTTGCCACCTTTGTTTGTGAGAAGAAAATACTTGGCTTCAAAATTCTGGTTGAAGGCTAAATCGATAGAAGACAGTGAGGTTATTTCCATCTTAGCCGAGCTTACATCCTTATGTGACCGGAAACCGTATTGGAACAATAAGAAGAAACCGCTTCTGACCTTAGTACATAATCAGCTATCAGACCAAGATATACATTGCTCTGAAAAACTGGAAATGTTCTCACTGAACACCTGGATGACCAATATAGATATTAAAGCGCATATTTGTCTTAATCTATATAATGTAGAAGGACCTAAGAGATTACATAAAACGGAGGACCTCTTGCGTGAATCCATACTGTTAGCCGACTTTCTGAACGCGCCTTATATTTGAGGCGTATGTTGGCAACACGGTGGATTGTCAATGGCGGCCTGCCAGAGATAGCGTAGCGTCACGTCACGGATCAATGTTACGATCGATTGTACTTTAATACTAAAATATATTGTTATCCGATATCTAGTGCCTTTATTGTTAAAAGTTCAGAAGCGAGATCTACCTACTTATTCATGCCTACAAAGCATTACTTATTGGATAGTTTATTAAGCAACGGGTATTAACTAACAACTAACGAGTATTTATATAATATGTGATTCTCTTAAATCATTAAGACGTGATGTAAAGTAAGTGACGAAGTTCGTGGTAAGTCTTTAGTCGTATCTAAAAGACGAGAAAATGGCCGGTGTTTTGTGCACCTAAAACAAGCTGGTAATGTATCATTTTATAGTTCCTTGGATGTGGGTGTGTCGCTACTATTCCCATTTAGACTACAAAAGGTATCATTTCTACGATGAATAAACAGCATCGCATTATTTGTCTAACAAGATACTTTTCGCATTTGAGTGTGGCATTAAGATCTTGGTACTTGGTGTGTTGTATGATGTATTATGATTATGACATATTGATTTTATTACAAATGACTGGCTGGCAACTTAACTGTTTAGTGTGGGTTTTACAAGAGTATTCATAATATGCATGTACCTAATGCAGGTTGTACTAACATAACTTGGTGTGGTGTGGTTTTGCCTTTGAGTTTCACAGAAGGAATGAAACATGGACATTTTATATACTTAATACCCAGGACAGGAAGGATGTTGATGAAACTGTAGTCCGAAGATGTAAGAGTTGGGTTGTAAGTGAATTGTGCATTAAACCAGGTATGAGTTGTTCATTTATTATTGCTCATTCAAGTAACCAATATATTACATTAATACCATTATATTAGTATTGCAGTATTGAGTTTCAATGGGATTAATTCTGAAAATTTGGTAATACCTTGGTGTTATACCATCAAGACAATCCATACTAATATTATAAATGCGAAAGTGTGTATGTCTGTCTGTTACCTCTTCACACTTCATCCGCTGAACCGACTTAAATGAAATTTGGTATGGAGATAGTTTGAGACCCGGGAAAGGACATAGGATACTTTTCATCCCGAATAAGTTTAGTGTCCCCGTGGGATGAGCGGTAACACAGCTAGTATAAAATAAAAACATGTATTATGAATAATGCACATAGATATCTAAATTGAGAATTATACCACAGGTATCCTAATTGTGAAAATTGGTTTGCAGTCTAAATAAGAGATTCTTAAGTAACTAATTGACTAACAGTATTATGAAATTCGGCTACTATTGTGTTAGTTTGCTTAAGTTTTACAGATAAAGGATTTCAGGTGCTTATTATGGCAAAAGGTGTTATGATTATTATGACTAGTTGGAAACCAAAAAGAATAAAGAAGCATTTTGGTACGGTCAATAATAAAACTTCAGCGGAGGGTTCTGTTAAACTGTGATAAGCCCGCATATCATGTTAAGGAAAGTAATAGTGATTTTAAGTTTTAATGCTATAATATGATTTCAGATGACTACCTTATTAGTTAAACTGGTAGTTAAATACAGTTGAATGGTGTGGACAGGTATTGATATAAGATGATGAGAGTTTTTACTGAATGAGTCCAGACAAAACGACAGATGTGTGAAAGGAAAGATGGGTTAAAAAAAAAAAACGATGGACAAGCTCTCTTCAACTGGTAAAAAAATGAAAATATGGTAAGAAAGCGTGTTGTCATGTAAGTATTGTTGTTAATATGACAAGTAAGTTTACATTTATCCCTGTTATTGTAAGTGTGTGGGAATATGATCAACGTCATGCACTGATGATTTAATGTCAAGTGGATTGTTGAAGTTTGTATTTTTGTATGTGAAATACAATGTATTTGGAAGAAAGTTTAGAAAAAAAAAAGCAAAATAGTGCAAGCAAGCAATGGAATATTGACTGCAACTGATACAAGTTGTTTGTCAATGTATGTGTATTTGAGGTTTGTTGAATACCTATAAATTGTTTGAGATTGATTCCAAATGAGTGAATAGATGAAAGTGAACCATCAAGTAGTTGGCTACAGAGCAATGAACAATCTGCTTTGATCAGCTGAAAAATTAACATTATTTAATGATTTAAGCTAGTTCAGCTTGTTGAGTTTTACCAAAGTTATATTGTGTGTCCATTAAGTATGTTTCACATTCACATGGAATATTGATCAACATGATGTTTGAAAAGTAAGGACTGCTTATAAAATGTTGTCAATTAATTGTACGGTGCGGTTTACACTCATGTGAAATTGCCAGGAACGGCCCAACATGTTTTGAACTCATATGGAGCTAGTCATCAGGACTCATGAAAGATTTAATTGATGATTGTATTTATGTTTTAGTCAATAGTGTCACAATACATTTTTGGAACTGTCATGGGATAATTATCTGTTCAACTGATAAGAGATTTAAAAGGGAAAATATGGTAACATATTATCTATTCTTATGATTATTTGAAAATACTGAGTTTCATGCATTTGAGATGATTTTTGGTTATTCTAGTAACTAACAAGTTGACTGTCCAGTGTCCATGGCAGAACTAGCATGTTTACTCATGGGGCACAGAAATAACTTATACTATTAGCATCTAAAGAACTTTGAGTGTTCACATATGTAATACCTATGTGATGTAAACTAATAGGATTATTTTTATGTATGTTTTGGGAGACTTGTTGGAGTTGCGTGTAAAAGGATCCTACCTCTGGGTGGACTGATGATCTGGTAAGAATGAAATCAAACAACACTTTACAAAACAAGTTATCCTATTTTAATCTGAATGTCTAGGGTTATTTGTACCTATAGTTTAGCACATTTTGTTGGGAAATGCAGTATGGATTAGAAATTGACAGTGCAGCCTATTGCTGAGTAAAACTTGATGATGCTGTGAAGGCTTACCCATACTACTTTTTAGAGTTTTGATATTATGCAAGACCAGTGAAGTAGGTACTAAGAAGGACATTGGTCATGTTTAGTTTGATTCCATTACATGTAGGTAATACCTAATGAATATGAAAAAAAAAAGCACAAGTAAGCAGCAGTGGTTAAAGATGACTTTATCATCTGAAAACGATAACAGCTTATGTACTTTTACAACAGTAAATAGTGGTTGTCACGCCAGTGTTCAGAACATTGATTGTATGTGGAGACGCATTTTAGTAATTCAGGCCTAACCTTTAAAGGCGTAATCTGGACAATCTTGTGGCCACTAGTTATGGGTACAGATGTAATCAAAGTATGAATATTTGACAAGAAATTAATAATTTCGAATGCAGTATGTATATTATGCATCTGTAATAGCCATATGCGCCTGGTACGAGTGGTACTGATACGATAGGTAATATTATTATACACCATATTATTGTACACATGTGGACACACTCGTGAAAGGCATACATACATACACTAACGCATTTCATGTATAAGACAATAGCAAACATGTTGATAAGCACCTAGACGCGCTGTGTATTAAGAAAATAACGCCATGTCTATCATGAATAAGACGAGGTTGTTTGTAAGAACTGCAGTTAAGAGCGGAATTAGTGTTAGACTTGTAGAAGTAATTGGGTCCAGGTGAGAGATTCTAATATTATGGTCGTAGAGTACCAGACTGATGGTAACGCTCCATGGTGTTGTTATAGCCACATTTGGATGTTAATGAATTTTACCATGATGATGTCGAGTTTTAGATGGCGCTGTGGATATGGTCGCCGATAATTATTGCCAGAGGAGACGTGAGGTGTGCTTTTGAAGTTATGGTACAGTAAGGCTTGTGATGAAATTTCCTACTGCAATGTTTTATCTCCACATGATGTATACGGCGATGATGTCGGATCGGTTATGTCCGTCTGTGAACAGAGTATCTCCATGGTCCCCAGTCGACCGTATGGGAGGGTCTCATGTCTTTAACGTTAGAGATTCACGAATGTCAGCACTACCATGCTGGTGATGATGTTAAAAAAAAAATGACGTCGGCGTCCGGATGCTGCGTTGATGTTGAGAAATGACCGTTCTCTCACGTGCTGGTGTAATGTTAGGAAAGCACGTTGGAATTCTCATGCCGCGTAGACAACAGAATGTCACGTTCGGAGCACTTCGGTGCTGGCGGTGACGACAGAATGTCACGTTCGGAGCACTTCGGTGCTGGCGGTGACGACAGAATGTCACGTTCGGAGCACTTCGGTGCTGGCGGTGACGGCAGAATGTCACGTTCGGAGCACTTCGGTGCTGGCGGTGACGACAGAATGTCACGTTCGGAGCACTTCGGTGCTGGCGGTGACGACAGAAGGTCACGTTCGGAGCACTTCGGTGCTGGCGGTGACGACACAATGTCACGTTCGGAGCACTCCGGTGCTGGCGGTGACGACAGAATGTCACGTTCGGAGCACTTCGGTGCTGGCGGTGACGACAGAAGGTCACGTTCGGAGCACTTCGGTGCTGGCGGTGACGACACAATGTCACATTCGGAGCACTTCGGTGCTGGCAGTGACGACACAATGTCACGTTCGGAGCACTACGGTGCTGGCGGTGACGACAAAATGTCACGTTCGGAGCACTTCGGTGCTGGCGGTGACGGCAGAATGTCACGTTCGGAGCACTACGGTGCTGGCGGTGACGACAGAAGGTCACGTTCGGAGCACTTCGGTGCTGGCGGTGACGACACAATGTCACGTTCGGAGCACTCCGGTGCTGGCGGTGACGACAGAATGTCACGTTCGGAGCACTTCGGTGCTGGCGGTGACGACAGAATGTCACGTTCGGAGCACTCCGGTGTTGGCGGTGACGACAGAATGTCACGTTCGGAGCACTTCGGTGCTGGCGGTGACGACAGAAGGTCACGTTCGGAGCACTACGGTGCTGGCGGTGACGACAGAATGTCACGTTCGGAGCATTTCGGTGCTGGCGGTGACGACAGAATGTCACGTTCGGAGCACTCACCGCCAAGTCGAAGAGGACGTTGTGAAAGGGTAACTAAAACGAAAGGTAATGTAAAATCATCATTATTACCACCAAAACATAGTCTACTTCTGTGTCTACACATTGCAATGTCTGCTTGTACGAACTTTTTCCCTAAGCGAGTGTTAAATCAGATGGGCTCCATTTACAATGCAGTCACCGAATTGGTCTTCAGTGTTATATAGATTTCCCAGGTGTGACCGAGGTTGCCTAACTGTGGACGTCTTCAGATTCAATAGCAAGATGTCAAAGGCTATAGAACCTTTAGCCACCATTCTTCATTATGTCTGTTACAGAGTTAAATATGCAACAAGTGCCTTTTCGTTTTCATGAGCTGTATTGGGGTACACCTACCGACTGCTCGCTGTAATAGACTGTGCGAGCTGTTCGTGTGGCTCTCGGTGGAAGGAGCAAGACTCAACTGATAATACGTTACAATCGTGTCTTCTGCACTGGAATCAAACTGTGAGTTCGTTCCATGTCTTTGATAGGATTTACCTTGAAGTGCGCGAAAGATGTAGCTTTAACAAGTATTGTAAACTAGACAGAAACAAATAGAATTAATTGTTCACAAGTAGCAACTCAAACTGATCTGCGATCATAAGGATTATGATTGATTATAGATTTGAATTAGCTGAGAATTTACTATTCGTAAAGTAACTGTAATGTTTTAATTGAATTGCAAACGTCGTGACTCTTCTAGACCCCAATGCTTATATATGTAATTGTGACTACACCTTATCACAGAGTATCATCTGTTTTGCTCTAAAGGAACGAAAATGAGATTTCCCACCTAGTGTTGGACCAGTACAAATTACAACGAAGTTTGATAATTCGAGGAAAAGAAAATAAAATGCATTATTTAGTTATGCCTAAAATTGAGTAAATTTGGCCTTCTCGCAGAGTAGTGGACAACGGCGATAACTGCGGCCATACGCTGCAGCCAAGTTGGCGCCGTGGAGCGTGCCGGTGCTGATGGCTGAGTTGAAGAGGATGCTGATGAAAATAACCTTCGAGGACGAAGGTTTTGTCAGGATGACCGAACTGTTAGCCGACTTTCTGAACGCGCCTTATATTTGAGGCGTATGTTGGCAACACGGTGGATTGTCAATGGCGGCCTGCCAGAGATAGCGTAGCGTCACGTCACGGATCAATGTTACGATCGATTGTACTTTAATACTAAAATATATTGTTATCCGATATCTAGTGCCTTTATTGTTAAAAATACATACTATAAATACTAAATATAAGGGATTCTACCATATTTACACGGATGGTTCCAAAGTTAGTGAAGGTGAAGGAGCAGCATTCTATGATCCCCAGGCCAATGTTACAGCAGCATTTAAATTAAATGATAAAATATCGATTATGTCAGCTGAGTTATATGCTATTGCTGAATGCCTGTCATACATACGGTCATGTGATGGAATCAACTTTGTCGTGCTTAGCGACTCGAAAAGTGCTTTGCAACATTTAGCTCGATGCACCTCGGGTGAACGAGGTCTCCCCGTAGCTTATAACATTTTAGATATTTATTTGCAGCTACAGTGTAGTGGCAAGAAAATATATTTCCAGTGGATTCCATCACATATAAACCTGAACGGTTGTGACGAAGCCGATAGGTTAGCAAAAATTGGAGCTGACGAAGGGATATTTGTAAATCATATGCCTTTCTTCACTGACCTACTCAGAGGAGTAAAACTAAAATGTTTTGAAAATTGGAAAGAATACTTTGACGAGAGGTCGAAGGAGAAGGGCATATGGTATAGGACTATGACCAGTGAACCACCAAAAATACCATGGTTTAGCGAAGGTCGGTTGAACCGTCACTTAGCGGTCACCAGCATGCGACTGCGCTCCGGGCACATGCCACTTAACGTGTTCGGGCACTTGATGAGAGTGGTCGATTCTCCAAATTGTAACACATGTGGCATGAGAGAAGATACCTACCACGCATTGGTGGAATGTGCTCGGATCGGAGCCGACCGTAGGGCATTTGAAGCACAGGCCAATCTTAAGTTAAGCGATACTGGTGTTTGCAATGCTATACTATCTGAACCGACTTCAAAATTAGCAATAAGATTGTACTATTTAATTATAAAATTACTTAATCGCAGATAACTATTAGAATAGCATGTGGTCTGTATGTGCTACTATGGGGCTCACATGGTCGCTAAGCGATCAAAGCCCTTTTTTTTTCAATAAAGATTTAAAAAAAAAAATAGTTGAGCATTGAGGTATTATTTAATATAGAGCCACAGACCCGAACAAAATTGTCGAAAAAAGTGGTACTGCTGTCATGTTCAAGTAGATGCCAATAACGCTTATTTATAATTTACAACAACATAATTACTTCGTACAAAATAACTCTTTACTCAAACATTTAAGTGTCAAATTGGCTTACGTACTTATTACCACAAATATTTTTCGTGTAAATTTACTTTTTTAGCGTATTCTGACTCATGTCTCTTGTCAAACTTGGAACATGGCACGAATGGAGCAGATTTTAATAGTTTTACATACTAAACATATTTTCATTATTATTTTATTTAGGTATTAAAATATATTTCTTGTTTGAACTAAATAAACTCGTAAATTGATAATAACAAATTAAGTTACGTTTTTATTTAACAACGGCATAAAAGGGTCCCGACACTGCATAGAAGGGATCAGTAATAATGACATTATGATTTCTCAACTCATCTTGTTCTAGTATGTGAAATGAGAGTAAGGCAAGTGCAAAATATTAACATTTTTAACCCTTTAAAGTTTGGTGTGCCGTGAAAGTCGGTGGCGTATTATGCACGGCAGCACACATTGTCTTTAGGTGTTCTTGGCGTTCAAAGGTTTAAACTGACAGTGTCTAGACTCTGAGACAAAATAAAACAATGACAACAGAGCAATTTTTTTAATAATGTATTAATGTAACCTGTAGGATCTGCCTGTAAAAGGCATATGTTCATAACACTGGCTCACTCGCCGCCGCACTCATAGCAATGTCATGCGTCCACTCTCGCCCTCGGCTCGCGTGTAACTAAACGCAGCATGCTATGTGACGTGCGCCTGAGACAGTGTATATCTATTTATGTATAGATACCTACTACCACAAACACTACATAACCATTTTACGCTTCTTTTGTATACATTGACATTTTTTACGTTTTTATTGAGATATTAAAGCTGTGTTGAGTGAAAGACTTTTACGCTTCTTTTGATTAAACATAAAAAAAAACATATACCTATGATTATGCCGAACGAACACACGAGAGACGAATTATTTGGCTGAAATTATTCTTGACGTCTGTCTCTTACTAAACGTGACCTCAATTTTTCACGTTTTTTAAGTTCGCGTGGGAATCTTTAATAAAAAAAATAGGATAATTATTTATTGCACTCCTTTATTAATTAATAAAATATAAAACTATAGCGACTCCTTAAGTTAATCATTCTAATCTAAAATATGCTATGATTTTACATAGGATTCGTTAATTAATCAATAGAATCTGCGTAAAAAAGAATATTCCGACCTTTTTCTTTATTTTATAGCTGTTATTTTTGCAATTTTACACTGAAAATTAAGTTATTTTGAGACCCGTCACGTGTCATGGTTAGGCTTGGGACTTTTGGCTGCTCGCCGTGGTTGTCCAATCCATGGAGTCGTCATATGATAAAAAAATATTCAAAGTCAAAGTATGTTTACACAATATTTTATAAACAAAAAAACACGCTACTCTTTTGAGTAGTACTACTAGGTAATACATATACAAAATAAACTGAAACAAATATTAAGTAACAATAACAAAAAATATCTTCTTCAATTGTGTAAGTAACTTCTAAATGTCCGATGAGGTACTGGGAACTACACTCGCTTTTGGAATAAGCGTGTCATAATCATCTTCCATTAATATTTCGTGTTCATCACTAAAATGGTAATAAGAATGTATTATTATTAGTTTTTCTTTATTTTGCGGAATGAAACGACTTCTAGACTGATCGAATACTCTTTTATGTGTAGAGAACGATCGCTCCACGTCCACTGAAGTTAACGTTATATTCTCGAGAAGTTTTTCCGATACGAGTACGTCATCTTCATGGTGCATTGTTCTCAAATTCCGAATTACATCGTAATCGGGATTCCGATCTAACACGTTTTCTAATTTATTTAGAACGGTATCTGTAGCACACCATTCTAAAACAGTACGTGCTTGGTCAATCACTTGTAAAGAGTCATCGAGAGAAATATTGGTGCGCTCTAATTGAGTTATTGTTTGCGGTATAATTTCGTAGGCATTTTTTATAAACTCAAGTTCACTTCTTAGGTTGATGTTTGAAAAAGCCTTTTTGGCTTTTTTAATAGATACGGCCTCATTCGACTTTAAGCTTGCAACAATATTTTTTATGTCCTCAAAATACGTGCTATAATAGAAAGCTGCATTTAGCCAAGTGCCCCATCTGGTTATTACGGGTTCGGGCGGCAAAGGTACGTTTGGAGCCATTTCTTTGAAAAGTCTTACTCGTTTAGGTGATTTTAAAAATATTTTCTTCACGTTTGAAATCAAAGTATCTACAAGTATATGCTCGGACCTTATTTGCTCTGAAACTCGATGAAAGGCATGAGCTAGACAAGTTACATGCTTCAAATTGGCATGCCTTTTCTTCAATAGTTTTCCAGCTGCGATCATGTATGCAGCTGCATCAGTACAAAACACAGCGAATTTGTTGATTTTATGAATGTACTCGTCCTGCCATAAAAAGCGTAAGCTCTGTTCTACCAAATTTGACATTATTTCACTATTTACCTTTTCAACGACTCGACACATTAGCAAATATGGTCTTCGTGAATAACCATTCAAAGACTTTGCCACTATATTCACTATACTATTTCCCATGCTATCCAAAGTTTCGTCCATTGAGAGCCATATAAAACTGTCTAAAAATACGTTTCTTATCCTTGTAATGGTGCTCACATATGCCTTTTCTAAATACACTTTCTTCAGGACACTTTGCTCAGGCAATCTTCTAGTTGCACAAACACAACAGATATATTTATTGAAAAACTTTTTAAATTCTGGATGGTTTACTTTGTTCCATGCAATATTGCAATTAACGAGAAACAAACATAGATCTAAATAAAAATCGTTCATATTTCCGGTCTTCTTTTGGTGATTTTGGCTGTTAACATGCCCCAATATGATGGACTTTTTGAGTCTTAGGTTAGTACCACACGCGGAGCAATAAATGTGGGACTTGTCTTCACTTAATGTTAGTTCGTCGTAAGGTTCTATCCAATTTAGTATGACGCTATTTTCGCCGCAGTAATTTTGATGGGATAAACTTTTGACATGGTTTACAACAAACATTTTTTTTGCAGCTTTGAAATATTGATCACATAGAGAACAATATATACAAGACTTTTCTTCATCATATTTTAAAAAGTCCTCATATGGCTCTAACCAGAGCTCAATTTCGCCAGGCGTAAAATTATTCATTTTAAATTAAACCAGTAATTATTGTAACGGTCTTCAATCAAAAGTGACAATTTATAAAGTACTCAAAATGTTTCTAAATTTTAAGTTGCGAAAAGTTGTCAGTACGAGTAGTCTGTCACAACACAAGTACCTATCAAAAAGGATGCATAATTTGTGACCACTAGGTATAATATGAAATTACCGATCGATTTAAGATAAAATTAATTACAACGTGCAAACTATTATAACGTGCCCATTAAAAATGTAACAACATAAATGATGACATTTAATAAAACATTTAATTTTTAGACTTTGACTTTGACTTTGAATATATTTTTTTATTATATGACGACTCCATGGATTGGACAACCACGGCGAGCAGCCAAAAGTCCCAAGCCTAGTCATGGTCTAAACGAGACTGATCGCCCAACTAATGCGATTTGTGATTTTGCATTAGTTGGGAGGGTGCCATTTTTTCCGTCGGATTGTGTGTCCATGTAATTAATACGTCAATGTAGTTGAGTTTCTAAGATAATAGCAATGCCCTGACAGGGCGTCATGTATTGACTGCCATATATGTAAACATCCTAATGTACCTACTCATGACTGCAATACATGAATATGAATAAATATATGCTAAAGTAATGAACACTATAGGTACATTTACTTAACACATAATTGTGACCCAATAGAAGTTGCCAGTTGTCGAAAATCGACAATTTATTTTTTAAGTAATTAAGTTTTAAAAGCAAAAAACCGTTCAGCCAGTGGAACTGCAGACTGTCATGTCAAAAAAATTAAAAATTAATTCTGTAAATACCATGGCAAGGTAAAATTAATGTCCTGCAGTTTGTAGACCCTTATAGCAAGGACTATCGGGAAAAATATGATTTAATAATCTTAAAAAAGATATTTCTCTTTTGTTTTTCAGATAAATTATTTATTAGATTTATGAAATATTTTCGTGCCGAGCTAACATTGGCACCCAACCTGGGGCTTGAAATATTTACCCTGAGATTAAAGTGACTCATCGCTCAATCTACGTATAAATAGATAGTCTACAAAACACATTTAAATTAGAAACATTATTTATTTATTTATTTATTTAAACTTTATTGCACAAAAGAAAAACTTAACGTACAAAAGGCGAACTTAATGCCATGCGGCATTCTCTACCAGTCAACCTTAGGGCAAAGCAGAGAAATTGTAGGTGGTGCATCAAACAACATAATTACACATAATTAAAATACTCATACTATTATAGCTACATACATATAGATAATAAACATACATATATATAAATAGAAATTAAGTTTAACAAAGGTATCCAAATTATAACTTTTCCCGATAATATTTGGATTCAGAATCTCGATTTGATATTTGGTCACATTTGGAAGGTATAAAACATTACATCTAATCATCATTATAACTTAAAAACTATGTGACGTAAACATAAACTAATCGTAGATTCTGAATCCAAATAACGTATACTATCAGAAAACAATATAATACTCGTATGTATACGTTTGAACTTAATTTTACCAATTGGGTCAAGTTGTTGAGTATTAAGGCACACTTAAACATAAAACCGGCCAAGTGCGAGTCGGACTCCCGCACCGAGGGTTCCATACAAACACTTTCCATCCCTAAGTGGTTAAGTTAAGTTTGCACCTCGTATGTATAGCGCCCCATATAATTTAGGTGCAAAGTTAGGTATTAAAATATAAAAAAAAACTACTTACTAGATCTCGTTCAAAACAATTTCCGTTGGTAGTTTTTATAGTAATGTACATCATATGTTTTTTTTAGATTTTTCATTTTCTTATTTTAGAAGTTAGAGGGGGGGGGGGGACCAACTTTTTTCCACTTTGGAAGCGTCTGTCACGCAAACTATTCGGTTTAGAAAAAAAATATTTTAAAAACCTCGGTATCATTTTTGAAGACCTATCCATAGATACCCCACACGTATGTTTGATGAAAAAAAAAAAATTTTAGTTTCAGTTCTAAGTATGGGGAGCCCCCAATATTTATTATTATTTTTTTATTTTTGCATCAAAATCTTAATGCGGTTCACAGAATACATCTACCTACCAAGTTTCAACAGTATAGTTCTTATAGTTTCGGAAAAAAATGGCTGTGACATACGGACGGACAGACGGACAGACAGACATTACGAATCTATAAGGGTTCCGTTTTTTGCCATTTGGCTACGGAACCCTAAAAACACCCCTCTTTCGCGTCGGAGGATAAAAAGGGTGAAAAGGTAACGGCAATATCTTGTAAAAGAAAATGTTGGTAAAAATTGACGAAAACGCTTAGTCATTTATAAACAGAACAAAACCGCACATTAATCATAGTATTCTCCAGTGGTGTAGTTACAGGGTAATAACAATCGGAAGCGAGTAGTGGCGGAATGGCGGGGCGGCCGCTATTGCCTTCCCGGGCAAACAAAGATGCAATAAACCCTACCGAGACGACTGTTACGCGCCCACTATCTTTAATAGTGCTTTTATCCATCGGGCTACACATGTCGCTTTGAGCGGGCTGCTTCGCTGCGTTTTATTTAGAGCCTGCCTTGGGCGTTTCGTGTTTGTACACTAATGGTACAAAGGTTATTTGATTTTCCGACCGTTCGAGCCAAATGTCTAAGTCGGATCTTGATTTGTCGTTGAATTTACGCTATCGTTTTAAAATGTATTTATTTAAGTTTGTTTCTTACGTTTGATAACAGGAACCATAGTATACAGCATACATTAAACAAAATATGGGTTTCAGAAAAAAAAAGTTTTCGGACAAATGAAATTTTTTCGAGACGTTACAGAACGGAACAAATGTTTCGGAGTTGTGATAGGATACCTGAAAAGAAACCTGTATCGTTTCAGGCTGGTGGGTTCGGGCCCCACGTTGGGCGCCAAGTTTACGTTTTTGGCTCATGTCTGTTTTGTCACAGTTTACTAAATGTTCCTCTATCTGTTTTTCATTGATTGTGTTTTATCCATCAGGCTACACAAAACATGTCGCTTTGAGCGGCTGCTTCGCTTAGTTTTATTAAGAGCCTGCTTTGGGCTTGAGTTTCGTGTTTGTACACTAATGGTACAAAGGTTATTTGATTTTCTAACCTTTTTAACCGACTTCAAAAAAAGGAGGGGGTTCTCAGTTCGGTTGTATATTTTTTTTTTTTTTTTTTTTATGTTTGTTACCTCAGAACTCCGTCATTTATGAGTCGATTTGGAAAATTCTTTTTAGGTTCATGAATAGACATCTCAAGGTTGGTCCCATAAAATCCACTCAGTTATTATATTTATATATTATAGTTTACGTGAGCTTTGGTCCCGACTTCAAAGGGTGAGTCAAATGTAATCTGTACTTGAACGGGTTATTTTTGGCTTTTTAGTTTTACTGAAGTCGGTTCTATTTTTTGTTAAAAAATTTTTTGAGACAAATTTTGTAGTCGGATAGTGGATTTTCGTTGAATTTAATTTCAATATAACTTCTGAACATTTTATATGATTCTCTTTTTATCTTGTAAACAGAGCATTTAAAGATTGACCTACCTGAGTGATATTTTTGATTTGGTGTAACTGGGAACGCCGCAGTCACAGCTAAATATGAATATTTTTAATTTCAGGGTTGGCTACGAGCCCCACGTTGGGTGCCAATATTAGCTTTGTTGTTTGTATATTTTTCATAAGTTTAATATTTTTTTGAGAAACAACTAGTACCTACTTGACTTACCACACTCTATTTTATATATTTTTATTTGCGGTTGCGGATTCTAAGCTATGCCCAAAACTGACACGGGTATTATAAACGTTATAAGCCGGATCCCGTGAACTTTAATTTTCTTTTGTAAGTAGGCCACAATGACACCTTTACATATCTGATTTTACCGGCATTTTTCAAGAGACCACTTTTGAAGAAAACTCAACAATGTCAGAAAGTCATGTTACTGAACCACTAATATACAGGGTGTTTGGTGGCTAGATGCAAAGGTTTAAGGAAGTGATAGAGGAGGTATTTTTAAACATTTCTAGCCATATATGTCTTAGACGAAATTTGATATTTTTTTTTTAAATTGAAATTTTAAGAATTTTAGAAAAATACCCAGAATTTGGTAGAAACGAGTTTAAAGTGCCCGAATACGCGTTATTTTGTACACACTATCTTTTGTTTCTGATAGTTTAATGTATGTCGGACCAAATAAAGCCACTTTTAAGTGTATTTATGGCCTCTAAAACCAAATAAAGGCATATGAAACTTTAAAAAAAAACGTAGGTTGACACGAGCATAATTTTGATGTGCCATAAAAAAAAATTAAAAAAAATCTTTGAATTGTTCAAACACTTTTAAAAACATGCCTATTTATTGTTCTTTCTTTAAAGGTATCAGTCATTCACATCGCTTGCCAAATCTCTGAGTTAAGAGCTAAATACCAAAGTTAGGGAGCACTTCCTAAGAATTCCAAATCCCCGTACTAGTCTTGAAATTTTACTTTAAGTAGGTACCTAGCTAATAAATAACGTGTAAAAAATAAAACAAAAAAGTTTGTTTTAATTAATTCATTCTAAGCTAATTCTTTTTTATAAATTAAATAAAAATGAATAAATAGCAAGTACCATTTTCCACAATACACCAAAGTCCGAGGAGGATTATAAAAAAGCTCTAAACTAAATACCATAGCTTTAAATTTGGAACACGTTATTTTAAGAATAAGAATTTTCAAATTTGGAATTTTATGAATTGCCTTTTTTTTAAGTTTTCACGATAGCCAATTGCAAATTTAGTTCTTCTATGAAAATTTAACAAACGGTTGACGCGGTTTTCATTTTGTAATTAAACATTATGAACCTAACATGGGTGCATCACAAACCACATTTTCTGTCCCGATCAAAGTTCTGCCAATAACTCCAGCCCTCTTTTTAAAATCTATCATTTGGACACAGATGAGTCAAAGTTTTCAAGAGAGGGGATCACACACTTTTATAACCTTCATGAATGGGCTGACAAGGACGCAAATCCTCATTGGAAGAAGCAGGTCTCCTTTTAAAGAAGTTTTCAGTTAACGTGTGGGCTGGAGTTATTGGCAGAACTTTGATCGGGCCAGAAAATGTGGTTTGTGATGGGTGATGTTAGGTTCATAATGTTTAACTACAACATGTAAACCGCGTCAACCGTTTGTTAAATTTTCATAGAAGAACTAAATTTGCAATTGGCTATCGTGAAAACTTAAAAAAAAGGCAATTCATAAAATTCCAAATTTGAAAATTCTTATTCTTAAAATAACGTGTTCCAAATTTAAAGCTATGGTATTTAGTTTAGAGCTTTTTTATAATCCTCCTCGGACTTTGGTGTATTGTGGAAAATGGTACTTGCTATTTATTCATTTTTATTTAATTTATAAAAAAGAATTAGCTTAGAATGAATTAATTAAAACAAACTTTTTTGTTTTATTTTTTACACGTTATTTATTAGCTAGGTACCTACTTAAAGTAAAATTTCAAGACTAGTACGGGGATTCGGAATTCTTAGGAAGTGCTCCCTAACTTTGGTATTTAGCTCTTAACTCAGAGATTTGGCAAGCGATGTGAATGACTGATACCTTTAAAGAAAGAACAATAAATAGGCATGTTTTTAAAAGTGTTTGAACAATTCAAAGATTTTTTTTATTTTTTTTTTATGGCACATCAAAATTATGCTCGTGTCAACCTACGTTTTTTTTTAAAGTTTCATATGCCTTTATTTGGTTTTAGATGCCATAAATACACTTAAAATGTGGCTTTATTTGGTCCGACATACATTAAACTATCAGAAACAAAAGATAGTGTGTACAAAATAACGCGTATTCGGGCACTATAAACACGTTTCTACCAAATTCTGGGTATTTTTCTAAAATTATTGAAATTTCAATTAAAAAAAAAAATATCAAATTTCGTCTACGACATATATGGCTAGAAATGTTTAAAAATACCTCCTCTATCACCTCCTTAAACCTTTGCATCTAGCCACCAAACACCCTGTATATTATTATGAACTTTACCCAATTTATACCTGTTCTAAGAAGTTAGACTTATACGTATTCCTAGATTTCCATTCAGATAATATCTCCAAAAATTTGAATTACAAATATATTACAGGGGCTTTTTAATCTTCTTCTCGATAATATATTATGAACTTAACCAAATAAAAACATGTTCTAAGAATTTAGACTTATACGTATTCCTAGATTTCCATTTAGCTAATATCTCCGAAAATATGTATTACAAATATATTTCAGGGGCTTTAATCTTCTTCTTAATACTTTCTTAATAAAAGTAAACGCCAATACCAGACAAAGATGAAACCATTTAAGTTCAATAAAATTCTTGCGCCACGCTCAATTGCTCTAATAAGGATAATCTAAGACTTAAGATCAAAATTCCAAAATTGTCTGGCTTCTACTTTGTTATGTAGAGGGAACTTTATTATCGGTTCTGCTTTGATCCAAGACACGTGCCGGGTACATTCATTTCGCATATACGTTCTTCAAATTGGTTAAGACTAGTAATCTTTAAAATTACCTTACGTGCATAGAGGAAAAAGCACCTAATTGCGAGTTGAGCTCGCGTTACGAAGGGCACCGTACCGTAAAAAAAGATGTTTCTTTATTGTAAACATTTGGATTATTTGGAGGTTTAATGGCTCTATTAAATTTTCAAATGCTTACTTATTACCATTCAATCGTTAGATCAAAAACGTAGAAAACTTTTTCGTTTTCGTATGGGGTCTCCTTTATTGTTTTTTGTTTATTTTGTTGATATAGTGGCCTTAGTAGGTAATACAACTAAGTGCGGTTCCATAACCCGCAAAACCAATGTCATTAGGAGCGAACGTATTGCCCATTTGCTTAACCAATGTTGTTTGACTGTGATTACTGACTTTTTCAGCGGTACATTATTTTATTAGCTGGAAAATTCCACTTTTAAGTTTTAATTTCATTACGTGTCTGTACTATATAGTGCAAATTTAAGTGTTCATTTATCTTTGGATGTGATATTTTTTACCCCAGACAAATATAGATACTTCCATTTGCACCATAAATAATAGACAACGTTATGAACAAAGGTTCACTTTAATTTTACAATTCTGTTTAATAAGGCACCTAGCTTACTAAAGTCTAATAATAACACTTATTCAGGATAGAGTTGAAGTACCTATTATAACCTACATGCTAGCAGGTCAAAAGTAACAGATGGGTTGACATTCGGCAAACGAAGAGTCTAGTGATGTTTTAAATCAATTTTAATATTTTTGTTAGTGTTTGAGTGTTTTATTCAAGTAATCCTTGCAGATTTCGATAGGTAATTTTTTTACTCGTTATGCCCAACTTATTGGTAACAACTTGTTATCTTTTTCCGTTTAAAGACAGTAAAACCTGGTAAAATTAAACCTAGATGAATCGACGATCTGAGACGTCATAGCTAGCGTCATACCCCATGGGGCTCATTAGAAGTTTAAAGTTACTCAAAGGACAATGGAGTGAGTTTACGCAAGTCTCTTTGCGTGATCGAATCAAAAATGAGGAGATACGCAGGAAGAACCAAGGTTGTTGATATAGCTCAGACAGTCACCAAACTTAAGTGGCAGTGGGTGGGGCACATTGCTCGTAGAACCGATGGCCGTTGAGACAGAAAGGTTCTCAGTCGTAACGGCATACCGGAAGACTTTGTGCGAAAGCCTCGAACAAGGTGGACCGCTGACGTGGTTAGAATCGCAGGAAGTTAATACCTTATTTTATAATTTTATATGCCGCGGGGCCTTCGGGCGGAAAACGTCTTCTTCCACTACAGTCAGTCTGCTAGTGTCCGTTCTTGTCGTATATTAATGAAGTCGCGAGCAATCTCAGGCGATATCTTAATAATTTATGGCCTCGCCAGGTGTCGCTGAAGACGTATTTACATAACGTAGGGGCACACGTAAATTTATAGTCGCACGTATTTCGCTGCCTTCGGATTCGGTCAAGCGTGACGTTTGCTTATGTACGTCGGGAATTCTGAAACTAAAGCGAAATTACGAGCGGTTATACTCACGGATTAGCAAGATATAGATATATCACTTTTTTTACTAAAACATATTTTTAAACCCGCCAACCAATACTAGACTACACAAATTGTACTTCATCTTTATTTAAAGACAACTGCGAAAACTAATTTTAACAGCTCTTCTTTGATAATGTTAATTTAAATGCCTTAGAGCAGTACAGGTTGCCAAAATGGATATATCGATAGATATCCGTGATATTGCTAAATTTAGGATATCGTCATCGGGATTGGATTGGGATATACCACATTTTTACGATCTATGTTAATTCCGAAACCTTTTCCTGGAATATGGCTCTTCATCATCATCATTATCAGCCAAAAGACGTCCACTGCTGGACATAGGCCTCCCCCAGAGAACGCCACCATGACCGGTCCTGCACCTCCCGCATCCAGCGGACTCCAGTGACCTTCACCAGGTCATCAGTCCACCTTGTGGGGGGCCTACCCACGCTGCATCGTCCGGTGCGTGGTCGCCACTCAAGAACTCGATGGCCCCAGCGGCCTTTGGTTTTACGAGCGATGTGCCCTGCCCATTGCCACTTAAGTTTTGCTATCCTTCGGTCGGGCTATGTCGGTTACCCTGGTTCTTCTACGGATCTCTTCATTTCTGATTCGATCTCGCAAAGAAACTCCGAGCATAGCCCTCTCCATTGCTCTCTGAGTGACTTTGAGCCTTCTTATAAGGCTCATCTCACTCTCTCTCTCTCTCTAACCTACTATGGAGAAAAATATTTAAACCTATCTAATTGGAAAACGGATGAAATTACTATCTCAAATTGGCCTGTATTTTAGGTAGAAGTAGCTAAAACCATAGTTTTGACCTCATTGAGGTAAACCAATTGATAATTAAACAGTCTACATAGTCATTAATTAAGTAAAGTGTCAAATTAATTACGTAATTACAGACTATTGAAGCGTTTAAGTACCAATTACGCACTCAAATAGCAATTAATTAAGCATTTTAAAACATAAAGATAAAAACCCTTTACGGACAAAAATAATAATACTATAGTCACTACATTATAAAAGCCGGGTCCCCATAGAATCAAACTGAAAATCGGCAATTTACACGAAATACCATTAAATTAAACCTATATACTGTACGGGGGGGCTCAGATGGAGTTAATTAAAAGAGCAGAGGTACTATCACGTGTTTATTGCCCGGAGGCTAAAGAAAGACTTACTAAACATTTTATTTCATTGACGGATGTCACACGTCTTATTCTAAATATAAAAATGACTTTATTTTTATGTCGATGGCCAATACCACCAACAGTGAAGCACAACCTTCACATTTCCCGCCGTCTCGGGGTGGACGAGGGACATTCGTCTGACTGTAGAGACACTAGACAAAACTACTCCTGCCTAACACATAAGAGGTCCCTACCTATGCAGGGATACCCATACATTCATACCCAGATGGTCTCTTGCTAAGAGATAACCAGGGTCAGGACATGTGCGGACACTAGCCTATGGCATATTACGTAATCCGACATGTTGTCTGACATTGGCTTCGCCTTGACAAAAACCCCGCTAAAAAGGCAAGGCACCAACTTGACTACCCCAAGTGTCATTCGACTTAATAGACTAAAGCATAGACCATTCGATACAATATTAAAAATGACAGGCTTTAACAATTTAATCGCCTGGTGTAACACCGGCCTAAATAAATTACCCGATTAAATCGTCTCGAATGTTCCCACCTTAACTGCCTGGAGTATGACACATGACACACGTCGCATGTTCCCAATAGAAATAAACCTTAACCTCATAATTGATTTTACGACCATAGACCATGGCAGTACACGTCATATCGACATGTCAAACGCTATGTCATTGTCAAGTCGAAAAATCAATCATTATTAAAACACGTAAGATATTTTTTTATTAAATCCTACCTATCACCTATCTAAAGTGAATTTTTTTTTTATTTAACAATGAAATTTTAACTAAAAATGAAATCTTCGCTTCGGCCTGGTGCAGTGAAGTTCTTGGCTCGGCGCCAAGACCCCTTCCTGCGTGTGGTCGAGAGGTGCGGGAAGCATCCTGGCGACCTGCTGCTGAAATCCCAGAGTTCTGGGACAGCCTTGGCCTCCGCGCGGACGAGGGATGCGAGAAGCATCCAGGCGACCTGCTGCTGAAACCCCAGAGTGCTGGAGCAGCCTTGATCTCCGCGGCAGTATACATGCAAAAGAAATATTATTATAATACATGCACATATTAAAATAAAAATGCTGGAAACAAAGTGTTATTATTAATTATTGGAATTCTGTGAAAGTAATAAGTTAAAATTATTTCAAGTAAAGGTATTGAAAGTGCAATAAATTTAAAGTGCAATAAATTTATAGTGAAAGTAATTAAAACTGAACTGCCTATAGTAATATCTTAGAAATGCAGCTAATATATAGTGGAAAGGAATTAAATTATAGTTACCATAGTGATATTTGTAAATGCAACAAACATAATTGCATCCATGTTCAGTCAGCCTGGATTAAAAATTGCTGAAAAATAATAGTTTTATTATTTACACCCTAGAAATATAGATGATAATTTTAAATAATATGTTTATATTATTTAAAATTATCGCTCATAGTATTTTTTTAATCTATTTATATGAATTACCATCTTCTTGGCACAACCATTAGGTGTGAGTTTTTGTACCACATAATTCAATGAAGATAACCGGTGAATAATCTTATAAGGCCCTACAAATAATCTACAAAGTTTTAAACTTCTTCCAGTCAACCTTTTTGGTTTTAAAATCATGACCAAATCATCAGGTTCATATTGAACTGACTTTGTCTTCTTGTCATATTGTAGTTTTTGTGAACGCTGAGCCTTTTCAATATTTTTCATTGCTTTCTCTGATAAATCTTGTATGTAGTTCATTTTCATCTTTAACGTAGTATGTTCTTCCTCATGAATTCTTAGCTTCAAATCTTGATTAAAATACGGCTCCCTTCCAAAAACTATATGATATGGCGCGACGCCTGTAGATGCTTGAACTGAAGTATTGTATGAGAAGACAATTCTTGGCAATGCTGACGACCAGTCCTTCTGATCTTCTTGTATACATTGCTGCATTGCAAACATAGCTGTTGTCAATGTCTTGAAGAATCTTTCTTTTAAGCCATTCGCCTGTGGATGGTATGCCGTCGTATGAAGAAGTCGACCACCAAATTCTTCTACTGTATTTTGCACCAGTTTTGAAGTGAAGACTGAACCTCGATCTGTGATGATTGATTCGATGCCCCCGAAGGTGCAGAATATGTTCTCAACAAGAAACTGTGCGATAACCTCTGCTGTGACTTTAGGTACCGCTTTACAAATTGCAAATTTGCTCATGTATTCTATAGCCCCAATGACATATCTATGTCCGTCCTTTGATTTGCAGAATGGGCCAAGCACATCCATTGCTACTCGATGACCAAAGTTTTGAATCTTTACATTTTGCAGTGGCGCCCTCTGGTGTAAAATATTCTTTTCCTGACACTTTGTACAAGTTTTTATATAATTTTCTATTTTCTTTTCAGCATTCGGAATATAATAGCGATTCTTGAATTTTCTTAGAGTTTTAAATAAACCAAAATGTCCTCCACTCCATGTGTTATCATGTAATTCTGCCATACACTCTTTAAATAATTTTTCTGGTAAAACTGTGACACTTTTCAGCTGGTTATTAACCCGTACTTTCTTGCATAAAATATTCCGTTTCGTGTGATAACCTTTATATTGGTTCATATTTGATAATTTTTCAAATATATTTTTGTATTCTTCGTCAGCCTGTTGTTTCTGTAATAAATCTATTTTTTCAAAGCTATACAAACATAAGTCGTCCTGATTCGGTGAGATATTCTCTTCTGGTGTTTCCTCATTGTAGAGGGGATTTCTGCTTAGGAAATCTGCATGAATATTGTCCTTTCCCTTACAATGGATTATTTTAAAATTCCACGGTTGTATGGCTAAAGCCCATCTCGCCAAACGTCCATTCATATCTCTACGTGATCTTAACCATACCAGGCTCTTGTGATCCGTAAATACTTCGAATTCCATGCCCCATAAATATTGTTTAAAATACGATAAGGCCCATATTAGACCTAAACATTCTTTTTCCGTTATTGTATAACGTTTTTCTGCGTCGCTTAATTTCCTCGACGCGAATGCTACCGGCCGTAGATCCGATTTGCCCTGCATAATACATGCTCCCAAAGATTGATCTGATGCATCTACATACAGTCTTGTCGTCAAATCTTCATCTGTTGTGAAATATCTGAGTATTGGTGCTTCACAAATCTTGTTTTTCATTACATTGAAGGCCCTTTGCGCTTCTGTTGTCCATTCAAATTTACGTCCTTTCTTTGTCAATTCTGTCAGAGGCAATGTTATTTGAGCGAAACCATCAATAAATTTTCTGTAATACTAAAATAGTACTGATCTTAGTTCCTTTAAGTTGGATGGCGGCTTTGCATTTTGCATTGCTTTTACCTTCTCCATATCGGGTCCAATGCCGTCCTTTGATACGGTATGTCCTAATACTGTTAAACTTGTAAATCCGATCTTACACTTCGTTGGTTTCAAGGTTAAATTTGCCTTCTGAAATTTTCGTTATACGTTTTCCAGTGCCGTTAAAAATTCTTTGTAAGTCTTAGCATATACTATGATGTTATCAACATATACCAAGACATTTTTGTATTTCATTTCCGCTAATACTGTATCCATTGCTCTCTGAAAATGAGCCATACCTGTTATCAGTCCCATAGGTAATTTCTTGAAAGCATATAGACCTGATTGACAAATGAAAGCTGTTTTTTCTCTGCCTTTTCCTAGGCACAATTGTCAATATCCTGAATTTAAATCCAGTTCAGCAAAGAAACGTGCTCCTTCTAGACACGTTAATAATTCTTCAATGCGCGGAATAGGATATACATCTGGTTTAATTTTCTTGTTTAAGCTTCTGAAATCTATACAAAATCTTGGTTTCCCATCTGCTTTCTCTACAATCACTACTGGTGATGCGTATGGGCTTTGAGATCGTTCTATAACGTCATTCTTGAGCATTTCCTGAACTTGTTCTTCAATAATTTGCTTCTGTTTCTCTGACATTCGATATGGCGGTTTATGTACTGGTACCTCATCAGTAGTTTCGATGTCTATTTTGTATGCATTATATGCCCCTAGATTTGACGGACTGTAGGCAAATCTATCTTCATATTTATTCAATAGTGTCATTAGTTGCTGCTTCTGAGAATTGTTCAATTCCTCACCAATTTGTATACTAAATTCAAATTCAAAATTCAAATTCAAAATTATTTATTTGTCAGAATACAGTTATATACATGGTCTTAAGGTATAATATAAAAGTCCTCGTATTCAGCATGCAAGCATGCATACAAATATTTTTGTGTAAATAGGCTAAAATAACATTTCAATTTGGTATTATTAATTAATATTACAATAATTTTACAATAATTGCACATGTCAAACATTTTTATAATTCAAGTAATCCTTAACACTGTAAAAGCATTTGTCCAGTAACCATCCCGCCAATTTTCGCTTAAATATTGGTCCCGACAATAATCGTAATTCACGTGGTAAATTATTATAAATTGTTATACTCATATTCGCAATATTTCTTTTGTACATGTCTTTGTAGCAGCGAGGTTTGTACAAAAGCGACATGATATGTGGTCTTGTCTGCCTCTGTATGACTTCACTACGTTTATCAAAGTGTTCTTTATGAGAATTGACAAAAACACATACGTCTCTAATGTACAAACATGGTAACGGAAGAATATTCATTTTTTTAAAGAGTGGGACACAACTGTCATTCAATTTGACATTATTTATAGCCCTTATCCACTATCCTTATTCTCTTCTGCAAAATATACCGTTTCACATTGAATGCCTTGTTTATTTGATACTTGCAGTGGCATTGGTTTTCTTGATTCCTTTATTATATTATTTACCAAGGTTGTGGTAAATCTTCCTTGTAAACATACTTTATTTTCCTGAAAATCAATTTTGGCACCATTCTGTACCAAAAAGTCATAACCGATGATGATTTGGTCAGAATTAATGTCAATAATATTAAATTTGTGATTATATACAACATTGTCTACAACTATATTCAAATGTACTGAACCCTCAATACAAACAAATTTCCCACCGATTATCTTCAATGAAATCCTATCATCATCACTAAATTTAATGTTCAAACTTTTGATAATAGACAGACTAATACAAGAAACGCTTGCTCCACTATCTATCAGAGCTAGATACTTGTCATTAAATATTTCTACATTTATATATGCCCTATTATGTAACGGTTTCTTATTGCCTGTAATAATATCGGAGCGTAGTGTGTCTAACGCCGCGCCGCTCCGGTCCTGCGTCGTCCATCCGCGTTTGGGCGATTCTCTTCGCTCCGGTACGTTGATCTCGAAGGTGCATTTCCTTGGTAATTGCTTCGATAATTGTGTTGTGGTCTTGTTCTGAAATAACCTGGATAACCACGGTTCACAGGCGTGTTCACCGCCTGATCGTTGGTTAGCGTTGCGAAAGCTGGTACCGGCGTATGGACTGGTACCGGTGTAGAAAATGCTGATTGAGGTGCCGTAGAAACATTTGGGGATGAAATATTTATAGGTGATAGTGAATGTTCACCCTGTTGGCTTTGGATCATTGGAAATGGAGTCTCGTTAATGGGGATAACTATTGAGGGTTTTTGCTCTTGCGAATGATACTCACTGTACCGATGAATAGCCGTTTTTAGCTCTGCCTTGGTGTTAATCGCTGATGTTGTAAAGAAAAATTTAGCGCTGTCATGTAAATTTTTGATGAAATGTGTAACGAAATCGGCTTCTCCTATGTTCCCAGCCTTAGATGCCAGTGCTTCTAGAGCATAATAGAATATTATTGGTGATTCATGAGTCTCCTGACGACGATAATAAAAACTTTGTACATAATTTTGGCTCGACAGGAATTCGTTCTTTAATTTTGTCAAAACATCTTCGAACGATGTGAAAGTTGCGTAGTTAGCTTTGTAAAATTGTAACGCAGGTCCCGATAAATACGCTGCGATCGCCGCTTGTGATTGTGCTGGTTCATATTTTTTCACTTGGGCCAATATTTTGAATTGAAAAATAAAATCGTCGACATCTGATAAGCCATTAAAAGTGTTTGTTTCCATTTTCGTATGAAATCCAAACAAATCAAATGCACAAACAGTTTAAAATCGCACGTAATGAAAAATGATAATGGGTGATTCAGTCAACTTCACCCGTTTGTCGATCCGCTCCTTTACGGCAGTGCTGTAATTATTACATACAATACCAATATCTTCTTCTTCTTGTGCGCTTATTCTTTATACTATATCGTCACTCGTATATCGGCAGCTCGTAATTGCAATACGTGCACTTATTCTGCTTTTTCTGCGAACAAAAATTATTGGGAGCGGGGGAACTTGTCAATATACTTAAGTCATTTATTTGAAATTGAAACCAAATGTAAAAAAAATATTCAATTCCTTGAACAGATTCTTAGTGTGTGTGTGTGAGTCTAAGCACATTGATACATATTCTTTACGGATCCCTGAAACCCGATAAATAATAATTCGCTCAAACCCTCTGGAGAAAAAAAATCGAACGGGTTTTCAGGTTATAGCGTCAACTGAAACAGGGTGGCCTGAAACGGACTGAAAACATGTTTCAGGCGCCTGAAAACAACGGCAACCTAGGTGAAATTTTGATTATCTAATATGAGCTACCCCTGAAATGATATATCAGCCTGCTGAAAACGCTTGTAAGGCATTGAAATTGACGTCATACGTTTTTATTTCTTTCAAGCCCTCGGGGAAAATATTCCGATATAAATTAGGAATTTATTGTCGATACGGTAATTATCACGCCGCAAACACGAGGCGAGTCGATTATTGTGGAACGATTATTGGGGTACCGTGAAATGTGGAATTTATTTACGAGTCCCAGATGATTTAAAATACCGATATCTATATAACATTTAATTTTATACACGCTTAAATCCCACTTTGAGTCGCTTAGTGTTTCGATAATTTTCTAAGACGACAAATCGCGTCGATGGAAAGCTGTGCTCCAGACGCTAACGTCGTCATCAAATGACGTCCAAATCTCAATCACAAACTTATGCCACTTGTCCCAATCCTGCACAGTTTCTCGTCATTTTTGGCTTGAAGCTCATGCAGATCCACCTCCACCACGTCTCCCAGCGGTACTTGGGACACTTATCTCTTAATATTTTGCTAAAGTGTCAGAGATGCACGATGAATTCCTTCATCGCGCGTTCAAAAGATTATTATCATGAGCGTGTGTTAGTAGGTATATGGTGTGTGGTAGGGGCCTAAATTGCTTGTTATTGACATAGCTTTTCTGCGCAATTTATTAGGGAAAAAGATTCTGACATAAATTATGAATTTATCGCCAATTTGATAACTACATTAGGGACCAAAAACATGTTTCGTCAATTATTGGGTTACAATTATGTATCGACTTTATTAATTGTAAATTCATTCTGCTTATTATTACGTGTGGTTTAATTACTTGACACGTTTCAGCCCAATACATCGGCACGCAAATACATTAACGTCCATGTATCCTTTACGCAAGTCTACTTGACATAAAACCCATAGAAATATATATACCCAACTTCTTAACATTTTTTATAAAATTAAGTGTAGGAAAAAGCTTTACCACGATCATTAATCTGAAAACCTTTTTCCAGGTTTAAGTCTGAAAAGTTTTGAGATTAATGATGCAAGCCTTAAGCAAATCAATCAAGAACACTGAAAATAAACAGCGGCTACGGATTCGATCATATTTTAGATGGTATAACGTAAATATGTAGGTGTTATAATTACTTACGACACGACTATACACGTAGGTGAGTATAGTTGCTCGTAGAACTGATGGCCATCATTTTTGTATAATATTTCCATTACTGTTAAATTGCCATTGAGACTAATAATTCTTATAAACGGCTTAAAACTTATAAAATTGACAGGAATGGCCCGACGTATTTCGAATACATATAGTTCATTAGGAACAAACTAACCTCACGACTCTGCAGTCAGCAAAAAAACGTTTCTCAATGATTCTACAATAAACGTTTCTTGAAATTCTTAATTTTGTCACAGGTAAGGGTTTAACAACATAAATGCGCATCTGACACTAGCTCGAGGCATCAGACACTTAAAACTATTATTTAATGACTAACTAAGCCTCTTTGCTAAATGTTCTAAGTGTTTTGGATACGCTTATGAAAGCCATTGCTTTCATAAGCGTCGGCTACATTTAGCCTACAAGTCAAAGCAAACTTCAAACAAATTAAAGCGTACTACCCGCTTTAGACGTATTCTCGCTATACTTACATGTGGCAAGTAGGTAGGTACTCTGAAATGAATACATAAGCACCTACTTGCCCACTTATTCAAAGGTTCCTCTTTCACACCTGCAGTCTTAGCTTACATTTTAAATTTTAGGAAAAAGGTTCAAATAAGTGTACATTTTTTGAAAGTTGAAAGGTTTTTTAACGCTGAATGAACGAGTAAGGGTGTGATATACCGGGTATTGCCTGTAAAAGAAGCAATAAATTAAAACATAGATTCTACTCTTCAAACTGAAAAACATTATTTGTTCAGCAACTTACAAAAAAAAAACAGATTTCAGAATTTACAAATTGTAGTATTCTCAACGTAGCTACGTCGCCCAATATTGATTCCCTCGATACCTCCTACGTATACTGATACAACTGACATTTTTACGATTTTCGTTTTTTTGCATATTTAGGATCCAAATACTTATATCTACATGTTATAAAATTTTCATGACAAAATTACTGCTAGTTTTCGAAATAAAGTGACGTATACTGATACAACTAACACTGTTTTTTAATTTAGAACATCGTATACTGAGATAAGTCGCTTGTACCACTATACGCAGTACACTTATCGGGGAAGGGCGGCGCGGGCGTGGCACAAGTGGCAGTTACCTCAGTATGCTTGCTCGTCGTCGTTGCGGACGTAAGATGTCCCACTATGCGTGACGGACAGTCGATGCGGCCTACGTCTTTTCTACCTACTACGTATCAAATTAGGCTTACTTTTGATTATGATACAGTTTTCTCCAATCAGTATCGATGGTTGTTTGGAGTACAATAATAGCTATATGTTGCCATTACCTACGGATAAACCAGAGTCACCACTAGCGCTGACATCCGTCTGGGTTTCCCCGGATTTGTCCTAGTTTGAGGCCGTCCGGGGGCCGTCCAGGGCAATAAAGCATTTTTTTTTTTTTTTTTATTATTTTCGGGGAAAATGCGAGTTACGCCAAATGTCCGGGTTTTTAAGTCTTTGTTCATGTTTGGCGAATTTAGAGATGGCAGCTGCTTAGTTGGCACGACAGGCAATCGTAAAATAAAATATCAAAAAAGATGTCGGTAACTTACGTGTAATTTAAATAATATGTGGATCAACGAACAAAGAAATCAAAAATCTAATCATGAGTTTAAATAAAATAAAAATACGGGAAAAACAAGCCAAGAAAACAAATAATAAACATGTAAGACAAAATTTACTTTAAATTTTAGTGTGAACGGATTATTTTTAAATAATACCTAAATAAATATTAAGGGACCATCTTACACAAATCGACCCAGTGTCCCAAGCAAAGTAAATCTTGTACTATGGGTACTAGACGACGATATACACCGTGGCCGTTAATAACCCGAAAGATTTAAACCACGTATTTTTGACGACAATACGAGTAAATAATGTTATATAAACATGGGTCTAATTATGTGTCTTAATTAGATTACTATTTCAGTATAAATTAAATCATATTAATTGCCCGCTTCTTTGTGAACAAGTCTTTAGTTGAAGAAGAGTGAGTGAGCATGACACTTCACGAATCGCTCCGAAATCATACGACGAACGGCGAATGCCGTGACATGTGTTCTATGACAAGAAGTGTCAAGTTATCGCTGTCTCAATATTACAGGGTTCTATGTTTCACTCTTGACGAGTTCAGAACATTGGCATAATGACATGAATTAGGGTGTGTTAGACTGGAGATTTTTTAACTTTTGATTTGTTTTAAATAATTTATATCTCCTTAATTATGAGTTTTTGGACTATATGTTACATAAGTTTATATACTCTAATTAGGCTCTAGTATCGTTAGCTTAAATCTTTCGGGTTATTAACGGTCACGTTGTATACATAATTTATAAAGTACATGTAGAGATAACATCCATGACCAGGAATAAATATTCAAGTTCGTAGCACACATTTTTTGAAGAAGAAGTTTGAATTTCATTGAAATATATAATTTGTACAAGGAGTGGTTTAATTCTACCAAATACGAAGCGCAAGCTTAGTCTGTTCGACAATACCGTGATATTTTCAGTCAAAATATTAAGTTGACACTTGTCACATTTACGAGAATTTGAAAACACCTACTGAAAAACAAACAACCAAACACATTGGCACATGGAGGAAAGAGACTTGAAATAAATAGGAAAAAAAACTCAAACAATAAAAAAATGCGACTGCTGTATTCGACCTTCAAAAACCTTGTCATCTCCTCACGGTAATATTAAACGTGTTTTATTACAAAAAAAAACTTAAACTGTTTAATTTCACAGCATTTGGTTTGGGAATGCTACTTGTTAGGTACTGTTGACGTGACTAACTGACAAATTATTTGACTTAATTAAATTAATACTTCAAGATGATGTAGATGAATTCAGGTTTTGGTCTGACAATTGTGATGGACAAAATAGGAACTGGAATCTACTTTATATAAATGTTAAAACAGTAATAATGTTGATAATACCGCTGTAACAAAGACAAATAACACCATTCCTTAAATGCGGGCTGTGATTTTAATTAACTTTAAAATAAACGTAATATAATAGTCCATTGAATGAGTCCCTCCAAGGGGGGTCTAGAATGCGTGAGTTAGTAACGTAAGATGTTTCTTCGGAAACATGTCAAGAGTCCCTAGGTAATAAACATACTAAAACCCCGGGACACTAGGAGGAGCCCCGGAGTGAGGGGAGGGGGGGAAAGGGTCCATTTTTTCATTTTTCGCTTAAATCTCAAAAACGGTACATGTTAGAGAAAAACTTTCAAGTAAAAGTTGAAAGGCCATAAAATTATCTACAAGTTGTATCTATACATTTTTTTCTATTCGCAGCCGTTTTCGAGCTACATCCCATGAAAGGTGAAAAATTCGAAAACTACCCTTATATAATATTTTGACAATCGATTCCTCCTAAAGGCTTCCATGGAGGAATGTGTTTTTTTTACCAATTATAGACCTAATTAAGAGCAATCTATCAGTACCGGTCACAAGTTGCACTTTTGAACTTTTTGGAAGAAAAAAAAAATAAAAAGTTCAAGTATCGTAACTACCCTAATAAAATTCAATTCCCCGTAAACGCCTCCGTGGTGGAATCTGGTATTTTTATCAATGATAGACCTAATTATGAGCAATCTATCTGTACCGGTCACAAGTTGCACTTTTGAGTTTTTTTGGAAGAACAAATAAAAAGATCAAGTTCAGTAACTTAAACTACCCTAATATAATATTTTGACAATCGATTCCTCCTAAAGGCTTCCATGGAGGAATGTGTTTACTTTACCAATTATAGACCTAATTAAGAGCAATCTATCAGTACCGGTCACAAGTTGCACATTTGAGTTTTTTGGAAGAAAGAAATATTTTTTGATCGATTGATGTGATAAACATGGGTATGTAGTATGGGGAAATTGTTTGAGCCAAAATCATTTTTTACTGCGTGTAACTCAGAAACGGTAGGATATAGGAAAAAATTATTTAGGTACAACTTGTAGATAATTTTATGGCCTTTCAACTTTTCCTTGAAAGTTTTTCTCTAACATGTACCGTTTTTGAGATTTAAGCGAAAAAAGAAAAAATGGACCCTTTCCCCCCCTCCCCCCACTCCGGGGCTCCTCCTAGTGTCCCGGGGTTTTAGTATGTTTATTACCTAGGTACTCTTGACATGTTTCCGAAGAAACATCTTACGTTACTAACTCACGCACTCTAGAACTTTTTATTCAATGGACTATAAGTGTACATTTGCTTTATTTATTGTCTTTCAAAAGTAATTTGCTTAAATATCCTAAATACCAACTTCTAAACTTACTATATTGGACATAAGTATACTGGTACATAACGGATTCATTCAGGCGTATATTGGTACAAGTGACAAATCAGATGAAACTAACCGATCAGATCCATCCAAACACGAGCTTTGAGTTTGTTTATATATCTAATAAATGGTACATGTTGCATAATAGGAATAATAATAATATAATTATCCATATTCATCTAATCATAGTTTACGACGTATACTGGATCAAGTGGTAGTTGTCCCAGTATACCCGAAAACTAGAACTCGTAAATTTCACGTATACTGGTATAACTACCTTTTTTACTAAAAGTACAAATAATTTTGAAATAGTAAATATGTAGATTTAAGGAAAATATATTCATTAAAATTATTTGAAAATTTCATTACATTATTTCAACGTATGAATTAGTTATGGCACTTTATACCTTTGAACAGCCCTCCTGTAAAATCGTGATTTTGCACTTGTATCAGTATACGTAGGAGGTGTCGCCCTGAGCATTGACATAGCTGTCACTCTACTATTAATATCGCACATTTCGCAATACATTGCTTCTTTGTCTAAACATTATTCTACGAGTTATCATAAAATAAAATATCGTGTATTATAATACAATATTATATTATACTCGTAATACACGATATTTTCAGAAGTTGCTGAACAAATGTTGTTCGGTTTGAAGGGTAGAATCTATGTTTTTATTTATTGCTCCTATTACAGGTAACACCCGGTATATACCTTAGTGCTGTGATTATACCCCGTTCTTTGGGTTGTGGATTTAGAAAATGAAAACCTTCTGTGATGTTTTATGGTAGTCGGTAGTGTGAGTTTGGCGGCATCAGTCTAAAATGGTATCAACAGACGAACGTCAATATTTGCTTTAGTCCACCTCGCTGTAGTTTTTCCGGGCAATGCCCAGCCGTCTGACGTCACCTTTACTACCTAACCTACTAGAGCCCCACCCCATATCTCCGCAATTTGAAATTTTTCGAAAAACTGACTAAATAAAATGTATATAATAATCGCACTTGTTTACAAAATTTCACGAGAATCGATTGAGAAATGCAACCTGTAGGCGAGAACATTTGAATGAATGAATGAATGAATGAAAATTTACTCGTAAACATAGTTACACAAACTGGACAACACGTTAGAAAAAAATTAAAATTAAATAAAATCGTAGGTGTGTACATGCCACGAAAAGGTCCCACCTCAGCATAAATGCTGGCTTGGGAACCAGCGCTGGTCTTCCGGTGAAACATATAGGTGACGCCACGGTGAACCGCACACACACGGCTGCACTCTAAGACTGAACGCAGCTTTTAAGCATTGCTCAAAAAGTTTGTACACAATTAAGACAGAAAATTTAAGTCAAATATAATTTTCCTATTTTGTTACCATTTTTTATTGTGATTTCTAATACATTAATATCAGATTATGTATAATTAAAAAAGTATAATAACAGAATCTTAATTACCGCACATAACCATAACATTGATATAAAATTACTAAAATAATTGGTAACAAAATTGGAAAATTATATTGGACTTTAATTTTCTGTCTTAATTGTGTACAAACTTTTTGAGAAATGCTCTTAAGCGCTTACAATGCCAAGACAATGACATTGACAGAAAGTGCTGTCAATGTCACTGCAGAACATTAGCAAAAAAGAGAAAAAAAAATTGGGCAAGTGCGAGTCCGACTCGCGCATGAAGGGTTCCGTACCATAATCTGTAACAAGTTTGTTGTATGGGAGCCCCCCTTAAATCTTAGTTGTCTGAAATAAACGATTATTATTATTATTATTACAGGCCGACCAAAAGAGTAGAAATTAAAAAGTGGCAATACTGGAGTGTCGTCCCCGTTTTCTTAGATTCATTAGAAAGGGACGACACTATAGTAAGTAATGCCACTTTTTTTAATTTCTACTTTTTTTGGTCGGAGTGTAAATTACTTTCGGGAAAACGGGGATATCCCAACGGGAGTCTACGTTTCTGAGAAATACGACTCTGTCGACGATACATTTTACTTAGGACTCCTTTTATTATGAATGAGGACTATTGCGCTTGAATTCGCCACTAGAGGTGCTAGTGTCTCGAGTGAGGTCATCGAGAACTGTCAAATCCGTATAAAATAAAAAATAAATGCCAAACTTAAGTGACAAATGGGCAGGCACATTGCTCGTAGAATCGATGGCCGTCGGGGCAGAAAGGTTCTTGAGTGGCGACCGCGGACCGGAAGACGCAGCGTTGGAAAGCCTCCAACAAGTTGGACCGACGACCTGGTTAATCGCGGGTAGAAATTAGATGAGGCCGGCGCAAGAACGATCGTTGTGGAGCCAAAGTTCTCAAGAGGTCTTTGTCCGTCTAATGGCTGATATTATAAAATAAATAAATACATATCGAACAACCTCACACAAATCAATCTAGAGTCCCACAGTAAGCTCTAGTAAGCTTGTGTCCACGACCCAGGGACTAATATTCGAGTTAATCACACAAAATATTGGCCCTTGCCGAGATTCGAACCCAGGACCGTCTGCTTAGCAGGGAGAACTCGGAAAAGTATACAAACAACTGATATTTAGGTAAGGATTTTTTGTAATAAAATTGTAATGTAAATATTAATAAAAGGGGTCCATAAAATATAAATACAGAAAAATCCGATCAAGTGCGAGTCGGATTCGCGTCGAGGGTTCCGTACGAAATATGAAAGCACTGCATATAGCTCTAACGAAAAGGTAAACTTGTACTGAGCGACAAACTTAACTTTACAGTCGGAATACTGTTTTACGTACTTTAAATAAATAAATGAAACAAAATATTCGAGTTCATTACACAACAATTTCTACTGGCCACCCCTGCCTTTAAAAATAAATTTAAAAGGTAGGTAATTCATTAGTGAACATCCGTTATTAATAAAAATAGTACGTATATATCTCTTCTTGAATTACCTATGGTCTATTTTACTTTAACTATAGTACTTCTATATCTATGAAAACTTTTATATCTGCTGTCAGTAGACCTAAAGGTTAACTGAACTTTTGAAACTTTGTAACTGTTTGAATGTTTTCAATGAAAGCAGACACGGCTCTGGAGCACCTATTTTGATCTAATTACTTCGCTAACGATGGTAACTAAATAGTTGGCGATGTTATTTGATGAGACTTCACTGGTTTGTTTCACGAGTAACCTAACTAATTGGATGATGAAATCCTTCTTTATTTATAGCTGGGGAATAATTTGATTAACATAGGCATATTTGTATTATTATTGCTTTGACATATTATTGCCAGTTAAAAATAAACACTAATATATTTATTCCTCCGAGTCAAATAAAATCGAATTCATAAAAACCTCACGAACGAAAAACTGCGTCATCATTTAAGATGACGCAGTTTTAAGATTCGTACCCACCATGATGATTGTCCCATACTTTTGAAAATATGTTAAGAAAAAATGTTTTATGACTTCGATTTTATTAAGCAGGCTTGTAAAAATGCAAAATTGTTCACGTGGAAAGATTTTTTGCCCAAAATTTGCCCTAAAGAATATTATTTCGTTATTTAGTGAGGCTTTTAAGAAACGTTCTCATAAAAAACGTTGGTGCCTCTATGGACGCATTTTATAACTTAAGAAAAATATTGTATTGCTTGTACATCGCGTTTCTTTGTCTTTAGTCATTCGTTAATTCCGTAACTAACCGACGTAAAACCAGGAGGAACTTCTTCACTAGGATCTTTTTTTTTTTGGTTCCGTACCCAGAGGGCAAAAAACGGGACCCTGTTACTAAGACTCCGCTGTCTGTCTGTCTGTTTGTCCGTTCGTCCGTCCGTCCTCCCGTCCGTCCGTCCATCTGTCTGTATGTCTGTCTGACAGTGATAGTCTGTCTAGACAGTTGAAATTTTCACAGATGATGTATTTCTATTGCCGCTATAACAACATGGTTACGTTAAGTGCGCGAGTCTGACTCTACACTTAGCCGGTTATGTTGTTTAATATTTTTTTGTATTCAATACAACTACAGTTTACGTAGTCTGCTAAACCTATCCCTGCTTGCTGCTAGGCCCATCTTTATCTACTTATCTAATAATGATGGGTCTGGTACGACTACACCTTTCAAGTGACATTTCTAAACTAACGGATGTTTGGTTGTGGTAAGAATTTGCTGTTATCAAATATTACTCAAAGTCGCTCAAATGCGGACACATCTTAACTGATAAATGCGTGGTTTCGGCGGAGTACAGCTCGGATCAGTGCATCGTGAAGGGCCTCTTGAGTACCTAGAGAGCCTTTTCGCAGAATTCTCAATGAGTACTTGTCATTTCCTCATTTCTTCACACAAACATTATGGACTGGGATTAGGAAGAACACGAAACGTGATTTATGGAAACAGTATAAAACACAAGTTACCTTATATCAATGAAGTATAATTACTTTATTAAACGATACGTAAGTATAAAACAAGAATAACTAATCCCATCAAAAACATAAATGTTAAATTAGAGCCAAGTTCTCGCATGCAACGTTGTCGACTTCGCCGACAAAAGAATTGAGATCTATATGGGCGCCAAGTTCTTTGCCCTAATTTTTTTAGATACAAGGACATGCGACATACTCAATGCATTTATTTTACTTGGGGTGTAATTCAATATCAAGACTGGACTTGGCTAGTTTTTACATATAAATGTATATTACATTTGTCTAATCATTAACCTATTTTCGTAAAGGTATGTACGCAAGTTAGTGTACGTCCTGTTACTTATACTGTTAGCTTGATAATAATACTATGTTACTTTGATAAAATTAAGTCAGTTTGTGAAAACTAGCCAAGTCAAATCTTGATATTGAATTACACCCCAAGTAAAATAAATGCATTGAGTATGTCGCATGTCCTTGTATCTAAAAAAATTAGGGCAAAGAACTTGGCGCCCATATAGATCTCAATTCTTTTGTCGGCGAAGTCGACAACGTTCCATGCGAGAACTTGGCTCTAATTTAACATTTATGTTTTTGATGGGATATCATTACTTTTTGTACAGAAATTTGAATTGACGCCCCACCTGTCTTGACTAGAGTGACGCGGGGTAGAGGGAGGGGCCGGACCGCTCCTCGCCACGCCGCGCTCCCGCGCTTCGCTATCCGTCCCCGCGCCACGGCAATTTATTAACCTTCTCTCTGTGTGTGTGTGTGTGTGTGTGTGTGTGTGTGTGTGTGTGTGTGTGTGTGTGTGTGTGTGTGGTGTGTGTGTGAGAGAGAGAGTGCCATCTTACAAACAAAGAAAGAATTTTCCAAATCGGTTAATAAATGACGGAGTTCTGAGGCAACAAGCATAAATAATAATAATAATAAAACTAAAAAATATCTCTGTTTTTGATTTTTATATGTGTACACACACAATTACCAAGCTGAATGCCAAATTTCATCTTTCTAGGTCACCTGGAAGTGGGTTAGGTTTTTGATTACTAGTGAGTCAGTCAGTCAGTCAGTGATAAAAATGCCGTTTTTTGGACGTCAATATCTCAATAACTATTTCATCTACATTTATGAAATTTGTGGTTCTAGTTGTTCTCAGGGACCTAAATACATAAGCCAAATTTCATTTTTTTCTGTTATTGAGGGGTCAAAAGTGGCTCCAAACGGTTCGTGTAATATAACACACGGCTGCTGCTCGCCAGTTCCTGCGGTGAACTTGGCTGGACACGCTGCCGCGTGTCTAGATAAATAATAATAAATATTATAAGGGACAATCTTACACAAATCGAACTAGTCCCAAACTAAGCAATGCTTGTACTATGGGTACTAGACGACGATATAATACCAATAGAAAGTTTGTAGCGTGCCTGCCTACTGAGCCGACGGTATCCTGAGTTCGAATCCCGGCCAGGGCAAATATTTGTGTGATGAAGTCGAATATTCGTTCCTGGGTCATAAATGTTATCTATATTTATGTATTTAAGAGGGCGCCGAGCGTTAGCGACTGAACCATAGAGCGCGGGGAATGCGTGTTTTAGATCGGCGCGCGGCCTCCATAGTAAAAATGTATGAAGAATTAGAAACACTTTTTCATAAATCTGGACCAAACAATAATTGAAATATTTGATGCGGACAGATTGTCATGTAAACATTCATCTTTTTTTTTTGAACTTTAAATCAGCATAGATTTCCTTTGTTAAAGTATAAAAAAAACACTTAACGCCTGCTTTCGATTTAACGATTTTCGTCCAACTTTAGGTACTTAGTTCTCTAGGGTAAAATATTAATAATCTTATGATTTGTCCACGGAGAAGTTGTTAACACATTCTTCGAAGTGCTAAATATATATAGTTTAGAAATGAACTCAAACAACTAGTGTTGACGTTATCTAAACTTAACGGCAACTGCCTATTTTTTCACATTTCGCTCGGCGCTGTCTTAAGTATATATTATGGGGATATATTTAAATGCACATCTATATAATTTTTCAGTGCACTAGGTAACTCAACTAATTAACTGAATGCATACCAGAAAAACTTATGCTGTGCAAAAAAAAACAATTGATTGACTGAACAAGTCCTACAAAAAAAAACTTAAACATCATACAAAACCAGATGACCTTTTTAACCGAATTCACACCAAAAATATGGATTGTACATCAGATATATTTGAAAGTTTCACCAAAAATACTGACTTGCGCACTATTTATCCTCGCACTGCACACTAAGATCCGACTCGGCCGGGTTAGGTTAGGTTAGTTTTTTTTTTATATCCAGTAAAACAGTTTTGCAAATACCTTTAAATAGTACCTATATTGAATTTGCATTATTTAGTGCGCATAATTAGTGTGCAAGTCAGTATTTTTGGTAAAACTTTCAAATATTTTGATCGAAAAAAGGGAATATACAGATATCGATTTAAATACATGCCTATATTATGTACGAGTATATCGTCGTCTATAGTATCCATAGAACAGCTTAGTTTGTGCTAGCTCGACTTGTGTAAGATAGTCCCTTAGTATTTATTTATTTATTTACTAATTTATTTAGTTATAATATGTGTGTGTAAGTATAAAACTATAAACTATTAGTACTTTGAAATGTAACGAATGTCTATAAATATTTGTTCCATTGTAAGAAAATGCTTCAGAAGAACCAAAATAACCGAAATATAGCTCACAGGATTCCACTGTTGAAGGAGCAATGGGCAGGCCATGTATCTCGGAGAACGGATGGCCGTTGGGGTAGCAAAGTCCCAAAGTAGCCACCAGGCTACGAAGCTGCCCCCGACTACGTGGACGGATGACCTCGTGACGGTAGCGGGGAGACGATAGATGCAGTTTGCACGATGCAATTTGTGGCGAGCTAGGGGAGCTGATAGAATAAAATACTACAGAAGGTTATTTCTTTTGATTGCCGCCTGAGTAATGTTTTTTGTTATTCAATTGGTTGTTTATGTTAAATGCGATAGTATTTTTTGTTGACCGTAGCAACGGCGCGTCCCACTCGTACGCACCGTTAGGTATGAGTGGCTACGACTGTGCGCCAACCTCGATTGAAGTGCTCTCACAAAATGCCTAATAAGACGATACCTACCCTCATAGCCTACAGGCTGCATAAGAGCTTATTTAGCCCTTATACGGCTTATATCAGCTGTGTAAAGGCTATATAAACTGTTATAGGTGCTATTTGGGTAGCAGAACGCGACCCGAAGTGAACCAGTCTTGCAAAGAGCTTGTCTGTGCGTCAACTCAGTGACAAAAAATACGGTAAAACAACGCCGCAACCTTTTAGTTAAAAGCATTACACAACAACTAAATCTCCAGGTGGACGGAAAACCGTGTTTTTTCCTCCTACGTACCTATTACCGTGTACTCAGGTACTTAATGTAACATACACATACATACGTTGTTGACATAAGAAAACCCATTACCGAAGCGGCGCATCAGATTTACGACTGTTTGCCGACAGAGCACGACTCTTCTAACTTGTGTTTTTCCCGTATGCGAATCCGGGTTTTTAATTAAAGTTAGCTCTGCTTTATGCACACAGGGGAGCCGCGGACTCACCTGATTACGACTTTTAATGCGTATCTGCCGCTTTGTCTCGTATTTACGGACGCAATTTCATTGGTGACTTTTTTGGGCGCATTTGGTTAGGTAGTTTCAATTGTTAGGACCACGTTACATTTTTCTAATAGGAAACGTAACACGAAAGAACTGTTCTGACATATCACAATCTGTGATGGTCACAGCGTGATCAAAGCTCAACGCTGCCGGGTCCTTGAAACTTTTTTTTGCCCTTCATAAAACCTATTATTAATCTTATAAAAAAATCGTGAGACATCTCTTAATTATATTAAACTGTTTGCTCTGCTGACTGCGGGGCCTAATCTATAACTAGTTGTCTCTCATCCAGCTTATGAGTTCCATCAGAGTTCAAAAGATTTGTAATAATAAGGAAAATTAAGTTTTACAAAGGTATTTTGTTTTTTTTCCGATCATCATCATCAGCCTGTATCCGCATCTGGACATAGGCCTCTCCCATGGCACGCCACTGAGCTCAATTCTCAGCTCTCTTCCTCCAGTTACCACCCGCTGTCCTACGAATGTCGTCGCTCCACCTGTCAATTAACAGACGTGAAAACAGCTCAATTAGTATATTTTAGTTATTTCCATAGTACGAGTATTATGTCGTATTGTATATTACTTTGGGGAAGTGCTTCTGATATTAATACTAGAAATAAGCATAAGCTGCCAATAGGCTCCATAAAACAAAAAAAAGGCAAAAAAACCTTTAAAAAAAAAGCTTTTATTTAAATGCTATAAAAAAGAAAAAAATAAAAAAAAAATCCTTAAAAATTTTAACTATCAACTAATAACCTTATTATACACAAATTTATATGATCATAACAGCTTGTATGTATGCATGTATGTAAACACTTCATTGTACACAACAACTGGTTATAAATACATTGAAACCAAATGAAACATGTGCAAAGGCGAACTTATCCCTATTAGGGATCTCTTCCAGTTAATCTTTGAGCAATTGAATGAGCTGGTTCGTTTGCGTATTCGGAAACAACTTTGAGGGAGACTCCATTTACGGCGATCAGTCCCAGATCATCATTGAACATAACTGATTTTATTCAAATTCATCCGGAGCATGTGTTTCAGGTCCTGCAGCGTCTCGGCCATGATGACGATGTCATCTGCGAATCGTAGATGAGATATGTGTTGATCATTTATTTTAATGCCACGATTTTTTCAGTCCAGCAGCGTCTTGAACATATTCGAAAACGATCACCGCTTTTTTATGGGACAAGAATGTTCTGAAGAAAATTTCCCAAACAGAAAATGCTTTTAGAGTTTTGAGGTTGACAAAGTTGTGTGAACTCGAAGAGGGAAAATGATAGGTCATTTGATACGACACGACGATCTAATACAAAAGATAATGGAGGGGAAAAATGGAGGAAGGAGAGGAAGTGGAAGGCCGAGGATTAGCTATTTGGACCAGATCAAGAAAAAGGCAGACGTCGGGTCATATCGGGAAGTCAAAGAACTGGCGTTAAGTAGAACGGACTGGAGAGAACTGCACCGACAAGAGTGAAACTCTTAAATAATAATAATAATAAAAGTTGTGTGAGTGGGTCAGATTGAGGTATGTTTTGCCACGCGGTTGAATGCATCAAGTGATCCCGCGACGCTCCAAACTAAAGGCGGTGCCAGCATTCCTTGGTGGTTTTAGACGGTAGTCTCGGTTAGTCCGTCATACCCGCTCTTGCCCCACGATTAGGCGAAATGCATAAACGCAGTTCCCCAACGTAAAAGAAAAAGGTATAACGCTTTGCACCAAATAGTCGTATATTTGTTAGGTGTTTCATAAACATCGAAATAGCTTCGACTTACCCAGTCGCTGTCGGCTAGATATATTGAACAGTGAACACGCGTCGGTAGCTTCGTGGCATTTTGGTAGCTATTGGCAGCTTCTAACAGAATACGGAAATGAAAATGTTTTCTAGAAGGATCAGGTTATAAAGCGACAACATAATTGTTATAACGTATTTATTTTTGACCAACCTTAATGTCTGTAATAAGGAGTATACAAGAACACAATATTTTACCAATTAAAAAGGTTAATCTTGAGAATTATATGACCCTACAATATATAACCGGTCGGATTACGGCAGAACAAATTTAAAAAATGGGAGTCAAAGTGTAACATGTAATAAGCGTTAAAATGTTATGAATAGTTATGTTAGTAATTAAGAAAAACGGGGTAGCGAAGTTTATTGAAGTAGTCATGAGCATCTATTGCGAGGAACCTCTGCCGGTTGTTTTAATGTATCTCATGTTGTTTTTTGTTTTTTCCTTGATGTTTGAGGTGTGCAATGAAGAGTATTATGTATTTGTATATTTTTTATCAGTTTAGTGTTTGTAAACTGGAATTATTGATGATTAATCAAACGTCATGCAATATGTTAAGTTATGTTATTACATCTCCACAAAAGTAACGAACAAAGTTCATACAGGCCATTTCTCAAATACATAATTAAAACATATACTTAAAGGGCATTTCATAAAAACTCAGCCATGTTTCCCAAGCCGACGACAGATGCGTTCGCTCACTCCACTCTCCCATTCAGGGGCGCCAACTTAGGGGCTGTACGCGTTTTTTTATATAAATAAATATCAGACAACCTCCCACAAATCAACCTATTTAGTCCCAAATTTAGCTCAAGAAGGTTGTATCATGGGTACTAGACGACGATATACATACTTATATAGATAAATAAAAACTTAAATACATAGAACATCCAGGACCCAGGCACAAATATTCGTGTTCATCACACAAATATGCCCTTGCCGGGATTCGAACCCAGGACCGCCGGCTCAGTAGGCAGCTGCTTTACTACTGCACCAACCCTGTCGTCAAAATTAAGGGGTGAAATAAGGAGAATAGGTTTTTTTTGAGGTATATTTAGAGATTTTTCCATAACAGGTTTCGTAGATGGGTCAATCAACTTTTCGCTGTTGCTTGTTGTCATGGTGATGTCCCCTGGGTTACTCTTTAAAACAACGTTTTTCTGCGGAATTATTCAACAAAAATGTTGTTATTGCAGCAGTTATTAGCCCATTCTTATTTAGAATATCTCTTGAAAATATACCAATATTATAAATTAAAAGTGTTGACACTTTTCTAAGAAGTTTAATTAACATTGTCTCCTGGGTGACGGGACTGAATAAAAACAAGAAAAAGTTGATCCACCCAGATATAGAAAGAAATGTTTAACATATAGAAAGACGTGTTTACAATATGAACGAACTGTGTTTTTTTATTCTGGAATTTAAACATTTTCGATACCGCATTTGATTGTATCCCACTCTCTGTTGCTCGAACTCGTAAGTGCAATTGAGAAGGAAATAGACGACCGAACGTTCCGATTTACGATATTCTGATTTGTAACGTCAACCGCTTTAAAAATCACAATCACCTTAATCAGGATATGTAGAAATTAAGACAATCTATTTTTTTTTGACTTGATAACGTCTTATAAACCGATGAAGGCCGGCTGCACACAGGAAAAAGCATGACTCATTGTCACGTTCTGCCTGAGCCGAGCGTGCAAGCGAGAGCGCGGAACAAGCGATAGAGAAGCACGATCAACCTAAGCGTTCGGCTTGTGACGCATCTATCTCTCTTCACGTATCTCACGTCACGTAAAATTGACTTCACAGACAACCAATTTTTGTTTAAATTTAGGTAATTTTCCAAAAAAGTGGTACCTATTGGTTTAGGGAGTTTCAACTCAAGCTCTTACGGTAAAAAATGTGTGGAGTTGGCAGCCCTGGTCCCATTTTCGAAAGGATATTTTCGCAACGTCTAAATATTTAACGACACCCGAGACTTCTGTTTTTTTTTCAAGAGTAATGCCATTAGTATGGCACAATCTGTTCTTTATCGCATTTAAACTAATTAAGACAGTGAAATAGCAACGAATATTCAGCTCGAATATTTTTTTGTTTGTTAGCTAAGTTAGTCGAGACAAACGCGCTACATGGGATAAATGCGCTTACCATAATGACATTTTATCCAATGTTTGCACAATAGAGTCGAGAAGTAAGGTACAGATGTAGTAAATAGTATTTTTCCATTGTATTTTGTCGAATAAGCTCGTTTTAATATTTCCATCTCAACTTTTTCACCAAAATTGATAGAGAAAACATGCTGAAACGAACTTTTCCGTCAAAAAACGATGGAAAACCATTATGCAATCTGTACGAGATTTTTATGGCATACAATACTTTTCATACGAGCATTACGCAGAACAACATTTTAATCGTCATTAAAACCACTATGAATTTTTATTTTTGATGTAACCTTTTTCGTTCAACTCAAACTAACCTATTAAAAAAAATATCGGGATGGTTATGGCGGGTGCCTCGTGATTGGTTAATTTTTTTTGACAAGTAATGTCAAATCATGGACTAGTAGCGTGTTTTTTTAACAAAAATGCTGATGTTTTGTCTTACAATTTCAGTACAGGCTGTGGTACAGGTAAAGTGCGTTGTTGTACCTTTGAAATAATAATTGACAGATTACAGTACGCGAGTATAAAAAATACTGAAAAGTACACGCTGACGCCATCTTACAACTACGCAACTAATATTGTTGTATAAGACAGTGCCCAGGTACCACACAGGCTGCATTCATCACTTTATACAGCTTAAATTAGAGTTATAATGGCTGTATTAATCTCTTATATAGCCTGATTTCTACCTGGCTGGTAGTAATAGTAACTTTAACATCTGTACTTTTCGTTATGTTTATAGTAGGCGCGCTTACCCCATATGAGCGTTTGTCCAGACTGACCTTGAATGTACTATCTCTATTGCACCTATTTTATTATCTAATTTGATATCGATCATTCTCATTTACAGCATTCTTTATAAATGGCCTAATAAAGTAAATACTTTGATGGTTGCGTGTTACAAATAAATAAAATATAGCACTTTGGACGTTTATTTTCGTTAGCAGCTTTGTTTACTTCTATTATGATTGTAAGAAAACACGCTATGTGAGATCTCGTAACAACTTCGATTAATTAATCTTAGTATAACAATGTAGACCTATTAATCAGCAATCTAATAAATCTTTTATCGCTTATCTTGGGCTTATCTCTGTAATTATTATAGGCAAGCTATTTCTAATATAATCTACCCATTTGGTTAAGAATATCATGGCAAATGATAGCTAATTAACTTTAACACCACACTCGCTCGGAAAACTTCCGTCTATAGCGCGAAATCTGCGTGCAAGTCTATTTTATCCGTTAGTCTACAAAGGCCATTTGAATTTTGAGCACGATTTAGTACCGTGAAACATGCCAACTTTGCCCGCTTTTTTCGTAAAAACCCGAATTTCTCTAATTTTTTCTATGACGGGATAAAGTTTTTTTTGTCTAACGCATCCATCGTATTCATATGCATGCGTTTATTAGGAGAAACAATTTTTAAATCTACATTTAACCATTTTTTTTATCAATTTTCACCTCGGGTAAAGTTATCTTAACTTTTGCAAACATTGCCCAAATCGATTATTTTCGTAACTATAGCCCCTACAACGTTAAGATAAAGATCAGTATAAAATCTGGGGTAATAATGGCGTTCTACTTAATATCTTGGTCTTAACTGTACAAACACGTGTGCAATATGGGTGGGCAATGTTACATAGGTATTTTGTTTTTCTCCATACATGCCGAATCAAGCAGTTTGAAATTGTCAGGGTTGTCACTTTTGGTTGAGTAAACCATTTTTACCAATACCATTATCAAAATGAAAAATATATGCTTAATATTCGATACTAATAGTTTGGCGGTTATTTTTTTACTTCACGTTAGAATAATAATAAAAATTGTCATAATTGAATATTCTATGTTTTTTTTGTTTTATGGACATGACATGATATGACATGCAGCTAATGCTAAAAGTACAACGGCTTAATTGAAATATAATTTACCTTACCTTAAATACATAACCCTCCTTTATTTACGCAGTCAGGTAAACTTACGACAAGGTGACAACCCTAACCCTTTTTTTAGTCTGGGCGATGTTGGCATTCATAGGTTAGCAAGTTACTAGATAACATTGCCCACCATCATAACTCCGGTTTTAATAAGTATTTTTAGTTCAAACTACAATAAAAATGATCTACAGTTTTTATTTTATAACAAGCAATAAGATACATTCACCTGAGGCTTCCCCATTCTGTAAAAAATACACCAGAACTTCACCTAGAATTGGCCCGCCAAATCACGCACCTTATTCGACTAGTCCCAACACGTTACGGAATGAAGTTGCGCGCAAATGTGACTCCCAGTGATACTTCAGATATAATCTATTTTCCACTAAAAATAGTAGTGTTGCCATAATCATCTTGAAATTGTCTACAGTAACGTTTCTTTTTTTAAGTAGCGTTTTGGGCAAAGTTCCCTGTGGAGGCAAAGTTGGCGTATTTCACGTACTATATTAGGTATGATTATTATCATCTAAATACTTATGAACCGAATAATACATTTTGTCTTTTCAATACTTTCTACAATTCATTTCTGTAACTTTATTGCATATTTTTGGGGCCATTCCGATTACACTTTTCGACAGAAGTGCCGTTATTGCGTCATGTCGTACAAGGTAAATTTGAATTCGGTAAATTTTATTCCTTTGGTACCGTTTAGTAACTAAAAGTTCGTAACCAGCTTCGAAACGGGAAAAAATCCCATTCGATAACTGGCTTCGAAATGGGAATTTTCCATTACAGATTCGTAACCGTCCCGGGGCCATTTTTTCTAAAGTTGTACACCCCACTTTTTTTTTTAAATTTCGATATTTTGGGTACTCAGAATCACGAGTTCTTTCGATCTAATTAGAAAAAAGTGTCCCAATGTTTTTTCGTTCCATTCCGTTACCATTTCCATATAACCTACTACAGCGGAACTACTACCTACAAACGGAATGGAAAAACAAAAAAACAAAATTTTGGGACAGTTTTTTTCTCCTAATTAGATCGAAAGAGCTCGTGATTCTTAGTAGAAAATACCCAAAATATCGAAAATTTAAAAAAGTTAGGTTTACAACTTTAGAAAAAATGGACCAGTTCGTAACCAGCTTCGAAACAGGATAAAAGATCCCGTGTTGTACCTGTTGGGTTACAAAATGAGTCTTTCCCATTACCGATTCGTAACCGCAGTTGGTCACCACCTTCGAAAACGCTCTCTCTGTAGTTTATGATATTTTCGAATGAAGACCCATCCGTCTGCTTCGATAGCCGAGAACGTATCTATCTGAAGCGATGGCATTCGAGAGTGCTCCTAACCTCCACGAGAGCGTATCGGATGCCGACGAAGCTCAGTGAGCACTCCGAACCGCTTTTGGTGATTAAAGGAATGAGATTGATTTGGTAAACCAATGCTAACAGATGTTAGATGGTATGTCTTACCCTGATAATGTTAACTGGAAACAAAATGTGAGGCTATTGAAGTTTCTAGCTAAAATAATATGAATTATTTTTTATCTAAATACCTTTATTTATTCTAGCAATTTCGTCCGCGTAAACCGTTTTTCTTTACCGTAGTTGAGTAAAAACATTATGTAATCATCTTTGGATGGTTAAGCAAGTTTTCACTACATACGCGTTTCCCCATGTTATCGGCTATGCGCGTAGCGCTACAAAATTGTTGGTTGCGAAAGTGTTAACTTCTTTTTATAACGAAGCATTTTCCTAAATTTTCTCCATATATATCTTTCTTGGTCTTCATCTCTTTCTTCTCTCTTATATCTTTCCTTCTATTACTTAAAGAAATCTAATTAATATTAACAGTAAAAGCACTACATATAAATAAATACCTATCGGACAACCTCACACAAATCGATCTAGTCCCAAATTAAGCTCAAGAAGGCTTGTGTTATGAGACGATATACTTACTTATATAGATAAATATATACTTAGATATATGGAAACATCAATGACCCAAGCACAAATATTTTCGAGTTCATCATACAAATATTTGCCGGGATTCGAACCCGGGACCGCCGGCTCAGTAGGCAGGTGTCTACAAACTGCGTCAAACGCGTCGTCCACCTATATGTATTGGATAACAATATATTTATTTTTGTATTGAACAATTATCGATCGTATATAGAATCCTTGACGCTACGCTGCCATTACGCGGAAATCTCTCTGTCAGTATGCTGGGTTGCCAGCACCATCAAACAAGTTCTGAAATACGGCTAACGTTACTAATTTTCAGCAAATAATCTCTTTATGCTAGCTAATGCTAGAATAGATGAGCAACTTTTTTTTAATGCAAGAAAATACCATGTCGATTATTTGGTGTACGGTACCTTAAACTGCGCGTACCGCTGCGTAATGTACACTAAGCAAATAAATCAAAGAACACGCGCCAGATTCAAAAAGTTTGTGATTTATCATAAGCCGGATTTCCATTCCCGAGCCGGCTCTCCATTATTCTCAGTCACAGACACGCGTAATACCTGAGGTCTGCCCGATGTAAGCAAAATTCATAAACATCGATAAAATTCAAGGTATTGCAAGACGAGTTACAAAGCGTTCTTAACGTTTTTGTATTCTGATTTTAATTTTTAACCTGAGATACTTTTCGAAAGCGCCTGCAATGAGGAATTTGCGTAAATAAAAGCCATTACTGTCACACTGACAATATATTTACAGCTAGGGCGTACATTGAATCCAGTACGAAGCGAAGGATTCTACAATTCAATCTGAGAGCAGCGAGGGATTGGTGGGATAGTGAATTAAATGTATGGGCAAATATGTCTTTACCAATAAGCACCTTAAAAAGGCATTTATGCCTTATAAGGCAACGCTTACCACTAAGAAAAGAATACGCGCCATATTCAATAGTTGGTGATTTATCATAAGCCGAATTTTTATTCCCGAGCCAACGCTCCATTATTCTCAGTCACAGACACGCGTAATACCTCAGGTTTGCCCGGTGTAAGCAAAATTGATAAACATCGATACAATTCGAGGTATTGAATGACAAAGCATTCTTAATGTTTCTATTTTCCTGAGATTTACTTTTAACTAAGATAATGATTTCTAAGGAGTTTGTCTAAAATCATTTCTATTCCCATTGTATTTGGTTGAGTCTAAATTATCATGTAAAGAATATAAATAATATAACAATACACAATAAAAATAACGATGCAAAGAATAGACAGAACGTAGCTGTACCGTTTACTGTCATTGTCACCTTATCGGGGGGCACGGCAGTGCCCCCGCCAAGTCGAGCGCGAAGCAAACACTGCCGTACCATCCTTTACTGGAACCACAGAATAGATAATAGTACAAGTACAGAAGGCACACTACTTTGATCTTTACAAAAGCCGCTTTTTTTAGCCGAAAAAATATGATTTATGGCCCTTAAAATATGATTCTAAAGTCGTCGTCCCCAGCGCAAGCCAAACGGAACGTTAAAGCTGCGTACCAGCGGTGAAAATGAATTGGCTCGATTGCCGCATATTTCCCATTTATTTCTTGCATTCAATATAGAGAGCAATATATTTATATTCTTCATGCTTTATATTTATAATTTCATTATTTAACTATAAAATTAACAATCTCAGAATTTGGACGAATTGAATACACCACCAGGCCCAAAACATTTTAGCTTTACTTTTAAACATTTTAGTAAGTATAATATAATAAAATAATGTAACGAATGCGTTACCTTAACATGCAATTAAATTCTTGAGCTTCATTTTGTTTTTGCTTAGTTGTCCGATATTTATTTATTTATTCATATATATATTCATTACTACATACCTAGTATAAAACAAAGTCGTTTCCTGCCTGTCTGTCTGTCTGCCCCTATGTATGCTTAGATCTTTAAAAATACGCATGGACGCACCGTGCGAAGCCGGGGCGGGTCGCTAGTAACAAATAAAACATGTACAAAGGCGAAATTATCCCTATTAAGGATCCCTTCCAATACATTTCTTTTAACTCATTATTTATATATTTTATATACTTACCTATCAAACTATCACTCAATCGTTTATTCATTACTAGTAATTTTACAAACGTGATATTAATATTATTATAAAAACCTTTATGATTGTTGATTTAGTAGAATTTACATTGACAAATAGCAGCAAATAATCAATTCAAAATTACATAAGTACTTAACAATTAAAATTATTCTGAGTATTACCAGTGTTAAATATAGAAGTAGATACACCTGCAATATGTTTTTAAGGTTCCGTACCCAAAGGGTTAAAAACGGGACCCTATTACTGAGACTTCGCTGTCCGTCCGTCCGTCCGTCCGTCCGTCCGTCTGTTACCAAGAACGGTGATAGCTAGACAGTTGAAATTTTCACAGATGATGTATTTCTATTGCCGCTATAACAACAAATACTAAAAATAAAATAAAATAAATATTTAAGGGGGGCTCCCATACAACAAACTTCTTTTATGGTACGGAACCCTTCATGCGCGAGTCGGACTCGCACTTGCCCAATTTTTATTTATTATTATTCAGTAACTAATTAATTATTATATATTATGTTCATTTTCTTACCTTTCGGCATCCTTCGGACATGTTGGGAGAGCGAAAAACGCGTGATTCCAATTTCGATCATTGTTCCTACAACCCGCTGCGATACAATATCTTTTCGCTATCTTTTTACTCATTTAAACACTATTATAATATAACACTGGTATCAACAGATGAATGCGGAACGTTCACTTGCGACGTAAATCGTGAGCGAGACGCGCACGAAAATCGTATAGGTACGTGCGTTCCGAGACAGAGCGTGTCAGCCACTGAATAGTCCGCATGCATGCGGCGACCGGCATGTACTTGTAGTTGGAAATGTTAATCGCGGAGTGCGCCCCGCCTGCTGGAACCATTTCGCCGCATTTTCAGGCCCCTATTTGAGCACCTCTGGATAAGACCAGAACGCAGAAATTTTTGTCATCCAGTAAGCTATAATTACATACTTAAAATCCAAAATTTCAAGTCTGCAGGTCATTTATTTCCGAAGTTAAGCGAAAGCAAAGTTTCGCATTTACGATACTCACTCACTCATGATCATCAGTAAAGAAGTAGTACTTCCCATAAATTCAGAGAGCTGAAATTTGGTACAAAGTTAGGGTTTAATGGCCACATAAAGCGAAAACTATAAAATTTGGCCAAGTGCGAGTCCGACTCGCGCATGAAGGGTTCCGTACCATAAAACAAGTTTGTTGTATGGGAGTCCTTAAATGTTTATTTTATTTTATTTTTAGTATTTGTTGTTATAGCGGCAATAGAAATAGATCATCTGTAAAAATTTCAACTGCCTAGCTATCACCGTTCTTGAAATACAGCCTGGTGACAGACGGACGGACGGACGGACGGACGGACAGCGAAGTCTCAGTAATAGGGTCTCATTTTTACCCTTTGGGTACGGAACCCTAAAAACTAGGATAATCGAAGATCTGGAGTACTCTGATTAGAAAACACAAGAGCCCAACCAAACTATTAGAGATCGACATACTGCCTTTACAAAAAATATTCAACTTGTTGTGTTCGGTTGCCCGCCGTTGCGACTGATCGTCTCTCCTGATGATGGATCGCGTACCGATTCGAAACATGTCGAGCGTTATTAGATTTCTACGACGTGAGTAAACCCGTTTAAGTATTTTAATATTCAACTTGGTGGGCCGCTTCATTTGATGTCAAAAATCCAAGGTCTGAAGTATTTTGACGACGCGTTTGGCTCGGTTTGTAAACACCTGCCTATCGCTGCCTCCGCAGCTTCGGCTTTTTAGTCACCTTCGGCGACCAGCCTCAGCCGCTGCGACTCGCTTGATGCCCGCACTTTCTTACGCTAGGGCCACAGTATAATAAAGAGTACTAACGTACTAGGGCGGAGGGGCTGCACATCCCACAGCGCCGGAGCAGATCGGTTCCACAGAAGAGTTCACTTATAAATAGTAAGTATAGTAGTAGGCAAGTAGGTTACGTAATTTAGGTTAATATTCTTTGTATAAAATAAACATTAGAATCTGTAAGACTACAGAAATACGAGATAACTCTCGAGAGTTTAAATAATATTCCGGATTAAAACCTTCAGGCAGGATCATATTCTTCAGGATTATAATCTTCGGGATTACATTCTTCGGGATAACAGTCTTCGGGATTATAATATTCGGTAGTTCATCCTTTCGATCAAACGTTCTTTCGGGATTTTAAACTTTCGGTCAAATAAACATTCGACATTTTAATTTTCGGCCTTCCGCCCATAGGTCTTATGATGTTCGGTATTTTGAACTTCGGCATTGTAATACGTACCCGCTGGGCGAATGCCTCCCCTTCTGCTTTTAATACGCATATAAATAAAATTAAAGGAAAACTCTGGACAAGACTAGACTGGCTTTTATACTTATACTTACAAGTTTACAAGAAGAAATAGTCAAACGATTAACTTTATTCTATTCGAACATTACACAAATTAAATAAACAAATTACACCAAAATATTAATTTCGCTCAAAATTTGGTCAAAATATAATGCATTGGACTAAGAGTGGCGGTGATACCCGCACACATCGCTAGATGGCGCTGACTGTATTTTTAAAACGCGCCGTCGTTTGTTTTTCCGATAATCTTATATGGCGAAGTGGCAACCGGCCGCGTTACAGTCGTTTACGATATTCTTCTACTGCGCTTGGAAACGTTTGCTAGGGATTAGGAGGGATTATTTGCATTTCGTTGATTTCGCTTATTATTTCGTGAGGTTTGCTAAAGTGAATTAGCAGGTTGTTATAAAACAATATGCCCACGTTTCTACAAAAAGAAGTGAAATCCCACCAAAAACATTCTGTAAAAAACTAGCCAAGTCTCGATGGAGCTGCTTGTTTATCTCCAAAAAGTAATGAAATCTAGACAAAGTCATACCAAGTCTAAGGTTCCTTACAGCGATTTCTTTATTATTATAGTTAATGTTGTGTGACTTGGCCGTTGAAGGGTACACAAGGGTTCAAAACCAGGTGCTCCATGACACCATTGCACCAATCTGTGGCCAGAACCGCTATAAGTCAATTATGTTTACACGTAATGTTATATCTGTTGTAACTACCTATGTTTGTTAAGCGAGATAATAGCCCATACTGGTGTACCCTTCAACGGCCTAGTCACACAGCATTAACTATAATAATAAAGAAATCGCAGTAAGGAACCTTAGACTTGGTATGACTTTGTCTAGATTTCATTACTTTTTAGAGATAAACAAGCAGCTCCATCGAGACTTGGCTAGTTTTTTACAGAATGTTTTTGGTGGGATCTATGTTTGACGAAATAAACGTATTCTAGATTCTATTCGAGTGGGCTCTTTAGTTAAATGGCGTCCAAAACAAACATTCACATAATTAATAAAAACAATATAAATCAAACATGTTATGAAAACACAAATTACATTCGCAAAAAGTGACATTGAATTCAAGTAATAAAATAAGATAGGTAGAAAATCTCACTTCCTGGCCAAGGCAAGACCTCATCATCATCATCATCATTTCAGCCACAGGACGTCCACTGCTGAACATAGGCCTCACCCAGTGACTTCCAGATCGGCCGGTTGGAAGCGACCTGCATCCAGCGGCTTCCTGCAACCTTTACCAGGTCGTCTGTCCACCTTGTGGGTGGACGACCTACGCTGCGCTTGCCGGTGCGTGGCCTCCATTCGAGAACCTTACTGCCCCATCGGCCGTCAGTTCTACGTGCTATGTGCCCCGCCCACTGCCACTTCAGCTTGCTAAACCGTTGGGCTATATCAGTGACTTTTGTTCGTTCACGGATCTCCTAATTTCTGATTTGATCTCGCAAAGAAACACCGAGCATAGCCCTCTCCATAGCGCGCTGTGCAACTTAGAGCTTCCTTATAAGGCCCACAGTAAGAGGCCACGTTTCTGTTCCGTATGTCATCACAACAACTAGGCAAACCTAAAAGACCTAAAACTAGGCAAACCACTGGTGGTAACTTTTGTAAAACCCCAGATTGTATATCTATGGCCCTCACCTTCAGTTTGTGCCATTAACACCATCTGGGGCATTCACGAATTATAATAAAATAATTAATTGCATCAGGCGTTACTTTCCGGAAAACCATATAAATTAAAATAATAATGTTCCTTTGCTAATACGCGATATAATAACGTGCTAGTTAATTAGTGCCCGTTATACTTATATGCGTATTTTTTTCATGCATACGTGCATTTAACTATTATATTTATTTGCGTATTTATTTTTCTTATCGTGTTAGGAGGGCGCAAAGTGACTATAGGTACGTTGAAGTGTTTGAAGTAACTGTAGCGATCATTGGAATATCCCTTACCTCAAACTACCTACTCAAAAGCGGAACATATTGTCGACTGATAGTTTTGAGCTGAGGTATTCAGATATTTATTACAAAATAATAACCAAACTATTCATACGCGTCCTTTTTGTTGATGAGAATAAAGAAAAGTGTTCCCTCCAAGGCCTTCGTTACTTGATGGTTTTGTGAGTATACATCCGGAACAAAGATTTCCCAAAGGTAACGCATATTTTATATACCTTGTAATTTAAGTGGCTGCTCTTTTATGACTGCTATACGTACAGGGACAGGCTCCTACTCCATTAGTGACAAGCCGCGTGGTTTTGTTACTTGAAAGGTGGAAATGTAAGTATGTTTATCATCGTCCAGATGATAAACATACTTACAGAAGTGACAAGAAGTGATCAGAATAATACTTGATATTTCTAATTGAATCAACCGATGGCACAAATTTATGCATCACTAAAATGATGAAATGTGGTGAAACCGCATTAGGCTGTGAATTAGTTGGTAATATTTTGATAATCTGTATTGTATCGTCACTTAATCCGATAATGCATATTTTGCAAACTTTCACAATATTCGGTATTGTGTCACTCTCTTTGTTGTTGAAGTTTGTGGTTATTTTTAGGAAACCTTGTACATATATGTTACTTTCTTGATTTTCTTTATTGAATAATTAATGTATGAATGTATAACAAAAAAATATAATACTATTACGGTACATAGGGTTAACTGGTTACGGTACATAGGGTTATGATTTTTGTTCTTTTCTGCGAATGAAGTAGCAGGCATCTTCTAGCACTACAATTATATTTAGCACAATTGCATGGCTTATTTTGAATGAATTCATTCATAAATAGTCCATGCAATTCTGCAGCATGCATACTTAATGCGCCGTCTACCAAATTTTCCAGCAAGAGAAAAATTAAAGAAAAACTAAACAATAACCGTTGAAAATAAATTAAAATTCATGCTTGCCTACAAAATAAAACAATGGTGTAATTATCTTAACCCATCAAATTTCTAAAGGAGGTTATCATTTTTATTGCGCATAATTATTTAGGTTAATTTGATCTGCAGATAAAACTTTCGTGTTTTATGACTGAAAGTGCACCATTTCTCAGAGTTCCGTGCCAAGTTTTAAAAGAATTCTTTATCAAGTAATTATGAAAGGTGGGGCAGTTAAAACAAACTTAACAGACGTCATGAATAATATCAACAGCTGTTTATTGCAGAAATTTATGGAACGAGTTTGCTGAGTTCGGCCGAAACTCTTTGCTAATAAACAAAGGATTATGGCATGCCTACTCAAGTAATTAATTCTTGTTTTAATTTCCGATTAAGGCTCGATTGAGTTTATTTTGGTCTTTGTTTTAAAATCAAAATATATTCAAGTAATAATGCTGGCATTAATTCAAGACGCCCTTTAATAAAAGGCCAATTGAGGGTTCCACATTTAGTTACATACAATTTATAGTCATAATTTTGTTGTTATGAAACAAACCAAACCTAAGCTCAGCTTAACTACCTCAAATATTTAGGGTTTTACTGTTAAATCTATATTAAAATTGATAATTTTAGAATGATGGATAACGATTGTATGTCAAAGGTCGATTGGCGACAAGCTGCGCTAGATAGACAGTAGGATGGCGTAGCTTGGTGTCGGAGGCCAATATCCACTTCTCGGGTCGCTGAGTCCGCGTAAATAGTAAGTAAGTATTTTATATCAAAAAATCTGTTATGCCAATAAATTTTATACCAGCGATAGGATCCCGGCTACAAATGGTCGAGTCATTTGCATCATATGACTTAAACATAATTCGTATCTTGATAATAAATACCTTAGAACCGTAACAGAACTTCTCCTGCTGTCCTTCTTAAAGTGCCAAAGTTAGGCCAGTTGACTCATGTCAAATTGTAATAAACTAATGTTTATTCCCTATAGTATTTAGCAAAGGAAACCTAAATATATATTTTTCAATTCATAAAAGTGAAAGATGGCTGAAAAAATTGAATTTGAAAATGGTTTTTAATCTGTATTTTGAAATGCTTAAAACGCTGTCTGCCATTTTCGCTTATGATAGTGACGTCATCGGTCATGTAAACAAAACTGAAAGTCTACTTTGATGACTTCGAATAGTGCCATCCCTCTCGATCTCCTGTCAAAGTATATTGGAGTGAGCGGAATGGCACTATACGACGGTCGAATTTCGAATATTTTCAGGTAATTCTACGTCACGCCACAGATTAGCAAAAGGGAAAAATGGCGGACGGAGTTTTTGACTGTTCATGAAATTTCTAATTTTCAATTGATAAAATTGTAACTTTCCAGCTTTCACAAAAATAAAAGTCATTCTTTTAGAGCTAGTAAGATAATTATTACCTAACCATTTCAAATATATTTCAAAACTGGGTCTACTAGCCTATTGTTTCAGTACTTTTGATTGCCAAACCAAACAATGTGGTGATCGTGATATACTCTGATCTAGCGAACAATTATTAAAATTATAAACTACTTTATAAAAAAACTCTAAACACAATATACTGTGACGTTTCTAATAAACTTTGAACGTTGGCGGTGACTTGATTGGGCTTGGAAATTCATGACGGAGGCCTATGTCCTTCGAACGATATCCACCTTAAATAAAGAACACATAAATCCTTGAAATGGAACTTTATGTGTCTGAATTTAAGTGATCTCCCGAAAATGAAACTGTCATATCGCTTCAAACGTCTTAATTTACGGCCCATCAAACATACATTAAACGACATTAACTACGAATATAAGCCGGAGGTGTAAATTTAATCTTGTGCAAATTAATGAGTAGCCGACCTTACACAAAAGGAGTTATTCACAGTCGGTAAATTTTCTGACAAAGCACTAGTTTCCAGTCCATGTAACGATATCTAATTATATCTTCAGGCTTCAGGTGATCACAATGTCTGGCCGTGAATAGAGCTTCCGGCGATATGCCGTTCTATTTCCGGTTACGTTAAGTGGCCGGAAATGAATTCAAAACACCCTGCATTTGCATCCGATCTTGCAAGAGCTATGTAAATACCTTTTGTGCGCGCTGAATGAGGAACGCGCAATTTGAGGCTTTAGTACTCGGGTCATTTTATTTTGGGGGTTTTCAGGGGTTAGTTAACTAGTTTTGCTCGGATTTTTGGCTTAGGCTTTTATATGTATTTTAGAGTTCTTTACCTCAAAAGGAAGAAACGGAACCTTGACAAGATCGCTATGTTGGCCGTCCGTCCGTCCGTCTGTCCTTAATGTTTCATATAATGTCAGATTAAACTAACATACACTTGATATACAATCGATTGATATAAAGTTGATTCATATAATGTAATGTTTCATATAATGGTTTTTCCTATATTTTGCTTTTCTCTAATTATCGATTGATATAATAGGCTAAATGACATAATTGACAATATGCATATTTATACTTTCGTATAACATATTTAACACATAAATTTGTTTAACATATATTCTATTTAGAATAAGTAGGTATCGTTTTCATGTAACGAATAAATCTACTTAAGGTGAAATAGGTAATAATTTTATCAAAACTTTCGTGAGACATATTTTATTATTGTATTAAGCGGTTTACACTCACGTGAAATTGTCAGGAACAGCCTGACATGTTTCAAACTCATATGGAGCTCTTCATCAGGGACGGCTGCCCGTACACCGCCGCGGCAACCTCGTCACGTCGTGAGCAACGTCGTCACATGTCAGGCCGTTCCTGACAATTTCACGTGAGTGTAAACCGCTTTTTCTGCTTTAGGAATCGTAAGCCAAGTCGGACCTGCGCGGCTCGCTCGCTTCGCTCGCTCGATAGGGTCTCAGTTCAACCTAAACACTCCTCCTTGCTTCGCTCGTCGTCGTGCCTAACCTAAGCCAAATCGGAGGTGAAATAAGTAATGTTAGGAATCGTAAGCCAAGTCGGACCTGCGCGGCTCGCTCGCTTCGCTCGCTCGTTAGGGTCGCAGTTCAACCTAACACTCCTCCTCGATTTGCTCGTCGTCGTACCTAACCTAAGCCAAGTCGGACCTGCTTTAAGATGATATAGGGAGTGACAGCCTAATATATCTAGTCGGAACCACCTTTTTTGGTTACAGTAAAATCAACTTATATCTTCTGTAGTTCATAAGTAGCATTGACGAATTACATATATCAAGTAAGTCATTATGATAAATACGTTTTATACCAAGTAATAATATAGTAAATGTACATTATACTCAACGTTCTGTATAATTATACCTATAAACCATTATATCAATTGTTATATTAGATCATTTGAAAATTATCTAAAACAATATTATACCAAACGTTACATTATACAAAGGGTATACCTTCACTTGCCCGAATTTCATATGCCCGAATTTCGTCTGCCATAATATTCAATTGTCCGAATCTTGTTTCTTATAATTATGTTTCCCATAATCATTGTTTGCCATATTAATCCTATGCCCGAATCTTTGTTTCCCATAATATTAATTCCAATAATCACATTTTCCATAAAGATTGTAATCCATAATTGTCACATGCTATAATTTCATATGCTATCAAATGGAACATAGGTCGAAAACCGACATCTGTAGGTTAGGTTAGGTTTGTTTTATGACCCCGTATAGCGGAGCGTCAAAATACAAACCCAATCTAATCTAGTTTTAGAAGAACTGCTACCAAATAGTACATGGATCTAAAACCGAAAACTATAGGTTAGGTTAGGTTTGTGTTGTGACCCGTATAGCGGAGTGAGCGAAGCGAGCGGAGCGTCAGAATGTTTGCTTCAAAATACAAATTCTAATCTAATTTACAGTTTCCTAATTTACAATCTAACCAAGTTTTAGAAGAACTGCTACCAAATAGTACATGGATCTAAAACCGAAAACTATAGGTTAGGTTAGGTTTGTTTTGTGACCCGTATAGCGGAGCGTCAGAATGTTTTCTTCAAAATACAAATCCTAATCTAATTTACAGTTTCCTAATTTACAATCTAACCTAGTTTTAGAAGAACTGCTACCAAATAGTACATGGATCTAAAACCGAAAACTATAGGTTAGGTTAGGTTTGTGTTGTGACCCGTATAGCGAAGCGAGCGAAGCGAGCGGAGCGTCAGAATGTTTGCTTCAAAATACAAATCCTAGCCTAATTTACAGTTTTAGAAGAACTACGATAAAAGGACGTACGACATTCGACCAGAACCGAAAACTTTAGGTTAGGTTTGTATTGTGACAATGTAGTACATAGTGTCTATGTACATACGTGGCCACAATATATAGTCAAAATGCTTGCTTGCATGTGTACATCGTAAATAGACGATTATTACATCAAAATGCTAGAAATGACTAGAAAAAAAAAACACAATTTTAGACAATGTCAAATGCATAGCCAGGTTGGATTCGCACAGAAACAATATTTAGTATGGCGTTTAAATAATCTATCAATAGTAGTTTATGCAACTGATACATAATGAGAGGCAGTAAAACACGAGTGTGGTTTTATGAAACGAGCGTCAGCGAGTTTCATAATAGGATCACACGAGTGTTTTAAGGCCTAATTATGTACAGTTGTATACACTACTTTATCTACACACATATCATAAGTACTCTAAGATGGGTTCAGAAGCCATAAGGAAATGACCAGCACCACTAGTGCTACCTGTAAAATATCTAAAAACGACATATACTAATGCAGTAAGAAATAAATCTGAACAAACACATAAACAGATTATTTATTGTAATAGTTGTAATTTACATTTACATTGAAACAATATTTTCAACTAAAATGTGAATTACAATAAACTTATCACAGCAAAGAACCAACAAACAAATGACAACAATAATGGCGGCAATTCGGACCTCCGTCAAGACGAATGTTTTTTTTTCTAAATCATATACCTACAAACGAATGTATCCATATTCTCATGTCACTCGAGATCAAATGTCGTGCGGTTTTTATAAAAAAACATACTGAATTGACGTTTCGTATCGATAACAATATGAATATCTATGGATACTAGAATAGAGACCTACTTCAGTTTTGACAGCTGTTCCAAATTTAAACTCATAACCTTACAAAAATTGATAGCGTTATAACATTACAGTACAAATTTTACCTACTGCCACAGATAAGAAAGTTCTCATAGTAAAATTGGTTGTAGTAATGCTGGTCATTTCCTACGGTTTCTGAACGCATTTTAGAGCACTAATGATATGTGCGTAGATAAACAATATTATGGCACTTAATACTATGGAAAACAATACTTATGGCATACGTATCATTATGGCATATAATATTCGGGAATACAAGAGTATGTTAAATGACTTTTCTAGGAAACGAAACATTCGGGCAAATGAAATTCGGGTAAGTGAAATTCGAGCAAATCAATAATTATTATTGCATATAAATTTCGGTCAAACAATAGACAACCTATATCAAACAACAATGGTATATCAAACCAAAATCGACTAAGGGCGTGGCCACATGTCCACGACACGGCGTCGTAAACGTAAAACGACACGGTGTCGCGTCGGAGCGCGACACATTATCCACCGTGCGAATATACGTTGCCGCGTCGTGAAAACACACGACACGGCGTCGTAAACGTAAAACGACGCTGTGTCGCGTCGGAGCGCGACTCATTATCCACCGTGCGAATATACGTTGCCGCGTCGTGAAAACACATGCTGCACCGGGCACCGCAGGTCGCGCCGCGCGCCGGGCAGATTAACTTTGCTGTGTTGAGTAGATGCACGGTGCGGTGCCACGTTCGATTACGACGCCGCAGCTTCTCGTACATGTTCAAAATATTTTGCGATCAGTTTTCAATTCGACATGGATCCTATCACACGTATTCTGCTCTTGTTGCTTTTAAGAAGAATCATGAAGAAAAAGCAGAAGAAACGAAAAAGTTGGATAAATCCATATCTTTCTATTATGAACCATGATGGCAGTCATTTCAAAAGGAAGTACGAGGCTTTAAAAATAAGTGATCACAAGTTTTATGATTATTTTAGAATGTCTGTGTCAAGTTTTGAAGAACTATTATGGAAAATATCGCCTCGTTTAAAAAGGCAAAATGTATTTAGGAAACCAGTTTGACCTCTGGAGATGTTGGGATTGTCGTGTGTTTTCACGACGCGGCAACGTATATTCGCACGGTGGATAATGTGTCGCGCTCCAACGCGACACCGTGTCGTTTTACGTTTACGACGCCGAAATTTTGGGGAAAATCTGATGGCAAAATCCATGAGGAATCGAAGGAATTCCTCAAATATTATGGGCACACGGCACCGAATTCAAAAGATGATTCGAATGTTATCTGTACACGAACCTTAGTCAACTAGGAACCCTTATAGTTTCGCCATGTCCGTCTGTCCGTCTGTCCGTCCGCGGCTTAGCTCCGTGATCTACTAGAATGCTGAGATTTGGTATGAGTATGTGTATGTATCACGCCGACAAAACGGTAAAATAAAAACTAAAAAAACATTTTTTTTTCGGGCACCTCTCGTACACCTAAAGAAGGGGTGATTTTTTTGTTCGTTCGAACACTAGTGTGTGGGGTGTCGTTAAATAGGTCTTTTAAAAATAATAGGGGTCTCTCAACATTATTGATAAAGTCAGCAGTTTTGTAAACATTCGCTCCGATAATAAAAAAAATAGTGCCCCCCCCCCTCTAACTTTTCAACCACGGGTCAAAAAATTATGGAAAAAATCATGAAAATGTACTTTCAATGAAAACTATATTGAATAAAATCAGTCGAGTCCTTTTTGAGTTATCGCAAAAAATCATAATTTTCTTTAAAATGACGTAGGTGCCGCGCGGTGTCCCTACACTTCGAACGTTACACATATTAGTTAAGTGCCATACTATATTTTAACATTTCGCTCAATCTGGCGCGTATAATCGGTAACTTCCAGAAGGTAATAAGTAATTACTGCTACTTTGGCGTTTACGACCTTTTTATAGAGCTTGAAATCTTTCTCGTAATTTAAGTCTTTCTCGTAATTTTCGTCTATTGTGAAAGATGGGAAACTACGGAACCCTACACTGAGCGTGGCTCGACATGCTCTTGGCCGGTTTTTTTTGTTAAACATTTTTACTCGACTATGGAAGCCACTAGCATTAAACTGAATCAATTAAAAACAATGTTAAGCTCTATTCGACAGAGTTTAAAATCAATTACTGAACAAAACGCTGTTGTTTAAATTTAGGAGCTGCTTGGCAATTAAATAGTTTTCAATGAGCTTTCTAAAACAACTATGTTCGCATTTTGTTCACCGTTTATGTGAAAACCTTTTATATAGCGTTTATTTCCAATACTGACTTTGGTTGTTGTATTTTAAGAATGTATTTATTTATAACAAAAAATAGGAAGAAAGTATACATGTCCGTTTTCGGATTCAAAAATTTGTCTAGTCACAGCGATGGTCCGAGAGAGAAGGTCGAAGAGAGGGCGGTTGCCCTCCCGCTCCCCGCAGTCCCCTCTGAAGCCTTGCGTTTCGTTACAATAGTTGTCATCCAAATACCGGTTTAAATAGTAAGCACGTGTTAGGGAACTAGTGTCGATTATTTGATTCCATTTCCTGGCATTGAGCCAATAATATTAGGTTCGCTTTGATTCAGTGGAGTTTTCAATGAAAATTAATGAAATGATTTCGGTAGGTCTTTCCATTTTTATATCCCAAGTTTGATATTGTTTGATTCATGAATTCGGGACTGAATCGCGTTGAAAAAGGTGTTTATTTAATCACCTCGACGTTTCTCACGTGATTTCGCGTCTATATGACCGAGACCATGGAATAACGAAACAACTAAGCCACTTACAACTCATACCACGTTCAAAAACTCCAGCCACAAAATTGCAGTTCAATTTGTCACTTCAAAATATCTTACACCTCAGGCACATATGTTCATGACACCAACTCAATGTAAGAAAGAAGTAACTAGCCACACTTTTACAAAGAAGCTACTCCGCACAAAGTTTCGCTTGACGTAGAATCCAAACGGATGTCGCCAGAGAGTCGTTTGAATAAAGTTAGCCCGCTGATTTATGTGAAAACTTTTCGGAATACCGACCCGGAATGTATGTATTGTGTTTTATCTTGGGCCTTTATTCACTAGTTCTATTTAAATCCCATCGGTAGCTTAAACTTTGCAAGATTCGGAACTGTAAATTTTATGGTCAATTTATTTGCACCCTCGTAAATAAAGGACGTCAGATACAGATGGAAGCTATTCTGTAAATCTAAATAAACAGGGTTTCATCAAATTCTCATTCCGTCTTCACACGTGATTTATTCGAGGACTGAGATCAAGTTGGGGGGTAACTTAATTATTTAAAGAAAGGAGTTTGGTTGGAACCATTGCAATGATTGCGACCCCAATGCATTGGGTAACTAAAGTCATGTTGTCTTCAGCTGTATTAAAATGTACTGTGCCATGCTTTACAGTGTCATTAAATTACCAAACAATTTCAGCGTTTTGGATATAGAGTTTGTATAAAATCAAATATTAATATTATAATTCTTCAGAACAATAGTGTTGGACCAAGTACACTTCCTTGTGGAACTCCAAAATGTTTTGTCAATTAGATTAGGCTCTCCCATATTATTTAAAGTGATAGATCCGATAAAGAACCGAGTCCCTCAATTTCGCAAAGACTATATTCACGAGGTATTATATAATTAGTTAAATTATTGCAAGATTCGGAACTGTAAATTGTATGGTCAATTTATTTACACCCTCATAAATAAAGACAGTGTTCAATGACGGAAGCCATTCCTGTAAATCCAAATAAACAGGGCTTCATCGAGTTCGCATTCCGTCCTCATACATGATTTATCCGAGGAGTTGGATCAATTTGGGGGGGAGGGTAATTTTACTATTTAAATAATAATAAAATTAAATTTAAAGTAAGTAAGGAGATTGTTGCGCAACAGCTGGGTACAGCTGAAGACGGCATGTCTATAGCTCTATAGTCATGCCGTCTTGAGCTGCTTTAAATGTACAACCCTGTCTCAATATATACCGTTACCAGTTTAAAATAATCAGTGTCATTAAAGTAACAAACTAATTCAGTGTTTTGGATATTGAGGTTGTGTATAATCATGAATACATCATTATTTAAAACAAGTGTTGTATCAAGTACACTTCTTTGTGGAACTCCAAAATGTTTTATCAATCGCATTATTGAAAATAATAATGTCAAAAGACTAACAAAGAATTACAGTATTTTGGATGTTGATTGAGGCTGTTTATAATCATTAATACATCATTACATCATTACAATCAATGAATAAATGAATAAATGAATTATTTAAAACAAGTGTTGAACAAATACACTTCCATACAGGAACTCCAAATTTCCTTGTGGAACTCCAAAATGTTTTGTCAATTGCATTATTGAAAATAATAATGTCAGAGGACTAACAAACAATTACAGTATTTTGGATGTTGAAGTTGTGTATAATCATTAATACATCATTATTTAAAACAAGTGTTGGACCAAGTACACTTCCTTGTGGAACTACAAATTTCTTATCAATTGCATTAGGTCTATAATAAATAAAAATTAAAGACCGATGACGGACTGAGCCCGTCAAGTTAGCTACTTTATTCACTAGGTATTATATAATTACTTACTTAAATTATCGTCGCATAAACTTTGCAAGATTCGGAACTGTAAATTTTATGGTCAATTTATTTGCACCCTCATAAATAAAAGACGTCAGAAGCAGTTGGAAGCTATTCTGTAAATCCAAATAAACAGGGCTTCATCGAATTCGCATTCCGTCCTCACACATGATTTATCCGAGGACTGGGATCAAGTCGGGGGGTAATTTATCGCCGGCTCTCGGCCGTTAATTCTGGCGACGCTAGATAACGCACTCGACACCTTTGATAAAAACATACACGAAGATTTTTTCTTTAATTCATTGCGAGATTTCATTGGGTATCTTTTTCTTTGAGAGAAAACGCCCGTATTTCATTATTTCAGCGATTTAATAATAATATAATAGTAGTTTATGCAACAGTTACATATTGAACGGTCTTCAAACCCGAGTGTGGTGTTATGAAACATACACGAGGACTTTTCTTTAATTTTATTGAGATTTTATTGAGTAAGTACCTCTTTCTTTGAGAGAATAGGTCCGTATTTTATTAATTCAGCAATACATTTTTGTAAAAGTTTTTGGGATTCTTTATATTCTAATCGTTAAGGCGTTGTACCTATTATCACCAGCTCATGAACACGAGATGGAATGGCCAACAGAGGCAAATATTCAAACAGATTTACAAATTACATAACATGCTTGCCTTTCAAATTGTACGATTACCTGGGAATCCCATCATCAGATCCTGACTTAACTGTTTAAGCTCATAAACTGGGAAACAAACCATATTATACGTTTATACGTGCAAAATTCATTTGAAATTTAATATACTAATATTATAAACGCGAAAGCTTGTGAGTGTGTTTGTGTGTATGTCTATTACTTCTTCACGCTCAAACAGCTGGATCAATTTTGCTAAACTTTAGTATGGTGGTAGCTGCCAACTTGGATTAATACATAGGCTACTTTTTATCCCGAAAAAATGTAGTGTTCCCGTGGGATGAGCGGGTAACACCGCGGGGCGCAGTTAATATTCATCTCAATGCCAAAAATAGTTTCAAAACTGCAGTTACATTACAGGCATTCGTTTACCATGTCCCAAAAGCAATACTGCAAGGCGCTTACTTATTATATCCCTAGACCCTGTACGTTCGCAATTTGGCTGCGGGTTCCAATCGAGCAAGTGTCCGGGTTCCCACCGGCTCCAATCGCTAGACGGCGCAGTATCCTTACCATGAGTTACCGCGACCGTACTCGATAGCGACAGCGTAAACGATTTGTACGGAAAATAGTACATAGGGGTAGGGGATAGGGGGAACCGCTAGCGGTAACTTTGTAGAACTACAATTCTCCATACAAATCATTTATGCTTTCGCTAGCTAGTAGTGACTGTAAGCTCGTGGTAACGGTACAGATTAGACGCCGAGCTTGCGTCGGACGCGTTTTCAATTGCGAGCTAGTGGAACTTAATGAACTAATCGAAAACGTCGGCAGTCTAGGTATGCATTTTTTTTCTTTTAGTATTTTTTTGGAACACTGTCATATTTTGGGGTCGTACTCACATACCTAATAGTCAAAAAGTGTCAAGTATTTTGTCATTTAACTAGCGTGATAAACGGAATCATGAAAGGCGGCTGAGTACATTTCTGCATATTTACTTAGAAACATTACCTAACAAAAAAATACTGCCAGCAAATATTTTGTTCATCAAGTAGGTATATACTAATATTTTTGTTATGTCTGGTCCACACTTTGCCAGATTGCTAAATTAATTTCAACGCTTCTCGTACTCGCATATCTACTAGTCAAGAAGTGCCAAGTTCTTTGTCATTTTAAGCTATTGCGAGATAAACGAAATCATGATAGGCTGGGTAAATTTTTGGGTATTTAGAAACATTACCTAACAAAAAAAAAGGTTTCGCAGTCATAATAAACATAATTATTGTCGTTTTTCAACTCGTATTCCGAATGCCAATCTTTTATCATGATTTCAATTTAATTTTACTGAACTACAAGCCTAGCAAAAAAAATATATTTCGGAGTCATAATAAAGATTATTATTATTATTATTTTTTATTCACAGCCTGACCGGCGATTGACCTCAGTATCACCTGATGGAAAGTGACTACGGAGTCGAGGATGTAGCTCGCCGGTTCAGTAATAGCCTATTCACTCTTACCTTGAAGATACCTAAATTATATTTTTTTGGAAATACAAACGATTATAGTCATTTTCCAACTCGTATTCCAAATGCCAGTCTTTTATCAAGATTTCAGTTTCATTATAAGAAACTACGAGACGAGCTTACTAATTTTATCCCCAGACGTTCACTGTACGTTTGCAATTTGGCTGCGGGTTTCAATCGAGCTCGCGTCACGAACTCGTCTTCGATTGTCAGCTAGTTGAACTTAATGAACTAATCACAGATCAATCATTGCTGAAGAAAAAGTAAATTGTTGTCGTAATTGTAATTAGATCTGAAAGTAAAAACAAGAAGGTTTCATAAATTTATGAAACATGTAATGTCTAATTTTTTGATGTAGTACACACCACAACATTTTATATTAAACCATACCACTCGAACCGGTACCTCTGGATTGCCGGTCCAGCGCATTAACCATTCTGCCACCCAAAGGCCCGGCAACTCTGGACCGGCAATCCCCGGTCTCTTCCATCAGGTTACGCATTTTAATTTTTCTTTGGATTTTGATCTTTGTATGAAATGGTTTAAGAAGGTTTCATTATAACACTTTTATATCATTTTCTAACCGTTATCTCCGGAAAAAAATAACAACACACCATACCAACACGCTTCTTGAAAAATTGGCTGTATAGCAATTGTTTCTGGGTCTCCTCGATATTATGCAACCCACAGATTAATAAACATTATCAGTGTCGGAAAACATGCGTTCCGATGTGATTATTTCTCTATTAGGTGAGGAATAGAAACGGGGCTCCGCATATTTTTGTATCTAAAAAATACGCGATCGTTTCCGAGCGATTTAAAAAAAGCTATTTTGATACGTTGTTTTTTATTTATTATTATTTTTGTTCTTCTTTTTTCTCCCATCAAAGGTAACTTTAATACCGTACTCGTGAGCTTTTGGCCAAACGAGTATGGCACTTTTGATGTATTCGTCAGGATTTGATCCAACAACGCTAGAAATTTCCGTAAAATTCTGCAAGTATTTAGAATTAATGCATTTTGTAGGGCGTTAAAAGTGAGTGTGTGGACGTTTATGTTCTTGATGCTGTGATTGATAAAATATGATTAAGATTATGGTTTCTGTATTCACTCTAAACTTCTTTGTTTCGCTGATGACATAAAAATTTATTTAAGGATAAAATCTAACCATGACGCACTATTACTGCAGGCAGACCTCAGTCGCCTCGATGAGTATTGCCGGCTTAATAAGTTGGAATTGAACCCATCTAAATGCTATGCAATGACTTTTTCTCGCAAGCACAACTTAATTTCTACTTCTTACGCATTGAAAGGCCAGCCGCTAGAAAAGGTCACGCAAATGAGAGACCTCGGTGTTGTACATGATTCTAAACTCATTTTTGACAGGCATATAGACAGTATCGTCGGCGGTGCTTTTAAGGCGCTAGGCTTCATAATGCGTAACTCGACTTTACTCAAGCGAAAACGTTAAAAGTTCTCTACTGCTCCTATGTGAGAAGTAAACTGGAATACGCTTCGCAAGTATGGAATCCTTGTTATAGCAAATACATCGACAGAATAGAGCGTGTCCAGCAAAAATTTCTAAAGTACTTGTGTTTTAAACTTAAATCTAATTATAGTACATTTAGCTACACTGATATATGTAAGAAACATCACCTAATTCCTCTACAAAAACGACGTGAGATAGCTGATATAACCTTTATTCTTAACATTACAAGCGGCGTCACTGATTGCCCTGAGTTGCTTGAGAACCTCTCATTCAATACTCCCCTTCGTTCTAAACGGCATTTTCCTCCCATATCTCTTAAATCTGCATCATCCAATTACAGACAATTTAACGAAGGAACTGGATATCGACATATTTAACTGTAAAATTCCTTCTGTGAGACAAAGTTTGGTGACAAGGTGCTTTAACTAGACGTGTTACATAGTCGTTCACCCGCCTGGGCTTAAAATATACGTTGCCATTTTTAGAGCTCGTGTAGTGTAGTGTATTGTTTACCATTTTCTTCTTTTTTTTTATATACTTTTTCTATACAAGGTGAGATGATGTGAAGTGATGAGTGTCGCACTTTAATTTAAGATTAGTTAAATTGTTTCTATCCGTGAGATCCTGTAATTGGCTTCCCTGCTTTCTATTATATTTAAGTTTACTCAAAATTGTTAAAGCTGTTGGTTCTCCTAAATAAATAAAATAAAATAAAATAAATACTTATATTTAACCTTTGGGTAAATTAATGATTGCAAATCAAAACTTCATTTAACAAAATGTATTGTTTCGTACAATCACAAATTTTAACGAACCCTGTGAAAAGTAGTAGTTCTTAATTTAGCGGCGTTACCACCCAAAAACAATTATCGTAGATTTAAAAATTATGACAAGAAAAAACTAAACACAATGCATCTTTGAAAATGAAGTCGAGTATTTACTGATCAAAGAACTATTATTATTATGAGCCTATTATGTCCCACTGCTGGGCAAAGGCCTCCCCCCTTTTCTTCCATCTGTCGCGGTTTTGAGCTGTATCTGGCCAGTCCTTCGAAAATGAGTCCAAGTCATCCCGCCATCGCCTACGGGGTCTGCCACGTCTCCGCTTCAAGTTGTGGGGCTTCCACTCTGTGGTTTTTTTGGCCCACAAGTCGTCGGGCATGCGACAGACGTGACCAGCCCAGTCCCACTTCAACTTGGCCGCCTTCCAAGCTACATCAACTATCCTGGTTTGTGAGCGCAGCGTGGTGTTCCGGATTCGATCCATTAGTTTTACACCTAATATGCTGCGCTCCATAGCTCGCTGGCAAACCCCGAGTTTGGACTTCTGACCCTCAGTCAAAGACCACGTCTGAGCACCGTAGGTGAGAACTGGAAGTATGCACATGTCCATGAGCCTACGTTTAAGTGACAGTGGTAGGTCACCTTTCATTAGATGTTTCATGGACCAATAGCTCCTCCAGGCGTTTTCAGTCCGTCTTGCGACCTCCTTTTCCTGACGCGTCTGAAAGGAGACTAATTGGCCCAAGTAGAGGTATTCATGGACTACTATTCCTATATAAATATAGAGACAACTAATATAGCAATATCGTTGTTTAGCTTAACCAAAACCAATGATTTAACCAGCAATCTCTATTCAAACGAACTAGGTTAACTAGGCCGAGTACTGTTGCCACTCCGTCGAAATCGTCACTAGCATTCTAATTCTGTATAACGGGTCCTATTTCCAAGTTGACTACTGAAATAATTTGAAATTGATATAAACAGCTAGAAAGTTTAATTTAAGCACCAAAATGTATTATGAATCTGATATTCAAAACATTAATCTACTTACAACTAATATTTAATAAAAAAAACTCTTTTTTACATAGAAAGCTATCGTGACTCATTGAAATCTGTTTCCGCTATTGGCACACATTGAAGTAAAACAATTCAAAAGTTAGAGACTGCGAGGAAATAGTTTCATTAAAAGAAGCACACAAATCGGATCATAATATATACCTATGAGGATAATTGTGACACACAAAGATACATAATTACAAACAACCTCTAAATCAAAACACATCCATAGGTATATCTCGGTTTCAGCCATCGTGGGTAAAAGTAAACTGAAATTAACAGTCCACAAAAACCTCAACTCTTTCGCAAAAGATTCTACACAAGTTTCCTTTCCAAATATCAACCCCCGCCGTTTTGTGACCATCCGAATATGTTGCCTTCCTTTCTTCCGAGACTTTTAAGAGATAACTTTTCAAATAAATCAGAGGAAATTGCAGCTTCTAGACGCAGCGCTTACGTACAAGCTTTGTTATCAGCAAAGTACTCGCCTTCCAATTCAACTTTTGGCGATTATTCAAAAATTTATATCATTGTTTTGGGCTTAGTCGAAGTTATTAAAAGGGAGCGAATAATTTATTGAATTTGCGGTTTCTATTTAAAAGCGCGACAAACGATTGTCTTTTATAATTGTAGCTTTAATTGCTGATGATTTCATTGGTCGATTGGGCCCGCCACCAGACATATGCACAAAAAAAAAGATTTGTTGACATTAGCCCAAATGTTAGCTGCTAGTTACATACATCGGAGGACTGACAAACTGACGGCTATTAGTAACCAAAATAAGTTATGTCAAATTAGCATAATATTAATACTATGCATATTTATTTAAGTAAGCTTGGTCACCAATTTGTCTTAATAAATCTCAACAACGAAGGAAAACAAGACCCGCCGCACTTCACGCCATATCACTTGTATTTATTGTATTATCCACCATTTTAACTTACTTGAAAAAATAGCGGTGAACTTCGTTTTAACCACACCCAGTAATCACTGAGGTACAAAGGTTTTTAAACAGAAACGACGAACTCAAAGGGAAAAAATGGTCTTTTCCCGATCTGATTTTCAATCGTTTCTTTTAAATAAAACCACAGACATATATATTATTATATATAAAACGAGATAAAATAACAAGGATAACTTTAGAAATAATTTAATTTACCTTCTTTTCAGGCACGTGACTTTAAATTCAAATGTTCTGCTTATTTTTATCACACAAATTATCGTATTGCCTGCCATTGACAGGGCTCTAAACTCCCAAACCATGTGGAACACGGGTCGAAAGTTTGCGAGTCTTATTGAATAAATTAACTTGTATTAAAATTCTGTTTGAGATCTCACGATCGGCCCAAATCCGTATCGAATTGCTTATTATTTGCTGCTTGAATAATAAAGAGGGAAGTACCTAAAATGTGTATTAAAGAAAAAACGCACAAAATATAATATACAGTTAAGCCAAGGCACTGTAAACTACAAAGACTAGTTAGGCGACATAACACATATATTACTCTCCATAACCATAAAACAAAAAATAGTAACCGTATGAATATATACTCTGGATACTTTCTTCGTTATATTAATAAATTAGTGCTCATAAATTTAATCTTTGTTAGAATAACCAAAATTTACGTTCAATGCAAAAAAACAAGAAAATTAATGCTGTCGTTTGAAAGCGCCCAGATAACAAAAACACGATTAAATATTTTTTTTCGATATCACGAAAAAAGAAACCGCACGATGCACGTTGTCTTTTATTTTTTCATACCTTTCGGTCGGAATATCTTAGCGATCTCAAAACGCCTGTTTCGAACACCAATTTTGTAACAAGACTAGTTACTTAGAAGCAGAAAGATGAACAACTGAGCATAGGATACTTTTTAATCCAAATACGCTAAGAAAACGGTTTGGTTATGTGGACCAAACCACTTATTTTTGTACCGATATATCGCTTTTAGAGTGCTTGTAGAATGACATACAAGAATACATGGTTTCACAGGGAAATAAAGCTATTAGTAAGTGACTCTTACATAAAGGAAACCAACCGACCGGGAAACTATAATTATCTAGAAAATGAACAAAGATTTTCGGTCCCTGGTCTTTACGCTACTTAAACGAGAGAGCCTAAGTACACGGGCTCTTTGTCTCAACAAGTTATTATGATAAAAAGTAATTATTCAAAGTACTCTTAACCTAAGCTCGTGACGTCCCGGAGAGGAGAGCGGGCGAAGTGCGTATTGTTTCGGTAAGTTTTGACGAGTATCATCGTCATTATACTCCTTTACTCCACTTTACTCTCTTGCAGTCAAAATTACCCTAAACGCCGCGCGACGCGATACATAATTCTAGTGATTATCCTTTAATTTATCGATGTTTATATTCAACCGTAAATACGGGTTAATTATTTTAATTGGGCTTCATACGTTATCCTTTTCATGTGGCAAATTCCACTACCATTAAATTTATTATGACACGATTACGCAGGTTAGTGGATATTTTAATTAGATGAGTATTGGAGTTAAACTACATACTTATATTTATTGTGCTACTATGTCAGTTTTTGTAATATTAAACTAAACCTAAAGGTATTTCTCATAATGTTATCATCGGGCGACTGTCTCACATTTAGGGGAACCCGGGACAATATGGGCCCCATAAGGATATGTCATGATAAAATGGGAATGGAGTAAGACACATAATTCCTTAAGTAGTCATTTATTACACTAACCAACAGTCGTTAATTATAACACAAAATAATTAGCTCGGTCTACCATTTCTTTGGACCATTTACCTACATTAAACCAAAAAAATGCAAATTGCTCATATTGCCCCGTGCTCGGGACAATATGGTCATACCTGGGGCATTATGAGCCGGGACACTAGCTATGGTAGAACATACAAAACTTATCTTGAGCGCATTTATAATATACAGTTGAGAATTTTAAAAACTATTGTACCTCTAAAAATCAAACATTAGCATAAAGAGAATTATAATAACTTGTTTAAACATTGTAGAATATTAAATATTTATGATAAAGTTAAACTGGCTCTGATACTAGAGTACAGGCATGGACTAGGAGAGCTAACTAGGTATAGGAGACCGACTAACTTAAGAAAACTAGCAAAAGAAAAATATTTTATTATACCAAAAAGTACTAACTATTATGGACGAAGGGTTTGGTCAAGCCAGTTGCCTCTTATCCTAAATGGTTTCCCTAGATCTATGGTTGACTCATTAGTTGAAGAACCACACAAAGCCAAAATGTTAGTGAAGAGAACCCTAATGGGTAAACATAAATAAATGTAAGCATTAAATACAAAGATCAAAGCTTAAAGAAAAATTGAAAAAGGAGCTACCTGGGGGAAGAGACCGGGAATCGAACCCGGTACCTCTACACAACACACAAAGCATAAGGAAAAATTCGTCAGATCTTCCTGGAGCTAGGGTGGCGAAATGGTTAACGCGCTGGACCGGCAATCCAGAGGTACCGGGTTCGATTCCCGGTCTCTTCCCCCAGGTAGCTCCTTTTTCAATTTTTCTTTAAGCTTTGATCTTTGTATTGAATGCTTAAATAAAAATTGTGGTGTACTACCCACATAAAAAAAATGAGACATTATATGTTTCATAAATTTATAAATAAATGTAGTTAACATTAATAGATAACTTTCCCTGCACTTAGCATACAATCTTTAAATAATAAGATTAGCTAAGTAAATATGTAATTAGTACTTATTTTTTCCTGAAATAAACAGTTTAAATTTTAAATTTTTAATTTTTTTTTTAGGCAAGAAACAAAAAAGTATATAAGCTAAAATATAGCACAAAAGGAACAGATTAGGGCTTGTGCACAAATCACGCGAGGTTTTTTTGGCTGCTTTTTTCTTTGGGGCTTCGATTTTTCCGGTTCCATTTTATACTGTGAACTTGTAAGTCCAGTAACTCCATTTTTTTACTGTTCCAACCACCGCGATTGGCTTTCCTTTTATAATTTCTAACCATGTTTGCTGCTGCAAGAAAAATATCATCAGATTATTATAATAATCTTAAAACTTATCCGAAATCAGAGTCCTCATCAGTGCCCATATTGCACTTATTAATTTTAACGCGGCAACATGGGCATTGCCCATATTATCCCGCTCATAATGCCCCAACATCATAATTTTAACTAACTAACCCGGAAACCTATAAACCTTTATTTAAATTAAAATTACTTTGAGTCATATACAAACCAAAGATATTTAAGTATTAAAACGTTATTGTTGATTAAGGAATAACACAAATATCTATCAGATTGAGGTAACACCAAATATAGAACAAACTAAAAAAGAGAAGAAAAATAAGATCAAACTTCGTACTTACGTAAATTTGTCGCCGGCTTCGGGAGACGCGCACGAATTTCAACATCACCACTCACCGCGCGGTCGCGGGGCCATCTGAAGCTCGTCTAAGCTCTAACCTTCGGCGTTGGCGGGTTGGCACGGGGAGGAGATAGGGTGCTCATATTGCCCCGGATGCCTGTAATGCCCCGGTTTCCCCTAATGATTTAAAAGGTTTTTCATGTTTATAATTTAAACGTGGTATTTAATTTTATAATATTAATATTGAAAATTATGTGGTTTGTATCAATGGTTCAATAAGAATGTATTGTTTTCTGTCTTGTTTTTGATTTTATGTAATTAAAACTGCAAACATCGCTTATTTGTATTTTAGGTTTACATGTCTCAATCAGAAAAACGGAATCCTGATAGGATCAGTTTGTTGTCCGTCTGTCTTACGTAAGGATTTGAAAAATAATAATATTGTTAGTTTAATGTACACTGTTCAATATATTTTAATAGTAATAAAATGTAGGTATTAATCAGTAATTTCTTTAAACACTTATAATAACCTACAAAACAAATATTAATAGTTTCCTGTTTAGGTAAAATTAAATTACATTCAAAGCCTTTATTTCTAAAAGCATGGAGCATTGAATTAGAAAATAAAACAATGTAACCACAAAAGTTAAAAAACATTTCAAAAAATGTTTTTTTATCGATATTATCACAACACTACGATCCAAAGAAGTGCGACCCCGCTGCGGCGGCAGAGAGCTGCTTATGACAATCACGGTGTACACGCTTTGTGCTATTTATTTACACCTCCACGGCTCATTCCGAGCGCATAATCTTGTATAATAGACATAATAAGGAGGTCTTATGCTTTGTGAGTGGGTTTGGAGAGCTTGAAAGCAACTTTAGAAGTCAAGAAATGCTAAGATGGTGTACCTTTACTATTAAGAAAAAAATATTTTTAACGTTTGTATGTTTTAACCGACTACGAAAAATGGAAGGTTATCAGTTCATACGTATTTTTTTTTATATTGTTTCCAGTTTTATCGAAAACAGCAGGACCGATTTGCAAAATTCTTTTTTTTTTTCGTTCCGTTGATGTTGCTTATTTTTTGTTACAAAGTGATTATTAATGCACGTAGGCTGAATGATGGTCCTAAAACTATCATGGAACCAAATCATATAAAGTAGTGATAAATCAGATAGACTTATTTTTAATGAGTAATTGTAATCTGTTGATTTTTCAAATGGGTAAGACCCAGGCTTGTCTGATCTTTCAGTCATTTTCGGGGGCGGGTTGGTTAAAAATAGATGTATTGTTCAAGAATGTTATTTAATCTGTCACTCCAACTATCGACCGACTATCGCAATGTTTACCGCCATAAATCAAATGTGTTTGTATTTATGTTGCCGTCATTACCGACGGAGGGTTATGCAGTTTGGATATAATAATTTCATCGCTCGATAATGATACCGCCGCGAACTATCAACTGTCAGTAACATAATTAGATAAATCGAAGGTGACATTTAGAGCAATTCCTATCTATCTGGCTATCTATTAGCCACAGACGTCCACTGCTGAACATAGGCCTTCTCCATGACTCGCCACAAAGTGCGATCTCGCGCAGACCGCATCCATTGATTCCTCGCTACCCTCACGAGGTCATCCGTCTAGTCGAGGGCCACGCTGCGCTTTCCTCTACGTGTATGCCACTCTAGAACTCTGCTGTCCCAACGACCGTCCATTCTCCGGGCTACATGGCCTGCCCATTGCCACTTCAACCGTGCAATTTATGAGCTGTGTCGGTCACCTTGGTTCTGCTGTGGATATCCACATTTTCTTTTATGTCCATCTCATCTTTTTCACGGACGACGTTCATTCCGAAAAAAAACGACGGAAGATCATTATGCACTTTATTCATTCTGACTTAGAAACTCCTGCAGAAAGATCACAGTCAAATAATTTAATTCAGTACGTCGACTTACGCCGCGACTGTTTTGTTTGCATGCTGCATGTGTAAACAAAACACAGCCACGGCGTTACATGCACTAATGAGTTGCACTTTGCCTGCTTTGCAAGTGACGCGACAGACTCAACTGCAGAGATTGGAGATGTCAATTACTTATGCTGAAACTAATACAGAGATATCTGATTATATAAAAATTGCCAGGAATGGCCCGACACGTTTCAAATTCGTATGTAGCTCTTCATTAAAGAGTAGGTCCACGGTAGGTAGACTGGCAGACAGTGAACTGTTTGCCGTACCTACGGCAAACAGTTCACTGGTCCAGTATAAGAGATGTCTCACGAAAGTTTCAATAAAATGTAGAACAGTTTTATACATAAGTGAATTTATGGGTCTTTATCGACCCCTAGAATTATTTTCGTCGAATGTTTGTAGAAATAATTTTTAAGATTGTTATAAAACAAACCTAGCCTAACCTAATCATTAGAATGATATTTGCAAGAGTTTTGAAAAATATATGACTAGGACTACTGAGGAATAAAAATTCTGTGAAATAATTTTCTAGAAAACAAAAGGCTCCCTGAATTAGAAATTCAAATTTAAGTACTTACTTGCAAGTACAAGTTTCATGCTGATACACAGCGAATGTTAGAAGCTATGTCCCATTTGTTTTTGCGCCCGGCAGCCATCTTCGTAAATAACAAACTCGCTCGCACGTCGGTTGCACGCTCCACTTGGAGAACGGCCGTGGTGAACCAAATATCCGTAGAATGTTAGAAAATAAACCAATTTAAATATTAGCCTCTCATGTTTTATGTACTTATTAATAAAAGTTGTGTCAATGTTTATACAACACAGTTTTTATATACGATAGTATCTAATCATAATCAACGGTTTAAATTGGAAAATGTGACCCCTCAGTTTACCTTATAAAACTATTCCATTCCATAAATAAAGGGCAGGAAAGTCTTTCAAATACTCTATTCTAATTCTAAAATTCAAATACTTAAATTCCGAAAGTGTTAGTTTCAAAACTACTTTGCTACATTAAAGAGGCCTATACGCTAAATTCTTCACCTAAAACAGAAGCAATAAAATAAAATAAAGTACAATCAAATCTATAGCAAATAAAATATAGTACAACGTAAGTTATTATAGCTCAATAACAATGCCAATAATATTCAAGAGTAATAAAACTCAAACCGTTTATACAGGGTGTACTTTTTCAATTGCTTTAACTTTAAGGGGTAAGTCAATTTCTCAAAGAAACCAAGTTCCTAACTCGCACCGTTTTCAAATTATTTAATATTCAAATTTAATCACTAATCTCAGTTTAACCAGTGTAAAATCTTCTTATAACCAAAGACTATTATCTGCTGGTTCGTATGTAAAGAGTTTTCAGTGTTCCTTATGTACGACAAGGTCTAAATCAATAAGTTCTTTTTTATTTTGCTCTCACTTGACTCGCATGTGTCACGTCAAATTGACAATAGTAATTTATTATTGTTGTTATTTACTTAATTTTTAATGAAATAATTGTGTTCACTTGCTTTGTGATGCCACGGATAAATTATACGGCCGAAGAAGAAGCCAATATGCACTTTGTTTACGGTTTCTGCAATGGAAATGCGGCGGAAGCAGCAAGGGAGTACCGACGTCGATATCCCAATAAGAACTTGCATAATTTGGATTATTTCGATGATATTCCATTGGAAACACTGCGGACACACTGGATCCAGCATGACGAAGCACCCGCACATTTTGCTGGCCGTTTTAGACAGTATTTGGATGTGCACTTTGCTGGGCGTTGGATTAGACACGCGGCAGTCAAACTCTTGCGTGGCCCGCCATGCAGATCTCCGGACCGAACACCCTTAGACTTTAATGTCTGGGGTACTTTAAAAGAAAAGTCTACTCCAAACCTGTGGCTTCGAGGGAAGACCTACTGCAACGAATTCAGGATGAAGCCGATGCCATGCGTGCCACTCCTGTCAAACTAAATCGCGAGATACGATTTCGGTTGAATATTTGTTTAGAAAATAATGGCGGGCACTTTGAAAACAAGTTGTAGTAAATTATTATTTTGGTTTAAATAAAAAATATTGAGTGTTAAATACTGATGAGGAGATCATTTTATTTTATTAGGCCAATATTGTTTATGTAATTAAATGTTTATACTTAAACTTAATTAGTTTCATTTGTGACTATACCATAACCCGAAAGAATTTAAATAAAGTGAATTAAAATTAAAATGGATTAAACACATCGCAAAAATTGTTCTGAAATAAAAAATAAGCACAAAAAATTTAACTTTCACTGCCAATGAACAAAAATAAATACAAAAAGAAAATTCTTTACCGGGGTTTGAACCCAAGACCATCCACACGCATTCCACCTAGCTAAAGTTTTTAACGAGCTCTCAATTCTGTCATCGATGAAGTTTTATCAGTGACGTTAAAATGACAACAAGTTGACTCTAACTATTGCCTAACTCAAAAGGACCTTTTACAATAGCCACCAATTAAATAATTAATTACTTTGTATGGGATACCAAAAAAAAAATATTTTTCGAATATCATTAAACGGTTTAAGGGATGAGTTTACGTTAATGTTCCAAGCACTATGTCGAAGTTAAAGCGATTGTATAAAAACACGTTGTATATGTTTGCATATTCAAAATATCTTTGCAACAGTAACCACACTTCGGATCTGAACCCCTACCATGAGTCAACGTGACCGACTGACCGTACTCGCTAGCGACATCGACAACGTAAATGATTTGTATGGAGAATAGTAGCGGTTACTTTGTAGAACTACAACTCTCCACGCAGTCGCTAGGAGTACGGTCACTGTAATCTTCGTGGTAAGGGCATTACCCTTACCATGAGTGAACGCGACCGTACTCGTCGAGGTAATAGCGGTTACTTTGTAGAACTACAACTCTCCATACAAATCGTGCACGCAGTCGCTAGGAGTACGGTCACTGTAATCTCATGGTAAAGGCACAGTACCCTTACCATGCACACATACAGCGGAAATTATTTCTATGGAGAATAGTAATAGCGGTTACTTTGTAGAACTACAATTCTCCATAAAAATCGTGCACGCTGTTGCTAGCGAGTACCATCGCTGTAAACTCAAAGTAAGGGTAAGAGCATTCAACGCAATACAACGTACGCAGCTCCTATTACTGAAACTCAGGTATCTCGTTGATCTCAACAACAGTTGAAATGATTCGGATATCTTATATCTAAACTCAAACAATCCAGTGGTGAGCTGAGTTATCTAAAATTGTATCACATTCGGTAGGGAGGTGACGTTTGCAAATACGTTTAGGGTATATAAACTATTCTCGCCTACTCTAGACTTCGACTTGGAGTTCTCTGTGAACATTACTTAGTCGATCTTACATAAGCAACTTATACTTTGTTAGAGCACTGCGCCGGAAACCTAGGGTTAGGTTCGAGTCCCGCTTATATTCCATAATCAACCTTCTTGTTACTTTAAAAATAAAAATGTGGTTCACATCGAAAAGGGAATCGAACAAAAATAAATTATTTACTTAAACTTATATCATAAGTATACCCCGGGGGTTCGGTGCATGGATAATTTGACCCCTACTGTTAGCCTTGTGACAAATCATTCGAGTACCCAAAACCCTGTGGTATGATCATAAGCAGAGGTCGGAATTTCGTTCGGACTAATGGAGAGCTATGGAGCCGATATTCACATTAAAATACTATTCATACTCATACTCATACTCTTAAGTGTATTTCATTCGCAATTTTAATTTTATAGTCAAGGACACAAAGTCAGAAGAATATACAAAGACCTGATTTGTGTAGGCATTGTTTTTTTCGCCACCATAAAATATGTAAATATTTTCAACTTTATCCATGTTTTCTGGAGTAAATTGGGTTCTATATTGATCGAATATCCATTTATGACTAGAAAGTTCATGATATTGTCAATAAATTGAGTTAAATTAGGAGTTTGAAATATTGAAAAAAAAATATTTTATTTATAATTTTAGTAATTTAATGCTTGGGAATGTTAACCATAATAACCACAAAGGCAGTTTGGAATGAAATAGATGAATGAGTATGAGTATGAATTGTATTTTAATGTTAATCACGGCTCCATATTTCTCCATTAGTCCTACCGTGCGAAAGAAAGTCCGACCCCTGATCATAAGTTACAAGTCTTTTGAAGTTCTTTGTGTTCAATTTATTTTGATAACACTTATTTCATAAATAGAGTTAAATACATAAATAAAGCTACTGAATAATTTAAGTCAATTAAAGGGAAAAATAAATATACCACAGTCATTATTTAATTAAATAAAAAATTCTGACTACAACAATAAATAAATAACTTTCAGATATATTTTGCAGAATTGCTTATGAAATTACTGGATAACAGTACCATCGCAGTTTCGTAAAATAAAATATTTTGGAGGATAGCACAGAAACAATTCAGTAAATTAACTGTTAATTTACAGATATTGCGTCGCCAGGAAAATGTCAGGAATACTGTTATTGCATGTAAGCGAACATTATAGTCTTTTGTATTCAACATACCATAAGATTATGTCGATATAACACCTTATGAAATGATTCATAATTATTTTTCGACTTTCGTAATTGGCGTTTTGCCGTTCCTGTCGACTAGAATGACGTAGTAGAAAATATTCACTTGGAGAGTAAAACAAACGCATCTAACGGATGAAATGAAATACAAATACTAATACTCTTTATTGCACACCTCAAACATCAAGAAATACACAACACATCATGAGATACAGTAATTTAGTATCTTAAATTGGTCAATATTTTACGGACTTTTTTGTATATCACAATTATTTATTTATAATTAATCTTAAGATCTCAACTGTCGTGTCAACGAATGAATTGTGCATATCTGCATAATACATAATACGTCACATCCCTAATTCGAGACAGAACAAGCAGTCCGTGAAACTAGATAACGGTTTGCGGAGAGTCAGGAACTGTCGAGATATTTCGAAGGTATTAGTGCTGGCTATTTCATTAAGGGATGTACGGGATTTTGTGCATTAAATGTTGAACTCCGATAGTTTCGATTGAGATTGTTATGCGAGTGCAGTTTCAAGGTGAGCACTGCCTACACACTCTTGCGAAGAAAGAGAACTTTTAGAATCATTTAACTAAATATAACCACCTACATAATTTGTCTGGGTTTCCAATAGTGTAGTAACTAATAATAAATATTTTATAATATAAAAAAAATGCTTATCGTCATGATCAGACATCTAATTTTCATATTTTTTTCAGTGTATTATATTATTATGTTTCAACGACAATCAGACTAATAAGAACTAATTAACTGCTGCATGTCAATTTAAATGAATTACAAGTAAGTATTCGTCATTTCTGAGGTATTTTTTTAAACGTATTATTTTATCCTCAGACGCTTACCCTACTACTCATCCTGTCCTGAACCTACTCGTCCATCTATTGCTAACTTTCCAGCCTCCGACAACAATGAACACATCTCTCAACATATTAATAAACATCAAAACATAAGAAACCTACACTATCCCATAATACCCAAAGTAATCATTTCAATTTTAAATTTCTAATTCTTAAATTCTGTAACAGTTTTTTGTTTATTAAGACTCTAACTTTGGAAATAGCTGATTGGCTGTTTTAGATAAATCCTGTTGCTACAAAGGGCACTAGATGAGAAACAGAACCACGTAATGCTGCAATTTCCGAATAGCTAGTTTGTCTTAGTGAGATTACCGGCGAGACCTAGCGTCTCCGCCGGAGCACGTTTGCGATCAAACGCGTCTTAACTCATATAACAATAACTAAGTTGACTTGACTATAGATTACATAAGGATTATATATTAAGTACTCGATTTTTAATCGAATGAAGAATATTATTGGGTAGGTACGTTAAATCACTTGAAACTTATAATCGTATAGATTATGTTCTTGCAAATCAATTTGTGTTTTTTTTTTAATTGGGCACTCAATTAAGATGTGCGTTTATTTTAAAATTGGCAAATAATCTAACAACCGTTAAATGGAGTACTTAACTCCCAATGGGATATTTTTTATTAGGTACAGAAAAAACAGATAGATGTACCTTAAAGCTAACATACATACGAAAAAAAACCTAGTCTTGGAAAACACGATATACCTACAAGGAGATCAATCCAAATCTCATACATAACCGGGAATTGAACCTGGTTTAAATTTTGTAAGTAATCACGTGTCGTATTTTGTATTATAACATTCTTGACGATGGTTTTGACCGGGTTATGTATGAAATTTGAGATTTACAAGAAAAAAATAATTCAGTTTTTATTATATCTAAAATCGACGTCATGCTTTCTGAGCAGATTTCCCTATCTCTTAGTTTGTGACTTCTTCCTACTGACCCATTTGGACTGATCACCCTGTATTTATTTATTATTTATTTATTTATTGAAAAACAGGTTACATAACATTACAGTTTACACCAATGCGTCATGAACGGAACAATGTTTATTTTGACGGCGAAACGGCGTGGCCCCGTTGTTCCGACATCTCGGAACAACGGGGCCACGCCGTTATTATATACTCGGCTGTGATATTACCTAATTAATGTATACAAGAATTATGAATTGATTCATTTCCCACAAATTACAGTTACCGTTAACAAAGAACACGTAGTTCCTGAAAGCGATAGCCCCGATTGTACCCGCTGGGAAATTATGGCTCTCCTCTGTCACGGCTGACATCTGGCGCTAATTCAGGTGTGCTTTGAAATATCACCGAATAAGCGTTATATCTCAGGTAAGCCTTCTACTGTCATTAAGACTTCTTATTCGTTCAAAAATGCTGATTGTTTTAGTCATTTTTCTCTATGATCAAGCATGTTTCTTAATATATTATCATGTTGCTACTTAGAACAGGGTGACTGCAATTTTTTAGTATATATTTTACACTAACAATTTGAATTTTTCATTCATGATTTTTGTTTCAAAAACTACTCGAATTTGACGAAATTCGCGCAGAAACATTTTTTTTTCTTATATTCGACTGCACGCAATGAAAGCATGAAATAGCTATGTTACTTTCTAGAACTCAGGGAAAAGTATAATTCACTTCAAAAATTTGGTTGAAATTATGAATATATTTGTCATAATATGAAAAAAATAAATTTTAAAAAGAATAAGGCCTCTTAATTTCCCACAAATTACAGTTACCGTTAACAAAGAAACACGTAGTTCTTAAAAGCGATAGCCCCGAGTGTACCCGCTGGGAAATTATGGCTGCCCTCTGTCACGGCTGACATCTGGGCGCTAATTCGAGTGTGCTTTGAGATATCGCCGAATAAGCGTTGTCTCAGGTATGGTTAGCTATCTGAAACACACTTTTTTATTTCCCATCTGCAACGTTTTGGCAAATTTTCATTTGACCGATAACTATATTTCAAAACTGTTAATTATTCAGAATAGTTAGAAAACAAACCTAACTTGACCTAATAGGATCTCTAAAACAATGTTTATAAAATCCTGAAAATATTTGGGATTTAGGAAAACTTTCGGGTGAATAAAAATTTTATGTGACTGAGACGTGTGCGCCGCGCCAGTTTTGTACCGACGCCGCAGTGTACGCCGCCGCGGCGTGAAATCGGCTTGGCCTTTGTGTACTTTGTATTTATGCGCATACAAATAATGTTACCTGTACTTTATATAAAGTAACCGGTACTTTATGTAAAGTACAGGTTACATAATTTGTATGCGCATAAATACAAAGTACACAAGGCCACGCCGATTTCACGCCAATCGGCGCGGCACACACGTCTGAATATAATATTTGACAATGTGACGAAATAGAAAAAAAAAGCGGAAAAGAATTTAGGAAAATATGGGTTAAAATTGCCTCGAAAAACTAAGTACTCCTTTTTGTAAGCCGGTGAAAAAGGGAAGTACAAATGAATCATCGAATCCACACATAGTTACCCTCCGATTATAATTAGCCATCTGACCAGACCCGCTGGGAAATTATGGCTCTCGTGCACCACTGACATCGGGCTATGTTTAAAAATACCTGATCTTATTACAGTAATGGCGTGCGTATTGAGGGCTTCAATGGTAAAGTAATTAACTAATTAGATAATAAAAAACATGCCAGGACTTTGGGGGGATGTGGACTAAAATAGTATGACCATCGGCTCTTCCCCCTCTTGTCGTAATTTTCAAATACGTTTACTATCTTGTATTTGTTATGTATGTATGTATGTAAACACTCTATTGTACACAACAACTGGTTATAAATACATCACAAATGAAATATGTACAAAGGCGAACTTATCCCTATTAGGGATCTCTTCCATTTAACCTTTGAGCAATTGAAGGAATGGGTATTTGAAGAAAATAGGCAAACTACACTGCGTAAAACGAGATATCTGTATTATACCTACTTAATAAAACTATGAGTACATAAACTAAGTAATAATACACATAATTTATATAATATATAATTGTGCGTATCGTTACAAATCAATTTTATGTATTTGGCTTTATAGAGGTAACACTGGTACCTATTTATTTATTTAAACTTTATTACACAAAATTAAAAAGTAAAAGTTCACATGGTGGACTTAATATCATAAAGCATTTTATAAAATAAATAAATAAATATCAGACCACCTCACACAAATCAACCTAATCCCAAATTAAGCTCAAGAAGGCTTGTGTTATGGGTACTAGGCGACGATATACATACTTATATAGATAAATAAATACTTAAATACATAGAACATCCATGACCCAGGCACAAATATTCGTGTTCATCACACAAATATTTGCCCTTGCCGGGATTCGAACCCGGGACCGTCGGCTCAGTAGGCGGTTGCTTAACCACTGCGCCAACCGCGTCGTCAAACATTGTTTACCAGTCAACCATAGGACTAATAAAAACATTTACTTTCCGTCTAAACAGAATATATACTTAATCTGGGTGCGCCAAAGTTCACATAATTTTTCAACCCCGATTATTGGAACTCCGAAAATGTTTCTCATAAACATTTTCATCATAATAGTCACTACTCATACTTAGTCACTCTTACTACCGATCATAACTCCGAATACTTTTTGGTTTCATACATTTATTCATCATAACTGTTTTTGATCTTATTTTTCACTGGCATAATTTTTTTAAGCAGACTGGTTTCTACTCATAAACTTCACTATCATAATATTTTATAAGTAGACTTATTTGTACTCATAAACTTCACTATCATATAGTTTGTACACTGACTTGTGTTGACTTATAAACTCCGACATATATATTTTTTAGGGTTCCGTACCTCAAAAGGAAAAAACGGAACCCTTATAGGATCACTTTGTTGTCCGTCTGTCCGTCCGTCCGTCTGTCAAGACCCTTTTTCTCAGGAACGCGTGGAGGTATGAAGCTGAAATTTATATCAATTACTCAGGTCTACTGTCCCTTGAAGCTGTGAAAAAATCAAACTTCTAAGCCAACGCAATCAAAAGATACAGCCGTTTATGCCGCAAATTTTCGACACTTGCATGGGAATCAAAACCTACAGGGTGCTTCCCGTGAACTCAGAATCTTGAAATTTGGTACGAAGCAACGTCTTATAGCATAGATAAAGGAATAATTACGAAAACCATAATTTTTTTTTTTAATACCTAACTTTGCACCTAATTTATATGGGGCGCTATACATACCAGGTGCAAACTTAACTTAACCACTTAGGGATGGAAAGTGTTTGTACGGAACCCTCGGTGCGCGAGTCCGACTCGCACTTGGCCGGTTTTTAGGGTTCCGTAGCCAAATGGCAAAAAACGGAACCCTTATAGATTCGTCATGTCTGTCTGTCCGTCTGTCCGTCTGTCCGTCTGTCCGTCTGTCTGTCCGTCCGTATGTCACAGCCATTTTTTTCCGAAACTATAAGAGCTATACTGTTGAAACTTGGTAGGTAGATGTATTCTGTGAACCGCATTAAGATTTTGATGCAAAAATAAAATATAAATAATAAATATTGGGGGCTCCCCATACTTAGAACAGACACTCAAAAAATTTTTTTTCATCAAACACATACGTGTGGGGTATCTATGGATAGGTCTTCAAAAATGATATCGAGGTTTCTAAGACATTTTTTTTCTAAACCGAATAGTTTGCGTGACAGACGCCTCCAAAGTGGAAAAAAGTTGGTCCCCCCCCCTCTAACTTCTAAAATAAGAAAATTAAAAATCTAAAAAAAACATATGATGTACATTACTATAAAAACTACCAACGAAAATTGTTTTGAACGAGATCTAGTAAGTAGTTTTTTTAATACCTAACTTTGCACCTAATTTATATGGGGCGCTATACATACCAGGTGCAAACTTAACTTAACCACTTAGGGATGGAAAGTGTTTGTACGGAACCCTCGGTGCGCGAGTCCGACTCGCACTTGGCCGTTTTTTTTTTATAAATAATGTGACTTATTTGACACTGTCAATGCGGATAAAATTACCTACCGCGGCATCCCGATGACCCCGCCGTCCATAGGCGAAGTAAATGACCATCTGTTAAATGTTATTACAAAAAAAACCGGCCAAGTGCGAGTCGGACTCGCGCACCGAGGGTTCCGTACAAACACTTTCCATCCCTAAGTGGTTAAGTTAAGTTTGCACCTGGTATGTATAGCGCCCCATATAAATTAGGTGCAAAGTTAGGTATTAAAAAAAAAAATTATGGTTTTCGTAATTATTCCTTTATCTATGCTATAAGACGTTGCTTCGTACCAAATTTCAAGATTCTGAGTTCACGGGAAGCACCCTGTAGGTTTTGATTCCCATGCAAGTGTCGAAAATTTGCGGCATAAACGGCTGTATCTTTTGATTGCGTTGGCTTAGAAGTTTGATTTTTTCACAGCTTCAAGGGACAGTAGACCTGAGTAATTGGTATAAATTTCAGCTTCATACCTCCACGCGTTCCTGAGAAAAAGGGTCTTGACAGACGGACGGACGGACAGACGGACAACAAAGTGATCCTATAAGGGTTCCGTTTTTTCCTTTTGAGGTACCTACGGAACCCTAAAAACGTACAAATAACATAAACAACGATAGATGTTTAAAACAAAGAAAAATAATTTCATGTACGAATCAACTTTAAACGAATTTTACCCTTAATTCTTGATCGTAATAAAGTAGGTTAATTTTGCTTAGGTATAAGTCTATCCGGTATTTTAAGATCAAATTCTGTCAAACTGGCACAAGTGAAAAGCGACCTTAAATTTACACCTATACAGTTGTTTGTACCTTGTCCCAAAGTGACTTCATTTATCCTTAGAGATCGGACAGGCTATACGCGGAGTAGGTAAGTTCGTTGCTGGCATATTATAAAATAACAAATAATAAAAATGCAATTCTTCGGTAACTATTTTTAATCAATAAAAAAGAAACAGTATTTAGTAGTTAAGAGTATACTAATGCCGTTAGGAAGAACTGCGCCAAAATTGAACATGTGTCCGAAACCGAAAACTGTAGGTTAGGTTAGGTTTGTATTGTGACCACGTATAGCGGAGGCAGCGAAGCGAGCGGAGCGTCAAAATGCTTGCATGCTTGCTTGTATGTCTACTCGTAAATAATCTACTATTACATCAAAATTAAAAAGCAAATGCATAGCCAGGATGGATTAAAAAAGAAACAGTATGTATTTAGTAAGTAAGAGTATGCTAATACCGTTAGGAGGAACTGCGCCAAAATGGAACATGTGTCCAAAACCGAAAACTGTAGGTTAGGTTAGGTTTGTATTGTAACCATGTATAGCGGAGCGAGCGAAGCGAGCGGAGCGTCAAAATGCTTGCATGCTTTTTGAGTCATAATGGACTCGGAAAATATGGCCGTACAAAGCGTGGCTTTACAAAACCCCTACTCTTGCAGCCGGTCGAGTTAAGACGTAGCGTCAGTGCAAAACGATAGATACCCTCAATGATGAATTATAGCAACAATACAAATGTAATCAAAATGTTTCGCCATCAACAATTTTAATATGAGTAGACTCCAGAGTTCTGTTTAATGTTATGATTTACAATGTTTATGAATTTTTATGGTTATTATTGAAAGAAATATGAAAACAAGCATTATGAATAAAAAAGTTATGAAGAAAAACTGTATCGATATTTAAATGTTATGATTGACAAGTTTATTGTAATTTATAGTTCTGAATAAAATAAATATGAAAATCAGAATTATGACTACACACATAATCTGGGTGACGACATTATGAATTACAATGTTCTGAAAACTGTATGTTATGAACTCGGTTAGTAGGTAGTAGTACAAATTTATGACGGACAAAAGTATGAAGTAAAAAATTCGGAAGAGTGATGATTCTGGCTACAAATCGGTAGTAGAAGAAAAATTCGGAGGATCGATTTTATGTGAGCCAATATGGACCCACTTAATCTACAGTATAAGGCAAATGCACCTTTTTAAAACACATAAGGGATACAAATGTGGCTAAAATACTAATGGTAACACTTAAAAACTCATTATTTAATAATTTCATTATAAACCTAAAAATATATGTTTTTTCTTTAATATTAGTACAAGGAATGTACCTAATGTTTACAAGGAGATCGTCTACATCTGCCCAATGCCAATGGCAAATGTGCTATATTGTAACCGAAATAATTCGTCGTTCTTGGTTAATACAATGAACAGAAATAGAAACATACATAACCTGTAAATACATGAAAGTGACATCAAAGAATCCAATAACCACGTTATGTTGGTCCTCATTTGTAGCTCTCATATTAATCTTCGCACTCAGTATTTATGCCTATTAATAGAACATAATTACACCTTCTCACATACGTCAAGTACTTACGAGATACCTACCAAGAAAAGCAAAAACTGTATACAGTGCGTCAGCTGTCAGAATACGAATACCTGTCTCACTCGCTCTTACGCGATCCAGATAAGAACCTCTCACCCAAACCCGAATTGCAATCTGAGAGCCTACGGACTGTAACTATCTACCAGCCACCGACGTCCACTGCTAAACGTAGGCCTCCCCATACTCGCCACGAAGTGCGATACCGTGCAGACCGCGTCTATTGATTCCCCGCTAGCCTGACAAGGTCATCCATACATCTAGTCGGAGGCCGACCCACGCTGCGCTTTCCCATACGTGGTCGCTACTCCAGGACTTTGCTGCCCCAACGGCCGTCCATTCTCGGGCTACATGGCCTGCCCATTGCCACTTCAGCCGTGCAATCCTGTCAGCTATGTCGGTTACGTTGGTTCTACTGCGGATATCCTCATTTCTGATATTATCGAGCAAAGAAACTCCGAGCAACGGTGTGTACCTACTGTTCTGTTTCTGTTGAACAGAATGTCGGGACGTGACGCCAAGCTCTTCATACTTCTAATAAAGTAAAGAAGTAAATTTTTGGTACGTTGATATTTTATGATTTGGCTATTGTATTGGTACAGTCAACTAATTTGATTCCTAGGCTATTTCGTACCTTGTCACAGTGAACGCCAATATGAAAGCCGCTTGAGATCTCATATCATTGTCATTGTGACAAGGTTCTATAGTGGCCTAGAAATCAAATTGGTTGACTGTACATTACAATAAATACGCCTTAGGGTTCGCGTAAAAACTTAAAATAAAAAACTTTTTTTACAATTTTGAAACTAACTCACGAGCTGTGTATTATTAAATTCCAATAATGATATATGAACGTAGGTATATCAAACGTAGCCGAATACAATCTCACCCTCGATTTAATACACGATGCCTTTAGTTTTACCTCCGCGGTCAAATTCTCGCATAAATTTTCGATATTATATTACAAAATTAAGGGCTTCGTACAAACTAGAAGGACGCTCAATTTAGCAAAATAATTACGGTCGCAATTTATGTACCCATACGATTATTGGTCCTCGAGGGAGCAAGAATATTATGAAAACAGCTTTAAAGATTACTGTGAAAATTGATTGCGTACCTGAACTTCCCTATTATTTTAACGCACATTAACTAGGGTGCTTCTTATTTTCGAACCTAGTAACCCACCCAGACATAAATTTCGGCCTGGAGAAAAATCTATATGCCTTCACATAAACTACAGAAGTCCTTCCACAGCTAAAATAACACTTTTAACATATAAAACGAATTTTCAATTATTAAAACGTTACTCTTCCAAATTTATGTCGCATAGCAGTCTATCTTGTATACACAAAAGACATATCTTCGGTAGGAAACCTAAAGTCACTTACGTCTTTGAAACACGAAGATAGTGAAACTAAATGTCTTTCAGAGTGGTTGTAACCAGATTTTACAGCCCCTTGTTTACAGTGTGAGCTTACGACCAGCCAGCTCGTAAACATACGTTCTAGAGTATTCTAGAATACTTACAACTTGGGATTGGTTAGTGCATTACGTGGTACTGCTTAATAGCATGTCTGAATTACTTCACAGACCTACTTCTTTACTGGAAGGTTCTTTCTAGTATTACTATTTCCGTGGTCGTATATAAAAGTATACTATAACCACTTTCGACTTGTGGGCCAAAAAAAACATAGATTCACTGGAAGCCCCACAACTCAAAACGGAGACGCGGCAGACCTTGACCCAGACGTGGAATCATTTTTGAAGGACTGGTACAGCTCAAAACCGCGATAGATAGAAAAAGAGGGGGAGGCCTTTGCCCAGCAGTGGGACATAATAGGCTCATAATAATAAATAATAATATGAATAACTACGGAATCAAAAAACCGGCCAAGTGCGAGTCGGACTCGCGCACCGAGGGTTCCGTACAAACACTTTCCATCCCTAAGTGGTTAAGTTAAGTTTGCACCTGGTATGTATAGCGCCCCATATAAATTAGGTGCAAAGTTAGGTATTAAAATATTAAAAAAAAACAACTTACTAGATCTCGTTCAAAACAATTTTCGTTGGTAGTTTTTATAGTAATGTACATCATATGTTTTTTTTAGATTTTTCATTTTCTTATTTTAGAAGTTAGAGGGGGGGGGACCAACTTTTCCACTTTGGAAGCGTCTGTCACGCAAACTATTCGGTTTAGAAAAAAAATTATCTTAGAAACCTCGATATCATTTTTGAAGACCTATCCATAGATAGATACCCCACACGTATGTATTTGATGAAAAAAAAAATTTTGAGTTTCAGTTCTAAGTATGGGGAGCCCCCAATATTTATTATTATTTTTTTATTTTTGCATCAAAATCTTAATGCGGTTCACAGAATACATCTACCTACCAAGTTTCAACAGTATAGCTCTTATAGTTTCGGAAAAAAATGGCTGTGACATACGGACGGACAGACGGACAGACAGACAGACAGACATGACGAATCTATAAGGGTTCCGTTTTTTGCCATTTGGCTACGGAACCCTAAAAACTGGGGATCCTGAACAGGGTGCGAGGGTTCTTCATGCCACATCAGCTTTATCTTCTTTATAAGAATCAAGGTTCGGTCGTGCGTGGAGTACTGCTCGCATCTTTCGGTTGGTTTCGCCAATATCTACTCGATGCTTGTGACAAATTGCAGTGGCGGTCCGCATTATAGGTGACGAAGAAAGTATTTCCTCGAACCCCTTCAATTATGTAGGGACATTAGTTCGATGGTTTTTTTATCGCCTACCATGGCGAGTGCTCTAAAGACCTATTTTCTCTAATCGGGTGGGATCCCCGTCCCCTTTCCGACATAAAGCCACACATGTCAGTTTAAAATGACATCGCCTCACTGTGAAAATATTCCCACGCTTGCCTCGGCAAGATCGGCGATTCCTTAATTAAAAAGTGAAACTCTTTGCCGGCAAATATGTCTCCTGCTTCTTACAACATGGTACAAACGAAGCGTGACATCTCTCGGGCCAGCATGGATAATAAAGAAATTCTTTACAGATATAAGTTCGCCTTTGTACACATTTAATACAAATAAATATATAAGGGACAAGCTTACACAAATCGACAAAGCAAAGCTTGTACTATGGGTATTAGACGACGATATACATAACATAATATAAATACATATATAGATAACATCCATGAGCCAGGAACAAAATATTCGAGTTCATCACACAAATATATGCCCTGGCCAGGATTCGAACCCAGGATCGCTGGCTCAGTAGGCAGGTGCACTACAACTGCGCCAACCACGTCGTCGAATTCGCGGCGTCTTTGTTGATTCTATAATGTGTCTTTATTACTGTTTTTTTTAAAGTTATTAATTAAGTACAATAAAGAATTTACATTTACACGTGTACATTTCATTGAATGTTGAAAAGATATATATTTCGTCATTTACAAAGAAAACAAATCAATTCACGTATTTACTTTCAATAATACCAATATACAATTATACATAGCCGCAGCCTTAATCACTTTGATCTTCGCTATCAAACATCTCCATCATTATTATTTCCAGCCTTCATTCTCATTTAATAACTCAATTTCCCTTTAATGTTTGTTATCAGAGCAACGGAAATCTAATTCAAAAGTAACACAATTGCGTGGGCCAAAACAAACCTTGTAGTTTCTTGACGGCTCAATCAACATTTAGAGAAATGTTCAGAATCGTGAATTATCAGACAGAGCCCAAAGGTAAATTGAATTCTACAGTGTAATTAGAAGCGGGTCTCAATCTCTATGCGTCGTTTGTAGGGTTCATGGTATTTACTTCAGTTGATTCGGACAGTCACTCTTTAGAGATACATCTGGGTCATTGTCAGATTTAGGTGCGTGCCTTTCCGGAGGACATTTGCGAAATTAAGGATTCCAGGGCCAAATTTTCTGATTAAATGCCTGTGAGAATAAAGAACGTTCCCTCTTCTATAATCCGATGTAATAGCAACATAACCTTTGAACTGACAATGACCCATCTACGTGTTCTATCGATAACGTTTATTTTTATTTAGATTTTTAGACGATTATTTGCCTAGACAAAGTAGTTGGCGCAGTGATAAAGCAACTGCCTACTCAGCCAGCGGGAGCAGGCTTTAAATTATTTTTTTAACGCCGACTGTGTAGAGACGTTTAAGTTCCATTTCTTTAATTTAACTTATCTCAGTTTAAGTACTAGGTGTAGGAAGTTTCCAGTTTCTTTCTACTTTTTAAAACTTTGTAACAACCTTTCAAGTGAATCGTACTTTTAGACCAACTATAATTTAATTATTTTTCTTCTCCTGTAGTATTTGACCACCTGTCTTTAAATAAAATAAATTAGGTATGTATAGGTATCACAAAAGGTTAAACGAAAATATTATATTTTACAGACTTGTACCTGCAGACAAACAGTTTTGCGAGGAATTTTTCTTTTTATGCCTTATAGTTACTTAAATAAATAATTGAAAAGAAAAAACGTATTTGAACTAAGCATAGAGTAAATACGGAACAACACTACATATATAAATAGGTTCAAAGTGTAGGTACGTATTTACTTAGTCTATCTAAGCCACAAGAGCACTTTTACATGTCTGAGTCTACATCACAAGAGGGCGGTAACAGTACCTTATTTACCTACCCGATTTGTAGTCTCTAGAGATGTTGATTCTGGGTCATCACTAGTATCTACCCGCTCTATGTTATGTATGACCACGTTTCTATGTTATACTTTCTCGATCATATCTCCTGAATAAGTCAAAAAAATCTTTGTATTTTTTCTCATATTTTTGTTTTCGACAAAAACCACTTCATTTTCTTGTAAAATATTGATCATATAGTAACGAGACCAGCACTATTCAATCAGCACGAGAAATTACATAGAAAATGACACTTCATTCCTCTAGTTTGTAAAATATTTATCTCTTAAAATATGCCTTCTGCCCATGCCTCCTTCAATGGAGGTAGGACCCCAAAATCTTGGCAGGACTCGACAGATCCTCAGTTCCAAGATAAAGTTATAAAACAAAATTTCATTAATGTACCTATTTTGCCGCCGAACTGCCATATTTAGTCTTATTTTATCACATCCGTAACGTACGTTTTGATAAAATGCGAGTGTGAGTGACAAATGCTTTGCAACTTATTTATCACGTGATAAACAAAACCATCATAGACCGGTGTAGTAATATGGATAAATAACTTATTCGCATATAAGCAATATTTTTTGCTCACAGCAAAAAATACTTTAGTTTTTTGATTGTGTAGACCGAGATTCACGATTAGCTAAAATTTTACTCGTCAAAATATAGCATATATATGCATGCAAACTCTTTTAAGGCTTTTTACACTTCGATTGTAACGTCTTATACATGTTTGAATGTATGGAAACCTTACGGCCGCCTCTACTAAAACACGTATTATAAACTTCTTTTAATTATACATAGAACACCCCTGTCAAAGTTTCTTCTATCAAATATTTTTTCCGTTTCATTATTTCCTTTAAACCTATTATCGATCGCAAAACTAGAACATCATCAGAGCACCTCTAACATTAACTGTCCACAAGTGACTATTTTTCGCGCGAAATAACCGTCTCTTTCTGTGCAGTAATGTGATAGAGTGGCGGGTAGCGCTATGTCGCACGACAAGAATCGCGAAGCATAGTCATGATTACTGCTTCCAAGATATGATATTTTAGAACGCAAACACGTATATATTAAAGGCGGGTTCAACCTGTCTTTTGGCCACCGCGTTGCGAATGCAAATTTTCGTGTGCTTGTAAACACCAGGTACCCGTTTCAACCCACTTATCCCTAGAGTGATTCGTCCCCCCTGAAATATCAACATTTGCTTTGCACCACCAGTTTCACCTAAACCAACTGTAATACATAATTTATTAGACCAAGGGACGTTGAAATAAATTTAATTTTGGAAAGGATAATAATGGTTATTAAATGTCTGGTCGGTACAAATGTCAGGCATAAGTTTGCGGAAATCTGTCGGGCTAGTGTAACATGATGCAACTCACTGGTTCTCAGCATCAACGAAACGATATAAACGGTAGACTATTTACAATAAAGCGAAAAATTGATTTGTTTTTTTAGTTTTATTCTAACTGCAACTGTCATAGTACATTACATGCCTAGGGCGGTGAATTCGAATGTCTCACCTTCGGTTCGGACCACAAACACCTGCGATCTGGGGCTTTATGAATTACCGCCCGTCCTTGACCAAAAAGTGAGATTTTCTGCCACGTATTTATTCCTCAGCTCAGCGGGAATAACTGGTAGTACTGAATACTTTATGTCTATTGTATTGTATATAACAGAAAATCTGTGACATGATAAGATAATAAACATGTGTAGATAAAGTAGTGTAAGAAACTGTAAATAATTAGGTCTTAAAACAATCGTGTAATCAAAGTATTGTTACTAAATAGTTCAAGGCGAGGACAAGTGCTTTAAGACCTCTCATTATGTAACGGTTGCATAATGTAATATAAATAAACGACTACGGTCACACGATTTATTTTAACAATATTTTTGTAGTTTTGATTCCACTAAGTATGAGTCCAATAGTGAAAGCGATACTGACACTTCTTCCTTCTTAGTTCTGATGCATTGTACCTTGTTATCAGTAACACAACTAGGGGAAGTTCCATGATAATAAAAATTGAAGTATTCTTGTACACCTATATGACGTGCATCAGCTAGAAGTTCCAATAGACATCGGCACTGCCAAGGGTTATGTGATAAAGGAATCGAAAGGACATTACCACCAGCTTTGTTAATCTCCAGAAGAAAGTGTTCCGGTAGGTAGGTTAGTCTGTTCCCCTGTAGCCACAGCATTGTTGCTTGACTCCCAAGAAACGCATCTGGTGCTACATACTGTATCATATTATTTTCCAAAGATATCCACTTTAAGGTCTTGATCTGAAACATCTTTTCTGAAATATACGGTATAAGATTATTACCCAAGTATATCTTCTCCAAACTTTTTAAAGGTTTGAACATGTCTGGGTGTATATATCCGATTCGGTTGTTTGATAACTTCAGCAGTTCCAATTTTGCCATGGATGAAAATGTATCCAGATGGCACAGTGCTGATATTTTATTGTCCTCCAGTATCAATTTTGTCATGTTGGGGAACAAATTGTAGTAGCCAAACCGCGGTAAAGACTCCAGCTTGTTTTCACTGGTGTCCAGTTCGAGTATTCCAGGTACAGGATTGAATACTTTTGCGTCCAGAACTTTAAATTTGTTTTGATGCATATGAATGCTTCTTACGTTCGGAAGGCCGTCGAAGTCGCCTGACTCGAATTCTGTTAGCCCGCAGGAGCTCACTACAACGGCAGTGGCTTCAAGGTCTGGGCGGATGTTGAGTCCTCGCTCGCCTGTGTACGAGTACATGAAACTCTTTTCCTTGCATCTCTTGAAGACAACGTCGTCGGCACGGGTGACGAGTAGCAGTGCTGCCAGAAATAATGGCGCGAAAGCCATCCCTGAAAGGAAAAACGCTGAGATCAGCCACGTCTTGCAACTATACAAAACCTTATTTATGGTGAAGAGGATGCAACTTTGTACGCGCTAAACTTTTTCCTTTGCCATAAATAGGGTAAAATTTGTATCCCGAAACCAAAAAGTCCCCGAATAATATTTTCCTCAAAACATGTCGGATTCTTCTTGACACCTGACCGTTTGTATGACTTTAATTTTCAAATATTATTTAGATTAAAATTACAATATTATTTAGATTAAAAGGTACCCACAACTTTGTCCCCGTAGTCGAGTTTAAAGTATCCTATTAACCATAATTGAAAGTCCAGTCATCTCCGTATCAAAATTGGTTAAAATCCATTCAACCGTTTCGGCGTGATGAGTGGAAAAATAAATCTTAACCAATAGAAGGAAGCGTTTCCATATAAATAATGCTCTTCTTTCTTCGATTTCAGAATTTAATACTAGTATCGATAATTTACTGTACGAAAAACCATAATATAAAACTCACCGTTGAATAAATGCATTGCAAGACTGTATCAGCTTTGGCCTATTCTTGGTCGTTACAATAATGCCAGGAAACGTGCTCACTTGTCAACAGCTAGCAATCAAAATGAATATCAGGTATGTTTTTGTAAATAAAATGATGTTACATACAAGGTGATGAACCTTCCGTGATAAACTATCTCTTTGATAACGCACATGTGTGATGGTTATGAACATAATGTACAAAAAAATTACCGAGGCCATTGGTATCGCATAAATCGACCTTTGACTTTTAAGAGGGTTACGCTAAATACATGCAAAATTATATTTTTTATGTTTTTAATGAAACTTTTATTGTTATTATTTTAGGAAAATTCATATCATGCTTGTAAGTGTGATGAAGAATTGGAACTTATACTTAAATACGTAGAAAACATACATGGTCCAGGAACAAATATTCGAGTTCACCACACAAATATTTGGCCTTGTCGAGATCGCGTCGTCAAAATATTACTTATTTATTAATAGCTGCGTCCTGCGGTAATCTGAATAAATTCATAGAAAACATCCGTGACCCAGGATCAAATATTCGAGTTCATCACTAGGCATCAGACTTCTGATAGCAAGGTAGGTAGGTACATTCAATTGTATAGTTACTTTTTTTCGTCAACGTAAATTAAGTAAGCATTTTACGACTTTTTCAATGTTTTCTGGAGTATATCTATCTATATAGATCAAATATTCAGTTATGTATGACTAGAAAATGCATGATATTGACAATGATTATAGTTAAGTCTTATCTAGGCGTTTGTAACATTGTACACATTTTATTTTATTTATAATCATTTTAGTCATTTAAGGCTTGCGAATGTTAACCACAATAACCATAAAGGCAGTTTTGAATGAATTAGATTAGAATTTGTATGTTAATGTTAATATGTTTAGAGAGCTATCTAAATGTCTTACCGTGCTATAAGTCCGATGCCTATTCATTACACAAATATTTGCCCTTACCGGGATTCGAAACTGTTCAGTTTTATAAACAATACTGGCAGAACAAGCAGTTGGCATATTATAGACATTTATCATCTTCTCCGCGTCACTGCGGATCATTCATCACGAGGCTCGCTGTTAAATGGGGTCGCCGTCCCCAAAATATTTTCGTTTCTGAAACATGTGTTTACATTTTTAGGATAACGAAATTTAAAATTTTGTTTTAATAATAGGTTTGTAAGTGCGAGTTGGACTCGCGAACCGAGGGTTCCGTAAAATCACTTATCCCATTTTAACTGGCCGGGTTAAGTTAAGTTTGCACCTGGTATGTATGACGCGCGTACAAAAATAACGCAACCGATCGCGTTCGTTGTATGGGAGCCCCATTTAAATATTTATATTCTGTTTTTACTATTTGTTGTTGTAGCGGCAACAGAAATATATCATCTGTGAAAATGTCACCCGTCTAGCTATCACGGTTCATGAGATACAGCCTGGTGATAGACATACAAACAGACGGAAAGACTGACGGTGGAGTTTATAAATTCATCAGCGAATCCGTCAAGAATTTAATGCATTGTTTTTGACAATACGTTTTATAACAGTTTTTTTTTTTTTTTTCATTTTTATAAGTTTTTTTTTTTCATCGTAAATTTTAGAGTCAAATGTCAGGAGGCTGCGATTAACCAAACCTTTATTTCAAAAATAACACTTACTCTAGTATAGTCACTTCAAAACCCCATACTAGATTGCCATTACTATCCGAGAGTTAGCCTTAAGGGGCTTCTAAACGGGTCATGTTTTTCTGCAATTTGTGGCCGGCCATTATTTGCATCTTGCTCTAGCGTAGGGTGTCAGAGAGGGACGGCCATAGTTGCCGGCCCCAAATTGCAGTAAAATATGGCCCGTTTAGAAGGCCCATTGGAATAAATACATCTGGAAACCTAGTCAGCGCTTAAAATTGAAGCAAGTTTTAGTGAGCCACGGCCTGTCACGGGATCAGTTTCGTCAGTGTACGGCTGTACGCATCTGTCACAACGTGAATAACGCGAAACGTCTCTATGATTGGTTCGTAGACAAGCACACATGACCTTATTCCTTTTAAAATGCTGATTGTTGTATTCATTTTTCTTTATGATCAAACATGTTTCTTAACATATTATTGATGTTACTACATAGAACAGGGCTATTGGGATTTAATGAAATCTACAGTTTGAATTTTTCATTGTCAATATTTGTTTCAAAAACTACTCGAAATTGTTACAATTCACGTGGAAAATTAGTTTTTTCAACTTTTTTTTGACTGCACGCAATGAAAGCATGAAATAGCTATGTTACTACCTAGAACTCGGGGAAAAATATGATTCACTTAATAAATTGGTTGAAATTATCGATATATTTGTCATAAAATGAAAATAATAAATTTAAAAAGGAATAAGGCCTCTTAAAACCTAAACCGGCTTCATAATTCGCAAATCTGTTGTATGAAAACTATCGTTCTAACTGTTTTTATTTTAAGGAGAGAGAGAGTTATTCTTCGAATAAAAGTTTGATTTCCAGCGTAAAGTGACGTAACCTAAAAAAAACCCGGCTATATCCGACCCACACTTGTCCGATTTATTTACGAATAATGTGAATCCATCTATACTTTTAGCTGAACGATAAACAAATATCCAGAGTCGAGACAGCTTAACCATATTTTAATAAAGGATAATTTATTCAATAAATCTCTTTGTTAGTATGCCGTCATAACGAACGGGAAATGGAATATTGATGGTATCGAAATTGATTTTACCCTTTTAAATTTCGCAATTTTATGTAATTTTAACGAATAATTGGGCGGTTTGTTTTTACCTCTGCTCGTTTTAATTAAATTAATATACTTTTATCGGTGTCTGATAAAAGTAATAAAAGTTAACGGATACTTATTTACAAAGAGAGTCTATCGTTATGATATATAACGATAACGATAGAGATATATCGAACTGATCGTTTGTATTTTTTTTATAAATATTTATAAAAATAGATTTTTTCGTCATTAGATGATCATAATAGGTAAAACTGACCAGAGATTAACTCTAATTTCAATTTAAATTAGCAACTTTTATGAAATAATAATTATTGAATAATAACTTCTAAAGAAATGTTTATTCAAACAGGCAATGTATTGCGAATTATTTGATATTTTGTGTGACAGCTATGTAAATGCTAAGGCGATGGCATCGCTGTGAGGTAGGTACGTGAAAATACTATTTAAGTAGGTAATTTATTTAAATTTGTGAACATCTGAAAGTTGTCTTTTTTAAGTTGTTGAATATGATGATGAACGTAAAGATAAAGATATAAAGATAAAGATATTTATTGAACAAAAAAATGTTTTTTGGGTACAAATGTTCGTAAACAGCTGCAGTAGTGTAAACTGTGTTGCAGCTATTTACGCCCACCTCAGGACATAGAAGAGGTAATGTTCTATACTTAGTAAATAGGTAATACATTTTTTCTTTATAGGTACTAATTACTAATGAATTCAAATTAGTATTCTTAATTATGTTTTCCTATATATAAGTATGTTAGTATTACAAAAGTTTCAACTCTTAAATATAATCAAATTATAATAGTTGTTACGGTAAGTGCTTAATGAAAACTATCTGCAGATATTAATTAAATATGTAGGTAACAGTAAAGATTTAATTAATTCCCATGAACTAATGTCTCAGTCTCATCATAGGTAAGTGTTAATAAATACTTGTTCAATTTATTCTTGCATTCCCAGTATGACAGATCATGAATATTTAATATTTTATTTAATTTATTGTAAATTTTAGACGAAAGATGATCATAGTGTTGCCTAACTAGAGCAATACGTGACGGTCTGAGATGGCAGATGCGGCCAGCCCGTCTTTTTATTGTAGTTCTAACATAGGGAAGGTTTTGATGTTTGTGCAGAACAATTCTAAGTGCGAACAGCTGTCTTACAGTTAAGACATTCACTAATTTAAAAAGTGCGGAGGTCGGAAAGCGAATGGGTTTGCATAGCATTACTTTGAGAACAGCACGTTGAGCTCTTTCCAGCCGGAGAATTCTAGTTTTACCCGTAGCGCCCCAGGCTGCAATACAATACGTCAACGTGTACAACTTATGATGGTTGAGTTTAACACGTGATAAATAAGTGACAAACCAGCATTTTGTCAAAACGTGACGGATGCTTTGTCACTTATTTATCGCGTGATAAAAGCAACCATCGTAGGCTCACACGTGTTTAGTTCGTGTCCTAATTAATTGCTCCCTTTTCAGGTCACACCCGGTATATTTCAACCTTATTGATTTATCAAAATACCCGTAATAATCCACTGTGACATTTACCTGTACACTCGATTTACCTGTATACTCGTAATACTCTCAAGTACATCGATAAATACCGAGGTAAGGGTTTTATTAATCCAATTGAGGTGCTTAGAGAGCTTCAACTGGGTATTCTCCAGATAGCACTATTATTGGTCCCATGATGAGATTACAGGCTTCGTACAAAAGCGGAATTAAAGGGTTTATTAAAGCAAATATGAATAGTCTTTCCCTAGATAATACGCTCAATGGAGATGGAATTTATCCGTTAACAATTTCGCATAATGGGCGGGTTGCGAATGTGAGCTAATGATGTCTATTTGTGGTGAACAATATTTTGTGTTTGCTGTTTCATTTGCATCGCAAAATTGGGCTTGTGTATAATTTGTTTATAAGATGTCTTTCGTCCTTTTTTTGGGGTTTAGATAAGGACGAACTACGTATATTTACAGATAATAAGTATGCTCAAAATTCAACATTCCCGCTGAAAACACTTCAAACTAATTGACGTCACACTGAAAAAAAATATAGATTTGTTAATAGTAGCCCACATGTTAGCTGTTAGTTACTTAAATCGGAGGACTGACAACCTATAGTAACCTAAATAATTTATGTATGAATAGCATAATTTTGGTTACTACGAAATAAGCACAGTTTGCTATTTTTCAGTTTTTTTTAGTGCATTTTGGTCTGCGGTGTACCAAACATACCTAAATAAAAAAAATTGCAATTACGGTCATTAATTCTGCGTTTAAGTCAATAGTGGCCATTTATTCTATTTTTTATTACATTTTTAAACCTAGATGTCCTTTTAAAGTGTCCTTACCTACATTGTTTCACAATGTTGAAGGCAATCAAATTCCAATTGTTTATTAGGTCATACCATCCTATGCCACAGCATCTGTGTTCGGAAATAACTTCTTTCTAGTTAACAAAATTAAATTACCTAACCCTCGCATTGAAATGATAGCACCGAAGACTTCTCTTCTTTTTTTCTTTTCTGCCCGCTACGTGGATTATTTGACTTTTTAATTATTATTAACCCCTACAAAAAAAGAGGTGTTATAAGTTTAACGTGTGTCTCTGTGTGTCTGTGTATATGTGTGCCTGTCTGTGGCATCGTCGCTCCCAAACAGATCGTCCGATTTGAACACGTTTTTTAGGGTTCCGTAACCAAAGGGTAAAAACGGGACCCTATTACTGAGACTTCGCTTTCCGTCCGTCCGTCCGTCCGTCCGTCTGTCACCAGGCTGTATCTCAAGAACGGTGATAGATAGACAGTTGAAATTTTCCCAGATGTTGTATTTCTATTGCCGCTATAACAACAAATACTAGAAATAAAATAAAATTAATATTAAAGGGGGGCTTCCATACAACAAACTTGTTATAGAATATGGTACGGAACCCTTCATGCGCGAGTCGGACTCGTACTTGCCCAATTTTTTTTTTTAACGAAAGCCTTCTCTGTACTGATGGTTCTTATGTTTGGTTGGGTAAGGAGGTTTTAAAAATATTGAATTTAGGTTTAATCGGTTGACTTTGAATTGTACTCATTTTATAAACATACGGCCATGTTTTCTGTTTATGATTATAGTAGATAACTTTGTTTCTATTCAAGCTGTTTGTCGTTTGAAATTAAGATCACATCTCTAAAATAGTCTTGATATTTCAGTCATATTAACGTCCTATTTATCCGCATTTTCCAGGGAAAATCTTTCTACATGCCAATATTATAAATCCCGCTACGTTGACCTGAATAAAACGCAACATGCCATGGTATACTTATTGTATGGCTGCAAGGACAATATCAACACGAGTCAATTCAAAACAACAGTAGTAAATACATATGAAACACTATAAAAAGATACAATGAGAACAGACGCTTCATGCTTCACTCTATATTGATATTTAATTATTGTATAAGCGGTTTACACTCACGTGAAATCGTCAGGAACGGCTTGTGTCGCACGCATATGGAGCTCTTCGTCAGAGACTGCTACCCGTACAACGGCACGGTAACTTCTTCACTATTAAAGAACACTATCTGGAATCCCTGGACAGCATTTCGGACTAACGTCTCCATATTGCGGGAACTCAAAATCTCCTCGCGGCTTTCATCCAAGTGTCTCCGAAGAGTCTTGGAATTCTTCGGACACATCGCAAGAAAAGGCGAAGGCAACCTAGAGCGGCTCATCGTGACCGGCAAAGTAGCTGGGAAAAGGCCTCGTGGACGCAGCCGAATACGTTGGTCCGACCAGATCCGCTCCGCTCTTGACTCCACAGTCTTCACACCGCCGCAGACAAAAACAGATGGAGGAATAGGTCTTACGAGAGAAAGTGTTGCAAAAGGGAGGTCACGACCCTCAGCTATGAGAAAAACGACGCAAGGAGGAGGATATGGAATCCACCAATGCTATAGGTATACTACTGTAGTCTTAAAAAATACACTCACGTTCAACCCAGAAAAAAACAGTAGTCTAAATTGGAAACAAGAATCTCAGAAGACTTTTCCCATAAAAAATTGTAGTCAATGCTATACAAAGTAGTATAAACGTATAAAATACTACAAAAAGGTAAAACTACTATGTAAAGAGGTGCGTCACTCCACCTATATTGATATTAGAGAACAATAACTGAAATCCGTCAATGCTATGTCTTAGAAACACCCACTTTTAAGCCAGTTTGAGCCTCCGTAGATTTTCACCCTTTGTACAAAGAAATATAGTCCACGCGAAACGCAAAGACTGATACGAATACGTGAGTGAAATGCAAACAGTTTGCCGCGAGACATGTTTCGTCACTTTACGCTGAAAGGGCGAAACATCGGGAGCGGTCGACGGTTCGAGAAAAAATTGCATGACTTACCTCACCCATTGAAAACGGCTGACGGGCCCCGATGGAATTTAGCATTTGTAATTTGTTACCTGTCTCGTACCTTTACTGGGTGATCTGAGTATTGATTTGTGGCTTTTTTCGATTATATCAGAAGGTTGCTTATGTTTTTTTTTTGTTATTTAGGCTAGCCTAGCGGGCTCGATGATCTTCACTACATGTTTTTTTCAAATGTTAGTTAGTTATTTAATTTGTGATGTCGCGTTTCCGAATATTTCCTCATTTCCCATACGAAATAAGGAAAATTTCCCGAAATTTTTGTATACGGCAGATTTCTATATTCAATGCAAAAAGTAGCCAAGAATTTATAAATTTCCTAAGTAATGCTATGATGATGAGATATTAAGGCTAACTCGGTCACATCGCAATTTAGTGTCCTGAAACTTGATACCAACATTTACACAAAAAGTACAAGTCAACGCCATTGCGCAAAATTTCACTTCGTTTCTACAGGGTTTATTTATCTGTAGGTACACTATTTACACTGGCTATTATAACTATTATACTTAATGGTTCTTACTGGGTTCTCACTGGTTCCTTAAAATGATGATGAACTGGAATTAAAACAAGAAAAAATCTTAGTAGCTTGATTCAGCAGTATTACATTGATAAACTATAATTATTTAGCTAAAATATGGCACAAATGAGGTACTACTAGTGCCATCTTATAACTTGTAAATGAACAATAAATTGGACAAAACACAAAACAGAGGTAACTTTATTGTGGTCAGATGTAATCATAATTTCAGAAACAAAACATGTAAGTAAAGTAGGTTATACAGTGTTAGTTTTTAAACAACACTAATGAAATACTTCACATTATTATATCGTTCTGTTTTAAAAACAGGAAATAACGACAAGGAAAGCAGATGTAAATTTTATTCATTCAGTAGCGGCGCCTCTAAACTTTATTTACATCGTAATCGCATTTGTAAATTAAAATTTACGAATAAACAGCACAGTGTACAACTGTTCGTGTTAATTAAAAAGGTAGTCCGTTGCATAAGTGTTACGTGCAATCGAAATTTTGCTATTATAAGAAGTTTTTATTTTGGAATCACAAATGGGTTGATATGTATGTCTAAGCCGATAGCAGCTATGAAAATGAGTCACTATTTTATAATTCGATTCGACTATAGCGCTTCAGAAAAATTTAAACACGTATTTTACAAAAGTTAAAAATACTATTCTGATATCGCAAGCTTTGTATTGGCCAAACATTGAATTGCACAAGAAAATAATAACAAACTCCAAGTACAACTCGATACAAACTGCCCCGGCTCACCGGTCGACGGTCCATCGGAACTTGTTGTGAACTAAAAGTTTGTCGTTTTAAGAGCAAGTCGAAACATTTCGCTGAGCTTCATCAAATGTCGGTACAATACTTCGAAACGTTTACATTGGTAATGAAATTTCATTTGGATATACTAAAATTAAGCGAATAAGCAAGCTGAAATGGCAGTGGGCTGGTCATATCTGTCGTAGAGCCCATGACTACTGGGGCAAACGAGTTCTGGAGTGCCAGCCACGAATCGGTAAACGTAGTGTAGGGGTGGCAACTGGAGGAGGAGAGCTGAAAATCGAGCTCAGTGGCGTACCATGGGAGAGGCCTATGTCCAGCAGTGGACTGATACGGGCTGATGATTACACTAAAACTTATTTTTGTAGAAAGACTTGCATTATTCAATTGTTTGTGGTCCGAATGGTTTGCGAAAGACTATGAAAGTTACGTTATGTTCGTTTACACTCTCTAAGGATAAAAACTGGCTAAGTGCCAGTCGGATTTGTGCAGGACGGATGATCATAAAAAAATCTAAACGTTTATAAAGTAAACGTCCCTGTGCTCGACACTGTCCCAATAGTTGCCATCTTGAATTTTATGTCATTAGCAATAGAGGTGACAGCATGATGTCAACTATAGGCATTATTGTGTCGAGCACAGGACGTTTATCTAAATCGTTTTTAATGTTAATATTTGTTGTTATACTTTTGTAGTAGTCATAGTCACATAATCTATGAAAATTACTGTCTACCTAATTGCCATTGAAGCATGTAAGACCCTAAAAAAACCTCATTTATATTTACAGTATTTGTTGTTATAGCAGCCATAATAATAGACATTATATTATGTCCTTTACCTTGCTACCTATTACGGTTGGAAAAATGCAACCCTGATGCAGACAGACGGCAGGACGGGCTAACAGACCGCGAGGGCTTCTTATACATGGTTCCGTTAAGACACTTTGGGTACAGAATCCTATTTGGGTTTTTTTTTAATTACATAGTTACACAGCATTACAGTAATTAAACCAAGGCACTGTTTATTTCTATAATTCTGTTTTTTATGTTTTTTATTTTACTTTTAGTAATAATTTTATCAATAAATTGCTCTGCTCTCTGTAACTGACGATTCGAAAGTGCTTGTAGCTGCCTACTTGATTGAAGAATATTTTGACTTGACTTGACTAATAATGTTAGCGCTGTGACAGAACATTTACCAAACTGGGTTTAAGGAGTCATCAGACATGTAAGAGACCTACGTACCCAAGTGGTGGAATCCGTTGTTGTCAGATCTACTGAAGCGGCATTTAATTCATATAAAGAAGCTTAACTTCGCGAACAAATTGTTCATTAATGTGTATCATTGCATTAAAACATTTTGTCACTGTTTATTAGAAAACCGTGTTCGAATTGACTCGTAAAAGTTACTTATTTTGCAGTGCCACTGTCACTATTTTCTTAACGCAAATTCCACTAATAGTATACAAGTGAACGTTTGCGTGTATGTGTGTATGTGCACGCCAAAACGAATGTACTTACAACGAATACTAAAAATAAATATGACAAAGCAAGTTTTGAAAAAAGATTTCATGATAGGTACGGAACTTTCGTACGCGAGTCTGAGTTGCTCTTGGCTGGTTTTTACTCTTAGACTTGAAAATGCCAACCGTTTTTTTTGTATGGAAATTATCGGATGTTCGGGTAAGTTGCGAATTACCGGTAAATTATCGAATTATTTACCCTTAAATTACGGGATTACCAGTAAATTACCGGCTTGCATTCTCCATCTTCAACATAATGTGTTAATCATAGTCTCTAGCAAAGTAGTTGCATAAATTGTGTAACACTTACTTCGAAAATGCAACTAACGTAGGCCAGAGATCTATGTAGCCGCCATTCCGAATAAATAACCGTAACGTAGAGCCACGTACCGATCCCAACTCAGACGCAAATGCAAAACGATTTATCTTGCACCTTGGATTCTGACCACAAACCAGTATTAGGTATTCAACGGCACAAGACATCACTATTGGCGTACGCCGTAGAGATTAATTTACATTCATGACCAAAACGGATCGTGACGCCATTTCGATGGTCGGTCCTATTTCCTGCTTATAGTCAACATGGAGACAGGAACGTGCCGGGATCAAGCCAGTCCCGCCTTGTGGTGTAATCGGGCAATTTCACCCATATCCGTTTGTAAGGATATGTCAAAGTTCATATGAAATACATTGTGTGGATGTACGGAAATGTTATGTATAGAAAAAGTGTTTTCTCAAAATATGGGAGGAAATATTCAAATTGTGTTCCTCATTTAATAGGCTTCTCAATTTTCCGATGCGGCGGGAGGGGCGAAACGAGGAGCGCATGCGTAATGATATTTCTACCAGCATTTCAGGCGCCTGACCAAAAAAGCGACCATCTTTTGTTTCAGTATAAATATTTGACACAACAAAGTTTTTGGGAAAAAAGCTGTTAGTTAATAAAACTAAAGTCTAAGTTGCATTTTAACATAATTATCTTATTTCCTTTTATTGTAAAATGTCGTTTTATGAATACGGAATATAATTAACAAATTGTTATAAGCGGGCTGCACTGCACCCCATAAAAATTAAATTCATTGCGCGGGACACCATTTCATTTTTGTTAGCGATGGCTATATATTTACGAAAAAAATACTATTAAAAAAACTATCACACATTAAGAAATATACCCTATTAAAATTAAAATAATAATAATATTATTTATTACTGTAACAAATAGTAAGTACAATATTACTAATGGCCGGCGTCTCCTTGTACGTTATTAAATAACCCTATACGTGCGCACTTATAAAATGCATCGTTAGAGTTTTCTGTGTCGATACTTTTGTATACTGATTTTATAAAGCAGTTTTGGCTTTAATGGAATATGGCAGTCGTAACATGCAGAAAAAATGGAATTTCACTAAAACTCTTTTACAGACAGACCGCATGGATCAATTTAGTGTCTGCCAAACTTAGTGTAAGCAAAAAAACTGGCAGTATTGGCTTACCATGCGAGCCTCGTTGCTTTTTTGAGTATTCTCTATCAGATACCAATATACCATTTTTAGTATACATCGTACTATAAATATTTTCTAAAATAAACTGTTATTTATACAATTTGATAAAAGTATTATAGATGTCTCGTATTATGTTAACTTCAATCGAATCGAGCCCCAAGAACACCGTGCTAAAATTATACCATTTCATCCATTCAAACCACTTCTTATATACAAGAATAAATATTGTGCAAGTGCAAAGCCATTGCTTACTCAGAAACCATCACGCAAGTAATAAAACTTTCACCTTGGAGGAGCAAAATTAAATTACAGGAATCTAGTAGGAAACTAGATTTTGACAGTAAGAAGTGAGCACACTCAAAGTGAGTGCACGGCGCGACAGTGCGGTTGGTTATTTCTAAAGACGTTTCTCTCAAAGCTTACTGCCGTGGCGAATATTCTTCGGATCCATTTTATTCCCCATTTTAAATTTAGAGTACTTTCACGAGTTGTTGTTGGTTGAGTTAAGGGTATTTTGATGTTTGCTTGCGTTTGATGTAGTACCTAATTTTTTGTCGTCGCTGCATGTTTTGACAGATAAGGTTGCATTCGATTTAGTTTCTGATTTTTTTCTTTGTTATTCTAGTTATTGCATTCTGACACAACAGGCTAGATTTAAGTAGTTTTGTGGATAAACTGGGCGCTAATTCAAGTGTTCTTTGAGATATCGCCAAATAATAGGTGACTCAAGCATAATAATATCTCTGGTAACAACACGGGACTCAGTCGCGTTCCAAAAATGTTTATTTAATTACTTTTTCTCAAACATGCAATAAAATATTGTCTTTACGTTCCTTATACATTATATAAAACGTAACATAGCGTGCAAAACGTCATAGTACATTACATCAGAGGCCGGGAAAATGAGGATTTCCGGCCAAGTAGGTATATACTTTATATAGGATAGTGATACGAGGCCGGGAATCCGTTTTCACGACGAGGCATGTATAGTGCTTTTCTCAAACATACAATGAAATAAAAAATATACTTCAAAGAACAACATTTTATTAATTGACAAATAGGACATTTTAGTCTAACAACCAACCTTTAAAAAAAAAACCTGCTTTTTGTCAAACCAGCCAGCTGTGTGAATGACCTTGTTGTTGAAACCAAAAAAAAGTTACTTTGCAGGCCTAGGCCTGAAAAGCAGTATGAAATCCCTTTACAGTCCTCTCGAGTTGTTGCGCCCAAAAAGCGATACTTCCGAGCCTATTATAAGGAACGTAAAGACAATATTTCATTGCATGTTTGAGAAAAGTACATTTTACGCCATCACCCGGTTAAGTTAAGTTTGCGCCTGACATTTATGGCGTCGCATATACATGAAGCGCAAACTTAACGGGCGAAGTAGTATCCTAACTCTCCAAGATATCAGAGAGATATATAATATACTAGCTGTGCCCCGCGGTGTTACCCGCTCATCCCAAGGGAACACTAAATTTATTCGGGATGAAAAGTATCATTTGTCCTTTCCCGTGTCTATAACTATCTTCGTATCAAATTTCATCTAAGTCGGTTCAGCGGTTTAAGCGTGAAGAGGTAACAGACAGACAGACAGACACACTTTCGCATTTATAATATTAAGTATGGATGGAATTAGGGCTCTGATTCATCAATTCCCGGACAAAGTTGCGGTAATTATACAAAAATCTGCCTTTCACTCATCCGTAGACGTGCGCCTAGTGCTATGCGCCGAAAACTGAAGCAGACGTATTGTGAATTAGTGCGCTCGACCGTGGGAGCCTGTCCGCTGCCACACCATTTGCTCAACAATTTCGCCGCGTCTACGCGTACATTTTAGTGATTAATCAGGGAATGCTTTGTGAATCCGATAATCGTTTTGAAATTAAACCAACAAAAAAGATGATAGTTTTGCTCTCCAAAAATAAGTCATTGTTGTTTTCATGAAGTAACAAATTTTTCACGCATCTTTTTCGACTGCCTATGAATGCATGGCGATTTTGTTCGAGAAGGAGAGGAAAGCGAATCTGGTACTCACAGGGCGCAGTGAAATCATCTTGGTTGAATACTAATTTAAAGTAGGTATGCCTAAAATGCGCCTCTCACTCATCATCGGTCGACGCGTGCCGCGTGCTATTCGCCGAATAAAAGCAGCCATACATACTTATTGTAAATTAGCGCGCTCGACTGTGAGAGCCTGTCCGTCGCTGCCAGACCATTTGCCCAGCAATTTCGCCGCGTCTACGCGTACATTTTAGTAATTTTGAAATTATACGCACCTAAATAATCATAGTTCTCTTGCCAAAATTGACTTTTAATCTTGTCATGAAGTAGCGGAATCTTTGTGTTAATATTAAAGAATAAATGCATGGTGTGAAGTTATTTTTATTTATTTTAAATTTTTTGTACAATACAAAATAGTAGGTAGAAACGGCGAACTAAATGCCTTTATGCATTCTCTAACTGTCAACAATAGTACAAAAACTGGCATTTGGTGTTTGGTTGTTCAAAAGACAAGAAATGAAGAAGTAGTTTACAATTTTATTCAAATCATATTGTGCCTTTTATTTGCGGCTTTATTTAACACAAATAGTGACATTTATTCGAAATATCACAACTAATTTTTACCTTTACTAAATGTTATATTAACTATTTAATAACAACATTGCAATGTCATTTAATAGCTCGAATAGCAAAAATCACATTGGTGGATCAATCAACCGGTCAATATATTTTTTCCTTTGACTGTAAAAATCCTCCCTGAAGTCCGACCTGCCCCCGAAATTTTTGTAACTTCATGATAAAATCAGTAGTAGTAGAACTATTTTATTTTATTTTTATTTTATTTTATTTATTGATACAAAATCCACAGCACAAATTACAATATTTTTTAAACAGATACATATTTGTTTAACATTGGCCAATTACGGATATACATTATACAGACTTATCACTAGCAAATAACAGAACATTTTTGACAGGAAAATTATAGACTAGTATGCTTGATTTTGGATAATATACTTCATCACCCATTTAGGGTCATAGTCAGTTCAAAAAACAAAAGACGTCCCTCCGGTGGTCTAATGTTAAGAGCTTGTATGAATCCAGGTTATATTACTATTACATCGGATTATAGAAGAGGCAACGTTCTTTATTCTTTTACCTACGTGTTATATCAGAAAATTAAGCCCTGGAATCCTTCATTTCGTTTATGTAGTTACGTTTATACAGGAAATACTCAGACCGAAATCTGACTATGACCCATTAACCTCTTGATTCTGCGCTGTACTGCATCAAAAGTGACCAGCTGACATTTAGCTGAACCATACCAATAGGTGACTACTAATACTTTATACTTTACCCTATACCCAAACGATCACTGGCTTTATTGTGCGTTGCCTGATTAATGGCTGAAATTTACACATAGACCCGTGGATATATTGGGAAAATGGTGTGACAGCCGACGGACAGGCTGGCCCACGGTTGAGCGCTCTATTTACAATTCGCACGTCTGTGTCAGCTTTCAGTGCATAACAGGTAGTTCAGGCAGGACTACAGGTAACGCTGTTTTAATTTGTACTGATATTATTTACTAAACTAGAAGGCGCAATAGCCTCATTTTTTTAAATTGAAATTAGCATGAATTTGTAAGGATATACTTTCTGAGTTACTTACTTTAGTTTTTATGAACCAGCATAGCTAAAAATTAGGACTCCCAATTAGGAATGCATGTTCCGGATTCGTTTAAATCTGTCTTGCTGTTTTGGCATGATAAAAGGACAAAGTGTTTACCAACAGATGGGGCTCTACAGCTGGTGCCTCGCGCCCATAAGTACAAATTATGCATCGCGCTGTTAATTTATCCTGAAATAATAACTCCTCTCCATCCCACTTAGTATAGATGATGACAGTGAAGTATAACCGATCACTCTGAGCACTTTAGGGGGACGCCTTTGGCCAATGATGGTATTTCGGCTGATATAATGAAACAACTTCTAAAATTGCAATCTAAAAAAACAGTTGAACGCGGCTAGCTGCCCCATCGACAAAAATAGAGATGCGCGTGTTTCACACATTTTAAATGTGAATTTAACCAGAATTGTATGTATTGATCGATGCTGTTAACTTTCTGAGGAAATACGAATGACGACTGATGGTAAATTCTACAGCATACAGTAGTTATGTGAATAAACTTAGCTCAATATGTCATGGAACAAAGAAAAAACATGCAAAAAAATCTTATGTTTTTTTTTTTAATCCAAATTAAATTTTAAAATTGTTTTTAAAATCCTCATAACTTAAAAAAACAATAATTGTACGAGAATCATGAACTTAAACGCGCTTTTTCACGGTGAAAATGGCAAATTACTTTTTGTCTCCGTACAAATATTTGTACCCGTAACATAATGATGTCACGATTAAGTGACCATTTGTATGGTGCATTTTTAGCGCTCCGTAGGAATGTTGAACTTTGATGGTTATTCTTACTTTCAGAGCAGTATAAGTGTACATATAAATTTATGAAACAAGTAATGTCTCATTTTTTTAATGTGGGTACACCTCAATTTTTTTTTAAACCATTAGTACAAAGATCGAAGCTTAAATAAAAATTGAAAAAGCTTTTCCATTTTTCTTTAAGCTTTGATCTTTGTATTAATGGTTTTAGTATAAGTGTAGTCAGTCCCATATAGACATTTGATCCCATTAAAAAGTAGAATCGATTGACATCCTCAAGAAAAATATATCGTCATGCCTTTTCCGCATCACCCTTTTCAGGTTTTTGCAATCATTAGGCGTTGGGTTGTCCAAACATCTTCAACAAAACAAAACTCCAAAACTTCTTCATAAACTTCCGCACTTCAAATATTAGTAGGACAGGGTGGATAGGGAAAGGATAGTTATGGATTTTTTTAACATTGAAGAGACTTTATACATCTCTGGGTATATTTAATATTTTAAATTTATTAAATTTTTATTTTATTTGGAGTATCTATACATCTCCTTTACGTGTACCCAGTGTAATTAGTTATAACACAACTGTATCATGTAATTGTTTTAAGTATTATTTACGAAAAAATGACTTACTGTTGAGTTTCTTTCGGCTTTCTTCTCAACAGCGGTCTCCTCTTGCGAAATGCCGGTAGATTCACAATCTGACTTGTAAAAGTGCCCCTGTGGCCTACTTACTGAATAAATTATTTCATTTCATTTCATTTCATTTCATTTCATTTCATATTTCATTTCATTTTTTCACCGTCCCAATTTAAACATCGTTTCATCGGTCTCGGTAGTAGTTTTTAAATAAACACGTACCACTATTTCGTTAGCGTAAAACCAAACGTGTATGTTTTCACCATCGTATTCCGTGGTTTCAGTGGGTACAATATGCGAATCGACAGGGCAATTTTCATCGTTGCTTTCGTTTAAATAAAATAAATGACTTCACGAAATTGTCTCAAATTTACGGGACAATGCGGCTTTAATGGAGGCAAGTCAGGTAAATGAACCCGGTGTGTTGCAGCTAAGTGGTTCCGTTAATGAAAAATTGTTCGAAATACCGATAATATGGGTGAATAATCACGAGCGTTTTAAACGGCTCCTTACTTATATTTTGTTGAACCCTGTATAATCAAAGATGCCATCTTATGTTATCTTGTAGAAGACGCAGATTTTTAAAATTCTTATCAAAATGATGTTGATTGCTTCTATATTTCGGTCAATATTGCAAATACGTATAAGGCGGTTGAAACGCTCCGAATAATCAGCGATTTACGGCCTGATCACGACCTCAGTCTTAGCGGCGAGCGGGGTGGTGAGCGCCGCGGCGTGGGAACAAATAGAGCCGCAACCGCGCGAGTCGGCTCGTGGCGTGCTTCATTATATCGCTATGGTTTTGTTTTTAACTGCTTGGCGCTCACCACTGTCGCGTAGTCAACGGCCCGTTATTGCCGTGTTCCCTTAAATAAATAAAGTAAAAATACTAGCGACAATTCTTCAGCCACTCCTACATCGGAATCCCAGCCATCCGTCATTGGACTCGCGATAGACCCACTCAATTCATGTCTGACTGACAAGCTGTTGCCTTAATCGAAGTCTCGCGTGACTCGGCGGACGCTTCAATTAACAAAATGGATAATTCAGACTGCGCGCGACAAACTTATATTTCGTGATTAGCAAATCGCGCCCCGACCCGTCTGGAGGGCGATGATTGTCAATTTACTGCGACTTTGATTACATACTTAATTTATTGCCTGTTAATGAATTTTGAGCGGTCTTTGTTTTTGCGATATTGGAATTTTGAAGTCGTGATGGCGTTTTGATTTGATCAATAAAAGTTTTCAGTTGATACTGATTGATGAGTTCAGCTGTCTGGCTTTTAGAATATTTATAGCCTTAGGTTTTGATTTTTTTGTGGATTGATCACAATCTGTCACGCAACTTAAAGTAATAACGCAATGATGAATGTAAAAAGTCTGTCTGTCTGTTATTGAAATGGCATTGAGCGGTCATATTGGTAAGCAGAACCGATAGAGCATAGGGTTAAATAAAATGTATAATACCTACATTATCTTTCATTGGAAAAGGCCATTGGATTAAACAACCTAATCATTAAATTAGAGACAATGTTAAAGTTTTCCACTAACCAAACTGTAAAGAATGCATTAGATTAAGTTACGGGGATGGCAAAAGCTATTAACCTATAATATTCGATTTTTTTTACAAAAAAGCTGTTAGACGAAACTGAACTATTTACTTAATACCCTTAATACGTCTGAACCAACCACCTGTAAGTAATCAGGCCATCAAGCTCTAATTATAAAATTGGTCAATAATCCCAGTTTACATCAGTACCATTTTTATGAATCACTTCAGTGGTCCTTATGTAAGACTGGTAAAATAGTAAATAAATCCCCTGTAAGAACCAAGAAGCGCTTCTTGCCATTAATTGTTACAGTTTGGCGAGTAAGAATAAATATATTGTAAATTGCAATTTCATGAGTTAAATATTAAAAAAAATTGGGCAAGTGCGAGCCCGACTCGCGCATGAAGGGTTCCGTACCTATACATATATATAATCTATAACAAATTTGTTGTATGGGAGCTCCCTTAAATATTTATTTTATTTTATTTTTAGTACTTGTTGTTATAGCGGCAATAGAAATACATCATCTGTGAAAATTTCAACTGTCTAGCTATCACCGTTGTTGAGATACAGCCTGGTGACAGACGGATGGACGGACAGTGAAGTCTCAGTAATAGGGCCCCGTTTTTACCCTTTGGGTACGGAACCCTAAAAAAAACAGGGCAAAAACTGTTAAAAACATATCGATTTACTTGTAATTGTGCGTCATTGGTGTACAGACTGTTAGATGAAACTACCGAACTATTTACTTAGAGTAACACCCCATTGATCGGGTTTGAACTGCCCGGCTCTAATCAATCAGGCCGTCCCAGACACGGTAACGATGACAATGACGTGTCCATGGAACTAACATTACATTCGAGTGAGCATTTTTTTTCTCAACGCAATCAATATATTATTGATTCATACTAATTATTTTCGCAGCAAATTACTTTTTGGAGAAAATAATAACTGAAGTAAGTCGTTGTGAGTAGTGGTACCCCTGATGCAAACTGGGATCAAGGACAACTTTTTCAAATTCTGTTAAAAATGTTAAAAAATCTCTGTGAGACTAGTTCCTCAAAATACCCAATCGATTAACATGTATTTAACGCATCACCTTTTGTAGGAAAAAGCCATTGGATTAAACAACCAAACTATTTACTTAGAATAACCCGATTGATACCCTATTGATCGGGTCTGAACCCGCCTCTAATCAATCAGTCCCTCCCTTACACGGTAACGATGACAATGACGTGTTTCGGTTCACACCATTAGCCCTGTAACTGTCATTAGGCTGTAATGTTCTTGGAGAGTCAATCAATAGAAGTGTTATAATTGATTCAGTTACCGTTGTTTAGGTAGTACCGTTGTCAAAGGTTGACAACGGAACTGTAAAGTTGCCGAAACAACTCGGCTTAAATAATGAATATACGCGATGTATGTCACTTTGTGCACTTGTCACAATTTGGTAGAACAACACTTGTATCTGGTCATGTTACAATAAAGACCATTTCTTAAAACCATGATAACTCTATAAATGGTTTTAGAGACTATGGAAAGGTCTAAATATATTTATAAAACAACGATAATTGTGTTAAATGACCTCAAATTATTTATTTTTACACAGTTAATCCAAAAAATATAGAGGTGTGTATTACGAAATGGGCGTCGGCCTATTTCAATATTTACACTGTATTACTGTTTAGACTAAAATACCAATTAAAGTATCATATTTACCACATTTTTAGGCAATAGCATTTGTAAGAATAAAATGTTATTTAGGTGTTTATTTTTATCGAGCTAACTGGCTACTCGTGTTGCATTTTTCTTTTCTTTTTAAAAACAGTAATACGGGTGCTTTCAATTTTCATTTTTAGCATTGATCCAGTGGCTTACGTAGGTATCAAACTAACTCGTTGATTGAAAAAACATAATAATAAAACAGGAACTTCAGACAAATAAATCCTAATGGATCTGTCCATGTGGATTAGTCTGAAAATATCAGTTCCAATATTAAAACGTTATGAGTTATGAATAAAAAGCTCTAAGGCCTAAACCTGCCTTTCTGCAGCAAAATGCAGTATCTTTATATAGTTTTCATAGTGAGATACGACTTTTTTGGAGCGGAGCGAGCGAAGCGAGCGAAGCTCCCATGGATCGACTCGAATGGACTTTGTAACAATGCGCAGATCTCAGCGAGGTCTCAACCGATTTTGGAATTTTTTGTTTTAAAATGCACAAATTAAATTTCGCTAGGTCGTGACGAAGAGCAAATTTCGAAATTGTTCTTAATTAAAAAGTTCTGTTAAAAAAACAAAAAGCTCCCATGGATCGACTCGAATGGACTTTGTAACAATGCGCAGATCTCATCGAGTTCTCAACCGATTTTGGAAATTTTTGTTTTAAAATGCACAAATTAAATTTCGCTAGGTCGTGACGAAGAGCAAATTTCGAAATTGTTCTTAATTAAAAAGTTCTGATAAAAAAACAAAAAGCTCCCATGGATCGACTCGAATGGACTTTGTAACAATGCGCAGATCTCATCGAGTTCTCAACCGATTTTGGAAATTTTTGTTTTAAAATGCACAAATTAAATTTCGCTAGGTCGTGACGAAGAGCAAATTTCGAAATTGTTCTTAATTAAAAAGTTCTGATAAAAAAACAAAAAGCTCCCATGGATCGACTCGAATGGACTTTGTAACAATGCGCAGATCTCAGCGAGTTCTCACCCGATTTTAGAAATTTTTGTTTTAAAATGCACAAATTAAATTTCGCTAGGTCGTGACGAAGAGAAAATTTCGAAAACAAAAAAAAAAAACTCCGCTCCAATCTATGGTGCAAGCTTAGCCGGTGGCTGGCTCTGCATCGACCTAGTATAATATTGCGGTAAATCTGTTTGGATGGGCACTCAAGCCTTCCTGATTCCATATCATGGTTCCGCAACATAAGCAGATTAGCGATGTGTGTAGCGAATTGGCAGGCAAATATTGTACTCTTTAATCGCTTAACGTCCCTTTCCAGCTCAAAGGATTAGAATGAGAGAAGAGACCATGGAGACCGTGGCGCAGTATATAGATTTTTTAAACAGTAACTCAACTAGGCCCTTCACGGAATACATTAAAAGAAGAAAATGTAGGCAGTACCTACATAGTTTATATAATATATACATATATTAACGTTCCTGCACCGGTAAACTACCTATATTCGTTATCTCATATAGCCAATTAAACTAAGTATATATACCTACTTGACATGTCACGGAAATTATGGCAGATAAATATTGATAACAAATAGTACAAAACAGAATAAAATATTTAAGGGGGCTCCCATACAACAAACGTGATCGGTTGCGTTAACTTTGCACCTCATTTGTATAAGGCGCCATCCATACCGGGTGCAACATAAACCGGCCAGTTTAGATGGGATAAGTGTTTCTAAGGAACCCTTGATGCGCGAGTCAGACTCTGGCCGCTGCTCGACTCTAAATTAGACACTTGGCCGGTTTCTTTTATTTGTCCTGATCTCCATGATTCCGCATCTTCGCGCGTACGATTTTCCGCACTTATCAGCGGGACGCGGCGCCAGTGTGACGACCGCATTTGTCATTTCGGTCGTTGAAATTCCATTGGGCAGTACTGCTCGAGTATTCAACCTGTGACCATGGACGTTGCGTGGCATACTGCTTCGATTCAACAGACCGCAAATTTGCCGGAACTAGCAATGAAATCGGATTACGGGAGTCGGTGGCTAGGGAGCGCTAACGAGCGGACACCATTTTACCAGGCGTCTTCGGACAGGAATTAGACGGCTTTTATTCTCCATTTTGCATTCTGTCTCAATAATCTTCGGTTATGTAGGTAAAGATTTTTTTTATTTACCGAGATTTTTTCCTTACTATTAATATAAAGCGGCCATACATACATACATAAAATCACGCCTTTTTTCCAACGGGGTAGGCAGAGACCACATCTTTCCACCTGCTACGGTCCTGACATACATCTTTCGCTTCATCAACATTCATTAATCTCCCCATGCATCCTCATCATGCTGATATAAAGCGGCCATATATCACGGACATATGGCTCGAACGTAGTTATTTTTGATATTTCCGCAATTTTATTTTCACATATTATTATTTTTTCATTGTCAATCAAATGTAAATAAAGCACATCGCTAAAAAGTAGAGATGTATAACTATAAAAGTGATATTTTGTACAGATGCCATTAGAAACATCCTTGACGCCGTAATATATTTGACCATTAGTGTACCATTGGACAATAATGCTAAGTTATTGAACCTGTGACCATAGACGTTGCGTGGCATACCGCTTCGATTCAACGGCCCGCAAATTTGTCGGAACTAGCAATGAAATCAGATTATGGGAGTCGGTGGCTAGGAAGCGCCAACGAGCGGACACCATTACCAGACGTCAGGCGTCTTCGGACCGTAATCATACTGTTCATAATTTTGTGCCATTAGTGTGCACTGGGTCTCACCTATCCTCTTTAACATTTATGGAGAGTATATAATGCGCCAAACGCTAGAAAACTGGGAAGGTGGAATAAAAATAGGTGGAGTTCAAATATCAAACCTGAGGTACGCCGACGATACTACACTTTTTGCGTCAACGGAAGCGGAGATGAAGGAGCTTCTGGATAGACTGGAAACTATAAGCCTTAATTTGGGACTAGCTATCAACAAAAACAAGACCAAGCTCCTAGTCGTAGACCGTTTCGCAAACATCCAGCGTACAGACCAGGAGGACCAAAGAATACGAAACTGTAGACCAATTTGCCTATCTAGGTTCTGTCATCACAAATAAAGGCAATTGTGAACCCGAAATACGGAGACGAATTGCGATGGCTAAAACGGCAATGACGCAGCTGAGCAAAGTCTGGAAAGACCGTAATATCTCAAACACAACTAAAATACATCTGGTCCACTCATTGGTCTTCCCAATTGCTCTATATGGAGCTGAAACATGGACGTTAAAAGCAAATGACCGGAACAGGGTCGACGCTTTTGAGATGTGGTGCTGGCGGCGGTTGTTAAGGATCCCATGGACAGCCCACCGCACGAACATCTCCGTCCTAGAACAGCTCAAAATGGAGAACGCCCAGCGCCTGTCTACCACTTGTCTGCAGCGAATAATGCGTTACTTTGGCCACATCACCCGCCGAGATGTGGGTAACTTGGAGCGTCTGATGGTCACCGGAAAAGTGGAAGGAAAGAGACCTAGAGGCCGGAGCCCAAAACGCTGGTCTGACCAGATATCCGAGCAGACCAACGGACCAGTTAGCGCCGCACTACACCAGGCAGCTGACCACAACCGATGGAGACAGGCAGTTGACAAGCTGAAGCGGAGTCACGATCCTCAGTAATGAGGGAGCGATGGAGAAGAAGAAGAAGAGTGTGCACTTGGGCAATACTGCTAAGTTATTGAACCTGTGACCATAAAAGTTGCGTGGTATACCGCTTCGATTCAACGATCCGCAAATTTGTCGGAACTAGCAATGAAATCGGATTATGGGAGTCGGTGGCTAGGGAGCGCTAACGAGCGGACACCATTACCAGACGTCAGGCGTCTTCGGACAGGAATTAGACGGCTTTTATTCTCCATTTTGCATTCTGCCACAATGCAGTTCACTTATATAGGTGAAAAAGAACCTTACGAGATGTTTTCATTACTATTGAAATAAAGCAGCCATATCACGGACGCATGGCTCTGACGTACTAGTTTTTGACATTTTCGCCTTGTTATTTTCATCTATTAATTATTTAGAATTGTGAATCAAAGGTAAACAAAGCACATCGCTAAAATAAAGGTGTATAACTATATTAGTGATATTTTGTATAGATGCCATTAGAAACATCCTTGACGCCGTAATATTGACCCTTAGTGTACCATTGGAAAATACTGCTAAGTTATTGAACCAGTGACCATAGACGTTGCGTGGCATACTGCTTCGATTCAACGGCCAGCAAATTTGTCGGAACTAGCAATGACATCGGATTATGGGAGTCGGTGGCTAGGCAGCGCTAACGAGCGGACACCATTACTAGACGTCAGGCGTCTTCGGACCGTAATCATACTGTTCATAATTTTGTGCCATTAGTGTGCACTTGGGCAATACTGCTAAGTTATTGAACCTGTGACCATAGACGTTGCGTGGCATACCGCTTCGATTCAACGGCCCGCAAATTTGTCGGAACTAGCAATGAAATCGGATTATGGGAGTCGGTGGCTAGGGAGCGCTAACGAGCGGACACCATTACCAGACGTCAGGCGTCTTCGGACAGGAATTAGACGACTTTTATTCTCCATTTTGAATTCTGTTATTCAATCCGACATTTTACTAGTAGGTTAATACGCTAGTTTTTGCCTACGTTGTAAATATTAAAAGTTTTTCTTATGCAAAATATCAACGCATTTACTAACCTAAGCTATTTAAACCTACATATAGCGTCCATATCACGGACATATGTCATATAAGTATTTTTTATTTTATTTCGAATTTTCTTTTCTCTTGTTTTACTATTTATGTCTATCGAAAGTTTTTTATTTATGTTGGTAAAGTAACACCACATTTTTTATTGCTGTTTAGATAAAACATCAACACGCTGAGAAAAACTAAAATAATTATAAGACGTCATTCCTCCAACAAGCACATTTCAACTCTTCTTCGTCTATACTTTACCTAATATGACTCCTCAGTTCCTCCCTTCCTAGCCCTTCGTATTGTGTTCTACCTTTTCGCAGAATTATTTTTCGTTGAATGTTTCATTTCGTAGAATTTTCACTTCGCAGAATTTTTATTCATCTATAGTCATAATTGTTGCAAATAATATATTATTATCCTATAGATTAGGTTAGGTTAGGTTTGTTTTATAACAATCCGAAACACTTTACGGTTTCAGAGAAAAATGTTTTCTTCGAAATGACGCTTCTGGAGAATAAAACATTTGCCAAAAAATGATTCTGCGAAAATCGGTAAACGCCTACGTGTATAACTGCCGTAAAATGTCCGTAAACAAAAACCTTATCATAATTAAACTCCCACCTACAATCCTTACCTTCGTAATCCGGCGGTGATGACGTCACGTACTATTAAGGACATATTTTTATCTCAAGGGAGTAAAGCAAATTGCACGGCTTACGCGGTGTTCCTAGTAAACTTGAGCAGTAAAGGACCGCGGCAAATATCCGCAAAGTGTTGGATGGCTTTATGACATCCAACGGCGAATGAGCACGAACCGCAATTTGTAGGGTATTAGAAGGTTTTGTTAGGTTATGAAAATGGTTTATGCTTTGGATTTGGCGGCTTCTGCCAACTTATCTTTTCGAGAGACTATGTTATCTGTTTTATTTTTTATTTATGTAGTACTACGCATAATCCGCTGCAAAATAAAAACTAGAAAACATTTTGAAAAATTAATTAAGTACGCTTTAATGTATTTATTAGATTACGATTAAATCCATACTAATATTATAAATGCGAAAGTGTGTCTGTCTGTCTGTTACCTCTTCACGCTTAAACCGCTAATCGATTTTGATGAAATTTGGCATGGAGATAGTTTAAGATCCGAGGAAGGACCTAGGATAGTTTTCATCCTGGAAATTATCCCTAAAAAGATTGAAAAGTGAGTAAGTAATCCATGATGACATTGAAGACCCTGTAGGAAATCTAATGATTAGACCAAAAGCGCAATTGCTCTTACATTTGCTTAGGCACTTTTAATAAACCCTTTTATTAATTAAGGTGATTAGGTGGATATGGATATCTATCGTGTTGTACGAGGTTGCTTCCATACTTCTAAGTTCCACGCGGACGTAGTCGCGGGCAAAAGCTAGTTATTTATAGTTTTGTTGATAACATTTTTCAAAACATTATTTATACAGTTATTAATTTTCGGCTGTATACTTCCTGTAACGCAACTAGATTTTCTAAGCAGAATTGAATATTATTTTTACAATACACTCTTCTACCTTAAATTCGAAATATGTCACTTTCAAGCCGCTATTCAGACAAACTACAGTGAGATACTTTCTGTACTTATGAGAAACCAGCCAAAACAAAACCTTGGAAATTATGGCAAGTGATACATTTATGGCAAATGAAATTCGGCCAAGTTAAGGTATCTTCTTTTGGCAGATGATGATGAACCAATGTTCCCCGGAGATTTATTATGCTGTTAATATTTTTTTCTCTTATTCATAATGAAAGCCGATATATTATTGATTTTAGCTGCAGGCTGCGAGTATCTAAACTTAAGACGTCAAATTTACCCTCTAAGTATGGGAAATCTTTCAACACAGTTTCTGGCAATCCCGAATTTTCACTACGCAGTACCTCTACCAATACCTCTACCACTTTCTAACTATCCGCGCCGATTTACCCGCTCATCCCACGGAACACTATTTTTTCAGGATAAAAAGTAGCCTATGTGTTAATCCAGGGTGTCAGCTACCTACATAACAAAATTAGTCAAGCCGTTTGAGCGTGATGCGTGAATATTAGTGTGATTTCTAATAGAACACAAATGGAACAAATATCTTCTCAAAGCAGCAACCCGACCGCTTTCCTCGACCACTTATAACTCCATACAAAGACTGCAATCCAATCTCTGTCCGCTAAGTGCATGTGAAGATCACTGCGACTCTCAAAGCGAACGCTAGCCTAGAACCTAAACGTGACTAGGTGTAATTTCCGAAATAAAATGAGTATTTCTACAAGCATTTTTCTCTACGGCCGCTGGCTTCGTTAACTTCGAAATTCTGTCAGAGGTTTTAGTTATTATATTTAATTATTTTCAGGTTAAGGCTCCTTATTCATTCAAAAATGCTGATTGTTTTAAAAATCTTTATCTAATATCAAACATGTTTCTAAACATATTATCACTGCCTTCTACCTAGAACAGGGCCATTGTGATTTATTGGTATATATTTGAAACCTATAGTTTGAATATCTCATTGTTTATTTTCAAAAGCTACTCAAATTTGAAAAATAAAATACGCAGAAAACTGTTTTTTTTTTCGGCTGCACGCAATGAAAGCTTGAAACAGCTATGTCACTTTCTAGAACTCGGGGAAAAGTAATTCACTTCAAAAAGTTGGTTCAAATTATCATTATATTTGTCATAATATGAAAAAAATATATTAGATGTTTAAATCATTTCTACGGGAAATAGAATGGAAATAGTTTATAGGAATACCTACTGATGCGTCTACAGACTCAACGCCTAGTGTATAGTATTTTAATTAAAATATTAACAGCAGAATAATGGAAACTATACTTTGCCACATTTTACCCATGAAATTATACCACAAACTACTCCAAAACAGTGGATAATTGCTTTTGCTTTGTGATAACGCAGCAATTTGGGTCTAGCGAGGTAACCTAACACCAAAAGCGGTACTATCGCCCTGTATAACGATGTGCAATTGAGACGGAGGCATGATTCGATGTTCCCATTCATGATTTCTGAGATATCTCTACTTTATCTCTATTTCTACCATGTGCTGTAATTTAGTGAAGTAATTGCTTGGACATTTTGTTCTTCTTAATGAAATTAATATATTTTGATTTAATTGTTAGCACCATTTAATTTAGCGAGACATCATTAAGTTATTGTTTGTCCATTTTGTTCCTCTTACTAAAACTAATAATACTATATTATGGTAGGCGTATAAAATTTAAACTAGCGAGCCATCATTAAATTAGTTAGCAACGTAAAGTTTTCATAGGTAACCATTTTAGTCATTACAAATACTAATGTTTGTAAGTTTTTATTGTTACCAACACAATCGAATATGAAGCATTGTTTTCTATTGTATAGTGTAAAAGACAAGCAATTTGGCTAACATCGCTATCAATCAATACCATACCTATCAAGTCAATCGATACCAATTAATACTGCTTTGTATAGTAAGATCATTTTCTTCGTTGTATGGCTGACATTGCCAAGAATTTACAAACTGGAGACGTGGCAAGCCTCGCCGAATTCGGGCCCTAGAGCGATAAAGGAACTTCGATTACCACGACCATTAGACAAACGTCAACTGACGAGCAAACGGTATTTGGTTTGCGTGCCAAATTGTGGCCACAAACTTAATGGCTTCTGTAGTCTGTACCGTCGTGCTAACACAGACTCATGAGGAACGCACTAGTTATTCTATGACTTTTCTAGATTTCTTTAATGAAGAAATTCATCAAAACGAAGCGGGCGATGGGGATCATTTAAATTCTAGAGACGTACCTAAAAGCTTCGCCTAGCTAAAATAAACTACTTTTTAAACAGGAAAAGGGAAAATGATCCTTTCTTTTTTGTCTTAATAAATACATCACAGAATTACTAAATGACTAAACAGGCAGTCGAAAAATCCCTATAGCAGCAAAATCATGTGTCTATTTGGATTGCTATCTTTTTGCGATCGTTTATTATGTTCAATTTCTCATTGAAATAAAACATTATAATTAAAGATTATATTTTTTTATTCTTTCGGTGGTTCTTTCTCCCCAGCAGACCTTATAGTGAACCACTGATAGACATTTTAAAATTAAGTACCTAATAAATGCCCTTCTGACACATGTGTAACTATCTTTACACATACCCATCGCGCGTGAGTGTACTCCTTTATTTACTTTTTAAAATGGGTAGTTTGCAAGAATGTTACCTTGACAGAAAGAAAATTTGTTTTCTCAGATAACCTTTGACAACGGTAACTGGAAAGTTACCGAAACGTCAGGGACACTCAAATAATAAATACGCGACATAATCCGTTTCAATTGTTTTATTTAAATGTGTGGCAGTCGCGGAAACCAAAGAAAATATTATTATGTTGAAGCATTTAAAGGTTGGGCGTGGAAAAGAAACACCCAAATGCCTTCAAAAATTTATTATAAAAAAAAACGAGCAAGGGGTCGTGGTCGAAAGTAAAAAAATAGGCCTGTCTGGTTCGCTGACGCAGGTGGGTACTCCCCTGACGAGTGCGCGGTGGTGGTGCAGGTCCTGAGTGGAGTGGCCGGGAGCGACCCGGGGGACCGTCGGGGACAGCTGGTGCTTGAGCTTGCAGTGGAGGGACTCTCTGGTGCCGCGGCTACTCTGTGGCCGGCCGGTATCACAGGCTGGGCCACATCCGCCGGGAATTAACCGTAATCTTGCACCCTGGAATGCACATCATCCGTTCTTTAGGACCACGTAATCTAGGACCGCTCCTTATGAACCCCAACTATGTCGCTAGGCAATAAACAAGGGAGCAACGGAAAGTAGCTGGTGGGTGTTCATAATCAGAACGGAGTTACAGTTGGTGCGATGATAGAAAAGTGCAAAAAGACAGAGCGTCAACATTAGGAAATTAAATAGGATATAAAATTACATTAATTTACTTGCAAAATAGCATCAAGCTAAGCACTATAATACGGGAGTGAACAAAATATGGTTACAAATCTGTTTGGGCCAAATGTATGGGCAGCCATTTTATAACGGTACTTTAACCGATACGGCGCAGCGTTCTTCATGCGATAACTCGGTGAATACTTTTAAATACGTGATGCTAAGCGTGAAGGAAGGCAAAATTAACACAAAGAAAACATTATGACAAAATAAAACTAGCAATTCTTAAATCTAAGTAACGATCGACACTTACCCTTTATTAGGGGAGCAAGACGGTACGTAAGCACGTTCGATGCGCACTTGTTAGGTACTTTACCACATAAACCTTTCTAAATTTAAAATATGATTATTATTTTAAAAACTTAAATTTCGTTAGCGCGTGAGACGACACGGCCCAGGGCCTGTGAACGCAGCCGGCAGGTGAAATACGTGCGACCGACGAGACGGTCTGAGCGAGAGTGAGGCGCGGTGGGGCGCGCCCGCGCATATGAATATTCTAAGCGAAGCAAAACTGCTGACGCGGTTGCTGCGCCGCAAGTACAGTTGCGCGCAGTAAAGTGTATACAATAATCGTTTTAATGTTGTTACTTGCATAGTAAATTATTAAAATCTAATTATTTTATTTATAATAATACTAACATTAACCTTACTATTAAGTTAATATTTTATTTGATACTTTAATTTATTTTTCTTTTACTTTTACAACAACAGTAACGTATGCATCGTTACATTACCCCGCGCGCCACCGAAGGATTTTATCGGCCTATAAAGATAAAATCCGCACTAACTGAAAACGTATTCGCATTATCCTTTTAAAAAAACTTACATACTTCACGCGTACAAATAAGCGAAATATAAACAATTTGAATTATATACGCATTCTTGCATTTGGTAAGGTGGCATGTCTATAATATCAGAACAAATCACCCATACAAATACTAAGTGCTACAGATGGGAAAATGTGGCTATAAGGGTAACAACATGACACTTAGTCAATTACCTAAACATTATTACACATAAGTTTTATATCTTTGATGTGCCAAGTCCCCAGATTCTTGCCCGACATATCGGCTAAGACATACACCAAAGGTGACTTCTTTTCTATGACACGACATTTTATGAATTTTGGTGCGAGTTTTTTACTGAAAAACTTATCCTTGTCACTTAGGACATACGCACGCTTCATTACTACATCCCCGACATTGAACTCTGATGGTCTACGACGCAGATTGTAGTGAGACGTATTCTTAGCGTGAGCGTGCCATAGTTTAGCTTGCACCTCATTGAAAATATCGCTAAGGCAACCAAGATTTTCAGCGTAGACGTCGCGCGGTAAGAACAAAACCTCGTCGCCTAACTCATTGTCTAGGTATTGCGTGCCACAAGTGACGAGTTCCCTACCGAAAACCAAAAAAGATGGAGAGTAACCGGTCACCTCACATCTTGAGTTGTTAACTGCAAACTGCACCTTAGGAATAAACGTATCCCAACTGCGATGATCGTTATTCACGAAAGTTGAGAGACACGTAATTATTGTCCTATTATGGCGTTCAACTAGGTTGACCTGTGGTGTATATTTCGGTGTAAAGAAAACATTTGGCACCTTGTAATTTTGGAAAAGCGACTCAGTGATTCTACTAATGAACTGGCTTCCATTGTCTAAAAATATGGTTTGAGGTACTCCGTGGACCAGAAACACAGACTCTTCTAAAATTTTAGTAACTGCGCTAGCAGTTGCGCTACGAAGTGGGAATATCAAGCAGAACTTGGTGAAACAACATGTAACAACGAAGATAAAACTATTTTGCTTCCTAGTAACAGGCAGAGGGCCCATTAGGTCAATGGATAACATCTGAAACGGTCTGGAGCATTGTTTGGGGCGACCCATTTCACCCAAGGTCTGGTGATTCTGAGCTTTATATGCTAGACATTTATCGCAAGCTGCTATGAATTTCACGACGTCACGGTACATACCCGGCCAAAAATAGCGCAACGCAAGACGATGGTACGTCTTGTAAACACCGAGATGTCCAGCCGTGGGTTCAGCATGATTTTCGTTAATGATCTGGTCGCGTAGCTCGGAAGGTACAACTTCTTTCCACGAGAACTCTGAAGAAAGTGGGTGATTGGACTTAGCACGCCTAAACAACCTACCATCCTTAATGATGAAATTCGAGAAAGATTGCGGCTTACTTTGACAAGAGTTAAATATGTTTTTGTACCAAGAATCCGCCGTGACTAAGTTAGACCCAGATGTGCTTAATGCTGACACGGGAAGAGCTCTAGAAAGGGCATCGGGAATAACATTGTCTACGCCTCTACGATGCTTAAATTCCAAGTTAAATGAGGACAATCTAACCCCCCAGCGAGCTAACCTACCGGTTGGGTTTTTTAGGGACAGGAACCATTTCAGCGCACTGTGGTCTGTATATACAGTGAATGGCTTCCCGTTCTCCAAATAACACCTCCAGTGTTCCAATGCAATGACCACAGCCAGAGTTTCACGCTCCGTAATGCTGTAGTTCTTCTCTGCTGCAGACAGCGACTTGCTCATATAAGCAATAGGGTGCTCCTTACCATCTATAGTCTGTGTCAGCATCGCACCTACGCCGTAGTTGCTGGCATCTGTGTGCACCTCGAATGGCTTGTCGTAATCTGGGCAAGAGAGAACAGGAGCGGAAACTAGACACTCCTTTAATTTCTTAAAAGCAGCATCAGCCTCAGCAGACCAGTGAAAAGGAGGTCCACCTTTCCTACTCGAAGTCAGCTTATTCAGTGGCCCCGCTATCGTACTAAAATTGGGGACGAACCTACGATACCATGTAGCGGTCCCGAGAAAGCGCTTGATGTCCTTCCGACAAGAAGGTGTCGGGTAGTTGAGAATTGCCTGAACTTTCTCAGGATCGGTACGTAGTCCACAACTATCCACAACATAGCCGAGGTACTTGAGCTGACTACGAAAGAACTGGCACTTCTCCAAATTAATGGTAAGGTTGGCCTGTTTCAGCTTACCTAAGACTCGTAGTAGCAGTGACACGTGGGAATTGAAGTCATTCGAGACGATAATGATGTCGTCGAGATAAGCGAAGACCTTGAGGTCAAATTCCCTAAATAATAGGTCTACTAACCTCTGCTGGGTGGCTGGTGCATTGGTCAATCCGAAAGCGGTACGTTTAAAGCAAAATGTACCCCGGTTAGGAACGTAAAACGCAGTCTTCTCACGATCTTCCGGAACTATCGGAATCTGCCAAAACGCTTTAGATAAGTCAATGCTAGTTAAATAACGCGCATCGCGAAGATTATCCAGAATTTCGGAGATGTACGGAAGATTATAGGCATCCTTTTTCGTGACAGAGTTGAGCTTGCGGCTGTCAAGACAAAAACGTGGTTCGCCATTCTTTTTGGTAACAATAAGAACGGGCGAAGACCAGGCACTTTCGCATTTCTCAACCACATCCAAAGCCAACATCTCGTCGACCTGCTCCGCCAGAATCCGCTGCTTCTCCGGGGACAACCTGTAGTACCTTTGACGAATAGGCTCAGAATCTCCGGTATCTATGCGATGAGAGACCACACCAGTTTTACCTAAACCCCGATGTTCAGCAGATATGTCGCTAAATTGCGAAATAATGTCATCAGCCACCAATTTTTCTGATCCGGTTAGGTTATCATAAGCTTGGATGAACGCAGGACGAACCTCGCCAAGACTAGCATTTAGAATGGCGGCATTAGAAAACGTAATGCACGTTAAATGCTTAGGAAAAATGTTAAAATCGTGCCAAAAATCTATTCCTAAGACGAGGTCAATATTGATGTCTGGCACAACAAATGCTTTAATAATGTGAAAGTCATTCTCGAAATGTATAGGTAAATGCATATAGCCAATGCTGGTCATTAATTGACCGCCCGCAGCAGTTACCGTAATCTTGTCATCTACATGTAATTGCACACCTTCCTCTAAAAATCTGCGATATAATGCAGAACCTAAAATACTCACAGCAGAGCCGGAGTCGAGAAGACCGTAAACTTTAAAATTATCTATTTGGACACAAGCATAAGGCCTTGCGTCACACACAGGTTTGTTCAGCAGGATTGTACTAATTTTGTATGAATTGAAAAAGAATTCGAGGGTATGGAGCCACTTTTGCCAATCCTCATTATCAAACTTAGATGATGATTGTTGATTACTGTTACAATCCTGCTGGTAAATTAGTTTTTTGGCATGACCGGTTTATTTTTACCACACTTGGGACAATCTGGGGCCTTGACACCATCTTCGCCACACTTAAAACAAAAGACCTTATCCTTGTTTGCTCTACACTGACGAAGGTTATGAGTGTTATTACGACATCTTGGACAATAAACTGTTTTCTGTTCTAAGCGCTGCATTGCATGAACATAATTGTTACCCCCAGAGCCAGCATTACCATCCGAACTGGAATTCTTTTTATTCCTATTATAGAAACTGTTATCGTTATTGTTACTGTAACCTCTATTCCTGAAATTGTGATTACCATTACCGCTATATTTATTGGTTGACTGACCAGCATACGCAAACTCAGGTGCTAATGTGCCTGTGCAAACCTTGGGAGGTTCATGGAAACCTACCATACGAGCTTGGATACTCTCATAGTTACGACAGAGTGTACGCAATGTGTCAACATCAGTAATTTTTGGCGCAGATGCCAATGTGCTCGCGTAACAAGGACGGATGTTGTGCAAAAGTGTCTCTAACTTATCCTCTTCAGGCATGCGCTTAGACAACCGCGAAAATAACCCCGCCATAATGGACAGATAAACGGTAATATTTTCCGACTCACCCTGAGTTCTCGCCCTAATCTCGTTTATAAGCCTATAATCGTAATCTTCCTGAGAAAAATCAGTCTTAAGGCGGAAAACTAAATCCTCCCAACTAGACACCTGGTCCTGAATGGCACGGTACCAATGTAAAGCGACACCAGTAAAAATTTCCGTAGAGTACGACAGCAGTTTTGCCCCACTTATATTCCTAGCCTTAGCAAAATCGGTGATACGTTGAATGAAAGAGCGCACGCACGACTTTCCATCAAACTTATGCTTTGTGAGCTCACCAGCCACGCTGCGTTCACAAGTAACGTTAACACTAAGAGGTGAGATTACCGATTGTGGTTCGCTAGATGAAGAGGCAAGGAAGTCAGTGCCGGAATCCTTAATTACGCTATAACGGTCCGAAAGAGCCTTAAATTCGGATACGCATGAATCGTAAGCCTGCTGAATTGTACTGTCGCAAGTGATCCGATTAAGTCGGTGATAAAGATGACATATTAGATTTTGTGCACGCAGCAACGCATTTTTGTCGTTGGGTGATTCTATAAGCGCCCTGAGCTTAGTTAAAGCATCGCTGACTCCCTTCAAATCATCACTAACAGTCAGCGCGCTCTCAAGGATGTCTTCAGAAGGAAATAAAGGACCTAGCTTAACTATTTGCTCGCGCAGTTTTTGAACGGTGGCGGCAGGAGTGGCACCTCGAATCGTAACCTCGTACTCCAACTCCGCCTTTTGCAACGACAAAAACTTTACCCGGTAAGCCATTTTAAATTAAAAAAAAAAAAAAAATGAAATGCGCTAAAACTGAATCACGAAATTCACAAACTAAGCAACCGTGAAGGGGTAAGTGTCGAGCGATACAAACTTAAAACTACTCCGTTCTGTCACAAAAATCATACAAACGGGTAACGTTATGGTTGTTAATTAGAATGAAAATTAATGATTGGCTTAGTAAAAAAAACAAATTAAAAGCAACGCCACCAAAAGAAAAGAAAGAAGCAGCGCAACAGAATAAAAATAAAATGCAACTAGTGTGTACTTACAGTAAAAAACAAACACCAATAAAAAAAATTAAAAAAAAAAAAAACAATAATTAAAATAATAATAATAATTGTGACTAGAAGAATTAATTGTGACTAAAATATTGCGTGTGACTCGACTGAACTAGAGTTCTACAGCTAAAATTCATTAAAATAACAATAATTAAAACATAAAAAAAAAAACAAAATAATAATAATAATAATATCGCCTGCGTGACTCAACTGGACTAGAGTTCTACAGCAAATATAGTTAAAATTCCAATTATAACATTAAAATAAATATATCACAGACAAAATAATCACTTTCTACACCACTTGTGTTGGTCGATAGTACATTCGGCACAAATCACATAGAGTATCGAACGACACAGAGTGATGCAACAAAACACGTAATGCGAACCGAGTTATTAAAAACGAATTAAAATAAAATTGAGTACACACTAGTTGCTGCAACCAAAAAACATAAAAAAAACAAACGTTTCACAAACATAAAAAAAACAACACAAACACCAACTACTTCTACGCAGCGAAACCAGACTTTGACCACGTTAAAGGCGCCAATGAAGCATTTAAAGGTTGGGCGTGGAAAAGAAACACCCAAATGCCTTCAAAAATTTATTATAAAAAAAAACGAGCAAGGGGTCGTGGTCGAAAGTAAAAAAATAGGCCTGTCTGGTTCGCTGACGCAGGTGGGTACTCCCCTGACGAGTGCGCGGTGGTGGTGCAGGTCCTGAGTGGAGTGGCCGGGAGCGACCCGGGGGACCGTCGGGGACAGCTGGTGCTTGAGCTTGCAGTGGAGGGACTCTCTGGTGCCGCGGCTACTCTGTGGCCGGCCGGTATCACAGGCTGGGCCACATCCGCCGGGAATTAACCGTAATCTTGCACCCTGGAATGCACATCATCCGTTCTTTAGGACCACGTAATCTAGGACCGCTCCTTATGAACCCCAACTATGTCGCTAGGCAATAAACAAGGGAGCAACGGAAAGTAGCTGGTGGGTGTTCATAATCAGAACGGAGTTACAGTTGGTGCGATGATAGAAAAGTGCAAAAAGACAGAGCGTCAACATTAGGAAATTAAATAGGATATAAAATTACATTAATTTACTTGCAAAATAGCATCAAGCTAAGCACTATAATACGGGAGTGAACAAAATATGGTTACAAATCTGTTTGGGCCAAATGTATGGGCAGCCATTTTATAACGGTACTTTAACCGATACGGCGCAGCGTTCTTCATGCGATAACTCGGTGAATACTTTTAAATACGTGATGCTAAGCGTGAAGGAAGGCAAAATTAACACAAAGAAAACATTATGACAAAATAAAACTAGCAATTCTTAAATCTAAGTAACGATCGACACTTACCCTTTATTAGGGGAGCAAGACGGTACGTAAGCACGTTCGATGCGCACTTGTTAGGTACTTTACCACATAAACCTTTCTAAATTTAAAATATGATTATTATTTTAAAAACTTAAATTTCGTTAGCGCGTGAGACGACACGGCCCAGGGCCTGTGAACGCAGCCGGCAGGTGAAATACGTGCGACCGACGAGACGGTCTGAGCGAGAGTGAGGCGCGGTGGGGCGCGCCCGCGCATATGAATATTCTAAGCGAAGCAAAACTGCTGACGCGGTTGCTGCGCCGCAAGTACAGTTGCGCGCAGTAAAGTGTATACAATAATCGTTTTAATGTTGTTACTTGCATAGTAAATTATTAAAATCTAATTATTTTATTTATAATAATACTAACATTAACCTTACTATTAAGTTAATATTTTATTTGATACTTTAATTTATTTTTCTTTTACTTTTACAACAACAGTAACGTATGCATCGTTACAATGTTCAATTGCTTTTATTTTATCCCAATCGGATCGGATGTCGTCCAATAGGGAATAAAAATAAAACAAAAGCTTGAAAAATGTGATCAATCCAATCGGTAAGCAATTTAAAAAGCAGGCCAGCATATGCCAAAAAGTTTTAAACGCATTTCGAAAGTAGGACACGACACGCATTATCGGTATTTGTTTTTTTTTGGTTCCGTACCTAAAGAGTAAAAAATGGGACCCTATTACTAAGACTCCGCCTCGTGTCTCAAAGTCAAAGTCAAAGTCAAAATATTCTTTATTCAAGTAGGCCTAGCTAAAAGCACTTTCGAATCGTCAGTTACAGAGAACAAAGCAATTTATTGATAAACTTATAACTAAAAATAAAATAAAAAACAACATTATGGAAATAAAAGAAAAATCCTAAAAAGGATCGTCAACACATAAAAAAAATATATAAATAAAAAACTAGAGGCTAGAATATTTCTGAAATAAAATTCTAAATGTCAAAAATGAAAATAAACATAGTTAAAATTAAAATATCAGTACTCTGATAGGTACTCGTTACAATCATTACACATAAGACTGCTTGATTTTCACTAATCCCACGATACGTTATCATTCATGTAGTCTTGTGTGCTATAATAAGCTTTAGAAATAAGTTTACGTTTTACATAGTTCTTGAATTTACCAACAGACAAGTCAGTTACGTTTCTAGGAAGTTTATTTACACAGTTACCCATGAATGATTTTCTTATTTTATGGAGCCTAGTGGCAGGCACTGCGAGCTTATGCTTATTTTTAGTATTAATATTATGTACCTATATCACAGTTCTTCTTAAAATTGGCAATGTTCTTATGTACATACATAAGATTCTCATAAATGTATTGACAATGCACTGTCATTATATTAATGTCCTTAAACTTATCTCTAAGCGAGTCTCTATGGTGCATTTTATATATCGCACGAATAGCCCGTTTCTGGAGAACAAAAATTATATTAATATCTGACGCACTGCCCCAAAGTAATATGCAATACGACATAATGCTATGGAAATAACTAAAATATACTAATCGAGCTGTTTTCACGTCTGTTAATTGACGGATCTTACTAACTGCAAAAGCTGCAGAACTCAGTCTATTCGAGAGATTTGCAATATGGGGGGAGCTTAGAATCTAATGTAATACCGAGAAAAACTGTGCTATCAACAAGTTTCAGTTCCTCACCTTTAACAATAACACTTGCTTGCTCGTGTTTAACGTTGCTCGTGACAAACTTAACACATTTAGTCTTTTTCTCATTTGACACTAAATTATTTACATTAAACCAATTCCCTACTTTACATATAGCATTGTTTACGTCATTATAAGATTGTTGGTTTCGTGCGACTTTGAAAATAATTGAAGTATCATCCGCAAACAAAACCATATCATGGTGGATCTTTATGAGCTGTGGCAAGTCATTAATGTAGATAAGGAACAAGAAGGGTCCCAATATTGATCCTTGCGGCACAACCATAGAGACTTATGACCCCGGTGATCGCTTTCCATTCACGTCAACCCTCTGTATTCTACCATTTGAATAAGATTCTAACAATTTCAGTGCCGATCCTCTAACTCCATAGTGGTGTAGTTTCCTGATCAGTGTCTCATGATTAACGCAGTCAAAGGCCTTAGATAAATCATAGAAGATACCTAAAGCATCTCATGATTCCTCCCAGGCATCGAAAATACATTTTACTAGCTTGACTCCAGCGTCGGATGTCGAGCGACCCCGCGTAAAACCAAATTGCTATTCATTAAATTGTTCAAATTAAAGTGTCTTAATAATTGAGACAAAATTAACTTTTTATAATTTTTACTAAATGTTGGTAGTACAGATATTGGTCTAAAGTTATTGGGGTCTAAAGTAATACCTGATTTAAATAAAGGAGTTAGTTAAATAAGAGAGGAGGAGGAGGAGGAGGAGAATTTTACTATATTGTTTCATCAGATCAGGAAACTCACCGCAATCTACACTGTTATTGAATGTCCGTCCGTCTGTCACCAAGCTGTATCTCATGAACCGTGATAGTAAGACAATTGAAATTTTTGCTACCGCTATAATAAAAAATAATAACAAACAGAATAAAATAAATATAGACTACAGTATAGCTTCGCGATCCTAACGAAATAGGTATTTACGAAAACGCATGCTGTCGCTCGAGCGCTCACCCCCCGGCATCGCGCACAACCCATACAAGTCGCCTCATGCACACATCGAAGCAGTGACACAGACACAGCGCTGCTAGGCTAGTTTGACGATCGTGGCGGACTGTTTTGTTTTCTTGCGTACGTATATAGTGAATTGTTGTGGTGTGACTGAAATTCCGATATTATAAAGAAGTATTTTATTTTATGTAATTATTAGTAACGAGTATGTACCTACAAGCTAAATTAAATATTTTTTTTGATAAATCAGTTTGTTCCCGATGTACCGGTAGGATGTAAATGACTGACATTTTTTATTGTAATATTATTTAGGTATTTCAAAGGTATTTATATAATGAGTTACTGATATTTACGAAACAAAACATTTTTTATTTGACTTTGTTATTGTGTACGAAAGTACATAATTATTATACTTACTTATAATGTTTACATGATATCGGAGTTACTATGTCTTTCTAGGGTTCCGTAGTCAACTAGGAATACTTTTTGACACAATTTTTGTGGTATATGTTTCTAGTGCCTTAGCAATAATTGACTGTGTGGGAATTGTGTGTAAGACGTGTTAAAGGTTTCCTTTTTAAAATATAAAGTTAAATTGGAAGTAAATAATACGGATATTTTTAAAATATTTTTTAATCACTGTTTCTAATTTTGGTGGTTTTTTTGGTAATTTGAAAGTCACCAAAATTGCTTGATGCCACCAGAATTGTTAATTTTGTATATCATTTCACATTTTTTATCGTCTTTTTCGCATTTCCAAAACTTTTGACTCGGTGAATTTATTTGAAGTCAAGAATAAACAAAATACATCTAATATTACAAGCTGTCGGTGAGGGTAATCTTAGCTTAGATATTATGCTGGTAGCGGATTTTATAGCTCCTATCCTTTCCTATATTACAATTTTTTCTTTCTCTTCTGGCACGTTTCCTACAATTTGGAAATGCGCCCATGTGATTCCTCTCCCTAAAACCCCTAATCCGTCGTACTTTTCGCAGTATCGTCCTATGTCCATTCTTCCCGTCTTATCTAAAATTATTGAATCCTTTGTAAATCGACGACTCTCATCACATCTAAATAGACTTAACTTGTTTAATTCTTTAGCACAACCACCGCTTTGGTTAAGATCACCGACGACATTCGTCTTAATATAGAATATAGAAAAGTGACTATATTGGTGCTCCTTGATTTTAGTAGTGCTTTTAACACTGTTGATTTTGATATACTTCTCAGTTTACTTAGTATTTTAAATATATCTTCAACTTCACTGCCCTGGTTTCGTGATTACCTCTTTGGGAGGGAACAGCGGGTTCGAGTTGATGACCAATTTTCTAGCTGGTGTGAACCGTCTGCTAGTGTCCCTCAAGGGGGCATACTCTCTCCATCGGAATCACCAACTCACTCTCCTCCTCGTTCCATCTCTATGCAGACGATTTGCAGCTTTATGCGGCGACCAGCATTGAGGATTTTGGCTCCTTGGTTTCGCAAATCAATTCAGACCTAGAATTAATCCGTGCTTGGGCTTGATCCTTTGGTTTGATGAAGAATGCTAAGAAGTCACAGGCTATTGTCGTTGGAAGCCCACATTTTATTTCCAAGCTTTCAGATCAAGCTAAGCCAGTTATTTTCTTTGATGGTACGCCTATACCTTGCTCTTCTACTGTAAACAAATTTGGCATTACCATGGATTAAACTTTGTCATGGGCACCTCTTATTTCTGAGATCAGTAGGAAACTTTTCGCGTCCCTTCATTTATTGAGGTGTCTGCAGAATTTCCTTCCTCTTCATAGGAATATCATGCTTGCCCGCTCTCTTTTGCTTTGGTCTCCACAAGTTTGATCATGTGTCTCAATACCGCGCTCAACTTAAATGGCTCCCGATCCGTCAGCGCAGATACTATGTTCTTTGTCTTTTGTATAATGTCCTTTTTATTCCTTCTTCTCCTCCTTACCTTGCAGAGAAGTTCTTTTACATGGCGGATGGTAGTGGCCATCGCCTGCGGTCTAGTGCGAATCTGGATCTATCTATCCCACTGCATAGATCTCATGTTTACGATGTGTTTTTTGCTGTGCGTGCCGTGAAATTATGGAATAAATTGTCTCCCGCCCTAAGGTAGACGCAGTTCGTAGCATCACTCAAGGAGAAGTTACAGAAATTGTGGCTGTCGAACGAATGATTACTTGATTAGGTTGCTGTTTTTGTTATAATTATGATTATATTTATGTTATATGTATTTATATAGATATTACGTAATATGTATTACATTGACTGTTTGCCTATCTCTCTCTCATTTGGTTTTTGAATTTTCATTTGTACTATTGTAAAGTTATCGTATTGTACATGTTGCTTGGTTTGTCTACCATTTACTTGTGTTTAACACTCATTTACTTGAAGGTTAATAAAGGAAAGACATGTTACAATAACATCAGCTAGAGTGGCAGTGAGCTGGTTGTGCTTTATTTAGGTTTAATAATAACTTACATCCTACTTCAAGGAAGTCTGTCACAAGAACAATTTGTATTTATTCTATGACAAGCATGTCATGTGTAATACGATTAAACTTAATATGTAGCCAGTACATATACGACCTCCAATACGCCCCCTTAATCTATTACACACTTCTGTACTTGTCTGTACTTGGCACATAAAATATTTTATATGATTAACACTTTTGTGTTTGACTGTACACCGCTATAGTCAAAAGTACAACACAAAAACAGAAGGAATCTAACAAAATTAACACATGCATAACCAAATAAATATGTAGAAAATTATTCTATTACAAGACGCTTAAAAAACATACATAGAATATCAAAACATCACTAACTAACTAACAGTTCGCCCCCTTAATGGAATAATTTGATAGGGATAAATCCTTCAAAAACGCTTTAAGCTTCGGGCCATGAACACTTTTAGTTAAGATGTCCGCTATCATCTTATCAGTTGACATGTATCCTTATCTCAACTTTTTCAGTCAGTACACACTCATGAATAAAATGATATTTTATGTCTATGTGTTTCGTCCTATTATGCATCATTTTGTTAGTTGCAATTTTATGCGCCGACTGATTGTCATTGTAAATTACTACGGCCTTACTATCCACAGTTATCAAACTGTTCAGTAAACTAAGTAAATAGAGCGCTTCTTTCGAAGCCTGACTCAGTCCTACATACTCTGCTTCTGTGGAGGATAAGGATACGGTTGCTTGTTTCCTGCTCTCCCACGAAACAATATTTTGTCCTAATTTGTAAATTAGCCCCGTAAAAGATTTTCTATCAAGCGCCCCGCCCCAATCTGCATCAACGTAACCACTTAAGTCTGTATCACCTGACTTGCGAAAAGTGAGACATAGGTTAGACGTACCTTTCAAATACCTTAAGACCCGTTTCGCACATTTGAAGTGTAACTCATCGTAACATTAATTAAATTGAGAAAGTACACTAACTGCGTGTGCTATATCCGGTCGCGTATAGCAGGCTAAATAATTTAAACAACCTATCAAACTCTGATACGGCAGATTACAGTGGGAACTAGTTGATCTTTCTAGTTTCATTCCCACTTCCATCGGGGTGGTAACAGGCTTTGCGTCAACCATGTTAAAGTTATTCAATACGTCCGTAATGAATTGCTGCTGATCGAGATAAATAACTCCATTATCTCTCCTCAGTCTCATGCCTAAAACATGTCTAGCCACGCCTAAATCCTTTACTTTAAACTTATTAAGCAATTTTGATTTTAAATTTTGCTTTTCCTGTTCACAATTTCCAAATATAAAGAGATCATCTGTTCACGCGGACAGCGCGTGAGACACCGGCCAACCCTACGGCGAATGCGGGGAAAGGAGAGAGGCGCGGCGGGGGGCGTGCCGCGGCGCGGCGGCGCCGGCCGCCCCACTCCACAACACCAAAATCGACCGGCAGCGCGCGACAGCGCGCTCGCGCATACTTTTATTATTTAATTTCAATACACCTTTTTTATGTCCAGGATTGAGTTTAATTCAACATCCCCGGACAAGTTGGCGACCACGACAGGACCCGGTCTGCAAACAATGGCCGACGAAGTCTAGAAAAAAGAAGGAACCATCCGTGCCTGCACTAACACACAGCGTCGTCGGGCGAGGCGATTACGGCGGCCATCTTCTCAACTCAACACTGAAGCACGCGGTCAGCGAACATCGAAGTTAGAAAATATTCCGGACAGCCATCGCTCCAGAAGTTTCTACATACTAAACAAAGGAAGTGAGCCCGTTCCGTAATTTCATATTCCCTTGCACCCCTTTTCGATTTGCTGTGAATAGTGTCGTGAGTCCTTGGTTTCTTAGCTTTCAAATTCAATACATACTTACACTTAATAAAAGTGATACTTACAAATAATTTTCACGTAATCATAGTTTACGTAGAAGTACAAATACAAGTTTAGTTCGTTAAATCGCAAACAAACAGCTAAGACGCTTTGTTTACGCGAATATTTCGAATAGTTTCATAATCGCAAGTATAGAAGTGATAACAAAGAAAATAAGTAGTTATTTTAGTTCAATCGTGGATAGGTACAGAGTTTTATAAGTGTTCATTCGAAATCTACCTATTTATGATTGCAAACATAAAATACAGTTTCGATTAGCTTACAAATAAGCGGTAAGTAATTACTAATAACGATTTCGTTTCATTATTAATAAGTAAAGAATTCAAACTACAAAGTAATTGCCAATTTAGTTCGTTCCGTCCGTAGGTACAGAGTTGTTTAGAAGCTATCTTCCGAAATCTACCTACGAAAGTTTATTCAATTTATTCGTTGCAATTATTTAGTTATTTGTTAGACATATACGTGTATTTACGGCCTCCGTAGCATAAAGTACGATGTTTACTACGCAGTTTAGGTCAATTGATAAATAGTTACTTGTCATTCGTATTGCAAAGTGACATTATAAAGCCCGAATAAGGGCACAGTGTTTGTAGCTCAGTTACTACAACAGTTTCAGCTCCCCATTTGTCGTATAAATTCAAGAAGTGTCAAAATAAAATAAAAATTGTAGTTTTTGTGTTAATATTCAAGCAGTTTCTTGCCGGCCCATACCATTTCACTTTATTTAAGTACATTGAATATTGCATTGTGTTTCATCTAAGCATAAGTGGTTTTTTCTGGTCACAATAATTGCTATAGCTACATTTCAATTCATTTTCTTTTGTGTGTTTCAATTTGTTTTCTGTCGTTATTTTCCCTGCTGCCTGTACGCAACCATAGCATTTGCTTGAACCTTGGCACCGTGCATTCCAGGTGACCGTAGTACGTGGCCAGCGGCGCACTTCGTTGTCGCTGAGCGCCGAGTCCGGCCGTCGGGGCCTGTCGCTGCCCGCGGTCTCCTTGTGTTCTGCTTTCTTCGCTTCACTTCATGGGAATTTGGTTTGCTTGCACATCTTAACACTTCGTTCTTTGCTCTTGCGCTTAATATAACAGTTAAGTTAACATGATGCAGGCTCCAGGCAATGGTAGCGGGGCTGAGACTGACCGAGAGGAGCTGTCAATTTTAATACGCAAACGTGGCACTATAAAGGCCCGAGTAACGAAATTTAAGGAGTTTCTTTCTGTGTTTGAAAACATTGATAAAAAAGATATAACCACTAAGCAAATAAGTGACATTAACTTGAGGTTAACAAAAATAAATCAGCTGTTTGCAGAATTTGAAACCGTTCAAACACAGATTGAAATTACAGATTCAGAAAATGATTTAGAGGCGTTTACATGAACGATTCGAGTTAGAGAATCAGTTTTCTCGGTCATATCCAGCGCTGAGGACGTGGTGTCAGCTTGTGAACGGCGACTTGAATGTGCTAATAGAAAGCAATCAATCGGAAGCAATTCGAGCAACCATGGTATTAGTAACTTAAAGCTTCCGACTATTAAATTGCCAACCTTTGATGGGAATTACTCAAAATGGCTCGAATTCCGGGACACCTTCGAGTCGCTAATCCATGACAATGACACCATTCCCAACATAAGTAAATTTCATTACCTGAGATCCTCACTAGAGGGCGGCGCTGCTGTCACAATAAAATCAATCGAGTTTACAGCTGAAAATTATCCAGTAGCATGGGAGCTACTTTGCAAAAGATACAATAATAAGAATGTCTTAATAAATAATCACCTGAAATCATTTTTCAACCTAGAGCCTCTTAATAGGGAGTCTCATAGGGTGCTGAGGTTTATCATAGACCATGTATCAAAGAATCTGAGAGCCTTGAATACGCTAGGTGAACATACTGATAAGTGGGATACTCTTATAATTTATATCGTGACACAAAAATTAGATAATGTAACAAACACGAAGTGGGAAGAATATAAAGCCAACCTTGCAGAGTCTCCTAGTTTAGAAGACTTTTATCAATTTCTCAGAAATCGTGCGGACGTTCTGGAGACTGTGCAAGGAGGCGCAAAGGGTGTTCCAGTAAATAATCATCCCAAAAATGACAAGTTTAGTCATAATAGGGACCAGAGACAGATCAAGTCCTTTTTTTCAGCAATGCCGAATAGATCTTGTTTCATGTGTAATCAGAACCACCGAATATTTGAATGTAAATTATTTGCAGAAATGACACCCGAGGCGAGGGAGGCTGAGGCATTGAAGCGCAAGCTGTGCCTCAACTGCCTTCGTCCCGGTCATTTGACTTCTCACTGCCGACTCAATTCCTGCAGGACCTGCAAACAAAAGCATAACAGTTTACTATGTAAGGTAAACATTAATCATAAAAATAAACAATTAAATAATGAAGGTCAAGCTTATAATAATATTGCACCAAGTACTAGCAACGAAAAACAAAATATGAACAACGTACCTAGTACCCCGTTAACGACTCTTACATCATCTCTGCGCGACAGTGAAGTCCTCTTGGGCACCGCAGTTGTCGATGTCGTTGACGATCGTGATAATAGCACTTACCCTGCACGAATTTTGTTGGACTGCGGGAGCCAAAGTTCTTTCGTCACCGAAGAGCTGAAAAGAAAACTTAAAATTAAAAGTAATGGATCTGCAGCCAGATGTGTCAGCGGACTTAATAATTCGACATCTTTGGTTTCCGATTCATGCACACTAAAAATAAAATCGAGAATTAATTCGTATTCGGCTAGCGTAAATTGTATGATAATTCCAAGCATTGCTGAAAACTTACCTAGTGTAGAGGTTAATCCAAATGATTTGAACTTACCCGACAATGCTCCGCTGGCTGACCCCGAGTTTTATAAGAGTGACAAAATTGATATTTTAATCGGGTCTGACATGATGTGGAGCATTGTAAAGGGTGGTTGTCAAATGCCAATAGGTGAAAGTGGAGCGGTGCTCATATATTCTAAATTTGGTTGGTTAGTGTCGGGGCCCGTGAGCCCAGCCACCTCGTTCAAGCCAGCGAGTAAAATATTATGCAACTTTAGTCAAGAAATTAAGGATTCACTTTCTAAATTCTGGGAACTTGAAACCTTTGCCAGTCCCAATAAGGTTTGTTCAACAGACGAGCAAATTTGTGAGGAATCGTTTAATAAAAATACAGTCCGGTTAGACTCCGGCAGATTTCAAGTAACAATGCCATTGAAGGAGTCACCAGAGGTACTAGGGGATTCATTTACATTAGCTAAACGATGCTTTTTCAATTTAGAAAGGCGCTTTCGTAAGCAGCCAGAACTCAAAGAAATGTATAGTCAATTTATTGATGAATATGAGGCACTGGGCCACCTAACTGAAGTGGAGAAGCCACCTAATGGTAATTACTTGCCTCATCACGCCGTGCTTCGCGAGAAGAGCGAGACAACAAAACTCAGAGTCGTATTCAATGCGTCAGCGCGCACGACGACAGGCAAATCTTTAAACGACATTCAGTATGTTGGCCCATTGGTGCAAAATGACCTGTTCTCCATTTTATTGAGATTCCGACAGCATAAGTATGTTTTGACGGCCGATATCGCCAAAATGTATCGCCAGGTGGCACTAAACGAATCGCAACGTCACTTACAATTAATATTATGGAGAAACGAGGACGTGCAACCTTTGCGAATACTGCAATTAAATACGGTGACGTACGGCACGGCCTCGGCATCATTCCTGGCTACCAGGTGCTTAACCCAGTTATCAAGGGAATGTAAAGACCCAAAACTAGCAAATGTAATTAAAAATGACTTTTACTGTGACGACCTTATTACAGGTTGTGATGACGAGGCCGAGCTCAAGTATTTGCGTGACTCAGTGGTTAAAAAGTTAGAAGAGGCTTGTTTTCCGTTGAGGAAATTTCGGACAAATGCTCCATCTATATTCGCGGACGACACCAGCTCAACCACAGGCGCCGCAAAGGAGTTAGCAGAAACAAATTCAAATGTACAAAATCAGTCGTCGGTCCTGGGGCTGAGTTGGTGTCCTCGGCAGGATAATCTTTATTTCACCATCGATGTTGAGACTCCATCAATATTCACAAAAAGAAATATTCTTGCAACAACGTGCAAAATATTCGACCCCGTAGGCTTATTAAGCGCTTGCACCATTGTGCCCAAGATGTTGTTGCAACGACTTTGGGAGTCTCAACTCGACTGGGACGATCCGGTGCCGTCAGATGTACATAAAGAGTGGAACAATTTTATATCAAACTTAAAGCAGATTCAGACAATAAAGATTCCACGCTTTGTGTTGCAAGACTCACCGGCATCAATTCAATTGCACTGCTTTGTAGATGCATCACAGAATGCATTTGCAACATGTACTCGTACTTATATACGTTGTGTAGATAAGGCGGGCAATGTATCAGTAAATCTACTATGCGCTAAGGCACGTGTGGCCCCTCTAAAACGAAGCACAATTCCGAGGCTCGAGCTCGCTGCAGCGTTACTCGGGGCTCAGCTGAGTGCGAAGGTATGTCAGTCACTCACGTGTAAATTCGATAAAAAATATTTTTGGAGCGATTCGACAATAGTACTAGCGTGGATAAAGAACACAAACCCCAGCAATCTCAAACAGTTTGTGTATAATAGAGTAAATGAAATACATGAGTTGACTGACAAATCTTCATGGAATCATGTTCCTACCGATGTAAATCCGGCGGACATCGCGACAAGGGGGGTCACTCCCGGCCAGCTGCAGGATGCCAAAATGTGGTTCAATGGACCAATATTTTTAACGAAATCTGAGACAGAATGGCCCAGCACTCAAATATACGATATAGAAGTACCAGAATTAAAAGTATTAACATGCGTCACACTGCAGCAGCCGTCATTTGATTTTGAAAGGTTCTCTAAGTTCCATAAAATGATCCGTGTCGTAGCATATATGTTAAGGTTCATTTACAACTGTAAACAATTAAAAAAAGACTTGTATCGAAGTGGCAATCTGTCAAACGACGAATTAGATCTGTCTACTCTAACTCTAATCAGAGCGTGTCAACGAGATTCATTTTCGGATGACTTACACTGTCTCCAAAATAACAAACCAGTTCAACGTAAATCTAAAATATTATCACTTAACCCGTTCTTGGATCAACAGAACCTGATTAGAGTTGGAGGGCGGATTCAAGGTTCAGTATGCGAATATACTAAGAAACATCCCATTTTGTTGTGAGAAGAACACTTGAGTAATCTCCATTGTGGGCCTCAGCTCTTGTTAAATATTGTAAGAGATCAATATTGGCCTATTGGCGGAAGGAACCTTGCGCGTCAAACATTTAGGAAATGTATTGTCTGTATGCGTATTCAAGGCAGCTCAATTCAGCCCATGATGGGCAACTTGCCCCCTGCACGAGTTACACTCACATACTCGTTTATAACAACAGGAATGGATTTTGCAGGTCCGTTTTCAATCGCTAATCGCAAGGGCAGAGGATGCAAGTTGTCCAAGTGTTGGTTATGTTTATTTGTGTGCCTCAGCACCAAGGCTGTCCATTTAGAGGTCGAAAGTAGTTTAAGTACGGAAGCATTTCTCATGACCTTCCGCAGATTTATCTCACGTCGTGGTAGGCCTCATGATATTTACTGTGACAATGGTTCAAACTTCGTAGGAGCGAATAACGAGCTGGGTAGGATGTTGCGAGCGAGCCAGAAAACCATGATTGAGGCCGCCCATGACAAGGGTATCAAATTTCACTTTGGTCCAGCGTATTCTCCCCATTTCAGTGGGATTAACGAGGCCGGCATTAAATCTGCAAAAACACATTTAAAACGTGTCGTAGGAAATTCAAATCTGACGTTTGAGGAGCTAACGACGCTATTCACACAAATCGAAGGAATCCTAAATTCCCGCCCATTAACTCCTTTAACGTCAGACCCATCTGATATGTCTCCTCTGACTCCAGGGCACTTCCTGATAGGCCGGCCTCTGACCGCTTTACCAGAGCCACCTGTTACTACAAACTGTCCAAACAGATACCAGAGAATAGAACTGATGAGGCAGCACTTCTGGAGCAGATTCCATAAAGAATATTTAAGCGAGCTGCAACAGCGGACCAAGTGGCGAGTGAAGGGCCGCGAGCTGAAGGAGGGCGACCTCGTAGTCATCAAGGACGACCGCCTCCCGCCGATGCAGTGGCGCTTAGGGCGAGTCCACCAACTTTACCCAGGCACGGATGGCATAACCAGAGTAGCAGACTTCAGGACGGCGAAAGGCATCGTCAAGAGGGCAATCAACCGAGTCTGCCCACTGCCGCTGGACGACACCGGCGACAGCAGCTCTATTGGAAGCCAGGGCTTCCAAGGCGGGGACCCTGTTCACGCGGACAGCGCGTGAGACACCGGCCAACCCTACGGCGAATGCGGGGAAAGGAGAGAGGCGCGGCGGGGGGAGTGCCGCGGCGCGGCGGCGCCGGCCGCCCCACTCCACAACACCAAAATCGACCGGCAGCGCGCGATAGCGCGCTCGCGCATACTTTTATTATTTAATTTCCATACACCTTTTTTATGTCCAGGATTGAGTTTAATTCAACATCCCCGGACACATCAACGTAAATAACAACAATCAACTTCTTGTTGTTCTTAAGCTGTTTTTGATACAAACACGGTTCTATTTTGGATTGTACAAAGCCTAAATTCAACATCTCTTTATCCAATTCCTTGAACCAAGCATTGGATGCTTGTTTCAATCCATACAATTTTGGTGGCCAAAAAATCTAATATTTGTGGGCACAAGCAATTTTGCTGGCAGGCAAATTACTAAATCATGATACCTTTATAACTTTTATGTATAACAAAGGGCCATTACTATACAATATTGGTTATGACTTTATTCGTATTATTGATATATATATATAATTTTGACTCTAACATTAAAAATAAAAAAGCCACCAAAATTAGGTAAATTTCGAGCTTGTTGAAATTCACCCTGAAACTATACATTTGTAATACAATCATAAAAAATATAGTCCTTTTCAAATATCATGTTTGGTGAACCTGGTTACATTAAGTTTTCACCTCATTTGTATACGGCGCCATACGCACCAGGTGCAAACTTAACCAGGCCAGTTAAGATGGCATAAGTGAAAATTTGTACGGAGCCCTCGGTGCGTGGGTGGCTCACACTTGGCCCATTTTTTAAATTAAATTGTAATATAATGATAATCAACCGATCGATCTTTTTCTTGAAACCCAACTAGTATTAGTAGAAGTTCCTACTCTACTCCCATCATTTTTTAAACAGATTTAGATATCGATTACGCGGGTTAGGATCCTTTTTACTTTTGCATTAACATCCCTATAATATGTGATACTTTACTTCCTCCCCCGACCCGCAATCGTGCGATAGAGAGCGTTGCAGCTTGCGACTGACAATAGGTACTTTTTTGATGAAATTTGCGTTACGGGAGAAAACGTTTTCCAGTAACTAAATCTTAGCAAATCACTTCGATTTTGATGTCGATCGCTTAAGCATAATATAATCTAGGTTTATAGGTTTCGCTTTTTCTAAAAAAGTGCATTGTTTTTATAATACAAACGGTTTCATTCAACAACGTTTTAATCACAAAAATTAGGTTTTTCAGCTACCTTTAAATTAGATCTATAGCAAATTTTGAAAAAAGGAAAACCTACAAACCTAGTTTGTCACTGTGTCAATAACATACTAAAAAATGATGGAGATTGGAAAATATTTAAAAGTGGAAAAACGTTTTCTCTTTTTGTATGGACGAGTGCGTGCTATACTGGGGGCTCCCATACAACAAACGTGATCGGTTGCGTTAACTTTGCCTCTCATTTGTTCTAAGACTCCGCTGTCCGTCTGTCCGTCTGCTTAACTTAACTTAACCCGGCTAGTTAAGATGGAAAGGGTTAGCAAGGAGTCCTCGGTGCGCGAGTCCGACTCGTACTTGGCCGATTTTTTTACCATACTTCAGTATGAATCATCGCTGTCAGCAGTAAATCTGAACGAGTCAATACGCTGTGGAACAATATTATACTGAATAGTTACTGAATTGGAGCGCCAACTAGACATATATCAAAATTGCACTAGCGTTAGATGTCACTATACCTCTTACTGATCGCAGATAACTAAAAAAAAAAGCAAATAGTGTCAAACCGTTGAAATTTTGTAAAGGGAAAGATCCTCCAGCCAGTTATATTGCAAACTGCAACATTGACTAACATATGTCAAAATTTTATTGACAAGTGCCGACCATCAACATTTTTATATATATAGGTTTCGAAGGCCAACATCCCTTTAGTTAATTATGTTTATTGGGAACGGTCAAATAGATAATCTATAAAAAAAATGCAAAATTGCTAATCAAAATGCATTGACAGACATTGACAGAGTAATTCAAAAGGTCGCGTGACACGATACCGCGTAATAGTAGGTTAGATTATTGCAACGAGCGAGTGAAGTGAGTGAGTGTTTCATTTCAAACCTGGTCGTCCGTCAATCTGGGTCTGAATTTCCCTCACGTAGTGTGCTGCAGCTGTCTGCACTGTGATACCTATGTACAAGCACCATGTTTTGCATAGGAACGTGTGGGGTAGGTTTGATTATTGCGACGAGAAAGCGAATTGAGTGTGTGGTTCATTTCAAACCAATCCATCAGAGCGACGTCTGAACCTTTATACAAGCACCACGCTTTGAATAGGGATACGTGACACGATACATACGTAATAGTAAGAAATATTGCGCGAGCGAGCGAAGTAAGCGAGTGTTTCATTTCAAACATAGCCAATGCCAGTCAGTCGGAGTGACGTCGTTTGCACTGTGATGACTATATGCGTACACGAAGCATTGCTTACTTTGTAACCGACTTCCAAAAGAGGAGGTTCTATGTATCAGTATGTTTTTTTTAATACATCAGCCAGCGTTTAATGTCCTTATGTGCGAAAATAAATATTTATAGACTGTGCAGACGAGTCAAGCCAAGATATATTTTCGATTTATATAAAATCTAGTATCCGAAGAGCGAAACGTTTCTGTATTCCTATTTTATGAAAAGGCGAGTGTTACTGGACACGGGGCTTAGTCTGACTGAGCTGGTTCTTATGCAAATGTGAGGTTTAGTGCCTAAATAAAAGTCTAGCTTACCTGCTTACTGTCGCCTGCGACGGACAATAACCTGTGTACAGTCCGAGTTTTATACCTTTTTTTTTAAGTTTATTTTTTAGTTATGATCTGATGACCGCAGTAGTGGAGGGAATTCTTCAATAATTATCAGATTTTAGGGTTTTATTTCTCATAAGAATAAATAACATTCACTTACATAAGAAAAATAATTATCACAGGTTGTTATTAAAATATATTATTACAATTAGTTATTTATTGTAGGTACATTTATTGTGATTATTTTTAGGAACTCGAATTAAATGTGATTATTTTTTTCGGAGAACATTGATTCGCTTTATTAACGTTGGATATTTTTTTGTTAAAAAGTGATTTGATACGATGTTTGCATATATTTTGGAAAGTACCCACTTGTTCTATTGACTATGATGTCAATAAACAAAATTACACACATTTCATACCTGTTTTTTTCCCTGTTTTATACCTGTCTCCCTCGCTCCCATGCGATCGAGATATGAACCTCTCCGATTTCACCCAAACCCGAATCCCAATGTAAGAGCTCACTGTAAGCGGATCAAAACACACGTTTGCCGCTTGGGTGCTTTTCATAAACCTATTTTGAAATACAGGGTGATCTAAAATACACTGCTCCTTCAAGGGTAGTAATTTAAGCCAATTTTGAACATTCCTGCGCCAATTAATTTCACATCTATAACCTCAATTTAACCCCAATTCAATTAACATTAATTTTCTGATGATTCTGTGTTTAAACGTTTCGTTATTTTGTTTGAACGCACGTCTAATGTGTTAATTTATATTTAGATTGGTAAAGTATGATAAAATTCATGTCATTAGGTGTGAAGCGTGAGCACCGCTACGACTGGCTACAAATGCAGAATTTTTGAAAGGTGGAGCCGAGCACCTTATGCGTAAATCGTGTAATAAGCCTCTCTTTACATAGGATAGACTTTCCTAAAATACTCATACCAAAGCCGGAAAAACCGAATAAAAATCGTAACACCAATTCTCAATTTCAGAGTGAATCAAACGCAAGCATTTAAGCTTAAGTTGAAAAACTCTCACAGAATGTGCGACATCGCTCGTTAAGGAGCATTCACGCCGTGTCAGCGCGCCGACTGCGCAAATTCATTTTACATCTAACCTCAATTTAACCTGATTTTTACATTCATTTAAAGTCTTTTCTGATGATTCTTGGTTTAAACAAATCGTTATGTGTTTAAATAGGTAATTTTAAACAAAATCGCAGAATATAATGAGTGCAGAATTTCCTCTCTCTTGTTTTTCTTAAATCTACCTGCAAATTGTTTTTTTTTGTAAAGTAGATATGGCAAAATTGGTCATGAGGTGTGGATAATCTAAAGCATGCGCACCACTACGACCGGCTAAAATTTTTTTTGGGACTAAAGTGGATGATGGAGCCAAGCATCTACGCGTAAGTCTATACAGTGTATAAGCTCGTCTTTATACCATTACATGGGATCGATACTCCTAAATTAAAAACAAGAATTCTCATACCAAAGCCGGAAAATCCGAATAAAAATCGTAACACCATTTCTCCATTTCAGCTACAGTGAATCAAACGCAAGCATTTAAGCTTAGGTTGAAAAACTCCCACAGAATGTGCGGCATCGCTCATTACGGAGCATTCACGCCGTGTCAGCGCGCCGACTGCGCCAATTCATTTTACACCTCAATTTAACCTTAATTTTGTACGTTCTAATTTTTTTTTGTTTAATCAAATCGTTATTTTTAACGCGTTTCTAGTGCTTAATAGTTTTAAACAAGACTAAAAAAAATACTAAAGAAACTAATCCCTTCAATACCCGCAAAATCCGCCTAATAACGGTATCGTAATGGTTGTCTGTGTACAATGCCATGTAATAAGTGACGGGGTGTTACGACAACACTGATATACGCGTGCAGATAACCACGACTGTCTACAAACGCGTACCGAATAGCTTCAACAAAAGTGGACGACGGAGCCAAGGACCTAGAAGCGCACTGGATCGTCGGCTATTAGCGTGGCTAGCGGCGCGTAATAAACCCATGCTGTCTATTTACAGACGACTGGCGATAGAAATATCAAAAAACAAGCACTATCGTGCTAAAGCTGGAAAATCGTGAACCAATTCCCTCTTTCAGCTACAGTGAATCAAACGCCAGCATTTAAGCTTAGGTTGAAAAATTCCCACAGAATGTGCGACATCGCTCATTAAGGAGCATTCACGCCGTGTCAGCGCGCCGACTGCGCCAATTAATTTTATATCTAACCTCAATTTAACCTCTTTTTTTCATTCATTTACATTTTTTGATGATTATTTGTTTGAGCGAACCTCTAATGTGCTTAGATACCTAGGTAATGTAAAACAAAATCACAAAATATATATAATAACTAAACAATGTTCTCTTTTTTGTTGTTCCTAAATCCACCCGAAAACAGTAATCTATTGGGTTTTTTTGTAAATTATGATAAAATTTGTCTTGAGTTATACTTCCATGGATATATTACATAGTTGTAAAAATAAAAAGTGTGTTGAAGATAATTTTCCAAAAAGTAAATTCAAACAGCCTATTACGGAAATAAGCGATTAAACAGGTTTTGTTTAAATTGTTTGTAATATATGTCTGCGGCATAATCAAGCCAAAACGGCTTAAATTATTTCAACTATTTTGGTGCACATGAAGATAAACGGTTACGGTTTAAGTAAAAAGGAAAATTATTATTTTACTACCTCGTCGCATCGCAAGTCGCAATTTGGCTGGCGCTTTCCACATTTAAATACCTACACACTAATGTAGCGGGTCCGATAGCTATTTCTGAATCCAAAACGTTGAGAATCCTGAAACTCGGAAAAGGAAACAACGAATTCGCAAAAGAAATTGGTGCCGTGCTTCTGTCCGTGGAAAAATGACTTAAGCGCCAGGAATACCCTATTTCTTTAGGTTTATTTGTAAAAGAAGAGCAAAGGTTATTCGTGAAGGAGACATCTGCATGTAATTTCGATAAAAACTACAATCCGCTACGACGGGGTTTTCACTAATGAGAAAATATCCGTTTTTTCTTGGCTTTGGACGTTCTCAGATGATTCTAGCTTTAGTTGAATTAAGATTTCATCATCAGCCGATAGACGTTCACTGCCGGACAAAGGCCTCCCCCAAAGTTCTCCACTACGTTCGGTCTTGCGCCGGCCTTATCCAATTTCTGCCTGCGATCCTAACCAGGTATCAAGATAATTATAAGGTACCTAATTTGCAAATGATGATAAAATCCATGCTATATTACATTTTCAGTTAAACTTACTTAGGTACTTTTTATTATCTCTATGCCAACAATTACGGGCTGCCATTTAATATGTCATTTTATCAAGTATTTAAACGGCCTTATCCAATTTCTGCCTGCGATCCTAACCAGGGACCTTATTCGAGATTGACATTTGAGTGATCGCCAAACGTCAAATCTCTATTAGATAACAGTTATATCGCCATTGAACTGTCATTTAAATGCGATGAGCTTAAAAGTGACATATCTCATCTCAATTTTGGAAATACGAAGGCGATAATGATTGTCAAAAATGTTATTCATGACAAACATGAATAACATTTTTGACAATCATTATCGCCTTCGTGTATATAAATTTCTGTTTTGAACGAAACGTAACGGACTAATTTCACGTACTACGCGGTCAATTTAAAGTATGCGCCTGTTATTTATGCCGTCACATACAAAGGAAACAAAAATTTTGCGCGTCCGAATCGACGAAGTTGCGATGTTCTGGGGATATCGCCACTTGTCAAGTAGGCACACGTCAAAAGTGACGGATGGCGATGAAAAGGAGAGATCTCCATTATATCTCTAAAATTGGTCGAATACCCCCCCTGGTATCAAGATAATTATAAGGTAGGTACCTAATTTGCAAATGATGATAAAATCCATGCTATATTACATTTTCAGTTAATAGTAGTTTATGCAACTGATACATAATGAGAGGCATTAAAACACGAGTGTGGTTTTATGAAACGAGCGTCAGCGAGTTTCATAATAGGATCACACGAGTGTTTTAAGGCCTAATTATGTACAGTTGTATACACTACTTTATCTACACACATATCATAAGTACTCTAAGATGGGTTCAGAAGCCATAAGGAAATGACCGGCACCACTAGTGCTACCTGTAAAATATCTAAAAACGACATATACCTACTAATGCAGTAAGAAATAAATCTGAACAAATACATAAACAGATTATTTATTGTAATAGTTGTAATTTACATTTACATTGAAACAATATTTTCAACTAAAATGTGAATTACAATAAACTTATCACAATTATACTTTCGTAACAGCAAAGAACCAACAAACAAATGACAACAATAATGGCGGCAATTCGGACCTCCGTCAAGACGAATGTTTTTTTTTCTAAATCATATACCTACAAACGAATGTATCCATATTCTCATGTCACTCGAGATCAAATGTCGTGCGGTTTTTATAAAAAAACATACTGAATTGACGTTTCGTATCGATAACAATATTAATATCTATGGATACTAGAATAGAGACCTACTTCAGTTTTGACAGCTGTTCCAAATTTAAACTCATAACCTTACAAAAATTGATAGCGTTTGTAGCCCGGCTAGTCGTCGGGAATAAAAGACGAGCCGTGGTAGTGTGAAAATATATAATAAAGAATAAAACTATATACAATATAAAGATGACGGTATTCAGTCAGTACGCGGCACTAACGGGAAACACTGGCCTTAATGGAGCTGGGCAGGATGGTAGGTAGGAAAAACAGGGTTTCAAGGGTCCGCGTATCTCCAGCTTCCACGCACATCAAGCAGGAACAACCGCCGGTAGAGGTGCGTTTACCACAGCACGCAATCTTCAGCCAAGTAAAAAGGGCTGGAACAACATCTCACTTAGTTGGTGACACCAAACCAATCCATGCCTTATTTCGTATTTGTCAAGACCAGTGAGAACGAAATAAGACTTGGATTGAGTTTAACAATATAAATAAAAGGAAAACAAAGAAAAATAAGTATATACAAATATTACCTGCAAAGCGGCAGCCCTTACAAGTGTTAGAACTATCAGCAATATATGATACAGCATTATATTTACAGTAATTATGCACAATTACGTAAAACTCGTAACACCACAATACATAAGCAATCTCAGTATTACATTTAATTTTTAAAATATACAAGTAATAGCCATTCAGACACCAGTTCGTTCAGCACAAGTCCAAGCGTGTCTGAGAAAAAAAGACAAAAGACGAGCGTGGAACGCCTGTCTTTTTTTAATGGCGTTTGTAAGCGGCCAGTGCTGTACCATGGAGGTTTGCCGCGTTACAGTACCCCGCGCGCCCAGGAGAATTTTCCAAAAGAGAAAACGCAGGAAAATTCCAACAAAAGAGATTAAGATAAAAAAAAGGAGATACATACAACTAGCTTAAAGTTCTAACCTATATTTACAATTTTAAATCTTTGATGTGCCATTTACCAATGGCACGGCCATGGTCATCGGCCAGTTCGTACACGAGAGGTGACAATTTTTTCAATACTGTACACTTTACAAATTTAGGAGCTAGTTTTGCAGTAAAATATTTACCAGCGTCACTTAATTGGTAATTACGACGCCATACAATATCACCTTCATCAAACTCGGCCTGTTTACGCCTTAAGTTATAATATTTACAATTTTTTACATGAGCATCCCAAATTGCAGCCTGCACTTTATCTAAAATAGGCGACAAGTGGCCTTAGTTTTCAGCGTAAATATCACGCGGCGCAAATATAAGGTCGTCATAATCGACGTCATTAGAGTCAGCGACACCATAGAACGACCCGCACGGAACGAGTTCTCTGCCAAAAAACAGGAAGGCAGGGCTAAACCCCGTCACTTCATTAACGCTGGTATTTATAGCGAACTGGATCTGCGGAATATTGAGATCCCAATTTCTATGGTCGTTTTCAACAAACGAACTAATTGCAGTCATAATAGTACGGTTGTAGCGCTCGACAGAGTTTACTTGCGGGCAGTATTTGGGAGTAAAATGTACCTGTGGGATCTGATATTTAGTAAAAAGTTCCTGTCATTCGTTGCTGATAAACTGCGTACCGTTATCCATTATAATAGTTCTTGGAAAGCCATGTACCAAGAATATGAAGTCTTCTAGGATCTTACATATTATATTAGAAGTCGCCTTTTTTATAGGAAATATCAAACAGTACTTTGAGAAACAACAGTTGACGACTAATATATAACGGTTCTGTTTACGTGTCATAGGTAATGTGCCAACAAGATCGATTCAAATACACTGAAATGGCTAGAACATTCCTTAGGTTTACCCATTATTCCTAGAGTTTGATGATTTTGATACTTGTATGCTAAACAGGTCTCGCAATTAGCTATATATTTACAAACGTCCCTGTAGATACCCGGCCAAAAATAGCGCAAAGCTATTCTTTTGTGAGTTTTAAATATGCCAAAATGACCAGCAGTTGTCTGGGAATGGTTGTCATGTATAATCTTTTCTCTCATTTCCTTTGGAATTACAAGTTTCCAATCATAATCAGAAGTCAGGAAAGAACTAGTTCTTTTTAGTCTATACAAGTTATTATTTACAATTGTATAGTCAGGAAATGCAGCAGGATTATCCTGACAACCTTTAAAGATGTTGTTAAACCATTCATCATCAGAATCAACATAAATAAGGTCAACTGGTACCGAACGTGACAAAATGTCAGGTACAACGTGGTCCTTGCCTCGTTTATGTCTAATTTCGAAGTTGAACGCGGACAAACGAACACTCCATCGAGCTAATCGACCTGTCGGGATATCCAAATTTAAAAACCACTTGATGGCCGCGTGGTCGGTATATACAACAAATTTTTGGCCATTATCTAAGTAGCATTGCCAATGTTCCAAGGAGACAATGAGACTTAATAGTTCACGTTCAGTAATCGAGTAATGTTGCTGTTGTTTAGATAAAGAACGGCTAAAATAGGCAATAGGTCGTTCCACACCGTTCTCTTCTTGAGTTAACATAGCCCCGATTCCAAAATTAGATGCATCGCAATGCACTGAAAAAGTTTTTGAAAAATCCGGGCAAGTTAATACAGGACTACTTATAAGCGTTTCCTTTATTTTATTAAAGGCAACGTCAGCCTCCTCATTCCACTTGAATGGAGGAGCCTTCTTACCAGTAGACGTTAAAGAATTAAGAGGCGCGGCTAATGTACTAAAGTTAGGTACAAAACGTCTGTACCAGCTAGCTGTACCTAGAAATCTTTTTAGCTCACGTCTAGTAGTTGGCACAGGAATGTCAAGTATCGCTTGCACCTTATCAGGATCTGTGCGCAAGCCTTGGTGATCTACAATATAACCGAGGTACTTTAGTTCGCGTCGGAAAAAAGTAGATTTTTCAAAGTTAATGGTAAGACGCGCGTATTTCAGTTTTTCCAGTACTCTAGATAACAAACTGATGTGATCTTCAAACGTACTCGATATTACTATTATATCATCTAAATACCAAAAAACACGGTTTTCGAATTCAGGTGTAAACAACACGTCCATTAAACGCTGCTGCGTGGCCGGTGCATTGGTCAATCCAAATGGGGTCACTTTAAATCTTAGCATTCCACGTCCTGGAACGTAAAAAGCGGTTTTGTCCCTATCTCCCTCACATAATGGTATTTCCCAAAATGCCTTAGCGATGTCGATACTAGACAAGAACTTAGCATCACGCAAATTGTCAAGGATCTCATTTATGTAAGGTAATTTATAAGCATCCTTTTTAGTGACAGAATTAAGCTTCCTACTATCCAAACAGAATCTCCAAGTACCGTCTTTTTTGGGAGTAACGAGGTACAGGACTTAACCACGGACTTTCGCAAGGCTCTATGATGTCCAAATCAAGCATCTTGTCCACTTCTTCCACCAGCACCTTTTGTTTTTCAGGAGAGAGCCTGTAACACCGTTGCCTAATAGGTGCATGGTCACCGGTGTCAATACGATGCTCGACCAAGTGTGTGCGACCAAGAGGACTAGATTCCGTGGAAGCTTCGCGAAACCGAGATATAATATTATTGGCCTGAGACTGCTGTTCCGCGGACAAGTCTTCAAAGGGAAGAACTTGTTTTAAAGTGTCATTAATAGTTAAGGAAGTACAATTGGAAGGTTTTCTCAGTTCAGCGTTTTTGAGACAATTAGGCAACAGATTGAAGCTTTTCCAAAAGTCTATACCCAGAATTAAATAAGAAGAAATGTCTGGAATTACATGTGCAGTAATGTAAAGACATTTACCGTTAAATTGTACAGGTAATTCCACGTAGCCAATAGAATAAACAGGCTGCCCATTAGCAGCTCGCACGGAAATTTTGTACGACGAGTTAAGTACAAATCCCCGATCTAGTAGAGCGTTTTGAGAATTATTACCAAGTATTGTAATAGAACTACCGCTATCAAGTAAGCCACAGAGTGTCAAATTATTTACATTAATATTTACATAAGGACGTTCATTATCATTTTGATCGTCGAAGAGGATCAATGACGTTTTGAAAGACAACATGAACAGACGTACAACTGACAGCCAGTCATTCCACTCATCACTCGAAAAATTACAATTTTTATGTACAGTAAGTCTTTGATCCTCATTTACGCGTTTTTTGAAAAAGTCTTAGTTTCAGGATCTGCTTTATTGCACTTAGGGCAATTCGTGCTACGGTAGCCAGATAAACCGCATTTAAAGCACACTAGAGAGCGTGGCTCTTTGCACATGCGTAAACTGTGTCCGTTCACTCTACAGCGAACACAAAATTGTTTACTAGAACTAACTATATTTACAGACTTAGTATTTACAGGCTTATATACAAAATCTTCAGTTAATGAAGATGAGCTGTGGGTAGGAGGTTCTTTAAAGTTCCGCGACCTATCAAGGCACACCTCATACTTCTGACACACAGCCTTCAAACCTTCAATAGACTTAATCCTGTGCTACCATAATATCGTATTCAGGACGAATGTTTCTAAGTAAAATTTGTAATTTATCCGCTTCAGACATAGTGTAGGTAAGTTTAGCAAATAAACCATACATAACAGCAAAATACGCTACAATTGACTCTTCCTTGCCTTGTGTGCGGTCTTGTATTTCTTGAAGTAATTTATAGTCGTAATCAACAATACCAAAATCATCAAACAGTTTTACTTTTAAGCTATCCCACGTGGTAAAACCGTCTTTATAAGCACGAAACCAATGAAGTGCTGCGTCCGTGAATATCTCATAACAATGAGTTAGCAAGGTGCTTGTTGGCAAATTCCTAGACAAGGCAAACTCCTCAACCTTTTGTACAAAGCTACGCGGACAGCCTTTACCCGAGTACGAGAATTTTCGAAACTCACTGGTCACCGCACGGTCACACTGTACAACGACTTTATTCTCTGTGCATCTTTCAGAGTTCGCTGTTACAAATGAAGCGGCTGAACTATTAATAGAACTGTTATTTTTCAAATCAAAACGCGTCTTCAACGCGCTAAATTTTGTAACAAGATTTTTGTACATAGCACGGTGATCGTCATCATCCGAGATGTCTATTCGCTGAAGACGTAAGTATATATGTACAAGAAATGATTGAATTTTATTTACAAGTTTCGAGTCACAGGAACTTTCATACAGAACGATTTTATCCTCTATAAAAGACATAGATTTTTCAGTGCCGGCCAAGTCATCGGCAAATCCTCAGCTACATATTTACCCAACAAGTCACTCAACTGCTGTCGGAGCTCCGCAACCGTATCGCGAGGCTTTTCATGCCTAATACTTACTTCGTAAGCAAGTTCATTTTTATTTAACATATTTACACTAACGAATGAAAACTCCATATTTACTACCTACTAGAACCTTTGTACACCGCAAAAAAAAATGTCTATTTACAAAACATACATACACACAAACATGTACATAACAAACACCTTCTGTAGTGAAAAAGTAACGTAAAGTGAAAGCTGCAGCCTGTAACCGATGCAGGTCAACCTACCAAGTAAAACAGATCTAACCTAACTTTTACCTATACACAAGAAAAAATAACACAATAAAACCAAAATGACAGAAAATTTAACAACCTTAGCTATGTACAAACACGTATAATATTTACAAGTATGTACATAACCCAATCCAAGTCTAAAAAAACCCACGTACTGACTGAATAAACCCTTGGGCGCCAATGTAGCCCGGCTAGTCGTCGGGAATAAAAGACGAGCCGTGGTAGTGTGAAAATATATAATAAAGAATAAAACTATATACAATATAAAGATGACGGTATTCAGTCAGTACGCGGCACTAACGGGAAACACTGGCCTTAATGGAGCTGGGCAGGATGGTAGGTAGGAAAAACAGGGTTTCAAGGGTCCGCGTATCTCCAGCTTCCACGCACATCAAGCAGGAACAACCGCCGGTAGAGGTGCGTTTACCACAGCACGCAATCTTCAGCCAAGTAAAAAGGGCTGGAACAACATCTCACTTAGTTGGTGACACCAAACCAATCCATGCCTTATTTCGTATTTGTCAAGACCAGTGAGAACGAAATAAGACTTGGATTGAGTTTAACAATATAAATAAAAGGAAAACAAAGAAAAATAAGTATATACAAATATTACCTGCAAAGCGGCAGCCCTTACAAGTGTTAGAACTATCAGCAATATATGATACAGCATTATATTTACAGTAATTATGCACAATTACGTAAAACTCGTAACACCACAATACATAAGCAATCTCAGTATTACATTTAATTTTTAAAATATACAAGTAATAGCCATTCAGACACCAGTTCGTTCAGCACAAGTCCAAGCGTGTCTGAGAAAAAAAGACAAAAGACGAGCGTGGAACGCCTGTCTTTTTTTAATGGCGTTTGTAAGCGGCCAGTGCTGCATCATGGAGGTTTGCCGCGTTAGCGCCTGGCCACATGTCCACGACACGGCGTCGTAAACGTAAAACGACACGGTGTCGCGTCGGAGCGCGACACATTATCCACCGTGCGAATATCCGTTGCCGCGTCGTGAAAACACACGACACGGCGTCGTAAACGTAAAACGACGCTGTGTCGCGTCGGAGCGCGACACAATTATCCACCGTGCGAATATACGTTGCCGCGTCGTGAAAACACACGACGCTGTGTCGCGTCGGAGCGCGACACAATTATCCACCGTGCGAATATACGTTGTTTCGGTGTCTTCATGTGACACCGTGTATAAAATTTGTTAATAGTGTTACCTAATTATTTCCAAATAGTTACAAGCTTGACTAATTACTTATAAAACATTCTTGTTTGATTGACAATGACAATAAACAATAACATAAATATATATAGTTTTAATTCTTACCTTATTGTTAATCCCAACATCTCCAGAGGTCGAACTGGTTTCCTAAATACATTTTGCCTTTTTAAACGAGGCGATATTTTCCATAATAGTTCTTCAAAACTTGACACAGACACTCTAAAATAATCATAAAACTTGTGATCACTTATTTTTAAAGCCTCGTACTTCCTTTTGAAATGACTGCCATCATGGTTCATAATAGAAAGATATGGATTTATCCAACATTTTCGTTTCTTCTGCTTTTTCTTCATGCTTCTTCTTAAAAGCAACAAGAGCAGAATACGTGTGATAGGATCCATGTCGAATTGAAAACTGATCGCAAAATATTTTGAACATGTACGAGAAGCTGCGGCGTCGTAATCGAACGTGGCACCGCACCGTGCATCTACTCAACACAGCAAAGTTAATCTGCCCGGCGCGCGGCGCGACCTGCGGTGCCCGGTGCAGCATGTGTTTTCACGACGCGGCAACGTATATTCGCACGGTGGATAATTGTGTCGCGCTCCGACGCGACACAGCGTCGTTTTACGTTTACGACGCCGTGTCGTGTGTTTTCACGACGCGGCAACGGATATTCGCACGGTGGATAATGTGTCGCGCTCCGACGCGACACCGTGTCGTTTTACGTTTATGACGCCGTGTCGTGGACATGTGGCCAGGCCCTTACACGTTATAACATTACAGTACAAATTTTACCTACTGCCACAGATAAGAAAGTTCTCATAGTAAAATTGGTTGTAGTAATGCTGGTCATTTCCTACGGTTTCTGAACGCATTTTAGAGCACTAATGATATGTGCGTAGATAAACTTACTTACTTGTTATTATCTCTATGCCAACGATTACGGGCTGCCGTTTAATTTGTCATTTTATCAAGTATTTAAATGTTAATTTAATAAGGATTTCTTGATTGATCATGAAAGATGATTGATTGTTGCAGTTTATTTACATCAAAATTGATATCTTAAATTATTGAACAATCAAGAAGCAATTGAAGAAAGGTAATATAATCACCATACAAGAAAGGACACAATTAACAAACTTATGTAGGTATATTTTTACTAGTTTCAAAGTAGCCTAATATATAAAAAGTAGGATTAAAAGTAACCTAATCTAGTTTGCGTTAATCCAGGATGTCAGCTATCTTCATACCAAAAATATCAAAATTGGTCCAGCCGTTTGAGCGTGAAGAAGTAACAGAGATACGCATAAACACACAAACTATCGCCTTTATAATATTAGTGTAATATTCGACGCAATACTAGTTACTTTAAATTCAAAGGTTTTGTAAGAATTTGAATTGACGTTACAATAACTCCACAGTTATTAGGTACCTACAGTAAAACAAAGCCTTTGTGCAGTGATACCGCATCGCATAGCATAAACAATGTCGATTCAGTCGCGCTAAATAATACGTACAATAGTTGGCAAAGTGGGTAGTTTTTGTCAGCATACGTAGGTTTGATTAAAGCCATAAATCGAGCAGGGTATCTGCCTCGGAATTAACGCAGACTCGGGGCTCTCTCGTAAATTGTCCCTCAAACGTGCTTCTTTGGCGTCTTATAACAACTGAGGATATGCCTTTATCAAGTTTGAAAATGTTGAATAACTTGGCTTAATAATGAAAGGAAAATTCAAAGGGAAATTCATTCGTGAAACATTGTTACATTTGTAAGTAAGAGGTGTCCGCAACTTCGTCTGCGTATATCATAACTAGCTTTTGCCCGCGACTACGTCCGCGTGGAACTTGGAAGTATGGAAGCAACCTCGTACAACACGATAGATATCCACCTAATCACCTTAATTAATAAAAGGGATTATTAAAAGCGCCTAAGCAAATGTAAGAGAAATTGTGCTTTTGGTCTAATCATTACATTTCCTACAGGGTCATCAATGTCATCATGGATTACTTAGGTACTCACTTTTCAATCTTTTTAGGGATAATTTCCAGGATGAAAACTATCCTATGTCCTTTCTCGGATCTTAAACTATCTCCATGCCAAATTTCATCAAAATCGATTCAGCGGTTTAAGCGTGTAGAGGTAACAGACAGACAGACAGACACACTTTCGCATTTATAATATTAGTATGGATTTATATACAGCAAAACAAAGGGTTTTTTACATTATGTACGAGTTTATAAGTTATGGGCAAAGGAAAATCAATAATTAAAAATATTTTATCTTCGATAAACTATTACACTGTTAACAACCATCCACACATATCATCAAACAATTTTACGAACTTACACCTATAAGTACCATGGAGAAGGATGACTTCAGGAAACATCTTAATAGTGCTATGCAGGTTCCAGGGAGCGCCATTGAGGTTCCAACCCCAGGCATCTATATATTTAAAAGCCCTAAGCGCCATCTATTAGCAAAACATCTTTGTCTGCTCATCACGCCAAAACAGTAAAATGGATTTTAATTATTTTCGGTAAAGGTATTGCTGGACATCCAAAGATGGTAGAATACTTTTTACTCGACTAGCGCAAAGATAAAAGGATAATAAAGCGGATGGAGTATCGGGCAACTTTTCGTTTAAATATACTCCGTTTATAGCACTGTCAACCGTAATTTGGCAGTTGACTGATTTATCGCAAGCGAAACAACAATAAAAGAAAGTTTCTATTTACCCTGAGATCCGTTTTGATCCCTTCGATACGTGATCTAATCAAGAAAGGCTCCTCAATGTAGTTAATTAGGCAAATACAAAGTTTCAGAACGCCTCCGGCTCGACAACCCGTTCCTACAAATTTGTTTGTTTTCAATCCGAGACAATTGTTGAATTAAATGTCTAATATTCATCGGATTGCTCTTTTATTTGCATCAAAAACAAGACAAACTACAAACTACCCAAATAGCACACATAGGTTGCATAAGTACTTACCTATATTTATGATGATTCTTAATCGATTCTTAATTGATGATCAGCAATCAACTTTTCTAACTCAGTAATTGATGGCGGTCGAGTTGAAGTCTATTTTTCTATGATAATTTTTATTTTGAAACCATATTTGTGTGAAATTCCTTGTCACCCTAACAAGCTTACAATCTCTTTAATAATTTAATGGCAATGACAATTTATGAGTAATAGACTTGTCATTGTCATTTTCATTTCATAAACAAAGTCGTAGAAAATTTCGTAAAATTTCCCGACTAAGCGATGGCACTTAACGTGGGTATCGTACTTCAATAATTTATGTAAGATGACCATGTATTATATTAAGTGGTTATTAGTATTAAGTATGTTTCAACTTTTAATTAATTAAACAGTGAGGTAATTGCGTGAGACCTCGCCTATTAAGTTTAATTTTAGCTGGATATTAATATTTTTCTACTCCTGATCACCGATTAAGAATCATCGTAGAGCCTATGTAGGTACAGCTTAAATTAGAGTTAGAAGTGCTGTATAAGCTCATATACAGCCTGTTTGGTTCCTGGGTTGTGGCTCTGTGTGGTGTAGACCTCGCGTCCATTTTGTTACAAGGCTAAAATATGTCATTATTACGTTTTCAAGCACCATATTAAATTTTTGAGATACTTCAAAAATTTAGTGTCGAAAAGTCTTTATAGTTAACGAACACACGTTTTACAGGAATCGGTTGAGAAATACTAGGCGGCAACAACCGGATAACCGGACAAACGGACATTCAAACATCCAAACATCCGGACATAGGAAAGAATTTTTGGCCAAGCTGAGTCGGAGACGCTTCGCTCGCTCGGTCAATTAAATACTGTGCAGTGGCGGCGGCGGTGGGAAATGTAGGAGCAAAATCAATAATGTTATTTCATTACCTGATATACCATATGAAGGTGATTAATTTCTGCGCCCCGCGGGAGGGAAAATCTATGATGCTGAACATGTGTGGTTTCCTTTGAAATCAACGTTATTATTAAAATAATTTGCCCTAACATCTTTGTACTAAACAGTCTTGACCAAACGTCTACTTGTCATAACGCCTCTTTTGCCATACTTAATGCTTTTTGTCCTAAAAGTCAAAATCAATAACAGCCGCCAGAACTGACTTTTTCACTTTACAAGAATACTTACGGCCACATTAGTGCATACTCGTATAATATATTGGGATTATTGGGACAATGGTGTCAAGACATTTGATTATGTCATATAAAACTAGGATTATGTAATCGTTAGGACACATCAGTATTAGTACATAAAATATTAGGGCAAATATATGTATTAGGACAGTTAAAATTAGGATAATTAACGTTAGAACAAACAATCATTATAGGACAAAAGATATTAGGGAAAATAAAAATAGGACAAATAGTTTAAGGGATTCCGATATAAATCCGAATATGTGTAGATAAAGTAGTGTATGTACAGTAGTGTGCACACTCACACACGTGTCCTTACACCTGTCATTATGTAACAGCTGAATAAACTACTACTTATTATCAAGTTGCCATTAGCAATATACGATCATTCATTTTCCTTTTCTGCCAGTAATTCGTCAAACGAATTCCCCATTCCGAATGAAATAATATCGAGTCCCGATGACAGATATTTGTATCCAAGTCCATTAATTCTCGTGGAAATTCAGAGAGCAATTTGCTTGATTTTCCCTTACGAGTCGGCGGTGCTTTTTCCTTTCTCCTTTGCACGACAAAGCCGGTCTTGATTCCGCAAAAAGGTTTTATGTGTAAAATAGAAGCATGATACTTAGGACTTTCTTTAGATACATGCCACAAAGGTTTTTACAATAGTCTGCGACACCGACTGCGTTTTAATCTAAAGCCGCTGTTACGTGAAGTTTATGTCATTATCATTTGTAACAGGATGTAATTTTGACAATGATATAAAATTAATACGTATTTACGGCGCGGTTGGCTCGGATTGTAGTGTAGCTGCCTACTGAGCCGGCGGTCCTGGGTTCGAATCCCGGCCGGGGAAAATATTGAAATAAATAAATAAATATCGGACAACCTGACACAAATCGATCTAGTCCCAAATTAAACTCCAGAAGACTTGTGTTATGGGTACTAGACGACGATATACATATTTGTGTGATGAACTCGGATATTTGTTCCCGGGTCATGGATGTTATGTATAATTATGTATTTATATATTATGTATATCGTCGTCTAGTATACCCATAGTACAAGCTTTGCTTAGTTTGGGACTAGGTCGATTTGTGTAAGATTGTCCCTTAATATTTATTTATTTAGGGCGTAATGAGAGCAAAGTATTTTGTGTGCTTGTTTATGGTTCCGGTTTAATGCAGTGTCGTTTTCTTTGTGAATAAAATAATGAAGATTTATTGTAAATATAACCAGCCCAAGTGGCACAAAACTTGTATAAGCGCTGATATTATAGCCCTTATACAGCTGTAATAAGCTAAATAAGGACTGTTTACGCTCTTATTCAGCATATTGTGTGCTGCGTGGGAGGACGCTACGAGTGTATTTTTAGATATCGCCAAAATAAGCGATCTTCTTCTTTGGCGGTATACTCTTGCCAGAGTGGTCGTGGCCGTCACGTCGTTGATTTTGTGGCCTGCTTTACAATGCGACGGCATTCTTCTCGTACTGCTGCCCTCCTGGTACATTCGTGTAGCAAAATAAGCGATATGTATAGTTATATCTCAGGTATATCGCGTTTAATTGTCATCTAGATAAGATAAGATAAGCGTGTATTGACAAAACTGTGTACAGAAAGTCTTATGTACCGAGTATTGTCTGTAATAGGAGCAATAAATTAAAACATAGATTCTTCCCTTGAAACTAAATGACATTTGTTAAGCAACTTCTGAAATTAACGTGTATTCAACGTATTCAATGATATTTTGTAAAATAATTTTTAGACTAAGAAGCTATATAGGTATTACGATATTAGTAGAGTGACAACTATCTCAATGCTCAGGAAATGTCAATGTTGGATGGCGTACATTGAAAATACTATTTAATTTGTTTGAAATAATGAAATTCCGTCTACTGACTTTTTAGAAGTTGCTGAACAAATATTGTTCAGTTTGAAGAGTAGAATGTATGTTTTAATTTATTACTCCTATTACAGGCAACACCCGGTATATGGTTTAGTCTCAACATTACAGTTTGGCCATTTCCCATTTGCCCATTTCGGACGTTCAAGAGGATAAATCATGCTTCGCTCATACGTTAAGTTTGCACCTGGTAACTATAGCGTCGCATACAAATGAGGTCCAAACTTAACCGAACCGGGTTACAAATTTAAGTATTATCACGCAGCAAGTTCGCCGTGACAATTATTTTTATGGAAAACTCGCTCGCAAATTGCGTGTGCAAGGTCTTAAGCGCTTACATGTACAAGTAAATCCAAGACTTCAACAGCAAAACTAAGGAAACTGAATCCGCATCTTGTATCTGTGCTCATCCGTGCCTATAGCATTACGGGCCCTCAATACCCTCATATACTGAGTGAGCAAAACACAATACACAAGTCGGTCTGAGGAAGTTTGAGTCTGTTATTGTTATTGCTCGTTACTACCAACACGAAAAAACATACAGTTAAATTTAAACCCACTCACTTTGGCTGGTAGAGAATGTAATTCGGCATTCAGTTTGCCATTCGTACTGACTTTCGTTTTATGCAATAAAGTTTAAATAACTAAATTAAGGTTAACAGTAAGATTTGTGTATTCAAAGCGAATCAAATACGTACCTATATAGGTAGTTTACTAGCTGTGCCCCGCGGTGTTACCCGCTCATCCTACGGGAACACTAAATTTATTCGGGATGAAAAGTATCCTATGTCCTTTCCCGGGTCTCAAACTATTTCCATACCAAATTTTATCTAAGACGGTTCAGCGGTTTAAGCGTGAAGAGGTGACAGACAGACAGACACACTTTCGCATTTATAATATTAGTATGAATTCTGTAAGTTGGCCACAAGAGCAATCTTCCAAGGCTTAATCTGAATCTACCGTCATTACACAAGACAAGCTCGCGGTTGAGAAGAAGTCGAAACAGTATTTTTTTATCGCAATTTGTAGTTTTTATTCCCATGGTTAAAGATGTACAGATTTTCAAAATCAATGTTAGCTACAATACACTGTAATTTTTCCCAGATAATATACAGTCAACCAATTTGATTTATAGGCCGCTATAGAACCTTGTCACAATGACAGTGATAAGATAATTATGAGATCTCAAGCAGCTTTCATATTGGCATTCACTGTGACAAGGTACGAAATGGCCTAGGAATCAAATTGGTTGACTGTACATGTACAAGGTTTGGACATCACTAGAGTCGAGTCGCATACAGACATCAGCGAGGCTAGAATATCTTGACATGACTTCGCTTGTCGCGTGACAGTCACCTGTCTTGCTCGCACAGTATTGACAGGAAAGTAACCGATAGCATTTGTAGCGCGACCATGAATCGCGTTTCACAGTTAGAGTGGCTAGCCAAATAATGTTGACAGATAGTTCCTTGTGGTATCACCAATTGTCTATGATTTAAACAATTTAGTAGGTGGGTCCTCTATAAATAATTTTGATACTTTATGTACCTACTAGTTCTAACAGTCCGATAAAGTTGAAATTTGGCATAGTACCTAATGTATTTTTTTTGGTAATAGATTAATATATGGTATTATCGAGCTAGGTCTTATTTACACTACATTTCATTTTTCAAGTCGTATATAGTTAGAAAGTGTAAACACATGTGTTTGTCGTTGACTGTACTGTACATGGTGGTAGAAATTATGTGAGCTGACTATGAGTGCACGTCAACATATATTTAACTTATTTCCTTACTCCTTAGGTACCTTACGTGTGCATAGAAAATATAAAATATTTTCTAGTATCAAAACTATAATTCCTGTTACACAAAGTGTGACTGCTACGCAGATTTTTTCAATTTCCCGCCAAAACTTCGAGTAATATTTTATAAGCCAGACTATAATTATGCTCGACGTACAGCATCTCTAGCACAACTGTGATACGAGACTTTCTCGCGCGAGAAATAGTGCCGGTCTCTTTCTGCGCCGTATTGTAAGAGAGTGACGAGCGATGCGTAGTTGTGGTAGACAGGCTGATATTAGGATACTTTAAAGTCAAGAAAGTTCGATTAAAAGAGATGAAAAGGCATTCAATGGTGGGATACCCGTTGCATAGTTAATTTAAACTTTACCAATAGTACAGTTTTCTACAAGATGTTCTTGGTCAGCAATCAAAAGGAAACGAAGGATTGCAATTTTTTCCTTATTTATATTACAATTTTCTCGCAACTTCAAAGGTTTTCAAAGTTATTTTTCTTGCACCATAGTCGTGTAAAAAGGATTCAACAAATAAAGGATCCGACTAGCCCTGCTAATCAAACATGGCTTTCAATTATTGAAGAAATCCCGCACAATATCAATAGGGTTTTCTTAAAAATATGTTTACACATTAATAATAATACTAGATTTTCCTTGCGACTTTGCACACGAGAGATGAACTCGAGAAACTATGGTGTTTCGTAGTAACTACCTTACCTACTTGACGAAACAAACTTTCATGAATGCACTCCAGTTATTCGTCCAGACGATCAAACGAGCCCTCGATGGATTACGTCGATATAATTATTATAAAGTTCCCATAAGCAAGTTCCTGTTTTGCCATAAGATTAGCTCCATTCGGTAAAAAAGGGAAGAATATGGTATATGGTAGTTTTCCATGTAAAATAGGGAAGAATAGATGCATGAAGTTAGAATTCCTAATTCTTTAAGTTATACCAGTTTAGAAACACTAAATTAACTCTAAAAGTACCTATATCATACTTATCGCTAGTGCTTACTTCAAAAAACAAGAGTTCAAAAATATGTATTTTTTTCAGGCCAACTAATGATACCATCAAATTATTCACACAAAAGACGTAAACATAAATGTACGACAAGTATATTTTTAAACGCAGCATTTTAGGAGAGAAAGGCCTTAAAACACGAGTTTGTCTTATGAAACGAGCCGAATGCGAGTTACTAAAAAATTGGGCAAGTGCGAGTCTGACTCGCGCATGAAGGGTTCCGTACCCATATATATATATATAATCTTTAACAAGTTTGTTGTATGGGAGCCCCCCTTAAATATTTATTTTATTTTATTTTTAGTATTTGTTGTTATAGCGGCAATGTATTTCTATCATCTGTGAAAATTTCAACTGTCTAGCTATCACCGTTCTTGAGATACAGCCTGGTGACAGACGGACGGACGGACGGACGGACGGACGGACAGCGAAGTCTCAGTAATAGGGTCTAGTTTTTACCCTTTGGGTACGGAACCCTAAAAAAGCACATTAAACTTTTGTAAAGGGAATTGAAACTTTAAACATGCCTGCTACATCCTTAGCAAAACTTCGTAATGCATCCTTAGCAAAACTTCGTCATCGTAACGCTACACCTCTATAACCAACCGTTTAACTTTACCTAACGTTGTTATAGTGCCAGGTATACCCTGCAAGATATAGATCGCAGCGAGTTTGGCTCGTTCCTCCGGGAGGGTACCTCTATACCCTGATTAACAGAATTCCCTTAGGACGTTCAAATCCCCTTATTATAACTAGGACAAGTTATGCCGCAATCTCAATGCAATAAACATTCAGAGCGCACGTGCTGCCGACGACTCCGTCTGCGATCGTGGAAATAAAGCAAGATATTGGGGCACAGATTCGGTATTATAAAATTTCAAGTTGGATTAAATCGAAATCCGTTTCGTTCGTTTAAGGTCAGTCAGGAGAAATGTGCTAGAACGCGTCAAGCGCACCTACCATATATCGAAATTACCCTTAACCTCCTGGAAACTTGGAATGTTTTATTTCACCGAGAAATCATTTCCTCTGTGATCATACCTACATTTTTCATTATTCTTGTCTTCAAATATCATCCTATTAATTAGGTTAATAGGATTGTTTTAGGTATAACAATCTCAAATAGTTTACGGTTGTAAATAAAAATGCTGCACGGCGAGAAATTCGACGAAAATTACTTCTTAGAGTCAATATATACGTAGACCCTACTCATACCGTCTGATTAACAATGATAACTGATCACTTGTCAGAGATTAAGTAAACACTTGCTACATTTCTTCGAGACATTTATTCCTTCAGTGCAATATTGCAATGGCATCAGTAAAGCCGTAAAGGGTTGGCGAGACGTCACGTATTATGTTGATGCACACAACATCTCCCACATAAATGTACGTACTCTTGACATGATAACCGCCAAATGTTTCATTAAATGGTTTGTGGTCGATCAGTGTTTCATCAAGCTACTATGGACGGTGACTTTAGCAAAGACCTCGCAGAACATTTCTCGAAATTAACTAAAGTTCATTACATAAAAAGTGGTGCCAAATTGAAAGTTTCTACTGAGATTGAGTTTCAAATAACAGCTGCAAACCCGAAACCGAAGAAGAAGGAGAAGAATGACATCTACACGAAATAAAGTGAAGTAACATGTTTTCTACCTTTTTTACCATTTATTCTACCTTTCAATGACAAAGTATGCAACCTCTTAGCATTTCCAGAAGCCGTATATTTGTCGAGTGCAATATTGCAATGGCACCAGCAAGGCTAGACGGCGTCGGCGGCACGTGACGTATTATGTTGGTGCACACAACATCTTCCACATATGTACGTACTCCTACTCCTGACATGATAACCACCGAATGTTTAATTACATGGTTGGTGGCTGATGAAGACGTGTAGCAATGCCTGTTTTCTAGGATTCCTCGTGAACAATTGGCATAGCCATGATGTCTATCTGTGCATGTGTACCTAAGTAAAAGTGAACAGGCTCAGCGAGCTAGATTTTTGACCCCGTAGTCATTACTCGCTTAGAATGTAGCTCGCTCAAATTATCGATTGACACAGTAACACCTGATGGTAAATGTACCATCAGGTGTTCTTTTATCGTAAGCAAGACATTTCATACATTCTTTCAGATGGTACGGTCAGTATAATGGAGCTGCCAATTTGACTACTGGCTTAAATGAAAAATTGCGTACCTATTAAAATGATAATAATATAATGATCTTTTTGTCAAATTTTTGTATGTAAATTACCGGTAATTATAACTTTCATACAAAAATTTACTGGTTTGCATACCCTACTTTTGATGCTCACTGTATCTACTTACTTCAATTTACCTCTAGTGTCGCAAAAAAAACCTTCGTCACGGCTAAATTTCGTAAATTATAAACCAACAAACCGCCTAAAACTCCCTTTCTGTCATACTGTTATTTTTATAAATGCCTTACTACGCCCGCCACGTACGCAACTGATGACACTTACTTTTTTAACCTTTACGTAAAACTCGCTAAAATAAAATGATGAGGGTGAATCTAATTTCGGACTCCTAACTTTTTTATTATATTCAGCTCATAACTATTTGTGTGGTCAATGCCGAATAAGAAAATTGATAAAATTGAAACCTATGCAATATGTGTTAATTATGGCTGAAATAATTATTTTTATAAGTATTGTATTATATAAAAATATGTTCGCATACCTATAGGGCGACTATTTTGGTACTTATTTTTGCTCCTAATTGATCGAGCGAGGGAAGCACCGTTTCAGATTGGTCTAAAATTATTTCGTATGTTCGGGTGTCCGTTTGTCTGTAATTCCAGCTATTCTCGCCTAGTGGTCGCATTTAATAACTGATTCTCATGAGCGATCAACAGGAGAATTACAATTACAAACCATTTTGAAATAAACTCTTTTGATTTTCGAATAGCTTGAAAAATGCAACCTGCAAGCGAGAACCGCCAGAAATTTGAACAACTAGACATCTAAACATCGGAATATCCGAAGATAAAACATCGCTCTTACAACGCTCGGTCAATTACTCACGACAGAGGATTTTCTAAATAAAATAATTATGTTGTCTTTTCATTCTTCCCTTTTGTATGTATGTACTTTTATGTATGTTTATATATATATAGATACTTATTTGTGTAAGTGTATGACCTATCTGTCTAATATTTTGTATGTATAATTTACTTGAAGTTATTATCTCACCACCTACTATTTTCTGTTTAATTTTGTTTTCTCCGCTACCCAAAGGTTGTCTGGAAGAGATCGCTCTTTAGCGATAAGATCGCCTATTGTCTATCATTGCTTAATTTAAGATTTCTCATGTAATATTTTTCTTGTTGGTGTGCAATAAAGTGTTGTTGTATTGTATTGTATTGTTATCCAATTATCTGCTTATTTTATAAAAACCGTTATTTTATCTGTTTTGGAGAAAAACAGAACAATCCAGGGACCTCAAGAATCTAGGCAGGTCGAGTGAAAGGTTAAACTTTTAAATAAACCTAACTTACCCCATTCAAAAAGGGCCTAACCCCCCGCGTTTCTCCGGCGCTTAACCCGTTCACATTAGCGACATAGCAGTGGCGTGACACAGGAGTTCCATTTAAAAATCTGTGTAGCTTCATTAGTCAGCAGTTAACCCGTCCGTGCGTCACGCGAGCCTCGTATTATCAGCGTCACACTTTCCTGGTGATCAAGATCGTTGGTGACATTGACGTGTTGTTACGATTTTAGTACCCTTACCACAGAATAAAGACACTACACCCACACTCTTTTGTTATTTCCCGCCTTTGTAAAGAAATTAGTCTACTAGTATCTTATTGGTAGTTTTGAAAGACTTGCTTTCGTTGGTTGTGGGACTTGTGGGGCATGTCGTACTTCTAGGGTTGTCTATACCAACGAAAAATACGTTTCGGTAATTATTGTGCTTGTTTTACACGCTACTTTTATTAAAAATATTTAATACGTTCTAAATAAGACGATCCTGACCCGAACTTTATAATAATGTACCCTGGAAGTGCCTTACTGGATCTCAGGATTCGTTCAAGGTACATAATTATGTGCAGTTTTCGCAGCGGCGCGGAGTGAGTCATACTCATACTCATACTCATTTATTAATAAAATGTCAACATTTTACATGTCAATCCATACTAATATTATAAATGCGAAAGTGTGTCCGTCTGTCTGTTACCTCTTCACACTTAAACCGTTGAATCGATTTTGATGAAATTTGGCATAGATATAGTTTTAAGATCCGAGGAGGGACATAAGATAGTTTTCATCCTGGAAATTATACCTAAAAAGATTGAAAAGTGAGTGAACATTTCTGTTGGGGTGCGGTGACCCTGTAGGAAATGCAATTATTAGACCAAAAGCACAATTGCTCTTACATTTGCTTAGGCGCTTTTAATAATCCCTTTTATCAAGTTCCACGCGTACGTAGTCACGGGCAAAAGCTAGTACATTATAAAAACATCATTTCTATTACTATTGAATTTTAAAATACAAATTATTATAAAAATCTCCCTTGCCCTTACCATGAGTTAACGTCACACTCACTAGCGACTGCATAAACGATGAAAAAATAGTACAGCGCCCTTCGCGATTACTTTGTAATACAATGTTTTTTAGGATGTCAATCGATTATATTAAAAAAAAAAAAAAAAAAAAAAATAACATTATGATCATTATTTATTATGATCAAATATATGTATGGGACTAACTACACTTAGACTGCTTTAAAAGTCAGAAATGACCGTCAAAGTTCAATATTTGTATGGGGGCAATAAGTAACTAATATGCCATTTTCATTCTCACTGTGAAAAAATGCGTTTAAGTTTCAACCAACCTTAACATCCCCTTGGCATTGACATAGCTGTCACGCCAATAAACATCAAATTCTTTCGCATACATAATATATTTCATCATCATCATCATCATCTCAGCCATAGGACGTCCACTGCTGTACATAGGCCTCCCCTTTGGACTTCCATATATACCGGTTGGAAGCGACCTGCATCCAGCGCCTTCCGGCGACCTTTATAAGGTCATCTGTCCAATCGTGTATCGTAGACGAACTAAAGTGACCGATATAGCTCACCGGATTAGCAAGTTGAAGTGGCAATGGGCAGGCCACATAGCACGCAGAGCAGATGGCCGATGGGGCCGAAAAGTGCTCGAGTGGAGACCTCGGACCAGCAAGCGCAGCGTAGGACGCCCACCTACAAGATGAATATATTTATTTTATACTTAATATACCTAAGTTATTTTTAAAAGTTGCAAAACAAATGTTGTTTAGTTTAAAGAGTAGAATCTATGTTTTCATTTATTGCTCCTGTTACACGCCACACTTTGTATAGATAAATACAAGAGATAGGGAAATCTGTTCTTAGGAACCATAGCGTGGATTTTAGATTTAATAAAAAACTGAATTATTATTTACAAAAAATCTCATACAAAAACCGGTTCATCATCATCAGCCCGGAGTCGTCCACTGCTGGACATAGGCCTTCCCCAGTTCGCGCCACCATACCCGGTCCTCAGCTTTCCGCATCCAACCACTTCCCGCCACTCTTTTTAGGTCGTCGGTTCACCGCTGTAAAGAATACCTATTACAATACTAAATGCGATGACTTACTGAATTTTATCCAGGTTAAATTTTCGGTTATGTATGAGATTTATATTTAAAAAATTGGGCAAGTGCGAGCCCGACTCGCGCATGTAGGGTTCCGTACCTATACATATATATATTCTATAACACGTTTGTTGTATGGGAGCCCCCCTTAAATATTTATTTTATTTTATTTTTAGTATTTGTTGTTATAGCGGCAATAGAAATACATCATCTGTGAAAATTTCAACTGTCTAGCTATCACCGTTGTTGAGATACAGCCTGGTGACAGACGGACGGACGGACGGACGGACGGCGGTCTCAGTAATAGGGTCCCGTTTTTACCCTTTGGGTACGGAACCCTTAAAAACCGGCCAAGAGCATGTCGGGCCACGCTCAGTGTAGGGTTCCGTACTCATCCTTTACAAGAGACGGCCTTAAAACAGCGGTTTTAAGCCCGAGGTTTAAGTTACGAGAAAGATTTCAAGTTTCAAGTTCTGTAAAAAGGTCGTAAACGCCAAAGTAGCTATAATTACTTATTACCTTCTGGAAGTCAACTTACGTCCTTTTAAAGAAAATTATGAAATTTTGCGATAACCCAAAAACACATCCGATTTTGTTTAATATAGTTTTCATTGAAAGTACTTATAAGGCCTCATTTTCATGAATTTTTCTATATTTTTTTGACCCGTGGTTGAAAAGTTAGAGGGGGGACACTATTTTTTTATTTTCGGTGCGAATATTTACGAAACTGTTGACTTTATCAAAAAGTAATGCTTAGAGACCCCTATTATTTTTAACAGACCTATTTAACGACACCCCACACACTAGGGTTGAAACGAAATAAAATTCACCCCCACTTTAGGTGTACGAGAGGTACCCGAAAAAAAACTTTTTTTAGTTTTTATTTTACCGTTTTGTCGGCGTTATACATACACATACTCATATCAAGTTTCAGCTTTCTAGTACTAATGATCACGGAGCTAAGCCGCGGACGGACGGACAGACGGACAGACGGACATGGCGAAACTATAAGGGTTCCTAGTTGACTACGGAACCCTAAAAAAGGATGGGTTGCACTCCGGGATTGCCGGCAGAAGTGAAAACTCCGATTTTATTATATCTCACTGACACTTGATTTCTATTTTAATCTAACTAATGTAACTTTATGATTACGCTTCAACATCTGTCACTTACAACATTTTGTTGTTCGAAGGCCCCCTTTCTTTGAAACAGACACGGTTGCTAGGTTACTAATTGTTTATACTTTTTCGATCAGGATCTGACGCGCGGATCTGACGCTTTTCACATTTTTTACCCATCAAAAAATTGCCAAGCGCCGCTAAAGAAGTATTCACTTCAAAAATGCAATTTCTATTAAATCTAGAATCGACGCCATGATTCCTGAGAACAGATTTCGCTATCTCTTATATTTTTTCGTTTTCTCCCTACTGACACATTTGGATACATCATCCTGTATATATAACGTATTATGCTAATTCTACAATGCTGTAGCGGAAACCGAATATTTACAAAGTTGACATAAAACATAAACATGCCGGGTGGACGGGACAGACGCTAGTATATATATTTTTTTCTATTTAATTAATATTTATATGACTGTTACATAATGACAGGCCTTAAAACACGAGTGTGGTTTTGTGCGTCCAGGCTCCGTCAATTTTCAAATATTTGCTTATAATTATACTCATCAGATTTCTTTGATCGTAAATGGTAGACAGATTTGCTGGGTTTTGGATTTGAAACTTTGGTTCAAGTTTTATCGCGATTTATTTAAGTTTATGATTTTCATGCAGACCTATGTTATTATTTTCTGTGAATAGGTACTTACTTCTGGTACCTGTGAATGGCATAGCTGTGTTTATAGAATATAATATTTAGTTCATAAACTTGGAATTTTTCAGCGTAGAATTTAAAGCTTATATGTCTGCCAGAAGGATCTAAGAAATTGCATTATACGATCAACTAGTGTCAGTGACCGAACTAAGGAACTTTCACTTGCAATTTTTATTAAACTACTGGTTCAAATTGAACCCAATTATGGTACTCGAGTACCTCTCGAAATTATAAATAACACAGATATTTATACGAGATTTCGATCCCTTTATCTGCCAAACTGTTAAGAAGTGGAACTGGAACTCTTTTTACATGAATGTACTGTGTAGTACATGAGCGTTCAAATAGAGCGTCAAGAAGCATCTCTCAGGCCAGCATGGCAGTTTCAACTGACAAGGCACTGTTAGTTTCTTGTCAGTTGCCATTGCAACTTGGGCTCCCCGTTTTGCTTAGCATCACGCAAACGTGGAGCCATTATGTTGTGCCGATATAAAAAAACTATATCTCAAACCAAAATTTTCACATCTTCTGTCATAAACTGATTTTCCCAGGCACACAAACCGAATTTTGGGCTCGTCGAATGCTTTCAATGGCTGGCTACTGGATTAAATCTCCCGATGTTTACTATTCATTCAAACCATGGCGCCGTCCCATAATTGGTAGGCATTCCTATCACGTATCAAAAAGCCGTGTCGCCCCCAGACGGCACCCGATAAAGCGAAATTCGTGAGTTAATTCAAATTCCGAAAAGAATTTACTCGGCTAAAAATTAAATAGCCGAATTTGTTTACGTCAAAAAATGCGCGTCTGAAAACCTTTGTTGTCTTGTTTTTGTGAGATCGATTTTAAGTAATATGATCTCTATTCAATTGTCCTCTGGGTATAAAAGCGCAAAAAACTGACACTAAAAGAGAAACGTGGGTATTTTGGGCAATATTTAGGTATGTTTGAACATATTTTAGGTACATGAATATTTTTAGACGTTTTTTAAACAAGTTAATGACACGCGTTTTTTAATGCGTCCTCTCGTCATAATAATATATCATCGCTGCGTCTAACAGTCCGCGTTCGCTATTCAAACACCTTTCCCCAGCGGCTATAGGTTCTACGAGCAATGTCGCCCACTGGCACTTAAGTTTGGCGACTGTCTGCAAATATCTACATCCTCAGTTCTCCTGCGTATCTCATCATTTCGAATTCAATCACGCAAGAAGTATCCGAGCATAGCTCGCTCCGTTGCCCTTTGATAACTTATTGCGTTGCTATTTCATAACTTTTACCTTTCTTATGAGGCCCATTGTGAGTGACCACGTTTCAGTGCCGTAATTATGTCATCACTGGCAACACACATTGGTTAAAACAATTGTGTTAAGGGACTGCGGCAGTTGGGATGAGAAGATTACGCAGCTTACCAAGCGCTGCCCATCCAAGTTCGATTCGACGTAGATAGCTTTTTCAAAATTCGACCTCCCATCCGGATTAACGTAGAGTCTTCAACTTTAAATACTCAATGTCAATATAAAAAATCCAATAGCAAAAGTCACCATATGTCCATTATATTATGACTATGATACGAGTAAATATTGCTACATTGGATTTCGCAATGCCTCCTCGAATAAGGCCTTTGTTTAGTTTAGAAGGGTGTTTACACTTATCATGTACAACTCAACCGTACAAGGCACATCAGTTTATTATTAAAATTAAGTGTGTTTATCAAACTATATGTAAATCTAACCCTTTCCCTGCGTATATGCAAATTAGGTGTTGAATCGGCAACTGCTGACATGATTCAATGACAGATTACCTAAATAGATTTCTTAAGGGGGCATAGATTGCAAGTTGCATTCAAAATTGAGCGTCAATTTTGGTGATCTAATATTTGTATATCACTAAAACATTTTTTTTACCGTTGTATTAATATAAAAAAATGTAGGTACATAAAAAACGTAATTAACAATTCTGTCCGAACCTTATGATTATATTTAAATAAAACGATTTAAACGGGTTATATCGCATATATTATTATATTTATTTCTTTAGCCTCCCTGACGTTTCAGTAGCTTTCCACTTATTGTTGTCAAAGGTCGATATAATCCCTTTAAACTGTTTTATTTAAATGAGTGACAGTCGCGGAAACCGAAGAAAATATCATAACCATTATTGCTACATATTGTGCAAAGAAATGTATAATAAACAAATCAATGACGGGAGTTTATGATGTCACGTATGAGTTACTTCATCTTGACTAAAATTCATCTGATTACAATACAAACTGATGACAATCGGTCGATTTAAAAAAGTATTATACCATGGTAAAGTTTAAATGTTTTAGATAATACCTCGTCCAGTTTAAGCCCTTTGCTTAGCGTAGAAGAGTGTTTACACATATCATGTTCAACTACGGAGTACAGCCGCTTCAGTTTATTATTAAAATTAAGCGTGTTTATCAAACTATATGCAAATCTAACCCTTTCCCTGCGAATGTGTATGTAAATTAGGTGTTGATTCGGCAAGCGCATGTTTCAATGATAAATTATCTAAATATGTCATAGGTTTCTTAGGAAGACATGGATTGCCATTAGTAATTAAACTTTTGTAGATTAACTAGCTGCGCCCGAGCCACCGCCCGCGTGGAATTCGGTCTGTGTCAGTAAGCTGCTAATACCTCACCTTTTAAACCTTCCCTGGACTACGACAAACATTTGAAAACCAAAATCAGCTGAATCTGCCCAGCCGTTCTCGAGTTTAGCGAGACAAACGAACAGCAACTGATTTTTAAATATACAGAAGATAAAAGATAGATAGATGGTAAGCAGAGAGCTTTTGGTAATTAAAGGGTATAGCCGTGTTTGTATGGGGCATCGGCCCCAGAAGCCAAATCGATTGCCGTTTTGCTAATATATTAGCCCAGATGTAAGATGCTATTTTACAAAAAATGGACCCTGAAATACTTCAGGTTTTTGAGAAAATTAAAAAAAACGAAAATTGGTTTTTATTTTCTTTTATCTAAACTACTCAATAGATTTTTTTGTAACTTATACACATTATGTAGGTAATAAAGATGTATTATTAAACAAAAAATGGATTTCCAAATATCCTTATAAGTAGTGAAATTTTCACTTTAAAATTTTCAATATTTTTTTTTTTTTATATTTTTGATGTAGGGACACCCACCAATTTTGGCTATGTTATGTATAAACTAATATTCTATAATATATATTTTTTTCAAAAACATTCACTGGGATCAACATATCCAAAATGAAACAAACTTATCGACTGGTGACAATTTTTCAGACAGTTCTTTTCAAAACCTCGTATCTAGTTTGTTGATTGATACCGAGATACGAGCATTATTTTAAGTAGGTATTTGTTACTTAGTTTTGGTTGTCAACAGACGTTATGGTATACTATACATTTGTTGGACTTAATATGCCTAACTACTCGTACAAGAATCGAATAAAAATAACATATAAGAGTAGTGTCAAATGGATGATTAAAAATAAATCAGACTGTAACTGGCCATCAGTAGGCCTTATGTCAATGTTCATAAGGTCTACCGATGGTCAGTTAGATGCGTTTCTGTTTGTACTACATACTACATATAGACATTATATTTCGATGATGCTCTTATGTTATTTTTATTCGATTCTTGTACGAGTAGTTAGGCATATTAAGAAAGAAGAATAAAAATAACATAAGAGCATTATCGAAATATAATGTCTATATGTAGTACAAACAGAAACGCATCTAACTGACCATCGGCAGACCTTATGAACATTGACATAAGGGCCTACTGATGGCCAGTTACAGTCTGATTTATTTTTAATCATCTATTTGACACTTCTCTGTTGATGTTTGTAGTGATCTAACGATTGATCGAATCGATTTTATCGACGAACTTTTTTTTCGAATCTGCATGTGTTTTGTGTAAATCAATATTTTTTGAGCTACGAGCCGTGGGACTCACTGGAGCTTTCTATGTAAAATAAGCTTTCTATGTAAAGACATTTTATTTTGACGATGCTCTTATATGTTATTTTTATTCGATTCTTGTACGAGTAGTTAGGCATATTAAGTCCAACAAATGTATAGTATACCATAACGTCTGTTGACAACCAAAACTAAGTAACAAATACCTACTTAAAATAAAGCTCGTATCTCGGTATCAATCAACAAACTAGATACGAGGTTTTGAAAAGAACTGTCTGAAAAATTGTCACCAGTCGATAAGTTTGTTTCATTTTGGATATGTTGATCCCAGTGAATGTTTTTGAAAAAAATATATATTATAGAATATTAGTTTATACATAATATAGCCAAAATTGGTGGGTGTCCCTACATCAAAAATATAAAAAAAAAAATTATTGAAAATTTTAAAGTGAAAATTTCACTACTTATATAAGGATATTTGGAAATCCATTTTTTTTTAATAATACATCTTTATTACCTACATAATGCGTATAAGTTACAAAAAAATCTATTGAGTAGTTTAGATAAAAGAAAATAAAAACCAATTTTCGTTTTTTTTAATTTTCTCAAAAAACTGAAGTATTTCAGGGTCCATTTTTTGTAAAATAGCAGCTTACATCTGGGCTAATATATTAGCAAAACGGCAATCGATTTGGCTTCTGGGGCCGATGCCCCATACAAACACGGCTATACCCTTTTTGTATAATCACAAAGATGGCAGAAGTTTCACGCATTTTTATTCTGAATATTCATGATTCTGAAAACTACGCTCTGATGGAAAATATTTTTCTTTAAGTAGGTATATCATAAGTACAACCTAACATAACCATAGCGCGTAATTTACTATACTCGTATACAGATATAACTGTTAGGGAAAAATCACTCAAAATAAAACCATGAAAATTAGGTACTGTAAGGATGTACATAGGCCGGTTATAAAGAAGTATTTGGTTTAAATAGAGATTGTCATTGTCAGATTTACTGTCAATTAGGTACTTCGCACCTCCACCATATATGGGGTGGAGGCCCAGGGAAACACTTTACTGGTTAATTTATAGTATAATTAATATGGTTGTTTGGTGGCGACTCGTACAGGAATAATATATTATTTTAAATCTCATTCATCTGACAGTGACAATCTTTACTTAAACCAAATACTTCTTTATAACCAGCCGACAGCCTTACAGAACGTATAATGGCGCTTATGAGCAGATTTTTACTTTGGAATTTCTCCTACGAGATGTCAGGCGTGAGAAATTAGGTATTTTACTTTTAAATTGCTATTTTTTTTTTCATAAGCCTACGTATATATTTTTCAATAAAATAATTGATACGAATTATATGGCGTATATTCATTATTTGAGCCTACGTGACTTTAAATTAATGGCACAAATACCGTTAGGGTCTTTATTCTGTGCCGTTTTCAATGGTTGGTCAAGTCAATCAGTGACAAAGGTAATTTCTAATATTACATTGTGTAATTTTTTTTATGAGTGATACCAAAAAACATACCGTAACTGCCTATTTTCAATTTAACGGAACATGATATTGTTGTTCGATATTGTAGGACTTTTGAGGGTTACAATGCATTGAAACCTACACTTCGAAATGTTCGTTGTTCATTTATTCAACAGAGCCAACGCTCTCCAAAAAAATCCCTCCGGTTGGCGGATCAATTGACAAAACTAATGCGATTTGTGAATTTGCGCCGCTTGTGTACCTATTGTCTGAACGGTCGGCCATTTGAATATATCCGTTCGAATTTGAATCGTGATACCCGGAAAAACAAAATAGCATATTTTTTACGAACCCTTACACAAGTAAACTATTTCAAAACGGTTGATAATGCAGGCTTTTTGAAAGCAAAAAATATTGGCAATTAGTTTCAACGTGATGATACTTTGCAGCAATTTTTATGTTAGTTAATCAGTCATTAATCAAGCCGGAGCTAAATCAAAGTTTTGAATGAGACTCTGTCCGAAATATCACCACTCTGAGTCAACTTTAGCAATGTGCTCTTTTTGCGTTTAAACGACAATTTGTCTATGTCTCATATGTCTACACACAAATGGCTAATGTTTAATTCTAGAACTACACATTTCACACCCGAATTCGCAAAAAAAAAAAACAAATCTCCAGACCACTACAACATTAAATAAATAATAAATATTTAGGGACATTCCTGCAAACTAAGCAAAGCTTGTGCTGGGTACTAGATGACGATAAACATTACAAAATATGTGATAATATTAAATTATTTTAGAATAAACACCAGCAAGACAACCCGCTCGGCATTAATAATGGAAGGCACGTACCCGAAAGATTATTTACAGTGCGCTGCACAAATCTGGCCGCTACGGAGTTTTCTGACCGTCCACATTTCAAATATAACATACAACCTTTTCCAGAAACCTCGTAAAATTTAACATAGAATTATGATTCTTGAATTACCCTTTATATAATAAATGTCGCGATTCGTACACAAAAAAAAGTATAAAAGGAATCAAGGCGCTAATTCAAGTGTACTTTGAAATGTGTGGAAATAAGCGATGTCTCCGATATATAGCCGTTAAGAGGATATATCAATATCTTTTACCGCCCAAAATAAATATATCACTGCTCCTATCAGTTTACGTTAAATTTACACCTGATAACTATGGCGTTGTATACAAATGAGGTCCAAACGTAACCAGGTTATACAAATCGATACCTTGGTTCACACTCGTGCTCGTACTAATTAAACAAAAATTGCCAGTGAAATTTTAACTACAGAGTTGCGCACTAACGTCCTAATTGCAACGACTTTTTCCGAAAAGTTAGTACGATAGTGAGATTTCGTTTCCTTCTCCAAAACTTAACCAATCCTTACAACATTTTAGCAACGGAAGAGAGAATTTGATTTTTGCGCAAGTTTCGTAAAGATTGGTCCAATTTTGGTAGAGGAAATAGACGAGAACAAAACGTCGATTTGTATGGAAAATTGAGCGGTAGTATTACCTCTTAACAGTCATTAATACGCGATGCTTGCGATTCGAAATGCATAAAATGAATTATTGGTATACATTTCGCGTTACTACCCGGTCAAGATAACTATGCGCCTGATATCTACGGATATAAATGAGACGCAAACTTAAGGTAACATCACAGATAACAGAGTTCGCAAAGTAGCGAGATATTGCCACCTTGAGGATATCTTCGAAACATCAAAGACATATGGAATTAGGGCCGTGTTCGTAGCATATTAGCTTTTTATCTAAGAAGATTTATTTGTATTTTACCTTTGTGTTTTCCTTGATATTTAGTGAAACAACAAAGCTATCGATGTGGGGTATGATCGTTATTTTTATAATAAAACTGATGGGTAAAATAGCTGCACGTTAGTCCGTTATTGGCAATAGAAAACTAAAGAAACGACTGTAAATGAAAAGGGTTTGACTATGTTTGTAAGCTTTAGCAATATTGAAGGGTACACAGAAAGAACATGTCTAGTCATATTAGCAACTTTTTGAGTTATCGCAAAAGTGATAAAAAAGACAAGTTACATACATATTTGTATCTGTAATTAATAAATTGAGAGTAAGTTAATAGTAATTTTGAGATCAAAATCTCGTTTTAAGAAAAAAGTAACTAGACTAGACATATATTATGTCCTTTTCGTGTACTCTTCAATAATTATTCTTACCCATATCATACAACGAAATTGAAGTAGGTAGTATTGTTGCTTAATTTTTAACCCCCGACGAAAAAAGAGGGGTGTTATAAGTTTAACATGTGTATCTGTGTATCTGTGTATCTGTCTGTGGCATCGTAGCGCCCAAGCGGATGGACCAATTTAAGTGCGGTTTTTTTTAATCGAAAGATTTTTCCGTCGAGATGGTTCTTAGCTATGTTTGGTGGAAATAGGACCAATATTTTCCAAGATATTCAGCTTTCATTGGAACAAGTGACAAGATCTCAGCCAATATTGAAGCTAAGGATTTCAAATTTTGGTTAAATGTTAAGTATTATTAGCATTTTCTATATCACTTACTAAATGAAGGTCTTATGATGACCAGGTAGTTGTAAATGGATGTAAGCCAATATTGAAGCTAAGGATTCCAAATTTTGGTTAAATGTTAAGTATTATTAGCATTTTCTATGTCACTTACTAAATGAAGGTCTCATGATGACCAGTTAGTTGTTAATGGTACTCAGCCAATAATGAAGCTAAGGATTCAAAATTTTTGTTAAATGTTAAGTATTATTAGCATTTTCTATGTCATTTACTAAATGAAGGTCTCATGATGACCAGTTAGTTGTTAATGGATCTCAGCCAATATTGAAGCTAAGGATTCCAAATTTTGGTTAAATGTTAAGCATTATTAGCATTTTCTATATCACTTACTAAATGAAAGTCTCATGATGACTAGGTAGTTGTTAATGGATCTCAGCCAATATTGAAGCTAAGGACAGCCTCGCGCAACTCTCAAGGTAAAAAACGATCGACAACGGCTGTATGAAACGGGGGTGAATTTTTTACCTATCTAAATTTGAAAGAACGTTGAAACCTACAAAGCATTAGATAATTGGCGACAATCGAATTTAGGCGGGTTGTACTTCAGCCGCCATTTTTGTCCGCCATGCCATATAATTAGATGACGTTTCTATTTTGTTGTGTAGTCGGCTTCTGTCAAGGTTCTGCGATCTTTTCAAATAATTCAAATTTCACAAATAATCTAATAATTTGCATTCTTTGGGTGTAGTGGTCGTCTAGAAGGTACACAAGACAATCACAATTGCAAAAATGAGTGGATTGAAAAGGAAAAAGTGCGAAATATGCAGAATGAAAACGTGTCGAATGGACGGTCAAAAAAGACTATTCATGGCAAGATTTCCACCGTTCGAAGATCGGTAAGTAAAAAATATACTTAATTACTGCGTGTTATAACCATGTTAATCGTAAGTTTCATTGAAAACTTGGAATTTCGGGTAAAATAATACATACCCTTATAACAATAGTGTAGTAAACAATAGTGCTGTATGTAAGTTTTATCGATAATTTTCATTTGAAGTGAAAAATACCTGGGTAAACACGGAATATCTTTCTTCAAGCAAAAGCCTATTGGTATGTGTACTTATACAAAAGTGTGCGCTTGAATACAGCTGTTAAAGCCGTCTCAGATAAGAGGATAAGACATTATTATCACTACTTTTTATGCCAGTTTGAGTTAGATTATGGTCACAGAAATATTTACGAAAAATCTTCAATGGACTATGATTGGTACGGTTTCATCTGGACAAACAGATTCATTTTTACTCTGTAATTTTCTGTTTACCCTGTACAGAGATGGGCAAAAGTTAATCGATTAACGATTAACGATTAAGATTAACTTTTTTAATCTCGATTAACGATTAAAATTGACGATTAGTTAATCTAATCGTACGAGTTCCGATTAATTTAATCTCGATTAAGTTAAGCGTCGATTAATTTTTAGCGATTAAATTTTTAATCGATTGGTTAATTTGATTAATTTTTCTCGATTAGATTAACTAATATAAGATAAAATAAGATATTTTTTGTAAGTCTAAATCCCTGCCTAGAACTTCTTAGAGTACTGCACTATAAAAAGCATCTTTTATTACTGTAACAAGAGGGATGAGGGAAGAGGGAAGAGGGAAGAGGGAAGAGCGAAGAGCGAAGAGGGATGAGGGATGAGGGAAGAGGGAAGAGGAAAGAGGGAAGAGGGAAGAGCGAAGAGCGAAGAGGGATGAGGGATGAGGGAAGAGGGAAGAGGGAAGAGGGAAGAGGGAAGAGGGAAGAGGGAAGAGGGAACGGTCGGATACAAAGGTATCCGAACCAAAAAAGTTTCTAAAGGTACATTTTCTGTCCCTGTACAAGACATATTGTATTTTCGTAAAAAGCACGAAATGCGCGTTCCAACTTTTAATCGCGAAATTAATCGTGAAATTTAATCGATTAAAATGCCGATTAGTTAATCGTTAATCGAAGACTCTCTCGATTAAGTTAATCTAGATTAAATTAATCGCGATTAACTTTTACGATTAACTTTTTTAATCGATTAATTAATCGATTAAAAAATTAATCGATTAATGCCCATCTCTGACCCTGTATTATTTGTGTTGCAGAACTTCCAACCTGGAGCACAGACTGGAGTGATGAAACGGCTTTTTTCGTCTATGTTTATCAGCAAGCCAAGCAAAGTTTGAACGAAATAAAATTATTTGCACACTATTGTTTTTTTTTATGAAGTCAGTAACCTAAAGTAAACCAAATGCTTACATTGAAGCGAAATATTTAATGATTTAAATTACCGGAAAGCCGTTGGAGACGCGGGTGCGAATGCGAACCCCGCCTGAACCATTTTTTTTAAATACCGATATCGATATCGATAATTCGATAATTTGTGTAACATGTGACATCCCTATTTTGTTCTTGATGTTGGCATTATGTCATGAGTTGACACTGACACTGATATTGTTTGCGGCTTCATATTGGCAGTATGTTTCGCCCCCGTTTCATACTAATGCGAGTTCACGCTTTTTGTATGGCACTCCCGTCTCTTAAAACGTAGTGATTACATACTCTTTGGCTAAGGATTCCAAATTTTTGTTAAATGTTAAGTATTATTAGCATTTTCTTTATCGCTCTCTGAATGAAAATCTCATGATAACCATCCAATTGTGAATGGATCTAAGCCAAGCATTTCAAATATTGGTTAAAAGTAAAGTTTTATTAGCGTAATCAACAATTTAATACAATTTTTACCGTACAATAATTTGCTACCTTGGAGCTGAAGATGGTGGAACTCCTAAACAGCACAAGATAAAACCATGGTGTTTAGGCTCGTCTGATTGTTCTTGATGAGCAATTATATCGTTTGTGTACGAAAGTACAGTCGATAATAAAACTGAGTCTCAGAAAAACTTATTTACAAAAAAAAAAGTATTATAATTTCTGTCACAGTACTGGGTCACTGTTTCTAAGTTTCGCAATTCTGCTAAAGCTGAATTGTCATTAGGACTATTGAACAGGTTCCTTTGATTGACCCTGCGAGATTTTAACGCGACTAAAGGACACGTAAGCTTTAGCAAAAGTATGTACTCTTGCCTAAGTGAATAACAGCTTTTTAGGATTATGTAGTCAACAAGGAAACCTTATAGTTTCACCATGTCTGTCCGTCCGTCTGTACGTCTGTCAACAGCTTAGCCCAGAGACAAAGTGGTAGAATATATGTTAAAATACTTTTTTGTTTACCTTCACTACACGTAAAATAAGTGGGGATGTAATTTTTTTATCAGAATATCCCATGGTGTAGGGTGATTAGGTATTTCAAAACTAAGTCAAGTTACCTAGCATCAACTGCAATTATTATGGACCCATAAATACTATTTGGATCCTGTAGAATAGAAACTTGGTTTTGTTTTAGGCCATAGTAGCAGGTTCTTTCGACTCATCCAGTGCATTTAAAGTATATATTTTGATTGTCTTGGCTTATATCTTCGCTTTTTTGTTATTATAAGCATTAATTAGTTTGACTGTAACTATTTTTTCCAAGAATGTTGCTTAAGGCTATTGCAATTAAAATATATCCTAATTTCAATCTTAGAGAAGACGGCATTCGTTACCACTGGCTTGGGATCCTGTTGTACCTACCTACATATAGTCAAGGATCAAGCTCAACGAAAGAATGGAAACCCTGGACCTTAAACGGTATAAAACAAAAATAGTGATAAAAGAAGAAAATTCCGGGGCGAAACTTCTGTTTGTTTAAAAAATATGAAATAAAAATAAAATTAAAAATTTGAAAAACCCCCGACATGACCACCTGTAAAAAGAAAGAAATAAAATGTACGAAATTTGCCTTTAAAATGATCAGTAGAAAAAGAATCCAAGCTTCGTTGCGTCGGGGGACCGCTAAGTAAATGAAATGCAATGTACTGAAAATCGTAAGTGGGAAGCCCAAATGCATAGGTACCTAGTTGCAATTTTGCTTTGATAAATATATTACTTTTCATTTAGGTACCTAGCGGTCCCTCAAACGCAACGAAGCTTGGATTCTTTTTCTACTGATCATTTTAAAGGCAAATTTCGTACATTTTATTTCTTTCTTTTTACAGGTGGTCATGTCGGGGGTTTTTCAAATTTTTAATTTTATTTTTATGTAGGTACATTCAACTTGTAACTCATGATTTTATAATACAGATAAAACACCAGAGATAATAAAAATAACAATAGTGTCCAATAATAATAGGTGTCCATAAAACCCAATTCCCACCGGCTTGCCCATTTTAGTAAACGTTGCATAATATAGTTATACACTGATCGCTAGTATAATTTAAACGTTAAAAACATCAAAACTGTATTTCATAGAATCGTAAACAATGATTTATTATTTTCTGTAAAAGGCCTCATTCCTTTTAATTTTTTTTTTCGTTATTATGAATTTATGACAAATATATTGATCAACCAACCTTTTGAAGTGAACAATACTTTTCCCTGAGTTCTAGAAAGTAACATAACTATTTCTTGCTTTCATTGCGTGCAGTCGAAAAGAAGTTAAAACAACTAGTTTTCTGCATGAATTTTGTCCATTTCGAGTAGTTTTTGAAACGAAATTTATCAATGAAAATTTTAAATTGTACCAAATAAATTAAATTATACCAAAAAATCTCAGTAACCCTGTTCCTAGTAGTTACGTTGACAATATCTTAAGAAACATGTTTGATCATAGAGAAAAATGTCTAAAACAATCAGCATTTTTGAACGCATTAGGAGCCGTAGGTATGCCCTTAGCTTAATCGTATACAAATAACAATACCCGGTAATAAATAAATAAATATAAAATAAATATTAAGGGACAATCATACACAAATTGACCTAAATAATAATAAAACTAAACGTAACTGCCTCTCAAACGTTGCGATCTTCGAAATTACGCCCTATAAAGGTACCTACACATATTTGCCAACGTCAGGTATGAATAATAAGTGACTCCGTTACAAGGAATAGGCCTCCAAGGAGCCCGGAATTATGCGGCATGTGCCAACTGCTAAGCGTTTTACAACCGAAACGACGCCGAATCGGATTTGGATCACGTTCGCAGTGAAGACAGTTTGACGTGTTGCCGACGACTTGCATAAATTTGCAAGATTAAGCAGCATCTATGGAGCTGGGGCAGAATGCGGTCCCGTCTATTTACATATTTACTGCGCTCGGACCTCTGTTTGATACTTAAACGTAATTCGTTTACTGTCTTAGACGGTTTGGGTCAGCGTGACTTTTTTACGGGATCTTAATTGGGTGCAGTCGGGAACTTCGCAAGTAACAAAACACTGTAAGATCCACGTTATAAGATTAAAAATCTTAATTATAATCTCATCATTTATTCACAGAATACTTATAACGCAATAATATTATAAAGGCGAAAGTTTGTGTGCTCAAACGGCTAGAACAATTTTGATAATTTTTGGTATGAAGGTAGCTGATATGCTGAATTAACACATAGGCTTTTTATCACAATCAGCATTTTAAAAGGAATAAAAATATTGTTCTTAGTATGTTCAACCATATTAATAAATTTTTACTTTATTTAGGCATCTGAAGAATCACCCCAATTTTGATACAATGAAGGGTCCTTTGGAAAATAAAAAGCCACAAATGAATAAGTATGCATAAATAACGGTATGTATTATATTTAGGTAAATAGCATAATTTTAAAGTAATCGAATGCCATAATCTTAAACTTTAAAATAAAGGAAATGCACCTGTACTGTAATAACAATAAATTTTATTGATAATATAAAACAACGACACGTAAAACTCGGAATTCGTACGGATAATTAACAAATAATGACCGAGTCTTTTGTTTTCATTTTCGGCATTTAACTACGGGGTTAATTATGATAATTATTTGTACTTATTAACAACTTTTAATGTTCTGTGGCTGTCGAAATTTCTGACCGAAATTGTGAACATTTCAAGTACCTTTTGTTTTCGTTGATTTTGTCACATGGCAACGGACTACAGAAGGTCCTCTCTTTTGACCTGCGAAATGCCGCCTGGAAACTGTATTTTATTGTTTGTCTGTGTAAAATTATGACGCAATTGTTAATGAGGCTTGGTGACACGATCTAGTGATACGTGTTACGCCGCTACGAGTAACTGGCAATGAACGCGCGTCGATTTTAAATATAAAAATGCAGAAGGCGGAGCTGTGCACCCATATGTGCGCTAGTTCATATGCTACTAGTGCGGATTACGGCACGTAGGGAACCTGACCTGGTTTCGAGTTCATGAAGTCCCGTTGTAACCTAAAAAGTTAGTAATAAGATATAGGTACCAGAAACGTTTAATAATATTTTTACTATTTTTAGGGTTCCGTAGCCAAATGGCAAAAAAACGGAACCCTTATAGATTCTTCATGTATGTCTGTCCGTCTGTCCGTCTGTCTGTCCGTCCGTATGTCACAGCCATTTTTTTCCGAAACTATAAGAGCTATACTGTTGAAACTTGGTAAGTAGATGTATTCTGTAAACTGCATTAAGATTTTGATGCAAAAATAAAAAAATAATAATAAATATTGGGGGCTCCCCATACTTAGAACTGAAACTCAAAATTTTTTTTTTCATCAAACACATACGTCTGGGATAGGTCTTCAAAAATGATATCGAGGTTTTTAAAATATTTTTTTCTAAACCGTGTAGTTTGCGTGACAGACGCTTCCGAAGTGGAAAAAAGTTGGTCCCCCCCCCTCTAACTTCTAAAATAAGAAAATGAAAAATCTAAAAAAAACATATGATGTACATTACTATAAAAACTACCAACGAAAATTGTTTTGAACGAGATCTAGTAAGTAGTTTTTTTAATACCTAACTTTGCACCTAATTTATATGGGGCGCTATACATACCAGGTGCAAACTTAACCACTTAGGGATGGAAAGTGTTTGTACGGAACCCTCGGTGCGCGAGTCGGACTCGCACTTGGCCGGTTTTTATTATAAAAGCAGTACTCTGCTAACGTCCAACTCAAATGTTTACAATGAAGCGAAAAGTTTAAAAATTTAATGGTTCAGGCGGGATTCGAACCCGCGTCTCAAAGCACAACGGGCCAACACGGGCATCCTACCTATTGGAACACTGAACCTGATGTGAAAACCATTTATTCAACCAATTGCTTCTTAGATGCTTTTGGCAATTTTTTCGTTTGCTGGTTAACATTTATTTTGACTACATCTGTAAGCTTACTTTAGAACGACCTAATTTAAGTATAGAATTACTTCCATTATTTTATGAGTAATGTGCTTCGAATCCTCTTTAAGGGAAACATATTTTGCTACTTAATTTCAGGCTTCTTGTGTTCCGAGAAACCTTAATACTTGGATAAAGTATCTTATTTTTTACATAAATTCAGTTAGGGATAAAAGCAGTTATTTTCTGTAGAGGCGTGGCAAGGTTTTTACTCATGCACCTGGTTGTATTTTATGTCTTTATTATTATAAAGTAACACAAATGGATAGAACGCGTTAATCATTATTATGTGTGTGAAGGATACTAGTGGCAATCAATTTATGTGGGGAATCGATATACAGCTCCTTTATGTGTAATTAGTTATAACGTTAATGCAATTGATAGTTTTAAGTAGGGGAAAAAATATACTGTTGAGTTTCTTTCGGTTTTCTTCTCAACAGCGGTCATATACTGTTGAGTTTCTTTCGGTTTTTTCTCAACAGCGGTCTCCTATGCAATTGATAGTTTTAAGTAGGGAAAAAATATACTGTTGAGTTTCTTTCGGTTTTCTTCTCAACAGCGGTCTCCTCTTGGGGAATGTCGGTAGATTCACAATCTGACTTGTAAAAGTGTCCTTGTGACCTCACTGAATAAATTATTTCATTTCAATGGCAATACTGGCTAAAATAGCCTATGCTGTTGTAGGTACGCAGTACGCACCCTGGTGCGAAAGTTTGTTCGTTCAAAATCGGTGCACATTCGTATCCATTCCAAACAGCTCTCAGGCACCAATCGGTCGCGTTCACACGTCCCACGACATCAGATTTTATATAAACAACCAACAAAATATTGTTCTTAAGCGGTTATTTCGAAAATCAAATGAGAAGAACTATTTGTAGTGGTTTCTTCTGTGGCTATATACCTATCACCCTTCGCTTAAATGAATATCGGGACAATGATTGTTTGAAATTGGCAACATTTCAAATTTTTAAGTAGTTTTCACTTGTTCAGCTTATTATTACAGAACCCAAAACCAAGATTTTTATTTGATTATACCGACTAGTTTTTAAAATATAAAAACAAATTGCAAGCAGCGTTATCTAAGAATCGGCCCTCTGCATGACGTCACCTTGTGGAAAATTTGCAGTCACAACACACAAAAAGAACAGTGGTACAATTCCCATACTAAATTCGCCTTAGTCTTATTTACTGAGCTGTGACCAATTACTGGCCGCTTACGCTTTTTTAGCATGAGGATTTTTTCAGATTTTTTCAATCCTAAATTGGGATATTTATTTCAAATAAAATTAAAAAGCCTGGTAAAAAAATCACGATCCTGGAGACATCAAGTTTGTGAAGACCTGATGACGATCCATGAGAAACCGAAGGACTCAAATATTATAGGTATATCTATAAAAATATCGTCGGGGGTTAAGAATCTACGGCACCAAAACTTAACTTATTATATTTGTCCAGATGATGCTGAAGGAAAAATGCTAATTTGTAATATGGGTGAGGGAACGTTATAATGGATTCTTAGTTCTTTTTTCAAAGCATCGGAACGGCGAGGCGGTAATGAAATGATACATTCAGTTATCCTACGTAATTATGTTGAAGAGCTCCCTCGGAAATGAAACGAAAACACTCTGTTCAGACCATCTACCAAGGAATTATGCCTTAGGTACGGTTTTAATGGTTGGTTAATGGACTCTGCTTATTCTTGAATGCTACGCAATATACACCTACTACTAACGGAAAACTGTTACGTTTGATGTAAAATTACTTTAATTAAAAATAAAAAAAACACCCCCGATACAAGTAACTGGTCATCATGCGACCTTCATTCAAGGAGTAATAAAGAAAAATGCTACTAAAACTGAACATAACTACAAAATTTTGAATATTTGGCTTCAATATTGACCGAGATCTTTTCACCTTGTTTAAATTAACGCTGAATATCTTAGAAACTACTGGTCCTATTTCCACCAATCACAGCTAAGAACCATCTTAACGGACAAGTCTTTCAATTAAAAAAACCGCTCTCAAATTTGTGCATCCATTTGCAAGCTACGATGCCACAGACAGACACAATTATAACACCCCTCTTTATTTTTCGGGGTTTAAAAAACTACGGTACCAAAACGTAAGTTATTATTTACTTATTATATTTGCACGATGAAGCTGAAGGAAAAATGCTAGTATGTAATATGGGCGAGGGAACGGTATAATGGATCCCACCAAAAACATTTCATGTAAAAATGGCGGCCAAGACTCATATGGTCTGGCTGTAAAAAAGGGGTCTATATTGGAATCCATAATTTCCTTTGTCCTATTTGTAAATTCCATAATAACTGTGGTCATAATGATCTTTTGCCATAATAACGTTTATCCTGGTAATGTAAATGCCATAATATTGATCATCCTAATATTGAATATCCTAATGATTATTTGCACTATTATCTTAAGATTCTTAAGTACTAATGATCAAGTGTCCTATCAGTTACATATCCTAATACTAGTTGCCATAATCATCATATGTCTTAATAGTTACTTATCCTAATTATTATCACGTGTCATTCATCATAATTCCGAATGTTTTAAAACTCCGAATATAAGTATGTCGATTTTTTATTTTTCCGATTTTTATAATCTAACCTATAGTTTTCGGGGTTCAGCAAGTCTGACGCTCCGCTCGCTTCGCTCGCTCCGCTATACGTGGTCACAATACAAACCTAACCTAACCTACAGTTTTCGGGGTTCAGCCAATAACCTAACCTATAATTTTCGGGGTTCAGCAAGTCTAACGCTCCGCTCGCTCCGCTGTACGTGGTCACAATACAAACCTAACCTAACCTACAGTTTTCGGGGTTCAGCCAATAATCCAACCTTCAGTTTTCGGGGTTCACAAGTCTTTTGACGCTCCGCTCGCTCCGCTATACGTGGTCACAATACAAACCTAACCTAACCTACAGTTTTCGGGGTTCAGCCAATAACCTAACCTATAGTTTTCGGGGTTCATCAAGTCTGACGCTCCGCTCGCTTCGCTCGCTCCGCTATACGTCGTCACAATACAAACCTAACCTAACCTACAGTTTTCGGGGATCAGCCAATAACCTAACCTATAGTTTTAGAGGTTCAGCAAGTCTGACGCTCCGCTCGCTTCGCTCGCTCCGCTACACGTGGTCACAATACAAACCTAACCTAACCTACAGTTTTCGGGGTTCAGCCAATAATCTAACCTATAGTTTTCGGGGTTCAGCAAGTCTGACGCTCAGCTCGCTTCGCTCGCTCCGCTATACGTGGTCACAATACATACCTAACCTAACCTACAGTTTTCGGGGTTCAGCCAATAACCCAACCTACAGTTTTCGGGGTTTAGCCAATTCGATATTTGTCCAAGTCGAACCTGCCGTAAGGTGAAATAGGTAATGTAAGGAATCGTAAGCCAAGTCGGACCTGCGCGGCTCGCTCGCTTCGCTCGCTCGTTAGGGTCATAGTTCAACCTAACACTCCTCCTCGCTTCGCTCGTCGTCGTACCTAACCTAACCCAAGTCTGACCTGCCTTAAAGTAGGATATTAGGCAATGTTATTATAGCTTATGATCATTATGGCAAGTAATCATCATGGCATTTGACTTTAGGACATGTGATTTATGGTTTTGTATATTATGACTCGTAAGTTTTATGTGTTAATAGATTAGTACAAAACATATTAGGTATTTAGAGCATTAGGTAATGTAATATTATGGTTTATGATCATTAGGATGTAAGATCATTATGGCAAATAATCATTATGACAAATGATTGATATGTCAAAAGTGTTTAGGGTAAATATGGTATGGCATTTGACTTTAGGACATACGATATTATGGATTGCGAAGGAGACCCGTAAAAAAGTTATCAGATCCCTCGAAAAAGCCCCTAAGCCCTGAGTTTACTAATCCTACACCTTGGCTTCAAAGGTATGGCTTGGCCGTTTCATAAAGTAACGTAAATAAGTCCAACGGACCGTCTGGCCCATACGATATCAAGAACTTAAGTTTATATCTCCATGATAATATATATAAACTTAATTCTTTACCATATAGGCCGGACAGTCCATTAGACTTATTTACGGTACTTTATGAAACGGCCAAGCCATACTTTTGAAGCCAAGGTGTAGGATAAGTAAACTCAGGGCTTAGGGGCTTTTAGTTTTTAATTTTTAGGTTTTTTTTTTGTGCCGTAGCGTTTCTAAGTAAGTAGTAATAATTGTGTATTTAAGAAATACTTACGTTTAGCCCCCATTATGGAAAACCCATACAAACTTTCATCCCCTTATTTAAAGGGTGGGGGGTGATTTTCTAAAAATCCTAGAATATATATTTTATTATTTATAACAAGGAGTCCCTATATCAATTTTTTTATAAAAAATTTCAGACCTCTAGTATCAAAATTTGCAGAAGTCTCATACACACATCCATCCCCTAGTTTAAGGGGTTGGGGGCTAAAAGTTCCAAGTTTCAGAATTATTCTATTGTTTGTGTACTAAACCTAGCTTACGTACCAAATTTCAGCTTTCTAGGTCATCGGGAAGTACCCCAGAGGTTTTGATACGTCAGTGAGTGAGTGGCAAAATCGGTGTATTTTAGGTACCAATAAAACCTAAAGTATAAAAGCTAGATCAATTAAATTAAGTACATTTCATAATTATGTTCCCTAACTGCATCTTAACCTGTGAATTTGGGCGCTGTGGTGTTAACTGGGACGAAGCTATGAGGGTTTGAAAATTAGACGAAACGGTTCGAGAAAAGGTAGGTAGTGCCCCGCTCCTTTTTTGCTCGTCTTGGCGGGGGCACTACCGTGCCCCCAGATTCTTAGTTCGTTTTTCAAAACATCGGAACGGCGAGGCGGTAATGAAATGATACATTCAGTTATCATACGTAATTATGTTGAAGAGCTCCCTCGGAAATGAAACGAAAACACCGCTGAGACCATCTACCGAGGACGGTAGGTACGGTTTTAATGGTTAGTTAATGGGCTCTGCTTATTCTTGAATGCTACGACTAACAGAAAAGTTAAAACAGTTTATAAAATCATGTGTATGGAGTATATTATTGTATGGCAGTAAAACGAACCCCGTGAAACGGTGCTAGAGGAGAATAGAAGGCATAAGCTGGACGGAAAAAAATTTAATGAAGATTTCTTGAATACAATAGAAAAAGACAGTACTAACACTGATAGAAAGAGGAAATATGATAAGGCTATCTGCTAAGACTTGACTTTTTCCTCAAAAATAGCATAGAAGGAAAAATCGAGGGACAGCAAGGCAGAGGAAGAACAAGACGAAATAACGTTGAAAAAATAAATTAGAGGTTAAAGTCATGTCTTACCAAGAAGTCCCAAGAACGAAATGGCTGGCGATTGCTACAAAAGCGCAGCTCTTAAACCTATTCTGCCACCCCCATGACTTAATAACTAAATACATGTTTGATGAGACGATATCATATATTATAAGCTTTATTGCACAAAACATTATAGAATACAGGGGTCGCGCTTGTAGTACCTAACCAGTTTTTTGTAGACCCAACAGACATGCCTTACAACAATTTTGAAAAACCTTCAGGGACTTACTTTTCCTTACAGGAGGTGGTAAGTTGTTCAAGTACATATTTTAGAAGCAGCGTAACGGAAGCCGCCTCTAAATGCCTGAGTACGGTATAGCGGGACTGAGATGGAATCGCTTTGCGCTCTCATACCCTTATCCTTTCATTTTTGCTTCCATTTAAGTTTACATGTTGTCGAGTGCAGACCACGCCGGTCGGACGATCTGGTTAGAGTTGTGGGGATCCGCTGGATGCGGGTCGCTACTATCCGGTCCATGTGGAAGTCTATTGAGGAGACCTGTGTCCAGCAGTGGACGTTATATGGCTGAAATGATGATGCTGATGAAGTTTACGTGCAAGGTATGGCGGCACGCCAGTCACATTCAATACCCGCAGCTTTTTCTGTTCTCTTAAGTAAACATGGTCCATAGAGTATATCACCGTAATTCAGTTGAGGTAAGACAAGGGCTTCTATTAACCGTTCCCAAACTAGCTTTGTTAAATAAGGTCTCAATTTGTAAATGAGAAAATGAAACAATAACTATTCCCTCCATTAAGATCTTTCGTTTGAAGAATTTTTTACCTCAATGTATTTATTCGTCTTTTGTCAGTTCATTTTATTACAATGAAGCTTTCATTTCATAATACAGACTGGAACTCGAGTAACTATTATGTAAATGACTAAAAGCAAGTTTCTTTTGTGTGCAAGGTGACTTTACTTTTAGATAAGTTGGTTAAATTTAGCGTCATTTTTATTTCTTTGAGTAATCACAATGGTAGGACGACAGTGAGTAGCAAATATATATTTAAGAGAATCATTTTTAGGGTTCCGTAGCCAAATGGCAAAAAACGGAACCCTTATAGATTCGTCATGTCTGTCCGTCTGTCCGTCCGTATGTCACAGCCATTTTTTTCCGAAACTATAAGAGCTAACTATACTGTTGAAACTTGGTAGGTAGATGTATTCTGTGAACCGCATTAAGGTTTTGATGCAAAAATAAAAAAATAATAATAAATATTGGGGGCTCCCCATACTTAGAACTGAAACTCAAAATTTTTTTTTTCATCAAACACATACGTGCGGGCCATCTATGGATAGGTCTTCAAAAATAATATCGGGGTTTCTAAAATATTTTTTTTCTAAACCGAATAGTTTGCGTGACAGACGCTTCCAAAGTGGAAAAATGGCGGCCAAGACTCATATGGTCTGGCTGTAAAAAAGGGGTCTATATTGGAATCCATAATTTCCTTTGTCCTATTTGTAAATTCCATAATAACTGTGGTCATAATGATCTTTTGCCATAATAACGTTTATCCTGGTAATGTAAATGCCATAATATTGATCATCCTAATATTGAATATCCTAATGATTATTTGCACTATTATCTTAAGATTCTTAAGTACTAATGATCAAGTGTCCTATCAGTTACATATCCTAATACTAGTTGCCATAATCATCATATGTCTTAATAGTTACTTATCCTAATTATTATCACGTGTCATTCATCATAATTCCGAATGTTTTAAAACTCCGAATATAAGTATGTCGATTTTTTATTTTTCCGATTTTTATAATCTAACCTATAGTTTTCGGGGTTCAGCAAGTCTGACGCTCCGCTCGCTTCGCTCGCTCCGCTATACGTGGTCACAATACAAACCTAACCTAACCTACAGTTTTCGGGGTTCAGCCAATAACCTAACCTATAATTTTCGGGGTTCAGCAAGTCTAACGCTCCGCTCGCTCCGCTGTACGTGGTCACAATACAAACCTAACCTAACCTACAGTTTTCGGGGTTCAGCCAATAATCCAACCTTCAGTTTTCGGGGTTCACAAGTCTTTTGACGCTCCGCTCGCTCCGCTATACGTGGTCATAATACAAACCTAACCTAACCTACAGTTTTCGGGGTTCAGCCAATAACCTAACCTATAGTTTTCGGGGTTCATCAAGTCTGACGCTCCGCTCGCTTCGCTCGCTCCGCTATACGTCGTCACAATACAAACCTAACCTAACCTACAGTTTTCGGGGATCAGCCAATAACCTAACCTATAGTTTTCGAGGTTCAGCAAGTCTGACGCTCCGCTCGCTTCGCTCGCTCCGCTACACGTGGTCACAATACAAACCTAACCTAACCTACAGTTTTCGGGGTTCAGCCAATAATCTAACCTATAGTTTTCGGGGTTCAGCAAGTCTGACGCTCAGCTCGCTTCGCTCGCTCCGCTATACGTGGTCACAATACATACCTAACCTAACCTACAGTTTTCGGGGTTCAGCCAATAACCCAACCTACAGTTTTCGGGGTTTAGCCAATTCGATATTTGTCCAAGTCGAACCTGCCGTAAGGTGAAATAGGTAATGTAAGGAATCGTAAGCCAAGTCGGACCTGCGCGGCTCGCTCGCTTCGCTCGCTCGTTAGGGTCATAGTTCAACCTAACACTCCTCCTCGCTTCGCTCGTCGTCGTACCTAACCTAACCCAAGTCTGACCTGCCTTAAAGTAGGATATTAGGCAATGTTATTATAGCTTATGATCATTATGGCAAGTAATCATCATGGCATTTGACTTTAGGACATGTGATTTATGGTTTTGTATATTATGACTCGTAAGTTTTATGTGTTAATAGATTAGTACAAAACATATTAGGTATTTAGAGCATTAGGTAATGTAATATTATGGTTTATGATCATTAGGATGTAAGATCATTATGGCAAATAATCATTATGACAAATGATTGATATGTCAAAAGTGTTTAGGGTAAATATGGTATGGCATTTGACTTTAGGACATACGATATTATGGATTGCGAAGGAGACCCGTAAAAAAGTTATCAGATCCCTCGAAAAAGCCCCTAAGCCCTGAGTTTACTAATCCTACACCTTGGCTTCAAAGGTATGGCTTGGCCGTTTCATAAAGTAACGTAAATAAGTCCAACGGACCGTCTGGCCCATACGATATCAAGAAGTTAAGTTTATATCTCCATGATAATATATATAAACTTAATTCTTTACCATATAGGCCGGACAGTCCATTAGACTTATTTACGGTACTTTATGAAACGGCCAAGCCATACTTTTGAAGCCAAGGTGTAGGATAAGTAAACTCAGGGCTTAGGGGCTTTTAGTTTTTAATTTTTAGGTTTTTTTTTTGTGCCGTAGCGTTTCTAAGTAAGTAGTAATAATTGTGTATTTAAGAAATACTTACGTTTAGCCCCCATTATGGAAAACCCATACAAACTTTCATCCCCTTATTTAAAGGGTGGGGGGTGATTTTCTAAAAATCCTAGAATATATATTTTATTATTTATAACAAGGAGTCCCTATATCAATTTTTTTATAAAAAATTTCAGACCTCTAGTATCAAAATTTGCAGAAGTCTCATACACACATCCATCCCCTAGTTTAAGGGGTTGGGGGCTAAAAGTTCCAAGTTTCAGAATTATTCTATTGTTTGTGTACTAAACCTAGCTTACGTACCAAATTTCAGCTTTCTAGGTCATCGGGAAGTACCCCAGAGGTTTTGATACGTCAGTGAGTGAGTGGCAAAATCGGCGTATTTTAGGTACCAATAAAACCTAAAGTATAAAAGCTAGATCAATTAAATTAAGTACATTTCATAATTATGTTCCCTAACTGCATCTTAACCTGTGAATTTGGGCGCTGTGGTGTTAACTGGGACGAAGCTATGAGGGTTTGAAAATTAGACGAAACGGTTCGAGAAAAGGTAGGTAGTGCCCCGCTCCTTTTTTGCTCGTCTTGGCGGGGGCACTACCGTGCCCCCAGATTCTTAGTTCGTTTTTCAAAACATCGGAACGGCGAGGCGGTAATGAAATGATACATTCAGTTATCATACGTAATTATGTTGAAGAGCTCCCTCGGAAATGAAACGAAAACACCGCTGAGACCATCTACCGAGGACGGTAGGTACGGTTTTAATGGTTAGTTAATGGGCTCTGCTTATTCTTGAATGCTACGACTAACAGAAAAGTTAAAACAGTTTATAAAATCATGTGTATGGAGTATATTATTGTATGGCAGTAAAACGAACCCCGTGAAACGGTGCTAGAGGAGGATAGAAGGCATAAGCTGGACGGAAAAAAATTTAATGAAGATTTCTTGAATACAATAGAAAAAGACAGTACTAACACTGATAGAAAGAGGAAATATGATAAGGCTATCTGCTAAGACTTGACTTTTTCCTCAAAAATAGCATAGAAGGAAAAATCGAGGGACAGCAAGGCAGAGGAAGAACAAGACGAAATAACGTTGAAAAAATAAATTAGAGGTTAAAGTCATGTCTTACCAAGAAGTCCCAAGAACGAAATGGCTGGCGATTGCTACAAAAGCGCAGCTCTTAAACCTATTCTGCCACCCCCATGACTTAATAACTAAATACATGTTTGATGAGACGATATCATATATTATAAGCTTTATTGCACAAAACATTATAGAATACAGGGGTCGCGCTTGTAGTACCTAACCAGTTTTTTGTAGACCCAACAGACATGCCTTACAACAATTTTGAAAAACCTTCAGGGACTTACTTTTCCTTACAGGAGGTGGTAAGTTGTTCAAGTACATATTTTAGAAGCAGCGTAACGGAAGCCGCCTCTAAATGCCTGAGTACGGTATAGCGGGACTGAGATGGAATCGCTTTGCGCTCTCATACCCTTATCCTTTCATTTTTGCTTCCATTTAAGTTTACATGTTGTCGAGTGCAGACCACGCCGGTCGGACGATCTGGTTAGAGTTGTGGGGATCCGCTGGATGCGGGTCGCTACTATCCGGTCCATGTGGAAGTCTATTGAGGAGACCTGTGTCCAGCAGTGGACGTTATATGGCTGAAATGATGATGCTGATGAAGTTTACGTGCAAGGTATGGCGGCACGCCAGTCACATTCAATACCCGCAGCTTTTTCTGTTCTCTTAAGTAAACATGGTCCATAGAGTATATCACCGTAATTCAGTTGAGGTAAGACAAGGGCTTCTATTAACCGTTCCCAAACTAGCTTTGTTAAATAAGGTCTCAATTTGTAAATGAGAAATTTTTTTTTTTTTTTTTTTTTTTTTCTTCTTTCCTTTATCAGTAATCGGCTATGAAGCCATAATCTGATGTTATCATGGTTTGGATGAAAGTTAAATGGCTGATATTCCAGCGAATATCATCCCAATAGTTAATTTCGATGGCCCAATTCCAATATTTGCCACCTCTTTAGTCGGTTTATATTCCCTGTAGTATCCAGGAGCTTTTGCGCTAGGTCGTTTGTGTGATTTTTAAGTCGGTTTCTGTATCTTATGCTTGCGGCGCTTAGTGTTTCTTTAACAGTTTGCATTCCCAGGTGTTCGTGTATTTCACTGTTTCTTGTAAACCAAGAGGCTTGGGATATGGTCCGAAGGGCTATGTTTTGGAATCTCTGCAGAATTTCCACGTTGGAGTTACTGGCTGAACCCCACAGTTCAATACCATAGGTCCATATAGGCTTTATCATGACCTTGTACACTAGAAGTTTATTGTGCATTGATAGGGGAGATCTGCGGCCTACTAGCCAGGACAGATTCTGAAAACTCAAGTTCGCTTCATTTCTTTTGGTTTTTATATGTTTGGCCCATGTCAATCTTCTATCTAGAGACATGCCGAGGTACTTCACACAATCGGTCCTTGGCAAAACTTCACCTCCCAGTTGAACAGGTGCACATTCTCCTTTTCGGAGGGTAAACGTTATATGTGTTGATTTGGTGGCACTGGACTTAATTCGCCATTTTCGTAGCCACACGTCTGTCTTGTTCAATTGGGCTTGAAGTTTCTGTGAAGCTTTTACAGGATCCGGATCACTAGCGAGGCAGGCGGTATCATCTGCATAAGTGGCAGTTTCTACCTCCTCAGTTCTGGGGATATCAGCGGTGTAGATGGTATAGAGGATTGGTCCTAATACTGATCCCTGTGGTACCGATGCGTTGATTTCATACAGGTCTGAAGTCTCTTCCTCATACTTTACTTGGAACCTCCGCCCTTGAAGGTACGATTTTAGAACCATGTAGAAGGAGTTCGGCAAGAGTGTTTTTAATTTGTAGAGGAGGCCTTTATGCCAAACCTTGTCAAAGGCCTGTTGGACGTCTAGAAATACGGCAGAGCAAAATTCCTTTTTTTCGAGAGATTGTCTGATTTTATGTACAACTCTGTGAACTTGTTCCACGGTCGAGTGCCCCTGGCGGAAGCCAAACTGGTGATCCGGTATTATTTTATGCTCCTGCAGTACTGGTCCCAGTCTACTAAGCAATATTTTTTCAAATATCTTTGATATCACAGGGAGGAGGCTTATGGGTCGGTAGGAGCTAGGTTCTGTTGGTGGTTTTCCTGGCTTGGCTATCATGCATATTTGTGACACTTTCCATAGATTCGGGTAATGTTGAACTCGAAATATTGCATTGAACAGCATAGTCAAGAACACTATTGGTTTTCTCGGCAATTGCTTTAGTACCTCGCCGGTGATTAGATCGAAACCTGGTGCTTTTTTATTTTCTAAATTTTGTATTTTTTTGTACAATTCTTTTGGCGTTACTAATTTTAATGGGGCGCTTAGTTGTTGGTCACTGTTTAGCATCGTGTCTACTTCATATTCGAATTCCGTCATCGTGGACTCGTTGGGAGTAAAGACCTGTCTCAAATGTTTTGCAAATAATTCTGCTTTCTCCTTTGCCCGTCTTGCCCAGTTCCCAGGTTCCATCCTTAGTGGTGGTATTGACAGCTGTGGTCTCTTAAAGTTTTTGGTGATTTTCCACAGTGAATAGTTGTCTTTTTTTGTAGCAGACAATGAAGAAATTTTCTGTTCAAAGGTTGCATTTCTGTTTTCATTGATCGCTTCTTTGAGTTCTCTAGATGCTTTATTAAAATTTGCTTTATCCTGTTGCAATCTACTCAATTGCCATCGTCTGCGCAACCTGCGTTTTTCTTCAAGTTTTATGCGGATTTCTAGGGGGACGTTATTTGGGACATCAGTAGATTTTAGGTATGGTGTTGAGCGCCACGCTGCTTCTTGTATTAAGTTTGTGATATAAAACGTCGCGTCTTCTATGTCTTCTTCAGTTTTTAAGCGAACTTTCAAATCCACAGTTTCGTCTAGATATTCAGCGAATGCATTCCAGTCAGTTTTGTGATTGTACAGTGTCATTTTTTGTTCTTTGTGTATGATTGTTTCACTAAATGTTGCTATAACTGGATCATGATCTGATACCGTGTCAGATGAGGATTTCACATCTAAATATACATCTGACAAGCCTTTTATAATGAAGAAATCAAGAAGGTCTGGTGTTTTTTGTGGGTCCGTTGGCCAGTAGGTTGGTTCTCCTGTTGACAAAGGGGTTTGCCTAAGATTATCGACGCATTTTTTTAGTTCTCGCCCTCGGGTAGTAGTCAGTCTGGATCCCCAGAATATATGCTTACAGTTCCAATCACCCCCACAGATATATTTATGGCCAAGTGTGTTGAAATATCGATTAAACATATCCTCTTTAATCTTATGCTTTGGTGGGCAGTATACGGCACTGATGTTAATAGGCCCCATTTTCCCGTCTATGGTGACTGTGGTTGCTTGTAAATAATCTTCTCTGTACTCACTGTGTAAGTGGTGCCTTAAATTCTTTTTAATAATTACTGCCGTACCTCCATGAGATGTTCCGTCAGGATGGTTGGTTGTGTATGTGCAATAGTCCTTAAATGTGACCGTTTTTTGGTGATTCATATGTGTTTCCGATATTAATGCAATGTCAATTTTGTTAAGTTTAAGTATTATTTCAAGCTCCTGTATGTTAGGTATCAAACCATTTATGTTCCAAGTAAATGAGAAAATGAAACAATAACTATTCCCTCCATTAAGATCTTTCGTTTGAAGAATTTTTTACCTCAATGTATTTATTCGTCTTTTGTCAGTTCATTTTATTACAATGAAGCTTTCATTTCATAATACAGACTGGAACTCGAGTAACTATTATGTAAATGACTAAAAGCAAGTTTCTTTTGTGTGCAAGGTGACTTTACTTTTAGATAAGTTGGTTAAATTTAGCGTCATTTTTATTTCTTTGAGTAATCACAATGGTAGGACGACAGTGAGTAGCAAATATATATTTAAGAGAATCATTTTTAGGGTTCCGTAGCCAAATGGCAAAAAACGGAACCCTTATAGATTCGTCATGTCTGTCCGTCTGTCCGTCCGTATGTCACAGCCATTTTTTTCCGAAACTATAAGAGCTAACTATACTGTTGAAACTTGGTAGGTAGATGTATTCTGTGAACCGCATTAAGGTTTTGATGCAAAAATAAAAAAATAATAATAAATATTGGGGGCTCCCCATACTTAGAACTGAAACTCAAAATTTTTTTTTTCATCAAACACATACGTGCGGGCCATCTATGGATAGGTCTTCAAAAATAATATCGGGGTTTCTAAAATATTTTTTTTCTAAACCGAATAGTTTGCGTGACAGACGCTTCCAAAGTGGAAAAAAGTTGGTCCCCCCCCCTCTAACTTCTAAAATAAGAAAATGAAAAATCTAAAAAAAACATATGATGTACATTACTATAAAAACTACCAACGAAAATTGTTTTGAACGAGATCTAAAGAAGAAAGAAAGAACGAAAGAAAACACATTTATCGCAGCGAAGAAGACGCACCACCATTACAAAGGACTTAAAACCTAAATTTATAACTTAACAATTACATACAATATCATACATTTAATTTAAAAAGAAAATTATATAAATATAGGTAGAGGGTATATGATGGTGCTGCCATGTCCACCGCAAAAGGACACCACTCAGCATAATGCTGCTACATTAGGGAAATGTCGCAGCGCTGGTCTTCCGTGGGTATCTAGTAAGTAGTTTTTTTTTAATATTTTAATACCTAACTTTGCACCTAATTTATATGGGGCGCTGTACATACCAGGTGCAAACTTAACTTAACCACTTAGGGATGGAAAGTGTGTGTACGGAACCCTCGGTGCGCGAGCCCGACTCGCACTTGGCCGGTTTTTTCTGCTTTGCGCAGTCGAAAATCGCTCGAAATATTCGACTTCTACGACGTTAGTAAACCCGTTTTGTATATATTTCTGAGACACATGGTAGTTTTCTATGTAAAATATTGATTCTGTTCAATATACCACTCGGTTCCGCTCGTTATGTGTAACTACGATCTGCTCAAAGCTACGATGCATATCCGAGTAATAATTTCAAGTAAATTAAAAGTGCATTTTAGAGCAGAGCCATAAAAATACAGCATTCCACCATGATAGCAACTCCGAGATGTCAAACGTCTTTCAATATCGTTGAAACGTACGCAATTTATTGAAGCGGAAACTGCAGAAAGAAAACACCGTTTAACTTTATTATCTTAGACTGGTTGTATTATAGCTGCATTCTGAACTAGAACAAATATTGTAGCCATGTTAGTACAAGTATGAAGTGTTTTTTTAAAGAGTCAATATATAACAGTAGACCTGAATTTCCCTTCCTCCCTAACAAGAGTATCGGTCCGGTCTAGAAGTGGATGGCGCTACAAGCAGCTTTCATATGGCAATAATGAGCATGACGTCGTATATTTGCATTATTAAACGTCAGAAGCGATTTTTTTTAACCATATTTAAAACATTCTTTACCGGAATGCTCCTTAATCCTTCGTTCTTCTTGCGAAATAAATACTGAATCACTGTGGATAGTTTTGGCTTTATTATACAAAAATTACTTAACATTTGCGGAATATTTTAGTCCTGTTTCCGTTTTGTTTACACTGACATTCAATTCAACGTCTGTTACCAAAAATGTGTCCTTTCCAGTAAAATAAATTAGTACCACAGAGTAATCCGTAATATGGCGTGCGTTGAAAAGCACCTTGGGGTACACGTAAAGTATGGAGTGTAAAGAATGGATACCCATTTGACGAGGCTTGCTTTATAGATATTGCAGTGTTTGTGTACGGTGCGGGGTAAGGGAGAAACAGCGAGCGATTTCGTATCTGCAATTGGTTATAAGTAAGTACTCCATCCTGCTCACACGTGGGCAGGAGGAGACAAGTAAGCTTATTATAGCAAAATGTTGTAATTTAAGGTGGGGTAAGACTATCACCAGGGAAGACTGCCACAGTCCAATAACTATCTAACTGTTAGTCTTACCCCATTAGACAATAAACTATAGCTATAGTAGTCTCACCACACCTTACCTGTAAGGGATGAATGTCGAACGAAGGACGAAGAGCGATAGGTAGACCAAAAAAAAGTGTGTGTGTCAGCTCCGACGCACGACTGGAGTTTACTCTTCAGGCCAGGCGCGCACCACGATTTTTTTTTAGCCGCGCGCTAATTTTGTCGCAGAAATAAGCGTACTTCTGGGTTTATGAAAATCGTGGTGCGCGCACTCTCATATAAACCCATATCTTGCATTTATGCGACAAAATTATCGCGCGACTAAAATCGTGGTGCGCGCCTGGCCTTAAGAACGATTATAAAATATATACTCAGTACTCAATACGTTTATTGCACATAATGATTAGTAAATAGTTTGAGTATCACATTATGTACCTTGTGCAAACAAGAACGAGAAGGTAGGCACTTACATAATATTAATATACGAGTATAATATACAGCAAAATTACAATATTTTACAAGGAAAATTTACTTCCGATTCATTTTTAACAAATTGGAGAGATCATGAGTAGTAACTAAAAAAGGAAGCGTGATGTAAAGCGCCCTCGAGCGGCTAGTTTAGTTACTACAGTCTGCAGTGCTACGGAAAAAAAACCGTATCTTACTATGAAATCCATACAAAGATACGAACTTTCTACCGTAGTATCGCAATACTTTTTTTTTTTAATCTATTAATTAAGGAGCTTTGATCATTTTTATGAACATGCCAGCTCCAGCCAGGCCTAATACACAACATCATTCATCTAAAAGACATAGATAAATAAAAACATAAACCGTATAAACTTAAAAATAACATGTACACGAAAACAACTAAATTTGTATACACTATTTACATAAAAAAAACTGTATACAAATTTAGCCGATTCCGATAAGGGTTCCGCCAATATTGAATTGAACATTACATTCAAGAAAGATCTGGTATTAGACCCAGCCATTTACATTAGACAAAAACAAACGTACAAAATCACCTTCCTTAAAAAAATCCTTAAATATATCCAAAATCTCCTTAACAACAATTCCAAACAGCGTTTTGAACTTCTCCTCCCAACTTTCGGTAGAAAACAAAATATCCTTCGTCTTCTCAACCAGCCTTTCAAAAGTAATACGTCTCTTCTTCTTGTCCTTATTTTGTCTTTTATCTTCCATATCAGCCCGCTTAATAGTAGGCTGATTGACCAATAGACACTCGGACCTCTTCACATCTGTTACTCTTTTTGACTTCCGCGGCTTACGAACCTCTTGTTGTGGCTCGCTCTCTAATCTGTACTGACTTACTGATCGTTGGCCCTCAGCCTGACAGACAGAATTTTCAGACTCTTTGGATTGTAACGGCTTCGACAAAACAGCATCTCTATATGACTTTCCAAAACTTAAGTCATTCTCAAAAACAGATGGCGCATCCTGACTACAAACATCCGTATCCTTTTTTTCCTTATTTTGCATATACAACCAAAAAGCCCGTTTATATATACATCCCTCAGCAGACATAATCCTGCGAATTTCTTACTCCTTCATAAAAACCGGGCACGACTTATCTAAGGCCATATGGCTGCCTTTACAATTAATGCATCTAAAAATAGTCGTTTCGCAATTGGCATGCTCCCCGCCGCATTTCGGACAAGTAACTTTAGTAGTAGGACAAAACCTGCTCAGATGACCGAACTTCCAACATATTGAACATTGGGTAACCGGGAAAGTGTACTGATTTACCTTAAATCGGCAACCGTAGGCATAAACATATGGCGGTAAAGAAGTTCCCTTAAAACACAGACGAATAGCTTCAGCCTTAACCCAACGCCCATCATGATCCAAACGGTTCAGTCTACATATTGACAAAATGTCTTCAGACCCTTCAATATTCTTTAAAAATTCGTCTTCCTCAACCTCCAACTCAACCTGCCTTATAATTCCATAAGTGCAGCATGCCATATTAGACCAATAAGAACGTCTCGTCTCATTGTTAAACTCCTGAGAAGCCAGAAGCTTCTCCGCATCATCCTTAGAGTTAAACTGTATGCGAACTTTACGTGGACCCATAAACTTGACGGATAAAATTCCTTTTATACCCTTAAATTGCAGCAACTTTGCCAAACCAATCTGTTTCGGTAAATCTTCTTTTGACACTATATAAACTTCAAATAGCTTGTCAGGCACACCGTCCGGCTCCAGCTGCGTTTTGGCGGTTGCTAAAACCCGCAAGCGTTTAGGTTTCCTGCCTATTGTGATAAAACTATCACTACAACCACAGCTTTCGTCGCTCAGATCACAAGCACGCTTCACCGCTATATGCCGCACATCCGACATGGACTCAGCGTCCGATACAATATCCGATTGACTCGGCCCTGCCTTATTATCAAACTCCACTTCAGATAGCCACGACGGAGCTGCCCGCTGCCCACATTCTAAAAGTGACGTATCACTCACGGCACCTCGACTTGACTCACTCATCGCAAAAACAGCGAAAAGGACTCTAAAACTGAATTAACTTATAAATAAAATAAAATTTGATAAAATTTTCAACTGTCGCCTTTAACAACCAAACGTCAATCCTCGCAATACTTATATTTTTGGAACGTATCTTCCGTGCTAATTTAAAAAGTCGTGTCTCAGTATACGATCGGGGTAAAAATACGACTTCTTAATTTAGCAGGTTATGCGTTAAGCGTTATAGACTAAGCTCCCGATATAAAATGACCTTCACAGAGATGTTTATTTGATGAAATGTATTTTATATTTAGTTTAAAATGTCAATAAATATATTGCATATGGGTTGCCTAACAAATTTTAGACCAGGGTATGTTTAGTTTAAAATTAAAAAAATTTTTTTTTTACATTTCACCGATTTGATTATTAGATAAATTCATAATTAAATAATCTTTAATTTTATTTAATTTCAATTCAACAATCAGACCTTTGCAAAATGCTAGTAGGTATAGATTTACCTGTTTATACCTGGCTACCCAATAGTTGTGACGGGAAAAGAATAGGCAACCTAACGTTTGCATATTCTATGGGCTTCATACTTTCGATTGGTATAGAATTTATCTAATATTAATCAAACCGGTGAAATGTTAAAAACAATTTTTTTTTATTATTAATTAAACATACCCTAGACTAAAATTTGTTAGGCAACCCATATGCAATATAATTATTGACATATTAAATTAAATATAAAATACATTTCATCAAATAAACATCTCTGTAAAGGTCATTTTATATCGGGAGCTTAGTCTATAACGCTTAACGCATAACCTGCTAAATTAAGAAGTCGTATTTTTACCCCGATCGTATACTGAGATACGACTTTTTAAATTAGCACGGCAGATACGTTCGATTTTACACCCCATATTTTTCATACCCCGGGCTTATATATGAAAATCGATTCTTAAGGAGTAAACTCCAAAAAAAAGCGATGGATGAATTGTGTGAGAGAGGACACGACATGGAAGAAGAAAACATGTTGTGCCGACCCTACATAAGTGGGATAAGGGCAAGGAGATGATGAGTCTCACCACACCTTACCTGTATGTATATATGCGATGGCACGCTATTGAATCATGAAAGAAGAGGAGAAGAAAAGCTAATGGGCATCAACCTCAAAGATGTCCTTTCTTTCTGTAGGAGAATAAGAAGACTCGAGGAAGAAGGCTGTAGGGAAGCGCCACCGAAACGGACATGCCACGACTTTCGGTGGCAAGCGGCAGGAGCGGTTGAGCGAGAAATCCAAACGCGGCTACCATACGAGGGAGCGAGACACGATCGCACCGCTCCAACTGGCCACTAAGACCGAAGTCCTGGCAGGTTTTTTACAGTTACTTGGCTCCAACTGGGAACAGGGCTGAATGAACGCAACCAGCCTGACTAGCACAACTACGCTTCGCAATTCTTGTCGCACGACACAGCATCGCCCGTCACACTCTTACAGTACAGCGAAGAAAGAGACAGGTAATATTTCTCAAACAATAAAGAGTCGCGTGTCACAAATGTGCTAAAGGTGCTAATACACAGCCCGCCTGTCTCCGACCGGGCGTTCCCACACAAGATCATCATCATCTGCAACTGTTTCCTGAAGGGCTATTCTGAAGTTGAAATGCGAAGTTACCGTACTTACCATCTCTGTCCATATTCTGCCCCACCATCATCATTATATCAGCCGATAGACGTCCGACTGATGGATGGCCTCCCCCAAACTTCTCCACAATGGTCGGTCTTATGCCGCCTTCATCAAGTTTTTGCCCGCGATCCTAAAGAGGTCGTCGGTCAACCTTGTTGGGGCCTTCCCACGTTGCGTCTTACGGTCCGCGGTCGCTACTCAAGAACCTTGCTGCCCCAATGGCCATCGGTTCTACGAGCAGCTGGCAAGACAAATTGGTTAAAAACTTTCGTCTTAGACACAGCGGTAAAAATCTTCTGCTAACGTTTCTTTCTGTTGGTGTTGAGGTTTGTTATCAACATAAACACCACTAGTGCCATCTAGTTTCTCTATGTTTGCATTCTATTTATATATTTTTTTTAATAAATAAAGTCAGTCAGGGGTAAACTCCAAATATGGTCGTTTAATTCAATTATAAGTTTGCTTCATTGCGACATCCCGTCTTTATTTGTTATTGTCTAGCGATTGTCTAGCGATTGCATGCGAAATTGAAGACACATTGGAAAGTTGCCAAATTAGGGTCACAAATCTACAATATCCAAATATGCCTACTAAAACAAAAATTTAATTATAAACTAGCAATACGTTCGTTTCACCTGCGCCATACTTGCGGCGAATCCATGAAATATTCAGAGCAGTGCGCCGGAGGCCGCTATCACATTACCCGATTGCTTCCAACTACTACAGTTTTCTTTTTTTCGAAATCTACCAATATTCCGCCATATTGTTTTCAATATTAAAACCCGTAACCATATTTGCACTCTAGCTGTTTCAATGAATTTTCCGTTTTGCTGCCACGGTATTCGGCGTATTCAATAAAGTGATACATATTTGAAATTCTATACCATATTTTCGCTGTTTTATTGCGAATAAATCGAGTGGTGTAAGCTGGGTTTTATCAGAAACATCTTCGTTTTTGAAGCCATTGTAATCGTTCGACGAATTTGGATTATAGTGTATGTTCATAATATTAACATTCACGGAAAGTACAATACAATACAATACAAGTACCTACGCCTTATTACACACCAAAATACATTTCACACAAGAAATCAAATACAACCAAATAAAAAAAAATTGGCAACAGGCGGTCTTATCGCTAAAGAGCGATCTCTTCCAGACAACCTTTGAGTAGTGGAGCTCATGCTAAAAATCACATGTGAGTAGGCGATGCAAAAGACAAATGGGACACATTGAGGGACGTAAGTTAGGGTCTTTGTTATCACGAGCACCACGTCGGTGGAAGACGAGTTTTATCTTCCTATTACTGGCATTCTGTCTTACAGACGGAAACTTTTCATTTTTACATAAAGGCAAATACCTTGGTACGGTTTTGGCTAGAAATTAGATGTATCTGTGCTGTAGCTAGGAGTTTTAAAAATGACCGGATCTGTGTACCTACATGTTAATAATCTATTTTGAATCGTATCGAAAACTAAACAAACCCACTGAATCACTTTTGATATTCGTGTTGTTAACATTACCTACCTTGTAAAGAAAACCTATAATCGCCCCGTAACAAACCACTACCCTTCCAATTGAAAAACTTATCGACTATTGTTATCCATGCCGCACAAGTTTGTTATATTCGCAAATCCCTTATAAATCCAAGATATGTTCTCCCCAACTTTGCCAAACCCAAAGTAATCTAAAACAGATAAAGAGAGTAGGGACTAGAGACGTTGTGTGCATGTCAAAGCGCCTATATGTTCTTTTTATATGGATAAGCACTTTCAGTGGAGCCCGATTTGAACGCGTATAACGTTCTGTCTATTAGTGAAAGGGGTGAACAGAATGCTAGGTTTTTAGCGTGTTTTGACTGTGGGATAGTTTGTTTTCATACGACATAAAGCATTGGGTTATTTTTTTATTTATATATAGGTGCAATTCCGTGACTAACGCGCGCGGCTGATGCCACAATATTCAGAATATAAAAATATATTTTAAACGACACGGTAGCCGCAGTTTCAAGTATACCTGCCTATTCAGGCGGTGGTCCCGGGTTCAAATCCCGGCGAGGGCAAAGAGGTGTGATGAATTTGAATATTTTTCCTGGGTCATGGTTGTTCTATGTACTTAAGTATATAATCATCCATATAAGTATGTATATCGTCGTCTAGTATCCATAACACAAGCCTTCTTGAGCTTAATTTGGGACTAGATCGATTTGTGTAACGTTTCTGATACATTATTTCTATGAATAAACAATATTTATTTAATAAAGTACCTATGAAATAATACAAATTATTTTTAAAGTTGCTAAGCAAATGCTGTTTAATTAGTAGAATCTAAGTTATAGAATACTGCTCTTGCTACAGAACACACCCGGTAATATTCGTCTTCTAAAGACGTTATAAATCAGGCAGAATTACGCCCTAATGATTATATGAAAACTGAAACGTGCGAGAACATAATATCCTGTAGTTTTAAGTACTAAAGAAAACGGCATTAGTTATTATAAATAGCCTGTACATGCACTACAAAAGTACATTTACTGACGTCAGTAACTTGAAGGCGAAAGCGTCAGTTAATTCTATTAAACATACGTCATTTTGGTTCTACGCGAATGTTTCAAAAATGGCGTAACCCAGCGAATACTAGTTTAAGTAGCTAGCATCGCGCTCTTTTGTTTTCTTCTAAAACTGGCTTTGCTCCCTAGATGTTAAAGTTCATATTAAGATTTAAGAGAGATTTGTATTATGAGGTTTTGTTAGTAAGCAAATAACTGGCCCCATCACGCGAATCGACGATCAGCCGCCAATACAAGTACGGCCGCCAGTCAATCGAATTTATTCAGTAATTTCCTCACCAATGACGCCTACGAATAGCTTCCGAGAATTTAGAAATATTTGTTCTGCTACATCAACGAGACGGAGACTCAAAGGCTTCGAAATGACCCGAATTCTGATGAAACTACATTATATATAGGTACCATAAACAAATCAAAATAGTACGTTGGAGAGTTGGATTTCTGTTAACAGTTTCAAAATGGGCTTTTTGTTACAATGGACCTCATAAGAAGTCAAAGTTACTCAAAAAGCAATGGAGCGCGCTATGCTCGCAGTTTCATTGCGGGATCGTATCCGAAATAATGAGATTTAGCTCCGACAATCGCCAATCTTCAGTGGCAGTGGGCGGAGCACATTGCTCGTAGAACCGATGGCCGTTGGGGCAGAAAGATTCTTGAGTGGCGACCGCGGATCGAAAGACGCAGCATGGGAAGGCCCTCAACAAGGTGGACTGACGACCTGGTTAGGATCGCGGGCAGAAATTGGATGAGGGCGGTGCAAGTTCGATCATTGTGGAGAACCTTCGGGATGCCTTTGTCCAGCAGTGGACGCTATCGGCTGATATGATGACGACTATTCTATTATATTCTCAGGAGATAGTCTACGTCAGAAAAGGCTTTTCATAAATCGGGGCACTGTACTCGATTAGGAATACATAAACATTTTCAATATTAATATAGTGACAACATCTCGGACAGAAGACTTTGCCAAACGTCGAATCGGAACCCTGAAACCCACAATAAAATTGACAAAGTTGGTAGATTGGTACCGACGTTATATTTTGAAGGTTTGTTATCCCTCGTCAATAAAGATCTAGCGACAGACGATACGGAATGTCAAAACTGTTTTATTTATTATAAGCCGAGACTTCAACCCCAAAAAATATATCATGTCAAAATAAAGTCGAGTCGGAACGGTCCATAGTAAAAAATGTGAGTTATCGGATAGAGCTCCGTTTTGAGGTGTCAAGATATGAAGTAAGAGTTTTTTGCTGGATCGCGCAAATTTTGGGATACGCAGAAAGGTTCTTGAGTGGCGACCGGGGACTGGAACCCGCAGCGTGGAAAGGCCCCCGATAAGGTGGACAGACGACCTGGTTAGGATCGCGGACAGAAATTGCATGAGGGCGGCGCAAGAACGATCGTTGTAGATAACTTTGGGGGAGGCCTTTGTCCAGCCGTTGATCCCTATCGACTAATAGGATGATAATGATGATGGTGGTCCAGAACCAAATAGGGGCTTTTGTATGGAAAAGGTCGGGGTTTTAGGAGAAATCTTACAAGCACAATGCTCGTTTTCTTTTATTTTGTACAAACGGACTTAGAATGACGGAATTCGGAATTGGTTACCCAGAACCGAAGGAGTACCAGGCACTACCAATTGATTCCATCATTCGAGGTGGTGGAACAATCCTTTGAGTAGGTGCAACAATGGGTAACTACACAAAAGATCCCACTGGATCGAAGTGTAAGATAAGACTCCCATAAAAATAACCGTTTTATACGACCTATTGACCTTCAACCCACGACCGTCCATAATAAATGAAACAATATTTGAATACTTGAAAACAATATTTGGACAAAACGAAAACAACTCAGCTAAAAACCGTTAATGTCCGAAGTAACGCAAACTTTTGATTAATCCATTTGGGGACTTAATTCCCCTTAATGTTGGTGCACGTTTATGATAAGTATAGCTAGCTATAGGTATTTGAACGCAACTGGCAAATACTTTAAAAATGGGGTAAGGTTATGTTGTAGTTCTAGGAGAGGGTTCAGTGCATTCAGTCTTCGTTATGCAATAAGAATTTCGACAGCCTTCGTACCTGCTACGCACTAAAAGCACTTTTCAGTTTTACGAGTGTGTAGCTCGCGAGTGAGTGATTCAAACGAACTATATCATTTGGTTTAGCTCACTAGCTGTTTTCGCTCACTGAAGATTCAAGTAGCTCAGTATCTAATCTATCATCTCAGTATTACTCGCTCGCTCTCGCGTTTTTCTCATCGTTTCGTCTTTTAAATCTAGATTGTCTCTACTTCCCTACTCACTCGTGAATGATATAGTCTAAATATCTACTGAGCTAAATGAGCCTAATAAGTGATACATATCTCGGTGACCTAAAGACACATATCAATGTTGATTATCAAAAGCAGTAACGTCTCATATCGTAAACAAAATCTTTATATAGAAGATAATATAAAAAAAATGCTTTGAACCCAGGCATGCCCCTACGGCTTTTCGGGTGAGATGGGTGCATTACCAATTATGCTATCAAAGCCACTTGCCAAAGCATCGAATTTTTCAACAACACTGCTCCCAGTGTCTGTCCCAGAAAGCCGTGGGGAGGTGGATTTAAATTCCGCTCAAAGCATTTTTCGCTTCTATATAAGCATTTCGCTTTATCATACCGGGAAAAAGTATTCCAAAAGTATAATAGCTTGTTCAACTATCTCGGTACCAATAATAGGCTGTCTACACAGTAATATAAACTAAGCAACATAGACATACGTAATACAACAATTTTAGGTGTCAGGAATTACTGCCTTCTGCTGCCCTTGATTTCTTCTCAGTTGCCATTGCGACTTGGGCTTCCCTTTTTGCTCACCATCAATGTTGTGCCAATATGAAAAAAGAAGATGCCGTAGAGCCGATACATACGGGCTTCATTTAAACTGCAACCCAGAAAGTTGTAAAATGGCAGTTCAAAATCAGTTCTGATGCTGTTCACGTAAGTACTTAATTTCCGGTTATACGCTTATCTCAGTATAACTTCGTGTCATTGCTGATGTTTTGCCGGCTAAGGGGCGTTTTCGAGAGCCTGGAACATTGCCGAAAAGTTGCCAGCTTGTTTGATATGAACATCACAAAATTCATAAAAAAGGACTGACGGTAAACTAACCAAGACCCATCCCCAAAAATTAATGCTCATCGCACAAATACCTTATGCAAGTTGGGATGGGAAAATGATTACTCCTTTATAAAGGATTTTTACATATCTGAAGCATTTCACAAGATAAGACCGCTGTTGAGAAGAAACCCGAAAGGAACCCAACAGTAAGTAACGTTTTTACTGATCACACTAATCCAGCCATCAGCTTCGTAGACCGATGTATAAACAACAGAAGTAGCATAAACGTACGTCATTTACACGCAACTAGTGTCCCTAATAAATTCCAGACTCAACTAGATAACTATAACGAGGTTAGGGGTTCCGTAACCTTAAATATGGTCAGCGGAACCCTTAAAAAGCGGTGTTTTAGTATAAGTCGCTTAATCGCCCGTTCGCGTGTTGGGGGTACAACGTTGTGCTCTTTAACTACTCGATAAGAAAGCGTGCCCGTGGCCAGTACCTACGGTGGAAGTGGTATTTATGTTTTTAATCTACACTAAGAGGTGCGATGACTGTACTTGTATTTTTTTTACATTACTTGAACTGTATCAGGGCTGTTTAGCCCTCACTACCAGTGAGTCGGACTTTGTGTGGGAGTACCCGCTAATGGGATTAGCTCCGCGCTACAGGAGGGATATTCTAATGTATTGTACTTGTAGACGACGCGGTTGGTGCAGTTTGTAGTGCACCTACTACGGTTTTCAGATGGATGGTCCCTCTTTTTTTTTTGGGTTTAATAAATAACTAACTTCACTTAAATAGTACGTTAACTCATAAACCTTAAAATAAGAAATAACTCAATGTTATAAATTAAAGACAACATTGCGATCAAAGTCTAGAAGAACCTACAGTGCGCGCGCTGACAATTCTGGCGATAGGAGTTTTACACCTGTCTTGCTCGCTCTTACAGGATCATGATAAGAACCTCTCAGTTTTCTCGCGAATCGCAATCCAAGAGCTCACGGATTGTACTTTATCCATTGAATTCCAAAACTCTTAATGTTTACGCGAAAATTACAGCATAAATATATTTTAATAACTCAAACCGAATTCAACACAGAAATACCAAGTTAATAATAAATTAAATCGAACCACTTATCGCTGTAATCAAAATGAAACACTCGAGAGTCATTAAAATGAAGTGAAAATTTATGGGATCCCGAACATCATTAGCGGCTTTCAATAGAATTGAGTTATCAAACTTCTCGCATCTGAAAACTTAAATTGAAAACCATTAAAAGTGAAATCGTTTAAGTTCGGGACGGTAACTAGTTACTCCGTCTATCCATAACACGAAATGGTGTATGAAAAAAATTGCCGAGTGCGAGTCCGATTGATACACGAAGGGTCCCGTACTTACGGAGGGTTAAAGGGAGAAGAAAAAACACGTTTTTGTATCGTCCTTATTACTTATGGTAATCGCGACGCGAAGTTGTTGGGAAATTCTCAAACCACGTTAGCGATAAAATTTAGAAATTTTGTAAAACTTTACAAAATCTCACAAAATTATCGACCTTGAAGCCCTCTGGCAGACGCATATTTCATATCCGCGTAGTTCTCATATCTGCAAAGCTGACAAATGTCATAATTTCATAAATTGGGGCACTATACCCGATCGTCAAGTCGGGATTGTTGTTTGGCTGTGAGACGTGGAGGGTGACTAAAGGCCTGACGAACAAGCTGCAAGTCTTCGTTAACAAGTCCTTGAGGTCTATTCTCCGCGTATTCTGGCAGAGGACGATGCGTAACGACGACCTGTGGAGGATATGCCACCAGTCTCCCATAAGTGTGGACATTGCGACGCGAAAATGGAGATGGATAGGACACACCTTTCGACGTGGAGGAGCGAACAACGCAAGCATTGCTTTTGAGTGGAAGCCGCCGGACGGAAGGCGCAGACGCGGACGTCCTGTACACTCATGGCGGCGCACCGTGGAGAGCGAACTGCGAGCCGTTGGAATGAGCTGGAGCGAGGCCAAAAAAGTTGCTGAGGATAGAAAGGCGTGGCGCGAGCTGATGAAGGCCCTCTGCACCTCCGGGGTGCCTTAGGACAACTACAACAACAACCCGATGAGAAAAATATAGAATTCGGTGTTACGGTTGTTATTAGAGAAACTGATGCAAGTCTAGTCGGGCAACGCAGCTAAAATAACAAAGTCTCAATAACCTCACTTTGCAGAACCCTAAAAATCTGTCAAGAAGGTAAAGCTAAGGCGATATATCAAGGTTCGTGGCTCGGTGCGCTCCTTGTGAGTGATGAGTTGCATTCACTTTTAAAAATAACCCAGCTTTGCTTCATCGACACGAAAGTCGGGATTATCTATATATTGACAGGACACGAAATGATTCTTTCTACTACTAGAGAGCATGGAATTGAATATGTCAGCGATTAAAATGGGATATATGCCATTGATCACTTGTTTTAAATTTGTTGAGTAACAAACAATGAAAACAGCATCCAGATAAGTTCCTACATCATTATCAAAAATGTGTATAAGAACGCTTACGCTTTAAATGCCGGGTCTCGATAAACATTGGGTGACGGAACTCTAAAAATCCGTCAAGAAGGTAAAGTTAAGGCGATATATCAAAGGTTCGCGGCTCGGTGCGCGCCCCTGTGAGCGATGCTTTCCACTCATTTATAAATTGACCCCACTTTGCTTCGTCGACGCTAAGGATCGAATGGGGGCAAGTCAGGATTTTCCGAGCATTGACAGGACAAAACGAGTTGTTTACTGCTAGAGCCCTGCCAAATTAGGGTGAAAGCAGGAGTCAGCTTTTAAACAATTTGAAATTCTTTGAAGTTTGTTAAAAAAATGAAATGTATGGTGTGATAATGCAGTATTTATGTTTATTAAACACAAACACAATTTGTAAAATTGTGACTTTGTTATCTAAAAGTAACTTCGATTTAGTTAAATTTTAAGCTAAATTACGAAATAACGATATTCGCAGTTAAGGCAATGCAGCATGCAAATATTTTTCTATAAAATAAACACGATCTTCACGGACGGATAAAGAATTGCCTTAAGGCATTAAATCCGCCATTTATACTTTTTTTACTGTGCAATAAACATTAAATAAATTAATAAGTTTAATAAATAAGTCCCACCATCTGAAAGAACAGATATTACATGATTACAGCGCCATCTATAATATACTAAGAGGGATGACCGGCCCGCCGCTACAAGCGCCGAGTCTGTCAGTTTGCGTATTGCTGACACTGTAAAAAGTGCCGCACCCGCCGCTACACCGCCCGCGCGCCCCCAGCCGGTGCGGCCGCCTCAAGTTTCGAAGTTGCGTCAGCGTGCTTATGCTGACGTCGCCGGTCAGTCTGTCGCAGCTAACCGGGCCTCAGTACGGGTTTCTGATAAGGAAAAGTCCTCCCGCACCAATGTGGATAAGGAGGGGTTCACACTGGTGGAAAGGAAGAGCAAGGCGCGTAGGGTGCCCCGCAAGACTCTGAGTGGCACTGCCGAGCCGGTTGGTTCTGGTCTTCGGATTGCCACACCGAGTAAGGCGCTCTATGTGTCGCGCTTGCATCACTCCGCCGTGGCTGACGATGTGGTGGAGTACGTCCGCCGGAAGACTGGCTTCTCGCTGAGGGTGCACCAGCTGCAGTCCCGGCACTACGTGCACTTCAGCTCGTTTGTGGTGCGCGTGCCGCGGCCGCTGCAGGACACCATCGCAAGTGCAGACTTCTGGCCGAAGGGTGTTGTGTTTCGGCAGGTCCGGGGCAATCTGCCGAATCCTGCACCAGATCAGACGACGCAACGGAGCCACGCTGTTACGTCGCCTAAATCAAATTAGATTTAAGTTTTTTTTTCTTTGTAATGTAATTTTGTAGTACACAGTGCCTTGGTTTATTTACTGTTATGCTGTGTAACTAATTTAAATAAATAAATAAATAATCTATATTGGTTAGAATACTTTTATCTACGCACATATCATTAGTGCTCTAAAATGCGTTCAGAAACCGTAGGAAATGACCAGCATTACTACAACCAATTTTACTATGAGAACTTTCTTATCTGTGGCAGTAGGTAAAATTTGTACTGTAATGTTATAACGCTATCAATTTTTGTAAGGTTATGAGTTTAAATTTGGAACAGCTGTCAAAACTGAAGTAGGTCTCTATTCTAGTATCCATAGATATTAATATTGTTATCGATACGAAACGTCAATTCAGTATGTTTTTTTATAAAAACCGCACGACATTTGATCTCGAGTGACATGAGAATATGGATACATTCGTTTGTAGGTATATGATTTAGAAAAAAAAACATTCGTCTTGACGGAGGTCCGAATTGCCGCCATTATTGTTGTCATTTGTTTGTTGGTTCTTTGCTGTGATAAGTTTATTGTAATTCACATTTTAGTTGAAAATATTGTTTCAATGTAAATGTAAATTACAACTATTACAATAAATAATCTGTTTATGTATTTGTTCAGATTTATTTCTTACTGCATTAGTATATGTCGTTTTTAGATATTTTACAGGTAGCACTAGTGGTGCTGGTCATTTCCTTATGGCTTCTGAACCCATCTTAGAGTACTTATGATATGTGTGTAGATAAAGTAGTGTATACAACTGTACATAATTAGGCCTTAAAACACTCGTGTGATCCTATTATGAAACTCGCTGACGCTCGTTTCATAAAACCACACTCGTGTTTTAATGCCTCTCATTATGTATCAGTTGCATAAACTACTATTACTGGTACGCGGATTTTAACCAATAGTACAAGAGTAGCTGAACATAAAAAGAATAACAATAGGATACTTTTAACCCAACTACGAGTAAAGAAAAAGGCTTACGGGAACTAAGTATCAGGCATGGTGTAGTACTTAGTTAATAAAATAAGCGAAAAAAAAATTTGTTCGACATTCGAACTACGTATCGTGCCGTCCCGCATTTAAATATTGTTTGACACGAGATCGAGAGGGATGCGGTACAAACTTCGCAATTCGATCTTTGGGGTACCCTTTCTAGAATATGCGGCGGAAAATAACTTACACTAAGAGTGAAGCCTGACGAGCGTAATTATTTCAGTTTTTCGTCACGTAATTTCGGTCGCGCCATACTTACAAGGAAGGGTACCCAACTTTCCGACTCTGATTTGATTTATTTTGATATATGTTATAGAGACTGTTAAAAAAGACTGTTATGGACACCAGCATTCTACCTTGCTTAACCTACGGCTCCCAAACCTGGACCTTCACAAAAAAAATAAAAGATAAGATAACAACTTGCCAAAGGGCTATGGAAAGAAGCATCTTAGGCATAAGAAAGATCAATAAAGTAAGAAGCCAAGAAATCAGAAAAAATACCAAATTGACAGATGCTTTACATCATGCATTAAAGCTAAAATGGAATTGGGCTGGCCATGTAGCAAGATATACAGACCAGAGATGGACTATTAAGAGTACAAAATGGATCGGTCCATACGGAAAAAGGAATGTTGGACGACCACAAAAACGATGGACGGACGATATAAGGGCGGTTGTGGGAAGGAACTGGATGAGAACAGCACAAGATCGAGAAAAATGGAAGCAATTGGAGGAGGCCTATACCCTATCAAGGGATTCCTGTAAATAAATTAATGTCACTAGGATCTAAGAAAAATGTGTTGTAAATATGGTTTATGGGAAATAAAAGGTTTTATTATTATTATTTTATTATTATATGTTATAGAGTAGTCTAAAATAGCACACGTATTTTTTTTAGCTGCCCAAATTCAATCTTAGGACAAATTGTCCTTCAAAGTACTGAAAATTGGTCAAACCCTCTAACTTCCGTAGAGAGGTGTTCAAGCAAATTGATAATTAATTACTGGTTTCACTATATGTTGGAGAACATGAAAAAAGAATCGACACGTGTTTTGTCATTTGTACTTTTGTGACATGATGTATTGCGCAACCGAAATTATGCGACTCAGAACTCAAAAAATTCAATCGTCTGGCTTCACTGAAACGGGTGGAGAATTGTTGTTAAGGTACACTTACAGGGGGCATATGATTGCGTTTATCACGTGATAAATAAGTGACAAAGCATTCTGTCACACACTCGCATCTTGACAAAACGTGACGGATGCTTTGTCACTTATTTATCGCGTGATAGAAACAACCATCTTAAGCCCACAGGACGCTATTACATAACACGAGCTTAGGTTTTCCCAGGAGGCTATTGTACGAAGCTCTTGAAGGGGAGTTAACAGATTCCTAAAGGCTCGGTAATACAGTGTGATGCCTTTGGCTTCCCAAACACACAATGTCGAACATCTGTTTGGAACGGACATGTTGAGTGTGACTATCTGTTATGTAACTAACTTTATCTACGCACATATCATTAGTGCTCTAAAATGCGTTCAGAAACCGTAGGAAATGACCAGCATTACTACAACCAATTTTACTATGAGAACTTTCTTATCTGTGGCACTAGGTAAAATTTGTACTGTAATGTTATAACGCTATCAATTTTTGTAAGGTTATGAGTTTAAATTTGGAACAGCTGTCAAAACTGAAGTAGGCCTCTATTCTAGTATCCATAGATATTAATATTGTTATCGATACGAAACGTCAATTCAGTATGTTTTTTTATAAAAACCGCACGACATTTGATCTCGAGTGACATGAGAATATGGATACATTCGTTTGTAGGTATATGATTTAGAAAAAAAAACATTCGTCTTGACGGAGGTCCGAATTGCCGCCATTATTGTTGTCATTTGTTTGTTGGTTCTTTGCTGTGATAAGTTTATTGTAATTCACATTTTAGTTGAAAATATTGTTTCAATGTAAATGTAAATTACAACTATTACAATAAATAATCTGTTTATGTATTTGTTCAGATTTATTTCTTACTGCATTAGTATATGTCGTTTTTAGATATTTTACAGGTAGCACTAGTGGTGCTGGTCATTTCCTTATGGCTTCTGAACCCATCTTAGAGTACTTATGATATGTGTGTAGATAAAGTAGTGTATACAACTGTACATAATTAGGCCTTAAAACACTCGTGTGATCCTATTATGAAACTCGCTGACGCTCGTTTCATAAAACCACACTCGTGTTTTAATGCCTCTCATTATGTATCAGTTGCATAAACTACTATTATGTCATAAGTATATTATTTACGGCTGTTATATTAAATTATTAATATATTAAAAAAAAAAGTTAAAAAAAAGAAGAAATAACAAGCTGCGCTAACTTCCGTACGTGAGAAGCATAACATTTAAAGTATTTTTTTTCGATTTTGGGCTTTTAATGGTGTCGTATTCAACTTTATGAGCTTCAATGAGCCGTAAACTGTATTTTCATCACACTTGCTCGTAAACAAGGGACATGCTAGAAAACTGGGCGGTAAGTAGTATATTAAATACCTAGTACATACCTTTCTAGCCAATCGCGTGGTCAAAATGTGGAACAGTTTACCCGAATCCGTGATTAGTGCACCCTCAGTGAACTCTTTCAAAAATAGACTAGACAAACATTTACAAACACAGAACACAAGTGAATAGTGATATGCACGCATCAGCTATAAGCTGCCTGTGCATTAAATAAATAAATACGCCCTAGGTAGTAAGTAATTTTGGTATTGACTACTGATGGAGTGATGAAAAACGTCGTACGTGACTCTTGTGGCGGAGGAATTCCAAACTCGTGTCATTAAATGTCTAATAGACACTCGTTTGTAATTATATTGCTACATTCGTCATAGTTACTGATTTCTTTGAATGTGTATTGTATATTGATGTAAGATCTCGACTTAATTACTCCGACGCAATATGTAATCATTTTGACACAAAATTGTCTCTCCTGTAAAATTGGACTTATCTCGCAGGCCGGATACTTGGTTGCCACCATGGTGTTCTAATAATAAATAAATACACGAACGTGTCAATGGTCGAAAAACAAAAAAATACCGGCTAAGTGCGAGTCTGTCTCGCCCCGAGGGTTCCGTACAAATACTTATCCCATCTTAACTGGCCGGGTAAAGTTTGCACCTGATATGTATGGCGCCGGATACAAATGAGGTGCAAAGTTAACGCAACCGACCACGTTTGTTGTGTGGGAGTCCCCATAAATATTAATTTTATTCTGTTTTCTTTAGTATTTGTTGTTTGTTTTATTCTGTTTTTTTTAGTATTTTATAGCTTCAACATGATGACAGACGGACAGACGGACAGCGGAGGCTTTGTAATAGGGTCCCGTTTTTACCCTTCGGGTACGGAATCCTAACAAAGTCAATCTCACAACTTTCTTACCACTATAATTTTAAACAAAATTTAATACACTTTAAGAATTCCCCTCGGTTCAAAGATATTTCAATATTAAACATCCTAGTAAGATTAGTGTTTCAGTATAACATAAACAAATACCAGAGGGGTAATTCGACCATTTTTAGAGACATGATGGAGATCTCTCCATTTCATCGCCATCACTCACTTTTGACGTGGCCCTACTTGACAAGTGGCGATATCCCAAGAACATTGCAACTTTGTCAATCCGGTCGCGCTAAATTTGCGTTTCCTTTGTATGTGACGGCATAAATAACAGGCGCGTACTTTAACTTGCCCATGAAGTGCGTAAAATTAGTCAGTTACGTTTCGTTCAAAATATAAATTCATATGCATGAATAGCATTTTTGACAATCATTATCGCCTTCGTATTTCCAAAATTTACATGAAATATGTCACTTGAAGTTCATCGCATTTTAATGACAGTTCAAAGGCGATATCACTGTTATCTAATTTTTGACGTTTTGCGATCTCTCAAACGGCATTCTCGAATTAGGTCCCTGTTTACTTAATATAAAAGCACATAGCTCGTAAACTGATGCCATAAAATTGGTTATGGATGCGATATTGAATTGCTGAACTTCTTTGAAAAATTCTGAGCAAATTTCTCCAATCGTTTGGTTATAAATTGCTGTAACATTATGGACGACAAAGCATTGAAATTCTGGCAATAAAGTTGAGTGAACGGATCCGGGATCCCATGGGCGAGCGTGGATACATCTCTAGGGGAAATGCGTCGCACTTATTCAAAAATCGAAGTCGTTTTATGATTCGTCTTGGCGTTGTGATACGATATCCTTTTTTTATATAAAAATGTTCTTTAAGGGATCGTCAAAAGCTTTTATGTGTTAATGTTGTGTTTAGCATTGGGATTATAGGAGGTAAATAGAAGTCCAAGTCCTTTTATTTACGGATCCATTAAAATCAACATTTTTAAACGTGACATACAAGAAGTCATATTTTTTTTTAACAAAAGTTCGTTATAGGTAATTTAACCGTTTAGAAGATTATTTCCTAAGATTCTTTTGGAAACATTTAATTATCTGATAATGCACTTTGTGTTTATAACATTGCAATGAGTACTCGTTAACGATAAAATGCGACAGTCACAAAAAATAGTCTTCCATATTCCGACTCCATTTCATGACTATTAAGGTCTAAAAGTGGTAGACCATATTCTTGGCTGACTGTACCGTTTCATGTGGTATAACTATTGTTGCCAATTTTCCTCATGTTGCAACATGTTTAATTTCACGAATCACGTTTTTTACTGAATGAAAACTTTTCTGGATTTCTTTTATAACAAGTGTAGAACACAACAGGTTATTAAGGTACAAAAGAAAATGTAGGGTTTCAAAAAAAAAACACGTAAGTACTTATGAATGAAAAATGACGCAGTGAGCTATAATTTTCACCCTTACGTAAGTAAAATTCTTGTCGACAGCTATCACACACAGACACACACACACACAGTTTGCACACGGTGGTAGGTTTCCTTCGAATATTGATTTAATTGTTTATATCATGGTTTTTAAACTTTCCTATATCACCTACGAAAATGAACAATTGTTATATTCAACTCTCATGTGGTTTAAATTATAATCGATCCCATACGTCAACGGAGATTCGGCACGTTAGTAATAGTTACGACGATGATATGTCTATTAATTAATACCGACGTTCCCCAAATGCAGAAACTCGTGCATTCCGCCCGTGAGCTGTAACAAGACCGCATATCAATCGTCGAAAGGCTGGTTTACACTGCGGACAGACGGTTAAGAAGTTTCTAGAGCCTTCCCATCACTCAGACTTAAGTCAAAAGTCAGGGTTGAAAATCCGTTCGTATATAAACGAAACTACGATTCAAAATGAAGGTAAAATCTGGAATCTTAGACCGTTTATTGCGTGCGTTTTGGAACTAGTTTCGAGACTACTCAAAAGTTTAGGTTAGGAAGCTCGTTCGTTCTGTCTCTGTCGCTCCTTAGTCATTGAGGTTTGGTGGATAGAGGGGATTCGTTGTAGTTATGCTTGAAAAGCGATTTGCTTGTGGTCCAATGAACAAAGGTTAACAGTGTGATCCACAAAGTGTAGTACATATCGATATTCTACTATACCGCGGTCGGCAAATGATGACCCTTGGACATATAACACTACCGTGAGAATCATCGTGGCTCCATACTACACTCCAGTTTTTAATTAGGCGAACTAACGTGACAGTTCATTGCATACAAATGTTGCCACAGTTTTGCTAGTGTTGTTAATATCGATATTTAAAAAAACCAGTTCTAACCAGAGGTTTAGTTAAACAGCATAAAAAAAAAGTAGACATTACGTGTTTCATTAATTTTGAATTATTGTGTTTGTAATCTAACTAATAATTTGATTACACGAATCAATAATAAAATAACAGTTGGTATTCAAATACTTTTTTCTTTTTTTTTTTTTTTATTGTGGCTTTGACCTTCTTGCTGAGCAAGTGGTATTTCGCCAATGACTCGTTTCGAATCGCACACGGCGACAAGATTGAGGATTTATATCACGTTGTACGGTGAGGTGCCTTTTTGTAAATTGATAGCGATTTACAAAAAAACCACGCGGTCTACCGGGCCTTGACCCAAGAAGGGCTATGTACGCTTCAAGTTGAATTCTTCATTAACCATTCACTCATACGTTAGTTCACTGCACAATAGGCTATCAATACGACACATTGAACAAGCAAAATGAATAAATAACGAATAACTAAACTTAAAGGCATGCGGCCATCTTAAGTCACAAACCGGCATTCAAATACTTACATCGAACGAACTTTATTTTAGGACATCGCTAAGAACGCTGTCCGCCTTTTTGTTTTCTTGACAGTTCCATAGTACTATCGAATACACTGATAACTGAACATTTGTAAACGAATATAAACCTTATTACAACATAATTAAGTGTCTATGGGTGTATTGTTAAGGTTATAACGACATATTTGTATCGACATAAACCAATCACTATTTTTTTTTTAATTCCTGACAACATTTTCAGCTGTCAAGTTAGTTCGCCTAATTAAAAATTGGAGTTGTACCTACTCGTGAAATTGACGAATGTATATAAGTTGGGAGAATATGATAGTGTGGTATGGTAGTGTATGGTAGTGGTAGTGTGGAGAGGCACTTTGCTGCGGAAACCCATACTGCGACCAACTTCGCCTCGGCCAACTTCGGTCAACTTTGCGAGTAGAGGAGCTAGGGTCAGACATAATTAAAATACAAAACCGCAAGCGAGCACAGTGTTCGGTTGGCCGCCGCGACTGATCGGCTCTCCTGATGATGAATCGCGTACCGATTCGAAACATGTCGAGCTATATTCGACTTCTACGAGGTGAGTACACCCGTCTTGTAGGTATTTTAATACCCTTGGACACTTCGTGTGACATTTCAAAAAGTCACCTTGTAATGACATCAAAGTCACAGCAATGTACCTATTACAGAACTTCTAGTGCCACCTTCCGGCTCCATCATCAGACCAGCTCCATGGTACCATACTATTTATTTATTTATACAGTAATTAAACTAAGTCACTGTGAACTACAAAATCCGAAAAAACAAAATCATACATAAAATAAAAAATAAACTTAAATCTAGTTAGATTTAGGCGACGTAACAGCGCGGCGTGGCTCCGTTGCGTCGTCTGATCTGGCGCAGGATTCGGCAGATTGCCCCGGAACTACCGAAACACAACACCCTTCGGCCAGAAGTCTGCACTCGCGATGGTGTCCTGCAGCTATGGCATTGTCATCAAAGTAGGTATGCAAAATTTTACCTTAATCAGTTAAAGATATCTGTTTCAAAATTGAGTTGCAAGATTTCACCCGAACAAACATACAGAGTTACATACATTGCAAGTTAAATTAAGCCAGTAATAAAACTTTATGAAAAAAATAACAGTAGTTATAAGTGTTCCGTTTCTATGATATCATCAAAGGTCGCATTTACCTCTACAGTCGTAAATTACCCCAGATTAGGCAATTCTGAATTCATTCCGTGAAATTCCTAACTCCATTAATATCCTATAGACATGATCATCGCGTCCACATCACTTAAACGTAATGCGGCATTAATGTTTCATTGGATAGGATCGTATTCTATTCGTGTATTGAATATCGAACAATCCATCTGGTCAGATAATGCGATCCTCATTCGTGCCCATTTCATTAGTAATGATTATTTCGAAGTGCCAATGTTGCTATATCTAGAATTCACTTATGTAAGAAAATAAACCTTGCTATTCAGCGAGGAAATGCTGCCAGTGTCTTCGGGACCATGCCAAAGGGGCCAGATTTTTTAAGCCTTTTTTACGGTTCCGTATCCAAAGGACAAAAAACGAGACTATATTACTAAGACTCCACTGTTTGCCTATGTGTCTGTCTGTCGGGAACACCCAAATACTCCGAAATATTTTATTCCGATTTTCAAAACTCCGAACTTCATTAATCCTAAGAAATAAAATTCCGAACGTTAAAAACCACGAAATGTCATGTTCCGAATTTCAAGTCCGAGTTTTTTTATTTCCGAAAATTATAACATCGAAAAGTTAAAAGTCCGAAGTGGCTCTAGCCCGAAAAACAGAAGTCCGATTTTGAACTTTCCGAAATTTCATAGCTTTTTCGGAATTTCGGCATTCGGTAAAATAAACTTTCGTATTTCGCAATATCATCGCAATTTTCACTTTTAAAACTGATCAATTTCGGATTTTTGAAAATGGGAATAATAAATTTCGGAGTAGGTACTTACGTACCTATACCTGTAAGAGCGAAACGAGCGCAGGCAAGGCAGGTAAGGCAGGTCCGACTTGGCTTAGGTTAGGTACGACGACGAGCGAAGCGAGGAGGAGTGTTAGGTTGAACTGCGACCCTAACGAGCGAGCGAAGCGAGCGAGCCGCGCAGGGCCGACTTGGCTTACGGTTCCTAATATTACCTATTCACCTTAAGGCAGATCCGACTTGGCTTAGGCTAGGTACGACGACGAGCGAAGCGAGGAGGATTGTGAGGTTGCACTACGACCCTAACGAGCGAGCGAAGCGAGCAAGCCGCGCAGGTCCGACTTGGCTTACGATTCCTAACATTACCTATTTCACCTTAAGGCAGGTCCAACTTGGCTTAGGTTAGGTACGACGACAAGCGAAGCGAGGAGGAGTGTTAGGTTGAACTACGACCCTAACGAGCGAGCGAAGCGAGCGAGCCGCGCAGGTCCGACTTGGGCTTTCGATTCCTAACATTACCTATTTCACCTTAAGGCAGGTCCGACATGGCTTAGGTTAAATAGGTATTTTGATTTTTCGTATTAATATTCGGACTTTTCATGTAGGTATTAAAATTCGGAATTTTGAAAATCGGTTTTTTAGCAATCGGAATTCGTACTTGTGATAATTGATAAATCGGAATATTAATAATTCGGACTTTTTATACTTCGGTGTACAGGGATTCGGAATTTTGAAATTCGTAATTATAGCCATTAGGAAATTTGTAATTTCAGGAATGTAAAAATCGAATTTATGAAATATCGGAATAATCGTATTCGGAATGTTGATCCATTCGGAAATGTAAAAATCGGTATTTTGAAATTCGTGATTATAAATATCGGATTAAAGTAGTGTACCCCTGTCTGTCACCAGACTGTATCTCATGAACCGTGGTTGCTAGACAGTTGAAATTTTCGCAAATAATGTATTTTCTGTTGCCGATATAACAACAAATACCTAGGTACTAAAAACGGAATAAAAAAGATGAGTGAGAAGTGGGGCTCCTATACAACAAACGCGATCGGTTGCGTTAACTTTGTCCCTAATTTGTATCTGGCGCAATACATACCAGGTGGAAACTTAACCCGGCCAGTTAATATGGGATAAGTATTTGTACGGAACCCTCTCGGTGCGTGAGTCAGCGAATCTGACTTTTTAAAGTATTTTTTAATATTATGTTTAATCCGTTTTTGCGTATATCTTAGTTAGTACAGTTCTTAGTTTATAATCGTTTTTTTTATTTATGTATTATTAATAAAGATATTGTAAGAAAAAGCGAGAAAATAAAATTCAATACAAGTATCTCTGTGAGCTGGTAGACCTCGCGAACTTGTTTTCGAAATAGCTGAAATTAGACATTGGTTATTTAATTATTCAATCCATAATAATAATATAAATGCGAAAGTGTGTCTGTCTGCCTGTTACCTCTTCACGCTTAAACCGCTGAATCGTTTTTGATGAAATTTGGTATAGAGATAGTTTTAGTTCCGAGGAAGGACATAGGATAGTTTTCATCCTGGAAATTATACCTAAAAAGATTGAAAAGTGAGTGAACATTTTCTGTTGGGGTGCGGTGACCATGTAGGAAATGTAATTATTAGACCAAAAGCACAATTGCTCTTACATTTGCTTAGGCGCTTTTAATAATCCCTTTTATCAAGTTCCACGCGTACGTAGTCGCGGGCAAAAGCAAGTCCGCCTATATGCCGACCATTAAAAAAAAAGGAAAACTTAATAGCCAAAAAAAATCTCGCAATATTTCATGACAAGTGGTTGAGAAATGCGACCTGTATGCGAAAACAACCGAAGATCCATACCCGAAAACACGAACATACGAAATATTTCTGGCCAAGCTGAAAAGGAGACGTTTCTTTCGCTCGATGAATCAACGTTACCTCGATGAAAGTACCCCATATAAAATCGACGGTTCCATTTATACTTAAAAGCTCTAAATTTGACTAAATTAGCCGTAAACGTGTTAATCTAGCAACACATGGAAGGGTTTTCAACGGGCGAAGGTATCAAGTGTAGTCTGTCCCGACTAATGGGTACCATTCGGTTTCCCCTACCAATAATCGATACAATTAAGACGGGTGTATCGAAGGATCAACTAAGATTACGACCGATATACTTTTATTGTATCGGGCGTGTTGAAGTGAGCAAAGGTTGTTGGTTGGTTGATAACGATGTGAATACAACTTTTATGGTGTAGTAGGTTATGCCTGCTACTTCGTTTGCGCTAAAGGCTGCGTAGGTATACAGTAATAGAAACCATGCTTTTTCGGTATATAAAGTAGCCTATTTTTTGAGTTAGGATCTCTATCATGGTTTAAAATTTAAATTTTAAAGCAAATCTGTTTAGATGTTTAAGAATGAAAAAACACACACACACACACATACACACACACACACACACACACACACACACACACACACACACACACACACACACACACACACACACACACACACACACACACACACACACACACACACACACACACACACACACACACACACACACACACACACACACACACACACACACACACACACACACACACACACACACACACACACACACACACACACACACACACACACACACACACACACGCGCGCGCACGCAAACTTTAGAAGACTTTATTATATCAGTGGAATAAGGGAATGAATTATAGATTAGCTGCATAATTACGATATGATTAGATTTTGTTGTTATTGTCTTGCTCTCGATAAAAAATGAAGAGAGTGGATAAAAAACAAAGTTAAAAAAAAGCGAAAAAGACCTCGTCAGGGTTGCGTAGTGTCGATGAATGCGGTTTGCACATTGTGGCGAGCTATAGAGAGAGAGAGAGAGAGAGAGACAGTGAGAGAGAGGCCTATGTTCAGCAGTGGACGTCTCTTCATTATTCGCTTGCGCAGCATGTTTTCTTCCCCCATTCTTCCCTATTACTCATCATCTCGTCGTTTACTTCCTTCTGATTCATATCATCTTTCACACAGTCCATCCATCTTTTCTTTGGCCTTCCTCTTCTTCTTCTATATCCGTTCACATTCATGCTTAACGCTTTTCTGGTTACGTGGCTTTCCTCTCTTCGCATCACGTGCCCATACCATGATAGTCGGTTAGCTTGCAGCTTCTCCCTAATTGGTGCTACTTTCAGACTTCCTCTTACATATTCATTTCTTATTCTGTCCATTCTTGTCACCCCACACATCCATCGTAACATTCTCATCTCTGCCACATGTAATCTCATTTCATCCGTCCCTTTTACTGCCCAACACTCTGATCCATACATGACAACAGGTCTTACATTGGTTTTTGTAAATTTTGCCCTTGAGCCGAAGCGGCATCCGGGGGTCGCATAGCGTGCCAGAGACCTGCCGCCATTTCATCCATCCTGAGCTAATTCGGTTTTTGACATCCCGTTCAATGCCGCCGTCACTCTGTATAATTGAACCGAGGTATCTGAAATCGGAGCAGACTGGCAGCGCTACTCCATCCAGTTTTATGGCCGCAAAACTGGAAAGACCGCCGAAATCGCAAAACATATGTTCTCTTTTGGATCTGCTGATTCTCATCCCAACATATTCCAGTTTTTGCCGCCATTTCTCCAGTCTACTCTGGATCTCGAGTTCATTTTCACCGACAAGGACGATATCATCGGCGAATAGCATACACCAGGACGCCTCCTCCTGAATGTCCGATGACAAAGTATCCATAATAAGCAGGAAGAGGTAAGGGCTTAAGGCCGATCCCTGCCCTGGTGCAAGGACGTCTATGTCTGATAAATACATAGAAACCTAGGTACGACTATTCCAAAATGTTAGTAAGTACCCTATCCTACCTAACCTATATATGACTCTAACGCTGTCAGAGTAGCGGGCCGCAGATTGCAGTCGCGACATTGATTAATACATGTACTTGTCTTCGCTTGAGCCGCTTAATCCCACGTTAAGCTATCTCCGACCGCTGGACATTAATTCAGAATGCACTATGTCGGAAGTGTTCTAAACCTCTACTGAATACATCTTATTGCTATATAGATAAGATCAACATGCAGTGAACAAAACAAATTGCGCTTAGACGTGGTCTACGTCGGGACTCGAACCTGGTATCTTTGGATTACGGTTGGGATTGTGCGTCTCATGTTGACAGGTTAAGACGTTACGTACGACGTACAGTGTTTATCTTTGTATCTTTATAGCACTGAATATATTATGTGGTATTATTTAACCCACATTAAAACATAATTTTCGAAAAACACATTGTCATCATCATCATCATCATCATCATATCAGCCTATAGACGTCCACTGCTGGACAAAGGCCTCCCCCAAAGTTCTCCACAACGATCGATCTTGCGCCGCCCTCATCCAATTTCTACCCGCGATCTTGACCAGGTCGTCGGTCCACCTTGTTGGAGGCTTTCCAACGCTGCGTCTTCCGGTCCGCGGTTGCCACTCAAGAACCTTTCTGCCCCAACGGCCATCGATTCTACGAGCAATGTGCCCCGCCCACTGCCACTTCAGTTTGGCGACTTTTTATTTGAAAACACATTGTGTTTTGAAATAAAAAGGACATAATTGATATGAAAACATCATTTTCTAGGGTCATGTTAGCAGCTCAGATAAAATGGTACTTAATTAAAAATCTGCTTAAGATCTTCACAGACAAATACTTTTTGTGTTTTTATTTTGACGTTGGTGACACATTGTTACTGGCTACATTTTTCTTTTCTTTCAAGATTTATCTCAGTTTGGAAACGTCTTGTTATAATTATTTTTTATTTGTGCAATATGTTTTAATTTTAGTTTTATTTTAATTCCACTTTTATGTTACGATTAATATTATTGCACTAGTTATTGACAACTTAGGTATTCTTACCAGTTTATGCTCCAAAACACGTCATTTGTAGTAATTTATTTCATAGTAATAATATTAAATACGTCAAGCAATTCTACTGTCAAAATGGTTTGACGGACATCATAGAATAAATATTTAATCATATTACACTCTATGAAGGCCAGTTAATAGTTTAAAAAAAATATATTGATATTATATTTTCTAGCTGTTGATATTATACCGGCTCAAAAAAAGAAATTCAAACATTTTTACCAATAGTTCGTTTCGTTTGTGCGATTGAAAAATATAAATTTCACTATTGATTTCCAGGGTTTCCAATTGAATGGTGGCACAGCAAATAACAACGCGATGAAAAAAGGATTTGCAAAAGTGAAAAAGTTTTTTTCTCATTCAAGTAAGTACTTACTTTAATACTATTTTTTTTATTTTGCTTGTACAAAACGGGGCATAAGAATGGCTTATAAATACGATTAATGTTAGTACCCTCAACGATGTTTGGAAAGTCTTGGTACGCCTAAGCTGTCTTTAGGGTAAAAGCCAGACAAGCGTAATTGAGTCACGTAATTTCGGTCGCGCCATATATCATGTCACGTGATCACTTCACACTAAATATGGCGCGACCGAAATTACGCGACTCAAATTAAGCTCGCCTGGCTCCACCCTTAGAGGTGGGAGATGAATAAGATCACTATAAAAAAACATTGTTTGTGATCGATTGTCTAGAAAGCTCACTGTCTTTTCACAAAATAATAATCTTATAATGTTGCAAAGTCCTCCGGTCACCACTCCTAGTGATATAAGTTTAAATCAATATTTTTTTTTCTTGCGATAGCGAGTAATCATATTTTTTGCAAAAATTCTTAAGCATTATTTTTCTGATGTAAATAAATATAATCTCTTTTGTTTACTAACTTCGACTATCTTGTCCGATCGATTAATAGGGTAGTAAGGTCAAAAAAATATTCTGCGCTTTGCCACATGGATGTTTTAGTCTGAAGAGTACGCGTTAATTTTTCATTTTTGCATATTACATTTCGATTAGGTAGAGAAATATTTCACATCGGTAGTATCGTAAATAGTCAAAGTGTGATAAAACTGCTAAAAACGTTACATGTCATTTAATGAAAAAAAAAATGGGCATATTAAACTTGAAACCTTTCCGCAGCTATAAAAAAACTATTTCAGACACGCTCATCCCAGCTTTCCGAATAGAGAGAATTTTTAGCGTGAAATATTTTAATAGAACTAAAAGCCGTGAAGGCATTATCGTAGGCGAGGCCCGAGCCAAAACGCTAAAAAACTATTGGCAACACTTCAAACTCGGACAGGAATTTGCCTAAGCTGGGCTTCACGTCGCTCCAATCAAAGGGGATCACTGATAACGCTTAGCCGACCACCTACCGGCAGGGTTGCCATCACCAGTTTTCTTTACCCCTAGAGCTTAAGTTGATACCCCCTAAAACTAAACATGTTTTGGAACATCCTCTTAATGTACTAATATAATTTAATATACATAATTGTAATAAAGCTGAAGAGGGTCGAAAGTCTGTACATGGAAGATTTTCGAGGTGTACTGCCTTTTGGCCGAATTATGTTTCGTCAAATTTCATTTGGCAACCAACTTTTCGCCAAAGTTTTATTACGCAAACCAATCCTTGGCATAATTTTACTTCGTAATTTTTTTATTTCGCTACATTTTTATATTCCAAAATTTTATTATGTAAAATTTTATGTGGTAAATAATTGTGTAGGAAATGATATGCTAAGGCAAATAACATATCGTCAAATTTTATGTGGTAAATAATTGTGTAGCAAATGATTTGCTTAGTCAAATAACGATTCATCAAAAGCCATTTGGGCAAATTACCTACAACCATTGCTTACAGTATGATGATAGTGCAAAATAAAACACAAAGATAAACAGAAAAAAATATTTAAAAAAAAATCAATTTGTTGTACTTGTGATACGTATGTATGTGAGCAGATCCGACTCGGCCGGGTTAGGTTAGGTTAGTTTTATTTTTATATCCCTAAAAACGCTCCTTTTGTTGTACTTGTGATACGTATGTATGTGAGCAGATCCGACTCGGCCGGGTTAGGTTAGGTTAGTTTTTTCTTTTTATATCCCTAAAAAACGCTCCTTTTGTTGTACTTGTGATACGTATGTATGTGAACTGTAGGAATTCTAGCCGTCGGGATTACAGTCTTCGGGACGAAACTCCTCCCAGAGATAGGTAGGTTAGGGTTATTTTTTTTATGCACACACGCACATTAACTATCAGCGATGATAACTCAAGAATGAAATGCTATTTTGAGCCACAAAGTATGTAAACAAAAGTACCCTCTAAATTTAGGTGCATGGTGCATCACCCTACCCGCTTAATGCAATAAAATTATACTGCAATTTGAACCTTGCATTCTAACAAACTAGGTTAGATTTCATAATGCCATTCAATATGTTGCTAAATCAAGGTATGCCAATCAATACATTTGACGAAAACATAATTGACATCTTATAAAAATCCCAGATAATAATTGGTCTAACAATAGTTTATCAAATCATTAATTGGGAAAAGATATCAGTGCGAAACGTTGAGTTGGGAAATGAAAATTTGACCAAATAAAGATATGGGATACGTAGTTCGGCGAGTTAGGAATTTGCTAAATAATTTTCGGCGAAACATTAGTAAACCACCGTATTAAGTTTACTTTACTTCAAGTTCCGCCTCCAGGAGAAAGGGAGATAAATAGAATAAATACAGATAACACTTATCATTACAATAGAGGTAAACAATAGGCGATCTTATCGCTAAAAAGCGATCCCTTCCAGACAACCTTTGGGTAGCGCAGTAATATAAATGAAAGAAAAATGAGAAATTATCGGGGGTGAGTTGAAAGGGGTGAATTAGTCGTTTACTGACCCAGACCGATTTCCACTCGTGCAGAGCCGCGGGCACAGCTAGTATAAAATAAAACAAAGTATGTGCCTTAACTTCTGCAATTTGTGATTGTGCAACTACGTTACATATCAGAGTAGCGTAAATCATAACGTTCGGTCGTGTATTTCCTTCTCTGTCGCATTTATGACTTCGAGCTACACAGAGTGGGATACACTGCGGTATCAAGAACGTCAGTAATAATTTAATATGGTATGGAAAAATCTCTAAATATACCCCTAAAAATCACCATTCTCCTTATTTCCCCCTAAATTTTGGGGTAAAGGCCCTAAGTTGGCAGTGTTGGCACCCCTACTGTCGAGGCGCCGAATACTATCCGTACATTAGTTGTGTCGCCATTAGTGCAGTCATTGAAGCATTATGGCTCCGATTTTTTTTACGGTGAACCGAATTGCATACAATTTTGGAATTAGGTTCATCTTACCCTTAACTTCAAAAGTGAAAATGATTTGAACTCCGCAACCACCCTGGGGGTGGTTGCCACCCCTTCTCGGGGGTGAATTATTTTTTTTTTCAAAATAACCTTGGATATCGATAGAAGGCTTAATTTTAGGCAAAAAATCATCTATAAAGTTTTTCAAAAAATCCAATACTTTTCAAGTTATTGGCAATTGAAACTTCGCAATTTTTTCACGTTTTTCATCGGTTTTTTGCAAATATCTCCAAAAATATACGTTTTATCGAAAATTTTATAAATAACAAAATTGTAGCAGGTAAAATAATGAACAATTTTGTTTTTATAAAGTATTCTAAGTGCAATATTAAGCTAGATATTAAAGATCAAAGCCGTTTTTTATTATGTCTGAAATTTAATCGATGTGGTCAATGCCATCTAGCGGCGAGCAGATGCATTTTATGCATTCTAATACAAAAGGGTTTTGTAGTGCTTGAAATAAGCTTTAAAATGAGCACTATAAAAAGTCTTTTGCACGTAAAATAAGTGAGCTGTATTGCAAATAAGAGGAGCATCTAATGTTTTTTCTTTCAAATCAATGGGTTTCATAAGTGCCATTTCCACCAAAATTAAAATTAATCGTATTCCGCCTAGAATTAACTTTATTATGAAGAGTTTGATAGATAGTATCAGTTTGGCTGCTTCAGGACACATATTTTTCAAAAAAGTCACGATTAAAAAAAAAACTAAATTTCAAATTTTAAAAGAACCTACTTTATTTTCATAATATCTCAAAAATGACGACAGATACATATAAAAGTGTACGGATTAAAAATTTAGGTATTTTTTTGACAAACAATTTGGTTTTTTGTTTTTTCTGTCCAACAAAAATTGACGGAGATATGATTGTTTAAAGAGCGCGTGGCAGCGCAATCACAGCCTCTCTTAAGCCCTTTAACCCTTCACCGTTTTAGAAAAAGGTTTTTTACTATATATTGCAATAAAGGATGTTGTAGCTCTCTTAATTACCTTTACAATGGTTTTTTATAAATTGTGATAGCATGAAAATTGAAGGAGTTATGGTCCAAAAACTTATCAAATTTTTTTCTACTTAGTAACTGAAAATTTCGGAGTGTGAATATTTGGAGCAATGTGAAAGTACGCAGTATAATAGAGACCCACAACTATAATGTGTATATATATACATAATATGGCTCATATATTTTGAAAACGTAGGCATGAATACATACCGCTAGATGGCATTGACCACATCGATGAAATTTCAGACATAATAAAAAACGGCTTTGATCTTTAATATCTAGCTTAATATTGCACTAAGAATACTTTATAAAAAACCAAATTATTCATTGTTTTACCTGCTACAATTTTGTTCTTTATAAAATTTTCGATAAAACGTATATTTTTGGAGATATTTGCAAAAAACAGATGAAAAACGTGAAAAAATTGCGAATTTTCAATTGCCAATAACTTGAAAAGTATTGGATTTTTTGAAAAACTATCGATGATTTTTTGCTTAAAATTAGGCCTTCTGTCGATATCCGAGGATATTTTGAAAAAAAAAAAAAATTCACCCCCGAGAAGGGGTGGCAACCACCCCCAGGGTGGTTGCGGAGTTCAAATTATTTTCACTTTTGAAGTTAAGGGTATGATGAGCCTAATTCCAAAATTTAATGCAAATCGGTTCACCGTAAAAAAATTCGGAGGTAAGACCGTATTTTTCGCTTCAATGACTGCACTACATGGAACAGTGAACTATGTGCCGGATGAGTAGGATTTGTTTGTACTTGCGTGCGAATAATTATCTTAATTAAATATTAGTGATTTCACATGTTAGTTAGAAATAGTACATTGTTGTACAAGCTGCAAAGTAAGCGATAGATGAACGAGTAAATTTTAATGCACTTTCAGCCGAAACTAAACATACTGCTTTTCTCGACTAATGCGAGGAAATATATTATAATACGAGTTAGTTACATTGATAGAAACAGTTGACAAAGGCAATATGCGATTAGATTTTGTTTAGATTGTTAGATAAGGGGTTTACCTTCAAGAGGGCTGGGATAGCTCGCAGCAGATATAAATAGGTACCTATCGCAATAAGTAAGTAGTGTGGGAAAGTGTGTATGGAAATTTCATTGAGCATACTCTGAATGCTAGCATCCGTATAATGTTAAATTAACTCGTGGGAGTCAAAGCCTGTATTCAATTCTAGCTTCGCGATCTTTAGTGATACTATCTGTAAAAAAAAACCTTGCTACAGTTATGTGTAAAAGATTGATCGAAAAAGCACATTGTTAAAGTACTGACTGAATAATTTATAGAAAGTCTTTGTGCAACAACACAGTACATCTCCTTATAGTTATTTTTTTCCCTTATGTTGTCCTTAATTGATTGTCACCATAATTGGTATCGTAATTCAATTATTCACGCGTTAAGCGTCGATAATATCATACGATATTAAATTTGATTGACATAGTACTCAACAGTAGGATTAAGTGCCAAGGAAGCCTCAAACAGATGACATAATGGAGAAGGAAAATGAAGGTGAAGAGTAATGATTAAGAATGGTGTTTCAACCGTCCAATCCAACTCACCTAGCTGTAACACTGGCCATTCCATAAAAGCAGAAAGCGCCATTTTGACACGAATAGCTAAAGACCCAGTTTATTTCTTTGAATGTACTCGTACCTACCTATATTTTTTCTTGATATTGTTTAACATAACTTTTTTTTTTTTTTTATTTATTTATTTAAACTTTATTGCACACAATACACAAGTAAAAGTACAAATGGCGGACTTAATGCCATAAGGCATTCTCTACCAGTCAACCATAGGACTAAACAGAAACATTTGTTTGGTGCAGGGTCTTTTATGTAATCTGTTACATGAAACAATTAAATAACACATAAGTAATATACCTCGTATGCAAATATATATATATAACATAAACGTACATAAATATGACATACCATTATTCTAAGATAAGATAAGATAATATTTTATTCATCACACAATGCGTAATACATTTTATGTATTTCTGTATTCATGAACACTGCTATACTACTGCAGGTGTGACTATAGTCACTTATTTTATTACATATTATTTGTGGACATTAAAAAAGCAGTTTCTACAAAATGTTGCCTTTCAGGGTGTCATGTTATGGGTATAGGGTCTGTACGCTATATGAAAGCAAATCTATTTATCTATCTATTTTTAAATGGAGATGTATCAATATTGCGACCCGGAAAATCGGACGGTTAAACGATGCTCAAATAATAACCTTGAACCGAACCTAAAGCTAAGTCCACACTGTGCCCTTTTCACATTCAACTTGCGGTTTTGTCTATCTTGCTCATTTTTATACGACGAAAGCGCAAGTTGAACGTGAAAAAGGCACAGTGTGGACATACGAGTAGCATCGCAAAGCCAACTCCGAATTGTTTAGTATTTCAACGCTCGAGCGCGCAGCTCACAATGCCCACAAACTCCGAAGTTTCAACAATAAACCGAGCGAAAGTTACGAGTGTGTTTTTTAAAAAAGTCAAAATAATGCCAACTCTGCTATATGTGAGTTACGAACATTATTTTCACTAGAATTGTCAACAATGTGAAACAAATACATTGTTTGAAACTTTGTAGTACCAGTTGCTTTTTGTGATATAATGCATGTTGCTCGCATTAGTTAGTTGCGTTTATTTATTTTAACAATATCTGCGCCACGCGGTATTACCCGCACATCCCAGCGGAGCACTACATGTTTTCGGGATAAAAAGTAGCCTATGTGTTAATGCAAGGTGTCAGCTACCTTGATACCAAAATTTATCAAAGTTGGTCCAGCCGTTTGAGCGTGAGAAGTAATAAACATACACATAAACACACAAACTTTCGCCTTTATAATATTAGTATGATACCTGTGGTCATCAATTATAATTTCATCGGAGGGTTGCTGACTTGCAGCATTTGTAGCCGTACACTTGCAGCAAAAATTGGCTATGTCAGTCACCTGAGAGCACACGAAAGACGCTCTGACTAGCTAGTGTGTCCAGTCGCCGTAGCCGAAATCGGCTAGGATTGGATGATGATGATGATTATGATGATGATGATGATTAGTGTGATTATAGTCGCCAGCCAAGTTTTAGCGCTACCATCAAAGGAATTAGTCACGAGCCCTGTACAAGGGTGATCTTAGAATTTCCATATAGCTTCTCGTGGTGGACACACGATCGAAGATTGAAGGTTTTTCCCATGTGCAGAAAGTGGATCTTTTCAGCCCGACCCAGTGTTTCGTATAATTTACAACAATTATTAAAAAAACACACTAAGCGTAACCTCTCAACTAACGTCACGCTTTTAATGATGATTTCTGAAAAAAAAGGAAATAAAAATCATCACAACCAAAATTCCTAGCTTTTAATGCACCTAGCAAAGCAACTGATGAAAAATAGCGACTTTTAATTTTCCGAACAGTCCAACAACTAAGACTGCATCTTCGATCTAATTTGAAGTACATCGAAGTAGGTAGGAAATGTCAAATTTCACTACGTTAGTTGTGAATGTCAATAATATGACAACCGCTATTTAACACAAGTTTGTGATCTATAGTTTGGATAGTTCGGTTATGATGCTTATATACTTACTTAAAACCGGCCGGATATGAGTCGGACTTGCGAAGAAACGGTTCCGTATGATCAGATTTATTGCTTTTTTGTATTAATTGCTGTTACAGCAGCCATTGTAATATATACTTTATAAATATGTCAAGCGTCTTCCCATTACCATTCAACCGTTACTTTAAGCAAAAAAAGTAGAAAACTATAAAAAAAATAAAACTTTGTATTGTTTATTGTATGTAATCCTCATACAAAGGTTGTGATGTTTTCTCTACCAGGTCTCAAAGATATTGTGTACGACACATTGACACCCAGCGGAGGCTTAGTAATAGGGTCTTGTCAAAAAATTCTTGGCATGGAACTATGGAACCCTAAAAAAACAGTTTTATTTGAACTAAAACGAATGATATCTCGTATATGGGTATTATCTCATTTGAGTTCTCGACATTTGGGTAGATTTCAGCATCCGCGCTCTCGGATCCACCCGATCCATTTAAATCAGTGATTATCGAGGAAGCTAAAGAGAATAATAATATTCTAACTTCATCTGGTGGTCATTTATCTCAAATAAGATGTACTTATACTTACATGTTGCATAACTATTTGAATATGTTTATTTATGGTTTTAATTATATAATTGAAATATACCTAATAAGATTATCTTTTGGTATAATGTTGATAGTTGACAGGCCTTGCCCCATAAAATGTTTCATAATGTTCCGGCATTAAATCCGCCATTTGTAGACATTTGGTTTGTGCAATAAATAAGTTTAAATAAATAAGTAATAAAATTAAATAAGCGTTGAAAACGGTTTATTTTTCACTTTAATAATAATGAACCAGGTTATATGACGACGCGGTTGGCGCAGTTTGTAGTGCAACCTACTGAGCCGACGGTCCTGGGTTTGAATCCCGGTTAGGACAAATATTTGTGTGGTGAACTCGAATATTTATTTACTAGGAGTCTATATAGATGTTATCTATATAGTACGTATGTGTGAATCTATTATGTATAATTATCGTAGTCTAGTATATAGCAAGGGGATGTGTTCTGAGGAATTGTTTGACATGATGCCCACGGCTACTTTCTACCATCGCACTACTCGCCGTCGGCAGGGTGTTCATCCTCACACACTGGAGCCTAAATGGTCGGGAACTGTGCGGTTCTAGAGGAATTTCCTACCGCGAACGCTTTGTATGTAGAATGAGCTCCTGCCGAGGTTGTCCCCGGGGGTTACAGTATGCGCTTCTTTAAGAAGGGAGTAAATAGGTTCATAAAGGGTCGGCAACGCGCGTGTGATGCCTGGCATCACAAGCGTCCATAGGCGGCGGTAGCTGCTTAACATCAGGCGGGCCGCATGTTTGTTTGCCACCGTCGTAGTATAAAAAAATAGTACAAGCATTGCTTAGTTTGGGACAAAGTTGATTTATGAAAGATTGTCCCATTATATTTATTTATTATATAATAGTATAGATGGAAATGGAACACGCCTTGGCCCTGGGCGACCGACGCGGTCGTAAACAGTTGGCACGTGATTTATGATCCATGTTCACTACACAATAATAATTATTATCTGCAATTAACGTTATTGTTAATTGGCGTCGGGTTAATATGGACCGAGAAGCGTGCAAATATTAACACATTGGTATATCTAACAGGACTATATCGTTATGTTGTAACATTGACTTATGAACGCCTAGCCTAAATCTCATCATATCATAAGATTCTTCGCCCATGTACCGTCGTACTTTGCTGATGTCAGGAAAAAAAAATCATCTTTGATTGCCCCACCATCCCTATATTTACCATAATTAACACAAATTATAACGAGTCTATCGTGGTATTCCTTATATACCTTCATAATCTAACGTTTCGGCTGGGTTGCACTGTCCGCCGTGGTCTCAGATGTACTGGTGAATTACCGAGTTGTCGGCCAAATATAATACTACCCGACGAAATTGTCTAATAAAATGGGGGAGATAAAATATAACTGGGTGATAAATGTTCGACTACCACCCATTTGTTTACCTACTAATTATTGTCACCGATCCGACACATAACACTCACAAAATCCGCACACAGATTCGAAGATAATATCCCGTGGTTTAAACTTTTCCATATGATAATTGGTCAGAATTTTTTAATACGAGTAATTAATGTCTGTGGTTTTAGTATTCTCTACCAAGTAGGACTTGTTTATTAATAGTAATATTGAAAGCCTTCGAAATTGTTGGCCAGAAATAAACACGAATAAAAAAGTATTTAAAAGTGTGACAGAAAAAAGGAATTTGTTGAACACCATAGAGAAGAGGGAAGATGTTTGGTCACCTTATACGACATTATATTTATAAGCAACATCATCGAAGGAAAAATGTATAGAAAGCGAGACAGGGGAAGACCAAGAAAAAGCTACATAAAACAAATAAAAGAGAAGGTAAACGTCATATTTTATAGGGAAATCAAGGAGTTGGCTATTGATAGGGATAGACGGAGACAGCTACATCAGCTACACCGACAAGACTTATATAGACTCTTAAATTTATGATGAACTAGCTTTTGCCCGCGACTACGTCCGCGTGGAACTTGGAAGTATGGAAGCAACCTCGTACAACACGATAGATATCCTATCCACCTAATCACCTTAATTAATAAAAGGGGGCGCCTAAGCATATGTAAGAGCAATTGTGCTTTTGGTCTAATCATTATATTTTCTACAGGGTCATCAATGTCATCATGAATTACTTACTCACTATTCAATCTTTTTAGGGATAATTTCCAGGATGAAAACTATCCTATGTCCTTCCTCGGATCTTAAACTATCTCCATGCCAAATTTCATCAAAATCGATTCAGCGGTTTAAGCGTGAAGAGGTAACAGACAGACAGACAGACACACTTTCGCATTTATAATATTAGTATGGAAGTACTAGCTTTTGCCCGCGAATACGTCCGCGTGGAACTTGGAAGTACGGAAGCAACCTCGTACAACACGATAGATATCCACCTAATCACCTTAATTTATAAAAGGGATTATTAAAAGCGCCTAAGCAAATGTAAGAGCAATTGTGCTTTTGGTCTAATCATTACATTTCCTACAGGGTCAATATTTTGAGGGATAATTTCCAGGACCTATGTCCTTCCTCGGATCTTAAACTATCTCCATGCCAAATTTCACCAAAATCGATTCAGCGGTTTAAGCGTGAAGAGGTAACAGACAGACAGACACACTTTCGCATTTATTTATTTATTATTTATTCGTATGGCAGGATTGTACGTCGAATACAGCTTAGCTTATATATTAAGTTATAATATAAGTATGGATGGATATAGTAAGTATAGTATGGATTTGCCCGCGACTACGTCCACGTGGAACTTAGAAGTATGGATGGATGTGTAAGACCAGAATTTAAGTGATAAGGTCAATTAATTATTGGTAACTGCGAGATAGGTAGGTTTAAAGAAACATAAGTAAAACCCCTAGTAGTAACCTGTTTGAATAAATATTACATAGGTTTTTAAAATGTGTAACAGAAAGAAAACAAAGGCCTTTTCGAACCGCCTCCATTTACATGTAAGTTTCTCACCTTAAAACTGCAGTAACATTCTTTGTCCTTCTCGGGGTCTATAACTACCTCCACATCAAATTTTATCTATACCGGGTCAGAAGTTTAGGCGTGAAAATGTAACAGAAAGACAGGCAGACAGAGAGTATTTCGTATTTGTTCCGTATTTATCAACAACCTCGTACAACACGATAGATATTCACCTAATCACCTTAATTAATAAAAGGAATTATTAAGAGCGCCTAAGCCAATGTAAGAGCAATTGTGCTCTTGGTCTTATAATTACATTACAATTTCTACAGGGTCATCAATGTCACTACTATACTGTTCACTCACTTTTCAATCTTTTTAGGGATAATTTCCAGGATGAAAACTATCCTATGTCCTTCCTCGGATCTTAAACTATCTCCATGCCAAATTTCATCAAAATCGATTCAGCGGTTTAAGCGTGAAGAGGTAACAGACAGACAGACAGACAGACAGACAGACAGACAGACAGCCAGACACACTTTCGCATTTATAATATTATAGTATATAGTATATAGTATGGATATGGATGGATTAATGTCTATGGGAAAATACATTCATCACGCTGTTACGATTCTTTTTCCTCCATTCATAGACTTGCATAGAGAAAATTTGGTGTGCAATACAATTTTAGATTTCTTTGATTAAAATTATGACTAGAATGAAGCTGTCGCAGACAGATGCTTTTACGGCTACTAAGCAATGTGAAGACAATTTTCACTACTCCAACTTTATAAGTACAAGTTTATCTCATTCCCTGGCAAGACATTTTGACTGTGAGTTAAATTACTAACTCCGAACGTGCACCATCAAAGTAGCTGACAATTTTACCAATGTCTGTATAAATTTATGGAACATGGAATGTCTCATAATTGTTTAATGTGGGTACACACTATTTTTTTTTCCAGCGGGCCTATGATGGTTGCTTTTGTTACGCGATAAATAAGTGACAAAGCATCCGTCACGTTTTGCCAAAATGCGAGTGTGTGAGAGATACTTTGTCACTTATTTATCGCGTGATAAACGCAACCATCATATTAGCCTCCAGGATTCGACTTAATAACTCTGGATTACCAGTCCAAAGTGTTAACCTCTCCACCCTCCCAGATACAAAGACCAGATACAAAAAAAAAAAAACCGGCCAAGAGCATGTCGGGCCACGCTCAGTGTAGGGTTCCGTAATTGCTCATCCTTCGCAATAAATTGCTGTTTTAATCCCAAGGTAACGCCCTAGAAACTGTAATCACTTATTACCTTCTGGAAGTCAATTTACATCCTTCTAAAGAAAAAATATGAAATTTGGCGATTACTCAAAAACGGCTCGACCGATTTTGTTCAATATAGTTTTCATTGAAAGTACTGATAAGGTTTCATTTACATTAATTTTTCCGATTTTTTTTGACCCGTGGTTGAAAAGTTAGAGGGGGGGGGACACTATTTTTTTTTATTTTCGGAGCGAATATTTACAAAACTGCTGACTTTATCAAAAAATAATGTTAGGAGACCCCTATTATTTTTACAAGACCTATTTCAACGACACCCGACACACCAGTGTTGAAAAGAAAAAAAAATTCACCCCCACTTTAGGTGTTCGAGAGGTACCCGAAAAAAATAAAATTTTTGAATTTTTATTTTACCGTTCTGTCGGCGTTATACATACACATACTTATACCAAATTTCAGCTTTCTAGTACTAATGATCACGGAGCTAAGCCGCGGACGGACGGACGGACGGACGGACAGACGGACAGACGGACATGGCGAAACTATAAGGGTTCCTAGTTGACTACGGAACCCTAAAAATGGGCAAGTGCGAGTCCGACTCGCGCATGAAGGGTTGCGTACCATATAAATCTATAACAAGTTTGTTGTATGGGAGCCCCCTTTAAATATTTATTTTATTTTATTTTTAGTATTTGTTGTTATAGCGGCAATAGAAATACATCATCTGTGGAAATTTCAACTGTCTAGCTATCACCGTTTTTGAGATACAGCCTGGTGACAGACGGACAGCGAAGTCTCAGTAATAGGGTCCCGTTTTTACCCTTTGGGTACGGAACCCTAAAAATGAAAGCACAAAGCCTTCCGCCAGGTAACGAATAAATTTAAATGCGTGCTTTGATATTTGTATCAATTCCTTGCGCTTTGATCATTGTACCAAGATGCTGACTGTATGTACATTGAGATATTGCAACTGTGAAGTACAATGTGCCCTTCCCATTGGCCCCATTGCTACTTCAGTTTTGCAATCCTGAAGACGCGATTAATGCAAGCAATGGTAGCAGCTGGCCAGTGAGCCGGCGGTCCTGGGTTTGAATTCCGGCATATATAAATGTTGAATTCGAATATTTTTTCCTTGGTCATGTATTTCTACTATTTATATCGTCGTCTAGTGCCCATAACACAAACTGACTAGACCTATTGTGGAACTAGATCGATTTGTGTGAGGTTGTTCGATATTAATTTATGATTTGTAATGTATTATGTCGTTCGGATAAAAATACCAATCGGGGTTTACCCACGCTATGTTTTCCGGTACGTGGTCGTCACTTAAGAACCCGTCAGGCAAAAGACTGGCAGTCCTAAAAGCAATGAGCACAGCCCATTGTCACTTCAGCTTTGTTTGGGCTATATGCCGTTCAGATACAATTACATTATAAGCTTAAAAGCTAACCGACCGCGGATAAAATAAAGTGTAAATCATTTTACATTCAATTAGCCGCCGTCTTTCACACGTCGCATATAATGAAGCCGTAGTTGAGCAAAGTGCTCTAAAAATGTTTAAATTAACGTTAGGTTTTTGCGCGTCATTAATCTCTCGCGATGTCGACGTATCTCTAATGGACAGCGACAAAAATACGTCCGGTAATTAATGGACTTGCCGGAAAAAACGAGCACCTTGAAAATTTTCCGATAGTTACGTTATTCTCTCGGATAAACTTAAGCCGCGTGGACTGAGCGCTGCGGCGAAATTTTTGAAGTCTATTAACAGATTAGAACATTACGGGTTTCAGGTACTTTATTCGTTTGAATTTATTGCAGAACTAGCTACACCCGCGTGTTACCCGCTCGTCACACTGGAAAACTACATTTTTTTCAAGATAAAAGGAAGCCTATGTGTTAATCCAGGGTGGCTACCTTCATACCAAAATGTATCAAAATTTGTCCAGGCGTCAGAGCGTGAAGAAGTAACATACATACACACTCACAAACTTTCACTTTTAAAATAGTATTAGTGTGATATGAAAACTCAGGCTCCGTGATCTGTATACCCCTCGCGGATTTGTTTCGAAATTAATGAAATTTGTATTGTTTTTATGTTTACAACCGCCATATAGTCGCCATTTTGAAAAAAAGTGTAAAAACTGAATCGATAAAAAGCAATATAATTACGGAACCTATTCATAAAATGTAATGAGGATTGGTTGAGAAATGCGACGTCTAGGTGAGAAAAGCCGGAGATCTGGACATCGGAACATTATATGGACATCGTATGGATATTTTATGATATTATTAGAAAAAAAAAGAACTGATACGGACCATTATGGGCTGATAATTTATATCACCTTTGTAATCAGCTTATAGAATACAATACAAATACACTTTATTGAATAAAGAAAACATATACAAAAACATTAAGAATGGTAGTCAAAAGGCTGTCTTATCGCTAAAGAGTAAAAATTTAAAAATACTCTAAATCTTAAAATTTAAAAACTAAAAATCAAATGCCTCTGCGAATATGGCAAAGAGATACCAAGCATCAAACGGCACACACATTCGTATACCTACGCCTCGCTACCTTTTAAACGACCCTCGACATTTTATAGAATCGTTACTCCGCGACGAATGGACTTACATAAATAAAACTATGAAAAATGAATGGCTCAATTCCTTTATCCCTATTTTTTCTCCCATTGGAGTCCAAATAACGTGCTCGTTTTCCATCCTGGGCCATAAATTTTGCCTCTCTGGCCCCACGACCCATTTGCAATTGAAAGCGCTCTTTATAACAGGATGTGTCCGGTCGCACTTTTACGACCGAATGTACAGAAGCGTTACTCCGATGTTCTGAATTTGAGCTTTGTAGCGTCTCACCCATTCTTTTTTTTTGTAAATTGCGACGCCTAGAGGCCATATACATCTCTAAGAAATTTAGTTTTAATATTTATATTCTTTTCTTTTGTAGGTATAGTTTTTTATTCAGTCTTTAAACTTTTCTGAGCTATTAAATTAATTTATTTTGTTGCATTTTGTGACGCCTCGAGACCAGGTTACTACTATGGGCTGCACAAATGCATGAATGGTTTCTATTTATGAATGAATTCATTCTTAAATGGGCCATACAACTCTGCAGCTCACTGTATATCACTTAAAAATTAAATAATTATTTTGTAACATCAGTTATTTATTTTGACGCCTTGAGACCTTATCATCCAATTACATCACAATGGAATTAAAATATTTATTGAATTATATATATTATTGCATGCCGTGACCTCAAGAGACCTTCTACATCACTGAAAAAATTCCTTATTATATATAACTAGCGACGCGCCCGGGATTCGCACGGGTGCAATGCTGACAAATTATTCATGTACTCGTATTATAACATGAAAGGTTTACATCATCCTCTCTCACCTCTTGATCTACATTACCTCTTCATTACCTCTACATTACCTCTTGAATCACTATCTATTTAAAAAAAACGCATCAAAATCCGTTGTGTAGTTTTATAGATCTAAGCATACATATAAGCGGACAGACTGACAGCAGGAAGCGTTTTTAGTGATTATTAGTGTAAACATTGATTTGGAAAAATTTTGTACATCTCCTTTACATGTATAAATTTTGTAGTTACAATATAATTGTAATAGTTTTAAATACAATTTACGACAATAAGACTTACTGTTGACTTTCTTTCAGCTTTCTTCTCAACAGCGATCTCCTCTTGTGAAATGCTGTAGATTCAGATTCAGATATGTGAAAGTGCCCTTGTACTTACAGAATAAATGTTTTGGTTTTTTGGTTTTTGATGCAAATATCGTTTAACACGAGGTCGAGAGGGAGATGACACAATACCAACTTCGAATTTTGGTCTTCGGAGTAGCCCTATGCCCGCCGCGAACCGATACAGCCGCGGGTCTTTGCTTGTTTTGTTTTACTATCTGTAATCTATTTGCTAGCTGTAATCGCGGTTTATGGGTAAAAGTCTAGAAAATACTGGTTAAGGAGTGGGAATAAAATTTGGGATCGAAAAGTGCTATATAAAGCGCCTATAGTCGACGAATGAGGATTCTGGTATAATACGTTATCTTTATCGTATCCAATCTCGATGGCGTTAAGTTTAAGTAAGGTAGTTTAAGCTTAATTCCCTTTTTTTCATATTATGACAAATATATTGATAATTTCAACTAACTTTTTAAGTGAATAATTCTCTTCCCTGAGTTCTAAAAAGTATCACAGCTTTTCATGCTTTCATTGCATGCAGTTGAAAATGAGTCGATAAAACTAGTTTTCTGCGCGAATTTTGTCAATCTCGAGTAATTATTGAAGGGTGGTTCTACTCACAAGGGAATTTTCCGCGGCTCACCTTATTTTGTATAGTTTTTGTAGGCAAATTATATTGATTTACGATCGAAACTGTACAACTAAATGGTTTTTAGTATGACACTGAAAATTTGCTAAGCCCTAAATATAGATCTCTCAAAAATTGTACTTTAAAGTGCCAAATTCTCAGTCTCCAGGCATGTCTCTCGGACGAAATGAACGCTTAATGGCTGCATCATAACTGCATTTTGAGTATGTACGTAATATTTTCGCTAAAATAGAAATCTATAATATATGTAGTTTCAATGTGTTTGTCTAATTTTACCTTAAATGCGAAACTTATTAAAAAAAAGTGCATTATATTTTGTCCCTCGTTTTTTACCTCAGTCTCCTGCTACATAAAAACACGTTAAAATCAGTTTGAGTTACCACGTCTAGCGCGTTGCTGTTCGGTCTGAGTGAAAGATCGAAGTGAAGTTAGCATAATATAAATGATCGCGTTTGTCTCGGTTCGCGGTTGACTTAGTTGCTACGGCGAGTTGTGTAAGTGAAATTGTGCTACGGCCAGTCAGCTTAACAGTGGCCCGTACTTATTTAAAATCCATTGTTTTCTATACACTTTTTTTGCATTCATAGGTCGTAAATTCGTTGCATTAGAATACAGAACTGCATGATTTCAATATTAAATGTTGCATTGGCTAAAAACTTACAATAATCTTAGTATCCTGTCCTCAGTCTCCTGGGCCCATATATTATTTAAATGGTCATAAATTTGGTATATTTTATTTTTTGACTGGCCCGTTTGAGATCAGTAAAAGAACGACCTCCGCTAGGCGTTAAGCTACCTTTCTGAGCTTAGATGCCAAAAAAATGGTGTGCCGCAAATCACTTCATTTTCGTCCCTCCTGAGTAGAACCACCCTGAAACAAAAATTATCAATGAAAGATTCATTCATACTCATACTCATACTCATTTATTGATAAAATGTCAACATTTTACAAGTCAATACATTATAAAAACAAACTGTATGTATCTAATATGATATACCAATAAATCTCAATAGCCCTGTTCTAAGTAGTAACATTGATAATATGTTAAGAAACATTGTATGATCATAGAGAAAAATGTCTAAAACATTCAGCATTTTTGAACGGACAAGGAGCCTTAATGCGTGAAATAACACTTTACGCAGCTCAAATCATAAGGCCATATACCAGGGTTATACCGAGACATCGCTTATTTAGCAATATATACTACACTCGAATCAGATTAGAGCCCTAGACTTCTGTGACAAATAAGGTTGCTACAAACGGAACGTGTAATTGATTCGAATCGAACTGATTTAACAAAATAGAAGTTCATAAGCTGCCAATTTCTGCCCGAGGGCCGTAATAAGATCCTCGAGATATTTCATTAGCCGGCAATCGTTTCCGTTTATCTTAATAAAGTAATCAATTAAAGTTGGAGCAGAGGTGTCGCTTTTCCTGTATCAATTAAGAATCCCAAGGGATTAATTGCCAACTTGCGTCCATTACAGCTTGCAGATAGTTAATAATTTATGAGGTTTATAGCTTTAATGCTTGAGTAATGGGACATTAATACGTTATTGATGTAAGGTGGCTGTTACCTGCTGTGTTATGCTAATGATGTGTATCTGGATTCATTATTGTTATTAGGTAAAGGGAAATTTGCACGGCGATGGCTATATTGTCTATTAGGGTATAGTTTTTAGGGCTCCGTACCCAAAGGGTAAAAAACGGGGCCGTATTACTAAGAATCCACTGTCCGTCGGTCTGTCTATACATCTGTGACCAGGCATCTCATGAACCGTGACAGATAGTTGAAATTTTCACAGATGATGTATGTTATGTTCTGTTGCCGCTATAATAACAAAATTCTACTAAAAAGAGAATAAAATAAATATTTAAGGAAGCTCCCATACAACAAACGTGATCGATTGCGTTAACTTTGCCCCTCATTTTGTATCCTGCGCCATACTTACCAGGTACAAACTTAACTTAACCCAGCCAGTTATGATGGGAAGTGTTTGTACGGAAACATCGGTGCGCGAGTCAGTCTCGCACTTGCCCTGTTATTATTATTTTATGTCATTAAATAAGTAGTTACGTTAATCAATTGGTTTAAAAAAACTAATATTTTATGTAATAAAATGTAATTGTATATATATGAAATACGTGGTTTAGGTCTCTATTAGGTACGATAGATCCCCTTTGGCCTATGCTTTTCACAACGGATTACCCATCAATTACGACTTGAATTGAAATGCTATTTGCATGGCCTAAGTCCACCATTCTAACTCAGCCGTTTGACGTTACTCATCCGATTATAACGTCAAATTATTGGAAATGGAATCGGATTTAACTTCACGGGGTAAGTTTCCCTGAGTGCGGTTCGTGTGAGTTACACGAGGAACAACGAAGATGAACTGGAATGTTCAGGCATTGTGAATAATGAGAAGCAACGTTGTTTTAGGTTTATTTGCATAAAAATAGAAATAAAGTAATAAATGGGGTAATTTTTAGAGTTCCGTACCCAAAGGGTAAAAACGGGACACTTTACTAAGACTTCGCCGTCCACCCGTCTGTCTGTCTGTCTGTCACCAGGCTGTATTTTATGAACCGTGATAGTCAGACAGTTGACATTTTCACAGATAATTTATTTCTATTGCCGCTATAACAACAAATACTAAAAATAAATTAAATAAATATTTAAGGGGGCTACTATACAACAAACGTGATCAGTTGCGTTAACTTTTCACCTCATTTGCCGCGCGATGGCCGACACTTGATGCGCCATACATACCAGGTGCTAAAACTATCATACTTAAACTGTACAAAATGGAAAGCAATAATAAGTACCTCTTCTTCCTCTTCGTTTCGCTCTTGTCAGAGCGGTCGTGGTCATCATGAGGGAGGCTTGGGGGCTGCTGTCGCCCGCCAAACGATGTCCCGCCATATCGTCCGGTTCGCAGCACTTCTGGTACATTCATGCAATGGTTTTAATAAGTACCTACGCATTAGGAAACAAGAAATACTATACCCAGACTGGAACTCACGACTTGTATAAACCTGGATACGACTACCACCTACGTAAATTGTTTCAAAGTGTGTTTTTGTTCCATTTACCGAATAAGTTATCTTACTGTATATAATTATTGGATTTTAGTTTTATCTTTTTAGTTTTTATTTTTATTTTAATTATCCTTATATATTTTCTATTCATGTCCCAATTAAATTCTTCCTTAATTATGTATTCATAATAGGCTAATACAGAAACCCCTGGGAATGATATTTAAGAGAATGAACGTTTGAGATTTCGAACAAGAACTTCGTCTATTTACTTACTATGTTTTTACATACACACACCTAAAGCATTTCTTATATTAATACTTTTTAGCGTGGATTATTTTAACCCTGAAAGGAATGCAAAAATTAATTCAATTTATTTTTTTACCGTAGCCCCGTTGGCTAAAAACAAATCCCGAAAATTTCACAAAAATACGGGTACAGGGCAAAGAATGCATTTTAGCGTACACCTTAGCATTCCCAACAAAAACCGATTGGAATTCCCAAATAACTACATAGATTTAAACCTTTTATCGCTGACCGGCAGTGCCCGAGGCAAATGCGACAGTCGACGGCTTACGGAGACACTGTTACGGCCGCGCTACACAGGGCGAGCTACTGGCCTGCTAGTTGCATTTGTTTGGGGGATACACATTTCTAAGATGCTTGGTATCCCCTGGACTGCACACAAGACCAATGCTTCCATTCTGAAAAAAACTAAAAGTGACTACCAGATTATCAACCATCGTCTTAAAAAGGTTGCTGGAATACTTTGGGCACATTCCCAGAAGAGAAGACGATAGTCTGGAAAAACTATTGGAGAGAGGTCCAGGGGAAGAGGCCTCGGGGCCACAGCCCGATTGGTCCGACCAAATCCGCACTGCACTTGACTCCAGCTTCCACGACGCGCTCAAGGCGGCCGAGAACCGTAAATATTTTAAAAATCAAAGCATGAGTTCGAGATAAAACTAAAAAAATACGATATAGGGGACGTGCACGACTTAGGTGCTGCCAATCTGAATTTTTCACCTTATCGTTACATGCTTCTCTTTCCCACAAGCGCAACCTGAGACACTAGCGTGCAGCTCTTCCTCCGTCATCGATAGGCGCAACATTTATTTGCCAATTATGCGGCCGTGGCTGTCGCTCTCGTATCGAGATATCCAGCCATCTTCGTAAATGCCGCACTTTATAAAAGGCCAATGAACTCATCTGATACTGCGTTTATCACATGATAAATAAACGATAAAGCATCTGTCACTTACACTCGCATTTTGTCAAAATATGACGAATACTTTGTCACTTATTGCAACCATCATAGGCCCACTGTTATTGATGTAAAAGGCCAATAATGATGATAACTTGGAATTTACATTTACAGTGCTGCCACCTATAGCTTGTTCAAGTTCCATTCTACATAATCCAACTTGTATTGTGTGACGCGGGCATTATACTGAAGGTAAAGAGACACAGTTCAATAGCTTGTATCCATGAAACATTGCTGAATAAACTACACGTATTGTAAGTACTCGGTAAAGAAGCTTTCAAAGGATTTTCAAATTTAGAAAGATTCATCCAAGTAAAATCTTTGTATTTTTCACGATCAATATTACAATTTAAATACATATTAAAGTCTAATAAAGAAACTGAATTGGTATCTGTGCCATGGTTTAGTGTTGATCAGGCAGCTGTACCATTAAAACAAAGATAAAAGTACAAAGAAAACAATTGAATGCTTAACCTGGTAAAAAAAAACGGGAATCGAACCTCTGGGTCACCAGTTCAACGTGTTTACTTTTTCATTTGATTTGATGAAAATGTACTTACATTTATTAACAAAATCGTTGATGTAGTTGTAGGTACATACCTAAACCGCAAACATGTAGGTCTGTTTTAAGGTAGTAGGTATTGCGTTTCATTAAATTTAGTCAAACCCAATTTAGTAAAACTTATTTCAATGCAACGTAAATGTTAAATTTTGCGCAGTTACTTGCATAATTTAATTTGTAGGTATTACCAACACGTCAAATAAGCTACTTGATGTTTAAATTTGCATCTAATTTCAGTTACCGGCGGCATAGTTTAATAAGCAAAATAAGTTGTAAATTGGGGCAATCCAGCACTGTCGACGTGTGAGTTTAAAACAGTATGCGCGTTTGAAATTAATTACATTATATCTAATTAATAATTCTTCTTCAAGTGCTTCTTGCCGTGCACTACCGTGCCCCTAGATAAATCGTGTTGCCAGTGCACTGCCAAGGAGGATAAAGTTGATAGAACTGCAATGAAGTCAAATCGATAATTGACTTTAATACTAATTTTAGTTATACCTATCACACACATATATCATTTATACTTGTATTTGTAATAAGGAAAAAAGCGAAGAGACCGACCCGTGTCGGTTAAAACTATCGTGATGCTCACTGAGTGGGCCGTGAGTCGCGTAGCAGCACAGACAGCTCTCCCTGATGAAGAGCTCCATATGAGCTCGAAACATGTCATTGGCCATTCCTGACAATGTTTATGTGATTTTAAACCGTTTTAATTATTAAGGAAAACATCTTGAAATATATTTTCATCATCATGTCACCCGATAAACGTCTACTGCTGGACAAACGCCTCTCCCAAAGTTCTCCACAACCATCGATCTTGCGCCGCCCTCATCCAATTTCGGCCCGCGATACTAACTAGGTCGTCGGTCGCATCAAAATCCGTTGCGTAGTTTTAAAGATCTAAGCATACACATACATGCAGACAGACAGACAGCAGAAAGCGACCTTGTTTATAGTATGTAGTGATAAATCTTACATACAACGTTGCATTTTTTTATTAATAATTAAATTAAGGATTCCAGAGAGAGCCGATTGTTAAAATTTATTCGAAGCTCGAATTCTAATTTGGTGCATCGGCGAGAATTCAGCGTTGCTTGTTAGCGCCGACCGCAGCGATGTCTGCGCAGAATATCATTTCGGACAGTTAGAGCCAGCGCACACTACGGCTGCTTGTGGTCGTGACAGTACTTCTCTCTTTTTCTCACTTCTAGGGTTTAAAAGAGACACATGTACTGTCGCGACCACAAGAAGCCGTAGTAAGCGGAGCCAGTTAAAATACTACGTAGGGTAAAATTGCCATCGGGAGATGTCATCGCATTTCACCGGCTGAAAATCGTAGTATTAATACTACAGCATCACGTCTCTTTTTCCTACACTACAGTTTACATTAAGTTTGCTCCTGGTAACTATGGCGTCATACAATACAAATAGGGTCCAAAGTTAACCTAACCGGGTGATACAAATCGAGGTTTCGCTCTCGTCTGTTTCCTTCTCCATAACTTAACTAATTTTTACGAAATTTAAGGAACAGATTGGTAAAAAATGTTTAATTTTTGTGCAAATTATTATAGTATTTGTATTCGACGACGCGTTTGGCTCGGTTTGTAGACACCTGCCTACTGAGCCGGCGGTCCTGTGTTCGAATCCCGGCCGGGGCAAATATTTGTGTGACGAACTCGAATATTTGTGCTTGGGACTTTGGGTCATGGTTGTTTCTATGTATTTAAGTATATATTTATCTATATAAGTACGTATATTGTCGTCTAGTACCCATAACACAAGCCTTCTTGAGCTTAATTTGGGACTAGATCGATTTGTGTAAGGTTGTCCGATATTTAAAAAGCATTTATCTCCCTAGTAAAAAGCATTTATCTGTTGGGCTATTCAATGCTGGATCTCTAGGTACCCGACATGACGAGTTTATTGTCGCTATGGGACGCCATTCTGTCGATATCATGGCTATTAACGAGACATGGCTCAGACAGGGTGAGGAAAACCGTGCTCCTGTAGTTCCCGGTTATCGGCTACGACACATTCCTCGCCCGCGAGGGGTGCGAAACCGAGGAGGTGGTGTCGGTTTTTATATCAAGAAAGGTATAAATGCACGCATAGTTTCTCACCCTCTCGCAGTCAACGCAGAACAAATTTGGCTCAGTTACTCCATTAATTCTATTAACCTCATCATTGGTACAGCATATCGACCTCCCTGGCAAGACGTTGAAGATTTTTTGGATGCTCTTACAGATTCTATATCATCTATGACCTGTTCTGATCAAATTATACTGCTAGGCGATTTTAATATAGATGTGAAGAGTACCGATGCTAAAAACTCATCACTAAATAAATTTCTTCATACTTACTATGAGTCTTAAACAAATAGTTACGGAGTCAACCCATTTCGCTGAAAAAAGTGAGTCTCTAATAGATATAGTATGCACGGACGCAAAGGCACGCACTGTGACTGTAGACCATGTTCCGGATCTTGGTAGGCACGCTTTTGTCTCTGTTCAATTTAACCTGAAATGTAAAAAACCTATCCCTCGAATGATAACATTTAGACCCTTTAAAGATATATTATTGGATTATTTCATCAGAGATTTGAATCTAATAAACTGGGAAACAATTAAGTCACTGAGTAGTGTAAATGATATGGTTTCAACCTTTAATGCTTACGTTTTGGCTCTGTTTGACCTGCATGCACCTGTTAAGAAAATTCGTGTAAAGGAGAGTAGTTATCCGTGGGTGACCGACAATGTCAAGTTTATGATGGGGCTCCGAAACGAAGCTCACAAAAAATATAGACTTACTGGGTCTGATACTGATAATAAATATTATAAAGACCTCAAGGGCTTAGTTAATTGCGCTTTATTCAATGAAAAACGTGCTTATTTTCAGGCCAACATAAATAATAATCAGCATAATCCTAAACAGCTCTGGAAGAATCTAAAGACAACAGTTCTTCGGAATCAGAATAGTCAAGATTTACCGGAGCATTTCAATGATCCTAACCTTATAAATAAAACGTTTTTAAATGTACCAGGAAATAGCAGCATTTCGATATCCAACTTAACTCAGTACGAGTTTAGCAGATACGGTTCCTCGTGCTTTTGTCTTCGATCTGTGTCTGCGGATACCGTGCACAGGATTATCAAAGGATTGAAATCAAATGCTGAAGGCATAGATCATATGTCATTGCAAATGATTTTAATGACACTTCCCGAATCACTAGATATAGTAACGCACATTATTAACGCATCTATAGCGACATCTTGTTTCCCTGACCTGTGGAAAATTGCCTTGGTCAAGCCTCTCCCCAAAAGTCCTAATCCATCTAACGTCGCTGAGTTAAGGCCAATCAGTATACTGCCCTGTCTGTCAAAAGTATTGGAAAAGGTAGTTTGTGAACAACTAACTGACTACCTGGAGTACAATAACATTCTACCGTCTATGCAGTCAGGTTTCCGGAAAGGACACGGTACATCGACTGCTCTTTTAGATGTAGTTGACAATATATTATGCGCTCAAGATAGAGGTGAGGGTACTATTTTAACTCTTCTTGATTTTTCCCGCGCCTTTGACTCCATTAACATTTCTCTACTTCTGTCGAAGTTATCATATTACGGCTTTGATACCAAAACTATCTGTTGGTTCAATAGTTATCTTAGCAATAGGTCACAAATAGTTGAGTTACGGAAGGACAACGGTGATACCTTGAGCTCTGATGCTTACGCTGTCCACAGAGGCGTGCCGCAAGGATCGATCCTAGGACCGATCCTTTTCATACTCTATAGTGCCGATATTATAGAAAGCATTAAGAACTGTAGGTATCATGCATACGCAGATGATCTGCAGGTGTATTTGTCATTTTTGCCATCTGAAACCCTATCGGCGACTGAAAAAGTTAATGAAGACCTAAAAAATATCGCATCCTGGGCTGATAAAAACTCACTTGTTCTGAATCCAGCCAAGTCAAAGTTTATGATACTTGGATCCAAACAGCAAATTGCTAAGATATCAGCTTACAACCCATATATAGCGTTGAGAGGAAACCGCATAGAATGTGTGGGTGAAGCTCGTAATCTAGGTTTGCTCCTAGATGGCAATCTGCGATTTGAAAATCATGTTCTCAACACAGTCAAAAATTGTTTCTTTCGCTTGAAAATAATGTACGGTATACGCAATTATCTGAGCACCGATCTTCGCGTTCGTCTCTGCGAGTCGTTAATTCTATCGAAATTAAACTATGTTGATGTTGTGTACGGTCCGTGCTTGCTAGCCCGAACGCAGCGGCTTATACAGCGCATTCAAAATGCGTGTGCTCGCTACTGTTTTTTTGTTCCACCTAGAGCACATGTTACCCCCTATTTGGTTAAATCTTACCTGCTTAAAATGGATGCCAGGCGTAAATTGCATTTAGCGACATTGTTGTTCGGGTTGGTCAAAACTGAGAGACCAGCATATCTCTATGAGAAACTGACATGGCTTAAAAACAAAACCATGTATCAAACTAGGGGCGCTCTGTTTCGCCTCTCGATGGCTGCTCACAAAACTGCTGCTTTTCGGGGCAGTTTTAGATACGCTGCTACCAAGTGCTGGAACAATTTGCCTCCACCTATCAGAAACTCTGTATCTGTTGATAGTTTTAGACGTAATTATAAAGTATATCTGATATCTTTACAGAAATCTCAGTGCCCCTGAGCGGCGTGTCTACTATTTTCTTATTTTCTTAGCAAGAAAAAATAAAAATTGTATTTGTTTTTGTACGTGTGCCTCATATTAAAGTAATTTAATTTAATTTGTACTAATAATATTACATATACATTACTAGGTAAGATGAATTGTAAGTTTTAGTTTTAGTAGTATTTAAAGTGTCTTAGCCCAATGTTCTCTGTGTGCGGTCGTTTTGTCACCAACAAGGTACTGGCTGAAAATCAGCGTTGCTGCCTGCGGGCTGTAGCACATGCTGAGCCTGGCCCTTTTTGCTTGCACACGGCTCAAATCTCTGAATGTTTTTTTTTTTTTGTACTACTACTGTGTTCGTGTGTTTGCAAATAAATATTTCTTTCTTTATTCTTTCTTTCATTTATTTATTATTATTATTTGCGTACTAGGCGTGCGTTTGCGGCGGAAATTTGGCCAAAAACAGACGCCTACTACTTACACAAATTGTATAACCAATACAAAATGGAAACGGTCTAATGCAGAACATTTTCTTCCTATTCTGGTCGTAAAATTTTGTAAAGATTGGTTAAGTTTGGAGGAGGAAATAGACGAGGACGAAACGTCGCTTTGTATGGAAATATTTGCAGTAGTATTTCCTCTTCATGGTTGACTGCTGACTGCGTTCTGGAAGACGCAGCGTGGCCCTTCCCAGCCCTTAACAAAGTCGACAGGTGACCTGGTTAAGGTCCTGGGAATCAGTTAGATGAGCAACATCATGTTGATTGTCTAAGGGCCAAAACACAATGTTGCAGAACTAAAAACAACGATACATTGACTGCGGTACGTTTACTATTATATTACCTAGGATGTCCATCAAAAATACTTGATTGCTAATCGTAAAACGTAAAATATTTCTATAACAAAAGAACGGTTACTAAAAAAAGATTTCTCAAAACAGTTTTTTTGTGATAAAATAAAATAATCTAAGTAACGTAGTTTTCTTCAAAACACAAAAAAGACAAAGGACAATTCCAAAGTATCTCTATAACTATAGGTATACGCCTTAGAAGCTACGCTACGGTTTAAAATCCTTCACAGTTCCAATTAGGTTGTAGATAATTTCAAGCTCAAATTGTAATTCAATGACGGGAATTATTTTATTCAACGGACGGGACGGCTTTTTATCGGGCGGCGACCGCAGCGCTGCCTGGCGATCCTGAATATAATTTCAAGTGGTTATATTTTGTCCAGTCACAGATTATATAATACTATACCGGTCCAGTTAAATTAATTCAATATTATCTTGGAACAAAACCATAATCCATACTAATATTATAAATGCGAAAGTGTGTCTGTCTGTCTGTCTGTCTGTCTGCCTGTCTGTCTGTTACCTCTTCACGCTTAAACCGCTGAACCGATTTAGATGAAATTTGGTATATAGATAGTTTCAGTCCCGGGGAAGGACATAGGATACTTTTCATCCCGAATAAATTTAGTGTTCCCGTGGGATGAGCGGGTAACACCGCGGGGCACAGCTAGTTACTTATATATCCTTAATTTAGTAATATCTCTAGAAATTTCATGTAACTGTAACATTATTTTTTGTTGGTGTGCAATAAAGAATTGTTGTGTTGTGTTGTGTTCTGTTGGGTTGTGTTGTGTTTGTGTTTGTTGTGTTTGTATTGTATTTTACGTACATTAAGAAATGATTATGTTGTTAAAATCGGACTAGTATCAGAACATTCCTAGTCGTAAACCTCGGCCTTGACGGTGTTCTTAAATCAGTTCGAACAGGCTGATTTTGAACTCGAACACGGACCAATTTGTACTTGTCTTATCTATCTAGGTCATGAATATTCTGTGTATTTAAATAATTATTTATCTAGTTAAGTATGTAGGTATATCGTCACCTAGTACCCATAACACAAGCCTTCTTGAACTTAATTTGGGGGGTAGGCTGACTTGTGTAAGGTTGTCTGATACATATATTAAATTATACCAGAAACTAATTGGGTGCGACTTAATCCCATTTTTCAGGAAAACACACCAATAATTGAATTTCAAACCTCCAAGCATGTAAAAGTTTAAATTAACTGGACTAGGATTGTAGATAGCTGAAATGATTTAGCGCTCGCTATCTTGTAGTTGTTGTTTTTATGCGACAACCAATTAGTCACTAGATCGAAATAACTTGTTCATAATCTCTCTCTCTCTCACTTTCTCTCTCTGTCTCTCTTCCTAGCCATTATTCCACACGGTGGTGTGCTTTCCTTACTTTACTTTTCCACTTCGCCCTGTCCTCGAAGTCGTCTTCGGAGAACTTCTTTTTTTTTTCGTTTTCGTGGGGGGTGCCGTTGAATAGGTCTTTTAAAAATAATACGGGTCTTTAAACATAATTTTTTGATAAAGTCAGCAGTTTTGTAAATATTCGCTCCGAAAATAAAAAAAATTGCGCCCCCCCCTCTAACTTTTAAACCACGGGTCAAAAAATTATAGAAAAATTCATGAACATGAGGCCTTATAAGTACTTTCAATGAAAACTATATTGAATAAAATCGGTTTAGCCGTTTTTGAGTTATCGCAAAATTTCAAAATTTTTTTTAAAATGACGTAAGTGCCGCACGATGTCCTTATACTTCGAACATTACACATATTAGTAAACTGCCATACTGCATTAAAAGATTCCACTCTATCTGGCGCGTATAATCGATAACTTCCAGAAGGTAATAAGTAATTACAGTTACTTCGGTGTTTACGACCTTTTTTATAGAGCTTGAAATCTTTCTCGTACCTAATTAAAGCCCATCTATTGTGAAGGATGGGCAACGACGGAACCCTACACTGAGCGTGGCCCGACATGCTCTTGGCCTGTTTATTTTTTCTACATCAGATCTTTCCACCTAGTTTTGGGTCTACCTATGGATCTTTGGGATTTGGATGGAAACAGTGCCACCGTCGAATGGTCTTCGTTTTAAGTGACCGTACCATCCCAGTCAACTCTCCTGCACCTGTAGCACAACTATGACACGCGACTCTTTCTCTACTACCTATTTCTTTCTGTACGGTACTGTGAGAGAGTGACGCGTGATACTATGTCGCGCGACAAGAGACGAGAAGCATAGTTCTGCTAGACGGGCTGCAACGTATTGGCGACGTTGCGTACGCCTAGACTTCTTCGCACGCGATATTTTGTTTATTACACACTATGACTTTGTCTGCTTAGAATTAGCTCCATATCACACAAACTTCTTCAACAGCGTAAGGTTGCTGCAGATTAAGATGTTCTGGATACGAAAGTTGATTTCATCCTATCTTGTACCTACATGCGATAACAACCGTACACGCCATGCAACCGAGATATTGAAATTTACGCCACACTCTTGTATGTTTTCTTCTAGAAGTAGGTTATCTCATTTAGCACGGTTATTCCTGAAACGCTTCATATGAAGGTATTCCTTCTTAGTGTGATTGATCTTGAGACCTTTGCTTCGACTTGCTCCAGAACTTTTGGTGAAATTTCTATAACCTTAATCCGAGATAAAACCTATCTTATTTCTTACATGCCCCAGGGACTCAAACTACTCCATAACCAATTTCATCTAAATCAGTTCAGCTGTGAAAGCCTGAAGAATTGTGAATGTTTTACTACACTTGGCTCAAATTATCACACTCCTGGGAACACAAAGAGGGCGGTACTTTGCCTATTAGACGCTTGTTTTCTTATTCAATGGTCCATTTTAAAGATCTCGAGACAACAAGAACATTAGAACACTTTTCTTATTGGAGCTCACAGACGGCGCAGTACTAAGAGGCGTTTAATGTTTAAATATGGAGCGTACTGCAACAAAGCATTTAATTAAATTGTTTAATATTCCTGATGGGTTTTTATCTTGAGAGGAAAGGATGTTATAATTAAATTTCACACTGAAGTAATGGTTGTGCAAACTATTGTTTTTTAGTTGAGGAAGTGTGTCCTAGAGTGTTATTACCAAAACATCTTCTTAAACTTATAATTATATTCTTATACTTACAAAGGATAAATAAGATGCCAAATTTTACGCAATCCACTGAAATGTGGTATCACCACGTAAAAATAGAATCAACTGATTCTGTTCAATATCTACCGATACTATCATAAAATTGACAACATTCCATATTTTTAAGACTACAATTGTTATTACTTTTCTGTATTCCGGTAAGAAAGAGGACTTATTTACTAATTCTAGAATGTAGTAACTCCAAAACTATGACACAATGGAAAGGTAACTTTAATTTGATGTCTCATTTTTTTTTGTGGAGTCAAAGTTGTCGTACATTTCGGTTATTTAATGTATTTTCTTATTATAATTCACTTTTCTGTATGTACCTACTAACAAACAGAAAAATGAATGCAAATAATTTTTAATGGTGTCCACGACGCAAAGGTCTCTCGATCTCTATATTAGTTCACCTGTGCGAGATCTGAAATGTTGTCAATTCTTTTAAAATCAATTTCCTATTGATCTATAGGTTAAAATGTATTTGTCCGTATCAAATTCCAAATTTAGGCGCAAATTCCAGATTAGATGCCCACTTAGTGAATCAAAAAGCAATATTCGAATATTACTTTCACATAATATATAATATGAATACATAGTTATACACAGACGTATCAAATGCCGAATTTAGGCCCAAATTCCAAATTTGAAGCCTGTTCTTTTAGTGAATCAAAAAGCAATATCCGAATACGAGCACTAATCACCGAAGCCTGCGGTTCGGTCGCAGACTGAGCTCGGCGCCGATAATTTGAAACCATTCGCCGTTCGCAAATACCACGCTAAACCGTGTTATTTGTACGTACTCGTACATATATATCTGTTAATTGTTTATACCTTTGTAGTGTTTATAGATCTGTATAAATATGTTTGTACCTAAACCTATTAGGTAGGTAGTTATGACGTTGTCTCGAGAGTACGGGTGGAGAGGGCATTTACGTGGGAGCATAGAGTATATTGAATGTGTCGTGAGAGCCACTGGCTGAGAAGGACTTCTGACCCGCTGGTGCCATACCGAGCCAATGAGCGCGGCTAACCTATGGGTGATCTTGTGATTACTGCAGTCATTATGTGTAGCTTTAAGCGGCAGTGTGCAGCATTGCTCGTAGAACCGATGGCCGTTGGGTACGTATTACAATGCCGAAGTTCAAAATACCGAATTTCATAAGACCTATGGATGGAAGGCCGAAAATTAAAATGTCGAATGTTTATTTGACCGAAAGTTTAAAATCCCGAAAGAACGTTTGACCGAAAGGATGAAATCCCGAAGACTGTAATTCCGAAGACTGTAATCCCGAAGACTGTAATCCCGAAGACTGTAATCCCGAAGACTGTAATCCCGAAGACTGTAATCCCGACGGCTAGAATTCCTAAAGTTCAAATGCCGAACGATTAAAATAGTACAACAAAAGGAGCGTTTTTTAGGGATATAAAAAAAACTAACCTAACCCGGCCGCGTCGGATCTGCTCTGAAAGGTGATTGATTCACCTCAACCTATTCTCAAACTTTAAATGATTCACCTTTCAGAGCAGATCCGACTCGGCCGGGTTAGGTTAGGTTAGTTTTTTTTTTTACCCCTAAAAATCGCTCCTTTTGTTGTAGTTATGATCATATTCTTAAAAGAACAAAAATATTTTTTCATTGGCATTTTACTGACAATGGTTGACTTTCGGAATTATAAAATTTCGAGATTCAAAACTTTCGGTATTATAAAATTTCGAGATTTTAAACTTTCGGTGTTATAAAATTTCGAGATTTTGAACTTTCGATCTTTTCAAAATAGGTCTTTTGAGCATCGGTATATCGAATATCGGCTTATTGTACTTTCAGTATTTTGATTTTCGGTATTTTGACCATCAGTATTTCAACTGTAGGTATTATGAACTTTCGGGATTGTAATACGTACCCCCAACGATTTGATTAGAAGCGGGGGAAGAAATTGGATGGGGGCGGAGCAACCGATCGTTGCGGAGGACGTTGGGAGAGGCCTTTGTCCAGCAGTGGACATCTATCGGCTGAAATGATGACGATGATGTGTAGTTTCTAACGGGTATCCAAAACCGGTTATTTTATTCTTATAAGTCACTGTTATAACCAGTTTTATAAACAGTAGTTCTGTGAGCTGTAATAACAGCGATAACGATAAGTTTTCTAAATATGACTTTACTACGTTATTAAGAGGTCTTATTCCTTTTAAAATGCTGATTGTTTTAGACATTTTTCTCTATGATCAAACAAGTTTCCTAACATATTATTGATGTTACTACCTAGAACAGGGCTATTGGTATTTGTTGGTATATATTTGAAACCTCCAGTTTAAATTTTTCATTGATAACTTTTGTTTCAAAAACGAAAATTAGTTTTTTCAACTTATTTTCGACTGCACGCAATGAATGCATGAAATAGCTGTGTTACTACCTAGAACTCGGGGAAAAGTATAATTTTCAAAAAATTGGTTAAAATTATCAATACAAATTTGTCATAATTATGAACAAAATAAATTTTAAAAGGAATATGGCCTCTTAACTACGCTTAATTATTAATAACGATTCGCTCGCTCGTTTAATAACAAAAGAACAGGGGGGTAATTCGATTAATTTTAGAGAGATGATGGAGATCTCTCCATTTCATCGCCATCCGTCACTTTTGACGTGTCCCTACTTGACAAGTGGCGATATCCCAAGAACATCGCAACTTCGTCAATCCAGTCGCGCTTAATTTGCGTTTCCTTTCTATGTGACGGCATAAATAACAGGCGCATACTTTAACTTGACCGTGTAGTGCGTAAAATTAGTCAGTTACGTTTCGTTCAAAACAAAAATTCATGCATGAATAGCATTTTTGACAATCATTATCGCCTTCGTATTTTCAAAATTGACATGAGATATGTCACTAGAAGTTCATCGCATTTTAATGACAGTTCAAAGGCGATATCACTGTTGTCTAATAGAGTTTTGACGTTTTGCGATCTCTCAAACGGCATTCTCGAATTAGGTCCCTGGTTTTGAAAAAACAAGTGTGACAGTCGCGGAAAGCGAAGAAAATATTATACAAATATAAATAAAAATACATTTATTGAAAAAACAACATGCACAGCTCTCTGTACTTACGGACCTTACGGTTAAATTCTATACTTAATAAACAAATCAATTCACAATTTCCATAACCTGAACTAGGATTCCCCCTGTGTTTCAGACAATAGGAAAGCCTTTACATTATTTAATTTAACTATTCGTCAACATTATAATAATCTTATTGTAGCTTGATTACTAAAATTCACATTAAAGTACTAAATTAAACAAACATTTATTTAATGGCAGTCAGTAAGTTTTCTGTATCTTCGTACGTCAATTATGCTGAAGTCGTATTTCTTCTCCATCCACAGACAATACAGATATCAAAAAAATAATTCTTAGAAAAGGCATACGCAAAAGACGTCGGATAATAAATACTTACCATTATTTTTTGGTCCCTAAATTATATTTATCGTAGGTATTACTAGGAAATGTATAAATCAAATAAGATAATGTTTTATGTTTTTTTTGTATATTTCCATTGTTGCTATATTATTACACTGGAAGCGTAAAACGTAGCAATATTAGGACTTTGAGCCATTGATACTTAGATCAAAGCACAAAGATTTTTTTAATGCGTAACCTGGCAGAATATACCGGGAAACGAACCCAGTACCTCTGGATTACCGGTCCAAAGTGGTAACCCTGTTCACCACCCTAACACCAGATAACCCTTTCAATTTTTCCTTATGCTTTGTGTGTGTCGATCTTTGCGTTGTTTTGAAAGTTGAAATTTGAAAGGCTTAACAACTTAGTGTGTGTAAATACATTAATATTCACATATTACCACACTAATTGACCGCATTTAAAAGAAACAGTCCAAAAGATCGACACACAAAGCAATAAATTCGAAGGGTTATCTGGCGTTAGAGTGGTGGAGAGGTTGGATCAGTAATCCATTCCCGGTTTCTTCCGCCAGGTTGCAAATATAAATTTTCTTTGCGCTTTGATACAAAAAGTAGTTCAATATAAAAAAAAAAACACATTTCGTAGGTATTTTATTTATTTATTTACTAGCGACCCGCCCCGGCTTCGCACGGGTGCAATGCTGATAAATTATGCATGTATTATACATATAAACCTTCCTCTTGAATCACTCTATCTATAAAAAAACCGTTCAAAATCCGTTGCGTAGTTTTAAAGATTTAAGCATACAAAGGGACATAGGGACAGAGAAAGCGATTTGAAGTTTGGTGCAATATACCATTTTTATTTAAATAATCATCAAAAGTTTTATTGACATATTCCTTCCCATTATCACTTCGAAATACTTTTATCTTTTTATCCAGTTCATTTTCTACTCGAATTTTAAATTCCATAAATTTATTAAATACCGCCGCTTTGCTTTTCATAAAATACACAAAGACTTTACGTGAATAGTCATTAATAAAAACTGTGAAATACCTTGAACTTCCAATTGATGTGGTTTGTAGCGGACCACATACATCACTGTGTATGACCTCTAGCAATTCTTTTGCCCGGGAGCCATTACTTGGAAAAGGATTCCTGGTTTGTTTTCCTTCTAAACATGTAACACATACACAACTTTCAGATTGCGGTGACAATTTCACGCCGGTAGTACAGTTTGGCATTTTATCAACATTAAAATGTGCCATTTTTTGATGCCACAAGTAGGTATCAGTCTCTGTAGAAGCTGCCATCGCTCGGTTCTCGTTATTATAAGCTTTAAGTCTGTAGGTATCATTTATCAGTGTAGCACTTACTACCATTTGCCCATTTTGATTTTTTATCTGACAGCCATCAACATTAAATTCTACTTTACAGCCTGGTTTAATTATCTTACTCACAGACAGCAAATTTGTGGATAATTCTGGTATAAATAGAACATTTCTCACCTGGATTGCTTCACTGCCAGTCTTATTGGGTACTTGTATTATAACATCACCACAGCTTTCGACATGTAGCATCTTGTTGTCAGCTATTCTTATGTGGTTAACAGGTGGAGCTGTCTCATTCACCAACCATTCCCGGTGCATCGTCATGTGGGTTGATGCGCCAGAATCCACGTACCAGTTCATTGTATCATTCACCTGCATGGCTGAAAAGGCTGCTATAAAACCATTATTATCTTTCATATTTCTAACCTCAGTATTTATTAAGTCTTTCAATAAACCGACTTTACGGAGTAAACCTGAGTCTTGAAATGCATGTAATAAATTGTTCCAAACCTCTTTCGCTGTTTTTGCCTCTTGTATGTGAACATATAGCATAGGGTCCACTAAGAGTATAAGCTTTGATTTCGTTTTAAGATCCTTTTTTGAGTCTGTTGTTTCATTTTCCACACATTCCCACAAGTCCTCATGTTGTAGGTAAGCTTTGACGGCAAAACTCCAGCTTGTCCAGTTGTCACGGCCAGTGAGCTTTTTAATTGTCATCATATGATTGCTTGATCCCATTATTTATACTTTATTATACGCAAGCTGAAAGAAAATCCGGCGACCGAACTAACTTTGAGGTTAAGTTAACAAATTATTTTCGTTACTATTTTAAAACTGCACAAATTGACTTCATAACTTTTACAGGTAGGGCTGGGCCCATAACCTGATAAATTAAACAAAAGAAATTAACTTTCTTCAAATATAATTATTAAAACAAAAGAAACCTTACAGAGCACACAATGACATGGCAAGGTTATATAGCGCAGAGACAGTCCTTATGGAATGTCATAACGTCAGGTGAGGGCGTGATCATTGTTGCTATTAAATAAGAGCAGGGGGTAGCGTTCATGCATTTCCATCATATAGGTACATCGCACGGGTGCAATGCTGATAAATTATGCATGTATTATACAAATAAACCTTCCCCTTGAATCACTCTATCTATTAAAAAAACCGCATCAAAATCCGTTGCGTAGTTTTAAAGATTTAAGCATACAAAGGGACATAGGGACAGAGAAATCGACTTTGTTTTATACTATGTAGTGATAGTGATAGTGATTATTAAAACAAAAGAAACATTACAGAGCACACAATGACATGGCAAGATTATATAGCGCAGAGACAGTCTTTATACTCCTTATGGAATGTCATAACGTCAGATGAGGGCGTGATCATTGTTGCTATTAAATAAGAGCAGGGGAGCGTTCATACATTTCCATCATATAAGTACATCGCACGGGTACAATGCTGATAAATTATGCATGTTTTATACATATAAACCTTCCTCTTGAATCACTCTATCTATTAAAAAAAACCGCATCAAAATCCGTTGCGTAGTTTTGAAGATTTAAGCATACAAAGGGACATAGGGACAGAGAAATCGACTTTGTTTTATACTATGTAGTGATAGTGATTTGGAGAACAAACAGAGATAGATATACATAAGAAACAACTTAATTATAAAATTATATACTAAATATTATGTATACGAGTAGCTCCTCAACAGTTCTCACTGGTATACATTCTTATATTTATTGCTCTATACGTATTTATATATTTCCTAACTACACTTACTTAATGTACTTTATGTTAATAAGAAGTAGGTATGTTGCAGAGAAAAAAAAAATATGAAGCGGCATGCTTATAAGGTACGAATAAGGTAAAACTTTGCATACAGATAAAAAGTCATGCAATTTGAAAGTTAGTCAGTAATAACATTGAGTAATTGTTTTTTAAACCGGTTTCGTGATGTGTTAAAAATATTTTAACATATATTATACGATATTACGATTTTTACAAAATTTGTTTAAGCTAACCAAGCGTAGATCAAAATCTGCTAATTACAAATAGCAGTCTCAAAACCTTTGATCCGCAATCGCAATTTACGAAACTGAATTAATACCTCGTAAGATAAGATGCTAAATAAATTAGGAATGAGCTTGATCGCGTACCGTAGGTAAACGTTACGTCATAATATCAAAGCTGAGGATTTAACCATACAATAATGAAATTTCGAGGGAAATTTTGCGTAAAAAGGAAAGCTCAAATCCAAAGTTTAAAGAAGAAACTTGAAGAATCCACGTCATCGCTAAGCCGTTGTCAAGAAAGACTTAACGAGCTGGTAACTGCACAGAGAACTTCTGACACCCGCATAAACCGTCTCGAACACAGGGATGAGGAGTTTGTTCTCCTTCAGGACAGAGTGAGACAACTGGAAACAATGCACAATACACAAGCGCAGGCTCAGTTAAGAAACGAGCTCGAAATCATTGGCATTCCAGAGGTGACTAATGAAAACCTTGGGCACATTGTGCTCGTAGCTGCGCGTAAAATTGGAGTAGAATTGACTGAAAACGATGTAGACTGGGTGCGGCGAGTGGGACCACGCCGCCCTGTAACTCCTGAAAACAATTTTTCGCGTCCTGTGGTCGTGCGTCTGTTGCGTTATAGAAAGCGGGATCAACTTATTAAGGCCTCAAAGTCACGACGTAATATAACTAGTAAGGATCTAGATGTTGCTGGACCAGTGAAAAAAATATACTATAACGAACGATTAACCAAGGAAAACCGGCAGTTATTTCGCGAAGCCAGAGCAACTTCGAGCATGTTGGGTTACAAGTTCTGTTGGTGCCACCAGGGAGCGATATACATGCGACAGCGCGAAGGATATTCCGCGCTACATATCCAATCAAAAGAAGACCTTCAAAGAGCACCTAAGCCTATCCTTACAACGGTTACAACAGACGCAAGTCTGGAAGAAGTTCAGTCTCCTACAGAACAACAGTGTATCACACCGGAAGAGCAGACAGCTGAGTAAACAACATTTGTCGCAAGACTCGCAAGTCTCTTACTTTGCATGTAATTTATATGTTTTAGATTTAATATTTTCCCATCTATATACAGAATGGGTGTCTTTAAGTTTTTATCCTTTTCTTTACTGCATAATCGTATCTCTATATTGTAATATTATGTTTTTTAACCTGAAAACACTGCGAATTACAAATACTTGTTATGAACCTTTGTACCTACGATTCCTCAACGATATGTTCGAAATACACTTTAATTCGTGGCAGTCCAGTTCAATCTTACATCTGGAAAATATCACAAGAAATACAATAAATAGGTACTTATCATGATTGTTCATAATGACATTGCAGAAGACATCGACCAAATGAATATTGATTGCCACGAAATTAACGAACTAGAATTATGTACAACTTTTCTGACACCTGATCATAACTTTAAATTGCTTTCATTTAATATAAGAAGCCTTCAAAAAAATTTTGATTATTTCATGACAAGCGTTCAACGAGCAAAACTAGCATTTGACATAATTGTACTCTCAGAGTGCTGGCTTAGTGAAACCTGTATAGTGCCTAATTTTCCCGGGTACACGGCACACTCTACCAAGAAAAATATTAACCAGAATGGCGGAGTCGTTATTTATATCAAAGAATCATGGAATGCCTCTGTAATCGAACCTGAGTTTGATGAAGCAAACTGTCTTGTTGTCAAAATAGTTGATTTTATAACAGTCCTAGGAATTTACCGCTCTCCATCATTTAGAAATACCGACAATTTTATATCTTCTTTGGACTTACTTTTGAACCAGATTGGAGTTAATGAGCAAGTTTTAATCACAGGTGATATTAATATCGATATTTTAAATTCTAGCGACTGTCAAGAATATTTGTGTCTTACAGCAGAGCACGGACTTTTACCAGCAATTACTCGCCCTACTAGAGAGGCAGCATGTCTTGACCACATTATTATTAGGTCTAAAAGAGAACTTGTAGGGGTAGTGTGCAAGTCTGATATTACGGATCATAATATGGTCATGGCTGGTATAATGATGTCAGAGGGAAAACCGTCCACTGATTGTAAACGTTTGTCCTTGAAACGTGATGTTGAATCTATTAAAACGGAACTACAGTCTACTACTTGGCCGAACATATTAAATCAAGATGATGTGAACAAGGCTGTGAGTGAGTTTATGGGTCACTTAGAAAACGTAATCAGCAAACACACACGCGCAGTAAAACTGAGTCGCTCGAAATTCAACCTGAAGCCATGGATAACTCCAGGCCTCATGCGTTGCATGCGTCATCGAGATCGTCTTCACTTGGCAGCGAGATCTGAACCGAAAAATGAAACGGCACAAGTAACCTACAAACGATATAGGAACTTTTGTAACGACTTACTACGAAAACTGAAACTGGAAAGTGAGAAAAATGAACTACAAGGTAGTAAGGGAAATCCGAAAAAACTGTGGCAAACAATAAAGGGCATTTGTCATCTTTCCCCCTCCAGCAAGGAACCCATTGAGCTGTTGTCCTTACAAGGAGCAAACAATGAGAAAGAGTCACTGGATCAATGCAACCGCTACTTCTCTAGTATTGGGCAGTCTTTAGCCGACAACATACTTGCGGAAATGAACACTAGAGAAGAAGACCTCGCAAACTCGTATGTTGCACAAGAAAATGGTAAACAGGGTTCATTCTTTATGCATCCAACAGACTCTCGTGAAGTAGAATCTCTGATACTTCAGCTCGATAATCACAAGGCGCCAGGTAGGGACAAGTTGAACAATGTTTTCATAAAAAATATCAGAGATACTATAATTGATCCATTAGCAGCAATTTTCAATTTAAGCTTTTCTACTGGGAAATTCCCAGACATTTGGAAACTAGCATCCGTTTGCCCAATATTCAAAGGTGGCGCTAGAGGGGATCCAGGCAACTATCGCCCTATATCACTCCTCAGTGCGTTTTCCAAAATACTAGAGAAGCTAGTTAACATTCGATTGGTCAATTACTTAGAAAAGCACAAACTACTATCAACTCGGCAACTAGGTTTCAGGAAAGGCAAATCAACCGAAGAGGCTGTCCTTCTTCTGACTAAATCAATAGCTAGTCGCCTTGATAAGAATGAAGCTTGTGTCGGAGTATTTTTGGATTTAGCGAAAGCTTTTGACACTGTCTCAGCTCCAATACTCCTTAAAAAACTTAATGCTTCTGGAATCAGAGGATTACCTCTGCAATGGTTCAAAAGCTATTTATCGGAACGGCAACAATGCGCGAAGGTCGGCCATCATGTAAGCAGCCCGATGAAGGTTCATTTCGGAGTGCCACAGGGGAGTATACTAGGACCTACCTTGTTCATTTTATATATGAATGACCTCCACAATCTACCACTGGAAGATGCAGAAATAATTTGTTATGCAGATGACACTGCCATTATTTTCCGTGGCCAAAACTGGAAGGAGGCTGTCACAAACACTGAACATGGATTAGGCATAATTGCTAAATGGCTCCAACTTAACTTATTAACTTTAAATACTAAGAAAACAAAGTTTCTGTGCTTCCATAAAACTAAAGCGTCATCTCCACCCGCAACGATACAGAAGTTAAAGGTTCACTCATGCGAACAGAGTGGAAGCGATTGCTCGTGTAGTGAAATATGTAAAGATGATATAATTAAATACTTAGGCATCAACATAGATCATAAGCTCAACTTTAAGGCCCATCTCACTGCACTATCAAATAGAGTAAGGCGTATTGTCCACGTAATGAGGTTATTAAGAGAGGTTGCAGACTCCAGTACGCTTAGAACAATATATTACGCACTGTGCCAATCACTTTTGACGTACTGTATTACATCCTGGGGTAGCGCGAACAAGAGTGCCTTGATTCAGGTCGAAAGAGCACAACGTGCCGTCCTGAAGGCAATGCTTAAAAAACCCTTTCGATATCCTACGAATCTGCTGTACAAAGAATGCGAGGTGCTCACTGTTCGTCAACTGTATGTGCTAAAAGTAGTCAGTGACAAACACAGAAATATTATCGGCACAGAAGAGCATAAAAAAATGCAAAGCCGAAGAGTTTATCGAGTGCAGTTGCCGGCGGTGCGCACTGTCTTCGCAAAGCGTTTCGAACCATTTGTCTCGTGCTATATTTATAATATCACCAGTAAATACTGCGATATCAGAGAAAGCTCAAATCTAGACGCTAAACAGCTTGTCAAGAAATGGCTAGCAAGTCTGTCTTACGAAGAGACAGAAAATATAGTGAAAATTTAAATTTGAAGCATCTTTTAGAAACTCACATAGCTACCATGTTTATTATATACTTCTAGTTCTGTAGATCTAATGTTGGAATAGTATGGAATATGTAATATTAATCATTGTATTTGTACGTTCAATTCGTTTATGGTATGTATGTAATTCTACTTGTAAGTATAAAATCATTGTCCTGTAATTTAAAACTAAACTTAAAGAGTTATTTTATAATTATGTTAACCGGCATAATCGAATTCGACAAAGCACCTTGTTGATTTCCCGCGATACAGGTTCGCCTAGTGCGGGGATCAAAGTAAATCAATGCTGGTATCAACCGGCACTATTTTATTAACTGCATGCTAGAGACAAGCATTTCATGTAATTTAGATATGTAAGATGCTATGTCGCTGTCATTGAAATTGCTTATCGATAATAAAATATATTTTCATTTTTTCATTTTCATTTTTCAAATAAAGATTATTTACAATAACTTCGGAGCGAGATTCCCCCGTCCCCTTTGATACAGTGAAACAAGGAAAACTCGAATGTGAAATTTTAACGGTGCGTTTGTTAAGATTGGTATAAAAATGTGTTTGAATGCTGTAAAACGTAGGAAAAAAAACTTCGCTCGGAAGAATAGGAAGAGTAGGAACAATAAAAGTAAATTGAAGTTGGATAGAATTTTCGCTTCACGAGTTTTAGTGGCCGATTTGGAGTAACGAGTTTTTACCGCCTTTACAAGTTTGCACGTTTTCACGCCAAAGTTCACTTGGCACAACAGTTGAGGAGTGTCTTTTCAAAAAGGCTTATTTTTCTATGGAACTCATACAAAAATAGGTTAAAGGGAGTTTTCGTTCTGGTAATAAGCAGGGCTCGTATTAGTTACAGGTGTTGCTAAACTGTTCCTGTTCGAGGATTGTGCCAGTAGTAATGGGTTCCGTTAACTTATTGATTCATTTTCAAGATGATAAATAATACATTTGTTTCTGAAAACGATTCGACGTTCTTGTTATACAAGGTAGAACATTTCTAAAGACTGGGCTGACACGATAGTGTCATCTGAGTAATCTACAATCGACTTATTATAATTGTAAAGCTGGATTTAAAAGTAAAAAATATTTTAATATCAGTGACATTCCTACTAAATCAAAGGTTTTATTTACACTTTAAATTGACACCAATGCTTAACTTCAACGATTTTTAAAAGATGCTAGGGTTAATATGTGCAAGTTTTTACACTAATGTTTAACGAAATGTATCTCAAAAATTTATAGAAATATTTACATAATTCAAATTGGTGAAAAATGAAGTACTCAGCCCGAACAATTCCCTGTTTGCTTAAAAGTCCCTCGATCTGTTCCACCCTGTATATCGCTCTCGAATGTTTTTTTTATAAATACAGAGGGTAAATAGAAATACAAAATTTTACGCGATCCATTACATTACAGGTGGGGATTGAACCCACGACTTATCGTTATATAATTTACTAGCTGCGCTGCTCGGTGTTAGCCACTCATCCCACGGGAACACAACATTTTTCGGGATAAAAAGTAGCCTTTGTGTTAATCCAGGGTATCAGCTAGCTTCATGCCAAAATTTATTAAAATTGGTCCAGCCGTTTGAGCGTGAAAAAGTAACAAACATACACATAAACACACAAATTCGTGTGATTTGTCGCTTCAGTTTTTAGTTTTTTTTTCTAAATGGCAGAATAAGGGTGTTAAAACATAAAAAAATACAAATTCTCGCGGTCTACTGAGCCACTAGTATACCGGGTGTGACCTGTAATAGGAGCAATAAAATAAAACATAGATTCTTCCCTTGCAACTGAACAACATTTGTTAAGCAACTTCTGAAAATAACGTGTAGGTATTCAATGATATTTTGTAGAATAATGTTTAGACAAAGAAGCAATGTATTGCGAAATGTCCGATATTATGTATGTAAATGTATGTATGGAAACACTTTATTGTACACAAAAACAAGAACAACATTAAAACAAAAAAAAACATGTACAAAGGCGAAATTAGAAGAGTGACAGCTAGTCAATGCTCAGGGAATGTCAATGATGGACGACGTACATTGAAAATACTATTTTATTGGTTTGAATTACTAAATTCTGAAAGTTGTTTTTTTTTTGTCTGATGACTGAAGTTGCTGAACAAATGTTGTTCAATTTGAAGAGTAGAATCTATGTTTTAATTTATTACTCCTATTACAGGCGGTAGATTTAGTGACGATATTTCAGACAGACGTAATCACAAACGTCGAATTTAACTCCATTGCCTTATACATCAACATTCACCAGGCCCGGCCGCGCTAATGTTTTATTCGCTTTAATCTCCCGGAGTGACTTCTAAATATTCACTCCGGAATAATAATAAATTAGTGAGCAGATGGGAAGTAAATCCTCCGTTAATTGGACAGCGAACTCGGCGATCTGTCTCCACACTAACGAGGCATGCTCGGCTGTACCTACTGCCCTCTTGAAGCAAATGGAGCTATCTCAAAGGAAACACTATTGAGTTATTCATAGAATACCATGTGGGTCCTGTTACAGGAGCAAAAATGAAAACATAGATTTTACTTGTCAAACTGAACAACATCTGTTAGCATTGACATAGCTGTCACTTTACTAAATATCAAATGTTTCGCAATACATTGCTTCTTTGAAAAAACTTCATTTTACAGGTCCACATTATAAATGAGTTATTTTTAAAAGTTGTTTAATAAATCTTGTTCAGTTTGAGGGGTAGAATCTATCTTTTAATTTATTGCTCCTGTTACAGGGCCCACCTGGTATAGAGTTAAACAGATGACCTTAAAAAAATCGTTATTTTTTATTAAAGAAGTCCTGGCGTGGCGACCACGTATAAGAAAGCGCAGTATGGAACAGCCCCCGGCTAGGTGAACGGATGACCTCGTTAGGATCGCAGAGAGTCGATGAATGCGGTCTGCATAGGGTCGCACGTATAATTTGAGACGATGGTGCCGATCTTGAAGTCTGCATTTTTACGATAGATAGCGCTACGATGCCCTCATAAAGCATGCAAATGCGAGTGTCCTAAGGGTAAAGCCAGAGGAGTGTAATTTTTTAATTTTTTAATTTTTATTTTGTAAGTTCACAATAATTTAACTCAAATGCCTCCTACATCAACATTCACCAGGCCCGGCCGCGCTAATGTTTTATTCGCTTTAATCTTCCGGAGTGACTTCTAAATATTCACTCCGGAATAATAATAAATTAGTGAACAGATGGGAAGTAAATCCTAAGTTAATTGGACAGCGAACTCGGCGATCTGTCTCCACACTAACGAGGTGCATACTCGGCTGTACCTACCTATAGGTACTGCCCTCTTAAAGCAAATGGCGGTATCTCAAAGGAAACACTATTGAGTTATTCATACCATACCATCATAATTATATCTTAAAACAGATGACCTTAATATTTTTTTTATTAAAGCAGCATTTTTTTTTATTTTTTTTTTCATTTTTTTTTAAGCTTTGATCTTTGTATTCATTGTTTAAATAGAATATATTATGCTGAGACAGTCAACTGAATCAATGTAGTATTTCACGCTTTAATATCACCAAAATGGCATAAAGGGATCTAATAATACAATCATTCCCACTGTATCCAAATATCCGCTCACGGAAACAGAATGGCGGAAAATGAATGAATTTACATAACGCCGCGTGATTGATTAGATCGAGGCGCAGATTTCTGCTCAAAGAGATGATATTACTCCCGCGCCGACTGCAAATTGGTTTCGGGTGAAGCTAATGCGTGATGCACGAACATTACGTGTATTGTGTGGGCTGCGGTTTGATTTTGGTGATGAATACACGGATATATCCTTTCATAACCACCCGGTTAATCCGCAAACTCTTTTTTTTACGAATGAAAAAACTAACCTCCTTTTTTTGAACTCAGCCTCACGGGCAATAGGCAGGCTACGCAGCCATTACGTCGGCTCTCTTTTTTCCTTTTAATATATGTATGTTGGAGCGGTGTCATACTCCATACTGCAGAGCTACAATGATTCTTTGAGAATACTATTGAAAGCTACATATGAACTGGTGACGGCACGGCAGTGAGGTGGTGATGAGGAGTGAGAATGAATATAAACGTTTATGATAACTTCTTGGTGTTGTATTTCTCGTAAAAGTTCACAAAGGAATGAGCAGAGACGTCACTGCACCTGGTATTTAAAGACTATCAAAGTACCATTAAATGGAGGGGAGAAACAAGTAAGTGGTAGTCGTCAAGTAACCAGGTGTTAGTAACATTTTTAGTCAATTGACACACTGTGTAAATAATTTAACAATACTAATGTTGAATCTACTATTTCTTAAATTGCTATTATTAATTACAATATAACTCATGCACTTCACATGGACTAATAACTTATAACTAAATTATCAAGATACTCAATGATCTATTCAAATGTGCTTCTGAGGTAAAGAAAATCCAATTAATATCATTATTTGTTTTCTAAGATACATTTAAATGCGAAATAATCTCAAAGGCGCTATCACGGCCATACTGACCCGAAGCTCGTGCTCAGAGCGAACGGTTTGAAAAGAAAACTCAAGCTGGTTAAACAATCCAGTAAGTGGCACTTTAACAATGATCGGCTTGTCAGCCCAGTAACGGGACTAAATCCTTCTGATCCATCCACGCAAGTGACTGACAAAACTATACTCTTTATCATATTGCCCAGTTGTTGGACTAAACCCTTCTGATCCATCACAACAAGTGGCATGTTAGTAATGCTTTAGTTGACGGTCCAGTTGCGGGACTAAATCTATCTGATCCATCCACGCAAGTGACCAAAAACTATTCTCTTTATCATATTGCCCAGTTGTTGGACTAAACCCTTCTGATCCATCACAACAAGTGGCATGTTAGCAATGCTTTGATTGACGGTCCAGTTGCGGGACTAAATCTTTCTGATCCATCCACGCAAGTGACCAAAAACTATTCTCCTGTTTATCTTATTTTAATATTGCCCAGTTGCTCGACTAAATCAGTCTGAAAACTAAAACTCATCATATTCGCTATCACGGTCATCCGAGGGTTGGGACAGGCACACTAACAACATTGTACACAGTTATATTTTACTGTCTATAATCAATTATAGTTTGGATATTATTTAAACAAACATTTGTCACATCACAGAACCCATATAACGTAAATCTGCGCAACCTATTGAATTTCATAAAAAAAAAACAATGACATAGTGGTTTTTCAAGTATCTATAAACTTTTTTCACTTTCTATTTGATACAATTGAGATCATGTTACCGATATTTTTTCTTATCACGGAATTGAAGTATTTAACGAGAATAAATCATTACTCGAACAGTTACGTACTACGTCTTTCTTTTTTTTTTGTAATAAAAGCTGTGTTGTGACTAAATCTTGCTTTTCGATTCATGTACTATTTTCTGTAAATTGGTAGAAATCGATTAAATTGATAAATTCATAACCTAAAGAAAGAAAAATGAAACAAACTATTATTTTCCATAGAAATCTCCAGTGAGCCCAAAAAAATTGATTTACACATTTTGAAAAAAAAAAAAAAGTTTGTGGCTAAAATCGATTTGATCAACCATTCATAATCGTTAGATTTGGCAAACAATATGTCTTTGCTACATCACTACAAACATCAACTGAGAACTGTCATAGTGTGTTTAAAAATCATACACACTGTAGGTATAGCAAAAAAAAAAATGCACTCGATGGTGATCGTCAGTGAAGAGAGTGGTCGTTTTCCGTGAATGACCGCCAAGACTGTCAAGCGCGCTAATACTGGTTCAAGGAAGCGCTCCTGTAGTCTTCCGATGGAGCACTTGTCGCGATGATCAACTGAAACAAAACTCCAAGCACAGTATCACAAAGCTCGGTCACTCCTGACCTAGATCATAATGGGTAGTACTTTGTAGTACAAATAAAACTAAGAAAAGCATGCCTTTATTATGAATAATCCTCAAAAATTTAATAAAGTGAAAATGAAGGTACACTTAAATTATTCTGATTGTAATTTAGTTAGTTTATGCACGAAACGATTCTCGAAATTGAAACTTCGTATTTCGCTTTACTTAAATACGAAATAATAAAAATGTTTGATATAAGAACATTCTAGACAGAGAGAATGAGAAGAAAAGATACAGTAAGTTTCGAAGAAATCTTTTTGTGACAAACGTAGGCTCCATTATTAATATTATTACTGTAGTATAGTCTTCGATTTCTATACGAAAGTTGAAAATTAAATAAAGAAATATGGTCAAAACTAAGCTATTACTTATAATCTAATTTAAACTATAATATGATTGTCATTTATCTCATAAAAGAAAATTCAATACAAAAAAAAAAAACAATATTGTTGATGACTGACGTTGAATTTCACAATTTACTGTAGTAATATGAATAAGCCCAAACTTTTATGAAATAAAGAAAAGAGTAAGTATCGAAAAATTAGGGAAATGATGAAATATGATATTTCAAATGTAGGGTAGGTATCTAAACAAATTTGAAACCCTTTTTTTTTAACTCAATTGCAAATTTGACCTTATATTCAAAATCCTCATAATTTCAACAAAACATGAATTATGGAACAACCATGTAAGTAATAAAACTATAAACGCACTTTTTTAACATTTTCCCTCCGCTTAATATTATCACACACGCAGCGAATTATCTGGCCAAATTCCTGTTTAATAAGCTGCTAATGGAGTACAAATTAAATCCATGACTAATAGCAAAATGCAAACAGTATCTTTTGACAAAATTTATTATTTGTTATTTCCAGTAATACTACATCTTGACTTTTTAAATGTTGCTGACATTTGTAATAACTATCCATTATTTAGATTTAATTGTATTTTATTAGGATATTTTAAGGCTCCTTTTCCGTCCAAAACTGCTGATGGTTTTAGAAATTGTTGTCTATGATCAAACATGTTTCTTAACATATCAATGTCGCTAGTTAGAAAAGGGCTATTTCGATATATTAGTATGTAAACACTACTCCAAATTGACAAAATGCACGCAAAAAGCTGTTTTCTTCTTTTTTTTACTTATTTTCGGCTGCACGAAATGAAGGTATGAAATAACTATGTTACAATCAAAAACTCAGGCAAGAGTTCATTCACTTAAAAAATTGGTTGAAATTATCAATGTAATTGTCATAATTATGAAAAAAAAACATTTTTAAATGTATACGGCCTCTTAATGACGTTTAAATGGAACTTTAACTATATTTTATGTCTAAATTATTACTTAAACATGGGTTATAATATAATATTATAAGTATAATAAGAATTATTAATTACTTATGCGTTTTTTTTTATCATTTGGAATTTTGCTTTTTATGATACGTTTATTTTTGGTAGTGTTGTTTTAAACTTGGATGTAATGCATTGATTATAATTAAAGTAGTAATGTATAATTATTATTGTAATCAATAATGTGTATTGATTTAATATTTAACACCATAATTATTGCTTAGAATGAATAAATGAAATGAAACGAACTCAATCAAGCTCTAATCCTCTGACATCAATCTATGTATAGCGGTCATTATTATCGAATCTCAAGCTTATCAATTCTGAAGCGAGTCAAAAGTCAAAGTCAAAAGTATTTTATTCAAAGTAAATTCCAAGCGAATATTTTTTGAAGGTCAATTTTTACATTAAATAACTTAACTATAGACAATATATTAACTTAACATCTTAACTTAACTTTACAAAATGGAAATGCCTTGTTATGCTGCAGTTGAGGCGTCCGACCATACGTCTTTGTCTGCTACGTATTCCTCTGGTGTATAATAAGCTTTTCTTTGCAAAGTTTGCTTTATCACTAATTTAAATTTATTTTCCGACAGACAAATAATATGGTCGGGCAACTTATTGTAGTAGCGTGTACAGAGCCCCACAAATGACTTTTGAACCTTACTTAACCTAGTGCCTACTGATAACAATTTATCCTTATTTCGAGTGTTAAAATCGTGTATGTCACATCTTTTGCGGAATAGTCTAAGGTTTTTCCTAACATAAATAATATTTTCATAAATGTACTGACTAGGTACGGTCATAATACCGATTGTCTTGAACAATTCTCTTAGGGAATCACGGGTCTGTAGTCCGTATATCGCACGGATGGCTCGTTTTTGTAAAACGAATATTGCACTCACATCTGCAGCACTTCCCCACAGCAACAGCCCGTAGGACATGACACTGTGAAAGTAACTAAAGTAAACAAGCCTTGCCGTAGCTACATCAGTTAAAAGTCTTATTCTTTTCACAGCGTAAGCCGCCGAACTTAGCCTTTTAGCAAGTGCTGCAATGTGCGTACCCCATTGTAGTCTGGAATCTACCGTTATCCCCAAAAAAACCGTGTTATCTACTGTCTCTAATTCCTCGTTATTAATCATTAATCCTTGTATGCAATGTTTAACATTGGGAAGCTTAAAGTGTACGCACTTGGTTTTTTTTGCGTTTAGTACAAGGTTGTTAGCTGTAAACCATTCATGAGTTTTCTGTAGAGCATCATTTATATTTGTTATATCCGGAGATGCTCTTTCGACTTTAAAAATGAGAGAAGTGTCATCCGCAAAAAGGACTATTTTAGAAAGGTGTTCCGCCATAAATGGTAAATCATTGATGTAGATGAGGAATAGGATAGGACCTATCACTGATCCTTGGGGAACACCCATTTTGACCTGTGACCCTGACGACTTAGTTCCGTTCACAACTACCTTTTGTGTTCTGCCGGATAAGTAAGACTGTAACAGATTCAATGATTTCCCTGTAATACCGTAGTGATTTAATTTCTCTAATAATGTCTGATGGTCTACGCAATCGAACGCCTTGGATAAGTCACAAAAAATTGCGACTGCATCTTTTTTTTCCTCCCAGGCATCAAAAATATGCTTGACCAAATTAATTCCCGCATCCGTAGTTGATCTACCTCTAGTAAAGCCGAATTGCTGCGAATGAAACAAGTTATTTTGATTAAAATGTTTGAGAAGTTGTGCAACTACTATTTTCTCAAATATTTTGCTAAGTACAGGCAATACTGAAACAGGTCTATAGTTACCAGGGTCCTTGGGATCACCGGCTTTAAACAGGGGAATGACTTTACTTATTTTCATTAGGTCAGGAAATGTGCCTTCGTCAATACATTTATTAAATAATAGAGCCAAATAAGGTGCCAGTGTGACTATGATGGCAGTACATACTTTCACAGACATCCCCCACAAATCTTCTGTAGATTTGACTTTAAGTTGTTTAAAAGTTTTCACAACGAGTTCGGAGTGTACATGTTCAAATTGAAATTTAGTTTCGCAGTGCTGTACATGCTGACTCAGTAAATCTTTAGCCTTGTCAGTAGATGCATCAAGCGCTTCAGTAGTTGTCACTGGAATGTTAGTAAAATACTTTTCGAATTCCTGAGCTACTTCAGGCTCAGAATTAATCAAGCCGTTGGATACTTGTAGTGTGAATTCAACATTTAAAGGTCTAATTTTTCCTGTTTCCTTCTTAATGATTTTCCAAATTGTTTTAATTTTATCGTCAGAACATTTAATCTTATTTCTAATAAAATTTGATTTTGCTGCCGAACAGACTTTTTTAAATGTTTTTGAGTATTGTCTGACATATTCTGTAAACTTTTCTGACTGAATTTGGTTTTTTAGTTCGTAGAGTTCGAACATTTTCTCTCTACTCTTACGAATACCTGTAGTTGCCCACTCACTGAACAGAAATTTTTGATTGATTTTTTTTACTTTGACTGGGAAACATTTTTCAAATTCCGTTATTAATTTTGAGAACATATTCGTGTAGAGACGATTACACGAATCATTAGACCCTGTGACCTCCTGTTGCGACAGTTCATGTTGAACTCTATCATTGAACTGTTGCAAACGGCGCTGTGTTATAGGTCGCGTTGTAATGTCCATTTCGATTCTTTCGTTGTTATTATATGGCAATATGATTTCTTGTCCAGAGTGGTCAGACTGCATGATATTTACAATTGTTTGACCCTTAATCTCACTGTCTATATATATGTTATCTAAACATGAAGCTGTGGAGGATGTCACCCTAGTAGGCTCACAAAATACATTTTTCAGTCCATAAGAGCGAAACAGATTTAATAATTTACTACACAATATATTATTACTATCCAAAATATTAACGTTAAAATCTCCACATATTATAATTATTTTATTTATTCTACAAATTATTGTAAGTACATCTTCCATTGTTGATTCAAAGCTACTAAAATTTTGAACATTTGGAGGTCTGTACACACTGACTATCACGTGTTTTTCTAACTCCACACAAGCTAACTCTATCGTTTGCTCAATCGATTTTCCTTCTATATCTCCTCGATGCTTCAATTTAATGTTCTTACGTACTAATATGAGAGAACCACCATGAATAGCGGAACTTCGACAAAATGAACTAGCCAAACAGTAATTCTCGTAGTTTAATGTACCTACTTCGTAATCTTTCTGCCAGTGTTCCGTTAAACAGACAACGTCGTATTGAAATTTGTCAAGACACAATTCTATTTCTAATTTCTTCGAGGAAAAGCCTTGAATATTCTGATGGATTACTTTGAACATTCTCTGCTTTCCTCTAGTTAACAAGTGTGTGCTGGAAAAGGCCTGTTGGTCAATCCGTGTATCAACAACAGTATTACCAAATTTTGTCGTAGCCTTTTCCTTTGTCGCTTTCCTTAATGAAAAAAAGTACCACTAGTAATATTAGCAGCACTGTTCTTGTTATCGTTGTAACCATTTTTTACATTACTTATGCACGGGTCACTTATATTAAATGCAACCAGAGTAGTAACCTTTTGTTTTGCCATTTTTGACACATACATATAATCTTGGGTCAATGTGAATTTGTTCATAAACTTGTTAATATCAAATAAAAAAATATTATCTCCATATCTGTATGTCGCGTTGTGCATAAATAAATTGATTTTATAAATACATTGATTGTGTTTTTCACTCATATTCGAGCAATATGGGAAAGTACATAGAATAATTTTACATTTAGATTCATTTTGGACATCAATTAAGCATTGTAAGCTACTATTTAGCGTTAACCTGGTGACACTTGCATGATTGCCGACCATAACGACGACAGTAGTGAGTTCATTGCAGTCTGACGATTTTATTTTACTAACAATTTCATCAAACGAAAGACCCGGGTAACACTTGTTGACAGTCTTTTGATTGAGACACCTATTTATCATTGGTCCTATTCCCCTACCTATTGCATCTGAAAAAACTATTGTCTTTCTGCAATTTACTGGTGGAGGAAGAAGACTCCGTTTCGCTCCTGCCGCAGGAGAGGTTTTTGTTTGGATTTCACCATTTGGAAAACCGCAGCCAGTGGACGATAGCTGGGGCACAACATCTTCCTTTGGTAGGACAGTAAGGAGCGGCAGCGGTGCAGACGTCTCCGAGATAACTGCAATAGGGTCCGTGGCCTTGGGCTGTTGACGACGGCGTGCAGCACGAGTTCGACGCGCTCGGGTTGGGCGGGGACTTTTGGACGCAATGGTTGAATCGACCTGCAGCGTTTTTACCAGATCCACTACAACCTGGTTAGACGAACCGGCTATTTTCGCACTCCCAGCAGGTTCGGCTTCTTCCGGCAATTGACTTGACGTAAATTCCTTTTCATCACTGGAGTTGGTTAGCTGATTATTTAAGATCCACTCGGTCAATTCGCGGTTCTGTTGACTTAATTCGGTAAGTTCGGCCGTGGCGGTAGCTAGTTGTTCGATCTGTTCATAAGCTGAGCTCAATTTCACCGTCATGATTGCCATCTCTGTTCTCTGATTACATATTTTAGCTCTCATTTCTAGCGTTCGTTTTTTTATGGCAACGTATTTTCTACTAATTCTCATGTTATTTATCTTGGATCTATATCTAATTATTTTTTTCAGCTTCATGATTTGTCTTTTACTGTAAATATTTGTGGTCTTCCTTTCAGTAACACCTAAACCTGTAGAACGGCACGGTTCAGGGAATGGTGACAGCTCCTCCGATAGCGATATAGCGTGTATATATTCATTGTCGTTGCGTTCTTTGTTTTCGTTCAGGACTGTGATTTCATCCTTGGCCTCTGATAACTGGTTTTGCAGAAAATATATCTTTTCAAGAGCGGCCTCGTATAAGGGTTGGCATTCTTGAAAGTCTTTGGTGTATAAAGTATAACTATCCAAAACATCAACAAATATAAATTTTCGTTCCCGAGGAATGTCAGTAACAACGATTGCAAAATCATAAAATGGAGGGTAGATTATTACCGCTGCCGTTACTACTTGATTCTAACAAGGCTACATTAAAACAGCAATGTTTACATTATTGACATAGAATATTTAACTATGTAACGGTTATAGTAATTCGGAATCTTTGTTGTAAAATTTCGTTGTAAAACTTTGTTGTAATCGAAATATTATCTCATCGCGGAAACAAACGTCCTATACACTAAAATTTCGAGCATATTATTAATTTCTACGCATTAGTAAATTATTTTAACTAGTAACACTTTATTGACACATACCCTCTAAACTGAGTAGGTTTTTTTTTTTTATCGCATCTACCCCAGAATCTACCTACAGTTTCATTTATTATTAAACACTGTACTAAAATCGCAGTGAAAAGTGAACGACTGACCTTTGTGTTTTAAAATCTCTGTCGATGGGGTCACGGCGCACACGCGTTCCTTTCTGATCGCCGATCTTGCGTTGCCTTTACTGATGCAATGGCTGACGATGTGTCCCACTGTTCCTTACTTGAAGCAAACAATGGACTTCGATATATTCCATTCTTTCCAATAATTTAATTGGTCGACGTGGAAGGGTTAATTTATTTTCTTCACTCATTATTTCGGTGGCTGCCGAGAACAGAAGAATATGAGGGTGCAGGATCAACGTCGTTGTCCTCGTTGTCCTGATATTGTGGGGCGTATGGTTAAGCTCCGGCTTCTGATGTTGGAGCGGTGTCATACTCCATACTGCAGAGCTACAATGATTCTTTGAGAATACTATTGAAAGCTACATATGAACTGGTGACGGTACGGCAGTGAGGTGGTGATGAGGAGTGAGAATGAATATAAACGTTTATGATAACTTCTTGGTGTTGTATTTCTCGTAAAAGTTCACAAAGGAATGAGCAGAGACGTCACTGCACCTGGTATTTAAAGACTATCAAAGTACCATTAAATGGAGGGGAGAAACAAGTAAGTGGTAGTCGTCAAGTAACCAGGTGTTAGTAACATTTTTAGTCAATTGACACACTGTGTAAATAATTTAATCACTGTGTAATATTTTAATGTTGAATCTACTATTTCTTAAATTGCTATTATTAATTACAATATAACTCATGCACTTCACATGGACTAATAACTTATAACTAAATTATCAAGATACTCAATGATCTATTCAAATGTGCTTCTGAGGTAAAGAAAATCCAATTAATATCATTATTTGTTTTCTAAGATACATTTAAATGCGAAATAATCTCAAAGGCGCTATCATGTATGTTTGAAACGCTGCCACGATGGCCAGGATTTGTTTCAATAAAACATAATTATGTTAATCGTTAATACAAGGAAGTAAGTTTGAATAATCATCATCAATTTGAAATTTTAATACTCCAGATTTTTACGAACGTTCGTGTTTGGTTAGCATAAATCATTCCTTATTGATCTCCTGATATCGATCGTGTGTACATTAAACAATGGGCATGGTTTTGATAATCAACTAATTGTTCTGTTGCGTGTGACCGTCACCTCGTCTATGTTTATTTTAACCACGTTCTGGATTGATCGGACACCAAGAAATGAAGCTCGTTTCCATCGTGTGTATTTCCTGAAAAGTTATAGTCTTTAGCTGCTTCTTCGCTTCGCTATCTAGCGAAAAAAAAGGGCATGGGCTGGGCACATTGCAAGAACGAACGAGAGCCGCTGGATAAGGTGAGTTCTTGAATGGAGACCCAGAGTGGACGCTAGAGGGCGTGGCAGACTACTGCAGCGCGTGGATGACATTCGACGACTCGGGGGTCGAAACTGGATGAGTCAAGTACAGGATCGCGAGTAGAACGAGAGGGAAGAGGCCTAAATCCAAGATTTGGTAAATAAAAGGCCACCATGATAACGATGATGATGATGATAATCTTGAGGCAGGGGAGGTGTAAACCAAGAATGGCCATGGTCAGCACTGCACAGCGATATACTGCACTAATATTTACTAACAAACTTGGTTTTGCGAGTCTGAAACTGTCATTGGATTCCTACGAGACTTTTCTTTTTTTATAACGGCACAACATAGTGGCAACATATTAGAGCCTACTTAAAGTCGCTATCAACGGACCCGATTCACTTAGATTTCTGTACACTATGTATAATTATGGCAATTTCAAATTGGTCGAGTATTTAAGAAAATTTACAAACTGACAAATGCATTTCATGGTAACAATTTTCTACAACCAGGAAAATATCTTCCTTCGCCCATCTGTTATTTCAATCATCATTTTTAACTTATTATAGCCTTGCCAGGATCTTTTGTGGCAACCCATTCACGATATATTTTTTAGCGTACATAATATGCTACCAATTTGATTCCTAGGCCATCTCATACCTTGTCAAAGTGAAGGTCAATATGAAAGCCGCTTTAAATCTCACATCATTGTCATTGTGACAAGGTTTTGTGGCCTAGAAATCAAATTGGTTGACTGTACTTGATATAAAATATTGGGTGAAAATGGTTGAAAGTTGTTTTCAAATTCGTATCTTAGACTATAAGAAATATCAAATTTGGCACTTTTTACTCGTAGTGGCATTTAATAACTAAGTTCCCTTTACATTTTATGCTATACACAAATTTATCCCTTATTTTCTACTGGTAAGAAAATAAAGATAAAAAATTTCCAAGCGGGCAAATTAAACAAGCGATATAAAACGCATTCGAGGTAACACGGAGCAAACACAAATATCAAACCGAAGCAAATACGCAAATAATAAACCACGATTCCTAATTTTCACCGAACAAGACTCGAGAGGTTTGAATTCAGTGGTGAGTGGTTTCTTTCTGATAAAAAGTCGTATCAGACGAAAATGTTACATCAATCGATTGCTAAAATTATAAACCATCGCTTTTGGTCTATCTAACGCAGCAGGTTGTTTTCACAAATCGATGTTGATTTTCTTGTTTTTTGCATTCGGATAAAATTTATGTTATTCCGATTCAGGCTTCTGAGCACTATTGTTTCTAGTAGGAGAATAAAGTGTCCCAATTTATCCCATTCCCCTTACGCTCATTTTAACGCACATTTTTATGCTCATATAAGCTAATTTTTAAGTACATTTGTATGAAAGTTACGTTATGGAAAATAAATAATGAACACAACATTATATTTCGGCACTTTTTTTTCTCTTATCTCAATCAATAGTGCTAAGCAAATCGCTGTCTGTTGCATCATATTGAGGAAAAAGGCATTACTAAAATTTAAAGAGTTGCTTTTGGCCAGCATTGTTGCCCCGGCACAACAGTAAGTTAAAAAAGGAATAAAGAATAAGATTTAGTGTCTTTAGCGCTAAACCCATAGTGCAATGGCTTTGTAAAAAATAAAAATGATTGGCTTCTGGGGCATTTCAGCAAAATGTTGGGCAGGTGCCACCATTCTTTTTATACTTATTTCTAACTAAGAAAGATTTTTTTTGTTCTTGACTTTTGGCATTGGATTCTATGACTTATATTTTTTAAGGTGTGTAGTCACGTGCCTGACAAAGTGGGCTTTCTGGTGGATCACCCCTTGTGTTCAAATAGAAGGAACTTTGACTGGCATTTATAGGCACGTTAGCGTTACAGTTATTCTATTTCACTTTGTATTTGCTGGCTGAGCTTGATTAGGGGCCAATTAACAAATATGTTTGGATACTTGTTTACTATCCACAAGGCCAGTGAACAAAAGCCAAGGAATTACATTTATAAATATTTTTTTTTTATATTTTATTAAGAAAAAAAAAATTAACTATATTTTACTTTACAAACATATACCTAACAGATTTTCATATTGCATAGTACTATATAATATTATAATAAATGCAAAAGCATAACAAAACACTTCCACGAATTCGTTTTAAATTCGGGAAAAGCCCGAAACTTTATCACGAGCATACATCTATCCGACGCTGCAAATCGCCGTCGGTTGCATCGCATTATATTTTTATTCCTTTAGCTGCAGTCCGGGACGTGGCGTGGGTACGAATGGTATTATCAAGTAGCTTGAGTTAAGCTCACATTTGTAGATCAATTATGGTGGTATGTGCAACTATTTTTGATTAAATTATAAGTAAGATATTACGCAAAAAAAATGCCGTAGGAAAGTGAAATAGAAGGAATGTAACGTCACCTGAATGGTAGAGCCAAGAAGTTTTGGCGATTTCTTTATATTCTGTTAAAAGTGAAACTCTTTGCCAGCACATGTGTTTCCTACCTTCTGTAACAGGGGAAGGAACATCCCTTCAATCGAAGCATCTCGCGGGCCAGCATGGCTACATGGCAGTGTCAACTGAATGGACGCCGTTGATTCCGTTGCCATTGCAATTTGGGATTCGTTTTTCGCTTACCGTCAGGCGAACGCACTATGTTTCAGCCACTATTATGTTGTGCCAATACAAAATATATTGAGGAACCCTAAAAAGAGCGAAATCATCTACTATCCTGTGGTCAGTCAGACCAATTGTGTTATTCATTACAAGACCACGGTTTCGCTAATAGGTATAAATATTATTATAAAGGCGAAAGTTTGTGAGTGTGTTTGCGTGTATGTTTGTTACTTCTTCACGCTCAAACAGCTGGACTAATTGAATTAAATTTTGGTGAGAAGGTAGCTGATACCCTAGATTATCATATCAGAATTGTGCTCCCGCAGGAAAAGCAAGTAACACCGCGCGACGCAGCTAGTCATTATATATTTAAAAGCGAGGCTCTGGTAGGTGAAGTAATTTCCAGCTTATTCTAAATCCTGTTCTTTATTTTACTTCTTTGGATTTCCGTAAGCATTTTATGTTCTTCTTGGTCTTCCGTTTATTTATACTCCATAATATGATTATATGAAATATCTTTCTTACATATAATTTTTATTGGAGCTACAGTATTTTAATATGAAAAGAGACACTGAATATGTATACTCGTAGGTATACTTATATTTAATGAGACATCTTAATTGCTGCTGCTTTGATCCTACATTCCTATTTCTATAGTGTTATCTGTATTTAGTATTTATTTATTGTTGAAGTGTGCAATAAGGATTATGAAGATTAGGTATTCTATTACTCGTATATTCCTATGTAAACTAAAAGTCTCTTTGGTCACATTTTGTTGTTTGTTTAATATCTTATTGTGAACGCAAAAATTGTAATTAAATGATAATGATATAAAACTTTTGCTTTTGTATAAAAAATGCAATTCATTCTATAAGACTTCTCGTAACTTCAAGTCCTTCTTTGAAATACGATAGCACAACATTTTAAATACAACCATATTACTGGCACATAACAAGATCGGATAGAGCTGTCTTACTTCTCATTTTAATGAACTATGAAATAAAATACAGTTGAGCGAAACATGAAATACGACATTCCGCTTTATGAATAGAATTTAAGTATGTACGAAATAGTAAAAAGTGAATAAATACCGCTTTGTCGACGCGTAGCGAACAAGTTTTCACTACAGGATTTGTGGCTGTTTTTACCGAAATAATCGTTTGATAAGCACTCAACGTGTATTTTGGATCCATTTTGTAATTAACGAATTATGAACTTTTAAGTGTTTTCTTAAAATATGGCTGTAACTAGGGTTCAGTCGTACGTTTTTTTGAACTTAAGTCAGGGATTTTATTCTAAGAATGTGTTCTATTAATCTTTAAAAGTAAACTAAATGCAGCAAAATCTGCCGGGACGAGGCGATAATACTTATAATATGACGCAAGTCTAATATTTGTCTTATCTAGCAATGTCTTCTACTTACCTTTAAAAGTAATGATATTTATATCAGCCAGGTCACGGCCCTCAACATGGTGGACCGACGACCTGGCTCCGATCGCGGAAAGCAATTGGATAAGGACGGACGGCGTATGATCGGTCATTGTGAAGAACTTTAGGGGCCCTTATCCAGCAGTGGACGTCAATCGGTTGATATGAGGTCAAAGCGATAAAACTTATGGCTGAACTCGTAGATTGTTAAAATGGAAATTTAATACTATCAAATTAGGTGCCTAGAATCTTTATCGAAACATCAGAGCCGACCTTAGCTTTATTGTACCCTTACCATAAGTTAACGTGACCGTATTCGATTGTAGGCGCCTTAGATGTGGTTAAAAAGAATGCCCTCTAGGAGCCAGCGACCCGGGGGACTAAAGCCGTTCCTGCGAAATATGTTGATATTACTAAGTTTGCTTGCTTATTTTTTTCTGGATGATATGCATTCATTTTCTAAAGCGCTAAGAAAATCATACGTAATGTTATATTAAAATTAAATACTCGTGTAATATTTTCACAGTAAAGAGAAGCTGAAAATGTTAAATTCTCACTGAATTTTTGAAACGACGGTCCTATGAATCTCGCATGAAAATGTATCTTATAATTTTAAAACAACTTGTTGGTTGTGTCTTGTGTACTTTACATTCAACGAAGCACGAAAATGTTGACCCTCTCTTCAAACAATGCTTAAATATACACATTTCAAGAGATTCATTTTGCCTTAATAATTTACGTCGAAACAGATCATATTTAATAAATGAATCGTCCACTTTCAGAAGCCTGTAAAAATAAAACGAAAAGGAAACAAAGGAGACTCATATTGTTCAAGATTCGTAAATATGCAAAGTGTTCAAGCAAAACTAATCTGTTTTTCTCAGGATAAAATTAAAAAAGTATGACAACAGATACAAATTGCCTCGCCCTCAATTTGCTATTCTTTTCTTGATTGTGGCTTTTCATTGGTTTTTCAAAGGCACGTTTATTACAAAACGAGGGATATTGCGTTTTAAAAGGGCCACTCAGATTTTAGCGAATGATAACTCTAATGCAATTACTTTGCTTTCTGTACTTACGTTTTAACTAATAGGCGGAGTAGCTTCGTCCACGAAAAAGAAAGTAACAATAGTATGTTTTATTTCGTCATCGGAGAAAAGGTTCTCTTTAACCATCTTCGAATTGCCAGGTACCAAATATAATTAAAATCTATCTAGCCATTTAGTGATGAAGCCGCTCAAGCACCAACATTCACACAAACGTCCACGAGTATTTTTCAATGTAGTGGCTCCCAAATTGCCTTTTCACTTGTTATGATATGTTTATTCAGAAACAAAACAGAGATTGTTTGAAATATACAATAATAAAATTGCACTAATAATACTGTGTACTTAACTAAGGTCACTTAATTATTAACAGTAGGGTAATAAACTATTACTTACTTAACTAAACATTAACAGGTATCGCAGGTAGGCAGGGTTGGCTCAGTTTGCAAGCACCTGCCTACTGAGCAGCGGTCCCGGGTTCGAATCCCGGGCAGGGCAAATATTTGTGTGATGAACTCGAATATTTGTGCTTGGGTCATGGTTGTTCCTATGTATTTAAGTATATATATTTATCTATATAAGTATATATATCGTCGTCTAGTACCCATAACACAAGCCTTCTTGAGCTTAATTTGGGACTAGATCGATTTGTGTGAGGTTGTCTGATATTTATTTATTTATTAGCTAATAATAACTAATAATTAATAGTGAAGATTTCCTCAATACTGTAGAAGCACTCTCTCAATAAAAAAATACTTAATTTTCTATTAAACAACTTATGACTCGTAATAACTTTTAATTTTGTGGGTACTTTGCTAAACAATTGAACAGCTTGATGTTTAGCAGAGTGCTTTGCTACTTTGAGTTTGGGGAAAAAACTTTGCTTGACATTTTTTGTTCGCGTTTCTAGACGCAATTCTTGTTCATCGAGAGACTCGTGCCTTGACAACGTTTTAACAAAATCAGTAAGCAATACGGACGTATTAGGCAAGGAACTGTCATTAAGCCCAATTCTGTAAAATAGTTTCGACAAGAAATCCAGTAGGGAATGCGCAAAATAGTTCGTATTGCCCTTTTCGTGTTTTCTGTATAATCTTGAAATACCCCGGAGCCGCACAGGGCCTTTCTAAGATTATGCCATGAGCCCTTGGCTTTCCATCTTCGGCTACTCCTTTAACCACAACAAGAGTGTACTGATTGTCTACGACTACGCCTTCCGTCCGGCGGCTTCCACTCGAAAGCGAGGCTTGTATTATTAGCTTCTTTTATGAATGGTGAGACATATTCATCTCCATTTCCGTTGGCTCAGTAGGCAGCTACATTGTCATGTTTTCTTTTCGATACCTCCTACGTATACTGATACAAGTGCAAAATCACGATTTTACAGGACAGCTGTTCAAAGGTATGAAGTGCCATAACTAACTCATACGTTGAAATAATGTAATGAAAATTTTAAATACTTTTAATGAATATATTTTCCTTAAATCTACATATTTACTATTTCAAAATTAATTGTACTTTTAGTAAAAAGCTAGTTATACCAGTGTACGTGAAATTTACTTGTTCTAAGTTTTTGATATACTGATACAACTACCACTTGATCCAGTATACGTCGTAAACTATGATTAGATGAATATGGATAATTATATTATTATTATGCCTATTATGGACATGTATCATTTATTAGATATATAAACAAACTCATAGCTCGTGTTTGGATGGATCTGATCGGTTAGTTTCATCTGATTTGTCACTTGTACCAGTATACGCCTGAATCATTCCGTTATGTACCAGTATACTGTTAAGGTTATTTTGTATGTTATGACCAATATAGTAAGTTCAGAGGTTGGTATTTAGGATATTTAAGCAAATTACGTTTAAAAGACAATAAATAAAGCAAATTTACACTAAAATTACGTTTATTTAAAAGGTAATTAATCACAGCCCGCATTTAGGGAATGGTGTTTTTGTCTTTGTTACAGCGGTATTATCAACATTATTACTGTTTTAATATTTATATACAATAGTAGATTCCGGTTCTTATTTTGTCCATCAGAATTATCAGACCAAAACCTGAATTAATCTACATCATCTTGAAGTATTAATTTAATTAAGTCAAATAATTTGTCATTTAGTCATGTCAACAGTACCTAACAAGTAGCATTCCCAAACCAAATGCTGTGAATTATACAGTTTAAGTTTTTATTGTAACAAAACATGCTTATATTACCGTGAGGAGATGACAAGGTTTTTGAAGGTCGAATACAGCAGTCGCATTTTTTTGTTAAGTTTGAGTTTTTTTTCCTATTTATTTCAAGTCTCTTTCCTCCATGTGCCAATGTGTTTGGATGTTTGTTTTTCAGTAGGTGTTTTCAAATTCTCGTAAATGTGACAAGCGTCAACTTAATATTTTGACTGAAAATATCACGGTATTGTCGAACAGACTAAGCTTGCGCTTCGTATTTGGTAGAATTAAACGACTCCTTGTACAAATTATACATTTCAATCAAATTCAAACAGCCGCCAGCAAAAATGTGTGTGATGAACTTGAATATTTATTCCTGGTCATGGATGTTATCTCTACATGTACTTTATAAAGTATGTATATATATTATCGTCATCTTGTACCCATAGTACAAGCTTTACTTTGTTTGGAACACTGGGTCGATTCGTGTAAGATGGTCCCTTAAAATGTATTTATTATTTAAAAAAAAAATCAGTTCAGACACTAAAATTTAACGTAATTTTTGTCTTATATGTTTATTATTTGTTTTCTTGGCTTGTTTTTCCCGTATTTATTTTTTATTTAAACTCATGATTAGATTTTTACGTTCTTTGTTCGTTGACCCAAATATTTTTTAAATTACACGTAAGTTACCGACATCTTTTTTACCGACAAATATTACTTTACAATTGCCTGTCGTGCCAACTAAGCAGCTGCCATCTCTTAATTCGCCGAATACGGACAAAGACTTAAAAACCCGGATATTTGGCGTAACTTGGATTTCCCCCATTAATAAAATAAAAAAAAATAATTGCTTTATTTTTTATTGACATTAAACCCCGGACGGCCCCCGGACGGCTTCAAACTAGGACAAATCCGGGGTAACCCGGTCGGATGGCAGCTCTAGTGGTGACTCTGGTTTACTGTAGGTAATGGCGACATATGGCTATTATTGTACTCCAAACAACCATCGGTACTGATTGGAGAAAACTGTATCATAACCAAAAGTAAGCCTAATTTGATACGTAGTAGGTAGAAAAGACGTAGGCCGCATCGACTGTCCGTCGCGCATAGTGGGACATCTTACGTCCGCAACGATGACGAGCAAGCATACTGAGATAACTGCCACTTGTACTTGATAAGTGTACTGCGTACAGTGGTACAAGTGACTTATCTCAGTATACGATGTTCTAAATTAAAAAACGGTGTTAGTTGTATCAGTATACGTCACTTTATTTCGAAAACTAGCAGTAATTTTGTCATGAAAATTTTATAGCATGTAGATATAAGTATTTTGATCCTAAATGTGCAAAAAAACGAAAATCGTAAAAATGTCAGTTGCATTAGTATACGTAGGAGGTATCGTTTTATTGTTCTTATATTTGTTAATATTTGATTTTTTATTCCGCTCGATTTCTTTATACTATTAATGGGCAAGATACAATTTATTGTTTTAACGAGCAGAGTTTTTGCTTACATTAATGTTGATTTCCTATCAACTTCCTTACAAGCGTGTTAAAAAAATCCAGTGTTGTAATATAAACTAGACTATTTCATAAGTCTATATTCATAGGTTGTTCAAAGCCTTTCCATCCTTTTTATTTCTAGATATTGACAGAGTAAAGTGAAATAAATACAAATAAGCGGGAGACGTTGTTAGATATTTATACGTCCCCTAACACCACGTTTCACCATAAATCTGTGCCGTCTTGAATATAGTTTGCATTATTATGCAAAGTCAAGTGCTGGAGACCGCAGTGTGTGAATAAGAAACTGCCATGTCAGAAAGTTTTGAGAAAAATAAGTCTTTTTGATGGGAGCGGATGGGGCGTTTTATGGCTGATCCGGGTACAAATAGTTCCTTAATGACTCACCTTCGAGAACGGAACAATCGGGTAACATGGTAAATCACCATTAATGTCTAATACAGATTTAAAATTGCATTCTAAATTAGCGATCTTTCCTATGGAAAATCTCAGTTTAAAAAAAGAAAGAAAGACTTTTTAATTTTTTCGTCAATTATAGAATTTAAAGGTTTGGGCTCATGTAACTTATATTTTACTAAGCCTGAAATAGTTAATATTTGTGGCATGCTTAATACGATCTAGAGGAAATAATTCTTGAATGTCCAGAGGAAGGATCAGGAACCCCAACCCATAGTAATAAAATCTGTTAATTTATCCTTTAAAGTATACTTAACGTCACAATTTTTGTTTTTTCTATAATTATCTCGGAAGCGGAACAAAATAAAAACGCCTGAATCATGTATGATGAAAACTGCATGTGTACAATTTACACGAGAAGAGATACGAGTAGTTTAAAAAAAAAAAAGTTCATGTACAACATTGCTTTTAGTTTAATGAGTAAAAATGTTTCAATTTAAAATATACAGTAATAATAATGCCAAGATATTGCTAAATTGGGAATATTACAAGGCCCTGTCAAAGTTAGGCCCATTATCGCAATTTTTTAAAGAATGTAATAATTCTTTTGTTTCACCAAAAGAGCAATTACGTCGGCTATTAAAGATTTTCCCCCATGGCCGTTAAGCAGCCAATTACTTATTTACGAAGACTAAATGGCTCGTCAATGATCAATGGGGAAAAGTAGATTGGGTATTTATTTTGTTGTACTGCTTCCGACATGAACAAATGGCGGCGCCCGATGTCATCCATCATTATTACCCGAATTTGCTGAACGGATACAAAGGTATGATTCATAAGCACTGTTAGACGTAAGCTAACATGGGTGAATATCGTGTTTTGCTCCGGGTATTGCAGATTGTTACATTTTCGCACAAAAACAGTGCTGCGCTAATTCGAGTGTATAGGGATATTGGCAAATAAGCGATGTCTCAGGTATATCGTGGTACATTTCCTTTACCAGTGATAATTCACGTTACTACGTGTTCAACTTAAGTTTGCGCCTGATATACATGTATTATAAATGATATGCCCAATATATATTTATATGTTTGTAAATCTAATCTGTTTATAAATGAGGCGCAAACTTAACGCGACCGGATTGGAAAAGTGGCGAAATATCAAATACTAAGCATCGATATACTACCTAGTATTTCGATATCGCAGTGATATACTTATGTGGAATTAGGGCCCTGAGCGTATGTTCCGCCGTTCTGAGACATAATATTATGTCTGTGTCTTCAAAGACATATTATGATCTCACCTGAGCAGTTCAAGCAATCAATCGGGGGGCACTGCCGTGCCCCCGCCAAGTCGAGCGCGAAGCAAACACTGCCGTACCATCCTTTACTGGAACCATTTCGCCGCATTTTCAGGCCCCTATTTGAGCACCTCTGGATAAGACCAGAACGCAGAAAATTTCGTCATCCAGTAAGCTATAATCACATACTTAAAATCCAAAATTTCAAGTCTGTAGGTCATTTAGTTCCGAAGTTAAGCGAAAGCAAAGTTTCGCATTTACGACACTCACTCACTCACTCATGATCATCAGTAAAGAAGTAGTACTTCCCATAAATTCAGAGAGCTGAAATTTGATACAGAGTTAGGTTTTAATGGCCACATAAAGCGAAAACTATAAAAATTGGCCAAGTGCGAGTCCGACTCGGGTTCCGTACCATAAAACAAGTTTGTTGTATGGGAGCCCTTAAATGTTTATTTTATTTTATTTTTAGTATTTGTTGTTATAGCGGCAAAAGAAATAGATCATCTGTGAAAATTTCAACTATCTAGCTATCACCGTTCTTGATATACAGCCTGGTGACAGACGGACGGACGGACGGACGGACGGACAGCGAAGTCTCAGTAATAGGGTCTCGTTTTTACCCTTTGGGTACGGAACCCTAAAAACTAGGATAATCGAAGATCTGGAGTACTCTGATTAGAAAACACAAGAGTCCAACCAAACTATTAGAGATCGACATACCGCCTTTACAAAAATATTCAAATTGTTGTGTTCGGTTGGCCGCCGTCGCGACTGATCGTCTCTCCTGATGATGGATCGCGTACCGATTTGAAACGCAACATGTCGAGCGTTATTCGACTTCTACGACGTGAGTAAACCCGTTTAAGTATTTTAATATTCAACTTGGTGGGCCGCTTCATTTGATGTCAAAAATCCAAGGTCTGAAGTATTTTGACGACGCGTTTGGCTCGGTTTGTAAACACCTGCCTACTGAGCCGGCGGTCCCGGGTTTAAGTCCCGGCCAGGGCAAATATTTGTGTGATGAACTCGAATATTTGTGCTTGGGTCATGGTTGTAATATTATCGTCGTCTAGTACCCATAACACAAGCCTTCTAGAGCTTCATTAGGGACTAGATCGATTTGTGTGAGGTTGTCCGATATTTATTTATTCATTATTTATTTGATGAAGAACCCTCAGCTGGTCTCAGCTGTATTAGAGATATGGTAATACCCCCTTCTACTATTGGTACATTAAAAAATCGACTGTCATTGCAAAAATCCAGCGTAGTGGAATACATCTCATTTAATCTAGCCTATATTCTATAGCGTCCCACAGCTGGGCGGGTTACGTATTAAAATCCCGAAAGTTCATAATACCTACAGATGAAATACCGATGGTCAAAATACCGAAAGTTATAAAAGCCGATATTCGATAAACCGAAGCTCAAATTACCTATTTTCAGAAAATCGAAAGTTGAAAATCTCGAAATTTCATAATCCCGAAATTTTTAAGATCTCGAAATTTTATAATCCCGAAAGTCAATGAGCACTTTAAAAGTGTCAGGACACTAAACTAATCTGACTTTTCCGTGGAACCGATCTGCTCCGGTGCTGCGGGATGTTCAGCCCCTCCGCCCTAGCGTAAGAAAGTGCGGGCATCAAGCGAGTCGCAGCGGCTGAGGCTGGTCGCCGAAGGTGACCAAAAAGCTGAAGCTGCGGAGGCGGCCGGGGGCTGCCCTCCCTCCGCGCCTTCGGGCTTTTATATACACTCTAGGGGTAGGGCAGACAAGACCACGTGGAATCGGGGTTGACAGCTTTGGTTCTGTGGCAAGTCGATTAAGAAAAGGAAAGAGTCCGGGAAAGTGGGAAATTAAGTATGACACTAAATATTCGATTAGATTAGATTAGATTTATTTATTGATAAAATAGTCATTTTACAAGTCAATTAATTCAATTACAATTTTACGATTTTACAAGTCAATTCAATTATATTACAATATATTGTCGCTTGCAGAAAGTTTTATGTGACTTGGCCGTTGAAGGGTACACAAGGGTACAAAACCAGGTGCTCCATGACACCATTGCACCAATCTGTGGCCAGAACCGCTATAAGTCAATTTTGTTTACACGTAATGTTATATCTGTTTTAACTACCTATGTTTGTTAAGCGACATAATAGCCCATACTGGTGTACCCTTCAACGGCCTAGTCACACAACATTAACTATAATAATAAAGAAATTGCAGTAAGGAACCTTAGACTTGGTATGACTTTGTCTAGATTTCATTACTTTTTAGAGATAAACAAGCAGCTCCATCGAGACTTGGCTAGTTTTTTAAAGAATGTTTTTGGTGGGATCTAATTAACGCAAATTATAACGGGTCTATCATGATATTTCAGATCTATATCTGAGATCACGGCGTATAAACTATATTATGAAGGTAAATAGGAAATATCGCGATACAACCGTTATAATTTTTATTATTATGTGTACAAACCGCGAGAGTATAAAGTGCCAAGCATTAACTTAATTAATATCGAATAATAACTGACTAGTTAAATAGTGATTTAAGTCATTCTAGTACTACCCAATGTTAGATAATGTATTTGGACATCATTAGGAATATATCGCACTAATGGCCGCACCTAATTGCCTAGTGACAAATGTCGCGATCCGTCGATGATTTGTGATGTCGCTAACTACTGTGCGATGCGATAGTGCATGCTGCATGCAAACACAGTGTAATTTCTGAGTTACATATCTTAATACCCAGTATTGTATTAACATACGAGTATTCTATTCCTTGTGTTCTATTCCAAGAAACCCAATTTGTTTCTTATTTAGATACCGTTTTGATAGGCTTACATTTCAAGAAGGCAAGGTATTATCACTGAAGTAAACATTACAGGTGTAAGAAATGTACCTAATTTTGATATTTAACTATATTGTCTTTAGAATATCAACTGACCTATTTTAATACTGGCTACAATATCAATACAATATGTTCATTATATGCCCATAATACATCAGTGATATTCCTAATTAAGAATATTGCAATGCCGTGTCCAGTTACAATGCTCAAAAGTGGTACCGCCTTTAAATTTTACTTACCTAACCTGATAGTGACTTAAGTCATTTAACACTTATAATGAATCTATCGCACTAATGGCCGCACCTAATTGCCGTGACAAATGTCGCGATCCATCGATGATTTGTGATGTCGCTAACCGCTGTGCAATGCGATAGTGTATGCTGCACACAAACACAGAGTAATTTCCTTTACATCACCCTAATCCGTAATTGGGATTTTCTGCCCGCTACGCGGAGGAAAACCTCGCTTCCGAGGCAAGACGCAAAAGTTTAGGGGCATGGGTAGTAATTCATAAAGCCTCAGATCGCATATTTATGGCCGTTACCATCGGTTCAGGCCAGAAACACCTGCGTTCTGGAACATTCACGAATACACCGCCCTACCCCGCCCACCCAGGTATATAATGTACTAAATATATCACATAATTATCTTAGTAACACTAATATAATAAGGCATATTAAACGATATAGAGTTATGTCTCTGAATTACTAGAAAAAAAATCATCGACGATTAGAGACATATTACTTTTCTTATGTCATATTAGGGGGCAAACGAGCAACCGGATCGCCTGATGGAAAGCGATTACCGTCGCCAATAGACACCTGTAACACCAGAGGAGTCACAAGTGCGTTGCCGGAAAATTATATAAAACGTGGCTGGTTGCATCCCATTTTTAGGGTTCCGTAGTCAACTAGGAACCCTTATAGTTTCGCCATGTCTGTCTGTCTGTCTGTCTGTTTCTCCGTCCGCGGTTTAGCTCCGTGATCATTAGTCCTTACTAGAAAGCTGAAATTTGGTATGAGTATGTGTATGTATCACGCCGATAAAACGGTGAAAGGTATTTTAATAATAATAAGGGTCTCCAAACATTATTTTTTGATAAAGTCAGCAATTTCGTAAATATTAGCTCCGAAAATAAAAAAAATTGTGCCATTGTGTAAATTTCGATTGTCTAATCAAATTTATTTAAAGCAAACTCCGATAATAAAGCTGAATATACTTAATTTCGTTCGGAGATTTTACAGCTCACAAAACAATGAGGACTTTTATTGCCAGTTATTTATTATTTATCGCAAACATAATAAAGCTCATAAGCAAATTCCTTTTGTAAAGCAATTTACTTGGCTTGGGACAATTTATTTATTGTACGTAATAAAAACGTATAAAAGAGAAATCATCTGAAGATAATCAGCTTTGTCTGAAGTTAGTTATTCAAAGAATAAGTTGAATAAAAGTTGGTAACCATGTTTTTCAGGGCACGGATGACAGACAAGGGGTGGCTGGAATATGAAGGGGAGTATTATTATTAAAGATACAAAGGGTTTGTTGTATTACCTTGTACACAATTTCAAGCATATACATTATACCTACACATAATATTTTTAGTTCAAAGAAATTATGAATTTAACTAGTGGAGTGTCGGCTTTTGCCACGGACCTTTGATCGGGCGTGCGTAATTAAAAACCTGTTTAGATAATAACATGTAGAAGAAATTTACCTTTAAAAAGTGTGCTATTGTTTTTTTTTTACAAAAATATCCGGTGATATTTTAGTTGTGAATGAGAGTGCCAGGGGGTGATGGGGAACTGTAAAATTACAAAAAGTCAGCAGTTCCATACATTCCGAGTAATTACTCCAGAGATCTCTCCGATATATCAGAGAGACATATTATGGAATTAGGGCCTTGGTTCATAGCCTATTTCATAATGCCACGCTAGTTACTGCTCTCGAGTTGCTGCTGTAACAGAGATGCCACGGCTTTGCGCGACAGCGGGAGCGGTAGCAGTGTAGATACCTAAGTGTATCTCGCTCACTCGTATGGCCGCCGCGCTCGTCGCCCCGCTAGCGCAAAACCGTGGCATCACTGTAAGAGTACCTAAGCATTCCTGCAAGGAGTCGTCGACGGCTTTCTTTTCATGGTCTTAACCAGCCCTTCTAGCACAACTATGCTTCGCGACTCTATCCGTCACTCTCTCACATTACTGCACTGAAAGAGACGGGTAGTTATCTCGCGCGAGAAATAGCCGCGTGTTACAGTTGTGCTAGAGGTGGAGTAATCCATTCCGCAGTTTCAAGTGATACTAATTTAAATTAATTGAATAATGCTACAAATCATTCCATTTCAATTGTACTATTACAAAACTCTGTTACTATTTATCGTGACTATTTATTATAGAAAGCAAAACAAATTCCACTAACAAAAGCCTTGTTGCTATATAGATATAAATATCAACACGCAAAAAAAATATTAATTGAATAAGACGTGGGTTGGTAATACAAAGATACCGGGTTCAGGTCCCGGTGTAGACCACGTACCTATGAGCGCATATTTTTGCGTATTGATCCTTGTATGTAGATACTATAGCAATTTATATATAAATATTGCATATTTTTAAATAAAACTTAGTCCTGAAGAGAGTCAATACGAAGAGATATAACGACAAGTGATAGTTTGTAAAAAAGGTGAAGAATAAGTGCTCAAAGACACCAAAAACTGTTGCAGATTAAAGTGACTTTATTTTTGTGGTATGAGGATTTTTTGAAGAACATACCAAACCATAATATCCCGGAAGGAGGCCGGTAATTGAAAACGGAATATTATTTACATTACAGAAAGGTTAGTCGCAGTGAAATTCAAATATATTATCATAACCTACAAAAATAACTGTAAACAAAACTGCTTCATTCTAAGAGCAACAGCTGAGGTTATCGGAGACAGCGCCATCTATCGACAAGTTTTCAAATCGCAAAAAGCCACTTTGTTTAGTTCCACTACTTGCCACTAGAGCGCATCAAAATCAATAGACTTCAAGCAGTGATCACCGGAAAACATTCGGTCAGAGCCAAATTTAGTATTATTATATAAACATTAAAAATAAAAATTCTTAAAAATGGAGGAAGTTATGGCTGCTCTTCGTCAGATACAGAGAGACCTGGATGAACAAAAAAATGCAATTGCTAAGAATACTGAAGAAGTAACTAAAAAAGTAACAGAAAATATCAACAAAATACTGAATACAAAATTTAAATCACTTGAAGAAAACCAGGAAAAACTCAAAGAAAGGATAGAGAATCAGGAACAACGCCTTTATTTTTTAGAAAAACAAGCGAGAGCGAGAAATATAGTTTTCTTTGGTATAGAGGAAAATGAAAAATCGTATTCACATCTAGAAAAAAATCTTATATCCTTTATAAGCCAGCATTTCTCAATAAAAATAAACTGCAGCGATATCCAAGAGGCTTGGAGGATAGGTCGAAAATCAGAAAAAACCCGTCCTATTACAGTAACGTTCAGTACTCTGGGTACAAAAATCAGTATTATGAAGCAAAAGGGAAAACTAAACGATACTGTTTATTATATAAAGGAAGACTATCCCCAATACATACTGGAAAAGCGAAAAATGCTGCAAGAACAAGTTAAACTAGAGAAAGAGAGAGGGAATAAAGCCGTAATTAAATACGATAAACTGGTTATTATAGAAAATAAGGCAGATAATCAGACAACGCACGACAACAGGAAGAGAAATTTATCTATTTCGCCACAAATGAACACAAACTTTGAAGACATTGCTCCGCATACCACTCAAGCTGCTAAAAAAATAAGACGACATCATTGCACACTACACCGCAGAGATCAGCCAGTTTTTCAGAAGGTGTAATTAAATCAGGCATGCTTAACTTTGTGATGATAAATAATAAAAAACAAGGAGAAAAAAATAAGAACAACAACATTTTATAACAACTAACAGAGCCCCTCTCAGAAAGCTTAATGAAAAAACAATTATCAGAAAAAAAATCACATCTTCCAAGCCGGTCGGTCACCGTGGAAGATTATGACCGAAACCTTCCAAAGACAATATCTACAATACCCTCAAAAAACAGCAATAAAAACCAGCTCTACATAACAACGTATAACGTTAGAACCCTTTCCACGCACGAACGTTTAATCGAATTAAAAGAAGCTCTATCAAATATTAAATATGATATCATTGGTATATCAGAAGCGCGCCGCCTAGGCAACGAAATTTTGGAATTCGAAGATTTTATCTTATGCTACACAGGAGAAACACCAGGCAAGCACGGTGTCGGCTTCATAATAAATACATATCTTAAACAAAATATAGAAAGCTACATCGGATTATCAGAAAGAGTTGCAGTACTGAATTTAAATGTATCAGATACCAAAAAACTGTCTATCATACAAGTATATGCTCCAACAGAGGCTGCCAGTGAAGAAGAGATCAGTGCGTTTTACAACTATATCTACGACGCTATGAAATTGGTACATAAAGACTTCATACTGATGGGCGATTTCAATGCAAAAATAGGAAATCCTCAAAAAAATGAACAACTTGTAATGAAACAAAATGGCTACGGAGAAAGGAACGCCAGAGGACAGAAACTCGTAGACTTCGCTACAGAAAATAAGTTGGCAATCATAAATACGTATTACAAGAAGAAAACCAAGAAAAGATGGACATGGTGCTCGCCAAATGGACAATATAAAAACGAAATAGATTATATACTGTCCAACAGACCACAGATGTTTCAAAATATAGGCACTCTAAATCTAAATTATCCATCTGATCATCGACCACTAAGGGCGGTACTAACACTAAATGAACCAGTAAAGTGTAGAGCCCGATTTAAAAACCAACGAATGAGCCCACTCAAAAACGAACAAGAAATTACACGGTACAAAAATACACTACAAGAATATTTCTGTGCTCTACAAAACACGAACATAAACGAAACAGTACAGGAATACTATGATAAGCTAATAAAAGTCATCCAAAATAGCCTGCACACAGCAAAACAAGGCGATAATTCTACTACTGGTAGCCGTGTACTGGCAGAATCTACCCAAAATCTAATAAAAAGAAGACAGGAACTACAGAAAAGCAGAAACAAAACTCGAGCTATGAAAAATGAACTTAAAGCTTTATATAAACTAATAAGTAAATATATAAAAAGAGACTACAAGGCACATAGAATGGGAACAATTAAAAAACATATAGAACAAAAAGGTAGCTGGGAAAAAGGATACAGAGAACTGCGAAATAACAAAGCATGGATTGAAGGTCTAAATGAATCAGGAAAACAATATACAACCGAAACAGCATTATCAACGTGGCAACTGATTTGTATAGAAATTTATACAGCGCTACAAATCCTAAACAAAGCGAAAACAATAATATCATAATCGACTCCACTCAATACGGAGAGCAGAGCATAGAACCGATAAATTGCGAAGAAATAAAAATAATAGAGACAATAAAACAATTAAAACCTGACAAAAGTCCAGGTTCAGACAATATCACCAACGATGCCATTAAAGCAGCGAGAGTAATATTGGCATCCCCTCTAGAAAAGCTGTTCAACCTGATTATCAAAACCTGCGAGACGCCTAACCAATGGTCAGAATCCGATATCATCCTACTTTATAAAAAAGGCGATCCAAAGGATATTGGAAACTATCGGCCTATAAGCTTGTTACCAACAACACATAAGCTTTTCTCTATGATTATAAATCGCAGAATAAGCTCCACAATAGAACGACACCAACCAATCGAACAAGCTGGTTTTAGAAAGGGATTTTCTACTATCGACCATATACATAGCTTAGAACAGATAATCGAAAAATACCAGGAGTACCAAAGACCATTATACATCGCATTTGTCGATTACCAGAAAGCTTTTGATATGATCTCGCATGAAAGTATATGGGTGACCTTAAAAGCACAAAATGTAGAACTAAAATTCATAGAAATTTTAAAAAAATATATATAATAAAAGTACTAGTAGAGTCAAACTAGAAGACATTGGTCACAGTTTTCCAATAAAAAGAGGAGTACGCCAAGGCGATCCGTTATCTCCAAAAAATTTCATTGCGATACTGGAATCCATCATCAAGAAACTAGACTGGCATAAAAAAGGCTTATTAATTCAAGGGAAATACCTAACTCACCTTAGGTTCGCCGACGATTTAGTACTGTTCTCAGAAACGACGTCACAACTACAATACATGATCGAAACCCTTCACAAAGCTAGCAGACAAGTAGGTCTCGAAATGAACATATCTAAGACGAAAACGATGACTAACCATACAAAGAAAAATATCACAGTAGATAACGAACCGTTAGAATATGTAGATCAATACATATACTTAGGAAAACAAGTTGGATTCTGCAAAAATAGCAACGATCAAGAGGTAGAAAGGAGAGTTCAGAAAACCTGGAGTAAATACTGGAGCCTTAAAGAAGTTTTTAAAAGCAGCATGCCCGTAAACATAAAAAAGAAAGTTATGGACTCATGTCTCATTCCATGTTTGACATATGCGTGCCAAACATGGAAATTCACAAACAAAACAAGAAATATGATATCGACTTGTCAGAGGGGAATGGAGCGGAGCATGCTAAATATAAAGAAAATTCAAAAAGTACGACATACAAAAATAAGATCGGAAACAAAAGCAATTGATGCTCTAAGCCATGCTCAAAAATTGAAATGGAAGTGGGCCGGGCATGTAGCGCGCCTGGCAGACCACAGATGGACCAAAACCGTCACAGCTTGGAAAGGACCACAGGGCAAACGCTGTAGAGGAAGACCTTATACGCGCTGGGAGGATGATATAAAGAAAATAACAGGAACAAATTGGCACCATATAGCGCAGAACCGCGAAAAATGGCAGGCTTTGGAAGAGGCCTTCACCTGAAAGGGGTTCCTTACATTAAAACAAATTAAGTTAAATAATAATATCTTGTAATTTAAGTATTAGGAAATAAAAGGCTTTTTTTTTTTTTTTTTTTTTTTTTTTTTTTTTTTTTTTTTTTTTTTTTTTTTTTTTATATATACTAGCAGTTTAAAAAATTGGGCAAGTGCGAGTCCGACTCGCGCATGAAGGGTTCCGTACCATAAAACAAGTTTGTTGTATGGGTCCTCCTTAGATAAAAACAAATATTTTATTTTTAGTATTTGTTGTTATAGCGGCAATAGAAATACAATCATCTGTGAAAATTTCAGCTGTCAAGCTATCACCGTTCTTGAGATACAGCTTGGTGACAGACGGACGGACGGACGGACGGACAGCGAAGTCTCAGTAATAGGGTCCCGTTTTTACCCTTTGGGTACGGAACCCTAAAAATGTGGTGTTAATTTAACCATATTAAAAAATCAATTCGAAAATCATAATTGTGTTTCGAAATCACATATTAAAAGAATAGAATAGAATAGACTATGTCTATTTCGTCATCGACAACCAAAACTCACTAAGTAACAAATACGGTTCCCCTCTTTAGCCCGAAAAACTTTGTTCCTAATTTCATTGGCCCTAATTTTGGTAACCCGAAAATCACTAACGCGAATTTTCATTCATCCTAATTAATGGATAGTCCTAATTTTAGGATTTCGAATTTTCATAATGCCTAATTACTATGTACATACCGAATTATCACTAGCCGTAAATTGCACTTAGCCGATTTTTTAGACTACTAATATTATAATACCTATAATGCTATAAAACCTAAATTTTTAATGATAAAACCTAATTATCCATAAACCTAAGGCGAGGGATACTCTCCCTCCGCGCCTCCGGTTTTGGAATAACACTCTAGAGGTAGTACAGAAAAAAACACGTTTAGGCGGGATTACCGTAATATTCTCTGGATGTACATGGGAATCTTTTGACGCTTCGCTCGCTCCGCTATACGTGATCACAATACAAACCCAACCTAACCTACAGTTTTCGGGGTTCGGCCAATCCGATATTTGTCCAAATCCGTTTTTTTTTGTTTTATCGTAAAAAAATGGTTAAATTATCTTTTAGTGCTCTTGACATTTAGTGTCAGTAATGATTAGGTCTAATAATCATTAGGTAATATTCTTGACAATTAGTACAAATCATTATTAGAGTATTGGATTATTAGGGTATAAAAATTAGATAAAATGACATTAGGGCTAATGAAAATTAGAGCTAACGCTGATAAGTGTAATAATATTATTAGCACTTGCGTTATTAGGTCAAGTAGGGGAGTACCAACAAATACCTACTTAAAACAAAGCTCGTAACTCAGTATCAATCCTCAAAGTAGATACGAGGTTTTGAAGAGTAGTGACAGAAATTCTAGTGAGTTATGATTGTCACCTGGCGATTTGCAAGATACTTAAGACTGCGCCGAGCGTTAGCCACTAACGCGCCTATAACCATAGAGCGCGGGGAATGCGTATGTAGATCGGCGCGCGGCCGCCATAGTAAAAATGTATGGAGAATTAAAAGCACTTTTTGATAAATCCGGACCTTTAATACCCAACAATAGTTGAAATATTTGATGCGGACAAATTGTAATCTTCATCTTTTTTTTGAACTGAAAATCAGAATAGATTTTCATTGTTAAAGTATAAAAACACTTAACGCCTGCTTACGATTTTACAATTTTCGTCCAACTTTACTTAGGTAGTTTTCTAGGGTAAAATATTGTTACGCCGGTAGGTTAGCACAAAAACTTTGAACGTCAATTTCAGTGCTTTAGAGGCGTTTTCAGCAGGCTGAAAAGTCATTTCAGGCCGTTTCAGAGGTTGCTCTATCACATATATAAAGATCGAAATTTCACCCAAGTTGCCGTCGTTTTCAGGCGCCTGAAACATGTTTTCAGTCCGTTTCAGGGCACCCTCTATCAGATGACGCCATAACCTGAAAACCCGTTTTCAGGCGTTTTCAGGACCCCTTATGGGCCTCTGAAGCACAAATCATTATATGGCGAAATTTCCAGTAGGAGTGACAGAGATAGCACTAGTAGAAAGAGATAGCTATGCTCAGAACATTCGAGAAGTGTGTAACAAGGATGGAACTACTAGAAAGAGATAGCTATACTCGGAACATTCGAGAAGGGAGTGACAGAGAGTGCACCATTAGAGAGAGACATATATGGCCTTGAATGTTCTCGGCCCTCACGCTGGACTTTACTAGAATATTCGCGATATGTGTGGACAATGCGTCGAGAAAGCGGGCCCCGCGGGATATAAAAGGCGCAAGCAGCCGGCGCGAGTGAGTCACATTTTAACTGCGATACCTACAGTGCGAGTAAAGGATAATCGGAGAGAAAGACTCAAGTGATCAGTGCGCTTTAAGTACAGTTCGTGTGAATAGTGAGTGCGTAATTTGAGTAATACTGTGTTTGTGTTAATTAGTGGATTTTAAGTACAGTTCGTGTGAATTGTATGTGCGTTATTTTGAGTAATAAAGTGTGTGTTTTATTAAGTGGATTAATTTGTGCTTTTCTATCAAATACTAATAAAAACACTAGATATTGGATAATAATATATTTTAGTACAGAACAATAACCGATCTTATTCAAGGTCTATGACACTACTCTGACAATCCGCGGCTATATAGCTGTCAGTCTCTTGGGTTGCCAGCGACCAAAGTACGTTCCGAAATAACGTTCTAACAATCGGCCATCCTGAAGAAACCTTCGTCCACGAAGGCCATCTTCAACTTGACCAACAGCATCAGCAAGCTGCACTCGCATCAGTCGTAGCGGACTCCTTCTCTGCTCGTGACCTTGGCTCTGCGAGTAGACCAAAGACATATTTAGGGGAACCGTTACAACCGGCTTGAGGCGTACTTGGGCTATGATATATTTACTTTATTCCGATTCAAAGGCATTCTACCCAAATTATATAATAATTTGACATCACCAAGTTGTCTGGTACGATAACTAATTAGTTATGATGTCATTGCATTTTCTTATATTAATTTGACAATTTCAACTCTGATCTCTCATTTGCCCAAAGATTAACTGGAAGGAATCCCTTACAGGGATATGTTCGCCTTTGTACATATTATCCGTTTAATGTCCTTGCTAATTGCTATGTATATATATATATTTTTTTAATGTACAATAAAGAGCTTACATACATAGTTACATACAACTCTGCAATTGTACGGTATAAATACTAGGATTAATTGACATCAATCAAATCCACCAAAGTGAAGTTCATTTGCGCAGCCGACACTGTTATTCTGAAAAACCGTATACTCATTCACCCGGGTCGATCCCTATCAGACATGGAACGAACTCACAATTTAATCCAGTATAGTAAAGGCGACTTCCACACGCATAATCAGCCATAGGTGCCTCGCTTTCAATCCACGAAGACGTGCAGAAACAGCTCATGCAGTCTGCCACAGCAGTTCGTAGCAGCTCTCGCGTACAGCTCATGGAAACAAAAGACCTTTAATGTACCTAATACCTATATTCATTGCTGTAACAGACAGTTTGGCTGAGATTAAAGGTTCTTCATCTACAGTCTGCACTACATTGAATATTGGTTCTGGATTGGCAGTTTGGCATATTAGTTGAGTTGATAAATGAGATTAATACATACATCAATGACAGACTAATTCATGTATTCGTACACATACTAATGCAGTAATAACTAGTATATATTCGCTCCCAAAGGGATTTAATATTACATCGTACATCAGCTTGGTATTATGGTGTCTGTCTGGCCTAACACTCGCTTAGCGAATCAATTAAATAAAAGTTGCAACGTGTAGACACGTCGATAATTTGAATAAGTAGAAACCGACTTTGTCCTGGTAATAATTCAATTCAATTCAATTTCATCGTAGCTCAAAAGGCGCTGTCGATCGTACCAATCGGATTGTGATGTCACTGCCAGCGCGGAGTGCCGACGAGTGTGACTTATTAACATCACGGCCAATATGATAGTGGCGCCGACGACCGTGTTTAACGTCTCCGCGACATGAGGATACCAACGTCATTTCCTAACATCACATCAGCACCTGAGCGCTAGAACTGATTACTGAATATCACCCCAGCAACATGATAGTGCTGACGCACATGATTTTCCAATATCACCATCGGCATGCAAGTACCTACTGACGTCCGTGATAAATTGGCGTCTACGCGGCATGAGGACGCCGACGTGATTTCCTAACATTGATTCTAAAGTTAACGACATAAACAAGGCGGTGCAACTACTCTGTGTACCGCTGGACATCGCCGACACAATAACATCATCTGTGCATACTCAAGGTGGAGAGTAATAAAAACTCGTAGTGTGGTTCGACACAAGCGTTCCTGTACCATAACTTCAAAAGCTCACGTTATGTCTTCTCTACGTCAATAACTACCGGCCACCATATCTACAAAGTCATCTATGAGCGCACATCGCCATCAAATTACTGATAAATACATAAATTAACAACTGGAACGTAAGCCGAAAATCAATCCTATCGTCGTCATGCTCGTTCTCATTTCGCTCCTAAACTTCAATTGTTACCGACAACCTTTCTCGTGATGCTAGACGTGGCGTTATTGTCATAATACGCAGCACTTCGATGATCATCAATATATATTTGCCTTGCGCAGCAATGCGTTAGTATGCCCGTCGCACCAATGCATCCATCCTTCAGGATTTGGAAATCACAATGAGACTGTCCAACAACTGCCTCCGTAGAATCCTTGAGTTCTTCGGTCATGTAGCCAGGAAGAAAAATGACAACTTGGAAAAGCTCTTAGTGACAGGAAAGATTTAAGGAAGAAGATCAAGAGGCAGGAGTCCCATGCGCTGGACCGATCAGATTCGAGACACAACAGTCACCAAGTTTCCCGACGCCATGCGGTCTGCAGGAAATGGAAATGAGTGATTAATAGAGGTCATGACCCACCCTCAGCAATGAGAAATATGATACAAAAGAAAATGAAGAATTCAAACAATATTCAAGTCTACTAAACACAAACAGTTAAATGTATTAGCATTAGTACACAAAACAGCAATGTTATTTTTAGATATTGAAATATAGATCTTTTTTTAACTAGCTACCTAAATCGAATACTCAGTAATAACATTCGCCATCTTAAAACAAGAAGTTTGAAACCAGGTTGCCTAATAATTAAGTAGAATAAAAATTAAAGTAAGAACATGTTTAACTACATTTAAGAAATCATGTATGTCGCATCAACATCATGCCACGTTAGTAACAACTTTCTGACTGAAAACGAAAAGATAAAATAGTTACATTTACAGTACACAGGTAGGAAATTACACTTGTTAATATCACGTTCGGCCATCCGCAACTAATTGAATGACCCCATTAAATATTTTTGAAACAAGGACCAAGGCTATGGTAGGTCGCAGCTCCACTCACTTGCTTCGAAATTAGTGTTGAAATCTATTTATATAATAAAGAGTGTTGTTAATAGCGGAGTATATGTTGAGGTTGTAACGGCCTGAGGTAGGCCACCGTCTTACCATCTTTGTCCAGGGTAGGTACTTTTACCGGGTCTAGCGAACGCCGACGGATAGCTGCTATGTTGCCCAATAATGCGCTCGCAGAGTGAATCCGCCTTCGGTAGGTAGCCATCGTGGTGTGGAAGGGACTCATGAGGTACACAGCATCTCATGTCTTTCATTATGCTTGTTACCGCGTACATGCGCAGGATGTATCGGCCTCAGGCAAGCTTAGTGAAGTAAATTACCGCGTACACGCACTGGGTGTATCGGTCTCGGGTAAACTCAGTAGAGTCAAGTTTGAAGTTATCCGGTGAGTCTTCATTGTCGTCTCGTTGCCGCGTACACGCACTGGGTGTATCGGCCCCAGCAGCTGAACAGTGGTCGGGTGGGTCGTCTTGTTGCCGCATACACACGCAGAGTGTATCGGCCCCAGCAGCCGAACAGTGGTCGGGTCAGTCATATTGTTGCCGCGTACACACGCAGGGTGTATCGGCCTCCAGAATACTAGAAACAGACACAGAACACCAGAACAGTTTTGGTATGCATATCACACTAAGCTAGTAATTTACAGGTAATGGAATCAAACCGAACATTACTATTTAACCAATAGCTTTCATACTAGTCCACAGGTTTCAGATCACTTTATCAAAAAGCTAAAAAGTAGTATATGGGAATGCTTTCTCACTGCTGCTTTAACTTTTAATTTGAGCTGCTTTTCCCAAAATTTTACTAAACGGGCTATTATATTCTTAAATAGGTACTTCTATTACTCTATATCATCCACTGATATCCTTACAAGGTCATCGATCTAGCCCGAAAGAGAACCGACAGGAGGTGTGTGGTCATGTTTACCCTAGAACTCGGGCAACCTTCTCAAAACCTTACTGTTGAGTTTCTTTCGGCGTTTCTTCTCAACAGTGGTCTCCTCTTGTGAAATGCCGGTAGACTCAGAAATGTAAAGGTGCCCTTGTGGCCTACTTGCAGAATAAAGTTCATTATTTCATACTTATTTATTATTCATTATTTATATCAATGATTTGCCACAAGCAATCGAGTACCCCATGGTTCTCTTTGCGGATGACAGCACTATACTGTTCGCTTGTAAAGATCCAGCAACTTATGAATATGATATATGCAAGACATTGGATACAGTAATTCATTGGTTAACTAATAATAATTTAAAAAATAATTTAGATAAAACTAAGATAATGACATTTAAAAATAGACAAGATTTTCCATATAATTTAAATATATCATATAAGGGACAGCAAGTAGAGGAAACGGATGTGACAAATTTTTAGGAATAAGCGTAGATCATAGGTTGACATGGAGGAATCAAGTTGACAATATATGTAAGAAATTGAATCAATTTTCATATGTCCTATATAATTCAAGGAAATTTGTGGACCAACCGATAGTTTTAACGGCCTATCAAGCCTATGTAACGTCGACGCTAAGATAGGCATCATATTCTGGGCTAACTCCGTTGAAAGAGATGTTGCATTTAAAACACAAAAACGGTGCATCAGATCACTATGTGGACTTAAGCAACAAGATTCATGTAAGCCATACTTTATAAAATTAAGCATACTAACTCTTCCTTGTCTTTATATTTTTGAAACAGTAATACAGTACAATACAACAATTCTTTATTGCACACCAACAAGTTTTTTTTTTTTTTTTTTACAATTGAAACCTTAATTTATAAATGGTCAACAATAGGCGGCAATATAGTAATGTTTGTTAAAAGAAATTTGCAATTGTTTAAACAGTTTAGGAGTGTACGTCTTAGGAATAAAATAAGTTTCATGCCTTCCAAAACAGCATTATACAGAAAAAGTGTACTTGGTATGGCTCCAAAAACGTATAACAATGTTCCAAGTGATATAAGTAGTATAGAGGATATAACTACATTTAAAGCCAAATTGTTGAAATTTTTAGTGGACATAGCATATTATTCAGTAAACGATTTTTTTTGTCTGATTGCATTTAATGCTGACTGTACGCCCCGGTGAAACAGTCTATTATAGCTAAAATCTGTATGCCTTGCGGCCCAACATGGTGATGTAGCTTTTTATTTTATAAGATCTGTGCCTATGTACAATTGTTTACCCGTGTGGAACAAATAAACTATTTATATTTACCTACATCAAAATAATCCTGTTTGCTTTCGTTTCATACATATTGCATAGGTATTCAATGAAACTATTTGTGTGTATAGAATGTGTAATTAATTCATTTAATTGTCTACTAAAGAAATAATGTAATTAATAATGTATGATGAGCTATAATTTAATTTGTACGTCTGACTTATTGACAGAAAGTGGAGAATCTAGTCATCGTTAAGATCGTTTATGTATACTACTTTTGACAAATAAATGTTCCAAATGCACGGTAACTCAGTTTTAGTAAGCAGTCTTAAAGAGTGATATTTTACCATATTAACCCATTTTCATATTTTTTTTTTTGTGCAGTAAATCGTTCCATGAAAATTGAGGATATGCTGTAAGTAACACACTGTTGACTGTGAAATCAACACAATACAATAATTGTTTTATATTAACACTTTCGACACCAAAAACCCGGAGGCCGGGTGCTCTAAAACTTTGTTCAGATGCCGGCCAACCCGGTAGCCGGGGTTGATGCTATAAAAGTCGGCTAGGCCGGTTTCTGGGGTATGTCTTACTTTTTTGTCTGGTTGCAAGTGTTAAGCACTCACTTTTCAAACATCATGTTGATTATGATTTATGATCAATAATCCATGTGAAACATAAGTTCTTAAATGAAATCACAGTACTAGGCTTAATTCGCTAAACCCATTATTTAAACTTTGAATTTCAACCACTCAAAGCAGATTATTTAAGTGCTTGATTGCCAAACACTTTATGGTTCACTTTTAGATATTCACTTATTTCGAATGAGTACTAAACAACTTATAAGTATTTGAGTAACCTTCAAAAGATGTGCACATAGCCACGGGCCTTAATTAAAACAAAGCCTAATTGACCCCTGTGCAACGACAGTTACCCATATCTTTTGTATGAGCCACTCTCGCAACACAAAAGACGCGACTATAATGCTGCTTTTACCAAGCCGCCAACCATGCGCACGCTTCCCAAAATTACTCATTTGACAAACTCACATGTATATATACACACACATTAACACACAAGTTGCACCAATTACTGCAATGAGCTCTTGTACATACTGTTCGTCTTATACTTATATTTCACTTTTAACTTTGTCCCATACAAATTGAGTATTTCACATACAAACATTACTTACATTATCAAAACATGTTGATCACATGTACATATGCTTACTCACTTATAATTGTAAACTTTAAACTCACCTATTAAATCACAGGATATTAATAAAACAACACAACCTTTTCTCTACACCAACTACATATTTCTGTTTAACCCAGTGGTTGACTGGTAGAGATTGCCTAAAGACATTAAGTCCTTTTTGTGCTTTTTTTTTTTTTATTGTATTGTACAATAAAGTATAAATAAATAAATAGTAGCACAATTTTATGATACTATTAGTCATTGAGTATTTTATGTAACTCTTGTTTAGCCTTTGAATCACTTTTTATCTATGATGATATATGTTTCCAAATTTCTCTGTACCGTTTAGATATCCATGTTCATTACTCATAATGTAATCACTAAATGTTGTCATTTTATATTGTCTTGATAATATACCACTTGGGGTACCCAATATTCAGGTTTACTATAAGTTGCTTTATTCCAATTTGTGGTCAATACTATATTGATAATAATGGTTTTTAAATACATATAAGTTACTTGAATAAGTAATATTAAATAAACAAATACTCATACCTGGTTCTATCTACCATTTTGCTTACTTACAATACAATGCAACTATTTAGATCGGTGAACTAGAGATTTTCATCATTAAACATCCTGTCCGGGTTTCAAAAAAACATAAAATACAGTTCAACTGAAACACTTAGAAGCAAAACCACACACCCCACCAAGATTATATAACAAAATGCATATATATTATGAAAACTTGCTGTAAAACCCACATTAAACAGGTAAATAACAAACCCAGTCATAATAAAATCAATATGTCATATCATAGAGCGATTAAGATGCAATTAGTACACTGCCAGGTTGTAGGTAATATGGCCCACTCAAAGACACAAAGTGATATTTTATAGAAAGCCACATTAAATGCAACACACATACAGTTTATTCACCCATAATATCCAAAGAAATGTAAAATACTTTACCAATTTATTATAGATGTAAAATACACCGGCCAATTTCTTACGGATTGCAGTTTTGAAGAACTTACCGCGTCATCGCTTAACTACTTACACAAACGAACGCCAACAGAGGAGTTGAAGCAGTCTCCGTGGCCGAAAACGGTCAGGAGGATATATATACTTACACAAAGTCTTAATATATGAAAGACTCAAATATATAATGTTTCGTTACTATCCAATAAGTAGTGCCCTTATAAAATACGAAGTAATACATGAACGCAAAGCGTCATTCTTTTGTTTTACGAAACAATCAAGATTTCATACGATAATCAATTAAGTAGACCGAAATATTTTGTAGGCATGTAAATTAGTCGATCCCACTTCTGATATAATAAAAACACTAGATATTGGATAATAATATATTTTAGTACAGAACAATAACCGATCTTATTCAAGGTCTATGACACTACTCTGACAATCCGCGGCTATATAGCTGTCAGTCTCTTGGGTTGCCAGCGACCAAAGTACGTTCCGAAATAACGTTCTAACAATACGAACCCCACGCTCGTAACAATATTAATAATCTTATAATTTTTCCACGGAGAAGTTGTTAACACATTCTTTGTAGTGCTAAATATATAGTTTAGAAATGGATTAAACAACTAGTGTTGACGTTGTCTACTTAATGGCAACTGCCTATTTTTCGCAATTTGCTCGGTGCAGTCTTAAGTCTAGTTTATAGTAGGTACAGTATTCAATCGCAATTACACGATATGCAACTTTTATCCTAGTTCGGAACAAGTGCATGCATTTGATTTACTTATTCCTAACAAGGCCTAACAAAAGCCTAGTTCCTAAGCATGTGACGGTCTCTAACAAACCAGACAGACGAATAGACAGAGCTGACTTGGGTTTAACCGACCCCGCATAATCCGTTTGAGTGAGTCTCGCCATCAAGTGAAAACAATTCATCTAGAGTGCACAGCCATGGTTGGAGCCTCACCCGACCTAGAAGCAAAACGCATTAACTTCAAATGAACTTCACACATTTTTATTCCTTTTTATCCGCGAGATGAGCACGGATTTCAGCTATTTTTCAACGGTTATGACGCTATCGCTTATGAATGCCCGGTTTATATTTGAAAAAAGAAGGGAAATTTAAATATTCCGCGCTTAACCGTCTTATAATGTACTTTGTTTTTATTCCGCGAATTCTGGCCCTACATTAGACTGTTTTGAAGTGATTTATTTTAAACTTCAGTCGTTTAAGAAAATATAATTTTAATTTTAGTATTTGTAAAAGAGATTATTTTATATTGTAATGTAATACGTTATAGATTATAATTATTATAAGTAGATTAGGAAAGTTATATTTTGTGCAACCATGTGTAACTCAAATATTTATTCCTGGGTCATGAATGTTATCTATAATGTACTTGAAGCTATCAGCGTCTAGCAAACTAAGCAGGTCACACTACAAGCTTTGCTTCGTTTGGGACTAGATCGATTCGTGTAAAATTGTTCCTTAATATTTATTTATAATGTACCTATATCTAAAAAAGTTTTGATAGTTTCTCGAACAACATTGCTTTGATTAAATCCACCACGTGTATGCAAAAAAAATCCAAGAGAAAAAATTATGCCAATGTTTACACTATGAAAGTGCTTCGCATAAAGATTGGCAAATAAAATATTTCGTTCAGAGCGTTCCCTAAATTATACACACACAATTTTCTATTGTTGCCATCTGCACCATAAAACTGTTACTGAAAAGTTATTTTACGCAAAATATGTGTTTATGATAATATGGTGTGTAACATAACTCACCAAACCGTCAGCAATAATGGTCGTTTGCTCGATTTTTTCATCAAAAAATTACTCAGTATCAGACATTAGGTAGGGAGGTGGTGTATCGATAAACTCACATATCGATGCCTTTTCAACAAGTTATGTATGTATGTAAACACTTTATTGTACACAACAACTGGTTATAAATGCATTGATAACAACTGAAATATGTACAAAGGCGAACTTATCCCTATTAGGGATCTCTTCCAGTTAACCTTTGAGCAATTGAAGGAATGGGTATTTGCAGAAAATAGGCAAACTACACTGCGTACAAACAAGATATCTATATTATACTTAATAAAACTATGAGTACATAAACTAACCAAGTAATAATACACATATATTTATACTATTTATAAGATATATAAAATATATATTTATATATATGTAACTACATATAATACATATAAATGCGTAAATAAATATAGTATTCAATGAATTCACACGTCATCGGACAGCCACAATTTCTTCAAGTTAATCTTAAGTGATGCAACAGATGAAGACTTCCTAAGGGACAAAGGCAACTCATTCCACAACTTATCGCTCCTAGCATCGTTTGTAAAAGGCCGACAATATTTTTTTTGGATGATTATGAATCAAAAATTTTCCATAGTCCTTACTGTAAGGATTTACAAAAAACTAGTCGATGGTTGACACTTGTCATTGTCAAAATTTCAACGGTTTGATATTGACGAGTGTCAGAATGATGAATTTGAATGGTTTAGCACTGTCGTCGTCGATGACAACAATTATGGTGCATAAAAATAAATGACGTGCAGTTCTCAGATCTTTACAATAAGAAATATCGAAATAAAATATATTAGTGGCCTTCCAAAATTCTACCAGGTCTTATACTCGTGATCCGCGTGAATTTTATCAAGCCTATTGTGTATTTTTTTCAAGTTTTACCTATGTTGGAGATAATCGTTTATTTTAACAATATTTTAATAGGAAAATAATTCTGAAATAGGTACACACTTAAGAAACATTCGAAAAACAAGTTTCAAAGATCCTTGAAAAGATAGAAGCACGGAATAAATTAATTAAATTCCTGATACTTTTATACTTCTATTACTATTATAAAATTATAAAAATTAAATCTTTATGATATTTATCTCACGTGATAGTCTTGTTGGGGTCACCGTATATCCTGGAGTTGACAAGTTCCGGTACCTTGGTTGCACTATTATCGACACCAACACCAGGGAGGAAGAGATCCAAATACGCATCCAAAATTGTCTACGGTGTAGTGCACCCGTTCATAAAGTCTTAGTGTCCAAGCTTCTCAGCAAGAATACAAAAAATTGGGCAAGTGCGAGCCCGACTCGCGCATGAAGGGTTCCGTACCTATACATATATATATATATAATCTATAACAAGTTTGTTGTATGGGAGCCCCCCTTAAATATGTATTTTATTTTATTTTTAGTATTTGTTGTTATAGCGGCAATAGAAATACATCATCTGTGAAAATCTCAACCGTCTAGCTATCACCGTTGTTGAGATACAGCCTGGTGACAGACGGACGGACGGACGGACGGCGAAGTCTCAGTAATAGGGTCCCGTTTTTACCCTTTGGGTACGGAACCCTAAAAAACGGATATATATAACATAACTTTTATAAGACCCAACCTCATGTATGGCTGTAAAGCTTGGACACTGACACTTAAAGAGGAAAGGCAGCTCCTGGCAGCAGAAGGCAAAGTGCTTCGGCAGATCCTGGGGCCTACTAGAGGAATGATGGTACGTGGCGGATCCGTACTAACGTCAAGAGTTCGGAGCTGGTGGCCGAGGAATGGAAGAGGATCGCGTGGAAAAAGACCAACCACTAATATATCTGCACTCTAGTGGCAACCACTAGTATAGGGATAAACCATCGATAAGCAGCAAGTTTATCGATATAGAAATCCCTGCCTGTCACTAATCCGAAGTTCGCTCATATCTATAAATGTCTATGAACTGGTCACTATCCTCACGTAAATAACGGTTAAATACTCCACCAAATAAATAAATACGCGATCAAAGAGTAGTTCCATAATACCAGACAGAAAAGGCAGATTAAAACCTAAATTACGACGACAAATACACCAACTCGTTTAAATTAATCCTCTGGTATTTTATTTCCAATGCTTATTGCGAACTGGGATTAAACATGAACAACGGAAGCTTAATCAACTAATGGAAAACCGAGATTCTCGAATTTAATAAGTCTTCCTTCAGCCGATTGTCTTCTATTGTTTGAAATCTCTGCTTTGATTTCAACGTTTTACTTATTACTCCTAAGCTTTTCCATCTTCAGATCAATAATGGAAGGCTGATATTTATTTTTGTCGTCTAAGGTGCAATGCTGATACTATAAATGAAAAGTGTTTCTCTATTATATTATGCATGTATTATACATATAAAAAATCTTCCTCTTGAAAAAAACCGCATCGGAATGTGTACAGTCAAGTCTTGATATTGATTACACCCCTTTCTAAAAAAAATATCTAAATGACTATCTAAAAAAATTAGGGCTAAGAACTTGGCGCCCATATATATTAGTACCTAGTAGATCTATTAGTATTCCCATTTGTGTGATGGCGTCATTTTTGTTTTGTTTTATCCATATTCCCTTTGTTAATAGTGTTAATACTCGTAGTAAGTAGTTGAGTTCATTTAATTCAGTAGTTATCATTTAGTACTTTTGGCAACATTGTTTGATTGTTTTTTTGTTATTGAGTTGTCATTCTGGTATTTTATTTTATAGTTTTTCTTGTTTCGTGTCCGTGTACATAATGTTATTAGTTTTATCTTATTTTAGAGCTGCGCTCACGACGCAAATATCGCATTTTTGATTTAGGTTATGCCTCTAGAATTGACGTGACACTGACAGCGCTTGGGTGCGTTCAGGATTACGCATCCTAAACGCGATTAGCGCTCGTGCGCGCAGCTCTCCGTGGCGCCACCTATGGTCCCACCGGAAGATCAGCGCTGGCTCTCGAGCTAGCATCTTGCTGAGGTGGGACCTTTTCGTGGCACAGCCATAAAAATAGTTGCTATTTGTTTTGTTTTATTTTATTTTGTTATAATTTCTGTCACACCTTTTATGTAATTATGTTTTATGTCTCGTCGCGAATAAATGTATTTCTTTCTTCTTTCTTTCTTTCTTTCTTTTAGTAATAGTAGTAGATCTCAATTCTTTAGTCGGCGAAGTGTACGCGATATTGAACTTGGCTCTCATTTAACAATTATGTTTTTGATGGGATTCCGATTGAACGGGCCGAGTCCAAACGCAGTCAAGCGCATTTTACCTACTAGTTACCAAAGAAATTTAAAGCATCTACATTGTGGCTTTATTTGTGAAATCAAATCCTAATGAATTTCAGTATTTTTCAAGTAGAAGATTAAAAAACAAGTTGTGTGCAGCCCCATCTAAGACAAGACTGATGTCAAAAAATATTATAGGAATGGCCCCAAAAAATTTTAACCATCTACCTGCTAATATTAGGGAAAATGAAAATGTATTACAATTTAAGCGGGCTTTAAGTAGATTTCTGGCTCACAAAGCTTACTATTCTGTCAACGAATACTTAAATGACAACACTTGGAGTGTAGGGCCTCGTGCGGGGTCCGTCCGGATTGTTACTACCGTCTTGCTTGCTAACCCACCGCCAAACAGCAATGTTCGCATTGTTGTGTTCCGGTGTGGGGGTAAGATAGCCGGTGAAATTACTAGCATAGAGGCATTCTATCTTCGTCCTCCGGGTAGGCTAGCACTTGTGACTCCTCCGGTGTTGCAGGTGTTTATGGGCGACGGTAATCGCTTTCCATCAGGCGATGCGTTTGCTCGTTTGCCCACTATGATATAAAAAAAAAAAAAAAAACTAATCTACAACAATGAGCATGTTAGCTATAAGATTTTGTATGCCTTGAGGCAGAACATAGCTGGACTAACTTATATGTACCTACCATCTAGCATAATAACTTACATTATGTGTATACCTACTGTTCGCAAATAAATGATTTGTATTTGTATTTGTATATTTGTGGTTACATCTCATATTTTAATGGAATTTTCTCAAACATGTAATGAAATGTCGTCATAACGTGCGTTATAACAGGCTTCGAATAATCACGCTTCGGGCGGGCGGTACAACATTGAAGGCCTAAGCAGGGAAGTATTTTTTTTTCAATCATGGCGTCTGTGTTCATGAACAGGCTTAACAGTGCACTATGATAAACCGATATTTTTTCTTGTGATTTCCATTTTATTCTTAATAATATTATTATTTTATAGGCACACTAATATGTATTCTTCGAGGACTACGTATACGCCTTAATACTTAAGTTAAGTTCATATTACTGTAATAGTTAAGTATTCATTCTATAAATAAATACTGACTGTTGAGTTTCCTTCGGCGTTTCTTCTTCTTGTTCTTTAACGGTGGTCTCCTCTTGTGAAATGCCGGTAGACTCGGACACAAACATGTAAAAGTGCCCTTGTGGCCTAACTTGCAGAACAAAGTTCATTATTTCATTATTACGAGTAGACACTTGTCTTATGAACTACAGATACATAACGTATCTATAGTGTACATCGATACGTTATGTATCTATATATAGTTCATAAGACAAGTGTCCGGGCATGTGAACCATTCAATACCGTCATCTCTGCCTAATCGTGTGCGAATATTAACTTCGACAAAGTTCGATCGGAATTGGCCATTTAATTAGAATCCGATATAGTTTCAATGTTAGCTTTCAGTCGGAGCGATCACTTGAAATTGTTGTATTTGACTTGATCTCATCTGGGAGCGGCCCGGGAACAAACTTTGCTATTTCGGCGTAGTTTTCTATCCCGTGACATGGATTTCTCCGCTGTTCGATTACTCACTGACCCATGTTATAGTTATGTATGTGAACTAAGGTTTAACCAGGCTTTTAAGCAATCGTATGGTACAGACATGTATAAAACTGCATTTTTATGCCACCGCTGTACCTTTTCATGCAAAATAAAAAATTTAATCAAACAAAATATATAGTTAGGTACTAAAATCTACTTTGACCCCTTTTACCGAGGGAAAAAAGAATTTTCTACAAATAGAAGGTCTAAAAAGCATAGTAAATAATATAGAAAATGACTTTTTAACAATTAAATAAATAACCGACATTAACAAAGCTAAATTATGCTTTTCGAAAGTAACTGTTTTAGTTACTAAAAAAAAATACCTAACAATAATTTTACCTGAAAAGTGCTATTCATTTTTTAAGACTCCTCAATTTCTCCATTATTCCATCATCAGATCCTAACCTCAACTAGAAGGTAAACCCTTACAAACAAAAGAAAATCTGATACGGCCCGCAGAAGAAACACACTATTTCTTTTCAACTAAAATTACAAAATGATAATTTTGAACAGAGCAAATCTTCAAAAAATCAAATACATATTGGCGAGATTTTGGATTTCTATCCAAAATCTCTTTCGTGTGAGTGTCCCTAAATAGACATTTCCTTGAGTCCGATATATTTAGGGTCCCTGTGGTCAACGAGCAAATCTCATGCTTTTGTTGCTGAACAAGTGTCAGCGATTCCAAGAAAAGTACATCCAAATGAATATAAGTCAGACAGAAAACTCATAATCTCTCCAAAGTTTCAAGATCGACCTGAAAGGGGTCAGTTGGATCGCCAAAAACTTTGCAACCTTATCTGATTTAGTTAACAAAGAGATTAATTAAAATCTCCAAGTTTCTTAATTATAAATAGGTGAGATATCTTAACGCGCCTCAGGCAATATAACCCCTAGTCTTTGGAAAGCACAATTAATCGGTTACTTAATTCTGCGTAAGGAAATGTTTAGGAAGATAATTAATTAATTAAAATCGAGTATGGTACGGTACGATACGATAATTTAGAGTTAATTTATTTGGGTGATTACACAGGCTTTTTCAACCACCGTCAATCCACTGACATAAATAATAAAGAGATATGGGTTGTTATTTTTTTTAACAGCAGCAGTAACGTCTGCTAACGTAAAGCAAATGTTTACAAAAAAAAAATGGGCGTAGCACATCGTTACTATCGATTCTCAACAAATTTGAGACGACGGTGCCGACGATAAAGTCTAAATCTTTACGGTAGATGGCGCTGCGATGCCACCCTAAGGCATGTTGAAGCAACTGGTTGAAAGATTCAATGGCTCTGACATCTGGTTCGTGGTCCAAATGGTAGGACGCCCGTGTTGGCCCGGAAAGCCGTTGGAAACGCAGGTTCAAATCCTGTATATGAATAATAAAGAGATATGGGTTGTTATTTTTTTTAACAGCAGCAGTAACGTCTGCTAACGTAAAGCAAATGTTTACAAAAAAAAAATGGGCGTAGCACATCGTTACTATCGATTCTCAACAAATTTGAGACGACGGTGCCGACGATAAAGTCTAAATCTTTTCGGTAGATGGCGCTGCGATGCCACCCTAAGGCATGTTGAAGGAACTGGTTGAAAGATTCAATGGCTCTGACATCTGGTTCGTGGTCCAAATGGTAGGACGCCCGTGTTGGCCCGGAAAGCCGTTGGAAACGCAGGTTCAAATCCTGTCCGAATCATAAAATTTTTCAATTTTCGCGTCATTTGTAAACATTTAGTTTACGTTAGCAGAGTATAAGTTACTTAAAAAATATATTTCTTTCATTATGTTTACAATGAAGCGAAAAGTTGAAAAGCTTAATAGTTCAGGCAGGTTTCGCACCTGCGTCTCCAACGGCTTTCCGGGCCAACACGGGTGTCCTACCAATTGGACCACCGAACCTGATGCGAGAGCCATTGAATTTCTCAACCAGTTGCTTCTACATGCCTTAGGGTGGCATCTTAGCGCCATCTACCGTAAGGATTCAGACTTTGTAATCGGCACCATCGTCTCAAATTATGTTGAGAATCGATAGTAACGATGTGCTACACACAAATTAATAATTTTTATTAAACCAGTGTAACGTCTCGCGTCTGCTAACGTAAACTAAATTATGTCATTAAAAAAAAAGTCATTGTAATTTTTGTTTCATTACTTATTTTGTTTAATTTCAAAAGAAAAATAAAAATAAAATCATTGTTTTTAGGGTTCCGTACCCAAAGGGTAAAAACGGGACCCTATTACTGAGACTTCGCCGTCCGTCCGTCCGTCCGTCTGTCACCAGGCTGTATCTCAACAACGGTGATAGCTAGACAGTTGAAATTTTCACAGATGATGTATTTCTATTGCCGCTATAACAACAAATACTAAAAATAAAATTAAATAAATATTTAAGGGGGGCTCCCATACAACAAACTTGTTATAGATTATATATATGTATAGGCACGGAACCCTTCATGCGCGAGTCGGGCTCGCACTTGCCCAATTTTTTTTATTATTATTTAATTTCATTTCATTGTAAACATTTGGTTCACGTTAGCAGACGTTACCGCTTCAATAAAAAAAAATAACCTGTCTCATACTTCACCTTCTGAATCAAAAATGAACTCTTTCACTTACAGTAGGTACGTCGAGAGCCGTAAATTATGACTTTTATTATTATTTATTTATTTATTAATTAAAGTATAAAGCTAAAAACATATACAATTTCCTGCAAAACGGTTTGTACTGTTTGTCTGCAGGTATGAGTCTCTATATAATATTTTTACAGTACAATAGTTATTGCTAAACACTTGAGTGACACTTTGAATTGACAACTTTATCACTCAAGTGTCAGCAATAGGTGCTTTTTTAAGTACTTTTTAAATTTGGACTTATTTTGCTCATGTCGGATATTCTCGGGCAAACTATTGAGTATGTAGGGAATCCTTTTGCTCAATGTTCTATCTCCATAGTAGTTCCTGACCCTTGGTACTTCAAATTTGCCCGCGGATACCGACCTTGTTCCATGTTTATGTTCTATTAGTATTGGGTTATGCTCTCGATTGCCGTGGTTGTTAACTGCTAAAAGATATTTATGTTTCAAACTAACGGGAAGTATATTACAAATTTTAAAAAGCTTGAAATAATTACCATTACATTTATTTTTAGTTTTTTTGTCCGCTATTAATTTTAGGAATCTTATATACTGTCGTGATACGTCACCACGTCTGTAGACGGCGACTTTTATTTTCGCAAAACTGCTTTTTATAGAAAGGCATTTGCCTTCTTTGTCTAGAAAGGCAATTCGTCTAGTGCCGTTTTTGGCTAGAACTTTTTATATGAGTTTTGTCTGTGCCGGAGGAAATGGCCCAGTGTGACCGTCCCAAGTTTTCTTAAATTGTATCCATCCCTATATTTTAATGTTTCTATACACTATACATAATAATATGTCCAATAGTTTAGCCGTGAAAAGGGAACACCAAGTAATCGCATTGTAGTAAGGTTGATTTTATGCTCCGTTACATTTCTATACGGTGCCTTACGTATTTCGCTTATCCTTCGGATACCAAGCATTTTCTTTTGTAAACAGAACAAAAAAACTGAACTAGACTTACAGTTTTATAATAATACTAGCTGCCCCGCGCGGTGTTACCCGCTTATCCCACGGGAACACACAATATCTTTATAAATTGTAGCCTATGAGTTATTCTCATGTATAAACTATATTATTGTAAAGTTTCATTAAAATCCATTCAGTAGTCTTTACGTGAAAGAGTAACAAACATCCATCCATACTTACAAACTTTCGCGTTTATAATTTTAGTAGGGATGAGAATGGATTTAAGATTTCTCGAAAAGACTTATTGATGTTACTGGTGACCGGAGAGCTGCCGGTTTTCTCGCTCATGGATCAGTTTGGCGATTCAGCGAGGAAACGCCACCAGCATTTTCGGCGTCATGCCGCAGGGGCCATTTTTAGATTAAGTACTTACCTTTATTTTAATCTAGTTAAGCATTGACGTAATGTAGTTAAGTTTTATTTTTAGCTTTAGTTTTAACGTAAGTTTATTGTTGTCAAACCTAAAAACAAATAAAACAAATATGCTATATATATGCTACGTGACTGCGCAGAATGATGTTACAGGATAATCTTTCTTATTGGCATGTTAGTGTCAACACATCTACAGCTGAACAACATAGGTCTCCTCCAAGGTTCTCCACGACATTTGGTCTTGCGTAACCCTCATCCAACGTCTTCCAGTGATCATGTCTAGATTGCCAATCCACCTTGTTTGAGGCCTACACTAAGTCATCTGGCACACGAGCACCACTCGAGATTTTTTTTATGCTACGATGGTGATAAACAAGCATGCGCCTCGCCTGATATTAAGCAGTAACCGCCAACTATGGACACTTGCGATGCCAGAAGCATCACACGCGCGTTGCTGACCCTTTAAGAACCTACTTTACTCCCCTCTTGAAGAACCGTATACTGTAGCCCCCGGGGAAAATCTCGTTCTATTAAGCGATCAGTTACACATAAAATCCTCCTCCTAAATTATGTTTTGTGGTTACACTACTTTTTTTTTTATTACACATGACTTGTACTGTATCAGGGCTGTTTACCACTTTGTGTGGGAGTATTAACCCGCTAATAGGATTATCTTCGCGGCACAGGAGTGGTTAATAAATGGTTACACTACTCCATACTTACATTCACATAAGGATAAATGACAGTGTAGAAATTTTGACGCTGTTCGGACGTGGAGTGTAACTTATGGCGGTAAAATGAGGCCCGAGCCGTCACTCGCAGGCCATAGACGCACTCCGAGCACAGAGTTCGTGCCGATCAGGGCGTGCAATTTTATTTCACTAATGACAATTGAGGAAAACGTCTAGCTATCACGGTTCACGAGATACAGCCAGCCAGATACGGACGGACGAATGGATAGACAGCGGAGAACAGGGACAGGGCTATGCATGTTAAGGCATAGAATCCCTACTGTTTGTTCATGTTTATATTATGAATGATGATAGATGCCTGCAAAGGTTTTCCAGGGGGGCTAAAATATGCGGTTCTTCAAAAGGGGAGTAAATAGGTACCTACTTAAAGGGTCGACAACGCGCGCGTGATGCTCCTGCCGTGGTTGTTTGTCACCGTTTTAGTAAAATTGTGTATGAAGATAGTTTGAGTAGGTACTGAGAAGGATATATAATAGTTTTGACTACGGAGACCATCATTTAAGGAGGTGAAATATCTGTAAATTTACTATGGAAGTATCACCTGTGGGTTTACGTATTATATTATTGTGTATTATTGAATTTTTGCCACTGAACTTTATTAAGGCGCTTTATTGATCCCTTACCTACAGTGAATAAAGAGGATAAGCAGACAAAGTCGCGGGCAGAAGCTAGTTAAACGAGAACTTTAATTTAACACTCACTTTGAACCTTGACAACTGACAAAAGATTTAAAATGGGTCCTCAATAAAAGTTTTTGACCGTATAATGTCCCTCTATTTCTACTGCAACGCTTCTTCGCTCACTCACACACACCGGCGTCACAGTACATATATAAGCTAAAGAAGTATAGAAACTAGGCCTTTTTATGAAATACTTAAATACCTGCGCGCCAATCGAGCGTTAGGGTTGTCCTAATAATTATGTAAAATTTAAAAAGATTTTTTAATCACTTTATATGTATCTCTACTGTTAAGTTATGTCTTTTTTGAGATAAACATTAAAGCATTATGGTTGTCACTCTTTATTTTTATAAAAAATAAATAAATAAATATTTGGGTGAAGTATATAATTAACAAACAGTGATCATACGTCTCGACTCGACGGGGCACCCGTGACTGACAACACTGCTATGTCCGCTTCGAGGCCTAGTAAACACTTGGAGCTGTGTGTGTTTGTTTCGACCGTTTGTACGTAGGTCGTAGAGTCCATACTTACTGCTTTTAATGTACTGTGCCGGTGTGGCCACTCGAGGTTTAAAAGATTGCCAAGCGGGAGCATAAATACTTTGTTCCGGCGCTCTTGTCTTATGCATGCACACTTGTCTTATAGCGGACTCGGAAATAAAAGAAAATCTTTTCTAACTTGCGTTTAGTCTTCTACAGTAACTTTTTTAACCGACTTTAAATAGGAGGTATTCTAGACGATGTTCGTAGCAGAATTTTCTAACTTATGTTTAATTTTCTGCCTTTTAAGTATTCTGCACTGTCATATATACATATGACTGTCTTGATTGAATTTCAACTAAATCACTTTCATCATAAAGTTTTCATTCAATCAATATGGGTTCACCACGCGTCGCGAGCCACGCTAATAGTCGACTTTTGTGCAGGCAATTAGGCGCGCGCGCGTGGTAACACTGTTACCAGCGTTGTTAACAGCCATTGGTTTACAGTGAGTTCACAGTGACAGCTCTCGCTAGCGACTGCGTAAAGGATTTCTATGGAGAATTGTAGTTCTACAAAGTAACCGCTACGGGCGTTACTATTCTCCATAGAAATTGTTTACGCTGTCACTAACGAGCACGGTTACGTTAACTTACCTATGGTAAGGGTACAAGTCTCTTCCAATGGCCGGTCGCGTCGCAAGGCCTCAATCTCTCGTGCCACCTCGTGCTGCGTTCGTTCTCAATAATATCGATTATGAAATCGATATTGTTTTTTGATAAGCGACAAGAATGAATCATTAACTATGAGTCTCTCTCTTTTTAATTATGAAGAACATGATTTTTTCATCATATATTTTAAGGCGGACGTGTCCACTAACGTAATAAATGCCGGCGTAGCAAGAATTATAACTGAGTAGTAAGAATAAAGAGTTTTCAGAGACAAAATCGGAAGGCGAAGCCGCGTTTATGGCGCATTCGCTATAAGCTCGACTCACGGCACGTAGTATATAATCTCCTTTTTGATTAGCGTGTGACATGGTATTCAACGATTAACGATTGACCAGAGATATGGCGTTCTCATGAACGCATCCCGATTTGTATGGGGAAAGAACGTTCTCGAGAAAATTTCTTGAACAGCACAATTACTAGTGACACCGACCCGAATCGACCCGGTAGCCGGTATTTAACCAGTTGACATCATCAAAAATAAATATTCATTTCGAAAATGTTTCCCCAAATACTTAGTGCAGTGTGTTCTAAAAAATATTAGCAAGTGTCTTGTGTATTTTCACTATTCAAATAACTGAACAGAAATAGTCGTGTCGCCTTGGAGAGCAGTAAACTTTGCTTTATAAATTTGAAAAGCGGTCTGGTATCCGTTCCCCAAATGCGACAAGCAACAGCAACAGTCTGATATTTATGGATCCTTGGAATCTACGTTAGTTTTGTGAAAATTTGAATTTTTGTAAATAGCAATAGGCATGTCGACAATTGTATGTACCTATAAGGATCTCAATGGATTCTTTTTTTTATTGGGATCAAATGTCTATATGGGACTAACTACTTAGACTGCTGTAAAAGTCAGAAATGACCGTCAAAGTTCAACATTCCTCCGCTAAAAACGCACCATACAGATGGCCACCTACATTGTGTCGTCATTCTGTGGGTTGGGTACCAATATTTGTATGGATATAATAAGTAATTTGCCATTTAATCTTCAAAAAGAGTATTTAATTTCATGGCTGTAATACAATTATTGTTTTGTTAAATTATAAGTATTCTGAAAACAATTTCAAACTTTATTTTGGATTAAATATTTATAATAGTACCTAAAAGTTGCGTACCTTTGAAGTCACATACCTATTTTAAAATTATTTTCTTCATTGTTTCATAAACATCATTCTTCACGCCGAAATGACTGAACTGATTTGCATGCGATTTTGAACAGAGGTAGTTACCTTAACTTTAAAACGTGTTTTTTTCATCCCGAAGAAAAATGCATGCATGGATTTCAACAGGAGCAATGCCACGGGTAAAGGCTAGTAGGTATACCAATTAATGTTTAATTGGTGAATACAAATAATAGTTTTTAAGGAATTAAATCCAGATATTATTTTCTGGATCATTAGTTGTTGTTATTTTCTAAAATTTGACAGTCATGCTGTCTGGCGCTAACTCTACTCTGTTGCAACAACTAAATGAATAAATCAGTTGCAAGGGACATGCCCGGCTGTGACGAACATAGTATGATGCACACTCGTGTCTACAGTTTATGATTGTTTGAACTCAATTACTTACTGCCTAGAGCTCTATTTGGAATTAAAACTTTACTTTACTTAGGGAAGTGTTGCTTCCACGCCCCTATTACTAACAAAATCCCCATCGATGATGATGATCTACCAATGATGCTCATGGCTACACAGAGCAGGTTTCGTGATTCCACTGGTGATGGTCATACTCTACACAGAGCAGATTAAGTGATCCCACTGGTGATGTTCATGGCTACACAGAGCAGGTTTCGTGATTCCACTGGTGACGATGCTCATACTCTACACAGAGCAGAATAATTGATCCCACTGGTGATGCTCATGGCCACACAGAGAAGATTACGTGATCCCACTGGTGATCTTAATTTGATATCCCCGGCCTGATGTATTTTGTAACTAACCAAGATCAACCAAGAGTGACCTGTAATTTAACCTATACACGTACTCCGAAAGTATCAGCGTCTTTGATTTTATTCATTCAGTCACCTTAAACACAAGTTTACGTATCCAATTATATCAGGATCAAAATACAGTTCCACACGAATTTTCCGGATTATTCCGTACACGTAGACGTTTGCTACTGAGAAACAAAAACGTTAATAAGTAGTAGTTCTTCAACCCCAGCTAAAAAAATGAATCTGTAAGACTATCTGTTTATCTCAATGAAGACTCGACTAGCGCCTTTTCTGTACTGTCTGCCTCGTCCACGTGGCCCGGTAATGAGACACACGTGCCCGGCACTCGCAACGAGAAGGAAAAAAGCATTATTTAAGCTTCTGCACCACCTACTCATTATGTGGTTTATACTGATCAACTCCACTACCCAAAGGTTGTCTGGTAGAGATCGCTCTTTAGCGATAAGACCGCCTGTAGCCCGCCGTTATTAAATTATGTTTCTGTGTTTAATTTGTAAACTTTTTTTGGTATGCAATAATGCATTTTGTATTGTACGGTTACTTTGAATCGAGCACATTGCGTAGGCATATTCTGGCAAGATTTCGGAGAGATCTCATACAAACACGTCGAATTAGTTCCCAGTCGGCTCCAGACGTAGCCACGTGGCACGGTAATGAGACTCACGTGCCCATCACTGCCACTCGCATTACAATTCTGTGACTGACGAACGCGTTTCCAATTTCAAACCTCGGTGCACCCTTAACCGAATGCTTAATAATATGTTAACTTCTAAAAAACCCCTTTAGGTTATTTTTATGTAAATAAGTTACTCGCATGTTCGTCCGTAAATCGTACATTACTGCAGACGCCGGGAATGAAGGGCTGGGCTTTTGGGAGGCCGGGTAGTGATACGAAGTCGCAAGCCCTTTTCACGGTTAAGGCATGTACGAGTATAGTGCTTTTCTCGAACATATCAAGTGAAACAAAAAACCGGCCAAGAGCATGTCGAGCCACGCTCAGTGTAGGGTTCCGTAGTTGCCTATCCTTCACAATAGACGGGCTTCGAAGTTTAAATTACGAGAAAGATTTCAAGCTCTATAAAAAGGTCGTTAACGCCAAAGTAACTGTAATTACTTAGTACCTTCTGGAAGTTATCGATTATACGCGCCAGTTTGAGCGAATTATTTTAATACAGTATGGTACTTAACTACGCGCGGCACTTACATCATTTTAAAGAAAATTATGAATTTTTGCGATAACTCAAAAATGGCTCGACCGATTTTATTTAATATAGTTTTCATTGAAAGCGCTTAATAAGGCCTCATTTTTATGAATTTTTCCTTAATTTTTTGACCCGTGGTTGAAAAGTTAGAGGGGGGGTGGGGACACTATTTTTATGATTTCTGGACTTTATCAAGAAATGATGTTTGAAGACCCCTATTAATTTTTAAAGACCTATGCAACAACAACCCACACACTAGTGTTGGAACGAAAAAAAAATTCACCCCTACTTTAGGTCTACGGGAGGTACCCGAAAAAAGTTTTTTTTGTTAGTTTTTATTTTACCGTTTTTTTGGCGTGATATATACACATACTGTTGGCGCAGGTTCCTTAAATGATGTAGTCGACAACTGGATTTGAAGTATATACATTTATTCCCGTTTCTCAAGGAATTACAATAGTGATTTGAATGATACAATATGGACGCGCTTGTCTTCGATGGTGAGATGCAGAGAGTGTGAGCCGCCGGCGACGCGCCGGCGCCGCGCGCCGCAGGCGACTGCCGGGCCGGGCGGCGGGAGGGCGGCGACACCGTGATCACACGGTGCGTTGGTGTGCGTGCCCGCACACTATGTTGACGCTGACGATGGCGTTAACACCCCAAGTAGCACAATTGGGTCTAAATAGCTCGTATATCATATCTAATTAGATGCTTAAGTGAAATTTACCACCATGACTAAGTGCTATATAGGTGGCAAGAACCCTTATGCCACCAGTATAGAACCAAAAGGAGAAAAATTGCAGCCTATTTTTGGTGCTAAATAGAATCCATAAGAGATCTCACAATAACCTTAAGTGGAAATTAGAACTATGGGTGAAAGTTATGCGTCCATAAGAGATCTCACAATAACCTTAAGTGGCAATTAGAACTAAGGGTAAAAGTTATGCGCAGTGAACGAATGAAAACATTTCAGTTCGGTCAATGAGTGATAAATGAGTCACCAAAATTATCTTTGAGTGGCGAGGCAACTGTCAAATTGAAGTAATACGTGATCTGCCATATTCATTTTGGATTTATATGTCTGTTTGATGAGTGATTAAAACTTTACGTTATACAAGCATCGAAATAAGCACGAAATTCTTGCGAATTTTTTTTTACTGTGAAACTATAGTATGTTTTCTTTGTAAATTTCGACGCGCCCTTCATTTGATCAGGAATATTAAAAAAGAGAGTGCTAAATTAAATAAGGAATAGATACTGATAAGAAATAAAACTGTTAAAAACCTGACCTAATGATTGTAGGTTACGTACAATGTTAAAGTAACATCGTCACAACTATCAAAAGTCTGTGATTATGCGTCAGTGTGATAAAATTCTGGTTAAAATAATCAATTTTCATAGGCTTCCATTTGTAAACATGGCGAAACAAAAACCGTCCAAGAGCATGTCGGGCCACGCTCAGTGTAGGGTTCCGTAGTTGGCCATCCTTCACAATAGACAATAAAATCGAATTTAAATTACGAGAAAGATTTCAAGCTCTATAAAAGGTCGTAAACGCCAAAGTAACTGTAATTACTTATTACCTTCTAGAAGTTATCGATTATACGCACCAGATTGAGCGAAATGTTTTAATGCAGTATGGCACTTAACTAATATGTGTAACGTTCGAAGTATAAGAACACCGCGGGGCACTTACGTCATTTAAAAGAAAATTATGAATTTTTGCGATAACTCAAAAACGGCTCGACCGATTTTATTTAATATAGTTTTCATTGAAAGTACTAATAGGGCCTTATTTTCATGAATTTTTCCATAATTTTTTGACCCGTGGTTGAGAAGTTAGAGGGGGGGGGACACTATTTTTTGGATTTACCGAGCGAGTATTTACAAAACTGCTGACTTTATCAAAAAATGATCTTTGAAGGCTCCTATTGTTTTTAAAAGACCTATTCAACGACACCCCACACGCTAGTGTTAGAACGAAAAAAAAAATCACCCCCACTTTAGGTGTATGGGGTACCCGAAAAAAAGTTATTTTTTTAGTTTTTATTTTACCGTTATGTCGGCGTGATACATACACATACCAAACTTCAGCTTTCTAGCACTTATGATCACGGAGCTAAGCCGTGGACGGACAGACGGACAGACGGACATGGCGAAACTATAAGGGTTCCTAGTTAACTACGGAACCCTAAAAAAGATCCTACAGTGTTTATTTTCACTTATTTGTTCCTTATTTGGAACTATCAAGTCTAATAATCACTTATTTGTATCTTGCGAGTGGCAAAGCAGTGAATGATATTACCAATAGTAATTATTTGCTCTTTTGTAGACTATTAAACAAGCAAGACTATTTAATATATTTTGACAAGGCGCAAATAGGAACAATAATAGAACTTTTAGTTCGTTAGTGGTTCGAAATAAGTGAAAATAACTGCTTTTGGTTCCAAGAACCTCCTACTGACACCTATTTATGCGTTGGAGTGGCAATAAGGTACTTCTTAGGCCTTAAAGTTGCAATATTTTTTGGTTCCAAAAGAGCCGTAAAATTATCCCTTTAGCCACTATTGGTGATATAATTCGCTATTGTACTAGTCATTTGGAACTTTTAGTTCCAAATAAGGGTATGTTCCCACTTATATGTAAAAGTTGCTTATAAGTGATTTTAAGGCCTTATATAGCACTATTGCTTCTTATTGAGTGACAATTTGAACCTGCATGCAACTTTAAGTAGCAAAATCGACTTTATCCCACCATAAGTAATAAAGTAGAAACAAAAAACGTTCCTATGCAACTACAAGTGATAGGATGAACTCATATACAGTTTTGAGTGGTGTTTAAAGCTATAAGTTGTATCAAACACTGTTAAACCACTCATTTAGAACTTAAAGCTATAAGATAAGCTGCAAAATTCACTAATGTGCTGCTTGGGACATACTCATACCAAATTCCAGCTTTCTAGTACTAATGATCACGGAGCTAAGCCGCGGACGTACAGACAGACAGACAGACAGACTGACGGACGAAACTATAAGGGTTCCTAGTTGACTACGGAACCCTAAAAAATACACCACTCAAAAGAATATAATTCAGCTATTTAGCCTGTAAATTAATAAAGAAGCCATGTTTAAAAAAAAATTACTTCCCGGAATAGGCCTTCAATTTTGAATGAAATTCCTTTACCGTTCTATCGAGTTGTTCCGTCCAAAACGTGATACTTGGAAGCCTGTTATAACGAACGTTATAACAACATTTCAATGCATGTTTGAGAAAAGAGATTTTATTATTTTTTTCCGTAGTCATCAAAAAGTACACCCTAGTTGTAGTCCCTATCTCTAGCCTATGTTAACAAGATGTCTGGATCAAAAAAGTACTTAACTATAACCCTACTCAGCCGGCGGTCCTTGGTTCGAATCCTAGTCCAAATATTTGTGTGATGAACTCGAATACTTGTGCCTTGGTCACGAATGTTATTTGTCTTTATGTAAACTATGAAGTTGACCGAGGAGTATGACTATCTGAAGCGAAGTGCCTCTTCACTATGAATATGATTCAGCCAACGCGATTCGGTCAACTTCACAAGTAGTGGAGACACACACACAGTAGGTACGGTGTTAGTAAACAAGAAAACAGCAGATCTGAATTATTAATTTTATTACTGTTGTGAAACACACATATAGAATGGCCATTTATAATATTTTAAGAGAAACACATTGGGGTAACGGAAACACTTAAAATAAATCGTTTAGGTTCACTTCGTCCACATTCCCATTTCGTTCGCATTCCTACTTCGTCCAAAATCCCACTTCGTCAACATTCCGAAATCGTCCTCATCCGTACTCTATCGCTTTAGGAATGTACAATTTGCGTTTAGGGCGAAACGTGCGCAAGTACGTTCGTAAATTAGATTATTACGCGTCGGAGGGTATCGGATAGAAAATATTGCAAGTTTTTTTTTTATGTTATTACCTCCATGAGAATGTGGACGACATAGGAATGTGGACGAGTTGGGATTTTAGACGAGAATTATGGAGGAATAAAGCACAGTATTTGTGTTAATCCGCTTTTTAGTTAGAAACAGTTCTAGGTAAATAATAAATAAATGTCACTGTAGTTGGGCGTTTTATGTCTATTAAAGCTATTTTATAGAAAACATTCCAAAGTGTTCCACATCCCCCATGTATTTCCCTTAACCACCTGACCCTACACACGCTATTACAGGCTTACAGCATGGTATCTGGAGTTACATTACAAAACTCGTTATACTTTAATTTTCAATGCTTTGGACGGATGACCTCGTGAGAATAGCGGGGAATCCATGAATGCTGTCTGCACGGGATCACACTTTGTGGCGATCTGTGCCGAGGCCTATGATCAGCATGCTTTAGGATCAGACAATCAAATCTGTCAGCAATGCTGTTGGACCGCCTCACACGACTTATGGGACTATATTTTTTCAAAAAAGGTCTGGGTGATTTTCAACGATTTGTGTTCCATACGTATGATAATTGCGTATCCATAGGTTCATCAGGCTGCGTCATAGTGAAGCCCCAAAGAAGTGCATCGAAATCTGAGAAACGTTACTGGACCATTTTTCACATATCCACTCCACTCCGCTTCTGTGGACAAGTAGCCTAACTGGCTCCGCACACTACGGCTTCTTGTGGCCGCCACAGTACACTTGTCTCTTTTCTACGCTCAAAGTGAGAAAAAGAGAGATGCACTGTCGCGGCCACAAGAAGCGGTAGTGTGTGCTGGCTCTAAGGGTGCTTCACTGTCCAATCACAAAGTAAAGCGGAGCTGAGACAGCTTTCAACTGATGTGATTGGTCTATCCCGCACGTCTGCGCTCCGAAGAAGCAAAGGCTTCTAATAAATAAATATCAAGGGACACAAATTGACCTAGTCCCAAACTAAGCAAAGCTTCTACTATGGGTACTAGACGACGTTATACATAATATAGATAACATCCCCAGGAACAAATATTCGAGTTTATCACAGAAATATTTGCCCCGGCCGGGATTCGAACCCGAGACCACCGGCTCAGGAGACAGGGGTCTACAAACTGCGCCAAACGCGACGTCAAACGCGTGCTATAGGCAAAAGTAGCCTAAAGCAAGCAGGCTCGGCTATGAAATTTTCTTCCGCTCATGAATAAAGTTGCAGACGCCATGGCTGCCATGTACTCTTCTCTAATTGGTTTTGAATTTTATAAGACTTCTGCAGCAACTTGATAGCTTCTGCAACAATTAATCAGTTTCTAACAAGGATACTTCCTGATTCTGTAGTTGTTTATATAAAATACGATCGATCATTAACGTTGCCGAAGGTTGAATCGTGCCCCAGCATAGTTAGGTATACATGTCTGCTAAAATTAGATAATTACCGTAGTCAGATAAAAATTACCAATTCTAAAACCATACGCGCATAGTATTACTACGCGTACCAAGAAGTTCAGCAATTTCTTCATCCACCGAACTTGTGTTTCTTCCTTCTTTTAACCCTTCAAACGAAGCGTGAAGAAGGATCTCTCGGGCCAGCATGGCAGTGTCAACTGACATGGCATCGTTGGTTTTCTTGTCAGTTGCCATTGCGTCTTGGGCTCCCCTTTTTGCTTACGAAGTGGACCACTTGTTATGCCAATATGAAAAAAAGGCCAAGTTAGTCCGACTCGCGCCCCGAGGGTTCCGTACAAATACTTATCCCATCTTACCTGGCAATAAGTTAGGTTACAAATATTTTGTTATAGCGGCATAAGAAATACACCGTCTGTGAAATTTTCAACTAACTATCGCGATTCTTGAAATTCAGCATGGCGACAGACGGACAGATAAATAGACGGACGAACAGCGGATGCCTATTTAATAGGGTCCCGTTTTTTACCCTTTGGGTACAAAACCCTATAAAGGAACAACAAAGGCTTATTACATTCATATCTATATTACTAGTGTCTTACTACTATTCTGTGATATTACAAGAATATTCAGCCATATTATTTATAATACCACGGATAATTAAAACAAAAAACATCTTAACTTATAACGTCTGCACTACCTAAAGATAAATGAACATCCCTAAAGTCTGGCCTAAGTATTCTACGAACATAACAATTTACATACTCACACGATGTGTTCTTAGTATTTAATTGAAGTATTTTTCCTAATAAATCAACAAAGTGTTTTTACTGACGTCGTTTCGTTTCCAACAAACAAAACAATGAATCTAAAAAGCGATGCGGCCAAGATTTAACTGCCCACATGCACAGCTTAAACAAACAGAGTATTTACTTACATAGTAATTATTAGGTGGGTATTTCCTCTTTTTATTTTTGTTCCTTGTTTCCTTTTTCCTCATAACTGCTATGTTTCATTACGTTACTTTATTCATACTGCTAAAATAAGTACGTCATCATTCATCAGGATAAAAATTACTATGTTTAAAACATAGTAACTTGAATTTAAAAATAAGAAACGACGCCATCAGTACCCGTATTTTTACATCCAGCTCTATTTAAAAAACTTGTAGCGCTTACTTCACTAATTGACTAATTAATAAGTTAAATACGTTCATCATTAAGATACATCATAAAGTTCAATTCAAGCCAGTTGACAGAAAGTGATGCCAAAAGATGATTGCCTAATGAGTTGATGATTAATTAAAGACAATTTATATAATAGTAGGTTGTTTGACAAGGGGCTAAAACAAGCCATTGTGACACGAGGTAATTATTTGGACGAGCGAACGAAGTGAGCGAGGCCAAATATATCTGAGTGTCATAATGGCTTGTAGCCCCGTGTTATACACTCTGCTTTTCACTTCGATTGAAAAAAAAAATAAAAAACTTAAAAATTAAAATAATTAATTTTAAGAAAATTAAAAGTACAATTTGAGCAATTTTTTATATTTAATGTTACAGCCTTTCCTGGTTAATTTATGTTGGCATTGGTGTTATTTTTATTGAAGATTCGCGCGTATTTTTTTTTAAGTGGTAGCAGGTTTAGTCGCGGTGTGATCAGAAAAATATAAGAATGGAATAACATTTAATTTATTTTATCATTTAATATTCTTAGCCAAGATAAAATGTTTAAGATTAAATTTCTTTTCGTTGATTATAAAACCTAAAATAAAATTTCAGTTAATATTCCAGTACATTGTAAATAAAAACTTTTTGGTTTATTATTTTAATTGGGTCGATCTGATCAGGTTGCAGGTTGGTTTATTTTATTTGTACATAGTATGTAGCTGGCCGGTAACAATTTTTTTTTTCAGTGTCATAGCAATTTGTATGGGATTATATGGTTTCCTTTTAAACCCTAGGGGCTAAATGTACTATTTTAGCCCCGCTTTGCGAACTTAAAACGACGTACTTTTTGAGCAGGAGAAGTGAAAATAAAATAACGAATAACCTCAACCTCACACAAATCAATCTAGTCCCACCGTAAGCTCTTGTAGAGTATTATGGGCACTAGACGACGGCGCACGTATTTATATAAATAAACATATTTTTAAATAAATAGAAAACATCCATGACCCACAAACGAATAACAATTGAGTTCATCACACAAATATTTACTTTTGCCAGGATTGATAAGAGAGTTATTTTAAATATAGCCAAGAAAAGCAATGTTTTTTCCCCCCATTTTTTTCTTGAAAATCCGGCTGCTCATTTTATTTACCTAAATAACAAACGACACCCGAAATTACCAATATTTTGGAAACTCCAAAGTAAATCACTACTCATTACTTGTCGACGTAGTGAACTCTCTGATGTTCTAATGTTTGTACACGACCATCTGTGAGAAAAAGGTATTATGTGCATATGCGATTCAACAACACTTATATCTCTTTGTTTCGTAATACGGTCATAAGCTGAGGTTCATATATAAGAATCATAATGGCCGACTGGTTTAGTTAGTGTCCGGTCATTGCGCGAGCAGCACTGGATATCATGATGAATACAATTATATACTGTAAGTTTGTTTATTTACTGATTTTAATGAGACCTTTTGAGGCCGAGGGCGAGAAACTGAGCCCTAGACGATAAACAGTAAACTATACGTATATTATTGTCACGGCAAATACATCGTGTCTGGAGTTTAGTTGTTCAATGTGATTTGTCGTCGTTGGCGTTCAAATGGGAAAAAATAGGCAATGTTTTGCAAGCAATTAGCATTTTGATCTATGTTATAAGGAAGTCATCGGCTATCAACTTTTTGACCCACACAAATCTGTCCACGACGTTTAATCTTCGTTGTAAAATATCGCTTTTAATTCATGGTTTCTCTAGGTATGTTTAAATAAGGTGCACGTTAATACTTCATTATATGTCCCAATTATTGTTAAACTAAGATAAATTGTAAATATATATGTATAGTAGACTTCAGATTTCTTGGTTACTCCAGAGACATTCTGAGTAACGCAGGAGACAGTCGAAAGTGTCGGTCATAACATTGATTTACTCTAAATCCCGGGGGTTTCGTTGCACAAATATTTTGACGCCTACTGTCGTTTGTGCGCCGAAAATTCTGGGATGCTTATAATATATAGATGCCACAAAAACCACATTATCTATTAAAGCTACCTACACTTATCTAAAAACAATATAATGATGAGATGTGATTAAAATATTTTCCTTATTGACATGGTAGCAACATATTCTTTGAATCTACTGGATGTTTATTTTTATTTATAGCCCAATGACTTTGAAGTTTAATTGCAATGTGTACAGCGTTAACGTTTTATGCAGTATATATTTATATATATATTTTCTTTGCGCTTTCGCTTCTGATCTTTGTATGAATGGTACAATATAAAATGTGGTATACCCACATTAAAAATAATGAAACATTACATGTATCATAAATTTTGGGCTTCCGGTTCGTGACTTAAGATGGCCGCATGCGTTTAAGTTTCATTGTTCATTATTTATTCATTTTCGTTGTTCAATGTGTAGTATTGATAGCGTATTGTGCAGTGATCTAACGTAGGAGTGAATAGCTAATGAAGAATTCAACTTGAAGCGTTCATAGCCCTTCCTGGGTCAAGGCCCGATAGTCCGCGTGGTTTTTTGTAAATCGCTATCACTTTACAAAAAGCAAAAGCTCACCGAACAACGGCATGCTCTACGAGCAAACTTGAAATTGGCGAAATCATCATTAACTATGATGGAAGCCATATTTTAAAATTAGAATAGAATCATAAATTTTATATCAATTACTGTAACTAATAACACAAGAAATATAAGGAAAACGCTTCACGATGTCTTACAATAACACATTTCATTAATGTTCTGTACCCTTACCATGACCTTACAGTGACAATACTACTCGCTAGCGTCATCGTAAACGATTTGTATGAAGAATTGTAGTTCTACAAAGTAATCGCGGGGCGCTGTACTGTTCTCCATACAAATCATTTACGAAAAAATAGTAGATTGTTCAACAAGGGACTAAAACAAGCCATAATGACACGAGATGTTTTAGCCACCCGAGCTAAGCGAGGGTGGCTAATAGTTCGAGTGTCATTATGGTTGTTTAGTCTCGCGTTAAACACTCTACTTTTCACTTTGAATGCGAGGAAAACAAAACGAATTTCAATATAAAATTACGATATTTATTATAACAAAGTTTCTTACAATTACGTACTACAGCCGTTAATCTAACCTCAGAAAATTTTAAAGGGCAATTTGTGAAATTCTTTACATTTAAATGTTTGGTTTTCCCCTGTAAACTAAGCTGGGTCGGCGTGGTTTGTAATTGAGAAGTATGTTCAATATTTTCACTCGAAGTCCAAGTAAAAGTTGGAGAGAATGGAGAGTACCTAGGTATAGTAGAGACGTAGACCTTTTCTCAAAAAGGTTGCTCATTCTCGACCCGCGATGTTGATGGGCGTGGGTCAAATGTTGGTTGTGATTTTTGCTTTGAGGATATTTTAATTCCTTCAATATAGTATAGCCTTCGATAGATATTGTGTTTATTTTGGATTGACTCTATAGCCTTCAGCTTTATTCTTCTTTATTGGAAGATGATGATAACATATTTTGTCCGTAATTTATAAAGTGACACAGTTAATTGGTCTAATTGGTGATTACAATTCAATCTTAATACAAGTAATGGCCAACTACTCATTCCATTCAAAATTCTAATAGAAAAAAGAAATGTTCCGTGGTTTTTTCTTTTTTTTGTAAAGCGACGCTTTAAATGCTTGCATATTTAGCCAACAGATTCAAACTAGAAAACTATTTTATTTAAGACTAATATGGACTTATGGACCATGCATGATAAAATTACATTAGTATTCGTAATAATTAATCGTGTTTCATTAAATAAAATCTTGAATTGATAATATCTTTTGAGCGGTTGTAATTTTGAGGTTACTTTCACGCACCAAAAACCCTACCATTTGTATACCTATCACTGAAAATGGCTATAAATAAACCTCCATTCACAAACGTCGTGATTGGCTGTTTAGGGGTTTTTCAAAGTAAATTAAAACAATTTTACTTTTTTTGAGCAGTTGTAATTTTGAGGTTATTTTCACGCACCAAAAAGTTTGTATACCTACCTAGAAATGGCTATAAACCTCCATTCACAAACGTCGTGATTGGCTGTTTAGGGGTTTTTCAAAGTAAATTAAAACAATTTTACTTTAGTCCCTAGAGATTAATAAGGAGCTTTAGTCCCGATATGCAGAGACTAAAGTAACATTTTAAGAGCATGAGAAGTGAAAATAAAATTTAAAAGCAATAAGGCCTCTTACAGATATTATCAAATAAAGGATAAAAATGAAATGTTACCACAATTTGTGACCGAAAAAAAATTTGCTATGTAACGGATTCAGTTCGCTAGCGAGGACGGTCACGTTAACTTATGGTAAGAGGTAAGAGTGCTTACTGCTCGTCTTGAGCAACAGATCAATCAGAGTATTCATGTTTTTTTCCGCGGGTAGATAATACTGATGATAACCCCTAGACCTTAAAACACAAACTTTCATAATTAGTAAACTTTGTTTATCGGTGTTTAATATTATTTATCGTTCGTTCCTCTATTTTTAAACTTAAAAAATAAAAACAAATTAAATAAAAATCGTTTTATTTCGAGTAACAAGGTTCTCATATTATTTGTTAGTACAAATCTATATATCTAAAGTGTTAGTAAAAACTAAATTAGTATTAGCCACTCAATTGCTTGAGTGGTTATGTACCTTATTATAAAATTGTAAAAATAAGATGTCTGATTTTGCAAAAAATATATAATAGGTTATTAATTTCGAGTTCACTGAATCCGAAAACTTTTTTTGCATTTTTTGTATGTATGGCTCTATGTGTTTTTGTGCGTTCGTCATGCCTGACGGCGGGTGTTCTGCCTTTTCGCAGAACTATTTTTGGCCGAATTTTATTTGCCAACCAACGTTTCGCCGACGTTTCACTTTGACAACTAATGATTACCAAATTTTTGTATGACAACTTTTCACTTGGTAGAATTATTGTAAAGCAGATTATTAGTATGCCTCTAAACTTTTGGGAGACTAATCATAAGTCAAATCTTTCACTTGGTCGAACAACTTTTAAACGATTAACGTTTCGTTGATGCAACAGTTCGCTTTTCATACATTAAGCAAGTTACAAATAAGAAAAAGATACCTACCAATACTTACATATTTTTTGGTTGGCCGAAACTCTGGCAAGTAAGAGTAACTGCGACAAAATGGAACATGGGTCAAAAACCAAAAACTGTAGGTTAGGTTAGGTTTATTTATGACCATGAATAGCGGAGTGTCAGATTGCTTGCTTGCAAGAAGGTAATATGTATTAAAATGCTTGCAAGTATTACAAAAAAAAAAACAACATATTATACATAATATTTATGATTTACTTTTAGTATAGTTTTTAATTTTAGTTATAAATATTAGTTTGTAATTGGTAAATTTACCACATAAGCCATACCTACATATTTTTGTTAAACTTATTTCTCTGAAAAACACAATTTCTGCGAATAATATTAAATTATTATTTAATAATAAAACGGAGTTGCTAAACGAAACGCCACTCAATAAAACATTTGGTAAACAATAAACAACTAAGTGTATATTATACCAACTAAAACATTCTGCTACATGAAAGGTGGCATTTTAAAAATTTACGTAATAAAACACAGACTAAATGTTAAGTTGGTAACGGTGAGGTTGGCAAATAAAACAAATACAATTGATAAGTTGGGAAATGAACGGTCGGCGAAATAATATTTCGCGAAACGGGAGTTGGGAAGGATAATCCGCCTAACAATTTTCTGCGAAAAATAAGAGAACCCTGACGGCGTTACCAATTGACAATATTTAAAATTATCAAAATAGTGTTCAGTTGTTTGTATCGACTAGTTTTTAAAATCGACGTGATGTCACTGTGAAAAATTAGACAGTCACAAGTCACATGGTACAATTTCCATACTAAATCTGTCTAAGTAATAGTCCAACTGTATGATTGAGTTGTGACACTTGTGACCAATTACTGGTCGCCTATGCTCTTTTAGAACAAGGAACTTAAAAAAAAAGTCAATTTGTGGTAATATTTCATTTTTATCCTTTATGTGATAATATCGTTAAAAAGCCTTGTTAAAAAAATTAAATGTTGTCAGTTTCAATAATTTTTGGTACACGGTTTGCTAGGTATTTACAGATTATATAGGATACTATTTATCAGAAATCTGATAATGCATTTTTTTTTATCTTGCTCGTGAATGTGTGTCCCACTGCTGGGCAAAGACCTCCCCTCTTACTCGCCAGTCGTCTCACTAGTTAATATACTTACTACAAAAAGACAATTACTTCCAAATTTTTGCTCCAAAAAAAGGTAATATGCAGAACGTTGCAATGATTAGGTTAAAAACTGTTATCCATCTTCGAAAACCGGTTACCATGGAAACCTGTAATTACTTCTTTGAGCGAATTGCAGTTAATCATTTTTTTAATTAAGAACGAATCGATTAGCGTTTGGAATATTTTCTTAAGAGGCCTTATTGCTATTAAATTTTTTTTTTTCATAATATGAGAAATATATTGATACTTTAAACCAACTTTGAGTGCATAATACGTTTTCCTGAGTTCTAGAAAGTAACATAGTTATTTCATGCTTTCATTGTGGGCAGTCGAAAATAAGTTGAAAAAAAAACAGTTTTCTGCGTAAATTTTGTCAATTTCGAGTAGTTTTTGAAACAAACGTTATCAATGAAAAATTCAAACTATAGGTTTTAAATATACATCTCAATAGCCCTGTTGTAAGTAGTAAAATTGATAATATGTTAAGAAACATGTTTGATCATAGAAAAAAAAATCGAATACAAACAGCATTTTTGAACGGATAAGGAACCTTAAGCTGTCGATTTTTTTATTTCTACGTCTTATCTCTTTTGATTACTATTTTCTAGGTAATTATTTACTAAATTCTGATAGTTCCATTCCGGAGTTTCATGGAATAAGTGATTTTATAAGATTGTGTGTGATAATGATAAAATGATATCAGCATCACCCATCTCTTATTTCTACGTTAATCCTTGGAAATAAAGGACTTCCGAAAACGAATGAAGTCGGAAATACGGTTTTCATTTACGGTATACTTAAATTAAAAAACATTTTCATTTTTTCAATGTTCGATTGTCAATGATATAATGTCAGCCTTATGGTAACTTTGATTTTAATGTACATATATATTATGATAAAATTCTAGATTTGTATAGAAATCGTGATGCGGGATCGTCATTTGTTTTGTGCGACCAACCTGGCGCCATCTGTTTTCATAATTTCCTTTGTCCTCGCATCACACCGAAGCGACTGGACAAATTTTAACCAATTTTGGTACAGGAATTGCTGGACATCGAAAGGTTATAGGATAGGAACTCCTTAGGGGTCATCCATAAATTACGTCACACGAATTTCATGATTTTTTGCCCCTCCCCCCGTCCTTGTCACAGCTGGTCACATTTGGGAGACTCCCCCCCTCCCTAGTGTGACGTCACATATTTTGCAAAATTACATTTAGAAATTATTGAAAGAAAACAGCGGTTCCGAAATCGGTTTTATTTTCATTTAAATATTTTTTTTTATAAAATTAACATCAAATCAAACAATTGACAACACATAAAACGATGATAGTAGAGCGAGTGGTCGACAAAACAATTGGTATCTTATATTTACACAGATATAGTTGTATATGTTTTTGAGGTTTTGGTAAAGTAATAGTTTAAAGTTCGTGTTTTAACACTTATAATAGATTCTGAAATGTGACGTCACGAAATTTAGGACCCCTCCCACCCCCTTGTCACACAATGTCACACTTCGTCGACCCCCTCCCTCCCCCTTAACGTGTGACGTAATTTATGGATGGCCCCTTACACGACTACTGTTTAATAAAAAAACGCATACCTACGAAGTTGCGGACCTTCTAGTTTAAATAATTTTCTCAAAATAGACACGACACAGGCATCATCTACCAGCGGCAAACATTTTTGTTTCAAGCAGTTAATGGTATTATACAAAAAGAACGAAAATTATCACTCTGATGATGAAAATGTGCCTTTATTTAATATTTTAGTTTAGTTTATTTATCACACCATTACAAATTTCTTATAAATACAAGTACATGTCAGTTTATATTACTCTTCGGAATGTGATCGTTAAACAAAAATGATATTCGTAAATCAATACAATAAACATTAAATAAATGAATGTCTGTAAAATAAATAATATGTAAGTACACAATAGTGTAGTAACGATCAATATATCGATATAATTCTAATACCTACCAAAAAAGTGTGTAGGTACACATCAAAATAAAAATTAATTCTATGTCATGTTTACAAGTAAAATTAATTCAGTAATGTTAAATTAATATTAATGAGCATACCTAGGATAACTCGGGGCACCTTCTAGGGATAGGATATCGATAAAAAAGATGTCGATATAATTAAATTAATATATGTCAATGAACATTCTGGATTACTATAAAGAGGTTCGATGTCATATCTGATCTGATATCGAGCCTCTTAAATTAAGATAATAAAAGTATAAGGATGTCATTTCAATCAAAATGTCAATTTACGTATATTATGAAAATTATTTTAAAATAAACATTTAAATACACGTTTTAATATGTTTATTTTTTCATTTGAAAATGTGGAGAAATAAAGTAATATTTATTTATGTCGATGACATTTAGATGTTGACAGTAACATCGATATATTTTAATGTTGATAAAATATTTTGCTACATCACTTTCGTATAGGTGCCCCGAGTTATCCTAGGTATGTTAATGAGCTAACATAATACAAAATTCATAGCTTTTATTATACAAACATATATATATTTTAAGGTAAAAAATTAAAATTTTTAGCCATTTTGAAACTCGCCACAAACTACAGCTCACAAAGCCACTATTATGTTTCATTGAACACAATCGGTAATGTGATACCATTGATAATTATTATCGCAAATACGCCATTTTATGTCCCTTTAATGCAAATGCGTGGCGTGATCGATTCGAGTCTTGCCTTGACTGTTAACACCACTGTGCGTAGTAAAACATCAAATACGTGAATAGGTCTGTACATTTATTAGTCTACTATGTAGTGTGCGCAACTTTATCTAACCGATGACAATCCTTTAATTCTCACCACTTAGATAGTTGACTGTCCACAACTGTGCATTTTTCTAGAATTTTTCTGCCTTCCACGACTGTATTGTGGAATGGATTGTCACTTGCGGTATTTCCGGACGGATACGACCTCCAAACCTTCAAGAAAAGAGCGTACTCCCACCTGAAAGGCCGGCAACGCACTTGTGACTCCCCTTGTGTTGCAGGTGTCGATGGGCGACGGTAATCGCTTTCCATCAGGCGATCCGTTTGCTCGTTTGCCCCCAATGACATAAAAACCGGCCAAGTGCGAGTCGGGCTCACGCACCGAGGGTTCCGTACAAACACTTTCCATCTCTTAGTGGTTAAGTTAAGTTTGCACCTGGTATGTATAGCGCCCCATATAAATTAGGTGCAAAGTTAGGTATTCAAATATAAAAAAAAAACTACTTACTAGATCTCGTTCAAAACAATTTTCGTTGGTAGTTTTTATAGTAATGTACATCGTATATTTTATTTAGATTTTTCATTTTCTTATTTTAGAAGTTAGAGGGGGGGGGACCAACTTTTTTCCACTTTGGAAGCGTCTGTCACGCAAACTATTCGGTTTAGAAAAAAAATATGTTAGAAACCTCGATATCATTTTTGAAGACCTATCCATAGATACCCCACACGTATGTGTTTGATGAAAAAAAAAATTTTGAGTTTCAGTTCTAAGTATGGGGAGCCCCCAATATTTATTATTATTTTTTTATTTTTGCATCAAAATCTTAATGCGGTTCACAAAATACATCTACTTACCAAGTTTCAACAGTATAGCTCTTATAGTTTCGGAAAAAAATGGCTGTGACATACGGACGGACAGACAGACAGACAGACATGACGAATCTATAAGGGTTCCGTTTTTTGCCATTTGGCTACGGAACCCTAAAAAGTATTGTACCTATCGCCTTTAGAGAACCCTGCTATCACTGTAATAAAATTGGTTAAACCAGTCCAGGCGTATGGGCATGATAAGCAGACAAATAAATGTTTACTTAGATATAATTATTTTGTAGATTCAGTTATTCTATTTTTTTCATGATGAGGTTGATAAATAGGTGTTAAAAACGTAAAAATGTACAAATGTCAGCAATTTTGTAACAATCTCGCGACGTTTACAGCTTAAAGAGACGTTATTAATCATTATTTATTAATGTTGAATGCACCTTGAAGTGACAGTTTGGGTTTATCCACATTATAATTTTTTATTACACACTACCGGTTAAAGGTTTTCCCCGGGGCTACAGTATGCGGTTCTTCAAGAGGGGGGGTTAAGGCAATAGGTTCTTAAAGGGTCGGCAGCGCACGTGTGATGCTTCTGGCGTTGCAAGCATTCATAGGCGGAGGTAACTGCTTAACATCAGGCGGGCCGCAAGCTTTTTGCCACCGTCGCAGTATAAAAAAAAGTAGATTTGTTTTGCACGGCGTGGCGTTGCTGCTCGCTGTTGCATTACCACTTACGCCATCTACATTGATACATGGTATAAAAAAAAGGTATGGCACTCCGAAATGACAGGCGAGACTTTTGTCGTCATCACGCTATGATTGGTTGGTTGGTTCTGTCAATCCGTTTCTGTGTTGCCAGCGGTGTGTCATAATACTCTCCGATTCCCTTGTTACCTGTCTGAATCTCATAAAATCGTGAGTGTTTCAAATAAATTATTACGGAAAAATAAAAGTTAGTCTAAGAGCATTACAATCGTAATGCATAAATTCATAATTATTATTTTTTCGTACGACTAGCGGCAAACTTTTCTTTCTTATAACTATTTTGTTATCATAAAGAGGGAACTTAATTAGTGACATAGAAATGCTCCCTAGCCGGAGTGCCATTCCTTGCATTGATGCAAAAAAACAATGTTTATCGTGAAAAAGGTATTCTACCAAAAACATTTCCTCTAAAATTGGCGGCCAAGATTCACACGCTTTCCCTGTAAAAAAAGTAATCAGATCCTAGGGAACGCCCCTAAGCTCTGACTTTACTAACCCTACACCTTGGTTTCAAAAGTATGGCCTGTCCGTTTCCTAGCTCAGTTTTTGTCATCAGTCAGTGGTACGGAATCCTCGATGTACGAGTCTGACTCGCACTCTGTACACAAAATATGTTAAATACCTACAAAAAATACAATGAGGTCAGTCCGTGAAAATGTCTTTATTATTTTTCGCTATCGCAAAAATGCTAACCAATCGATACTTTGTTGTGGTATTTCAAATACTCCTTTAAATAACAAGACTTGTCGCATTTAGTCCTTGTTAAACCTCAGAATAGACAACAAATACGTGTACGAGACCCTCAATGGACTATTTATCGCGCAACACCACATTGCATACCTATAAGTCCTATAACATAACCTGCCTAGTTACCGAGCGCAGCCACGGTGATGTCAGTGATATCATCTAACCGGTTTGCAGTTCCAAATCAAAAACGTAGTAAGTATCCATTACTGTCAATGAGACTTAATTTGTTCTTCCTTCGCAGGGCCGTTGGCCGGTTTATTAGTCTTGGTGTCTGGGATTCCCTGACCTGTACTTATTTATTTTAGTATGTAAATAGCGTCTTCGCTAGAGCTGCATACGATTCCTAATAAAAAAGTACTAGGCACAAACAAATTGACGTACCTAAAAAAATAATACCCAATCTTTTTGTTGAATTCTTAAAATATATGCCAATTTAAGATAAAAATTTCATCGGTTGCCAATTAGATACCAACGTTTAATTATTTTATCTCAAAACATGTTAACTTCGATATCGAACAAAAATACTCTTAAATACCAAATAGTATCATGCGGTTTATCACCGACTTCAAAAGATGATTCAAATGTAATTTGTCCATGAACGGATTATTTTTGGCTTTTTAGATTATTTTGTAGTCGGTTCTTTTTAGGGTTCCGTAGCCAAATGGCAAAAAACGGAACCCTTATAGATTCGTCATGTCTGTCTGTCTGTCCGTCTGTCCGTCTGTCCGTCCGTATGTCACAGCCATTTTTTTCCGAAACTATAAGAGCTATACTGTTGAAACTTGGTAGGTAGATGTATTCTGTGAACCGCATTAAGATTTTGATGCAAAAATAAAAAAATAATAATAAATATTGGGGGCTCCCCATACTTAGAACTGAAACTCAAAATTTTTTTTTTCATCAAACACATACGTGTGGGGTATCTATGGATAGGTCTTCAAAAATGATATCGAGGTTTCTAAAACATTTTTTTTCTAAACCGAATAGTTTGCGTGACAGACGCTTCCAAAGTGGAAAAAAGTTGGTCCCCCCCCCTCTAACTTCTAAAATAAGAAAATGAAAAATCTAAAAAAAACATATGATGTACATTACTATAAAAACTACCAACGAAAATTGTTTTGAACGAGATCTAGTAAGTAGTTTTTTTTTAATACCTAACTTTGCAAGTTTGCACCTAATTTATATGGGGCGCTATACATACCAGGTGCAAACTTAACTTAAACACTTAGGGATGGAAAGTGTTTGTACGGAACCCTCGGTGCGCGAGTCCGACTTGCACTTGGCCGGTTTTTTGTTATTTTTTTAATATTATTAATAAATCGGCATATTTAGGTACTTAACTGATGTCAAATTGATTCGTGCAATATTCGACGATTTTTTTCCAAATAATTATAATAAATATTGTAAAAAAATCATTTAGTTATATAACCCCAAAACGTTCAAATAACACCCAACAAGTTTTTATAGCTTAAATTTTTTTTGGTAACTTATTTTATTTTAAGGTTTCTTGTAGGTATATTTGAGTCTTAGTTTCTTGGATCTAAGATTATATCTTTATTATAATAGGTATACTGGAAGAATCGGTTCAACATAGCTCCTTTTTGACCTTTTAACTATGAGGAAAATTTAGTTTTACTTCTAGATCCGTCTCATTTTTTAAGTATGTACCTAATTTTTTTTTGAACATACTTATGTTAATTACGCGATTACTCGAAAACAGCTCAATCGATTTGGATTTTTTTTTGTTTGAAAGAGTGTATACCTTCAAGTTGATCCCATTGTTATAAAAAGAAGATAATTCGTTTCATTAACGTTGGTTATTTTTTTTGTTAAAGAGTTATTATAAAGTAAATTAATCCACTCATATTATTCTATAAGAAACAAAGATTAAACACAATGAAAAGGTCACCTTACCAATTTTTCATTAATTTATTTCATTGTCTTTGTATCTATAGTTTCTTTTTATAAATGCTACCTTTATAAATAGGTTTTCTGTCCCAGGATATAACAAATAAATTAGAAGTGCTTTGTCCTTGAAACAGGTTTTCCTCGTGTGGTCAGTACAAGTCAGTCATTGACATTGCGAATGAGACTTTATTTGTATTTAGCATACGTTTTTTTCTCCGATTTGTATGTAAGATGCTAAATCCTGATTTGATGCTAATTTGATTCTTGTTTATCTTTTTATGCTTTGTGAACTGGCCAGCGTGTTGCTATGGCAACGGTATGATATAACAGCCTCACGTTTTTAGGGTTCCGTAGCCAAATGGCAAAAAACGGAACCCTTATAGATTCGTCATGTCTGTCTGTCTGTCCGTCTGTCCGTCCGTATGTCACAGCCATTTTTTTCCGAAACTATAAGAGCTATACTGTTGAAACTTGGTAAGTAGATGTATTCTGTGAACCGCATTAAGATTTTGATACAAAAATAAAAAAATAATAATAAATATTGGGGGCTCCCCATACTTAGAACTGAAACTCAAAAATGTTTTTTTCATCTGACACATACGTGTGGGGTATCTATGGATAGGTCTTCAAAAATGATATCGAGGTTTCTAAAATATTTTTTTCTAAACCGAATAGTTTGCGTGACAGACGCTTCCAAAGTGGAAAAAAGTTGGTCCCCCCCCCTCTAACTTCTAAAATAAGAAAATGAAAAATCTAAAAAAAACATATGATGTACATTACTATAAAAACTACCAACGAAAATTGTTTTGAACGAGATCTAGTAAGTAGTTTTTTTTTTATATTTTAATATCTAACTTTGCACCTAATTTATATGGGGCGCTATACATACCAGGTGCAAACTTAACTTAACCACTTAGGGATGGAAAGTGTTTGTACGGAACCCTCGGTGCGCGAGTCCGACTCGCACTTGGCCGGTTTTTTAAATTGTATATAATATTATATACGGGAGGGGATACATTTTTATTAAGGAATTTATACTTTTAGAAGGTCCTTCGTCCAGTTATTTAAGTACACTAACACTGGTAATACTAATATACTTATAATTTATGGAAATCCAGACGGTTATGTTTACCTATATGTTTACAATAACGGTACTTACCTATTATAAAAATGGTGGGACAACAATTATATTAATCATCCCTTTTTTTGCGAATTTTAGTCTAACGAGTCTCTCGTAAATCGTTTTAGGTGTAATGAAGATAAAGTATCCAGTCCGCCTTTCTGTCTACTTACATATTTTTAAAATCACGTCTATGAGGTTTTTTTTTCAGTTGTAACGCCATACCACCATTACATATTACCACCATACAATTAGACTAATATTATATTTGTTTGCCTAAATAAAGACCTCAGAAAAGAGACTGTGGACCGAAGACCTGACAGATCCTCGCACAATGCATTTAGCATTGCGATTCAGCGAGGACATGCTGCCAGCGTCTTCAGGTCCATGCAACGGGGGCACAGTTTTTCACTCCTTTTTAGGGTTCCGTAGCCAAATGGCAAAAAACGGAACCCTTATAGATTCGTCATGTCTGTCCGTCTGTCCGTCTGTCCGTCTGTCCGTCCGTATGTCACAGCCATTTTTTTCCGAAACTATAAGAGCTATACTGTTGAAACTTGGTAGGTAGATGTATTCTGTGAACCGCATTTAGATTGTGATGCAAAAATAAAAAAATAATAATAAATATTGGGGGCTCCCCATACTTAGAACTGAAACTCAAAAATTTTTTTTCATCAAACACATACGTGTGGGGTATCTATGGATAGGTCTTCAAAAATGATGTCGAGGTTTCAAAAATATTTTTTTTCTAAACCGAATAGTTTGCGTGACAGACGCTTCCAAAGTGGAAAAAAGTTGGTCCCCCCCCCCTCTAACTTCTAAAATAAGAACATGAAAAATCTAAAAAAAACATATGATGTACATTACTATAAAAACACCCAATGAAAATTGTTTTGAACGAGATCTAGTAAGTAGTTTTTTTTTATATTTTAATACCTAACTTTGCACCTAATTTATATGGGGCGCTATACATACCAGGTGCAAACTTAACTTAACCACTTAGGGATGGAAAGTGTTTGTACGGAACCCTCGGTGCGCGAGTCCGACTCGCACTTGGCCGGTTTTTTAGTTTATTTTTGTTATACAATTTATTTATTTAAATTAGTTACACAGCATAACAGTAAATAAACCAAGGCACTGTGAACTATTAAATTACATTACAAAAAAAAAACGAACACTAAACTAACAATATTTGAATTATAATTTAGTTTAACCTTTTTCTTTGTGTTGTACATATATTGTTAGTCCCTTTTGAATAAATAATTTGATAACGTTTCTATGAAAGTGTCACAATGATGTCTAAAACAAAATCACGTAGGCCAGGCATTTTGCCTGCCTCGACGACCCTTAAAATTGATTAGTAAATTTTTAGGTCATAATGTAAAATCACTTCGTCTGAAAATTGTTTAGTTATGAGCAACAAGTACGATAAAAGCCCGATGAGACATTCTAAGAAACTGATTAAAAAGGTAAGTAGAATTAACTTGAAGTGAGTAACAGGCGTGACAAAGTCACTGTGACATTTCATTTCAGTGCTTTTTGGAGCCAAAACACTGTAATAAATTGGCAATGTTAAATAATATTTTTTTCTTTTCAAATAACTTGCTAAAGTTTTATTTTCTATTATATTATAGAATATTGTCAATTAGGTAAATATGTATATATCTAAAAATTAAACTGATTATAAACTGAAAAGTAAACTAAATAAAGTAAGTTCTCACTAAAGGTAGGTATGTAAAATTATTTTAAAACAATATCGCTTATAGATAGTAGTTTTAATAAAACGCTTAAAATAAAAGTGTTTTTTTAAGAAAAGTTTTAACTAAGTACGGTTCATAGTACTTATTTTTATTTCATGAAAATACTTCCTGATATTGGTTAATGTTAAATGTATATTACCCTACATTACGCAATGGAATCCCTAGGGAGTCTTCTAGGGATTTAACCTTTTGGTTTTATTGACAAACATTGTCTTACGGGATGTATGATGTATGTACGGGATGTAATAAACGATTTAATTTCATTGCGGTCCCTATTCTCAAAATTTGTGATTACACGCGTTTTATAGACGAATTTTAACACTAGTATATTTTGACATGTAATTTAGAACACGTAACATTACTTCATGTGTATCAATGATTATATCAAGAATGAACTAGGTGCAGCGATGTGTGTGTGTGTGTGTGTGTGTGTGTGTGTGTGTGTGTGTGTGTGTGTGTGTGTGTGTGTGTGTGTGTGTGTGTGTGTGTGTGTGTGTGTGTGTGTATGTGTGTGTGTGTGTGTGTGTGTGTGTGTGTGTGTGTGTCCACTACTGTATACTGTAGTTGAAACTCAGAGTGATAGATGAAAATTAATTTAGTCCAATGCATTCATGTCATGGGATTCCGAAAATCCGCGTTACATTTCGTCCAGTTCGGCTCTGATATAACAGGACATATATTATGTCTACCAAGTTTGACCACTAGTACTCATCTGTAGAGCTGGGCGTTTTTTCTGTAACAGTTTCGAGAAACCGTTTCTTATAAAGAAACGGAATAACGGTTTCTTGCCATATATAATAACAGTTTCTTTAAAACCTGCTACTACACGTAGCCGATACCATTGTGTTAGCTAAATTTTCTCGAAAGACAAAAAAAACGATTCTTGATTAAAATAGTTTTAGAATAGCTTACTAAACATTTTATGAAAAACTGGTTCTTGAAATAACGTTACACCTAGTAGCTTATGATACCGAATGCCGCAATAAAGAAACTGTTTTTTAAGTAACTTGTTTTTGAAACGGTTACTTGTCAAAAAGAAACGGTGACGTTTCGTTTCATCGAAAACGCGTAACGACCCAGCTCTAACTCATTGGAACATGTGCAACGATCTATTTTGTTACTGAAACCAAAGAATATTTATAATTGTGTTTTGACAACAATAAAAGTAATATTGTAACTATTACTAACTATAACTGTAAAACTGACGTACAAACTATCCACTAACTACATTGTAAATGTACTCGCGAGTATATCATTTTGTAAGATGCTCTAAGTTGTTTTGCGTAGTCCGGCAACATTTAATGTGTGCAAAAAATCATCAAAAAAAACCTCATTGAAAAATAGAATGAAACATAACACAAATTATAACGGGGGGTGAATTGCAGAAAATATGCACCCTTTATGCTTATGAGTGTCCAATGAAAACACAATGAATTTAAACATACATCATGAGAAGAAAACACAATGTAATTATGTTACTTTGATAATAAGAATTCTTTCAATTCAGATAAGATATTTTTATTTCAATTCCTTTTTAGGGTTCCGTAGCCAAATGGCAAAAAACGGAACCCTTATAGATTCGTCATGTCTGTCTGTCCGTCTGTCCGTCTGTCCGTCTGTCCGTCTGTCCGTCTGTCTGTCCGTCCGTATGTCACAGCCATTTTTTTCCGAAACTATAAGAGCTATACTGTTGAAACTTGGTAGGTAGATGTATTGTGTGAACCGCATTAAGATTTTGATGCAAAAATAAAAAAATAATAATAATTATTGGGGGCTCCCCATACTTAGAACTGAAACTCAAAAAAATTTTTTTCATCAAACACATACGTGTGGGGTATCTATGGATAGGTCTTCAAAAATGATATCGAGGTTTCTAAAATATTTTTTTTCTAAACCGTATAGTTTGCGTGACAGACGCTTCCAAAGTGGAAAAAAGTTGGTCCCCCCCCCTCTAACTTCTAAAATAAGAAAATGAAAAATCTAAAAAAAACATATGATGTACATTACTATAAAAACTACCAACGAAAATTGTTTTGAACGAGATCTAGTAAGTAGTTTTTTTTATATATTTTAATACCTAACTTTGCACCTAATTTATATGGGGCGCTATACATACCAGGTGCAAACTTAACTTAACCACTTAGGGATGGAAAGTGTTTGTACGGAACCCTCGGTGCGCGAGTCCGACTCGCACTTGGCCGGTTTTTTTTATTTTATTTTTTAATTATTTTTTTCCTAAGAGGTTCGCAGTTACTTCATATATTATGTTCATGTCCCAATTCTGAGTGTATTTTTATCTTGGAAATTTGTTACGATTGATATTATTTATATTAAAGTTTAACTGTAAATTATTCAGTCCTTATTACATTATCTTTAAATTCTGTACAAATATAAATATTTACGTTTATTATAAATAGTTGTGAATTTTTTATAATGATAAACGTGTCCCAACTTACTGGAGTTTCGTTACTCAGGGTTAGTTACGGAGCATTTAACCCCAAAGAAATGTCTCAGTCCTTAACAGAATTATTTTTTCTTATTCTGGCAGCACTTCGACATGTTCCAAAATGTTGAACACGGCGACAGCCACTTTATTTTCAACAAAGTGGCGCGTGGATCGATAGTCTTGAGTAAATGAGCTAAAAAATCTCAGGTTGAGTAACGGCGATTTTCTCACATAAAATCTTTATTTTCATACTCCAGTTTATTCATTGCCGATTGGTTTTACTCTGAATCTTACAAATTTACATAGTTCTAGATGAATGCATTAAACGTTTGAAGAAAAATATTGTTTTAGGTTGCGATTTCTCATATATCTTGTCTCAGTTTCGTTATTTTTCGTTATGTAACGAAACTGGTAAAATGTAAGGGTTAGTTCATACTATAAAACCCTTTTTATAGGTCGAAAGACCTGTCTGAATATGGACTGTAATATTTTTTGTCCCTGTTTCAATTCCCTAATTGATTTATTTTAGCATTTTCAGCATATTTTTAGAAATAAATGTACTGTATAAATATATATTTTACCTAGTATTTCAGTACAAAAATAAAAACACTTTTTTACAGTAGACAAATGCTGAAAGGCAAAGGAAATATAGAGAACGTTTAAACCAAAATCCTGCAAAATATGAAGTGTTTTAAGAGTGAAAAATATAGACAGAGTAAAGAAATCAAGAAAACGTGGAATAAAAAGTCAAAATAAGGAACAAAAAGAAATAACTAGCGATAATTGGAGACGTAATTCCGCACGTTATTTTATTATACTAAAAAGAAAAATAAATCTAATAGGCAGCAGAGTCCGGATCCAGAAATAATACTTAAGAAAGAATTAAGACTGGCTACTGTAAGACATTAATTAATTATTTAGATCATATTTGTTATTAGTATTCACGCGGTGATTATGTAAACCAAAAATCATTAATCAATATTGCTACTTAAAATCAAAACGTTTTATGAAATAATTCTGCGAACGAAACCATAAAACATCACTAGTTTTATTTAATGAGTCCGACGCTTTATGTTATCAGTTTCGTTACAGCAATTATCAGTTTCGTTTACTCTCAGTTTAGTTACGAAATTCCAAAAGTACATATTTTCTGCAATTCACCCACGCGATATTTCTTATTTACCCGTTATAATTTGTGTTAATTATGTGTACAAACCGCGAGAGTATAAAGTGTCACCTTTGAGTGTAGACCTTTTGAGGACAGTAAAAAAAGTGGTCGGGCAAATCCTGTGTTGGCAGGTATCCTGCGGTACCACGTGGCAGCTACATTTTACCTCATCGAAAAATGGAATGTAAAAAAACGGATTATAATAGCTAAATTAAACCTGTTGACGTATGCCTTGGTCGGGCTCACCTTAGTCTGGCAGTTTTTGCAGTCCGACCACCAGTTTGTAAAAAAAATTGCCAATTTTGCACCATTTTTTTCATTAGCGCTAAATTTGCCAAATTAAGCCGCGGCCGACCAAGAGCAGTTGAAGCTACAGCTAAAAGTCAGCTACCCTTACAGAGTAGGCATTTTCTTTTTTTTTTATAAGGTAGGGTTTCATGCACTGGGCCGCCGGACTAAATTGCTCTTGAAGTAGCTGGAGACATATGTCGCCTAGTCTGGTTTAAGGTATAAAATAAGCCTAAAAACGCAAAGTTAATCGTTAGTTCGTAAACAATACAAAATCCTAACTAATACGGTATATGATTATGATAATATTCATTATATTTATTAAAATATATTGCCAAGGCATATTATGATATCTTTGTTGAAATAAAATTATTACACTTATAAATACAGACCACAGAACAAAAGGAAATATGCATGCATTGTTAGGATTCCAATGTTAATTTAATTATGTTACATACATATGAAATAAAACAATGGAATGTAAGTAAACATTGAGAACGTACAAAATTACTTTTGAATTAGACAAGTGAGGCGTTACCAGGGACGTAGGCACTATAGCGTAGTACAAAAAAAAGTACAAAATGGTAAATGCCAAGCCCCTACCAGTCCACAACTGGGTTAAACAGAAATATGTGTAAGCATACAACAATACAGAAGGTTCTCTCTTTCAATGTTCCCTAAAGCCTGTTTTATTGGTTAATTGTGTAAAATGTATTCGTATTCATAGTAATCTGGTCACGGTTCCTGGGATCAGAATACCAACTCATAAGCCAATTCAAAATTGTCCGAACGAACAAAAATCTCCGTTTCATCATTGACCGAAAATTCTTTCGTATGTCCGGATGATTGGCTGTCCAGTAGTTAGACTGTTCTCGCCACAGGTCACATTTTTCAACCGATTCTCATGTCATTTTGTCAGTAGGTTCAATAATTGGGGGATCCAACTAAGACTCCTCTGTCCGTCCGTCTGTCTCTCTGTCGGTCACCAGGCGTAACTCATGAACCGTGATAAGTAGGTGTATTTCTGTTGCTGCTATAACAACAAATACAAAAAAAAACAGAATATAATAAATATTTAATAATATCTCATACAACAAACGTGATCGGTTGCGTTAACTTTGCACTTCATTTGTATCCGGCACCATACATACCAAGAGCTAATTTAACCCGGCCTGTTAAGATGGGATAAGTGTTTGAATGGAATCCTCGGTGCGCCATTCCGAGTCGCATTTGACCGGTATTTTTAGGGTGAATCAACTTTTATGTGTTCTACATCAGGCGTCCAGAGTCCCTGAACGATAATACAAATTTATATAAAATTAATAAGTTTTATTTGTATTCCGTTATGTTCCTATGTATATTACCTAACATTTTATTACAAATCATTTTATTTTGTTTACAATTTTACCCATTCTTTAATGGTTGTCCGAAAGACCAAAACTTGTATTTCAATAGAAGGACAGATTGTCCCCGTGCAACAGTGCACCATAAAACGTTGTATCATGAAAAAAAATACTGTTGCGGAATTGATGTTTATACACATAATCATTTTTATGGATTAGTATCTTCCATAAAACACCGATTTTGTATATTTGCATTAAACGGTTTATGAATTTCTTGCGTTTTAATTTTGTCCCTTTAATTATCCACGCCATGCAGGTCCACCGGACAACCATAAATTAGTTATGAAATCTAAATATTAATGGGGTAGTAATATACTTGACATCAAGCTAAAATATCTGGTAAGCAGATTAGGCCTACCCACCATTGTAAAAACACGAAACTGGGGGCGTCCGTCAGTCGGTCTAGTACTGTTGGAAAGTGTGGGTGGCTTTATTGTTTGTCCATCGGACCACTGGCACAAATACGTAAGTACTTAACATATTACAATAAATTATATTGTACAAAATACTATTGTATACATACTTTACCGTAAGCGTGAAATAAAACACAAAAACTCTTTGATATTTATAATTCGTCTCAAAGTTTTAGATACGTCCCTCGGACAACTAGTCACTTGGACAACGGAATTGGTTGTCCGTAGGACATTTTGGTTGTCCCTTGGACAAAAACGATGTGATAAGATTTTTAATAGAGTAAATCCCAATTATAGGGTAATTTAATACGGTAAACGTCCCAATGAGTAACACCTTAATTCCAACAGTTGATTAATACCCTGTTTTTGACCTTTCGCTTTAACGTAAGGTTCATATTAAGAAAACAACAATTGAGATAATTTCAAGCACTGGGATCTTAACCTACCTTAATTAAATAATTTGCGTATTTTTATTTTACATATGTATTTAATTTTAAGAAATGGTATTGTCGGAGAAGGAAAAATCAAGACGCTATAGAGAAAGACTTAAGTTATCATAGAAACAAAAAGTCGATTTCAAATATGCAGCCAGAGGAACAAAAAAACTGCAGTACCCTCTTTAAAATTTTTGGTTCTAATATTTCCATTGGACAACCAGAATATGTCCATGGGACAACTAAGATGTCCCTAGATTGAAAAACACAATATCGTTATTTCTTTTTCTTTTTTATTCAAGAACAGTTCATATTTTTTTAAGATACAATACACAATACGAAACCAAGTAGCAGGAGGAATTTTCTTACATTACTGTTACTATTTCGCGTTTTGATTAAAAAGTTTCGATTCTGTGAAATTGAGGTTGTCCTGGGGACATGATTACGGGAAATATTGTGAAATTTCGTGAGATATATACCTCATATAAAGATAAAAAATAAACTGTATTGTTTAATGTATGTAAGTAAAATAATATTTTAATCAATTATTAATGTCTAAAATTTTTTTAATAATTTTGAATAATGGGGACAGGGCAGAATTGTGCTGCTGATTTGTTTTTAGTCTAATTCACTAAATTCTTATAGAAACAGCTTTGCTCTATACATAATCACAAACAAGAGAAAATTATCTCTTAAATAAAATATATAAATATAGACAACTACAATAAGAACACAAAATTAAAATCCACAATTTCATCATGTGGACATTTCAAAGTTGATTCACCCTTTAATTTACGATTCTTTTATTCGAAATTATTCAAAATGTCAAAAGCTCACACAGACCTTCTAGTAATTATTCAGACGTTTGCAGCGATAGTCTTGATAATCATTTTATGAATACCTACTGAATGGATTCTAAATGTCAAGAGCATTGTTTTGCATAAACCGTTTTGCCGTTTTATTATCCTGCTAACAATGAGACATTACATTTTACCGTAACATGACCATTCAATTGACGCACCAAGCAAAAACAACGTAACTAACATACACGGCTTGCTAAGAAACGGTTTTTTGCAAGGAGACTAGTTATATAGTTGACACAATGTGTTCTTACAATAAAGTACCAAGAGACGACCATTTGAAATACAATAGTACCCCATACAATATGATATAATACCTATACAAAACCTGCGCATTTACAATACAGTTAAAATACTTATTGAGCATTTAGTATAGGAAAATCTGGGCATTAAAAGTACCTACATACAATAATGGCAACATTTTTAACAAACAGCGGGCATTAAAAGATAGTGAGTAGAATAAAGGTCAAGTGGGCCATCACCGAGTGTTAAACATTATACTTAGTTTTAATTTAATACCTAGACGCGTTCCAGAGATATAGAGTCTTGACAGGCAAATGAACGGACGGACGGATGAACAACAAAGTAATCCTGTAAGATCCTATAAGATATAATATTATGTATGTAGCGCACATTAAAGTATAAAAACATGTTATTTAAAGTCGCAATAAAAAATCAGGAAATCGCTTGTTAGTTCAGCAACACGTTAGCAGACCGTAATGGTAATGGGATAAAAATAATCAAGCATCACAAAAAAGTACTACACAAAAACAAGTTTAAAAAATATTAATAATTTGATTGTACAACTGCAAACAAATCAATTTTAATGTTTTTGTATACCTAATTGGCTCAGTTTTTGGTGGATGGAGCCCGCATGCGGGGTATGGGAGATTTCCATAACGCATTCCATAGGGACTGAATTTGAGTTTCAATTGTCGTTATACCCACTGTCACCGCACGCGCACTCTGCAAATCGACTGAGCTTTTGATCTATGAAACTGAGCCTAACTAATATTTTGATACAAATATCATGGAAATGAAAAATATAACATTCTCATTCAGAGTTCTCCAACTATTCTTGTTAGAGCCTTATCACACTTGCGATATGCGAGCGTATTTTGTATGCAGGCGATCGCGCAGCGTCTTCGCCGCGTCGCTTATTTGTATAGAAAATACGCTCGCAAATCGCAAGTGTGATAAGGCCCTTAGAGACTTACGGGTTACAAAATAAATACGCAGCTTGAAGCATTTTTTCAACATGAATACAAATAAATACGCAGCTCGAAGCATTTTTTCAACATGAATACTTTTTTAACCTCCGTTGAAAAAATAGGGGTATTTTGGTATCAGTGTATCTCTGTTTGTCTGGTGTGGCATATTGTATCTCCCACTCCACGGATAGCCCAATTTAAGTACGTTTTTTTCGGTGCGGTCGATCGAGATGGTTATTAGTTATGTTTGGGGGGAATTAGGACTAGTACTTCCCAAGATATTCAGGTTTAATTGGAAAAAGTGACAAGATCTCAGACAATATTGAAGCTAAGAATTCAAAACTTTCTAGTTATGTTCAGTTTTAGTAACATTTTCATAACTAATTGAATGAGGGTCTCATGATAGCCAGCTATTTGTGTCGGGGGTATCTTTAATTTTTTAATTTGGGTTTTCTGTTACAGTTGCTGTCGTAATGGCGGTAGCCACTGCCAGTGAGAACGAGAAGTTTCTCAACGACGGAAACAATGTATTCACCGCTAATATGTTCTCGGTAAGTATATTCGCCAAATTGATGACTGATCACGTCAAATATTAGTTCCAACCGCTCTAGATTTTTTTCACATAATAATTATCATATAATATAAAGTCATTCAGGGCAAGCGAGCCATACGGGATAAGCTCACCTACCATTAAAAAAAAGTACTCATGTTGTAAAAAAATAAAAGTACTGATGTTATAAAAGTATGCAGTGGCAAATATGTATGTAACTATGCTTAATTCCAAATTTGTGACATCCCAATGGACATTTTGATTAAAGTTAGAACAACTCTCAAGATAATACAAATTGTTTTTATTACCAAATAGAAAAGTCGATCCCTAGGAAATTATAATACCTATATGCTTTAGTGGGATGATTCCACTAAAGAACATTATAATTTGGGGAATGACTTTTCTCGTTGATAAAGAGATATTGATGATCTGTCGTAATCCTTAAAAAAATTAAAATAAAGGGACTTGCCAAAATCACAGATGTGTATCACTATGTATTTACAGGAGGTGGTCAAAGAAAAGCAAGGACAAAGTGTCGTGATGTCAGCCTTCTCCGTCGTGCAGCCCTTGGCACAGCTGGCTTTGGCCTCCGTCGGCGAGTCGCACGACGAGATACTGAAGGCCATTGGCTTGCCCAATGACAATGTGGTAACTACGTATACTATATTCTATTATAAGGTTAAAACATTTTTATTTATATTAGGCTAAGGGTCACCTAACGTGCAATGGAAAGGGCTATGCTCGAAGTTTATTTGCGCGATAGAATCAGACATGAGGATATTCGCAGAAGAACCGAGGTAACCGACATAACTCACAGGATTGCACGGTTGAAGTGGCAATTTGCAGGCCATGTAGCCCGGAGAATGGACGGCCGTTGGTGCAGCAAAGTCTTAGAGTGGCGACCACGTATAGGAAAGCGCAGCGTGGGTCGGTCCCCGACTAGATGGACGGATGGCCTCGTGAGGATGCGGTCTGCACAGGATCGCACTTTGTCGCGAGTCATGGGGAAGGCCTATGTTCACCAGTGGACGTATGTGGCTGATAGATAATTAGGTTAAAACAAACCACATTTTATATAACTAATATAAAATATATAAACAGAAGATAAACACAGTGACAAGGGCTTTTTCAAGATGTTCTATAAAACAAGTACAAATATACCTGACATGAGTCAGTTGGAGTCGGTCAGGGTTACACAAGAGTAAAACCTCTACCACATTCCATCCATTAGTATAATAAATAATCATTCCGATTAAACGTCAGTATACGTACAATGTCAACAATATGACATGAAAAGATACAAGAACTTTTAGAAAGTTTGCATTACAATCAAAGTGACGTAATTTTTGTACACTATAACATGACATGCTTGCATAGCGTAAATTACTGGGAGGTTTATTAAAATTGATAATATTGCAATACCGGCCAGTATTGCAATATTTGCAATTTTAATAATGTAATTTTACAAAATGGCCCATTAGTGGTGGGTGGCCAGTAATAAGCATTTACTAAAATTAAGTTGATAATATTGTAATATTTTTGCAATTAAACTAAATCCTTATATCCAGAACGTCAAGTAGGTACATATATTTCTAGTGTCTACATCTTAACAAGTCTTGGTTTTTAGCCAAGACATAGATAGATAGCATACTATTAATGCGCGGGGATAAGCTGCACGGGCAACGTGATAAAATTTGAAAAATGCTACAATTTAAACCATGTGTTATCCTTTTTTCAGACTAAAGCAGTATTCCCCGAAGTAAATTCACAACTCCGAGCAATTAAAGGAGTTGAACTGAAAATGGCCAACAAAGTATACATTCCCTTAAATGCCGAAATAAAAGAAGACTTTTCTGCCCTCTCAAAGAGCGTCTTTGGTTCAGAGTTCAAGAATGTTGACTTTTCGAAAGCAGCTGCGGCCGCTCAGGAAATGAATACCTGGGTAAGTAATAATAATAAAATAACCTAAATAATAATTTAAAAATATAAAACACCCCACAAGACATAATCACAAAATATGGAATTCATAGCTTCAATATTGGCTTAGATCTTGTCAAATTGTTCCAATTAGAACTGATCTTGGAAACTATTGGTCTTATTTCCAACTAACATAGCTAAGAACCATCTCGAAGGTTAAGTCTTTTGATTGAAAAAAAAACTACACTTAAATCGATCCATCCATTTGGGAGCTATGATGCCACACAGATACACTTTAACTTATAACACCTCTCTTTTTTGTCGGAGGTTAAAAAGCATTAATTCAGTGAATATTATCCCTCATGAACGGTCTCAAAAACAGTGTCAGTAGGCTTTCGTTTTATCCAATGAAGTCAAAAGTTAAGTCAGCTTTCAGCATAATTATGGATGATCAGCAAGATATTTGGATCTCTATACATACCAATTTTCATCTAAATCAGCCGGTATTGCGTTATTCAGTAACAGTTTAAACATCTTCAGTATATATTTTTCTTTTCATTTATAATATTAGTAGGATAGAATAGGATACAAATTACCAGCACTAGTCATATGTCTGCAGAGCAACCCGAAAAATTGTGATCATGATCATTATGTGGATGCCATAAGATTGACAGCGCAAACGGGGCAGACTAACGGGATTTAAACTGGATATTTTAAGTGTTTGATTGCGACTCCCCACTACTCAAGAAGATGAACGAGGTTGGGTGAATATTATAGTGTGGAGAGACACTTCACTGCGGAAACTCATACTTCGGTCAACTTCGCGGGTAGTGTGGATCCGCTATCACAATAGTCGAGAAACACAATTGAGTAGAATCCTTTATTCAGCTGTGAGATACATAAATATCTATTCGTTTTTTTTTTCAAGTGTGTATTAAGAAGTGTGTATTATGAAGTGGAGTCCATACTTCGCATACACATTGCTCCCAAAAATAGCACTGATATTTACGACATATCCGCCAGCATGCTTCGGTACGTGGGTCCTGAACTGTCTTATGTACTTTCTGAACTATATAATTCGTGCATACGCCAATCTGTAGTACCGGTAAGCCTTAAAAAAGTGAAAGTTACTCCTTTATATAAAGGCAAAGGTTCCAAAACAGCCCTAAATTCGTATCGGCCCATATCTCTAGTACCTGCTATTAGCAAATTGTTAGAAGTCGGACTTAACAATCGACTGCTGTCTTTCTGGATACCACAATCTACCCTTTCGGATAGGCAATTCGCATACCGCCACGGGCGATCGACAACCGATCTAGTGCGTGAAGTGGTATGGCAGGTGCTGAGCGCGCGCGAGGCCGGACTACAGGTAGCAATGGTGTGCGACCTCTAATCACCGCCTTATCGCACACAAATTAGGACACTATGGAGTTCGTGACCCAGCTCTGCAATTACTAATGTCTTTTATGTCAGAAAGATGCCAAGTGGTCGTAGGTGACGGTGGCCGTGTCAAGTCTGAGGAAATGAAATGCTTGCTTGGGGTACCTCAAGGATCATGCCTCTCGAACACACTTTTCAGTATACTTCTGAACGACCTTCCACTGGCCGTGAAGGGTTGCAATATATACATGTACGCGGATGACGTAACAGCTGTTGTCACGGGCGCTTCTCATCAACAGCTTGAAGCGAACGTGAACAGCACACTTAACCAACTAACCCAGTGGTTCGATGCTAACGGTTTAGCCCTTAACAGGAGTAAGACTTTCTGTATGAAGTTCAGCCTAAATGGTCACGTGACCCAGCCGTTGAGGACATGCGCCGGTGACGAAGCAGTAAAGCAAGTACCTGAAACAAAGCTCCTAGGCTTCTCAATAGACAGTGGGCTGCGGTGGGATACGCACATTGACCAGCTGTGCGCCAAGCTGGGCAGCGCGTGCTACGCGTTGAGACGTCTCGCTAGTACTGCGACCAGGGACGTTGTCAGGAGCTGTTACTTCGCGACAGTGCACGCTCTAATCTCGTATGGCACGGAAATCTGGGCCGGAGCGGCGGACTGGCATAGGGTTTTTGTAATGCAAAAACGGGCCGTTCGAGCGATAGCAGGTGTTCCCGACGACGTCTCTGCTCGGGATTACTTTAGACAGTACAGCATACTAACATTACCTTGTGTACTGATCCAACAGGTGGCCATATTCACATACGCAAACAGTGAGGAGTTTGCGACAAAGCATGCAAACAGAAAATACTGCCTGCGTAGCAATAAGAACGCGGGCCGCTACGCCCCCGTGCCCCACAGGCTAGCCAAAACAGAACGGTCCGCTTACTTTCTCGGTCCTTTGATATACAACCAGCTACCGGACGGTATCAGAGATGCACCTTCCTTACAAACCTTCAAAAATAGATTGAAAAAATGGCTGCTTGAAGCACAATTTTACAACATTTCTGAAATAATTAAAAAATAAATATATGTATATGGCGTGTTTATAACAATGGAATGTATAATGATAATATAATTAGTAAATAATAATGAAACATATAAACAAACAAACAAACATGTAACGATGTTATGAATAAATTTTTCATTTTCATTTTCATTTAAGAAATTTTCGAAACTGACAACTGTTCTATTTTATTTCAGGTAGAAGACCATACAAACAAGCGTATTAAGGACTTAGTTGATCCTGCATCACTTGGACCCCTGACACGTGCTGTTCTCGTCAATGCTCTCTACTTCAAGGTAATATTTTTCTTACAAATAGAGAGGAAAGGAACTTGATTGTTAGACTATTAGGTATTGACATAACCAGCAATAGGTTCATAAGACCATTCTACTTCTTCCCTGTCTATTTCTCTGCCAAATTTTCTTGGCAGAAACTTGACTGTCATGGTCTTCCGATTTCAAAATAATACTTTGCGTGTCAGTTATTTATGAAATTTCTGTCAAAATTAGTTTTTTATTTTTATTTTCTTTATATCAATGGAAATTTCTGTCAAAATTCGTAATATTTTGTACTTTCTTTATGCAAATGATTAAGCAATCAACATTTTATTTTAACCTTACAGGGCAGCTGGCTTCAGAAGTTTAACAAGGATGCTACTACTGATCGTGACTTCCATGTTACTAAAGACAACACTGTGAAAGTACCAACAATGTACAAGAAAGATGATTTCAAGTATGCCGAGAGCAAAGAACTCAACGCTAAGGTGTGGTATAATTATAAAACATTTTGATGTTATTATGATTATATTGGTGCATTTGCTAACGTAGGCCAGTCACTCTAACACTTAAGTTTTGGTCTCAATTTACCACGTCGGATTTGAACCACCGTCTTCAGACATTTCTCGGAACATCAATGGAAAATACCCATTTCCTTCGCTATAGTGATCTCTGTATCTATATACAGATATAGAGATTGACAACCACCTTTCTGATATTAACTACCCCCGCCATCGGTCTTCCTCGAGTATATTACCTTTTTTATCGACATAACTTAGTGGCTCCTCTTTGCCTATTGGTAAACGAAGAAAGGAGCTGAAATTGCAATGATAACAGACAAGAAATCAACGTAGAGCGTTGGTTAAGTAACCAACGCTCAATGTCCCTCAGTAGCTCGAAAGTGAGTGAACCGCTACTAACATTATTATTGAATCACTTTTCGTTTGTTTTCCAGCTTTTGGAATTGCCGTATGAAGGAGAAGAAGCATCTCTCTTAATCGTTCTACCGAACGAGATTGACGGACTCAACGACCTGGTGGAGAAACTGAAGGATCCTGCTAACTTGGAAAAAGCCACTAGTAATATGTACAAGACAGAAGTCAATGTCTACCTTCCTAAGTTCAAAATTGAAACCACCATCAATCTTAAAACTGTTCTGCAAAAGGTACATAGGATTTCTATTTTTGTTGTCTGGGTTTTTGATTCTCTAAATATCGTTCAATTTTGTAGCTACATCAATAAGCCAAGAACAAGATCTAAAAGCTGGATGTTCATAATACAGTAATTTGCTGTTTCGGCTGCCGAATTCATTTGCATTTAGGCAGCGCATAGCTGCAAAAATTATTACGAATGTCGCAATTACAGATTGGCGTCAAAAATCTCTTCGATCCCGCTAAGGCTAGACTGGACAACCTCTTGAAGGGCGAGGCTGGACTTTATGTCAGCGATGCCATCCAGAAGGCCTTCATTGAAGTCAACGAGGAAGGAGCTGAAGCTGCTGCTGCCAACGGTAAGTTTAATATCCCTTGTACTCGTAACATTTCAGTTTACACACCGGTATAGTGTTCCTCATCGGGTTCTATCACGGCGACCCTATGCAAGTATAAGTGCATATATTATGGGCTCTTCAGTGGAGGAGAAAGACTGAATTTACTTTTAAATATTTTCTTGCACGCGGCAGGAGAGTTGGCCAGTAACAGGTGTGGCGATGAGTGTTGACAGGTTTACTCTAGCTGACTCAATTTGTTCTATATATAATATCTAAATGGACACTAATTTGTGGACAATTTTACCAGCTCCTGTGAGTTGGTCTAAGCTAAGTTTTATCATTTGGATCTTCTTCCGTTATTGTTTTTACCGTTTAAGCATTTGATATTTGCTACTTTTTATTGATATTGCGTTATTTTTTTATTGTTTTCGTGTTTGAGTATTGTGGTATTTATGTCTTTACTGTTGGTTTGATTGACACTAGCAAAATGCATGTAGGTAAAACAAAACCCATAAATAGTAAATTTTTAAATAAGAAAGGAATTAGAAATAGTAAATTTGTCAAAAAGATTAGCTCCTTTCCATATCGACTTGTCATTTTAACCGATGAACATGGTGCAGATTTCCACCGCTTGCTGTGACTGTCAGTAGTTCTCAGAATACCTTGAATTTAATATTACACGTTTGGTTATTTCGTAGGAGTTTGCACCTTCTAGAATATAATCAAAAGTACCATTTGCCAAGTTTCAGAAATATAATAATCAAGGACATATTTAATTTCTGGTAGAAATATTCAAATTTACCTAACTGTATTGGTTTCTCTTTTTAAACATACTCCTAAATCTAAGAAACAACGTTCGTCAAGCTTGATCGACTACATTCGGCACGTAAAAAGTGATTTTAGGGCAAACCCCACTTGTCCGACAAAAATCTAGCAAATAATCCAAAAATTATCGATTGTTTGACAAGGAACTACAATAAGCCATTGTGACCCGAAGAACCTGTGTAGTTTGTTTGAATAATCTGAGTGGTACAATGATTAATTGTAGCCACACCCACACGTTAAATACTCTGCTTATCACTTTGAATGCATGACAAAAGGACTCAAAGATCACCTAAGTGAAAAGTCTATTCAATTATTACTTCTTTAATGTCATTATCATTCCCAAGATCTGATGTTGGAATCTCAGGGAAATTGAGGGCAACCCTCAAATGTTTTAGGCACTACCAATGGTTTTCATTTAATTTCTAAAATTATTCCTATGTGAGTCATGTCAAAAACATAATTTTCTCCTTCCAGGGTTCGTACTTCTTAACCGGTCAGGCAAATTCTCCTACGATCCCGTTATTTTCGATGCAAATCATCCTTTCATCTTCTTCCTTGTAAATAAATCAAACGAGCTTTTTAACGGAGTCTACAGTACGTGAGCCGACAAAATGGGGTTTGAGTTTTATACCTGTCGCGCTCGCTCTTACGCGATCAAGATAAAAACGTCCTATTTCATCCGAACCCGGATCCCAATTGAAGAGCTCAACGGGCTGTAATTTGTTTAATGCTAGTAAATGACAACAAATGCTACCTCATATTATATTTTGTCTCATGTTTCTTTGTCTTTAATCGAAGTAGGTGTAAGTATTATGATATTCTTTGTATTCAGTCATGACATTATATTTCAAACCTGCAAAAATTTGCTATCGTTATAATTTGTATAAAATATAGAAAAATAAACATTATCATTTTCTTCTTCTTCTTTACTTACTTCCCTACTTATCTGATCGACTGTTATCAACCTACCTATACAAAGAATAAACAATTTAAAAACTCCGAAGTCGAACTTGCATGACGAACGTACTTGTTCCATTAGAGTTGGGTTCTAACTTGATTAACATTTACATATGGCCATCAAAATGATGCATCCGCCATTGCCCCGACATAACTTTCTCTTCTACGATTATTCTAAGTTACTATCGCAAGGGGAAATAAGCATTTACTATGGGCCAAAAGAAATACTAAAAAAAAAATAACAAATTTATGGAATTAAAACACTAAAAACTATACTAAGATTAAAATATATTTATCAAACAAAGACCCCTTGGCAGGGTGCCCATGACGCAGGCAGCATTCCTACGCTGTATGGTACGGCTATGGAAAGCCTTTGCGAGAGAAAACTGCCCGCGCGTGGGTCCCCTGTTGGCTCCCTCAGGCGCTTACCAAGCTCCCTACGGAGTCCAGGCGCACTCTGGCCCAACGGACCAAGTGTCTAGACGCCAAAAGCGATGAAGTCGTATTGGGCGCCAAAACAGCTGTATTGGTAAATGCGTTATGTCAATGAGAGCGACCTAGTTAGATAGACAGTTTTTGCGAAAGGGCCTTTCTGGGCTGAGACCTTTCCTTTGTCCAAACATTTATTCTAATCTGTCTTAAGGTATTAGGTACTATTTTATTTCCCAGCTTGCGTTTTTTCCGACATCGAGAATCATCTTGATCTATTTAGTTACTACAGCTTGGCAAATTCGTTCGTGTTACTTCCACGGTATTTCTCAAGACCCCGCTGTTTTTCGATCCCCGTCGCCCGCTGACCATGGAAGTATCACAATCTAATTTTTTCAAGCAATATGTAGTTGCGTAAAAGCCAATAGGTTAAGACTTATAAAGGTTTAAAAGTAACTTGCTTGCCATTGTTTCTTCAGCGTCACTGAGTCTTCAGCGGGCCAATGATGGTTGCATTTATCACGCCATAAATAAGTGACAAAGCATCTGTCACTCACACTCGCATTTAGTCGAAACGTGACGGAGGCTTTGTCACTTATTTATCGCGTGATAAAAGCAACCATCATAGGCCCGCTGATTATAAAACACAACAGAAAAAAATATTGCCTTTACAGAAATGAGTCTTAGGAAGATGGGTGCTCATAATGAACTGTTCTTCATAGCTGATAAACCCTTTATTTTTCTCACAAGAGCAGGACGCCGCTCTTTATTCTCAGGAATTTTCCAAAATTAGGTATCAACCACTATATTATTTGCCATCATATAGTTAGACCCCATAGGTGCCCTATGGCAGTAAGTCCGTCTTTTGTACGATAAGTTTTATTGGCCCCATAAAGATTAATAAATACCCAAGTATATTGATATATTACATTCAGGTTAACAAATATTGTTACTCAGGAAAACTTAATTACCGTTACAGAAATAAGAGTTACAAAGCTGTGTGCTCGTAAAGAACTGTTCTTCGTTGCTGATAGACCCTTTATTTTCCTCATAAGGGCAGGAAGCCGTTCTTTATTTTCTGGAATTTTCCAACATTAGGTACTAATCGCTATATTGTTATATTACCATTTTTCATTTTAAAATTAATTATATATTAGGTACCCAGGGCTCTAATTCGAGTGTACTTTGAGATATCTTCGAATAAGCGACGTCTCCGGTGTATCGTCTTTAATTGTCATTAAAACGTGATGTTTGCGATCCGAGCTGCATAAAGTGATGTGTTGCCACCTCGTGATAAGTTTGGGTCTTATATAAATGAGGCGCAAACTTAGCACGACTGGGTTGGTGAAGGAGCGATATACTTCGCTACTTCGAAAATATCAGAGATATATGTATGGAATTAGGGCCTAGGTTTACTAATATATATTCTGGTTTTCCAATGCTGTTACTCAGGAAAATGAAATTACCGTTGCAGAGATGACTGTAAGGATGCTGTGTGCTCGTGAAGAACTGGTCTTCATTGCTGACAAACCCTTTATTTTCCTCATAAGGGCAGGAAGCCGGTCTATATTCTCCGGAATTTTCCAAAATTAGGTACCACCTACAAAACATATGGCTATAACATTATTTAATACCTAGTTAGATATCCATGTAGTGGTAGCAGTAGCAGTACTGTAGTATTAGTTAGCTTGGTTTCTGTTGATTATAATTATTGCGTTAAAAGAGGACATTCCGGTGTTTTTTCAATCTCTCGTCTATTTTGTCCATGTACCTATTTTGAAAATACTTGGTAAGTCTCATTTTTATTTACCTTCCTTCAAAATATTTTACATTGGCACCTTAAACTGTAAAAGGAAAAGAAAAAATATAGAAGCCCTCCTTCTGATTCCAGTAAACTAAATATTTTAAAAATGTCATAATATGAGGAAGATATTAATTCGAACGTACCTTTTTAAATAACAATATTTGTTTGACACTTCATCTCCTCTCAGGCAGCAATGTTTTGGAGTGGCATCTACGTATAAGAAATAAAGAAAGAACAACATTTATTTGGGAACAAACATGATTACATACATAGTAATAAACGATAAAAAAGGCAGTTGAACAAGAACAAAGTATCTTATCTTATCTTATTAGGAAGGGGTCCTTACGGATAGGGTAAGTAATATAAGATATAAGAACTTATACTATAATATTCATATTATATACGCTCATATTGTATAAGCTTGTTTCTTATAACGTTCAAGGTGTATAACGAACGTTAGATATAACATCAAAATATCTATTTTTGTTTAGTATAACGTTATTTAAGTATAATATCATTGTATATAACGATCATAACGTATAACGTTCATTATATCTCAAAGTCAAACATTTATTGCATATCACATTACATAATTTTGATGGAATAATTGAAAGGTATACATGTGACACCCTGCAAGGGCACTGCAACATAAGAGGACTAACACTATTTTCTTTTAATTTTTAAATAAGTATACAAAACAATTTAAATTTCAAATTATAAACATTTACATCTACATTTACATTTACATTTATATTTACATCTAAACAGTTACAAATTATATTTAGGGCAAGAGCTATCGAAGTATATGTAATTTATTTCTCGTTAAAAAATTCGTCCAGGCTGTAGAAACATTTGCCGATTTAATAATTTTTCAAATGTTTATTAAATTGCTCTATCCGTGTGATGTTTTTTATAGTGTTTGGGATATGATTATATATTTTTATTAGCATATGATGTGGGCTGTTAGAAACTAATTTTAATTTGGAAAATGGTAGTTTTAGTTTATTTAAGTTCCGATCGTTTCTTTTTACTAGCGTTTTAGGCGAAAATAGGTCAATGTGTTTCTTGACAAATTTGCATGATTCAAGGATATACATAGATGTCACAGTGAGTATCCGAAGTTTAATGATCTCAGATTTATAATGTATATTACTCAATACATCTAACACCAAAATGCATAATGCTCGTATAGAATAACCGCCTGCACATCAATTGTGTACATACTTATGCAATAGTTCGCTGTAAAATTTTAATATAAGTATGTACCTCCATGCAAGCAAGAATTTTGACGCTACGCTCGCTTCGCTCGCTCCGCTATCCATGGTCACAAAACAAACCTAACCTACAGTTTTCGGTTTTTGACCCATATTCCATTTTGTCGCAGTTCTTCGAAACGGTATACTCTTACTTGCCAGAATTTCATCTGCCATTATCAATTGTGAACATACGTATGCAATAGTTCGCTGTTAAATTTTTAATATACCTCCATGCAAGCAAGCATTTTGACGCTCCGCTCGCTTCGCTCGCTCCGCTATCCATGGTCATAAAACAAACCTAACCTAACGGGTAAGTAATATAAGACATAAGAACTTATACTATAATATTCATATTATATACGCTCATATTGTATAAGCTTGTTTAGTATACCGTTCAAGGTGTATAACGAACGTTAGATATAACATCAAAATATCTATTTATGTTAAGTATAACGTTATTTAAGTATAATATCATTGTATATAACGATCATAACGTATAACGTTCATAATATCTCAGATTTATAATGTATATTACTCAATACATCTAACACCAAAATGCATAATGCTCGAGAATAACCGCCTGTACGTATACATCGATTGTGTACGTACTTATGCAATATACCTCCATGCATGCAAGCATTTCGACGCTCCGCTATCCATGGTCATAAAACAAACCTAACCTAACCTACAGTTTTCGGTTCTGGACCCATAGTCCATTTTGTTGCAGTTCTTCTAAACGGTATACCTACTCTTACTTGCCAGAATTTCATCTGCCATTATCAATTGTGTACACACTTATGCAATAGTTGGCTGTTAAATTTTAATATACCTCCAACCTCCATGCAAGCAAGCATTTTGACGCTCCGCTCGCTTTGCTCGCTCCGCTATCCATGGTCATAAAACAAACCTAACCTAACCTACAGATTTCGGTTTTTAGCTAGCAGTTATAACCTATTTAGTACTTATATCATACGCTATTATATTTTCTAATCATTATACTAAAAGAAAGTATGGACTATGATCGATATACGTTATGTATGTTATATCAACTGAATTTAGAGTATTTGAGTGTTATATAAAAAATGATTCTACAACATGAGTATTATGCTAATTGACCGTTATTCCTAATAAAAATATTGATTTTGATGTTATAGCAAAAGTTCATTATATCTTGTGAACGTTATTAATATGAAATTATATATTATGTAGTTATATCTCGTGGGACGCACCCAACCTGACCTACAGTATTCGTTTTTTAACCCATATTCCATTTTATCGCAGTTCTTCCAAACGGTATACTCTTACTTGCCAGAATTTCATCTGCCATTATCAATTGTGACCATATACGTATGCAATAGTTCGCTGTTAAATTTTAATGTAGTTAGGGGCATAGGGGTAGCAGTTATAACCTATTTAGTATAACATACGCTATTATATTTTCTAATCATTATACTAAAAGAAAGTATATACTATGATCGATATACGTTATGTATGTTATATCAACTGAATTTAGAGTATTTGAGTGTTATATAAAAAATCATTCTACAACATGAGTATTATGCTAATTGACCGTTATACCTAATAAAAATATTGATTTTGATGTTTTAGCAAAAGTTTATTATATCTTGTGAACGTTATTAATATGAAATTATATATTATGTAGTTATATCTCATGGGACGCACCCTTACGGATACACTTCGACCCAATGGGATATTTTGTGTAGTTACCCCTATCGCGCCTACTCAAAGGATTGTTCCACCACCTTCATATATCGGATGATAGAACCAGTTTGGTAGTGCCTGGAATTCCTTCGGTTCTGGGTAACCAATACCGAATTCCTTTATTCTAAGTCTGGCGAGGGCGTGAAATCCACACAGTATGTGCTTCATTGTCTCTGCCTCCTCGCCACACATTCTACAATCTGTATTGTCAGACAGTCCTAGTTTGGCCGATAGTCCTTTGACCCCAAAGTGACCAGTAAACACACCCGTTATGATTCGGAGGCTGTCGTTTGCTGTATTACAAAGTTTCTTGGTCCAGCCTGAACAAAGTATAATACTAATTATGAATTGCCTCGAAGAGTTTCCACCTAAAGCATAATGCTAGCGAGAGCCAGCGCACAGAAAAAGCACAGAGAAAGCACAGTGGTGCCTCGTATTCTCAAGTCCCGGCTAGCCGTCTTGGCTTTGCCGGAGACTGGGAAGCACTGTGGGGGCGACTGGGGCCCATCGTCGCCTAATCTCCGGGCCATCTTTTTTGGGGATGGCTGCGAACTGGGGATGGCGGCCTCCGGATAGGTAGACGGATGACCTCGTGAGGGTAGCAGAGAGATACATGTGGTCTGATCGCACTTTGTGGCGACCTATAGGGAAGGCCGATGTTCAGCAGTGGACGTATGTGGCTGATGGGATAGTTAGTCATTAGCATACCTGAACAGTTACGTTAAAGAGTCTGTGTCAACCTTTAGTTACCATTATATGTATCACATCAGTTGGTTCCTTTATATGTATCACCATACATCATCGAAAACCACTCGGTACTTTTTGTTCATGTTTAAATATATTTATAATAGGTTAAATTTTTAGTAGCAATTTAGTGTATTAGGCCTTACAAACACTATGGTTTCTTTCGTACAGCTTCTTTTGATGAAATGTATACCTACCTACTGTCTACATAGCATGCATTGTTAATACATTGCACTCTTTTTTTTTATTGTACACTGAGTAAAACTCAAATGGGCCGATTTTTATCTTGCTTTCGATTTTTATACTAATGAGTATAAAAATCATTTCCGAAAACTGTCACTAAGAAATGAAATGAAGATAATACAAACATTATTTTGGTTAGACACAAATTAATCTACATCTACAATAATTTTCACTAAAATCTAAAAAAAAACAAACAAAATAAAAAAAACACAAAAATACTTTGCAGAATTCATCGTATTTCCTCCAATGGCTCGTCCCGAACAATTTTTCATCGCCGATACGCCCTTCGTTTGCCTCATTACAGTACAACAACGTACAATATTCAACGGCATCTTCCAAGCTTAGGTACAATCATTACTTCTTTGACTATAGTCCCTTTCCACAAAGGTGTATGCTTTGTCCCTATGACATCTGTCATTTCAGTACATTTCATAACCTAAATTCGATTAAAATGTACTGAGATCACATCTGTCACACACACAAATTTATGTGAAATAGACTGTTGCCCACATCATAATGCATGCAAAAAGCTTTCTCTCTCTTTTCTCGCCCCTGACTGTGTATCCCACATGTGTAGCACACAGGTTGTATAAGCCCTTATGCAGCTTTTATAAGCTCTTATGTGGCAAGTGTGCAACGTGGGTTGCCATTAAATAAATACTATGTAAAAAAAAAAAAACCTCTAGGTTGTCTCCCTGTGGCTGTGTCTTCGCAAAGTCTTACAAAATTGAACATCGTCAACTCTCCGGCAACATCGTAATGAATATGTTTGATCCATTGTTACAAGCATAATTTTCTCCTTTCAGAGTTCGTAGTAATGACGCGATCAAGCAGATTTTCTTTCCAACCTCTTCGAGTATTTGACGCAAACCATCCATTTGTGTTCTACCTCGTCACTGGCCCAAACAAACTTTTCAGTGGAATCTACCGGCATTGATATTTACCCATAAATTAGCACCTGTAGCGAACGGTTATTAGTGAGAGTGAAGGTCGGTACGCCATCTCCTGCTCCCACCCTTGACTGTCATCGCTGCCGCTGTCCATCGGTATCGTGGATGGATCGTTTTGTTCAAATAACATAAAATACCAAATATATTATACTACGTAAGTTTTGTATCGGTTTTCATGATTATATTTTTATGATAAATGATGACATTTTATTTGCGTTCCTCACAATATTTTATGCATCAGCATACGATTAATGAGCTAAATTCAGATGATTGTACCTAGACTTGAATGACGCCAGTGCAGTGTCGATGATGAATTTAGGAACTTCGTACAGGTTGATTTTCAGAATCAAATATCCTTTTAGGTTAGATAGGTACTTATCAATTTCACTTATTGTTAAAAGACGATGATACTAACGACAGAGTGGGTCACACGTCTTGAAAAGATCCAAGTATATATAAGTAAAATTATTGCATTTGATTGTGGAGTGAAGTGGTGGTGTGTGGTGTATCAAGAACACAACAAATCCACCTTTGATCCGAAAATTACCAAACCAAGAACGCTGAAACAGTTCATACAGTTCCGACGCACTCTCCAAAATGTCTTGTAAAATCCGTACTGTAAGACAGGCGAGCACCCTGCGTAGTTCACGGCTTTGTGGCCTTGCCAACTGTTGAAGACACCTCAAGGCACTGCCGGACACGGTGTCATTCCACCATGTCACTAAGTGTGGCTGTGAGAGCACCCCACCTCCAAAACAGAAATGAATTGAAATAATTTATTCAGTAAGTAGGCCATAGGGGCACTTTTACAAGTCAGATTATGAATCTACCGGCATTTCTTAAGAGAAGACCGCAGTTAAGAAGAAAGCCGAAATAAGCTATCAGACCACGGTTAGGCGCACACATAATTTGCAATCAAGATTGTATATTATATTTAAACCTTGTCTTTTTAAAGCAGTTAAAATCATTGAGAAGAACCCTAGAAGCACCCACAACGTTATTGACGACTTGATGTTGACTTGACACCGTACAAACATGCGTCCATAGAAGTCATGATATATTATTATATGATATTATAGAATGTCGTTGAAAGCCACATAATTTTTTGTACATTTTACTATTGGTATTATTTATAACAAGCGACCCGCCCCGGCCTTGTATGGGGTGCAATGCTATTATATATTATGCATGTATTATACATATAAACCTTCCTCTTAAATCAATCTGTCTATTAAAAAGAACCGCATCAAAATCCGTTGCGTAGTTTTTATGATCTAAACATACAAGAAACAGACAGACAGCAGGAAGCGACTTTGTTTTAATACTATGGTGAATATATATAATATCTAAGATTATGTATTCTTCTTAAAGAAATACGTGGCAGGGGCTTTAGTGGGCGAAGCCGAAGACGTTTGCGTCGGCGGTTCAGAGCCAACCGGCCGTTCCTGTACTTCCTACACGCGGTCTCCACCACATTATTTACCGGCGTCTTCCAGCCTTAAGTACTAAATTTTATATTTTCTTTAGCACGATAAATGCTTAAATACAAGGGATATGAAATTTTAAATGGCAAGATTAAAATTTACGTACTGACTACTAAACTATATTTATTAATGAATAGATTTGCTTTAAGTAATAATTATTACACATGTTATAAAACAATATCCTTCGTTTAGATGCACGAAGGATACTTAGTATGTTTATGTGAAAGTATTTATATTGTAATCTTTCTTTTATGGGAACATAAATTGATACCCTAAAAATTATAGTCTTACTTGCTCAGTTATTACACTTCATAATCCAATATTTATTTGGGTGGTTCTACTCACAAGGGAATTTTCCGCGGCTCACCTTATTTTGTATAGTTTTTGTAGGCAAATTATATTGATTTACGATCGAAACTGTACAACTAACTGGTTTCTAGTATGATACTGAAAATTAGCTAAGCCGTTGATTATTATATATATCTCTCAAAAAATGTACTTTAAAGTGCCAAATTCTCAGTCTCCAGGCATGTCTCTCGGACGAAATGAAAGCTTAATGGCTGCATCATAACTGCATTTTGAGTATGTACTTAATATTTTCGTTAAAATAGAAATCTATAATATATGTAGTTTCAATGTGTTTGTCTAATTTTACCTTAAATGCGAAACTTATAAATAAAAAGGGTATTATATTTTGTCCCTCGTTTTTTACCTCAGTCTCCTGCTTCATCAAAACACGTTAAAATCAGTTTGAGTTACCACGTCTAGCGCGTTGCTGTTCGGTCTGAGTGAAAGATCGAAGTGAAGTTAGCATATAAATGATCGCGTTTGTCTCGGTTCGCGGTTGGCTTAGTCGCTACGGCGAGTTGTGTAAGTGAAGTTGTGCTACGGCCAGTCAGCTTATCAGTATCCTGGCCCGTATTTATTTAAAATCCACTGTTTTCTATACCCTTTTTTTGCATTCATAGATCGTAAATTCGTTGCATTAGAGTACAGAACTGCATGATTTCAATATTAAATGTTGCATTGACGTAGTTATTGGCTAAAAACTTACAATAATCTCAGTATCCTGTCCTCAGTCTCCTGGGCCCATATATTGTTTCACCTCTCGTATGCCGTGTCAAAAATTTGCTAATCAACTTGAAACCAACTGATGTTTTAACGTAAAGTTGAAATTGTCCTGCGCGGATCCGCGTTGCGGCATACTAGGGGTTAAATGTTCATAAATTTGGTATATTTTATTTTTTTGACTGGCCCGTTTGAGATCAGTAAAAGAACGACCTCCGCTAGGCGTTAAGCTACTTTTCTGACCTTAGATGCTAAAAAAATGGTGTGCCGGAAATCACTTCATTTTCGTCCCTCCTGAGTAGAACCACCCATTTTTTATTTAATTTCTAACAATATTATAAACAACAAGAATATCTAGTGAATTAAAGTTTGACACGAAAAACATTTATATCGACAGTAAGTCTGAAGTAAATTGTCTAACTTGCTATCACAAATTCTACCTTTGGGCCTTAAGGGACGTTCCCATTATACCCATATATCGGTTATATTGTCGTGATGTGGCTTCTATTTGCTTCTATATAGGTTTTAATTTTTGCTATACGAGCAGCATACATTTTACATTGGCAAGTTGTAATTTAAAGGTGAACAAAGATGCATGCTTTAGACTCTTCAGTACCTTAAAACTACCCAACTACTTATGGTCCATATCCATATTCTATAGTGATCTCATACACTCACGTGAAATTGTCCGGAACTGCCGGACATGTTTTGGAACTAGTATGGACTTCTTCATCACGGACTGCTACCCCTACAGTGGCGTGGTAACTTCGTCACTGATTTTACTGTACAGGTAGCGGTCCCTGATAAAGAGCTCCGTACGAGTTCGAAACATGTCGGGCCGCTCAGACCATTTCACGACAGTGTAAACCGCTTCACAAAATAATTAAATATTTCTCAGGAAATTTTTAATAAGATTAATGATTTCATACGTTTTTTTTTATAAAAACGCATAAAAACGCTATAAATCGTTGAATAGATTAAATTTAATGATGATATTTCGAACGTATGTCATAAGAAACGTCACATTTGGCCATGGTATTCACAAACAGGAATGTATGCGGAAATAGCTATTTCAAGAGCGCTCGTTCCGTGCACTGTGTGTACAGGCTTTGTGAAAACTTAGCTTGCAAATAGGAACGCCTGAAGCCTAAAATCGTCAGACAAACAGATTGATATGTGCAATTTGCATCTGCATGTTTGCATTGAATAGCTTTAGCGTTTAGGTACGATCAGCATAAAAAGTAGCTGACGCTGATGATGATGACGATGATGATGATGATTAAGTGTAGACGCCCGGCCGGAGACAGGCGGGCTGTCGATCGCTTGGTAGCGTTAATTCAGCTCAATTCCCAATTGGAGCCAACGGTTACTGTTCCGACGGCGCTCCCATACAGCCTTCTACCTCGAATCTTCTTATTCTCCTGCAGATGGAAAGGACATCATTAAGGTCCTTCAGCTCTTCCTCTCCTAGTTTGTCTTTTCTGAACATGCTATATCGTAGGTACATTCGCATACTTGCAATACTCTGCTATAACATGCTTACTTGTCTCCTCCTGGCCACAGTGCGAGCAGTATGGATTACTGACTACTACTGGCATATGTCAAGTTGCATACTAAAATTGTCAATTACTTTTGATGGTGACTGTGCATCTCATTCAATAAAGGAATGCAATAAACTGTGTAATAAAGAGTACTTGCTTAAACAAATTAGATATTTTGAGTACATTTTGGGGGGATTTTTTACAAACGAGTGTTTATTAGAAGCCCGAAGCCGTAATCACGTATGAAGCTTTACATAAATAGAAAAAAATACAATTCAATAAAAATCATGATGTTTAACAACTTAACGTGTAAAAGCACGGAAGCAACAGTATTTTATAAATAAAATTAGTGGTACAATTATATTTCATACATTGTTTTAATGTTTTTTTTTTCTGATTTACAGCATTCATTACATTCTTAAACAGTGGCCATCCAAGAACAGTGAACTTTAAAGCTGATAAACCATTTTATTTCGAATTGAGAGCTAAGCAACACACATTGTTTAACGGAATCCAGTCATTCAAGTGATTCTGTGAACTTAAGAAAGAAAATAACCTGCCGATTCTGCGTCATTGAGTATTTGTTATAGAGAAATAAATTTTTCTTGTGGCATTGGACATTATTATTTATGTAATTGGTCACTAAGTTCAATTTGTCTTATGCCAAATCGCATACTAAAATTAACAGCTATTTTTGGCGCTATTTGTGCTTCTTTGCTATTAGCTCTTATGTAGATATAGATTTTTTATTTATAGCCGGAGCCAATAAGTATTATTACATATTTATTAAGTCTTAATAAAATTCAGTGTTCTTATTTTACATTTGGTAAATGTAGGTACGGAACCAATAAGTCTACAGTAGTACAAATAATTGAGATTAAGTATTCATATTGAATAGAGTAAATTATATTGAATAAGATGTCAAAATAATGGTGAAATTTTAAAATGAAAAATTAGAAAATAATGATTAGCCAATTTCAATAACAATATTATATTTGCTCAAACAATTAATTTATGGAGTAATAAGCCTTCTTAGTGAATAACATTTTGAGTTTATGGGTGAACGTACGCTCAGTTGGTGAAGACCTGAAGTTTCCAGTAATATTATGTAAATAACAAAACGAATTTTAAGGGTAAATCTTACACAAATCGACCCCAGTCCCAATCCCAAACTAAGTAATGTTTGTACTATGGTTACTAGACGACGGTATACATACCATATACATAAATAATTATAAAGATAACATCCATGACACAGAAACAAAGATGCTAGTTCATCACACAAATATTTGTCCTTGCCGGGATTCGAATCCAGGACCGTCAGGTCAGTAGGCAGGTACAAACTGCGCCAAACACATAGTCAAAATGCTTTTACATTCATCATCATCATATATTCAAGAACTAGGCTGTTTTCGGTAGAGTAATTTCCAGCTCGTTCTACATTTTTAATTATTATACTACGATGATTGCAAACAAGCATGCGGCCCGTCTGATCTTAAGCAGTTATCGCCGCCTATGGGCGCTTGCTATGCCAGGACTTACGCCCGTTGCCGACCCAAAAAATATTTAACTTCTTTATATATGAAGAAGCGTTTATTCATTATTTTATTTGCTCGTCTATCTTGGACTTTTTCTTTTCCTTTTCTCTTCTATTATCACCTTAATTTAGTTATTGGGACGTATGACATGATCTAACATCTTTCCTCCCCAATTTTCATGATTTTATACTAGAAAATATTTTTTTTATTTCAGCCTTTTTTGCGGATACATTGTCACTGTCGACCCCCGAACGTTTCAATGCCGATCATCCCTTCATATTTTATCTGAAGCAAGAAGCCCGTACACTTTTTAATGGAGTAGTTGCATTTTGAATTGTCAGTGAAACCTATAATTTGGAGTAACTAATAAGGTCAACAAATCTGTATTTTTTCGATGTTAGGTCATATTTAGAATAAAACGTTCAAATATATTTGGCAATCATTGTTATATTTCCAGTTTATTTACTTTTCGGCGAACTAATAAGTAATATGCGCATTACATTACAATGATTGAAATTTCTAGACAATACTATTTTTTATGGCAATGTGCGAAATTCATAGAATTAAATCTTTGAATATCTGTATCCGTTAGTAATCAATTTTTATAAAAATAAATGATTTATTTTTAGATTCTTACATAGTTTCACAACGAAAAAGATGCGACTAAGTATATAAATTCTTTTATTCATAATTGTTATAGAAACGTTGTTACGTTTTATCACTAATAATTAAAAACTAGAACGAGGTCGGGTAGTTATAGAGTTGGGTTTTTATTACACAATTAAAGTCGTAGATGTCCCTTTCGACGCATTTGACTTCACTGACCTTACCTCCTAAAATTAATGTAAATACTATTTTTATTTCTAAATTTTATTATATTTGTTTTGGTTTCAAACTACAACGCTTCGATTTTATGGCCCAGCCCAGTCCAGCGACACTTCATACAAAACTGAATTATGAAAGCCTTTTGTGCCAACATTGAAATATAAAAATAATTCTACCAAATTAAAACGACTACCGATTCCTTCGCGTAACAAGTGTCATAACGTCTATTTGATTAAGACGCAATAACAAATGTCATGCAACCCTCAATTTGACGCAAGTTATAAAAATCTATGGTGTAATCAAAATTTCTTGTTGTTTAGTTTATTTTTACAAAGTTATTATTATGTTATAGTAGTGTGTCAGTGTTTTATAAGCATAATGCCAGGGAAATATACAAGTTTGTGGCAATGGGAGTGTCAGAAAAAAAGATTCTCGCATATTTTTAGCAAGATTTCCGCTTGACCCGAACAGGTAAAACTTGGTGTCTTTCAGTACCAATTTACTTTATATATATTGTATTTGTAAGCTGTTCTACTCAGATTGTAGTAATTTATCAGGTAAATACGTAAAATAATGTTTTTTCTCAAAAATCTAATCATACTTTAAGCAAACAAATACCTAACATAGTGATGTGAACAATTTATCGATAAACTTTGTTGTTTTATTTTTAGGTGCCGTTTATGCGTGAAGTTAACAGGCAATGAGGACTTGGAGTATTTACCGATTAGAAAGTTAAATGAAAATGTGATAATCTCATAAAGCGTTTCTTTTACAGATACTGGGTCAACCGACTTTATGTTTACTTATATAATGTTGCTTGAAAACAAAAGCCAATGATAAACTGTACATATAGGTTAAGTCAAATAAATAAACAATTCATAAGGCGTATAATATTTTTTGTAAAACCAGCCCTAAAATTGACCAAAGTTATTCAGGAAGCGACCAGCATATTTATTTGTCAAAGTCACTTGTATTTTAATCAATTAATGATGTTGGTCGTTTCTTGCATTACTTACAAAAAAACTGCTTTCAAACCTACGCAACTACGAATATCGAATATTTATCGATATCGATAGAAAAGTACGATTCGTATTTGTCAAGCCCTAACAACAGTGGTACCAACATACTGGTAGTAAAATTGACTTCTACTATGTTGGTACTACTGTTTTAAGTTGCTAGGTTGGTACAAAAGGCTTTCATAATTCCGATTAGCGGCTTGTATGAAAGTGCCGACTCTTAAAACGTAGTGATTATATGCTCTTTGGCCCAGCCTGCGGCGAATGATGAGCGTTCGGTGTTGCATCTCTTTTGTTGTGTATATAGGTAACGAAAGAGATACTGTGCGTTTGTGAAATCCAACAATGTCTAGGGTTGCCACAATCCGACCAGGTTTGCGTATTATTATTATGTAGTACATACATACAATTCTGCATGTTTGGCTTTGTATTAAGTTTTAATTTTAATCTATGGATATATTTTCCACACGTGCTACATAGTAGCATTAATAGATATAAGGTGACGGTTATTTAATTATTTCCATTACAACTTGGTGCTAGCCGCTGCATGGGTCTACTGCTGATTAATATTTCAGGTCACTATCAGACGCTTTACAGATAAGTTTATTTTTCATCCATTTTAGATAAACTTTCAGAACCTGCTTATAATATGCCTATACTGAAAGTGGTGTTCGTAAACCCAAAAAAATATGATAACAAAAATGAAATAACTAAATTATATAAATATTTAAACTAATATTGACCAATATTACACTTCTCTAGGAGCCAGATTTTAGCAATATTGAAAGTGGTTTAATATAAAAGAAATGTAGTGTATGCCCACATTTAAAAAAATATGAGACATTACATGTTTCATAAAATTATAATAGGTATTGAAAGTATTGATTAAAATGAACGAAATATTCTCACTCAAATTGTTTGTGGCCGAATCTCTCAACAAATATTGGATCAGATAATGGTTAAAGTCAAGTTAAAACTTGACTTTTTTGAATACGAATCAACCTTGAAGTGTCTTAACCTAGTTTGTCATGATCACAGTTATGACACAATAATAACGTAAAAACTGCACGACTTAATAATAATAATAATAATAATAATAATAATAATAATTTATTTGTTTCAGGCATCAAAGGCCCATAGATAAATACCTTACAATCTAACATACATATTAAATATTAAAATAACTAAACTAGGTCACATTTTTCAACAGCGACGTGTTACGCGTATTCGATGTGTCAGGTAGCCGTCCACGGAAACGCCGGAACATGACACGTAAACGCATATAGATTCGCCCTATGAATACATATTCGAGCATTTCTCAAAAAGTTTGTACATTTACTTTACGTCTTTGTCCGGGCCGGTTCGAAGCTTGTAATAAATTAACAAACGATATCTAATATAATCTGACCTTGAAAACTTAAAAATAAGTTAAGTATCTCTAAGATAATATTATTGTCTGAAATCATATTGCATAATATAATTTTATAAAAATATTTTAAAATATTTGGTAGGTCTCATTTGTATGGCAATGCAAATGTCCCCTTAACAAAATTGTAGTTAAATTATCGATTTTCTGTAACAAAACTTAGTGTTTCGGGTTGAGTGTTATGTTTCATTACAAAAGAGATATCTCAGAATTCATAAAAAATAAGTATTGTTGTCGTTATTTAACGTATATATTTATAATAAAAGATAATAATTTGTCCTAGAAAAAGTTCCAATTTTGTTTCCGGTGTTTGTTACGCTATTTTCATAGAATTCTGGGGTTTTGTTAATTCAATTGTAGTTTTATACGAAAGTGGTAACACTAGGGATATTTTTAAGAGTGGCCATCTTGGCATGTTGACAGTCTATCAAACGCAGCGGTAGAAACACGCTCGCCGTTGGTGGCAACCGAAAATTTGAACTCCTTGTTTGTTACGGGATAACTTGGTAAGTTTCACTTTTTCTTCAGTTTTGTTTCAACTCATCACTTAATCATATTATTACGACTAAGATACAGTACATACAATATTCGAGTTATTCATTAAATTCGGTTAAAATATTTTTTAAAACGTCCGAGCATCACTTCGTTACTTTCTTTTTTGTTACTTTTGAATCGTTTCGTATGACTAGGAAGTGAAGGTAACAAAAAAGAAAGTCTAAGGAGTAGTATAGACTATAGAGAATGACGTAATACAATTTATATTATATTTCTCTTTAAAAAAAAATAATAAATATATGTTCAAGTTTAATAAAAACATATATTATAAAGCAAAAGTTTCTGATTTTGAGTTAAATAATATTATTGATTTCTTTTCTAGCTGAAGAAAAAAATGAGGCTTTTTTTACGTTTTATTTTTATTTTTATACTGTACAAACGATATGTTTATTATCATTGGTAATTGTAAATATTAATTGTTAAATAAAACCACTTACGTCACCCTTGACCGTAAAGCGGGATTTACTCCCGCTTCGCGGGACGAAAATCCCACATCCCGGCCAAGGCAAGACGTAAAACTTTAGACAAACCACGGGCGGTAATTCGTTAAGCCCCAGATTGCATATTTATTAGGGTGGGTCATTTTTTTTCTTTTTTAATTTCTAACGGGCACAGTTGAAAAAAGGTGCCATTTAGTGTCATTAATGGATACAATATTGTTATTTATTTTTATATTTCCGTTTTATTGCCTCCAGATTACTCCAGAAAAAAGTTCCTAATGTATGGAGCACTAAAAAAAAGTGGCCTTGTATGTTTTTTTGTTGTATTTGTTTTGTGATGCCCTACTTATTATACTCAGAATAAAAATACATTTAAATATTGGGCCAAATTTAAAATAATAAAACCAGACTTCATAACGCTCATTTAATATGGTCATTTCTATACTAACTTAAAAAGATTGCCGTGTAGGTACTGTAATATTCTGATTTTACTGTACTTTTTGATGTTTAATTTTATTATTATTTGGATTCTTTATGGTGATCTGATCACGTCTACAAGTAGTCAAAACTGCATTTTGTGATTTATTGTATTGTTCCTATAAACAATACTCTTGAATAATAACAGAAGATCTCATGTCAATTCTGCTTGAATTGGCACATTATTTAATAATAATAATAATAATAATTTATTTCGTGTAACTTTGACTTGACACATATTATGTTAGTAATTACACCTTAATTTTAGGGGTTAGTAAGTATTAGCCAAAATAATTACAATATATTATATACCTAAACTAATTCTACCACAGTATGTTACCAGTGGGGGAATGTAGCCCCGCACAGTGTAACATAATGTGACAGTCCGGTTTGTCCGCTATCATTCTCAGGATGGTGTTGGGACTGTCCCGCACCCGGCGCATCAGGGATGCGGCGCGCCCTCGCAAGGTGGCCTCAAAACCATCCACACGCGCCTCCGCGAACATCCCTGATGCGCTACAGAAGCGAGGCAGTCCCACCAGCACCCGGAAAGCATTATTGTATTGGACCTTGAGAGCCTTATAGGCCCGTTGCGAATAATGAACCCACAAGCTGCATGTGTACAAGGAGGTACAGAAAGCTCTAAACAGAGTTATCTTCACCTCCCTGGAACATCCCGCAAACCTTCGGGCTATCATATTTGCCCGCACCGATAAAGCTCTTCGCTCGCGCTCGATGTCTATGTCATCTTTGAGGTCGGCCGCAACTACATGGCCGAGGTATTTAAATTGATTCACTCGGCTCATCGGACTACCATTAAGACATATCACTGGGAATTCTGTATGCTTGTTACGGCCGGTCTCAAAGACCACATACTGACTTTTTTTTTCATTGTATCTGAGACCATGACTAGCCGCATATGTCTCACATACTCTGAGCAATTTACGCATGCCACAGACCGACGCGCTCAGCAACACCATGTCGTCAGCATAGCTGATGTTGTTTACGCAAACTCCATCCACATGACATCCGACATGAATGCTGCTGAGCGCCTCGATCAGTTCGTTCATATACAGATTGAAAAGTGTAGGTGAACTCAAACCCCCCTGTCTCACTCCACACTCCAATCTGTACTCATCAGACAGCGCATTTGCCCATCTAACGCAGTTGACCTGGTTCCCATACCAGTACCTAAGTATGCGTAAAGTTTCCCGTGGTATACTGGTCTTCTCTAGCTTTTTCCATAATATGTCATAGGAAACCAGGTCAAAAGCCTTAGATAAATCTAAGAAACAGGCAATTACAGGGGTCTTGCTTTTGAGGTAATACTTGACAGTATGCTTAAGACACAGTATTGCAGATTCTGTAGACAAGCGCGGTCGAAACCCAAACTGGTTGTCATGCAGTGTTACATGCTTCCCTAACTGCGCATTAAGCACACTGTCAAATATTTTGGCTACAATCGTCGCTAACGATATCGGCCTGTAGTTAGTTTTATCTGCCGGGTCTCCCATTTTATTTTTTATTACCGGTATGACGATCGTACGCATCATATCTGCGGGCAAATATGAATGTCTTACACATAATGTAAAAAACATTGCCAATATCCTAGATATGTGAGGACCTGCGTTCTGGAGGTGCTCGATGCTGAGCCCGTCGTGACCAGGGGATTTACCTCTGGACATGGTTTTAATGATTTCGTCAATACTATTAGCCGTAAACCCATGGCCTATCTCCTCTTCGCCGGACTGAAACTCGAGCGTCTCCACCAACGCAGGGCATACTGTGGACTTCATAAAGAAATGATCCTTAAACAGGTTGGCAATACTTTTCGGATCACTACTGCCATCTACGCTAACCGGCTGGCCACACTGAGGCTTCATTTTGTTTGTGGACTTCCAGAAACCACGAAAATCTTTTTTCAAGTGATGAGAGGAGATAATGTCGAGTTTAATTTGGTTTTGATGATCTTGACACCATTTTAGACGCGATTTAAAGATCTTCCGACTCTCATACATCTCTTCGAAAAGACGGCCGCTTGTCGGTCTACCACCTAGATTCCATTCATGAAACCTCTGTCTAGCCATCCCATGTGCGTCGCGGACATACTTATTCCATCCCACTACTCGATTTTTAGCCCCATTACCCCCTTTACCCCTCCCTAGACTCGCAGCCTTCCTAAGAACAAAGATCACCTCGTTATAAAGTCCATCAAGAATTGTTTTATGCTCAGAAATCTCACAATATTTATCAGCACAGTTTCTCAGCTCATTTGGAAAATCAATAAATTTCAACATTTTATGACATTCTTTATGAAACATTTCCGTCTGTTCTGGCGTTCTTTCTCCCCAGATCACATTCATATTACTGTTTTCGGAAGTGTGATCCGTTACCTTGGGAACTATAATATTTAGGTCGCACTCCAGAAACATAGGAAAATGGTCAGACCAGCTTACACAATTATCTACATACACATTGCATACAGAAGACACCGCAAATTCAGTTAAAACAAAATGATCTAGCCAGCGCTTACACCGATGCGCTTCGCTAAGGAAAGTATAGGTATTCGATGTAATCCCTAGCTTTAGAACGTCTACACAGCACCACTTTTGCTCCTCGCAATAGTTACTTAGCTCAGTATAAAAGCGTTCATTCGGATGAGCATTAAAATCACCCATTAAGTAAACGGATTCTACGCCATAATCATCAATTAAAGCACTCACCGCCGCCAAACAATCCGTATACTCAGCTAAATTTTCACTGCAATCCGTGGGCATGTATACACTTACTACTATGAGAGGTTGACTATCCGAAGTCGTAATCCTTATGGCACACAGACGCGCGTTATGACACTGCACCACATCCACACTCTGAAAGGCTGACCGCCTCCAAACTAAGGCCACGCCCCCAAACGGACGCCCGCGCAAAATGCCCACTGATGTGTCCACCGCCGAAGTCCCCGTAGAACAAAAATCGCCATCAATTGTATTAAGGTACATTATTTCATCAGGAAGGAGCCAGGTCTCTTGAAGAGCCACGATGTCTGATCTCCGGCACAGCTCTCTAACACAGTCGACTGACCTCTTCACGCTCTTGCAATTAAAGCTACAAAAACGATAAAGCATCGTAAGTAGGTACTAGTCATTGTTACCTCACGTTGGCTAAGCCATATGAGGTCTATCGTTTTTATTGCCGTGTTCAGAGTTTGAGCTAGTCGCATGCTTGTATTTAAAATGCACAAACCTCCGGAAAATTACTCCTTTAGGCCATATATTTTTATCTAAAAATAGCGGCAACTTGCTCGGACAAATAAAAAACTTATACGCTTTGTGATTTGTATCTTTTTTTATATCGATTTTTTCTAAGGATACTCTTTCTTGCGTTTTGGACAATACATATTCAATTATGTCCGCCTCTTGAGTGTCCTTATGAATGTTCGTGATAAACATGGGAATATTACGCTCTGCCGCTTTAAATTTCGCATTTGACTCATTAGCCACACCACATTGACCTTTATAGCGATAATTCTGCTTCTTTTTTCTGTACGAAACCACTTTAAAATCATCTTCAGCCATGTTTACAGTTGCATTTCGTTCATGCTGTGCCGATATTACGGGACATGTCAATTGTTCTCCGCTATTTTCTTTCATATTCATATCAACACAGTCATCAGTGCGCGGCTGATTGATCAGCTGTAGGCTGCGCTGACTCACCTCGCTTGCTGCGCCGCCGGCCGGTAACACAATATCTCTATAGCTCTGCGCGGTACAACTCCTACCCTCTTTTACAATTGTAGTATATTGTAAACTGGTACTTTTTTGAATGGGAGACAAGGTGTCGTCCTTAACGGAGCCTTCACTATCCCGTCTCGTTGAGTCATTTGTATGTGATAATCCGGATGGACCACTATCCATACACCATGCTCCTCGCATTTTGTTTACATTGCATATTGAAAGACGTGCCGGTGGATCTACACTCCTAATTTTTTGCAGGTCATTTTTCACTTGGTCCAGGTCTGTCGAAGTAGCATATGTCGATTTCACCATCTCCAAATCAGCTTGAAGCCGCACTAGATCCTTTAGCAGCTTAGTACAATCAAGATGATCAAAAGTTACCGGTGGAAGTTTTTCTAGATTTCGTGCCACAAATATCGGCATCAGGTCAGGCTCAGTTGTTCTAAATAGTTGTATGATGTCATTTAACTCACGTTGAGCCTTTCCATCACCTTTTCTTTGCACATTTCTCTTGTTTCTCGGTATGGATTCAAACAATAACGACTTAGATGTTTGAATTTCCTCGCTTGTAAACGAAGTACTACACAAACGCACAAGACTTTCTTCACCGATAACAGAAATTTTATTCTGTATATACGATAACAACTCATTGATAATAATATTGCACTTTGTACATTTTAACGTGTTCGACATATTTACGACACTCTCACGCGCCGACACAGACAAGAGAAACCGTACGTCACCTGCGAGTGCGCACGCGAGACTCAGCACTAATTAATCTGTATGATTATTTTTTTGTGATACAAAACTAATAATGATATAGTAAGAAATGTAATTACTACTAAAGTGAGTTGTTAAGCATCTAATTCATATTGTAAGTGTACTAATTGTACACTATGCTTAATAGTTCCGATTTTGTTACTAAGGTTCCTATTATTGTTACTGTCCCTTGAAAATATTAGAGGTTTTTGTTGTTTTTTGTTAATTATTTGTTTAATAACATACATTTAATACATGTTTAAAATATAATTTAGATGGTCTAATAAATGGTTCTTCAAAGATATTTTAAATAACTCAATTTAATACGCGTGATATTGTAATTTCAAACCTGAGTTTTGACTAAATGGTAACGTACAAGAGTAGTTACCATTATATCTTTAACTTATCGGAATAAAGTAAGCAATTTTTATGAAAAAATATACGCGTATTGGTTATTACTATGTTAACTAATAAATAAATTCAATGTAATTCGTATGTGTTTACTTTATTTCCCGTTTGAATGAAAGTAACAAAACCGGAAATTTTGATTGCCTAGGTTCAATTAAATAAACTTTACAGTTAAAATTACCGATCTAATCTCTGTCAAAAATTAATAAACTGAATCCTTACATAACAGTTAAATAATAAGCAACAACAAAATCATTAAAATGTGATATTTTTTCTTTGTTACGACAATCCGAGAAATGTACAAACTTTTTGAGAAATGCTCATTCAATGGATACTCGCCAAATCAACCGCACCGCAAACCTGAAACTGAAACCGAATCAGAAACATGCAATAACCTATGTTATGCTGTACATGTCCATTAAAATTGAAATCCTATCCGAACACACAGTAAAAGGGTTAACATTTTGAGCGTTAAAATGTCATTTTCGTGACTATAAATAAATAAAAATATCAGACAACCTCACACAAATCAACCTAGTCCCAAATTAAGCTCAAGAAGGCTTGTGTTATGAGTACTAGGCGACGATATACATACTTATAATAGATAAAATAAATACTTAAATACATAGAACATCCATGACCCAGGCACAAATATTTGCCCTTGCCGGGATTCGAACCCGGGACCGTCGGCTCAGTAGGCAGTTGCTTAACCACTGCGCCAACCGCGTCGTCAAACTACTATCCCCTCAAAAAACTTGTTGACAAGAATGATGGTTTCATTTATTTTTTTGAAAATTAAAAAGGCAGTCCCTACGCTAAGTCTAGTCTGATTCTGCCACTGGCTCTTCTGTTGTAAGGGAAAACAATTACGTTAGATCCGGAGATTTGTAGAATAGGGAATAAAATTGTCCAACACAAATCATCGTTTTTATTTAAAATATGTCTGGAAGTTGTCTGGAAGAAATCGCTCTTTGTGGTTTACCTCTGTAGAATTTTACGTGTTGTCATCTGTATTTGTTAGTATTTATTTCCCGTTTTGGTGTAGGTACAATGAAGAATTATTCTATTGAAGATTTATTCTATCATCAAAATGAAAAGTGAAAATTATATTCCTGAAACTTTCATTCCCGAAATTGGTCAATTTGTTATTAGAAAAACATTAAGAAACCGCAATAATTTAATAAAAAAAAATGTTTTTTTTTATCGGTATGCCCCCCCCCCCCCTCCCTCGAGTCTATGCGGCTTGAGAATCATTATTTATATCTTCAACAATTCTGAAATGTAATTGCGTATAGATTCTCTTTGTTTTAAATATTAGCTTTAATAAAACCATCCATTATGGCTTTGCATGTAAAAGCATGAAACCTGCGTGAATAATAATAATATTATCATAAGTTAGTGGTCAAATTGTATGCATTGTTCTAATGTAATTTCTATTTTTCTGATTCACAGCTTTCTATGGAGTTGGTGCGATACCCGGGCCCCCTCCACCAGTGCCGGAATTCAAAGCAGACAGGCCATTTTATTTCGAACTGAGAGCCAAGGGTCATACTCTGTTCAACGGAGTTCTGACATTCAAATAATTACGCACACGTGTCAATCAGCTTTTCTCTGTTGCTCGTTGACATGTTAACGTACCCTGGGGTCACTTTTTAAAACCATTTACCCTTCTTACCACGAGTTAACGTGGCCATAGTCGCTAGCGACAACCTAAACAATTTGCATGGAGAACCTGTACCCTTACTATGAGCTTAAATAAAGCAAGAAAGAGAAAGAAAGGAAAGTAATTCTGCAAAAAACCGCTGGAGTCGTTGCACATACTATTCTCCATACACACGGTTTACGCTTTTCAAAAAAACTTAGTCACAATACCTAAAACATTGTAATTGCTACAGTACAGTTATAAGCCTATTTTGAGGTTATATATCTTGACAATACCAATAATATAAAATTACTAACGTTTTTCGGAGAAATTTAATTAATATTGTCCCTTGGGTCACGAGACAGAATAACAACAAAGAAAAGTTGATCCACTTAAACTGCGAATTCGCCGTGATTTTGGTAACTAAAATATATTATGGTTGAATAAATTTTTATTTAGACATTTACTATGTTTTTTTTTTGTATTATAATAACTGTAGGCATCTTATGTGCGCTTTTTTCATGTATATATTTTTAATCTTACACAGATCGTTCTACGAGTAGTCCCAAACTAAGCAAAGTTTGCAGATATACAAATATATAATATAACTAGATTAACATCCATGACCCAGGAACATATTCGAGTTCATCATACAAATATCTGCCCTGGCCGGGATTCGAACCCAGGACCACCGGCTCAGTAGGCAGGCTCAGCCGCGTTTTCGATTTTAATAATAATGATTAAATTATTTTGCATTTATATGACAGTATAATAGAAAGTACAACACGGTGGTGGTGTGCAGTAATTAATGATCACAGCGTACACAGTGTAAAAAATCTTAGAAGGAATAAGAAGTGGTTTTCACTGTCTTTATTAGATTTTTTTTTTGACATTCCTTCTAGTTACGAACGCTAGGGAGCGCTGTAGTCGCACACATATCCAATAGGCGTGTAGACAAGTTTTTTGAGGATGTCAAGCGATTCTGTTTTTTATTTGGATCAAATATCTATATGAATCTAACTACACTTAGACTGCTCTAAAGTCAGAAATGACCGTCAAAGTTCAACATGAACTCACGGCCACCTAGATGTGACGTTATTTGTGGGTTTGGTACTTGATATTTGTCATTTTCTCCGTGAAAAAGTCTGTTTAAGTTCATGGATGTCATACAAATTGTTTTGTTAAATTATGAGAATTCTGAAAACAATTTCAGCATTTCTTTTGCATAAAAAAAGAAATTGCGTAGCACGTAGTACCCTTCACACATATATATATATATATATTTTCTTTCTTTGTTTTATGCATATTGAACTGATTTTATTTTTATTTATATAACTACAGTATGTTATAAATAATGACACAAAGGTAAATTAAGAAAGAAAAATTGAATGCGATCTACTACACAATGGAAGCGGGTTTTGAACCCGCGACCTCTGAGTTTCCGGCGCATTGCTCTTCCAACTGAGCTATTCGATCGCTACGTCAATCGCGCCAAATCTTTGCTACTGGAGCGCCCTCTGCGTCATATATGTTTTTGAAATGCTTATGCGCATTAGCCATACCCTAGGATGTGCGTTTTACACGCACGATCCCCAATCATCATTACTTTAAAGCAAGTGTGAAGACTGCGAGAGAGATGGCGCTGTTCTAAATATTTGTATAAATCTTTTTATCAATTCATATTTTTTATAATTCAACATCAGTCTACAACAACTGGTGTCCATTTCTTTTATAGGAAAACAATTCACCGAAAGCTGCAGTTCATAGAATTTCAATTTCATAGACAACTTTTTCCTCGGAAGTCATATATTTTACAGAAATCTTGAAAATTTCAACCTATAGATTAGGTTAGGTTATGTTAGGTTTGTGTCATAACATTCGAATATATGTTATGGTATCAAAAAAACGCTTTGGGTATAAATGAAATTTCTATGAAATGAAAATTCGATGAAAAGTTTCTCTAAAAAAAGGGGTAAACTTTCTATATCCCTATTGGACAGGCAGGATAGCCGTTACACGTTCAACGTGAACCTAGCCTAAACACCAATCACCGGCAATCAACATGCAATTCACAATTTGTTGCACTGCAACCAAATATATTTTTTGCTTACGTCGCTTTTGTTAGTTTTTTACTGCTGACTGTTTTTTAGGTAAATAAATACGGTAGGTAATAAAAGGTACGTTCTTTATATCTTTCATTAAACTTAATTGATGCTTTATTCAAGTCAAAATGCAAAAAAAAGTAGATTTGTAGAAGAAACATGTAGAAAGTAGATTATAGATTAAGTATCGTTTATTATTACGTCATTTGACGTCTCCGAACAGAATTACATGTTTTGATTAATTTAACGGTTAGGTAAATAAGTTTCAAATGAAAAATACATAGGTAAACATACCTGTGTGAAGTTAGCGGCCAAAAGTTGGCGGCCAAATATTGGCCAACATTTGGCCGCCAACTTCACAAAGTTGGCGGCTAAATTTCGGCCAATATTCCGAATTTCAAATTTAAACTAGATTTCTAGATCGATAATTTAAGTATCACTATCAGCATGTCCAAGCACGTCTAAAAGACTATTCAAATAAGCTTTTACTATACATCTATCTCATTCAATTTAAACGTAATGACCAAGCGGCCAATTTCTTGTTTGAAATATTATACAGAATTAGACTTTTCCACCCTATTTCTAATTCCATGAATGGGGTTTTACTATATTAAGTACAAAGTACACCCCAGTAGTAATAAAAACTTGCAATAGAGCTCTACCTTGCTTAGTTTGGGCGTAAATGACCCAGCGGCCAAAGTGATTTTTGATATTTTGTGTACATCTTGACTTTTTTAACCGATTTCTAGATCGATGAATGGGGTCTGACTATATACACCATTAAGCACACCCAGAGAGCTATTAAAATCAGCTTTCACTAGAGCTCTACCTCGCTTAGTTTCGGCGTAATGACCCAGCGGCCAACGTGATTTTTGCAATTTTGTGCACATCTTGACTTTTTCAACCGATTTCTAGATCGATGAATGGGGTCTGACTATATACACCATAAAGCACAACGAGAGAGCTATTCAAATCAGCTTTCACTAGAGCTCTACCTCGCTTAGTTTCGGCGTAATGACCCAGCGGCCAAAGTGATTTATGCAATTTGGTGCACATCTTGACTTTTTCAACCGATTTCTAGATCGATGAATGGGGTCTGACTATATACACCATAAAGCACACCCAGAGAGCTATTCAAATCAGCTTTCACTAGACCTCTACCTCGCTTAGTTTCGGCGTAATGAACCAGCGGCCAAAATGATTTATGCAATTTTGTGCATATCTTGACTTTTTAAACCAATTTCTAGATCGATGAATGGGGTCTGACTATATACACCATAAAGCACAACGAGAGAGCTATTCAAATCAGCTTTCACTAGAGCTCTACCTCGCTTAGTTTCGGAGTACTGAACCAGCGGCCAAAGTGATTAATGCAATTTGGTGCACATCTTGACTTTTTCAACCGATTTCTAGATCGATGAATGGGGTCTGACTATAAAGGCCATTAAGCATACCCAAAGAGCTATTCAAATCAATTTTCACTAGAGCTCTACCTCGCTTAGTTTCGGAGTAATGAACCAGCGGCCAAAATGATTTATGCAATTTTGTGCAGATCTTGACTTTTTCAACCAATTTCTAGATCGATGAATGGGGTCTGACTATAAACACCATAAAGCACACCCAGAGAGCTATTCAAATCAGCTTTCACTTGAGCTCTACCTCGCTTAGATTCGGAGTACTGAACCAGAGGTCAAAATGATTTATGCAATTTGGTGCACATCTTGACTTTTTCAACCGATTTCTAGATCGATGAATGTGGTCTGACTATATACACCATAAAGCACACCCAGAGAGCTATATAAATGAGCTTTCACTAGAGCTCTACCTTGCTTCGTTTCGGCGTAATGAACCAATGGCCAAAGTGATTTTTGTAATTTTATGCAGATCTCGGCTTTTTCAACAAATTTCTAGATCGATGAATGGGGTCTGACTATAAAGGCCATAAAACACACCCAAAGAGCTATTCAAATCAGCTTTCACTAGAACTCTACCTTGCTTAGTTTCGGAGTAATGAACCAGCGGCCAAAATGATTAATGCAATTTTGTGCAGATCTTGACTTTTTCAACCAATTTCTAGATCGATGAATGGGGTCTGACTATAAACACCATAAAGCACACCCAGAGAGCTATTCAAATCAGCTTTCACTTGAGCTCTACCTCGCTTAGATTCGGAGTACTGAACCAGAGGTCAAAATGATTTATGCAATTTGGTGCACATCTTGACTTTTTCAACCGATTTCTAGATCGATGAATGGGGTCTGACTATATACACCATAAAGCACACCCAGAGAGCTATTCAAATCAGCTTTCACTAGAGTTCTACCTCGCTTAGTTTCGGCGTAATGAACCAGCGGCCAAAATGATTTATGCAATTTGATGCAGATCTTGACTTTTTCAACCGATTTCTAGATCGATGAATGGGGTCTGACTATATACACCATAAAGTACAACCAGAGAGCTATTCAAATCAGCTTTCACTAGAGTTCTACCTCGCTTAGTTTCGGCGTAATGAACCAGCGACCGAAATGATTTTTGTAATTTTATGCAGATCTCGGCTTTTACAACCGGTTTCTAGATCGATGAATGGGGTCTGACTATAAACACAATAAAGCACACCAAGAAAGCTATTAAAATTAGCTTTCACTAGAGCTCTACCTCGCTTAGTTTCGGCGTAATGACCCAGCGGCCAAAATTATTTTTGCAATTTTGAGCATATCGTGACTTTTTCAACCGATTCTAGATAGATGAATGGGGTCTGACTATATACACCATAAAGCACACCCAGAGCGCTATTCAAATCAGCTTTCACTAGAGCTCTACCTCGCTTAGTTTCGGCGTAATGACCCAGCGGCCAACGTGATTTTTGCAATTTTGTGCACATCTTGACTTTTTCAACCGATTTCTAGATTGATGAATGGGGTCTGACTATATACACCATAAAGCACAACGAGAGAGCTATTCAAATCAGCTTTCACTAGAGCTCTACCTCGCTTAGTTTCGGAGTACTGAACCAGCGGCCAAAGTGATTAATGCAATTTGGTGCACATCTTGACTTTTTCAACCGATTTCTAGATCGATGAATGGGGTCTGACTATAAAGGCCATAAAGCATACCCAAAGAGCTATTCAAATCAATTTTCACTAGAGCTCTACCTCGCTTAGTTTCGGAGTAATGAACCAGCGGCCAAAATGATTTATGCAATTTTGTGCAGATCTTGACTTTTTCAACCAATTTCTAGATCGATGAATGGGGTCTGACTATAAACACCATAAAGCACACCCAGAGAGCTATTCAAATCAGCTTTCACTTGAGCTCTACCTCGCTTAGATTCGGAGTACTGAACCAGAGGTCAAAATGATTTATGCAATTTGGTGCACATCTTGACTTTTTCAACCGATTTCTAGATCGATGAATGTGGTCTGACTATATACACCATAAAGCACACCCAGAGAGCTATATAAATGAGCTTTCACTAGAGCTCTACCTTGCTTCGTTTCGGCGTAATGAACCAGCGGCCAAAGTGATTTTTGTAATTTTATGCAGATCTCGGCTTTTTCAACAAATTTCTAGATCGATGAATGGGGTCTGACTATAAAGGCCATAAAACACACCCAAAGAGCTATTCAAATCAGCTTTCACTAGAACTCTACCTTGCTTAGTTTCGGAGTAATGAACCAGCGGCCAAAATGATTAATGCAATTTTGTGCAGATCTTGACTTTTTCAACCAATTTCTAGATCGATGAATGGGGTCTGACTATAAACACCATAAAGCACACCCAGAGAGCTATTCAAATCAGCTTTCACTTGAGCTCTACCTCGCTTAGATTCGGAGTACTGAACCAGAGGTCAAAATGATTTATGCAATTTGGTGCACATCTTGACTTTTTCAACCGATTTCTAGATCGATGAATGGGGTCTGACTATATACACCATAAAGCACACCCAGAGAGCTATTCAAATCAGCTTTCACTAGAGTTCTACCTCGCTTAGTTTCGGCGTAATGAACCAGCGGCCAAAATGATTTATGCAATTTGGTGCAGATCTTGACTTTTTAAACCGATTTCTAGATCGATGAATGGGGTCTGACTATATACACCATAAAGTACAACCAGAGAGCTATTCAAATCAGCTTTCACTAGAGTTCTACCTCGCTTAGTTTCGGCGTAATGAACCAGCGGCCGAAATGATTTTTGTAATTTTATGCAGATCTCGGCTTTTACAACCGGTTTCTAGATCGATGAATGGGGTCTGACTATAAACACAATAAAGCACACCCAGAAAGCTATTGAAATTAGCTTTCACTAGAGCTCTACCTCGCTTAATTTCGACGTAATGACCTAGCGGCCAAAATGATTTTTGCAATTTTGTGCACATCTTGACTTTTTCAACCGATTTCTGGATCGATGAATGGGGTCTGACTATATACACCATAAAGAACACCCAGATAGCTATGCAAATCAGCTTTTGCTAGAGCTCTACCTCGCTTAGTTTCGGCGTAATGACCCAGCGGCCAAAATGATTTATGCAATTTTGTGCAGATCTTGACTTTTTCAACCAATTTCTAGATCGATGAATGGGGTCTGACTATAAACACCATAAAGCACACCCAGAGAGCTATTCAAATCAGCTTTCACTTGAGCTCTACCTCGCTTAGATTCGGAGTACTGAACCAGAGGTCAAAATGATTTATGCAATTTGGTGCACATCTTGACTTTTTCAACCGATTTCTAGATCGATGAATGGGGTCTGACTATATACACCATAAAGCACACCCAGAGAGCTATTCAAATCAGCTTTCACTAGAGTTCTACCTCGCTTAGTTTCGGCGAAATGAACCAGCGGCCAAAATGATTTATGCAATTTGGTGCAGATCTTGACTTTTTCAACCGATTTCTAGATCGATGAATGGGGTCTGACTATATACACCATAAAGTACAACCAGAGAGCTATTCAAATCAGCTTTCACTAGAGTTCTACCTCGCTTAGTTTCGGCGTAATGAACCAGCGGCCGAAATGATTTTTGTAATTTTATGCAGATCTCGGCTTTTACAACCGGTTTCTAGATCGATGAATGGGGTCTGACTATAAACACAATAAAGCACACCCAGAAAGCTATTAAAATTAGCTTTCACTAGAGCTCTACCTCGCTTAGCTTCGGCGTAATGACCCAGCGGCCAAAATTATTTTTGCAATTTTGAGCATATCGTGACTTTTTCAACCGATTCTAGATAGATGAATGGGGTCTGACTATATACACCATAAAGCACACCCAGAGCGCTATTCAAATCAGCTTTCACTAGAGCTCTACCTCGCTTAGTTTCGGCGTAATGACCCAGCGGCCAACGTGATTTTTGCAATTTTGTGCACATCTTGACTTTTTCAACCGATTTCTAGATCGATGAATGGGGTCTGACTATATACACCATAAAGCACAACGAGAGAGCTATTCAAATCAGCTTTCACTAGATCTCTACCTAGCTTAGTTTCGGCGAAATGAACCAGCGGCCAAAATGATTTTTGCAATTTTGTGCACATCTTGACTTTTTCAACCGATTTCTGGATCGATGAATGGGGTCTGACCATATACACCATAAAGTACACCCAGATAGCTATTCAAATCAGCTTTCGCTAGAGCTCTACCTCGCTTAGTTTCGGCGTAATGACCCAGCGGCCAACGTGATTTTTGCAATTTTGTGCACATCTTGACTTTTTCAACCGATTTCTAGATCGATGAATGGGGTCTGACTATATACACCATAAAGCACAACGAGAGAGCTATTCAAATCAGCTTTCACTAGAGCTCTACCTCGCTTAGTTTCGGCGTAATGACCCAGCGGCCAAAGTGATTTATGGAATTTGGTGCACATCTTGACTTTTTCAACCGATTTCTAGATCGATGAATGGGGTCTGACTATATACACCATAAAGCACACCCAGAGAGCTATTCAAATCAGCTTTCACTAGAGCTCTACCTCGCTTAGTTTCGGCGTAATGACCCAGCGGCCAAAGTGATTTATGGAATTTGGTGCACATCTTGACTTTTTCAACCGATTTCTAGATCGATGAATGGGGTCTGACTATAAACACCATAAAGCACACCCAGAGAGCTATTCAAATCAGCTTTCACTTGAGCTCTACCTCGCTTAGATTCGGAGTACTGAACCAGAGGTCAAAATGATTTATGCAATTTGGTGCACATCTTGACTTTTTCAACCGATTTCTAGATCGATGAATGGGGTCTGACTATATACACCATAAAGCACACCCAGAGAGCTATTCAAATCAGCTTTCACTAGAGTTCTACCTCGCTTAGTTTTGGCGTAATGAACCAGCGGCCAAAATGATTTATGCAATTTGATGCAGATCTTGACTTTTTCAACCGATTTCTAGATCGATGAATGGGGTCTGACTATAAACACAATAAAGCACACCCAGAAAGCTATTGAAATTAGCTTTCACTAGAGCTCTACCTCGCTTAGTTTCGGCGTAATGACCCAGCGGCCAACGTGATTTTTGCAATTTTGTGCACATCTTGACTTTTTCAACCGATTTCTAGATCGATGAATGGGGTCTGACTATAAAGGCCATAAAGCATACCCAAAGAGCTATTCAAATCAGCTTTCACTAGAGCTCTACCTCGCTTAGTTTCGGCGTAATGACCCAGCGGCCAAAGTGATTTATGCAATTTGGTGCACATCTTGACTTTTTCAACCGATTTCTAGATCGATGAATGGGGTCTGACTATAAAGGCCATAAAGCATACCCAAAGAGCTATTAAAATTAGCTTTCACTAGAGTTCTACCTCGCTTAGTTTCGGCGTAATCACCCAGCGGCCAAAATTATTTTTGCAATTTTGAGCACATCGTGACTTTTTCAACCGATTTCTAGAAAGATGAATGGGGTCTGACTATAAACGCCATAAAGCACACCCATACAGCTATTTAAATCAGCTTTCACTAGAGCTCTACCTCGCTTAGTTTCGGCGTAATGAATGACCCAGCGGCCAATGTGATTTTTGCAATTTTGTGCACATCTTGACTTTTTCAACCGATTTCTGGATCGATGAATGGGGTCTGACTATATACACCATAAAGCACAACGAGAGAGCTATTCAAATCAGCTTTCACTAGATCTCTACCTAGCTTAGTTTCGGCGAAATGAACCAGCGGCCAAAATGATTTTTGCAATTTTGTGCACATCTTGACTTTTTCAACCGATTTCTGGATCGATGAATGGGGTCTGACCATATACACCATAAAGTACACCCAGATAGCTATTCAAATCAGCTTTCGCTAGAGCTCTACCTCGCTTAGTTTCGGCGTAATGACCCAGCGGCCAACGTGATTTTTGCAATTTTGTGCACATCTTGACTTTTTCAACCGATTTCTAGATCGATGAATGGGGTCTGACTATATACACCATAAAGCACAACGAGAGAGCTATTCAAATCAGCTTTCACTAGAGCTCTACCTCGCTTAGTTTCGGCGTAATGACCCAGCGGCCAAAGTGATTTATGGAATTTGGTGCACATCTTGACTTTTTCAACCGATTTCTAGATCGATGAATGGGGTCTGACTATATACACCATAAAGCACACCCAGAGAGCTATTCAAATCAGCTTTCACTAGAGCTCTACCTCGCTTAGTTTCGGCGTAATGACCCAGCGGCCAAAGTGATTTATGGAATTTGGTGCACATCTTGACTTTTTCAACCGATTTCTAGATCGATGAATGGGGTCTGACTATAAACACCATAAAGCACACCCAGAGAGCTATTCAAATCAGCTTTCACTTGAGCTCTACCTCGCTTAGATTCGGAGTACTGAACCAGAGGTCAAAATGATTTATGCAATTTGGTGCACATCTTGACTTTTTCAACCGATTTCTAGATCGATGAATGGGGTCTGACTATATACACCATAAAGCACACCCAGAGAGCTATTCAAATCAGCTTTCACTAGAGTTCTACCTCGCTTAGTTTTGGCGTAATGAACCAGCGGCCAAAATGATTTATGCAATTTGATGCAGATCTTGACTTTTTCAACCGATTTCTAGATCGATGAATGGGGTCTGACTATAAACACAATAAAGCACACCCAGAAAGCTATTGAAATTAGCTTTCACTAGAGCTCTACCTCGCTTAGTTTCGGCGTAATGACCCAGCGGCCAACGTGATTTTTGCAATTTTGTGCACATCTTGACTTTTTCAACCGATTTCTAGATCGATGAACGGGGTCTGACTATATACACCATAAAGCACAACGAGAGAGCTATTCAAATCAGCTTTCACTAGAGCTCTACCTCGCTTAGTTTCGGCGTAATGACCCAGCGGCCAAAGTGATTTATGCAATTTGGTGCACATCTTGACTTTTTCAACCGATTTCTAGATCGATGAATGGGGTCTGACTATAAAGGCCATAAAGCATACCCAAAGAGCTATTAAAATTAGCTTTCACTAGAGTTCTACCTCGCTTAGTTTCGGCGTAATCACCCAGCGGCCAAAATTATTTTTGCAATTTTGAGCACATCGTGACTTTTTCAACCGATTTCTAGAAAGATGAATGGGGTCTGACTATAAACGCCATAAAGCACACCCATACAGCTATTCAAATCAGCTTTCACTAGAGCTCTACCTCGCTTAGTTTCGGCGTAATGACCCAGCGGCCAATGTGATTTTTGCAATTTTGTGCACATCTTGACTTTTTCAACCGATTTCTGGATCGATGAATGGGGTCTGACAATATACACCATAAAGCACAACGAAAATGCTATTCAAATCAGCTTTCACTAGACCTCTACCTCGCTTAGTTTCGGCGTAATGAACCAGCGGCCAAAATGATTTATGCAATTTTGTGCATATCTTGACTTTTTAAACCAATTTCTAGAACGATGAATGGGGTCTGACTATATACACCATAAAGTACAACCAGAGAGCAATTCAAATCAGCTTTCACTAGAGCTCTACCTCGCTTAGTTTCGGCGTAATGAACCAGCGGCCAAAATGATTTATGCAATTTTGTGCATATCTTGACTTTTTAAACCAATTTCTAGAACGATGAATGGGGTCTGACTATATACACCATAAAGTACAACCAGAGAGCAATTCAAATCAGCTTTCACTAGAGCTCTACCTCGCTTAGTTTCGGCGTAATGAACCAGCGGCCAAAATGATTTATGCAATTTTGTGCAGATCTTGACTTTTTCAGCCGAATTCTAGATCGATGAATGGCGTCTGACTATAAACACCATAAAGCACACCCAGAGAGCTATTTAAATCAGCTTTCACTAGATCTCTACCTAGCTTAGTTTCGGCGAAATGAACCAGCGGCCAAAATGATTTTTGCAATTTTGTGCACATCTTGACTTTTTCAACCGATTTCTGGATCGATGAATGGGGTCTGACTATATACACGATAAAGCACACCCAGAAAGCTATTAAAATTAGCTTTCACTAGAGCTCTACCTCGCTTTGTTTCGGCGTAATGACCCAGCGGCCAAAATTATTTTTGCAATTTTGAGCATATCGTGACTATTTCAGCCGATTTCTAGATCGATGAATGGCGTCTGACTATAAACACCATAAAGCACACCCAGAGAGCAATTCAAATCAGCTTTCACTAGATCTCTACCTAGCTTAGTTTCGGCGAAATGAACCAGCGGCCAAAATGATTTTTGCAATTTTGTGCACATCTTGACTTTTTCAACCGATTTCTGGATCGATGAATGGGGTCTGACTATATAAACCATAAAGTACACCCAGATAGCTATTCAAATCAGCTTTCGCTAGAGCTCTACCTCGCTTTATAGTCAGACCCCATTCATCGATCTAGAAATTGGTTGAAAAGGCCGAGATCTGCATAAAATTACAAAAATCACTTTGGCCGCTGGTTCATTACGCCGAAACGAAGCAAGGTAGAGCTCTAGTGAAAGCTCATTTATATAGCTCTCTGGGTGTGCTTTATGGTGTATATAGTCAGACCACATTCATCGATCTAGAAATCGGTTGAAAAAGTCAAGGTGTGCACAAAATTGTAAAAATCACTTTGGCCGCTGGGTCATTACGCCGAAACTAAGCGAGGTAGAGCTCTAGCGAAAGCTGATTTGAATAGCTATCTGGGTGTACTTTATGGTGTATATAGTCAGACCCCATTCATCGATCCAGAAATCGGTTGAAAAAGTCAAGATGTGCACAAAATTGCAAAAATCACGTTGGCCGCTGGGTCATTACGCCGAAACTAAGCGAGATAGAGCTCTAGTGAAAGCTGATTTGAATAGCTCTCTCGTTGTGCTTTATGGTGTATATAGTCAGACCCCATTCATCGATCCAGAAATCGGTTGAAAAAGTCAAGATGTGCACAAAATTGCAAAAATCACGTTGGCCGTTGGGTCATTACGCCGAAACTAAGCGAGGTAGATCTCTAGTGGAAGCTAATTTTAATAGCTCTTTGGGTATGCTTTATGGCCTTTATAGTCAGACCCCATTCATCTATCTAGAATCGGTTGAAAAAGTCACGATGTGCTCAAAATTGCAAAAATAATTTTGGCCGCTGGGTCATTACGCCGAAACTAAGCGAGGTAGAGCTCTAGTGAAAGCTAATTTTAATAGCTCTTTGGGTATGCTTTATGGCCTTTATAGTCAGACCCCATTCATCGATCTAGAAATCGGTTGAAAAAGTCAAGATGTGCACCAAATTGCATAAATCACTTTGGCCGCTGGGTCATTACGCCGAAACTAAGCGAGGTAGAGCTCTAGTGAAAGCTGATTTGAATAGCTCTCTCGTTGTGCTTTATGGTGTATATAGTCAGACCCCGTTCATCGATCTAGAAATCGGTTGAAAAAGTCAAGATGTGCACAAAATTGCAAAAATCACGTTGGCCGCTGGGTCATTACGCCGAAACTAAGCAAGGTAGAGCTCTATTGAATGCTAATTTTAATAGCTTTCTGGGTGTGCTTTATGGTGTTTATAGTCAGACCCCATTCATCTATCTAGAAATCGGTTGAAAAAGTCAAGATGTGCACAAAATTGTAAAAATCACTTTGGCCGCTGGGTCATTACGCCGAAACTAAGCGAGGTAGAGCTCTAGCGAAAGCTGATTTGAATAGCTATCTGGGTGTACTTTATGGTGTATATAGTCAGACCCCATTCATCGATCCAAAAATCGGTTGAAAAAGTCAAGATGTGCACAAAATTGCAAAAATCATTTTGGCCGCTGGTTCATTTCGCCGAAACTAAGCTAGGTAGAGATCTAGTGAAAGCTGATTTGAATAGCTCTCTCGTTGTGCTTTATGGTGTATATAGTCAGACCCCATTCATCGATCTAGAAATCGGTTGAAAAAGTCAAGATGTGCATAAAATTGCAAAAATCACGTTGGCCGCTGGGGCATTACGCCGAAACTAAGCGAGGTAGAGCTCAAGTGAAAGCTGATTTGAATAGCGCGCTGGGTGTGCTTTATGGTGTATATAGTCACACCCCATTCATCTATCTAGAATCGGTTGAAAAAGTCACGATATGCTCAAAATTGCAAAAATAATTTTGGCCGCTGGGTCATTACGCCGAAACTAAGCGAGGTAGAGCTCTAGTGAAAGCTAATTTTAATAGCTTTCTGGGTGTGCTTTATTGTGTTTATAGTCAGACCCCATTCATCGATCTAGAAACCGGTTGTAAAAGCCGAGATCTGCATAAAATTACAAAAATCATTTCGGCCGCTGGTTCATTACGCCGAAACTAAGCGAGGTAGAACTCTAGTGAAAGCTGATTTGAATAGCTCTCTGGTTGTACTTTATGGTGTATATAGTCAGACCCCATTCATCGATCTAGAAATCGGTTGAAAAAGTCAAGATCTGCACCAAATTGCATAAATCATTTTGGCCGCTGGTTCATTTCGCCGAAACTAAGCGAGGTAGAACTCTAGTAAAAGCTGATTTGAATAGCTCTCTGGGTGTGCTTTATGGTGTATATAGTCAGACCCCATTCATCGATCTAGAAATCGGTTGAAAAAGTCAAGATGTGCACCAAATTGCATAAATCATTTTGACCTCTGGTTCAGTACTCCGAATCTAAGCGAGGTAGAACTCAAGTGAAAGCTGATTTGAATAGCTCTCTGGGTGTGCTTTATGGTGTTTATAGTCAGACCCCATTCATCGATCTAGAAATTGGTTGAAAAAGTCAAGATCTGCACAAAATTGCAAAAATCACGTTGGCCGTTGGGTCATTACGCCGAAACTAAGCGAGGTAGATCTCTAGTGGAAGCTGATTTGAATAGCTCTTTAGGTATGCTTTATGGCCTTTATAGTCAGACCCCATTCATCGATCTAGAAATCGGTTGAAAAAGTCAAGATGTGCACCAAATTGCATAAATCATTTGGCCGCTGGTTCATTTCGCCGAAACTAAGCGAGGTAGAGCTCTAGTGAAAGCTGATTTGAATTGCTCTCTGGTTGTACTTTATGGTGTATATAGTCAGACCCCGTTCATCGATCTAGAAATTGGTTTAAAAAGTCAAGATATGCACAAAATTGCATAAATCATTTTGGCCGCTGGTTCATTACGCCGAAACTAAGCGAGGTAGAGGTCTAGTGAAAGCTGATTTGAATAGCTCTCTGGGTGTGCTTTATGGTGTATATAGTCAGACCCCATTCATCGATCTAGAAATCGGTTGAAAAAGTCAAGATGTGCACCAAATTCCATAAATCACTTTGGCCGCTGGGTCATTACGCCGAAACTAAGCGAGGTAGAGCTCTAGTGAAAGCTGATTTGAATAGCTCTCTCGTTGTGCTTTATGGTGTATATAGTCAGACCCCATTCATCGATCTAGAAATCGGTTGAAAAAGTCAAGATGTGCACAAAATTGCAAAAATCACGTTGGCCGCTGGGTCATTACGCCGAAACTAAGCGAGGTAGAGCTCTAGCGAAAGCTGATTTGAATAGCTATCTGGGTGTACTTTATGGTGTATATGGTCAGACCCCATTCATCGATCCAGAAATCGGTTGAAAAAGTCAAGATGTGCACAAAATTGCAAAAATCATTTTGGCCGCTGGTTCATTTCGCCGAAACTAAGCTAGGTAGAGATCTAGTGAAAGCTGATTTGAATAGCTCTCTCGTTGTGCTTTATGGTGTATATAGTCAGACCCCATTCATCGATCTAGAAATCGGTTGAAAAAGTCAAGATGTGCACAAAATTGCAAAAATCACGTTGGCCGCTGGGTCATTACGCCGAAACTAAGCGAGGTAGAGCTCTAGTGAAAGCTGATTTGAATAGCGCTCTGGGTGTGCTTTATGGTGTATATAGTCAGACCCCATTCATCTATCTAGAATCGGTTGAAAAAGTCACGATATGCTCAAAATTGCAAAAATAATTTTGGCCGCTGGGTCATTACGCCGAAGCTAAGCGAGGTAGAGCTCTAGTGAAAGCTAATTTTAATAGCTTTCTGGGTGTGCTTTATTGTGTTTATAGTCAGACCCCATTCATCGATCTAGAAACCGGTTGTAAAAGCCGAGATCTGCATAAAATTACAAAAATCATTTCGGCCGCTGGTTCATTACGCCGAAACTAAGCGAGGTAGAACTCTAGTGAAAGCTGATTTGAATAGCTCTCTGGTTGTACTTTATGGTGTATATAGTCAGACCCCATTCATCGATCTAGAAATCGGTTGAAAAAGTCAAGATCTGCACCAAATTGCATAAATCATTTTGGCCGCTGGTTCATTTCGCCGAAACTAAGCGAGGTAGAACTCTAGTGAAAGCTGATTTGAATAGCTCTCTGGGTGTGCTTTATGGTGTATATAGTCAGACCCCATTCATCGATCTAGAAATCGGTTGAAAAAGTCAAGATGTGCACCAAATTGCATAAATCATTTTGACCTCTGGTTCAGTACTCCGAATCTAAGCGAGGTAGAGCTCAAGTGAAAGCTGATTTGAATAGCTCTCTGGGTGTGCTTTATGGTGTTTATAGTCAGACCCCATTCATCGATCTAGAAATTGGTTGAAAAAGTCAAGATCTGCACAAAATTGCATAAATCATTTTGGCCGCTGGTTCATTACTCCGAAACTAAGCGAGGTAGAGCTCTAGTGAAAGCTGATTTGAATAGCTCTTTGGGTATGCTTTATGGCCTTTATAGTCAGACCCCATTCATCGATCTAGAAATCGGTTGAAAAAGTCAAGATGTGCACCAATTTGCATAAATCATTTGGCCGCTGGTTCATTACGCCGAAACTAAGCGAGGTAGAGCTCTAGTGAAAGCTGATTTGAATTGCTCTCTGGTTGTACTTTATGGTGTATATAGTCCGACCCCATTCATCGATCTAAAAATTGGTTTAAAAAGTCAAGATATGCACAAAATTGCATAAATCATTTTGGCCGCTGGTTCATTACGCCGAAACTAAGCGAGGTAGAGGTCTAGTAAAAGCTGATTTGAATAGCTCTCTGGGTGTGCTTTATGGTGTATATAGTCAGACCCCATTCATCGATCTAGAAATCGGTTGAAAAAGTCAAGATGTGCACCAAATTCCATAAATCACTTTGGCCGCTGGGTCATTACGCCGAAACTAAGCGAGGTAGAGCTCTAGTGAAAGCTGATTTGAATAGCTCTCTCGTTGTGCTTTATGGTGTATATAGTCAGACCCCATTCATCGATCTAGAAATCGGTTGAAAAAGTCAAGATGTGCACAAAATTGCAAAAATCACGTTGGCCGCTGGGTCATTACGCCGAAACTAAGCGAGGTAGAGCTCTAGTGAAAGCTGATTTTAATAGCTCTCTGGGTGTGCTTAATGGTGTATATAGTCAGACCCCATTCATCGATCTAGAAATCGGTTAAAAAAGTCAAGATGTACACAAAATATCAAAAATCACTTTGGCCGCTGGGTCATTTACGCCCAAACTAAGCTAGGTAGAGCTCTATTGCAAGTTTTTATTACTACTGGGGTGTACTTTGTACTTAATATAGTAAAACCCCATTCATGGAATTAGAAATAGGGTGGAAAAGTCTAATTCTGTATAATATTTCAAACAAGAAATTGGCCGCTTGGTCATTACGTTTAAATTGAATGAGATAGATGTATAGTAAAAGCTTATTTGAATAGTCTTTTAGACGTGCTTGGACATGCTGATAGTGATACTTAAATTATCGATCTAGAAATCTAGTTTAAATTTGAAATTCGGAATATTGGCCGACATTTAGCCGCCAACTTTGTGAAGTTGGCGGCCAAATGTTGGCCAATATTTGGCCGCCAACTTTTGGCCGCTAACTTCACACAGGTGGTAAACATACATACATAGATAAGGCTTTTGGGTACCCAACGGACGATGGCCCGCTTTCACTGTTGACAACGAAAACTAACAAATAACAAATACCTACTTAAAACAACTCAAGCTCGTATCTCAGTACCAATCTACAAACAAGATACGAGATTTTGAAGAGTAGTAACAGAAGGTTTACTGAAGTTTGGTTGTCACAGCGATAGGGTAATTTGCAAATTATTTTTTTAAGTCTTAATATATACTAGCACCTCACAATGTTAGTCGCGTTCAGCATAAAAAAAAAAACCTAATATGTTAATCCAGGGTGTCAGCTACCTTCGTACCAATGTTGAACTTTTACGGTAATTTCTAACTTTTAGAGCAGTCTAAGTATAGTTAGTCCCATATAGACATTTTATCCCAATCAAAAATAGAATCAAAAGACATCCTAAAAAGAATTGTTATACCTATTGTTTTATTTCAGCATTTATAATATCGGAGTCACTGGCGCTGCCAAGTGCGGAGATCTACTTTGAAGCCAACCATCCCTTCGTGTTTTACCTGAAGCTAGGGACACGCACACTCTTCAACGGAGTAGTAATAAAACCTGCAATTTAGGAAAAACCTGCAAGGCGTATAAAAACCACTTATTACTTATTTTGAGCATTCCGGAGGATTTGATTGTTTTTTATTATATTGTATATGGAAAATGCAGCTCGTGGCCTTATCCAGTGTCAATTTTTAATAATATTAACTTTGTAAAGAATAAAAAACCATGCTTGTATTTATGTTCGTATCAAAAAAACTATTAAGTCTTTATCCTTTAAGGATATAATTTTGACATATTTTCAAATTATTCAATGTTGTGATATGTTGCTGTATTTCACATTGTGTCTATTTGTACGTAGTACTTTTTTTTTAAGCTCTTAAAGAGCTACTTTGAATTATGCTTATACTTTGAAATTGAATCATGAATTCATGACATGTAAATATTTGTTCTTGCAATCAAAAATTATGTTTTTTTTTGTGGATGGTAGTAAAAATGCACGTAATTTTTACTTAGCGTACTTTTTACTGTCATTTTATATAAAATGCAAACAATAATCTAACCTTATTTAAGAAATCTATTTATTTCTTGAGCCTTAGTTTAATACTCAATGTTATAATTAAAATCACAGTTTGGTGAAAGTGATCCGTCTATGGGGCATTTGCGTATTATGAATTTATGATGATATCATAGAAACGAAACTCTTTAAAACTACCTCTATCGTCCTTAATGTTTGTTACTATTATTCATTAAAAGAGAAATATATAAATAAAAGAGTAGTTTTACAGAAGTGTTTTATATCATCAAAAGACGCACTTCCCTCCATAGGCGTTTTTTTTTCAAAAAGTTCCTGTAAAAACAATTGTAGTGCAAAGATTTTTTATCATTTAATCCGAAGACATATATTTATCAAATGAATAATATAAGAAAGATTCCAGTGTAGTAGAACCAACCGAATATCAGTCGTCTATAATCCAATAGGATTAGAATTAAATGTTTACAAAATGAAGCGAAAATTGAAAAATTTAATGATTCGGACAGGATTCGAACCTGCGTCCGAATCATTAAATTTTTCAATTTTCGTTTCATTTTGTAAACATTTAGTTTACGTTAGCAGACGTTACAGCTTTAATAAAAAAATAAGGATTAGAATTGTAATGTGTGTTATCCTGATTAGTGTTTCTATTTTTTTTGCATGGATAAACCACTTAACAGATGGCCTTCTTACATGCAATAGTGTCATATCCGTAGAAACAATAATGTCACTTTACTAACATAGTTCTTAATCTTTTTTCATGTGTACTAACAAACTATGGACCCAAGTTGTCTGAATAAATATTTTTTTTAATTATTATTTTTTATATTAGGTACTTACTCGCACAGAAATGACATACGAAGTTCCATTATCAATACAGTAAAGTTATACCTATTTTGCAGAATTCGCTATTGCAAGCTATTCAGCGATTATAAAAACACCGGTGAAGTTCAATGCTGACCATCCGTTTGTTTTTTACCTAAAACAAGGACACACTACTCTGTTCGATGGACTCTTCCACCCTTAGGTACGATTTTTAACTCTTCGGGTGACTTCTGCAAATCATGACATCACTAATTTGCACTCATTTCCATTTGCATGAACGTTTATGACGACTGCCACTAGCTTGAACTCGAAATGAGGAAAAGGGCTCAGTCTCGTCTTACAGCTTTGTGGGTCGTATCCTAAATTCCTAATACTATAAGTATTATTCAAACGCCAAAAAAAAAGCCGGGGATAAGAATTTTATTGTTAAATTAACAGTGTTTGGAAACTGCTATTTACGTGCCTGGTGGACAGCGAAAAGGAATCCAACAAAATAGGAGTTTAGTACAAAATTGCGTTTCTTTATAGTCGTTAACACTGAAGAAAATAAGACAACTATTTGTTTTTTCTTCAAATTATTGTATTTGTGCTCGAACGCGAATCACGATACATTTTTATTCAAATAAGTATCACAATACTCTAGGGTTATTAACAATGAGTTATTTTCTATTTCAGAATTTGGTATAGCATTCGCGTCCGCAGTCATTCATCCTCCGCCCGCTGAGTTCTCCGCTGACCACCCTTTCGTTTTCATACTCAAGTCCGGACCTCGCGCCTTATTCCAAGGCATATTTGCTAAATAAATACAAAAATGTATCAAGTTATTTTTATGAAATACTCTTGTCATTAGAACAAAATAAAAATACGAGAGCTTGAATTGTTTTTTATTCTTATCCTTAGTTTCGCAGTTCTTTATTTGTCAGGTCCCATATTGGAGGCAAGTGCGTATTTTGATGATATCCTATAAACGCAATACTTACTATAAAATTACGCCTTCCCTAAAACCTTACATTTAGTATAATAAGTAAGAAAGAAAACGGGTCGTTTTAAACTGTTGCGTTTCTATTACTTATAACATCAAATAAAGAAACGAACTTGCCTCCATATAGATGCACTTGAAATGAGCTTCAGGAAGACGTATGTCATTTTATCCGAAGACTGGTAATTTAACGCGTGAATAATCCAAGAATCCCTTTGAAGTAAGGTAACAACTACATAATAATATATAGGAGGAAAAATAACAACAATTACCATTCTAATCCTACATAGGTGGAAAAAAAACATAAGAATTACCATTCTAATCTAATCTACCGTACCGTAGCAACACACACTTACACTAATTATCATCCATGTATTCAAATAATGAATATTGCTTTGTTAAATTCTAGTCTTGTATCACAACATTTCATCACTTCGTACGTTTCCATTTTCAGAATTCGGTATAACATACCTGAGCGCGGTTAGTGGTCCTGAGCCCGAGTTCGTCGCTGATCATCCATACCTCTTCATACTAATGTCGGGACCACGCGCTTTATTCCAAGGCGTTTTTGTTAACTAGGTACAAAAATCCCAATTGAATCGTTTAACTAAAGTAAGGACGCCAAGAACGAAGAAATTCGTACATTGACCCGACATTAACTGTCCCCGTAACCGTCGCGCTCACGGCTCGCTGGTCCATGCCACAGTGCAAGCGCGAGAGATAGGTAGTAGCGGTTCAATGTTCGAAAATCTTCGTACTTCGCACCCTTACTTTAATTGTACATAGGTACATTCATATGACTAATATTAAGGTGAAGTGGGTTAAAAGTTATCACATTAAATGTAATATATTTCATGTCAATCACTTCAATAATGGAGTAAAAAATCCACTTACCCCACTTTATCTAGACCGTACATGTAGGTACCGCTTTTGTATTTAATACGCAAATATGGCCTTTCTAGTTCAATTCATCAAGTAAAGTTTTACTAATATCTATAACCTTTAATAGCACTTTAATTTTTGCATAACTTAATATATCTAATTAATTGACCTAGACTTGTCAGTCTGTTAAGTAATCTGTCGCACCCCTCATTTTTTAAGGACCATCATTTCCAACCCAACTAACAAAATAGTGTTACATCAATTGCATAAATAAAAAATAAAAATAAACCAATTGTGGTATAACTCGGCACGGCAGGAGAACCGTTTCGTCTCAAATTCTAACTCAAATAGGATATTATATTAGGATATTATAAAGTAGTTATATTTTCCCCTTACAAGATATTAATGATAAAAAAATAAACCTGCATATTGCTAAAGGTACTTATATTATATCATTGTTTGATATAGCAGACTTTTAGATTAATAAATTGATTTAGGAATAAATTAATTAGCAAAATTATATTATAAATAATTAAAATAGTAATAATATTAAAAATAATAGTATAAATAATTAAATGTACAATTAACCTTTCGGAAGATATGTTACGGATTAGATACAATTACAAGTTACCTTATATTGTGTGTTATGTGTGTAGACATTAAGATCAAATCTATTTCTACTGTTTACAGTTTTTATCATCGAAGAGAGGTCTTCATTTCGTGCGTTCTTCCTCAAATTCGACGCCGACCACCCATTCCTCGCAATGATCAGAATTAAAAAACTAACTCTGTTCACCGCAAATTATGCTGGATGACACGTCTGTTCACAATGTAATTAATTATTTTGTCCCCATTCATCCCACACATACACACGAGATAGGGAATGCACATTTCAATTAAACTTTGCGGTTAAACTACATATTTGCATTCACTCTGGATAGTTTTGCGTTCAAAGATAGCTGAGTTTCAAACATGGAAAAGAGTAAACTGACAGACTAACGTTTTAAAATGAAATAGTTACATGGTGTACTCCATATCATTTGGTTCATTTACTTTCAACAAGTTATGGCTAATGGATACCATCGCGTTAATTATAATTACGCTATAAAATAATTGATAATATATTTCATTATTGTAGTGTTATATTTCCAAAAATAATGATACAGATGAAACGTATCGAAATATTTAATTTATAACGCAAACTTGATGTTTTTTACTCTCGTTGTCAGATCAGAAGAAAATAAATCGTAATTATAATATATATTTTGCTCTAAAAAATTTGCTCAATTAAAATATATACAATAAACACCGCTAGGTACATTTAGAATTTTTGAGAGGATATCTCAACATTTATTTTTCAAACATAGTAATAATGCTTTAAATCGAGAATTATATTAGGTTCATAAGGCCTTTCGAGAAAATCTTTGTTTGTCTTTGATAATCAATCTTGCAATGCAATTATATTAAATTCGCTTGCTTTCTATTTCATCATCTGCATGCTTGGTCGAGGAATTAATTTTAAGGCATAAGGCAAGGGATCCAACATTTCTTCGGAGACAATATGTCATATTGATATGAATGATATTCATAAATGATATTCTACCAGCTCATGTCATTCATCAGGTTACCATGCATGAGTACCTACCGTTCTTTAGCGTTTTCTCAAATCGTTCTTCGTTCTCTTGTTTCTGGCATTTGGAGAAAATGTTGGTTATTCCTATTTAGAATCCAGAGCACTATTGATTCTTGTAGAAGAAAAAAGGATCCTTATTATGTTCATACAATTTTTTACTTTCTATTACGTTACCTACTTCATCACAAATGTGCTTATAAAAGGAGTGGAATCGGACAACTTGGGAAAGTAGATTCAATAGTGTTCAGGATTCCGAGTCGGTTTCTCCCATTAAAAAAAAAAAACAATAAAATGAACAACGAAACGACTCTTATCAATCTAACTAACCGTGTCTTATTGACTTTACAGGGCCATTGGTCACCAACCTATGGAGCAGAAGTAACTGTGACAAAAATATATTATGTAAAAAAATTATATATGTTCCAACAAATAAATGCTAAAAAAACTACTTACTCTTTTTTTTTTAATAGCACCCTTTTATAATTTGTTCAATTTTGAAAAGCATTAAGCTTCTGCAGTTAATCAGGGTGCCCTTTCGTTTAACATTTGCCCACACTTACACACTGCTAGTTTATTCGTTTTACTATTACAGCGCATAGATAATTTCAAGAGCTAATGAAAGTACAATTTAAAATTCATTATCCAAGCGCTCTCACAGTAAAACAATTAAAACTGACTGTGTGCAAATGTAAGTCAATGTCATACGGAAAGGGCAAAGTTACCTCAATTGACACCTGCTGAAGGAAGAATATAACAAAGGATTAAAAGCTACAAGAAAATAATTATGTAGGTAATAAATACTTACATACATTGTAGTGTAGGCAAGTGAACTTGAAGGCAACGTAATTAGCTCATTTATCTATGTAGAACTTTAGTTCTTTATTTACCTATGTAGAACTTTAGTTTAGCAGAACTAAAGTTTTACATAATGTTTCATAAGTAACTAAAGGTTGAAATTTAATGCCACGTTTAATGGACTTTAAGAAAATTATAATTTTTTTTTTGTTCCTTTGCTGAAAGAATGTATCTTGATTATATTCATACCTAAGACTTACAAGTTAGAACACCGGCTGTATACAAATACCACCACTTAGACAGTTCGCAGTCCACAACTGTGCGCTTTTTTAGAAATTTCCTGCCTCGCACGACTGCATTGTGGAATGAATTGTCGCTTGCGGTATTTCCGGACCGATACGACCTTCAATCAAACCTTCAAGAAAAGAGCGTATTCCCACCTGAAAGGCCGGCAACGTACTTGTGACTCCTCTGGTGTTGCAGGTGCACAGACAACTTAACCCTATTTATTTATTTATTTATTTATTTATTGGTTTTCAGGATAACAACAGCCGTAATTATAACATTTACATTAAATGGTTTACATATCAGAAGGCCAATAACAGTCATCCATTAATTACAAAAAATACAGAAGTACTGAGAAGTCTAGGTTATAACATTATAACAAATTGAGATAAGGTAATGCAAGTGTGCAATGACAAAAAATTTAAACTTAAGGCATGATTGAAAAACATCGAAGACATATAATTGCCTTGTTGTTGAAAAGGTAAAAGTACCCACTGACGTGAAAATGTTGTCCACACCTACAGCGCAGATTTTTTTTTTTTTTAATACATATTATACAGCTATTTAATAGTTACTATACAAATAGTTACATGTTATTTTTAATAATATGTATATATGCTAAAAAACAAAAAATATATAAATGTTTCATTTGCAAATAAATACCTTATTGTCACTTGCCTTTTTTAGACTGTGTATACAACTATACACTATTTAACATACCTATTTAAATTAAATTTCACTCTAATAACTACAACAACGTAGTAATTTGGATATGTACGGTTTTTTACATCACAATTTTGGCAAGTTAAGAAACTTAGCAAATCCGTTGGTGTACGCGAAATATTAACATGAGACAAATTAGATTTTATACTAAATTATTGCCTAGTATCATCGTTTACCCCTTCGATAGTATCCTGCAAACTTCATTTTTAAATTTATTTTTGGACCCGATGAATGGATCAATCATGTTAAACTCTCTGTTGTACAGATGAGGAATGCGAGATAATACAGCATTGGCACCGTAGTTAGTCGTGTGTAAGGGAACTTGGAACAGAGTGGTATGCCTAGTACGACGTTTCGGGACTCGGAACAATAAACCCGATAGTAGCTCAGGGCAGTCAATACGATTCCTAATTATGTCGAAAAGCAGGCTCATATCAGCCAGTTTACGTCTGTCTTCAAGTGTTAAAAGATTATATTCTTTGCAGCTGTCGATATACGTAGGGAAAGATTTATGAAACTTGTAATTCAAATGCGATACGAATTTTTTTTGGTTCTTTCGATTCGATCTTTGTGAGTGGCATAGCAGACTGACCACACCGGTGAAGCATAGTCTAGAATACACCTTACAAAAGCGTTGTATACTATTTTCAAACTTAATATATTCTGAAAGGGTTTGCAGGTCCTCATCACAAAGCCAAGATTACGAAAAGACTTATTCACTATTAGGTCGACATGATTCCTCATGGTCATCTTGTCGTCTAGCATTACACCCAGGTCGCGCACCACATTGACCCGCTGCACTGCAACGCCATTAAGATTATATGAAAATGTTATCGGTTTAGTTCTCCCAGTAAAACTAATACACTGACACTTGCTGATGCTTAATGTTATCTTGTTATTTGAATAATATTCAAGTAGATTATTAAGATCACTTTGCAGGAGCTTACAGTCAAGTAGATTACTATCTGTGTGCAGGTGTCTATGGGCGACGGTAATCGCTTTCCATCAGGCGATTCGTTTGCTCACTTGCCCCCTAAACATAAAAAACAAAAAAAAAAAACAAATTATACATTCACAACACATTGAAACCCACCATGGTAGCCATCGGTAGCGTGGTGTCAAACTTAAACCCAGGGTGAGCCGTAAATTTCGCTACCTTTTTCTTCAGTAGCAATAGAAAATGGTGCTTAATCGTCAAGTGGGCTAGCCGAAGGGAATTGGGTTATGTAACAGTCGTATAAAAACTGGTTATTCAAAATAGCCCTTGTAGTTATATCAAAATTCCCTAATGGTAACTCAAACATAGGGGACATCACATCTATACTATTATAAAAATCTAAAATTGTATCAAAAATCGATTGTCATTATTTCTAGAAAAATTAAACACCCTGCGCCATACAGGATTTGTTTATAAGCATTTCGTTGTCCATTAATCACGCCGAAATATCTGGAGGGATTTTAAGCAATATTGGTTCAGTTAGATTAGAAAATCCCGGTATTTTTTACATGGAATCCCGAGTAACCTATCTTAATTACTAATTTTTGTTCCCCATCTGTAATGTCTCGCCAAATTTTGTTTTGTCCGAAAGTCGATTTTTCCTGAAATCCGTGATGGTTTCAGGATTTTATAAACATCGTGTTAGATTAGGTTAGGTTTGTTTTATAATTATTCTGAAAAATTAACAGTTTTGAAAATAAATGACTTTCGGACGAAACAAAAATTTATGTTTCAGATAGGTTACCAGAATCCCGGAATCGAAAGCCTCAGTAATCTAATGCTGGAAATCCATATATTTTTATATGATACTTTTTAGCTGACTTAGGTAAAGATAGAAGTTTTACACGGACGGAGTTTCGGATACTTCATAATACGATTATAATAGTGTAAAGAATGGACGATAATTTTCGCTAAATGTGTCGTTTTCAAAAAACATATACTTACTTAAGAGGCCTTATTCCTTTAAAAAAATATTTTTTTCATATTATGACAAATATATTGATAGTTTCGACCAACTTTTTGAAGTGAATAATACTTTTCCCGGAGTTCTAGGTAGTAACATAGCTATATATTTCATGATTTCATTGCGTGCAGTCGATACGTTGAAAAAACTAATTTTCCGCGTGAATTTTGTCGATTTCGAGTAGTTTTTGAAACAAAAATTAGCAATAATAAGTTCAAACTTTAGGTTTTAAATATATACCTATACCAATAAATCCCAATAGCCCTGTTCTAGGTAGTAACATCAATAATATGTTAAGAAACATATTCGATCATAGAGAAAAATGTCTAAAACAATCAGCATTTTAAAAGGAATAAGGCATCTTTAAGGGCTATAATGAAAACAAAACTTAATTGATTCCTTTGTGTAACGACAGTTACCCAAAACTTTCGTTACACAAAAGACGTGATCGTAATTTTGTTTTTATTAAGCCTTTAACTCAGTAGGTACATGTCTTTTGAAAACGATTCAAATAGGTTTAATTTCATTAACCATGAGTAGCGGAATATTTTCTAATTTTATATTATTATGTTTCAGCATTCTTTGCAGTAGCGACTAGCCTGGCTTGGCCGCCGCCGAAAGAGCTGGAATTCGTGGCCGACCACCCCTTCCTGTTCGTGTTGAAGACTGGAGACAGCAAACTGTTCAGTGGCGTTTTCAACAACTAGGTAAGATGACCTCCTTTCGCGTGTGCTCTAAGTCTACGGTACTTTGTGATATATTCAAAAATCACGGCGTTATATCAGAAACATATATTAATTTTTAGGGTTCCGTACAAAGAGTACAAAACTTCGCTGTCCGTCCGTCCGCTCGTCTGTCTCTATGTCTGTCTGACTGTCAATCACCAGGCTGTATCTTATGAACCGTGCTAGCTAGACAGTTGAAATTTTCACAGATGATGAATTTCTGTTGCCGCTATAATAACAAATACTAAAAACAGCATTAAATAAATATTTAAATAGGACTCATACAACAAACGTGATCGGTTGCGTTAACTTTGCACCTCATTTGTGTCCGGCGCCGTACATACCAACCTGTTAAGATGGGATAAGAGTTTGTACTCGGGGCACAAGTCCGACTCGCACTAAGCCGGTTTTTTTATTACTATTCGTGCTGCGTTGAGTGACAATGACAAATTGACGTGTTATGACGGAGATATATAATTATAAATATTGCTCGCTTGATTTATTTATACCTCAGCGAAACTTATGACACGACAGTTTTTCGTATATCATAAGGTGATATTTGGAAACAAATGGGCTATTTTGGTAATTTGAAAATAAAGAAATGTTTTGATTTTAATCCCTAATATAATTATGTTCCCATCGCAATATTTGGCACAATTGTGGCGGCCCCAGTCATGGGGAGCATTTAAACCCTAGGAGATAAAGTACCACTTTAGCCTCGCTTCCCAAAGCTAAAATAGCCTTCTTCAGCAGGAAAAGTGAAAAAGCTTAATTCCAAATAAATTCCAATTACAGTATCAGTATTGAGCATTTATATGTCTAAGGCTTCTTCATTTGTCGAATAATGCCATCTCTCTAATTATACGGAATAAATGCCGCAGATGAATTCCGATTTTGTTAAACTAACTGTGCCTTTTTTTCTTTTCACAGGGTACAGGCGGAAAAGCTGCCGGCTCAGTTTCAAATTCATTTATTTCAAAAATGACGTTATTAAATAATTTTACTGGAATAAACGAATATAATATACATGTGTTTAAATTTTCCTCCTTTTAATTATTCTATGGAATTCGTACTTGTAAGGTAGACTTTTTGTAATAAGTATGCCCGAATGGTCATAAGAAAAGTGTCTTGTAAACATTACCCCACAATGCCTTACTTCTTCAGAAAGCTCACTTTTGGACTAATGTAAACAAGTAACAAAAAAAAACTTTAGTAAAAAAAATATATATAATGAAACGAAAATTCAAGTCGCGACATGTCCACATTAATTTTGTTAACCCATTCACAGATTAAATGTAAGTGAAATCATGACATCGCTCCATAAACAATGGAACCCATAAAGATAACATGGAAAGCAAAAGGTGGCCGACATTAATCTCGGGTTTGTTCCTCTGACAGCGTTCATTAAGGCACAAAAGCAAGGTCTATCATCTAGTTTCCGTACTAAACCCTGCCTATGAAAAAGATCATATCTTGATCGATAATCTTCACCAGTTAAGCCTTTTTGGAAACAAGGGCATGCTTTTACAAATTGGTGCCGTAACGCAGGGAGCGCCGGACAATGGCTTAAGCTAGAAGGTTACATGTGTGTTCCCGAAAAGCGGTAAAGGTATATTGAATTCAAATACACTTAATTCCTTTTGGGTTTGAACGATACTGTGGCTAGTCATGCGAGAGCGTGTAATTTGAGGCTATTGTTTTGTAATATGTGATATTTCTAATTGAGAATATGGGCTCAAATTTGTAAAGCTTCTGGAATTCGCTAATATTACGGAAATACTAGTGTTGTTGATTGACAGACGAACATAGTGGAAACAGCTCGTACAAAACACCACGAAAAGCTTTCAGGGACACGACCTTCAGCTATGAAGTATATGACCGAAAAATTAGTGACAGAATGCAGTATGAAATGAATTTTATGCCTATCAAAATTAAGTACGGTCAGCATTAGAGCTTCAACCCCGGGTTTTTTGTGTGGGTAATCGCGGGATCGCGGGATTGTCAATACAAAAAATCTGGGATTGGAAGCCCTAGACAGCGTCAAAACTAGCTGTCAAATCTGCCATGCTACGGTAAAAAGACGTATCTATGACATCCGTTACTATGGCATAATCCGTATAAAGATACGACCTTTTACCATAACACGGCAGAAATTTACTACTGCCATGTCAAATTGCCTACTAAAATTGTCACCTTGTTTTATTTCAGTGACGTAATTGTCATATCATATTATTATCAGTGAAATTCTATATTTTTTCTTAATTTATATTTTTTTTGGGGATTGACATAATATAAAGGGTGGGCCCTGTAACAGGAGCAATAAATTAAAACAAAGATTCGTCCCTTGTAAACTAAACAACATTTGTTAAGCAACTTCTGAAAATAACGTGTATTAAATGACATTTTGTACAATAAAGTTTAGATAAAGAAGCAATGTATTGCGAAATGTCCGATATTAGTAGAGTGACAGCTATGTCAATGCTCAGGGAATGTCAACGTTGGACGACATACATTGAAAATACTATTTAATTTGTTTGAAATAATAAAATTTTGAAAACTGACTTTTTTTTAAAGTTGCTGAACAAATGTTGTTCAGTTTAACGAGTAAAATCTATGTTTCAATTTTTTGCTTATGTTACAGGGCCCACGTTGTATACCTACCTAACTTTAACGGCTCCTGGAATCTTTTCAAGATCATTAAATATGTGGCTTCGGGGAAAAAGTGATCGACAAAATTAAAAGTCAATGACGTTTGTCGGCAAAACGAAAGGACCCCAAAAATGCAGATATTAATTGGAAGCCCTCTCTCCCACATTATGTATCCATGGTAACTGATCAGTATAGGGTTTCGTAGCTCCAAGCCTGTATTTTATTGGTTGATTCTCAGATTGTGTAAAATGCGACGCGATTGCACGTGGGGCGTGACTAGGGCTGCCAACTTGCCATCAAATTGCAGAACTTAGTTATAAAATGTGGGAACCTTCACATGACGGTCAGCATATTGAAATGAAAGTCTGCATGGAAAGAAAAGTTTAGCCTGAAAACGGGATAATCAGCGTACCGCGCAAACCCTTTGCGGGACAAATACACTAAAAAAATATATTTTTGAGCTCAAATGTTAGCTGCTAGTTACAAAAATCGGAGAACTGGCAAAATGAGGGCTACTAGTGACCAAAACAAGTTGTGTAAAATTAGCATAATTTTGGTTACTACTTAGCACAATCATCATAATGGATCTAATGTATATTTTGTAATATGTAATGTCTAGTGTAATAATAATAAATATAATGAAATGTAATATGATATGTAGGTATTTATTAAGAATTAGCATTTAAGGTTCAGCTGTTAGAGTGCTAATTTAAAGAATAAAATAAAATTGGACAAGTGCGAGTTCGACTCGCGCATGAAGGGTTCCGTACATATACATATATATATAATCCTATAACAAGTTTGTTGTATTGGAGCCCCCCTTAAATATTGATTTTATATTATTTGTTGTTATAGCGGCAATAGAAATACATCATCTGTGAAAATTTCAACTGTCTAGCTATCATCGTTCTTGAGATACAGCCTGGTGACAGACGGACGGACGGACAGCGAAGTCTCAGTAATAGGGTTCCGTTTTTACCCTTTGGGTACGGAACCCTAAAAACAAATAAACAATTTGGCCATTTCTCAAGTAGTTAAAATAGTTGAGCTCTTCATTTTTTTTCAGTGTACTCTGAGGCTCTAGAAACGAGACGTCCCGCGTATAGTGGTAACCCTAGGCGTGGCGACGTTACCGATCGAAACGTGCTTGCTTCTAAGAGTGACTACAAATATAGATTTTGAACGACGAATAGTATGATCAGGGTTCGTAAAATATAAGCAAATATTCATTGCAGTGGTTAGTGGTTGGTTAGGTTGTCACTGGTTGTCATACGTCATTTCAATCGATTTTGCTCGCATTTTACGATCCCTGGTGAATAAGCTACTAGCACAGATCACGACACATAGTGAATGTAACCCAAGACCACCGGCTCTCAGGCCATTATGCAACTTAGCGAAACATGTCGTCGACTCGAAATCTATTCAAACAGATTACCTTACTTTACTCACATAAAGCTTGAGACATCAAACGTTGCATGGATACGGACTAAGTGATAAATATAATGCGGCGTTGCATGCCCGGCTCTAATGGGTTCCATTACGCTGCTCGCCACCTGCGCTAATGGGTCAGAAATATTTAATTGATGAGAGTACAGATTCCGTGATACGTTTTTCATCCATTCATAGTATTTTACCGTGGTATTTTACGTTGCCTTTGTGTTCTCGTTACATTGTAGGAATTAATTTCGATAGCTTCCGGCTCTCTGGACTACTTTGTTTGAGTACGTTACGGGGTTCCCGGAATCTATCAGTTTTCAGTATAGCCTATTAAGTGCCGGTCCTGCGCAGGGATAGTGGCGCTACAACACTTCATACCTAAGTCAATAATTTGCATACGTCATATATTTGCTTCAGTAGCGATTTGTCATCAACTAAATTCAAAACATTGTTTATAGGAATGCTGCTCAATCCTTCGTTCTTCTTGCGAAATAAATACTGAATCCTATTGAAAAAACTTGACTTTCATCAATGTACATGGATTTGGCTTTATTATGCAAAAAAATACTTGAAATTTGCGGCATTCAGATTCACTGCACTGACTATCAACGTCAGTTACCAAAAATTGTATCGTTGCCAGTAAAATAAATTAGTACCACTAAAGATCCGCAATATTATGGCGTGGGCTAAAAATCAACCTTTTGGGCTATACCTACGAAACTAACACAAATACAGGGCTCATTCGAGTGTACATTGCGATATCGCCAATTAAGCGATGTCTCCGGTAGGTATATCTCAGGTATATCGCCATTAACTGTCATTAAAACGCGATGTTTGCGATTAGATCAGCATCAAAGTGGTATTTTACGTAACCTGATCAAGTTTGCGCCTGATATCTATGGCGTCACATGTAAATGATGCGCAAACTTAACACGACCGGATTGGCAATATGGCGATTTTTACCTAAACCCGCAACAGGAAAATCTGAAGCCTGGCCCACCCAAAGCTATTTTTCCTTATTCCAGAAAACGCAGTGCCTGAATTTTTCACACCTCAAAATAATATAATCATTATGCACATTTTCCCGTATTGCGGCTTTTACTCGACACCGACTGCATAAAACAGCGCCAAGACGTGACGCCGCTCGAAAATTGTTGGCATGAAATTTACATCGACACCCGATGCTGGCCGAGGAACCGCTGAGATGGCTGCTGGCAGTGGAAAGGTAAATAAAGCAAGCGAATGAAGTGAATGAGTGATCGTAGAGGTACATCTGCTTTTTTGGCAGAATTATTTTAAGTAGGTATTAGGTGTCTGAAGTTTTTAGCGAATAAGAACCAACTCGAAAACTTTTTTTTATTTACCGTAGTCAGGTAAACATAAGCAACACAAACATAAATGTGGAATAATGCTAAGTTTCTAAGTTGTATCGCTATTTATTATTTCCATCTTTGTCAAACAGCTTTATATCAATAACAATCGAATTCAGCGCTCATTGACATTATGAACCAATGAACAAATATCTCTATACACGAAGAAAACAATATCATTAACGTCCTTAAAACGGACACACTGGAATCTGAGCTATCGAATATGGCAACGGCACAATAGAATATCGGGCATTTCAACCGCTCCACTGAATTGTAAAGCATCCTAATGATGTTAATTAGTTTGACACCCAAATGCTATGCCTACCCAGTGTACCTAACTACCTATCATGCGTGAGCTGAGAATGTGATTCGAGTTTTATACCTGTCTCGGTCGCTCTTACGCGATACAGATAAGTACCTTTCAGTTTTCACATAATCCCGAATCCCAATATTATTGACATACGAACCTTCGCATGTACATGTAAGCCACATAAAAATGCAATAATTTGGTATCTTGGAGTTGTTCTGATGATGAAGACGGAAGATGGCCGTTGCTACGGCCTCCTAAACAGCACGAGACAAACACATCGTACTTGGGCTCATTTGATTGGTCCTGATGAGTATTTACCGTTTGCGTGCGAACGGCGATGAAACATTTTCGAGTAAAACTTTTTCTTTGTGTATTCATCTTTTCTATAGGTATCACAATAGAAGCACAAAACTAAATAACCCTTGTCGTTACATTCCTATAGAGTAATAAATTCAAATACCTATTTCGAGGAGCGAACTGCAATCTGTATGACAAAAGTGAAACAGACAAAGCAAATATCGGATTGTGGATAGTTCCAAAACCAATTCTGGAACACAATTCCTCTGAGAATTGGTATATTTTGGTCATACGCGGACGAAAAGACAAAAGTAGCTCACAGCGGCCAATAAAAAGAAAAAACCATTGTTTATTACTAAAATTAACACAAGTATTTCAGTACAGTCAAATACACAAATGTAGGTACAGTACAATAAGTGAACAGTACTCTAACCGTGAGTTAACATGGACCGTAGACGCTAGTGGCTGCGTAACTACTTGCATGGCACAGACAACCTCCACTAGACGGAGCATGTAAGGCGACCCGCGCGCACCAACGATATGGTACGGCAGAACATTAAAGTATCAACACGGCGGCCACCGTTTAGTTGCGTCCATGTTTATGATACATGCGTACGTCAACGAAAAAAGAAATTAAATAAATAACATGGTAAATTGTAGTGTTAAGTGGTGTAGAGACCTCATAAACATGGACGCAACTAAACGGTGGCCGCCGTGTTGGTACTTTAATGTTTTGCCGTACCCACAGACAACCCCCACTAGACGGAGCATGTAAGGCGACCCGCGCGCACCAACGATATGGTACGGCAGAACATTAAAGTATCAACACGGCGGCCACCGTTTAGTTGCGTCCATGTTTATGATACATGCGTACGTCAACGAAAAAAGAAATTAAATAAATAACATGGTAAATTGTAGTGTTAAGTGGTGTAGAGACCTCATAAACATGGACGCAACTAAACGGTGGCCGCCGTGTTGGTACTTTAATGTTTTGCCGTACCCACAGACAACCCCCACTAGACGGAGCATGTAAGGCGACCCGCGCGCACCAACGATATGGTACGGCAGAACATTAAAGTATCAACACGGCGGCCACCGTTTAGTTGCGTCCATGTTTATGATACATATGCGTACGTCAACGAAAAAAGAAATTAAATAAATAACATGGTAAATTGTAGTGTTAAGTGGTGTAGAGAGACCTCATAAACATGGACGTAACTAAACGGTGGCCGCCGTGTTGGTACTTTAATGTTCTGCCGTACCATATCGTTGGTGCGCGTGGGTCGCCTTACATGTGCCTTACATGCTCCGTCTAGTGGGGGTGGTCTGTGTTGCATGGAGACGTGGTTCTACAAAGTAACCGCTAGGCGGCGTTGTACTATTCTCCATACGAATCGTTTACGCGATCGCTGGCGAGTACGGTCACGTTAACTCATGGTAAGTGTATAGTTTGTATGCATGTTAGTTGTGAGTGAGCGGAAAGCGAGGCGATCGCGCAACGATTTCGCCACAAGCGCAACGAAATCGCTGCGAGTGCGCAACGGTTCCGTTGCGAGCGAGTTTGCCGCGAGGCGCCATATTAGAAGTGGTGGTTGAAATCGTCGCGCGCTCGCTGCGTATTCAACTCGCTCGCAAATCGCCATTATAGGGTTCTAAGACTATAGAAGCGGGTTTATGCAAAACACAAATCGAATCAAGAAATTAGTAGTAGTTTGAAAGAACCGTCCAAAACCATCCCATAGTTTACACGTATAAGCCTAACAAAGGAGTTGGATTTGCACTGTCGGTACGCCCTGCAACAGAACCTACAAAACCAAATTTGGCTTCGCAGGCCACATTAGTGAACATGACCAAAGCTCGTGAAATTTGCGCTCGTTTGTCTATATTACAGTCCGACCAAAAAGAGTAGAAATTAAAAAGTGGCAATACTGTAGTGTCGTCCCCGTTTTCTTATATTGATTAGAAAGGGAGGGCAGTATTGCCACTTTTTAATTTCTACTCTTTTTGGTCGGTCTGTACAAGGGTAATCGTTCACTAGTATAAATATATTTGTCCTCATTCAACGGCGAACCATGTTCCCCGACTTCCCCGTCTATCACGAGCTTCGGTCACGTTCACAAATGTGGCTTATAAAACCAATTTTAGTTTTGAAGGTTCTGTTGAAGGGCATACAGTGCATCTGCCACTCCTTGGTTAGGCTTAGTTTACCCTGGTTTAGATACACAAATTTTCATTTTATTATAGAAAAAAAAAAAAAAATTTAACCATAAAATATTTTGGAATATTATAACACAAACCTAACCTAGCCTAATGGAAAGGTTGACATTTACAAGATTTCTGAAAAGTATTTCCGGGGAAAAGATAACTCGATAAATCGAAGCATTCGGTGAAATGTTTATTTATAAAAGACAAGGATCTCATCATTATTATTCTCCGTTCAACTTCGATTGTACCAAAATGTCTCAATTCAAGTGTAATTAAAACAATGTTCATTCAGAGTAACAATTCTGATAATATTAGAGATTGTTTAAATAAACCCTATTCACAATGGCGTAATCGAGTTAGTACAGTATCTACCTACCTACCTACTAATGAATATTTGAGGGTCGTTTTAGTAATTAATGTTCATGTAATTGTTTGCACAGCTGTAGACGTATAGCGAGTAATTGCTTAATGATTAAGAACTAACAATCAGAGAGATTATTAATCAGATGTGTCTTAGACTAGAGTTTGAACAATGTCATTATACTGGGTTTGTGTATGTATGTGTGAACACTTTATTATTGAATATAAAAACAATATCAAACACTGCTTTAATATAATCGACCTAGTCCAAAACTAAACAATGATATACATAATATATTTATATACATAGTTAACATCCATGACCCTGGAACAAATATACAAGTTCATCACACAAAAATTTGCCCTTGCCGGGGTTCGAACCCTGGACTGCCGACTTAGACGACTGCCTGCTGCACTAAATTGTACCATTGCACCGTCCGACGTTACATAAATGATGAACTTAAAAGTAAATAAAGTATGTACAAAATTAAAGTAGACATTTCGGATATATGCCATTAGAAATGTCAATAGCCTATGGTCAGTGTTACACCTACTATGTGATTTATGATTTAACCTGATAAAATGCAGCAAAACTTTAATTCAATAGAAACTTTGATGGCACTTCTTCACTATTCGCGATTTCACCCATTTAATTAAAACAGTTGACATTACCGGGAGGTTTTTAAACGTTAGGGACGCTCAAAATAATGAATATACGCGATATATTCCGTTTAAATGAATTTATTTAATTTTCTACGTATATGAAGTTACAGTCCAAATAATCTGAACGAAATTCAGCCATTCATTTTTAAACACTAAATTCTCAGAAGCGTGGAAGAATCTCGAATATTTTTAGCTTTCGACAGTCTATGATGTACATACTTCATGTTTCTGTACCCTTACTGTGAGTTAACGTGACCGTACTTGCTAGTGACAGCGCAAACTATTTGTATCGAGCATAGTACAGCCCCTAGTGGTTACTTGCAAAACTAGAATTCTCTATACAAATCGTTCACGCAGTCATTAGCAAGTACGATCACTGTAAACTCATGGTAAGGTTACTGTAAATAGAAATGTATTTCGAGACAATCTAGACGAATGCTCGAGTTCAGTGCAGTTTCCGGGGTAGCAATATATTTTATATAGGTATACAATATGTGTAGTTGAGCAGCAAACGCTAAGTTTAATACCGATGACGGGGAAATGACGTCAAACTTAAATAAAAATATCAGAATAAAATAGTACATTTACCTAGGGTGGTAAATTTGCGAATGTCCTAGATCGCAGATGCTTGTGGTCCGAACGGAAAGTTTGTCAAGTTTTACGTCTTGCCTTGGCCAGGAAATAAGATTTTTCCCTCTCGTAACGGGCAGTAAATCCCACTTATGGTCTAGTGTGACATTAATATGTTTTTTATACTCGCGTTCTTTAATCTGTCAATTATAATTTCACAGACAAATAATACACTTTGTAATACTATAAAATTCTATAGTATTCTATACTCTATGGTACCCGCTACAAAACTTTAATCATCATAAGATATCTCTCTACTCAACTCTAATAATTTCAAAAAGAGAACATTAAGTTCACTGATTCTTTAAAATTACATGTCAAAAATGTGACCAATCACGAGGCACCCGCCATCGCGACCATGTCTTTTTTTAATAAATCACTTTTAGTTGAACGAACACGGTTAGGTACATCAAAAAGATTCATAGTGGGGAATGACAATTAAAGTAAACAATTTTTTCTGTGTTTTGCTCGTATAAAAGTATTGTATGCAATAGTTACATAATTAGATCTTAAAATCTCGTACCTTACTTAGGCCACTCGGCAAGCCTCGTGACCTAAACGCGGTAAGTACTCGACTTCAAGAACCTTCATTGTGCAACGATTGCATAAAATACTATTATTTCACATTGTTCACCAAAATTTAATGGGAAATGACTTGAGATGCCTACTCTCGAACATGAAAATTTTGAGGTAGCAGTTAGCACACATAAAAAAATACATACGAACAGAGAAACACCACTTTTTAAAGCCGGTTGAAAATTAATTAATTCAAATATTTATAACCTCTTTCTTGAACTTGGATCTCAAGTGAAGTGTAAATAGAGCAATTTTGCTTTCTCATGAAGCCAAAATAATGTTTACTTATGTTATGTATTTTAGACAGATACTTACGAGAATTTTACTCCACAAAACTACCTACCAATGTATGTGTTTATATTAAAGCAAGAATTTCAAAAAATATATATCAGGCGGGCTTCAAACTCGCATTTCCAACGGTTTTCCGGACCATCAAGGGCATCTTACCGATTAGACCACCGAAACCATGCTCGAGCAATTGAATTTTACAGCCAGTTGCTTCATTTCTTATATTTATGACTTATCGTGGCATCGTACTTCAATCTACCGTAAAGATACGGGCACTATGATCGGCACCATCGTCTCAAACTTTGTTGAGAATTGATAGTAGATGAGTTACACCCAAACTTAGTAGAATAGATCTTCAAGGAGTGTACTAATATTTCTTGTTAGGAGAATCAGACCTAATGATAATGCGACCAAAGAAACCCTAAAACGCTAAAGTAACTTCCAAGTTCGTGACATCTCAAAGTTTGTACCATATAAATTGAATGCCGCTGTTCATTCATAAAGATAAGCCACAGACAACTAACTTGAATGTCCTCAGTTAACTACCTAAACACAAAGCCTATGAAATTTTATTGTACGCTGAGCCACATTGTGCTTCGGTAGTGGCAAAACAATTGTAGGCAACACGCATCCCGTATTCTGTCATGTTTACATATTTATTTATCAGACCGTCTTACAAAGAGTGCTGCAATACTTTAGGTACATTTTTAGAAGGGAAGACGGTAATCTGGAAAAGTATTGGTCACTGGAAACATCCAGGAGAAGAGGCCTTGGGGGCGCAGCCCGATGCGTCGGTCCGGTCAAATCCGCACTGCACTTGACTCCAACTTCCACGATGCGATCAAGGTGGCCAAGGACCATGGAGTGTGGCGCACCATCATCCGGAGGAAGCTAATCCATTGTGGATCTCACGACTTTCATCAATGGGGATAACGATGCACGGAGTAGGACACAGTAAAGAGATAAGATTTCTGTATTTGCAATATAGATACAGAAATCAATACGCAAAGAAATACTAAAAGCTAGTTCAAGTTCACACCGGGGTTCGAACCCCGTAGCTTTGGGTTACCTTTCGTCAGGAGATGCACTGTACGCAAAAAAGCTATATTTTCCTTCATATCTTTCACTAGTTTATTTAGAAAATCGTCGTACATTAAGGTATATTGTCTCATTTATCGGCGCATAGATACCGCGTGTCGCGACGGATAAATCGCCGCAATCTCGGCGCACAGTGCACGGGACCAATACACGACATAGACAAAATGGGTGCGTCCCATGAGATATAACTACATAATATATAATTTCATATTAATAACGTTCACAAGATATAATAAACTTTTGCTATAACATCAAAAGCTATATTTTTATTAGGAATAACGGCCAATTAGCATAATACTCATGTTGTAGAATCATTTTTTATATAACACTTGTTACGGACACAAGCCGAAAACTGTTAATTTATAAGCGAAATTTAATGTACATAACGTTAATTTATTTAATTTATTTTATTGCGCATAAAAGACGCTATAAGTCGAGTTATTATGTACCAAATGTATATAACAGTCCGTAAAAGAGACATATGTATGTAACTGGTCTAATCCCAAACCAATCCCGATCCGAAAATCACAATTCGATAGCGATGAATATTGCATAAGATATTCACGTGGTGCCGAACCACGTGGCAATGTTATGATAATATTACATCACCTGTTATCGCTTCCGCAATAGTGCCAAGCGATAGCAACGGATAATCCCATCAGGAATCCGTTTTTATTATGTTTCTAAAGTAATTAGGTCAGCCGCAATTCACGTTAACGTAAAATTAACGTGAATTATGAACCGTCCAATTAGAGCCCATTTTCAGTACGAAATCGTATCGGAATTTCGTTTTAACAATCCAAATTAACTTCACTATGACCTAATCGCTTAGAATACACTTAGAAATGCATCTGGACTCATTGCACTTACCTTTTATAGCCTTCCGCGACTTGCCAGCACAACGTAAATTTAACTTTATCGATCGATCCGACTTAATAGCTAACGAACCGTAACTCTTATCTTATAAAACGTAAGGCCATTTGATGCGGTGCAATGAAAGCTACAGAATGAGACATCTCACGTAGATATCGAACCGTAAACGTAGACACGACCCTCCCCGAACCGCTCATCCCGTAGACCAGAAAAGCCGTTAGGGCTGAAAAATGGGAAAATGAACGGCCAATCACGTAGGCAGTTCACTTTTCCATACAACGACTCTTAGAAAAGAACGCACTTGACGAAAGGGGCGTGCCGGCCGTAGAATGTACGGTTCGACGCCTCCTATTGGCCTGCGTGCCAGCAATTTGCTTACGGGTCCTGAGTCTTGTTAGATTTTAAGGAAAAAGCATATAAGGAATTATTGTTTTCGATTGTTTACCATACTGCCGAAGAAAATTAAAGAACGAACAAGTCAACCAGTGTTTTTATAACTCGTACTCGAACCTGCATCGAACCTGCGTCGACCTGCTGCCGTAACCAAGTTCGTCTGAGGTCCCATTCGTTTGGTTGATCTCCGAACTTCGGTCTACGTGCCCTACGTGATATCTACGTGACATTCACGTCGTGCAGCTACGCATCAGATCCGGAGCTACGAAACCGAACCCGAACCTGTACTACGAGCTACGAACGTACGATTTGCTACGTGTTACGCAGCATCTACGTGGCAACTACGTGCCGCGTCTGAACCGCCGTGCCTACGACTGGGATAGCCACGGCGACCGAACCGGAGCCACGAATTCCGAGAGCCGATAATACAGTCCACTGTGCTCACTCGTGAGCTACCGAAGAGGCAGTGTTGAGCGATTATCCTCAACATTTTGGTCATTCGAGAGCCGGATTAGAAGAACCGCCGAACCAACCGAGAACGATGGTCCACACGAGACGCCAGGCATCACGAGACGGCCGAGCCCCCAGCGAACCGAACCGAGGGGAATCCACGTCTGCGAAGATGCACGAAGCGCATCGACGACTGTCGGACACCAGGGAGCCACAACACGCCGCCCTGGACGAACCGAGCCGCAGATCGAACCCGGAATCGCCGCCCACGGACACGACCCAATGGCGGCAGAAACTGGAGGAGCACCTGCGACGAGCCAGCCTACGGGGGCAACGCGACGACCCCGCAGCCGGCTTTTCAACACCGACGACTCACCTGCCGGCGCGCCCCGAAGCACGAGCGCCCGGCCACAACCGCGACCGCGAGGGCCCCGAGGCTTTCGCGTTTTCCGCGCACCACGCGTTTAATGCGCCCCTCGCCGCGCATGCGCAAATCGAATCACCCGCGGCCCGCGCGCCTGCGACTCAAGCCGCGACCCGCACCGCCGATCGTTCCCGAGAACGAGCCGATCGCGAACGTGCTTTCGACCAAGTACGCTTCAACATCGGCAACACCCGCGCGCCTACGGTCACGTCCGCGACGAGCAGCACCACCGAGGCCCGCAGGAAGCAAGCCGAACTCGCCGCAGCCGAAAGCATCGCAGAGCTGCGCCGCCAACAACTCCGAGTCGAAGAGGACCTCGTCAGGAAGCGACTCGAGTCCGAGCTGCAACAGATCGAGGCTGAGGGGTCCCAGGCTGGCGGCTCACAGGCGGGTCGACGGACGCCAACCGACCAAGAAACCACGCAGCGTATCGATGCGTGGTTTCAACGAACCGAGGTGAGTGACGGAGCCAAGATCGCGCCTGCTAAACCGACGCCGATGAGGCAGCGCACGATCACGCCTGAACGAGGCGAACTCTTACGTCCGAGCCGAAGCCGAACCGCGAGCCGCAACGAAGATATCGACCGACTTGCCGATCGCATCGAGAGTATAACTCGTCCACCGCCGAAACAGGTATACGAACTCCCGATCTATACCGGACTGCCGAACGAGTGGTTGACATTTTACCACTCGTACACCGAGAGCACGCAGCGGTATAAGTTCTCGAATTTCGAGAACATGGCTCGACTCCGCGCAGCGCTGAAAGGTGAGGCGCGAGAATGCGTCCAACACATGCTGGCGTCGGGATCGAGTCCGGACTTAATCATCCGAATATTAAAAAAGAATTTCGGTAGGACCGACATTCTTGTCGACAGGGCGCTGGAGGACTTGAAACGATTGCCCGCCCTAGGACCGAGCGCGACTGACCTCAACACTTTTTCCATAAAAGTAATGAACATCGTCGCGACGCTCATGGACTTAGATAAGTCACACTACGCAGGTAATCCATTATTGATCCGAGAGATTACCGACCGCCTGAGCCCGCACCTGAGATCGAGATGGTGCACACACGCACGTGAACACATGCGAACAGGTGAGTGCGAGATCGTAATGCTAGCGGAATTCCTACTCGACGAATCCGACGCCGAATTACAATTCTCGCACGCACGTGCCCCGGCGTCGCGACGCCCAGCCGCTACGAACGTGAATCACCAGCCGCTGCCGTCCCGACGCCCGAACCCTGTGAACAGCGGAGCTGCGATACGACGCCCCGCACCCGTAAGAGCCCAGACATACGCCACAGAACGAGTGGACGCCTGTCTGTGTTGCGGCAACACACACCGAACCACGGACTGCCGCAAGTTATTAGGTATGACGATAGGAGCGAGATGGGAGTGGGCTCGAGACGCACGCATCTGCTACAAGTGTCTCGACAAAAGACACCGCCGCGAGAACTGCACGGCGAAAGGTTGCGGCGTGCCCAACTGCCCACACTCGCACCACAAATTGCTACACGATACGACGCCGCCTACGAGAAAGGCGCCGCCCCACGTAGCGCCCCACGTAGCACCCGACGTAGCACTCGACCGCCCAGCCCGCCCGACGCGTAGCACAGCGCAAGCGGCGCCCGGCCCCGCGCGTAGAGACGAGACGCCCGTGCAGAGCGAGCACGCGCACACTACGGCGGAGCTAACCGCCAATACCGTCGACGCAAACACGAAGGTAATGCTTAAGATAATGCCTATCGTTGTGAGCGGACCATGCGGAAGCATCGAAACATTCTGTATGATCGATGAGGGGAGCACGATATCTCTCATCGATCAGGGACTGGCGGATCAACTAGGAGCAACGGGACCTGAAAAACCTCTCGTCATACAAGGCGTAGGCTCGATATGCCTAACGCAACCGAGTCAGCGCGTAGAGGTAAGCGTCCGAGCTACGAATGGAGGCCCGTCACACTCGCTTACGCTGCGCACTGTACCGCAACTTGGACTACGCGAGCAGTACATGCCGCGTAGGGCGGTACTCAACTTCGAACATTTAGCCGACTTGAACGAAGCCTGCTACGAACATGCCGCGCCTAAAATACTATTGGGCGCGGACCACTGGCACCTGACGCTGCCGCTAGAGACGAGAACGGGAAGGCAGTGCGACCCAGTGGCGATCCGTTCGAAAATCGGATGGACAATATACGGTATGGCCCCACGCTACTTACGAAACCAGAGCGATCGAGAGGTGGTCATGCACGCTTTCTCGGATGAAGACCGAGAAATAAACATGGCGTTGAAAAGGTACTTCGACGTCGAAGCGCTAGGCGTGAAGTTGATCGACAAAAGGAGCCCGCAGGATCAACGCGCTATCGACATATTTAACGCGACAGTTAAACGCATCGACGGCCCGCGCTACGAGGTTGGACAACTGTGGCGTGAGGACGAACCCTGCTTGCCGCCCAGTTATACAATGGCGTATAATAGGTTGCGCGGCATCGAACGACGCATGGATAAGGATCCGACATTTGCAGCGGAATACACCGCGCAAATAGATAACTTGCTGACCAAGGAGTACGCCGTGCGACACATAGGCGATTACGACGGTCATAAAACCTGGTTTTTGCCGCACTTTGCTGTACGCAACATAAACAAGGGCAATAAAATCAGGTTAGTATTCGATTCCAGGGCGACCTCGCAGAACGTCAGTCTGAACGACAAGCTGCTGGAGGGCCCGGATTTACTGCAGTCACTCCCGGGTATCCTGTGCAGATTCCGCGAAGGTGAGTTTGCAGTTAGCGCCGACATACAGGAGATGTTTTTACGAATCCAGATGAGACCCGACGATCAAATGGCGCAGCTATTCCTGTGGAGGGGAATGAACCGGGAGCGACCGCCGCAAGTATATCGTATGAAATCAATGATATTCGGGAATACGTCTTCTCCATATTTAGCACATAGCGTGCGAAACAGGAACGCCCAGGACAACGCCGAGCTGTATCCGGACGCCGTTTACGATATCCAGACGAATCATTATATGGATGATTTCTTGGCGGGATACGAGACGGAGCAGCAGGCGATCGACGCCGCTAAGCAAGTAGCAGCCTCACACGCTATGGGAGGTTTCGTCCTGCGAAGCTGGGCCTCGAATTCGACGAGGTTAATGGAGCAGATCCCGCCCGAGCAACGAGCCGCCGACGATCTCACAAGCTTAGGCAACAAAGAGCAAAAGGTATTGGGATTATATTGGAACGCTCGGACCGACGAGTTGAGCTTCAATACATCGCTGATTCGCGTGCCGCCCGAGGTACGAGAACTACAGCGGGGCCCCACGAAGCGCGAAGCCCTCAGCGCTTTGATGAGCCTGTTCGACCCGCTCGGGTACTTAGCGCAGTACACCGTGACGGGAAAGGTCCTGCTACAGAACGTGTGGGCCCTGAGAACGAGCTGGGACTCGCCGCTGCCAGGCGAGTTAAACAACGCTTTCGTTACGTGGCTAGAGCATATAAAACACGTAGCCGAGCTGCGATTACCGCGACGCTGTATCCAGCTAGGTACAGGCGTGCGGCATCAACTGCACGTGTTTGTGGACGCGTCAGAGCAAGCGTTCGCCGCCACCGCGTACTGGAGGACGGAAGGGGAGACGGGCGAAAACGAGCCGCGAGTACACTTAGCCGCAGCGAAATCTAAGGTAACTCCCGTTCGTCGCTTGTCCATACCGCGAGCCGAACTTCAAGCCGCTTTAATAGGAGCCCGATTAGCGCAGACATTACAGAACGAGCATCGCGTGAAACCCGTGCAGATCGTCTACTGGACCGACAGCCGAACCGTACTGCACTGCGTACGCGAGAACGCGCGCCGATACAGCGCGTTCGTGAGCCACCGTTTAGGCGAGATAGCGGAGCTCACCGAACCCGAACAATGGCGTTGGGTCCCTACAAAACTGAACCCGGCCGACGACGGTACTCGACCGGACCCCTATCGCGTGGTAAGGAGCACCGATAGATGGTACGTGGGTCCTGATTTCCTGCGACAACCCGAACCCGAATGGCCGCAAGAAACTCGAGCGCCGCAAGCAGAGCCGTCGATCGAAATAACCGAGCAGGTACCGACAGAACGATGTTACGTGACGAATCACGTAGACCCGCCGCTGCCAAAAATCGAGCGTTTCAGCAACTACGATCGCTTGATCGGCGCGACGGCCCGAGCACTTCTTTTCATAGAGCGACTGAAAAAGAAAACACAGGTACCGTTAGAAACACGTCACTATTTAATAGCTGAAAACCTGTGGATGCAGTGGGCCCAGCGGCGGGATTTTCCCGAGGAACTCCGAGCTCTCTCACGGGGGGAGGCCATTGCCCGTAGCAGCCGGCTGTACAAGCTAGACCCGCAGCTGCAAGACGACGGCCTCATACATATGCGCGGGCGTATCGACGCCGCGCCCACGACTACAAACAAGCAACCCGTCATATTGGACGGGCGGAATCCATTTACGAAACTTTTAATTTTGCGCGCTCATAAGCGAGCGCATCATTGTTCTAACGAAACAGTTGTGAATGATTTAAGGCAACAACTGTGGATCCTGCACCTGCGACCAACCGTTCGCAGTGTGGCTCGAGCGTGCATGCATTGCGTGCTCCGCCGCACGCGCCCACGCGTGCCGCCCTTAGGCGATCTGCCCTCTGATCGCTTGCAGCCGCACGCACGGCCCTTCACTTACTGTGCGGTGGACCTGTTCGGCCCGCTCACAGTCACTGTGGGCCGCCGGCACGAGAAGCGCTGGGTAGCGCTTTACACGTGCCTCACGACCCGAGCTGTACACATGGAGCTCGTGTACTCCCTGTCTACGAGCAGCGCCGTCATGTCGCTACGCCGCCTTGCAGCCCGCAGAGGATGGCCCACCGTTATGTGGAGTGATAACGGTACAAATCTGAGGGGCACGGATGCTGAGCTACGCGCCGCCTACCACGACTGGATACCGGCGCTACAAGAACACGGCGTGCAACACCGAATGAGTTGGCGTTTCATCGCACCCGGCGCACCGAACATGGGCGGCGCCTGGGAGCGCCTCATACGAAGCGTCAAGACTGCACTCGCCGCTACACTAAACACACGAAGCCCGAAAGAAGAAATCCTGATTACACTTCTAGCCGAAGTTGAATATTCGGTCAACTCACGTCCCCTAACACACGTGAGCGTTGATCCGAACGAGAGCGAAGCGATAACGCCCAATCACTTTTTATTGGGCGGCCCGGCGGGGGTCCCACTAACCGGCCCCTGCGACGAGGCAGATCGCAAATCATGGAAAGCAAGTCAAGCTCTCGCCGACCACTGGTGGAACCGGTGGATCCGAGAATACCTGCCGACCTTAGCCCCACGACAATCCTCAATGTCACGGGAGCCTACGGTCGCCGTTGGTGACTACGTGCTCATCACGGACTCCAGCGCGCCCCGCAACGTGTGGCCGCGCGGCATCGTGGAGGCGACCTACCCCGGCCCTGACGGCGCAGTACGGAACGTGGACGTCAGGACAAGAGGAGGAGTCTTCAGGCGAGCTACGAGCCGGCTTGTGGTCCTGCCCATCACCGAGGGATCGACTCTGCGATCGGGGGGAGAATTGTTACGGACACAAGCCGAAAACTGTTAATTTATAAGCGAAATTTAATGTACATAACGTTAATTTATTTAATTTATTTTATTGCGCATAAAAGACGCTATAAGTCGAGTTATTATGTACCAAATGTATATAACAGTCCGTAAAAGAGACATATGTATGTAACTGGTCTAATCCCAAACCAATCCCGATCCGAAAATCACAATTCGATAGCGATGAATATTGCATAAGATATTCACGTGGTGCCGAACCACGTGGCAATGTTATGATAATATTACATCACCTGTTATCGCTTCCGCAATAGTGCCAAGCGATAGCAACGGATAATCCCATCAGGAATCCGTTTTTATTATGTTTCTAAAGTAATTAGGTCAGCCGCAATTCACGTTAACGTAAAATTAACGTGAATTATGAACCGTCCAATTAGAGCCCATTTTCAGTACGAAATCGTATCGGAATTTCGTTTTAACAATCCAAATTAACTTCACTATGACCTAATCGCTTAGAATACACTTAGAAATGCATCTGGACTCATTGCACTTACCTTTTATAGCCTTCCGCGACTTGCCAGCACAACGTAAATTTAACTTTATCGATCGATCCGACTTAATAGCTAACGAACCGTAACTCTTATCTTATAAAACGTAAGGCCATTTGATGCGGTGCAATGAAAGCTACAGAATGAGACATCTCACGTAGATATCGAACCGTAAACGTAGACACGACCCTCCCCGAACCGCTCATCCCGTAGACCAGAAAAGCCGTTAGGGCTGAAAAATGGGAAAATGAACGGCCAATCACGTAGGCAGTTCACTTTTCCATACAACGACTCTTAGAAAAGAACGCACTTGACGAAAGGGGCGTGCCGGCCGTAGAATGTACGGTTCGACGCCTCCTATTGGCCTGCGTGCCAGCAATTTGCTTACGGGTCCTGAGTCTTGTTAGATTTTAAGGAAAAAGCATATAAGGAATTATTGTTTTCGATTGTTTACCATACTGCCGAAGAAAATTAAAGAACGAACAAGTCAACCAGTGTTTTTATAACTCGTACTCGAACCTGCATCGAACCTGCGTCGACCTGCTGCCGTAACCAAGTTCGTCTGAGGTCCCATTCGTTTGGTTGATCTCCGAACTTCGGTCTACGTGCCCTACGTGATATCTACGTGACATTCACGTCGTGCAGCTACGCATCAGATCCGGAGCTACGAAACCGAACCCGAACCTGTACTACGAGCTACGAACGTACGATTTGCTACGTGTTACGCAGCATCTACGTGGCAACTACGTGCCGCGTCTGAACCGCCGTGCCTACGACTGGGATAGCCACGGCGACCGAACCGGAGCCACGAATTCCGAGAGCCGATAATACAGTCCACTGTGCTCACTCGTGAGCTACCGAAGAGGCAGTGTTGAGCGATTATCCTCAACAACACTCAAATACTCTAAATTCAGTTAATATAACATACATAACGTATATCGATCATAGTATATACTTTCTTTTAGTATAATGATTAGAAAATATAATAGCGTATGATATATTAAATAGGTTATAACAGCTACCCCTATGCCCCTAAAATGGAACATGGGTCAAAAACAGAAAACTGTAGGTTAGGTTAGGTTTGTTTTATGACCATGGATAGCGGAGCGAGCAAAGCGAGCGGAGCGTCAAAATGCTTGCTTGCATGGAGGTACCTACATTAAAATTTGTAAGACCGTTTGGAAGAACTGCGATAAAATGGAATATGGGTCAAAAACCGAAAACTGTAGGTTAGGTTAGGTTTGTTTTATGACCATGGATAGCGGAGTGAGCGAAGCGAGCGTAGCGTCAAAATTCTTTCTTGCATGGAGGTACATATATTAAAATGTTACAGCGAACTATTGCATAAGTATGTACACAATTGATGTGCAGGCGGTTATTCTATATGAGCATTATGCATTTTGGTGTTAGATGTATTGAGTAATATACATTATAAATCTGAGATATTATGAACGTTATACGTTATGATCGTTATATACAATGATATTATACTTAAATAACGTTATACTTAACAAAAATAGATATTTTGATGTTATATCTAACGTTCGTTATACACCTTGAACGGTATACAAAACATGAAAACAAGCTTATACAATATGAGCATATATAATATGAATACTATAGTATAAGTTCTTATATCTTATATTACTTACCCAGACAAAATATTATAAAAAACTTTCTTTAATGTACTTTTATTAAAGAAAAATCACACAAACATTGAATCTAATGGAACCTAACTTAACTTATTTGGACCTGTGTAGTGTATTTTTTTTTAGCCCGTTAGATTGTCCCACTGCTGGACAAAGGCCTCTCGGTTAGATCTCCACAACTCTGGCTTCCGGGTGCATGCGACTAAATGCCCTAAATTGCTGCCATTGGCAGTATGTCCGTGAGGATGCGTTACCTCGCTAAATGGGAATGCCAAAGCGTCAAGCGAGGAGCAAGCCATCCCCACGACCACCGGAGGACCGGATATGCAAGCAGCCCAGTTTCCTAAAAATCTTTGATTGCTTCTAACCCCCGCTAAACCCACAATATTATCGACTAAAATTACAATGTTTTTTTTTTTTTTTTTATTTTTTTTATTTTTTTTTTTATGTCATAGGGGGCAAACGAGCAAACGTATCGCCTGATGGAAAGCGATTACCGTCGCCCATAAACACCTGCAACACCAGAGGAGTCACAAGTGCTTGCCTACCCGGAGGACGGAGATAGAATGCCTCTATGCTAGTAATTTCACCGGCTATCTTACCCCCACACCGGAACACAACAATGCAATGTTGTTTGCCTGTTACTATTGCTACGATCCACTAAAAAAAAACGATAATTTATCTTTGTCATACAAATAACAAAAACAGTAAGTACATAGCGATCGATCCCGCGTTTCCTTTCACTTCACTTATGTTTTTTTATTATAACATTTAATTCTACCAAATTACCCTAACGTATTACCTTGACCCTTTTTTTTACTAATATACTGTGTGTGTACATGTACTGTGCTACAAATATAATTAAAATATTTTCTTCAATAGCTTAATTTTGTCCACGAAAACGGCACTTTTGGCGCTGTTGAGGCCCATCCAACTCAGGTTTCCTTTCACTCTGTGGATATAATAATAACAGGCACAATAGCGGGAGAGGTTTTGTCAAATCCGATGATATGATTAAAATAAAAACGTTTCGTCCAACGAATCGCGAAACGGCCCACTTTGCGGCTGGGCCCGATCCAACTCGGTTTTCCTTTCACTCCGCTGATTTAACAAAGACTCCCCCGGCCTATTGTGCCTGTTATTATTAGTACGTTGTCCGATGGGGGTGGGTCGGGATACATTTTTGTGTAAGTTTTTAAAATCTTCGGCAGTAATAAGACATACGTTCAATGGGTCTCCCAATTCCATACTGTATTGTTACTCAATGACAGTATTTTTACGATTTTTGGGACATATCGGAATTAATATTGCTATGCTTTTATCAAGCGTGTGCTTGATATAGATTTTTTTCTAACTAACATTGCATAAAATCCTATTATCCTAACAAGATGGACCGACGACCGAGGCTGATCGTTGTGGAGAACTTTGGAGGAGGCCTTTGTCCAGCAGTGGACGACTATCGGCTGATAATGATGATGATGATAATCCTATTTTGTTATCTCGTAATATTGAACTGTTACGGATGAACTTTCATTTGACTAATTTTCACATGCCTATACGGGTTGAACATAATTATCATGGAAATAATTAGGTACCATATAAGTAGAATATAAGGTCCTAATGTAACTATATGTTCAAGTGAATAAACGCTTCATTCAATCATTCACTAAAATCTAAAGAAATAAAAGTCTAGTTAAATCTACGCCGGATACAAATTCTAGTCTAGATAGTTATTTTAGGTTGAATAATGAATAAAAAAAAAAAACAAAATCGGCCCAATTTATAGCGCTCTTTCTATTTTTCTTTGTTATTAGATCCATATTTATTCGTTATACAGATTTCTAGTACAATATTTATTCTAAGTTCAAGTTAATTAATGGTGGCCACTAAGTTAAATTAACCAACCAAAGAAACATTATTACTTTAGAAGCAGTCTTAATAAATGTTAATTGCGTTATTCAGAAACGACAACATTTTATACTTTAAAGGCATTAATAATACAAGCCCCTTGCTTAGTGCAAAGCAAGCACATCAAGGCATGGACATGTCTAGAATTAGTTAGATAACCTAAAGAGAATAATAAAGGCATTCAGTGAATTTTGTGAAACTAAATCTTTATACCAACCTAAGTTCCATAATATCATAAAATTACGTTATTCTGTCGCCTTACTGGCTTCATAATCACAAGAAAAATCTTTTTTGTCATTTATTGGAGCGGAGCGAGCGAAGCTTCGTAACAATGCGCAGATCTCAGCGAGTTCTCAACTGATTTTAGAAATTTTTGTTTTAAAATGCACAAATTAAATTTCGCTAGGTCGTGACGAAGAGAAAATTTCGAAAAAAAAAAAAAAAACCCCGCTCCAATCTATGGTGCAAGCTTAGCCGGTGGCTGACTCTGCATCGACCTAGTTATTAGGTGCTCACAACTTCGTACGCGTATTTTTTTTATACCGTAGCCGGGTAAAAAGTATCCTATAACCATCTTTGGATGTCCAGCTATCCCTGTACCGAAATTGGTTAAAAGTCGAACCTTTTCGGCGTGATGCGAGGGCAAAGAAAATGATGTCCAACAGATGGCGCCAGACTGGCATGGCGCCGCGCGCCCACACAAAACAAAAGACGATCCTGCATAACGCTATTCAGGTGTTTCCTGAAATCGTGACCCCTCTCCATAGAAGACTAAATTTCAATGCAAATCTAGAATTATATACCTACACGATGATTTTTTATCGGTGATCAGTACCAACTTTCCTAACTTAGTAATTGATGGCGGTCATAATAACATGAAAACAAACTTTTATTGACCTGCTATTTTTATTTTGCAACCAATTTTGTTTTAAATTCCTTGTCACCCAACTCTCTAAAATCCAAATCCTCCAAATCTGTATCTGTGAGCTTACAACCTCTTTAATAATTTAATGGCAATGACAATTTATAAGTAATAACTTGTCATTGGCATTACATAAACAGAGTCGTAGAAAATTTCGTAAAATTTCCCTCCAATGTGATAGCACTTGACGTAGCTATCGTACCTCAATAATTTATGTAGGATGACCATGGTATCTAGTGGTTATTAGTTTTATGTATGTTTTAACTTTTCATTAATTAAACAGTCAGGAAATTGCGTGAGACCTCGCCTATTAAGTTTAATTTTAGCTAGATATTAATATTTTTCTACTCCTGATCACCGATTAAGAATCATCGTGTATATAATATTAATATTATCTTATTTATATGTATTATATAGATATTCGGTAACGGTTTCCACTCGGACGCACGTTATTGCCGTGAAGAGGTTGTATCCAATTCAAAAGCACTTATGTTGTTGACAACTCGTCGCGGAAGGCGTGTAAGTTACAAGCAGGCTACGAGCTAACAAAAGGATCAGTTGCCGATATACACACCCAAGCAGAGGTTGCATAAGCGCTTATCCAGCCTTTATTCAGCTCAAATTAGTTGTTTAAGGGCTATATAAGTGTTAATGCAGTTTGGGTGCCTGGGAAGAGATGTCGCGATTCTTAAAAATACTTTCCAATGCTTGTACAGTCGAGTTCATTTACATCTACACACTTACGAGAACAAAAATATCTGAACACGATTTTATGCTCCTGACAATAGGGTCGTGTTCAGATATTTTTGTTCTCGTAAGTGTGTAGATGTAAATGAATTCGACTGTACATTGAAAACATTTAATATTCTCTAGGGTCTACCCCGTTAAAAGGAAGCTGTTAAGCTTTCGAGACGTTAACTCAAATTAATTAATATAAGACGATATAATACGTTTTTTTTTTTTTTCAATGAAGTTAGGTATTTTTTTAAATTAGGTAAGTGGAATGAACTTACATTCTTGTAGGGATTTATTCGAAACTTACCAGATCATGACGCACTACTCACTTTACTTATTTGAAATTTTAATGTTTGTGAGAAAGAGTTTGCCAACTTTTGCACGTGTCGAAGTGTCGGGCAAACAGATTCGATCGTCAGGCAGACTCAGAACAGTCCTGCGTCGCATGGCACTTGCAGGTAAAAACCCGCGCGTCATCGGCCCGACCTACTACGAGCGTCTACCCGCCGAAATACGAACTGAACCATGTGACGAAACATTTCGACGAAAATTGAGAAACTTTTTATTGAAAAATCCATTGTATTCTGTTAGTGAGTACATGGACATGAAATTATAAAATGACATATGTTTATTTAGTTATTTCATGTTTTTCTGACGATCCCATGGGAGATATGTATATCTATTATAAGTTGTGCATGCTAGTTTTCCTATTCATAGTGACATATATTTATGTTTTATATGACATTGCATTTTATGATTCTATTATTATTGCTGTAGTTATATTATGATGGTGTATTTGACAAAATTCAATGATTATTATCTAATTTTATGTTTCCTATTGACGATCATAATATCAAGATTCATGAAAATAACTTAAGATAATTTATAATGTAATTTGTTATTATGAAATAAATAAATCTAAATCTAAATCTTAATTTGAATTCCAATCGATTTTTGTATCACCTTTTAGTCGTTTTTTTCGGTAACTTAAAAATCTTGACATCGAGTAAAATTAAAACGCGGTATAAAATAACTGTCTCAAAAACGGATTCTGGTATATACAAGCCATTTGGCATCTGCCATTTCCGAATTAATAATAATAATCTTAGAATAGGTACGTCTACTTCACATAAAAAAATATATATTTCGTGAGGTGCTGGCATAGTTCGAAATAAAAATTAAATACCCGATGCCAAAATTGTTTTCATATTTAACTGAATTTTGACGTTTCGCTTGTTATTTGTTAAATCGTCGGAATAACCCATTTAATTTGTCAGTGACAGCTCGTGCGACTGACCATTGCTGCAAGTTGCCGACCCGTATAAATGTGCAACGAGGAAGAAAAAATAAAGCTAACTTTTTGATAGGTCAAAACAGGTTATATTTTATTACGTACGTAGCTGATACACATTGGGCCAGATGGCCAGATTAAGCAGACAGAAAAAGAGTTGGCGGGCCGATCTGGATGCATTTCTTTCTAGCTAGCCTATAGGAGTGTCCTTAAAAAAGTAGTATGTGGTTATCTTGGGTGTCAACTACCTCCATACCGAATTTATCCAAATTGGACCAGCCGTTCGAGCGCGAAGAAATAACAAACATACAAGCACCCTCACAAACCTTCAACTTTGATGGTGATTTCAGGAAAATATATAGTCACAGTTACGACTGTAAAAACATCAAATGCTAAACATTATTAAAAATGTAACAGCTGTACTCATTTGGCCGGGCAAATAAAACAAAATGGCGCGCCCCCCCTAGCTGAAGGCATTATTATTGTACGAGTATTGTGGTTCAACACGACTTCCATTGCTAGCAAGCGCACTCTGATGGCATGAATAGAACTCTGTCCCTGAAAGACTTTACATAATAGTAGGTCCGCAGCATGCAACTTAGTTTTATTTTTCAATGCGGCCTTTGTAGTTGGGGCTTGATCTAAAAAGTTTATTCCTTAGCAGAAACGAGGATTAACTTGAGCGAAGAAACTTAATGCTTACCTCGGAGCAAAAACGCTCAGCCATGCTCGTGTAGGTAATAGCGGGGTCAAAGTATGAAAGCTTTTGCAATAATTATTAATAGTACATTACTACAGACGCCGGAAAAGAAGGGCTTGCCGGGTGAGTAGGTATAGACGGCCGACCGTAAGGAGGCCGGATAGTGATACGAAACCGGCAACCCCTTTTCACGGCTTGGCATGTATAGTGCTCTTCTCAAACATATGCAATGAAATGAAAAACACCACTCAAAAAATAATAGTTCAGCAGTTCATGAACGCAGGCGCTATGTTTAAAAAAATACTTCCCGGCGGAAACCTTAAATTTTTTATGAAATTCCTTCACAGTTCTCGCGAGTTGTTCCGCCCGAAACGTGATACTTCGAAGCCTGTTATAACGCACGTTATAAAGAAAGTTCATTGCATGTTTGAGAAATCGTCAATTTTTACTTATACTACTACGTGTACCTATCTACATATTTTTGTACCTATACATTAGAAGGCGCCAGTAACTATGTTAAAGTGGAGAAAAGGTGATTACCACCTTGTCCTTGTCCGTGATATTAATCACAGAATGAAATATTACACACGGTTCTGTTTATTTGATTTGCGCAAAAGCCGACTGAGAATCTTAGTCTGTATTTTAATGGTTGTTCCTGTAACACTCAATTGGGCGTGGTGACTTAACCAATCGACACGTACGCATCCCTAGAAGTGGATAGGAACACGCGCCGTTTTTCCCGAGCAAAGATAGAGGTGGGATCGAGCACCCAGGTGCGCGCTGGTATAGTCCTTTAGTTGGATTTTGTACATAAAAGAGAAGCGTGCTAAGTAGCTATAAGGACTCCTTACATTGTTGAGCCAAGTTTTCATAACTTTTCTTTTGCTTCACCGTATTTGGATAAAGAACATCCCTGCATTCCTCGCGAATGTACAAAAATAATTGAAATCCTAATTTATTTCCTACTATCCATCCAGCCATTTTGGCAATACAAACCTACATTTTTTTATTTCAATAGTCAGTTGCATATCCAAAAACCAATGGAGCGTACGAATGAGTATATTAGTCTATAGTCCATAGGCATATTCCAGGCACGGATATGGAAGTATTGAACAGTATGCGACGGGGCGGTACAGTTACTCGTTCGTAAATTCCCTGTACCAGTACCCCTACCATGAGTTAACGTGACCGTACTCTAGAGACAGCGTAAATTATTTGTATGGAGAATAGTAGAGCGCCCCTGGTGACTTTGTAGAACTACATTTCCTTTACGCAGTCGGAAGCGAGTACTGTCACTGTAAACTCACGGTTAGGGTACAGAGAAGGAGCAGGTTATTGCGAACTAACTGTACATCTACCCATTCAAACCACGGAACAAGGCAATGCTCATGGTTGAATTCATTTAGGCTTCCGAAGCCGGGTGCTAGTTTAAGCTTTGCCACATGCCTTTAGCAATGGATATCTTGGCTTTCTCACGGCTATATAACGGACGGGTACACTACCCCGAAATTTCATTTGTCCGAATGCATCATCATTCCGAATTATCATAATTGCGAAACAATGTTGTGATTTTTTTTTTGGGATATCAAGTTATTGTCACCGTGAAAAACCACGTTCAAGTTCATGGGTGTCATAAAATTATTGTTTCGTTAAAATCATGAGGATTCTGAAAACAATTTTAAAAATTTATTTTGGATTTACACATCATACAGTGTAGGTACATATATAAAACAAAGCAGTTTTTGGAGTTTACTCCTTAAGAATCGATTTTCATATATAAGCCCGGGGTATGAAAAATATGGGGTATAAAATCGAACGTATCTGCCGTGCTAATTTAAAAAGTCGTATCTCAGTATACGATTGGGGTAAAAATACGACTTCTTAATTTAGCAGGTTATGCGTTAAGCGTTATAGACTAAGATCCCGATGTAAAATGACCTTCACCGAGATGTTTATTTGATGAAATGTATTTTATAATCAATTTAATATGTCAATAAATATATTGCATATAGGTTGCTTAACAAATTTTAGTCCAGGGTATGTTTAATTAATCATAAAAAAAAATGTTTTAAACATTTCACCGGTTTGATTAATATTAGATAAATTCTATACCAATCGAATGTATGAAGCCCATAGAATATGCAAACGTTAGGTTGCCTATTCTTTTCCCGTCACAACTATCGGGTAGCCAGGTATAAACAGGTAAATCTATACCTACTAGCATTTTGCAACGGTCTGATTATTGAATTGAAACTGAATAAAATTAAAGATTATTTAATTATGAATTTATCTAATAATCAAATCGGTGAAATGTAAAAAAAAAATATATTTTTATTTTTGACTAAACATACCCTGGACTAAAAATTGATAGGCAACCCATATGCGATATATTTATTGACATATTAAACTAAATATAAAATACATGCATCAAATAAACATCTCGGTGAAGGTCGTTTTATATCGGGATCTTAGTCTATAACGCTTAACGCATAACCTGCTAAATGAAGAAGTCGTATTTTTACCCCGATCGTATACTGAGATACAACTTTTTAAACTACCATTATGTTCACATAAACAAACTATAAAATTGACAATGTCAACTTCATGTCGAGTGTCAACAAAATTTTATAAATAAAATAAAATTTAATAAAATCTACGCTTAACGGGTAAAATGTGCTGCTTTTGAAACAATAGCGCCCGTCACACAATCGGCTAAAAGATACGTGTTCGTTTCAGCTCCCAAACAAACCTAACGAATTTTTGTGATATCCAAGATTACAACTTTTATAACTTATAACGTGCAATGCAAAGACCGTATTTTCTTGGTGTTTAAGCCGTGCTTGTATGGTGCTAAGATCGAAGAAGACGTCTTGCTGTAGAGAGAGAGACCGCTTTAATTGTGACTCAGCTTTAAGCTTAGAAATAGAGAAGGCGTGAATACTTTTCCATCACCACTGCTCTCATTTTCCTGCATTCAGCCGCAGAATGGTTTTGATTTCGTGAAACTTTCCAGGATAAATACAATAAATCAAGGATCCAACACAACCGAGCCATTTATTTTCTAGACGGGAGTCTTGCCGACCGACAAGAAGCTATGAAGTTTAAATCGAAATTGTTATGTTTTTGATGTTGGCTTTTAAATTGTATCTTTTTTTATTATATTTGCTTGTATTTTTTACTTTTATTTGTAAGTGTTAGTTATAAATATGAGTGATCCTTCTTCATCCTTGCGCTGTCCCCATTGTCCCAACTCAACTCGATCTTTTACCCCTCATGGACTTAAAGTGCATATAGGGCACATGCATAAACATTTTCCCCAAGTCATCCCCTCCAACCCTAAACTGTCGGTTTCACAGCAAGCTCATAGTAACAACCCCATTCATCTAGATTTTGGTGATCTAGCTACGTTAAAGCAGTCAGTACGTGTGTTACGGCATATCCCCAAAGGGGCGCGAAACTTGGCAGCGGCCAAATTGAGCGACCTCATTGATAAGTGTATCGACTCCAATGGCACTCTCGAATGATTTAGTTTACCGTCTTTTTGCCTATTCCGCACTCAAATCGCCTGAAGCGTCGGCCACGGGCAATTTAACCACGAAAGTTAAGAGAAATATTAACTCTGCTTCTTTTGATATCAGTGGGAACATCGGTGCAGAGACCACGCCTTTGAGATCACACTCCATACTGAAGACAATTGAGCGTAAAGTACATGAAGGGGATATCTCAGGTGCAGTGCGAGTGCTTATGTCGGATGAAGGCGTAAACCCTGAAGTTTGCCCCTATATTTATGGTGCTTCCTTATGTGCGCTGTCAAAAAAAGACGGTGGTATAAGACCCATTGCCATAGGCAGCGCTTTCCGCCGCTTAACGGCAAAGCTAGGATGCCGTGCAGTGAGAGAAGAAATGGCAGCTTATCTGCAACCTTGTCAATTAGGGTTTGGCACAAGATTGGGCTGCGAGGCTGCAATTCACGCTACGCGGGCTTTTTCGGTAGATAATAAAAACTCAGAATCCGTTTTAATTAAAATTGATTTAAAAAACGCATTTAACTCAGTGGAGCGTGATGTTTTACTGTCCGGAGTGAAGGATAAAGTGCCATCATTCTACCCCTTCCTTTTCCAAGTATATTCTTCCGCTTCTAATCTTTTCTACAATGGTCCTCTTGTTCTTTCCCAAGTTGGTGCACAGCAGGGGGATCCGCTAGGCCCTTTAGTTTTCTGTCTGGCCATACAAAAGGTAATTTCAGAGGTTAAATCCCCATTGAATATCTGGTACCTAGATGACGGTACCCTAGGTGGTAAACCTGAAGAAGTGGAACAAGACTTGCTCATGCTCCTGCCTCGTTTAAAAGCTCCGGGTTTAGATATTAATTTCAGCAAATGCGATTTTTTCCCCTGCAGTACCAACTCACACGATTCTTTCGCCTTATTCAGTGCTCTGCTCCCCGGACTGAAAGTGTTGTCGGCGAGATCTTTCAACCTCTTGGGGTCCCCAATATTCCCAGAAGCCATTCCTGAAGCCTTCGAGGAGAGGAAGCTGCTTCTGCTGATGGCTGCGCAGAGGTTGAATGAACTTTCGGCTCACGTAGCCCTCGTTATGTTGCGAGTTTGCTTTGCCGTGCCTAAGCTGACATATTTCTTGCGCACCGTGCCAGCCTGGCTGCACCCTGTCCAGACAGACTCCTTTGACTTCGTTTTGAAGGAGAGTTTGGAAAAGGTGCTGTGAACGTCTCCCTTAACCACGGTCAATGGGACCAGGCTTCTCTGCCGATTCGAACTGGTGGTTTGGGCGTGCGTCGCGCGCGAGATGTTAGCCTCCCGGCCTTCCTGGCTTCGGCGTGTGGGGTGGTGGACCTTGTCACTCAAATTTTATCTTTTGATGGTGACAAGGCTATCATTCCTTACGCCTCCGATGCTTTGACGGCCTGGACGGCTCTTAATCCCGGCGTAGCCATATCCGTAGAATTGTTCCGTCAGCGTCTATGGGTTTATTTATATGAGAGTGCGCGCACCACGATTTTCATATACCCATAAGTACATACGCTTATTTCTTCGACAAAATTATCGCGCGACTAAAAAAAATCGTGGTGCGCGCCTGGCCTGAAGAGTAAACTCCAGTCGTGCGTCGGAGCTGACACACACACTTTTTTTTAATTATTTTTTTCTTTGTTTGATGACACATGGAGCAAATTTTATTCATATAACTCCAGTATATAGTATAGTTCAACGTCAGTCAACAACCCTTATTTGGTTATTTCTCAAGTAGTTAAAATAGTTAAACTTTTTATTTTTTTAGTGCGTACTGAAGGCAACGCAAAAGTGATCCCGCAAAGAGGATATTTCCGCACACTACGAGCATCGCCCAGTGGTGCAGCGATTGGAAACAAATTATCCTCATGGGCAGGTTTTTGCCTCGCGGGCTGCCCGCTAATTGTTTTCATTTTTTGCCCAGCTCCGCCGCTCCCGAGCTCTGGCAATCACGTGCTCTTTTTATTTTTCCAAACAGTGCGCATGTGGCTTATTATTTTGCAAAGTATTCGTTTCCCAATCTGAATACTAATGTTTTCTGCTGAAATTGATAAATCCGCTTTAAATTTCTTGTAGTTTAAAAGGCCTTATTTCTTTAAAAATGTATTTTTTTCATATTATGGCAAATATGTTTATAATTTCAACAAACTTCTTGAAGTGAATAATACCTTTTCCTAAATCATGTAGTAGAAGTATTTTTTTTAAACATGGGTTCTGTTTTAATGAACAGGCTAAAAAGCTGAATTATATGTCTTTGGAGGGGTGTATTTTTTATTTTATTGCATATGTTAGAAAATCACTATACATACATGCCTAGCCGTGAAAAGAGCTTGTCGGCTTCGTATTACTATCCGGAGTATCCGGCCTCCCTACGGTCAGCCTTTAATACCTACTCACTCGACAAGTCCTTCTTTCCCGGCGTCTGCAGTAATGTACTATTTTTAAACGTTCGGAAACTAACTACCATAAAGCAATGACGACTTCTTTTATTTAATGATAATTATCTTTTTTAGCGATGTGCATTGCTTGTCTTTGCTCAAATAAATCAGACCACAAATAGTTCAAATAGCTATTTGTCGAAGTCGAATCAGGCCGCTAGTTTAAATGTAAAAAGAAGTTCTTGACTTACTTTTTAATTTATATGAACATCTAACGATTGCAAAGCTTGCTCGCTTCTCGAAATCTTGATTTTAACCAAATTATTTCTTTATGTACATTTTTAGTATTATAATGGAGCAGAGGATAGGAAGTAAAAAGAACGCGCTTGATTTAATTCTGCCTTCTTCGCAGCATTTTGACTTCGTTAAGAGGCCCTATTCCTTTTAAAATTTATTTTTTTCATATTATGACAAATATATTCATAGTTTCAGCCAACTTTTAGAATTAAATAATACTAGTAGTAACTATCTGTTTCATGTTTTCATTGCGTGCTGTCAAAAATACGATGAAAAAATAAAATTAATTTTCCGCGTGAAGTAAGTCAATTTTGAAAGTAGTTTTTGAAACAAAAATTATCAATAAAAAAATCAAGCTGTGCCTTTCAAATATATACCAATAAACCCTAATAGCCGTATTCTAGGCAACATCAAGTATAAGTTAAGAAACATGTTTGATCATAGAGAAAAATGTCTACAACAATCAGCATTTTAAAAGGAATAAGGCCTCTTAAGGGCTATTTTCAAAGGGTCTCTAAGGGCGACTGTCATTAAAGCGCCCTTCGAAATTTGGCTCCAAGCGGAGTCAGCGGTTTGCAGCGATGTGTCACTGACTCCAGCAGACTCGCCTTTTATTTATTTAATGACCAGCGGCAACATTCAACGTTCCTGAGGACATCAGTCGGAGATATGGCAATATATCACACTAATATTATAAAGGCGAAAGTTTATGAGTGTCTAATAATTATAAAAAAAAACGGTTTAAACTCACGTAAAAATTGTCAGGAACGGCCGGACATGTTACGAACTCGTTTGGAGCTCTTCATCAGGGGTAGCTATCCGTGCTGCTACGCAACAGTGGGGTCGCGAGTCGCGTAACATGTCGGGCCGTTCCTGACAATTTTTACGTGAGTTTAAACCGTTTTTTTTTCATAATTATTAAAGATGTCTCACGATAGTTTTAATAAAATTATTTATTGTGTGTCTTTACTTATATGTATGTTGGTTACTTCTTCACACTTAAACGGCTAGACCAATTTTGATAAATTTTGTTATTTTTTTTTAATCGTATGGCGCATATACATAAACATTCCGACAATCTAATCAAATTTGACAATCTAAACAAATTATATAAACTAATCTAATTTATAAATCCACACTCAGGGACCCAAGCCACGAAATAGCGTCAGGTGTTAAGTTGTACACATCTTCCGGAGAGCCCGAGTACGAGAGCAGGGGGCAGCGCTGTATGATGTGCTCCACGGTTTGAGCCTCCACGCCACACTCGCAAAGAGCCGAGTCCCGCCAGCCCCATTTGTGTCGGAAGTAGCTGCACCGTCCGTGACCTGTCCTCAATCTGTTAATACGGCACCAGAGTTTGCGCGGCAGGTTGAAACCATCTGGTTTGGCCGTGGGGTCTACGACTTGCAGGGTAAGACCGGTGGCCTGTGATGTCCACTCTTCTTTCCACGTCTGCCTGAGGTCAAAGTTACTCAGCCTTTGAGCAGTAACGCAGGCAGGCCGTCGGGATTTTAGCCGTTGGGGCGGAGGGTGGCAAAAAGGCTGGTGAATGGGCAAAGACTGTTGCGACTGTATTTTTTCCGCTTCTCTCTTTAGCGCTTGCAATCTCCGGAGGTGTGGTGGAGCAATATGGCTGAGAACCGGGAGCCAATGGAGCGGGGTCGATCTTATTGTGCCTGATATGCATCGCATAGCTTCGTTCAGTTTGGCATCCACTTTTTGCGTATGTGCGTTTTCGAGCCAAACTGGAGCACAGTATTCAGTGTTGTATATGGCATATGTGGGTAGTCATGAATCATGGGGTAGGCGGTTTATAAAAAATAATACAGTCATCTTCAGGACATTGAACTGGTGGTTTCATTTAATATCCCATAATCAAACACTACATGGTGTCAGGTGTAAAAGTCGCAAATCGAGTTGTGGTTTATGTTTAGCAATGTTGGAAGCAAATAAAAACAGTGCGGGAAGTGCGCGTAATGAATTTTATGCGAATATACAGCAGCCGCCGCCGATGTGCGATATCGGTAACATGGCGGATAACTGACGTGACTGGAAGAAGACTTTTGAGTGGTATATGGTTGCATCGGGCCGTGAAAATGCTTCGAATAAGGAGAAATGCGCTTTATTCCTGCATATTATTGGGAAAGCTGGGCGTGAGATATACGAAGAATTGGACTTTGAACAGGGCGAACAAAATGACTATAAAGTGCTGTGTCAGAAGTTTGATAATAGGTGTGATCCAACAAAAAATATAAATTTCGAGAGACATCTATTTTTTGAGTGCACCCAGGGGACGGATACATTTGATAAATACTTAGCAACGCTGAAGGTGAAAAGTAAGTCGTGTGACTTTGGAAAGTTACGGGAAAGTTTGATACTGACTCAGATAATAAGAGGCATACGGGACGGTCAGCTGAGAGAAAGGATGCTGAGAAAGGCCGATTTAGGATTACAAGAAGCGGCATCGTGGTGCAGGGCGGCCGAGGTGGCGAGTGAACAGGCCGGGGCCGTGCGAGGCGGGGCAGCGGGCGAGGTGTCTCCGCAGAGCGGCTCCGTGGAGCCTGTCCTGGCGCGCCAGCGGCCGCGCCCACCACCACACCAGGCAGCGCGAGGCGCGCGCCCCGGCGCAGTTGCCAGGCAATCGGGTCGATGTAGAAATTGCAACTACGCACATGATATCAACAAATGTCCGGCGTTTCAAATTACGTGTTTTAAGTGTAACAAAAAAGGTCATTTTGCGAGATGCTGTCGGTCTCCGGTGTTTGTGAATCGTGCGTTGCGCGAGTTATCCTGCCAATCCGCAGAGGAGGGGAGCGAAGAGGAAGAGGAGTTCATGATAAGAGGAATTGACATCGGTAGCATTGACGTTAAAGGTTGGCGCGAGTTAATAAGTGTGAACGGCGTTCAGGTGCAATTTAAACTGGATAGCGGCGCGGACGCATCGGTCATGTCGATGGATAGTTATGTGGATGCCGGGTTTTGTAAACAATCGTTACGTAAGACTGATACGGTTCTAAAGGAGGTTAGTAAACATGCATTACCAGTTGCGGGCTACTTTGAAGCTACGTTAAGTTATAATAACATAACAATTAAACAAAAAATATATGTATTGAATATAGAATGTGGTAATTTATTATCAAGGGATGCTTGTACTCAATTAAAATTAATTTTACGCATAAATAAAGTAGCCAGCAAACATAATAGTGATATTCTGAAATCATATCAGCATATTTTTGAGGGAATTGGCAAATTGCCGGGGGTCCATAAGTTAGTCATAGATGAATCGATTCCACCAGTTGTTAGAGGATCGCGAAAAATACCTATAAAGATGCGCCCTAAACTAAAAGAGGAATTGGAAAGGCTTCAAACTTTAAATATCATAGCTCCGGTTAATGAACCTACCGACTGGGTGTCCAATATAGTTTTAGTAGAAAAATCAGACGGTTCTATACGCCTATGTCTGGATCCGCAATATTTAAATCGAGCAATAAAGCGAAGCCATTTCCAACTCCCTACCCTTGATGAAATAATAGCGAATATTTCAGGTGCCACGTATTTTTCAGTACTAGATGCTAGTAAGGGTTTTTATATGTGCGTACTAGATGAACCGAGTTCTAAATTATGTACTTTTGCGACCCCATTTGGAAGATTTCGGTTCCTTCGGTTACCGTTCGGAATTTGCAGTGCAAGTGAAGTATTTCATAGTATAATGTATAAATTGTTCGCAAGGCAGGGCGTAGAGGTATTTGTCGACGATATTTTGGTTTACCGTAAGACCCTTGAAGAGCACGACGCGAGGCTCAAAGAAGTGCTAGCGCGGGCAGCCGAGTACGGGGTCAAATTTAATAAAAACAAATGTGTTTTTAATCGAGAGCAAGTAAAATTTTTAGGACACATATTCGATAAAAACGGAATGCGACTAGATCCGGATAGAGTGAAATGCATTGATAATATGCCGATTCCGCGGGATAAAAAAGAGTTCGAAAGATTTTTAGGCATGACAAATTATGTGTCTCGTTTCATTCCTAATTACTCGTCTAGAGTGGAACCGTTAAGGCAACTATTAAAAAGGGATGTAGGTTTTGAATGGCACGATAGTCACACAAAAGCGTTCGATGACCTAAAGCGCCAGCTGGCATATGCGCCTACACTCAGGTACTACTCCCCTAATGAGCCCGTGACGGTGTCTGTAGACGCTAGCTCACGTGGGCTCGGGGCGGTACTGCTGCAGGGCGGGCGGCCCGTCGCCTACGCCGCTCGCACTCTCACGCCGACTGAGGGGAGATGGGCGCAAATAGAGAAGGAGATGCTAGCCATCGTGTTTGGATGTAGCAAGTTCCACCAGTTCATCTATGGCCACGCGCAGGTGAGAGTAGAATCTGATCACAAACCTTTGGAGGGGATATTCAAAAAACCGTTGAACGAAACGCCGATAAGACTGCAGCGGATGCTTTTGAAGTTACAGGTATATTCGCTAAATATTTGCTACGTGCCGGGGCGACTGATGTACGTGGCGGATACTCTATCGAGAGCTATCACGGATGCGGGGGATAAGAGCGATCACCGTATACAGGAGGAGGTAAATTTGCATATTTATACTTTAATAAATAACCTGGGGTTCAGCGACAACAAAATGCAGATCATAAGAGAAGCGTCAAAGGAGGATCGAGGCTTAGGTGAGGTAATCGAATATTATAAAAATGGCTGGCCGCACATAAAGAGCATCGTCACTGAGCAAGCTAAGCCCTACTGGGAGGTACGGGACGAGATTCACGTCGTAAACGAGATCGTGTTTCGCAATGATACGGTGATTATTCCTTGCACTTTAAGGCCGGAGATGATCAAAAAGGTACACGAGGGGCATCTAGGTATTGAAAAGTGCAAAAGGCGAGCCCGTGACGTGATGTGGTGGCCGGGCATGGCGGCCACCGTGGAGCGCGCCGTGCGGGCGTGCGAGGCGTGTGCGGCGCGCGCCGCCTCGCCGCCGCGGCAGCCGCTCGCGCCGCATGCCGTGCCCCAGCGCCCGTGGTAGGTGCTCGCGACTGACATCTTCCAGGTAAATAGTTATTTGTGCAACAAGAGAGCAAAGTTGTTTTTTGTTACGAGTGCTGATTTTGAGTCCCGAGCAAGCGAAGGATTCTACGTTTGAATCACGAGCGTAGCGAGTGATTCTATGTTAGAATCCTGAGTGTAGCGAGGGACTCAACAGCACGAGATGCAAAAAACTTTGCTCTCGTGTAGCACACACAACTTTTCACCTCATCAGCGAAAACATATTCGAAATTTTGAGATTTTTCTTCCAACGTATGTTTATAGTCTTTGTTGCTGATTTCAATAATATTATTAATCAGAAAATAGATAATTGCTGCTTAAAAAGGAATAACAATATACATAATTAAATTGAAATTATAATCAACATACCAACACGGTTATTGTCATTATTTGATCAAATTGGAAGATTTAGCAGATACATGAACATGACGTGTTTATTTATAAATAAATATTATATTACGAGTTTTTTTTTTATAAATTGATTAATATTTTTAATCGTAAAACACCAAACAAAATAAATGAAAAAGAAAATAACAATTACAATATGAACTCGATATTTTTTAAGGTATGTTTCGAATATGCATCTTTGATAAATGGTGAAATTATAAACCATTATTATATTTACAATAAGTAATAAGGTGAAAAATCTTATTTTATTTGAGCAATGATCTATTGTTTTATATAAAAGGCACAATAATTTAAATATTCGGTCGTTAAATAAAAATATAATAAACAAAAAAAAATACGTTGCAATAAAAACTTTTTCGGGTGTTTTTAATGAATTTTTTGGTATAACGCGTATCCGAACTGTTCTCAATCGAGGTCGGATTCGAAAATCGAATTTCAAATTGATAAGTTTCTATCCCTCTCTTTTATATACATATGAAAGAAACAGAGTGCATCGAGATTCAAATGAATTGAATTTTATAATTAACCTTTGGCTGAAGAATGACAATTCGTGGTCAGATATTGAAAAAATTAAAAAGCTACTTTCTACTCACGCTCGAAACAAAATCGCATTTTGTTCACTGTTATCTGACAGCAAAATCGCCATGTTTGAGCTGGTGAGGTGAAAAGATAAATATTATCTTCTCGTTGTAGACTACTATTCGAAGTATGTGGAAGTAGCGACTATTTCTGACCTTAGGAGCGCGACGGTGATTGGATTTCTTAAATCTATATTTGCGCGACACGGAATACCACAGAGGCTGGTGTCAGACAACGGTTGCCAATTCGTATCTCAGGAATTTAAGACGTTCGCTAGGGATTGGGGATTCGAACAAATCACTAGTTCACCGCATTACCCGCGTTCGAACGGTCTCGCGGAACGTAATGTACAAACGATCAAGAAATTAATAATTAAGTCACAAGACGATAGGACTGATTTTTACGTGGCACTATTGAATTTTAGGAACACGCCCATATCAGGAGAAAGGTACTCGCCCGCTCAATTACTCATGGGAAGGAGATTAAATACTAAATTACCGGTAAAAAGTACTTTACTCGACCCGTACACACCATCGAAAAAAGAGGTTAGAATCCGTCGCGAAACAAAAAACGAGAAATCGAAACAGAACTACGATAAAGGAACTAGAACGCTGAGACCATTGAGTGACAATGAGCGGGTGCGTATTCGAGACCCGGGTGAGAGGCGCGGCGCGGGGCGCTGGGTGCGTGCGCAGGTGGAGCGCGCCGCCGCCGAGCCGCGCTCCTACTGGGTGCGCACGCCGGACGGCCGGCGGTACCGCCGCAACCGGCACCACATCATACCGGCTGCGTCGGAGCCGAGGCCCGACACTGCCACCGCAAGCGGTGCACCGCTCGTATTCTATGATGATCTGGAGGAGTGTGACGGAGGTCGAGCACCGGACCCGGAGAACTCGCGAGAGACCCGAGCCGATTCAGCCCGGGACTCTTCTGTCCGTTACACTCAGTCAGGCAGGCGTGTACAGACGCCTGACAGATTCTAAAGTACTATTTGTATCATAAATTTAATTTAATTATTCACCTGCTCGTAATAATATGAATTGTGCATGTAAATTCTGAGTGAGAGTATGAAGGATAACGAATACCTACCTTATAGCAATTGTATTAAGATTAATGTACAATATCTTTTATACTTAATAGATAGATGAAAATGAAACTAGATATTATTTTCCTACATTAAAGATAAATATGTAAATTAAAATAATACTAAAATAAATGTAAACTAATTATTTAAATAGCAAATGTAAACTTATATTATAAGTAGATAATTAACTGTAACAAGATACAATGCTTCTTATATGTTTTCTTTCTTTTAAAAAAAAAAAATAAAAAGATATTCAGACATAATAATTTAAAAAAAAGGGAACATATGGATATATATATCTATTGTAATATACTAATTTCAAACTTGTACTTTAAACTTTCTCTGAGAAAGCAATAAGCAAGAAATACGATATTTACTTACGCATGTTTACCTATCTTACTTAATGCATGTACTTTTCCTACTCGATCCTACATTGTGGTCGAATCTCAATTCTATTGCTTCACCCACATTTCTTTATATACTTAATGTGAGTGGGTTATATATTGATTGTATTGTAGGTGTAAGTAGTGAAGTAGCCAATTTAAAAAAAATATATATTTTTTTTTTGATGATGAGGATGATGTTGTATATGGCATATGTGGGTAGTCATGAATCATGGGGTAGGCGGTTTATAAAAAATAATACAGTCATCTTCAGGACATTGAACTGGTGGTTTCATTTAATATCCCATAATCAAACACTACACTCAGCAGCCGAGAAGACCAGTGCTGTAGCCGATGTCCGCAGGCAGTCAGCGGAGGCACCCCAAGTAATGCCGCAGAGTTTGTGGAGGATATTGTTCCGCGACGAAACCTTTAAAGCCACTTTCTGGAGGTGTTCCTTGTAAGTCAAAGCCCTGTCCAAAGTCACCCCCAGGTATTTAGGGAAAGGGTTGTACTTCAGCAGCTCTCCTCTGAAAGATACGCTAGGTTGATAATTAGCAAGCTGGTTGTTGAGGTGGAAGCAGGCGACGTCCGTCTTGCTAGTGCTTGGTATTAGGCGCCATTCATGAAAGTACCTACTGAGTTTCTCCAAATCAGATGACAGCACTTCCTCACTAGACTTGAGATCTTTACTTTGGTAAACAAGCGCTATATCGTCAGCGTATATGAATTTAGTTGACTCAGTAGGGGGCAAGTCATGAATGTAAAGATTGAATAGGATCGGAGCGAGCACAGATCCTTGTGGCAAGCCATTGTTCAGTCTCCTTTTGCGGCTTTTTTCATCTCCCAGGTAGACCTCGAACTCTCTATCGCTGAGCATAGTCATGATAATGTCTGCTATTTCTTTGCTGGGGACTGTTTTCAGAATCTTGTATATCAAGCCTTGTTTCCAGACAGTGTCATACGCCGCAGTTAGATCCACAAACACAGCAGTAGATTTCAGTTGCCTTTGAAAACCGGCTTCGACATGCGTGGTTAGGGCCAAAACTTGATCCGTGCAGCTCCTTCCTTTTCTAAAACCAGCCTGATCTTGTGGGATGATGGCGTCTATGTGTGGCGTGATTCTAGAAAGAATAAGACGTTCCAATAGTTTGTAGGTGCAACTGAGAAGAGAGATGGGTCGGAAGTTTTCAGGTTGGTCGTCTGTTTTGCCAGGTTTCAGAATAGCGATGACTTTTGCCAGTTTAAATTCCTTTGGGATCCGGTTGTGGTGTACAATATCATCGAAGAGAGAAGCAAGCCAGCTCACGCCTACAGGGCCCATAGCTCGAATGAATTCGTTGAACATGTCGTCTGGCCCCGCAGCTTTGCCGAACTTTAAAAGCTTTATGCCATCCTCGACTTCGCCAATACTGAAGGGTCTTGAGAGGGACTGTCCTGTCGGGGCATTCTTTCTGGCAGTTTTTAATGCTGTCTTAACTTGTTTTGTGAACATTTTGTCCCGCTTTACTCTTGTTACATCCACCATCCGGTTTGCAATAGCATCAGGTTTTAACTTCGGACTATGTGTTTTTGGGTGTTGTTTCCCCGACAATCGGTGTAGGACTTTCCAGGCTTTTCTGCTGGACCTTTTAAAATCCATATCAGTGACTGTGCGTTCCCACTTCTCTTTCCTATACTGGTCTAATGATTGGAGTAGGGTGGCTCCAGTACTGTGGTCCTCCAGCATTCCAGCCCGGTACATACTCCTTCCTATAGCCCCTTGGAACATTCGCTTTGGCTGCTTTTATGACTAACTCGACAAATTTACTATAATTTGGAGTGATAGGTTGTAGGTTTTCAGCTGCAAGTTCCGTGTCCAGTGTCGCTTTGAAACCTTCCCAATTGGCACGGTTGAAATTCCATCGAGGCATAGGTATTGAGTGTGCTAGTAGTATCTTGAGACCTATTTCCGTAACAACTGCTCTGTGCTGGCTATTTGGGAAGTTGCTAAGAACCACGCGGGTAGCAGGTAGAGGCTGGTCAAGGTGGTCTCTTGAAACGAAAGTGAAGTCAGGATTGTAGTCTTTCTTCCATCTTGCGCTGTGGAACGTTCCCTTATCCTTGGCATCAAACAGCAGGTGTAAATCGTTGATGTCCGCCCAGAGTGCAAGTGCTTCTCCATTGTCGTCTGAGCTTTGGTAACGCCAGTTTGAATGATGACTGTTGAAATCTCCAGTGTACAAAGAAGGGTGGTGAAAACTTGGTAGCACGTTTGGTGGCCATTTCACTTTAGGTGGTTTATACACGTTAGTCACCGTGAGCTTGTTTATTTGGATCGTGATTGTAAAGATTTCGTTCAGGTTACTGGTGTCTATCAGCTTGACATCCTGTAGGCTTGACTTTGCGTAAGTGGCTATACCATATTTTCGGTGGTGTACAGCTTTAACTAGTGTATATCCCGGTAGTCGCCTCTCCTTTCCAGATCTGAGTCATCTTTCGTGTGGGTTTCCTGTATGGTGACCACGTCGATGTTCTTCTCGTGCAAAAGCCTTTGCAGGTAGTCGCTCTTAGCTAAGCTTATGCCTTCTATATTAATTTGCAGGATGCGGACTGATGGTCCAACATCTCCTGTCACAGGGCCCTGAGAGGGGTTCTTATGTATAACATTCCTTGCCATGAGGATATCGCTTCTGAAACTATTTGGATTTTATTTCTCGAAAGTTTATTTCGCCTCTAAGTTTGTTACTCTTTAGCACCACCCAGGGGACACGTGCAGGGCTGTGGTAGGTAAATCCTGCGGACGCGAGTAACAATTGTCCCCCCAATTTTGTTATGAAGGTAGCTGATACCCTGGATTAAAACATAGGCTACTTTTTATCCCGAAAAATGTAGTATTCTCGTGGGATGAGCGCGTAACACCGCGCGGCGCAGCTAGTGTAATGTAATGTCGTTGTGAACAATTTTCACACTACCATTTTCGTTACTTATTTTTGCTTAGGTACTCACTACCCTAAGGTTGAAGCTAATTGTACTTGGAAACTATTTCCACCAAACATAGCTAAAAACTATCTCGACGGACATGTTTTTCGATTAAAAAAACACACAGAATCGATTAGAAAAATATGTGTATGCTAAACTTAGGACACCCCTCTTTTTTTGTCAGGGGTTAATAAAATAACCAACTTGCATTGTCAGTGCGTCTCAAATAGGTGAAAACCAAGATATTGCTAAATTGGAACGTCTCGTCGAATTCGGGCCTCGTACGCAAGTCCTAGCGGAGTTTTTACGACATTTATATTTTGTGAAATAAAACTACTAAGTTGATTTACAGCAACCATCTTAAGGGATTGCTGAAGTTTATGAGGGACTCCTAAAATTCCGTTCTTTTGTTTTATTTTGTAACAAATAAATTGGTTTGCAAAAAAAAACGTATCTTCTCATTCTTCTTCTGATAAAGCGGAAATATTGCCAAATTACGAATGGAAAGCCTCGAATTAGTGCCCAGAACGAACTACTAATACACCTTTCTCCGTCTTATCAAAATATTTTCAATTCTCCAAAGATGCAAACTCTGAATCCCCACCGGTTGTATTTGCAGCATTCTAGCTACCTATGTATTATTCATTCATAAGAGCACTGTGATATTTACTCAGCCATTACTGTGGGCTCGGAGTCGCGTTTCTTGCCTTAAAAATTTAACATAAGTCCACCGAGCTTCTCCAAGAAGATAGGTAAATGTTAACAGGGGATGTATAAAGTAAACATGAGACCAATTTCGCTGTTTAAATTTTTTGTTTGCGACGTTTGCGGGGCTATTAACAGATTTTATAACGAAGTCTGGGAATGCCGATACTTTGCTTCAGGGTGCGTATGATGGTTGCGTTTATCACGAGATAAATAACTAAATAAGTGACAAAGCATCTGTCACTCATACTCCCATTTTGTCAAAACGTGACGGATGCTTTTTCACTTATTTAGCGCGTCATAAAAGCAAAAATCATAGGCCCGCAGATGTATCGTTTTTGGTTATTTCTGTGTTTTCTTTCTTTTTAGGGTTTTGGTGCTAATGTAGTATTTATTAGTATTATATACTGGGTGTGGACAGTAACTGGAGTTATAAATTCAAAACATAGAATCTGAAACTTTAGATCAACTTATAAAGTATTTTCAATTCATTTCTCCAAAGATGCCAACTCTGAATCCCCACCGGTTGTATTTGCAGCATTCTAGCTACCTATGTATTATTCATTCATAAGAGCACTGTGATATTTACTCAGCCATTACTGTGGGCTCGGAGTCGCGTTTCTTGCATTAAAAATTTAACATAAGTCCACCGAGCTCCTCCAAGTAGATAGGTAAATGTTAACAGGGGATGTATAAAGTAAACATGAGACCAATTTCGCTGTTTAAATTTTTTGTTTGCTTTATGTTTGTGGGGCTATTAATAGATTTTATAACGAAGTCTGGTAATGCCGATACTTTGCTTCTGATATAGTTGAAATGTTTTAAGTTGTCCTAATTCCACTTGAGAGCTTATCTTGTAACATGACCCCATTATTTTACTCCGAACTAAAAAGTACGCAAATGAGTATAACGGGTTAGCACAAATTAACTGGCACGTTATTGTATCGCGGATTAGCAAAGCAATATTATTTTGTTAATTTACGAAATCCCATCATCATTTTTAATTAAGAAATTGTGACGTTTGATACCGGCGCGTTCCGTTTTGTTTATATTTTTTTTATAAACAATGGAGAAACAAAAGAAAACGCGTATCACGCTCTTAACATTGTATGTGTGTACGCGTGAATTGCGGCTAGGCCACGATTTATAGACAAAATGACTGCGCGACAGCGGCAGCAGTGCGCGGTACGTGCGTCTCGCTCACTCACATGGCCGTCGCGCTCGGATCTCTCGCTCAACCGCTCATCCGTAAGCAAGTGCATTTGATGCAGTTTTAAAGCTGCCTGTTAAATAAACCGGTCATTGTGCACCGGCGCTCCCCGTAACCACACACGTGCTAATGAACAACGTTTGTGACGGCTATTTAGCGATACTCCTTTGATGCTGTACCCTGATTAAAATGTGTTTAAGTAAATATGTTACGCTGGTTTTATTGAACAACTAGGTTTTGCCCGCGGTTTCGCTCGTGTTAAAAACACATACACCATCCTACGAGAACTATATTTTTTCGGATCAAAAAGTAGTCTATGTGTTAAGTTAGGGTATAAACTGTCTCCGTTCCAAATTTCATGAAAATCCGTCCAGCCGTTTTGACATGAATAAGTAACAAATGTACACACACAAACACAAACTTTCGCTTTTATAATATTAGAGGGATGATATTGAAATTTGTTCTATACATTATATAAAATTAATTATCCACATAAAAATAGTTACCGACATAAGAAAACAAATACCTCAACCCAAACTGTCAGCTTTGAATTAAAAAAATTATAATTCAGAAAGTGTAAAATCCAAATCATATTTTAAACCAGTGATAAAAAGATAAAACCTCAAAGAAAAATCCGCCAGATTAAGCATTTAATTTTTTCTTTGTGCTTAGATCAATGGTTTTATAAAATATTGTGGTGTGTACGCACATTAAAAATAATGACATTACACGTTTCATAAATACAAATCATATTTGCCAGCTCGAATTGTAAATCACGTTCCTTGGGCAATACTGAGAACGCTTTCGGATTCAACGGTAATTTGTAGTGAAACGATCCGTTTGTTCACTTGGTAAGGGTTCCGGTCGTCTTTATTTGAATTTTAGTGATATGACACGCCATTTTGAATTTCTTGCCTATTAAAATAAATTTCAATGACAAAAAATTGTCTTCGATTACTTCAAATAGACTCATCGCTAAAGTTGGTGAATAGGGACGAAATATCGGTCAGAATAAAATACACAATAATTTTAACATATCACTCTTTTCTTGATGAGGGCTAAAAATTTAATCTTAATATTTCAATTATTCGCATTTAAAATATACTAACATGACCTAATTTAGCTTCGAACTGATCGCTACATTAGGTGAAATAGGGACGAAATATAAGTCAGAATAAAAATACACACTTTTAACATAATACCTATCACTCTTTTCTTGGTTAGTATATTTTTAAATGCGTATAATTGAAAGACAGTAAAATCAAAATTATATATTTGCGACCTTAAATCGTAAATAGCGTAGCTTAGAGAACGCTGAGAACGCTTTTCGATTCGACATCAATTTGTAGAGAAACGATCCTTTAGTTGGCTTGGTAAGGGCTCCAATAGTCTTACTGTAAAGGTACATTGCTCGTGCCTGCTGCTACTTGATCTTTAGTGATATCACACGCTATCTTAAATTCAATGTCAAAAATACTGTCTTCGATTACTTCGAATAGACTCATCGCTAAAGTTGGTGAATAGGGACGAAATATCGGTCAGAATAAAATACACAATTTTAACATATCACTCTTTTCTTGATGAGGGCTAAAAATTAAATCTTAATATTTCAATTATTCGCATTTAAAATATAATTCAGAATGTGTAAAATCCAAATAATATTTGCGGATTTCAATCGTAACTTACGTAGCTTGGGAAAAGCTGAAAATGAGAAAGGAGTCGACGTCAATTTGCAGCGAAATCCTTTTGTTCGCTCGGTAAGGGCTCCGTGTGTCTAACTTTAAAGGTACCTATTTCTCGCGCCTGTTATTTGCACCTTTGTAATATGACACGCCGTTTGGAATTATTAGCCTATCAAAATAAATTTCATTGACAATATTGTCTGCGGTTACTTCGAATAGGGATAAAAATGAACACATCACTTTTATAATCGTGAAGGATAAATAAATATGAAAATTTTGATAAAATAGGCGCATCTGAATACAGAAAGTGAAATATCCAAATCATATTCAAGAGGTTCTTGAAGAAGTACATCGGTTTTAAAAGGTCGGCAACGCTCGTGTGACGCCTGTGTGTAGTGCCTGGCGTCCCAAGCGTCCATAGGCGGTGGTAACTGCTTAGCATCAGGCGGGCCGCATACATGTTTGCCACCGTCGTAGAATAAAAATATAAATATGCGGACATAAATCGTAAATAACGCAGCTTGGAATTGCTGAGAACGCTTTTGGATTTGACGTCAATTTGTAGCGAACATATCACATTTTTCTTCGTAAGGTATAAAGAAAAAGTAAAAATCTTAAGATTTCAATAAAATTGTCGCATTTTAAAAAGTGTAAAATAACTCAGAAAGTGTAAAATTCAATTAATATTTACTGAATTAAATGGTAGCTTGAGGAACGATGAGAATGCTTTAGGATTCAACTTCAATTTGTAGTGAAACGATCCTTTTGTTTGATCGGTAAGGGCTCCGCTCGTCTAATTATAAAGGTGCTCGCGCCTGTGATTTTCACCTTTGTAACATGACATTTTCTAATAGTTCAAAATAAGAAAAAAAACACACTACAGTACTGAAAAATATACTCAAGATCAGCATCGGGGTATCTTTATTCGCGACGTCGATTTATATCGGCAAACCGATCCTTTTGTTAGCTCAGTAAGGGGGGCTTGTCTCGGCTCCTTACTCACTTGTAACTTATACGCCTTCCGCAGCGTTGAGTGTCAACATGAAAATAAGTGCTCTTGAATACAATAACCTCTTCACTCGCGTTTGCGTACGTCCGAGTGGAAAATGTGACCAAATTATATCATAACAGCAATATTATTTACACTTTAGACCACATTGTTTTCCCACTAGAGATGTGAAAGATGGCTGGGCGAAGAGCAAGGTCAAAGCTAAACTCCAAAACAATGGCTCTGTTTCTATCAAAGCAAAGGAGGGAAGATCCACTGTGCGAGTATAAGGATAACGACACGCCTTTCCCCGGTATTGGATGTATGTCAGCTGATACGATGATTCTATAAATAAATTTCTGTATCGTAGAATATGAATGGTCAATTGAAATATACCAAAAATATTAACAACCCCATTTTTTATGACAGTCATAAAAATGGTTAATAAAACTTGATAAAAACCGCGTGTGGATGTTTTTTTTTTTATTTTTACAATATTTTCTCGACGTAGGTATATATCATTTTTATGCTTGAACACTGGGAATTTGCTCGACTATTAAGCACAGTAGTAAAATTCAACAGATTTCTTTCAACCGTTATTTCGTATTGATGCCACTTCGTTTGTAATTTGTTCTAGGTTTATATTTTTCGAAACAAAAATGTTGCTGCTGTTGAATAAAGGTTTACAACTGATGTTTTTTTTTCTTTTATGAATTAACATGCTTTTATCTATTAATAACCATCTTATGAACTACTTTTTGTTTCTTTGTTTTGTATGAGGGCGCATCTAATAACCTTCTAATTAGATAAGGTATAATTAGAAGGTTATTAGATGCGCCATATTGCGGAATTTCTCTGGAACTAATTTCTTCCACTGGCAATGATTTTAATATGATGGTTTGTCAACAATGTCAATGTCGTTCGTGGTGATTTCTTTAAAACACAAATATTTAAAATTATCCAAAGAAAATGCCGAATACCATTCCCAGTCGTGACCATAACATTATATAAATAAAGTGTACACGTGTTTCCTACACGAAAAACAGTCAACAGGTATTTAAACTAATGTCATTATAGTGCGGTAAATTGCAATTTGTTGCAAAATTGTTGCCATATAAATCTTATAAATAGCGCCCTCTTGACAATCTTCATATATTTCTGGTTAGGCTTTAAAAACTCATCTCATACAAACTTTTAATCACGAGGTGCGAGCAAAACTTATTTCTTACCTACCTTCAAACTGGTTTAAACGAAAACAAAAAATCCATTTATTCGTACAAATTTCTATCACTATTATTATACCGACAATCACCCTTACCCCTTCCCCTTCAAAACCGTGGACGTAACATCACGCCCGAAACGTCGAAGTAACTAAATAAAAAGCTTTTTGAACGCGGCTGAGTCCCGTCTTGTAATAATCATGTATGAAAATCATGTAAGTTTAAGTAGTAGCACGTAGTAGTTTTTTTTTTTTTTTTTTATGTCATAGGGGGCAAACGAGCAAACGTATCGCCTGATGGAAAGCGATTACCGTCGCCCATAAACACCTGCAACACCAGAGGAGTCACAAGTGCTTGCCTACCCGGAGGACGAAGATAGAATGCCTCTATGCTAGTAATTGTTAGTTTAGTTTCAACTGGTGACCGAAGAGCTGGCAGCTTCCTAGCACAACGCATCAGAAATGCTGCCAGCGCAACGTCTTCAGGACCATGCTGCGGGGCAATTGTTTCTAGATTTATTTTAGTGTATTTGATTTTATTTTAGATTTTAGTTATTTAGTTTTATTTTTTTAGGTTTATTTTTAAATTAATTATCTATTGTTGTAAATTGTTTCGATGGTAATAATAAATTAGGTTGATAGAAATAAAATTTAGATTGATATAGTGTAATATTACTTTAAATCAATAAGTACGAGCAAAACTTATCCCTTACCTACCTTTAATTGGCTTATACAGCTAAGGCTATTCCTAGAACCCACGATCAGCTAAGCTATTTCTCGACGAAAGCCGATCAAAGAAAATTACATACTTTGTAATGACACGGACTACACACAGAATTGAAGCTGTGCCAGCTTGAATCTTAAGTTCATTAGAGACTACAACAATTTGTACAATATTTTTACCACAATCAAAATATTTCTTTTGTAAGTACCTATAGGCCACAAGGGATTTTTACATGTCTGAATCAGAATCTACCGGCATTTCACAAAAGAAGCCCGCTGTTGAGAAGAAAGCCGAAAGAAACTCAACAGTAAGTACTTTTCGTAAATTATTTTTAAAACTTACAATTATTATTATCCCAAGCAGCACATTTGTGAATTTTGTAGCTTATCTTATAGCTTTAAGTTCTAAGTGAGTGGTTTAACAGTGTTTGATACAACTTATAGCTTTAAACACAACTCAAAACTGTATATGAGTTCATCCTATCACTTGTAGTTGCATAGGAACGTTTTTTGTTTCTACTTTATTACTTATGGTGGGATAAAGTCGATTTTGCTACTTAAAGTTGCATGCAGGTTCAAATTGTCACTCAATAAGAAGCAATAGTGCTATATAAGGCCTTAAAATCACTTATAAGCAACTTTTACATATAAGTGGGAACATACCCTTATTTGGAACTAAAAGTTCCAAATGACTAGTACAATAGCGAAGTATATCACCAATAGTGGCTAAAGGGATAATTTTACGGCTCATTTGGAACCAAAAAATATTGCAACTTTAAGGCCTAAGAAGTACCTTATTGCCACTCCAACGCATAAATAGGTCTCAGTAGGAGGTTCTTGGAACCAAAATCAGTTATTTTCACTTATTTCAAACCACTAACGAACTAAAAGTTCTATTATTGTTCCTATTTGCGCCTTGTCAAATAGTAGATTGTACGACAAGTGCATAAAACGCATCATTTTACACGAGACGTTTATCCATCCGAGCGAGCTTGCGAGCGAGGATGAATATAAAGTCGAGTTAAAATGCGTTTTATGGACGAGTTGCACACTCTACTTTTCACTTCGATTGCGAGGAAATGAAACTGTATCATGTAAATAACATATATACACATATCATGTATACCTACTTAAAAACAAATTAAATGAAATTTAAAGTTATTTTAAATATTTCTTTTTAAATATTTAAAGTAATAGTTTAAAAAGTAATAAATGATAGTACATAACAGCTGTTACAAGTTTATTTCAAGAAGTTTTATTGTGTACTTTGGCTGTTGGTATATTTGCCTTGGTCTTAGAATACTAAAAAAACGAAATAAAATAAAGAGTTAAAACCCGTTTCAGACCTTCCGATCCGATCCGATTTATCGGAAGAAATCGGATAATGTTGTGTAGTGCAATTGTTAGGGTCTTATACTTACACTACACATTATCCGATTTCTCCCGATAAATCGGATCGGATCGGATGGTCTGGAACGGGTTTTATTGTATGAAGTTTAATGTTTTTTTTTTTTTTTTACTGTTTATTAAGTACCTTTTTCGTGTGGCTGTTGGACCGATCGCCTTGGTCTTCGACGACGATTTTACTTTATGCTCTAGAGCATAAAAAGCGACTTTATGTCCCCTACGCACAGCATAAAGTCGAACTTTTAGAGCGAGAGAAGTGAAAATATATTTAATAGTCTTGCTTGTTTAATAGTCTACAAAAGAGCAAATAATTACTATTGGTAATAGCATTCACTGTTTTGCCACTCGCAAGATACAAATAAGTGATTATTAGACTTGATAGTTCCAAATAAGGAACAAATAAGTGAAAATAAACACTGTAGGATCTTTTTTGTGTCGCCATGTTTACAAATGGAAGCCTATGAAAATTGATTATTTTAACCAGAATTTTATCACACTCACGCGCGCATAATCACAGATTTTTGATAGTTGTGACGATGTTACTTTAACATTGTACGTAACCTACAATCATTAGGTCAGGTTTTTAACAGTGTTATTTCTTATCAGTATCTATTCCTTATTTGATTTAGCACTCTCTTTTTTAATATTCCTGATCAAATGAAAGGCCCTATAGAATTTTGGTACAGGTTCAAAAAGTGTGCTATTGTGATTTTGTCTGTGAAATTATAATTGACAGATTACAGTGCGCTAGTTATGAAATATAAGTACGTGTGTTTATTCTGTGAAATACATGAGAATCTGATAGTAGGGATGTGTCGAGACTGTATTCTGATTGAAACGGTGTTATGTCTCGCAAATCTGTCATTACTTCGGAAACTCGATTACATTCTGTACAGTACGTCGAATCGAAGTTTGTATACTAGCGTTTCAACCGCTCTGAACTACCGTGCCAGCATTATAGGTAACAGCTTTTATCACTGAGCCGGCGGTCCCGGGTTCGAATCCCGGCTAGGGCAAATATTTCTGTGATGGACTTGAATATTTGTGCTTGAGTCATGGTTGTTCTATGTATTTAAGTATATATTTACCTATATAAGTACGTGTATCGTCGTCTAGTACCCATAACACAAGCCTTTTTTGAGCTTAATTTGCGACTAGATCGATTTGTGTTAGGTTGTCCGATATTTATTTATTTATTATCACGTTTGTTATAAAAGGTGTTGCTTTGCTTTTATTTCTAGTTTTCAAAATTATACTTAAATCTCATGATAGATAATATATCTAGATAGCTCTTAGTAAAAGAAAAAATGGTAAAACTTTTCAGTTATATAAAGGTAAAATAAATAATATACCTATTATTTTTTTAACGCAGTTGCAGCCAGAGTAGTCATGATTCGTTACCTGTTTTTTTCGAAAATTTTCGCTGATTAGCTTAATGATCAGTTACATTTTGAATGAGTATTTGTAGAAAAAATGACCTAATTTACTTATATTTACAGTCTTTTGCCTACAAATTTCCTAGGAATAGTGCCGTTAATTCATCATCAGATTTAAATTCATTCACAAACATGGCTTTCTGGCAACAATATTAAGCATTAAAGATAAATATAATTTATTCACAAAAAGAATAAAAAAAATTAGTGTTATTATATAAACAAAACAGATTCTCAATTTTTAGAAGTGATTTCCTCCATTCAGCAACTCATTTAGTCCTGCAGACAGTTATTCATTCATTAATTTCTCCATCAATTCATTCATTCATTCGACCCGATTCGAGCGGTTAAAACGCCCGTATACAACGAAGGGGCCGCACGCCTCAGCAGCAAGACGGGTGTTTGCTTAGGACCGACGTTACTTCTCCCAACTTCAAATATTTGACACTGTTGATGACAAAACGGTGCGTTGTGGAGTGTTCATCGATTCCTGTTCATGTACGTCATTTTATTTAGGAGACGATTTTGTGTTGAATAGATTCGAATGACGATGTGTGATGTGTGACAGTTTTTATTTGTGTTGTAAATGGCAAAATGTGTTAACATTTGTTGGTGTATTTTTTGTACTACTTTTAAGGATAACGTGGAATAATATTACTAAAACTATCGTGAGACATTTTTAATAGGTACATAGTTATAGTGCGTAGCAGCACGGATAGCTGTCCCTGATGAAGAGCTCCATATGAGTTCGAAAGTTCGAAACATGGCCTGTTGTCGGGCCCTTCTTGTCATCTTTTACGTGAGTTTAAAACTTTTTTATAATTATAGCGTGAAATAACAGATGGTTAAACGAAATTTTGGTATAAGTAACATAAAAACAGGGTATTTTGGCTTATGTCTCTACGTACATTTACTTACCGACAATTTTTTTAATGAAAATGTCAAATAATTATAGAAGATTCCCTTGATAATCGGGACTTCGGGACCGATTGTAATTTTATGGAAAAGAAAATAAAGCACAATGCAAAGATCGACACACAAAGCATAAGGAAAAATGCGTCAGGTCTTCCTGGAGCTAGGGTAGCGAAATGGTTAACGCGCTGGACCGGCAACCCAGAGGTATCGATTCCCGGTATCTTCCCCCAGGTAGCTCCTTTTTAATTTTTTCTTTAACCTTCGATCTTTGTATTCAAGGCTTAAGTAAATAAAGGTTATATCTAAGTTTTAGTATAATGTTAGGCGTCGAATTATGGTAAATATAGCGGGACGCGATACTTAAAAAGCAGTAACATCTTATAAAAACTACGAAGTGATAAAACATGTTATAATTATTACAGGATTTTCGATTTTCATTTCCACGACTCGTATTCTGATGGCATCCATTTCGACAGTACTTGTATTTATGTTTCGGTTATTGTATCCCAATTTAAATAACTTTCTAAATATTTCATGAGCATCCAACTTTACCAAGAAAATGGATCTTCAGTCAGACCAACGAAAACTTACTATTACGGCAAAGACCAACAACTCAAAAGGAGTACTAATACAATATATGGACATTATCACTTTTTCACATAAACATACGACTTCAACGAGAAAAGTCATCATAAATTAATGAGTCAAACTCTTGTCGGTGTAACTGATGTAGTACGAGTATGTAGCTGTCTCCATCTATCCCCATCCTTAGCCAACTACTAGATTTTCCTATACAACATTTTTTTTTTTTTTTTTTTTTATGTCATAGGGGGCAAACGAGCAAACGTATCGCCTGATGGAAAGCGATTACCGTCGCCCATAAACACCTGCAACACCAGAGGAGTCACAAGTGCTTGCCTACCCGGAGGACGAAGATAGAATGCCTCTATGCTAGTAATTTCACCGGCTATCTTACCCCCACACCGGAACACAACAATGCGAACATTGCTGTTTGGCGGTGGGTGACATGACGCTTACCTTCTTTTTTAGGGTTCCGTACCCAAAGCTACCTTCATCATCACTTTCGTTTCAATTCCGTACCGTGCGAGTAAAACAATTGACGCTGAGTCGCGCGACAAGGGAAGTCACGGCAAAACGCTTCTTTGAATATCCCTTTGAATTCTTAGTCCATTTTATTACCATCTATGAGAATTCAACTCCCAAGCTACCTTGAGTGGCTTCGAGTGATGTTTTCAATATTTTATACTCCTTCATTGAACTCGGAGATGTCTAAAATTGCTATTATGAATATCGTAGGCACCTCGGCTACATTGCGACAGGCTACCTTTGAGATGCAAATTGTAGGTATCGCCGGAGCTCGACTCTCAAATGGAGTGTTTCGATGTTCCCGGATATTTATACTTTGACTTTGTATTTAAGGACTTTTTCTGCGTCAATCCGGTCAGTTGCTGTTCTAGCAGAAGACATTTGCTTACTCAATTACTATCGAGCCAAGACGTAAAAAAGTTTGATACGTAATATATCTATGAATCCGCAAAGAAATAATTATCCAATTAAAGTGTAGGGCTTAAAAAGTCAGGGCTTAAGAGCTTGACTTGACATTTTTTTTTTAGCGAAATCGTTTAGAGTTGGACGACGCATTTGGCGCAGTTTGTAGAGCTTACTGAGCCGGTGGTCCCGGGCTCGAATCGCGGCCAGGGCAAATATTTGTGCTGAATTCGAATATTTGTGCTTGGGTCATGGTTGTTCTATGTATATCAGTATATATTTATCTATATAAGTATGTACTCGTATATCGTCGTCTAGTACCCATAACACAAGCCTTCTTGAGCTTAATTCGTGCATGAGTTGATCGATTTGTGTGAGGTTGTCCGAAAAAATAGACTTTGTGAGTCTTGTGTTAATGCCAATTTGACATGAAATGTTTTGGTGGGATAGTTTTTATGCGACGTCAGGTTTAGCTAAGCTGGCGGTTCTGGGTTTGAATCCCAGTAAAGGGAAGTCCAGATTTATGTGATGCAAAAAGCATGCAGCGAAAAGAAATGTAATTAACGTTCGTTCGCGCGCAGTTTTACGTCACTTTCGCAAATATTAAAAGTAATTTTTGGGGGTGTAGTCAGTGTTGACAGCACGTGTTGAGTTCCTGTTGTTTTGTTGTGACTGTTGACAGGATAAAATACATATTGCTCGCTCCTAAAAAAACTAAACTTTCGCCCCACAGCTTATCGATTTGACATTTTGACTCGCTATTTGGAGATTTACGTCAATCAAAATATAGTTTATTTTTAAAAGTAAGACATCTTATAAATTATAGAAAAGGTTTCAACTCACGTAAAAAATGTCAGGAATGGCCCGAGATGGTTCGAACTCACATGGAGTTTTTCATCAGGGGCAGCTATCCGTGCTGCTACGCGATTCGCGGCCAAATGGCGTTTTTTTACATGGGATATAAAATGTAATAAAAATAAAGGTAACTAACTAACTAACTACTAAGTCTCAGGCATATTAAAATACCGACACAAGAAACAGGCGTGTTCGTTTGGCCGCCGCCGTGGTTGATCGTTTCTGATGAGATTAATCGTGTACCGATTCGAAACATGTCGAGCCATATTCGACTTCTACGACGTGAGTAAACCCGTTTCGTGTTCATTTTCACAATGGTCGAGAGATTGATAGTCATTTGTATAATTTGACGCACATTGATTATTTTTATTAAAGCAACGTCTGCTAACGTAAACCAAATCCCATCAAAAACATAAATGTAAAAAAGGAGAGCCAAGTTCAATGCAATAATTATGCTTGGCTGTGGGCTTCGCCGCAATAAGAATTGAGATCTAAAGGAGTGCCAAGTTCTATGCAAAATCCAAATATGTATTTATAGGAACAAAATAACATTATGAACAAGTATTTAACTCTACTATACCCCCTATTTTAACTTTTTTTGTTTTTAGATTTTTCCTACGCTTACACACAATTACTGAGCTGGATTCCAAATTTCATGGTTTAGGCACTATTATGTCAGTCAGTCAGTGCTAAAATTGACGACTTTTTGACCTTCATATCTTTATAACCGTTTAAGGAAGCTTCATGAAATTTGGGCTTCTAGATGTCTTTATAGACATAATTAAACACACGTAGTTTTATGTGTTTACGTTAACGAGGTCTTGAGTTATACAAGGGTTAAAAGTGGCAACAAGTGGTTCGTGTAATATTACACTCGGCGCTGGCTAGCCAGTTCCTTTGCTTGAACTTGGCTTGACACGCTGCCGCGTGTCTAGATGTTTACAATGAAACGGAAAATTTTAAAAAAATACGGCAGGATTCGAACATGCGTCTCCAACGGCTTTCCGGGCCAACACGGCGTCCTACCAACTAGACCACCGAACCTGATGCCAGAGCCGTTGAATTGTTCAACCAGTTGATTCTATATGCCATCTACCGTAAAGACCTACACCCAAAATATATTTTTTTATTTTTTTCGCGTCACTGTAAACATTGGGCTAAGGCTGCCTATCCACTGGAACGGAGCTGACCAGGGAGCCTATAATGGTTGCATTTATCATAATCCATACGTAATTATAATAAAATGCGAAAGTATGTCTGTCTGCCTGTTAACTCTTCACGCTTAAACCACTGAATCGATTTTGATGAAATTTGGTATGGAGATAGTTTAAGATCCGAGGAAGGACATAGGATAGTTTTCATCCTGGAAATTATCCCTAAAAAGATTGAAATGTGAGTAAGTAATTCATGATGACATTGATAACCCTGTAGGAAATGTAATGATTTGACCAAAAGCACAATTGCTCTTACATTTGCTTAGGCGCTTTTAATAATCCCTTTTATTAATAAAGGTGATTAGGTGGATATCTATCGTGTTGTACGAGGTTGCTTTCATACTTCCTAGTTCCACGCGGACGTAGTCGCGGGCAAAAGCTAGTAATCATATCAGCCGATAGACGTCCACTGCTGGACAGCCTCCCCCTAAGTTGCATTTATCACACGCTAAATAAGTGGCAAAACATCAGTCCCGTTTCCACAAAATGCGAGTGTGAGTGACAGATGCTTTGTCACTTTATCACGTGATAAACGCAACTCACGAAGACGCAACCTGATTGTTTTATTTTCTCCGCTCCCCTTTAGTAAAGAAGCAGCCTCCTCCAAACTCTATCTAGATACAATCATCTCGTAATACCATATTCCACTCCTCAGTTGATTACCAGAAGTATTTACAGACTAATTTAAGAGGAAATACCACTGCTTTTTAGGGTTCCGTGCCCAAAGGGTAAAAACTGGACCCTATTACTGAGACTTCGGTGTCCGTCCGTCCGTCCGTCCGTCTATCACCAGGCTGTATCTCAAGAACGGTGATAGCTAGACAGTTGAAATTTTCACAGATGATGTATTTCTATTGCCGCTATAACAACAAATACTAAAAATAAAATAAAATAAATATTTAAGGGGGGCTCCCATACAACAAACTTCTTATACATATATATAGGTACGGAACCCTTCATGTGCGAGTCGGACTCGCACTTGCCCAATTTTTCCATACTAATTAAGGTTTCGCTCATATGTATCTCCTCCTCCAAAACTTAGGCAACTTTTACGAAATTTTAGGAAATTTTTGCAAAAAGTTAAAAAAATTTACTGTTCAGGCAGGATTCGAAGCTGCGTCTCCAACGGCTTTCCGGGCCAACACGGGCGTCCTACCAACTGGACCATTGATCATGATGACAAAACCATTGAATTCTTCAACCAGTTGCTTCTACATGCCTTAGGGAAGCATTTTTTGCTTCATTGTAAGCATTTGGTTTACGTTAGCAGACGTTACTGCTTTAATAATAATACCTACATTTTAGCAACTTAATACGAAGTAAATACTCTGTGTCGGACCGTTTCGAGTTTTGCGCTTATTATTATAAAATGAATATACTGGGTGTCCGTTATTGGCCAAAATTCCGCTGCAGACGGACGCTAAGTACACGAATTCGATAATAATTTGCGCATAAATGGAAACGGTCCTTCACAAAATATACTTACTTAGTTTCCAAAATATTGTTACAATTGGTTAAGTTTTGGAGGTGGCAACAGTCACAAAACCTCAAGTTTAGACCTCATTTGTATCCGATGCAATTAGTTACAAGGTGCAAACTTAACGTTGAGTGATAGAATGGGAAAATGAGCAGCGATATCCATACTATATACTATACTATCCATACTAATATTATAAATGCGAAAGTGTGTCTGTCTGTCTGTTACCTCTTCACACTTAAATCGCTGAACCGACTTAGATGAAATTTGGTATGGAGATAGTTATAGACCCGGGAAAGGACATAGGAAACTTTTCATCCCGAATAAATTTAGTGTTCCCGTGGGATGAGCGGGTAACACCGCGGGGCACAGCTAGTAATATTATAAATGCGAAAAGTGTGTCTGTCTGTCTGTTAACTCTTCACGCTTAAACCGCTGAATCGATTTTGATGGGCATAGAGATAGTTTAAGATACGAGGAAGGACATAGGATATAGTTTTCATCCTGGAAATTATACCTAAAAAGATTGAAAAGTGAGTGAACATTTTTGTTGGGGTGCGGTGACCCTGTAGGAAATGTAATTATTAAACCAAAAGCACAATTGCTCTTACATTTGCTTAGGCGCTTTTAATAATCCCTTTTATCAAGTTCCACGCGTAGCGTACGTAGTCGCGGGCAAAAGCTAGTAATGCATAATTATGTCCTCTTAAGTACATTTCTCCTCGTATCCCACTTGTTCGACAAACCACACGCGTATTGTAAGGAAGTTGGCCCGAGATAAGACCTCAAAGGATTTCACTTCAAACTGTGATATAGTTTTCTGGTTTTGTATAGTTAAAACCATATAATATAAGAGTATGTTAGAAAGGGATTAATTTGATCAAGTCTTGCGATATTGCGAATTGAGCAATATTTCGCCTTTACTATGTTTATTGTTTATTACATACAATTAACACTGACAGTTCAACCTTACGTGCTAATTGGTGTAACATTTCTTAATAGCTAACATGCATTATTAAATTATTATGTGACAGGTAAAGTGAAATTATTATTATAAGTACATTTGAAAATTAGAAGACATTACATTGGGACTAGGAGCTATTACATAACAGAGATTGGAAAATAAGTAAGTAGACCGAGGAATTGTAAGATTAATTAAATGTCAAGAATATCAATATATGGCTAGTCATGTCAGTACAATTTCAGATGAAGTCGAAATACTCATTTAAAATTAAAATATAACGAATTATTAAAATTAGGTCAGTGGAACATAAATAATGTCAAATAAATAAGGCAAATCATTGATTACTAGGGCACGTATTATGTAATGGAGCTAGTGGTAACGATGGACTCAATGTAACGATTTGATGCAGCTAGGAGTGTAGTTTCAGTAGTAAAAAAAATGTCTAGTTGGCTGTCGCTGTCCAGGGTGTTGTTAAGCAGTGTTCGCCTGGTGAAGAGGGGACGTAGCAAGCAGGCGTGTCTTTATGGTATTATTTTATGAAATATTATTTGAGAACGCGGTCGGCGCAGTTTGTTAGTGCACCTGCTTACTGAGCCGGCGGTCCTGGGTTCGAATGTTGGCCAAGGCAAATATTTGTGTGATGAACTCGAATATTTGTTCCTGGGTCATGGATGTTATCTAATATAATGTGTATGTAAATTATGTATATCGTCGTCTAGTACCCATAGAACAAACTTTGCTTTGCTTTCTAGTTCTATGTAGTAACATAGCTATTCCATGCTTTCATTGCCTGCAATCGAAAATAAGTATAATATAACCATCAGTTTTCTGCGTGAATATTAACAATTTCAAGTAGTTATTGAAATAAAAATTATCAATGAAAAATTCAAGTTGTAGGTTTCAAATACATACCAATTAATCGCAATAGCCGTGTTCTAACTAGTAACATTGCTATTGAGAAACGTGTTTGATCATAGAGAAAAATGTCTAAAACAATCAGCATTTTTGAACGGATAAGTAACTTTAGGTGCACAGAAACTCAAATGAAATGAGGCCTAGGTGACGCAAGCGTTAGCGTAGCTATTCACAACTAAAATATTTACAAAATTTCAATTTGAATGCCTCTTCACGAAGCCTGAGTGGCTGATTTACATCACAAAGCGTCTGTAGCGTCGAAGGATTTCGGAGATGCTTCTATATACCTACAGAACTCGTTGAAGGCAAGAATCGGATGTTAATAAAAACGGCAAATCTCTGTTTGCTTTAAGGTTTATTTGATTAATTTGTGGACCACTCGTTAGATTTTAGCAAATTATCGTTAATTAATGACTTAGACACCTTATACTTCTAAACTATTTTAATGAACGCACAACGCATCAGCGTTGCGGTTCAGCGAGGAAATGCTGCCAGCGTCTTCGGGACTATACCGCGGGGGCACAGTTTTGTACATTTATTTTAGCTTAATTTAATTTAGATTACAGTTCTTTAGTTTTAATTTGAATTTAATTGTCCATTAGGTAAGTACTTAGTAAGTAATAAATTTATCGTACCATGGTTTTTAATTAATAAGTGGACCCAATATTCTAAATCTTATCTATTATATGTATTAGGATGCCCGACACTTCGTCCACGTATTTTTCTTTACTATACTTGAGTAAAAAGTACCAAATCCTAAGTAAGCAGCTGTGGAAATCCTGCTATCTCCGAACCAATATTGATCATGGCGAAGCGGCGTTATATAACTAATATATCGCCACTTCGCAATTTGCTTTTATCAGGCGATAAATAAGTGACAAAGTATCCGTCCCGTTTTAACAAAATGCGAGTGTCAGGTCACTTATTTGTCACGTGATAAACGCAACCATCATTAGGCCCGATGTTCACTTTTAATTTGCACTTCATTTATACATATATACGACGCCATAGAACAAACATAACTTGGTCGGGATTATGCAGCACGAATCTCAAACGTTGCGTTATTACATTTTAAGGCAGGTATCAACTGAGACATCTGTTATTTAACGATATCTCAAAGTGCACTGGAATTTTCGCTGATCACAGTAATCATTCATCAAATCAAAAATCTTATACTTGGACTCTTCATGATAATTAAGATCCAAAAGTGATACTGCATTTTCATGACTGCTTACTTAACAAACAATCATAAAATAAATCCGTGGCTCGGTGACTAGCTTTCAGGAGTGAAAGAGCAAGCGAGAGAGGGTGCTATTATTTATAATTTTCTTTTTATGGTTAGAGGTAAACAACAGGCGGTCTTATCGCTAAAGAGCGATCTCTTCCAGACAACCTTTGGGTAGTGGAGAACTTGAAAAAATAAGATTTTATTATTAGGCGGTGCAAAAAACGGATAATAATAATAAATACATAAAAAAAAACAAATAAATACATAAATATAATAAACAATAAATAAATAAATACGTACAGGCATTCAGCCAACAGATAATAGGACCATATGAATAAAATACGAATTATGAAAGGGATAGATAGTGTTCTTTCAGTTGAGTTTTGAAAGAAACAAGAGATTAGCGCGCCTTAATCTAACAGGCAAGGAGTTCCACAAACAGACAGCTTTAAAAGTAAACGAATTATTATAAAATTTTGACACGGAAGAAGGTTGTACATAAAACATTTTTTTATACTAAATCGTTAATACAAATATCATAGCTCAAAGAAAAATTTAAACACGTAACCTGGGAAGAGACCGGGAATCGAACCCGGTACCTCTGCATTGCCGGTCCAGCGCGTTAACCTTTCCGCCACCCTAACGCCCAGGCAACCTTGTGTGTCGATCTTTGCATTGTTTATTTGATACCGGGTCTCTTCCACCAGGTTACGCATTTCAATTTTTCTTTGATCTTTGTATTAATGGTTTATTATAAAGCATGTTATAATCTCCTAAATACATTTAGCTCACCAGCTGTTAATAATGAAGATTCCTTTATTTCATTAAACAGCGGAAGAAACGCGTTCCCTTAAATTTTCCGCTGTCGAATGTTATATAGGTTAAGTAAATATGTCTGTCGAAATTAGCTTTGTACGAGCAAACTGTTGAGATGTTTTTCAGAATCAAAATATCAAAGACGGGGGAACAAATTGGACAAATTTTCCGGCTTTTAAGGAGACCGGCGCTAACCGGGACGGCGGGGGAAAATGTCTTTGTACCTAGTTAATGGCGGCATATAAAAAACTCTTTGAGTTGCAGTTTCGTAGGATTTGTTCAGGTAGAAATGGGAAGATTTGTCAGGGCGTTTAGTTACTCGTTTGTACATAGTTAGGTGCCGTAAGTTGAGGGTGCTTGGCACCCAAAGGGTTATTTGGTAGGTACTATAGTTAAGCAAAAAAGGCTTTTAAGCTTCAGGGGTAACTCAAACGATCGGGATTTGGTGTTTAAGGCACAAAAGAAGTGTTTGCGTTCTGCTTGTGGACTAAAGATGCTTGATTCATGCAAACCATATTTCATACAACAAAAAAATTTAACTTTGCCATGTTTATATATATTTGAAATTGCTTTGTATGTTAAATTAAATATTAACCAATTTTATGTTTTTAATAGTGTACGGCAGCGACATAAAATCAATTGTCAGCAATCAAAAACAGCTCTACGAGCGAAAAGTGTTATTGGCATGGAACCAATATTGTATAATAAGTTACCTAAATTAATTAGAGAATCCGAAATGCCTAAATTTAGAGAATATTTATTGGATTTTTTGATACAAAATGCTTTTTACTCAGTGAAAGAATATCTTAACTATATGCCACATCTTTATTAAATTTAGTGTAATGTTTAAGTATAAGTTGACATTTTATTATTATTATTCTTGCTTGCTGAGTCGTAATTATAGGAAAAATACCATGTTTTAGTTTATTTAAGTCCATTATTATTATTTTTAATTTTATAATATTTGCATGCCCACTAGCAGGCAGAATACACTGTACCTCGAAAATGTATTTGACATCCACTTGACTGTATTCTAGCAAATAAATTATGATTCTGATCTAAAAAAAAAAAGCTCTTTTTTTATTATTGGAACATTAGCAGCATGCATGTTTTCAGGTATAAGACAATTATATGAAACATGTAATGTGTAATTTTTTTATGTGGGTACACATCACAATTTTTCTATTAATCCATTGCTACAAAGATCAAAGCTTACAGAAAAATTGAAAATTAGCTAGGTACCTGACGGAAGATGGTTTCATGTTCAAATCTCCATTGAATTATATGGTTTAATATAAGACAATTGTTTTAACTATTGCGATGGGAATATATATTAAGGCTTAAAATATATAATTTGCCAATTTATCCACCGTCGCTGCCAAGAAATGAAGATCTTTACCTATAGTATCTGAACTTGTTACAATAACAACAATATGGATGTATAAAAATGCATGCCTAAAAGGATTACGAGCGATCAACGCCACAATTACCTCAGGCAATCGAGCGTTAAAATCATCGTTTCATAAACTTTCATATAAAATTTGCTCTTTATGTTTATTAAACATGAATAATTGACACATTGTCGGCTTCGCGGATGCGCCGAAACATGACCGAATAGCCCCAGCAAGCAACCGAGCCGGCGGCTACGTTCCGTGCGAGCCAGCGGTCCGAGAGGGCAATGAAACGAGTATTATGGCCAATATGCTGAGAGAATTTACTTTTTTTTTGTTTTTTTTTTTATTGCAGGATAATAATAAAGTTGTAAAGCCTTTCAAATGAACGATGCAAACATCGACACACAAATCATAGATAATCGAGAGGTTCACACACACACAGGCACACATTTCCGGCCGCAGATGCGCTCAACATGACCGAATAGCCCCAGCAAGCAACCGAGCCGGCGGCTACGTTCCGTGCGAGCCAGCGGTCCGAGTGGGCAATGAAACGAGTATTATGGCCAATATGCTGATATTGTCGGAGGATTTACTTCAATTTTTATTTTATTATTGCAGGATAATAATAAAGGTGCCTTTCGAATAAACAATACAAAGATGGACACCCAAATCATAAACAAGAATTCGAATGGTTATCTTGCGTTAGGGTGGTGGAGAGGTCAGCACGCAACACGCTGGACGCTGGATCCAGTGGTTCGATTCCTGGTCTCTTCCGCCAAGTTACGAATTTAAATTTTTCTTTATGCTTTGATCTTTGTATAATTAGTTTAGGATAATAATGCTTTGAGAAACATGGTACTGTCACTCCATGTTTTATTCAACTTTTTGAGCTCCATCGTGCCATAAAACTGTGTTTAATATATTCATCATAATAGGGTCACCGACGCATTTTATTCAAGTTTCTGGAGTTACAGTGAAAAACTGAACTAAAAATAATGTCTGTTCTAAAAATAGCTGGCCATACAGCCCAACCGAGGGAGGATTGGCTATCTTAGGAGGAGGGCTTCACCTGAAGTTCTGTAACGGAAGATTTACTCAACTTCATTAAATTTCTCTAAGCTACTGCAGGGTAAAAAATAAAAGAAAAAATACTTATAAAAAAAAGAAAAGTAAAAAAAATACTGAAAGTAAAAATCGAGTGTTCAAATACACAGTCGATTGTGAGCAAAATGCCTTATGGACGAATAAAGAAACGGCGACACAGTCAGCCATTCCTATCAGCTCAGTGGTCTGAACGTGCAAAGAAATGACAATTATAACCAATACGCTGATACCGACGGAAGATTTCCCCAACTGATTTTTTAGGAATCAGTAGCTCAAAAATGGAAGCCTTATTGAATTACTGTGCTGTTCGTCTGTCCATCTGACAAGTTGAATAATTATCTTTGAACTAGAATTATAAAATTTAGCAAGCCGCAATGTGTAGTAAGTATTACGGTTATGCAAACCTACATTGATATTAAAACTTTAAGAAAAAAAAATCCGTATTTTTATTTAATCATGGTCCTACTAAAGTTTTGCTTATGCTTCATCTGTTTTCTGAATCAATTAAATATCTCCGCAAAAATAAAATATGAAATTACTTATTCATAAAATTATCAAAAAACATACAAATGACGAAATTCTTTATTGAATAACTCAATTGATACGTATCGGCCGAATAGATTTTAGTTGTTCAATGTGACAGTGAGAAATATTATACGTACCTAATAATTTAATAGTAGGTAAATAGAGCACACCGGGAAAGTAAACATCTAGTGGCAATAATATTTCAAACAAAACGGGTAACACTATATAAATATTTTTTTTTTGTCATTTTTTGTTTGTCAGGTTAAAGATACCAAGAATATATTACCAAGAAGTGAAGGAGGAGTCGCGCAGGTCCGACTTGGCTTACGATGCCTAACATTACCTATTTCACCTTAAGGCAGGTCTGACTTGGCTTAGGTTAGGTACGACGACGAGCGAAGAAACAGCTGGCGATGGCTACACCGACAAGAGCGCAGCTCTTAAATTGAAGAGAGAGATTTGTTGTTATAGGGACCAGTAATAAATCCTCTATGAAAATATTAAAATACTTAAACGGGTTTACTCACGTCGTAGAAGTCGAATAACGCTCGACATGTTTCGAATCGGTACGCCATTCATCATCAGGAGAGAACCGAACACTGCGGGCACGCGCCCTGTCCGCGCAGCTGCTCGACGCGGGTGTCACCGGCGGAGGCGAAAAACTACCCTCATCATCACGCACAATGTCAATTGTCGGGTTGCACGCAACACTCACTACGTCACTTGCTAAGGTCTCGTCCACACTAACCACCGATGTAGTATCCACAACCGTCCTCCAGCTAGGGGGCACTGACCATCCACAATCTCGATTAAAATTCGGATGACGACTAATTTCGATAGCCTCCCGTACTTTCCGCCGTACTCTATGAAAATGCCAAAAGTCTATAACCATTCATCCGTTAGAGCAACAAACGTAGAAATCCCTAAAAACACGTTTTTTGGTGTAGTTTTTTTTGGTTAAAGTTTGTTGTTTGAGCGGCCAGTAAAACATAGATTCTAACGAACTGAGAATCTTCTCTTTCTTGAAGTCGAATAAAAATTGGTATATAATCGAGAAACTGCTGAACAAAACCGATAGATTGGGGGCCATGAAATCTTGCCTAGCATAAAATTCAGTGCTGGTATGGAAAAACTTACTTTAAGTCTGCTAAAGTTGCTAACGTTAGCTTAAAGATTTCAAAACAGACAAATTCGTAATGCCAAGCTCTGCACAAATACGCCACGAAGTTTATCTCTTCGTATAGATTTATTAGGGCATTATAATGATACATTCGCAGGGTTGAGGCGGTTCTGGCGCTGTTGTGTCTCAAATTTGGCTCCAACCAACCTGCAATACTGCTGCAAAAACCAAAAAGGCTTATCACCTATAGACATACAAACGCTTATAAGCCATTTTAGAACAATTTGATACAACTGTTAAAGTCATAATGACGTATCTGTGTTTGCGCTATGAATAGGGTTAGGACATTTTGTAGCATACCGTAGTTCTAAAATCCATGTAGTCGCTAGATTGTGATTTTTGTAACTCAAAGTCGAAGTCTTAATATATATGGCGATATAGATACAACGATTATGCTGTTTTATCATTACTAAACTATTTTATTTGAGCATAACTAATTTTAGCACTTAGTACAAAATATGGTTCTTTATAGTTTGCCCGAATTTATTTTTCTAGGAACTGAAACTTTTCGGGATTTTCATAAAACAAACCTAACCTAACCTAATGATTTCTCCATTAAATAAACTAAAGAAATCCCGAAGAGTTTATGATTTATGAAATAAAAACTTTATGGTAAATGAAAATTATTGCAAGTGATAAATTTATGCCAAATGAAATTCGGGGAAATGAAATGCTCCCATAAAATATATTAGGTATTAAACCCACCTTAAAGACTTAAACTTTAAATAAATTGCTCTAAACATCTATTTGCCGTTCACACCCTTAATATCCAGATGGTGAAAATTAAAAAGTCTTACCTTTACGGCGACTTTTTTTGTATTTAAATGAGTTAAGTAATAAAGTAATAGCATAAAAATCATGGCATGCAATATATTTTTTGACTTCGACTTTCACATTGAAAAAAAAAATACAATTGAAGACTCCATGGATTTTAGAACCACAGTATGCTATGAAATGTCCTAACTCTAGCTATAAATGTTTATAGATTGTTTTAACGTTTGGCTCAGATTCGCAATGCTGCTGCAAAAACTAAAAGGGCATTTAAGCTGTGTACACAAACCGCCTGATAGCCATTTTGGAACAGTCAGAAACATCTGGAAACCAGAATGACGTATGTGCTTTGGAGATAGGAAAATATATGCTGTTTTGGATTAGGCAACTGCCCAATAGGATAAAATAGGGAAAAATGCAATGAGGGATTAAGCTTCGAATGACGTTTTAGTGCGCTCTGGTTTATCGATTGAATGATTTGAATGAGTTTGCATAAGAGCAGCTGCTTACCCTGAGCTGAACTTAAGGACCACAATGCTGTAAAGCGATTTTGTACGATTTATTATTATTTCGTATATCCATTTAATTCTTTTTTTTACCATAAATTTATATAAAAAGTAAAATACAATACAGTAATTACAAAATACACATACATTAAAAAAAAACTAACCTAGTGTGCCGCCGGCAGCGGGGCAGAGCCCAGGCTACTGGTAGTTAGACTGTTATTATTATTATTAGTTTCATCACTAATTTTATTTAAATTAATCATAAAATTCTGCGTGATGTGAGGACAAAGATAATACCACCAACATATGGCGCCAGACTGGCATAGCGCCGTGCGCTCATACAAAACAAAAGACGATCCGTTGTCGATTAAGATTTTTACTGAAATCATGATCATGACCGTATGAAAACTGATTTTCGATACAAATCTAGAATTTAATAAAACTATAGATAGATCTATCGCAGCTAAAATATTATATTAATATTTATTTATTTTTTTAGCCTGTGCTGTCCCACTGCTAGGCTGGTTTTAGTGTCACGCGGACCGTCGCGCGGATCGCTCCGCGCGGCGCGGAGCAATATGTATGGCGCGTCCGCGCGGACCCGTCCGCATTACCTACTCTAAAACGCTCCCTTAAGCTTAATACATCGTGCGTGATACGCGCGGATGGTCCGCGTGCGGTCCGCGTGACACTAAAACCCGCCCTAAAGTCAAACCACGTTAATTCTTCCAAGCAAATTAACTGTCAAAGTGAGTCAGTTTGTGTGGTTTGACAATTAATTTGCTTGGAAGAGCTTGGCTTGACTCTACTCCCTTTCTTCCAGTCGTCTCTGTTTAGGGCAGCAACGGATCTTTTATTTTTTCAAGCTAAAATATACCTATACTAAAATACTTTGTTCCAATACGCTCTGCATTTGTTACACGTTAAATTCGAGGGTTTCGATAGCGTAACGTTTTATTTGCAATTTAAATAACGAAATATTCCATTCTAGTTTTCAACAGCGGCAATGGGCGTGCAAAAACCGATAATACCAGTTACCGTGGCGAATTCATCATTGAGCTTGATTTAATTTATACGCGGACGCGAAACTGAACACATGCTTAGATTACCTAGCACATATAGCGCACACATATAGTGTGAGTGACAGATGCTTTGTCACTTATCACGTGACAAACGCAACCATCATCAGGCCCCCTGAACACAATTTCAAATTTGCTTTCTGCTGGAGCTTGTTCATCATAATGATCTAATTAAAAGAAAAAAAACCGGCCAAGTGCGAGTCTGACTCGCGCAGGGTTCCGTAAAAATACTTATCCGATCTTAACTGGCTGGGTTAAGTCAAGTTTGCACCTGCTATGTAGGCGCCGGATACAATTTACGTGCAAAGTTAACGCAATCGATCACGGTTGTTGTATGGGAGGCCCCTTAAATATTTATTTTATTTTGTTTTTTAGTATTTTTTGTTATAGCGGCAACAGACATACATCATCTGTGAACATTTCAACTAGTGACAGACGGGCCGCGGAGGCTTAGTTATAGGGTCCCATTTTTATCCATTGGATTTAGAAAAAAAAAATTACAATCCTTTGAGGTCATATATTTTAAAGGGTCGTGTAATGAAGGATATAACAACGTTTCATATAATTTCACTAGATATACCAACATTTTATATAACGTGTTATTTGATATAATATAACAACAATAACTATAACTTCATTGGGTATATAATTTCAATTAGTATAAAGTACACTTGATATACCGTTTCTATTCGCAAGATAACCTAACACTCCTCCTCGCTTCGCTCGTCATCGTACCTAACCATGACTCTAGCACATTTTAACTTTTTTGTTTCAGCGGTTTGAGTGTGTATTGAGTCTTTAAACGTATTATATCAAATGACCATAGTTATGCAGAAAGCGACCAGCGTAGATTTTTTGTCAAAGTGACTTAAGTCTTAATCAATTGAATGAGTTTGGTCGCTTTTTGCATTATGAAAAAAAATCTTTGGTCGCTTTCTGCATAACTATGGTCAAATGATCATTATACCATATGACATTATGCGATTTGAAATTATGACAATGTTATTATATAATTCGTTTATTATACCACTTGATCGTTATATTGACCAACATTATATCAAAAGTCTTCTTCGGTTTCCGCGACTGTCACACATTTAAATAAAACAATTTAAACGGATTGTATCGCGTATATTAATTATTTGAGCCTCCCTGACGTTTCAGTAACTTTATAGATACCGTTGTCAAAGGTTGACTGAGAAAAACACAATTTTTCTCTGTCATAGTTACATTTGTGCAAACTACCCACTTTATAAATATTAATTTACGACGCGGTTGGCGCAGTGGTTAAGCAACTGCCTACTGAGCCGACGGTCCCGGGTTCGAATCCCGGCAAGGGCAAATATTTGTGTGATGAACACGAATATTTGTGCCTGGGTCATGGATATTCTATGTATTTAAGTATTTATTTATCTATATAAGTAATGTATATCGTCGCCTAGAACCCATAACACAAGCCTTCTTGAGCTTAATTTGGGACTAGGTTGATTTGTGTGAGGTTGTCTGATATTTATTTATTTATTATTTATTTATTAATTTAAAATAAAGGTGTTCATACATGCCAGATGGGCCTAATGTGTAAAGACAGTTACACATGTGCCAGAAGGGCATTTATTATTCTATTTAAAATATCTACCAGCGGTTCACTATAAGGCTTACCGAGAAGAAAGAACCGCCAAAGAAAACTCCCAGATTGCCTTATTTATTACTATGAAATACTTTTAAACAAAAACTCTAATACTACTTTTAACACTAATTTGTTTTACACCGTTCGAGGCCCAAGGTTTCCAGTCTTGTGTCTTGCTTGATCCTTGATAAGATGTACAACAGGATCCCAAGCCAGTGGTAATGACAAACCATCTTCTCTTCAAACCATCTTTTTTTGATTTCAATAGCCCCGCGCAACATTTTGGGAACTTATCGTTTCTCTCTGGCAAGGATTGAAGTGTTATCAAACTTAATTGAATGGCAGACCTGTTGCAACGACGGTGCTTGACATAGGCTACATACATGCTCCTTAACCCGTGCAGCTATACTACGTTTCGTTTGGCCAATGTATGACAGACCACACTCGCAGTCCAGCTTGTAAACACCAGCACTCTGCAGAAGGACGCTGCACTTCACGGCACGGGCCTCAGGTATTGAGACACACATTCCCGCACTCGTTAAAATTGATATCTTTAAAAAATAATGAAAAATAGCCTGTCCAGGATATTTTAGCAAACCCATTTTTAATTTATTTTCTAATATAGGTACTAAATTCATTATAAAATATGTTTCATAGACAAAACTTGGGTATCAACCGACGTGACGCTGAGAGACAAGCGAAGTCACGGCAAGGTATGCTACTCCCGCTGAAATGACCTACATCCTAATTTACCTGCACAAGACCAATGGCGGCAAATAGTGCCATTAGTTGTATAATGCCAAAACAATCCGCTCGTTGCAGCCGATTAATTCCGCGGAATAAGCATTAAAGTGGCTACGACGCGGTTCGCTAAATCAAATTGTGAATTCGGCTTTTACGCCAAATATATTTACTGTTGTATAAAATAAATTCACTTTGAACCAGCTTATGTATGAAAAGGTCAATTACTGGAAATGCTTTGCTCATTCTGGTTTAACGGTCATTCGGGTGGATGATAATTTTTAGGATACTTTTTCGTAATATGTATTATTGTATGCTAATTTTGCTTATTGGCGGTATATATGGAAGTCCAAAGGGGAGGCCTATGTTCAGCAGTGGACGTCCAATGGCTGAGATGATGATGATGATGATTATTGTATAGGTACTGAAGTTTCGTCGAATGATTAAAATACCGAAAAGAAAAAGTTTAGTTAGACTATATAGTTTTAGACTTAAAATGCTTCATCATGCGAAGGCCACCTGGGGGCCTATGATGGTTGCTTTTATCACTTATTTATATAAGTGACAAAGCGTCTGTCACGTTTTGACAAGATGCGAGTTTGAGTGACAGATGCTTTGTAACTTATTTATCTCATGATAAATACAACCATCATAGGCCCCCTGGTCTAAAGTGCGAGTATGATTAAAAGTGCGATACTGTATCAAATTTTATAGCGTATTTTCCGGTGATCTAAGATTATGACATTTGGCAAAAAACGCCGTCTTATACAGCCCTTATTCAGCTTATTACAGCTGTGTTAAGGCTGTATAAGGACTTCTACAGCCTGGAAACACACACTGGTGACGCTGACAGATAAGCCAAGTCACGGCAAGATATGCTAGCCCCGCTGAAATGACCTACATCCTAATTTACCTGCACAAAGACCAATGGCGGCAAATAGTGATTAGTTGTATAATGCCAAAACAATCCGCTCGCTGCAGCCGATTAATTCCGCGGAATAAGCATTAAAGTGGCTACGACGCGGTTCGCTAAATCAAATTGTGAATTCGGCTTTTACGCCAAATATATTTACTGTTGTATAAAATAAATTCGCTTTGAACCAGCTTATGTATGAAAAGGTCAATTACTGGAAATGCTTTGCTCATTCTAGTTTAAAGTATGGGTGATGATAATTGTTAGGCTATTTTTTTCGTAACATAATTATATTTTTGCATACTGAAGTTTCGTCGGATGATTAATATCGAAAAGAAAAGTTTAGTTAGACTGTAAAATTTTAGACCTAAAATGCTTTAGAACAAAATATTATGCACAAAATATCACGTCCACCAAAAAATTTAGCACATAACATTTTAAGCAATGCACCAGTTCTATTAAAAGTGCGATGCAATCAAAATTTATTGCGTATTTTCCTTTGACCGAGAACTATGAATGCAAGTAAAACCGTCTTATACGACAATTATAGGAAAAATCTGAAAACTATACATTAGTAATTAAATCATAAATATATCATCTTCATTTTAACGTACGTAAAACATTTCTCCAACGGTAAAGTTAAGTTTGTCGCTCAGTACAGTTTATCTTCTCGTTAAAATAATTATGCAATGTTGTCATAGTTTGTATGGTACCTTCGATGTGCGAGGCCGACTCTCATTTAACCGGCTCTTTTATATATTATGATGATTTTATTGAATATATATTGTGCCACAAAAAATCTCATACATTTTAGATAAATATTTAGATACTGAACTCAAATAAATGTAATTATAAACACCAAAGTTATTGTACTGTTCACTTGTGTTTACATAAGAGCATGACTGTCAAAATGATGTTGCGATGACGCCATTTTAATCACAAGCTTTTATTTAACTTGCAATGTATGTACTATGTACTCATATAACTATGTACCTATGGTAAACTACATATATGTGTTTGTTCGAATGGAATCTTGCAACTCAATTTTGAAGCAGACATATTCAACCGATGGAGCTGAAATGTTGCATAACTACTTAACTTTGATGACAATACAATAATATGGCACCATTTAGCTGGTCTGAAGATGGAGCTGGAAGGTGGCTCTGGGAACTCTAATAGATTAAAGCAGTGGACGTTAGATATATAGATAGATAGAATGCTACGTTTTGCCAATTCTGCGACACGGATGCGACTCTTGGACTATCTAAAAAGAACTCAAGAAACGTATAGAAGCATTTTGAGATGTTCTTTATGAATGTTAAAGATCAGCTGGACACAAAGGATAACAAATACAGTTGTAAAAGTGAAGACGTGTTAACGAGAAACCATGTCTTTGGCAGAATGTCCGCTAAAAGAAAAAAGCATACCTTGGCAATGTATTGCGATATGACGGATACAACCTGTTGCAAGTAATAATGATAGATTAGGTTAGGCAAGAGTGGCAAGAGACAAGAGGCCGCAGAAAGAGATCTTGACTAGCGAGAGACAAAAATATTTTTTGGAGCTGACTTTGGACCTTCGATAGTCGCAGAGGCATATCAAGGAGAAGAAGTGACCTAATATAGTAGCTTGAAATGCTAAAGAGTATGATACACAGTTATCATGCCTTTACGTCTGAAATGAAAGTATATTTATGATACAGTTGGAACGTGAATAGAGTCACGGGGCGTATTCCTACCGGTATAAAACGATAAAGACTTATTAAAGATATAAAAATAACCTTAACAATTTCCAATTTAAAAGTCATTATGTCTTAATAGCGTATAAAAGCGAGTGACGTCGTGTGTCACAACTAGTGATGTGCCGTTACCGTAAATTACGAGAACAGGGAGAATTTTCGGGTAATGTTCTCGGTAACGTTCTCCGTGACGGTAATTATCGAGAAAGTTGTGTTAGTTTTTTGTTTTTCTAAATTTTTTTAATGTAATTCTATTTCAATTAGCGATAATAATGTACCCTAAAGAAATTACAATAATCGGACTATAGGAACTCGTATATTACCAAAATTACCGTAAATTACGGGCGTAAATTACAGGCGTAACTTACCGAGCATGTTCTCTGAGATGTTTCTCACGTTTGCAAAAATTGAACTTGTAGAGTTTATATAGGTGAACTCAATTAAAATTGCTGCATATTCTTAAATGTTTAATAATCAAATAAAATAAAACAATAAAAAAATAATATTTTTTTTACGTTTCAATCTCAGAAGAAGACGTTTTGATAGTAAAAATAACATAATGGTATCAAGTGTATCAACGCAATAATAATTTTGAACACATAATAATCAACTATATTTACTTAACATAGTCTAGCCACGTCATCATCATCACCAATTAACATGTTTTCCACTTCTTCTAAACCTCGTCGCACTAAGTGAATCGTACACGCGTCTCCTTCGAGTTTAATTATCCATTTTACAATGGGTTTGAACAAACTAATATGCTGCTCCAGGTTGCTCCATATGTACTTTCTTCCAGCAGTTCACTTTTGAACTTTTGCATGTCTCTTTTATTTTCATTGATTACCATTGTTTGCAGAATTGCTTTTGATTTTGTAAAATTTTGTAGACAGTGCAAGTAGCTTCCCCATCGTGTTTTCACCGGTAATACTAAAGTCACATTTAATGATTTGTCACAAGCAATTTTTTTGAATTCCGCGCATAATATGTGTGATTTCAAAATACACTTTACAACAGTAACCACTGTTGTAAACATTTCATGTACTTCAGGCATTTCTAGCACATCTGCTATTAGCAAATTGAGGCTATGGGCAAGGCAAGGCACCCAATCGACGTGGTCTTTTCATTCCTATCGCCTAACAATTTGCCGCATTTTTTCATGTTGGCTGCGTTGTCCGTTATAATGCCGAGAAATTTTTCAGCCCCAATTTCTTCCATTGTCTCCGATATTTTCTCAGCTAGATATTCTCCCGTGTGTCTATTTGTCTGAGCATCAATTGATGTGTGAAAAAACGGTTGCGGAGTGTAAATCATTATATTGATAATGGAATCATTTCTGACATTGGTCCATCCGTCAGCCGCCAAGTGCGGCTTAAACAAATATATTTAATTCGTTCGTTTTCGTTGGATTGTCTAAAATATTCTAATACTTTGCCTTTTGGCCTCATTGTTCCACTTGATTTCACAAAACAACACTGATATGACTTAAGTAATATTTACAATAGGTAGCTTCAAGATGAACTAAACTAGGTACATCGTTCGGCCTGTGCCGTAGGCATTCTTTCCCCACCATGACTTAAGGGTAAGGGCTGAGGGCCAATCAGGAACCGCTACTATCTAGGAATACTGAGACTGAGACCCAGCTTCTAATTAGTTGAAATAATACCATTTACCTCTATCGGTTTTTTTACCTGCTAGAATACAATACGAATACGACCCTATTTGATAAGCATTTACCTGTTTGCAAAATAACGTCCTAACCCTAACTTTAAAATTAACACGAAATGTCGTGTCTTAAATATAATGTAGTTAATAAAAATATTTAAAGAATGATGGCAGCATTTTAAGCGATTAATAACCCAACCTTGACCAAACCAGATTTACTTGCGGAGAACTTTACCGAGAATTCTCGGTAATTTACGGTAATTTCTCAAGTTGAGAATTACGGTAAGTGCGTAATTTCTCAGCGGCACATCACTAGTCACAACCAGTAAATAGATACCTACATTGCGTGAGCTATCAGAATGCGATTCGCGTTTTATGCCTGTCTCGCTCGCTCTTAAGCGATCCAGATAAGATCGTCTCAGTTTTCACGCAAACCCGAATCGCAGAGTCACGAACTGTATGTTTATAATGGCTTACACAGATTGATAGCAATGGCTCCATATTTACTCATATTACTCATATAATAGTAAACATTATAACATATTAAAATATCTGCATTCTGCGATTATTCTAAATATGGCGTGAACGCTGAATGGATCACTTGTGTTAATAGTATTTTTTTAATTATAGTATTTAATAAAAATGGCTCACAATTTAGCAAACGACAAAAGTGATGAAGTTAGTGAAAAAAGTACAGACGTAGTAGAAATAAAAACAGTGGTAAACATGGAGAAATCAGAAGAAGTGGAGTTTGAAGATGCTTTAGTCTTAGCAGGTACAAACTAGATTTATTTTTCATTAAGTATTATAATATAATTTGACGGTCGTCTTTGTCGAAGCAATTTGTTTAAAGAATAATTTTGACGCATACGACGTTAATTGTGTACTTTTCAAATAAAAACAAATATTAGAGTTTAATAGATAAGAGAATGTCATAACTACCGTTTACGCAATTTGCCATGACTGATCTTTTAACGATAGTTTACCCACGTAATCAAATATTAAAGAATCGTTTTAGCTTGGTCTAAAATTATTTCGTATATGTAGTGTTCACTAGGATTTCCTATCGGGATACTTCAATAAACACATTAATCGGGCTTTCAGTAAACCTGCAGTGCATCCGCCACCGGTGACATCTGTCAATGTAATGACCGGTAGCTGGCGGATCGAGGGTACATTTATTATCTATAAATGTATACTACATACTACATCATAGATATCCGAATTCCAGTTGTTTGGATATCCAGTTGTCTTTTCTTTTCTACTTAAATTATCTTGCACCAAATACTGCATTTCTCTGCTAGAGAATGCTTTAAGTCCACCATTTGTACTTTTCTTGTATTGTAAATAAAGTTTGAATAATAAAAACTTACAGTACAATTGCGAACATCGATAAAAGAGAATCGACATAAAATATGCGAGGTTCATATTTATCACATTTCATCTGTCCCCCGACCATTATTATACATACCTACTTTTGATCTTATAAGTACATAATAAATATTATTCCCGACATTATACATCCCTAAACTTTACCGCAAGTTGTATAATAGTTACCAGTTTAAACTACAATCTAAACTCGTGGACACAAATATCCACTCGAGGTTAAAATAATTAGATAACACATCATCCGATACAAGTATGAGTAAACATGGAGCTCTTTGTTCTTGATATGGCGTGATATATTTAATATTTGTTATACATACACCCGGAACTTGCTACCTGTAATACCTATGCCTTGACTCTAGATTTAATACCAAAGCAATGATAGATTTTATCAAAATATAGATTTCCTATCTTCTTTACCATGATTTGGCTCTTAACCCTGCAAATCGACCTAGTCCCACAGTAAGCTCTAGTAGGCTTGTGTTTATGTTACAGGCACTAGACGACGATACACATATTTATATAATTAACTACATACTTAAATACAAATAACATCCATGACCTAGGCACTTATATTCGAGCACAGAAATATATTCCCTTGCCGGGATTTGAACCCAGGATTGCCGGCTCAGTAGACCGCTGCTTTGGCAATGCGCCAACCGGGCCGTCAAAAAAAAAACAATAAAATCAAACAAAGCATAAGCAAATGTTTACAATGAAGCGAACAATTGAAAAATTTAACGGTTCAGGCAGGATTCAAACCTGCGTCTCCAACGGCTTCCGGGCGTGTTGGCCGTTGGGCGTCCTACCAACTGGACCACTGAGCCGTTGAATCTTTCAACCAGTTGCTTCTACGTGCCTTAGGGTGGGATGTCTATCAATTTATCGAAATCCCTGTCATCGAATTTCATATCACCGAAAACTATTCCATGAATGTATTTTTTTTTCTAATCACATAATCATCAATTCATTGCTTTTCGAATAATCGATCAACTATTCATCGTAAATTGTTTCGCATTTGTCTCAAATCGTAGCTTAACTATTCATCGAATTTACCTTTCATAGAATAATTAGTTAATCGTAGTATTAATTTATTGAAACATGATTCACAGATGGTACGTCCCATATTTATTTATTTATTTATTATTAATAAATATATTATTAATACATATATTATTATTGTCGCAGTTGAAACCTAACCTAAACCCACTCGAACCTAACCTACCTTTCTAGCAGAATTTCGGTTGGTTAGGGGTCACAGTTCAAACCTAACCTAACCTACTTTTCTGGTAGCAGTTCGTTTCTGTGGAGGTCACAGCCTAACCTAACTTACTTTTATGGCACAGTTTAGTTTCTGTAAGTTTCGCAGGTGCGAAATAGGGCGTTAAAATGTAATGTTGTTGAAACGTATTATCAAATGCCTATACTAACACAGGTGAAACGATTTTCTATGTAATAAGAATTTTGGGTACTGAGACTTAAGTTAGACCATAATTATAGTAAAAGCGATACGATATTTTTGTGATGGGATAAAAGTCTACATGACTTTTGTGATTCACCCAGGTATACCGATCAACGCACTAAGAAATTCAATTGCGCCACAAATAATAATAATCCATACTGCTATGGATAATGTAATCGAAATCATTATTTCCCTATACGTTGATCTTTGTATCCAAAAGTAAATAAATGTGGGTGGTCACACCAAAAGTCGAAGAAGAATTTAATACACGAATTATATCATTGTAGGTTTTGGAAAATACAACTACAGATTGTTGATCCTCAGCATTTACACATTGCTGGCCGCCATAGCAGAGGTGTTCAGTGTCGGCGTCATAGTCACTTCCAGCCAGTGCGACCTGGAGCTGGACGTCTTCCAAAAGGGCATCATCGGATCTGTCCCTATCTTAGGTATTTAATTGTCTACCTAGATTATTTGTCATTTTTGATTGAGATTCCCCAAGAGCTCTCTTTCAGAGAAGGGAAACATATGAGTCGTTTCTATCTAGGGTAAAAAACAGAGTGCTGACTCTCTTTATACCACACGCCACAAAAGCGGAGTTTCCAGCTAATGAAACTTGAACATCGACATCTTCTAGAATTGAATCATCGGGGGCAACTCTACATTGGGTAACATACAGACTATCGACTGACGTATACAGTATACACGTTGCTGGGTGCCATAGCGGAAGTCTTCAGCGTGGGCATCATCGGAACTTCCAGCCAGTGCCAGAGCCTAGAGTTGGATGTCTTCGAGAAGGGAATCATCGGGTCCGTCCATATTTTAGTTTTTTTTTTTTATTCAGAAAGATGTTTTAATTTAATCCATTTATAGTTTTTCTTCCTCTGAGGCATATGATGCAACTTCTGAACTAACCAGTTGCAGAAACGCCGAAAAACAATCTTCGATGAGGGCTCCCCCTTCACGAGAACTGACGGCTGGGTATTTGGCAACTAGCAGTACTAACGAATAGCAGTGTGACAAGACTTCAGTGTTAATGTCAAAAATAAATGTCAATATGAGTCAACCCTATTGTTCGTTACAGGTGTTATAGCGAGTGCCCACTTCTGGGGCTACCTGGCGGATACGCGAGGTCGGCTTTACGCTCTTTACATCAGTATTATAGGCACGGCTGTCTTCGCCTTCTTGGCCAGCTTCGCTAACCACTGGCTTTATCTGACGGGTACAAAAATGATGTCCTCAATATTGTAAGTACCTTGTTTTGAAAAGTGTCTGTTTGAGGATGAACTCGGAGTTTCTTGATGGTAAAATGATCTTGCGATGACGTTATATTGGCTTCAAGAAAAACTGGACTTTCTGGACTGAAAACCTATTATACCGTTGCAAGCATACAGCATCTCTCCTGAAGTTTTCATCAAGAAACCTTCGTTTATCTACGAGAAAAGACAATTTTCATGTATGTTTTGGTTTCATTTTCGAAGTGGCTAACGCGCTGGACCGGTAATCCAGAGGTACCGGGTTCGATTCCCGGTCCCTTCCACCAGGTAGCTCCTTTTTAACTTTTCTTTAAGCTTGGATCTTTGTATTAAATAATAATTGTGGTGTACCCACATTAAAAAAAAAAGAGACATTACATGTTTCATAAATTTATAAAACTAACAGCGCCCTCTCTCGCTTGCTCGTTCACCGCTGTAAAGTGGTGCGGTAAGATGTGAATATTAACGTATTCACATAGAGGTCGCTAAGGTGTAAAAACCTTTCAAATAAAAAAAATAAAAAAATTGTTCGAATTGAGAACCTCCTCCTTTTTGAAGTCGGTTAAAAATGCAGAGGTCGATACACAAAGCATAAGGAAAAATTCGTCAGGTCTACGTGGAGCGAGGGTAGCGAAATGGCTAACGCGCTGGACCGGTAATCCAGAGGTACCGGGTTCGATTCCCGGTCCCTTCCACCAGGTAGCTGCTTTTTCAATTTTTCTTTAAGTTTTGATCTTTGTATTAATGGTTTAATTTTCATGTTTTCATTTAATCATGTGTAATTATTAAACACTGTCTAAGTATCTGTATGGGTATATTACCTATATATCTGCTTATTCATATTTAAGTAAGATGACTGTTTTTTAGGGTTCCGTAGTCAACTAGGAACCCTTATAGTTTCGCCATGTCCGTCTGTCTCTCCGTCTGTCCGTCCGCGGCTTAGCTCCGTGATCATAAGTGCTAGAAAGCTGAAATTTGGTATGAGTATGTGTATGTATCACGCCGACAAAACGGTAAAATAAAAACTAAAAAAAAAACTTTTTCGGGTAAGTACCTCCCGTAGACCTAAAGTGGGGGTGATTTTTTTTTGTTTTAACATTAGCGTATGGGGTGTCGTTGAATAGGTCTTTTAAAAATAATAGGGGTCTTCACACATAATTTTTTGGTAAAGTCAGCTGTTTTGTAAATATTCGCTCGGGAAATCAAAAAAATAGTCTACTCTAACTTCTCAACCACGGGTCAAAAAATTATGAAAATGAGGCCTTATTAGTACTTTCACTAAAAACTATATTGAATGAAATCGGTCGAGCCGTTTTTGAGTTATCGCAAAATTTCATAATTTTCTTGAAAATGACGTACCTAAGTGCCGCGCGGTATTCTTGGGACAATCATACACAAATCGACCTAGTCCCAAACTAAGCAAAGCTTGTACTATGGGTACTAGACGACGATATACATCATATATAAATACATATATAGATAATTTTTTTTTTTTTTTACAATAATCTGTTATATTATTTCCAGTGCTTGCGGAACGAATGCCATTATTTACACACTGCTCGGGGAGAGTACACTGCAGACTCACAGAGCTCGATTCATGCTGTACGGTACCACAGGCATCATGTTCAGCCAAGCTGCCATCACTGGTAAGTATTAGGTAAAAACAAACAGACAATTTAGCTTCAAGAATAGGGATGAAGACTGATGTTAAATTCTACAGCATACTGTAGTTATATGAGTGCTATTACCTATAGCTCAATATGTCATCTAACTGGCTATTATTGTATATTGATGGAATGATAAAATAATAAGTTTTATTTTATGAAACGTGTTATTCTCATTACTTTTATTGTGGATAATATACACCACAATTTTAAATTGAACCATCAATGGTATCAATCCCACAAAGATCAAAGCATCCATATACTTTTGTGTCAATCTTAGCATTGTTTATTTTACTCGAAAGGATTTACACAAATAAACTGCGCGATTCGAAAGGCCAGATAATCGTAGTGTGGTGGAGAGGTTCACACTAGACCGGTAATCCGGAGGTACCGGGTTCGATGCCCTGTCTCTTCCACCAGGTTACGCATTTCAATTTTTCTTTGTGCTTTGATCTTTGGTTCAGAATGAATCTATTACTGAACCAGCTGAACCAGCGAGCTACGTCCTTGAGCCCGTTGTCACTTACCATCAGGTGATACTGAGGTTAATCGACGGTCAGTTAGTAAATAAAAAAACCGACCCAGTGCGAGTCAAACTCACGCACCGAGAGTTCCGTAAAAATACTTGCCATCTGACCTGGCCGGGTTAAGTTAAGTTTGCACCTGGTATGTATGGCGCCGCATACAAATGAGGTGCAAAGTAAACGCAACCGATCACGCTTGTTGTATGAGAGACCCACTTTAATTTTAGTATTTGTTGTTATAGCGGCAGCAGATATACATCTTCTGTGAAAATTTCAACTGTCTAACTATCACGGTTCATGAGATATAGCCTGGTGACAAACGGAAAAACAGACAGACAGACAGACAGACAGACAGACGGACAGCGGAGTCTTCGTGATTGGGTCCCGTTTTTTAAAAGTCTTACTATATATTTATAATCTAGACACGCGGCAGCGTGTCCAGCCAAGTTCACCGCAGGAACTGGCGAGCAGCAGCCGTGTGTTATATTACACGAACCGTTTGGAGCCACTTTTGACCCCCCAATAACTCCAAATCTATTTAACATAAAAAAATGAAATTTGGCTTATGTATTAAGATCCTTTAGAACAAGTAGAACCCCAAATTTCATTAATATAGGTTAAATAGTTATTGAGATATTAAAGTCCAAAAAACGGTATTTTTAGCACTGACTGACTGACTGACTGACTGACTGACTGACTGACTAGTAATCAAAAACCTAACCCACTTCCAGGTGACCTAGAAAGGTGAAATTTGGCATCCAGCTTAGTGATTGTGTGTGTATACATATAAAAATCTAAAACAGTGATTTTTTTATGTTTTTTTATTATTATTATTATTGATGGTTGTTGCCTCAGAACTCTGTCATTTATAAACCGATTTGGAAAATTCTTTTTTTGTTTGAAAGATATACTAGAGTAGCATATACACTCACACGCACACACTTACACATACATGCACAAAAAATCCAATACGTACTAACCGTTTTGGTAAATTCTTTGTTTGTTCAAAACTTTCAAAAGATGTACTAGATTAGCACACAGAGCTAATTAACAAATAATAATTAAGTAATTTACACATCATAATAATTTCTGTACAAAAAGTAATGATATCCCATCAAAAACATAAATGTAAAATGAGAGCCAAGTTCAATATCGCGTGCACTTCGCCGACAAAAGAATTGAGATCTGCAAGAGCGCCAAGTTCTTTGCCCTAAAATTTTTAGATACAAGGACATGCTACATACTCAATGCATTTATTTTACTTGGGGTGTAATTCAATATCAAGACGTGACTTGGCTAGTTTTAAAATATAAATTTATATTATAAATCAAAATCAATCAAATCATTAACCTATTTTCGTAAAGGTAAGTACGCAAGTTAGTTTACGTCTTGTTACTTATACTGTTAGCTTGATAATGAACTATGACTATGACTATGTTACTTTTATAAAATTTAGTTATTTTGTGAAAACTAGCCAAGTCAAATCTTGATATTGAATTACTCCCCAAGTAAAATAAATGCATTGAGTATGTAGCATGTCCTTGTATCTAAAAATTTTAGGGCAAAGAACTTGGCGCTCTTGCAGATCTCAATTCTTTTGTCGGCGAAGTGCACGCGATATTGAACTTGGCTCTCATTTTACATTTATGTTTTTGATGGGATTCGTTTCAGCGATATCATTCCCGACTCTGCAACTCTCCTTCGCCTACTACATTCCGGTCCTGAACTTCTTCTACCGGCCGTGGCGACTCCTGAACCAAGTCATCGCTTTGCTCAATATCCTTAACTATTTTCTCTTGAAGTGTTATGTGTTGGAAAGTCCTAAGTTCTACTTCTCTAAAGGCGAAAATGAGAAAGGGCGAGAAGTATTGAAGAAGATGTTCGCTGTCAATAGTGGGAAAAGCGAGGAAGAATATAACGTGAGTTATGCAAGTTGCTGCTAAAGTTACTTTCACAATTTTGGTTTTATTTTAGAATCTTAAGTTGAATATACACGAACGAACAAAAACATTCGTGTTCACAATTTTTTTGGTCGTTCATGCGTTAACGACTATATGAGAACTTTAAAAATAACAAGGAGTAACTATCGCATCTATGTTTTTTGAATTTGTTATTTTTAAGACGTGCGAATGTTTATTTTATGTACGTCTATTAATCTAGATATTCTAACAATTTTTACAAAATACTTTTTTCTCCAACATGCAATGAAATGTCATCATAACGTGCGTTATAACAGGCTTCGAAGTATCACGTTTCGGGCGGTACAACTCGAGAGAACTCTAAAGGAATTTCTTACAAGATTGAACGCCTTGGACGGGAAGTAATTTGATTTTAACATGGCGTAGTGTGTTCATAAACAAGCTAAGCAGCTGTAATTATATTTCTTTTGAGTTGTGTTTTTTTTATTTCATTGCATATGTTTGAAAAAAGCACTATTTATATAATACTAGCTTTTGCCCGCGACTACGTCCGCGTGGAGCTTGGAAGTATGGAAGCAACCTCGTACAACACGATAGATATCCATATCCACCTAATCACCTTTATTAATAAAAGGGATTATTAAAAGAGCCTAAGCAAATGTAAGAGCAATTGTGCTGTTGGTCTAATAATTACATTTCCTACAGGGTCATCAATGTCATCATGAATTACTTACTCACTTTTCAATCTTTTTAGGGATAATTTCCAGGATGAAAACTATCCTATATCCTTCCTCGGATCTTAAACTATCTCCATGCCAAATTTCATCAAAATCGATTCAGCGGTTTAAGCGTGAAGAGGTAACAGACAGACAGACACACTTTCGCATTTATAATATTAGTATGGATGCCTTATCCGTGAAAAGCGCTTGCCGGTTTCGTATCACTACCCGATACTATTTATATATCTATTCCTACTCACCCGGGAAACCCTTCCTTTCCGGCGTCTGCAGTAATGTACTATTACTGGAATACAGAAAAAAGAAAATGTGGGTGTTAGTATTTTACGAGTTAATAAATGTTTCAGGTAAAGAACATTGTTCTCAATGAAGACGAACACAAAGTGAAAAGCACTCATTTCTTCCAGTCCGTGTGGAATCAGACCGTGCCATTGTTCCATAGAAAACATATCAAAAACACTATTCTGATCTTCGGCATCAGTGTCCCGACTTACTGCGTGTAAGTGCATATTCGTCTTCTTTAATATGTTTCGTCCATTCAATAACTGTACAACGGATTGATTGACTTGGTTATCCAGTCCACCAGTAATCGTAGATCGATCGTTAAATCATTTTGTAATTTCTCAGTTTTTCAGTTAATATGCTCATTTTCAGCAAAAAATAAAAGAATGATTAGTTAAGCCTTTTAATACAAAGATCAAAGCATAAAGAAAAAATTAAAAAGGAGCTACCTGGGGGAAGAGACCGGGAATCGAACCCGGTACCTGTGGATTGCCATTTTTTGGATTGTATTAAAAGGCTTAAATAAAAAATTGTGGTGCACCCACATAAAAAAATGAGACATTAGGTACATGTTTCATAAATTTGTGTTTAACACATATTATAGGTTAGGTTAAGGTACCACAGGATCGTTGCAAATAAAAGGGATGCCCGTAAAATCTACCACAGACTGCATTATTTCAGAGGTCACACTGTAGGAGTGTCCGATTATATTTCCAGACGTCGATAACTTGCGAGCAATTTACGAGAAACTCTCTAGATATTTACGTAATTGGATGGCGTTTGACTTTCCCACCCATAAATTGTACGGTCAGCATCTAAAGATAGTGACAATTTTAGTAGGTAGGTATACAATTTGACATAAGCCAGTAGTAAAATTGACAGATATTTTAATGCTGACTGTACTATAAAGATTTATTAGTAGATTCACTGCACAAGAGTCACTTTCAGCTATACCAAAGCCGTTTGGGAACTGTATTTTATGAATTGTAACATGCAACGTAGAATGAACAAGGAACGCTCGCTGATTTCGCCCGAACATGGTATAACTGGTAGACATGGTACAACCAAGTACCCAGGGGTACACTCGCTGGCCAATAGCGTGGTTCAGGGCGCTTAATGATCCCGCTGTTTCAGGTTTGCTGACAACCACCCTATTTTTAAGTCATAATTTAAATAGAAAAGTTTTAGTATAAAATAAAAAATAAACTTTCCAGTTGTACTTTCTCACACAAACGTGATCGTTATTGCTTATCATGAAAGTGTATTAATTTCTTTCAGAACTCCTCCATTCTCCGTCTGGATGCCGTATATATTCAACACGTACCAGAACTTGGGAGTGTCGGGGATGAGCTTCTGCCAAATGTTCCACATTCAAACCCACTCAATGAATAATGAGACGTCTGAACTGGTTAGTATTTTATAACAATTTTGCCTGCATAAAATCGAGCGAAACATGTGTAAACCTGTAGGCTATTAAAAAGTGGAACTCTTTGCCGGCACATGTGTTTCCTCCTTCAGAGATGAGAGAATTTTACATAGAAAATTCTCTTAAGTCTCAGACATAGTAAAATGCATATAAATACGATGTTCGATTGGCATGCGATACGTTGAGCGATATTCGACTTATACGACGTGACTATCTTTTTACATAATTATATTTTGAATATGATGATAATTGTAATTCGATATTTTACCGGACCCGGATCCTGGTATGTCCTAAAATGAAGTCCAAGACCACCATAGGATAGACAGCAGCATTCTTGATTTAGTCCGGTGGAAATGGAAAAAACTGCGATCGCCAACCCGCATGCCAAGCGTGGCGATTATGGCAAAATAAAGCAGCCACTATACACGTTAAAGCCACGGTGCAGGACTTTGAGGAAAGCTGGGTCTATTGACTGATATGATGATTTTACAGGAGCCAGTATGCGACGACACCATAGTCCCCTTCACCTTCGCCGCCATCGCTGGCTTCGCGTGCACCATCACCACCGTCTCCATGGCCAGCGTGTTCCTCATCAAGTACATCGGCAAGAAGTGGACGTACATCGGGTTCCACGTGCTGGCTGCAGCACTGGCAGCCTCCATCGACCACGTGGGCATCGACTGGGGCGTGGCTGCGTTCATCGGGATGCTGTGCAATGTGGTGTGCATGGGGGTCACCACCAGCTACGCTGTCGAGCTGTTTCCTACGTACATGAGGTAAATACTTGGAGGAATCGTTCACTTATAGACAAACATTTCATCGAATTGTCAGTTCAGAGACAATCTTTTCCCCTGACGTCTTATATTTTTCATAACTCTTGAAGGTGACATCCTGTTGATTAGGTTAGGTTATAGTTTCATAGACAATGTTTTCCTCTGAAGTCATACTTTGTTCATAAATCTTGCAGATGTCTTCCTTTAGATTAGATATATTATTCATAAATCTAGAAAAGTGATACTATAGATTAAATTAGGTTAGGTTTTCGCCGCCATCACTGGTTTCGCGTACACTATCACTATCGTCTCCATAGTCAGCGTGGTTCTCATCAAATACATCGGTAAGAAGTGGACGTACTATGAGCGGCATCGGCCACGTGGGCATCGACTGGGGCGTAGCCTTCTTTTAGAGGCAACATCGAATGCTTAATTTCAACGAATTTTCAAATTATTTAAAAAAAAAACATATAATTATATAACCTGCTCACAACATTTCACGAAAATTGGTTGTGAAATGCGACCTGTAGAGTAGAACATCCGAACATACGAAATCAATTTTGGTCAAACTTGAAACGGAAACGCTTCCCTCGACGGGTTGATTATAACATTCCCTGTTGATGACCAGCAGACTCACTAATTGAGTGTTGAGACACTTAGGAACTTAATAACTGAAGGCATCTTCACATCACAGAATAATTAACATAGAACGGAAAATAATACGTATCTAAGCATAGGGGAGACCGAGGGGTTTTGAAACAGAGGAGAGTTGAAACTGAAATTTCTTGGCATCTACTAAATCCACTAGCGAGCCGGAAACAACACTGCTACGCACCTCACTGCCCATGAGCCCCTCCGTGGGCGTCCTTGCTTCCTATAGATCCGAGAGATTTACGTTGATTCAAGTCACCTCCTAGTCAAAACCCCTCGGTCTCCCCTACCTACGCCTGCTGGCTACCTACAAGACCGGCCATTAGGCGGTACAATTATAAATTATGAGCTACCAGACAAATAATGTATATGTTTAAAAATAATTAAAAAGATTCTTGTTTTAAGAGCAATTAAAAAATATAAAATACTTTTAGTGGTGTTCTATCTTTTGCACCGAATTATTTTTCGTAGAATGTTTCCATTTCATTGAATTTTCCGAGGCAGAGAAGTTAAGTACTCAGAAATTTTTATTCATTGTTCACTTACGCTTTATAGCCTCGCGGTTTGTATATTAATTAACACTAATTTATAATAATAACGGGTCTATCGCAATATTTCTCATTTACCATCATAATCTAACGTTTCGGCGGAGGCGCATAATGCACACGCCGTGGTCTCAGATGTACTGATGAATCAGCGAGTTGTTACTGAGGCTGTCGGCCAAATGTAGCACTACCCGACGAAATTGTCTAATAAAAGTTAAGAGGCCTTACCTATTCCTTTTAAAATGCTGATTGTTTTAGACTTTTTTCTCTGTGATCAAACATGTTTCTTAACATATTATTGATGTTACTATTTAGGGCTATAGGGCTATTGGGATTTATTGGTATATAATATATTTCAAACCTACAGTTTTTAACATTGATCATTTTTGTATCAAAAACTACTCGAAAATGCCAAAATTCACGCGGTAAATTGGTTTTTTAACTTATTTTTGACTGCACACAATGAAAGCATTAAATAGCTATGTTATTAACTAGAACTCGGGGAAAAGTATTATGAACTGCAAAAAGTTGGTTAAAATTATCAATATATTTGTTATGGTATGAAAAGAATAAATTTTAATAGTTAAATAAAATAAAGTAGAGTAATAGTTCAAGTGTTGCATTTTCTCATTTAATATACTGTTCAGTAATCCCAGACATAATAAACGTCCCACTAGTGGGCCCAGAACAGCCCCAATAAACCCAGGACGGCCGCAGAATTAACTCGGGGCTATAATTTTGTGGCGCAAGACGCAGATGTTCTGAAACTATGTGCTACACATGCGCCTCTCTTTATAGGCCTGAGTTCCATTCTACATTGCCAAAGTAATGTTTAGCGATTTTGTCAGCTAAACTGTGGTTACAGGCCTGCACGTCTAGAGTAACTGTGACACGCGACTCACTGCACATTCCTTAAACATCCTCGTAACTCTCAAATTAGGGCCATAATAAAAAAAAAAAAAAAAGTGTGTGTGTCAGCTCCGACGCACGACTGGAGTTTACTCTTCAGGCCAGGCGCGCACCACGATTTTTTTTAGTCGCGCGATTATTTTGTCGCAGAAATAAGCGTACTTCTGGGTTTATGAAAATCGTGGTGCGCGCACTCTCATATAAACCCATATCTTGCATTTATGCGACAAAATTATCGCGCGACTAAAATCGTGGTGCGCGCCTGGCCTTAAGAACGATTATAAAATATATACTCAATACGTTTATTGCACATAATGATTAGTAAATAGTTTAAGTATCTCATTATGTACCCTGTTGGGTGCTGCAAACAAGAACGAGAAGGTAGGTACTTACATAATATTAATATACGAGTATAATATACAGCAAAATTACAATATTTCACAAGGAAAATTTACTTCCGATTAATTTTTAACAAATTGGAGAGATCATGAGTAGTAACTAAATAAGGAAGCGTGGTGTAAAGCGCCCTCGAGCGGCTAGTTGAGTTACTACAGTCTGAAGTGCTACGGAAAAAAAACCGTATCTTACTATGAAATCCATACAAAGATACGACCTTTCTACCGTAGTATCGCAATACTTTTTTTTTTAATCTATTAATTAAGGAGCTTTGATCATTTTTATGAACATGCCAGCTCCAGCAGGCCTAATAAACAACATCATTCATCTAAAAGACATAGATAAATAAAAACATAAACCGTATAAACTTAAAAATAACATGTACACGAAAACAACTAAATTTGTTTACACTATTTACATAAAAAACTGTAAACAAATTTAGCCGATTCCGATAAGGGTTCCGCCAATATTGAATTGAACATTACATTCAAGAAAGATCTGGTATTAGACCTAGCCATTTACATTAGACAAAAACAAGCGTACAAAATCACCTTCCTTAAAAAAATCCTTAAATAAATCCAAAATCTCCTTAACAACAACTCCAAACAGCGTTTTGAAGTTCTCCTCCCAACTTTCGGTAGAAAGCAAAATATCCTTCGTCTTCTCAACCAGCCTTTCAAAAGTAATACGTCTCTTCTTCTTGTCCTTATTTTGTCTTTGATCTTCCATATCAGCCCGCTCAATAGTAGGCTGATTGACCAATAGACACTCGGACCTCTTCACATCTGTTACTCTTTTTGACTTCCGCGGCTTACGAACCTCTTGTTGTGGCTCGCTCTCTAATCTGTACTGACTTACTGATCGCTGGCCCTCAGCCTGACAGACAGAATCTTCAGACTCTTTAGATTGTAACGGCTTCGACAAAACAGCATCTCTATTATGACTTTCCGAAACTTAAGTCATTCTCAAAAACAGATGGCGCATCCTGACTACAAACATCCGTATCCTTTTTTTCCTTATTTTGCATATACAACCAAAAAGCCCGTTTATATATACATCCTTCAGCAGACATAATCCTGCGAATTTCTTACTCCTTCACAAAAACCGGGCACGACTTATCTAAGGCCATATGGCTGCCTTTACAATTAATAAATAAATAAATAAATAAATATCGGACAACCTCACACAAATCGATCTAGTCCCAAATTAAGCTCAAGAAGGCTTGTGTTATGGGTACTAGACGACGATATACGTACTTATATAGATAAATATATACTTAAATACATAGAACAACCATGACCCAAGCACAAATATTCGAGTTCATCACACAAATATTTGCCCCGGCCGGGATTCGAACCCGGGACCGCCAGCTCAGTAGGCAGGTGTCTACAAACCGAGCCAAACGTGTCGTCTAAAAATAGTCGTTTCGCAATTGGCATGCTCCCCGCCGCATTTCGGACAAGTAACTTTAGTAGTAAGACAAAACCTGCTCAGATGACCGAACTTCCAACATATTGAACATTGGGTAACCGGGAAAGTGTACTGATTTACCTTAAATCGGCAACCGTAGGCATAAACATATGGCGGTAAAGAAGTTCCCTTAAAACACAGACGGATAGCTTCAGCCTTAACCCAACGCCCATCATGATCCAAACAGTTCAGTCTACATATTGACAAAATGTCTTCAGACCCTTCAATATTCTTTAAAAATTCGTCTTCCTCAACCTCCAACTCAACCTGCCTTATAATTCCATAAGTGCAGCATGCCATATTAGACCAATAAGAAGGTCTCGTCTCATTGTTAAACTCCTGAGAAGCCAGAAGCTTCTCCGCATCATCCTTAGAGTTAAACTGTATGCGAACTTTACGTGGACCCATAAACTTGACGGATAAAATTCCTTTTATACCCTTAAATTGCAGCAACTTTGCCAAACCAATCTGTTTCGGTAAATCTTCTTTTGACACTATATAAACTTCAAATAGCTTGTCAGGCACACCGTCCGGCTCCAGCTGCGTTTTGGCGGTTGCTAAACCCCGCAAGCGTTTAGGTTTCCTGCCTATTGTGATAAAACTATCACTACTCCCACAGCTTTCGTCGCTCAGACCACAAGCACGCTTCACCGCTATATGCCGCACATCCGACATGGACTCAGCGTCCGATACAATATCCGATTGACTCGGCCCTGCCTTAGTATCAAACTACATTTCAGATAGCCACGACGGAGCTGCCCGCTGCCCACATTCTAAAAGTGACGTATCACTCACGATCACGACACCTCGACTTGACTCACTCATCGCAAAAACAGCGAAAAGGACTCTAAAACTGAATTAACTTATAAATAAAATAAAATTTGATAAAATTTTCAACCGTCGCCTTTGACAACCAAACGTCAATCGTCAATATATTTTTGGAACGTATTTGCCGTGCTAATTTAAAAAGTCGTATCTCAGTATACGATCGGGGTAAAAATACGACTTCTTAATTTAGCAGGTTATGCGTTAAGCGTTATAGACTAAGCTCCCGATATAAAATGACCTTCACAGAGATGTTTATTTGATGAAATGTATTTTATATTTAGTTTAAAATGTCAATAAATATATTGCATATGGGTTGCATAACAAATTTTAGTCCGGGGTATGTTTAGTTTAAAATTAAATTTTTTTTTTTTCATTTCACCGATTTGATTATTAGATAAATTCATAATTAAATAATCTTTAATTTTATTTAATTTCAATTCAAAAATCAGACCTTTGCAAAATGCTAGTAGGTATAGATTTACCTGTTTATACCTGGCTACCCAATAGTTGTGACGGGAAAAGAATAGGCAACCTAACGTTTGCATATTCTATGGGCTTCATACTTTCGATTGGTATAGAATTTATCTAATATTAATCAATCCGGTGAAATGTTTAAAACAATTTTTTTTTTATTATTAATTAAACATACCCTGGACTAAAATTTGTTAGGCAACCCATATGCAATGTAATTATTGACATATTAAATTAAATATAAAATACATTTCATCAAATAAACATCTCGGTGAAGGTTATTTTATATCGGGATCTTAGTCTATAACGCTTAACGCATAACCTGCTAAATTACGAAGTCGTATTTTTACCCCGATCGTATACTGAGATACGACTTTTTAAATTAGCACGGCAGATACGTTCGATTTTACACCCCATATTTTTCATACCCCGGGCTTATATATGAAAATCGATTCTTAAGGAGTAAACTCCAATAAACTCCAATAACATAAATAATCTTCCATACGCGTGATCTTTGGGTTAGCACGTATTGAGGCTTTGTTATAATAATGTGTGTAAATCGTGTAAGTATAAATCAATCTAGGATTGTCTGGCGCTACTCTTTAGGGCCGCAGCAAACGTTCGTAATTCCGCTCCGGTTTCTGAACGGGATGACTTCAGCAAGCGAGACATTGCCATATGACAGACAGAGACAGAGACACTTTCTGACGTCATTCCGTACGGAAACTGAACGTAGATTCTGAACGTCTGCGGCGGTTTTCCTCCGTATACTGATACAACTGACATTTTTACGATTTTCGTTTTTTTGCATATTTAGGATCAAAATACTTATATCTACATGTTATAAAATTTTCATGACAAAATTACTGCTAGTTTTCGAAATAAAGTGACGTATACTGATACAACTAACACCGTTTTTTAATTTAGAACATCGTATACTGAGCTAAGTCACTTGTACCACTGTACGCAGTACACTTATCGGGGAAGGGAGGCGCGGGCGTGGTACAAGTGGCAGTTAGCTCAGTATGCTTGCTCGTCGTCGTTGCGGACGTAAGATGTCCAGTGGGCGCATAGTGATGCGCGACGGATAGTCGATGCGGCCTACGTCTTTTCTACCTACTACGTATCAATTTAGGCTTACTTTTGGTTATGATACAGTTTTCTTCAATCAGTAGGGGCAAGTGCTGTACCTGTGGACACTTTCCAGAATTTGACCTTTAATCAGTTGTTAGACAAAAACTACGCGTATTACCAATAAATTATTTATTTTGTTTTAATCACAGTTAAACAATCTTTAAAGTCCACATATGTTTTCTACGCTAGCTATCCGGAGATGGCGGATAAAAGATTTTGTTTAAAAATACTCATTTTGTCCATAGGTACATCTACTGTTTGTACCTATGGACACTAACAACGTACCTGTGGACGGTAACGTACCTATGGACAATAATCAGCAACATTCTTTGAAACAGAATAACCTTTTAAAATAACGTAATTAACAACATACAATTAATCAACGTGTAATTATAAGTTGTTCTGCATATCATAATTACTTTTTTCTTCTTGAAATGTAATATTCTTAGCAGAATCTCAAGTATAATTATGGGACTTTCAAAAGCCTCCATAGTCAGCAGAAGTATCATAGTTATCGTTTGACACTTTACATTCTTAAGGAAAAACCTCATTTTCTTTATGAAAAATAATCAACAATCAATAACAATATAATTTTAAGTAATCATACAGCTGTTGCTCCTCAGTATTGCTAAAGATCCTCCTGATATCATTTTTGAGGAGTTCTAAGCCATCTTCAATATTTCGACAGTAATTTATTTATTTTTATTTAAAGATTATCGAATTTGGGATTTTAAACGTCTCTATGGCTTTCCTTACTGAAGTCAGAATGTCCAGGCATATCTTGTTTCTTTTTTCCCAGTTTTACTACGAGGCACTAAATAAAACAAAAACATGAATTTTACTGTCCACAGGTACATTCAGTATAATTGTACCTATGGACAGTCCACAGGTACATTTACGGAGGTGTCCACAGGTACAATTTTGGCGGTTTTTATTTTGAATTCATACCGGTCACTATTAATGCTACCTACGACCAACGAAATCTTGTAGAAATAACTTTTACACCACATAAATTAATATGCCACTCCAAAGACACCCGTAACATTTGCAGATTTTGCATAAAAATACTTAAAAAGAAGGAAAAAAACTTACTTTTTGTCACAAAAACTTTCGGCAGCCACAAAACACTCAGTTTCTGCCATCCTTAAAGATGGCGACTACCTAGTGTTGCCATATGAAAAAAATGCTTTTCAAATAAGTGATTGCTATTGGTCTATGGTTATTCGTTTTCTTGGTATGAGTAGTGTCCACAGGTAAAACCGTCCACAGGTACAGCACTTGCCCCTACCGATGGTTTTTTGGAGTACAATAATAGCTATATGTCCCCATTACCTACGGATAAACCAGAGTCACCACTAGCGCTGATATCAGATTTGTCCTAGTTTGAGGCCGTCCGGGGGAAAATAAAGCAATTATTTTTTTAATTTCATTATTTTCGGGGAAAATGTGAGTTACGCCAAATGTCCGGGTTTTTAAGTCTTTGTCCATGTTCGGCGAATTTAGAGATGGCAGTTGCTTAGTTGGCACGACAGGCAATCGTAAAATAAAATAGCAAACAGATGTCGGTAACTTAAGTGTAATTTAAAAAATATTATGTGGATCAACGAACAAATAAATTAAAAATCTAATCATGAGTTTAAATAAAAGTAAAAAACGGGAAAACAAGCCAAGAAAACAAATAATAAACATGTTAGACAAACATTACGTTAAATTTTAGTGTCTATACGGTTTATTTTTTTAAATAATAAATAGATATTAAGGGGCCTACTTACACAAATCGACCCAGTGTCCCAAGCAAAGTGAAGCTTGTACTATGGGTACTAGACGACGATATATACATAATTTATAAAGTACATGTACATAGAGATAACATCCATGACCAGGAATAAATATTCAAGTGCGTCACACACATTTTTGCTGGCGGAAGTTTGAATTTCATTGAAATGTATAATTTTTACAAGGAGTGGTTTAATTCTATCAAATACGAAGCACAAGCTTAGTCTGTTCGACAATACCGTGATATTTACAGTCAAAATATTAAGTTGACGCTTGTCACATTTACGAGAATTTGAATACACCTACTGAAAAACAAACACCCAAACACATTGAAACATGGAGGAAAGAGACTTGAAATAAATAGGAAAAAAAATTCAAACTTAACAAAAAAATGCGATTGCTGTATTCGACCTTCAAAAACCTTGTCATCTCCTCACGGTAATATAAGCGTGTTTTATTTAAAAAAAACTTAAACTGTATAATTTCACAGCATTGGGTACTGTTGACATGACTAAATGACAAATTATTTCACTTAATTAAAATAATACTTCAAGATGTAGATGAATTCAGGTTTTGGTCTGACATGGTGATGGACAAAATAGGAACCGGAATCTACTATAAATAAATGTTAAAACAGTAACAATGTTGATAATACCGCTGTAACAAAGACAAAAAACACCATTCCCTAAATGCGGGCTGTGATTTTAATTACCTTTTAAATAAACGTAATTTTAGTGCAAATTTGCTTTATTTATTGTCTTTCAAAAGTAATGTGCTTAAATATCCTAAACATCATCCTCTGAACTTAATATATTGGACATAACATACAAAATAACCTTAACAGTATACTGGTACATAACGGATTCATTCAGGCGTATACTGGTACAAGTGACAAATCAGATAAAACTAACCGATCAGATCCATCCAAACACGAGCTTTGAGTTTGTTTATATATCTAATAAATGGTACATGTCGCATAATAGGCATAACAATAATATAATATCCATATTCATCTAATCATAGTTTACGACGTATACTGGATCAAGTGGTAGTTGTCTCAGTATACCCGAAAACTAGAACTCGCAAATTTCACGTATACTGGTATAACTACCTTTTTTACTAAAAGTACAATTAATTTTGAAATGGGAAATATGTAGATTTAAGGAAAATATATTCATTAAAAGTATTTGATAATTTCATTCCAATATTTCAACGTATGAGTTAGTTATGGCACTTTATACCTTTGAACAGCCCTCCTGTAAAATCGTGATTTTGCACTTGTATCAGTATACGTAGGAGGTATCGATGAGTACTTTATTTATATGTATTTATACGTTTTTGAGTACTTTATACTTCCCGAACATCTGGAAATGAACATTCAAATACGAACCAAACCGACTTATTTCGATTGATTTATTTTTCTATAAACGTGATATTGAAGATCCTACTCTAGATTGCCGAATTTAATTTCACTAAGGTAATGTGGAATAATAATAATAAATTCTTTATTTCGGACAATTTACATCCATAGTTTGTTAGTAAGGCTTACCCGCTACGTTAGTAAACTTAACACTAGATTCAAGTAATTTTTTTTTTTTTATAGGTATATCACTTAAAGAACATATTGTGCTACACTATTAGTCTGCACTATCCAAAATTTAAATAAATGGCAGTCATTCCTCTCCTCTAACGCTTTGAGGATGCCGTTGGTGCTTTGTCTGATGCGGGCCATCAGCGAGGTGATTTTTTTGCGGATTACAGCCTGAAAACAGTCAACGCGGGCCTCCGCAAACATACTCGACGCGCTGCACCATCTCGGCATCCCCAGCAGCATCCTCAAAGCGTTATTATACTGCACTCGTAGGGCGCTATAAGCTCTTTTCGTATAATTAACCCACAGGCTGCTCGAGTAGAAGGATTGCGTGTATGCTTTAAATAAAGTGAGCTTTACTTCAGTTGAGCATCGAGCAAACCTGCGGGCCAGCATATTACTCCGAACTGATAGCGCCCTACGCTCCCTTTCTATGTCACAGTCATCCTTCATGGTGCTAGTCAAAATGTGACCTAGATATTTCACTCTATCGACTACATTTAAGGCAGCACCTTCAGCACAATGGGAGGTATAAAATATGGTTTTATCTTACCCGCTTTAAACACCATGACCTCACTTTTGGTGCCATTGTACTGAAGTCCATGAGTGGAAGCATACGTCTCACATACTCCCAGCAACTGTTCAAGTGCACTGATTGACGGACTGAGAAGCACCATATCGTCGGCGTAACTAATGTTATTGACGCACGTACCGCCAACATAACACCCTGCATGCATACTACTCAGTCTACCAATCAGCTCGTTGATGTAAAGATTAAACAGCTTAGGCGACGTTATGCCCCCCTGCCTCACTCCACATTCCAACTTAAACTCTTTGGATAAAGCATTGTCCCACCTAACCTGATTTACCTGATTGCGGTACCAGTATTCAAAAATGTTTACATACTCTATAGGTATACCTGTTTCCCTCAATTTTGGCCAGAGTATGTCATAGTCAACGCGATCAAATGCTTTAGACAGGTCGAGGAAACAGGCATACACAGGAGTTTTTCTATCCGTATAATACCCGACAGTATGCTTCAGACAGAAAATAGCGCTTTCAGTTGATAGTCCGGCCCGAAAGCCGAACTGAGCGTCGTGTAACTTTATATACTTTTCAAGTACAGAGTCCAGCATACTGTCGAGTATTTTCGCCACCGTGGTAGCCAGGGATATTGGCCGATAATTGGTTTTATCGGCCAGGTCCCCAGTTTTGTTTTTTACTACTGGTACCACAATCGTTCTCATAAGAGCCTCAGGTAAGTGGGAATGACACATACACAAATTAAACAGCAATGAAAGAACACGTGGCAAATGAGGTCCCGCGTATTTAAAGTGCTCAATGCTGAGGCCGTCGTGACCAGGTGACTTGCCTCTCTGCATTTTGTCAATAACTGACTTTACCTGCTTGGCTGTAAAATAGATGTCACGCTGATCACGAATGGCCTCAGCATCAGACAGCGATGCAGGGACCGAATGCGAGTCAAGCAGAGGCTGTACAGTAAAATGACCCCTAAATAATTCGGCAATATCCCGATGGTCATTGATACCATCCACACCAACAGGAAGGCCCGGCCCCACACTCATTTGCTTGGTACCCTTCCAAAAATCCTTAAATCGTTTATTGCAGTGGGCTTCAGCTATTTTGTCCATTTTCAGCTGTTCCTGTCTATCCTGGCACCACTTTAATTTCGACTTAAAGATTTTCTTGGTTGAACGCATTTGCTCGTAAATCCTACCTTCTGGCGGTCTCCCAGCAAGCTCCCACAGCTGAAATTGAAGCCGGGCCTCGCTGTGTGCGCCCGCCACATACATGTTCCAGCCTGCAATGTAACCACCTTTTCTGCGTTTCTTATATTTATGGGTCATTCTAGCTGCGTCAGTAAGCGTGCTAACAATATCACTGTACATATTATCTATAATAGCAAGATGCTCCGTTTTTCTACATAGGCCATCACAGCAAGCTCTAAGGGAGGGCGGAAAGTCAATGTATTTCAAGCGATCAGTACAAAGCTGGACAAATTCCTCTATTTGTTCACGTTGTCTTTCCACTCCCCAAACAACGCCTTCATTCATAGGGTTGTTAGCAACATTTGATACTTGTCTTAACATAGCAATATCACATTCCACGAGCATAGGAAAATGGTCGGACCAATAGACATCATGCATCATAGTTATTTTTCTAATTGTGTCCCAAGCACACTTGGTAGTTAAGCAGTGATCCAACCATCTTTTACATCCGTACACGTCGCTAATATAAGTATAGGTATCCGAGTCAACACCAAACTACTCCAGATCCGCACAAACCCATTGTTGCTCCGTACAGAAATTTGTCAACTCGAGATAAAACGGTTCATTTACATGAGCATTAAAATCCCCGAGGAGATATACCGCTTGCACTTCACTGTTGTCAGAAATAACCGCGTGCAACTCACTCAGACATTCAGTAAATATTACTAGATTATCCTTAGTATCAGTAGGCATGTATACAGAGCCTACTATAAACGTTTTCCCACCAGAAGTCAATTTTATCATAGCAATTCTGTCACTGACACAGTTTATTACCGTCACAGCTTGAAATGCACTTTTTCTGTACAGAATTCCTACCCCCCCGAATGGTCTTCCTACTAGTACCCCCGCTGTTACATCCACTGGTGACTTCCCGGTCCACCCAAAATCGCTATCTATTGTACCCAGTAGGGGTAGGTCCATAGGTAGTAGCCATAACTCTTGTAATAGTACAATATCCGCTTTTTACACAACGCCTGTACACATTCATGTGAACGCTTTAGCGACCTACGAGTACAATTATATGTTATAATTTTACACATGTCCTCCATGAATAATTAATTATTTATTTACATCAGTACTCTCCGCCTTTTGACGAGGATCTTCATGTTTCCCTTTATAGAAAATGTATCTCCTGAAAGTAATATCACTAGGCCATAAACTATCGTTCAGATAGTTATTCAACTTCGGCTTACTGACATAAACTTTGTAGGAGTCGTAGCCCTTATCACGTTTCATGACTATTTTTGATAATGTTACCCTTTCCTTAGTCCTTTCAAAAATATAATCTATTATATCTTCACCCGACACGGCCTTATCAACGTGGGATACAAATAAAGGCACTTTGACCTCGGCTGCTTTGAACTTTGTACCCGGGTTGGTGGTAGCACTCCCTTTACTGCAAAAATATCTATTTCTAGGGACTTTTTCAGGTACTTTTATCCATCCATTACTCTCTACTTTGTCCTTCCATGCACTCTCTTGTTGTACACACTCTGCAAACGACTTATTCCGCTTCTCTTCTGCGTTAACTATTGACCTATATTTTAAGTTGTTCGAAGTAATTAGTGGCTCATCCTTATCTCGGCTAGTACCATGTGATTCGCTAGCTACTAGAACCTGTTCGGCCGCCTCACGCTCACATCTCTGTTCCGTCGCTGTGTGCTGCCTCCCGTTATCTAGGGGAGGCGAGATAGATATATGTGTCGACTCACGAGTCGGAGCGCGCGCGGGCGAGCTTGTCCCAGGTTCATTGACCCGGTCATGGTCAGAGACCGTCCGCTCCGTCGCTTCTTTCGATAAAGATGAATTATTAAAATTCATGCCGTATGGGCCACTGTCTAAAACATAGGCACCTCTTCTCAGGTTGACATTTAAGTAAGGATCAACACTCGTCACAGAATCCACAGTTTTATTGTGTTGCCGTAACTCCACTCTAAGTGTATCTAGTTGCTCGCATGTTGCATATGTGTCCTTTATATCCTTCTTTATATCTCGTACTTGTGCTTGTAAATTTACAATATCTTTTAACAGCCTCGTTACGTCCACATTTTCAAAATTAACGGGCGGTAGCTTATGCAGATCCTTAGCAACAAATATAGGAACCGCCTCGGTTTTTGTATTCTTGATAAGGCTTATAATGTCCTCAATATCGCGTTGCACTTTATCTTTCCTTCTAGTAATCATCTGATCACTACAGCCCAAAGAACTAAAAAGCAGGATTTTCGCCTGTTCCACCATCTCCACCGAAAAGCCTGTACAGCAAATACGCACTAGGCTCACATCGTCCATCACATTTATTTTATTTTGTATAAATGCCAGCACTTCACATATTACAATATTGCAGGATACACATTTTACTATCGATTGAGACGTAAACTTCGCAGCGAGAGCCATGACTCACACACGCGCGCACTTCACAGCGCCCGCGCAACGACTGTGAATATAGAAATAAGGTTGTGAAGTCGTATTTTCAGTATAATAAATAATTGGGTTTGAAGAAAATAAAAAAATATGGGTATAAAATAAGAATTTATTTAAATTCGATAGCTTTGTCATTTAAGACCTAATGTGATTTTATTTTAAATTTTTTAGAGATGGAGATAGAAAATAGTATTTAAATATTATATAAATCTCATAAAACCTCACTACTATGCTTGCATATAACTTAGATATGACTTTGATAAAATAAAATTATTCTTGTGGGCTTGCGAAACTTAAAGTTAAACAGCTGTTTTCTATCTTCTCAGTCACGTTAAGTAATACAATACTTACTTACACATTTAAAATAGTTGCAGGCAACAAAACAATGTTGTTTTTTATCTACTCCAATTTTTTTCTCTATCAGTTATAGGCAATAAGGACATATATTTCGTAAACTCTGAAAAAGTTTATGACCTATTTATTGCCCAAAAAACTGGTTTATTTTTTTGGCGACATTATAACATCATTATCATTAACCTGTTAACAGATGTGTGCCATAAACCCCAAAACTTCTGAATTTTATCTTTTGGTTTAATTATACTTTCATGTTATCTATTAATGTTATTGATTTGATTAAATTTTACTTTTCTATAAGAATTGTCTTTTTTTTACTAACTTTTTGTTTTTTTTTTGTCTGATTGTGCCATGTTATTTACCCACATAAGCCATTCGCATTTTTTGACCCCTCTTATACAACTGTCGCATAAAATACTATAAAATAACCGGATTTTACATACTTTTTTTTACTTTATAATTATTGTTCTATAAAGAAAATGAAACGTCGAGTTAAAGAGATTATTACGTCATTTAATAAAATTCAGTACCGTCTACCTCTGAATACAAATCCTTTAATTTTCTCGCTAGAACGGGTTACAATGCGGCTGCGACCGAAATTAATTCAAATCAGCCATGGGATAACTCTATTTCATTTGACTTGTATACATTTCCGTTGGGAATAATAAATAAATATCGAAGAACGGAAAGTCACAGAAATGTATTATATATCACTTATGCCTTTCATATATATTATATTGCATATATTGCAATAGTATCTCCTCTCAATTGTATTTACTAGGTATGTAAAAATAATCTTTGATTTGGAAAACTTTAAATCAAAATAAACCTACAAATGTACACTAACAATGGGTTATTTTTTTTTCCTCATCCATCGAGTTAAGTTTGCACCTGGGTCATGGCGCCGGATATAAACGAGGTGCAAAGTTAACGCAACCGCTCACGTTTGTTGTGTGGGAGCCCCACTTAAATATTTATTTTATTTCGTTTTTTGTATTTTTTGGTACAGCGGCAACAGAAATACATCACCTATGAAAATGTCAACTGTCTAGCTATCACGGTTCATAATACACCTGGTGACTGACAAACAGACGGACAGTACGTATATATAGACCCTTGCGTCTATTGCAGACGATTTATGGTGTAATGTTTGAGAGACACCATTTCTGGTGGTTAACTAAACCGATACGAGATCGACAAATTCTACGGTCAAGTGTTAGTTGGTAATAGGGTACCGCATTATATCCTTTGGGTACGAAACCCTAAAAAAAGAAATAGAATGGAACTAAAAGTGTGTTATTCGCATCAGTTTAAGCCCCATGCATGGCTCATGGTCACGAGTGGCCTAAGCCTACCAGTCCGTAGAACCAACACGTGGAAATGGAACACTACACTAACACTACACTGTACACGTGCGTGCAAAGAAAAAGGGTTCGTGAAAAAATTCGTTATTTTAACTAGAAAACTGTAATGAGACTCAGGTATTAATAATACACGCAGTATTAGACTATTTAGGTTAATATAAACATTTTGTTGTAAATCAACCAGAAATATAAACTTAACTGTTTAAAGTGAACTATTACTACGAAGATCAAAGCACAAAGAAAAATTGAAATGCGTAACCTAGCGGAAGATGCCATTCATTATGGCTCGTGATTGTAAAGAATAATGGTGGTAGAAAGAATAGTGTATGGTGCCACATTAAAATTATTGAGACATTAAATGTTTCACAAATTTATCTGTGTAAATAAATATAATATCATTATAGAGTCTTTAAGATTAGCCCACTACAATATAAAAATGTGTATTAATAAGTGAAAAATCGAAATTGAATAACGGTATTTCGTATAGAGCAGAACAGCGGTTTCCGATCCCTGATATAAACTGTTTTACATAAATCGCTAGCAGATGTTTCAACGTGAAAACTATCAGATTGAATTTTTAGAAAGCAATAACAATAACTTTATTGTTCAAAAACTAGTCTACACACGACAAAACCTTATCAAATAAACTAAAGCCTCACAGTCATGTCAAAATTTACGTTCCCCAATTTTTCAACGAAAGAAAAAGGAGCTCTAACATCAATCACATGTCCTTTTTTAACGTGTTGCTCGACCCATTTATTGCACGAGCGTGTAAAGTCCAACCATACGTTTTTGTTCGCAGGGCGATGGCCGTCGGCTTGTCCATGATGTTTGCCAGGGGTATATCGTTCGTATTTTTCAACATCATCGGAGTGCAGCTGTTGAACAACTGCAGCAATTTCTTCCTGTATCTGGCGACATTTTTACTGGGTAAGCCTTTATGTTTTTTTTTATTTTAAACTACAGTGAGTCTCAGACATATTGAAATACATAAAAACGGGTTTACTCACGTCGTAGAAGTCGAATAACGCTCGACATAAATGTTTACAATGAAGCGAAAAATTGAAAAATTCAATGGTTCAGACAGGATTTCAACCTGCGTTTCTAACGGCTTTCCGGGCCAACACGGGCGTCCTACCAACTGAACCTTTGAATTTTTCAATTGTTCGCTTCATTGTAAACATTTGGTTTACGTTAGCAGACGCCGACATGTTTATTTTTATTATTGTACTCGTAATTGTTGCGAACTACATACTCGTATAACTAACTTTCAGCAATTCGTGAAATAATTGACAACATTTCATATTTATAACAGGTGGAAATTAATATAGAGATCGACAGGGCTTTATGTCGCGTACCTTAAAAAAAAATCTTTGAATTTATTCTTCTGTATTTAAAGAAATATAAGAAAATACATCAAATAACTGCAATCTAAGACAATACGGGCTGAATAGGGTTGTTGTCTAAACCAAAGAGCGAAAACATATATTTTTTTTATTTGACGTTGACAGATGACACATGCATACCGAGTTTTATTACGTTTTTTTTTTAATAAGAAAACCGACTAAAGTAACCGTTCCATTAAGTTCTGGTTTTGGTGTTGCCACATTTTAAAATGAGTATGTTTTTATAAATTAATAATAAAATAAATAATCATCTCAGAAAATAAATGAAAACAGAGATTACTTCATCTTTTTAACCACAATTCAGAAAAGTAATAAAATAATAGTCTTAAAAATATGAAATGTTGTCAATTGACAATATGTAGGTACGTCACACACATACGACGCGGTTGGCTCAGTTTGTAAGCATCTGCTTACTGAGCCGGCGGTCCCGGGTTCGAATCCCAGCCAGGGCAAATATTTGTGTGATGAACTCGAATATTTGTGCTTGGGTTGTGGGTTGGGTTGTTCTATGTATTTAAATATATATTTATCTATATAAGTATGTATATCGTCGTCTAGTACCCATAACACAAGCCTTCTTGAGCTTAATTTGGGACTAGATCGACTAGTGTGAGGTTGTCTGATATTTATTTATTTATTTATTATTATTATACACTCAGTTATTTTTGCAATACCTACAGCTTTTTTTTTATAAACAAGACAGATGGAATCAACCAACGCGACGCTTCAATCTTTGAACTTCCCTATTTCTAACCGTTTACAATAACTAAAAAACCGGCCAAGTGCGAGTCTGACTCGCGCACCGAGGGTTCCGTACAAATAATCATCCCATCTTAACTGACCGGGCTAAGATGACTTTGCTCCTAGTATGTATGGCACCACAAATGAGGTGCAAAGTAAGGTAGCGCCAACAGAAATTCATCATCTGTGAAAATTTAAAATGTCTAACTATCACGATTCATGAGATACAGCCTGGTGATAGACGGACAGACAGCGGAGTCTTAGTAAACGGGTAAAAACACACAACGAGCATAATAAATGTAGTTATAAGATAAGGCATGTCTTAAAAATGTTTTTTTTTTCAGCTGGTGCAGTATTAGGCCTGTTTCTTCCATCAGACAGAAAACCAAATCCAACACCAACAAATAAAGAGGCGGAATGAAATTTTTCTCCTTAAAAACCCCAAAAGGGGCTTTGAGGGGTCCAATCTTGTATTGTTTGTAAATAAATTGTGATTGTAAACATAATTATTTTACTCCATAGCCTTTACTCGTAGGTTATTCCATGAAGTAATTGGGTGAGTCGTTGTAGAGACCCTTACGTTACATACTTTTGTATTAAGCGATTTACACTCACATGAAATTGTCAGGAACAGCCCGACGTGTTTCGAACATGGTGACGAGGTTGCCGCGGCGGTGTACAGGGCAGCCGTCCCTTATGAAGAGCTCCATACGAGTTCGAAACATGTCGGGCCGTTCCTGACAATTTCACGTGAGTGTAAACCACTTAATACAATAATTAAATATGTCTCACGAAAGTTTTAATAAGATTACCCTTACAGACCTTTATTCAACTATGGATGCAAATGGATGTCTTTGGTTTACGATCTGCGCCTCACGTTGTTACCCGCTCATCCCACGGGAACACGAAATTTCTTCGGGATAAAAAGTAGATGTCTTAATCCAGGGTGTCAGCTTACTTCAAACCAAAATTTACCAAAATTGGTCAAGCTGGTTAAGCGTGAAGTGAAGTGACACATATATGCTACTTTTTCCGAAAAAATATAGTGTTCCAGTGTGATAAGCGGGTAACCCGCGTGGCGCAACTAGTATGATATAAGATTGTCTAACTATTAAAGTACCTACAATCTACATTTAACCTGATCCACCCTGTAATTTGCATCTTCATGCTTGTTAATTACCATAATATGGGGCCAATTTAAAGGGGAGTGTGCATCGAAGCATCAGCGTTGTGTACTGTTACTGTTTCATTGCCATTAACTGGCAACACTCGTAAGTCGTGAACTTGTGATTTTTAACTAGGATACTGTATTGGCTTCACAGACAATTACGATGCCACCATGAGACAAGCAAGCAGCAACTGGTTGAAATAAAATGGGCAAGTGCGAGCCCGACTCGCGCATGAAGGGTTCCGTACCTATACATATATATAATCTATAACAAGTTTGTTGTATGGGAGCCCCCCTTAAATATTTATTTTATTTTATTTTTAGTATTTGTTGTTATAGCGGCAATAGAAATACATCATCTGTGAAAATTTCAACTGTCTAGCTATCACCGTTGTTGAGATACAGCCTGGTGACAGACGGACGGACGGACGGACGGACGGACAGCGAAGTCTCAGTAATAGGGTCCCGTTTTTACCCTTTGGGTACGGAACCCCAAAAATCAGTGCCTCTCACATCGGTTCAGTGGTCCAATAGGTAGGAAGCCCGTGTAGCCCCGGAAAGACATTAAAAACGCGTGTTCAAACCCACCTGAACCATTGGATTTTCCAAATTTTACGCTTCAATGTAAAAATTTATGCACAGTAAATTGTATGTTTATTGTTGTAAAGGTAGTTGACTACCGATGTTTTAAAATGTTTTTTCCCGAATCGCAACAAAACCTAAGAAGCAAGTCATTAATGTATACTACGAAAAATTACATTTAGGCATTTGGTCTTTTAGCAAATCTCTACTCGTTTGTATTGCTGCATATAACAAACATGGCTGAAGTCTGCATGGCGATCTCGGATGAATATCTTTAGATACTTTGAATTTAGCCCCCACTAATAGTATTCTACCTTATCACGCTACTAGTTATTGCCACCTGTCTCCTATTACCTCCGTATATGTGTTCAAATCCAAAGTTGTGAGCATGCATCCAAGGACTAACGAACTATCAGAACAAACGACTAATCAACCTAAACACCGTGTATTCACGCCTCAATTGGTACTAACCACGCTGGATCACGAGCTGTATTTAAGAAGGGATTAAGTTTCATTTGGATGCTAGGGTACTTAACACCAGCTAGTTTTATTACACTATTATAGAACATAAAATTTATCGGTGTGAAACTATTGGAGCCATTAGAGTTGAAAGTATTTCATTAATGTGAACTGGTTGTGCATTATTTATTAAAGCGTATTTATTATTACCTAACTATTTATAAGGCGAACCAAGAGCTACAAACAATACATTGGTCTCTTAGTGGCTCCACACACTACGGCTTCTTGTGGCCGACACAGTACGTATAATGTCTCTTTTGCACGCTCGAAGTGAGAAAAAGAGAGTTGTACTGTCACGGCCACTAGAAGCCGTAGCGTGCGCTGGCTTTTAAACTGGTTAACGGATAGCCACACAGGTTCCCACCGGTAGTGGCGTTTTATACAAGATAAGGTGCTCGCACATTGCACAACATCGTAGCTAGGTAGCTACCAGCAATTACAAACTAAGTATAAAAAACTAACTTAATCAATGTACCAAACAGCTGAATCGATTAAAGCACGCTCACTTAAAGAATTCGTCCGTCATCTTCCTTACAGCCGGGATATTACTGTTGAAGATATCGATATCCAGCACTTTCACTAATTTATTAAGTCATTGACCAGCACGCACCAAAAAACCATTTCTCCACACAAACATTGCGTTTCAATAACAGCTAAAGGTGATATTGTTCCTTCGCAAGCTCATACGAAATAAAATTGACTGTCCACAACTATTAGCTCTATTGTCTTTCAGAGCCCCATCTCGATTGCCCCGCTATCCTATCATGCCCCTGTGTCCACCTCTTAGACGAACTGTCCTCGGCAGCAACTCATCTGTACCGAGGCTTTGTAAAACCTTTAATAGCTGTCATGAGACGGATGTGCACTTTGACTCGACGCAGCAATTTACAAAAAACATTCATAAATGTTTAGGAAAGCCTTTCACAAATAAAAAGCTTACGCCAGTAAAGAGCATAACTTACATTGAAGTAGGTATAATTAATGTTAAGTAGGTAATAATTTAACTAGTTTTATAATAAAATGCATGCGGTGTTTAACTATAAGTGATTGTTACACTTACATAATGGCAGAAATTATGTTATAAAAGAATGTTTTTAGTGTAAACAATTGTTGCTGAACCAAATAAATAAATAAAATAAAAATAAAAAATATACCTGTATTACACTTGACTTAGCGACCAGCCCGCCTAGCACTACGCTTCGCGACTCTTGTCACGCGACATAGCATCGCCCGTCACTCTCCCTCAGTACAGCGAAGAAAGAGATACCTAGGTAATATTTCTCGCGCGAGAAAGAATCGCGTGTCACGGTTGTTCTGGACTATCGCTGGTGAGAATCTTGAACTTGTCGAGATTCCTTCATTATATATAACAATACCACCGCAAACCTTTGAAATTATTGTGTTTTATTTATACTCGTAACAATGCATGTATAATTGAAAACACAATAAAGATATTTTTATAGAATCTTTATATCGATTCTATTTTTTGTGGAAATACCACATTGTTTTATTTTTATAAATAATGTCACAAAGGTAAATTAAGAAAGAAAAATTGAATGCTATCTACTACAGTTAAGCAGGAAAAAAAACACAATAAAGAGTTTAGTCGATGATTTCGAACTTATTGGACACACCATTGGCACAACATTAAATCACCTTCATATTAATGATTAACTAAATGAACTAGTCACGAGGTGACTTATTTGTACATTTAAAATACTAAAATTGGTTTATTCTATATTCCAACTATACTTCTCATACCGTGTAAAGTGTATAAAGTAATTAATGAAGCGTAGAATTCAGTGAAATTTTATATAAGCATAACTACGCCTACGCTAACAAAATCTCATGTACTTATGTAATGAGGCTCGCCCAGGCCACGTAATTCTGAAATTTTCGCTTTGAATAAAAATATACACTTAATTAAATGTTTTTGCTAATACACAAAATGTGGTAATTTAAGACGATTGTCAACTATCATATAAAAAGACGAAGACTGTCTACTTATCTTTGTTCAATTTTATATCATTCAATCAAAACTTTCAAAATACTTCTTTGCAATGTCACTTAACTATACTCGCATAACAAAAACTACAATGAAGGGGGAAGGGTTTTTCCCCGCTTATTCCATTTTTGGAGTTTATTGGAGTTTACTCCTTAAGAATCGATTTTCATATATAAGCCCGGGGTATGAAAAATATGGGGTGTAAAATCGAACGTATCTCCCGTGCTAATTTAAAAAGTTGTATTTCAGTATACGATCGGGGTAAAAATACGACTTCGTAATTTAGCAGGTTATGCGTTAAGCGTTATAGACTAAGGTCTCGATATAAAATAACCTTCACCGAGATTGTTTATTTGATGAAATGTATTTTATATTTAATTTAATATGTCAATAACTATATTGCATATGGGTTGCCTAACAAATTTACGTCCAGGGTATGTTTAATTAATAATAAAAAAATTGTTTTAAACATTTCACCGGTTTGATTAATATTAGATAAATTCTATACCAATCGAAAGTATGAAGCCCATAGAATATGCAAACGTTAGGTTGCCTATTCTTTTCCCGTCACAACTATTGGGTAGCCAGGTATAAACAGGTAAATCTATACCTACTAGCATTTTGCAAAGGTCTGACTGTTGAACTGAAAATAAATAAAATTAAAGATTATTTAATTATGAATTTATCTAATAATCAAATCGGTGAAATGTAAAAAAAAAATTTTTTAATTTTAAACTAAACATACCCTGGACTTAAATTTGTTAGGCAACTCATATGCAATATATTTATTGACATTTTAAACTAAATATAAAATACATTTCATCAAATAAACATCTCTGTGAAGGTCATTTTATATCGGGAGCTTAGTCTATAACGCTTAACGCATAATCTGCTAAATCAAGAAGTCGTATTTTTAAATTAGCACGGCAGATACGTTCCAAAAATATAAGTATTGCGAGGATTGACGTTTGGTTGTCAAAGGCGACGGTTGAAAATTTTATCAAATTTTATTTTATTTATGTATAAGTTAATTCAGTTTTAGAGTCCTTTTCGCTGTTTTTGCGATGAGTGAGTCAAGTCGAGGTGTCGTGAGTGATACGTCACTTTTAGAATGTGGGCAGCGGGCAGCTCCGTCGTGGCTATCTGAAGTGGAGTTTGATAATAAGGCAGGGCCGAGTCAATCGGATATTGTATCGGACGCTGAGTCCATGTCGGATGTGCGGCATATAGCGGTGAAGCGTGCTTGTGGTCTGAGCGACGAAAGCTGTGGTTGTAGTGATAGTTTTATCACAATAGGCAGGAAACCTAAACGCTTGCGGGTTTTAGCAACCGCCAAAACGCAGCTGGAGCCGGACGGTGTGCCTGACAAGCTATTTGAAGTTTATATAGTGTCAAAAGAAGATTTACCGTAACAGATTGGTTTGGCAAAGTTGCTGCAATTTAAGGGTATAAAAGGAATTTTATCCGTCAAGTTTATGGGTCCACGTAAAGTTCGCATACAGTTTAACTCTAAGGATGATGCGGAGAAGCTTCTGGCTTCTCAGGAGTTTAACAATGAGACGAGACGTTCTTATTGGTCTAATATGGCATGCTGCACTTATGGAATTATAAGGCAGGTTGAGTTGGAGGTTGAGGAAGACGAATTTTTAAAGAATATTGAAGGGTCTGAAGACATTTTGTCAATATGTAGACTGAACCGTTTGGATCATGATGGGCGTTGGGTTAAGGCTGAAGCTATTCGTCTGTGTTTTAAGGGAACTTCTTTACCGCCATATGTTTATGCCTACGGTTGCCGATTTTAGGTAAATCAGTACACTTTCCCGGTTACCCAATGTTCAATATGTTGGAAGTTCGGTCATCTGAGCAGGTTTTGTCCTACTACTAAAGTTACTTGTCCGAAATGCGGCGGGGAGCATGCCAATTGCGAAACGACTATTTTTAGATGCATTAATTGTAAAGGCAGCCATATGGCCTTAGATAAGTCGTGCCCGGTTTTTGTGAAGGAGTAAGAAATTCGCAGGATTATGTCTGCTGAGGGATGTATATATAAACGGGCTTTTTGGTTGTATATGCAAAATAAGGAAAAAAAGGATACGGATGTTTGTAGTCAGGATGCGCCATCTGTTTTTGAGAATGACTTAAGTTTTGGAAAGTCATATAGAGATGCTAATTTGTCGAAGCCGTTACAATCTAAAGAGTCTGAAGATTCTGTCTGTCAGGCTGAGGGCCAGCGATCAGTAAGTTAGTACAGATTAGAGAGCGAGCCACAACAAGAGGTTCGTAAGCCGCGGAAGTCAAAAAGAGTAACAGATGTGAAGAGGTCCGAGTGCCTATTGGTCAATCAGCCTACTATTGAGCGGGCTGATATGGAAGATCAAAGACAAAATAAGGACAAGAAGAAGAGACGTATTACTTTTGAAAGGCTGGTTGAGAAGACGAAGGATAGTTTGTTTTCTACCGAAAGTTGGGAGGAGAAGTTCAAAACGCTGTTTGGAGTTGTTGTTAAGGAGATTTTGGATTTATTTAAGGATTTTTTTAAGGAAGGTGATTTTGTACGTTTGTTTTTGTCTAATGTAAATGGCTAGGTCTAATACCAGATCTTTCTTGAATGTAATGTTCAATTCAATATTGGCGGAACCCTTATCGGAATCGCCTAAATTTGTATACAGTTTTTTTAATGTAAATAGTGTATACAAATTTAGTTGTTTTCGTGTACATGTTATTTTTAAGTTTATACGGTTTATGTTTTTATTTATCTATGTCTTTTAGATGAATGATGTTGTGTATTAGGCCTGCTGGAGCTGGCATGTTCATAAAAATTATCAAAGCTCCTTAATTAATAAGGTCGTATCTTTGTATGGATTTCATAGTAAGATACGGTTTTTTTTTCGTAAATTTAGTAACTAAACTAGCCGCTCGAGGGCGCTTTACATCACGCTTCCTTATTTAGTTACTACTCATGATCTCTCCAATTTGTTAAAAATGAATCGGAAGTAAATTTTCCTTGTAAAATATTGTAATTTTGCTGTATATTATACTCGTATATTAATATTATGTAAGTGCCTACCTCCTCGTTCTTGTTTGCAGCACCCAACAGGGTACATAATGTGATACTTAAACTATTTACTAATCATTATGTGCAATAAACGTATTGAGTATTGAGTATATATTTTATAATCGTTCTTAAGGCCAGGCGCGCACCACGATTTTAGTCGCGCGATAATTTTGTCGCATAAATGCAAGATATGGGTTTATAATGAGAGTGCGCGCACCACGATTTTCATAAACCCAGAAGTACGCTTATTTCTGCGACAAAATTATCGCGCGACTAAAAAAAAATCGTGGTGCGCGCCTGGCCTGAAGAGTAAACTCCAGTCGTGCGTCGGAGCTGACACACACACTTTTTTTTTATTGACAACATTTCATATTTCTAACTTGCGCTGAGAGCTTTGCGTCGTGTACATACCTACTTAAAAAAATATGTAAATTTATTTTTATGTATGTAAAGAAAACAGGGAGTTGTGGAAATCGAAAGGAGAGCCCTTTGCCCTGCAGTGGGACACCTATATAGGCTAATAAAAAAATAAAAGAAATCTAAGAAAATACATAGAATAACCGAATTCTACGACAACAATGCCTGTTTATAATTGTAGCCTTCGACCTATCCGCAAAAAAAATAAGCTGTCAATAATTTCAAGCTCCACATATTCGTTTTTTTTTTAATTAAACACCAGAATAAAGTAACCTACACATTGTGTTAACTATAGTTTTGGAGTTACAACTTTAAGTTTATAATAAAATAATTAGTAATCTCAGGCAAAATATAAAAACAGCGATTAAGTCGTTTTTTTAACGGAATACAGGAAAGTAATACAATTGTAGTATTAAAAATAAGAAATGTTGTCAATTCTCTTGTGCCCACACATCGATTTGCTTTTGGAATTGTGGAATACACTCAACCCCAACGCCCACAAGAGTGATTCCGAGTAGCTTGGACCAGTTGTTTACAAGCGAATTATGTCCACAAACAGGGGTCCTAATTCTACAAATACACTCCAGTTTAATAATGGCAATGCAATATTCACAATTGACAAGATTATATATTTTTAAGACTACAATTTTATTTTAGTATTCCGCTTAGAAAGAGTACCTCCAAAACTATGACACAATGGAAAGGGATCTAGCCAGGTGTCTAATTAAAAAAACGAATGACGTTGAGCTTGACATTTGACAGCTTGTTTTTTTTTCGAGAACAGATGGAAGACTTCAACTCTAAACAGGTATATAGTTGTCGTAGATTTCGGTTATTTTATGTATTTTATTACATACCTACAAAAAAATGAATTCATATAGGTAATTATTTAGTGTGTAGTACACGACGCAAAGCTCTCTCGGTCTCTTTATTAATTTCGACCTTTTTCAATTTCTCTTTAAGCTTTGATCTTTCTATTAATGGTTTAAATAAAAATTGTGGTGTAATCGCATTAAAAAAATGAGACATTGCATGTTTCATAAATTTATAATTTCGACCTGTTAGAAATATGAAATACTAGCTGTGTCCCGCGGTGTTACCCGCTCATCCCACGGGAACACTAAATTTATTCGGGATGAAAAGTATCCTATGTCCTTTCCCGGGTCTCAAACTATCTCCATACCAAATTTCATCTAAGTTGGTTCAGCGGTTTAAGCGTGAAGAGGTAACAGACAGACAGACAGACATACACTTTCGCATTTATAATATTAGTATGGAAGTATGGATTGTCAATTTACCACGGCCATGCGCGGTTCGGCGGTTAGTATTCGAGTTACGTAGAATAACAATGAAAAGTTGTCAATAAAGGAGATAAGTCTATCATGTACCTTCAGCGTTTTTAGGGTTCCGTACCCAGAGGGTAAAAAACGGGACCCTATTACTAAGTCTCCGCTGTCCGTCCGTCTGTCTGTCACCAGGCTGTATCTCATGAACCGTGATAGCTTGGCAGTTGAAATGTTCATAGATGATGCATTTTAGTGGCCGCTATAGCAACAAATACTATTCATGATAAAATAATATTAATAAGGGGATCCCATAACAAAGAAGAATAAGAATAAGATTAAGAATTATTTATTTTGTAAAGATGTAGGTAGGGGATTTGCCATGATATTTCGTTTGACGGGCATTTTCTCATGAACCGGTAGACAGTTGAAATTTACACAAAATGTATATTTTTGTTACCGCTATAACAAATAATAAAAATAAAAAAACCGGCCAAGTGCGAGTCGGACTCGCGCACCGAGGGTTCCGTACAAACACTTTCCATCCCTAAGTGGTTAAGTTAAGTTTGCACCTGGTATGTATAGCGCCCATATAAATTAGGTGCAAAGTTAGGTATTCAAAAAAAAAATTATGGTTTTCGTAATTATTCCTTTATCTATGCTATAAGACGTTGCTTCGTACCAAATTTCAAGATTCTGAGTTCACGGGAAGCACCCTGTAGGTTTTGATTCCCTTGCAAGTGTCGAAAATTTGCGGCATAAACGGCTGTATCTTTTGATTGCGTTGGCTTAGAAGTTTGATTTTTTCACAGCTTCAAGGGACAGTAGACCTGAGTAATTGATATAAATTTCAGCTTCATACCTCCACGCGTTCCTGAGAAAAAGGGTCTTGACAGACGGACGGACGGACAGACGGACAACAAAGTGATCCTATAAGGGTTCCGTTTTTTCCTTTTGAGGTACGGAACCCTAAAAATAAGTAAAAATTAAAGGGGGGATACAAAGAAAATGTTTTTTTGCTCGATATAGGTACAGAACTCTTAGTGCGCCAGTCCGACTCGCACTTGGCCGGTTTTTTTTAGTTTCACGCATATCATATAACAGCTGGAAACTCTAGTTTTCGAAGTAATCGATTTGTTTCTCGACTCGTGGAATACATTCAACCCCAACGCCCACAAGACTGACCCGAACAGCTTGGACCAGTTGTTTACGAGCGAGTTAAGTCCACAAACATGCTCGTACGTATTTCGGGCGAGGCAATTGACTAGTTAAAGTCTACACTGTGACTTTGTGGTTGTTTTATATCGCATCATGATTTGATATACATCTGTGTAAAGTGAGAATCAAGTAAATTGTGATCTGTGAAGCCTTTTTCGTGTGATGAGGTTGCAAAGACACACATACAAACCTACGCATACGCGTCCGGAAAATTCATAACTCTAACCGAATTTAAGTAACATTAAACATAAAAATGCGACCTGCAGACTAGAACAGCCGGAACTCTGGACAACTGGTCATCCGAAAAGATTTTTTGGCCCAGTTAAACGGAGACTCTCGGTCAAAGAATCGATAACTGAAACAATATTTGATAAATCAAGGTTAAAACTGTAATAACCAAGGCTTATGATGGATGCATATATCACGTGATAAATAAGTGGCAAAGCATCTGTCACTTACACTCGCATCTTGTCAAAACGAGAAGGATGCTTTGTCACTTACTTATCGCGGGATAAAAGCAACTATCATAGGCCTGAATTATTAGCTAACAGAAACGAGCTAATACAACTCAGAGGACTTTTTAAACCGAAACTAAGCGCTAAAAATAAACTATCCCGGCGACGCCATGATGTTATTTGCGCCATCAACTCGAGCCCTCCAGCGCGGCGTATTTGGCGAGGAAATTGAAAGGTTTTCGCAATTTGGCCGCGAAACCCTTCCTTTGATCGAGTTTTTATCATAATCGTAACTTTCCGCCTGTATATAAATATTACCATAATCTCCATTGTCGGCGCTTTTATATAATTTGGATTATTAAAAGTTTCGTGAGATAGATCGAATTATTGTATTATGCGGTCTACACTCACGTGAAATTGTCAGGCCCGACATGTTTCGAACTCGTATGTTGCTCTTTATTAGGGACTGCTACCCGTACATCGGCGCGGTAACTTTGTCACACAGTTTGTGACTCCGCGAGTTCGAAACATGTCGGGCCGTTCGTGACAATTTCACGTGAGTGTAAACCGCTTCATACCTACAATAATAATTTGGTTTGTTTAAAATGGTTGACTTTGAATTTTGAATCATTTTTATTTTTATTTGCATAGCGCCGCGTACCAATCAAATCCTAACTTGTTTAAGAAAAAAATAAATGAAACAAATTAAAAATCAGTGAATACGATCACATTTAAAGCCTAAAAGCCATCAGTTACTGCACAAAATGTAATTGAAAGCCGCAGTTAGCGAATCAACCGTATCTGAACGAATCCCCGTGCTTATTACAGTCATTATAAAGTCAATTATTCGATATTGACAATTCTTTTGATATTGGCTCAAAGCAATCAATTTATGAAAACAGTCGCCGGCTCTCTAGGAATACATTAACATATTTTTTCAAAATTGCCGAAGAATATTCAGATTTTCCTCCAATTTTCTCTTGGAAGATAGGTACTCTATTGAAATTCACGTGGCCGATATTGAATATTGCGATCCGGCAAAATACATATGTATGAGATTATTGTGCTCAAGTATTGTTGGGGATCGTCGCGTTTTGAATTTTGTTAATACCGAATAATTGTTTGTTCTAAACGGAATCGTACCGGAGTTAATGTTTTCGAACAAACTCGGTCTGTTTCAGGGACCTACCTTAAGTGGCAGTGGGCGGGGCACATTGCTCGTAGAAAACGTTGCCGTTGGGGCAGAAATGTTTTTGAGTGGTGATCGGGTGCTGTAAGATGGAGACTGTGAAGGCCTCCGACAAGGTGGACCAAAGACCTGATTAGGATTGTGGGCAGCAATGGCACGACCGATCGCTGTGGAGAAATTTGAGGAAGGCCTTTGTCCAGCAGTGGACGTCTTTCGGCTGATATAGTGATGATAATGTATTGAATATTATTTTATATTATTTTATTATGTATTGAATAACGTGTTCTCTGAATACCTATATTTAGGTATGTACCCTAACACGGAGTCCCGATCTTTTTTAATGTTATATTTATACCTAGTTATAGTTCATAGTTTAATGTTTTTATATCTTTGTTTATAATTAAATAAAATCCTATATTTAGGTATAAACGCAGAAAGGTCAGATAAGCGATTATTATACATAATTGGCCGTGACATTCAATATCATTATTGTTATTTTGGATATATTTTAAAGTATAAGTTGAGCCTTTATTTATATTGCCTAGTATACTTATATTGCCTAATGTATAGATTACTGAGCTGAAAAATATTTTTAGTACCTATTTGAAAGTTTGACTTCTGATTTTTTTATTAAACTGGTAGCTTGGTAACAACAGATAGGATATAAGACAATTTTTACCCAACTACGGAGAGGCAAAGCAGGTTCTTTCATACAAATTAAGTTCTAATGTAATACTTGTGTAGTACAGAAGAGTTAGTGGAAAGAAGGGTTAGTGGAAATTACCAAAATAGACTGGCTTTGAAAGGGGCTTTAAATAGTAAAAATTGGAGGATTTATCTCTACTGTGTTGCGAATCCACAACGTTCAGACATGAAATGATTACCTACGTTGCTTCCAAACTGAAATCTGATTTGATGGGGATTTGCATTTATCTTGAAAATCGGTTCAATAATTTGCTTTTGCATTTGATTTTATTAGAAATACGGTTTATATTTTCCTGTAACAGTCGACTTGTAGATTTAGTTGATAATCGAATATTTTGTTCCTGTCTATCATGGATGTTATATAATATATGTATTTATATTATGTATATCGTCGTCTAGTACCCATAGTACAAGCTTTGCTTAGTTTGGGACTAGGTCAATTTGTGTAAGACTGTCCCTTAGTATTTATTTATTCATTTTATTAATATATTTTTCATGATGTATCTATGGAACTGTTTCAATTCACTAGCCATTATGTTTATTCGTGCTTTAAGACTGTATTATTAGTTTATTGTGCAAAATTGCGTCCATACAACCCGATTTCCACCGGCTTGCCCGCTTCAAAAAGATTGAGCCCCATTTTATATTGCTACTGAAGAAAAAGTAAGCGAATCCTACTCCGGCTTGCCCTGAGTTATCTCGCCAAAACCACTGATACATACATAGGTACCTACAACGAATTTGACAACTTATGATTACATAATCTTCAATTATGAAGGGAAAATAAATTGTCTCCTTTTTACGCCACTTCAATCAAACTATCCTTAACTTTGAGTTACTTTTTTCTAATAATCCCATCAATAGATAAGTGGAGTAATTTTAATATTCAACTAAAAAGTTAGAGCTTGTCTCTCAGTGGAAGTTGGTTAAAAACTTGTCTTTTTGCGTTAACGCGATCGTTCAAAGTAAAGTTTTAAATAAACGAGTAAAGTTGGATAACTCCGAATTGTCCAAGTTGTTTGTTTTACAAGGGATCTGTATAATTCGATAGATTGCACAATTTGATTTATTACTATTATATTTTGGTTCGAATATTGACGACACGGTTGGTGCAGTTTGTGCACCTGCCCACTGAGCCGGCGGTCCTAAGTTGGAATCCCGGCCAGGGCAAATATTTGTGTGATGAACTCGAAGATTAAGACTTAAATTACAATTTTCCTATTTTGTTACCACTCGACCGTCTAACACAAGTATGTTTCGCGACTCTTGTCGCCCGCGATAGCGCTACCCTTCACTCTCTCACATTACTGCACAGAAAGAGACGGGTAACTATCTCGTATGACAGTTATGGCAGAGGTACTGTAGTAATGTACAAAAGAGGGCATGCCAGAGAGGCATTGCCTGTGTAAAATATTTTTCACATTAGCATAGAAGACATCTATTAATAATCGTACACCAAAACTACTTATAAGCACACGTGTAAACAACTTTTTTCTCCATCCCTACCGTAATATTCTATTACGGCCCACCTACGAACTCGCGGAACAACTTCAATTAAGGAACAATATACAGAAGTCTTAACAGCGTTTTCTTGTTCGCTGCAGTATGAAAGAGAAGCAATTAGCCAGCAAAGTGAGTGCCGAGACAATGCCACCCGCTTACTCCAAGTTTATACGGCCACCATTGGAGACAACTTAATTGGTTGTTAAAGGGGAAAATATATTAACAATAGGCTTATTACTTAGCGCGAATTATCTTTTGATTCTGGGTCTTGGGATTTAATTATGTTTTGAGAGGGTTTGTGTTCGTGCGAGGAAATGAGTTCGGCGTGGGAGTAAGGTTACGCGTAGGTTAAAAGATGTGTTTGAAGCCCTGAAGAATAAATCTACCGTGCTTAGCATAACAGCAGTAGCTCACTTTGAAAGTTACCAAAAAAGCTGTTACGCTTAGCACGGGGTGTAGCACCGAGCCACCGAGAAAGCAACAACGTTTTTTTTTTTTCTACAATTATCGTAGTGCAGAATATGAAAAAAAGCGGCCAAGTGCGAGTCAGACTCGCGCGCCGAGAACACTTCCCGCGAATATACTTAAAAATACCCAGTGAACTGAGAAATTTCATACTATAATTAGCCCTTGTGTACACATTTGGATCAAACACATGACAGCCCCAGCTCTTTTCACAAGCAGTAATATCCTAAAAAGAAAAACATCATATCCGTATACATCTCCATAACACTTACATCATTTTCTTGCCAAGCAGCGCTCGGTAAGTGACAGGGTAATGAGCTCACGTGATTGCCCCATTTCAACGAGACTACAATTTCCTGAATGCAAAACACATTTCTACTCAAAACATTGCAGTTGAGAACTGACTTTCTTACACTCTTACATCCAACTGCGATTTTTGCCCTTGTAGAATAAAGTTCAGTTTTCAGAACAAGGAGATATGGAGTCATGGAAACCGGTGGGAATCTAGGTTGGCGTGGAGCTTCATTTTAAAGTATTTCGTGCCCAACCAGTTTGCTTTAGGTTTACGTAAAACCACGTCGACAAGATTTACGGGATAAGTTGATCATGTCATGAGCTACAATGGAATGGTGTCTTTAAATATTTACGAAAAAATGACTTACTGTTGAGTTTCTTTCGGCTTTCTTCTCAACAGCGGTCTCCTCTTGCGAAATACCGGTAGATTCATAATCTGACTTGGTCAAAAAATATGACTTGTAAAAGTGCCCCTGTGGCCTACTTACTGAATAAATTATTTCATTTTATTTCATTTCAGAGCACAATCGTACTAATTATTTTAATAAGTTTTCATAGGTAGGTACGTTATCACAAATGTATGAAGTTGAAATTTCATAGGCAAGATTTCATTTTTCATGACTTGTAAAAGTGCCCCTGTGGCCTACTTACTGAATAAATTATTTCATTTTATTTCATTTCAGAGCACAATCGTACTAATTATTTTAATAAGTTTTCATAGGTAGGTACGTTATCACAAATGTATGAAGTTGAAATTTCATAGGCAAGATTCTTGTAATTGGCACGTACGAAATTAATATCTAATTATGTCCTATTTACAGGGTTCATAAAATGATTGAAATAACGTTTAACGTATGACAACCAGTGACGGCCCTAGCACTTCAGTACATTTTGCTCGTATTTTAAGAACCCTGCCTATTACTTTTTAAACATTGAATCGAAACTCATTCTTGTTGACATTGCCAAAAATACATTATTGTCGAAGCGAGGAAAGTAGGCTATTGCTGGCTGGCTAAACGGACGACCTTGGCTTGAGAGTCCATTTAATTTAACACGAAGCCAGCATTTTTTTATTAAAAAAATTAATAGGCGGCAATTTGTTTTCTTGCACCATTTTTTGAGAAAAATAGTGAAACACCCTTATTTATAAACAACTAGGTGTCCTCAACTTCGTCCGCGTATACTTTTCTTTACCATATACGAATAAAAAGTATCCTATAACCATCCTTGGATGTCCAGCCAAACCAAAATTTGTCCCGCCGTTTCGACGTGATGCGAGGACAAAGGAAATTATGAAAACAGATGGCGCCAGGTTGGCACGCCCATACAAAACAAATGATGATCCTGCATCACGCTATTAAGATGACCCCTCTCCATAGAAAAATTATTTACAATACAAATCTAGAATTTTATAATAGTATGATGGCACAATAGATCACTCCACCAAAACATTGTACGCTGCTCAACTTGGACACTAAATATAATTTAAAACAGATAACGGCCATAACCACAGATCGCTAACTACCCACTATTGAGGGCAAGTTGGAGTATTATCTCTTTAATCGCGACGTCATTCATGCCCCAGTCGGGACTCGAACTTAGACCATTCCGGAAACAAACGATCCGATCTTGATGTAAGTTGGGAGTTGTGCAACCGGTGTCCCGTCGGTTATGTCGGTTATTAACGACATGCACACTCAGTTTTGATGACAAACTTTGTAGAATGCTTTATTGAAATCAACATTTTGGAGAATGACAGTTGGGTTCAGATAAATAATATGATGATAGATAAACACTAGCAGAACTTTATGGTTACCATGAAGCGATTGGTCAAAAAATATGCTCAAGCTAAATAATAATAAAATAAAAATGTATTATTTTAAGTTGTCTTTTCCTTGTTATCTAGTAACAATATTGTGGAAAGATGTTTGAGAATCTGTATTGTTATTACTGGGAATATCATGGACAGAATTTCGGACCAATGCCTCCATCCGTGAAGAACTCCGCATCAAGCAGCATCTGTCCGCTTTGGCCCAGTCACGTATTCTCACATTTTTCGGCCACGTTTCAAGGCGAAACAATGACTCCATAGAGCGTCGTGTTGTCCAGGGCAAAGTGGAGGGAACCAGATCACGTGGAAGATCACCCATGCGATGGACCAACCGGATCAAATCGGCTGTGGGCGGACCTTTGCTTGAGTGCACCAGAATGTCTGTGAATCGCGAGAAATGGCGCAAAATCATACAGCGAACAATATCTGCCTCTAATAGTACTACGAGTTGATCACGACCGCTCTGTAAAGAGTGAAACAACTAAATAAGAAGATTATTATTACAATAACATTGTGCCAAAAAGGAGTCCGCTCAGTACAACGTCAAAATCACAGACTGATTCTAAAAGCGACCATTATCAAAACAAAAGCACTATCCCCACATGAGAAAAAGACAATTGCGAGGTCGACTGTACAAGTGTACAATGTATCTGTAATTAATTAAAGGTGCCCCCTAATAGTGAGGAGGCGAGATTTATGTAGCTCGGTCCCTCGGTCACGGGTCGCTGCCGCCTTCTGCTTATTCGACAAATTGATTCTTTTTCTTAAGGTATTTCTTATCCTGAACCACAGAATACACTTATATATAGCCTACTAGTTGCGCCGCGCGGTGTTACTCGCTTATCCCACGGGTACACTATTTTTTTTTTGATAAAAAGTAGCCTATGATTTAATCCAGGCTGTCAGCTACCTTCATACCAAAATTTATCAAAATTGGTCCAGCCGTTTGAGCGTGAGTAACAAACGTACACAAAAACACACTCACACTTTTGCTTTTATATAGTGTTATACATATTTTAAATCAAAGCTGAACAGTTTTGAAAAAGAACTTTTTTAATCCATAAACTGATCAGCGAACCTACACTCGGGTGCAAAGAAATCGGACCACCCCAGCATTTTTAACAATTTTCCAATTTCTGTAAAAACTGTAAGGGTGACCATAACATATTATATACCATATGAATGGTAAGCTTTTCCTCATAAATTCATCTGATTTCCGAAGGTGTGCGGCCAATACGTTCAGATTTTCAGGGCTTAGAAAGTTACCGCCCTAAAAATGCTTACTGGAGTAAAACTTTTGCCTAAGGGGAAATATGTGGTTCTAAGGAAATCGAGGAAAAACTAAAACAAATTTCAGCAATTTAATATCGTGTATTGCCTCCTAGCCCTACGACAGGCCGTCATACGCTTTTTTGTATGATTGTCTAGTGGAGGTTGCCATCCTTTCGCGCTTCCAGCTTTTTATAACACTATAGGGTACGACAGACAAGACCACGTGCGAAATTGACTGGCATTGAGAAACAAGATGGCAGTTTGTCAGAGTTATTTAACTCTAACAGTAGGTACTCAGATTTAATAAGGCTAATTCTGGGCTAAGTGCATAATGAAACGCTTTCTAGTTAAGTAGGTAATGTAAATAACAATATTTTTATATTACTTTATTATGTCACAATGCATTCATATATCTTCTAACATCAAAATCACAATTATTAGGTACTCATAGCAGATATTTTTTTTGGTGAAAAAACGGCACTTTTTCGGCGATAATTCAAACATTTGCGGATCCCGAGGACATTACATTTCCCCCCACCTTGTTTGACTTCAGCACACGCAAGCGTACAGTAAACAAAGGGAAATGGAACCATAACATGAAATTATAAAGAAAAAGTGAATCCTTACAAAGGCGGCAGTTTCCATCGGTATCGCTCGGTGTCGGTAATGAAATTGAAATTTGACTCGTTCTTTGTCGCGCTGCAGTGCAAAGGCGCTTCTTTGTTTACTGAGGCGAGAAACGAGCAGTTATATAACGCGCAAACTAACAAAGCTTAGGGTAGTATTAAATTACGAGAACTTAAACTTTTTTCTTTAAATTATACAGGGTGGACCATTTCTAATGACTGGTCGGACAGGATAGTGTCGTCTGAGTTATCTACAATCGACCTATTATTTATAATTGTAAAGCTGGATTTAAAAGTAAAAAAAGTCATCAATATAAAATATTTTAATATCAGTGACAATACTACTAATTCAAAGGTTTTATTTACATTTATAATTGACACCTGTTTTTAACTTAGCGATGTTCAAAGATGCTAGGGTTGATAAGTGCAGATTTTTACACTAATATTTAACAAACTGTATCTCAAAAATGGATAGAAATATTGACATAGATCATTGGTGAAAAATGACGTACTCAGTCTGAACAATTCCGTTTGCTTAAAAGTCCCTCGATTGTTCCAACCTGTATATTTGACTAAATATTTTCTGAACGATTTAGAATATTTTAAGAAATATAGTTGTATTTTTTAATTACCTATATAATAGAAAAAATATGAAAAAACACTGATAGCGGTTTAGAAATTCTGCTTTGAAGACCCAAGTTATAATTTGCTAAAATACAGACATTGAGCTATCTTGCTGTGGAAAGGTATTAATGTAAGTTTGGTAACATGTGGACGGCTTCATGCTCGAGGACACCAAAATCCGGCCGCATAACTTGGGCCAGAAATACGGCCAATCGTCGGCGGTTTATACAACGGACCGCATCGAGTTTCGGAGATATTTGATGCTGAAACATAATGAATGGTCTGCAACTTTCATAAAACGTCATGGTAAGTTACTAGAATGGGCCATCATGGGGGGGGGTCATCGTCTATGCATCGCATGCAATTGAGAAGTAGGTATATATAAGAAGCCAAAATTTTACGCAATCCACGTGCTCGTGGGAATGGAACTCACGACCTTTGCTTGACCAGAGCAGTAAATTTAACATGTGTATTTGTACATCTGTTTATTTGTGTGTCTGTCTGTGGCATCGTAGCTCCGAAACGGATGGACCGATATGTGTGTGGATTTTAATCGAAAGACTTTCGAGATGATTTGTAGCTTTGTTTGGTGGAACAACTGACAAGATCTCAGCCATTAAAATGTTGTAGTTATGTTCAGTTTCAGTAGCATTTTCAATAGCACTCATTGAATGAGGCTCTAATGATGACCTTACTTGTGTCGGGAGTGTTTTAAATTTTTAATTTACCTTATTTTATTACTTAATAGAAAAAAGCTAAAAATATTTCAGTTTTCACCTTGCTCTGAAGTGTCCAAGTTGAATTACAGATCTTGAACGTCATCCCTGTTGTAAAATGTGCGGTAAATTGGTTACAAACGTGGACAGCATTATGCTCGAGCAGCCCAAATCCGGCCGTATAAGCCGGCTTGGGGAAATACGGCCGAGCGTCGTCACTTGCACGGTTTATACACTGGATAGTCTAAAGTGCGCTTTTCGGCCTGTCTGTAGCTGATCGGTTTCTATGTCCGATGCTGAAGCATTAGGTAGGTATGTGACTTTGTGAAAACATACATTTATAGACTCGTTAGGGACACGGAATATTGGAAAACAGTGAAGTAATAGTGTAAGTAAATATAGGTTTATTACATACCTAGGACGGTGATTCGTGAATGTCCCAGATCGCAGGTGTTTGTGGCCCAAACCGAAATTACGGACCATAAATATGCGATCCTCTCCAACTAGTGAAAAGTAGGTACCTAAGTAAAACATATTAAATTTGAAGTTAAATGTTTACAATGAAGCGAAAAGAAAATAGTTTCGCTAGGAAACAAAAAGCAGAAAAAAAACCAAGTAATATCGAACCATAGTACAATACATAAAATTAAGTTTAAAATTACAGATTTTGAGCTTGGTTCTATTTGGAATTTACGAAAAGTTGGTCTCATATTTTGTATCTACTCAAAGCTTTGTTTGAGAAGCAAATTTGGCATGTAACCCGGTTGCGACCGGTACCTGTTGCCGGAGAGCATTATCATGCCAGTTGAAGAAATTAACCCATTCATTGCCGACGCCTCATATTTTTACTCATCACGCAGTGCCGCCTTCCAAGCGACGACGCGAATTTGCGTCCGCGGCATTAGGTTAACCCATTTCAAGGACGCGAATTCGCGTCCTCGGCATTACGTTGTCAAGGACGCGAATTCGCGTCCGCGGCATTACGTTGTCAAGGACGCAATTTCGCGTTTTCGGCATTACGATTACACATACATGGGACGCGAATTCACATCTTCGGCATCCGAGATAAGAATTATGAAAATTACAAATGCACGGAATCCAAAAACCAGCAACAGTATAATATTATCCTTCATAAATAAAGTAACATTTTGGTATCAGCATTTAAGTACAGTTGTTTTCTAGCAAAAAAAAAACAAATAACTCGAGGACGCGAAATCGCGTCCTCGGCATTGAATAGGTTCCCGTTCATTGCCGACGCCTCATATTTTTACTCATCACGCAGTGCCGCCTTCCAAGCGACGACGCGAATTTGCGTCCGCGGCATTAGGTTAACCCATTTCAAGGACGCGAATTCGCGTCCTCGGCATTACGTTGTCAAGGACGCAAATTCGCGTCCGCGGCATTACGTTGTCAAGGACGCAATTTCGCGTTTTCGGCATTACGATTACACATACATGGGACGCGAATTCACGTCTTCGGCATCCGAGATAAGAATTATGAAAATTACAAATGCACGGAATCCAAAAACCAGCAACAGTATAATATTATCCTTCATAAATAAAGTAACATTTTGGTATCAGCATTTAAGTACAGTTGTTTTCTAGCAAAAAAAAAACAAATAACTCGAGGACGCGAAATCGCGTCCTCGGCATTGAATAGGTTCCCGTTCATTGCCGACGCCTCATATTTTTACTCATCACGCAGTGCCGCCTTCCAAGCGACGACGCGAATTCGCGTCCGCGGCATTAGGTTAACCCATTTCCAGGACGCGAATTCGCGTCCGCGGCATTACGTTGTCAAGGACGCGAATTCACGTCCGCGGCATTACGTTGTCAAGGACGCAATTTCGCGTTTTCGGCATTACGATTACACATACATGAGACGCGAATTCGCGTCTTCGGCATCCGAGATAAAAATTATGAAAATTACAAATGCACGGAATCCAAAAACCAGCAACAGTATAATATTATCCTTCATAAATAAAGTAACATTTTGGTATCAGCATTTAACTACACTTGTTTTCTAGCAAAAAAAAAACAAATAACTCGAGGACGCGAAATCGCGTCCTCGGCATTACGATTGCACATACATGGGACGCGAATTCGCGTCCTCGGCAATGAATGGGTTAAGGTAGGAATATGCCATTTAATGTTCATGGTTATCAAGTGGTAATGTAGAGAGATCGGAATCAGGTAGATTCAGCTACATAAGGGCTTATACATCACTTATATGACTTATTTCAGCTGTGTAAAATGGCTACAAGCTCTTATACAGCACGTGTGCCAATGGCTGTTGCTCCAGGTTCAATAGCCCAATAGGTAGGACGCCATTCGAAAAGCCGTTTCCACTGGCTGGATTTGCTCTTGTGCAGCCCTTATTTAGCTTATTACAGCTCTGTAATACATAAGCTAAATAAGGCGCTTATACATAATGTGTTCAGCCGAGGTTTGAAAGTTTCAGTTTTTAGTTTTTAGTAAAGTAACGTTTACACAAGTCATTTCAACTTTTTTTTTCCGTCATTATTAACGTTTACGAAATTGTTATAATTACATTTTTCGTATCATTACTAACGTTTACTAAACTCTACTCTTAAATATAGATATTGATTTTTTCTACTGTGATATTTTCGGTAAGGTGATTGTGGTTATTGGTATATGTGAAAAGCCCAAGCCGAGCTCCGGCCGTGTAAGGCTCGCTGAGGCAAAGATACGGCCACCAGGCGTCGTCACTTGCACAGTTTAAGGGGACGGGTACTGCGAAACTAGCGCCACCCTCGATTTTTAGGGTTCCGTACCTCAAAAGGAAAAAACGGAACCCTTATAGGATCACTTTGTTGTCCGTCTGTCCGTCCGTCCGTCTGTCAAGACCCTTTTTCTCAGGAACGCGTGGAGGTATGAAGCTGAAATTTATATCAATTACTCAGGTCTACTGTCCCTTGAAGCTGTGAAAAAATCAAACTTCTAAGCCAACGCAATCAAAAGATACAGCCGTTTATGCCGCAAATTTTCGACACTTGCAAGGGAATCAAAACCTACAGGGTGCTTCCCGTGAACTCAGAATCTTGAAATTTGGTACGAAGCAACGTCTTATAGCATAGATAAAGGAATAATTACGAAAACCATAATTTTTTTTTTTAATACCTAACTTTGCACCTAATTTATATGGGGCGCTATACATACCAGGTGCAAACTTAACTTAACCACTTAGGGATGGAAAGTGTTTGTACGGAACCCTCGGTGCGCGAGTCCGACTCGCACTTGGCCGGTTTTTTTTTCTTATACCTTCATAATCTGATATTTTTTTAGAAATAACTGAAGTCTAGGAGCTAGCAAAACACCTTTAATATTTATTAAATGACTTTACACAATTTGTTCACTGTAGTTTATCCTACAAAACTTGTTCACGTCAAAAGCGGCCACAATAGTTTTGGGCAAGTTTTGAGAGACAACTACAGACAGAAATTGTGTATAATGATTTAATAAATACTAAAGGTGTTTTTCCAGCTCCTCATATCTTGTAATTACTGAAAATTGATCTGGTTTAGAAGATATAATAAACATTCGTAAGGCGCTAGTTTCGCATTACCCGCCGCCTTAAGCACCGAGTCGTATCGAGTGTTCGAGTGTGCTCTCCAAGCTGTCTATACTCAGTGTTGGATGCTGAAACATAGTGGTGTGCGACATTGTGAAACGATTTATGATCTTACTAGAAGGCGCCTGCAACTTCGTACGCGTATTTTTTAATGCCGTAGTCGGGTAAAAACTATCCTATAACCATATTTGGATGTCCAGCTATCTCTGTACTGAAATTGGTTAAAATGTCTAGCCGTTTCGGCGTGATGCGAGGACAATTGCATTCATCATCATCATATCAGCCACAGGACGTCCACTGCTGAGCATAGGCCTCCCGCAGTGACTTCCAGATCGGCCGGTTGGAAGCGACCTGCATCCAGCGGCTTCCTGCAACCTTTACCAGGTCGTCCGTCCACCTTGTGGGTGGACGTCCTACGCTGCGCTTGCCGGTGCGTGGCCTCCATTCGAGAACCTTACTGCCCCATCGGCCGATAACAATTGAATTATGCCCAATAAATGGCGACAGGCTAGCATGGCGCCGCGCGCCCATACAAAACGAATGACGATTCTGTATCGAACGATCTATTAAGATTTTTTCTGGAATCATGATTTTCAATACGAATCCAGAATTTTACAATAGTATAGATGTAACATTTTAGGAGTGCAGAGCAGTGGAATGGCGTACCTATTACAAAACAGAGAAGTAAATATACAATTATATCAAGCTTGGCATCAAGCAGCATCTATCTGCTTTGGTCACAGACAACCCCCACTAGACGGAGCATGTAAGGCGACCCGCGCGCACCAACGGTATGGTACTGCGATCATATAAAAGTTTCTACACGGGCGCCACCGTTTAGTTGCGTCCTTGTTTACGACCCGTGCGTACGTCAACGAAAAAAGAAATTAAATAAATAACATTTTAAAACATGGTAAATTGTAGTGCTAAGTGGTGTGGAAAGGCCTCTAGGACTTCAAGTTATTAAAAAGATTGTATAACATTCCATAGATGAGTCTATTTCATTGTATAAAACGAAGATTTTGTTCCTAACCAGTCTAACCACGTTCTCTTTACACTGGTCACTTGGAACTAGTGAACGTCAAGTCAATATGTCTGTCCCTTTTGATCAAATGAAGAAAGCAATTAAGCTGTCCTTTTTCTACCGATTCTTACGAAAACACGTGATCATTAGTGATGTCCTGCAGGCAGTACCAAAATCGACTTTTAGCTTTACCGAATTTTATTAATAACGTATTAATATTTATTTTCAGTGTTGTATTAAATAGTAATTTAGATTACTAATTTGGTTGTTTTATTAATTTTCAGATGTTTTTAGTTTGAGTAAATATAATGATTTGATTTGTTTATTGAAATGTGAAATTAAATCGGTAAACGCACGTATTTCGTTCTTTTTTCGTTTCGTTTTCGTTAGCAGCAAGATGAGAACCAGGGTCACAAGATCGACCTGATAATGGACTTGAAGGAAGTGCGACGGATCTCGGGGTTGGTTTGACATACAGTTATGCTGTGTGGGTTTTTTGATTCCTCTTAGCGAGCAGTTACAACCGGTGTCACAAGATGGACCTGATGATGGAGGAAGTGCGACGGATCTCGGAGTTGGTTTGACATCGAGTTTTGCTGTTTGAGTTTTTCGATTCCTCTTAGCGAGCAGTTAGAGCCGGTGTCACAAGATGAACCTGATGCTGGACTTGGAGGAAGTACGACGGATCACGGAGTTGGTTTGACATAGAGTTATGCTGTCTTGGTTTTTCGATTCTTCTTGGCAAACAATTAGAAATAGTATCACAAGATGGATCTAATGATGGACTTGGAGTACGTACAACGGATTTCGGAGTTGGATTTTGCTTTTAAAAACCTTTCAAAAACTTTTTCTTTTAACCTTCCACGCCACCGCGCGTTTTGAATACTCATCCCTTAGGTTTCCTAAAATTTTTATAAAAATGTGGAATTTAACCAATTATGTCTTAGGTCCTACCACTGAGCCACAGATGTTGTGGTACTTATACGATGGATTTATCAAACATTTACCTACACGGACAGCAACAGTGATCACATCGCAACAGAATAAGAACATTTTAATATCTTCTTCTTTAAATATGACAAGTAAGACACCTAGACACACATTCCTGATAAAATTTGATTAAATTAATTTTAGGTCTTTCAAATAAAAAGGTTGACTGACAAAACTTAGTTTTTCTCTGTCAGAGTTACGTGTTTACAAAGTAACAAGTTTCGTTCAGTTCCGTCCGTCCGTCTATCCGTTTAAATTAAATTATTTGAATGTGTGAGAGTCGCGGAAACCGAAATATTAGTTTTACGTCATTTCAATTATTCAAGTCTGTAATGATAATGTTTTGTACGTGAAGTACACACTTGTAAAACATAAACCTTTTTTATTAAGTAACCCTCAAAAAATATATTTATGAAAAATAACCCCGTATTTTCTAGAAATATATCAGCTTTATATCATATTGAATTAATTAATGCAATTTTAATTATCTTACTCAGAATTACTTAGCATTGGTTACATATGCGTAGCCTGTTATAATTTTGTTCGTTTACTTTACTTTTAATTATAATTAATATTTCATTTATTTGCACAATTTTTTACAACTGTGTACAAGCAATAATAATCTGTACTGGTTTAGACGCTTCTACCGAACGTGTCCCATCACTATGATTACGCGCGCTTTAGGAATCGGCCACTCAAGACGCAGGTACCGCCTACCCGCTCCCCACCTCTCGACCCGCCGCGCGGTGAACTGTATCGCGAACGAAACTGTCAACATTAGCTATCTAGTCACCACCTGATCACCTGATCTGTGGCTTTGGTACAACCACGCATACTAAAGTTCTTCGGACACGTGTCGAGGTTAAATAGTGATTCCATTGAACGCCTAGTAATTCAGGGGAAATGGAGGGCACGAGACCACGTGGCAGATAGATAGACTGACTAGATAAAATCTGCCCCAGGCAGTTCATTGCACAAATGTACCAGAAGTGCTGCGAACGGGACGAGATGGCGAGATATCGTTGAGTGGGCGACAGCAGCCCACAACAACCAACGACAGCAGTCCCTCATTAAGACCACGACGAAGAAGAAGAAGAAATATGAAATGAGAGTTAGTAAATCACGATCATTTTATTTTGGAAAACTTAAATATACACATATTGAGCATGAGTGTGGGTGCGCGTTATGCACCCGACGAAGAGAAACAAATATTCTATTTACAGTTGTTTATGTACACCGATATTTACAATAAATTACATTAAATATTTTATCTACGCACATATCATTAGTGCTCTAAAATGCGTTCAGAAACCGTAGGAAATGACCAGCATTACTACAACCAATTTTACTATGAGAACTTTTATCTGTGGCAGTAGGTAAAATCTGTACTGTAATGTTATAACAGTATCAATTTTTGTAAGGTTATGAGTTTAAATTTGGAACAGCTGTCAAAACTAAAGTAGGTCTCTATTCTAGTATCCATAGATATTAATATTGTTATCGATACGAAACGTCAATTCAGTATGTTTTTTTATAAAAACCGCACGACATTTGATCTCGAGTGACATGAGAATATGGATACATTCGTTTGTATATGATTTAGAAAAAAAAACATTGGTCTTGACGGAGGTTCGAATTGCCGCCATTATTGTTATCATTTGTTTGTTGGTTCTTTGCTGTTACGAAAGTATAATTGTGATAAGTTTATTGTAATTCACATTTTAGTTAAAAATATTGTTTCAATGTAAATGTAAATTACAACTATTACAACTAGGTCGATGCAGAGTCAGCCACCGGCTAAGCTTGCACCATAGATTGGAGCGTTTTTTTTTTTCGAAATTTTCTCTTCGTCACGACCTAGCGAAATTTAATTTGTGCATTTTAAAACAAAAATTTCTAAAATCGGTTGAGAACTCGCTGAGATCTGCGCATTGTTACAAAGTCCATTCGAGTCGATCCATGGGAGCTTCGCTCGCTTCGCTCGCTCCGCTCCAATAAATAATCTGTTTATGTATTTGTTCAGATTTATTTCTTACTGCATTAGTAGGTATATGTCGTTTTTAGATATTTTACAGGTAGCACTAGTGGTGCCGGTCATTTCCTTATGGCTTCTGAACCCATCTTAGAGTACTTATGATATGTGTGTAGATAAAGTAGTGTACATAATTAGGCCTTAAAACACTCGTGTGATCCTATTATGAAACTCGCTGACGCTCGTTTCATAAAACCACACTCGTGTTTCAATGCCTCTCATTATGTATCAGTTGCATAAACTACTATTACAACAGAAAATCATTAAAACGTTTGTAGAAGTAGTAAGCAAGAGAAGTGACATTCTTGTTATTTAGTTGCCATTGAGCGCGACGATGTTGCGCGGCGATTTGGCGCGCAACTTTGTGGTGAGAGTAAGCAGGTTGGTCAACACATGTTTGTTATGAAGGGTAAGTTGGTTACGTACGTAGTCAGCATTATGTTTGAGAAGCCCAAATCTATACGAGTAAACCAGCTTGTCCCTGAGACAGAGATACCACCGAGTGACGTCCTTCGCATGGTTTAAACACCGGATCGTGCTGGTCAGCATTAATACTTAAGAAGTCCAAATCCGGTCGAGATAACAGACTTGTCACCGAGACAGTGATACGGCCACCGAGTGACGTCGCTCGCATGGTTTAAATACCGAATCATATCGAGTGAGCTCCCATGCGGATCGACATAATACTTAAGAAGTCGAAATCCGGTCGAGTTATACTCAAACCACGCTCTCTAAAATCTTCGAAGCAAATTAGCTATCAAACCATACAAAATGAGTAAGTTTGTATGATTTGACGGCTCATATGCTTGGAAGCGTTAGCGGGGTTAGACTTTAACACGCCTGTCGCCGAGCCAGAGATACGGCAGAGTGACGTCACTCGCATGGTTTAAACACCGAATCGTATCGAGCCTTCGAGTGAGCTCCTACGTGGTCGGCATAATAATTGTCAAGCCCAAATCCAACCGAGTAAGCCAGTGTGCCAGACAGCACCGTCATTCGTACGGTTTATACTGTTCACTGAATGGTATCGAATGTTTGAGTGGTGCTCTTCAGGCTCTGTATCCGAAACCTGATGCAGATATATGACGACGCGTTTGGCTCGGTTTGTAGACACCTGCCTACTGAGTCTCGGGTTCGAATCCCGGCCAGGGTAAATATTTGTGTGATGAACTCGAATATTTGTGCTTGGGTCATGGTTGTTCTGTATATATTTAAGTATATATTTATCTATATAAGAACGTATATCGTCGTCTAGTACCCATAACACAGGCCTTCTTGAGCTTAATTTGGGACTAGATCGATTTGTGTGAGGTTGTCCGATATTTATTATTATTTATTTATGTGTGTGTGAATTGGTCAGCAAGTGTGTAGTTATTAGAAGCTTTACTTGTATTAGAAAACAACTGTTTCAGAGCATATCATTCACTTGTTCTGTCTTGGCATTTATAGAATCCAAAGGTAAAGTATTGATAAGCTAGTTTATCGATAAGTATGGAAATCCCTACCTCAATATTCCAATGTCAATAATAAATAGATAATATTGTGCAGTAGGTACGGAATGGTTAGAGCCGACAGTATTTTAAGGGTTCCGTACCCAAAGGGTAAAAACGGAACCCTATTACTAAGACTCCACTGTCCACTGTCTGTCATCACATCCAGGCTGTACCTATCTCATAAAGTGTGAAATTTTCACAGATGATGCCACTACTTCTGTTGGCTACAACAACAAATACTAAAACCAGAATAAAATAAATATTTAAGTGGGGTTCCTAATACAACAAACGTGATCGGTTGCGCTATCCTTGCACCTCATTCATTATCTTCCCTCCCTATTCAGACAAATTACCTAACCCAGCGATTTTCGGCAAACCGCTTTTGCCATCCAAAAAGTTAACACTAAAAACTACTAAATTATAGCTAAGCTATGCTCCCTCTGCAATTATCAGGATACAATCTTGTAACGAATAGCATTGTGGTGACTAAAGTACCCATTAGGAGAATAAAGCGATTAAATGTGCAATAACGAATTATCCCCAAGAATGCGTGCCTCAGAGGAAATCGCTCGGTAATAGTTTGATTATGGTAAGTGGTTGGCAGGCATGGCTAGATTCGTACTTCAAACGACGAAGGTATTTTGAATAAATTTAGTGAATACTAGGAAAGGGCCCGCAACTTTGTCCACGTATTTTATTCTTTACCGTAGACAAAAAAAAAGTATCCTATAAAACCATCTTTGGATATACAGCTATCCCTGTACTAAAAAAACGGCCAAGAGCATGTCTAGCCACGCGTAGGTACAGTGTAGGGTTCCATAGTTGACCATCCTTCACAATAGACGGGCTTAAAACAGCGGTTTTAAGCCATTTTTTTTTTGATTTCCGGAGCGAATATTTACAAAACTGCTGAATTTATCAAAAAATAGTGTTTGGAGGCCCCTATTATTTTTAAACGACCTATTCAACGACACTCCACACACTAGTGTTGGAATGAAAACAAATTCACCCCCACTTTAGGTGTACTCATACAAAATTTCAGGTTTCTAGTACCTACTAATGATCACGGAGCCAAGCCGCGGACGGTCCTAGTTGACTACGGAACCCTTATAGGTTAAAATTTGTCCAGCGTGAAGAGACGAATTATAACATACCATTGAAAACCAATTTTCAATACAAATCTAGGATTTTATAATACTACTAGAAGCTACCCGTAACTTTGTACGCGTATTTCCTTTTATACCGTAGTCGGGTAAAATAAGTATCCTATAACCATCTTCGGATATCCAGCTATCCCTGTACCAAAATAGGTTAAAATTTGTCCAGCTGTTTCGGCGTGATGAGACGACAAAGGAAATTATGACCAACAGATGGCACCAGACTGGCACGGCGCCGCGCGCATACAAAACAAATGACGATCCTGCATCACGCTATTCGGATTTTTCCTGAAATAATAACCCCTCTCAATAGAAAACTGGTTTTCGTTTAGAGATAAAAGTAGCCCTACTTACGGACTATGTACACGTTCTGCGGGCCATAAATAAGTTACAAATAAATACAATAGTAGTTTATGCAACTGATACATAATGAGAGGCATTAAAACACGAGTGTGGTTTTATGAAACGAGCGTCAGCGAGTTTCATAATAGGATCACACGAGTGTTTTAAGGCCTAATTATGTACAGTTGTATACACTACTTTATCTACACACATATCATAAGTACTCTAAGATGGGTTCAGAAGCCATAAGGAAATGACCAGCACCACTAGTGCTACCTGTAAAATATCTAAAAACGACATATACTAATGCAGTAAGAAATAAATCTGAACAAATACATAAACAGATTATTTATTGTAATAGTTGTAATTTACATTTACATTGAAACAATATTTTCAACTAAAATGTGAATTACAATAAACTTATCACAGCAAAGAACCAACAAACAAATGACAACAATAATGGCGGCAATTCGGACCTCCGTCAAGACGAATGTTTTTTTTTCTAAATCATATACCTACCAACGAATGTATCCATATTCTCATGTCACTCGAGATCAAATGTCGTGCGGTTTTTATAAAAAAACATACTGAATTGACGTTTCGTATCGATAACAATATTAATATCTATGGATACTAGAATAGAGACCTACTTCAGTTTTGACAGCTGTTCCAAATTTAAACTCATAACCTTACAAAAATTGATAGCGTTATAACATTACAGTACAAATTTTACCTACTGCCACAGATAAGAAAGTTCTCATAGTAAAATTGGTTGTAGTAATGCTGGTCATTTCCTACGGTTTCTGAACGCATTTTAGAGCACTAATGATATGTGCGTAGATAAAATGGTTTATAACACACCAAAAAAAATTTACAAATTGAAAACAGGAACAATAATTTTAATAACGGTAGACAACAGGCGGTCGTATCGCTAAAGAACGATCTCTTTCAGACAACCTTTGGGTAGTGGAGTTGATCAGTATAAATCACACAATGACATATTACCACGCGATAAATAAATTACATAGCATCCGTCACGTTTTGACAAAATGCGAGTGTGAGTGACAGATACTTTCACTATACTTTAAGCACTTTCAATAAGTAGACTCAGACACCAAAAATATTTCTTAGCATAAAACGTGTGATTTTAGCAGACTTCATTGATGAGTGTATCGCTTCAATTTGAACTCCCGTCGCGTGCTCCTGACATACCTCACCTGTAACCCTTACCATGAGTTTACAGTGACCGTATTCGCTAGCGACTGCGTAAACGATTTGTATGGCGAATAGTACAGCGCCTCTGGCGGCCACTTTGTAGAACTATAATTAGTTCCAGTAGGCGCTAGTGAGTGCGGTCACGTTTACTCATGGTAAGGGTACAGTACCCTTAAGAGGCCTTATTCCATTTAAAACTTATTTTTTTCATATTATGACAAATATATTGATAATTTCAACCAACTTTTTGAAGTGAAAAATACTTTTCCCCGAGTTCTAGGTAGTAACGTAGCTATTTCATGTTTTTATTGCGTGCAGTCGAAAATAAGTTGAAAAATCTAATTTTTCGCGTGAATTTTGTCAATTTCGAGTAGTTTTTGAAACAAGAATTATCAATGAAAAATTCAAACTGTAGGTTACAAATATATATCAATAAACCCCATTAGCCCTGATCTAGGTAGTAACATCAATAATATGTTAAGAAAAATGTTTGATCATACAGAAAAATGTCTAAAACAATCAGCATTTTTAAAGGAATAAGGCCTCTTAACATGAGTTCTACAGTGAGTTTACAGTGGCGTGTTGCGTCGCGGTCTTGCAAGCGACACTCCTTAAAAACAGTAACATAAAGACCCGTCTAAAGCCTTCCTATACGTATACCTACAACAACAAGTGTGAGTTGCATTTGCATTGCGCGCCGTGCAACAGAACCTTTAAAACCAAACTTTGTTTTGCGGGAGTTAAAGATTATCTTGACATATTTAGATAAAATGTTTTGTATTTTAGTGTAGGCGACGATCCTTTGTGGTGACTGTTGACATTCAATTTGTATATTAAGTGAATTTATTGACATATTTATTCGACATTATTTAAATTGTTATATTATTTGAAATTGTTGACATTGTTTTTTCTTAATTATCTAATGAATTATGACTTGCTGAATTGGTTTAATCTGTTTATCGGGGGGCACGGCAGTGCCCCCGCCAAGTCGAGCGCGAAGCAAACACTGCCGTACCATCCTTTACTGGAACCATTTCGCCGCATTTTCAGGCCCCTATTTGAGTACCTCTGGATAAGACCAGAACGCAGAAATTTTCGTCATCCAGTAAGCTATAATCACATACTTAAAATCCAAAATTTCAAGTCTGTAGGTCATTTAGTTCCGAAGTTAAGCGAAAGCAAAGTTTCGCATTTACGACACTCATTCACTCACTCACTCACTCATGAATATGATCATCAGTAAAGAAGTAGTACTTCCCATAAATTCAGAGAGCTGAAATTTGGTACAGAGTTAGGGTTTATTGGCCACATAAAGCGAAAACTATAAAAATTGGCCAAGTGCGAGTCCGACTCGCGCATGAAGGGTTCCGTACCATAAAACAAGTTTGTTGTATGGGAGCCCTTAAATGTTTATTTTATTTTATTTTTAGTATTTGTTGTTATAGCGGTAATAGAAATAGATCATCTGTGAAAATTTCAACTGTCTAGCTATCACCGTTCTTGATATACAGCCTGGTGACAGACGGACGGACGGACGGACGGACGGACGGACGGACAGCGAAGTCTCAGTAATAGGGTCTCGTTTTTACCCTTTGGGTACGGAACCCTAAAAACTAGGATAATCGAAGATCTGGAGTACTCTGATTAGAAAACACAAGAGCCCAACCAAACTATTAGAGATCGACATACCGCCTTTACAAAAAATATTCAATTTGTTGTGTTCGGTTGGCCGCCGTCGCGACTGATCGTCTCTCCTGATGATGGATCGCGTACCGATTCGAAACATGTCGAGCGTTATTCGATTTCTACGACGTGGGTAAAGCCGTTTAAGTATTTTAATATTCAACTTGGTGGGCCGCTTCATTTGTTGTCAAAAATCCAAGGTCTGAAGTATTTTGACGACGCGTTTGGCTCGGTTTGTAAACACCTGCCTACTGAGCCGGCGGTCCCGGGTTCGAGTCCCGGCCAGGGCAAATATTTGTTTGATGAACTCGAATATTTGTGCTTGGGTCATGGTTGTTCTATGTATTTAAGTATATATCTATACTATTGTAAAATCCTAAATTTGTATTGAAAATACATTTTCTATGGAGGGAGGTCATGATTTCAGGAAAAGTCTCGATAGCGTGATGCAGCTTGATAGTTGTTTTGTATGGACACGCATCGCCTTGCCAACCTGGCGCCATCTGTTTTCAAAAAAACCTTTGTCCTCGAATCACGCTGAAACGGCTAGATAAAAAGTTACCAATTTTGGTACAGGAATAGCTGAACATCCAAAGATGGTTAGTATAGGATACTTTTTATTATGATTAACATTTATCTCTGAAAACATAAATACTATGAAATATTTTCCTATTGTGTGGGTGGGCGGCTTCCTCGGGACGCTCCGCACCTTCGGTGCTACGCGGAGCTCGGCCTGCGGCCTAGCGTTAAGTTGCTTCAACTTATATTAAGTGGGTGGGCGGCTTCCTCGGGACGCTCCGCACCTTCGGTGCTACGTGGAGCTCGGTCTGCGGCCTCGCATTAAGTTACTTCAACTTATATTAAGTGGGTGGGTGGCTTCCTTGGGTCGCTCCGCACCTTTGGTGCTACGCGGAGCTCGGCCTGCGGCCTCACATTAAGTTACTTCAACTTATATTAAGTGGCTGGGCGGCTTCCTCGGGACGCTCCGCACCTTCGGTGCTACGCGGTGCTACGCGGAGCTCGGCCTCCAGCCTCACATTAAATTACTTCAACTTATTTTAAGTGGGTGGGTGGCTTCCTCGGGACGCTCCGCACCTTCGGTGCTACGCGGAGCTTGGCCTGCGGCCTCGCGCTAAGTTGCTTCAACTTATATTAAGGTGGGCGGTTTCTTTGGGACGCTCCGCACATAACGGTGCTACGCGGAGCTCGGCCTTCGGCCTCACATTAAATGACTTCAACTTATATTAAGTGGGTGGGCGGTTTCCTTGAGACGCGCCGCACCTTCGGTGCTACGCGGAGCTCGGCCTGCGGCCTCGCATTAAGTTGCTTCAACTTATATTAAGTGGGTGGGCGGCTTCCTTGGGACATCCCACAGCGCCGGAGCAGATCGGTTCCACAGAAGAGTTCACTTATAAATAGTAAGTATAGTAGTAGGCAAGTAGGTTACGTAATTTAGGTTAATATTCTTTGTATAAAATAAACATTAGAATCTGTAAGACTACAGAAATACGAGATAATTCTCGAGAGTTTAAATAATATTCCGGATTACAACCTTCAGGCAGGATCATAGTCTTCGGGATTACATTCTTCGGGATTACAGTCTTCGGGATTATAATATTCGGTATTTCATCCTTTCGATCAAACGTTCTTTCGGGATTTTAAACTTTCGGTCAAATAAACATTCGACATTTTAATTTTCGGCCTTCCGTCCATAGGTCTTATGATATTCGGTATTTTGAACTTCGGCATTTTAATACGTACCCGCTGGGCGAATGCCTCTCCTTCTGCTTTTAATACGCAAATAAATAAAATTAAAGGAAAACTCTGGACAAGACTAGACTGGCTTTAATACTTATACTTACAAGTTTACAAGAAGAAATAGTCGAACGATTAACTTTATTCTACTCGAACATTGCACAAATTAAATAAACAAATTACACCAAAATATTAATTTCGCTAAAAATTTGGTCAAAATATAATGCATTGGACTAAGAGTGGCGGTGATACCCGCACACGTGGCTAGATGGCGCTGACTGTATTTTAAAACGTGCCGTCGTTTGTTTTTCCGATAATCTTATATGGCGAAGTGGCGACCGGCCGCGTTACAGTCGTTTACGACATTCTTCTACTGCGCTTGGAAACGTTTGCTAGGGATTAGGAGGGATTATTTGCATTTCGTTGATTTCGCTTATTATTTCGTGAGGTTTGCTAAAGTTAATTAGCAGGTTGTTATAAAACAATATGCCCACGTTTCTACAAAAAGAAGTGAAATCCCACCAAAAACATTCTGTAAAAAACTAGCCAAGTCTCGATGGAGCTGCTTGTTTATCTCTAAAAAGTAATGAAATCTAGAGAAAGTCATACCAAGTCTAAGGTTCCTTACTGCGATTTCTTTATTATTATAGTTAATGTTGTGTGACTTGGCCGTTGAAGGGTACACAAGGGTACAAAACCAGGTGCTCCATGACACCATTGCACCAATCTGTGGCCAGAACCGCTATAAGTCAATTTTGTTCACACGTAATGTTATATCTGTTGTAACTACCTATGTTTGTTAAGCGAGATAATAGACCATACTGGTGTACCCTTCAACGGCCTAGTCACACAGCATTAACTATAATAATAAAGAAATCGCAGTAAGGAACCTTAGACTTGGTATGACTTTGTCTAGATTTCATTACTTTTTAGAGATAAACAAGCAGCTCCATCGAGACTTGGCTAGTTTTTTACAGAATGTTTTTGGTGGGATTATGTTGACGATCACCGTGTAGATTCGTGTAAATTGACTATGTGTAATTTATAATGTATCCCTATATGTGTGAAATAAATATAATCTAATCTAATCTATAGAAAATAGTAGGTACAGCGACCCTACTTTGTAAAACTACAATTATCCATACAAATCGCTTACGCAGTAGCTAAGCTAGCGAGTAGGATCACGATAACTCGTGGTAAGGGTGCATCGTAACCAATGTCGATGCCGTCTACTCACAAATGTACGACACCAACACGTTTTAACAAGTCGAATCGACATTCGTTACTTCAAACTATCATATAGAAAGAAAATAACAAAATAAACAATAACCCATTAAAAATAAGTCTATCTAAATCTAAACTAATTCTTAAAATGGCCTCCGTGGCATTGTACCATAGACGCTGGCAGCATTACCTGGCTGTTGAAAGAAATAGAAATATAAATTCTATGACTAGGTTACTAAAGTTTGTTGACTGATCGTCGTGGATCATTACAAAATTGGTAAAATAAAATGCACGGTTTAAATAAAATACAAAACGGTATTATATAACTTACCAACCTTTTAATTTTCTTCGGTTTCCGCGACTGTCACACTTTTAAATAAAACGATTCAACCGCTTTCTCCTTTTTTTTCAGTCTACCTTAGCTCAAATACCTATGGAAAATTACCTAGACGTCAGGGAGGCTCAAATTATTAATATACGCGATATAATCCGTTTAAATTGTTTTATTCAAATGTGTTACCAAAATTTATTTCCCGATTTATCTGTAGCTATAAAATAAAAAAATAAAATATAAATGTCTCATCTTTAGAAGTAAAAGAAAAGCGGAGTGTAAATGAGCTGGAAATTACTCCACTGACAATAGCTCTTAAATTAGCTCTAATTCAATATATGAAGTAGCTACCTCAACGGGGCCTTATATGATGTTAAAAATCTGCAAAGTATAATATATTTTTATCATTTATTATTTCACGAGAACCTCTACAAACAAAATGTGCGAAGTTATATTGAGCGGGGATAAGACAGGTTACATTCCCCGAGTTTTTATAATACAAGATAGACCGCCTCCCTGGCTCAAAAGAAATTGTGAGAAAAGGCAAAGAAATCCGTTTAGTTCAAACTTCTTTCCTTTTTTCTCGACTTATATTTTTATTATCTTATTAAACTGTCAGAAAGTTAAAGATTTTCGCTTTTCCTTTCCTAATTCTTTGGTTAGAAAAGATTTACGAGAGCCGGGTGATTTCTATTTTAATTAACCTCATCTTTTAAACGATTAGTTAGTTTTGAAGTATGTCTGGATATAAGAGATAATTGACAAATTGTCATTGGTATCAATACGATCGCGATACCTATGAAGCAGAGACTGACTGTTTATTTTGTGTTTTTTATTATTTTTAAATGAGACCAATGCCGTTGAGTAGATACAAAAATATATTTGGACTAGTCCCGTTTTTGTTGTTATACAGAGTGGGCTGGAAAGAAGTACACTTTTAAATTTGCTATTGCATTTCAACGCGGATTCTCGGAAATTTTGTCGCAATGAGCTCGATTTTTGGAAATATAGTCGCCATGGAGCGTTTTACGCGTGCAGAGTGCCTTGTCTGCAAAAATGACGATTTGTGAACTTTCGTCGATTATTTTGTTGCAAAGTCGAGTTTTTGTAATAAAAAACTCGACTTTAAATCAGTGTACCAGTGAAAGCTAAAAATATGGTGCGTACCCACATTAAAAATAATGAGACATTACATACAGTCATGTTTTATAAAATAAGTGAGGTAATTTTTAGGGTTCTGTACCCAAAGGGGACCCTATTACTGAGACTTCGCTGTCCGTCCGTCCGTCCGTCTGTCACCAGGCTGTATCTCAAGAACGGTGATAGCTAGACAGTTGAAATTTTCACAGATGATGTATTTCTATTGCCGCTATAACAACAAATACTAAAAATAAAATAAAATAAATATTTAAGGGGGGCTCCCATACAACAAACTTGTTATAGATTATGGTACGGAACCCTTCATGCGCGAGTCGGACTCGCACTTGCCCAATTTTTAAATATGTACCTTTATTTATAAAGATTTTTCACACTCATCAAATTATCTTTCTTGATAATAAATAAGCAAACGGGACTGGCGAGCCGTTGACAGATTTATCTACTTATAGCTTGTTAGAGTAGTCAGCCAACTACCCTATTAAAGTAGTTAATTTGTCACTCAATTTGCCTTGTCGCGCTTGCCGGACAAGTTCGAAGTTCCGAAGTAAATTAACCAAGTTACAGCCAACTTATCTAGTCACGGACGGATAGAGAACCAACCTACACCATATGGATCATACGTCAGTAATATGAACCGAATACAGGTATGAATGAATGCGATTTATTATTGGGATTAAAATGTCTAATATAGGACTAAATAGTAACACTAAAACTGCTCCAAAAGTCAGAAATGAAGAATGAAATAAGCGCTCAAAACGTCGACACCACTACCGACAGTATCTCAATATACATTATGTATGGATGAATAATTAATTCGCCAGTTTGGTTATGAAAGAGGGCAATTAAGTACATTAGTAGTCATACAAGTATTGTTTTAATCACTCATGGAAATTCTGAGAAGTTTCGAAGTTGGCTTTTGGACAAAAAAAAACATTAAATATGCATATGCAGTCCTTCTATATATTTTTTTGTTTTATGATATTTTAACTTATTTTTATGTATGTATTCAACATCGTTTTCTTAAGTCAGTAATAATTTAAACCTAAATAAAATAAATGAAAATTAAATAGTAAACAATTTATACCTACTAATAATTTTGGCCGATTGTGTTCGTTCCTGCAGAGCAGGGTGTGGCGTGGTGTAAAAGGCCATAATGATTGGGTTCCCTAAGCCATAAGTTCTTCTTTTTTTTCTTTTTTTTTAAGTAATTACTTCAAGAAGACGCTTCTAGCAGTCCCCCGTAAGCATTATTGCCATCCACTGCCATGGGTAGAAGAAATACCCTATTCTGCAAGAATGACGACTACACTGTCATCTCGCTAGCAGTGTAGCAAGCCTTTTAGTGCAGCTAGTAAAAGAAATATTTACGCTAGCGTACTCAACATTCAATTTCACTTTAGAACCTTCGTATTTTAATCTTCTGGTCATCAAACCGTTTTTATTGCCGCACGGATATCCAATTAAACGTTAGAGGTAGTCGTAAATTTGGAAAAGTAAACCTGCGGGACCCTTCGATTCCCCTTTCATTAAATCGATTAGAACACCGTTATTTGTTCTGCCTTTTATAGAGGTGAGGGCTTTGATCACAAAATTGCTAAAAACAACAGAACGGCGTTTTAATTTGTGTACTTTGCTCTTTATTCCCACCTTTAATAAGAGAGTGTGTTATAGGGCTATATAGGTTAAGGCTTGTCTTGGGTCTGTTTTTTCAGTGTTATTAGTGCTGCTATATGTTTTTCGAAGAATACTAGAGTGGAGGGAAATTCTGGTTAGTAATTATAGCAGCTCATTCAGTTATAGAGTGGATACCGGGTGTGGCGTGTAACAGGAGCAATAAGTTAAAACATAGATCTCACTCTCACACTCCAAAATTTAACATTTGTATCAAGAATAAAAATATAAAAAAACAGATGTTTATAATTACTAACAAATTTAAAAGATAATTCGACATACATTGCTTCTTTAAATAAAAAAATATTTACAAGTGTAGTCAGACACAAAAGTGTTGAACATAATTTTTTTATTACTCTACAGGCTACACGGTATAAAGCGACATTCACATACATAAAATCGAACACAAAAATATACCTACATAACCACCGCATGTTTTTTTTACAGTTATATTGATTTAAATTTACACGATTTCACACAACATTTTTTATCAAAACGGCACTAAATCGCGTTCAAAAAGTGTTTATTTCATTACCTCGACTATTGAGACGAGATGAGATAAATTGAGTTTCTTCAAGATCATGAACGTGACATCAAGTTCGAAACGTCGAAGTGATAAAATAAACACGTTTTAAACGCGATTATGGCCATTTCAATTTTTTTTTATTTCTTTTGAAAACGGAAGCTAAATCGCCCCTAATACGTCAATACGATCATTTATAAAGAGACATTAGACGATGTCTTAATTATTTTAACGTCTTAATTTGGTAAATTGCTTCCTGCCAGTCTTTAAAAGGGCCGTTCCTCTTTAAGAAGAACGGCGTAAAAGACTTGATTTCACTTAGAACATAAGCTTCCTTGTAAAGAAGACATATTATGGGACAGCACAAAAGACCAAAGTCGCCCACCGCGCCTACTGGTACCAATATTGATTCTTTTATACCTACCAATTTGTCACTTTACTAATTTGCCTGGATACTTTCTTTCCCTTTTTTTACTCAACTTTTACATGAAAAAGACTGATTAGTGGTAATCTGGTGGTGACGACCCGATTGGCTCAGTTTGTAAGCACTTGCCTACTGAGCCGGCGGTCCCGGGTTCGAATCCTGGCCAGGGCAAATATTTGTGTGTTGAACTCGAATATTTGTGCTTGGGTCATGGTTGTTCTATGTATTTAAGTATATATTTATCTATATAAGTATGTATATCATCGTCTAGTACCCATAACACAAGCCTTCTTGAGCTTAATTTGGGACTAGGGATCGATTTGTGTGAGGTTGTCTGATATTTAATCTAAATAAAACTGTCGAGAGACATCTATAATAATTATTTAAGAAAGCTGATCAAGTGCGAGTCAGACTCGTGCACCGAGGGTACCATAGGAATTATGAAAGCACTGCTATTACTCTAACGAAAATATAAACAGTACTGAGCGACAAACTTAACATTGCCGTTGGAAAACTGTTTAACGTGCTCCGTACACCGGGACTCGAACCGGGTATCTTTGGATTACCGGCCCAACGTCTTGTGTGAGCGCAATTTATTTTTTCTATGCGTGTTGATCTTTGTATCTATAAAGCATTTAAAAATGTGGTGTTCATTTACCAGTTGTGTCCACGATTTTAATATTATTCCTAAATTGATATTACAAACGTTTGTGACAATTCAATCAATTATATAAAAGGGATTTTTGCCTAGTTATTTAATCATCCGCATAGATCAACCCCTAAAAAGTGTAATTTTGTACGTAATTTGCATTCTAGAGGAATCGAAACTTGGTAAATACTATGATCTTATAGAAATTTAAAAATAAATCTATACAGTGAAGATATTGTTTCATCACGAAACCTTCTCGGGCGGATGTTAACCATTTTTGGTATAAAAGGTAGCTATCCGCAAATGGTTAAAGCATAGTTTGTAGCAAAATACGACAAAAAAAAAGGATATTACATTTTCTTCCTCCACGAACGAAGCTAAGGCCGCTGTCTTGTTCAAATCGTTTCAGGTAATTAGGGTGCAATTTACCATCATGCACGGGAATAAAAAAGTTTTTTAATTAAAGTGATTTTTACAATCTTTAAAGTTACTACTTTTACGCGAATTTACGTTAATTCTACGTAAGTTTGCGATATTATCAATTTAGCGAAATTTCGGCTTTATCACGGCATTTTACCAGAATTAAAATAAGGATAAGACCTACAGATAGTTATTTATTGGACTGTTGAATAGAATAGAATAAAAATTTATTCGGTAACATACACAAAGTGGACAACAAATATTAGAAATAAAATAAAATCGTTGTTGTGTATGCCACGAAAAGGTCACACCATGGTCATACCTCAGCATAAATGCTGGCCCGGGAACCAGCGCTGATCTTCCGGTGAAACCTATCCCATCAAAAACATAAATGTAAAATGAGAGCCAAGTTCAATATCGCGTGCACTTCGCCGACAAAAGAATTGAGATCTGCAAGGGTGCCAAGTTCTTTGCTCTAAAATTTTTAGATACAAGGACATGCGACATACTCAATGCATTTATTTTACTTGGGGAGTAATTCAATATCAAGATTTGACTTGGCTAGTTTTCATAAACTAACTAAATTTTATAAAAGTAACATATTCATAGTCATAGTTCATTATCAAGCTAACAGTATAAGTAACAAGACGTACACTAACTTGCGTACTTACCTTTACGAAAATAGGTTAATGATTTGATTGATTTTGATTTATAATATAAATTTATATTTTAAAACTAGCCAAGTCACGTCTTGATATTGAATTACACCCCAAGTAAAATAAATGCATTGAGTATGTCGCATGTCCTTGTATCTAAAAATTTTAGAGCAAAGAACTTGGCACCCTTGCAGATCTCAATTCTTTTGTCGGCGAAGTGCACGCGATATTGAACTTGGCTCTCATTTTACATTTATGTTTTTGATGGGATATCATTACTTTTTGTACAGAATTTATTATGATGTGTAAATTACTTAATTATTATTTGTTAATTAGTTCTGTGTGCTATTCTAGTACATCTTTTGAAAGTTTTGAACAAACAAAGAATTTTCCAAAACGGTTAGTACGTATTGGATTTTTATGTGCATGTATGTGTAAGTGTGTGCGTGTGAGTGTAAGTATATGCTATTCTAGTATATCTTTCAAACAAAAAAAGAATTTTCGAAATCGGTTTATAAATGACAGAGTTCTGAGGCAACAACCATCAATAATAATAATAATAATAAAAAAACATAAAAAAATCACTGTTTTAGATTTTTATATGTATACACACACAATTACTAAGCTGGATGCCAAATTTCACCTTTCTAGGTCACCTGGAAGTGGGTTAGGTTTTTGATTACTAGTCAGTCAGTCAGTCAGTCAGTCAGTCAGTCAGTCAGTGATAAAAATACCGTTTTTTGGACTTTAATATCTCAATAACTATTTAACCTATATTAATGAAATTTGGGGTTCTACTTGTTCTAAAGGATCTTAATACATAAGCCAAATTTCATTTTTTTATGTTAAATAGATTTGGAGTTATTGGGGGGTCAAAAGTGGCTCCAAACGGTTCGTGTAATATAACACACGGCTGCTGCTCGCCAGTTCCTGCGGTGAACTTGGCTGGACACGCTGCCGCGTGTCTAGATCTGTGACGCCACGGTGAACCGCACACACACGGCTGCACTCTTAGACTGATCGCAGCGTAAGCGCTTGGCAATGTTGCAGTCTTATTGCAGTCGAAAACTGGCGAGAAACTGCATAGGATCGGGACACGTGGCGTGCTCTCGTTTCGGCTAAGATCCTGGTTGGGTCACTGAGCCAAAATAGTTATTAAGTTAGTGGCAGTTTTGCCGGTTATAGTCTTCCCCACCTTACCTCAATGTTTAATTTGAGACTTATTTAGTGACTTGACTTTTCAAGAAGACACCACGATTACGCTCGCAACGAAGTACTCGATTTGTCTGTCAACAGAAAAGGCCTTAAAACCTTCAAGAAAAGAGCGTACTCCACCTGAAAGGCCGGCAACGCACTTGTCACTCCTTTGGTGTTGCAGGTGTCTATGGACGACGCTAATCGCTTTCCATCAGGCGATCCGTTTGCTTGTTTGCCCCCCTTGAATATGACATAAAAAAAGACCTACCACCTGGACAAATATGTTGCTGGCAGACATGAAGGAATGAAATGTTGTCGAAGGTGTTACGCCATACGGTTCCCACACGACGACGGCATGACTCACTGAGGATTTTCTCGATAATCGATTGCGGGACTCCAACGAAAGTGCTGAGTGGACATTATCGGTTTTGGTGAGAATAAAAGTGTAGCAGGTGTCTTATGTTCGCCATCGCGGTAGCGTAAGGTCGTGTGATCGATCTTGATCAATAATCTAAGTTAGTAATAATTAACCTAACTGTATCTGCACTTGTGTGAAAGACATTAAATTCACTTCGAAAATCAAGTGGTTGTGCTTTCATTAAGTCACCCGACGCCCCTAGCTCGTTTCTGGCGCAGTCGGTTCTTGTGGACAATATCAGTGCGTGTCTCCAACTTCGAGTGCTGTGCTGAGAGTCGTTCGTCGACGCAACGTATACAAGGAGAACCGACGAGTGGCCGAGTGACCAGTAACATGCAGATGCTGTGAGTTTAGAATTAAGAATACACAAACCCTATTGGTTGTCAATCCAATCTACAACCCTTTTTCCCCATCATTGTTAGTTTCGCTGTTAATTCCATTTGCAGCATTAATTTAAGTAATATCTTATACAAATCTAGTTAGGTATCAAAATTTTTCAACCACGAGCAAACCGTGTTAATAAGGACGATTCGCGTCGTAGTAATCGTTTCCATAGAAATATTTCCTTATTAGAAGATATTTTAGAAGAGGAAAAGACGGATATGCCGGGTACAGATGGAGATAATTCAGCACCTAGATCAGATAAAATGGATCAAATTTGGAAAGCATTACGGGTAGTACCAGAGTTTGATGGAAATTCGAATGTTCTCACCAGATTTTTGGATATTTGTGATAAATTAGTTTTGACATACGTCGATACAGCTCCAGGCAATGAACTTACCAATTCAGCCGTAATAAACGGCATATTGAACAAAATAACTGGTGGTGCTGCCACCACCTTGACAACGAACGGCATTCCAAGGGATTGGAATGGCATACGTAACGCATTAATCAATTCATTTTCAGACCATAGGGATGAATCTGCCCTTTACATGGACTTGTCTATGCTAACACAAGGTTCCGACACCCCCCACATTTTTTACGAGCGAGTGCAAAATTTGTTGAGCATAATAGTGACATATGACCCGGGCCCAAGCCGACAACCCACGGACAACGGACAACATACGACTTGACAGTTTATCTGACGGACCGGGCATGCTACCATTTAAATTGGGAACAACAAAAATCATATCTCACGAGCACACATTTTTACAAGAAATCAACCTCGACCAGCTTAGATCTCAAATATAAAGCATACAGACTTGAATAACGGTCAGAGCAAATGGTTTGAGAAATCAGGATTTCCCCCTTTTTAAGACCCAAGTCCTTTTCCTACTCTCAAAATTAAACAAAACTATAATACAACTCGACTCTTTCGAACCAAAACGTATAAAACGAGGTCTGATTAATCCTATCGGCACCTTTATCAATAGTGTGACTGGTAACCTTGATAATGACGACGCGGTAAGGTATGAAAATGCATTGAATGTCTTACGCAAAAATAATCAAGCATTGTCCACTAGTTTTAATAAGCACATTAGTATATACAAAGATTTGAGTATCCAACAAACTCATATATTTAATAACTTAACTTTCAATCAAAAGAAACTGGAAAAAGCCGTAATGAAATTTCTAAATAGTACGGACGAAAATAGTAATCGCTTATCTCAATATATTAACTTGTCCAATTTATTCAGTACTTTTGCCGAGAACGTTGACGACCTATTTTCCGAACTTACTAGGTTGGAAAATATATTAGCATTTAGTCGCACTAATTCTATGCACCATTCGTTACTAACAATTAATGAGCTAAGTAATATAATAAGTAAGATAAGGACTCTTTACGGCCTTGATTCTACATTAGACATAGACATTACTTAGATACTACTATGATATGATTAATTTAGGCTTATTTTATTGATCATAAAGTCGTTATTGCACTTAAATTTCCCATCTTGTATCCGCAAAACTACAATCTTTTTGGAGTTTACTCCTTAAGAATCGATTTTCATATATAAGCCCGGGGTATGAAAAATATGGGGTGTAAAATCGAACGTATCTGCCGTGCTAATTTAAAAAGTCGTATCTCAGTATACGATCGGGGTAAAAATACGACTTCGTAATTTAGCAGGTTATGCGTTAAGCGTTATAGACTAAGGTCCCGATATAAAATAACCTTCACCGAGATGTTTATTTGATGAAATGTATTTTATATTTAATTTAATATGTCAATAATTATATTGCATATGGGTTGCCTAACAAATTTTAGTCCAGGGTATGTTTAATTAATAATAAAAAAAAATTGTTTTAAACATTTCACCGGTTTGATTAATATTAGATAAATTCTATACCAATCGAAAGTATGAAGCCCATAGAATATGCAAACCTTAGGTTGCCTATCTAGACACGCGGCAGCGTGTCCAGCCAAGTTCACCGCAGGAACTGGCGAGCAGCAGCCGTGTGTTATATTACACGAACCGTTTGGAGCCACTTTTGACCCCCCAATAACTCCAAATCTATTTAACATAAAAAAATGAAATTTGGCTTATGTATTAAGATCCTTTAGAACAAGTAGAACCCCAAATTTCATTAATATAGGTTAAATAGTTATTGAGATATTAAAGTCCAAAAAACGGTATTTTTATCACTGACTGACTGACTGACTGACTGACTGACTGACTGACTAGTAATCAAAAACCTAACCCACTTCCAGGTGACCTAGAAAGGTGAAATTTGGCATCCAGCTTAGTAATTGTGTGTGTATACATATAAAAATCTAAAACAGTGATTTTTTTATGTTTTTCTATTATTATTATTATTATTGATGGTTGTTGCCTCAGAACTCTGTCATTTATAAACCGATTTGGAAAATTCTTTTTTTGTTTGAAAGATATACTAGAATAGCATATACACTCACACGCACACACTTACACATACATGCACATAACAATCCAATACGTACTAACCGTTTTGGAAAATTCTTTGTTTGTTCAAAACTTTCAAAAGATGTACTAGAATAGCACACAGAACTAATTAACAAATAATAATTAAGTAATTTACACATCATAATAATTTCTGTACAAAAAGTAATGATATCCCATCAAAAACATAAATGTAAAATGAGAGCCAAGTTCAATATCGCGTGCACTTCGCCGACAAAAGAATTGAGATCTGCAAGGGCGCCAAGTTCTTTGCTCTAAAATTTTTAGATACAAGGACATGCGACATACTCAATGCATTTATTTTACTTGGGGTGTAATTCAATATCAAGACGTGACTTGGCTAGTTTTAAAATATAAATTTATATTATAAATCAAAATCAATCAAATCATTAACCTATTTTCGTAAAGGTAAGTACGCAAGTTAGTGTACGTCTTGTTACTTATACTGTTAGCTTGATAATGAACTATGACTATGACTATGTTACTTTTATAAAATTTAGTTAGTTTGTGAAAACTAGCCAAGTCAAATCTTGATATTGAATTACTCCCCAAGTAAAATAAATGCATTGAGTATGTCGCATGTCCTTGTATCTAAAAATTTTAGAGCAAAGAACTTGGCGCCCTTGCAGATCTCAATTCTTTTGTCGGCGAAGTGCACGCGATATTGAACTTGGCTCTCATTTTACATTTATGTTTTTGATGGGATATTCTTTTCCCGTCACAACTATTGGGTAGCCAGGTATAAACAGGTAAATCTATACCTACTAGCATGTTGCAAAGGTCTGATTGTTGAATTTAAATTAAATAAAATTAAAGATTATTTAATTATGAATTTATCTAATAATCAAATCGGTGAAATGTAAAAAAATTTTTTTTTAAATTTTAAACTAAACATACCCTGGACTAAAATTTGTTAGGCAAGGCAACCCATATGCAATATATTTATTGACATTTTAAACTAAATATAAAATACATTTCATCAAATAAACATCTCTGTGAAGGTCATTTTATATCGGGAGCTTAGTCTATAACGCTTAACGCATAATCTGCTAAATCAAGAAGTCGTATTTTTACCCCGATCGTATACTGAGATACGACTTTTTAAATTAGCACGGCAGATACGTTCCAAAAATATAAGTATTGCGAGGATTGACGTTTGGTTGTCAAAGGCGACGGTTGAAAATTTTATCAAATTTTATTTTATTTATGTATAAGTTAATTCAGTTTTAGAGTCCTTTTCGCTGTTTTTGCGATGAGTGAGTCAAGTCGAGGTGTCGTGAGTGATACGTCACTTTTAGAATGTGGGCAGCGGGCAGCTCCGTCGTGGCTATCTGAAGTGGAGTTTGATAATAAGGCAGGGCCGAGTCAATCGGATATTGTATCGGACGCTGAGTCCATGTCGGATGTGCGGCATATAGCGGTGAAGCGTGCTTGTGGTCTGAGCGACGAAAGCTGTGGTTGTAGTGATAGTTTTATCACAATAGGCAGGAAACCTAAACGCTTGCGGGTTTTAGCAACCGCCAAAACGCAGCTGGAGCCGGACGGTGTGCCTGACAAGCTATTTGAAGTTTATATAGTGTCAAAAGAAGATTTACCGTAACAGATTGGTTTGGCAAAGTTGCTGCAATTTAAGGGTATAAAAGGAATTTTATCCGTCAAGTTTATGGGTCCACGTAAAGTTCGCACACAGTTTAACTCTAAGGATGATGCGGAGAAGCTTCTGGCTTCTCAGGAGTTTAACAATGAGACGAGACGTTCTTATTGGTCTAATATGGCATGCTGCACTTATGGAATTATAAGGCAGGTTGAGTTGGAGGTTGAGGAAGATGAATTTTTAAAGAATATTGAAGGGTCTGAAGACATTTTGTCAATATGTAGACTGAACCGTTTGGATCATGATGGGCGTTGGGTTAAGGCTGAAGCTATTCGTCTGTGTTTTAAGGGAACTTCTTTACCGCCATATGTTTATGCCTACGGTTGCCGATTTAAGGTAAATCAGTACACTTTCCCGGTTACCCAATGTTCAATATGTTGGAAGTTCGGTCATCTGAGCAGGTTTTGTCCTACTACTAAAGTTACTTGTCCGAAATGCGGCGGGGAGCATGCCAATTGCGAAACGACTATTTTTAGATGCATTAATTGTAAAGGCAGCCATATGGCCTTAGATAAGTCGTGCCCGGTTTTTGTGAAGGAGAAAGAAATTCGCAGGATTATGTCTGCTGAGGGATGTATATATAAACGGGCTTTTTGGTTGTATATGCAAAATAAGGAAAAAAAGGATACGGATGTTTATAGTCAGGATGCGCCATTTGTTTTTGAGAATGACTTAAGTTTTGGAAAGTCATATAGAGATGCTGTTTTGTCGAAGCCGTTACAATCTAAAGAGTCTGAAGATTCTGTCTGTCAGGCTGAGGGCCAGCGATCAGTAAGTTAGTACAGATTAGAGAGCGAGCCACAACAAGAGGTTCGTAAGCCGCGGAAGTCAAAAAGAGTAACAGATGTGAAGAGGTCCGAGTGTCTATTGGTCAATCAGCCTACTATTGAGCGGGCTGATATGGAAGATCAAAGAAAAAATAAGGACAAGAAGAAGAGACGTATTACTTTTGAAAGGCTGGTTGAGAAGACGAAGGATATTTTGTTTTCTACCGAAAGTTGGGAGGAGAAGTTCAAAACGCTGTTTGGAGTTGTTGTTAAGGAGATTTTGGATTCATTTAAGGATTTTTTTAAGGAAGGTGATTTTGTACGTTTGTTTTTGTCTAATGTAAATGGCTAGGTCTAATACCAGATCTTTCTTGAATGTAATGTTCAATTCAATATTGGCGGAACCCTTATCGGAATCGGCTAAATTTGTATACAGTTTTTTTATGTAAATAGTGTATACAAATTTAGTTGTTTTCGTGTACATGTTATTTTTAAGTTTATACGGTTTATGTTTTTATTTATCTATGTCTTTTAGATGAATGATGTTGTGTATTAGGCCTGCTGGAGCTGGCATGTTCATAAAAATGATCAAAGCTCCTTAATTAATAAGGTCGAATCTTTGTATGGATTTCATAGTAAGATACGGTTTTTTTTTCGTAAATTTAGTAACTAAACTAGCCGCTCGAGGGCGCTTTACATCACGCTTCCTTATTTAGTTACTACTCATGATCTCTCCAATTTGTTAAAAATGAATCGGAAGTAAATTTTCCTTGTAAAATATTGTAATTTTGCTGTATATTATACTCGTATATTAATATTATGTAAGTGCCTACCTTCTCGTTCTTGTTTGCAGCACCCAACAGGGTACATAATGTGATACTTAAACTATTTACTAATCATTATGTGCAATAAACGTATTGAGTATTGAGTATTGAGTATATATTTTATAATCGTTCTTAAGGCCAGGCGCGCACCACGATTTTAGTCGCGCGATAATTTTGTCGCATAAATGCAAGATATGGGTTTATATGAGAGTGCGCGCACCACGATTTTCATAAACCCAGAAGTACGCTTATTTCTGCGACAAAATTATCGCGCGACTAAAAAAAAATCGTGGTGCGCGCCTGGCCTGAAGAGTAAACTCCAGTCGTGCGTCGGAGCTGACACACACACTTTTTTTTTTTAAACTACGTCCCGTTCCCAATAAATATTCCCAAATTATTATACCTCCCTTTCCCTTTCTGGCAACCAATTCCATGGAATTTGTGTACTTGGAGGCTGAATGCCCGAAGATCGACACATGGCATGTATGCAAACAGAAAACCATCCACCAAATCCGGACTCGCCGAGACTGTGTCACCCGCCTTATGCAGGAACAGGAAATCGACGAACTCTGTCGCCCCACGCCTATCACACTTAGCAAGGAAGCCTTGCTGGAACTGGACAGCCAGCACTACATCATCTCATTTCCGATCGAAACTAAAGTGCAAATATCGTGCCGACAGGAAGAACATCGCTCTCTAAAAGGAAGCTTTTTGGCTACAATCCCAAAAAATTGCAATATACAAACACCCGAATTCACAATCATAAATATGGATGACAAACTTTGCGGGCATGCTGTCGAAATCATAACACCATCTAAATTGGATGATTCACTAATTACGCCGAAACATTCCCTTCGTTATAATCTGACTACAATCGACTTGAACACCTTACACAACATTCAACATCAAGTACTTATGGAACAGCCAGACTTGGCTACCTACAAAGATGACTCAACTCTATACCACACAACCATACCTACTTACAGCATTATCTTATTAAGTGCAGGTGCACTGATGATTTTGTACTGCTATTACAAACGTCGGCCGAGCGCTTCGAATCAAACTGAAATTGAACTACCGAGTCTACCGAGAATGGCCAGAGCGGATACCGGTACCCAAACATTAGAAGAACGACGTGCCGCGACATTTGCATTAAACATTGGCAAATAGTCACTCATCTAGGAGGGGAGGTGTTACGCCATACGGTTCCCACACGACGACGGCATGACTCACTGAGTCACCCGATTTTCTCGATAATCGATTGCGGGACTCCAACGAAAGTGCTGAGTGGACATTATCGGTTTTGGTGAGAATAAAAGTGTAGCAGGTGTCTTATGTTCGCCATCGCGGTAGCGTAAGGTCGTGTGATCGATCTTGATCAATAATCTAAGTTAGTAATAATTAACCTAACTGTATCTGCACGAAAATCAAGTGATTGTGCTTTCATTAAGTCACCCGACGCCCCTAGCTCGTTTCTAAGGTGACGTTGGGGGTTAAAACGAAGTGTAGGAAGAAGATAGGAAAAACTGACCACGCCACGATTTGGGACAAATCGCCAGGAAGATAGAGATATTCACATTTAGTGACAATTGAAAGGATATCGCAAAATTAGACATAATGCTCGCATCTTGCATTTGCTGTAGTGATAGGACTCGCTATTAATTTATACCTACTAACAGTTTTCCGCCATTTTATGGCATTCAAAGATTTTCACCTGACAGAAACCACATTGTCAGTTAAATGCACTGGTGATTATGTTTGAGCAGAATTTTAATTTAAATATTTTGTTCGGAAAATTTAAAGAAAAATATAAACAGTTTTCTTAATTCCTATTTAGTTATTTTTTATGTAAATTAACACCTCTTAAAGTATTGGCATCTAATTTGTTAGCATCATATATATACAAGGTCCAGAGAGAGTAATTCTTGTGGCTAGAGTCCTCTACATGAGTCTCATGTAACTACAAATGAGTTTCATGTTACTCCTTTTTCCTTAACAAGGGCAAGGCCAAACGGCAGCTCGCTTGGAGAAACAAGGGTTAATCTCACTATGAACCAAAGAATATAATGAACTGTGTAACATATAGAACCTTGTGTCACTGTGGCCTACCACGGGGGTCCGACCCTTTGCAGGTGAGACTAATGGGCCCTATTTACACTAATTAACGAACGGCTATTAATTATCAGATTATTTGAAAGGCTATATTTATTACGGAATGCGGATCGCGCATTGAATTTTTGTTAAGGCATTAAATTTAGGATGCCTGCTTAGGCAGTTAGGCACTACTAAATTCAATGCCTTAGTACCTTGGGAGCCCTGGGGTTACTCTTACCTACTAAGTATTTGTTATGTGAAAACTGTTTATTTTCTTTTCCTTCTTAATAGTTAAACTACCTCCTCTATTTTTAACGTACCTTCAAACACGGGGCAGATTTTCAATTTATCGGTAAGTATGTTTGGTTTCTATTTTTTGGAATCTTAGTAATAGTAGGGTCCTGTTTATACCCTTTGTGTATACTTAATAATATGTTTCAGCCATTTCCAAACCATGTGAGGATATCCGCAGAAGAACCAAGGTAACCGACATAATAGCTCACAGGATTGCACGGTTGAAGTGGCAATGGGCAAGTCATGTAGCCCGGAGAATGGACGGTCGTTGGGGCAGCAAAGTCCTAGAGTGGCGACCACGCAAGCGGAACGCGCAGCGTGGTCAGTCCCCGACTAGATGGACGGATGACCTCGTGGGGAATCAATGGATGCGGTCTGCACGGGATCGCACTTTGTAGCAAGTCATGAGGGAGGCCTATGTTCAGCAGTGGACGTCTGTGGTTGATAGATAGATAGATTTCCAAACCAGACTCGAGCTCCCAGAGCCTCTAGCATATTTAAGTCTTTGTTTTCTAAAGACCTGATCTGTGAAATTAAATGGCTCATCAGTTTCATTGTTTGATAACTCGGTCGATATGCTGGCTCAGTTCCATTGGTCGATAACTCGGTCGATATACCGCATGCGGGGACTCCCCGCAGACGGTATAACGACCAATGAAACTCATAATAGGGCATGCGTTATGAAAATCTACCGCACCCCGCATGCGGGCCCTATCAACCAATCGACTTAGCTTATTTATGCTAAGCTAAAATATAAGCTTGTGGAGTAAGCTAGAGAACCGTTCCGGTAAACAATTAGATGCCATATGAAAGACATTTTAATTAGAAACCTCTTTTATTCCCGCGTTAAAATGCTTGCTCGTAAGGGGCACTCTAATTGTCTGTAACTATTCTTATTTAAACTATGTACAGTCGAGTTCATTTACATCTACACACTTATGAGAACAAAAATGTCTGAACACCACTTTATGATCCTGACAATAGGGTCGTGTTCAGATATTTTTGTTCTCGTAAGTGTAGATGTAAATAAACTCGACTGTACTAGACTTTTCGCGCGAGGAAAAGTCGTAATCCTCTTTTTTAAGGTTCTGTACCCAAAGGGTAAAAACGGGACCCTATTACTAAGCCTTCGCTTTCCGTCCGTTCGTCTGTCATCAGGCTGTACCTATCTCATGAACCGTGATTAGACAGACAGATTGCTAGACAGTTGAAATTTTCACAGATGATGTATTTCTGTTATCGCTATAGCAACAAATACTGTTCATGATGAAATAGGTAATAAAAAATCAAGGCTGCCATACGGGTCTATTTTATGATATTTCGTTCAACGGGCATTTTCTCATGAACCGTAATAGGTAGACAGTTGACATTTTTACAAGATGTATATTTATTGTTACCGCTACAACAACAAATAACAAAATATTAAAAAGTAAAAATGAAAGGGGGAATACAAAGAACGTGTTTTTACTCGATATTGGTACGGGAACCCGTGTGCAAGTCCGACTCGCACTTTGCCGGTTTTCTTGCACAAGTATATGTAACAGAAAAAATACACAATACAATTTCACCTAACAATTCTGGAAATAATCATAGTAATTCGTAAAAAATTAAGGCCTTACAAAATTCCCCAGTCAGTATTTCTAAACCGCACAGAATTTTATCAAGCGAATTCAAATTTATTACACAAAGAGCAACTTAATTCGAAAATAATTAAGACTTAATGAGATATACGTCGAGCTCGTTTCATATTTGTGTGGTTAATTAAAAATAACATTAATTAGTTACCTACATGTTGAGTAATTAGCAAAAACGTTAATAGTTTTGTCGAACTAATGTGGTTGGGATTTGCGGTATTGAAACAATGCGATTTAAACTCAGTTAATTATTTGAGCAGCTTAGTAGCCAAATATTTTTATTCAAGCAGTAACGTCTACTAACGTAAACATACGTATAACGTAAAATTTACGGCCGTATCTTTACTTTTATTAACTTAGGAGTTCGATTTTCTCACATCTTCAAGGGCCTGTAGACCTGACTATATGGTTTTTATTTCAACTCGATACCTCCACGCATTCCCGAGATAAAGAGTCTTGACAGACAGACGGACGGACAACAAAGCGATCTTATAAGGATCTTTTTCGCTTTATTGTAAACATTCGATCTTATAAGGGTTCCGTTTTTTTTCTTTTGAGGTACGGAACCCTAAAAACAGTGTTTTTTTTCACTAGGTGAAAATGAGGGGGTGCTCGGAGAATAAAAAACCGGCCAAGAAAAAACGGGCCACGCTCAGTGTAGGATTCCGTAGTTGCCCGTCCTTCACAATAGACCCGAGGTTTAAATTACGAGAAAGATTTCAAGCTCTATAAAAAGGTTGTAAACGTCAAAGTAACTGTAATTACTTATTACCTTCTGGAAGTTATCGATTATACGCGCCAGATTGAGCGGAATGTTTTAATGCAGTATGGCATTTAACTAATATGGGTAACGTTCGAAGTATAAGGACACCGCGGCTCTTAGGTAGGTACGTCATTTTAATGAAAAATATGAAATATATAAATTATGAAAAAATTATGAAAAAACTGCTCGACCGATTTTATTCAATATAGATTTCATTGAAAGTACTTATAAAGCTTCATTTCCATGAATCCATACTAATATTATAAATGCGAAAGTGTGTCTGTCTGTCTGTTACCTCTTCACGCTTAAACCGCTGGACCGACTTAGATGAAATTTGGTATGGAGATAGTTTGAGACCCGGGAAAGGACATAGGATACTTTTCATCCCTAATAAATTTAGTGTTCCCGTGGGATAAGCGGGTAACACCGCGGAACACAGCTAGTGTTCCATAATTTTTTGACCCGTGGTTAAAAAGTTATAGGGGGGAGGGACGCTATTTTTTGGATGTCTGGAGCGATTATTTACAAAACTGCTGACTTTATCAAAAAAATATGTTTTGAGACCCCTATTATTTTTAAAAGACTTATTCAACGACAACACACACACTAGTGTCTGAACGAAAAAAAAATCACCCCTACTTTGGGTGTAGGTACGAGAGGTACCCGAAATAAATAAATAAACTTTTTTAGTTTTTATTGTACCGTTTTGTCGGGTTAATATATACACATACTCATACCAAATTTCAGCTTTCTAGTACTAATGATCACGGAGCTAAGCCGCGGACGGATGGACAGTGCGAAACTTCAAATATGTACCACCCTACTATACATACATAATAATAGTGACCTACCTACCTATCTATAACGGGGGATAAATATCGGCTTTCATAGAAAGCTTACATATAAATCAATAGATGGCGGCAGAATACAATACGATGACAAAACACGTGTGCGCTTCGCTACAGACTACGAAAGCATGCCGGTTTTCCGAACAGCGGGCCTATGATGGTTGCGTTTATCGCGTGATAAATAAGCGACAAAGCATCCGTCATACTTTGACAAGATGTGAGTGTGAGTGACAAATGCTTTATCACTTATTTATCACGTGATAAACGCAACCATCATAGGCCCCCAGAAGTCCGATGTGCGACTAGTGGCGCTTAGCGAACCAGTCTTGGTCTAAGCACCATGAGAAATGTATGAGCCACAGACGACACGGTTCGCCATGTAAAAAAACAAAATACTTCCCGGCTTAGGGCTACAATTTTGTATGAAATTCCTTTACAGTTCTCTCGAGTTGTTCCGCCTGAAACGTGATACTTCGAAGCCTGTTATAATGGGCTCTAATGCTAACGTCTCGAACGTTTTACAAACAAACAAACAAATATTTTATTTCAGAATAAGTCCATATCTTTTTAGTAACATACATAATGCTTAGACACTATTATTAGGTTAAAAAGAAGATACAAATAAGAATAAACGCTCAAGTTCAACAGGTACATCCGGTCTACTTAATATATGTTAACGGGAAATGGGCAATGGGGATTGGGGATCGTGCGTGTAAAGCGCACATCCTAGGGTATGGCTAATGCGCATAAACATTTCAAAAGCATATGTGACGCAGAGGGCGCTCCAGTAGTGTAAAGAATTAAGGGATGAAGAATTTGGTGTGATTGACGTAGCGATCAAATAGCTCAGTTGGAAGAGCAATGCGCCGGAAACGCAGAGGTTGCGGGTTCAAATCTCGCTTGGATTGTAGTGGATCGCATTCACTTTTTCTTTCTTAATTTACCTTTGTGTCATTATTTATAAAAATGAAAATGTGTTATTACCACATAAAAAATATGAATCGATAAAAAAGATTCTATACAAATATTGGGAAACATAAACTTAATTGAAACATGTTACCTCATCGGAAACTTACACTTGGGCTCAGTAAGTACATCATTCATTTTATACCAGAGTTACGGGCATATTACAAACTTTTCCGGAACCCTGACAATGTGTCCCGCGATGTCAAACTCAGTGTAAGGATCAAATTGTGGCGTCCTCACATTATCCTCCGAGAGGCTCCAAACTCCGTCCCTCCGGAACAAATATTTGTTGGACAGGAGAGTATTTGTCTTGCGTCCCGAATGGACCCTGGATCGGTACACGTTTTATATACCTTTAAGAAGTATTTTGTCAATTTACGAGTAGAATACCAATTTGTGATTTTTATTCAAAACTAGCTGTGCCCCGCAGTGTTACCCGCTCATCCCACGGGAACGCTCAATTTATTCGGGATAAAAAGTATCCTATGTCCTTTCCCGGGTCTCAAAGTATCTCCATACCAAATTTCATCTAAGTCGGTTCAGCGGTTTAAGCGTGAAGAGGTAACAGACAGACAGACACACTTTCGCATTTATAATACTAGCTGTGCCCCGCGGTGTTACCCGCTCATCCCACGGGAACACTACATTTATTCGGGATGAAAAGTATCCTATGTCCTTCCCCGGGTCTCAAACTATGTATATACCAAATTTCATCTAAATCGGTTCAGCGGTTTTAGCGTGAAGAGGTAACAGACAGACAGACAGACAGAGAGACAGACAGACAGACAGACACACTTTCGCATTTATAATATTAGTTTGGATATGGATATGGATTAGTATGGATTTAAGGCTCCTTATCCGATCAAATCTCATTCAAATCAAAGATCATTTTCTCTATGATCAAACATGTTTCAACATATTATCAATGTTACAACCTTGAACAGGGCCATTGCGATTTATTGGTATATATTTGGAATGTACAGTTTAAATTTTTATTGACAAATGTCACGCAGAAAACTGTTTTTTTTCAACTTAACTTTTTTCGACTGCACCCAAGAAAGCATGAAATAACTTTGTTACTTTTAATACGGTGAATAGAGACTAAAGTACTATGTGTGACCTTACAAACGGTCCGGTAGTTTTGAATTTTTGATATGTTGTCTAGGATGGTTAGTCAGTGCTTAAAATGCAAAATGCACAATTCCCCCCCCCCTCCGCGCCCGCCGCCATATTGAAAAAACCGGCACTTTCTTCATATTTTTGCTCATATCTTCCTTTAGGAGCATTTTAGCTAGAAGAAAGCTTCGACAATATTATAGAGAGTTAAATTTACTACATTCTCTATTTTATATTTTTTTTTCTAGGACAGATAGTTACGGAGATATCCACATTTAAAAAAACGTAAAAAATCGCAATTTCCTACTGAAAAACAAACTTCTGGATTATATCTTCGTTTAGGAGCATTTTAGCTACAACAAAGCTTGGGCAATGTTGTAGAGAATTAAATTTACTATAATTTACATTTCAAATTTTGTTTCAAGGACGGTTAGTTACGGAGATATGCACATTTAAAAAACAGGAAAAACAGAATTTTCCGAAAATATCTCAAAATTCTTGGTTTAGAACGCTGTCATTCAGTTAGGGACTAGTCTAGGACAAATTGAAACATGTAGGAAATATAATTGCTTATAAAACTCATGTCCATTTTTACATACATTTTCGGAAAATGTGACTTTATTTTTTACATATCTCCGTAATTATCTGTCCTAGCAACAAAATTTGAAATGTCAATTATAGTAAATTTAATTCTCTACAAAATTGCCCAAGCACTGTTCTAGCTAAAATGCTCCTAAACGAAGATATAATCCAGAAGTTTGTTTTTTAGTTGGAAATTGCAATTTCTTAAGTTTTTTTAAATGTGCATATCTCCGTAACTATCTGTCCTAGAAACAAAATATAAAATGGAAAATGTAGTAAATTTAACTCTCTATAACATTGTCGAAGCTTTCTTCTAGCTAAAATGCTCCTAAAGGAAGATATGAGCAAAAATATGAAGAGAGTGCCGGTTTTTTCCATATGGCGGCGGGCGCGGAGGGGCGGGAATTGTGCATTTTGAATTTTAAAACTGACTAACCATCTTATACAACATATCAAAAATTCAAAACTACCGGACCGTTTGTAAGGTCAAAATCCTTTATTCACTTAATTATTTCTAGAACTCACGGATAAGTCCACTTCAAAAACTTGGTTGAAATTATCAATTTATTTGTCATAATAAGAAAAAAAAAATTTTTCAAAGGAATAAGGCCTCTAAAGCTTCAACGAGGCTTAAATTATGTTATCTAGACGTATCAATGTTGTTATTAAATATTGCGGTTTGACAATAATAGTCAGTTTCATGATTGTATTTTGTTTTAGTAAACAATGCATTATATTATCATTCCTAGGGGTTTTCGGTGCATGAATAATTTGTGCTACGAGCAATGTGTCCCGCCCACTGCCACTTAAGTTTGGCGACTGTCTGAGCTATATCTACACCCTTGGTTATTTTACATAAAAAACTACCGTGAGTCTCAGACATATTAAAATACTTAAACGGGTTTACTCACCTCGTAGAAGTCGGATAACGCTCGACATGTTTCGAATCGGTACGCGATTCATCATCAGGAGAGACAATCAGTCGCGGCAGCGGCCAACCGAACACTGTCGGGTTACACACAACACTCACTACGTCATTTACTAAGGTCTCGTCCACACTAAACGTCCTCCAACTGGGGGGCACTGATCATCCACAATCGCGGTTAAAATTCGGATGACGACTAACTTCGATAGCCTCCCGTACTTTCCGCGGAATGAAAAACTTTTCTCTCGCCAGCACAGTTACCTTATCAAACCGAATATAGTGCGACGTATCCGAATTCAGTGAATGTTCCGTCACGGCAGACCGGCCGGGTATCTCGATTTTTCATACTACACCCTTGGGTCTTTGCGTATCTCATCAGGATTCGATCCTGCAAGAAAAAACCGCCGGCTCAGTAGGCAGGTTCACTGCAAACTGCGCCAACCTCGTCGTCAACAATCAGATACCTGTAATGTTTCTTTCGACGATTCTACAGCTAAAATCTATTAGTTATAAAATCTAATCTAACTTAACACATAACTACAATATACGCTAGTCAGATACCTAAATCCATTGTCATTGTGAATTAGGTGATAATTTAGAAATGTTTCAGCTCATTGGTTTAGCTCGTGAAATATAGCCTTAAAGTCATAATGAATCGGGAATATGCAGAAAGTTAGAATTAGGAACCATAGGTATTTTAGTGTACCGGTTTATCGAATTTTCTTTGTATATTTTTAATGTCTTTTTTTGATCCCATGTTATCTCATCGCTCGCTCTCTCTCTCTCCCTCGCTATTTCTGTAAAGATAATAGAATCAAAATCTATGGATGGTGTCACAAGCAAGTCGGGATTCGGGAAGAGACCAAATTTTTCATAAAGCTTGAGTTCTTTTGTAGGTACAAATAGTTAAAAGGTAGAAACCTCATTCGAGTGGCCAAGGACCTATGCGCTCTAAATACAGAAATCTGGGAGGAGAACGCTCAAAGCAGGGCGCGTTGGCGCCATTTCGCGTCAGAGGCCAAGATCCCCAGGTTGCTGCGCCAGCGGTGTAAGTGAGTACCTACTAATACTAAAAATGCCAAATTTATCTAGTTACAAACGTGTGCCGAATTTACCCGAACTAAAAAATAAAATTAAAATTTCAGCTGTTTATTTCTTAAAAATTATTTTTAGTTTTACAGAGCTTAGAGAAAATCTTTAACTTCTTAAGATTATATTACTAAGCCTAAGCATACCACTAGGTATAGGCTCATACCTATTCCTAGTAATATGCACTCAGAATCCTAAATACACCTATGTATATTTATGATTCTGTATTTTTATTACTTAACATGTTTTTGACAATATGTTTAATATACCCTGGTTTATTTAAGTTATTTATGATACCATCCATGACATGAGTGGGGAATCCATTCAGTGTATGAGGTAACAGGTTTGTCCATACTCTTTTACCATATATGTTAGTGCTCCTAGGAACTATAAAGTGTTTACTATCCTCCAGTCTTCTCAGTCTGGTCGGCCTCTCATACCTGGTTAAATCTCCCACCCTGTCTTTATATTCTAGTATTACAGCTAATTTCACTTTATCATATATATTTAAGACTCTACAGTGACTGAACAGGTTGTCATAGTTGTTTCTGTACTTATGTTTAATTTTCAGTGGCACAATGGCTTTCAGGAGCTTGATTTGCAGGTTATATATACGTTGCAGGTACGTTTTGAACGTTCTGCCATAGCTAGATAAACCATAGTTAATGACAGAATCCGCCATGGCCATGTAAAAAAGTCGAAGAGTATTATAAGGCATCTTATTTTTAATTATGCTGATGTTGCAGAGAATTGCTCGTAGCTTATTGCATACATTATCAATATGGTTGCCCCAGTTGAACCTATTATCAATTTTTAAACCCAGGTATGTATGATGTGTTACTAACTGTCGGTGCTTTTTATTTAGCGCGATCCACGGCACTCCTAATGAAACCTAAGCCTAAGGGCCTAAGAAAACGTTTAACGAGATAAATCCATACTAATATTATAAATGCGAAAGTGTGTCTGTCTGTCTGTTACCTCTTCACGCTTAAACCGCTGAATCGATTTTGATAAAATTTGGCATAGAGATAGTTTAAGATCCGAGGAAGGACATAGGATAGTTTTCATCCTGGAAATTATAAAGAGTGAACATTTCTGTTGGGGTGCGGTGACCCTGTAGGAAATGTAATTATTAGACCAAAAGCACAATTGCTCTTACATTTGCTTAGGCACTTTTAATAATCCCTTTTATCAAGTTCCACGCGTACGTAGTCGAGGGCAAAAGCTAGTAATAATAAAGCATCTGTCACTCGCACTCGCTCACTGACAAAACGTGATGGATGCTTTATCATTTATTTACCACGCGTATTTATCGCGTGATAAAAGCAACCATCATAAGCCCGCTAGACTCCAACTCCATGCACATATTTCTGATACCTCCGGATATCCTAGGATATCCGAATTGCCGGTATATGTATAACCAAGTAGGTACACAAGAGCACACGAGCGCCGCCCTGAGCACGGAGTTGAAGCAGTCGCCGTGGCCGAAAACGGCCTAGGAGAGAATAATAATAAAAAGTAAAAACCGGCCGAGTGCGAGTCGGACTCGCGCACCGAGGGTTCCGTACAAACACTTACCATCCCTAAGTGGTTAAGTTAAGTTTGCACCTGGTATGTATAGCGCCCCATATAAATTAGGTGCAAAGTTAGGTATTAAAAAAAAACTACTTACTAGATCTCGTTCAAAACAATTTTCGTTGGTAGTTTTTATAGTAATGTACATCATATGGTTTTTAGATTTTTCATTTTCTTATTCTAGAAGTTAGAGGGGGGGGGGGACCAACTTTTTTCCACTTTAGAAGCGTCTGTCACGCAAAATATTCGGTTTAGAAAAAAAATATTTTAGAAACCTCGATATCATTTTTGAATACCTATCCATAGATACACCACACGTATGTGCCTGATGAAAAAAAAAATTTTGAGTTTCAATTCTAAGTATGAGGAGCCCCCAATATTTATTATTATTTTTTTATTTTTGCATCAAAATCTTAATGCGGTTTACAGAATACATCTACCTACCAAGTTTCAACAGTATAGCTCTTATAGTTTCGGAAAAAAATGGCTGTGACATACGGACGGACAGACGGACAGACAGAGATGACGAATCTATAAGGGTTCCGTTTTTTGCCATTTGGCTACGGAACTCTAAAAACCAAGTATATCGCCACTTTGCCAACCGGGTAGCATCAAGTAGCAAACAGGTTGTATAAGTACTTATACAGTCTATGTTCTACTTGGGTAGAATTCAGGCGTAAACTTCTCAACCGAGTAAATAGTAACGTGAAAAGTCACTTTATGCAGCTCAAACCGCAAACATTGTGTTTAAATGACAGTTTTAAGGCCTGTGATATACCTAAGTCGTCTCTTTTTTGGCCACTCGAATCAACACAGCTCATCTTGGTATAGTTAGGCTACGACCATTGGCGTATTTAGGGGGGTGGCCTGGTGGGCCGTGCCCACCCCAATATGGTCTACTGCCCACCCCAGGATTTTGGGTTACCCATAGAAATTCATGACTTCAACTCATAGGCCATGGTCAGGTCCCCACCAAGGCCCCACCTGAAAAATGATCTTAGATATGCCAATGGCTACGACTACGAATCCACGGCCTAGATCTGCCGACCGCCCTCGTATCGCAAAAACAGCGACCACATTAAGCCACATTTATAGTAACGTGAAATGTCACGTTATACAGCTCGAACCGCAAACATCGATACCAAACATATACCTGAGACATGACTTATTTGGCGATATCTCAAAGTAGGTACATTAGAATCAACACTGCTCATCTTTGGTGTAGTTATAGGCTGATGAGATATTGGACGCCTAAACGTTTCTAATAGCAACATGTCAAACAGGCAAAGGCTGCTTGTGACGTTCCTTCCTTCGCGTCCGCCATTGTGTGCTCGATACATTGTTGTATAGTCTTTATATTCAATAAATTAATTATAATTGATATTCGGTCGTTATTCATTTTGTATCAGGTTATGGGCCGTCCCACGCCTGCCATATAGCGTTATCTTTGCAATAATAACAGTACTTAGTAAGAAAATAGAAAAAGTAAAAATCATCGTGCATAACCTCACTTTTGTTAGGGTTCGGGTCGCGAGTGATTTCTTTTCAGCTATTTCAGAGCGAATATCATTGTGACCAAAAACATGGCTAATAACAATTCAATGTCAATTGCGAAACTTATGGGTCGAGATAATTGGGCTAGTTGGAGTTTTGCAGTAAAAGCCTACTTACAGCATGAAGAATTATATGACTGCATTCTTGACCCACCAAACGACGGTGACTCAAGTTCAACAAAATAAAACCGGCCAAGTGCGAGTCGGACTCGCGCACCGAGGGTTCCGTACAAACACTTTCCATCCCTAAGTGGTTAAGTTAAGTTTGCACCTGGTATGTATAGCGCCCCATATTAAATTATGTGCAAAGTTAGAAGTTAGGTATTAAAAAAAAAATACTTACTAGATCTCGTTCAAAACAATTTTCGTTGGTAGTTTTTATAGTAATGTACATCATATGTTTTTTTTAGATTTTTCATTTTCTTATTTTAGAAGTTAGAGGGGGGGGGGGACCAACTTTTTTCCACTTTGGAAGCGTCTGTCACGCAAACTATTCGGTTTAGAAAAAAAATATTTTAGAAACCTCGATATCATTTTTGAAGACCTATCCATAGATACCCCACACGTATATGTTTGATGAAAAAAAATTTTTTGAGTTTCAGTTCTAAGTATGGGGAGCCCCCAATATTTATTATTATTTTTTTATTTTTGCATCAAAATCTTAATGCGGTTCACAGAATACATCTACCTACCAAGTTTCAACAGTATAGCTCTTATAGTTTCGGAAAAAAATGGCTGTGACATACGGACGGACAGACAGACGGACAGACGGACAGACGGACAGACGGACAGACAGACATGACGAATCTATAAGGGTTCCGTTTTTTGCCATTTGGCTACGGAACCCTAAAAAGACATAAAATCCAAGTCGAAATTGATATTATTAATTGACCCAATGCTGTATGTGCACGCTCAAGATGCAAACAATGCCAAGGAAGTCTGGCAGAACTTAGCCCGAGCATTTGAAGACAGTGGATTGTGTCGAAAAGTCGGCTTGTTAAAAGAGCTTATAAATACTAACTTGGGAAATAGTGCATCAGTTGAAGACTATATAAATAAAATAATGACAGCGGCACACAAACTAAGAAACATAAATTTTAATGTAGACGACGAATGGCTAGGTACTCTGATGCTGGCAGGCTTGCCCGACTTGTACAAGCCAATGATAATGGGTTTAGAAAGTTCCGGTATGAAGATTAGTGCTGATTTAGTGAAAAATAAATTATTACGAGAAAAATAAAAACTACAGATTCAGACACTACTGCGCTTTATACAAAAAATTATCAGCCCAAAAGTAGCCAGCAAAGTCCTAAAAAAGGCCCTCGATGTTTTTGCTGTAACAAGTATGGGCATATGAGTAAAAACTGTTGGTATAAAAAAGGAAGCATAAAATCAAGTAACAAAACAGGTTATATAGCAGCTTTTTCAGCATCCACTATGAGTGACTCTGTGAATTGGTATATAGACTCAGGCGCATCCATGCACATGCCGATGCACAGGGATTGGCTGAGTGATGTCCAGGCTTCACCTGTACCGAGCATAAGAATTGCAGATGACAAGTCTTTAAAAGTTGAGTGCTGTGGCAATGTGACAATAAGAATAATTGCAAAGGATGGCAGCACAGAAGCTATACAGGTGAAAAATGTCTTATATGTGCCAGAGCTGAAAACAAATTTGTTATCAGTAGGGAAAATAATAAAGAGTGGTTGCAAAGTTACCTTTGATGAAAAGGGCTGTCAGATATTTAATGAGAATAATAGATTAGTGGCCAAAGCAAATCTCATAAATAATACTTATCAGCTGAGTGTTTGTTATAATAGAGAAATGCAACATGCTTTAAGTGCGAAGACTGATGATGATACTTATTTATGGCATCAAAGGATGGGACACTTGAACTTCACCGATATCAACAAAATACCTAACTGTACTGAAGGTGTGAAGTTGTCAGAAAAATCAGCAAACTGTGTTTGTGTCACCTGCCTTGAGGGAAAGCAAACCAGGCTCCCATATCCTAATGATGGCTCCCGTGCAACAAAACTGCTCGAGCTTATCCACAGTGATGTCTGTGGACCGATGAAACAAGCTTCTATTGGAGGTGCCAGGTATTTAGTCACATTCATTGATGATTTTTCAAGAAGAGTACAAGTTTATTTTCTGAAATGTAAAAGTGAAGTCTATGATAAATTTGTGGAATTTAAGAATAGAGTTGAGAATGAGTTAGGAGAAAAAATTAAAATTTTGAGGACAGATAACGGGGGTGAATATAAAAACCACAAATTTTCTCTGTACCTAAAAACACATGGAATACTGCACCAAACATCCAATCCATACTCCCCACAACAAAATGGCCTAAGTGAGAGAATGAATAGAACTTTGATAGAGCGCGCTAAATGTATGCTTTTGAATGCTAAATTACAGGATACATACTGGGCAGAGGCCGTTGCTACAGGCGCGTACATCGTGAACCGCTCACCTACACGGGCTCTCTCAGACATCACGCCACATGAAGTATGGACCGGAAAGAAACCTAATTTAAGTAATATGAGGATTTTTGGATGCAGTGCGATGGTACACATTTCAAAAGAGAACAGAACAAAGCTTGATGCTAAATCACGTAAGTTAATCTTCATAGGCTACAGCGACTCTACGAAGGGCTACCGTTTCATAGACCCTGTAACAAAAAATGTTATATTAAGTAGAGATGTAGTATTCCTGGAGGCCACAATTCAGAGAAATAAAGTTGATAAAGTACCTGAAAAAGAACAAGATATGAGTAAAAAGGAAATTAATGAAGAGCAAAATGAAAGTACACAGGAAGTTAATAAGAATATAAAAGATAAGAATATAGTTTACTTACCTTTACTTGAAGAACACGAAGAACCTGAGGAAAGAAACAATGAGGGTGATATTGATGAAAATCAAGACAATATACAAGGCGTTTCTCAAAGCATTTCTATTTCAGATGATTCCGACTTATTCGAAGACGGACATGATAGTACATACTTACCCGATGAGACACTTGTATCGCCATCACATTCTAACATAACATTGAGACCACTTCGTCATCGAGTAGAACAGGATAATGATATAAATGAAAACCCCTCTTCGTTCATGTGTATTAGTGGAGAATCAACGATGGGATTACTAAACAATGATCCCCAAAGTCTTCAAGAAGCTCTTAATAGTGAAAAGGCTCATGAGTGGAAGAGTGCTATGAATGAAGAATATCAATCATTGCAAAAAAATAATACATGGACTGCAATGAACTTACCAGATGGAAAGACAGCAATTCCCTGCAAGTGGGTTTTTAAAACAAAAATAGACGGAAATGGATCTGTATCACGCTACAAAGCCAGACTGGTTATCAAGGGATATAAACAAGTCAAGGGTATTGATTACTCCGAAGTATATGCTCCAGTGGTACGATATAGTTCCATAAGATACTTGATCGGGTCAGCTGCAAAATATGGACTTAAAATCCACCAAATGGATGCAGTAACAGCGTTTCTACAGGGTGAAATTGATGAGGAGATATATATGACTTTACCTCCTGGCTATGAAGAAGGAGAGAAAGTGTGCAAATTAAATAAGTCTATATATGGCTTAAAGCAAGCAAGTAGACAGTGGAATAAAAAATTAAATACTGCACTGTTCGATATTGGAATGACTCGCTCTAACATTGATCCTTGTGTTTACTATCGCATATCAAGTATACAGGACATACTATTTATTGCAGTATATGTGGATGATCTATTATGCTTTTTTAATAATGAAGAAACATGTCACATGATAAAAACCAAGTTGAAAGAAAAATTTAGTATGAAAGATTTGGGAACTGCCAAACAATGTATTGGATTTAGAATAACCCAAAAACATAATGAGATTTCTATAGATCAATCATTATACATAGAAATGTTACTCAATCGCTTTGACATGCAAAACTGCAAGCCAATATCCTGGACACCTTGTGATGCAAATGTAAAACTGAAAAAGGCAGAAAATGAAAATGATATTTTAAAAGATATACCATATCAAGAAGTAATTGGTTGCTTATTGTACTTATCACAAGGCACCAGGCCGGATATAACCTACACAGTAAAACTTTAAGCAGATTTAACAATCAACCAACGAATGAACATTGGACAGCTGTAAAAAGAGTTTTAAGATACCTAAAAGGTACTATTAACCTCAAACTTACCTACAAGAAAAATATTAATGAAAATATGTGTGGTTATTGTGATGCAGACTGGGCGAATGATGTTGAGGACCGCAGGTCCTGCACAGGTTACATATTCTTATTTCAGGGTGCAGCTATAAGTTGGAACTCGAAAAAACAACAGACCGTAGCCTTATCTAGCACTGAGGCTGAATACATGTCGCTAGCCTCAGCAATACAAGAAGCTCTTTGGTTGAAGCAATTGGAAGAAGAGTTCTGGCCCAATCGTAAAGGTATGCCTATAATTATCTACTGTGATAATCAAAGTGCGATTAGTCTTTCAGGAAATTCCATGTATCACGCACGAAGCAAGCATATAGACGTGCGCTTTCATTTCGTCCGAGAGAAGATTGCTGCCAACCAAATCGCTGTACGATACCGAAGCACTGAAGATATGTTGGCCGACATTCTAACGAAGGGTCTCCACAAACCAAAGCACGAGAGCTTCAGCGCATCAATGGGATTAAAGCGTTTGCGTCCAGGAGGGGATGATGAGATATTGGACGCCTAAACGTTTCTAATAGCAACACGTCAAACAGGCAAAGGCTGCTTGTGACGTTCCTTCCTTCGCGTCCGCCATTGTGTGCTCGATACATTGTTGTATAGTCTTTATATTCAATAAATTAATTATAATTGATATTCGGTCGTTATTCATTTTGTATCATAGGCTACGAATCCACGACCTAAATATTCAGGGTCAAAAACTAAAATGAGGTATATAATATATTTTTTTCTGGAAATTTTTCAAACAGACTCAGATGTTTTATACGCCCGCCAATATTACGCGCTTGGCGTGCAAACATCGCGTTAAAATGACAGTTAAAGGCGATATACCTAAGATATATCTTATTTGCCGATATCTCAAACTACACTCGAATCAACACAGCTCATCTCGGTATAGTTATAGCCTAGGCTATAAAGACCAATCCACGACCTAGATCTGCCGCCCTCATACAACAACAGCGACCACTAGGTAAGCAGCCGGATTAGAGCTAATACGCAATGTTCGACCGAGACAATTAACGAGCTTCCTCAATGGCCTCATTACAGTCGCTATTAGAACAATTCTCACGATTCTTTGAGATCCGATAAATGCTACTCGGATAGCGAATGGCATTAGACAATATCGGCGGCAAAAAGCGTAAACGCTGTAAACGCCAAGGGAATTCATTGGCGTGTACAGCGTTTACGCTTTTTGCCGTCGATATGTACTCATTATTTTTATAATATTTTATTATAGCTTCTACCGTCATAAAACTGTAAAATAATATTTAGCGCCAAAGAAAGAAACATACGATTTGCGTACCATTTAAGTCACACTTAAAAAAAAAAAAACACGTATGGACGGTGTCGTCACACTCGACTATCACCATTGGTCAAATCATCTGACCAATATCGCGTTTCAGCTGCTTTGAACTTCCAACATTATTTTGCACTTTTCAATAATTGACATTAAAAAAAAATATCCTTATCAGTTTCACGCGCATATTCGTAGGATCACTAGTCACGTTAAGGACTAAAAGAGAGAGATGAATTTTGAACCTCAACTGTATCATATCATATTATCCATATTTCTGGTCACATATTAAAAAAAAAAATCATTTGATGACCATATTGAACTGAGTTTAATCATATAACTACAGTATGCTGTACAATTTAACACCGGTCTTCATCCCCTCGATACTTCCCTCCATCGATAATGCAAAGCTAATGCCAAATATTCAAAGCGATCTTCCTGAAACAAAAGAAATTCGCGGCATTTAAAACATGCAGTTACGAGTACGTAGATATTCGCGGCATTATTCGACTTCCATTATTCATGAGCCGTGTCTCTGTGGAGTCGGTGAGAGCTGAACCTACTGCCGATAATGAAGTGAAGTTTTTATTCATATACTAGAATGTACCAGCAAATTCGTTTGCGTATTTTTTTTCTTTACCATGGTCGGATAAAAAGTACATTACTGCAGACGCCGGGAAAGAAGGGCTTGCCGGGTGAGTAGGGATAGACGGCCGATTCGGATAGTGATACGAAGCCGACAAGCCCTTTCCACGGCTAGGCATGTATAGTGCTTTCCTCAAATATATACAATGAAATAAAAAAATACACCTCTCAAAAAAACACAATTCAGCTGTTTAGCATGTTCATGAACACAGACGCCATGTTTAAAAAATACTTCCCTGCTTAAGAATTAAATTTTGTATGAAATGCCTTTACAGTTATTTCGAGTTGTTCCACCAATAAAAAAAATCGTTTGCCCTCTTTGGATGTCCAACTAAAGTTGGTTATAATCTGTCCAGCCGTTTGGGCGCTATGAGTGGACAAAGAAATTCTGACAAACGCTAGATGGTGCCAGACTGGCATGGTGCCTATAGAAAACAAAGGCGAACCTGCATCGCGCTATTATGATTTTCCTGAAATAATGACTTCTCTCTCCATTGAAATATGATTCTCAATTAAAAATCTAAAATTTTATAACAGTATAGATATCTTCCAATTGGATGTTATATTTTCATGCTAACAGAGGTTAATGCAATAAAGGCTATAACGAAGTAAAAACTACGTGATATCCAGTTTCAAAACTGCATGCAGGATTCATGATATTATAAACTTTGGCCGGCGCTTCGTGTGTTTTTCCCCATTATAATATTATCCGTACATTTTGTACGCGTTCAAAAATGTGTTGTCTCGCTTTCATCTATAACCGTAATAAAATTCTTAAATCGTAAATTTATGAAACATGTAATGTTTTATTTTTTTATGTGGGTATTGGACACACCAAATTATATTAAACTATTGATACAAAGATCAAAGCTTAAAGAATGATTGAAATGCGTATCCTGCGGGCCTATAATGGTTGCGTTTATCACGCGATAAATAAGTGACAAAGCATCCGTCACGTTTTGACAAAATGCGAGTTTGAGTGACAGATGCTTTGTCATTTATTTATTGTGTGATAAACGTAACCATCATAGGTTCATAGGCCCCCTGGTGGAAGAGACCTGGAATCGAACCCGGTACCTCTGGATTACCGGTCTACGCTGTACCAGACCGGTCCAGCTAATCCAGAGGTACCGGGTTCAATTCTTTGATCTTTATATCAGTGGTTTAATTCTTAAATCGTATTGTAAATCAGTTTTCTTTACAGCGTGGTCATTATTTCAGGGAAAATCTTAAGCTCGCGATACACCCACCACAGCGCCATCTGGTGGGCAAAATTTCTTTGTCTTTTCATTACTCTCAAACGGCAGAACGGATTTAAACCAATTTTAGTACTTACTTATTACCTGACTTACGCGTTCGTTTTACGCGGACGACGTCGCGAGCACCGTCTACTTAAAAATAAACGTAAAACGTTTATAATTATGCGTTAGTTAAATATAAACCGAAGGATCCTCAAAGGCTCTAGACCTCCACTAATTAATTACACACACAATACACCGAAGGCAAATCTTTATGAGGAAAATCTTAACGTTCGGGAACACGATCTTAAGAAGCTTTACCTTTCAGACAAGGCCCAAATAATTCAAAAGGGTTTGGGAGAGCGGCCTAATTAATCAGAATCGCTCAGGTCCTCGGAGTTTCGGCGGCATCTGCGACAGCGCTAAACTATGTTAATGAGGATTTATGTAACACCAACTATTCATTGTAAATGGCAGGGCTGTGTTGTCTTGTTTATTTTATTTGTTTGCGACTGTTATACATTGTTACCGGTAAAAACAAGGAGGCAACCCTAATGCCCCGATTTAATTGGGACGATTTGGGCCGGGTTCGGAATCAATTCAACTTTGGATCGTTAGGTTCGCTTGGAGTTCGCTGTTCTGTATTACTGTCGTTCAAAACGGGATTGTGTGTAGAAATGATATTGTCTGATGGTTTTGATGTTTGTTGTCTTTCAGGTATATCGGTATCAGCCCAAGTAACAAAAAGTTCTATAACCAGGGCGTTTTGTCACGAAACAGTGATATAGTCGGCCTATACTGGTATCCATTGTGACTGCTTGCACTATAAAGGTGTTTAACGGAGCGTTTTAATTCTATAAATTAAAGAGCAATTAAGTTCTATATTTTAGCTCTTAGAACGCTTACAGAACCATACTAAAGAATCTTTAAAGTGTTGCACTTTACTAGATATTTAAAAAGCTGCTATGGTACTATTTAGTACTGTAGATGAACTTTCTGACACTTTTATGTATCCATTTAGCACTAAAACTGCGTCAAAATTACTTTTACAGTACTGGCACTGTAGCAGTGTTAAAAACATTGTTATAGGATCAATTTGCACTATAAAAGTACTCTGTACAAGCATTACGTAACGGTATGGCTTCTTAAAAGCTTCCTCAACATCGCTATGGGGCTAGTTCTGTAAAAGTGAAGAACACTTTTCTATAGCACTAATTAGTACTATAGCGACTCCTAGTGCAATTTCTAAATAACTTCTAAAGTTAGTTTAGCTGCGAGTGCGACTCTAAGATATACAGTTTTAAGGCAAGTGAAAAGTTCTAGAAAAGTGGCGAGATGTGCCCAATAGAGTATGGTTTTAATTAAAAGTTACCTTCAATGCTCACTCTTTAAATGCGTATTATATACAGGGCTGATAGATACAGCACACTTGTAAGCTTAAACTTATATTAGCTGAAATACGCGATATCAGTGCATGAAATTGAAATTATATAAGCCATATTTGTGTTTGTGGACACAAATATGGCTTATATAAGTTCACCTTTAGAGTAGACCTTTAACTATTGTATGTATGTTAGGTTAGTATATAGATGTGACTGTATGAATTTATTTAAAAGCAATAAACATAATTACTATATTCATTTACGTCACCCTAGGCCGTAAGTAGGATTTTCTGCCCGGGAGGGAGAAATAACTACATTGAATTGGATAATAATTCCACGTATTGAGTTCCTAAAATTTCGTTGCTATTAGTTAAGTTTTGAAGGAAGAAACAGACTAGATCGAAAACGTGATTTGTATGAAAAAAAATAGCAGTGGTATTTCCCCTTTAGGAAAGCCCAGCGTGGGACAGCCTACTAGGTGGACAGATGACATCGTTTAGGCCACAGGGAGTCGATGGATGCTGTCTGCACAGGGTCGCCCCTGTGGCGAGCGATGGGGGAGGCCTATGTTCAGCAGTGGAACTCTGTGGCTGATAGATAGATAGAATAATAATTTGGGTAATACTCGTAGTTGTTCCACAGAAGGGAAGGTTTATCAATTAAACTTCTATCAAAGCTCTTTAGCAGAAGCCCTATAAATTCCTCGGTTCGATCCCACGATGAATTACCCCTTTCTGGGAATATTTTTATTGAAATTAATAAGTGCCGTCCGCGGACAAGGAACGGCTGTGTTTATAACCCACTTAAGAGGGAATACTACTGCTCACTTTTTCATACAAATCGAGGTTTCGTTCTCGTCTATTTACTCCTCCAAAACTTAACTAATAGTTACGAAATATTTGTATAGAATCTTTTTATTGATTCATATTTTTATGTGGAAATACCACTTTTTTATTTTTATAAATAATGACACAAAGGTAAATTAAGAAAGAAAAATTGAATGCGATCTAATACAATCTAAGCAGGACATGAACCTGCGACCTCTGCGTCTCCGGCGCATTGCTCTTCCAACCGAGCTATCAGATCGCTACGTCAATCACACCAAACCCGGCCGGTAACGCAGGTTCAAGCCCTGCTTAGATTGTAGTGTTTCTTAATGTACCTTTGTGTCATTATTTATAAAAACTTAACTAATTGTTACGAAATTTTAGGAACTGAACACGAATTTATTATTGTTGTCGAACTTTTTCGATTTTTACTTTTAGTATTCGAAAATTTGTGTACTAGGCGTCTACTAGGGGTTTTAAGCCAAATTTCCGCCGCAAAAGGACGCCTAGTACACAAATTCTATAATAATTTGCGCAAAAATCAAAACGGTCCGACGCCGTTTATACCATTCCTATTCAGTTTCCAAACTTTATTTTTCGATTTGGCTAGCCCGGTTGCGTTAAGTTTGGACCTCATCTATATTCGATGCAATAGTTCAGGTGCAAACTTAACGCAACCTGATAGTATGGGAAAATTACCAGTTATAATTATGTCCTCTTAATTCGTAATTAAAGTCAAATGAAGGCCTTAAAACGTCAAGTTTTAAGGGTTGATTCGCAAGCGATTACCTTCAGCTTTGTTCATTTTGTTTAATGCTCTCTGTTTATTAGTTATGCAAACTAATTAAATGTTGTATAGAATTACCGGATTACCGGCAAATTACCATAGAAAATTTACCCGTTTGCGTTACCTAGTATTAGTTAATCGCTTACCATTAAGGGTTGCTAAAATAGTAAAATCTTTTACTCTCACAAAATCCCATACAGAACAAGAATACCACGTTATTTTTCTTTAGTATGACTTTGTCTTTGCAGCGTCAACTCATCACTCCTCAGTGCCGAACCGATTTTCAAAATGTATCCTAACGCCAGCCATTGATGGGATCCATAAAGAATCCACGGAACTCCTCAATTAGTATTGTAACATGTATAGAAAATTAGTAATGGTTTCGTATATTTAACTTCAAACCTTTGTTTCTAGAATAGGGTCAATTTGCATCGAGCCTTCACCAACTAGTTTCTTTGTAAAAAGATGATTATGTAACTTCATATCCCCAGATAATTTGAAATAAAAAACTACAGAAAATTTCTTCTATTGAAGCTCTCAAGTTCTCAGCGTATATTTTAAGCCTTTTAATTCACAAAGTTTGTCGCTCCGCCAAGACCGCCGACGTCGCGGAGCTATTGCTGTCCGGGTGAAATATGACCGCGATATAAACCGCAGAGTATCCAGTCCCCGCGGAAATAAAACGAGAATAATATAAATAGTGCCATGGTTATTTAAACTCGTGAGGCCCAAGCCCAAATAAAAGCATAAGGCCTAAACGCACCATGTACTTGCAGTGTTATTAATTAATTATCACCGACACCAGGGGTTATGATGGTTGCGTATATCACGTGATAAATATGTGATAATTCGCGTTATGAATGAATGAATGAATGAATGAAAACATTTATTTCAGGCAACTGTGGCCCATAGATACATACCTTAAAACTAACATACATATCAAATACAAAATAATAAAAATATAAGTAACTAACGCGGTTCGAAGTGTCAGGTAGCCGTCCACGGAAACGCCGGAACATGACACCCTTCGGCCAGTACTCTTCCTTGGTGAAGGTCGCTAGTTGGTCCGTCGGAACTCTCAGCACGAAGGAATTAAAACTCACGTCGTGGCGAGACTCCAATTTTACGACCCTCAGGATGACACCGGACTTCACCCTTACAAAAGCGACCATCATAGGCCCACATAATACTCGGATAAAGAATAATCTCAACGAAGATTTTTATTTATTTATTTCAAATTTATTGCACAATACAAAAAGTACAAATAGCGGACTTAATGCCTTGATGCATTCTATACCAGTCAACCACTGGGTTAAACAGAAATATGTAGTCTGTGCAGGATCAAAGTCAACAGACCAACAAAGTAATTGCAACACAAATAAGTTATCTAATTACCTTTTTGTATTATTTTTCAAGATGCTTTAGGGTATAAACGAAATCGTAATGTACACTGGGCGTTTACGCGTGCTCATAGCACAAACTGTCTGGATCCGAGTTATAAGTGTTACTTTGTGCATTGAGAGGTATACGATTCCCACTGGCTTGTCCGCTTCAGGATGATTTAGCACCATTCACTACATTTGTTTACCGTAATCGTGAAAACTGTCTTTTCTTTCGGCTTTCGTTTCAACAGCGGTCTCCACTTCGGAAATGCCGGTAGATTCACAATCTGACTTGCAAAAGCACCCTTGTGGCCTACTTACTGAATAAATTATTTCATTTCATTTGGATTTCAAAATGGCAAAGCCAGTATTTGAGAGATAATGCCCGAAACAGTTTCGCTTCTATCGCAATGTTTCATCAGATATTTGCATGGTAATTGGCTAAACATCCAGGTGAGTACAGCCTAAATAAGCACGGGCAGCGCGGCGGGGCATTTGTTTACGTTTACCCGCGCACGTCATACAGGGTGAGTTTTAAGCCGTGGTCATCAAAATATTTAGCTCATCAATTTTTTTTTTATCAACACTGTGTCTACATACACACGCTAAAATGTGGGACAAATTTCGAGATAACTAGTGAATATGAATAAATAAGCCTTATATTTACTCAAATATGGTACACGTTTGTAAAAGGTCTTAAATATAGAAAAAAGTACCTAGCACATATTTGGCCGCTGATGCGAGTAAGTAGTAAAAAGCAACTTCTTACTGTGTATTCTGTAGCGTACCTACCTAATTAAAATGATTATAAGGGTGAGGTTCAATGTTGGCAATAATTGGAAACAATGATTACAATACTTTTTCCATACAAAATAATAAGAGGTAATTTCTACGAATGTTCGAAATGAAACAAAATAATATATTCAGTAACTAGGCCACAAGGGTACTTTTACAAGTCTGATTGTGAATATACCGTACCGATATTTTCCAAGAGGAGACAGTAAGCATTTTTTGTCGTAAATCATATTTAAAACAATGAATAAAAATGTTAAGTTATACTTACTTGGTGTGTAAAAGGGATGTGTAGATTCTCCAAATCAATATATGCGGTACATTAATGAGTCGTTTACAGTAAAATGGTACTTAGGCTTAATAAAAACAAAACTACAATTTTATGGCGTCTTTTGCGTAAAGAAAGTTAGTCATGTCACCCCACTTAACCTGAAATGACTTATCATTGACCTTGAAAAAATTGAAAAATTGGAAAATTTGAAAGTTATCCTTTTATAAGGCAAATTACAAATTAAGTCTGTTGTTCTAGTTAGAACTTAGGACTTATGATAAAGGAGTTAGAAGTTAGGACTTATTAAATGGGAGAGATAGTTATCTCTCTCATTTAATAAGCGACCATTAGGCTAACAAGGAATAAAAAACTCTTTTTACTATTATTATATCTTATTTTATTTCGATCACAGTATAGGGGGGGGTGGGGTGCATGAAAGGAGCCTCCCCGTACGACGCATTTCGAAGCTTTCCGACGACATCACGTTCGTCACAGCGTCTGGCGCACCCTGGGCAACGTTCAGTTTCAACCACTGGACGGCTAATCCTTTCAACACGATGGTTCCACCAAATACGAGTACAGTATAAATGCATGTAAATTTTCTTAGCGTAATTTATACTGACATTCTATATTATGAAATAAATAAATCGAATCTAATCTAATCTATTCATGGCTTAAATTTCACCCTGTATGCGACAACGTGTCAGTAACCGTATTCATACCACAATGTGCTGCTTGGATATTGCCGTATATCGACGCGACGCGTTAACACCTGTCGATGGCGATGGCGACCGTATATAAGCAGGTTAATTGTCTAAATAATCATTTCAGAATATTAAATTGAATCAATTTGGTATTTAATATGTAGAATATTTAGTCAGTGACCACGGTGTGTATTTTAGAACGTATTTATTTAGTTAATTAATCTTTATTGTACAAAAGATAAACTTATCGTACAAAAGGCGGACTTAATGCAATTGTGGGCGGTGTAACTAACTTAAGCAAGCTTTAGACAAAAAAAAACTGCTGTTTTTAGGGTTCCGTATCAAAATAGAAATAAAAGGTTACAGTGCGAAAATGTCTGTTTGTCTGTCAAAGATACCTCCGCAACTGCTATTTGATATAAGTATTTGTAAGAATGGCAAAAATAGGGCTATTTAAATTAATTATTTGAGACATTACTAATTTTAATCTTATTCCAATTTGTGAGACATCTCCTATAATTTCTATATGCGGTTTACTACGTTGGATTTACAGAAGTCAAAATGCCGCGTGACTGTACATTTTGGTCCCTGATGAAGAACTCCATACGAGTTCGAGACTTGTCGGACCGTTCCTGACAATGTCTCGTGGAAACCTCATATTAAAATTATGACTAATCTAGAGATAGCCGCATTTATATTCTCCCATTTTATACAGACATGGTCTTTAACTATGGGCCTTTGGTAGCTCAGAGTCACAGCGAGCTATGGAAAGGGCTATGCTCGGGATCACTCAAGAAGATCGAATCCGAAATAAGGAGATTCGTAAACGAACCAAGATCACCGATAAAACAAACTGGATAACTGACGTCACGGCTGGCGCAATTTGTAGTGCACCTGCCTACTGAGCCGGTGGTCCCGGGTTCAAATCCCGGCCAGGGCAAATATTTGTGTGATGAACTTGGTGCTTGGGTCATGGTTATTCTATGTATTTAAGTATATATTTATCTATATAAGTATATATATATATATCGTCGTCTAGTACCCATAACACGTGCCTTCTTGAAATTAATTTGGGATTAGATCGAAATGTGTGAGGTTGTCTGATATTTATTTATATTTGTTATTATTTATAAGCAAGCGCAGTGTAGAATGGCCTCCCGCAACCTTGCGTCCGACCACCTGGTTGGACGACATGGTTCGAGTTACGGGGACTCGCTGGATGCGGGTCGCTTCTCACTGTCCGGCGAATGTGGAAAAGTCTATTGAGGAGGCCTGAGTACAGCTGTGAACGTCCTGTGGCTGAAATCTTGACGATGATTTCATACAAATCTTCTTTCAAAACTCATTATTCTCACTTAATAAAAGATGTCTAAGTTGGTATAAGAAGATAGAAGTCAAGAAAGGTTACCTAGAATTCCCGCGAACTGAGACTCAAATGCTACGTGTAATTAAAACTTTTGTATCATTAGTTAACCGTCTTAATAGTTACATAAGCGGTCTACCTACCTTATTAATCATCCCAGACTTTTAATTAACAGTCTTTAGTTTAACTTTAAAAACGATTTAGAGTGCCAGAGGTAGATAAATGACAAAGGAAAGTCTGACCGTTTAAAAACTAGCACGATTCTCGGAGCATGAAGCCGACAAGATTAAATTGTTTCTGTCCACTTTAAACTTGCTATGGGCAACTTTGGACGCGATTATTTTGTTATCTTTCTAGTTTGTTCGGAGACATCTCTTTGTGTGTGCTCTGCTCTCAAGATACCTGAAACTTCATGAAAAAATAAAAATCTGTTACACAACACAAATAGAGTTTCTTTTGCACTCATTTGTCAAAATATAAAGGCTTTGTTCTTTTACCACCTTTGTTTGGAGTTTTACAACGTTTAAACGATCTCTGAGGTTTCACGAATATGCTGTTAATGCTGAAACTTTAGAAATATTCTTGTCTCTAACACTGTTTCTTTTTTATTGGACTGAGCTTCAAAGAAAATTCCACTGGGAATTATTTCGACATATACCTACTTCTGCCTTGTGAACTATTCGATATTTTACGTTATGCCTTCTTTTTATTTTTTCTAGCTGCACCGTGCGGTGTTACCCACTCATCCCACGGAACACTATTATTTTGGGATAAAAAGTAGCTTATGTGTTAATCCAGGGTGTCAGCTATCTTTATACCTAATTTTATCAGAATTGATGCAGCCGTTTGAGAGTGAAGAAGTAACAAAACATACACCGCAATAGACACACAATCACACTCACAAACTTTCGCCTTAAACACTATGCCACCCTAGGGCGTATAAGAAATGAAGCAATGTCGTCCAAAAAATCAACTATATTTACCATGACTTCTTTCAAATGCGAGCTTGTAATGGCACTCTATGTGGCTCAACGCGGAGATACAATACAATAGAATACAATACAAATACTCTTTATTACACACCTCAAACATCAAGGAATATACAACACAACATGAGATACATTAAAATAACAGGCAGATAGAACAGGCAGGAGATATTGCGAATAAAATTGTTGTGCGTAGACATCTTTATATGTACCTATAATAAAGTGTCCGCTGCCCGCTGCCGCCATTACTATGACAGACGTCAACGGGAGCGGGTAGGCGGTGGTCCACAGTAAACGTTGTTTTATTGAATGTATATTCCCGCCCTGAATCCCCTTACATAACAGTTAATAAAAATATTGCAAAGTACACTGAATTAGCGTCGAATTTTTACTTTTAAAATCCAAAGCAAAAGCACAAAATAATGAAGACGTAATCTCGTAAAATCTATAAACGTAGCTTCCTGCGCCAAGTTTCTAGGCGCAGTGACATCGAAAAAACAACTTCGCTACCGGCCGGCAAATTCACCATTATTAACTACGGGCAAAAAGCTAGCAACTTTGTTTTATGCGCAAAAGGACTAGCGTTATTTATTAGGAATCGGGCTAGTCGGCGCGATCACTCCGCCTCGCCGGTAATAAATCGCGGACTGCAGTGCGGGGCAGCGGTGCCATGCAAACGTCGACGATTTTATAAATAAGCGGACTGACCGTGCCATCGGCAGGTTAATCTAAGTATCGATCGGCGATATCATGATATGAGAAAACAAGGTATTACACTCCGGTTGCAGCTATATGGTAACATAGGCTGTGGTTTGCCGCCAGTCGTACAAATAAAATAATTATGCATTACAATAAAAAAAAATGTAGTAATAACAGATTTTCAACAAATTATTTTTATTAAAGCAGTAACGTCTGGTAATGTAAACCAAATGTTGAAAGCTGTTGGAGACGCAGGTTCGAATCTTGCCTGAACCTTTATTGTAACAATGAAGGTCCAGGCAAGATTCGAACCTGCATTAATAAAAATCATGAGAACTGCTTTAATAAAAATAATTTGTTTAAAATCAGTTAACATTTGATTTTAAACATTCAAGATTCCGATTTACAGGTACGCACAGAGTAAAATTTAAGACGTAGGTATGTGTGGTAAGGTAAGTGTGATGTGAACAATATCCGAGCAACTCTTTTTTATGGCTACTACTGACACAATACAACGATGCACAACAGTGCAACATACAGGGTAAAATCTAAGTCTAATTGGAGAAAATTGTTTTTTTTTTTACTTTTCAGTACGTTGCTAACTTGCTACTCGAATATTGATTTAAACTTACACGATTTTCACACACTATCATAACAAAACGGTACTTAATTGCGTTCAAATGGTGTTTATTTAGTCCCTTAGAGACCATGAACGTAACATCACGTTCGAAACGTGGAGGTAATTAAATAAAAAAAAAAACTTGAACGTAATTAAGTCCTGTTTTGTTATCCTGCCGGTAATAAATCGCGGACTGCAGTGCGGGGCTTCCATGCAACCGTCGACTTTTTAATAAATAAACGGACTGACCGGGTGCCAGGTTAATACTATCGGCAATATAAGCAACAAATTTTGCATACATTATACAAATTAACCTGCAAGACCATATTCTTCTTATTTGTGATATGAATGGAACTGATGGCCCGACCCCGACTTAGAGGTAAATATGTATGATATGGCTGCTACTGACTCACCAATATACTGATTCATACAGGGTGAAATCTAAGACGGGATTTGTTTTTTCAAGTCTGTAGATACTTAGAGTCCCACATTGGGGAAAATAAGCTTCATTAATTTTTCAATACGTTGTTTATTAGTAAATTTAGGATTCGCTCAAGTCAGTGCGATCACTCAGACGCGCCGGTAATAAATCGCGGACTGCAGTGCGGGGGGCCTTCCATGCAACCGTCGACTATTTAATAAATAAGTGGGCTGACCGGTGCCAGGTTATTAATACTATCGGCGATATAATCAACAAATTGTGCATACATTACACATACAAATTAACCTGAATACCATATTCTTCTTATTTCTGATGTATTTAAATGCAACTGACACCCCGACCCCTACTTACAGTAAAGCTAAGACGTGTGTGTGGTAATATGTCATAAGTCATTTATTCATTGGACAATATACATTGTGTTTGAATGATTGATTAGGGAAGGCACAGTTACAATTATTCGAATCCATACATAAATGTACAATTTAACTCAATTTCACTGTTGTCAAAATTTAAATAATGAATATGATGTTATACACAATTACGATTATTATTGTTTAATTAAAATTATCTGATGTCAAATATAATTACCATACTAAACTACGACAACATTTAAAGAAATAAAAATAAGAATACAACAATAATTAACATTAAAATTAGATTTCTGTCAATTAACTTCATTCAAATAATTCCGTGTGTGGGCAATATCCAAGCAACTCATTGTGATATGGCTGCTACTGACACACCGATATATAGATACATACAGGGTGAAATCTAAGAAAGGATTTGTTTTTCAAATTAGGGAAAATAGACTTCATTTACTTTTCAATAAGTTGCCATATTGATTTAAACGTACACGATTTTCACACATTATTATAACAAAACGGTACTTAATCGCGTTCAAAATGTGTTTATCTAATTACTATTTATTCCGTTCGAGACCAAGACCATGAACGTAACATCACGTTCGAAATGTGGAGTGTGAGTGGTAACATGAGTGAGCAATAACCAAGCTGCTACTATCACACCGATATACAGGTACATACAGGGTGAAACCTAATGACGGGATTGGTTTTTTCAAGTCTGTAGACACTTAGAGTCCCATCATTCTCTTTTCAATACGTTGCTTAATTAGGAATCACTGTAGTGAGTGCAATCACTCAGATGCGCCGGTAATAAATCGCGGACTGCAGTGCGGAGCCTTCCATGCGACCGTCGACGATTTAATAAACAAGCCGACCAGTGCCATCCGCAGGTTAATGCTATCAGCGATATATTTAAGCAACACATTGTGATATTACTTAAATATATCGCTAAGGATGATGACTGGCGTTAAATTCTAAGGCATACTAAGGGTAGATAGATGATAAAAAATAGCTCAATATGCCATGAAACAAAGAATAAAAATATTCTTTGAAATACCTCAAAAGTACGTAAATTTTAGGTTTTATTTTTATCCAAAAGAAATTTTTGAATTTGTTTTCGGAATCCTCATAACTTAACAAAACAAGAATTGTATGACGACTATGAACTTAAACGCACTTTTTCACGGTGAAAATGGCAAATTACTTATTGTCTCCATACAAATATTGGTAACCAAGTCACAAATTATGTCACATATAGGTGGCCATTTGTATCGAGCGTTTTAGCGCTCCTCAGGAATGTTGAACTTTTGACGGTCATTTCTGACTTTTAGAACAGTCTAAGTGTAATTAGTCCCATATAGACATTTAATCGCAATAAAAAATAAAATCGATTGTCATCCTAAAAAAAACTATGTTATATATGAAATAAGTAGCAAAATGAAATTTGACGACATAACAGCACAATAGACTGCAATAAACCAGGCCGAAGATTCCGATAACACGGCGCCATCTTTACCGGACGCTTCAGTTTACTGGCAATATTTTTAAAACGGCCCCGAACGGTCGCTCTAAGCGCGCCGCGATGCAATTTTAATCCTGCACAAGGCGGGCCGAGACGGCTCGCGATCATACGGGGTGTCAGAAAATACGCGTCAAGCCACGCCCCTAATATGATTCTCGAAATTGCTCGAAATAGTGACAGGGCGCATCGAGGTTTTGAGCTACGGCTTCTGCATTAGTTTATGCAAAAACTGTTCGTAATCAGTCGTAGCAGTGAACACGCGTCAGTCGGTCGTTCCACGACCACTTGTGTCGTATTTTGCACAATCAACCAATAAAATACAGATCCCATGCGGCTTTTGGGAAGATCAAAAGAGAGCGCCTTCTGTTGTATTTTGTGACAATTTAATGTGACGTAAGGTGGCTTTCATGTAGCGTGTAGCGTGTTATATAATGTCTTCTACGTAAAGTGTAACAAGAAACAAAATAAAATCTGACGACATAACAGTACAATAGACTGCAATAAACCAGCCCGAAGATTCCGATAATACGGCGCCATCTTTACCGGACGCTTCGATTTACTGGCAATATTTTGAAAACAGGCCCAAACGGTCGCTCTAAGCGCGCTGCGATGCAATTTTAATCCTGCACAAGGCGGGCCGAGACGGCTCGCGATCATACAATACAGGGTGGACAATACAATAAACATATTTACCTAATTATTATTTCACAAAACAAACAGAAAATATCTTCTTCTTCATTTTTTTATTAAAATAGTAACGTCTGAAATCTAAAATTTTAAAAATAAAAATATAATAATAATTTTTCGCTTCATTGTAAACATTTCGTTTTCCTTAGCAGACGTTACTGCTGTAATGAAAAATAATTAATTTGGGTCTAACACATCGTTACAATTGATTCTTAACATAATTTGAGACGATGGTATCGATCATATAGTCACTACGATGCCGCCCTAAGGCATGCAGATGCAACTGGTTGAAAAATGCAATGGCTCTCGCATCAGATGAGGTTCAGTGGTCTAATAGGTAGGACGCCCGTGTTGGCCCGGAAAGCCGTTGGAAACGCAGGTTCGGACCCTGCCTGAACCTAGCCCTGCCTAGTGGTCATCATTTCAGATGTTGGCGGCAAGTGGCAAGCTTCACAACGCACCGCCATTCTTTTAATTAGTAACCTTTTCAATTCCTTATAATCAATAGCTTCACGATTAACTGGGATACACCCGGCATCCTGACAGTCAGAATGGCGGGTGTACCTCCTGCACAATAAGTTAATGTAAGGAGCGGATAAAAGTGTCCTATAACCATCTTTTGAATGTACCAAATCCATGTAACAAAATTATTTAAAATTTGTCCAGCCGTTTCGGCGTGATGGGACGAAAAGAAATAATGACCAACAGATGTTGAGAAAGAAATAATGACCAACAGATGGCGCCAGACAGAAACAAAAGGGATCCCGCATGGCACTATTAAGACTTTTCCTGAAATCAAGAATCAAGACCCCTCTCCATAGAAAACTGATTGATTCAATACAGATGTAGAATTTTATCTTTCATTCTTCACGTACACTGAATCACCCTGTATACCTTAGGTGCTATCCTGAGCACTGTAATCTAGGAAAATGTATGGGTCACGTCACTATGCAATATTGTTATATTATAGTATTAGAATATATTTACGATACTGGGGACAAAATTCCACGTTTCTAATGCATGACACCACTACATATGTACTTTAGCAATTTGATTTATTTAACTTTAAATTACAACTTGTCTATAGGTTAGGGAATAGCTTATGGGCATTATCACGGAAGTAAGGGCGACAATTCACTCTAATGGATAAATGTCTTTGTTTATAGAATTAGGCCGCTGTAGGTGCGTTAGTTAAATTCAATGACTTTTTTTTACTTCGGCGTTACTTGAATTCGGCATACGTTGATTACCATACTTTTTTTATGGAATTCATTCACCAGAGTCACGTACGACTTACCGCCCGGATTTCTAGCATGGAAACCCTTAAAGTGTGATAAAAATTACTTACCGCCCTAGGGCGTAATTTACGACTTACCGCTCGCTTTTCTAGCTAGTAAACCCTTGTTTACGAGCTAGTGTGATAAAAATAAATCTTAAGCCGACCTCTATTTTCAATTACGCTTGGAAGCAGTAACATCCGGTAAATACAAACATACGAATATAATTTGGAAGTTTACTTCTTTTAATATGTATAGCCTGAATATGTAGCCCTACGAAATATATTATTATGTAAGGTAAGTTGGGGGAAGACAGCCACAGTCCAATTACTGACTAACTGTTAGTCTTACCCACTTAAACTATGTTCCCATCACCTTACCTTATGCAATACTAGGGACCAGGCTTCGCACGGGTGCAACGCTGATAAATTATGCATGTATGTATTATACATATAGGTAACCTTCCTCTTGAATCTCTATCTGTAAAAAAAAATCTCATCAAAATCAATTGCGTAGTTTTAAAGCTCCAGACAGACAGCAGGAAGCGACTTTGTTTTATACTATGTAATGATAATGATTATTTGTTTTCCAAGCTGCTTGATATATCCATAAAAAATCCTCATTAACTACGAGTTAATGTGTATACTATAGAAACCTGCGTACATGTGCACGCAGTAAAGTTTTCTATAAATACCTACTGCCATTGTGGTGAGTGCGCTCGGTTATGGATGCACTATTAACCCGGCTAGCTATAAATAATTCTAAACGCGACCACTATTCTCCGTAAATCTTAGAAGCAGTAACACCAGGTGAATACGGTGCAGATGGTGTACTGCCTTTTCGCCGAATTATGTTTCGTCAAATTTCATTTGGCAACCAACTTTTCGCCGAAGTTTTATTACGCAAACCAATCCTTGGCATAATTTTACTTCGTAATTTTTTTATTTCGCTACATTTTTATATTCCAAAATTTTATTATGTCAAATTTTATGTGGTAAATAATTGTGTAGGAAATGATTTGCTAAGGTAAATAACATATCGTCAAATTTTATGTGGTAAATAATTGTGTAGCAAATGATTTGCTTAGTCAAACAACGATTCATCAAAAGCCATTTGGGCAAATTACCTACAACCATTGCTTACAGTATGATGATAGTGCAAAATAAAACACAAATATAAACCGAAAAAAATATTTTTTAATCAAAATCAATTTGTTGTACTTGTGATACGTATGTATGTGAGCAGATCCGACTCGGCCGGGTTAGGCTAGGTTAGTTTTTTTTTTATATCCCTAAAAAACGCTCCTTTTATTGTACTTGTGATACGTATGTATGTGAGCAGATCCGACTCGGCCGGGTTAGGTTAGGTTAGTTTTTTTTTATATCCCTAAAAAACGCTCCTTTTGTTGTACTTGTGATACGTATGTATGTGAACTGTAGGAATTCTAGCCGTCGGGATTACAGTCTTCGGGATTACAGTCTTCGGGACGAAACTGCTCCCAGAGATAGGTAGGTTAGGGTTTTTTTTTTTATGCACACACGCACATTAACTATCAGCGATGATAACTCAAGAATGAAATGCTATTTTGAGCCACAAAGTATGTAAACAAAAGTACCCTCTAAGTTTAGGTGCATTGGTGCATCACCCTACCCGCTTAATGCAATAAAATTATACTGCGATTTGCATAATGCCATTCAATATGTTGCTAAATCAAGGTATGCCAACCAATACATTTGACGAAAACATAATTGACATCTTATAAAAATCCCAGATAATAATTGGTCTAACAGTAGTTTATCAAATCATTAATTGGGAAAAGATATCAGTGCGAAACGTTGAGTTGGGAAATGAAAATTTTACCAAATAAAAATATGGGATACGTAGTTCGGCGAGTTAAGAATTTGCTAAATAATTTTCTAATAGTGTGAGAGGTTGATTGTGTAGAGAAGCCATTTCATAGAGCTATTTTTCCCCCAGATCTCTACGTACCGGTTACAGCCGCCAAACTAAAGCCCGCGAAGCAGAGTGACGGTTCCTCTGGCTCTTAGGAAAGGAGTAGGCAGAACACAGAGAACCTCCAACTGGATATGAAAGGTATGGGTGTACTGCGTTTTCGCCGAATTATGTTTCGTCAAATTTCATTTGGCAAACAACTTTTCGCCGAAGTTTTATTACGCAAACGAATCCTTGGCATAATTTTACTTCGTAATTTTTTTATTTCGCTACATTTTTATATTCCAAAATTTTATTATGTCAAATTTTATGTGGTAAATAATTGTGTAGCAAATGATTTGCTTAGTCAAATAACGATTCATCAAAAGCCATTTGGGCAAATACAACCATTGCTTACAGTATGATGATAGTGCAAAATAAAACGCAAATATAAACCGAAAAAAATATTTTTTTATCAAAATCAATTTGTTGTACTTGTGATACGTATGTATGTGAGCAGATCCGACTCGGCCGGGTTAGGTTAGGTTAGTTTTTTTTTTTATATCCCTAAAAAACGCTCCTTTTGTTGTACTTGTGATACGTATGTATGTGAACTGTAGGAATTCTAGCCGTCGGGATTACAGTCTTCGGGACGAAACTGCTCCCAGAGATAGGTAGGTTAGGGTTATTTTTTTTTATGCACACACGCACATTAACTATCAGCGATGATAACTCAAGAATGAAATGCTATTTTGAGCCACAAAGTATGTAAACAAAAGTACCCTCTAAATTTAGGTGCATGGTGCATCACCCTACCCGCTTAATGCAATAAAATTATACTGCGATTTGCATAATGCCATTCAATATGTTGCTAAATCGAGGTATGCCAATCAATACATTTGACGAAAACATAATTGACATCTTATAAAAATCCCAGATAATAATTGGTCTAACAATAGTTTATCAAATCATTAATTGGGTAAAGATATCAGTGCGAAACGTTGAGTTGGGAAATGAAAATTTGACCAAATAAAAATATGGGATACGTAGTTCGGCGAGTTAAGAATTTGCTAAATAATTTTCGGCGAAACATTAGTAAACCAAAGGTATGCGATGCATTCTGAATGTACACATATACGTATGTCACCGTTTCCCCCCTTTTATCGGTCTTGTGTAAGAACCGAAAGGCGGCGAGGAGAGAGGCGGCGACAATTTCAATTATTTTTCATAGTAAGTACCTATACAATCAATATTTGGTCCATATTCGCCGGTATTAAGGATTGTCGCCTAGATGAAAATATCCACTTCATTAGTAACTATATAGTAAATAGTAGGTAATCGAGAACTTTCAATGAGACATGTATTAATATATATCGACATCTTTTTTATCGATATCAAATCCCTAGAGCGTGGCCCGAGTTAGCTCAGGTATGTTCATAAGACTAGAAGGGCAAAATAATATGTAATTTCTAATAACTCCTTCCGAAATATTACAACACATAAGTATGTCTACAGTAACGATGCGATCTGTTTACCTATGAATCTCGAATTGATTAGCGTCACTAGGGCCTTATCAAGTTGCAATTTGCGAGCGAATTTTGTATAAAGGCGATCACGCAGCGAATTCGCCGTGAGCGATATTTGTACAGAGAATATGCTCGCAATTCGCAAATATGATAAAGCCCTTAATGTAGTCGAAATGATAAATATCTACCGTCAGTCAGTCATAACAGCTTAGATTTAGACTCATGTTTACCCTTACCAATCGGTTTATGATACGTTTAACAAAATTTATTTTCTAGACATGCGTGAGAGGAGGTGAGAGGTGACGGATTACTCAGTCAGTGTGTAGGATACTACAGTACTAAGCAATAAAATACATGAGTAGAAAATATATTGTAGAATTCTGGCATCGAGTCGGGTCTCGGGTCAGAGTGCGCTCGGGTTAGATCAGCTGCACTATTAACCCGACTAGCTGTTGATAAATCTAGGCGACCACGATTCAAGTTGCAAGCTTAACAGGTAAATAGAGGCGTAGAGTATGTAATAGAGACGCTGTAACAACGGCTATTAATTAACCGAGCGAGCGTAACGTATCCGTTTCAGCTTGGCCTTAAATTATTTCGTATATTTAGATGTTTGTATTTCCAGACTCTTTCCGGCTGTTTTGGCCTAGACGTCTCATTTTACAACCGATTCTCATGAAATGTTGTCAGTAGGTTCAATAACTATAAAGTTAGTCATAGTATTAATTATATAGTATTTACTTTGTTGATTCACATATTCGAAAATTTTCAAAATGGCGAAGATATGGGGGTTGGAAACGTAAAGAAATACAAATGTCGGCCATTTTGAAACAAACTTACGAGGTCTACAGCTTATAGAGCCGCCAGTAAGTAAATGTGAACAATATATGTACATAAATAATGTGCACACAGTATTTTTTACAAACACTGCTATCGAGTCGGGTCAGAGTGCACTCGGGCTAAAGCAGCTGCACTGGTAACCCGGCTAGCTATTAATAAATCTAGCCGGCTACCGGGTATGCGTCTCCATTAGATAATATAGACGCGTCAATAACTATTAATAACTAAGTAGGTGAGAACATAATGAGCTCACGGTGTTTCCTGTAAACCCTGCTATTGAGTAGGTCAGAGTCGGAGTGCACTGGGGTTAGAGCAGCGGCAGCAGTAACCCGGTTAGCTATGAATAAATCTAGCCGACCACGATTCAAGTTGCAAGCGTAACACTGCTGTTAGCGTCCCTATTATATGCTCTATCCCTCTATTTACGTAGGTAATAGGTAAATATATAGGTAATATAATGTGCACACGGTATTTCCTGTAAACCCTGCTATTGAGTAGGTCAGAGTCGGAGTGCACTCGGGTTAGAGCAGCAGCACTATTAATAAATCTAAAAGCTGACCACGATTCAAGTTGCACGCGTAACATCAGGTAAATAGAGGCATAAATCATATAATAAAGGGGCTTCAATAACGGTTATTAATAAAATAAGTGAGTAGAATATAATGAGCACACGGTATTATCTATAATCACTGCCATCGGGTCGGGTCAGAGTGCGCTCGGGTTAGATCAGCAGCAGTAGAATCAGAATCAGAAACAATTTATTTGTTAAACATAACAGTTTATGAGGTGACATGTTTTCAGTATATGGACCAACTATGTTTGACCTACAAACGCAGGTGGACAAATATTTTCGCCTGCAAACTTAACAAGCATCACAGTAGTAGTAACCCGGTTAGCTATTAATAAATCTAGCCGACCACGATTCAAGTTGCAAGCGCCACATCAGGTAAATAGAGGCATACATCATATAATAAAGGGGCTTCAATAACAGTTATTATTAAGTGTGTAGAATATAATGAGCACACGGTATTTAATATAAACACTGCCATCGGGTCGGGTCAGAGTGCACTCGGGCCAAAGCGGTACTAACTAGTAACCCGGTTAGCTATTAATAAATCTAAAAGCCGACCATGATTCTCCGTAAATCTTCAAAGCGGCTACACAAAGTAAATACGAGCACTGTATTTAATGCAGTTTTAAGTCTAGAAATCGGTAGAATTATACTAATTTTGAAATCTATAATCGCTATAATTATACTAATGGACTATTCCATTCCACGATCGACTTTGGGTCGCTGAATCGGAAATAATTTTCGCTATAAATAAACGTGTAGAACGAGGAATATATTGAACGAGTTAATAATGAACTCCGTATAATTTCAGCTTATCCTCGACAATAGTTTTTATCATTAGAGTGTACGATGAATTATTTTTATTCAAGCAGTAAAGTCTGCTAACGTAAACCAAATGTTTAGAATCAAGCGTATTTTTTTTAATAATGTTTCAGGCAGGGTTTGGACCTGCGTCTCCAACGGCCGGGCCAGCACGGGCGTCCTACCTATTGGACCACTGAACCTAATGCGAGAGCCATTGATTTTTTCAACCGGTTGCTCCTGCATGCCATCCACCGTTAAGATTCAGACGTTATGATCGGCACCATCGTCTAAAATTATGTTGAGAATCGATAGTAACGATATGCTACACCCAAATCAACTATTTTTTGCATCATTCTAAACATTTAGAGTATGCGATGATTGATGTTTCTGTTACCCTTTCAGAAGCGGCACGAAACCCTACACGAACCCCTACATGGAGTATGAGCTTTTGAAGACAAGTGGTGGTGAACCAGGTGACAGTGCAATCAACTTTCTGATTAACTCTGTACGTACTGAAACATTTTTAGTATAAAAATAATTGCGTGTCTAAATATTGCGTAACTCAAACGTGCAGTGCGCCTTACGTAGTTATGTATGTTGCACACTACATGACAATGCGTTTTTATATAGCCTACATTTAAGAATATTGTTTAACTAAAAAAGTAGTAATTTTAACCATTTATTCCCTTTAAAATACATTTTGCATCTTTAATTCTAATCTTAAGTGTTCTAAGATTATATAGAATTAATGTAATTAAAACTATCGTGAGACATCTTTACTAATTATAAAAACGGTATAAACTCACGTAAAAATTGTCAGGAACGGCCCGACATGTTTCGAACTCATTTGGAGCTCTTCATCAGGGGTAGCTATCCGTGCTGCTACGCGACTCGCGACCCACTGCACTTTTAATCGCTCTTCTTGCCGCCCTCTGCGCACGCGCAGATAGCGCGGCGCGGGGAGGGCAGGGCTCTTGCGCTGTCACCACTGGACTGTCTGTCACTGCATTTTCACTATTACCCACTGATACCACGCACACTTGACTTATTGTATCAACGACATTGTCTGAACGCGAGATGTTTTTTAACGCCGGAATCACAGGTTTCAGCTTTATGCTGGAGGTAGAGCCCAACCACCGTCTCGGTTGAAATTTGGGCGCCGTCCAATTTCGATAGCTTCACGTATCTTCCGTTGTACACAGCGTTTCTCACGAACCAACAACCGTGCCTTATCGAAACGTACGAAATGGGACGCACCGGCCTCGACAACATGCTCCGCAACAGCGGAGTCTCTCGTATCCATTTTTCTGACACTGCGTATATGTTCAGACAATCTTGCAGAAACATTACGTCCCGTCTCTCCTATGTATGCCTTGCCACACTCACACGGTATTTCATACACCCCAGGGGTTCCAAATGGATCTCTATCTTTAGGAGACCGTAGCAACTGCCTCATCTTAGTCAAAGGACGGAACCAGGTTGTAATGCTGTATCTACGGCGTAAAATGTGTCCGATGGTATCCGTCACACCTTTGATATAAGGTAAGTACGCAGGCGCTCTCTCTACAGTCTGCGGGCGTTGTGCTGTACTGGGGCTCGCTACACGCTGACACTGTCTCCACTTATAGCCATTTTTCTCCAATACCTGTCGCACATGCGCTAACTCCCCATTTACGTATTGAGGGTCACATAAACGGAGAGCCCTATTAATAAGCGCCCTCGGGACTGATGACAGGTGGGCCGGGTGGTGATGAGAATCAGCTTGTAGGTATCGGTCAGTATGCGTGGATTTACGATACACCGTATGACTCAACCGTCCTTCCGGCAAGCGTTTCACCAACACGTCCAAAAACGGAAGTGACCCGTTCGACTCTTTCTCAATGGTGAATTTTATTCTTGCGTGTATCGCATTCAGATAGCTGAGAAACGGCTCTATATCACTATCCGTAACCACCGCGAAGACGTCATCAACATAGCGCCACCACAGCCTAGGTTTAAAGGGACAGTCTTCTAACGCCTTCTTCTCGAAGCTCTCCATGAAGATGTTAGCCACGACCGGCGCAATCGGCGATCCCATCGCTACACCATCGATCTGCAGATAAAACTCACCTTGCCACATGAAATAACCGCTGGTCAGGCAAAACTCTATTAACATCATGTACTCAGTAGGTAGGTGGTTCTGAACCAACATGTCTCGTATTATGTCTAGAGTTTGCCTTACTGGTACATTTGTAAACAGAGAAGCAACGTCGAAACTAACCATTACCTCGTTGTCTCGTATCACGACATCCTCAAGTAACTGTACGAAGTGTGTCGAGTCACGTACAAAACTGGTCGTTTTCCCCGTTAATGGTTGTAGCATGCTGGCCATGTGACGAGACGCTTTGTACGTCGGGGAGTCTATCTGGCTCACAATGGGACGCAAGGGCCAGTCAGGCTTGTGAATTTTCGGCAGTCCATAGATCTTAGGAGTCGTCGGGTTCAACTGGCGCAATGTTATCGATATGTTATCAGCGGGCAAGGCACCAATGATCTTATTCAATTTCGTAGTCACTCGAGCCGTCGGGTTATAAGTTACCTTCTTATAGGTCTGAGGATCACCTAGCAGCTCAGTAACCTTCTCTTGGTACGCTTCCTTATCAACCACAACCGTCGCGTTACCCTTGTCCGCCGGTAACACCAAAATCCGGGGGTTTTTACTTAGACTCGTCAGTGCTTGTCTCTCGCATTTGGTTGTATTAGGCTTTGGCAGTTTGCATCTCCGTAAAAACGACGAGACATCCTGCCGTAGACATTCCGCCTCCATGTTCGGAATTCTGTTGCGAAGAATGGTATCCTCTATACTGGCCACAATGGACTCAACCGGCAAAATATTTGGGGTGAGAGCGAAATTTAGTCCCTTTGCTAACACACTACACATATTCTCGGATAGTGGCTCTTGAGATAGGTTAACCACACTCTTATCTAGAACCCCTACTACTGCGGCACAGTTATTCATACCATGGGTGGTATTGCCTCTCGTTTTTGTCAGGCGCTCTAGCTTGTTTTTATATAGAATTGTCTAAAAAAAATTGAAGATTCATAAATTTTGTTCGTCGGGTCGGGTCGCGTCGAGTCGGGTTACCTCGGTTTATATTTTACACAAGAAATAAATATTTGTAATAGAGTATTTAAACCCAACCTAACCTGTGTTGTGGATAGCAAAGTTTGTATTGTATTTTTATAAATAAATTGTATGACCAGCCCAACCTAGGAAAAAATCGTGCTTTGAATAAAACCTCGGGCCCAATATTTCGTTCTGTCTCCATTCTTTGCTACAAATAAATCTGAAACCGACCGTGACTCCGTAAATCTTGGGGACAGTGACGACAGCTGCAGTACACTACGATTGAACTTTTACATACGTGTGTAACTCGGGCTTACCTCTTTACGTGAACGAAGGAAAATTATTTTGTTGAAGATTTAGATAAAAATAAATAAATGTCAGTAAATTACTAAAATCCAAAGGATTTTAAATTGGATCTAGAAGGTTTGAAGAATGTCGTTCTCGTATTTTTTCTTCACCATAGTCCGGCATAAAAATATCGTATGTTTGGATGTCCTGGTATCCCTGCTGTACTAAAATTGGTTAAAATTAGTCTAGCCGCTTCGGCGTGATGTGACAAAGAAAATTTTGCTAACAGATGGCGCTTTATATTAAAGTATTTTGGTCACATGTAAGCTTCATATTGTAATATGAAGACGAATGAAAGCTGCTCACTCGCGATAGTTTTCTTTTATATTTACTTCTTACGTTGTCGTTAAATATTTCTTTTAGCATTTGTATTTTAACGGGTTGTATAAAATGGTTGCTAGTTATTAATTTATTTATTTATCATAAAAAAAAAAAAACTTATGTGGTATGTATAACATTTATATTCCGCCAAACTGAGGACAGTTTGTTGGCGGATAAAGCGCTCACAAACATTTTCGTGTGCTACCACTTATAAATTACTTACTTAAATTATTACTTATAACTTATAACTGCACTAATTTTACTGCTACCCATCAACAACAACGCCGCGCCCCGCGGCACCACGCTGCGCGAGTCGCACCCTAGTAGTAGTTACTAAGGTCCAAAGTCGCACCGCGCAGCATCCCGAGCCGCAGCGCTGACGCAGATGGGCGGCCATATAATACCCTTATCTATTACTAATTACTACACTACAATAACATTAACTAATGAATACTTTCATCAAACAGGTTTAGGAGTTCTGCTTGCAGTTTTTTCTTAAATACTTGTTTACTACTGCACTTATCTACTGATGTTCTTATTTTGTTATGTATCTTAGGAGTCATATATTTACGCGTTCTTTTGCCGTAGTAGTTGTTGGCCTTGTATTCTACGTATGTTTTTTGTGTGCTTGCTCTGAGGTTACGCAACAGTAGTCTACGCGTTTTGAATTTATCCTGGTCGTAATCGTCCATACAAATTAAGTACCTAACTTTCTCATGCACTGGTAAGATTTTTAACATTTTATACAGTCGTTTGTAATTTTGATTATAGTTGTTTTTAGTTTTTTTATCTACTAGTACATTTTTTACTATTCTAGTCTGGAGATTAAAAATTTTATCAAGGTAAGTTTTAAATGTACGTCCATATGCAATTAATCCATAAGAAATTACAGACTCGGCTAACGAGTGATAAAGTGTGTGCATTATGTTTACGTATGATCGACTTTGCGAAAAACAGAATCCAATTCTAACTAAATATTATTGTAATGAAGATAAGAGCTTATACAGACAATTGGAAGTATAAACATCGAGGTAAAAACTCATAAAATGTCATAATCAGAAAAATGATTTTATTTAACCGCCACACTATTATTTACTTTCCTTCGGCGGGAATAAAATAAGATTTGAAACGATACGAACTCACAAACAAAAAATCTGGGATGCAGTAGGTAACAATAACGCGGCGGTTCAAAAGCTGCAGATATCTACATAAGAATATCTTTATCTATAGATATATCTACAAAAGAAATCGAACTCCAAAAATGGTGGGACTTGACAAAAAATGAAATAGTCAAAATGACCGACCAAAAACCGATCGTTCGATACTTGTGTGCGAATGCAAAGATAATTTATTCATCGTGCGGTATCTCGGGTTCGGGTGGCTCAGCAAATTTACTGCAAGGACTGCTTTTAAATTTTCAAGAATAGCCCCGGGAACAAAGGACTGTCGGACTTTATCAGACGGTAAAGAGAGTAAAATGTGTCCAGTGCACAAGCGGCGCAGGCTGTTTATGGCGTCGCCGCAGCCACCTGTTCGGCCTTTATGCAGTAATGAAGCTGGGGCTTTAAGACCCGATATGTGACGGTAAATTAACTAGCTTTACACACACTTAAATACACTATTTCCTAAGGCTTGAACCGTCTTTGTGGGCGCTTTTGTTAATTATTTCCTAATTTTGCAACTCGTACTCGTATCCATTGGAGAGACTGCTACCCATCTGCTACCTGACTTCCGTAACGTTTGTGACAGAGAAACCAGACGATTTGAAGATTTCACAGATATTAATGTACTACATATTATACATTACGGAGACGGCCATGTGAGTTCCGAACCGTTGTGAGAAAACCTATTGCTACATGGTTACGTTTAACTATACCTCAAATAAGTCCTTGTTTTGTCCAAATTTAAAAACAAAACCTTAATTGCGTTCTGTTAACGAAAGTTAGTCATAAAAAAGTTATAGGTGTGCAGTGTTCACTAGGATTTCCTACTGGAATAGTTAAATATAACAACGTAATTACGTAAGTTATATTTAACTACTAGCAGTGCCCGCGGCCAGGCACGCGTGGAAATCGTTCTGTGTCAGTTTGCTTTATCAGTTTCTTGATACCACGCTGTCAGGACTGTCCGTGCTGTCCAAATCTGGGTACTCGATAGTCATACTCGTATAGCACATAATTGAAAAAGTTTGCACCTAATTCTTAAGTAGCGCCCATAAGCTTCAGCTGCAAACTTAACTTAATCCAGTGTAGTGGCTACCACCCCTTTTATTGGTATTTTTTTTATGGCCGGGGATTTTCCCAACAGATTACTGAAGTTTTCATCAAAATCCGTTCAGCCGTTTTCTAGTTACTGCTAGCTAGTTAGATTATTTCTTTATTTACTTTTTTTGTGTTCGAATGACTTCATCGATGTTTCACAATTCAATTAAAGCGACTCAATTTATTAGCTACGAACAGATAATGTCTCGAAAGACAATAATCCAGCCTATCTACACTAAGTGAGATCCTACTCTTTAAATATAGACTATATACGTACTCGTATCTGCACATTGTACCATCCCACTGTTGCAGGCTCATAACCTCTCAGCCCACTTACCTGGCACAATCAAAAACTACACTAAAGAAAGTTGTAACGTACCGAAACATAGTTACCGCTACAGAAAAGCGCTCGTTGCCTCGCGGGGTTATCTAACTTTTTCTGAAGACGCTTCGAGCGCCTTAAGCAGACTTCGACACACGGTGTTATAAAATCAGTGCGGCCTTAACAAGTTCGTGCTAGTTAAGAGCCTAATTCTTTTTTTTTCATATTATGACAAATATATTGATAGCTTCAATCAACTTTTTGAAGTGATTAATATCCCCGAATTCTAGGCAGTAGCATAAGCTATTTCATACTTTCATTCCGTGCAGTCGAAAATAAGTTGAAAAACTAATCTTCCGCGTGAATTTTGTCAATTTCGATTGTTTTTGAAACAAAAATTATCAATGAAGCATTCAAACTGTAGGTTTCAAATATATACCAATAAATCCCAATAGCCCTGTTCTTGGTACTAACATCAATAATTATATGTGAAGAAAAATATTTAATCATAGAGAAAAATGTCTAAAACAATCAGCATTTTGAAGGGATAAGAACCCTTAAACAGACTTCGACACACGGTGTTATAAAATCAATGCGGCCTTAACAACTTCGTGCTAGTTAAAATGTCGGAAGTTTGCGTGCTACGCCTCTTGATGGTAGGTGCTAGCGTTCTAACCTAGCTAGGGCTCTTAAATACGCTTTTTGCTGGAAAATTGCCTCTTTGTTCCTGACATGTTTGCTTTTAACGCGCGGGAATGTGTTTGGGCGGGGAATTATGTCCCGGGGGCTATTTAATTGAGTGATCAGTATTACGTAGTACGATACTAAAGTTGAAAATTGAATGATGATATAAAATACGGCACGCATACCTGTCTTGATGTGAATATAATATTGAGTTATGCATTTTAATTTAAGTGCTCTAACATTTTAGTTATGCCCACTAACTGAAAATAAATTAGAAGGACAAAATATTAGTCCTTTAGTAATGGAATGAAAGCCTGTTAGGCTAGTAACTAGAAAAAGTGCCTAAAACGTTAAAGGTTTAAATATGTGTAAATGCTAGTGTCAAAGTTATTTAACCGTACATTTGATTTTATTAAATGTATAAGTATTAACTTATTTTAATGACTAACAATAGATACAGCCATCAAATCTCAAGGAGTCGGACTAAACGAAAATACATTTTATTTGTACACAAATCGGCGAAACGTCGATTCCTCATCATAAATAATAAAAGGAATAACCGTCGGAATATGAAATCGTATCGAATATCAACCTAGCAACCGAATCCAGTGAGAAAAGGGCGATACAAAAGAAATAAAGCTGCATCATTATTTAGAAATTACAATTCATCTGGGAACCATTTGTACCCGAGACATCGAGCGATTTATTAAAGAAGCCCGTGAATAATTTATTTTAATTAACTACGAACGACAGTTCCATTTTTCGCTCGCATCTAATTTTGCGGTTTCACGGTGGCGTTCTTAAACTGAGACATTCATTCAAAAAGTTTGAAATCGAATTAAATTCGCCCCTTTAACTAAACTCAATTTTCTTTCACGACTTCATTAAGCGAAGCCATTCCGGTGAGCCTCAGTAATGACCTCAAAGGACGTTAAATCAAGATCGAAGGGAAAGATAAAAAGTAACTGAAATTTAATACTTTTATCAAATCCCAGTTGACGGGACCTTTGTCTCGCGTTCCCGTAAACATGTTCATTAAACCCGTTCGTGGAGGCAGTGGAGGGCGGAAATCCTCGTATTTAACTTGACTAGAGTATGTGCGGAAAGTGAGGCGAGTCGTGGCAGAAACGGGAACTAACATTATGAAATGTACATGGCAATCGAACCTTAGACACATGTTTTCTAGATACTATTATAAAAGTCTAGATTTTAGTTTTTTATGAGGGGTCATGATTTCAGGAAAAATCTTAAACGCGTGATGTAGGATCGTCTTTTGTTTTGTATGAGCGCGCGGCGCCATGCCAGCCTGGCGTCATCTATTGGGCATAATTTCCTTTGTCCTCTCATCTTGCCGAAACGGCTGGAAGGATTTTAACCAATTCTGGTAATGGGATAGCTGGACAACCAAAGATTACAGTGCGACACAAAAGAGTAGAAAATAAATGAGGGCGCCACTTCCTTCGCAACTGTCACATTTTTGACGTAAAGTGCTTGAATATGGTAACAATTTTGTATGAAAAATTTTAGTTCCTTTTTCATCCGTTTTCTACTCTTTTGTGTCGGGCTGTACCTATAGGATAATTTTTATCCGAGTACGGTATGAAAAAAATTACGCGTACGAAAATGCGGGCACCTTCTTCAATATATAAAATAAACAAACTTCTGTCGTTTGTCGATACATCGGCTAAAAATCATAGAACGTGTGTCCGCTATGACGGATATTTATGTTATATTTAAAATTTAATTATTACGTATTTAATACTCCCCCTAAGTAATTAGTCTCCGACACAAAATCAGTAAGTATATTAATCCCTACTTATATTATAAACGCGAAAGTTTGTAAGTATATGGATGGATGTTTATTACTCTTTCACGTAAAAACTACTGAGTGGATTTTAATGAAACTTTACAATAATATAGCTTATACATCAGAATAATACATAGGCTACAATTTATAAAGATATTGTGAGTTCCCGTGTGATAAGCGGGTAACATCGCGCGGGGCAGCTAATTCAAAATATACCTATTCAATTACATAAATATGCAGGTCATTAATTATTTTAAAATAACTGACAGATAATCATTAAGCGTTCATACAAAAACCGGCCAAGTGCGAGTCGGACTCGCGCACCGAGGGTTTCGTACAAACACTTCCCATCTTAAATGGCCGGGTTAAGCAGCCTGGTGACAGACGGACAGCGGAGTCTTAGTAATAGGGTCCCGTTTTTTACCCTTCGGGTACGGAACCCTAAAAACGCAGCTAGGGTTTTCGGACATCGGAATCTGAAACGTTGCTCATGAGCCTTTTGTCTTTATCTGAAGATTTTATACAACGTTTTTAACCCCCGACGAGGGGTATTATAAGTTTAACATGTGTATCTGTGTATCTTCTGTGGCATCGTAGAGCCCACCGATTTGAGTGCGGTTTTTTTATCAAAAGCCTGGCTTGTCGAGATGGTTCATAGCTTTGTTTGGTGAAAATCGGAGCTCGTCTCCAAGATACTTATTCAGCTTTTAATGGAACAAGTGGCCGGCTCTCAGCCAATATTGAAGCTAGGTATTCCAAATTTGGTTTATATTTGAGAAAATACTTTTACCAGTAGTTATTCAAATAATAATACAAAAATAACTGGGAATCAATATTCCAGCACAGGTCGCAGCCAGTACACTTCATTACCGTCTGCGAAACCGAGAAACCTTCAATTTAAGAATTATCCCGAAGCGACTGCTGAATTATTCAAACCTTAAATTATCGAAGATCTCGAAGCACAATATCTGCAAAGAGAATTCAAGAAAATACGGCTGACTGAACGATTCATATAATTTTATTCAAAAGTATTTGTAGAGGTGAATTTGTGATAGCGACTGTCAGAGCCAAAATCGACTCTACTGGTTTTCTCACTTGATAGTCATTAAGCGCAGTCGAAAGGGCAAGTGGATACTTTAGGGGGAGGAGCCAAAACACCCTTGACGTAGAGACGTGCCATTCTTGAAAATGTATTCCGATTTGTATGGGGAAAGAACATTCTCGAGAACATTTTTGACGACGCGGTTGGCTCAGTTTGTAGAGACGGACTACGGAGCTGGCGGTCCCGGGCTCGAATCTCCGGACAGGGCAAATATTTGTGTGATGAACTCGAATATTTGTGCTTGGCTCATGGTTGTTCTATGTGTTTAAGTATATGTTTATCTTTTTTTTTTTTTGCAAGTAAATAATCTATTCGACGTATTCCTTTAATACAATTTATTATCATCTTTTTAATTTTAATACAATATATATGGACAATTAAATTAAAATTAAAACTAAAGAACTAAAATAAAGTAAAGTAAATTAAATTAAGCTAAAATAAATCTATATTAGTATGTATACCGTCGTTTTTAGTACCCATAACACAAGCCTTCTTGAGCTTAATTTGGGACTAGATCGATTTGTGTGAGGTTGTCTGATATTTATTTATTTATTTACTCTACCTAGATGTTGTGGCGACGTCGTGTCGTAGTGATGGGTACTCTACGTCGTGTAAGACCAGTTACAAGACGTTGTGACGTCACTTGATATTTTAATTGTCAATCTCGTTACAAGGTGATATATGTGTTAATATCAGTACTGCGATTGCATTGTCTGTAAATGAAATATCTTTAAATACAGGAAACATACTTCGTTATTCATACTTACCAATTACAGGATATAAACCTAAAGTTACATATTGTGAAAACCTCTGTGTAAATAATGTTAGTAGAATGTTTTTTTTTAGTCTCGCGTATTTTAATCTGTCAATTATAATTTCACAGACAAAATCACAATAACGCACTTTTTAATCCTGTACCAACTTTAATATTTATAAGACATCTCTCTACTCAACTCTAATAATTTCAAAAAGAGAACTTCAGCATATTTAAATTTAAAATAAAAATAAAATTTAAAATTTAAAAAGCCCCCGACATGACAACCTGTAAAAAGAAAGAAATAAAATCTACGAAATGTGCCTTTACAATGAACAGTAGAAAAAGAATCCAAGCGTCGTTGCGTTCGGGGGACCGCTAAGTACCTACCTAACCTAAGTGAAATGAAATATATTTTTCAACGCAAAATTGTAAGTATGCATTTATTTAGGGCTTACCACTTTACGATTTTAAGTACATTGCATTTCATTTACTTAGCGGTCCCCCGACGCAACGAAGCTTGTATTCTTTTTCTACTGTTCATTGTAAAGGCACATTTCGTAGATTTTATTTCTTTCTTTTTACAGGTTGTCATGTCGGGGGTCTTTTAAATTTTTAATTTTATTTTTATTTCATATTTTTTAAACAAACAAAAGTTTTTCCCCGGAATTTTATACATTTAACACTTTTTTGGTTTTACACCGTTTAAGGTCCATACTATAGTTTCCAGTCTTTCCTCGAGCTTGATCCTTGACTATGTGTACGACAACAGGATCCCAAGCCAGTGGTAATGAAAGCCGTCTTCTCTAAGATTGAAATTAGGATATATTTTGATTTAAATAGCCTTAAGCAACATTCTGGGAAAAAACCGTTAAAGTCAAATTAGTTAATGCTTATAATGACAAAATGGCTAAGTTATTAGCCAAGACAATCAAAATATATACCTACTTTAAATGCACTGAATGAGTTGAAAGAACCTGCTACTTATGGCCTAAAACAGAACCAGGTTTCCATTCTACAGGACCCAAATTGTGCGGGTGGCTTACTTAGCTCCATAAAAATTTCCGTTGATGCTAGGTAACTTGACTTAGTTTTGAAAGACCTAAATCATCGATAACCCACACCATGGGATAAACCGTAAAAAAAATTACATCCCCCCTTTTTTACGTGTAGGGCAGGTATACAAAAAAAAGTTTTTAAAAATTTATTCTACCACTATGTCTCAGAGCTAAGCCGTAGACAGACGGATGGACGGACATGGTGAAACTATAAGGGTTCCTTGTTGACTACAGAATCCTAAAAAGCTGGTATTCACTTAGGCGAGTACTTTTGCTAAAGCTTACGTGTCCTTTAGTCGCGTTAAAATCTTGCAAGGTGTTTCTATTTGTGACCTCAATCAAAGGAACCTGGGGCCCAATTCGAGAATGCCGTTGGAGATATCTCCAAACGTCAAATCTCCATTAGATAACAGTTATATCGCCATTGAACTGTCATTTAAATGCGATGAGCTTAAAAGTGACATATCTCATCTCAATTTTGGAAATACGAAGGCGATAATGATTGTCAAAAATGTTATTCATGTATATAAATTTCTGTTTTGAACGAAACGTAACGGACCAATTTCACGTACTATGCGGTCAATTTAAAGTATGCGCCTGTTATTTATGCCGTCACATACAAAGGAAACGAAAATTTTGCGCGTCCGAATTGACGAAGTTGCGATATCGCCACTTGTCAAGTAGGCACACGTCAAAAGTGACGGATGGCGATGAAAATGAGAGATCTCCATTATATCTCTAAAATTGGTCGAATACCCCCCCTGTTGAATAGTCCTAATGACATTTCAGCTTTAGCAGAATTGCAAACCTTAAAAACAGTGACCCAGTATTGTGACAGAAATTAAAAAGGTTTTCTGAGACTCGGCTTAATATCGACTGTAGGTTCTTTCTTACAAAAACGTTATTTGCTCATTAAGAACAATCAGACGAGCCCAAACACTATGGGCTTATTCTGTGCTGTTAAGGAGTTCCTACGGCCATCTTCAGCTGCATGGTACCAAATTATTGTACTGTCAAAATTTTATTAAATTATTGATTGATTACGCTAATAAAACTTAACATTTAACCAACATTTGAAATTCTTGGCTTAGATCCTTTCACAACTAGATGGCAGGGCCGTATTTACCCCTAGGCCCGGGACTAGGGGCCCAGCTAGTCTAGGGACCCAGTCCCAGACGCAGGACTTGTACCATAATTATGTTCTCCATATAGGGGAGGGCGCCCCAAATGCCAAGTGCCTAGGGGCCCTGGCCCTCTTAGTCCAGTCCTGCTAGGTGATTATCATGAGATCTTCACTTAGTAAGTGATAAGGAAAATGCTAATAAAACTTAACATTTATCCAGCGTTTGGAATTATTGGCTTCAATGTTGGCTGAGATCCATTAACAACTACCTGGTGTCCTGGTCATCACGAGACCTTCATTTAGTAAGTGATATAGAAAATGCTAATAATACTTAACATTTAACCAAAATTTGGAATCCTTGGCTTCAATATTGGCTGAGATCTTGTCACTTGTTCCAATTAAAGCTGAATATCTTGGAAACTACTGGTCCTACTTCCACCAAACATGCTAAGAACCATCTCGACGAAAAAGTCTTTCGATAAAAAAAAACTGCACTTAAATTGGTCCATCCGCTTGGGCGCTACGATGCCACAGACAGACACACAGATGCACAGATACACAGATACACAGTTACACATGTTAAACTTATAACACCCCTCTTTTTTCGTCGGGGGTTAAAAAAGCACGCTACTGTTCACTGATTGGTTGAAATTACTTGTGGTTTGACAATTCATTTGCTTGGAAGATTTAGCGTGGTTTGACAATTAAATAGATGTCAGTTGGTGGAACAACGACCGGTTATACGGACATGCTACGACTTTCGGCGGCAAGCGGCCCGGCGAGCGGTTGAGCGAGAGATCCGAACGCGGCGGCATTAGGAGTGAGCGAGACAGACGCACCGCGCACCGAAGACCGAATTCGTGGCTTGGGCGATTCGTTCACTACACACATATTTTGGAGAAACTAAGATCAAAATATTAAAATAGAATAGTTCATACTCATACTCATTTATTAATAAAATGTCAACACACTAAGTTTTTAAATACAAATTATTATAAAAATATTAAATATTAAATAAAATTGGAATAGGTAGTTACATTATTTAGTATTATTATATTATCTCATTATTAAATTTGTAAAATTCGTCGATGTTGTAAAAAGCATTGTTTGTTAGCCATTTCTTTAATGCATTGAAGAACGTTACATTATTTTTTATATATTTGATATTGTTCGTTCGTTATTAATAAATTGTGCTTTCCAAATCATCAAATTAATAAATTCGAGATGAAAGCGCAGAACGATCCATTAAGCAAGCATAATTACATCTATGCTAACAAAGAGTAATCATTATTAATTTCGTTGAATTATTAAAATATTCGCAACCGATCTCCTAATGAAGAATCTCGCTCAAAACAAAACCGCACTCCGCGCACATTAATAAGCGAGATATACACAAAATAGATGTAATAGGGATGAAAACTGTCGTTAAACTGGAATAAGTACTAAATATCATTAAAATTAAACATGTAACGTCTCATTATTTTTAATGTGGGTACACCACATTTCTTTATATTGAATATAATATATCCATGGGGATACAAAATAAATATCAAAGCACAAAGAAAACGTTAAATAATTGATTGAATTGGTAAGGTGTAAATCCTTTCAAATAAACAATGCAAAGATCGACACACGAATCATAAGGAAAAAATCTAAAGGTTGGGCGTTAGGGTGGTGAAGAGGTTACTCGCTGGACCGGTTATCCAAAGGTACCGGGTTGGATTCCGGTCTCTCCCGCCAAATTATGCATTACAATTCTGCCGTGTTACAGTAAAAGGTCTTATCTTTTTACGGATGTCATAGTAAGATAAGTACGTCCTTTTGGCGTACCATGGCAGAATTTTTCTTTGATCTTTGTATCACTGGTTTATTTATACCATTTTTTACGACCTATTTTTATGCAAAAACAGAATATGGCTATTTTATCGCAATAAGCAATTAAATTGTCTTTCCTTTTTGTAGTACAAGCCAATAGTGATATCATCACAATATATACTTACTAAAGTGGATAACAACATCTCTCAACAACTTTACATCTAAAATAGGCATGACGAAAGATTTTGAAATCCACTTCTGTAATGTGGATCATCAAAGGCCTTATACATCTTGACAGATGATTTAAACAGCGTCAGTTTGCGAGAGGCAACGCCTCTCGTGACTATGTAGTCCTATCCGGGAACAACATACACGTCCACATTTCCTACATGTCCATGAAGACCCTAAAGTCCATGAAGTCTAAAAAAAAATAGGTTAAATAATTCATTCCAAGAACTTGCCGATGACTTTTGCATTGATAGAACTTATCCAAGCAAAATCTTCTTTAAGAATGTACCTATTATAGCAGGTGTAATGCGTCCTTTTATTGCATCTTTAGATAACGAATTGATAAATAACAGATTACCTATGGCTTTTAGGCATAAATACAGTGATGTGACATGTATAATAGATTGTTTAGAGATTGAAATACAAAAGCCTTCAAAGGCCTTAAATCAAGCTCTTTCTTGGTCTGATTACAAGAAAGCCAACACAATTAAATACCTTGTATCTTGTACACCTAATGGTTTGGTAAATTATATTTCAAGTGGTTATGGAGGCCGAATAACAGACACATGCATAGTAGAAACTTCTGACTTCTCTAAATATTTACAACCCAATATGTGGATCATGGCAGATAGAGGATTTAAACATGTGGAAGTGTATTTAAGAAAAATGGGTGTGCTATTACTACACTTAACTTTAACGTTAACTAAAGCTGAAGCTAAAGAAACTAAAGAAATAGCTAGCTTACGAATTCATGTTGAGAGAGTGATAAGAAGGTTACGTGAATTCAAAATGTTAAAACCACATGCCTGTCTTAACTTAAGTTTAGTTAAAGTTCTAGATGATGTGATAACTATTGCTTGTGGTTTGATTAACTTACAAGATTTTCTTATTAAATAAAACACATGAAATAGAGTTATTGCATTTTTATTTTCTCTTATATAATAATGGATACACCTGGGATTTCCAAAATGTAATAACACGTTCAAGAAAGCCTGACATATACTCGTCATCATAAACAATACATAAAATTTCCACGTTTTTATTTGTTGAAAAATTTGGATCTGCGACACAAAAGTTTTTAAGGGTTATCAGGGAATGTAAGTAACGGACACTATTTGAATATAACAAACACTATTTATTAACTAAAGTATACTAAATCTAACTTAAAATTAATTGAGCGCCAGGTGAGTTTTAGCCGCGGTGGACAAGGAACTCGGCCTATCCTTTTTGTCTTTTCAATTACTGTCCACTGTTGAGCACAAAGACTTATAGCCGTCGTATAAAGGGCGTTTCGATAGGCTAAAACAAATATAAATACGTTAGACATCTCGAGGAGTTTAATTAAGTAGCTATTCCTACACGTTCTAACTTATTTTACTAAACTCACCCCTGGTCAGTTCTCACGACACACAAATAACAAAAACAATCACTACCACCGGTAAGGATGATGCACAGATTATCTTAATCTAACTATTTCCGCAATGACTTGATCTCAACAATTCTTAAATCACTACACCGGTGGTGGATGTCAACTCATCGGTGTACCGAGCTGCAATGTGCAAATTTGCCAGTCATGACCACAATACATTATTTTAAATCAAAACATGTAAACAGAAAAAATGGAAAAATATATGCATGTGCCGGGACTCGAACCTCCGTCCATCAACATGCATGTCCGATGCACATACCACTAAGCCAGATGCGCTTATAATTCAGTGGTCGAAATAAATGATCAGTTGGATACAGTACTCCTGCCAAGAGGATTAGAATCTTATGCCATGCACATAAGGTCTACCAAAAATAAAGTATGCCATTATTTAATCTACAGAATCAGAATCAGAATCAGAAATAATTTATTTGTTAAACATAGGTACAGGTTATGAGGTGACATGTTTTTAGTATTAGATCAACTATGTTTGACCTACAAATGCAGGTGTACAAATATTTTCGCCTGCAAACTTGACAAGCATCACATAATATTAAATTCACAATAATAAATTAATTTAAATTAAATGTCATATGTTCAAATTAAATGCATAAAAATAATGGTAATAACAATAATTAAGAAAAATTCAAAAAAACATGCTAAATGTCCAAATTACAAATTGCATACCTAGTAGAATGTCGACCATATATATATATATTATACAGATATGTTAACATCATTTAGAAAATCGCCAATACTATAATAACACTTTTCTAACAAAAATTTGGATAATAAATATTTAAATTTGCTTAATGTCACATTTTGCCAATCTATCGGTAGTTTATTCATAATTTTTGGACCCATTACTAAAATGTTTTTTTTCATCAGGGCTGTTTTTGCCATCGGGACATATACCTCAGCTTTTCTCAGCCGGAGATTTGATTTTTGAGATGGCTTTTTCATTTGAAACAAATTAGGATTAGTTTTTACATACATACAACATTCGTAAATATACATGCATGGAAATTTTACCAAATTTAGTGATCTGAAATATGGCTCGCAGCTTTGTGAGGGATTTAGACCAGTAATGGCTCTAATGCATCGCTTTTGGGCTCTGAATATCATATCACGGTAAGTGCAATTTCCCCAAAACACAATACCATAGCGTAATGTTGCTGCGACAAAACTATGATATGCTGTGAGCACTGCCTTTCGGTCACAAATTTTCGCCAATTTATAGAGAGCATATGAGAAACGATATAGTTTTCTACACACATCCATGGAGTGTGACTTCCATGACAAATCATTATATATCATATAGACCTAAAAATTTAGTTACATTCGTTTTATTTAATACTTTGTCTATATATTTAACATTTAGAGGCGGTGCTACTTTTCGTTGACTAAATTGCATAATATATGTCTTGTCTAGATTTATTTTCAGATTATTATTTTCTAACCATCGAATAATATTTTTAATCACAGTATTTACATCATTATCATAATTGCTATCAGTATCGAGTTCAATAAATATAGTGCTATCATCAGCAAACAATATCATTGGATGATGACAGGAATTGACAATATCATTAATATAAAGTAAGAAAAATAAGGGCCCCAGTACGCTACCCTGCGGCACCCCATATTCAATTTTTCTGCTGGTTGATTTATGTGTCATTTCTTTTCCAGTGGTCTTAGAAATTTGAGTGATTTCAGTGTATTGTTCCCTATTTTCCAAATATGATTTCATGAGTTTTAGTGCGTTCCCACGGATGCCATAATGGTTAAGCTTCCTAAGTAGTACATGATGATCAACGTAGTCGAACGCCTTTGTCATGTCCATATATATGGCACAACATGGTTTCCTTTTATCAAGACAGGTGAGGGCTCTTTTGATTAAATCATGTATAGCTAGATTGATAGACGTATTTTTCCGGAAACCCTTTTGTTCGTCAATAAGAACGCTATACTTTTCCAAAAACTTGTATAGGATGTTATAAATGATTTTCTCAAAAACTTTTGAAAAGATAGGCAACAATGCGATGGGTCTATAATTAGAAGCGCTTGCTTTGTCACCCTTTTTGTGCAATGGTCTTATTGTAGCTAATTTTAATTTATCGGGATAAACACCAGTTGTAAAACTTAGATTTATAATGTGAGCTAATGGTGGCGCAATTAAGTCACTTACGTGTTTAATTACTTTGGTACTTATTCCGTCAAACCCTACACTATTTGTGTTTTTTAGAGATGAAATTATTTTCCGTACGTCTTCAGGCCCAATCGGTGTCAAATGGCTAATGAGTCTCAAACTTAATATATAAGTTAAGCTGTATTCGACCTACAACCCTGCCATACGAATAAATAAATCGGTGTCAAAAATAAGGAATTAGAAATTGTTTTCTTTGCATTGGAATACGATTTATCAGTGAGATCATTGCTATTTTTTTTTTTATTTCATCAGTAAAATTGTTATTAAGGACGTTTGCGATATCACTTGGATTCGTGTAATGTTTGTCATGCATTGAGATCATTTCAATTGGTTCTTTTGGCAATTGATCCTTGGCTTGATTTATGATTTGCCAAGTGGCTTTCGATCTATTTGTAGCGTTCGTAACGTAATAATTATTTTGTGAACGCTGCGTCTTTTTGATTATTTTTTTCAACCTGCTTGTGTAATTTTTTAACGCAGTTTTATTTTCCCTAGTTTTGCTTAGCCGATAACGCCATAATGCTTCCCTTTTTTTCTTACAGCACATCTTTATGCCTTTAGAGATCCACCTTGGTTTAATTTTTAAGTTCTTTTTTAGTGTCTTGTAAGGAAAACAGAGATCATAGAGGCATTTGAAAATATCTAGAAAATTATTATACGCTTCGTTCGCTTCATTGCACAAGAAAATGTCATTAAAACTAAGACTATTCATATGTTTTCTAAATATGTCTAAGTTCTGCTCACAGTAGTCGCGGCGCCTGATGCGCCACGACTTTAAAGCACAGGTTTTTTTTACTGGACATTTTAATATTTGGGCGGTGTGATCTGATAATGCCAGTTCTACTATTTCGCCTTTCGCCCCCGGTGCGTTATGGGCAAAATTATCCAGACACGTCCCACTACTCATCCTTGTCACTTGTTTTATTTCTAATGATAAATTATAGCTCAACAATTGATATATAAATTCACGACTCTTTGGCGTTATTTTTATTGAACACAATGAACTTAACATGCCCCTTCCCTCATTAAAATAAATAAACACGTTTATTTATTTTTTTACATTGTAGGGTTTTAAATCCTTGACATGCCATACTCCTATATTCTTACCGTACACATTATTTAATCTAAATACAATATCCGATATCTTTTCTGCCACTATTGCTCTTTCGAATTTAGGTGCCAACTTTGCCATAAACTTATTTCCTGCGTTAGAAAGGAATTTAGTTCTTTTCCAGACTGTATCTCCTAGCTGAAAGGTTCCTTCCCTTCTCGTAAGATTGTAATGCTCCCTACTTTTTATATGTGACGTTTTGATTTTCTCTTGCACTTCTTTAAAAATTACCTCCCTTCTTTTAAGGTTCTCAAGAAAACAAGCCGTATTTGCTGGTTCACCATTTGCTGGTATAGAAATAGGCTGAACTAATGGACCCGTCACTGAATTAGACACTGAAGTCTCCCTGCCAAGAAACAAATATGATGGCGTATAACCTGTCGTGTCATGTACTGCTGTCCTTATTGCGTGGCCTATTTCATCTAGCTTGCTATCCCATTCATTATGTTTCTTGGATGTTATGTATAATGATATCATGGTACCTATAACCCTATTAACGCGTTCAGTGGGGTTGCTCTGAGGGTGGTAATGAGGAGTATACATGATGTTCGCACTATATTTACTAACCAGATCTTTAAATAGTTGGGATTCGAACTGTTTACCATTATCACAAATGATGATCTTGGGTGCACCGTACAACAAAAACTGTTTTTCCAAGATTTCACACATTTTGTCCGCTTTACCAGTTCGAAGTGGAAATAACAGGGTAAATTTGCTAAATAAATAAGTTATGACTAACAACATGGTATTACACTTCTTGCTTTTAGGAAAAGGAACCATAAAATCTAACGCTATTGCCTGCCAAGGATCCGAGACCTCTCTGTGCTGCCCCATATGTCCCAGTGGTAATTCCTGTGAAACCTTCCGACTAGCACAACATTCGCACGCATTCACGTACTGTTTTACGTCCCTTAATATGCTATGCCAATAGAATTTCTGTTTAACCTTAAAACATGTTTTCCTAATCCCTAAATGCCCTGACGTGGGATTATCATGGCATTCCTGAAGAACTTTCCCGCGTAAGGATTCAGGTACATATAATTTCCATAGATCTTCCTCATTCGGAAACTGTTTCATGGGAACTTTCTTAAAGAGCCGACCTTCAGATACTCTCCAATCAGATTCACCTTGTTGTGCAGCAGTTACCTTCTCAACTTTATTCCTATACCAAGTATCCTTATGCTGGTCCAAAATTTCAATAGCTTCCACGGCCTGTTTCGTCTCAACTATCCCTCTGGATAAAGCATCTGGCACTGTATGGGATTTCCCTGGTCTATGGATGATTTCAAAATCAAATTGCTGCAACTTCATGGCCCAGCGTGCTAGTCTACCATGGGGATCCTTCATCTTGTGCAGCCAAAGTAATGCACTATGGTCAGTAACAACCGTAAAGTGGGCACCGTCAATGTATGGTCTAAATTTCTCCACAGCGTAAACCACACTTAACAGTTCTCTCTCCGAGGCTGAGTATTTTGTTTCCCTATCATTCAGCTTCCGACTTAAATATGCGACAGGTTGTTCAATCTCGTTATTTTTCTGACACAGAACTGCCCCTATTCCCGAACTTGAAGCTTCACACTGGACAATGAAGGGCTTTGAGTAATCAGGACATGTCACTACCGGTGTTGAAGTCAACAGCGTTTTCAACTTTAAGAATGCCATTTCTGCCTCCTTTGTCCAAGCCAACTTCTTCGTCTTTTTTCCTTTAGTCAGTTCATGTTAAGGTGCTGCTGCATTCGAAAAATCCTGAACAAACCGTCTATACCAACTGGCCAGACCTATGAACCGCTTTAATTCTGTAAACGTCGTTGGTCTCGGGAAGTTTATAATTGCCTCTACTTTATCTGGGTCTGTCCTGAGCCCATCTTTATCTATAATATATCCTAGGTACCTCAAACTGGGTCGCGCAAATTTACATTTGTCCACGTTGACAGTTAAATTAGCCTTCCTTAAAATCGACATGACCTTTTGCAATAAACGAATATGCTCGTCGAAATCAGCTGAACATATCACAATATCATCGAGATATGCCCACACTTTATCGTCTTCGGCGTGGAACAAAATGTCCATTAATCTCTGTTGCGTTTGTGACGCATTTACAAGACCAAATGGCATCACTTTAAACTGGAAACGACCCCTCCCTGGCACCGCAAATGCCGTTTTTTCTTTGCTGCTGTCTTCCAGTTGAATTTGCCAAAACGCTGACTTCAGATCGATAGTACTTAAAAACCTGGCGTTACGTAAATTATCGATTATATTGGCCACCCTAGGTAACGGGTATGTATCTCTCTTAGTGACCCGGTTAAGTTGTCTACTATCTAAACATAACCTATTGTCTCCATTAGGTTTCTTGACTATCAACACCGGCGAACACCAAGCACTGTATGAAGGCTCAACTACATCCTTGGCTAACATTTCATCCAGCTCCTTTTCAATAGCCTTCTTTACTGGAGGTGAGAAATTGTACTGTTTTTGGTGAATGGGCTTATTGCTTGCCGTATCTATATTGTGCTTTAAGATTTCAGTTCTCCCAAGTCCAGTCCCAATTGTCTGTTTCATCTCGTCAATTAAACTTTCTAAGGTTTTCTGCTGACCGAGCGTTAAGTCCTCTCTGGCGATCAACGCTGGAATATTTGCCTCTACCACATTAATTTCCGCCTCATTAGATGTCTTGTCTCCTTTAAAATGTAGTTCTATAACAAACTCGTCAAAAATATCTTTGCCTAAAATCATACGCTGTGTCAGGGCAGGCATAACCATGACTGACATTATTTTAAATTGACTATCAAAGTTGATGGGTACGTCAATCATTTTCGTAATATTGTGCGTTACCCCATCCGCTGTGGCAATCCCTATGGGACTCGTACCCGTAGACCTAAGGCCGAGTCTGTGCAAGATTACAGCAAAACCCGTACTGACGACTGTACGATTGGCCCCCGAGTCCAATAATCCTGTACACTTATATCCTAAAATATTTAATAATACATACGGCCTATTATCATTAATTTTTTCTATTAACAAAGGACACAGATTACTATCTTTGTGTGTAAAAAATTCCTTCACTGTCCCTAACCAGTCCTGCCATTCTTTGCTTTCTTGATTAAGGGAGAAATCTAGTTGGCAGAACTCGGACTTCCCCCTTGAGCGTTTCCCTTGCAACCACACTCCTGTGAAGTCTTGCCAAATAGTCTGTACCGGAAACAAAATAGCCGCTGTTTTGGTACCGAACACTCCCTAAAAACATGACCGCTTTCACGACAGTTCCAGCATCGCTTACTATTTGTTACTCTAGCGACTCCAACCTCTGCTACTTCCCCCACTTCCCCAGTGACAACCCGCTGGTCACCTTTATAAGCTAGGTCAGGCTCCAAGGTTGATCTAAGAGTTTTAGGTTCCTCAAAAAGGTCACAATTTACTTTTGTGCGCTCCACAATTCTAAGAACATTAACTAATTCAGAAACTGAGTAAAATTCGTCCCTACAAACCGCTCGTTGGTAATACGGCTGCAAATTTTTCAAAATTATCGTTACCTTTTCATATTATGGTAATTTTCGAGGCAACCTGTTGAACATGTTTTGCATTACTGCAATATAAATAACGATAGATTCGTCCCTACCCTGCGTTCTTAGCTTAATTTCAGCCAAAAGTTCGTCTTGATAGAAAGGGGCCTGAAATGTCCTTTTCAAAAGAGTCACCAAATCTGTCCAGCTCGCAGCGTATTCTTTATTTTCCCTAAACCAAATCAATGCATCCCCCTCAAAAAAATCGATGGCATAGCGCCATAAATCTAAATCAGTCGCATTCCTAGCGTCTTTAATTTCCCCGACCCTTTCTAAAAACGCATTTACACTGAGAGCCCCATTACCTGAAAATTTCAAGCCTCATTGACTGATCGGAACTAATTTCCGTTTCGGTAGGTCATCATAAATAGATGAAGAACGGGCTAATCTCGACCTACTATCCTGATGCCACTGGCTAGTAGTCACAAACGAAACATTTCTTCTACCCCTATCGGCCTCCTCATGATCCCTAACCCTATGATCCTCAGTAGCCCTTGGGCCGCTGCCACTACTCTTCTCCTGAGACAGATCTACCTTAGCCTCCAATTTCTCTATAATTCTTCGCCCCAGATCTCCCAAAGTAGTCTCTAAAATTTCCTTATCCGTGGTTGATAAATTCTCTTCTTCTACAATATCATCCTGCCCTTCTAACTTATCCAGTAACACCTGACATTGCTGCAAAAGTCCGTCTTTCCGGATGCCATCGTCATCTACCTCATGATTTAAAAGCACAATTCTATTTTGCACGTGATAAAGTCTGGAAACTAATCTCTTAAATAACCATATATCTGGCTTTCCACAAAGTTCCGATATATAATTCGAAAGAACATTTAACTTAGCCGCACATATCTCAAGTTGATATTTGACAGTTCCTATCTGTGGTGCCTTAACTTCTTGAGAGGAACCCTCTGTATGCTCTGTTTGCATCAATTCACACAATAGTTTTTTCATAACCGGCACCGTGGTTTTTAACACAATACCACGACAAGCGAGTTCATACTCTAATTCGTCCTTCAATAAAAAGTGTGGATCCATTTTCACAATTGTTATAAGACAGCAAATATATCACAACAAATAATATAATACAATTATGGAACTGCACTTATTGCTCCTAATATATTTTTTTAACTAAAACCGCCAAGCATCAACACTAATATTTCACAAGAAAAGATAATCGTTTTTTTTTCCGTGTGTTAAATACGCAATAATTTATGACCAGATATGAGCAAATAGGTAACACACTGTAAAAAAAACACTGAGTACACGTGAAGCAGAAACTTAATAAAACACAAACAAAATCAACTGTAAACACTGTATCACTGTCGTGCAGTCACTTAATTATAAACTTAAAACTTATTCATACAATGCAAAGAAACTATTTATACCAAATATCTCATAACGAAACGGCTGAAATAAAATCCTAATTACTACTTTTTAAATCTCCTACTACGTACTTATATATTAATTGCCTAACCAAACCTAAAGTAATTACCGTTTTTACCTTTTTTTTTAAACTGTAATTAGTTGGTACTTTCTAAATTGTTGTGTTTAATTTTCAACAGAAACTAATTCATAAACTGATCGACGTAATTCACAACACAATAAAAACTATAACTCCTAATACAAAGAAACAATCAAAAACTGCAAGTCACTACAACCGTTAGCTTACCAGTGCAACTAAATTCATCCGATAACCACAAACATTTTAACGTTGGGCGTCAATTGTTAAGGGTTAGCAGGGAATGTAAGTAACGGACACTATTTGAATATAACAAACACTATTTATTAACTAAAGTATACTAAGTCTAATTTAAAATTAATTGAGCGCCAGGTGAGTTTTAGCCGCGGTGGACAAGGAACTCGGCCTATCCTTTTTAGGGTTCCGTAGCCAAATGGCAAAAAACGGAACCCTTATAGATTCGTCATGTCTGTCTGTCTGTCCGTCTGTCCGTCTGTCCGTCCGTATGTCACAGCCTTTTTATTCCGAAACTATAAGAGCTATACTGTTGAAACTTGGTAGGTAGATGTATTCTGTGAACCGCAATAAGATTTTGATGCAAAAATAAAAAAATAATAATAAATATTGGGGGCTCCCCATACTTAGAACTGAAACTCAAAATTTTTTTTTTCATCAAACACATACGTGTGGGGTATCTATGGATAGGTCTTCAAAAATGATATCGAGGTTTCTAAAATATTTTTTTTCTAAACCGAATAGTTTGCGTGACAGACGCTTCCAAAGTGGAAAAAAGTTGGTCCCCCCCCTCTAACTTCTAAAATAAGAAAATGAAAAATCTAAAAAAAACATATGATGTACAGTACTATAAAAACTACCAACGAAAATTGTTTTGAACGAGATCTAGTTAGTAGTTTTTTTTTTATAATTTAATACCTAACTTTGCACCTAATTTATATGGGGCGCTATACATACCAGGTGCAAACTTAACTTAACCACTTAGGCTTAGGGATGGAAAGTGTTTGTACGGAACCCTCGGTGCGCGAGTCCGACTCGCACTTGGCCGGTTTTTGTCTTTTCAATTACTGTCCACTGTTGAGCACAAAGATTTATAGCCGTCGTATAAAGGGCGTTTCGATAGGCTAAAACAAATATAAATACGTTAGACATCTCGAGGTGTTTAATTAAGTAGCTATTCCTACACGTTCTAACTTATTTTACTAAACTCACCCCTGGTCAGTTCTCACGACACACAAATAACAAAAACAAATCACTACCACCGGTAAGGATGATGCACAGATTATCTTAATCTAACTATTTCCGCAATGACTTGATCACAACAATTCTTAAATCACTACACCGGTGGTGGATGTCAACTCATCGGTGTACCGAGCTGCAATGTGCAAATTTGCCAGTCATGACCACAATACATTATTTTAAATCAAAACATGTAAACAGAAAAAATGGAAAAATATATGCATGTGCCGGGACTCGAACCTCCGTCCATCAACATGCATGTCCGATGCACATACCACTAAGCCAGATGCGCTTATAATTCAGTGGTCGAAATAAATGATCAGTTGGATACAGTACTCCTGCCAAGAGGATTAGAATCTTATGCCATGCACATAAGGTCTACCAAAAATAAAGTATGCCATTATTTAATCTACACAATGAACTTAACAAAGTAACAGTTTTTTAAACCACTTAAGTACATTTGCATCTGTACCTGTGCGAAGCATTTCTTGCTGGGTCTCCCATTTTTTATATAATTGAGGTAAGTCTTGCTGCTTACAGGACATTTAATCTCCACAACACTGTCTTCACATATTCCATCAGGGGAACCAGCTAACATAGGATGTTCCTGTGATATGAAGAGGCCACTATTCTTGATTTTCTTACCTAGTTTCTTGGCAACTACTTCTCGCACTTCATTTTCTAAATATCTACCCCGTTTCATTGCCGGTGTGTCTGGTATCTTCCCCCCCATGATAGCAGATATCAGAGTCCCATCATTGGTCTGGCACCGACTAACTTCATAAGCTTTAGAAGCTGTTACTCTGCCATACCGCAGTTCATACCAGAGGTTATTTTTTGACTGGTCCCTTGTTTCTTTTTCTATCTTGTTAATTATTTCATGTGTCAAATTCACATGACTTAAAAACAAGTCACAGCACTCTTTTTTATATGTAAGCACAAGTTGGTGCATTGAGATGCTATGTAGTTCATCACATTTATAATCATGTTGATACTTTAGTAGCTCGCAGTTATCAAGTTTTCTCTTTTTTCCTTCTTCTAAAAATCTTTCGAGAACTCTGGAGTTAGAAGGCAACATAGGGCTACCTTTAGATAAATCTTTTGCAGTTATAAATTTCAAGGTAGTGCCAACTCTTGATAGCTTTGACTTCCGCCAGTAACATTGAACTTCTGTGCATGAAGGTTCTTCGCTTCGTCTATGAACCCACATAAGTAATGCTATGGCATGTTTACATCCACCCTGGGCAGCCACACAATCGTGACATTCAATAGATATAACCTTTTCTTCGTCTAAATCTACCATCAATGTCACAGCATATAGTTTAGCATGTACTTTGTGCTCTGGGCAAATCTTGCATTTTACTGTACAAATGTTTCCTTCCTGTTTTAACTGCACATAACTGATTGCATCATCCCCATATGATGGTCTTGAAGATCTGAAATAATAGAAATTAATTAGAACACAAACATAAACACTGTCAAACCATAGTAGGCCACATTTTTAGCCAAAGAGAATATAATCATTATGTTTTAAATCTAGCATTAATAGAACGTAAAAAAAATCTGTCGGTCATTCTCCAGACGTACATTTTTGCTTGTCTTCGCTGTTTAAAAATATAAAATTATTGATTTAATTATATCTTATATTTTTTGATCGTAGCAGGTATTCGTATTGAGCTGTACATGAATTTTCAAGAGCATATTTCAAACCCTTCGGGTAGAAAAAAAAACTTTTAGTCCTATTCTCCTAATTGACACGTCGCGTCCCACTACCCAAATTACTTACATACCAATTTCTCCTGGTGATATACATGGAGAAAAAACAATGTAAGAAAGATTATTAAACAAAAGAATACATGTTTTAATCGTACAAAAAAAACCTAGTCAATACAAATAATATATCACAAAGATATCAATTATAGTAACTTTGTCTCGAAACGTATAATAATTGACGCGTCGCGGTCGGTTGTGATTACACAACTTCTCTGAAAGAAGATACGGATCTCACTAACGCATTTCGGTGAAGCGGTCAGTCGTGCCCAGAGCCCCGTGTGGGATGGTTGTGTCAGCTGTGTACGGGTTGCGGACTATGACTGTAAGTATCTAATTCACGCGTTTTGGCTCACGAAATTTCTAATTCACACGTTCACGTTTTAAAAATCAACCAGTAACTCTATCGCGCAGAGAATTTTAGTGTACATTAAAGGCCGCATTATTTAATAGATACTAGATTCTGTAGATTATTACATGTACCTATAAAAAGTTATTTTGTATTTTTCAAGAATCCCTAATTCACAAGTCTAATTCACGCATCAAAAATGAACGCGTTAATTAGAATTTAACCATCCATGTGGTTCTAATCATCAGTTTGGTTTTTTTTCTAGAAGATTTGTATATACAATAGTAATAGTACCTATAATATATAGCCACATCTTCATGGGGTCATTTTAAAACCTCATCAGGTAGCAAGCTGTATTTCTCAGCGCTGGAAAATTCTAGCCGAAGCGGTTTTGCCATATATTAGCACCATCAGGCATGAACAATATTTCGTACTTGGATATAACCCTGTGTCTGATAGAATAATAACAATGAAGCTGATCACCAATTTATGTCTTCTCAAGATCGTGCAAGTTTACAACACAGTCCACGGAAGAGGATATTAACTAGAGGAAACTCTAGACGGCATACCAAGCCGGCAAATCGCAATGGTATTGGGAGAACGGAATGCTAAAACAGGAAGCTCAGAAATAGTCCATGAAATCCTAGACACCATTGGAAAATATGGTCTAGACTAGGAACGAAAGAGGTCAGAGGCTTGCAGAGTTCTGTGTGTTGTGTCTGACCATTACTTTAACACTCTTTCACCATCACAAAAGATGACTCAACACTTGGAAGTCTCCTGGAACCTGGGTCGTTTTAGGAATCAGATAGAATACATACTGGTAGACAAGCGCTGGAAGTCATCTGTCAAAAATGTGAAAACCTTCCCTTGAGCTGAATGCGGTTACTGGTTACCTCCTTCACCATTCGTCTCAAAGCCGTTTACCGTAACGCGCGACCTAAACCCAGAACTTAGAATCCAATAGAGCGATCCCATTTCCAGAATCTCACGGAAGCGACGCTCTTGAATTTAGATCCACCGCGGACAGGTGATGCTGAGTCCAGGTAATAAATTAATATTTTGAGGATATCGTATCTAAGAGAGGAAGGGACTGTGGAAGGTCCACATGGATCACTGAGGAAACGTAGAACCTAATTCAGCGCCGGAAAGAAATTAAAATTAATGCCCGTCAAGACTCCAAGGTGAAAAGGGAATACTCGAAACTATGTACCTAAAGCAATTCAAAGGGAACGCCGCAGAGACAAGAACGAGCATATGTCAAGAAGTCGAGTCGCATCCACTTAAATTACAACCCCGGATCTGTTCAAGAAAGTTCGCCTGCTGAGACGAAAGTTCAAATCCAAGTTCTGGGTCATTGAAAATCATGATGAGGAACCGCTGCATGGGTTTGACAAAATTGCAGAACGCTTGCGTGGCTACGATTAGCAGCTGTACAAAAGACCCTGTACATCCACCGATACTCGGCTGCACTGGGGACTTCTGAACCTGAAGCCCAACATCTTCAAATCAGAGATAATAGCAGCAATCGATCGCCTTAAAATTAAAACAGCTCCAGGACCAGACGACATTAATTCCGAGGTTTTCAAAGCTCTGGGTGATAAAAGCAACCATATCTTGCACAAGATCTGCCACCACTTATGGCAAAACGGCAGATGGCCAAAAGTCTGGACCCAATCCGTCATCATCCCGTTACACAAGAAAGGTTCATCGAAAAAATGCGACAACTACCGTACACTTGCTCTGACTCAGTTTAGCTCCACATGATAAACAACAGACTTCGTCACTATCTAGACTGGCAGATCGCGCAAAAACAAGCGGGTTTTGAGAAGGGAAAAGGCACGAACGAGAAAATACTGAACGTGAGGCAAATCGTACAGAAGTGATACGAGTTCAATACACCTTCATCATGTGCTTTGTCGACTATATCAAGGCTTTTGACTGTCGACTGGGACTGTCTATGGGATATTTTGACCGATTTGGGTGTTCCTTTCCTCCTCACTGCACTACTACACTACAACTACTTTACTACAACAGCCAAGGACCCGTGAGAATAGATAAGACGTCATACAATCCCTTCAGTTTCCAAAAGGGTGTAAGACAAGGTTGCATTCTTTCACCTATCCTGTTCAATATATACGGCGAATACATCATAAGAAGGACGGCTATGATGGTAGCATTACTGTTGGGGGACGTAAAGTCTTGCGATACGCCGATGACACGACCCTCCTAGCATAGCTGCTAGGAGGGTCGTGGTCGTGGTCGCTAGCGCGAATATAAGATGGGCAGTTTATGGAACAGGATGGCGCGCTTTAGTGAAGAATTCGGACTCTCAATCAACAGATCCAAGACCAAACTCATGATTATTGATCGTACAGGCAAGGTAGAACTCAGTGAAACACTTAACTTCGAAATCACGGAGAACCTGGGTTCTAACATTAGCAATAATGGTTCATGTAAGACGGAAGTTCGCAGAATTCGCGCTGGGATGGCCAAGGGCGCAATGTCGCAGTTTAATAATGTACGGAAGGACAGGAACATCTCCGCCAACACTAAGACTACCTTAGTCCGAACTATGGTGTTCTCCCTATTTTCATACGGCTCAGAAACATGGACACTGAAGAAAATGGACCGTGATCGAATTGATGCTTTCTGCTGGAGAAGAATGCTGCGCATACCATGGACAGCACGCCACGCCAACGCACCGATCTAGCCCAACTCAAGATCCGAACTAAACTGTCGACGACCTATCTTCGCAGGGTTCTGGAGTACTTTGATCGCATTGCCAGGAAAGACAGTGATAACCTGGAAAAACGACAATCACTGGAAAAGATGAAGGCAAGCGACCAAGAGGCAGGAGCACGACACGCTGGACAGACCAGATTCTCACAACCCTTGGGACTACAGTACACGATGCTCTACACACGGCTACTGACAGCAACAGATGGCGCCGCATCATCCGGGAATGACCACGACCCTCAGCAATGAGGCAACCGACGCAAGGCGAAGGAAGAGATAATGTAGTAAGCGTAGCGAGGGCGGGTACATGTATAAATTATTTATTATAACTTATCATAATAATTCAATTTACATACGTAATTGCATACCTAACCTACCTAGTAACTAACGGCCGATGTGCTTGTTTCTTGAGTACTTAGGTACTTTCATATTATTTAAAACATAGCTTATATCATATAACTGTCACCGTATCAGTCATATATTATTATACAAAACGTTTTTATTTTAATTTAAAAAAATATAACTGAATTTGTATAATTAACGCGTCGCTTTTCTAATTAACGCGTCATACAAAAAGTCAAAAATTCTAATTAACACGGCGTTTTTCTAATTCACGCGTCATATAAATTTTAATTTGCTTATAAGTAATGAACCTTTAATAATTATAAAGTGCCCTATCCACATTTAAGTTTCAATGATCGATATGTTACTATATTTCAGATAAAAATTATTGAAAAGTAAGTAGAAAAAAAGCGACGCGTTAATTAGAATTAGAACACAAATCTGGAGAATGACCGCTGTCCTGTCTGTCTGTCAGCCTAACTTGACTGCATAACTGACTTTGTGATTATAATCAGATATTATACTTATCGGTGTTTACTATGAGGAATAATATTAGTAAGTAGGTGTTGTAGCTATATAAATTTACACGTTTTGTCGGGTATGTACTCTTGAGTAGCAAACTTATAAGCTATAATAAGCTAACCTAACCTCAAAAATAAACAACGACCAGCCTATTGTAAAAAACTACGAAAATAAAATAAAAGCTCCACGAGTTCAAGGCTAGTTTGATTAGTTAGTTGTGTTTGTATCTAGTGCTAAGGATAGATTACAAAATTTACTTACAAGGATGTTTTCACGTTCCTAAACTCGGAAGAGCAAAATTCTTTGTTTGTGGCCAGAAATTCACCCAACATCATCAAATCAATTCTGGGCAAATTTGAGCTATTTGCCCTAACAAAGCCTGGTTCCATTGTTCGAAGTAATTCGCTAAATCTCGTCACAATTTCACAAAACACTTGCACAAAACACGTAATTGTACTAGCAGCGCTGGATGACAGTGAGGTTTACCTAGGCGTGACGTCATGCGCTGTGATTGTGTTTCAGTCAAAATGGCCGATTGCAGTATTTTAATCTTTTAATTTATTGAAAATCTTAATAATCTCAATTTTTTAAATAAAAGTATATCAGAATTCCAAATCCTTTTTATATCTATTTTACCCTGAAATCATTAAATCTTTGATTATTTGTTAATGTCGTCATGCCTATTGGCTTATAATTTACAATAAAAAAATGGGTTTTTATTTTTTAGGTATTTTCCAATTCCACAGCACACCTACTGTAGTACATACCCCTCCCCGCATTTAGGTACCCTACTCGACAATGACTCGATGCGGATAGCCGTTGCTCTCCGCCTGGGCTGCGATGTTTGCGAACGTCACGTGTGCATCTGCGGGACCATGGTGGAGAGAAACGGTCACCACGCATTGAGCTGTTGTCGGTGTGCAGGGAGGTTTCCCCGACATCACGCCATTAACGACATCACGAGGAGAGCACTTGTTTCTGCCAGGGTTCCATGTGTTCTGGAACCACCAGGCCTTAGCAGATCAGATGGTAAAAGGCCTGATGGTCTGACTTTAGTGCCCTGGCAGCAAGGTCGCTGCCTGCTCTGGGACGCTACATGCGTTAGTACTTTCGCGGCTTCGCACGTTACCCGTACCATGCGGGCAGCAGGTGCAGCGGCTGAGCTGGCGGCGCTGCGCAAGCATCAAACGTACTCGGGACTCTCCAACTACTTGTTCGTTCCACTTGCGGTGGAGACGTCCGGAGTTTGGTGTGCGGAGGGGAAAACCTTTTTAATGGAGCTGGGGCGGCGCTTGGCACAAGCAGGTTTCGATCCTCGTTCCGGGTCCTTCTTGATGCAAAGGTTGTCTATCGCTATTCAACGTGGCAACGCGGCGAGCGTGATGGGCATCTTTGCTTCAGGAGGAACGCGGGACGGTTTTTAGCCTAGCTCTCTTTTTTGTTATTAGGTTATATGTAAGGTGCACTCGGCTAATTCCGAAAATCGGGCTATTCCGAAAATGACCATTATCTACTAAACGCGGCTACATTATTTGCTCTGGCTACACTCCCTATGAAGTTCAAGTATCTCCCTTGCCGCATCAGTTAGCTTGAGACGCTAGCGACAAAACTACGCGCGTGGCGCATCAGATTAGTGAGCGAGTGAAAAATTCCCGCCTTTTTGACATTCGGAATTAGACGACCATCGCTAACTCTGTAATTTGGTGAGTAAATGAATTGACTGCTTTTGTGTTTAAGAGATTTTCGTTTTTTAGCCATTTTAAATAGAGTTAATCTATTGTAGCTTGTATTTTATAAAATTTTCAGATTTACCCGAAGTGGGGAATTCCGTGGCCGGAATTATCCGACCTTGTTTTTCAATGTGACAGCCAGTGGTTCTCAAACAATCAAAATTAAGTTATTGACGCGATGTGTAAGAACCAGGTGGGGCGCACTCCGCGATTAACGTTTCCCGCTACAAGTACATGCCGGTCCCCAGACCAGTGTGGCATATTCAGTGGCTGCCACGCTCTGCCTCGGAACGCACGTACACGTACACGATACTAGCGCCCACACTCTACCGATTTACGTCGCAAGTGAACGTGCCGCATTTGTCTTTTTATACTAGTAGTGAAATTAATAAAAAGATAGCTAAAAACATTTGCATCGTAGCGGGATGCAGGAATTTGGTCGAATTACCATATACCACTATTATATTTAACAGCCACCAATTTTAACCATTTATAATGTGTCATGTACTTATAACTATATTATAGCGCGTTATTAATTTATTACTTATCGTCCTTTGTAAACGAAATCAGTATTTATCTTTATTACTCTATCGCTCCACCACGCCGTACTATCGCTATTTTTAGGGTTCCGTAGCCAAATGGCAAAAAACGGAACCCTTATAGATTCGTCATCTCTGTCTGTCCGTCCGTCTGTCCGTCCGTATGTCACAGCCATTTTTTCCGAAACTATAAGAGCTATACTGTTGAAACTTGGTAGGTAGATGTATTCTGTGAACCGCATTAAGATTTTGATGCAAAAATAAAAAAATAATAATAAATATTGGGGGCTCCCCATACTTAGAACTGAAACTCGAAATTTTTTTTTTCATCAAACACATACGTGTGGGGTATCTATGGATAGGTCTTCAAAAATGATATCGAGGTTTTTAAAATATATTTTTTCTAAACCGAATAGTTTGCGTGACAGACGCTTCCAAAGTGGAAAAAGTTGGTCCCCCCACTCTAACTTCTAAAATAAGAAATCTAAAAAAAACATGTGATGTACATTACTATAAAAACTACCAACGAAAATTGTTTTGAACGAGATCTAGTAAGTAGTTTTTTTTTAATATTTTAATACCTAACTTTGCACCTAATTTATATGGGGCGCTATACATACCAGGTGCAAACTTAACTTAACTACTTAGGGATGGAAAGTGTTTGTACGGAACCCTCGGTGCGCGAGTCCGACTCGCACTTGGCCGGTTTTTGTATTTGTAACGTTGCATTATTCTTTTTAATACGTATTGTTTTGTAAAAAAAAAAAACAAGATTTTGTATTGCAGTGGTTCGCAGCAATGTCAATAAAATGTGGCATGGTGGTGTATTCAATTTGTGTAAATTTAGAAATGTATCATTTTACAGTTAAATAAATAGTGAAATAATATACCGGGTGATCAATCCAAATGAGTCAGTAGGGAGAAAACGAAAACTATAAGAGATAGGGAAATCTGTTCTTAGGAACCATGGCTTTGATTTTAGATTTATCAAAAACTGCATTCAATTTTTTTTCGTATATCTCATGCATAACCCGGAATCGAACCCGGTTGAAATTGAGTAGAGAAAAAAATAATAATTAAGATGTCAATCGATCCTATTTTTATTGAGAACAAATGTCTGTAGGGGTTTACATACATTTAGAGTGCTCTAAGAATCAGAAATTGCTGCAAAAGAGTGACATTCCTATAAGGTACGAACATTTGTCAAAAGTTTTATCAAAAGCGTTTGATGTAATTAGCCATGAGTTATTGTTAGAGAAGATAGGGCAATACGGAGTCAAAAATAATGCTCATCGGCTATTTGCATCATTCCTTAAAGATAGACAGCAAACGTTTGAGGTTAAAATTGAAGGTAAGAAAGTGAGATCTGAGGTAGGTACGCTAGAACTAGGGATACCTCAAGGTTCGGCACTAGGAAATACCCTATTTCTGATGTTCATCAACGACCTCCCTACCTCCGTTGCTGAAGGCATGATGGTACTGTTCGCTGATGACAGCACTGTGGTAGTGAAGGCACACACATACGCACAACTTGAGGAAAAAATAGAACATACATGCGACCAACTTCACAAGTGGTTTTCAGCGAACGGTCTCATCCTTAATGTCAGTAAATCAAATGTGATGCTTTTCACAGCAAGACATACACACATTACACTGGTACAGAGTCCGATACCGTGTTGTGATTCGTGCAAATTCCTCGGGTTTACTATTGACAGTAGGCTTAATTGGAAATCACATATTGATAAATTGTGTGAAAGGCTTGGCAGTGCAATATTTGCATTGCGTAAACTGAAGCCGGTTGTGTCCAGTGAAGCACTACTTCAAATTTACTACGCCTATTTTTATTCACTCATGGCATACGGTATCATCTTGTGGGGTAACTCAACAGATTCCGACCGAGTGTTTATCTTGCAAAAAAAAGCACTACGCGTGATAGCAAACGTAAATCCGAGGCACTCGTGCAGAGAGCTCTTTAAACAATATAAATTGATGACGCATTACTCTCTGTACGTTTACGAAATTATACTGTACACGCGCCGGAATATACATATGTTTAAGCGCCCAGTATTCCGAATAGAATAACCCGCCAGACGGGGCGATTACTGCCCGTGCCGCGGCGGCTGGCGCTGCTCGACAAGAACCCGCGCGTAGTAGGCCCGTCGTTCTATGAACGTCTACCCGCCAGCCTCAGAAACGAGCCGTCAGATCAAATATTTGAGCGCCAATTAAAAAACCTTTTGCTATCGAAACCCCTATAATCTGTTTCAGAATAGGTATATGGACAATAAACAATTATTGTGTACTTATATTAAATAATTTTCTTGATTTGTCATTTAATTGATATTAAATTTTATTGTTTACTAACTGTACCTGCTTTGAGCAGGTACCTAGATTATTATTTTGTACTTATAACTTTTGACATTATATTGCCTAGGATATCCTAGATCATCATAATATTATTGTAAGTTATATTTTTAATTGGGACATTTTTCTCTCATTTTTTTGTTTATTATTTTCTAATTTTATATAACTGCACTGACGATCTTATTGTGAATTCGTTCTATTTTATTTAACATGTGAAATGTAATGTAATTTTCAATAAGAAATAAAGAAATCAATCAATCAATTAATCAAATTTGACTTTTTTTTTATCCAAAAGCAAATATGAAATTGTTTCCAATATCCTCATAATTCAACAAAACAATTATTGTATGACAACTATAAACATAAACGGGAATTATTATGGTCAAAATGGAAAAAGTTATTTTTCCATACCTAGACAGCACGCATATTTTTATGTAGCGTTTTCAGCTTTAACAGCAATTTCTGACTCTTAGAGCACTCTAAATGTATGTACACTTATACAGATATTTGTTGCTAATAAAAAATAGGATCGATTGACATCTTTTTTTTTTCTTTTTATCCTCTTCAATTTTAACCGTGTTCGATTCCCAGTTATGCATGAGATATACGAAAAAAAATTGAATGCATTTTTTTAATAAATCTAAAATCGACGCCTTCATGGTTCCTAAGAGCAGATTTCCCTATCTCTTATAGTTTTCGTTTTCTCCCTACTGACCCATTATGATTGATCACCCTGTATATAATGTATAAATTTTCAGACTTTAAGGGTTAAAGTTTGAGTACCACAGATTCCTGATCGGGTAATTCCGAAATGAAAGCTTGACAAACACACGTATATGTACTTCTATAAGCCTAATCGAGTAAAAAGAGCAGGGAGGGTAATTCCAATCAAAAAAGGAATATGTCCCTTATGCAAGAAGCGCATAAAACTCATTTTCAAGTGTATTCGGATTTACCCGAACCAATTCGGAATTGCCCGTTGGCAACGAAAAAAAAAACTGTATTTGAAATGCTTGTATTTTAAAAAACTTACATTACTTATGAAAAATTCTGTAATCGATTGTTAGGCTATATCATCTAGTAAGTAAGTTATTCACTATTTCCGTCTTAAAACCTTGCCATACTGACTGGTTCATGGAGACACTTACACCTTACCAACTAGTGCAAAAAGCATTCGGAATTACCCGAGTGCACCTTATTTCTTTTTTTTTTTGGGATTGTTAAGTTTTAGTTTTAGTATTTAGAATATTTTGTAGATTGAATATTTAAAGTATATTGTTACATAGTTTGTATCTTTTAAACCTTAAATAAACTTGAATCCTCCTACTGTAGTTATATAAATAAAAAACACAAAAAGTTAAAGGACTGACTTTCTAAATAAGTTTCGAAGCCAAAATCACTTTAGCCACTATCATTGAGAACTACCAAACTGTCAATAATAAAAAAAACATTACGGAAAAACGATGGTAAAGAAAAATTCATAACCTGCAGCTTGTTACTTAGAGCTAGGCTGCCATCTCTAAATTCGTCGAACCAGGACAAAGACTTAAAAAAAACCCGGATATTTGGCGTAAATCGCATTTTTCCCCGGACGTGTCCAAACAAAATAAAAAACCGGTCAAGTGCGAGTCGGACTCGCGCACCGAGGGAGAAATACATCATCTGTGAAAATTTCAACTGTCTAGCTATCACCGTTCTTGAGATACAACCTGGTGACAGACGGACGGTCGGACGGACGGACAGCGAAGTCTCAGTAATAGGGTCCCGTTTTTACCCTTTGGGTACGGAACCCTAAAAAACAATCACCTTATTTTTCATTCACATAAAAAGTGTCCGGGTTTTCCCCGGCCTTCAAACTAGGACAAATCCGGGGAAACCCGGACGGATGGCAGCCCTACTTACAGCAATAAAAAAAATATCATAGTCATCCAATAATTGTACAAGTCATTTATTTACTTAATCTTTATTGCAAAAAAGAAAACTTAATAATATTATTCTTTCTTATTAATAGTTTACAAAAGGCAGACTTAATGCCATGAGCCATTTTCTACCAGTCAGCAGAATAGAAAGCAGACAAACTGTGTATGTACTATATCTCATTTTAATTATTTCCAGTGACCCCCGACCTTGTAATGTAATTCAATTTTCTTTGCTGTTGCGAGGTAGAGGGTCTTAACGAGATGTTAAAGCGACTTGAAAAAGAGATAAAACTTTGTCAGGAGTACCAGTATCGGGCACTCCGCCCCGGGCGGCGAAAAGATTAAAGAATAACAGCACTAGTAAAACAACTGCCACGCGGGGCTAATGACATTTTTTTGTACTTAACATGACCACTTTTTCTTTCATTCATTAGCTTGTCTTGTAACAGAAAAATGTACGGTTTGGATCGTATTTTCCTTAAGAAGAATAATTACTTTAAAATTCGGAACTTACATTTTAATAGAAATTGGATTAGAAATGGATACTACCTACGTCGCATGTGAAGTAATTGTTGTAGATACTAGCCTTAGTCTAGACTCTTTAATAATAAAGTTTTTATAGTTATGTCATATTTAAAATTTACTGTTGCTCTTTTCGAATATACACTATTAACCTACTAGGTACACTACTCGCGAAGTTGGCCGAGGCGAAGTTGCCCGAAGTATAGACTTCCGCAGCAAAGTGCCCCTCCACACTATCACGTTCGCCCAACCTCGGCCAACTTCTTGATCACGAGTAGTGTGATGCCGCAATACCATGCTGACGGGTATGGTCAAGAAAATGTGAAAAATGATATCTAACTTTTACAAGATAAAACACCAAAGCCAAAAGTTTGACTTTCACTTTGACATAATATACTAAAACTTAATTGATTCCTTTGTATAACGAAAGTTATCCATATCTTTTGTATGATTAACTTTCATTATAAGTTACGCGATCGTAGTTTTGCTTTTATTAAGCCTGTACATGTTTTAAAAACGACTCTTAAATAAAACTTATTGGCGACGATATCAGGCCACAAGAAAGCCAATACCTAACCGCCGATGGCATACAAACCTAGCACCGCGTTTTCATTTTTTATGCGCAGCTCCCGTAATCAAATTTAAATTGCTTTTTATGATTCCGTAGGTGCTCCGACATGGAAATTCCACTGGAACTGAAAAGAAAAGTACCTACGTAACTTCGACTATGAATTTAAAACGTTCTCATGCCTCAAAGAGTACTAGAAAACTGGAAATAAAATTCCACGTTGTTTTAAGTTTATATCACGTTGTGGATGTATTTTTCTTAGTAACTGACAGAAACGTGTTAATCTCTTTACTTGATGAAACAGTTATAACTTGCTGAAAAAACTGCTGTCAAAAGTTAGAACAACAGCGGATGATTGTGAGCAGTTTTTTTTATTTCAATTTTGAGTGAAATGAGCCTAAAAAAATAAATCTTCTTAAAAAAATCACGTATGTACCTACACTTTTTTTGAAAAACACTTTTTTGTATATATGATAAGGAATAATGGTACAATGGAATCCTTCGTTTGTGATTAATGGCAATGCTGCAAGCTGCATGTCTTCTAAATCTAATCGTATAGATCTTTTTTTTCCGCATCTTAATTCCTAAGAATAAAATTTCGTACTCCATATAATTTGGATTTCTCCAGTTTGATCATCAATACATTAACTTTTACCTATAAATTAACAAATCTAGCTCCATTTTAGTGCACCACGCTTAACTAGACTCTGAGTCCTATTTAGAATTCTAATTTAATTTGGCAAATACGAGCGTGAGTGCAGCGCGCTGCATAAAATGCAAGTCGGATGCGTCGAGGAGCGTCCTAATCTAAGCTAGCGTACCTAAATCCTAATATTTCACTTAAGAGAGAATCGGGCTATTCTGTATTTAAAGCGCTGTATCTTAAGTGCTTATTTTTTCATACAAATCGAGGTTTGGTTCTCGTTTGTTTCCTGCTCCAAAACGTATTACTTATTATGAAATTTGTTTACTAGAAGTCTGTTTTTGGCCAAAATTCCGCCGCAAACGGGCGCCTAGCACACAGATTCTATAATAATTTCCCCAAAAAACGAAACGGTCCTACACAGTTCCTGAAATTTCATAAAGATTTCCGTCAAATCGTCCAATATTGCCCTCCAGGGTATCTTTGCCCAAAATGCAACACGTGACCATTTTCATTCGTGGGGTAATCATTTAGAGATTTATGGGAACACTGCTATTTTTAGTAGAAAATAGGTTATATAGTTGGTACACTGCGCGTCGCATTTACTCGTAGCCTTACTCAGTAGCTTGTCAGAACTCGTCGAGTAAGGGTCTGTTTTTGCGGGCCAATTCCGGCGGACAATTGAACGCATATCGTACAAAATCGCAAATCCAAATGTAATTATGACCATGTACTTGTAAATAAATATGAACTGTAGATTATTTTTATTTTGTTTATAATAGTAATATCTTAATTTAATCGGAAATTGTGAAACCGGGCAATGTTGCCCTGCAATGTTCAAGCTGGCTTAAGCCAAAATTGCCCACCTTCAAGAATTAAGTTTTAATTAAGTTTTTTAACCTACTGCGCAAGGAAATAAGTGTTATGTTTTTATGGAAAAATTACCTAATGCTTCTGTTATTTCAATCATATTATTATACTTCACAATGTTCATTCGCATGATTAAGCAGATATTTGGCAAAGTTATATAATATATATAACGTGACAGTAAATTGTTGTGATATAATGCGAGGAATCCGAATGATTTGTATAAAAAGTACCTTAAATTGCGTTTTATTATGATAAACCATTCATACCAGATACAACAGATACCTTCAATAAAAAAAACCATGCTCACTGAGAATATATAAAACGTTTCACCATTTGACCCTAAAGTGACAACCCTAGCAGTTTGAAATTTGCTTTTTGCACTTTGTATGGAAACAACCTAAAACGGCCATGTAACATTGCCCACCCGATTGCCGACTTAAGTTAAACTAATAATGAAAGGATGTTTGATGCTATTGCTAAAATTGCCCGAAATCTTGTTATAGTTTTTTTATTCGTTATTTTAAGAGCTATAATTCTGCGTTAAATCGACGTGGGCAATGTTGGACAAAACCCCGGGTAGCTTGGCCCGCCTCTAAAATCGGCCGAAATCTTGATTTCAAATGTATTTAAAAATTCTTTTTCGCAATGAGTATACGCCCGTGATTATATTTGTTACGATGGACTCAAAAAACACTAGCATCAGCATAGAAAAAAAAATCATCGTTTTCCAAAAAATGCTGGCAATGTTGGACCATTTGACGGTTCATAAAGTTATGGAGGAGCAAACAGACGAGGTTGGGTACGTTAAAGTTTGAACCTTATTTGTATGCGACACCATAGTTACCAGGTGCAAACTTAACGTAAACTAATGGTATAGGAAAAAAAATTTAACAAAAAAAAGAACCGACTTCAGTAAAACTAAAAAGCCAACAATAACCCGTTCAAGTACAGATTACATTTGACTCACCCTTCGAAGTCGATCCTAAACCACTCGGTTCTTATTATATTTATATATTATAGTTTACGCGAGGTTTGGCACCGACTTCGAAGGGTGAGTCAAATGTAATCTGTACTTGAACGGGTTATTGTTGGCTTTTTAGTTTTACTGAAGTCGGTTCTTTTTTTTGTTAAAAATTTTTTTTTTTGCTTTTTAGTGATTCGTATGTGTGTTCATCATCAGTTTCCTTACACCAAATCCTATTTACTGAATGTAAATTCTTGACTTTATGAATAAATTACCGAAAGCGCCGTACATGTCCCTATAACATTTGAAGAGTTCCCTCGATTTCTCCAAGATTCCATCATCAGATCCCGACTTAGTGCCAACGGGACCAACTCGGAGGTTATACCCTTTCGATTAAAAAAAAATTGAAAATCGGTTCACGATTCTCGGAGATATCGAGTAACATACATAGAAAAAAAAAATTATATAGTTTGAATTGAGAACCTCCTCCTTTTTTGAAGTCGGTTAAAAAGGAGCAGTGATATATAGTTTTAATAACAAAACTAGAAGGTGCCTCTTTCTCCCCGCAATTCTTACGTCACCGTAATCGGGTTAAAAGCATCCTATAACCATCTTTGAACGTATATATCTAATTATCTATCCATGTTTCAAGATTGGTTAAAATCCGTCCAGCCATTTAGGCGTGACGAGCGGCCAAAGAAAATTTCACCAACACATGCCACGCGCCCTTCAAAGACTGTCACGTTATTAAGATTCTCCTGAAATTATGTTGGTAAGATTTTAACCAATACATGGATAGCTAGACATACAAAGATGGATACTTTTAACTGGATTAAGATACTTTTTACGGGACTACGGATAAGCTCATCTAATGTTTTTTGCGGACGAAATGGGGCAAATTCTAGTCTATACTCGTACAAACATTATATAATTATAAAAATTTGTTTGTTTAAAGTAAGATCATTTATTTTGACGAAGCGTGTTGCAGATATAATTATTGCATAATGCAGTAAAACTGCAATGTATATTTTTAAATTATTGTGTGCATTTATTTAATGTATATTTTACTATAAGTTCTAATATACGTTATACTCTTTTATGGAAAATCCGTCGAGATTTGATAGAAATGGAAAATGTCAGAACGAACATCGAAAATTGATGGGTGAAAAAAAGAGATGATTTGGTGAAGAGAACGTCAGAGAACACGTCAGAGAACCGAAAAAGATTTTATTTTTTCTCGTTGCGAGAGGGACAGTTTTCATTGAGCTAACAGTTTTAATATGGTGAAATACTAACGTTTTCCGTGTCACATACGCTCGGAATTTTCACCTAAAGGGCATGGGCGCAACGGTTAATTTTGGCTGATTGGAGGCCCACGGAGCTACTGCCGATCTAAGTATCAACTGAACTTATACGAGATCTTTTCACCCATTTTTAGGGTTCCGTAGCCAAATGGCAAAAAACGGAACCCTTATAGATTCGTCATGTCTGTCTGTCTGTCCGTCTGTCTGTCCGTCCGTATGTCACAGGCATTTTTTTCCGAAACTATAAGAGCTATACTGTTGAAACTTGGTAGGTAGATCTATTCTGTGAACCGCATTAAGATTTTGATGCAAAAATAAAAAAATAATAATAAATGTTGGGGGCTCCCCGTACTTAGAACAGAAACTCAAAAAAATTTTTTTCATCAAACACATACGTGTGGGGTATCTATGGATAGGTCTTCAAAAATGATACCGAGGTTTTTAAAACATTTTTTTTCTAAACCGAATAGTTTGCGTGACAGACGCTTCCAAAGTGGAAAAAAGTTGGTCCCCCCCCCTCTAACTTCTAAAATAAGAAAATGAAAAATCTAAACAAAACATATGATGTACATTACTATAAAAACTACCAACGAAAATTGTTTTGAACGAGATCTAGTAAGTAGTTTTTTTTTAATACCTATTAATACCTAACTTTGCACCTAATTTATATGGGGCGCTATACATACCAGGTGCAAACTTAACTTAACCACCTAGGGATGGAAAGTGTTTGTACGGAACCCTCGGTGCGCGAGTCCGACTCGCACTCGGCCGGTTTTTTTTTGGAGCAACCATCACCAGACATCAAAATTTAACCACATTGAAGGATTGATTACCACCTGAACCAAGAGGATTTACTTCTATAGTCTGTTATTTATAACTGTGCATATCTTACTACTGTCCTATTGTACGTGCTAGGTTTAATATTTATTTGATATTAGTCTTTAAATTGGGTGTCCATTTTATATCTATTTTTTCAAAATTCTAAAAGCCCTTAGCCGGCCCTCTGTTAAATCTAATTATTAGTTTGGATTTAGGATACCTAATTGCTTCTCCTTAAATTTGGTTCCAATAATATTAATTAACGTCACAAAAATCTACAAACGGTTTTATTTAACTTTCCTCCAAATTTTACGTGGTTGCATCAGACAGCTCATAGGGCACTGTTGTGACCAACTATAGCTAAGTATATGTATTTATTTTTGTGCTATAGATTTAGATTTAGTTTTATTTATTCCATAATAACAAATTACATTATAAATTATCCTAAGTTAATTTACATGAATCTTGATATTATGATGGTCAAAAAACATATAATAAGATAATAATCATTCAACTAACTCAAATGTACACTCATAATATAACTACAACAATAATAATAGAATCATAAAATGCAATGTCAGATAAAACAGAAATATATGTCACTATGAGTAAAAAACTAGTGTACACAACTTATAATAGATAAACATTATCTCCCATGGGATCGTCAGAAAAACAATAAATAACTAAATAAACAAATGTTATTTTATAATTTCATGTCCATGTACTCACTAACAGAATAAAATGGATTTTTCAATTAAAAGTTTCTCAATTTTCGTCGAAAGGAATAGTGTTTATCAATGTTAACATATCAAGTGATTAATGAATAATACATAGCGTTTTTCTCCTATAATGTAACATTTTACTAAGGTCAGTTTAAAATTTATAAAGCACCAAAACTATCATAATTTATCGGCTAATAATTGTAAAACCAAAAGCTGCCGTCTTAAAGTAGAATGGCCCTCCTAATGTTTCACTTAAGGGATAATGCAGAAAATACCAAAGCATTAGCTAGTACTGGCTCCCATCAGAATTCCTTGATAAAGTATTTAATCCCTTCTCGGATTTTTATCTCGATCCTTTGCCATCTTATTAAGCCTGTTCATAAGAAAGGGCATCTAGTTAATGCATCTTCGTTGCGTAATCAACTTAAAATGTTTTACATCAAGGAACTCACTTTAATTAAAACACCTTTCTGACCTATAATTTGGGCCGGTTTATACTGAGGAGTGACCTTTCAAATTGTAAATGCGAAAGTGGATAGACGCTCTCTGAACAATTAGATTTCCAATTTGCACCAACTTCTAGTATCTCTGTGGCCCCTTGGTTGACTGGTAGAGAATGCCATTCGGCATAAACTCCGCCATTTGTACTGACTTTTTGTTTTGAGCAATAGTTTAAATAAATAAATGAAATTAGGTGTTGAAATATCGGCTTGCTGGATTGATGTTTTTCAGGGAACAAACAAATTATAGTGCGATCAAATTTTCTTTGAAACGGCGAAATTAGGAACTACAACTGTCATGCTGAAATCGTATGCAATTTTCAGTATCTACTACTATCTGTATAGAACCCTTGGTCCGCGAGTCCGACTCGCACTTGGCCAGGTTTTTGTATAATCGGGTCACTTTGTGCCCATAATTATAGCAACTGGTATAGCTTTGGATGTCTATAGCTATCCCTGTACCGCTATTAGTTATAATCCTCCTAGCCGTTTCGACTTGATGAGAGGACAAATAATTACAGATGGCGATGTACGGTATGGTTGACGCCGCGCGAAACATATCGATTGTATTTTGAAAAATATATAACGAGTGTGGCATGCAGTAGGAGCAATAAATGCTCTGTGATGTCAATGTTGGACTTCGAACATGGGAAATACGATATTTGTTTGAAATAATGAAAATCTGAAAACGACCCTTTTTCAATAATTTAACAAAGGCCTTTCATTTAGATCTCCATAACTCCCTGTTAGCCATTGCTTCCGGTCAGTCGACTAGGAATGCATCTAAATCGTCCCGCCATCTCAATCTCGGTCTGCTTTCATCTCGCCACCCATCCTGCGGCACCCACTTGTTGACATGTCCCGCCCACACCCACTGTCAGGACCGAGTGCATGCGACTAACGTGACTAGTCCAGTCCCACTGGCGGTTCTTGCTCCAACATCAGCTATACGTGTTTGGGCGTTTGCCCAGCAGTGGGGCACTAACGGGCTAACAACAAAAAAAAAATGTACAGTGTAAAGTAGTGTACTCGTAGAATCTGTTTTCATTTACTGCTCCTATTATAGGCCACACTCTGTATAGTCCCACCAGATAAAGTTGTGCGCTGCTAGCATTACTTCACTTAGCCAAGATTTTTATAAAGTATATTCAATTTAAGTTGGTGACTTGAGTTGAGCATTTTTATTTTTACCTACCTCCGCTTACAGTAACTGGAAAAGAATAAGTTTCTGTCAAAAATGACATTTTAGTGACAAACTTTTATAGCCGACTCTAAAGAGCCCAAGCTCGGTAGGATTGCTTTTTCTATTATAGAGTTCCTCTGGCCACCTTCTGGCTCCATCGTCAGATCAGCCCCATGGTACCATATTATTGTATTGTCATTAAAGTTAAGTAAGTATGCAAAATTTCAGGTCAATCGGTTGACGATATCTGCTTCAAAATTGAGTTGCAAGATTCCACCCGAACAAACATACTTACATACATACATACAATGCAAGTTAAATAAAAGCTTGTAAAAATTATAAAAGGCAACATTTTATAGCGCTTTAATCCTCATTAAAAGGAGAAGCATTACATTTACATGATTCCTACATTTGACGGCACCAAAAAACATAATGTGGGATTCAAATATTTCATAAAATTATGTATATTTCTACTTCGGGCTCGCTCGTCCAGAAATCATGATCATATTTGGCCTACTTTTGACCCTTGGTGATATTTGGTGATTATAACGCTACCCCCTCCCCCCCATTCAAAATCACGTGTTCGGACGTAGTATGAATTAAGTTAGTTAATTAAAAACAGCAATAACTTGTTTTATTTTTAATTTATTGAGTAATTTCGTGATGTGCTCTCTGACACTTTTCCCCCCCCTTCCATCGTGATCATTCGTGATGTGATATACGATCACATGATTTTCTGGACGAGCCCTTTGTTAGGGTTCCGTAGTTGACAACATGATACTTACTAAGCCTCACTGAAAAAAAAATGTTTTGTTGCCCAAATGTTAATGTTAATGGTTGACTGGTAGAGAATGCCTTATGGCATTAAGTGTACAATTTTCTTTAATTTAATTAGATATTTACTTTGATGATCTTTCCTAATTTTCCTATGTTGGCATGCCTTACATACTGTCACCATCTTCCCGCTCTTTTTCTTAATAACTGTACAAACGTCTTGTGTTGTCTGTGCCGTCCATAACATAATTAAAATGTTGTTTGTTTTAGGTTCCACACCTATCCTCCCAGAAAAACACGAAATTATAAATACCGACCATTCTCCTATCGTGTGATAATTATGTCTTCACGTCGACATTGGCAAAATACATCTTGCTAACCCAGCAAGAAGTGAAAGCCACAGAGAAAAAAAAAAAAACATTTGACTTTTTGGAGTGATTTGGAAAGACACATGGTTGTCCGCTTTTTTTGCATATATTTGTTGGAATCGAGCGGTTTTGTTTGCCTACGGCACCTCGATAAATTTTGGCTGTATTTTGGTTCGTAATTGACGTGAAAATTGCGGTTTGAACGGACTGGCGGTGCGGACCCGGGAAGACTTTTCGGCGCCAGCGAATCACATACACATACATTACACATTACAAAAACTCACATTGCTGGAATTGGGCTGCATCGGCTCAAATGCGAAGGTTAGTGTAATCTAGATTTAAGTTCAGAGACGCGCATCGCGTCCAGTTGTTGTACCTACTCGCCCGGGAAATTACGTTTTGCTGGGTAAACCACTATGGGCCCCGGTTTCCCCGTAGACCTGGACGGGGAACAAAACATTGTGTAAAGCTTAATTTTCATTACTACTAACCATAATTTAGCAATTTCTCAAGTAAAACTAGTTAAGATACATATTGTTTTTTTTTCGGTGCTCCGTTGTCTGTCGGTTCGCCTGTTACAGCCTTGGAATCGTAATAGGTAGAAACTTTAAATTTTTACATAATGTAATGAGAACAAACATTAAAAAAAACGAAAAAATTTAATCGGGTCCACATCAGGAGCGTGGCTTCGGCGTCCTCTAACATCCTTGGTAAAGCCTGAGTGGATTTAGCTTACTTTTTCTTATAGAGCAGGAAATGCAGGAATGGAATGGAAATCTAGTAGTTCCACGGACGCCTGGCCACCCAAATAAAATTGTTTAATGTTTTCAACCGCCATATCTTTGCCATTTAGAAAAATTACAAAAAATTGAATCGACAAACAAATCTGTATCCGGACCTACTCTCAAAATTTCATGAGAATCGGTTGAGACTCTATCATCCAAACAACCCTCACAAACGTATTTTCTTTAATTTGATGGCACGGAACGCTCTGCGTGCGAGTCCGCTCGCACTTGGCTGGTTTGTTTTGGGCAGCGGTACTGTAGTTATTCACCCTAACTTTAGCTTCGGAAATTAAAGACCTTTTCACGAATCATTGGACACGGGGCATCCCTATAAACTTACGCATACCAAATCCACTTTGTTTAAGATACCCGAAAAGTTTATACTTGCTTGCCCTTGGGCTTTAACATTTAAATATAGCTCAGCCTTTTAAATATAGACTAGAAGGTGCCCTTGAAGGTGCAACTTTGTCCGTGCAAAACTTTGTCCTTTACAGAATTATATTAAAAACTCCTACCTATATCTGACCATCTTTGGATTTCCAGGTGCCAAGATTGGTTAAAATTCGTCAAGTCATTTCAGCATGATGAAATTTTTTTTACCAACAGATTGCACTGCATCGCGCTGTTAAGATTTGTTTATGAATGATATGAATTTATGACTCCTCTCCATAGAAAACTGATCTACAATACAATATTATAATTTTATAATAGTACAGATATTGCTCGCGCCTGTTACTTTGCACTTTATCAACAGGAATAGCTCACGAATTACCTACACATATAATATGTAGGTGAGCATTTCTCAAAAATTTTGCCCACAATTAAAACAGAAATTAAGGTCTAAAAGATACAACGCCATTGAGATCAGAAGCAAAACTCATTTATTTTCGAACTACCTACAACTGTCATAACAATACAAATCCAAGAAGTACCCAACTTAATACATAACATATCTTTCCACCATAATCAACAAGACAAAATTAACATCCTGAATATTACAAATATTTTCTTATTTAGCACTGATTAGGAATTCCAATAATATCCGGCCATAACTCTGGGGGTGGTATTTCAATGGGAGGATCTGATGTTGTTGATGACTGAGACCCATAGTCGAGTGGTGGCTGGTCTTCATTCTCAGCCGTGGACTGGTTTAAGGCTCGAACTATGATCTGGTCTGTGTGGCGACGGTGCAACTCTCCATCTTCCGTCCTCACCACATAAGTGCTGGGCCCCTCTACAGTCTCTACCATGCCCTTCATCCACTTCACTCCTAGCCCATACATGCGCACGAGTACAGGCTGTCCCACGCTGAAAGCGCGCGCGCACGGCTGCTGCGCCGCTCGCTCAAGCTGCTTGTTGGCGCGGCTGGGCGCGCTGTCTGGGTGTAAATATGATATAGCCGTTCTATACTTGCGTCCGTTTAACATTTCCGCTGGTGTCCTATTAGTAGGGCTGTTAGGGACTGTGCGCAAATAGTATAAGGTTTTTGCCAATTTTTCACCCCAAGGTATGTTCGTTGTTGCCAGTTTCTTTAACTTATTTTAAACGTCTGTACGGCTCTTTCAATTTGGCCATTTGACGCTGGATGGTAGGGCGGAGTGTATAGGTGTCTGATGTGGTTCTTTGACAAATATAAATTAAATTCTTCTGACGTAAACGTCCTTCCATTATCTGAGACCAAAACCTCAGGTAAACCTTGGGCGGCAAATATTCGTCGTAAAATCTTGATTATTGACTCTGAGCTCATCGATGGAACAATTTCTGCTTCTATCCATTTGCTGTAGGAGTCGATGAGTAGTAGAAAAGTTTTTCCCTGGAATGGACCGGCGAAGTCAATGTGTAAACGACTCCATGCTTTATCTGGTGTCACCCACGTCTGCGGATCTTTAGGTGGGTTATTCCTTACTGACTGACAGTCTTCACATTCAGCCACCACTTTCTCGATTTCCTTATCCATACCGACCCACCAAACGTACCCTCTCGCATATGCTTTTGTCTGTACAATGCCTGCGTGTGGAGCATGCAATAATATAACTACCTTTTGGTGGAGGGAGGCCGGTATAATGACTCTGTTACACCACAATAAACATTCTTTATTGTGTGAAAGAGCCTCTCTGCGGATCCAATATGGTTGCAGCTCAGGGTCTGTGTTTGTGCCCGGCCAACCATGAAGCACGTGAAACTGTACCTTTTGTAACACCCTATCTTTCTTCGTTTCTTCGGCAATCGTTTTTACGTCCAGGTTCCATCCCAGCGGTTGTTCTTCCAGCAGGAGTACTTCACCTAAACGGTCTGGATCCCGTACCACGGAAGAAGTCTGTGGCTCTGTCCATCGGCTTAAAGCATCCGCATTTCCGATCGATTTGCCTGGCCGATACTTGATGACATAACTGTACCCATTGAGTTTTAGCGACCATCGTAACATTCTGGGTGATATTTGGTCAGGAATGGGTTTTTCTGGGTTAAACAAGCCGACCAATGGCCGGTGGTCGGTGATGATGCAAAACTTCCGTCCGGCTAAAAACTGATGATACTTAGATAGCCCGAAAATTATGGCCAGCGCCTCCTTATCAATTTGGCCATAACGTCTTTCATGGGGTTGTAGTGTCCGCGATGCCATCATCACCGGTCGTTCAGATCCATCTTCCATAACGTGAGCTAAGATTGCTCCCAAGCCATAATCCGACGAGTCGCAAATCAACAACAACTCTTTATTTAAGTCATATCCCACTAAAGTGCAGTCCGATGACAGCAGCTTCTTAGCCTTGTTGAACGCCATCTGTTCTTTTTCACCCCACGTCCATGGTGCCTTTGCTTCCAGCAAACGGTACAAAGGTTCAAGCAACGATGCCTTGTCCGGTAAGAATTTCTCATAAAAATTGTACAGCCCCAAAAATGCTCTCAATGTCTCTTTATTAGTGGGTGCTGGTTTGCTTCGAATTTCTTCTACTTTATCCGGAGATGGGTGAAGTCCTTCAGCATCCAGCATATGACCTAAAAAGGTGATGCTGCGTGAAGCAAAGATGCATTTCTTTATGTTAAGTCTAAATCCCATCTCTTGCAGTTTACGCAATACTGCGTCCAACCGCTTATTATGCTCTTCCATATTTCTTCCCATGACCGCTACATCATCGAGGAGACACGCGACCCCATCCATATCTGCCAGCGCCGTGGACATCACCCTTTGAAATATACCAGGCGCCGCACTAACTCCATAAGCCAAGCGATTCACCTTCATGAGCCCGATGGGTGTATTTAGTGTCAGCAGCATAGCGGTCCCTTCATCTACTTTAAGCTGGGTGTATGCCTTCCTCAAGTCCAGTTTACTAAATACACTTCCTCCACTGAGCTTCACAAATGCCTCTGTTGATGTAGGGAGCGGGTATGTGTCGACATCAATTGCTGCGTTTACTGTTGAACGGTAATCTCCACAAATACGCAAAGATCCGTCGTCCTTCTTAACAATCCTCAAAGGAGTGGCCCATTCGGAATACTTGATTGGTGTCAAAACTTCATCCTTAACCATTTGGCGCAGCTCGTCTTCCACTTGCTTCTTCAGAGGAAAAGGTACTGGGCGCGCTTTCATGAATCGCGGTACTGTTCCGGGGCGCACATGCAGTGACACTTGTGGCCCTGTATATTCACCCAAACCTTCTTTAAATACATTCGGGTACTCATTCTTCCATGTTGTTATTTCATCCTCTGACCAACACACACCAACCAACTGTATTCCCAACTTGTCGAACCAGTTTCTACCAAGTAAGCTTGGTCCAGAGCCCGCAACCACGACGCGTTCACATTGGGCCTCTTTACCTCCCAAAACTGCTCGAACATGAGTCAGCCCTAATACTTTCAACGGAGTCCGGGTCCATGTTACTAGTTTCACATTTGTAGAATTCAACATTGGCGGATTCAACCACAATTTCTTGTATGTCTGTTCGGATATGATGGTTCTCGAGGCTCCAGAATCAATTTCCATGGATAATCTAGCTCCATTAATCACTACATCTGCTTTTATCGGTGCATGATAGTTTTCAGCGCAGATATAAATGCCATTCATATTTTCATTATCCGATTCAGAGTCACATGAACACTTGTCTTCGGTCTGATGAACCCTGCCTTGTTTCTTGCTACAGGCAGAGGCTATATGCCCATGTTTTTTACAATAGTAGCACTGAGCCTTAACAAATGGACACCGCTCCTTAGGTTTATGAACTCTGGCACAATGTTTACAGTTCAATGATTGGATTTTATCAATTTCCATTGGTTCGTTTTCATTAGGCGGAGTTTGCCTGGACGTACTAGGCTCAGGGTACAAGTCTGGGAACGTCGCCTGATAGTTGAGACAGTACTGGACGGCACACGCATATGTGAGGTCTTTGGTCTTTAACAGCTCGCGCCGCAGGCGCTCGTCGCGCACCCCGAGCACTAGTCTGTCTCTCAACTGACGCTTAAGATCGGCGAAATTGCATTTTGCTCCAAGCAAGCTAATTGCGCCGATATACTCCTGCACGCTCTCTTGTTGTGATTGTACGCGTTTATGAAACTTTCCAGCTTGTAAAATTTCGTTAACTTCCGGTTCGAAAAACTTGTCCAAAACCCCGATAATGTCCTCAAACGAAGCACCAGTAGGCCGCACCGGGACCAGAAGTGACGCAATTAGTGAGTAAGTGTCCTTCCCGCACTGAGACAGAAACAAAGAACGCGCCCGCGACGTGTCCCCCGCGGCGCCCGCAACGTCCAATGCACATAATAACTGCTCCTTATAATCACACCACTTGTCAGTTTTTGGATTAAATTGTCCGGGAAACACCACATTTGAAAAATTACTGTTCATTTTCGCGTAAAACACATTAATTTACCGCAGTCGCCAATAAAAGATACAACGCCATTGAGATCAGAAGCAAAACTCATTTATTTTCGAACTACCTACAACTGTCATAACAATACAAATCCAAGAAGTACCCAACTTAATACATAACAAGGTCCAATATAATTTTCCTATTTTGTTACCTAGAATTTTATATCAATGTTATGGCTATGTTCGATAATTAAGGTTCTGTTATGCTTATACTTTTTTAATTATAGGTACATAATCTGATATCAATGTATTGGGAATCAGAATCACAAGGAAAATTGGTAACAAAATAGGAAAATTATATTGGACCTTAATTTCTGTCTTAATTGTGGGCAAATTTTTTGAGAAATCCTCAGGTAGTTCTAATATTCAAAAAATAATCACACTAATATTATAAAGGCGAAAGTTTGTGAGTGTGTTTATGTGTACTCGTATGTTTGCTACTTCTTCATGCTCAAAACGGCTTGACCAATTTTGATAAATTTTGGTATGAAGGTAGCAGACACCCTGGATTAACACATAGGCTACTTTTTACCCTGAAAAAATTGAGTGTTCACGTGGGATGAGCAAGTAACACCGCGCGACGCAGCTAGTAGTAAATATTTTCAATGTAAGTACAGACATTTCATTACGCAGCCTATACATTTAAAAGCTTCCATTTTGTGGTGTGCTGTGGTTCCGTCCACTCTGTTTATTAGGGTCGTGTTATATTACAGTACAGACCACTTTATAATACTGCACTGTCCGCTGATGTCAAACTATGTATTAAACAGTCTGTTTGGTTGACGCTACTTTAGACCGGCAGGGCAACGCGCTCCGCTTGTACAGTCCGCAGCAAAAGAAGCTAAGCATTATAACAAGCTCACAATAAATAAATAACTATCGGACAACCGCACACAAAACGATCTAGACCGAAATTAAGCTCAAAACGGCTTGTGTTATGAGTACTAAGACGTCGATATACATAATTGTATAGATAAATATATACATAAATACATAGAACAACCATGGCCCAAGCACATAATAATCGAGTTCATCACACAAATATTTTTTCTGGCCGGGATTTGAACTCGGGACCGCCGGCTCAGTAGGTAGGTGCTCTACAAACTGCACCAAACGCGTGGTCACGCTTTTTTCGTTTTTGCTTTCATGTAGTACATATACTTTGACAGTCATCTAAGGAGATACTTTTGACATATTTAATGTCATATAATTTGAGTGACATGTAATTTATTGCTGTTAATCAGTTTAATCACGTTGTGTTCATTGTAGGTTAGTGTCGATTATTAGAATTTAGATAATACCTTAAGGAAATATTCTTACATTTTAGCCACATTTAACTGAATTATAACATGTAAATATCTGTTGTTGCAATCAATAGTTAGGTATGTTCTTCCCATTATTATATCTCATTTTTACTTTTATGACGATCAATATATGTAGTACTTACCACTCAATTGCTTCGAATTTTGAGTTGGACTCTATATATTTATATTATAAAATAAGAGCGGTGATAGGTAGCCGTAGTTACCAAAAGCAATCTAGTGGATAAATGACTGTAAATTGTTTTAGCGTAATTTGACAGTTTATATTATGAAATAAATAAATCTAATCTAATCGAATACTTAAGTACGTTTCGGATATAATCCGTTTAAAAACAGTTTTATTTAAAAGGGCGCTTCTAAGTCTTCATACAAGCTCTATACTATACGGGTAAAAAGTATCCTATGAACATTATTGGATGTCCATCTGCATGAACTGATTTTATTTGTCCTCACAAAAAACTAAAAACACTATTATAAGAATAACTTGAGTCCCCAAAATATATTCTACAACGAACGCTGTTTAAAAAGTCACACATTTTTATGCATCCCACAAAGCTTAGTTCAAAGCACTCCATAATGTCTCAGCCCACAAAGGTGCCCCTTTGTACATCGCGGGGACATTACTGTGCCTCTGACTCCTTTGTTATTAAACTATAGGGAGGGATAAATGTCAACGCCGCAGGCCCGCGGCGGTGTCATGTTACAGGTTTTAGAATTATATTTGACTCCAGTAAATGTTTTATTTGTCATTTTACTCGTAAATTACATAGCGTCTGTTAGGAATTTTGGTGCGTTGAGAACCGAAAAATCTCACCGGCTGTGGTGTTTGGTGTGACACTTGGATACAGACAGGATATATACGAGAAATATAACCCTCTATTTGACGTAGTTGCGTACAAACAGCTATTTCATGAATTTTTCTAAAAGCCGATTTGTTCAAAGCACTCCATAAGGTGTCAGCCAACAAACTCAACAAAGATCCCTCTGTACTTCGTGTCGCAATTCACACGTCGCAAAAAAAAGAAAGAAAGAGAATGCCATTGACTCTTTTGTTATGAAACTATAGATATAGATTAATGTCAGCACCGGGCCCGCGGCTGTATCATCTAACAGGACTTGGGATTTAGAAGTAAATGCTTTATTTTTCACTACACTATTCATCGTTTGTATCTGTGGAACCCAAAAGTCTAATTAGTTCAGAAACAACCGCGTCAACCGCGTTGTTAATATACCTAGTTTGTGTATCAGTACAGCATACCGCTTGGATTCTAGCGCCTACACTATGACAAACATTTCTTAAAACATAAAGAACTAAAGCTGCAATCCTTTAACTGACGCAATCGATTAAACAACGAATCTTTTCGTGTAGTTTGTGGGATAAACTAAGCCGCTTAGTTCAAAGCGCTCATAATGTGTCACTTGTAACAGCCAACAATAGTGCCCCTTTGTACGTCGCGGGGACATATTTACTGTGCCTCTGAGTCGTTCCTTTGTTATAAAACTATAGGGAGGGATGAATGTCAGCGCGAGTCCGTCGCTGTGTCCTGTTACAGATATTAGAAGTAAATGCTTTATCATTTGTTACTACACATTTAATTGTCCATGTCTGTGAAAATACTAAGGTTTGATTTCTTAAAAGCAATAACCCTCTAACTGCTGTCGATTAAACAACGAATCTTATCGTATAATATCGATATCGTATATCGATAAACTAAGCCACTTAGTTCAAAGCGCTCTTAATGCGTCACTTGTAAAGTCAACAAAGGTGCCCCTTTGTACGTCGCGGGGACATTACTGTGCCTCCTGATAGAGTCCTTTGTGATAAAACTATAGGGAGGGATAAATGTCAGTGGCGTTGTCCTCTCGGCTGTCATATTGGGGTTTTAAACATATATATATATAAGGCTTATTATTTTCGCGGCGACAGAAAAATTAAAGAGCAGCAAACTATTTGCAACTAAAATAATAACTTGTCAGCGATTAAATATTTTGGCAATGATTTATATTAAATGAGCTTTAAACTAAGGATATTTTAAAATTCAAATAATGGCAGCTACTTTAAGGTAGCAGAAATAATAAACAAGATTACTGAAATCATAGGCGAGGTACTATAAATAATGACTTGGCGACTAATATTAGCAGAAGATCCGACTCGGCCGGGTTAGGTTAGGTTGTTTTTTTTTTATATCCCTAAAAAGCGCTCCTTTTATTTTTTTTATGACCTTGATTTATTTTATATGCAATCTCCATTGAACAATTAGAGTAGGCCATTTTCAACTTTTTATCCGCTGTAATGTTTCCGCTTAGTTAGTTAATTCAGTCGCCAAACTCGATGCTAGTTTATATTGAAACAAAGCCGAAAATTGATTACTTAGCTGCTACTTTTTACTATATACTAGTCTCCGCAATTAGACGCCAACTTATTATTTTTGCTACCCCCTTTAATTTTTTATAAATCCCTAAATCAGATTAATTTGTCGCCGCGTTAAATACATGCCTATATATAATATATATTTTTTTTTTGGTTGATGAAATACCGCTATTGATATAATCATAGTTTATGGTACAGTCGAGTTCATTTACATCTACACACTTACGAGAACAAAAATATCTGAACACGACCCTATTGTCAGGAGCATAAAGTCGTGTTCAGATATTTTTGTTCTCGTAAGTGTGTAGATGTAAATGAACTCGACTGTACATGTATCTTATAGTCATAGTGTATAAATATGTAAAAAACATATCAATAATATGAAGTATGCACATTATTGCCATATGAAAGTTGTCCGTGGCGCCACTATACCAGGGTTAAAACGAAACTGGTTAGGCTATACAAGCATTAGGTTTTTCGAATAAAGTGATATTTTACCTACTCTATGTTTTATGACACTCTAATATTCTGTGACAGTATGCCAAAAGCAAGTCACAGCCAAATATCTCGTAATACATACTGCTATGAAAATAACGATCAAATCCAATATATTTGTGCAAGACAAAAAACCGGCCAACAGCATGTCGGGCCACGCTCAATGTAGGGTTCCTTAGTCGCCCATCCTTCACAATAGACAGGCTTAAATAAAACAGCGGTTTTAAGCCAGAGGTTTAAATTACGAGAAAGATTTCAAGTATAAAAAGGTCGTAAACGCCAAAGTAACTGTAATTACTTATTACCTTCTGGAAGTTATCGATTATACTCGCCAAATTGAGCGGAATGTTTTAATGCAGTATGGCACTTAACTAATATGTGTAACGTTCGAAGTATAAGGACACAAGGGCGGCACTTACAGCATTTTATGGAAAATTATGAATTTTTGCGATAACTCAAAAACGGCTGAACTGATTTTATTCAATATAGTTCTCATTGAAAGTACTTATATGGCGTCATTTTCCTGAATTTTCCCATAATTTTTTGAGCCGTGGTTGAAAAGTTAGAGTGAATTTCTGGAGCGAATATTTACAAAACTGCTGACCTTATCAAAAAGTAATGTTTGGAGACCCCTATTATTTTTAAAAGGCCTATTCAACGACACCTCACACACTAGTTTTGGAACGAAAAAAATAATCACCCCCAGCTTAGGTGTACGAGAGGTAGCCAAAAAAAATTTTTTTTACTTTTTATTTTACTGTTTTGTCGGCGTTACACATACTCGCACCAAATTTCAGCTTTCTAGTATATACCTACTTATGATCACGGAGCTAAGCCGCGGACGGACGGACAGACGGTCATGGCGAAACTATAAGGGTTCCTAGTTGACTACGGAACCCTAACAATCAGAACAGTTTTGTATCCTGTTTGTAACAGTAAGTAATAAAAAAAAAACTACGATTTAAAAGTTCCACTGTTCTAAAGCCAAAAAGTATCAATGTCACTTTACGAAGGAACAACTTTACAAAACACTGTAGGTCACTCTTGCGAAAAAAAACTGTTTATTCCTTTTAAAGGCATATATTTTGCATCTTAAATTGACGATTTACTATTGATCCTAGAACTTAGGTTTGCCAACTTTGTTGATTTTAAGATCCTTACGTTTATGCATTGGGCGATGCCTTAATTGCTAACACGAGTACGTGTACAGTAAGCTGCAGCATTGCTTGGCCCATTTATAAATGAATTAAATGTGCCATGCATTTGTGCAGTCCATAGTACCTACAGACTCGATAGCTAATTACTAGAAAATGTTTCAAAGCATTCTCTTTCGTTATTAATATCAGCAGATTGTTTTATTATTACTGTACTCAGTTCAGTTCGAGTACCTACTTACAATGGGCCGTTGCTTTATAAAAATAAAAAAGTAGCCTTTGTGCGGGCGTTCAGCCGCCTGGTGCGCTTATGAGAAAATGCAAAGTGCACATGGACGTGATACACGCATTAGGTGCAAGCAGCGGGAACTTTCGCTACGTATCGTATTATAAATAAAAACCGGCCAAGTGCGAGTCGGACTCGCGCACCGAGGGTTCCGTACAAACACTTTCCATCCCTAAGTGTTTAAGTTAAGTTTGCACCTGGTATGTATAGCGCCCCATATAAATTAGGTGCAAACTTGCAAAGTTAGGTATTAAAAAAAAACTACTTACTAGATCTCGTTCAAAACAATTTTCGTTGGTAGTTTTTATAGTAATGTACATCATATGTTTTTTTTATATTTTTCATTTTCTTATTTTAGAAGTTAGAGGGGGGGGGACCAACTTTTTTCCACTTTGGAAGCGTCTGTCACGCAAACTATTCGGTTTAGAAAAAAAATATTTTAGAAACCTCGATATCATTTTTGAAGACCTATCCATAGATACCCCACACGTATGTGTTTGATGAAAAAAAAAATTTGAGTTTCAGTTTTAAGTATGGGGAGCCCCCAATATTTATTATTATTTTTTTATTTTTGCATCAAAATCTTAATGCGGTTCACAGAATACATCTACCTACCAAGTTTCAACAGTATAGCTCTTATAGTTTCGGAAAAAAATGGCTGTGACATACGGACGGACAGACGGACAGACGGACAGACGGACAGACAGACAGACAGACAGACATGACGAATCTATAAGGGTTCCGTTTTTTGCCATTTGGCTACGGAACCCTAAAAAGGAGTAGTATTTCAATTCTTTGAAACCTATATTAAATTATAGTTTTTTTCCTCCTTGCTGTGACGATCTACAAACTGATTTCAAATCTTTTGTTTTATTGTCTATTTGACAGTTGACCTTTGCTTTCAAAATCAAAAAAAAGAAATAAAATTATCGGCACTTGTCAATTTCAAATCGTTAGAATTGTGACAAGTGACAACAATCGACTAGTTTTTTTTTATTTGGTTTCGAAGGTAAAGGTCCCTTCACCCAACGCGAATTATCACATTGTAAAAAAAATGTGGAAGAACCACGGTAAAGAAAATTAATGACCTGCAGTTTGTAGATACTAACAGCTAGGTCTACCAAAAAAAAATTGGTAGAATTTTACCAAGCCTATAAAAATTAAGCTAAAGGTAGACTCAGGGATACCGATACACAACAAATTCTAATCCATTCTATTCTGTGAATCTGCGTACGTTGGGCTCATAAGGGTAGTGGCTGTTTGGCATTCGGGCCTGTGCCTCATTCGAGGCGCAAAGAGGACAATTTGCGTTTTTTACGCGGCAGCTGGCGCTGGACGTGCGACGGCAGTAGGCTTTGTTGCGGCGAATAAATAAACTCAAATCTGTCCATTCGTAAACATTTTTGCAGACAGGTGAACATTCGTTCTAACCCCGTCCACCTGTGTAAAGTCTAATAGTTTTCGTCCGCTGTGATTTTTCTTTTGTGAAATGGTGAATTCAGGATTTTTATAGAGATCAAGTTATTGTAATGAGCGGTTTACTTACACTCACGTGAAATTGTCAGTAATGGCACGACATGTTCCTGACAATTTCACGTGAGTGTAAACCACGGAAGTTTCAATAACATTAAAGATCAAGTAATATACGCCGCTAAATGCAACGTTTTTAATGACATAGGGAAAAGAGGCAGAGGAAGACCAAGAATTACGTTTTTTAGTCAAGTGAAAGAGAAAGTGGGCACTATGTCGTATCAGGAGACCAAAACACTATCAAGAAATAGCGAAGAGTGGCGATTACTCCACCGACAAGAGCGAAGCTCTTAAATTATGAATGAATGAATGTCGTAGACAATGCCGTAGGTACTTAAGCGATTTGCTCTATTTACCTTTAAAATGACAACCTAGCTGTGTCATTTAATAAACTCGAATAAAAAACAAGCTATATCGAGATCATTATATGTTAATATTAATCGATTTAATTAAGTCCCTATTTCAAGTTATCGTAAGAAGCTTATTTTACTATTATAATCAAGTAGGTTTTCCTAATTAATCAAATTACCAGAAATATCTCTGAAGACAGTCGAGCCCTTAATTACCTTAAGACGAAAAATTCGAGGTCACTTCTTAAATAAGTGAGTGACCTTTAATTAAGCTTTACAGGTTTTGGCGGAAGAAAATGAAGTCGATTAATTAGTTCCTATCGATTTATCCTCTCGGCTTAATAAACCCTGATGTAACGGAGAGAGAGTTTATAAAACCTCTATACATTCTTATTTTGGATTTGTAATGGCTGGTCAGAGCTTGATCGGAACCAGGACGATTGGAAATCAAATAGGGAGGTCGTCGCCCAGCACTGGGATACTAGACTCTTAAATAGGCAAAAAAAAATAGAAAGAGACCGAAAATTCTTCATGATACATTGACTTCCTTAGTGTATCTTTATGAAACGTTGCCAGCTAAAGTATTGTTTTACTGATGAAATAAAGGTAATTAATTTATTATGTATAAAAACATAAAAAGTTAAAAATCATATTTCGACATAGGTTGATATAAATTTTTTTACTCCTTTCGACCTCAGGAATCCGCTGGTAAAATCATTTGGATTGCTCAGGAGCGCCCTGTATTGTTGTTATAAGTTTTTATAGCGACTGTTAGTGTTACGCACCCCGTTGAAATGGTCTAAGAAACTACCTATTAATTTACCACATGATAAACGCAGCCACCATAAGCCAGCAATTTGTGTAAATGCATGCTCTATATTTATTATCAATAGAATTGATCCAGAGTTTAGTACCTAGGCACGCTTGCACATAAGAGCTTATCATTATTGCTATTTTCGAGCGAGTTTTCTATACAGGGTGATTCAGGGGTCATGAGCAGGATTTATAGGGGTGATGAAGTGGATTGCACAGAGTAATTTTCACTATGGGGCCAACCACAAAATCGCAAAACAAAAGACAACCGTTCCATACATTTTGCATAGTTCGCGATCAATTAGCTAGCAATTAACTATAAAAAACACGATTTCGTGACTGATTCCATAGTGAAAGTGCTCAGTGTGGGCCCCCGATCACCCCTATAAACTCCTTCTCATGACTCCTGAATAAAATAAAAATATAAATTAAAATTCGTTTATTGAAAGGACAGAAATATAAATTGTACAATTAATCAGTGATCCCACACTAGGCTAGGATTCGGGTATCCGTTAATAAAATTATTTAGCCTAACTAATTACCTACAATTATGTACTACATTTACTTACAAAGATAAATGTGCAAATGAAAGTGTGTATGTCGATGTGTGTGCGTGTGTGTGTGTGCGTGTCTGTATGTGCAACCTTATATTAGAAAAAATAATCATTGAATACTTCGTAGGATTTCCTCAGTCTCTGAGTAATTAAGACTGTTTAACCAAGAAAACAGCTTTATTTTAAGTTCCCTTGGTGATGTTTTTTTGATGTCACAGTGTTTATTTACTACGTTATATACCAAGGGATGTAAATATTTGGGAACCCGTTGGCCGAAGGAGGTCACCTCCTTCAACTCCTCCACTCCTGTATAAATAAGCGAGCGAGCTACGGGTTCGCGTTCATACAAAATTTGGTCGCAAATCTCAAGTGTGATAAGGCTCTAATGCGTGCATGTGCACTCTGCATTTTGCTTCATAACGCGTACATCACGGCTGAGCGCCCGCACAAAGACCGCTCTTTTTATAAAGCACGGGCCCATTGTACTCCGATTCAACCGTACAATAATAATAAAAATTCTGCTGATATTAATAAAGTCAGAACGCTTTTGTTACATTTTCTAGTAAAGATTCGTAGCGTTTCTAAAAATGTTAACCGATTATAAATTTACGAGACATGTACCTAATGTCTCAATTTTTTTAATGTGGCTACACATACAAACCACATTTTTTTTATTAAACCAGTGATACAAAGATCAAAGCACAAAGAAAAACTTAAATGCGTAACCTGGCGGAAGAGACCTCCACCTCTGGATTATCGGTCTAGCGTATTAACCTCTCCACCACCCTGACGCCAAATAACCTTTCGATTTTTTCCTTATGCTTTGTGTGTTGATCTTTGCATTGTTTATTTGAAAGGCTTTACACCATGGCGACCTCTATGTGAATACGTTAATTCACATCTTAGTGCACTAATTTACAGCAGCGAACGAGCTGGACCGGTATCCAGAGGTACCGGGTTCGATTCCCGGTTTCTTCTCAAGTTTTCTTTGTGCCAACGGTTTATATAACCGATTACCTATTTTATCTAGCTGAAAACTAAAACATCCCCCGATATAAAATCTCAGTCGAACAACGGATTTTTTTTGGTTACTGTGACTCCGTCCTGACTCACAGACTGTCACCTATAAATGACCTACCCTGACAAAAGTGTCACCTATGAGTAACACAGACTGAAATCGCCCTCGTGATGTTATTATGTCGCGAAAGTTGTGCTTTCGCGCAAATGAGACAGAAAAAATAACTGTTTATAAATGACATTCTACAATGTCAACATAATATACGAAACATGTAATGTAATATAGTTCGGTGAATAGAGACTAAAGTAAGTAAACTTAATTCTGTACAAGATTGTCACAGCTTTTTTCTAGCTAAATGCTCCTAGACGAAGATATAAGCAAAAATTTGAAGAAAATGCCGGTTTTTTCAATATGGCAGCCAGCGCGGAGGGAGTTGGGGGGTTATTGTGAATTTTCATTTTAAACACTAACCATCCTAGACAATATATCAAAAATTCAAAGCTACCGGACCGTTTGTAAGGTAAAACCCCATTATTCACTGGATTATAAGCGTTTTTTTCTAAAAAACGCAGTAGCGTAGCGTGAAATAAAATCTCTGGATAAACTGGGACCAAATTAGGCTTCCAATTAGGCCTAGTGTTTTTTTTTTAACAATAAGCAACAAATTTTGGAATGGACAAACCAGTGGGAATCGAGTTCTAAGATCCACGCTACTGTTGCCTAATAACTGAAGCCCTGATTTCAGCCTCTTTCCCTAATAAAGAATACAATGTAGGTATATTTCTATTCGAATTATTTTATGTAATAAAGATGATAAATAGTTATATAATTTATTTTCTTGGTTATTTGGATTCATTAAGAGGCCTTATTCCTTTTAAAATGTTGATTGTTTTAGACATTATAACATGTTTATAAACATATTATTTATGTTACTACCTAGAACAGGGCTATTGGGATTTACTGGTAAATATTTCTACAATTTGAATTTTTCATTGATAATTTTTGTTTCAAAAGCTTCTCGAAATTGACAGAATTCACGCGGAAAATTAGTTTTGTCCATTTATTTTCGACTGCATGCAATGAAACATTGAAATAGCTATGTTACTAACTAGAACTCGGGGAAAAGTATTATTCACACCAAATAGTTGGTTGAAATTATCAATATATTTGTCATAATATGAAAAAAATAATTTTTAAAAGGAATAAGGCCTCTTAATTATATCAAGAAGGAGATAATCATCATCATCATCATATCAGCCGACAGACATATAAACTGGATATAGCTATATATAATAGCTGGATAAAGGTCTCCCCCAATGTTATACACAACGATCGGTCTTGCGCCGCCCTCATCCAATTTCTGCTCGCGATCCAAACCAGGTCGTCGGTCCACCTTGTTGGGAGCCTTCCCAGCTGCGCCATCCGGTCCGCGGTCGCCACTCATCCTTTCTGCCCCAAAGGCCATTGGCTCTACAAAGCAGATAATAATTATTCTTTACACACAATCATTTAAAATTTATTTCATCGCACATCAGCTAGCAGCTGCCTACTGAACCGGCGTTGTCGGGTTCGAATTCCGGCAAGGGCAAATAATTGTGTGATGAACACGAATATTTGTGCCTGGGTCATGGATGCTTTATGTATTTAAGTATTTATTTATCTAAATAATGTAAGTATGTAAGTATATCATCGCCTAGTACCCATAACACAAGCCTTCTTAAGCTTAATTCGGGACTAGGTTGATTTGTGTGAGCTGGTCTAATATTTATCCAGTATGTCGCACCCGCTCACGGGACAATACTGTCCCGGACCTTTGGGAGGCGTGCGCGGAGCCGAAGCCAACGCGTAGAGGCCTTTTCGACAATTTAATGGAATGTAAGGTGTACATCATAATAATATTTCTTATTATTATTAGCTGCGCCGCGCGGTGTTACCCTAGTTAGCTAACTTCATACCAAAATTTATTAAAATTGGTCCAGCCGTTTGAGCGTGAAAAAGTAGCAAACATAGGTAACACACAAACACACTCACAAACTTTCGCATTTATTACATTAGTGTGATTATCTAAATATTATGCCATTGCTAATACAACTCAAAGCCGAGCTTAAATCCAATTTCTACTAATCCAAGCAAACCGTTTAGTTCATTTCACAAGCCCGTGTGGAATAAGAACTCGCTCCGACTCGTCTGTGAACGCACAGAGCTACCTACCCTTACTATGAGTTAACGTCAGCGCCGTATTTACCCTGAGGGCCACAAGGCCCGGGAATAGGATCCCCGCCAGCCTAGGGGCCCCAAAAGCAGGACGCACCATACTTACGTTATCTTAGGGGAGGGGGCCCTGAACGCCAAGTGCCTAGGGGCCCTGGCCCTTCAAGTCCGCGCCTGGTTAAGAGGGCGCCAACGCGTTGGCTAGCTCCCTCTCTCACTGAGCGTAAGCGTGAGCGAGATGGAAGTGCGTGCTCGGAAGCGCAGATACGGATATCATGTTTTTTGAGTTGTGTCATAAACGTGTGCATTTTATATTGAAGATAGTTTTACAGTTTTTGAGGACTTATAATTGTACATCTATTAAGCAAAAAACATTGTTAAAAACGGAAGGGTTTTGAAGATCCAACCGAAAATATCTAAAAAAACCGGCCAAGTGCGAGTCGGACTCGCGCACCAAGGGTTCCGTACAAACACTTTCCATCCCTAAGTGGTTAAGTTAAGTTTGCACCTGGTATTTATAGCGCCCCATATAAATTAGGTGCAAAGTTAGGTATTAAAAAAACTACTTACTAGATCTCGTTCAAAACAATTTTCGTTGGTAGTTTTTATAGTAATGTACATCATATGTTTTTTTTAGATTTTTCATTTTCTTATTTTAGAAGTTAGAGGGGGGGGGGACCAACTTTTTTCCACTTTGGAAGCGTCTGTCACGCAAACTATTCGGTTTAGAAAAAAAATATTTTAGAAACCTCGATATCATTTTTGAAGACCTATCCATAGATACCCCACACGTATGTGTTTGATGAAAAAAAAATTTTTGAGTTTCAGTTCTAAGTATGGGGAGCCCCCAATATTTATTATATTTTTTTTATTTTTGTATCAAAATCTTAATGCGGTTCACAGAATACATCTACCTACCAAGTTTCAACAGTATAGCTCTTATAGTTTCGGAAAAAAATGGCTGTGACATACGGACGGACAGACAGACGGACAGACGGACAGACGGACAGACAGACATGACGAATCTATAAGGGTTCCGTTTTTTGCCATTTGGCTACGGAACCCTAACAGACGGACAGACGGACAGACGGACAGACAGACATGACGAATCTATAAGGGTTCCGTTTTTTGCCATTTGGCTACGGAACCCTAAAAAGGGTTATGTTTGAGAGATAAAAGTAACGAGAAAATTATCAGCAATCGTGTTGTCACGTTGACAAGATTGAAGAAAAACTGTTTAGTTTGTTATTTCCAAGGGACAGATTTTTAGTCACTATGGATGTTGAGATCTAGGATCATTCACCTGACGAATTTTACATGGGTTTTCTTAACGTGACCGTACTCGATAGCGACAGCGTAAACGATTAGTATGGTACAGCGTCCCTACTTACTTACTTACTTTGTATAACCGCAATGCTCTATACAAATCATTTACGCGGATGCTAGCGAGTACTGTAAACTCGTGGTAAGGGTACACAGACAGATTGTTCCACCACTACAAAGAATTAAAGGAGCTTCAAAACAAAGGAGGTAGTCTCACAACAAAGTGGTCTGATACTTCTGTGGATTGTAGACTTCACGGATGACAGTTTAGGAGTGTATTTTCAAAAGGACTTATTTCTCTATGGAAGCCATACAAAAGAAGCCCTTTTGAAAAGACAATCCTCAGTTTAGGTTAGAGCGTATCTCTTTGCCGGAACGAGTATTATAGCACGGGGTTTAAGGAACTGTCGGGCTAGTCACTCGAGTTAGTTGACGTTAATAACTAAATGAGCAAGGGTAGCGGTGAGATACAATGTTTATTTTAATTACGAGTTGCTTTTGTATTTAATGGAGTACGTTTACCTTATAATACGGATTTGGAAATCATGATTCTAATTTGGAACGGTGTATTTGGATAGTAGCTATTCGAGTAATTCGAGCTGCGTTAAGTGATATAGAGAAGTTGTAATATCCCATCAAAAACATAAATGTAAAATGAGAGCCAAGTTCAATATCGCATGCACTTCGCCGACAAAAGAAATGAGATCTGCAAGGGCGCCAAGTTCTTTGCCCTAAAATTTTTAGATACAAGGACATGCGACATACTCAATGCATTTATTTTACTTGGGGAGTTATTCAATATCAAGATTTGACTTGGCTAGTTTTCACAAACTAACAAAATTTTATAAAAGTAACATAGTCATAGTCATAGTTCATTATCAAGCTAACAGTATAAGTAACAAGACGTACACTTACTTGCGTACTTACCTTTACGAAAATAGGTTAATGATTTGATTGATTTTGATTTATAATATAAATTTATATCTTAAAACTAGCCAAGTCAAGTCTTGATATTGAATTACACCCCAAGTAAAATAAATGCATTGAGTATGTCGCATGTCCTTGTATCTAAAAATTTTAGGGCAAAGAACTTGGCGCCCTTGCAGATCTCATTTCTTTTGTCGGCGAAGTGCATGCGATATTGAACTTGGCTCTCATTTTACATTTATGTTTTTGATGGGATATCATTACTTTTTGTACAGAAATTATTATGATGTGTAAATTACTTAATTATTATTTGTTAATTAGTTCTGTGTGCTATTCTAGTACATCTTTTGAAAGTTTTGAACAAACAAAGAATTTTCCAAAACGGTTAGTACGTATTGGATTTTTATGTGCATGTATGTGTAAGTGTGTGCGTGTAAGTATTATATGCTGTTCTAGTATATCTTTCAAACAAAAAAAGAATTTTCCAAATCGGTTTATAAATGACAGAGTTCTGAGGCAACAACCATCAATAATAATAATAATAAATAAACATAAAAAAACACTGTTTTCGATTTTTATATGTATATACATACAATTATTAAGCTGGATGCCAAATTTCACCTTTCTAGGTCACCTGGAAGTGGGTTAGGTTTTTGATTACTAGTCAGTCAGTCAGTCAGTCAGTCAGTCAGTCAGTCAGTGATAAAAATACCGTTTTTTGGACTTTAATATCTCAATAACTATTTAACCTATATTAATGAAATTTGGGGTTCTACTTGTTCTAAAGGATCTTAATACATAAGCCAAATTTCATTTTTTTATGTTAAATAGATTTGGAGTTATTGGGGGGTCAAAAGTGGCTCCAAACGGTTCGTGTAATATAGCACACGGCTGCTGCTCGCCAGTTCCTGCGGTGAACTTGGCTGGACACGCTGCCGCGTGTCTAGATACAGAACACATCGTTAAAGTAGACATAAGTTGTGATATGCCAGACTTTCAGACGGATGATTTTTTACAAACTTTTCTACAAATATACCTATACTCATACATGTAGCTATATTATTTGATGTTTAAAATTTAAGCCAAATGAGGTGAGTAAGCAAAGAAATCTGAAACAAAAATAGGTCCCTGAGCGTAGCCAGGCTTCAAGGCACGAGACGTATGATATGATAATTATTCAAGCGTGCAAAAAAAAACACTTTTCAGCTCACTACAGCCACTACTTGGAGGAAAAAACAGTGTAAGAAAAGAAGAATATTTAACAAATTCCGTATTAAAGCTTATTACGTTTATTTATAGCGTCTTGGTGATAGAGATCCTACTAAACAAGTAGGTACACATTATGTACCGCGGGGGCACATATTTTTGATTTATTTTAGCTTTCATTTAACTTCTTTCTTGCTTTTTGTACACGGTGTTAGTTTGTCTTCTTCTCGTACTCACTCAATTAATACTCATAGGTTTACTAGAAGAGATCACTTGTATTATAGGGATAAGTTCGCCTTTGTAACTGTGTTATATAATAGAGGTAATAAAAATTGAAATTGTTTTTTTATCTTTGGCGTTATTTTTGTACCTAAATAACAGTTTCTTCTCGCAAACGAGAAACATTAAATATTATTTCTCCAAAGCCTTTAAACTACACACCATCGTACAGAGCGCAACACGGAAAATCCAAAGGCATTATACGATAAACTCCATAGAGAGCTGTACCGTTGCGTGACGGATGAATTATCAAAGTCGTGCTTGAAAAAAGAAGATCGCACAATACTCGCTCGGTAAACAAGTCTTTGAAGTGAGCATGACGTGGAAAACGCACTTCGCCCGATACGATCTTCAATCTTCGCACCTTTTCGTGCGGGCGGCTAGCCAAGCGTTTTATAAATAGAGCGCCCGGTCCGCTTTGTGGACGGGAATGAGACTAGAGAGATAAGATTCTTGAAAGTGCTCCAAGCGTAGGCCGTTGAGGATCTATGCGATCTTCATTAGAGGTACAGTTAGGGTGCATGCGCTGTTTCACCCGTACAGCCGCGTACACAGCAGTTTTGTTCCTTTTATCACTACGAGTACATAGTACCTATCATTAAAATCATTGCCTTAAGCACTACACATGTTGATATACGTTTAGCATTATTTACTACAAGTAGTAGTAATAAATAATCGTAAACGTGTCTTATGATATGTCTTATATCGTCTTATGTTATCTTGTTTATTAGATGTGTGACTGTTTTTACTTTTATTTTTATTGTTATCTTGTTTTATGTTTAAGTACCTACCTAATTGTGTTTCTTTTTGTATACCATACAAATGTTTTGGTCATGTGTACTGTGAATTTTTATGTAATAAATAAATAGTACAAACAAAGTCGCTTCCTGATGTCTGTCTGTCCCTATGTATGCTTAGATCTTTAACACTACGCAACGGATTTTGATGCGTTTTTTAATAGAGTGATAGAGAATATTAATAGTAGTGGAGAAACACTTTTCATTTCGTATCAGCATTGCTGCCCGAGCGAAGCCGGGGCGGGTCGCTAGTTAAAAATAAAAGAATGTGTCCTTTAAGTAGAATGAATTAACCTAAGGATTTAAGGCAGTTTCCATCTCAGGCCCGTAAATTTTAACACTTACTTACTTACAACTCTGGCTCAGTGACCCAAAGAGGATCATGGCCTTTAACACACTCTTCCAAAATTGTTGGTAAAGAAAACGACCAAGTGCTTTTTGTACTTAAGCACCAAGGTTAGGTTAGGTTAGGGGAAGGTTTTAGGTTCATACCAATACAATACCTAACAAAATATGCCTACATACCTATAAATTTTGACGACGCGGTTGGCGCAGTTTGTAGAGCAACTGCTTACTGAGCCCACGGTCCTGGGTTCGAATCCCAACAAGGACAAATATTTGTGTGATGAACTCGAATATTTGTTCCTGAGGTCATGGATGTTATCTATTTATATATTATGTATATCGTCATCTATCCATAGTACAAGCATTGCTTAGTTTGGGACTAGGTCGATTTGGGTATGATTGTCCCTTAATATTTATTGAAGTATTTATTATTTACTAGCTTTTGCCCGCGGCTTCGCTCGCACAGGTATGGAAACGTGTCTGTGTAACTTTCTACCATTTTATTGTTTCTTAAAAGAATATAACTAATAATTATGGTCGATTTATTATTGTATTTCTATTTAGATCACGCCGTAGCATCGTCGTCATCGTCAAAGCAGAAGAAGTGTGTTTAACAACTCTCCAAACAGCTTAGTCCTGCTCTCCAAGGGCCATCAATAAAAGCAAAGAAAAACAATGTATCTGTTATTGTTCGCAATATTAATAATTTACATATTGTTGTAAAGAACACGATAAAATAAGGGCTCCTGTAATTTTTTGTGACGAAATATTGCAAAAATGAAAACGGTAGGTAACATCCTATGTTCCCATCAAAATGTTGTTAGTTTTTCTGTCTTCGTCGTACCTAAAGAAAACTTTGAATCGTTCTACTTTATTGCCAATCGTAGTACCTAACGGAGACTCTAATTTTTCGAATCGAGGGGGTCGCGTCGCGACGTTCTAAATTCAAAATCACAAACGCTGTCATTTGGTTTACACATTGTAAGGATAATATTTCATGGAATTTATGTTTACAGAGATAAATATAAATCATAATATAAAAAGTATCCTATAACCATCTTTGGATGTTCAGCTATTCCTGTACCAAAATTGGTAACTTTTTATCCAGCCGTTTCAGCGTGATTCGAGGACAAAGGTTTTTTTTTGAAAACAGATAGAAGATGGCGTCAGGTTGGCACGGCGCGGCGCCGCGTGTCCATACAAAACAACTATCAAGCTGCATCACGCTATCGAGATGTTTCCTGAAATCATGATCCCCCTCCATAGAAAATTTATTTTTAATACTAATTTAGGATTTTATAATACTATAGATATATTAATAGTATTCAATAATGGTGGTTAATCTGGTTCTATGGATCTGGACCATGTAGGTTCTTTCTTCCATGATCTGGACAATGGATATTCTGAGATTGAACGAAGTGCGTTCAACATGAAAGTAGCTGAAAATTTTAAATATACTGGCTAAAGTTTGTCAAATTGCGTACTAAAAATGTCCAGCAACTTTTGATACTGACTGTTAATACTGTTATACCAACCCATATTTTTGCAACAGAGACAATGCCGCAGGAAATGTTATAAATGATACACGTGTCATATTTCCTCCCAAAAGTAAGAGTGAAGCAAAGTGTCGAATTATAACAATAGAGGGAGGTCGGGGGCGCCGCGCGCCGTAATAGAAAACAAATATGGTTTACACGTGCCGAGACGATTCAAGATGGGGGGTTTACATGGGAGACAGGGGTAAAGTATGATGTATTGTACCTACCTATAAATTTTGGATCAATGGAGTAATTTGTTTTTTTTTAACCCCTACATACCCCCGATGCGAAAATAGAGTGGTGTTATAAGTACCTAGAGTCACGAGCCCTATGTCTGTTTTTATTATTATTTATTTATTAGCAACTGATTTTTTTTAAGGCTAAAACAATGTCTTACGTACCTGGTCTAACTGTGGATCTCTTTAGGGACTCTTAAACGAGTGGACTGATTTCGATGCGGTTTTTAGGGTTCCGTAATCAACAAGAAACCCTTATAGTTTCGTCATGTCCGTCCATCCGTCTGTCCACAACTTAGCTCAGAAATTGTTAGTACTAGGTACTAGGTATAGACATACCCCATGTTATTGGGTTCTGTCGGGGTTTGATTTTGAATTTACATTATTTATTCCCAAAGTTTATCTCCACAACAACATGCCATTTCCCGATTGTTGTGCAGCAGGGCTAGCATATCTAACCGCGACCTTGCTTGTCGCGCGACTCTGCGTCACCTGTCCTGCTCGCACGGTATTGAAAGGAAAGTGACAGGTAGTATTCGTCGCGCGACAAAGAGTCTCGTGTCACAGTTATGGTAGACGTGCAGACTTAGTTGTAGACTTGTAGGTTACAAAATGACTTACTTACAGTAGGTGTCGGTCGGATACATTTGTTTAACAAACTTTAAATTCACGGTTTCAGGGAAAGACAATTTCGTCGTATTACTGCAAATACCGACTAAGTGACTTTTTGTCGAAAGTGATTTTTTTAGCCCATTAGAATCACTTTTTTTTCTCTACAATCTGGTAAAACCCATGTTTTGATATGACCCTTGTTGCAAATATAGCTCACGCAATAAAGTAACTCACTCATGATTTGGTGAAATTATACACTGGCAGAAACTGAAATGTGTATAATAATACAATGATTTAAATTTTTACCTACAGATTAAAACCGTTATTAGCTCATACCGTTTTCTTGCATTCTCATGGTACATACGAGTTTGTATTTTATTTACTGGAAGTAAGTTCTATATGTACTTAACTGGTATTTTCATAGACGTTTCTTTAGTAAATTACTTATTATACGTATGTCAGTAAAAACATATTAAACACATTTATATTTTTTTGCCAGAATATCGGTGTACTGCCTTTTCGCCGAATTATGTTTCGTCAAATTTCATTTGGCAACCAACTTTTCGCCGAAGTTTTATTACGCAAACCAATCCTTGGCATAATTTTACTTCGTAATTTTTTTATTTCGCTACATTTTTATATTCCAAAATTTTATTATGTCAAATTTTATGTAGTAAATAATTGTGTAGGAAATGATTTGCTAAGGCAAATAACACATCGTCATTTTTTATGTGGTAAATAATTGTGTAGCAAATAGAATAGAATAGAATACTCTTTATTGCACACCTCAAGAAGAAAGAAATACAAATACAAATGACACTTAACATTACAATAGAGGCAAACAATAGGCGATCTTATCGCTAAAAAGCGATCTCTTCAAATGATTTGCTTAGTCAAATAACGATTCATCAAAAGCCATTTGGGCAAATGACCTACAACCATTGCTTACAGTATGATGATAGTGCAAAATAAAACACAAATATAAACCGAAAAAATATTTTTTAATCAAAATCAATTTGTTGTACTTGTGATACGTATGTATGTGAGCAGATCCGACTCGGCCGGGTTAGGTTTATTTATTTATTTATTTATTTATTGATACAAAATCCACAGCACAAGTTACAATATTTTTTTAACAGATACATATTTGTTTAACATTGGCCAATTACGGATTTACATTATACAGACTTATCACTAGCAAATAAAAACTAACGTTGCGGTAGGAGACGCATACAGATAAGTGATCAACTGAGTAAGTAAATATCCAAGGTGGAAACATATTATAAGAAACTGAAAAATAAACATAAAAGTAAATGTTTTAACAGTTATTGAGGAACCAATGGTAAGCTGAATAAATAAAGAGAGATTTGGAATGGCAGGTGTTGCATTGATGTTGAGTGTGTGTGTGTGTGTGTGTGTGTGTGTGTGTGTGTGTGTGTGTGTGTGTGTGTGTGTGTGTGTGTGTGTGTGTGTGAATGATTTCAAACTCGGCAACTCACGCTGACGACAGATGCTCAGTAATCATCCTTCTGAAACAGGTTCTGGTCAGGTAGAAGGGGTCAAATGACTCAAAAAGAGTGTTATACGTACGTGGAAGGCGACTTGCGAGGCAATTGGAACCATACTTCGTACGATTAAAGGGCACAGCAAACAGAGTGGTATGTCTGGTTCGCTGGGTTGTAGCCTTGAGTTTAAGGAGTGCTGACGACAAGTCGCAGCAGTCCAAAGACCCAGAGCATGCATCGTGGAGCAACAACATATCGCGAACCAAACGTCTGTTAGCAAGTTCAGTAAAATTGTGTAGCCTACAAGAGTCTGGATATTGTGTTATTGTGCTACGCATCCGAAAATTAAAAAAGGTTAGGTTAGTTTTTTTTTATATCCCTAAAAAACGCTCCTTTTGTTGTACTTGTGATACGTATGTATGTGAGCAGATCCGACTCGGCCGGGTTAGGTTAGGTTAGTTTTTTTTTATATCCCTAAAAAACGCTCCTTTTGTTGTACTTGTGATACGTATGTATGTGAACTGTAGGAATTCTAGCCGTCGGGATTACAGTCTTCGGGACGAAACTGCTCCCAGAGATGTAGGTTAGGGTTTTTTTTTTATGCACACACGCACGTTAACTATCAGCGATGATAACTCAAGAATGAAATGCTATTTTGAGCCACGAAGTATGTAAACAAAAGTACCCTCTAAATTTAGGTGCATGGTGCATCACCCTACCCGCTTAAGAGGCCTTATTCCTTTTAAAATTTATTTTTTTCATATTATGACGAATATATTGATAATTCCAACCAACTTTTTGAAGTGAATAATACTTTTTCCCGAGTTCTAGGTAGTAACGTAGCTATTTCATGCTTTCATTGCGTGCAGTCGAAAATAAGTTGAAAAAACGGATTTTCCACGTGAATTTTGTCAATTTCGAGTAGTTTTTCGAACAAAAATTATCAATGAAAAATTCAAACTGTAGGTTTCAAATATATACCAATAAATCACAATAGCCCTGTTCTAGGTAGTAACATAACTAATATGTTAAGAAACATGTTTGATCATAGAGAAAAACATCTAAACAATCAGCATTTTAAAAGGAATAAGGCCTCTTAATGCAATAAAATTATACTGCGATTTGCATAATGCCATTCAATATGTTGCTAAATCAAGGTATGCCAATCAATACATTTGACAAAAACATAATTGACATCTTATAAAAATCCCAGATAATAATTGGTCTAACAATAGTTTATCAAATCATTAATTGGGAAAAGATATCATGCGAAACGTTGAGTTGGGAAATGAAAATTTGACCAAATAAAAATATGGGATACGTAGTTCGTTCGGCGAGTTAAGAATTTGCTAAATAATTTTCGGCGAAACATTAGTAAACCCTACACAACGCACTCCATGAAGCCAAGGACAGATCTAGGTGGCGAAACACGGTCCGGAGCATAATGACCCAGCTACGGGGAAATCACGACCCTCAGTAATGAGGAAATCGACGCGAGGAGGAAGATCGCAAACCAACGCGCGGCCCATTCTCCACGTTTCCGCTGACAAATGCCCTTCTCAGGATGTCGTTTAGTATGTGGTTTTGAGTTTAGGTTAGTCATATTTTATATAATATAAAATGAACATAATATCATTGGCCAGTTTTAAAATGTATATTAATGATTTTAATTAAACTGGATAAATGAGGTTGCTATAAATAGTATTGCGGAGAAGGTATGTTTAGGATATTAACTGGAATTTTACAATTGAAAGCAGTCAATGATAGCAGCGCGCGCCGGCCGGTGCATATTGTATACCTAAGTACATACTAATCCAGTGAATAAAGGGGTTTTACCTTACAAACGTTCCGGTAGTTCTGAATTTTTGATACGTTGTCTAGGATGGTTAATAGTGAGTGTTTCACAATTCCCCCTACTCCGCGCCCGCCGCCATATTGAAAAAACCTTCAATTTCTTCAGATTTTTACTTATATTTTCGTTTAGGAGCGTTTTAGCTAGAAAAGAGCTAGAGAGATAGTACGGAGGTATGGAGATATGGACAGCAAGCAGAGTTTTGAAACGTTAACAGTTAACACCTAGCAAAAACGCAATGTCAATGGCAGTAATGGCACGATTCGTACCATGTCCGTAACCTGATTTGCCATAAGATAGAATACGTCATGATTCCACGCCAAAACATTTACTATAGGGTCGTAATTCTTCCTAAAGCGAGGGGGATTACAAAAACTCGGTTCTGGCGTTTCTCTCGCTCGCTTCGCTCGCTTGTTAGGGTCGCAGTTTTACCTAACACTCCTCCTCGTTTTGTTCGTCGTCGTACCTAACCTTACCTAAGTCTGACCTGCCTTAAGGTAGAATACGAAATGATTCTGACTTCACACTACCATAATTTAGTTTTGGTGCTCAAAGGGTGTAATTGTAGCCATTTTAATGATAGGAAAAAATATTCTTGGGACAATTTATGTTAGGAATATTACGTTTTAGGTAATTCGATTTTCGAGATATCAATATATGTACAAACATGCTTTAGGACTTAAATGAATATACGCAAAAATGAATAGGATAAACCAGTAGTATGCCATTCAACAGTATGCCAAACATTATGGACAAAAAACATGCGCTACGACAGGCACCCAAACGACCCTGTGTCAAGTATTACGACGTACCGTAGAATTTTTTCAACTCATTTCAGTTGAACTACCTCCAACTCCTGATAATGTATGCCTTCGTTTAGGATAGTTGTACGACAAGCCCTTATCCATTTCCACAGCAAAGAAAAGGGATTTAATCGGCTTTTGCGAAAAAGGTGACATTCCTGAGGAGTATTACGGCTAGTTGCATTTACTTAAATGTGACAGTGATGTCATTGACCGAGTTCTGGATGTTGCAGCTTCAAAATCCAGCAGTAATGCAGACGAATTTCAAAAATTACAGCATTTTAAAATGAAAAAACTTTAATAAAGTAAAAAAATGTGTTTTTAACCCCCGACGAAAAAAGAGGGGTGTTATAAGTTTAACATGTGTATCTGTGTATCTGTCTGCGGCATCGTAGCGCCCAAGCGGATGGACCAATTTAAGTGCGGTTTTTTTTAATCGAAAGACTTTTCCGTCGAGATGGTTCTTAGCTATGTTTGATGGAAATAGGGCCAGTAAGTAGTTTCCAAGATATTCAGCTTTAATTGGAACAAGTGACTAGATCTCAGCCAATATTAAAGTCAATACTTCGAAATATTGGCTTAATGTTAAGTTTTATTAGCATTTTCTATATGACTTACTAAATAAGGGTCTCATGATGACCAGGTAGTTGATAAAGGATCTCAGCTAATATTGAAGCCAAGGATTCCAAATTTTGTTAAAATGTTAAGTATTACTAGCATTTTCTATATCACTTACTAAATGAAGGTCTCATGATGACCAGGTAGTTGTTAATGGATCTCAGCCAATATTGAAGCCAAGGATTCCAAATTTTGTTAAAATGTTAAGTATTACTAGCATTTTCTATATCACTTACTAAATGAAGGTCTCATGATGACCAGGTAGTTGTTAATGGATCTCAGCCAATATTGAAGCTAAGGATTCCAAATTTTGGTTAAATGTTAAGTATTATTAGCTTTTTCTATATCACTTACTAAATGAAGGTCTCATGATGACCAGGTAGTTGTGAATGGATCTCAGCCAATATTAAAGCCAAAAAATCAAAATTTTGGTAAAATGTTAAGATTTATTAGCATTTTCTATATGACTCACTAATTGAGGGTCTCATGATGACCAGCTAGTTGTTAATGGATCTTAGCCAATACTGAAGCTAAGGATTCCAAATTTTGGTTAAATGTTAAATATTAATAGCATTTTGTATATCCATACTAATATTATAAATGCGTCTGTCTGTCTGTCTGTTACCTCTTCACGCTTAAACCGCTGAATCGATTTTGATGAAATTTGGCATGGAGATAGTTTAAGATCCGAGGAAGGACATAGGATAGTGTTCATCCTGGATATTATCCCTAAAAAAATTGAAAAGTGAGTAAGTAATTCATGATGACATTGATGACCCTGTATGAAATGTAATGATTAGACCAAAAGCACAATTGCTCTTACATTTGCTAAGACGCTTTTAATAATCCCTTTTATTAATTAAGGTGATTAGGTAGATATCTACCGTGTTGTACGAGGTTGCTTCCATACTTCCAAGTTCCACGCGGACGTAGTCGCGGGCAAAAGCTAGTCACTCAATAAATGAAGGTCTCGTGATGACCAGCTAGTTGTTAATGGATGTCAGCCAATATTGAAGCCAAGAATTCCAAATGTTGGATAAATGTTAAGTTTTATTAGCATTTTCCATATCACTTACTGAATGAAGATCTCATGATAACCATCTAGTTGTGAAAGGATTTAAGCCAAGAATTTCAAATGTTGGTTAAATGTTAAGTTTTATTAGCGTTACAATCAACAATTTAATAAAATTTTGACAGTACAATAATTGGGTACCTTGGAGCTGAAGATGGCCGTATTAGGAACTCCTAAACAGCACAGGATAAACCCAAGGTGTTTGGGCTCGTCTGACTGTTCTTGATGAACAATTAACGTTTGTACAGTCGATAATAAAACCGAGTCTCAGAAAAACTTTTTTGACAAATAACTCATATTATAATTTGGGTACTAATTAAACAAGCTTCTTTTTAATAGCATTATTCGCTTCAGAAAATATAAGTTACCTTCTAAATTACTAAGTCAGCCACAACCAACGCGCGTATGAATAATAATATCTCAGCCACTAGTTATCTCCTTTGTAAGCCACTGTAATTGTAACTTAGCATGGTGATTATTTTTTAGCATCTAAATTTTTGGCATGCATTCAAATAGCAAACTTCTAAAATATTATTATATGACACCAAAATAGTAACTCTATTAGCTTCAAATTTTATAACTTAGTATGTTTAAAATGTAAGTCATCCTACATTAATCGATCGTAAAATTTGCCTAAAATTGTCATCAAATAGTATATTAAAGCCACTATTATTACATATGAACTATTGAGGAGAGAACACAACAAAATACTTAAATCTCATTTTAGGTTAGGGTCGCAGTTCAACCTAACACTCCTCCTCGCTTCGCTCGTCGTCGTACCTAACCTAAGCCAAGTCGGACCTGCCTTAGAACTAGATCGTTGTGGGTTACGTACCGTTTTTTTTTTTTTTTTTTTGCACACTAATTATGCACACTAAATAATGCGAATTCAATATACATATTTATATTTAAAGGTATTTGCAAAACTGTTTTACTGAATATAAAAAAAAAACTAACCTAACCTAACCCGGCCGAGTCGGACCTTAGTGTGCAGTGCGAGGATAATTAGTTTTCGAAAACTTTAATTAATTACACATGCACCTATCGCAATATGAACGAACGAATGACAATAAACAAACATGGCGGGTCGTTCGGTACAAGAATCGAATGGCGCTCTCTGATTGGTGCAAATGGCCGTGGCTGTCATGGCGCGCACTCGCGCCAAATCGTTCCTACAGTGGCTATTTTCATGATAAAAGAATATGAAGTATTATTTTAGATGTTAAGTTATAATATATGATGCTGTCTATTGAAGCTCGAATATATAATTTTTGAGGAGCTTGTATTGAAGCTGTAAAACGAAAAATGATGATGAGTTACAAATTTCGTGGCTGAGTTAGTAAATTAGATGGCAATGTATAAATCAGGAGGACAAGTAATAATAATTGTTGATTATGACTTGATGCTTTCTTTAACATTTTTAGTTGGCGTTGTAAAGAAGATGAATTAGTTTATTAGAGGCTATCTCATATTCCCGATGCTTAGTTATTAAGAGAAGTTCGACCAAGTGGCCAAAAAATAAAATTGCGGCCGGATTTATTATTTCTCTTATAATTTCTGTTACAGTACTGGGTTACTGTTTCTAAGTTTCGCAATTCTGCTAAAGCTGAATTGTCATTAGGACTATTGAACAAGTTCCTCTGATTGAGGTCACAAATAGCAACACCCTGCAAGATTTTAACGCTACCTACTGAAGGACACGTAAGCTTTAGCAAAAAGTACTCTTGCCTAAGTGAATAACAGCTTTTTAGGATTCTGTAGTCAACGAGGAACCCTTATAGTTTCACCATGTCCGTCCATCCGTCTGTCCGCAGCTTAGCTCAGAGACATATTGGTAGAATAAAATTTTAAAACTTTTTAATGTGTACCTTCCCTACATGTAAAAAAGTGGGGATGTATTTTTTTTTATCGGTTTATCCCGTGGTGTGGGGTATAGATGATTAGGTCTTTAAAAACTAAGTCAAGTTACCTTGCACCAACTGCTATTTTTATGGAGCTAAGTAAGCCACCCGCTATATTTGGATCCTGTAGAATAGAAACCTGGTTCTGTTTTAGGCCATAAGTAGCAGGTTCTTTCAAATCATCCAGTGCATTTAAAATATATATTTTGATTGTCTTGCCTAATAACTTCGCCATTTTGTCATTAGAAGCATTAACTAGATTGACTTTAACGATTTTTTCCCAGAATATTGCTTAAGGCTATTGAAATTAAATATATCCTAATTTCAATCTTAGAGAAGACGGTTTTCGTTACCACTGGCTTGAGATTTTGTTGTACCTACATAATAGTCAAGGATCAAGCTCGACGAAAGACTGGAAACCCTGGACTTTAAACGGTGTAAAACAAAAATAGTGTTAAAAGAAGAAAATTACGGGAAAAAACTTCTGTTTGTTTAAAAAATATGAAATAAAAATAAAATTTAAAATTTAAAAAACCCCAGACATGACAACCTATAAAAAGAAAGAAATAAAATCTACGAAATGTGCCTTTACAATGAACAGTAGAAAAAGAATCCAAGCTTCGTTGCGTCGGGGGACCGCTAAGTAAATGAAATGCAATGTACTGAAAATCGTAAGTGGGAAGCCCAAAATGCATACTTGCAAATTTGTTTTGAATAATATATTTCGTTTCATTTATGTAAGTACTTAGCGGTCCCCCGAACGCAACGAAGCTTGGATTCTTTTTCTACTGTTCATTGTAAAGGCACATTTCGTAGATTTTATTTCTTTCTTTTTATAGGTTGTCATGTCGGGGGTTTTTTAAATTTTTAATTTTATTTTTATTTCATATTTTTACTGTGTCAAATCACTAACACGGTATTTTTTTAGAGTCATATTGTATTGTACATCAATCATAAGCTTATAAAATTGACTTAAATGAATAAAAACCAGGTTTTTTGTAATATCCAATGAAATTAAGCTGCCTTTAATAAGATGACCTTACATTACCTACAGGTAAAACCGCTTATCTCACTTACAAATTTGCAGTTATGCTTGAATTACTTAAACACCTGTGGGTATATTTTATTACTTTGCGGCTTGTAGGAAAACCATAAACAAAATAAAGCTCTATCAAGTGGAACAACGAGCGTAAATGGTTTAAATATCGAAATATTCAAAAGTATATTTTGTACAGGCAAAACCATTAAGTGACGCCAAAACCTCGACTATATAATTTGAATCGCGTTTTTATTATTAAATAAACACAGTCTGGATAATTTGGAAAATCGTATAGTAAACATAATAGTATGAAGCTTAAGAAATTATAAATACAGTGGAAATTATTTCATGTTTTCGCATAAAAAAGAATTTTCAAACTTTAAAATCCAATTATCTCAAAACTACTTTTTTGCAGATAGTCGGTATTTGCCGTAATACGACGATTTATTGAATTTTTACAATTCCGGAATGAAGTAGTTTGGAAAATATATGGACAATAAACCATTTATAAATAAATAAATAAATATCAGACAACCTCACACAAATCGATCTAGTCCCAAATTAAGCTCAAGAAGGTTTGTGTTATGGGTACTAGACGACGATATACATACTTATATAGATAAATATATACTTAAATACATAGGAACAACCATGACCCAAGCACAAATATTCGAGTTCATCACACAAATATTTGCCCTGGCCGGGATTCGAACCCGGGACCGCTGCTCAGTAGGCAGGTGCTTGCAAACTGAGCCAACCGCGTCGTCAATTTATAATGTTGCTAATTTGTGAAGCGGAGCTAATTTGTCGGGATTCTAACCTAGACCTTCGGCTCAGTAGGCAGCCGCACTACCACCGCGCCACGCACTACCACTACCACTTCGCCAAAATACAGGCCGACCAAAAAGAGTAGAAATTAAAAAATTGGGCAAGTCCGAGTCCGACTCGCGCATGAAGGGTTCCGTACCATAATCTATAACAAGTTTGTTGTATGGGAGCCCCCCCTAAATATTTATTTTATTTTTAGTATTTGTTGTTATAGCGGCAATACAAATACATCATCTGTGAAAATTTGAACTGTCTAGCTATCACCGTTCTTGAGATACAGCCTGGTGACAGACGGACGGACGGACGAACAGCGAAGTCTCAGTAATAGGGTCCCGTTTTTACCCTTTGGGTACGGAACCCTAAAAAGTGGCAATACTGTAGTGTCCTCCCTTTTTAATCAATATAAGAAAACAGGGACGACACTACAGTATTGCCACTTTTTGATTTCTCTTTTTGGTCGGACTGTAAGTAGGATTCGGTAGACCGTACTCGCTAGCAACAGCGAAAACGATTTGGATGGAGTAGTACAGAGCCCTTACTTTGTAGAACTACAATTCTGTCCTGCTAATCCGAAAGGCGCAATATCTGAGATGCATAAGCTAATTGTATAAGCCAAATAATGCTATCTGACTTAAAACTATTAAATAAACCTCTATAAAGTTTTTTCGCATCTAAATTTATTATTAAATTATTATGAGACTTCGCGGTATATCGTTACTTTGAAACCAAAATGCCTTATTGACATAGACTTGAAAACTAGTCCATTCAATTTGTAAGGCAAGAAGCGGTAATTCCGTTTTTCGAGCTGGTTACGAAAAGTCGACTATCTGAAAACTTATTCAGATTGAGACAGCGCTTTTCGGCTTAGCAGGGCAGAATTCTCCATACAAATCGTTTATGCAGTCGCTAGCGTCACTGTAAACTCACGATGGTAAGAGTACATCAAGGTACAAGGGTATATCAAAACGCCAATTATTTAATATATATATTTATTTGTAAAGTAACTTGTTCATACTAACGTAGCAATAAAGTGGCCCAGGCTTCCATCCACAACCCTTGCATTCAGTCCTTCGCATAACCTGTCATAACATTCTCCAGCCGACCTGGGCATTTCCAAATACAATAAACATCAAAATTACGAAATTAACAAGAACGGTGCTAAACGCTAATATTAAAAAGCCGGTAATATTACTACAAATTTCACTGAGAACTGAAGTCAAGCCAAATTAACATTCCTCCTGAAATTAAGTATAATTCTACTCAGAAATTAGGTATTAGGTAACGATATAACACTATTTAAGACGTAGTACATGGCGGGGATTGGTGTTATTCCTTACAAAGCCTCTAGGGCGGTAACTATGCTATGTACATTGCGACCAGTAGACCGACCAACGAGTGTAGGGTTCTGGACGATAATTGCCCAAAGATTTTGTCAGGATAAATCGCCACTACTTCAACTTAAGCTCACGAAGAACGACGTAAGTACAGACTAGGTCCATATACGCTTACTGCGTTTTTACTTTGAACTTAATGAGAGCACTGACGTCAAGAGGTCGCCATACTCGTTGGTTGGGATAGGATGCGAACATAACCACCTCAGTAACTAATTAGTACATCCACTATTACTTCCTAAAGTGCATTCTTCGGTAGTGCGGGCTAAGTTATTTAGTAATACTAGCTAATATAATATTAATATCTCATATATAATATCGTTAGACGAATGTCTTAACATAACATGTAAACGAATCACGAACTTACGTAGCCGACTAGCATAAGGAACGTATTAATATGAACCCGTTAACTGAAGAACTAGACAGTTTTGTAAAGACATACAAAAAATAAAATGATTAGATTTATTTACAAACACAAATTGCTGTAAAAAAACTTCGATACATTAAATAATGTAATAAACGTATTTCAAATTTAGCATAGTGGAGACTACGTGATACTAAACTTTATTGCTTTAATTATAAAAATAAATAATGTAGAACCTACTAGTCTCGTATTATGCTACATTAAATAAATAAATTAGAATTTATCTAACTATCCTACCTAATAGTGTAGAGAATTACAGCAAAATACTGACAAGTAACAAAATGACAGAAAACAATACGCAGTCGAAGATAAATTTCGTTTCGAGAATAAAGCCTATCAATTAATACAATGTAGACAATAATTATTCAGATTCGGTGAAATAAATGGGTGACCGTGCGCGTGGCCGACGTTTGGGTGACGTTTAGCCGACGCTTGGGTGACGTTTGGCCGACGCTTGGGTGACGTTTCGGTTGATTTATAACTGGCAGAACTCGTTGAGAAGGCTCTTGAGTTCCTTGTTGTGGGCCGCCTTGGAGCCTGTGGCGGGAGAGGCGGCCGTCGGGCGACCGTTGTAGCTGCAACAAACACACGAATTAACAACATGTCATGATCATGACATGTCACGGTCAACAGTAGGTACCATGAGTTACGGAGATGCCACATAGGCCGATTCTCTTTCCCCTCTCCTCCCGCTCTAGGTCAGACTGATACGGTTCAGTCTATTCACAAAGCAGTCCATGCGCCCAGGGCGAAGGAGTTATTGGGGGGAAATGACTCCTGTGGCGCGGAGATATAACTCGACGCCACGTAGCTTGGCAATAGCGACCAATGACTCCTCCTACCATGAAACTCAATTTCTAATGACGACACTTTTTTTTGGAGGAGTCATTGGTCGCTATTGCCAAGCTACGTGGCGTCAAGTCTAATCCCATTAGCGGGTTATACGCCCACGCAAAGTCCGACTACTAATGACTACTGGTAGTGAGGGCTAACCAGCCCTGACACAGTTCAAGTCATGTCTTAAAAAGATGCCACGAGCTGTCCAAACAGTATCAATAGGGTGCGTTTCGACTGAAGCCGAGCGGAGAAATATGTCTAAGTATCTCATTATCAATCCATCACCTAGACACGACATTGCAAACATCGCTTGACGATAAGACAACGAGAATCGAGAAATATAAACTACAACCCACAGGCTAGGCAACAGCCAGGTCCACAGATATTGTAACCATCTGTGGACCTGGCGTCGATGGCTTCACATACCAGCGAGGTCCACAGATATTGTAACCGGGTTGTAAACGATTCAAATGGCCCCTCCAATCTTATCATCCTAACGGCCCGTCGGGAGCCGCCATAGGTGGGAGCAGAAGATCCGAGCGCCGTGTCCCGCTCACTTCTATGCTATGGCCGCCACTTTCCGCTCCCAAGTAGTGCGAAGATATAGCCGAGCCATAACCTTACCTACATTTAACGTTATATCCAAAAACTTAAATAGCTACTAACTAAAAACATTTTCATATTGACGAAGCCTGTTGCGGATGTCACGTTATTGGTGTGTTGTTTGACAAAGCCTGTCGCTGATTAGATTTTGTATTCTCTCTGACGATGCCTGCGTTGCGGATTTGACTTTTACACTTTGTCTTATGCATTATTTACTGTTGAATAAATTATTAAAGAATATTACAATCCATTTAAACCCTTAAATATTAAAAATATAAAGCACCGGATGAAACCCAAGTCCCCAAACGAAACGATCGCAAAAGAACTCTTAGGTTAAAAGTCGTTGTGGGCGTCTCGTGCGTGGGACGAGTCTTATTTCAACTTACCGAAGGTTGTTCGATAAATTAAGTTTCAAGTTGTGTGGCTTGCCAATGGATATTGCCTACCTGCTTGAGTGCAAAAATGCTTTATGAAACTTTGAGTGTTACTTTAGATTTTAGTTATTATTAAAACATAACTCGCGATGACGATGAGTGAGTTAGTAGTGAGATATTTACATATTTTATGACGACGAACAAAAACATGCCTACACAATTCAGGTATTTGTATATTCTTCTGACTTTGTCCGTGACTATTAAATTAAACTTACGAATTAAATACACTTATGAGTATGAATTGTATTGTATTGTATTGTTAATATTGCTATCAGACGTCCGATGCCTAGAGACTATGTGCCAATGTGCCTGCGCCGAGTGTAGCAAAGACAACAAACAAAGAAGAGTGCTAAGGAATGACGATGACTGATCTATATTTAGTTAGATAGGCGGTTATCAAATAAGATAGCAATTATTTAGCTTACGCCTTCAGGACTGCGGGCAAATCGATTCCACGCATTATTTTGTACACCAGCTCAGCTGTGAAGCGATCCCAATTACCCATGACCCCATGAGGATTTAAAACACTAGATTAAAAAGCAACACCCCCCAGGGCTCATCCAAAAAGACGAAAGATTAAAGAAGAAAAAGTAAAGGCAAGAAAGTGAATAATTTGTCAAACTTAATTCCCAATACGCCAGATAAGTCATCTTTACTCGATTCCCCTGACGCACCTCACTGGAGTAGATTTACATTTAGAACCGGTGAAGCAAACGAATTGTATATTAGTTTTAATATATATTTTTCGACTACGGTTCCCTAACGACATGTACATTTCGAGCTAGAAGTGTTATTCCATGCAAGTTAGATATCGATTTCATTAGTTTCACTAAGGCACATCCTTATCGATTCGCAATATAAATTGAAATCGAAATCATTTTAACAAAATTTGAGCCTCCCCAAACGTCTCGAAAAACCACGAACGTCGAAAAGGAACTCAAAACTCATTGAAATTAAATGAGATATTTTATTTAAACGAAAACATCAAAACTGGCTGACAATTTTACTACGACCATATCGATACCTTACAGTACAATCGTACTAACTTGTCGGAAAAGTCGTTGCAATTAGGACGTTAGTGCACAACTCTGTGTGGTTTAAATTTCATTGGCAAAATTGCAATAAGTACGAGTGTGAACTAAGGTATCGATACGGCAAATTGCATGCAAAAATTGTCAGCTTCTTTCGATGGTGACCGTATAGTACAGGATGACAAAGCCAAAGCCAAGCAAGTCTGTCGAGGCTCACCTAATGGTGCGCGGGACGGTGTCCCCTTCAGACTGTGCATCGACAGGCTCAGCGCGGCCGAGAAGTTGGCTAAACCAGCTACCCCCCTCTTGCGACCGTCTGGAATACGTTAGCGAGGTTAGTGGCGCACCCGGTATGGTAGCTGATGCATGCAAGGCGATCACGATCCGTACCATGAGTTTACAGCACAGACAACCCCCACTAGACGGAGCATGTAAGGCGACCCGCGCGCACCAACGATATGGTACGGCAGAACATTAAAGTATCAACACGGCGGCCACCGTTTAGTTGCGTCCATGTTTATGATCCATGCGTACGTCAACGAAAAAAGAAATTAAATAAATAACATGATAAATTGTTGTGTTAAGTGGTGTAGAGAGACCTCATAAACATGGACGCAACTAAACGGTGGCCGCCGTGTTGATACTTTAATGTTCTGCCGTACCATATCGTTGGTGCGCGCGGGTCGCCTTACATGCTCCGTCTAGTGGGGGTTGTCTGTGGCCCCTTATCATGAGTTTACAGTGACAGTATCTCTAGCGTAAAGGATTTGTATGGACAATTGTAGTTCCACAAACTGACCGCTAGGGGCGCGTACTATTCTTCATACAAATCGCGTACGCGTCGAGAGAACGTATCGCCTGGTGACAACTAAAACTGACTATAATTTCTGTCATTACTCTTCAAAATCTCGTATCTTATTTGTAGATTGATACTGGGATACGAGCTTTGTTTTAAGTATGTATTTGTTTATTGAGTTTTGATTGTCAACAGCCGATATTTATATGAATATGATACAGAGGTCAATGATAAATACAAAAGAATGTCCGTGATCCCCGATTGCAGGTGGGGATCGCACCCACGACCTCTATTTATCTTGAGTAGTACTTTGACCCCTGTACTACCGCGACAAACAAACATACAAATTAAGTATAATTTCTTCATGATAATTTTAAAAATACCCCTCTTATGCAGCCGCCATTTTATGCAGCACTCGAAGGTACACGAAATTTCATTAATCATTTATACATCATGTTTATTGCTTCTACATAGTCGGGTAATTAAGTGTTGTAGTAAATAAAAAACTTCTATAACCATAAGGATAGCTATAACTATTGATAATTTTTGGTATCCTGGCTAGTTAGGTATCAGAGGATGGTTAAAGGATATTTTAAACCCGACTACGGTGAGGCAATAAAAGAACCGTCTTATGAGTTTTTCTTCCACGCAAACGAGGCTGCGACCACATAGAATAAAAACTGAAATAAAATGTATTATATCGCGTAAATCATTTTATTTAAATGTGTGACAGTCGCGGAAACCGAAAAAAGGAAGAAATTAAATGGAAAACTACTTTTATTGACTGATCTATTCCCAGTTGTATTTCCTCCGAATAATCGAACTCTATATTCGTCGATATACCATATAATATTGAATACTATTGGTTCTAAGAAAAGACGTCGCTATGCAAAATAAAAATCTATTCAATTCATATCCTCTATTATCCTGAGAATAGTTGGATATCGTCGGGTATTGTGCAATACCGCGTAAGTAACAAGTGTAGATACGAATCAATATTCAAACAAATGCTAAGCATTTTATTGAAATTAGAACTTTATCGACAACTGTTATTTACGCGGTATTGCACTATCCCCGACGATATCTTGAGCCCAAACAAGTTCTTATTTATTAATATTATTGACAGCATTATTTGTAGCTTACATCCGGAACCAGCAATATTCGGAGAACGCTTTATTCCAACGCTATTATCAGTTCGGTTATTTTTAAAACACAATGGAACTGTAAGCGGACGGAAGAAATTTACCCAGAAAGGTGTACTTGGAATTCAAGTAGATATACCATATCGCCTGTTGACGGCCAAAAGTCACTAAAATTTCTGTCACTGATCTTCAAAATCTCGTATTTAGTTAATAAATTGATACAGAGATACCAGCAGCAGTGTCAAGTAGGTATTTGCTACTTAGTGAGGTAGAATTGATAAGATGAACAATTCCTTCGACAAACAACAAACACTTTCTCATTCATAAATGAATCGTAGATTTATTTTTAATTTAACATTTACAAAAACTTAACTGGAGATATTTATGATTAGCGGCGAACGTACCATTATGGCTGACCTCAGTTCAAAGCTATCATTATCAGGACGATCCCTGCTGCAAAATGCGTGCAAAATTGATTTAAATTACATATGACAACCAGTGACGGCCCTAGCAATGAATTTTAGTCGCATTTTACGAGCCCTGATCATTATATATCGTTAGGGATAGTGCAATACCGCGTAAATAACAGCTGTCGATAAAGTTCTCATTTCAATAAAATACTTAGCATTTATTTGAATATTGATTCGTATCTACACTTGTTACTTACGCGGTATTGCACTATCCCCGATATTTATAATTCTAGCATCATTCCCGTTAAACGCCTAAATGCACTTTTTGGATGATAGGTAAATTTTGTGATATTTGAGGTCGTAACAAGCAATGTAGTATAAACATTGCCGTGCAGAACTTAAAGTACAGTTGCAGTACAGCTGTTTTTATTGAACTTCTGTAAGTACTAAAGACTCCCCAAATGGGTCTAATTTCCGTAAATGGGTTAAATATGAGGAAGCCAATGAAAAGCCCAATATTATCATGCCAATCATGCAGATCCAACATCGAAAAACATACAGTTTCCATGAACCTTTGCTTGTCGGTCATCCACACTCAAAACGGGATTTTATATCATCTGACTAGAATTGTGTCGTTCCCGAGAATTCCTACGTAGTATTCCATAGAAAACGAAGACCGTTGTCCAGAACGTCACAATTCTATATTTGACATGTCTGGACTCGCGTAACATTCGCGCAATAACCGTGGGTGACTCGCAACACGTCAATTGACCCGTTCTTAGAACTATCTAGTAAGCATAACCATCAGTCTTAATATTTCGAATATATTAAAAAATATTTTTTTAATTTTAAGACATTTTGAAGTCACGAATATGTTGACCAAATAAGACATGGACTATAGGTGTAATGTAAGCTTAACTATTACACTAGACATAAACACAGAAATAAACTAGTACACAGAAACTCAAACCACGCACTACAGTGCGTGAACGGACCGAATGGGATTCGCGTTTTATACCTGTCTCGCTCGATCTTACGCGATCCAGATAAGAACCTCTCAGTTTTCACCCGAACCTGAATCGCAATCTGAGAGCTCACGGACTGTACACTTGGACGTAGTTTGCGGAAAAGGATCCAACCCACAAGTCATCAAAAATTCAAGCACTTAGCATCTTAATAAATGTTTTGAATGAATCCTTCCTGTTAAACTATGTCAATTTTAGTATTTTATTTTTATTATTTATTACACCACAATATAATAATATGTCAATTTTACATGTGCAAACTAATGTACGCCAACACATAAAACATATCGTCGGGGATAGTGCAATACCACGTAAGTAACAAATGTAGATACGAATCAATATTAAAACAAATGCTAAGTATTTTATTGAAATGAGAACTTTATCGACACTTTACGTGGTATTGCACTATCTCAGACGATATTCAAATTAACAAGCTGAATATCAACGCTACAATAAACCATAACACGAAAATACTGTTTGGCAATCGAAGTTCCAAACGTAATTATAATTAAACAACTTATTCGAGAACGATTCCCAATAGCAGATTAAATGATTTCGTAATTACGTTCGCGACATGTATTGCCGAGAGCAGTCCAATTATCACATCAGTTTAAAACATATTTTGACCAAATTAAACGGAGTACGTGTACTTATTTACGTTTTATTTCAGATCGCCAACGAAGAATTAAAAGATAATTGGTGTTCCTCTTTAAATATTGTTCTTTTGACCGTAGCTAATTGAATAACAGCTAAAGGGCGGCTGACGGGTGCAATTTTGTCGCGAAGATTTAAGATGGATACGACGTTAATGAAATGACCGTAGTTTTGCAGAAAGCGACCAGAGATTTGTTGTAATGCAAAAAGCGACCTAACTTGTTCATTGATTAAGATTTAAGTCACTTTGACAAAAAATGTGCTGAGTTTTGTACAATGCCGAGACTACAAAAGCTATAAATAACTTTTATCTCTACAAATAATGTACGTTTTACATCGAATCACATCCTAGAATTATCTCATTTGCGTTTATATATATTTTTAATTGTACTTTTTAATGTAAATTGTCAAAAAAACAAAGTCATAGAAAGAAGAGGAAGTGAGGAAAAGGAAGACTTACATAAGCTAAATGAAACTATTAAGAGAAGGCAGACGTCATATCGTCGGGTATAGTGCAATACCGCGTAAATAACAAGTGTAGATACGAATCAATATTCAAACAAATCCAAAGTATTATATTGAAATGATAACTTTATTTTTTCGTTGACGCCTAGAGACCTTATAAATCTCTGTGGAATTAAATTAATTAAGTAATTGTATTTTATTGCATGTTGTGACACCTAGAGACTATACATCTCTGGGTATATTTAATATTTTAAATTAATCGTTAAAATTTCATTTTGATGTTCCTACTGTAACACTTTAGACATGATGTTGACTGGAGAAAGGAAATAATTTTGTCATGTTGAGAGGTTGGTGTTTAGTTCATTCAAAATCGTCTAAAAACTTAATGTTACGTTGTGTCTGTTGTGGAAAATAGTGGTGGACGTTAGCCTTTATCTATAAAAGGGCTTCTTAAACTTTCAATAGGAAGTAATATGTTAAAATACATACCCCTTTAACTAACTTGGTTTCTGTGTTTATATTACACTTGTTTTCTCTCACAAACTCGTTCCTACCCATTGTAGGTAAATATATACTAGGCGTATACAGTGTATAACGTTTTGGCAACAATATAGTTGATTTTCTTTCATTAATTCCATTCCAAAACATTAATAAACTGCACCGAGCTGAGGTTATGTTTAGCTCGCAGTTGACATTTCATCTGACTGACAGATAGTGTCTTTGTGACGTTTCAGACGGTAACAAAATGTCGGAACGTTATCGATTTATTGATTCACGATCGGGTTGGATAATTGTTGGCGTATTTTATTTTCTTTTATATTCTGTTCTATTAGATATTCATTTCCAAGGTTAAAAAGTATTAATTTAAAATAATAAGAGATGAGTAGTCGTGTCGGTGTTAGTCGGTGGAATTCATATCGTCGTCTGTCGACGCCTTTATGGCTAATGACTTGAGAGTTTTTCTATTTGACGTTTCTCATTGCATTCTTGATTCGAGTCGCGAGCAGTTGAAGTATTTTATATGAAATAGTGCAATCATTCCTGCTGGGGTAAGCATTGTCTTCCACACTCGTGTCTAGTACCGAGTAATTTCATATTATAATCGTTTTCGTGTTTTGTTACAGCTTGGCCCAAAAATTTTAATATGTAATTCGACGTCACATACCGAGGGTCGGGGTGACGAATCGTCAATATCTATTTGGTATGTATTTGCATTTAATAGTCGGCGTAAGAATCGTTGTATTTTGTTATTAGGGCTGCTATTTCATTGTTTTGTTGTTATTTTCCAGCAACAACCTACAAACCTGTGTTTTACTTCGGACGCACACCACATGGGCGTTACGTAATCCGACCTCTTGTTGAAACCCAGTTCTATCTGGTAAGTCCAACCAATTTATACACACACAACACACATCTTAGTAAAAAGTTCTACAAATAACATTTAATAATATAAACTTAATTTCTTAAAATTTACTGGAACATTGTTTGGTTTCCAGGGTTTCGAGTTATGGTTTCAAGATAGGGCATTTTGCCTGGTCTGATATTTCTGGGAACGGCCCCTTTCGTACGGCGTTCCATAATATGGTGCTCCCGTAATACGGGACCTGCCTACAACAAGGGTATGATTTTATAAATTTACCAACGGACATCTCCTTACCTGCAGGGCGCCGGTAAGGCGACATGCCTTCGTGTTCATAACCTTCAAACTTTCTATTTCAATCTTTATTATTAAGTAACGTCAGTGTAACGGAATTTATCTACCTGCTATATTAGTTGTGGACTGTATTTATTAAATTCAACCGTTTAGTTTTCCTTTGTATCGCTACCGTTAGGGCGGAGATCCCGGAGTGATTTAATTGTTAACCTAGAGATTATATTGGTCAAATCCATTACCCTAAACGGATAGATTTAAGGTGTTAAATTTAAGGCGAGTGGTATTGTACATTCTACCATTAATTTATTTTTTTTGGTAGATTCTACCAACTTTTATTTTGAGTGAAAATATACTTGTATTTACTAAGGTTATTTATTTGTTTCATTTTGAATTGTCAAACGTTTGACGAGTGAGGATTCGGGGGCGTCCTTCATTTTTAAATTCCCGATTCCCCGCTTGCTCCAAGTACGGCCAGATCCCACTACCTGATTGAGTCTATTTTAGCCGAGAGCATTTAATTTTGTTTTATTTTACCTAACTTACTTAAATTTAGTGTAGCCCTTTTCTCTTACATTACGGGCGGACATTACACTACTTAACATTGATTTGGAGTATCTATACTTCTCCTTTACCCATGTAATTATAACACATATGTAATGTAATTGTTTTTATTTACGAAAAAATGACTTACTGTTGAGTTTCTTTCGGCTTTCTTCTCAACAGCGGTCTCCTCTTGCGAAATGCCGGTAGATTCATAATCTGACTTGTAAAAGTGCCCTTGTGGCCTACTTACTAAATAAATTATTTCATTTTCATTATTGACAGCTGTTATTACGCGGTATTGCACTATCCCCGACGATATCGTATAAGGAAATCAAGAAGGCGGCTATGGATAGTTAGGTGGAGACAGCTATATACTTCATCAGCTACACTGTCGGTGTAGAGCTTGACTCTTAATTTATGATGATAATCAAATACTAGTGTCGTTTGATATTTACGTAACGTCAATTGCATCCGTCAGCCACTCCTTAGTAACAACGACCTCATAAAGCTTTTCGTGGTGACAAGATGATGCCAGGTAAACCCAACTACTATCGTAATCGTCCCAAACTACACGGCCGTTGCAACTTTGTCCTACATGGTGGGGATGGAAAGAGTCTCCACTCTGCGAGTGCGGTGAGGAAGAGCAGACCACTGAACTTATCATCTAACGATGCCCTTCACTCCTACGCTGGATCTGCTAAAGACTTGGATTATGTCTCTCGAGGTGTTCTGCCTTTTCGCAGAAACATTTTTCGTAGAATGTTTCATTTTGCCGAATTTTCACTTCACAGAATTTTTACTCCTCTGTAGTCTTACATTGTTCATAATTCTTGCAAATATCATCCTATTGAATAGGTTAGATTAGGTTTGTTTTATAAGTATAACAATCCCAAATAGTTTATGGTTTCAGAGATAAATGCTTTTTACGAAATTACACTTCTACGAAACGAAACCATCGGAACCAGAACCACAAAACAGTACAGAAATCAATCTACACACAAGCGCGCTCGAGCAAACGCACACATAGACATTGCTCACGGACACGTACCTATCTGTTTCGTGCCAGAACCGTCTTCCGACGCAGCCGCCAGGCTTGACAATCTGTCATTCTTTCATTGCTTACTTGAAACATGCCATACGATTAAGTCCCAAAACGCTAACCTACCTCCAAGCAATGCTTGCATCGCTGTTTCTATATGCGAGTAAGAAAACCAACGTAGAGGTATTCCATAGAGCCCAGGGTTGGCAAGGCAATTGCAAATGATTTCAAATTCCTTTTACTTTCTGGCTTTCCGTGGAGACCCTGACCCTGACAAGAGAGAGCATACCTGATGGTGCGCTGGTTCTGCAGCAGGGTGCGGAAGCGCGGCTCGATGTAGCTCCACGAGCCCATGTTCTTGTGCTCCTCCTGGCTCCACACGAGCTGCGCGTCGCAGTACTTGGAGACCCTGACCCTGACAAGAGAGAGCATACCTGATGGTGCGCTGGTTCTGCAGCAGGGTGCGGAAGCGCGGCTCGATGTAGCTCCACGAGCCCATGTTCTTGTGCTCCTCCTGGCTCCACACGAGCTGCGCGTCGCAGTACTTGGAGACCCTGACCCTGACAAGAGAGAGCATACCTGATGGTGCGCTGGTTCTGCAGCAGGGTGCGGAAGCGCGGCTCGATGTAGCTCCACGAGCCCATGTTCTTGTGCTCCTCCTGGCTCCACACGAGCTGCGCGTCGCAGTACTTGGAGACCCTGACCCTGACAAGAGAGAGCATACCTGATGGTGCGCTGGTTCTGCAGCAGGGTGCGGAAGCGCGGCTCGATGTAGCTCCACGAGCCCATGTTCTTGTGCTCCTCCTGGCTCCACACGAGCTGCGCGTCGCAGTACTTGGAGACCCTGACCCTGACAAGAGAGAGCATACCTGATGGTGCGCTGGTTCTGCAGCAGGGTGCGGAAGCGCGGCTCGATGTAGCTCCACGAGCCCATGTTCTTGTGCTCCTCCTGGCTCCACACGAGCTGCGCGTCGCAGTACTTGGAGACCCTGACCCTGACAAGAGAGAGCATACCTGATGGTGCGCTGGTTCTGCAGCAGGGTGCGGAAGCGCGGCTCGATGTAGCTCCACGAGCCCATGTTCTTGTGCTCCTCCTGGCTCCACACGAGCTGCGCGTCGCAGTACTTGGAGACCCTGACCCTGACAAGAGAGAGCATACCTGATGGTGCGCTGGTTCTGCAGCAGGGTGCGGAAGCGCGGCTCGATGTAGCTCCACGAGCCCATGTTTTTGTGCTCCTCCTGGCTCCACACGAGCTGCGCGTCGCAGTACTTGGAGACCCTGACCCTGACAAGAGAGAGCATACCTGATGGTGCGCTGGTTCTGCAGCAGGGTGCGGAAGCGCGGCTCGATGTAGCTCCACGAGCCCATGTTCTTGTGCTCCTCCTGGCTCCACACGAGCTGCGCGTCGCAGTACTTGGAGACCCTGACCCTGACAAGAGAGAGCATACCTGATGGTGCGCTGGTTCTGCAGCAGGGTGCGGAAGCGCGGCTCGATGTAGCTCCACGAGCCCATGTTCTTGTGCTCCTCCTGGCTCCACACGAGCTGCGCGTCGCAGTACTTGGAGACCCTGACCCTGACAAGAGAGAGCATACCTGATGGTGCGCTGGTTCTGCAGCAGGGTGCGGAAGCGCGGCTCGATGTAGCTCCACGAGCCCATGTTCTTGTGCTCCTCCTGGCTCCACACGAGCTGCGCGTCGCAGTACTTGGAGACCCTGACCCTGACAAGAGAGAGCATACCTGATGGTGCGCTGGTTCTGCAGCAGGGTGCGGAAGCGCGGCTCGATGTAGCTCCACGAGCCCATGTTTTTGTGCTCCTCCTGGCTCCACACGAGCTGCGCGTCGCAGTACTTGGAGACCCTGACCCTGACAAGAGAGAGCATACCTGATGGTGCGCTGGTTCTGCAGCAGGGTGCGGAAGCGCGGCTCGATGTAGCTCCACGAGCCCATGTTCTTGTGCTCCTCCTGGCTCCACACGAGCTGCGCGTCGCAGTACTTGGAGACCCTGACCCTGACAAGAGAGAGCATACCTGATGGTGCGCTGGTTCTGCAGCAGGGTGCGGAAGCGCGGCTCGATGTAGCTCCACGAGCCCATGTTCTTGTGCTCCTCCTGGCTCCACACGAGCTGCGCGTCGCAGTACTTGGAGACCCTGACCCTGACAAGAGAGAGCATACCTGATGGTGCGCTGGTTCTGCAGCAGGGTGCGGAAGCGCGGCTCGATGTAGCTCCACGAGCCCATGTTCTTGTGCTCCTCCTGGCTCCACACGAGCTGCGCGTCGCAGTACTTGGAGACCCTGACCCTGACAAGAGAGAGCATACCTGATGGTGCGCTGGTTCTGCAGCAGGGTGCGGAAGCGCGGCTCGATGTAGCTCCACGAGCCCATGTTCTTGTGCTCCTCCTGGCTCCACACGAGCTGCGCGTCGCAGTACTTGGAGACCCTGACCCTGACAAGAGAGAGCATACCTGATGGTGCGCTGGTTCTGCAGCAGGGTGCGGAAGCGCGGCTCGATGTAGCTCCACGAGCCCATGTTCTTGTGCTCCTCCTGGCTCCACACGAGCTGCGCGTCGCAGTACTTGGAGACCCTGACCCTGACAAGAGAGAGCATACCTGATGGTGCGCTGGTTCTGCAGCAGGGTGCGGAAGCGCGGCTCGATGTAGCTCCACGAGCCCATGTTCTTGTGCTCCTCCTGGCTCCACACGAGCTGCGCGTCGCAGTACTTGGAGACCCTGACCCTGACAAGAGAGAGCATACCTGATGGTGCGCTGGTTCTGCAGCAGGGTGCGGAAGCGCGGCTCGATGTAGCTCCACGAGCCCATGTTCTTGTGCTCCTCCTGGCTCCACACGAGCTGCGCGTCGCAGTACTTGGAGACCCTGACCCTGACAAGAGAGAGCATACCTGATGGTGCGCTGGTTCTGCAGCAGGGTGCGGAAGCGCGGCTCGATGTAGCTCCACGAGCCCATGTTCTTGTGCTCCTCCTGGCTCCACACGAGCTGCGCGTCGCAGTACTTGGAGACCCTGACCCTGACAAGAGAGAGCATACCTGATGGTGCGCTGGTTCTGCAGCAGGGTGCGGAAGCGCGGCTCGATGTAGCTCCACGAGCCCATGTTCTTGTGCTCCTCCTGGCTCCACACGAGCTGCGCGTCGCAGTACTTGGAGACCCTGACCCTGACAAGAGAGAGCATACCTGATGGTGCGCTGGTTCTGCAGCAGGGTGCGGAAGCGCGGCTCGATGTAGCTCCACGAGCCCATGTTCTTGTGCTCCTCCTGGCTCCACACGAGCTGCGCGTCGCAGTACTTGGAGACCCTGACCCTGACAAGAGAGAGCATACCTGATGGTGCGCTGGTTCTGCAGCAGGGTGCGGAAGCGCGGCTCGATGTAGCTCCACGAGCCCATGTTCTTGTGCTCCTCCTGGCTCCACACGAGCTGCGCGTCGCAGTACTTGGAGACCCTGACCCTGACAAGAGAGAGCATACCTGATGGTGCGCTGGTTCTGCAGCAGGGTGCGGAAGCGCGGCTCGATGTAGCTCCACGAGCCCATGTTCTTGTGCTCCTCCTGGCTCCACACGAGCTGCGCGTCGCAGTACTTGGAGACCCTGACCCTGACAAGAGAGAGCATACCTGATGGTGCGCTGGTTCTGCAGCAGGGTGCGGAAGCGCGGCTCGATGTAGCTCCACGAGCCCATGTTCTTGTGCTCCTCCTGGCTCCACACGAGCTGCGCGTCGCAGTACTTGGAGACCCTGACCCTGACAAGAGAGAGCATACCTGATGGTGCGCTGGTTCTGCAGCAGGGTGCGGAAGCGCGGCTCGATGTAGCTCCACGAGCCCATGTTCTTGTGCTCCTCCTGGCTCCACACGAGCTGCGCGTCGCAGTACTTGGAGACCCTGACCCTGACAAGAGAGAGCATACCTGATGGTGCGCTGGTTCTGCAGCAGGGTGCGGAAGCGCGGCTCGATGTAGCTCCACGAGCCCATGTTCTTGTGCTCCTCCTGGCTCCACACGAGCTGCGCGTCGCAGTACTTGGAGACCCTGACCCTGACAAGAGAGAGCATACCTGATGGTGCGCTGGTTCTGCAGCAGGGTGCGGAAGCGCGGCTCGATGTAGCTCCACGAGCCCATGTTCTTGTGCTCCTCCTGGCTCCACACGAGCTGCGCGTCGCAGTACTTGGAGACCCTGACCCTGACAAGAGAGAGCATACCTGATGGTGCGCTGGTTCTGCAGCAGGGTGCGGAAGCGCGGCTCGATGTAGCTCCACGAGCCCATGTTCTTGTGCTCCTCCTGGCTCCACACGAGCTGCGCGTCGCAGTACTTGGAGACCCTGACCCTGACAAGAGAGAGCATACCTGATGGTGCGCTGGTTCTGCAGCAGGGTGCGGAAGCGCGGCTCGATGTAGCTCCACGAGCCCATGTTCTTGTGCTCCTCCTGGCTCCACACGAGCTGCGCGTCGCAGTACTTGGAGACCCTGACCCTGACAAGAGAGAGCATACCTGATGGTGCGCTGGTTCTGCAGCAGGGTGCGGAAGCGCGGCTCGATGTAGCTCCACGAGCCCATGTTCTTGTGCTCCTCCTGGCTCCACACGAGCTGCGCGTCGCAGTACTTGGAGACCCTGACCCTGACAAGAGAGAGCATACCTGATGGTGCGCTGGTTCTGCAGCAGGGTGCGGAAGCGCGGCTCGATGTAGCTCCACGAGCCCATGTTCTTGTGCTCCTCCTGGCTCCACACGAGCTGCGCGTCGCAGTACTTGGAGACCCTGACCCTGACAAGAGAGAGCATACCTGATGGTGCGCTGGTTCTGCAGCAGGGTGCGGAAGCGCGGCTCGATGTAGCTCCACGAGCCCATGTTCTTGTGCTCCTCCTGGCTCCACACGAGCTGCGCGTCGCAGTACTTGGAGACCCTGACCCTGACAAGAGAGAGCATACCTGATGGTGCGCTGGTTCTGCAGCAGGGTGCGGAAGCGCGGCTCGATGTAGCTCCACGAGCCCATGTTCTTGTGCTCCTCCTGGCTCCACACGAGCTGCGCGTCGCAGTACTTGGAGACCCTGACCCTGACAAGAGAGAGCATACCTGATGGTGCGCTGGTTCTGCAGCAGGGTGCGGAAGCGCGGCTCGATGTAGCTCCACGAGCCCATGTTCTTGTGCTCCTCCTGGCTCCACACGAGCTGCGCGTCGCAGTACTTGGAGACCCTGACCCTGACAAGAGAGAGCATACCTGATGGTGCGCTGGTTCTGCAGCAGGGTGCGGAAGCGCGGCTCGATGTAGCTCCACGAGCCCATGTTCTTGTGCTCCTCCTGGCTCCACACGAGCTGCGCGTCGCAGTACTTGGAGACCCTGACCCTGACAAGAGAGAGCATACCTGATGGTGCGCTGGTTCTGCAGCAGGGTGCGGAAGCGCGGCTCGATGTAGCTCCACGAGCCCATGTTCTTGTGCTCCTCCTGGCTCCACACGAGCTGCGCGTTGCAGTACTTGGCCGCCTCCGCTTTGATCAGGTCGAACGGGAACGGAGAGATTTGCTCCAGCCTGTCAACGACACGACAAAATCAAAATGTGTATTCTGTAAGTAGGCCACAAGGACACTTTTACATGTCTGAATCGGTATCTACCGGCATTTCACAAGAGGCCGCTGTTGAGAAGAAAGCCGAGAGAAACTCAACAGATAGCCATTTTGTACTCAAATCTTGGAGCTTATTTATTACACACGTAAAGTGAGTAAATAACTAATACAGAAAAAAACCTGACTTATTTTTCATCGCGTCATGATCATGGAGCGATTGTATTTATGAATATGAAATTTTCAGTCATGTATCTCATCATCTAAGTACAGTGAGCATAAAAAGTAGATGACAATTTTATTTTAGTATGCAACTTGACATAAGCTAGTAGTAAAATTGTCAGCTACTTTTGATGCGTCACAGTGTAACAAAAGGTGTACAAAAATGAAGCGATTATTTAAAAGCACTCGAGCCGCATTCCCTTCAAAGTAAAAGTATTAAGCCAATATTCTGGTCAATCGGTCGAAAGCTCGGGTTTAAGGTACCCGTGTGCTCCAGAAGACATAAGAAGCGAATTCCACTCGCATCATCTTGGCTATAGTATCCTAGAATTTGTATATGGGGTCCACGGATCCCGTCACACTAGGACCTGCTGAGAAAGGTCGCCTACCTCAGACATGTACTGCGGCATGATCGGTATTCCCTCCTGCAAACTGTCATGATGGGAAATGTACCCGGGAAGCGGAAAGCGGGTAGACACAAGATATCTCAGCTCCGAAATATCATGGAGTGGACAGGGATTAAACCGGCGAACAGCTGTTCAGATTTGCGCTTGACAAGGTAAATTTAAATAAGCTGACTGCCAACCTTTAGGAACGGAGTCGCACTTGAAGAAGACTCTTCTTAACATTTCTTTAATAGAATCTTTTATCGATTCTGTTATAATGTGGAAATGCCATATTTTTTACTTCTATCAATATTGACACAAAGGTAAATTATGCAAGGTAAAATATGGCTAATGCGCATTTTATACACATGACGCAGAGGACGCTCCAGTAGCGTAGAATTATCAAAGACTAGCTTTTGCCCGCGACTACGTCCGCGTGGAACTTGGAAGTATGGAAGAAACCTCGTACAACACGATAGATATCCACCTAATCACCTTAATTAATAAAAGAGCGCCTAAGCAAATGTAAGAGCAATTGTGCTTTTGGTTTAATCATTACATTTTCTACAGGATCATCAATAATTTCCAGGATGAAAACTATCCTATGTCCTTCCTCGCATCTTAAACTATCTCCATGCCAAATTTCATCAAAATCGATTCAGCCGTTTAAGCGTTAAGAGGTAACAGACAGACAGAGAGACAGACAGACAGACACACTTTCGCATTTATAATATTAGTATGGATTTGGTGTAATTGACGTAACGATGTGATAGCTCAGTTGGTGGAGCACTACGTCGGAAGCGCATGCTCGCAGTTTCCAGTCGTGTCAATATTCATATAAGTCTCTTCTTGTTCTAACTCTGGCCAGCAGGTCCTTTGACCTACTGGCCAGAGTTTCCCACTGTCGGTATATTACCTGGCGATGGCGATGTCGTTCTCGAGGCCGCGCTCGCGCCGCTCCTTGAGCAGGTCGTAGTAGACGCGGCCCGTGCAGAACGCCAGCTTCTTCACTCCGCTCGCGTTCTGCGCCGCGGGACCTTCCTCGGGGATCAACCTGGGACAGGGATTATCATTAGCAATCGCATACACAACGTCCACGTGTTATTTACACAGTGCAACAAAAAATAATGGTATATCAATCAAATCGAATTTTCATCAGAATAAAACATCCAAAAATAATTTAATCAGGACAATAGAAACGTCAGAAACGGGAATCAAAGCCAGAAGTGACTACAGCATGTCAAAACGCCCTATATAATGCGAAATATATATAATATTTTAAAAGAAACGTATTTACGGTTTAAGGGTGTATCATGGGTAGTTGCGATGGAAAAGAGCGCTTAGGGATCATGCTCTGGGGCACATCGTCTACTAAATTTTCAACGAGGGACTGCTACAATTTAGCCCTGGGGGCTGTTCAGAAATTACGTCATGATTTTTTGACGACTTTTGACCTCCCTCCCTTAAAATCATCCAACTATCACAATTCGAATGAATTATGATACCAGACGCCCACGAAAATAATGTCATTTCCAAAAAAAAAATATGCGTTTTTAGCTTATAGTGTTGCGCACTTTTTAAAGATACGAGAGATGTCATCTCCGGAAAGACCCCCTCCCCGCTCCTACGTCATGCCATCACCAAATTGCCAGAATTCCTCTCCCCATTTATAATGACGTAATTTCTGAACAGGCCCCTGATGTCCGCGTATCAAGTGGTTTTCAGATAGTTCTGGGGTTGCTATACTACCTCCTGAAGATGGTGCCCTCCGTCATCTCGTCGAAGGAGCTCTTGCACTCGGGGTGGCGCAGCAGCGACTTGGGCGTCATGAGGATGAGCGGCTTGCGGAACGGCAGCGCGATCTGCCGCCGCAGGATGTGGAACAGCGACGCGGGCGTCGAGCAGTTCGCCACGATCCAGTTGCAGTCGTGCAGTTGGCGGACTGGACAAAAAACGGAGATTATGAAAAAATCACATTTGTTTTTATTAAAATTTATGTAATTACTAGCTGTGCCCCGCGGTGTTACCCGCTCATCCCACGGGAACACTAAATTTATTCGGGATGAAAAGTAACCTATGTCCTTTCCCGGGTCTCAAACTATCTCCATACCAAATATCATCTAAGTCGGTTCAGCGGTTTAAGCATGAAGAGGTAACAGACAGACAGACAGACAGACAAACACACTTTCGCATTTATAATATTAGTATTAGTATGGATGTACATTTTTTAGACAGCCTCACAACAAAATAAGTAGTTAAATTCATAAACTAACATTTTCAAAGGCACTCTATTGAAGTGAAATGGCAATTTGGAAATGGTGTTGACCATAATGTGATGTAACCAACAGAATTCGAAGGAAAAGACGTCGTTTCCTGTCATTAAATAACGACCACAGAGATCTCTCTGTAAAGGTTAGGAAGTATCTAAACTAAAGTAGCACATTCAAATAAATACAAAACGGGATAATTCACGTCGTAGACGTCGAATCTCTGACTGATCGTAGCTCCTGATGATGAATCGAGTACCGATTCGAAACATGTCGATCTATATTCGATTTCTAAGACGTGAATAAACCCGTTTCGTATCAATTTTAATCTGTCTGATACTCACGGTAATTTTCTAAGTAAGTGAAGTAACATAATTTGTAAGATATTAGCAAACCCCGGATAGGCGGGGGCAAATTGTACAGAACGTTTAATTAGTGAGAGGACAAATTAAACTAATTTTATTAGTTGATATCGATAAAAATGACGTACAACTGTTGTGTAGTTCCAACATTTTATATAATCAATAAACAAAAAAAGTATTTTAAGAATGATCTTTTCTTGAGAGAAATTTTTGACCGATTTAGCAAAGAAAAAGGTTCCCAATTCGTTAGAATGCTAAGAATATTGTTGTACTAAATGAGTTGTTATTCAATGTAGGTTATAAGGTCTGTCCACGAAAAAAAGTGGTCGACATTTATTGTAAAAAAAAGAAAATAAAAATAGTAACTGACATCTGTCACTTTGATAGTTAGATAGCGGGAAAATTAAGCTTTGTTTCGGGGTTATTTTAAATTTATAAATTTGTAACATTAATATAATGTCCTCTCGCCAATTGGATATCCGTAAAAAAATCGTGTACACTTACAACCAAAATACTGGTATATCACAAGGAATGTTAGCCAAATTATTAGAAGTTCCAAAATCAACCGTGCAAAAGGTATTGGCTTATTATCAGTCGAGATTGTCTGTTTCGAGAAAAAGTGGCTCGGGTAGAAAACGCAGACCTGTTGATAAATTCAAGGCAAAAAAAAAAACATCGTACACTTTAAGAAAAATCGAACCCTTTCTCTTCGGGATGTCGCCAGGAAATGTAATGTATCGAAATCGTATGTCCAGAAAATAAAACAGAGTGCAGGCTTACGATCATACAAGGCATCTACGGTTCCTAATCGTGATGCTACAAAAGATAAAGTATGTAAAACTCGGGCTCGAAAATTGTATACAAAATATTTGACGCAGTTTGGTTGCATTTTGATGGACGACGAAACATACGTGAAAGCGGATTTCAAACAATTACCAGGTTTACAGTTCTACGTGGCAAATCAAAGAGGGAATGTCGATAAAAGATTTACAACAAGAAAGCTTGATAAATTTGCTAAAAAAATTCTAGTCTGGCAAGCCATCTGTAAATTTGGTGAAAAAAGCAGATCATTTGTTACTAAGCACCGATAACCAAACCATTTACACGAAAGAATATTTGAAAAAAAAAAAACGCTTATTGCCGTTTATAAGAAACCACACGGAGTATGTCATATTCTGGCCTGATTTAGCCACCTCACATTATGCTAAATCTGTCATAAAATGGTATACTGAAAATAATGTATCTGTTGTACCGAAATCTGCTAATACACCGAATTGCCCTGAACTCCGACCTGTAGACCGTTTCTGGGCAATAATAAAAAGAAAATTAAAAAATAGTGGTAAAAAGGCTGCGAATGAGAAAATATTCAATAAAATGTGGGATATGACTTGTAAAAAGGTGACTAAAAGAGATGTACAGAGATTAATGGAAGGTGTTCGAAGGAAAGCCAGGGCATTCTATCAGTGTCAATTTGTTCAACATAATATGGTTTATTTATTTGAAGAACACTAATAAAACTATAATGTAAATGCCCCATTAAGTTGTTTTTGTTAACACTTTCGCAACCAGATATAAAATTTAACCCTACCCCAGAAACCGAGAGCCCGCTAGGTGGGTAGCTCTTTAAGCAAAAATACGTGACCGGCATCTGAGCAATGATTACGAGTGCCTACCAGGCGGGTTCCTGGTAGCGAAAGTGTTAACTTGTTTATCTAATTTGTCTAATGTTGCCCACTTTTTTTCGTGGACAGGCCTTAGGTTACCACGGGCTGGTTTTCCGCAACTCGACGTCTAGCAATGCGCCTATTTTTGCAATTTCAATATTCGTCAAAAGTTACTCGAGTCCAGAGTCAATCAGAGTTGTTTATAGCAGAGTAAATAAAAATATAATAGGTTTGCTCATAATTAAAAGGTATCCAGGCTTAGTTATGGTAATGTTAATTCAAAATTGCATTTTATCCATATCGATAAACTTAGACAATATTTAATCAATTACTAGCATTGGTACGTTTTTGCCTCCGTCTATCCGTGGTTGGGATATTAGTAAGTAAACGCACCTTCGTAGTCGTTGCTCTCAGGCGGCATGTAGTCGGGGTCGTCGGAGCTCATCTGCAGGAATCGCTCCAGGCGGGCCGAGGAGTGCTCAGGGCCCTGGACAACACAACGATATCACACTATAACCTAACCTCCATATAATGGGGGATTAATAAATAAATTAAAATCGGTTTCTTTTTTGTTTAAAGGCAGGCATTTTTTGAGTGGTGTATTTATCATTTCGTTACGACAGTATACATTGCATTAGCCGTGAAAAGGGCTTAACGGCTTCGTATCACTATCCGTCTATATCTTCTCATGCGGCAATAAAATAAAAAAATGCACCACAAAAAAATTATGATTCGGCCGTTTAGCCTGTTCATGAACACAGACGCCATCTTTAACAAAAATTACTTCCCGGCATGGGCCTTCAATTTTGTATGAAATTGCTTTACAGTTCTCTAGAGTTATTCCGCCAAAACAGGATACTTCGAAGCCTGTTATAACGCACGTTATGACGACATTACATTACATGTTGGGGAAAATGTTTTTTTCCGCCTTGTACTGTGGGCTGCACAAATGCATGGCCCATTTATACACGCTTCCTAATTATATATTCTAGGTATAGGAGTTTAATCCAGTCCAGATGTTCGATGAGTGTATGTTTCGGGCCAGCCGGCTCACCATGCCCTCCATGCCGTGCGGCTGCAGCAGCACGAGCCCGGACTGGCGCACCCACTTGGCCTGCCCGGACGAGATGAACTGGTCGATGATGCACTGCGCCACGTTGTTGAAGTCGCCGAACTGCGCCTCCCACAGCACCAGCGCGTTGGGGTTCGTCACCGAGTAGCCCACTTCGAAGCCGAGCACGCCTGTACAACGAACGATAACATTTAGTACCAGATTCCTTATTCATTCTCGTTAGATCGTCTGCTAACAACCAAAACTCGCTAAGTAACAAATACCTTGTTAAAACAAAGCACGTATCTCAGTGTCAATTACTTGATACGAGGTTTCGAAGAGCAGTTACAGAAATTTTACTGAGTTTTCGTTGTCACCAGGCAAAACATTGTTTATCCGACGTAACAATAACGGTAAGTTTTCACGAGCAAATAGAAAACATGAACTGACATACCTATAGGTAAACAAGAGAGAAGGAAAAACTTCATGTCTTCAAGGGCGTCTCTAAATTGACACCGGTCAAGAGGAAGAGGATTTTGAGATCAGAACGCACGAAAATGCATAGTTGGTCATCTTCATCCCGATGACTAGAGTTTGTAAACCCTTAAATGCATGATGATGTATACCTACACGTTACTGAAATGACACAAGTCAAATCTGAATATTGTCAATAAAGACTTTGTCAAGATTGTCCCGAAATCTCAAACTGACGTGGATCTCATTGCTAATTACGTCATTTCAGAAATAAAATTAGTGTAATTGTATGCATTTAAGGGTTATTAGGACAAACTTGGCTTGATGTTCCAAGATTTAGACTTCGCCTTGAAAAAGGGGACTAGGGAAGAAAAGTTAAACTAATATAAATATTTCTAGTGATCCACCACTGACCGTATTCGGAGAGCGAGCTGTTACAGACGGTGTATGGCGCCTGGTCGGGGTAGAGGTGCGCCAGCGGGCAGTACGTCGCCTTGTCCACCTTCTGGTGGTGCAGCACGTGGTGCCTAAGCAAATTAACATCTGTTTTCATTTTCTGTTATATGCGTTCCCTTCCTAATTTCATAACACCAGGGGAGCTGTCTCCATTTTTATTCGGGGACAATGTGCCACTATATAGATAATCTTACAGAACAACTAAATATTATCAGAAGAAAAGTCTTTATAAGTAAAATGAGCTAGCATCACGCTCGTCTGTATCGATCATGTTTTGTACCTACCAGAATGGAAATCATTCGATGGTGCGGTTCTCCACATCTCCATCTCCTCACCTGTGCGAGAAGGTGCCGCGCTCGACGTCCTCGCCGGAGAGGCGCACGTGGATGCCCTCCTTGAGCAGCGAGCCGAAGGCCATGGCCTCGGCCAGCGCCCAGTCGATGGTGCGGTTCTCCACCATCTCCATGCGCGCCTTGAGGATGCGCAGCAGCCCCTTGTGGATCTCGAACTCGGCGGCGTTGGGCGGCGGCGACGAGAACCGCTTGCCGATGTGCACCAGCGTCTCCTCCACCACGCCCGTCGTCGACATCTGCCGGGGACCACACACTCTTTACTTGCTTATTTTAAGAACGGCACAACATAGTTCCTCCACGCCTGATGGTAAGCAAAAAGGGGAGCCGAAACTGCAGTGACAACTGACAAGAAACCAACGGTGCCATGTCAGTTGACACTGCCATGCTGGCCCGAGAGAAGCTTCTTCACGCTTCGTTTGAAGTGCCGGCAAAAAGTTCAATTTTTTTAATAGTTTGGAGAATGAAGAAACTAACTTCCGCCTGAGCCGAGCGTGCAAGCGAGAGCGCGGAACAAGCGAAAGATCACGATCGGCCTAAGCCTTCGGCTTGTGACGCATCTGTCTCTCTTCCACTCCATCGACCGGCATACGTTATAACGTAAAATTATCGTCCGTAGACCGACTACAGACAACCAATATTTATTTTTGACTACAGTACGCTGTATATATAGTACCTTGAGCGGGTCCTTGCCCTCGAAGAAGCCAGACCAGGGCGAATCGAGCCAGTCCTTGTACTTGATGTGCGTTTCCTGCTTGGCCTGGTTGTACGCGTCCTCGCAGATCTTCTCGTACTTGTCGTGCACGTCCTTCACCTCCTCCGCCGTCACGATGCCCTCGGAGATCAGCTGAGCGGCGTATTTGTCCAGCACTAAAATAAAAAGGTATTTAACCCTTTGACCGCCAAAGACGGCAAATCACGTCATCGGGAATTCGTGCCACTGACGCCAACGACGCCTATTGACGTCAAAAATTTCAGTGGTCAAAGGCACTGCACGGGAAAACGATCCAGCGAAAGCTGTCTAACAAATCATTTTAAAAAAGCTTTACTCTATTAATTCCTGGATTTTTACGCGATATTATAAAAACAGGAATGCCATAAGGCCCTAATATGCTTGAAAGCCTATTAGGGCCTTATCACACTTGCGATTTGCGAGCAAATTTGGTATGAAAGCGATCACGCAGCGAGTCGGCCGCGAAGCTTATTTGTATAGAAAACTCGCTCGCAAATGGCAAGTGCAAGGCCCTTACGTATTCCTGTGGGCTTTGCATCATTACTTATAACCGTAGAGGTACAATGTTCAGTCTTCAGGGTCGGTATTTGGAACGGTGGAACTATCCTACAACTCATTGATCGTTTGGCTATCTGAGAACCTTAACATATTAGCCATTTGCAGGCGAGCTGAAAGCGAGGCAAGCACGCAACGATTTCGCTGCAAGCGCTCAGCGAGTTCACCGCGAGGCGCCATGCTGTTCATTCAGCGAACTCACTGTGCACTCGCGGTGAAATCGTTGCCGTGCTCGCTTCGCTTTCAACTCGCTCGCAAATCGAATATTAATAATAATTCCATCGTAAAAATTGCTTAGCATCATCAGCGATACCGAATGGTATTTTCCAGGTTCCTGCTAGTGTACCTGGCTTGGTTTTCTTGATCTTCTGGTACATGAGCGGCTGCGTGAACATGGGCTCGTCGACCTCGTTGTGCCCGTTGCGGCGGTAGCTGACGATGTCGATGACGACGTCCTTGCGGAAGGTGGCGCGCCACTCCGCCGCCACGTTGCACACGTGCATCACCGCCTCCGGGTTGTCGCCGTTCACGTGGAAGATGGGCGCGTTCACCACGCGAGCCACGTCTAAAAACATCCGAATACATTACTCGATCAATCCATAGAAACTGGAGACAGCTTCTATAATTTGGAATCCGTATGAAGCATCTTACGCTTTGCTATTGGAGAAAATCCAAAAAGCATTTTTGCGATTTTTATATAAAAAAATGTATGGATACTATCCATTTTTGTATCCAACAAAATTCTTGTTAGGTATTTTAGGGTATAATTCCCTCGAGGTTAGACGAAATTATGTGCTACTGACCAGTGCTTGTAAAATCTTGCGAGGATGTTCTGACTGTCCGGAGCTGGTCAGTCAGGTTATCCGATTGTTCGTCCCTTCTAAATCGAGGTTCAATTTTCGCCCACGCTGCCGGCTGCTGTTGGCTGCTCCTGAGGCGCGAACCATAGCGCGGAAAAAATCTCCTCTAGTTCGAGCCTTACGAGAACTTAATGCGCTTCTCGCATCAGCATCGGATTTGGACGTTTTTGGAAGTAGCTGGATAATTGTGTGTCGTGAATGTTTAAGGTACTGTGAGGCGATGGATGGATGTAATTTTTCAGTAATTGAATCTACCTAATATGTAACATGTTATGTTAAATTATTTTTGTAATTCACAGTGCATTAGTACTAACTGTAATGCTGTGTAATTATTTTAAATCAATAAATAAAATAAATAAATAAAATACTAATATTATAAATGCGGAATTGTGTCTGTCTATCTGTCTGTCTGTCTGTTACCTCTTCACGCTTAAACCGCTGAACCGACTTAGATGAAATTTGGAATGGAGATAGTTTGAGACCCGGGAAAGGACATAGGATACTTTTCATCCCGAATAAATTTAGTGTTTCCGTGGGATGAGCGGGTAACACCGCGGGGCACAGCTAGTAACTAATAATAACTCGGAAGCCCAAGATTACTTCCAGAAATCGTCAGCCTGAATTGACTTGCTAAGATCTCGTCGACGCTAAACGTAACGTTGAGACGTAGCGCAGTGAGTGTTGTGTGCAACCCAACAAAGGGCATGTCGAAATTTTTTTTTGAGGATGTCAATCGATTTTGTCTTTTATTGAGATCAAATGCAGCGAATGAATAAAACATAGAAGCGTAACTAGGGTCGGTAAATCGCTGGCCCAATATTACAGGGTTCTATGTTACATTTCAGAGTAGTTAAATGATGATGATGATGATGAAATGGCTCCACCCACGGACTTTGTGTCAGAAAAGACGGGGCATAAAAGTGTGTCAAACGGCTATCTAGATTGCAGATGGCGACAAATGTATCGTACCTGTGCAGTAAGCGGAAGAGCGCGAGTGGCGAGGGTCGGTGGTGAAGCCGATCTGGTTGTTGGCGACGATGTGGATGGTGCCGTGCGTGGTGTAGGCGGGCAGGTCCGACAGATGCATGGTCTCGAACACGACGCCTTGACCGGCGAACGCGGCATCTCCGTGCAACAGGATGGACATCACCTGAGAATGGAATACCAAAATTAGCCACGTTTGAGACGGTAGGTACGGCTTTTAGACAGTGTCACGCAATGACAGTAGGACTACATTTCATTTTAGGTCGACAGTTCGATCTGAAGCAATAGAATACGGCTCACACCATCAGTTCTTACTCTTTGTAACCCTGACCTTGCTATAACAATACAAAAAAGACAATCAATTTCCAATTGTCATCCACGATAATCTGGTTTGTTTGCCAGTTTTAATGACAATTCAGTCAAGTTCCATTCAGATCAATAAACGTACATACGTTAAAATTCTTGGTCTCTCAAATCATGACAGAAAGACCTAATTTTATATTAATCATCGTCACTCGCCGGTGAACATTCTGGCTAAATTAAAATTCTGCAAATTTTTATCGATCTCCGGTTCAGTCGACGTTTATCGTTTGTTTTTCAAAAGATTCAGAATGCGTCAAATGTGACGTGCCCGTCGTTTACCAATATTTTTATCTAGGATAATCTTAGATAACACAAGGATCTATGAACCACTACAATCAAGTGTTACAACGCGAGATTAGATCCGGTGTCTAGACAGGGTGTTAAGTTATCAAACCTAGCACATTCGTGGATATATAGATTCCAGTGTTGAACAATAACAACACGCAACAAATAATTATAAATAAATAAACGGGACAATCTTACACGCATAGCTTGTACATGGGTACTAGACGACAATATGCATAATATAAATACCTACATTTTGATCACACAAATATTTGTCCTTAGCAGGATTCGAACCCAGGACTACTACAAACTGCGGTAATCGCGTCGTCGCGTGTCGTTGTAGAAGGTTTCAGGAGAGAGCTTTTTATTCAGCAATGGAAATTTCCCGATTGAAAATAATGAAAGGACAATCACACTGTGTAGTTATAGCGACCCGAAGTAGATCTTTGCCTTCCAGTTTTCTGCTTGTAGAGCGATTCAGGCATCAACTAGCCATACAAACATTTTGTTCTAACCGGTCACACCGCCAAAAGGAATAATATGTTTCAATTCGTCACAAGTAAATTTAGTTCTATTAAGTAAGTCATCGTAGTTTTGTAGCTACTGGTCACACTGCATATCTGTTCCTATTCGTCATCCCTTCAAACAGTTCTAACTGGTCACAAGCAGGACGGGATACAGGCTGTCCAATATACGCTCTTTTACCGCCCTTCTCTCTAGATGCCCGAGCCACGGTGCGTAGTTATAATTTATTTTTCTCAAACATGCAATGAAATATCGTCATAACGTAGGTTATAAGTTATAACAGGCTTCGAAGTACAAAGTTTCGGGCGGAACAATTCGAGAGAACTGTAATATTTGATACAAAATGGAAGGCCTAGGCCGGGAAGTAACTTTTTTTAAACATGGTGTTTGTGCTCATGAATAGACTAAACAGATGAATAATATTTTTTTTAGTGGTGTATTTTTTTATTTCAATGCATGTGTGAGAAAAACACTATACATGCCTTAGCCGTGAAATGCCGGCTTCGTATCACCATCCTACTCACCCGGCGAGCCCTTCTTTAACGTCATCTGCAGTAATGTACTAAACTAGTTTTAAGTCTTTCTTTATATGTATTTCTGTATTTCACAGTGCCTTGGTTTTTACTGTAATACTGTGTAACTTATTTGAATAATAAATAAATAAATGATAATAATTATTCCTGTTAGAACTGTGAGGACTAATTCGGCATTATCAACGTAATGCCTGAGCGTAGTCAACGTAGGACAGCTGGTGGCGCGCTATCAGGCTGTAGCGACTCCACGTGTCCAGATAGGGGATGCTGTGTCGCACACCGCCAGTCTCGTTAGTTAAGTTAGATCGTGTACACACCTTCTTGCCCTCGTTGTCGCCGCGGTAGAACTGTTCGGCGCGCGTCTTGCCCTGCACGACGGGGTCGACGGCCTCGGGTTGGCGCACACCGCCAGTCTCGTTAGTTAAGTTAGATCGTGTACACACCTTCTTGCCCTCGTTGTCGCCGCGGTAGAACTGTTCGGCGCGCGTCTTGCCCTGCACGACGGGGTCGACGGCCTCGAGATGCGACGGGTTGGCGCACACCGCCAGTCTCGTTAGTTAAGTTAGATCGTGTACACACCTTCTTGCCCTCGTTGTCGCCGCGGTAGAACTGTTCGGCGCGCGTCTTGCCCTGCACGACGGGGTCGACGGCCTCGAGATGCGACGGGTTGGCGCACACCGCCAGTCTCGTTAGTTAAGTTAGATCGTGTACACACCTTCTTGCCCTCGTTGTCGCCGCGGTAGAACTGTTCGGCGCGCGTCTTGCCCTGCACGACGGGGTCGACGGCCTCGAGATGCGACGGGTTGGCGCACACCGCCAGTCTCGTTAGTTAAGTTAGATCGTGTACACACCTTCTTGCCCTCGTTGTCGCCGCGGTAGAACTGTTCGGCGCGCGTCTTGCCCTGCACGACGGGGTCGACGGCCTCGAGATGCGACGGGTTGGCGCACACCGCCAGTCTCGTTAGTTAAGTTAGATCGTGTACACACCTTCTTGCCCTCGTTGTCGCCGCGGTAGAACTGTTCGGCGCGCGTCTTGCCCTGCACGACGGGGTCGACGGCCTCGAGATGCGACGGGTTGGCGCACACCGCCAGTCTCGTTAGTTAAGTTAGATCGTGTACACACCTTCTTGCCCTCGTTGTCGCCGCGGTAGAACTGTTCGGCGCGCGTCTTGCCCTGCACGACGGGGTCGACGGCCTCGAGATGCGACGGGTTGGCGCACACCGCCAGTCTCGTTAGTTAAGTTAGATCGTGTACACACCTTCTTGCCCTCGTTGTCGCCGCGGTAGAACTGTTCGGCGCGCGTCTTGCCCTGCACGACGGGGTCGACGGCCTCGAGATGCGACGGGTTGGCGCACACCGCCAGTCTCGTTAGTTAAGTTAGATCGTGTACACACCTTCTTGCCCTCGTTGTCGCCGCGGTAGAACTGTTCGGCGCGCGTCTTGCCCTGCACGACGGGGTCGACGGCCTCGAGATGCGACGGGTTGGCGCACACCGCCAGTCTCGTTAGTTAAGTTAGATCGTGTACACACCTTCTTGCCCTCGTTGTCGCCGCGGTAGAACTGTTCGGCGCGCGTCTTGCCCTGCACGACGGGGTCGACGGCCTCGAGATGCGACGGGTTGGCGCACACCGCCAGTCTCGTTAGTTAAGTTAGATCGTGTACACACCTTCTTGCCCTCGTTGTCGCCGCGGTAGAACTGTTCGGCGCGCGTCTTGCCCTGCACGACGGGGTCGACGGCCTCGAGATGCGACGGGTTGGCGCACACCGCCAGTCTCGTTAGTTAAGTTAGATCGTGTACACACCTTCTTGCCCTCGTTGTCGCCGCGGTAGAACTGTTCGGCGCGCGTCTTGCCCTGCACGACGGGGTCGACGGCCTCGAGATGCGACGGGTTGGCGCACACCGCCAGTCTCGTTAGTTAAGTTAGATCGTGTACACACCTTCTTGCCCTCGTTGTCGCCGCGGTAGAACTGTTCGGCGCGCGTCTTGCCCTGCACGACGGGGTCGACGGCCTCGAGATGCGACGGGTTGGCGCACACCGCCAGTCTCGTTAGTTAAGTTAGATCGTGTACACACCTTCTTGCCCTCGTTGTCGCCGCGGTAGAACTGTTCGGCGCGCGTCTTGCCCTGCACGACGGGGTCGACGGCCTCGAGATGCGACGGGTTGGCGCACACCGCCAGTCTCGTTAGTTAAGTTAGATCGTGTACACACCTTCTTGCCCTCGTTGTCGCCGCGGTAGAACTGTTCGGCGCGCGTCTTGCCCTGCACGACGGGGTCGACGGCCTCGAGATGCGACGGGTTGGCGCACACCGCCAGTCTCGTTAGTTAAGTTAGATCGTGTACACACCTTCTTGCCCTCGTTGTCGCCGCGGTAGAACTGTTCGGCGCGCGTCTTGCCCTGCACGACGGGGTCGACGGCCTCGAGATGCGACGGGTTGGCGCACACCGCCAGGCGGATGTTCTTGTTGGTCACGCGGTTGAGGCGCTCGATGTATGTACCCAAGTGGTATTTCACGTCTCCGGAGCCCTGCGAAGAAAGGTATTAGACATTAGATATTACAGTACGGAAAAAAAAAGTTTTCGTCTAACACTAAAAACATTTTAATTAGAACCAAAAAAACAGAATAACAGGTGTTCTAATAGGGCACCACTCAGCACAATACTGCCGTGCAGAACCTAAAGTACAGTAAGTGAATTCGGTTTCTTGCCGCGAATTCGCAAGCCGCGCGACTCAACATCACCCGTCTCGTTCGCAAGATATAGGAGGTAACAGGGTGTATGAGTCGCGCGACAGATTCGCATGCCACGATTATGCTAGACGTACAGTAAGTAGTGCGTAAGACATACTCATACTCACACTCGTTATTTGTATGCTACTGTCATATACCCCGGGGTTTTCGGTGCACGAATGATTTAACACTAAGCCGACAGTAAGCGTCAAATCATACGTGCACCGAAAACCCCTATGCTACATATAAACAGATTACTTCCGAGTGGATTGGGAATAAATGTAGTAGAGCAAGGAGTCTTCTTGGTGCTTGGGTCACTGGATTACATATAAAAAGAAAAACTTATAGTTAGAATTATGCCCTTCCCAGGTACGCGACTGCTTCTTCTGATAGGATCTTAAAATCGTCTACATGGCCACATTGCATGCTTGATACTGATACTCACATCATCTTCGGCTTCGAGTCCAGCAAACTGGGTGAAGAGCTGGTGCAGCGGCTTGCGGCACACGTTAGCCAACACGTTCAGGCGTCCTATGGGAAATAAGTTTGGTAATAATCACAAAAGAATTACCGACTGAAATGAGCGATATGGGTATATATGGGTGGATCAACTTTTTCTTGCTGTTATTCTGTCCCGTGACCCAGGGGACAATAGTGATTAAACTTCTAAGAAAAGTGCTGATAATTTATATTACTGGTATTGTCAGGAGATAGTCTACATAGGAATGGGCTTATAACTGCTTAAATTACAAAGCTTTTGCTAAATATAACGACGGAAAATCGTAGTTTTAAAAAGTGATCCAGGTGACATCACCATGCAACGAGTGGCAGAAAATAAAGGCTTCCGAACTTCCAAAAAGTTTATATGGAGTATACTACCTCTGAAGTATGATCTACCAAACAAAAAACGAGTCGTCATAATTGGGGGAACGATTGCATAACATAAAAAAAAGACATACAATCGAATTAAGAACCTTATTCTTTTTTAATGTCGATTGAAAAAATTATAGAAGACGCTTTCACTTTCAAATTAGTTTACCTCTAAGTGCAATGGACTAGTTTCCTGAAGACAATGGAAGCTAATCGAAACTAACCACTTAGTGTAATTTATACATGTAGTCTAAGATCCCGATACAGAACGACCTTCACCGAGATGTTTATTTGATGAAATGTATTTTATATTTAATTTAATATGTCAATAAATATATTGCATATGGGTTGCCTAACAAATTTTAGTCCAGGGTATGTTTAATAAATAATTAAAAAAAAAAAATTTTTTAAACATTTGATTATTAGATAAATTCTATACCAATCGAAAGTATGAAGCCCATAGAATATGCAAACGTTAGGTTGCCTATTCTTTTCCCGTCACAACTATTGGGTAGCCAGGTTTAAACAGGTAAATCTATACTAGCATTTTGCAACGGTCTGATTATTGAATTGAAATTAAATAACATTAAAGATTATTTTATTATGAACACGGTGGTATAGGGTTGCCTGCGAAAAATCAGTCCAGAATTCCGGTTGTCGAATTTTGAAAAGTAAAATATTGCTGCGAGTGAATGTGTTCGACTGAGAGGTCCCAACCAAAACCATCCCATACGATAGAAGAGGACACAGCATAGCAGCTGTTTGAAGTCCGCCCATTTAAAAAAAGAGAGTGCGCATATGCTATTTGTGCTTGAAAATGAAAAGGATAGCGATAGACTCGTATATGCTTTACATCATTTTGGAGTAGTTTATTATTAAAATAGAGAAATAGTTATTTAACTTTTTTTAAATCAATTAATTAATAAAATAATGAAATAATGAACTTTATTCTGCAAGTAGGCCACAAGGGCACTTTAACATGTCTGAGTCTATCGACATTTCACAAGAGGAGACCACTGTTGAGAAGAAACTCCGAAAGAAACTCATTATGTATGTGTGTATATTTTTTATGTGACACTAAAGTATATATACATCTTTAGTAAAAATGAAGGTTATAGTAATACACATATAATACTAATCTTGCAAATTTTATCTTTATTATTATCAGACAAAATAAAAAACAACAATTAAAAAAATACTTCTGTTTATTATAAAAAATTAAAAAATCTTTTTTTTTTAATTATTCAGGTTCCGAGTCATCGGACATATAACTATGATCTCCAACTTCTGAGTCTTCTTCGTCATCACTCTCCGTTTCAGTTCTTTCGACAATGTCTTCTATCTTTAAAGGTGTATGATCCCCAATGAATCCTACTGGTTTTAATGCCGTTTAAATACTTTTCACCGTTGGTTAAAATTCTCCCACATTTTAAAGTATGAGAATCTCTGAACACCATGATGACGTAGGCTTGTGTCAGTCACGTGGTTCGCGAGTCTCGGAAGAGAGTACCAGGCGGAGTATATTATTATACCATGAATTTTATTGTATCTATAGCGACAATCTACTCCAAAATGATGTACAGCATATACGAGTCTATCGCTATCCTTTTCATTTTCAAGCACAAATAGCATGCGCACTCTCTTTTTTTAAATGGGCGGACTTCAAACAGCTGCTATGCTGTGTCCTCTTCTATCGTATGGGATGGTTTTGGTTGGGACCTCTCAGTCGCACACATTCACTCGCAGCAATATTTTACTTTTCAAAATTCGACAACCGGAATTCTGGACTGATTTTTCGCAGGCAACCCTATACCACCGTGTTCATAATAAAATAATCTTTAATGTTATTTAATTTCAATTCAATAATCAGACCGTTGCAAAATGCTAGTATAGATTTACCTGTTTAAACCTGGCTACCCGATAGTTGTGACGGGAAAAGAATAGGCAACCTAACGTTTGCATATTCTATTCATACTTTAGATTGGTATAGAATTTATCTAATAATCAAATGTTTAAAAAAAAAAAATTTTTAATTATTAATTAAACATACCCTGGACTAAAATTTGTTAGGCAACCCATATGCAATATATTTATTGACATATTAAATTAAATATAAAATACATTTCATCAAATAAACATCTCGGTGAAGGTCGTTCTATATCGGGATCCTCTACTAATGGGTCAATCATTTTACAGATATGTTCGCACTTTTAAATATATTACAATTACCAAAACCGAATAAAATGGTATATAAAAGTGGTAATTTCGCCGTACAGGACGGTGACATCATAGTTTGCTATTATTCAATGTATTTATTATAAGTATATTAGTTATATGAGTCATGCATGGGTACCTATACCTATCGGAAATTTATGTCATCAATAAACACATTGAACAATAAATAAGATAAGCTCGAACATTACAAGGGTATTGCAAACAATGGAAGAATATCATATTAACACTAATATTACAAAGGCGAAAGTATGTAAGTGTGTTTGTATGTTTGTTAACAACGAAAACGGCTTGACCAATTTTGACAAAATTTAGTGCGGAGGTAGCTGACACCCTGGATTAACCCATAAGCTACTTTTTATTCCCACAAAAAATAGTGTTCCCGTGGGATGAGCAGATAACGCCGCGGAGTGCAGCTAGCAATAAATAAAAAAGTTAACACACGTTCACATCTATGTAAGTATGTATATCGTCACCTAGTACCAATAACACAAGCGTTCTTGACCTTAATTTGGGACTAGGTTGATTTGTGTGAGAATGTCTGATATTTATTTATTTATTTTCTCAAACATGCAATGAAATGATGTCATAACAGACTTCGAAGTATCACATTTCGGGAGGTACAACTCGAGAGAACTGCAAACATTTCATACAAAATTTAAGGTCTAGGCCGGGAAGATTTTTTTTAAACATGGCGTCTGTGTTCATGTACAGGTTAAACAGCTGTTTTTTTTGTTTTTGGTGGTGTATTTTTTTATTTCATTGCATATGTTTGAGAAAAGCACTATACATGGAGGAAAAAAAACAGAAACCAGTAATTGCTGCGAGGTCCAGCTGGGACAGCGCAACTGCCAATTTTGTTACTCTTTTAGCACCACATGGGAATCACGTGTAGGGTAATAAGGTAGTTTTTTTTTTTATAACGGCACAACATAGTGGCTTCACTTCGCCTGATGTTAAGCAAAAAGGGGAGCCCAAGTCGCAATGGCAACTGACGAGAAACCAACGGTGCCAAGTTAGTTGACACTGCCATGCTGGCCCGAGAGATGCTTCTTCACGCTTCGTTTGAAGGGTTCCAAGTTATAAGAAGGAGGAAACACATGAGCCGGCAAGGAGTTCCATATTTTAATAGTACGGCAGATGAAGGAATTGCCAAACTTCTTGGTACGTGTGGGAATATTCTCCATGTCTTGAAAATACCAATATTATTAATTATCAACACTTTTCTAAGAAGTTTCACCATTGTCTCCTGGGTGACGGGACAGAATAACAACAAGAAAAAGTTGATCCACCCATGTACAGTCGCCATCAGATATATCGTAGCATGCTCTTATTGACTGGGCGTTACAGTACATGTTCACATATCTATGAACGCCTTATATGCTGCGATATATCTGATGGCGACTGTACTATTGACATGTACAGACGTGAGTAGACGTGTCGTACCTCTGTGCGGCATGCCCATGATGATGGACTCGACGCCCAGCTTGGTGGACATGTCGATCACCTGCTTCATGGCCGGGATCAGGATCTCGCAACCCTCCAGGCCGAAGCGCTTTTCCGATGACCATTTCTTCGCGAGGAAGTTCTCGAATCTAGAAACAAACAAATAGGATTTAGGTTTGCTTTATATAGGTATATAACCCAACAGGGATCCCAGCCCATGCCATATTGCGGATTTTATTTTATTTATACATGGAGAACCAACAGCTTAACTTACGCTAATAGTGACATAACTAGTAATACAGAGCCAATAATAGGATCTCACATATAGCAACCTAATAATATTTAACATTTACTTAAATAACACGCACAGTTTTACAAAGACACATGTAATAATAACAGCAAATTAATACTAAAAAAATACAGAAACTGAATTATGAAGTTGGAACGAAGTTGCACAATAAGTAGGTACCTAATTAATTACATTTATAATCTGCAGAGTTCATGCACAAAAGCTAACAATTCATAAACATACTTTACGCTCGGGCATACCTACTACCTACAATGTTATTTTTTTTTAATCAAAGAAAAAAGATGCCAATTTACGCCTCACGGAATGAATGGAACAATTAAAAATGTCAATATCTTGGTCTCTTGTCACATTATTTAAGCAGCGACTGGCTCGAATCAGAAAACTATTTGCCTATATTTGGATGAAACACATTTGACTTGTGATGTTGAGAATGTAGATAATGTCAGCTATCTCACGACGTTTATGTAACGGTAATAAGTGGTGTTTTTTGCACATACTATAGTAAATGGTCGAAAAAAAGGACATTTTAGTTTAAAATTAAGAAATTTCAGAAACTTTTTTGAACGCGTTCAATTCTATCAATGTAGGTTCTATAGCAAGGATTCCAAATTTGAGAGGCGTATTCCAGCTTACTCCTAACTATAGAGCAATAGAGAACTTTCAGTGTCTTAGCTTGAGTAAAGTGGCCGGGGTTTAATGGTACCTACCAATTTATTTTACTAGGAACGACAAATTTTTGGTAACTGACGTCAAAAGTCAATGTTTGCCACTGATGTAAACAAAGAGGAAACAGGATTAAATATTCCACAAATTTCAAGTAATTCTTGAAATTTGCCAAAATAAAGCCAAAAACTTCAGTGATGAGTGATTTTTTTTTTTTAATATGATACAATATTTATTTCGCAAGAGGAACGAAGGATTAAGCAGCAATCCGGTAATCAATGTGTTGATTTTGGTTGATGACAAATCCTGACAAATAGCTACTGACGTTTAATAATGCAAATATAAAGCGTATGCATATTATTGCCATAATATGAAAGTTGTTTGTACGCTTGCACGTAATAAGTGCCGCTACTCGTATACTAAAACCGGGCGACTTGCACATTGCAATGTTCATCTACCGCAAATGAATAATACTAAAATTAATCTACCTACATATTACTGTTAACACGATATTTACGATGTTTATGATACCGTTGTAGGGACAAGTTAGCAACGTCAGCTCATATCCCGGTGCGAGTGCACTGCGATATGAGCTGACTAAGCGAAGCCACGACCACGTTAGGTACGGGCCCCGCTAACGCCAGTCTCACCCGGTATTTAGAACGCATAACATAACTGTGAAATTTAATTGTGTCTTATACAATACACCTAGATGAGTCAGATTAACTTTGTCTATTATTCAACATCCTTGATCACGCTACCCGCACCTAAGTGTATAGGGAACAATAACACTAGACCCTAAAGTGGTGACCCGCGGTTGGACAATAATAGTAGCGTTGGTCAAGTAGATTTGTGTTAAAAATTACATCGAAATAGTGCTTGAGTGAAATGACGGACGGAACAAAAAATACGGGTGTTACTCAGAAGTTGCAGTTACAGGACATAACAGTGCCGCAAAGCTCCGAGGTCATGGCAATCTCGGTATCGAACAGAATTCCGGACTTCTGGGTTGACCAGCCACGAGTCTGGTTTATCCGGACGGAGGCCGTGCTAACTCCACAGCGGATCGGAGACGACACAAAATTTGACATGGTGGTTTCCAAGCTACCGAAGGAAGTAATTCTTCGGCTGACAGACTTCCTCACAAAACCGCCCGCCACGAATAAATATCAGGAGCTAAAGAACAAGCTGTTGACGATGTTAGAAGATTCTAAGAACCGGCAAATCGAAAAACTACTCGGGGAGATGGATTTAGGAGATCAAAAGCCTTCACAACTCTTAGCCAAGATGCGTAACTTGGCTAAAGACAGATTTCCCGACGGTACGTTAAGGATAATGTGGCAAAATCACTTACCTACAGCGACACGCGCAGTGTTAGTAGCATCTCGTGAGACCGACCTTGACACATTGGCCAGCATAGCCGATGATGTGTCGGAAGCCACAAGAGTGCCCCAGGTGTCGGCAGTGGTAGCAACACCTGGACCATCACACCAAATTTCGCCGAGTGGTCCCAGCAGCGACGCCGCGTTGATTATCGCAGAGATCGCGAAGTTGAGTGTACGGCTGTCGGAGATGGAGCGTTCAAGGCCAAGGCAACGAGACTACGGATGGAACCAGCGCAGAGGCCGTTCAGCATCGAGGGGCAGGAGCACATCACGTCATCAGCGCGGCCAGGCAACGAAAAATCCCGACTGGTTGTGCTACTATCACTACAGATTCGGGGACAGGTCTACCAAGTGTCGCGAACCGTGTGCGTGGAACAATAAGAAAGCGGAAAACTAGTAGAAATAGTACAGGGTCCGGCGGAAACCTGTGCTATTATTACGCCATACCGTCGATTATGTGTAACGGACATGAACTCTGGTTTACGTTTTCTTGTGGATACCGGTGCGAACGTCTCGGTGCTACCGGCAAGTAAGAAACAACGTTCTGGTGAGTGTTTTGATTGTAAACTTTTTGCAGCTAATGGCACCGAGATCAAAACATATGGGGTTAAATCAATGTTATTAGATTTTAAATTACGTAGACCGTTCAGGTGGAGTTTTGTGTTAGCCGATGTCAAGCAGCCAATATTGGGAGCCGATTTTTTAAGTTATCACAAGTTATTGGTCGATTTAAGTCAGCAAAGATTAATCGACAGCATAACAAATATAAATATTATAACTTCCATCGTGAGTACTGACCAGGCAACCATCAACACCATTGACAATAACCATCCATATAGTAGTTTATTATCGCAGTATCCGAGCATCACAAAACCGGCTACTTTTAGGGAAGTGCCGGCGCATAATGTGGTACATCACATAGAGACCACAGGGCCGCCGGTGTATGCTCGAGCGCGACCATTACCACCCGACAGGTACGCTAAGGTCAAGGAGGAATTTCGCCGAATGCAAGAGATGGGCATTTGCAGGCCGTCTAAAAGCGCCTGGGCCAGCCCATTGCACGTAGTGACAAAAAAGAATGGCGAAATTCGTCCTTGCGGAGATTATCGGGCATTAAATGCAATAACGGTACCCGACAGATATCCCATACCTAGATTACATGATTTCACGTACATTTTGGCAGGAAAACAATTTTTTTTAAAATTGGATATTAACAGGGCCTATCACTGCATAAATGTAACGGAAAGAGACATAGAGAAAACGGCCATAATCACACCGTTTGGACTATTCGAATTTCCAAAATTAAATTTCGGGCTACGCAATGCTGCTCAAACCTTCCAGAGATTTATGAATAACACGGTTCTGGAAGGTCTCGATTTTTTATTTTGCTATTTAGACGACGTCCTCATAGTGAGCGATAATGAAGAGCAGCATAGGCGACATCTAGGGCAAGTTTTCCAACGTTTTGATCAGTTTGGCATTACAATCAACTTGAGAAAATGCAGTTTCGGGCAATCGAAATTAGAATTTCTGGGTCATGAAGTAAGCACAGCAGGCATAAGACCTCTAGAGGAAAAGGTTCAGGCTATAGTGAACTACCCGAAACCGACGCAGGGACCGGAAAACCCCTCTTTAAAGTTAAGCCTGTTGATAAGGTAACCCCAACAATTTGGTAACCATAACATAAGGTAACCTTTTCATTTGGTAACCCTATGTTAAGGTTACCATATCATAACAGTTAACTACAACCTTAACACAGTTACACAGTTACGGTTGAAACCCTAACGCGTAAGGGTTTTTTATAGCAGTTAACTCTAAACCCCTACGCGTTAGGGTTTGGAACTGAACCTTGAAGGATCGTTATAGATGAGCGGATTTGGCAGAATGTTCACGTTTTGCCGTGTTTTTTTTACACTAGTTTTGTTTTGACTTTTTGTTTTTTGTTGTTGTTATTAGATAATAAGTACTTTATCTTCGCTTTTTATATGTTTCTCCTACACTGATGTTGTTAATTAGTTGATAATTTGATGTGATTGTTCTGCTAATAAAAAAGTAATAACATCTAATAATAAATAACTATAATTTTCATACTAAAGTTTTTTCTTATCGAAGAACGATCGGCAACTTTGCTGCGTTACCAGCATTATACCTGATAACAGTAAAAACCATCGTATAAGAACAAAAGAGTTTGACTTGCAGCATGGTATTTTTAAGTATGCAACGTGGTGTTTAAAAATGGCGGATAAGATAAAAAATGTAAGAAAGAGATGGGATTAGTATTGTTTTGAAGCATCATGGATGCTAAGCGTTAGTTACTCAGTATCCTTTTTAAATGTTGTTCTAAATGTAAATGTATAGTTTTATTTTTATTTTGAAATTTGACATTTGACTTTTTATATTATTATTATTGGATTATTTAATGGACTTTTTAATTTTTTATCAATGTATTATTTATTTCAGTTTGTATTGTTTTTAATTTTTTAATGAATTTATTTACCTAATTCTTTTAATGTGATTTTTTTTATGAATTGGCAACCATTTATTTATTTCTAAGAGGAACATAAAGGTATGATCAATGTTTTGCCTGTGTTCTTTTGTTGTATTTTTGTGTTGTTGTTTTAATTATTATTATTTTTGATTTGTATAATGTTAAATTTTAATTACAAGTAAGCGATTTGGTGTATACTGTGAGCTTATTTTTGACTTGAATAAATAAATAAAAAAAATAAAAATAAAACCTCCAAATCGTCCAACTGGTCAGTTAAAAACGGGTGCCATAAAATAACGAATATTAAAAAAAACTTTAAAATGGACAACAAAAAGCGCTTGCTGCCACTGCCATGCAACTTTCCCGAGGAATATAGTGACTTTGTAAATAAACTTAACAGGCAAAAGACAGCAAAAACTGGTAAGTTATGCATTCTTATTATGATGATATTTCAATTTTGTTTACCATTAAGTCTGTAAATACTATCGACCTTAAAGGACTCGAACTGATATTTTTTCCTTAATAGTATCTGCAATATGTTTGTTTATTTTCAACCATATTCTAATTATATATATACCTATACGTACATATATTTATTTATTAAAAGTTAATTGCACATTGCATTCCACAAAAACGTAGATATAAATGGCGGCCTTTTGCCATGAAATGAGGCGTTCAGACAACTTGTTTAAATGAATGTATATGTAAATATATAATATTTAATTACTATACAAATTCGGAATATCTACTACAATGACATTTCGTAAATGTGTGTTTGTGCATTTTATTCAGAATATGTTGGCACATTTAGCTAAAAATCATAAGTATATATATGTATATTGCATTATTCCAATTTACTTTTAATGTTCGGGTATCCTTAGAGCTGCCAGGTTAGCATTCCTAACAAAAAATAGGCATTTAACGTTGTACTTTATTGGACGGCGCTTACATTTCTAATATATAAATGTAATATTAGTGACGTATTACTTACTAAACTTAAAATGAAATGCCAAATTAAGTATATATTTTTTTATTTCAGACTTAAAGTTAAATCAAGAGAGGAAGGAAGGTTATGAAAAACGTACAGAAATTTTAGCGGAATTCAAGGAATTGTTAGAAGATGTACCGAACGATAAATTGAAGGACATGTGGGCACGTGTAAAATTTATGACAGAATTGTATCATACGGCTTTCCAAAATTACGTAAATAATAAGTAATCCATAATTTAATAATATATTTGATAAGGTCTAATTTTAAAGTGATTTGATTTTTTGATTGCTGATTTATGTCATTGTTTTTTTTATTATGGTGTTTTTAATGTATAGGTGTTATAAGTATTAATTGTTAAGAATAGGTAGTTATTAAGACTGATTATGCATGTTAAACTGTGATGATGATATTTTTATGGTTTTAGTAGTATAATTAAACTTACTATTTTTGTTATCTGATAAAAAAATTACTATTCTAGTAAATTATTTACACACCCAAATTTTAGTTTATTTTATGAACATAGCATGATTATAATATGGTAAATACTTTTAAAGGTATTATTATAGAAATCGCGTTGATGCTGGCAGAACATATTGACCTACTATTGTATATATTTTAATATTTCATATTTATTTATAATATTATGTGTTATATATATAGAAATCATATATATATCTTATAATACAATATGTATGGTTTGTGTGCGTAAGCTAGCTTGATTTCAAGTTTTCTTATGTTTTTTATTTTGACCACTCAGTGAGCCAACTTATTTTATGATAATATGTTAATTTACTTTCTGATTACTGCTGTAACAACTTTTAATGTAAAGATAATTTTTAAATTGGTTGTGTGTTGATAGAACAGTAAACTGGATTTTTGATATATACAAATAAATGCCATTGATTATTAATTTAAATTGTTTAATTTTTTTCTTCCAAATGGATGTTTTTTTTTTATTTTTCTTAGTTTACAAATCGAAGTCGATAAAATTATTCGAACCAAGTTTCGAATAATTTTATGGACACAAATATTTCATATAATTAACTAACCTAGACCTCACAAAACTTCATAAATCGGTTGAGAAATGTGACCCCTAAGCGAGACCAGCCGGAAATCCGGACGAAAGGACATCTGTCTGTGTGTAAAGAATTTTCTTTCTATAGTTAAAAAAAAAGTTATATAAAACATAATATAACAAAATTAACTTTATTTCAAATAACATTTTAATTAATTACTTAAAACTTTTTTAGTGTTTAAATATTTTTATAATTATTACGTTTTTAACTATTAATAAAAAAAAGGATCATGATTTAATTAAGACAGAGTACAAGAAATATTCTTGTTCAAATCAATTTGAATAATAAGAATATCCACAGAACCATCATTAATATTGCTTATCTTTACAATTTAAGGGTGTAATTTGATTAAAATAATTTGAAGTTCGTTATTGACACATACATCAACCTAAATATAATTATACTTAGATGAAAAGGGATGAGTGAAATGCTAAGAATTATTTTTAGTTTATTGTTATCGGGGTATTGGCATTTACTGCACACTGAGACGCGGTATTTATTATTGTTTTAAGAATAATCAAAATGCAGTTGTGCCTTAACTGAATGCCGCATTAATTGTTATATTTTTTTTATCGAAACAATACTAATCTGTATTACCGGGTTTGAAGGAAATGATAGTTAATTGTTTTTGCGATAAACCAACATGTGATAACAATGGTGACGGCAAAAATAAACGAATAACTTTTATTTTTTCCGTCTTACAGTTATTTGTCAAGCCGCAAAGGCAAAGATGAAATATGAAAAAAAACAAACAACACATTGTTTTCGCCGCTCGAGCTAAGCAACGCTACCATGGTAACATAAGAAGTTTCTACACCAAAGACTTAAAGTTGAATATTGTCTGAATTGTCGCTTTATAGCATATTGTTACAAACCTCGCAAACCAAACACGTTTATGACTTGCAAGAGATAAGAAATTTACCGAGTTACTGTTATTCAAAAACTGACCTAATAAGACATAATTTAGGGATCATATTCGTTAGAACTCGTTCAAAAACCCTTACGTTAAGGTTATTAAGTTAGGGTTAGTAGTTATTATAACTGCTATTCAAAAACTGAACTAATAACACATTACTTAAGGATCACATTCGTTTGAACTCGGTTCAATACCCTAAAGACTCGGTTAGTGGGACGGGGTAGGTTAGTTAAGGTAACCGGTAACCGCGTTAACTGCAACAACACAGTAACCGTATCATTGAAACAACCACATCATAGGGTTAACAAATATGTAAGGGTTTTTAAAAACAACTTCTAAAATAACCTCATCAAAAACCCTTGTTAGGGTAACCGGTTCCGGTCCCTGAACCGACGACCGTCGATCAGTTGAGGAGATTTTTAGGCATGCTGAATTTTTATCGCCCTCACATACCGAGGGCGGCAAAAATTCAGTCAGAATTAGAACGATACCTTGTCAACGTTAGGAAAAACGATAAAACACCCATATCATGGACTAATGAGGCCGAAGAGGCGTTTGAGCAGTGTAAAATAGGCCTTAAGGATGCCGTTGCATTGTCTCATCCCCGCATCGACGCGCAATTGGCGCTTATGACAGATGCGTCAAATAGTTCTGTAGGTGGGGTTTTACAGCAATTAGTTAACAATAAGTGGGAGCCATTAGGTTTTTTTTTCAAAGAAGTTAAGCGATGCTCAGAAAAAATACTCGACGTATGACCGCGAGTTGTTAGGGGCATATCTTTCAATAAAGCATTTCAGGAAATCATTCGAGGGCCGCCCACTGACATTGTATACAGACCATAGACCATTATGCCACGCATTCGATAAGTTAGCCGATAATAATAACGAGACGCCACGGCGAGCGAGGCAACTCTTGTTCATCAGCGAATTCACTACAGATATCAGGCACATAAGTGGGAAAGAGAACGTCGTCGCGGATACGTTGTCTCGCATCGAGACCATAGTTTGTCCCACAGTGCTAGATTACGAGGAACTCGCTGATGACCAAGCAAAAGACAAATGGTTGAAAAACATGACGCAATCGGGTCAACCGGACGAAACCAGTAATATTCAGTTGAAATTAATAACAATACCGACTTGTAATAAAGCCGTTTATTGCGAAATTTCATTAGAGGAGGTGCGACCGTACTTGACAGAAAAGTTTAGGCAGATAGCGTTCAAAAGTGTTCACGAAATAAGTCACCCCGGAACGCGTACTACTCGTAGATTAGTTTCAAATCAATTTTTCTGGCCTAGCATGAACAGAGATGTCGGAAAATGGGCAAAGGCATGTATACAATGTCAAAAGTCGAAGATTAGTCGACATACGATTGCAAAGTTAGGTACGTTTGAGGACGCCGATCGCATGGAACAGATCCACGTGGATTTAGTTGGCCCAATGCCGACATCTCCGCGTGGAAATCGCTATTTAGTAACTATAATAGATAGGCGCACGAGTTGGCCTGAAGCTTTTCCCATAGAGGAAATGTCAGCTGAAACGGTAGCTAAAATAATATATAATGAATGGATTGTGCGTTATGGTTGTCCGACCAGACTCACGACGGACCAGGGACGTCAGTTTGAAAGCAACCTTTTCAGAGAGCTTATGAAGTTATTAGGTATAAATAGAATTAGGACTACACCATTTCATCCACAAAGCAATGCGAAGGTCGAAAGGTTTCACCGCAGCCTTAAGGCTGCACTCATGGCTAGAATAAAAGATGGGTCGTGGGAGGAGGAACTGCCCACCGTTATGCTTGGCTTACGCGCTGCCGGGCGCAGCGATAACGGCATAAGCGCCGCCGAGATGTTGTTTGGACGGACACTACGTCTGCCCGGAGATTTTTTTGCCACTCAGACTACAGAAGCTAGTGAAAGTGATCCTTCAAGCTTAGTAGATAAAATTCGCAAAAAAATAGAACAATACAAACCACAATCAGTAGGTTCGCGAAATAATCAAGCGTTATTTGTTCATAAAGATTTACGATCTTGCGAATACGTTTTTATTAGGGATGACACGGTCCGAAAATCGTTACAGCCACCCTATATGGGACCCTACAAGGTGTTGGAAAGAGACGATAAAGTGTTTTTAATTCAATATCCAAACAGGCAAGCTCGTATTTCAATAAATCGATTGAAGCCAGCTTACTTGTTGAATGATAACATCGGGTCTAGCGCGAGCTCAGGAGATAAGGTAGGCGATTCCACTACCGTGCGCAGCGAAAGCGAGACTAGCGCGACGCCGCGTACTACCGGATTAAAGCAAATCGAAAGAAAAGCTAACGATGAACCACGTATCACCAAACGTGGCCGAGCAATAAAAAAACCTGTAAGGTTTATCGACGATTATTATTAGGATATTTACAGACAGGATTTACATTTTTTTTATTACACTATTTTTTGTTAGATATACAATGCTTAGGTAGGTACTAACTGTATTTTTCTTATTAATTATGTTTTAAAATAAAGCGTATATTTCTTGTCAAAAACAGCAGGTTAATGACGCTATATTAAATAGTATAGCATTGCAATAAGATAATCGCAACAGTACTGGCTGGTTGACATTAGGTATTAAGTAGGTCGCAGCTAAGTAAAGATAGGAAGTGCTGAGATGAAAATGTAAGACGAACTTTGGACATTAGTAAATCAGAATTGTTACAGATGTAAATTGTCACGTAATACGCTGACAGAGATATAGAATAAATAAAAGTGTAATTAGTTGTATAATTTCAATATTAAAAACTTAAGCATCATGTACAGTCAACGCGCAGAGCGTACCATATACATTTTATTTTATTTTTGTTACTGTTGTAACTGTGAACTATAACTAAAATGGGCTACGGACAAAGCAAGGAGGACAATTCACACAACAACATCGCGATAGCAGAGGTCCATAGTGTCACTGGACAGGTTGACGCGAAGCTCAACTATTTTGGAATTATTCTCCTGGTTATCTCCGTGGTATTAGTATTGTTTTTACTGCATTTTATATATACCAAGTGTCGACAATGTATTCGAAGTTGGCTACAGAAAGCAGTGGCTAAAGTGCAAACAACAGCCGTTGTTGTGCAACGGGAACAGGTCCAAGCCCAACCTAAACAGCAACCTGTAATATATTAAGTGAGTAAAGTGAAGTGAAGTGTACTAAAATAAAACAAACTTACTTTATTGTTCAAATTTAATTTCGTAACTTAAAGTAAAGCATAAATACTATAAATAGATGAACAATCTTTGTATTAAATTGTAGTCAAACATAAAGCATCTCATGCTTGTTTATCACTCTGTTCTTTTAAAGTATAAATTATCAATACATAGAATGTGTAGGCAAATATCAGGCAGTCGCGCGTCTTGCGACGTCAGCGGAAAGCGCACCTGCATGATATTTGAGCGCTCATGATGATTTTGTTTGGGTTAGTGCGAGTATAAGGCTAGCGCCACACTGGCAATGTTTATTAAGTTTGATCCCGTAAGAGAGATCACTGTAATAGTTAAGTTTTAGATTATTATTTTTTTTTGTTGAAGGGGGAAATGATGTAGGGACAAGTTAGCAACGTCAGCTCATATCCCGGTGCGAGTGCACTGCGATATGAGCTGACTAAGCGAAGCCACGACCACGTTAGGTACGGGCCCCGCTAACGCCAGTCTCACCCGGTATTTAGAACGCATAACATAACTGTGAAATTTAATTGTGTCTTATACAATACACCTAGATGAGTCAGATTAACTTTGTCTATTATTCAACATCCTTGATCACGCTACCCGCACCTAAGTGTATAGGGAACAATAATACTAGACCCTAAACCGTTGTCACCGTTTTTTCTGTACGTTACTGTGTTATAGTTTAATTTTGTGAATGTGTTTTTCACAATGTCAAGTGAATTGTATTCTTTCTGTAGAGAAAATAAATGTCTTAAACCTTTTGTAGCGCCACTATCTTTGGGCAGGACCAGGAATTAAATTGCGCTCATGCGTTACGTTAAGATGTTGGACAAGTAATCCAAAAATACCGGGTTCGAGTGCCGGTGTGGAACACGTGTGGGTGCAATTCAGTTTTTCGTTGCGTGTTGCTCTTTGTATCTATAAAGCAATAAATATGTGTGGTGTTAATTTACCAACATCTTAAAAATAATTTCGAAAAACATAATTATGTTGCGAAATAAAATATTAGGATTGATTTTTTTAAAGAACGATTGTAAAAGTACAATGTCGCTTTTTTTTTATTTATGTAATTGATATTATTGTATGTACCGATCACCCGTTTCGGAGAGATACTGCGGATAAAATTCCCCAGTTTAAATCGAAAAATATTTCTGTTAACTGACTTATCAATAAGAAGGTAAAAGAGAAAATCTTTATGCATCATGGTCAAAATATTAAGGTTCAATCTGAGCATACTGTTAGATCGAAGGCTCAATAAAATTCATCGAGGTTAACATACACAATCGGCCGTTATGGTTAGCCCTTAACAGTTTGAATATACACGATGAGCGCTTATGTATAAAACGGCCTATTAAATGTTGTCACGATAGTGAATGCGTAGGTAAACGAACAACGTTCCTTATCTTTATAGACCATTGCTCTTTAATCTGGCAGTTAAATAGCCGTAAAATTAATGATACTTTGAGCACACTTACATTCCATTTTTAACAATTGCAAGATGCAAATACAATGTAGCATATGTAGACAGCATGCTCCATTATTATTTTCCTTTTTGTCGCTTAACATCAGGTGCAATCGAGGCCAAATGCTTGACTATCGTAAAAAAAAGAATGAGATTTTAGACGGTTTTAGGATAGTTTCGTATCCTACCGGCCGCGCCATGTTTGGGTGAGGATGTTTATTTACCCAGCGGATCGGACAGTTGCACTGTTCCAGCGAGTAGATAAACATGTATCTAAGGTGTTTATTTACCCAGCGGATCTGGTGAGACGGGCGAGGATCAGCCTCTTCTGGTCGGGGCTCATCTTGGTGACGTTCGGTGGCTCCATATGCTGTCGGATCCAGTTGCACTGTTCCAGCGAGTAGATAAACATGTATGTAAAGTGTTTATTTACCCAGCGGATCTTGTCAAACGGGCGAGGATCAGCCTCTTCTGGTCGGGACTCATCTTGGTGACGTTCGGTGGCTCCATATGCTGTCGGATCCAGTTGCACTGTTCCAGCGAGTAGATAAACATGTATGTAAAGTGTTTATTTACCCAGCGGATCTTGTCAAACGGGCGAGGATCAGCCTCTTCTGGTCGGGGCTCATCTTGGTGACGTTCGGTGGCTCCATACGCTGCCGGATCCAGTTGTACTGTTCCAGGGAGTAGATAAACATGTATGTAAAGTGTTTATTTACCCAGCGGATCTTGTCAAACGGGCGAGGATCAGCCTCTTCTGGTCGGGGCTCATCTTGGTGACGTTCGGTGGCTCCATACGCTGCCGGATCCAGTTGCACTGTTCCAGGGAGTAGATAAACATGTATGTAAAGTGTTTATTTACCCAGCGGATCTTGTCAAACGGGCGAGGATCAGCCTCTTCTGGTCGGGGCTCATCTTAGTGACGTTCGGTGGCTCCATACGCTGCCGGATCCAGTTGCACTGTTCCAGGGAGTAGATAAACATGTATGTAAAGTGTTTATTTACCCAGCGGATCTTGTCAAACGGGCGAGGATCAGCCTCTTCTGGTCGGGGCTCATCTTGGTGACGTTCGGTGGCTCCATACGCTGCCGGATCCAGTTGCACTGTTCCAGGGAGTAGATAAACATGTATGTAAAGTGTTTATTTACCCAGCGGATCTTGTCAAACGGGCGAGGATCAGCCTCTTCTGGTCGGGGCTCATCTTGGTGACGTTCGGTGGCTCCATACGCTGCCGGATCCAGTTGCACTGTTCCAGGGAGTAGATAAACATGTATGTAAAGTGTTTATTTACCCAGCGGATCTTGTCAAACGGGCGAGGATCAGCCTCTTCTGGTCGGGGCTCATCTTGGTGACGTTCGGTGGCTCCATACGCTGCCGGATCCAGTTGCACTGTTCCAGGGAGTTGATGAACATGAACTCGATGCCAATGTTGTTGCAGTACGCCTGCTCGAGCCGGTATAGGATTTCCCTGTGGGAAACAAGGGACATGATTATACGAAATAACGTAGAAATAGCGTTCAGAGAAAAATACATACATTTTGATTTTATTACAATTACTCTACTTAAACTATGAAATGCTAAAGCGGTGCATTGGGCCTATGACAATTCGTTTGTCCTGTACTGACGAAGCGATGGACCAACATTCATCATGATAATCATGAGGTCGTGAGGGAACAGCAAATAAATATAGAATCTTTTTACCTCGAATAGATTTGTTTCTCAATAGCTAAGCAGACATCGCTAGCTCGACATGAAGATAAATCATGGTACATCATAAAGTACATAAAGTAACATAAGATATAGTTCTACGAAAAAACCCGGTCATGTGCGAGTCGGACTCGCGCACCGAGGGTTCCGTACATACACTTATCCCATCTTAAATGGCCGGGTTAAGTAAAGTTTGCACCTGGTATATATGGCGCTGGATACAAATGAGGTGCAAAGTTAACGCAACCGATCACGTTAGTTGTATGGAAGTCTCACTTAAATATTTATTTTGTCCGTTTTTAGTATTTGTTGTTATAGCGGTCACAGAAATTAGTTTCGCGTCTACATCTAACCGGAATAGCGTTGTCAGACCGCATTAAATCAGTTCCAGGCAAGGATACGAGTGCAATTTGCAGTTGAAACCGCATGACACACCCACACTCATAATAGCTATTATGTGCTCACACAGACACGTAACGAGTTCCAAAACATATTAACTAATAACTTGTGCGGTGGACAGTAAAAAGATAATCCTTTTGGAATTAAAATAGAATTTATGTTGCGGTTGTGTTTTATAAAAAAAACGCACAAAACTACTTGGTGTGTAATAAATAAAGGATATAATGGCTGGAAGCCAAAATTTTACGCAATCCACTGAAGTACAAGTGGAATCGAACCCTTGACCAGAGCAGTGCTCTCACCACTGAGGATACGACCTATTGGATACGATGTGCGGATAGCATGAAATAATACCTTTTTAGGGTTCCGTACCCAAAGGGTAAAAACGGGACCCTATTACTGAGACTACCCTGTCCGTCCGTCCGTCCGTCCGTCTGTCACCAGGCTGTATCTCAAGAACGGTGATAGCTAGACAGTTGAAATTTTCACAGATGATGTATTTCTATCAGAGCAGAGATTTCGTGCAGAGAACTTTTTGAGCAATATAAAATGCTGACACATTACTCTCTGTACGTGTACGAAGTCATAATGTACACGCGCCGGAACATACATTTGTTTAAGCGCGCCAGTATGCCTAACAGAAAAACCCGTCAGACGGGGCGATTACTGCCCGTGCCGCGGCGGCTGGCGCTGCTCGACAAGAACCCGCGCGTAATAGGCCCGTCGTTCTATGAACGTCTACCCGCCAGTCTCAGAAACGAGACGTCGGATCAAGTATTTGAGCGCCGAGTAAAAGATTTTTTGCGATCAAAAACGCTTTATTCTGTCTCAGAATATTATGAGGTAACATAATTATCTTGTACCATATTTTAAATTTATATTATTAATTTTTATTTCGTAAATTTTGACATTGCACTAAATTAGACAGGTATCTTATATTATTTTAGATTGTTTGTTTTACGAGGGGCGTCTGAAAAGTTCTAAGCCTAAGGTATTTCGAGGTTATATATGCGTTTATGATACTGGCCACTAGAAAGGCCATTTAAAAACAAATTATTAAAAAATAACATGTCACGTTTTTATTATTCTGTTTCGAGATATTCAACGGAAAAGTACATCATGTGTGAATTACCAACGAATGTTACGAAAATTGAGCACCGTGCTGTAATTAAATTCCTTACAAAAAGTGACAAATCACCGCAGTGTATTTTTGAGGAAATGGCTATTATTTACGGTGATTCTGGGCCTTCTTATGCCACAGTCAAAAAGTGGAGTCGCTTATTTAAACTCGGACGGGAATCGATCGAAGACGACCCCCGCTCAGGGCGGCCAATATCGGTAGTGACCGAAGAAAACGTAGCAAAAGTCAAAAAGCTGGTATTAGAAGATAGAAGAATTAAGGTTTGGCAAATAGCTGAGGTCTTAGGTATTAGTAAAGAAAGAGTCGGAGAAATTTTACATGAACATTTGTACATGAGTAAAGTCAGTGCTCGTTGGGTACCGAAAATGCTAACGGCCTTCGATAAAGTACGTCGTGTGGAAACTTCTCGGGCGTTTTTAGAATTGTGCGAAGATGATTTAGATGAAGTTTGTTCCCGAATAGTAACTGTTGATGAAACATGGATCAGACAGTATGATCCGGAGTGTAAGTCTGAGTCGATGCAGTGGATTGAAAAGGGTGAAAGGCCGCCGAAGAAATTTAAAGTGCAAAAGTCGGCCTCTAAGTTAATGGCTACGGTATTTTGGGATTGTGATGGCATTCTTTTAATCGATTATTTAGAAAAAGGCTCTACGATAAACGGAACTTATTATGCAAATCTAATAAGACAGGTGCGACAAGCCATAGTTGAGAAAAGGCGGGGTAAACTAAGGAAAGGCATTTTGTTTTTGCAAGACAACGCACCCGTTCACACCGCTAATGTTGCAAGGCGTGCTCTGAAGGAAGTTGGTTTTGACGAAATTGACCACCCACCCTACAGCCCAGATCTAGCCCCAAGCGATTATTTTCTATTCAATAATTTGAAGAAAGAGTTGAGGGGAAAGCGATTTAGAAGTGACGAAGAGATGAAGGCGGCTGTACAGGAGCATTTTGAAGGGCAAAATGAAGATTATTTTTTTAATGGCCTAAAAGCACTGTATAAAAAATGTAAAAAATGCATTGATTTAGGAGGAGACTATATTGAAAAATAAACACGAGTTCATTTGTGTAAATTGTTTTTTTCTATCTTAGGCTTAGAACTTTTCAGACGCCCCTCGTATGTTTAATTTATATTTTTTGTATTTCATCTCATGACATTTTGTTGAATATGTTAATCTAGTTCATAATTATAGTATTTTTAGTTTGTGACATATTATTTTCTTGTTTTCATTGTTGGTTTTTGTTTATTTTGCTAAACTGTGACTTTTGAATAAGTACCAGATTATTATTAATTTTTCTCAAACATGCAATGAAATATCGTCGTAACGTGCGTTAGAACAGGCTTCGAAGTGTCAAGTTTCGGGCGGAACAATTTGAGAGAACTGTAAAGGAATTTCATACAAAATTGAAGGCCTAAGCCGGGAAGTAATTTGTTTTTAATTTTAATGTAAACATGGCGTCTGTGTGTATGAACAGCTGATATATATTTTTTTTCTAGTAGCTACCCATTCAGCCATCGGACCAACAATATCCGTGTTAATGCCTAGTACACACGAACTGAAAATACCGTCTATACGTAAGTCACCAGAGACCATAGACAATATTAAAAATCCTCTGCCTTTATTTTACTTATTATAGAAACTAAGATTCTTATTATCAGGTTGTGTATAATGGCCCTAATATTCGCACACTACACACGTGGACTTATTAAAGAAAAAAAATATAGAGGGATTGGAGGGAAAATGAAAAATACTTTTTTTAAACATGCCGTCTGTGTTCATGAACTGGCTGAACACCTGAATTATGTTTTTTTGAGTGGTGTATTTTTTTATTTCATTGCATATGTTTGAGAAAAGCACTATACATGCCTTAGCCGTGAAAAGGGCTTGCCGGCTTCGTATCACTAGACGGCCTCCCTTACGGTCGGCCGTCTATACCTACTCAGCCGGCAAGCCCTTATTTCCCGGCGTCTGCAGTAATGTACTATTATATAATTGAATATACCTGACGATCTTTTTGTGAATCCATTCTATTTTATCTACAACATGTAAAATATTGTGTAATTTTCAAAGAGAAATAAATATATCTAATCTAATCTAATCTATTGCCGCTATAACAACAAATACTAAAAATAAAATAAAAATAAATATTTAAGGGGGGCTCTCATACAACAAACTTGTTATAGATTATATATATGTATAGGTACGGAACCCTTCATGCGCGAGTCGGGCTCGCACTTGCCCAATTTATTTTTAAAGCGCCCTCTTAATTTTTCTATTTTAGATGCCAAGCGCTTTACAAGTGCGCACCATGTCCCACTACAATTCCAGAAAGAGTAATATATAAGCAAGTAGGTACGGTAAAATTTTAGATTTCAAATTGTATTAACTCATATACCGTGTGACGTACCTGAGGGGAAGAGCTTTTTCTCCTTCGCCAATGAAAGTGGTAGAGGGCAGTTTGAATACCCTGTCCATATCAGCTTCATCTATAACATAAGTGCCAATAAGAGAAGGAACTTCTGGTTAGAGATGTGCCTTTACCGAAAATTTCCGGAAATTATCCTCATTTTGTATGGGGAAAGTGGAAAATTTCCCGAAATTTTCGGTAATGGCAGATCTCTTCTTCTGGTTCGCCGCTACATACATATCAACAAGATGCCCATAGCCTTGAAACTAGATTGAGATATTATACCAATTCAATTATTATTATAACTTTTTCACACTGGATACGCTCTGGTACCAGCAGTTCAGCCATGTTGAATTTCAATGTCAAAAATAATGTTTGCTTGATATAATATCTCAGAATACTAAAATAGTCGCCATCAAAAATGAGTGTTCACTTTTAGGGGCAAGAAACTAAAGTGTACAGTGCCGAGAGTAAAGTTGATCGACGCTTTGAAATACTTTATTCCAGAATTGAGGCAAATTACCTTCAGAAATAATCTCGTAGTCTTAATTTTTTGCCCCTAAGTGTGTTAGTTAAGCGGTCAACATTTGACAGCGACAACCGCAGGAGGTAAGCAGAGCAAGACGCTAAAGCAAATAGTGAAAGATAAATCATATCCCTTTACTAGTGGTCTAATGACGTCATAACATCACAATGGATAACTATAACACCCTTTTGGTCACACGCGGAAACCATTCGTGCATGATGATATGGGGAACCCTCGTGCTTTGAGACCAATGGAGAGAATTAACAGGGTATAAGAAAAATAACCAAAACGAAGACACATTCAAATATTGCTATGGAATATACCTTAATGATTTTTGTTGTGTTTGGAAAATGGAGGTGTGACAATGATATTATATTAAGTGAACGAAATATATAAGTAAAATACAAATTCTAATATAATTTGATAGTGTTTAAATAATAAGGTAACTTGATTAGAAATAGATGCCCGTATCAAAATGTTAACGTACAAAACTTGAAACAGACATTGTTAAAAATGGGAACACAATCATATATACAGGAATAACAAAAATCCATAATACGTGTAGGAAAAGTACACAAAATATTAAGATTCCTCATTTTTCTAAAACGTAACGTTCCTTAGTCTCTGATAAACGCCAGTCTCGCATTCACTGCCAGGGGGTGTGGGCTAGGAATAAACTTGTATGACGATGAACGCATATATGCGTCATGCGTCGCTGGCAGTCAATGCGTTATGGAACGCTTCATACAAGTAAAATTTAGTTTCTTAACTAATTTGATGGATTATTGCCTTCATTTCTCATTGACATATTCGACTATTTATAATCCATATTAATTACAAGATTTTCGTACATAGTATGTGTGCAGTGTGGAGATAATTAAGGGTAATCAACATACCCTGTGGTTTTCCGTGCAGAAATGATTTGACGCCTATACTGTAGGCCTAGTGTTCAATCACAAGTGCACCAAAAACCACGCCGTATGGTAACCGTATTCATACATACTATAAGATAGCTGAGCCACTGCCAATATTACATAGGTACAGTGGTGTACATAATATAAAATAGCAACTAGTATGGAGGGCCAACGAACAGACTTTGTTGTTTTGGTTGGCCTGAGTTCAAGGCCAGCCCTCGTGAGTTTCATACGCAGTATTTTTTATCTCTGACAGACGAAATTCGTACCTACATACAATCTCAATCGATTCATTACAATAAAATTACCCTGATTACATTGCGACCTAACAATATGGCAGTAAGTCCGGAAAAAGTATCTAAAGAATACGCGCACCTCTACTTCCATTAAATTCGTAAATTAAAAATTGTAGTAAATCAACTGGTTGTAAAACTCAATATCTGTTGCTTAGGACTCGGTAGCTTAGTGAAAAGAGCAATTGTATTGGTCCGAAAAGCCGTGGCAGATGCAAGCTCGAATCCCACTCGATTCATTAGTTTTTTCTTAAGTTTTCGCCTCTATAAACATTTAGTTTACGTTAGCTGACGTTACTGTTTTACAAAAAAATATTTGAACTGAAGCCTGAGGCAGGGCGTCTTGAATTCAAGAAAAATCTTAATTCAGCACGGTTTTCAGACAATTTCGGTACTAGGATAGTTGGACACCCAAAGATCACATCAGATACCTTCTGGTTTGAAATAAGGATACGTTATACTTGACCTGTAGACCGGACTTGCTGTCAATATCTGTAGATTTACAAAGTATCGAAATTCGTATATAGTAAGAAGTATCTAAGAACAACATTTAACATGCAAAACATCAAACGATTTCAATTGGCGTTTCCTTGCTGCATCTTTCTTTCCAATGTCAAAGAGAGCATGAATACTTGGCAGATGTGACCAAGTCAACTGCCAGTACACCGTAGAGCATGCACCGATGAATGATGTAACATAATATAAAGTACATACATATGTGCAACAGATGGGTATAGGTATAGCGTGCGAGCCGAGGACCAGTGCACTACATTCGATTGCACGATGATTCACAGCTAACGCGTCGAATCGAAATGCAACTTGGTGGAAAAACGTGCTTTCCCATAAAGTTCAAGTTTGTATGTGGCCCGTTGTGTCAGAAGTGGGATCGTCATAAACACCCAACTGACCGCCAAAAACAAATGCCCTTGAGGGCTGCAGGAGATCACAAATTACAGGCAGAAGTGCCGTCATAGCTATATATACAAACAATCAATTGACAACATTTCATATTTTTAAGACTATCATTTTATTACTTTTCTGAATTCAGCTTAAAAAGATGAAGTAATCTCTGTTTTTATTTATTTTCTGAGATGATTATTTATTTTATTATTAATTTATAAAAACATACTCATTTTAAAATGTGGCAACACCAAAACCAGAACTTAATGGAACGGTTACTTTAGTCGGTTTTCTTATTAAAAAAAAAACTGAATAAAACTCGGTATGCATCTGTCATCTGTCAACGTCAAATAAAAAAAAATTCTATGTTTTCGCTCTTTGGTTTAGACAACAACCCTATTCAGCCCGTATTGTCTTAGATTGCAGTTATTTGATGTATTTTCTTATATTTCCTTAAATACAGAAGAATAAATTCCAAGATTTTTTTTAAGGTACATGACATAATGCCCTGTCGATCTCTATATTAATTTCCACCTGTTATAAATATGAAATGTTGTCAATTGTGTAATACTATTAAAACTATCGTGAGACATCTTTAATAATTATAAATCGGTTTAAACTGACGTAAAAATTGTCAGTAACGGCCTGACATGTTTCGAACTCATATGGAGCTCTTCATCAGGGGCAGCTATCCGTCAACCAGTGCAGTGGGCCGCGAGTCGAGTAGCAGCACGCGTAGTTTACGCTTTACCCGTTTTTATAATTATTAAATGAAATAAATTGCAATTATGGTCGTTAAACCACTTCAGTTACATAATTACTATACGATTACTAATTTGGATGTAATGTTTGGAACATTATTATAACAAAACGGGATATTCGCGTTCTAAAGTGTTTATCTACGCACATATCATTAGTGCTCTAAAATGCGTTCAGAAACCGTAGGAAATGACCAGCATTACTACAACCAATTTTACTATGAGAACTTTCTTATCTGTGGTAGTAGGTAAAATTTGTACTGTAATGTTATAACGCTATCAATTTTTGTAAGGTTATGAGTTTAAATTTGGAACAGCTGTCAAAACTGAAGTAGGTCTCTATTCTAGTATCCATAGATATTAATATTGTTATCGATACGAAACGTCAATTCAGTATGTTTTTTTATAAAAACCGCACGACATTTGATCTCGAGTGACATGAGAATATGGATACATTCGTTTGTAGGTATATGATTTAGAAAAAAAAACATTCGTCTTGACGGAGGTCCGAATTGCCGCCATTATTGTGTCATTTGTTTGTTGGTTCTTTGCTGTGATAACTTGATAAGTTTATTGTAATTCACATTTTAGTTGAAAATATTGTTTCAATGTAAATGTAAATTACAACTATTACAATAAATAATCTGTTTATGTATTTGTTCAGAATTCAGATTTATTTCTTACTGCACTAGTATATGTCGTTTTTAGATATTTTACAGGTAGCACTAGTGCTGCTGGTCATTTCCTTATGGCTTCTGAACCCATCTTAGAGTACTTATGATATGTGTGTAGATAAAGTAGTGTATACAACTGTACATAATTAGGCCTTAAAACACTCGTGTGATCCTATTATGAAACTCGCTGACGCTCGTTTCATAAAACCACACTCGTGTTTTAATGCCTCTCATTATGTATCAGTTGCATAAACTACTATTATTTAACTACCCTATTAGTTTATTATTATTTAGGGTCTTCTCTCACTCGAAAAGAAAGTGATTTAAAAATACGTATGATGATGGAAATATGACATGTGTATTTTAAGAATGGAATAAAAAAAAATTGAGGTTATGGTGTTTTTATCTAGTTGCCAGATAAGTTTCAGGGTTAATTCTCCAATCTAATTCAGCGACACAAACTTGAACTTTAACAATTTAGGTTTAACAACATATACGTTTCGTTTTCCTTCGCAACTAAGTGCGCTTCGATTCAGCGCGTCAGACGTAAACCCTACTATAGTTATGGCGCCCAAACAAATAAATTACGAACAGAAACAAACTGAAAACAAAAAGCGAACACAATTTCAAATGTCAATGTTTGCACCGCAGTTGATTCGCTAGATTCTGTTCATAAATTATTACTAGAGATCAGCACCTCTAGCATAACTGTAATACGCGACTATTTCTCGCGCGAGATAATTATCCGTCTCTTTCCTGCGCAGTAATGTGAGAAAGTGACGGGTAGCGCTATGTCGCGTGACAAGAGTCGCCCAGCATAGTTGTGCTAGACTGGCTGGAGAATGTGGCAGGAGGCAAATTTACTTTAATAGTACTGACGGAACCTAAATTTACTTGTAGTGTATGTTTGCAAATATTACGTCAGTATACCTTTGGCAAATCTTAGTTTCTTAATCTTCTTACGCACTATATTCACTTGCCATTACAACTCTACACGGCGTGAAGTAATGTGAATCTGAATGGGACTTCTTAAGCGTCTGATTCATATATTGACATTGAAATTATTGAAAGTGATGTTTTGTATTTTTATAAAAAAATCTATGATGTACTATTATAAAATTGTATTGAAAATCCGATTTCTATGGATAGGGGTAATTATTTCAGAAATCTGAACAGCGTGAATGCAAGATTTGCGCGGGCGCACGGCGCCAGCTACAGTTGACTAAAATGCCCCCTAATCAAAAAAAATACTGATTGTTGAGTGTCTTTCAGCGATTTTTTCTCAACAGTGGTATCCTCTTGTGACATGCCGGTAGACTCAGACATGTAAAAGCGCTCCTGTGGCCTACTTGCAGAATAAAGTTAATTATTTCATCGCGTCGAAACGGCTGGACAGATTTTAACCAATTTTAGTACAGCGATAGCTGAACATCAAAAGATTTACTTGACACAGGTAAACAAAAAAAAATATGCGGACGACGTTTTACCTTCTAGTACTACGATAAAAATAATAAGCTTTCTAATCTTTCCAGAACGTGGTCGGCATCACAATACCGGTATTTCAAACCCTATTCCACAGACGAGCTCACTTATGTGCACGTTCCGGAAAATGGAAGAAAATTCTGCATACATACAGTAGGTGCGCAGTATGACAGAACCGGTAATTCCCGCTACTGTCATCAAATACCCCGGAAATGCACACCCTACAGTAACCCAACAAAGACAACAAGCAAGTAACAACGGCCTCAAAACTTTCAAAGCAACTTTGCCATCTACCGTGTCCTCCATATCCCTAGTGTTAGCCATAACTACATGCTACCAAGGGTTCTGCCTTACCGAACCGATAGCTGTTGTGTATCACCTCCCGCGGGTTTTTACCGGCCAGTTCGGAGTTAGATATTTCCAAGGGGTCCAGATGGGCTATATGGTGTCCTCGGATCTGTTTTTTAGTTCACAATGTTTAGTATGCGAAAGTACAACTGCTTGTGCAATTGTCGTTAGAAATTAATTGTAAATAAAGATAAGAAGCAAAGAAAATTAAATGTAAATATACGCCGGATGGGATAGTCAGTTTTACATTGTAAAAATATATTTGTACTGAAAGTTTGATTTTCATTGTATTTTTTTTAGTAACATATACCGTTATTTTTCACCGGAACCGTCAACTTATCGGGACTGTTACAAAATCAAACCCACTGGCGTCGTTACGATGCCTTTTTTTATCATAAAAATGCATGGTTTCTGATAAGAAAATTGTCGATAAAATTCTATAAAACGAAGTATTCTCCGAAGTCTTTTATAGTAAATAGATTATAAAAACAAATAAGTTAATAATTTAAAGCTCTAAGTTCTTAAATTTAATGATTATTCAAGTCTAAATTTAGAATACCAGTTTGATAATGAAAAACTGACTCTAATGGCATTTTTGCTAACAAACAACAATATTATGATATGATTACACGAGACGGTAGTTAACGAGTTTGTTTATTACTTAATTATGTAAGCGTTTAACGAAATGCTATTTAATTAGTTATTACTATAGATAACGTGCACATAAACATTGGGTTTTATTACTAATACTTGGTGTAAAGAGGACTTTACCTATGAGTATTAAACACAATAAAGGAAAATTACTCGAGTAATTCTTTCATTCAAGAGTTATTTATGAGTTTCTATACTGTTAATATGATATTAATACAGAAGAGGAAATAAGTGTCGAGTTTATTTTTTTTATAGAGAAGTGTTACTAATTGGAGATGGTAGGTAGGTACGTAGTGTATTATTTTTTGTTGGGAGAGTGTAGCATAATATTTGTATAAAAATTTAGAAGATAATAAAATTACATTAATGTAAACAAGATTTGAGTATAGTAATGAACTATACAACCTTATTAGTAGTCCACTTGGTAATAATGATGTTAAGCATAGTCCAAGGATTATTTTATGTATCCTTAAAATGATTCCATATGAAAATCTAGTTATGTTCTAGCCCAGAAGGTGGTTTGATTATAATATGATAACCCATATATATTAAATAATGTATAATTATGTGTTTCTTGAGTAGTGTACTTAATAACGAGATAGTGAATAAATATTAGCCGTGAGTATCCGTTGTAAATTTGAATCACTTTATATGTATTAATTTATATTTTTTAATATTATAAATATTATAATATAGGTTACGTATCATAATATTATCCTACATATATTATTTAGTCTCCGTTTGTATGCGTTTCGTCGTATTACTTATTTCTAGTAAAGGAATATGACAGAATTAGTGAGCATCGTGATTAAAGCTAAATACGTAGTAAAACAACCTAATATTAGATAATTTTGAAGCTTGTTAGTAAAAGCAACTTTTGTTGCGAATCATAAATAGTTACCGATTATATCAAAAAGCTAGTCTCATAATATCGTGAATAACGTGGACATTTTTCGACATAACCACTCCCCAATACTTCAATGTAAACACAGTTAGTCGAATAAACAATTACGTAATAAATTTACTATTCACCAACCACCGAAATACATAAACAATACAATAGGACATAAAATAAACATAAAAACTAACTATAGGAAACAATAATATTGCATAGAAAGCCACAAAAAAAGCGTTTGAAGAAACTACGTAGTCTACCTGTTAATATAAAAATTTCCCTGTTTTAGAGTTGTACGTTGTTACGAAACCGAACGAATCACATTATTCTCTTAATTAGGTTAGGCATTGTGCCAGAAGCGAACCAATATAATTAACCTTTTGAACACCAGGCGGTGAAGCAATTTAAAGACCGCCTGACGCTTCAGCAAAAAAAAATAGTGCTCTAAAATAAACAGGGATTGAAAAACACTTTTTGAATTACAATGTTTTTAATCATTGAAATTTTGCCGTCTCTAGACGGCGTTTGGTGTCAGTGGCACAACTTTTCGATGTCGTGAATTTGTGATATGACGACTGGGGCGTTCAAAAGGTTAATCTCCTAAGCGCATAGTAACTGTTCAAAATCGGTTTTGATTAGTTTGAGCATGATGCTAAGAACTAAGTATGATAAACCAGTGCCAGATCTGGGAGTTAATTAGAGCACTTGCCTAGTTAAAACGGGTGCTAATATATGTTCGCTTCTTGTACAGTTTTCCACGTAAATAAGAGAATAACTCCATCGCTATCTGACATTACTAACTATAATTTTCAGGTCTTATTCAATACCTCATAGTGGATTCTTTCCTTTAAGCCACTTGCCACCGGTCGGAATGAAAATTAATAATGAGGTATGGCGTACACTATACGCGTTACTATTTACATGATTAGATAGAAACATAAAAAAAAAAAAAAAAAAAAAAAAACAAAAGTATGACCACAATTTTATGTTTTCTATGTGGCCACTTAGGAACAGAAGGAAACTTAATTCCTGATTGAAATACTAGTTCTAATTAGAGATATTTAAATATTTCTGAGTTTTTGGTTATGTCACATGTCAATAAAGAAAGCGAATACGTAAATACTAAACCATTGATACAAAGTTCAAAGCACAAAGAAAAAGTGAAATGCGTAACCTGTCGGAAGAGACCGGGAATCGAACCCAGTACCTCTGGATTACCGGTCCAGTGTGCTTTTTTTTAGTTTAGATTTGGAAATATAATTTTGTTGTCAACTTTATTTATTAAAAGTATACAGTTATTTTCACATGGAATAAATGAATCTAATGTAATCTATTTTTTTATTTCACTTCAATCTGATGATACTAAGTAGACAGTATAGCATCTGAAACTAATTTTAATTTCATAGGTTTAGAAACTTTTTATATGGAAGTCCAAAGGGGAGGCCTATGTTCAGCAGTGGACGTCCTGTGGCTGAGATGATGATGATGATGATGAGAAACTTTACCTATTTACAACTGACATGTGTCATTCTAATCATGTGAAAAGAAACCAAGGATAAGACCGAAAACAATTAGTTAATAAATAAACCCACAACAATATAAGGGGGCTATAAGCTCTCACTACGCTCAGTGTCCGAAAATACGAGTGCCGAAGCAAAAACCCTACACCACGTTGTTATGTATCGCATATTGAAAGTAAGAGGGATGTACCGACTTTAAGGCGAAGGCAAGCATTTTGATATTTAATTGAAGTAAAAATATAATATTCAAATAATATATATAAATATATGTAAATATATACGTGAACAATACTATATATTTAGCAGCACCCCTTTGATTGCAAATGACTGCATCTGCAGTCAATTAATCTTTCTGCCACGAAAGTTTTCCAATGCTACTCTTGACTTTTTCACTGTTAGGGAATGCAAACCGGTAAATTAGTCTACAGAAATTACCGGTAATTTGCCGAAAATTGGGTAATCCCCATACAACTAGAAAATTATGACGGTTGTTACTGTCTTATATAATTTTGTGACACAAATTGAAATAGCAATCGAAGGGTAAATCATGCGAAAATACGTTTTAAAAATTGCATATGCTGCTGTATAGCATTTAGTACCAGGATAGCCCATAAAGATATCATACTACGTTCGACCGCAGACTGCAATTACTATCTGATTCCTTCTCAATATTAAAGACGGAACTGTAGTACGGTAGTATCGGTAACAAGATGCACTGTGGGTGTGTTTTAAAATACTCAAGTAGTCGTCGATTGTGTAGTAATAATAGACGTCGTAGTTGTAATCGACTCTATTACCAGATCGCAATCAAACAAAAAATCAAAAAAAGAATAAAACTACATATTGACGCATAATATTTTCTTCGGTTTCCGCGACTGTCACACATTTACATAAAACAATTTAAACGGATTATATAGCGTATACGTATATTAATAATTTGAGTCTCCCTGACGTTTCGGTAGCTTGATAAATTTTAACTGTAAAGCCACCGAAACGTCAGGGAGGCTCAAATAATTAATGTACGTGATATAATCCGTTTAATTTTATTACACTACATGCGTCATGTAGTGGAATATAGTGACCGCAGCTGTAGTCCAAAGTAGAACGCAGTACAACACCTCAATAAAAATCTACATTAACGAAAAGTCGACATCCCACTATCCGCCAATCGCGTTACGTAAAATCAGATGGTCATACCGAATCGAACGTGCTGTCTTACGACCGCTTCGCTAGCGAAGCCGCGCAGGCCCCCGTGCCACTCGCTGCTTTCCACCGGGTCCCCGGTGGAAATGCCCAGCGGGTCTAAGTGCGCCACCAGGTGCCCGCGGGACTATCCGAAACAAAACTTCATTTTTAACCCCGTATCACCGAAAAAAACCTCACCTGAGTCACTCAAACCTTCATTTTTATCGATAGTCTGACCCCGGATCTTTTACAGCCATTATTTATCTGGCTGCCGCATACACAGATTTCAAATCCGATCCACGTAAAAAATAATTTTCAACGATGTCAGAACCCAGATCTATTATTGCCTGTACATTTTAATTGGCAGCCATATATTACGATTAACTGTTTATTAACGACCAAAACTTGGGATTCATCTACATGTTCAGCTAGTATTGACCCAGAGTCTATTAGAGCTTTCATCACATTTAGCATTTTTTTTTTTTTTTTTTTTTTTAATTTATTTAAGTTAATTAATCACAAATAATTTGTAAATTAAGACGCGTTACAGAAACCTGTTGGAGGTTTAGACGTGACGCGAATGTTTCGCACCGCTTACAACATTGCACAGATAAGTAATTATATAATCATACTAGTAAGACCACACCAGCAATCACACATCGGCGTCGGCAGCTAGCTGCCGTATATCGCTATTCATTTTATGAATAAAGCATTCTATATTTCGGTTCTCGCGATAAGAGATGACGTAAAAATACAATCTGTTCTATTTGTAATCTCAACATTAAAAAGGAAATTGTAACTATTATGTAACTACATAACTTGAGCATTCTACTGTGTTAAAAATAGTGATGCTAAAATTGGATTCCGGTCGGCAACGCGTCGACCAACTGTTGTACGCCAAAATTCATTCATATTTGTCTGATAAAATAGCTACCACTATTCGATTACTGACCTGGCTTAATACACTCGACAGCCAAGGATTTCAATAACACTAACTAAATCAAATAATTACTGAATAGTACGATACGCATCTTTTTTATCTATTTCTGAGACTAGCAATTGTGTAACGTCGACTTAAAGTCACGTTAGTCGAAAAGAAAAAAAACTTTAGCTGATTATGAAAATGTTGTTAATTTAGTATCAAATGAAGAAACAAAAAAATTACGAACAGTTAATGAACACGCTACATTATGATCAAATTAATGAATTTATCATGAAATTTAGTCAAATTGATTTCGGTAGACTGACGATTTTTAGAAGAACAGACAGTTAGGTTGAAAAAGAAAGTTATTTCCATAAACAAAATGTCTACCGAGATCCGTAACATCGCACCTACATCCACGAATCGGAAACAACCACTCGGTACAGCCAATTAAAAATGAGATATTGAAGCAATATTGATGCAATGCCCGGTAATAACGAGGTCACAACTGGTAAATAACTTATTCCCAATGATAATGAGCGATTAATTCCACCTACAGACGGGCTCCGACCCTCACGAACATCGATCTAAGCTATCTCGATTCATAAGCAGCTCAATGACACTAAATTGATCACAAAAGCGCCAATCGCTAAACAACTGTTACATTTCACTCATAAAGTTCGGAGGCCGTTCGTAGATTCAACCCCGAGTGGCTGACTCCTGCCGTATGACTCGCTAAAGCAAACATTTCAAATGCAACGTATAGCTTCGCTCCGATTCTACCGGTCTTGTATATCCGTTATATGGAGCGCTATGAACCGATGCATACTAGCTAATGTTTACCTTGGGGAATCATACATGGTAAAGGTGTGATTCCGTCTTCGACCGCAGCCGCAAACTACCTTCAATGAGGGCAAACAATATGCAGTTCACCAGCCATAGCTGGATTGGAATGGAATGACGTAATTTTTGTTATTGTCATAATTTTAAACTTACCGAGGGAACTATCAAAAAATTTACGGCAAAATTCTTATTAAAAACCGGCCAAGTGCGAGTCGGATTCGCGCACCGAGGGTTCCGTACAAACACTTTCCATCCCTAAGTGGTCAAGTTAAGTTTGCACCTGGTATGTATAGCGCCCCATATAAATTAGGTGCAAAGTTAGGTATTAAATTATAAAAAAAAAACTACTAACTAGATCTCGTTCAAAACAATTTTCGTTGGTAGTTTTTATAGTACTGTACATCATATGTTTTTTTTAGATTTTTCATTTCCTTATTTTAGAAGTTAGAGGGGGGGGACCAACTTTTTTCCACTTTGGAAGCGTCTGTCACGCAAACTATTCGGTTTAGAAAAAAAATATTTTAGAAACCTCGATATCATTTTTGAAGACCTATCCATAGATACCCCACACGTATGTGTTTGATGAAAAAAAAAATTTTGAGTTTCAGTTCTAAGTATGGGGAGCCCCCAATATTTATTATTATTTTTTTATTTTTGCATCAAAATCTTATTGCGGTTCACAGAATACATCTACCTACCAAGTTTCAACAGTATAGCTCTTATAGTTTCGGAATAAAATGGCTGTGACATACGGACGGACAGACGGACAGACGGACAGACAGACAGACAGACAGACAGACATGACGAATCTATAAGGGTTCCGTTTTTTGCCATTTGGCTACGGAACCCTAAAAATGAAAAAAACTTGAACCAGAAAAAATCTTAATTAATGTATTTGATCTCCATATTTCGCGTGTATCTGTGACTCCTAAAAACGTGATGCGAATTGATCCAATATTTTATTTATTAGTGTGGATTCAGTTCCAAAGGTTTTCAGCTAGTACTTCTGAACATTGATGGTTTCTGAGTGGGGATACAGTTCCGAAGGTTTTCAGCTAATACTTAGGAAAATCAATACAAAAATATCGCAGGTATTTTAACATATAACTTCCAAAATGTCACTCCATCCAACGCAACGCCCGGCAAACTGGACACTTGCCTTCAATAAAAGCTAGCCGCTTGCTGCAGTCGCGATCGGAACCACACCTTAAGAGGCCTTATTCCTTTTAAAATGCTGATTGATTTAGACATTTTTCTCTATGATCAAATATGTTTCTTAACATATTATTGATGTTACTACCTAGAACAGGGCTATTGCGATTTATTGGTATATACTTCAAACCTACAGTATGAATTTTTCATTGATAATTTTTGTGTCGAAAACTACTCGAAATTGACCAAATTCACGCGGAAAATTAGTTTTTTCAACTCATTTTCTACTGCACGCAATGAAAGAATGAAATAGCTATGCTACTACCTATAAATAGAGGAAAACTATTACTTCAAAAAGTTGTTTGAAAATATCAATATATTTGTCATAATATGAAAAAAATGTTTTTTTAAAAGGAATAAGGCCTCTCAACACGGCTGACATTCCTGCGTACCGAAGTTGAAATATTTCCGCATGATGAGCTCGGAGCGCAGGGCGCGCATGCCCAGGCCGGGCAGGTCGCCCGTGGTGATGCCCAGCGGGTCCAGGTCCGCCGCCAGGTGCCCGCGCGCCTGCGCCGTCTCCACGTCAACACTCGCCCACACAACGCACACTGGTGCACCGGCACGGCAGTGGCCCCTCTACCACAACTACGCTTCGCGACTCTTGTCGCATCTGCCGTCACTCTCTCACAGTACAGCGAAGAAAGAAATAGGTAATATGTCTCGACAAAGAGTCGCATTTCACAGTTGTGCTATACTACGATTTCTAATTCAAGACCAAAAAAACTACCACAAGGTTGCCACTACAATAATAGTAGTTTTTGATACAAGTGTGGAAAGTATGTCATTTTGAACGAGTCCCGAGGAGTCTTGGCCTGAGCCGCAAGGCGAAGGTCAAGACTCGGGACGAGTTAAAATGACACTTCCACACGTGTACCAAACAACGTTTTTTAATACATTTGCGAAAAATTTCAATAATACAAATTTAAAACAGTAATTGAAAGGGGCAATTATATTTATTTCTGTCTGATAAAAAATAAGAGTAGGTACCTACAATTTTTAGAGCAATTGTGAAGGGTCGCATTTAATAAGGCCTTTGCTGGTAAGTTTATAGATTTATTAAAGTTTTTAATAATTCTCTTTTTCTCGTTTCCAGCCAATAAAATGTTCATAGACGGCAATGTAATTTTTCTTTCGATTTTGCGGGTAAAATACTCTCACTTGCAATTTTTGCCTTGGCTCGTATATAGGGCGGTGTTAAATCTATTCTGGTAACATCAGAATCCATCATTTTCTATCAAAAACTCTTATTTTATAAATCTTACGTGTCATTTATACATAATTAAAACAATCTTGAATGCAAAAGAAAGTTTTACTTTTAATTGTAATATTTTTTTTCAAGATGGCGTCGGCTGTCATCATTCAGCCAAATCAAAAGAAATAGTTTTAATATTTCAGAAGAGATATGATAATGTTACACAGTAATTTAATTGATTCCAGACAATAAACATCGTGAATCTGTGTTTAGTTCTTTACATTTCATATAATTGTAAATAAATATATTATTTAATACACAAAAATAGCGATTATTCATAATTATTATGAATTTATAAAGCAGCGCGTGGGTCACGCTTAATACTGTATTTTCTAATCTGTGACAATACTTTTATTTTTATTTTTTTTAGGTCACGCATAATACTCATTTGCTCATTAAATAAGAGTCACTCAAACAAATTATTAAAACCGTTTTTGAATATTTTTAATAGATCACCCTTTGATTGATCCAATATGCAATTTAAATATTTTAAGGATAATTATAAGACACTTTCAATGCTGTATGACGTAATAAATAGTCGGAAAGTGATTGACCTTTGTTTGGATGTATGAGACATGACGTGTTAGTACAACAGAAAATTAAAAAAATTTGAAATGTAAAAAGCACTAGTTCGTAATATCCAACTTTTCGCACGATTTGCAGCTATGAAAAGTACCACTTTTTGAGCAACTGTATTAAAAAATATTTTTACAATAATAAATTTATTTTTATTTTTTAAACACGCTAATATAATTTATTTATTGGTAACTTTAACTCTATGTTTAAACAAAATAACTAGGAATACTTATTATTACATAATTACGAGAGGAGATAATAAAAACTTAAACATCGGAGAATTTTGGTACAAAATCTGGTATGTGAGTTTCTTTCGGCTTTCTTCTCAACAGCGGTCTCCTCTTGCGAAATGCCGGTAGATTCACAATTTGACTTGTAAAAGTGCCCCTGTGGCCTACTTACTGAATAAATTATTTCATTTCATTTCATTTCATTGTACTTGTAACATTGTCCATTTGGCGCAAGCCAAGAAACAAACGCAGATGTCATCTAAATGTTGTCAATTTTGACAGTGACGTGTCTGTCGTAGTTTTTTTGGTCTTGAATTAGAAATCGTAGTTTAGCACAACTACGCTTCGCGACTATTGTCACATCGGCCGTCACTCTCTCACAGTACAGCGAAGAAAGAAATAGGTAATATGTCTCGACAAAGAGTCGCGTGTTACAGTTGTGCTAGAGGTGTTGGTCCGGTACGGTCACCAGGGCCTATGATACTCACATTTGTTGCAGTAAATGATAAAGTATTCAATACTTTCACACACATGTGAGGAAAGTGACGGATGTTTTATCAGTTATCTGCATGATAAACGCAACTATCATTGGCCTGCAGAATTGGGATGTCAACTAGATAGTTGATAGATATTTAATCGCTTTATTTGCTTAAATTATTTACGTACAATTAATACTATAATATATGTGTATAAAGAGTCGAGAATCATAGTGTCAATACATTAGGTTTCGACACATTGTATGTGTGTCCGTATATTCAACGCTTTGTGAGTTAGGAATAGAGAATTCAATCAATTTGATCACATATTACTTCCGTCTGAGTCTGCCTGCCTAATGTTGAATATCTATAGTCAACATCCCAATCCCCAATCGTGTTATGTTGTTTGGTCGATAAAAATCGTAACCGCAATGCCAATTACAAAAGATGCAGTTTCATATTTGAATCTGTTGGTGTATCCCAAGATAAGACCGACCGCCTGACTGTTATATCCCTATATGAATTATTCTTGTTTTCTACTGAGAACCCAAATTAATTATTATTTGTCTGTAAGTGTACTAATGAAGATTAATTTCCACATTGTAATAGGAATCGGACAATACATTAGCCGGGATATAAGTGTGGGTCTAAACAAAATGTGCAAACCATAAAAACATGTACGAGTAGATATGGAACATGGTTCACCTGGTAACTCCTGATGATGGCCTGCACGGCCAGATGGTCGTCGATGATTTTCTCGTTTATTGGAGATCCTGCGAGAAACGAGAATAATTAGGAATAGGTTTTATATAAACCTAAATCTCGTGACTGGACTAATTAAAACTAAATACAATAGAAGTAGGGAATCGATGAAATGAATTACAAGAACAGGAATCTTAAAATAGATGCAATTTGGAATGTTAATCCTTGGCGTTTCAAAATATATAAATATACACGTGACAAAATGCTGGTCGGATGGATTGGAACTTGGATTTACAGTTTGAGTTGATACTTATTCGGTCATTCTCCAAAATTAAACAGTGATTCGTTAAAATTTATGCAAGATTATTACCAGGAGAACATAACAGTTTAGTAGACACTGGTGCCAACCTTAGGATTAACTTGTACAATCACCACTTGTACCAGGGCTACAGAACTACCTCGTTCTTTTTGCACAAATTTCGGTGGGGACGATAACGGGTACCAGGAATACATAACAGTCTAGGAAGTACTATACCGGCTGCGATGGAGGGCATCCCGCCGGCGGCAGGAACCAGCGCACTGAGCGGCATTTCGTTCTTGTAGAGCGCCGGATTCAAAGAGGACGTGTAGCACGGGTACCAGGACCACATAACAGTCTAGGGAGTACTATACCAGCTGCGATGGAGGGCATCCCGCCGGCGGCAGGAACCAGCGCGCTGAGGGGCATCTCGTTCTTGTTGTACGGCGCCAGGTTCGGAGGGGACGATAGCGCGGGTACCAGGACCACATGACAGTCTAGGGAGTACTATACCGGCTGCGATGGAAGGCATCCCGCCGGCGGCAGGAACCAGCGCGCTGAGGGGCATCTCGTTCTTGTTGTACGGCGCCAGGTTCGGAGGGGACGATAGCACGGGTACCAGGAATACATAACAGTCTAGGGAGTACTATACCGGCTGCGATGGAAGGCATCCCGCCGGCGGCAGGAACCAGCGCGCTGAGGGGCATCTCGTTCTTGTTGTACGGCGCCAGGTTCGGAGGGGACGATAGCGCGGGTACCAGGACCACATAACAGTCTAGGGAGTACTATACCGGCTGCGATGGAAGGCATGCCGCCGGCGGCAGGAACCAGCGCGCTGAGGGGCATCTCGTTCTTGTTGTACGGCGCCAGGTTCGGAGGGGACGATAGCGCGGGTACCAGGACCACATAACAGTCTAGGGAGTACTATACCGGCTGCGATGGAAGGCATGCCGCCGGCGGCAGGAACCAGCGCGCTGAGGGGCATCTCGTTCTTGTTGTACGGCGCCAGGTTCGGAGGGGACGATAGCGCGGGTACCAGGACCACATAACAGTCTAGGGAGTACTATACCGGCTGCGATGGAAGGCATGCCGCCGGCGGCAGGAACCAGCGCGCTGAGGGGCATCTCGTTCTTGTTGTACGGCGCCAGGTTCGGAGGGGACGATAGCGCGGGTACCAGGACCACATAACAGTCTAGGGAGTACTATACCGGCTGCGATGGAAGGCATGCCGCCGGCGGCAGGAACCAGCGCGCTGAGGGGCATCTCGTTCTTGTTGTACGGCGCCAGGTTCGGAGGGGACGATAGCGCGGGTACCAGGACCACATAACAGTCTAGGGAGTACTATACCGGCTGCGATGGAAGGCATGCCGCCGGCGGCAGGAACCAGCGCGCTGAGGGGCATCTCGTTCTTGTTGTACGGCGCCAGGTTCGGAGGGGACGATAGCGCGGGTACCAGGACCACATAACAGTCTAGGGAGTACTATACCGGCTGCGATGGAAGGCATGCCGCCGGCGGCAGGAACCAGCGCGCTGAGGGGCATCTCGTTCTTGTTGTACGGCGCCAGGTTCGGAGGGGACGATAGCGCGGGTACCAGGACCACATAACAGTCTAGGGAGTACTATACCGGCTGCGATGGAAGGCATGCCGCCGGCGGCAGGAACCAGCGCGCTGAGGGGCATCTCGTTCTTGTTGTACGGCGCCAGGTTCGGAGGGGACGATAGCGCGGGTACCAGGACCACATAACAGTCTAGGGAGTACTATACCGGCTGCGATGGAAGGCATGCCGCCGGCGGCAGGAACCAGCGCGCTGAGGGGCATCTCGTTCTTGTTGTACGGCGCCAGGTTCGGAGGGGACGATAGCGCGGGTACCAGGACCACATAACAGTCTAGGGAGTACTATACCGGCTGCGATGGAAGGCATGCCGCCGGCGGCAGGAACCAGCGCGCTGAGGGGCATCTCGTTCTTGTTGTACGGCGCCAGGTTCGGAGGGGACGATAGCGCGGGTACCAGGACCACATAACAGTCTAGGGAGTACTATACCGGCTGCGATGGAAGGCATGCCGCCGGCGGCAGGAACCAGCGCGCTGAGGGGCATCTCGTTCTTGTTGTACGGCGCCAGGTTCGGAGGGGCCGTGTAGGCGGCGCCCGGCGCGGCGCCCGCTGTCGCGTTGCGGAAGAATGCATCCCAGGACTACGGAACAAACATTGCACATTTAATATCTCTTTAGAGATCTACGCGAATTGCCAAATATATATTTTTTCTCAAAAATGGTCGGAAATGTTGACTTTATTAACAAAAAATCAGGACGCGAAGTGCAGTTTATGGTCGGTCAAAAATAAAAGTCTTGCCGGCTCGGTTTGCTCGACAATAATGTTGTGTGAAATTATTTTATTCGTCGAGGTACAAACTTTTTATAAATTTAAAATCGGCCATACACAAAAGCATCGGTCCTAAACAGTCACAACGGAAGATCGGAGCTACGACTTATCGTGACTTTTTAGTTGCCTCAAATAGCTGATGGCGAAAACGCCACAGGAAGAAAAATACACTTCTACTTTTTATTTAAAAAGCCTGCAATGCAAGAATTCAGTTTTGACATATAATGACTAATAAAACTTATCTGTAGGTACTTATTTTGTTTTCTCTGCACCATTTCTGAGAAAAGCGCTATATTTGTCAGTCAAATTATTAAATGAATACTCAGCGAGTAATTGCCTACTTCCCTCGCTTCGACAATAATGTACTACTTATTGTAAATGTGTAAATTTGTGTAAATTTTTCCCCTCGTTTGACGACAACATGCCTGCGTAATTTTATTCCGCTTATCAACGCAGATTTTACGTCACACTGCAAATAAATAAATAAATAAATAAATAAATAAATATCAGACAACCTCACACAAATCAACCTAGTCCCAAATTAAGCTCAAGAAGGCTTGTGTTATGGGTACTAGGCGACGATATACATACTTATATAGATAAATAAATACTTAAATACATAGAACATCCATGACCCAGGCACAAATATTCGTGTTCATCACACAAATATTTGCCCTTGCCGGGATTCGAACCCGGGACCGTCGGCTCAGTAGGCAGTTGCTTAACCACTGCGCCAACCGCGTCGTCAAATAACTAAAAGTATGCCAACACTAACGCATGGCGAAACTGAAACACCGCATTAGTGACGAGAAAAATAAAAAATATATAAACGAGCATAAAAGAACGTTAAAAAAACAAAAAGATGATTATATTAAATGAATGATATAATTATTATGATACATTGCCTTTTTTTTGCCGAATTCGGAATTGTTTCAATTAAAATTATTCGTTAGTAATTAATATCCTAATAGGTAGCAGTTGCTAATCTGCATTGTTTTGCAATACCTTTGTATGATATACAGGGTCTTACTTTCAATAGCAACAGTTCGGAGAAAAACGATTTCAATAAGAAGAAGGTTTGCTCGTCGAACCGATGGTCGTTAGGGGAGAAAGGTTCTCGAGTGGCGACCGCGGACCATGACAAGGAGGATTAGGATCGCGGGCAGAAGTTGGATGAGGGCGGCGCGAGACCGCTCTTTGTGGAGAACTTTGGGGAGGCCTTTGTCCAGCAGTGGACCTCTATCGGCTGATATCAAAAATAAGAAGAAACATCCGAGCCGCAAGAGCCGCGATCGTGTCGCAATAAACACTTCAATCATGCGCAGGATTTGTTACGGCTAGTGTTAACCGGATCGAGTTAGGAGACACTCGAGAATTGACCGGGCACGATTACGATCAAGCCAGCCTTGCTTCTAAAAGAGCTTAACTGAGAACCAAACTTGAGTGATACACGTCTTCCAGACCAAGATTAACTACGTATGTCGCATGTGGCTTTAAAAGAAAGGTAAATTAGTGATATGATTAAGTCTTATTTTATGAAATATCAATAAGTTTTCGAAATATTCATAACCTATAATTGTTGTTTGATACCAGAATTTGATTCAAAGTTAAAAGATAAACACTAATTACAAATTCATTTCTACTAAGGCGGAGAGTAGTTATTTATAACAATCAAATATATTATTAAAATCGACACAAAAGTTAGATATTTTTTTTATTCATTCGCTAATAGAATGAAAGTTGCTATAAAAATGTAATCCAAAAATATACTAAACGTATTATACAAAATAGTGCATATTTACAAACCATTGATTTTGATATCTTAATGTGTTTCGTATCGTGTGCTCAACTCCTTTTACAATTGAGGAAAACCTCACGAATTTCCTGTTAACTTGAATTCCGAGGAATTACCGCGCGCAGATTGGATTAAAAAGATTGCTTTAAAATGTATAACAACTTTTTACGATTTTGTGACTAGGTATTCGTTTTAGTAGTTCTATTATTAGAATCAATAGAGTTCATCATTCCTGTAAAGTAAAAAAAAACTGTAGCTTAAAAAAAATTATAATGACTTTTCCCGCCTGGAACGGAGACCTAACCCAAATGATTAAATAGTATATTACTGCCGAGGCCGGGAAAAGTCAGTTCGTGGATGAGTATGATTTCAATAATACGAATCTGCGAACTGACATTCCCGCCGAGGCTTGTATAGTGCTTTTCTCCAAATATGCTTGGAAATAATCACCAATCTACATTTTAATTTAATATATCAGTACCATGAAGTTCATTTGGTACTTATTTTTTTTAGGAAAAGGAATAAAATTTCGGGTCCGAATCATATGTTTGATTTAAAACAAAATATATGAATAAGAATTAAATATATATGAAAACACAATAACAAAAAATATGCACATAGGTAATTATAAATTTTAGTTAAATTAACAACTTCTAAACACACTGTTTTTTTTTTGAAACCATACCATATTTATCATTCGGAGAAGATCATAAGTTCAAAAACAATGAAACAAATTACAAATTGATTTGGACACAATCATTTCTGTTTTATTTTTTATTTGTTTACGTTTGGTACACTTATTAATTTTCAACTCCCTCATTAAATATCATCATATTATTAAAATTAAAACTTTCGTGAGAAATCTCTAATAAATAACTAAGAATCATGAAAATAAATTAACCGCATATAAAATTATTATTTAAATTGTTTGTCCGTTATTCGAAATTTGTCGACATTTCAAATACATTGACAGTAGCAGAGCAAAAAAATTTTCAGTGCAAGAACTAAACGCAGAGAACAATTAAAAAGTTTATAATAGTTTTTATTTTTTAAATTTAGTGGACAATTGGCTGTATGGTGAATTATCAGTCTTTGAAAAAATTAAAAGTAAAAATGCAGTAACCGGCCAAATTAAGATTACCCTCATTTGTATGAGACGTTATAAATGGAAGGTGTGTTTTTTACTTAATCGTCTTATTTAAATAATATTGATTTCCCGGGTAAGGCCAATAATATATATTTTTTTTTAATTTTTATTAACGCCTTCTAAATATAACGAACGATTTCGCGGTCCAGTTTTACTACATTAATGGGAACTTTTCCAAGCAAGTTGGAGAAAAAGTATTTTTTAGGATATGCGCTGCCGTGCTATATATAAAAAAAATGTCACGCGTTTTTTGCTGATAAACGGGCATAGAAATTTGTAAGATTTAAGAACGTTAGATCGTAAACAGCCTAATTGCGACCAATGTTTTCCTTACTTCCAGAAATCTTGGCTGATTTGATCAGATTGGTTTGTTATTAATTATCCGTATCTAGTATGTAGCTGGCCGCTAACACATTTTTTAATTTCCATGTAAACCCTAGGGACTAAAACGACCACTTTAGTCCCGCTTCGCGCAGCTAAAATGAGGTGCTTTTGGGAAAGGTGAACTGAAAACTACATTTAGCGTATACTTACTGCATGCACGGAGTTGGGGTCGGACAGCCACGAGTTATACATGGTCTCGACGTACGCCGAGCTGGAGCCATTGAGGAACGGCTCGGCCGCTGTTGAACTCTTCAGCCTCTGGGCGTTTACTGTCACAGCGGCCGTCTGTCAACAATACAACGATATCAGTCAATCAAAATCAATCAAATCTAATTCTAATTCTAATTTTAAAATATGGCTTCCATCATAGTTAATGATGATTTCGCCAATTTCAAGTTTGCTCGTAGAGCATGCCGTTGTTCGGTGAGGTTTTGCTTTTTGTAAAGTGATAGCGATTTACAAAAAACCACGCGGACTATCGGGCCTTGACCCAGGAAGGGCTATGAACGCTTCAAGTTGTATTCTTCATTAGCTATTCACTCATACGTTAGATCACTGCACAATACGCTATCAATACTACACATTGAACAACGAAAATTAATAAATAATGAACAACGAAACATAAACGCATGCGGCCATCTTAAGTCACGAACCGGAAGTCCCAATCAAATCAAAAACGTTTATTCTGTAGGCCACAAGGGCACTTTGACATGTATAAATCTGAATCTACCGGCATTTCACAAGAGGAGACCGCTGTTGAGAAGAAAGCCGAAACAAACTCAACAGTAAGTATTTTTTTCTTAAATTATACTTAAAAACTATTACAATTATATTACAACTAGGTAATTGATACATGTTAGTGGAGATGTACAAGATTCTCCGAATCAATGTTTACGGTAATAATTATACAAAATAAAGTGATTTTTTTGTCTGGGTTCGGCGATTTTAGAGATGGCAGCCCTAGTCCACGCATAAGTGGTGCACACGCATCTGATGTCGCTTAGCGGTTTTAGTCAGTGACTGTATATCCTAGTGACAAGTGATAACAGATAAAAACTCTTCATGCGAGATAAATACAAACAACCCCAAGAAAAAATATAATGATAAGTGCCTACGTAAGAAGGCAAGCCTTTTAACCCTTAAATGCATGGATTAAAAAAACACAATATTATAAAATATTATTTTCTTTCAAATAAATGTTTCTTGTTTTCCACCAGTAATTCATTTTTGTTTATGTAAGCTGCATCTTACACCATGCATTTAAGAGGCCTTATTCCTTTTAAAATGCTGATCGTTTTAGACATTTTTCTCTATGATCAAACATGTTTCTAACATATTATTGATGTTACTACCTAGAACAGGGCTATTGGGATTTATTGGTATATATTGGAAACCTACAGTTCGAATTTTTCATTGATACATTTTGTTTTAAAAACTACTCCAAATTGACAAAATTCACGCGGAAAATTAGTTTTTTCAACTTATTTCCGACTACACGCAATTAAAGCATGAAATAGCTATGTTACTACCTAGAACTCGGGGAAAAGTATTATTCACTTCAAAAAGTTGGTTGAAATTATCAATACATTTGTCATAATATGAAAAAAAAATTTTTTTTTAAAGGAATAAGGCCTCTTAAGGGTTAAAGAAGATATCTCGTCCTTTCAAGACAAATGTCGCTATCGTGACGTAGAAAATTAAACAAGCAGCCTTGCTCTGAAATTGACGTAACGAAGCGATCATTGGGCATGAATCAAAAAGAGAGAACTGTTGCATTAGCATAATAATAGTAACACGTACTTAGTGAGCTAATGGAATTTCTGTAGCATTCCTAGTGTCACCGTCACTAATAAACCTCACACCGCATATAATATACAATACCTTTAGAAGGTTATTATTATTACCTACAGAACTTATTTTTATCAATACGTTCGGTTGTATACTACTATAAGCTTATAAAAAAACTATTTATTTCGATGAACTTTATGCACCTCCCCCACAGCGAGCAATTGGCCTGCATTGTAATAGTAGTTTTTGATACAAGTGTGGAAAGTATGTCATTTTGAACGAGTCCCGAGGAGTCTTGGCCTGAGCCGCAAGGCGAGGGTCAAGACTCGGGACGAGTTAAAATGACACTTCCACACGTGTACCAAACAACGTTTTTTAATACATTTGCGAAAAACAGCAATAATACAAATTTAAAACAGTAATTGAAAGGGGCAATTATATTTATTTCTGTCTGATAAAAATTAAGAGTAATACCTACAATTTTTAGAGTAATTGTGAAGGGTCGCATTTAAGGCCTTTGCTGGTAAGTTTAAAGTTTTATTCAAGTTGTTAATAATTCTCTTTTTCTCGTTTCCAGCCAATAAAATGTTCATAGACGGCAATGTAATTTCTCTTTCGATTTTGCGGGTAAAATACTCTTACTTGCAATTTTTGCCTTGGCTCGCTATATAGGGCGGTGTTAAATCTATTCTGATAACATCAGAATCCATCATTTTCTATCAAAAACTCTTATTTTATAAATCTTACGTGTCATTTACATATAATTAAAACAATACTGAATGAAAATGAAAGTTTTACTTTTAATTGTAATATTTTTTTTTAAGGCCAGTCGGCTGTCATCATTCAGCCAAATCAAAAGAAGTAGTTTTAATATTTCAGAAGAGATATGATAATGTTACACAGTAATTTAATTGATTCGAAACAATAAAAATCGTGAATCTGTTTTTAGTTCTTTACATTTCATATAATTGTAAATAAATATATTATTTTATACATAAAAATAGCGATTATTCATAATTATTATGAATTTATAAAGCAGCGCGTGGGTGACGCTTAATACTGTATTTTCTAATCTGTGACAATACTTTCTTTTTAATTTTTTTAGGTCACGCATAATACTCATTTGCTCATTAAATAATAGTCACTCAGACAAATTATTAAAACCGCTTTTGTATATAATTTAATAGATAACCCTTTGATTGATCCAGTATGCAATTTAAATATTTTAAGCATAATTATAAGATATACACTTGCAATGCAATGACGTAATAAATAAAGTCGGAAAGTGATTGACCTTTTTTTGGATGTATGAGACATGACGTGTTAGTACAACAGAAAATTAAAAAAATTTGAAAAGTAAAAAGCACTAGTTCGAAATAACCAACTTTTCGCACGATTTGCAGCTACGAAAAGTACCACTTTTTGAGCAACTGTATTAAAAACAATTTATTTATTGGTATGTATTGTTACATTACAGGCAAATGCTCGCGGTAAGGAAGCACCTTTACGTGCAAATATCACATCAAGCATTTCCGTATTAAAATTCATGTGGGATGGCCACATTGAAGAATGTAAACAGGATACTTTTATTTTACTATGATAAATAAAAAGCAAGTATATGATTTTTCCTCAAACATGCAATAGTAAATTCCAGTATCTAGTTCAACATGTTGTCTTTTAACTGCTTTCCTTTTTGTGACAACTAATTCCATCATCGGACGATTACTCGTACATAAGTCCATACGTCTCATAAGACCCATAACAGTTAAGTCATAAAACTCATATTGCACAATTTAAAGTAATCACCCATTATTCATACCGTTCGATTGTTTTTCGAGTTATAAAAATAGTATCGAAGGAGATAACAGCAATTCTTTGTAGTCAAAGCTGGTGATGATGATGACGTTATCATTTCGACTATCTTGGAGGCTCGTCCTAGCTGGTATCACAAGCTCGTACGACATTGAGTGCAAAGTCAAAACAAACTCATGGTAACGGGAGCATGATAATATCCATACTATCCATACTCCATACTAATATTATAAATGCGAAAGTGTGTTCTGCCTGTTACCTCTTCACAGTCTGTTATCTCTTCAATCGATTTTGATGAAATTTGGCATGGAGATAGTTTAAGATCCGAGGAAGGACATAGGATAGTTTTCATCCTGGAAATTATCCCTAAAAAGATTGAAAAGTGAGTAAGTAATTCATGATGACATTGATAACCCTGTAGGAAATGTAATTATTAGACCAAAAGCAAAATTGCTCTTACATTTGCTTAGGCGCTTTTAATAATCCCTTTTATTAATTAAGGTGATTAGGTGGATATGGATATCTATCGTGTTGTACGAGGTTGCTTCCATACTTCCAAGTTCCACGCGGACGTAGTCGCGGGCAAAAGCTAGTATGTCATATTTCGATAATATGGCGATATCGTGATACCATGGCGGTTAGAGGTGACTGTGTCAATCAAACTAGTTAACAGTCATGGTAGACGGTGAAAATGAATAGCGACACGTCATCGGTGACAGACAGACACAAACAAGGCTTGGGTTTTTTCTGTGAATCTATTTCATAAACGGGGAAATTATGCTAAGGTGTAAAACCTTTCAAATAAACAATGCGAAGATCGACACACAAAGCATAAGGAACAATTCGATAGGTTGCTTGGGAGTTAGGGTAGCAAAGTGGTCAACGCGCTGGACCGGCAATCCAGAGGTACCGGGTTCGATGCCCGGTCTCTTCCGCCAAGTTACTCATTTTTCGAGTTTTCTTAAAGTTTTGTTCTTTGTATCAATGGGGGAAATTATAATTCCCAAACTGCATATTTAATTTTCCAAATGCTTCCCAACAAAAGTTTTTAGGTATATTCTGTTTATGAATAGCGACACATCATGGGTGACTGAGTCTGTCCATTTGATCTAATAAACGGGAAAATATTTTTTCCCAAACTTCAGATTTACTTTCCCAACATAAGTTTTTTTTCTGTAACTTTTATAAATATATAGACTCACAATCTGACTTGTAAAAGTGCCCTTGTGGCCTACTTACTGAATAAATTATTTCATTTCATTTCAAATGTCCTGATTTTTTCTCTTTTCAAAATAAATGCTATTTGGAACATTAAACGATGAAGTGATGTGCAAGTTTGGAAAAAATAGTGTGGCATGATTTTTTTATAATAGAAAATGCCTATGCAGTCGCCATCAGATATATCGCAGCATATAAGGCGTCCATAAATATCTGAACTCGACTCTTATTGACTGGGCGTTACAGTACATGTTCGGATATTTATGAACGCCTTATATGCTGTGATATATCTGATGGCGACTGTACGGCCGCACAGCCTAACTGAAGACACCGCGAGGAAATTACGATAAATTAATTATGATCTATATGCTTACACTAAAAAGTAGAATTAAGTACATCTAGACATTAAAACGAAATTAAGAACAATACTGCATAATATCGAGGATCTATAGATGCATTTCTTAATTGGCAATTTCATGAAGTCTTTTTCGACATTCAAATTGATTGGGCAATATTGGCAATAAAATAGAATCTTATCATGTTCGCAAAGATATCTACTTGTTTTTCGTAGACTGTCTGTTTATTCGTGCATTTCGTGCAAGTCATGATGAAACGATGATTCAACAACATATCTAAGAAAGTGTGAGCATTCAGTGGTAAACGAAGGTAAAAAAATTCGCATTGCGAGCATATTATTTATATCACTACATCACTACATAGTATAAAACAAAGTCGCTTTCTCTGTCCCTATGTCCCTTTGTATGCTTAAATCTTTAAAACTACGCAACGGAATTCGATGCGGTTTTTTTTAATAGATAGAGTGATTCAAGAGGAAGGTTTATATGTATAATACATGCATAATGTATCAGTATTGCACCCGTGCGAAGCCGGGGCGGGTCGCTAGTTATATTATATAACTAGCTGCGACCCGCGGTGTTGACCACTCATCCCACGGGAACAATACATTATTCGGGATAAAAAGGAGCCTATTTGTTAATCCAGGGAGTTAGCTACCTCCGTATTTTATCAAAATTGTTCCAGTCGTTCGAGCGTGAAAAAGTAACAAATATACAAACACACTCACAAACTTTCGCCTTTATAAATTAGTGGACTATGACCAGAGGCGCAGCTAGGCCTGTACTGCATAATTCCAATACGCGGTCGCTATTTAAGATATCGGTTACATCGGCCATCATTTCATCATTAGTACAATACGATTAAAATCAGTTAACGATTCGGCTTTTCTCGGGTATCATCGCCTCAATCCGGAGACGGAAATGACACGAAATACATTACCGCGATTTCTTTTAGGTAGCATTCAATTTGAAGTATCATAAACGCAATGTATAGCACCTGCCAAGATGACATTACTAACCGGTAGACCTAAGAAATTTATTATGCAGAAGCGACATGAATTTTAACATTCATTATTTATTAAAGCTATACTTGTATGTATACAATATATAAAAAAAACATATAAGTCAATATTTTACTGTTTGATGTAAGTAAAAGTACCTACGATATTACGTCGGATTAATAATAATCACCAAATGAAAAATTTTAAAAACCGATTTCAACCGGTTTTTGTTGATATTTCATAAACTGCTTGACCTATTTTGATAAAATTTACATGGGACCATGTCGGAAGTATACCCTATCAAATACAAAAGAATTTTGTAAATCAGCCATATCTGTAAATTGATAACTCTATGTGAGAGATGAGGGTTTCACGACAATTACCGAGGTTGGCCGAATCGTTAGCTGATTTTAATCGTACTGTATGTATATGTAAGTATGTGTAGGTATATTAACCCATATGCGTACTTGCTTTCTGTTAGTATCTAATTATGTGCTGCCTTTGCCTTCTGCTGCACCTATTTACTCTTATTGTTAAATTTTTCATCAACTTCACTACCCAAAGGTTGTCTGGAAAAGATCGCTTTTTAGCGATAAGACCGCCTGTTGTCTACCGTTATTTATACATTGTACTTGTCTTGTTTCCTTTTGTAAACTTTTATTGGTGTGCAATAAAGCATTACTTATTGTATTGTATTTCTATGAATGTGCCCCCCCTCCCGTCAGTTACGTTTGACGATTCTTCGAATCAATTACTATTCTGCGAAACTTCACATTCCAATATCATCTCGTATGACCATTACATTATTTTGATCCATGTTGATCACATAATAATATCATTATACCTACTTGAACATACTTTGCGAAAACATGTTGACATAACGATTTAATGATACCTAGTTTCCCACGTATTTATGTGAATAGATGATACTCAATATAATAATAGTTTGGAATATCCAATGTATGTGTTATTTTTTATAACAATGGGTTTGTTTTGATTCCGGTTTCGACTTTCATGTGACGGTAAGTGAATGCCTTTAAGCCACAAGATGATTCATTTAATAATTATGAACCAGAAGTGTAGGCCAAGCAGGGTTAACCCGTATTTTCACGACGATGTATATATAGCCAGATATACATATTTTTTGCCATATTTGTGTATGTTTTATTTGAAAAAAAAATTTCGACTATTTTTAACGGCCCCGAGGTTTGAACCAGGGTTTCTTTTTTATGTTGCGACGTTTAGAGTTATTACCATTCACGGGCATTCAAAACTAGTTGTAATATATAAATGGAAATACAGCATCCACTAGTTACAGCCACTCTAACTTATATTTATGTAATCTAATACCTAAATTAAATATTTCAAACACCCCGACACAAATAGCTGATGACCATGAAAGCCTCATTCATTGAGTGATATAGAAAATGCTAGTAAAACTGAACATAACTACAAAATTTGGAATTCTTAGCTAAAAAATTGGCTGTGATCTTGTAACTTGTTCCAATTAGAAATAAATATCTTGGAAACTACTAGCCCTATTTTCACCAAACATAGCTAAGAACCATCCCGACGCCCAATGATTTGATAAAAAAAACTGCACTCAAATTGGTACATCCATTTGGGAGCTATGATACCACAGACAGACACAGAAATACACATGTTAAACTTATACCACCCCTCTTTTTTGTCGGGGGTTAAAAACACAATTATAATTAATGTATTCTTATTTGTTACAAAATCAAATACAATTTACCATGTCCACTACTTACTTTACCATGCAAACGTAAGTAAAAAAGACCAAGTAGACCTATTCTTTTTAAACCATAAAGACAATTTTTAACAATGCAGAAATAAAAACTTAAAAATTGTGTTACCTGTGGTTTGTTGAGGAGCCATGATGCGAATCTCTCTGTGTTGCCAATTTTGTTGGAGATATTAAAAACTACCCTTGCGCGATGCATGCTTGCTGTGGTCTGCCTGGCTCCTTACCGAAGAAGTGTCAGGTCTGAGGACAAAAAAAAACTAAATCTATGGTCCGTACTTCTAATTATACAGGCAACATAATTTTGGTAGCATTTCCATAGCAGGCTGAAATCTACCATGAAGACTACTTTACAGCAGATTAAGACTGTCTGTCCACAGAAAGTGATGTGATGTGTAAAATAGATCAATCACATTCCTTAGTTCATACAAATTGAGGTTTTTTATCTAATCTGTTTCTTCAACTTTTTAACCAATCTTTACGAAACAATAGGAACTGAATGGGAAGAAAATTTAAACGGACCATGTCATGCGGCATGCTTTGTGGTGGAATTTTAGAAGAACATTATCTTCTTATTCAGATTCTAAAATTTCATAGAGATTGGTTAAGTTTTAGAGGAGTTATCAGACGAGACAAAACCTGGTTATGGTCAGTTTGGACCTCATTTGCATTCGACGTAACAGTCACCAGGTGCAAATGAAACATAAACTGATAGTCTGAGAAATAGAACAGTGATATGTCTATGTCTGCTTATTTGCACTTCTTATGGGCTTCACAAAAACACAGCCGAATTTGTTCAAATTTACTTCTGTTTCTGTGGACAGACAGCCTTATGGCTGTAATCTAAATTATTAATTTTGGCCAAGAACAAGGTCAAAAAAATAAATTCTCTATGCCACTACTTTGCTATGGTACCTGAAATGAAAATTATACCACATTTATGATGTCTGATTATATCCTATAATATTATAAAGGCATCTGCAGCAAATAAACAATCTCTATCTCATGATTAAACTCTACACTATACTAGTTAGAATAAATTTAAAATAATTTTCTGAAAAATGAAAATACTTCTTTCAGATGTTTTAATTAACCAGAATACTTCTAATAAGAGTTCATACTCTGTCACTAAAGTTATAGCATCTCTGTTTATTTAATAATTTATTTTCTAAATTAATGTTCTTTAATAAAACTCCTACTAAAATTTTCAGTTCTATGTATTATTATAAAAAACTGAGAAATATATTAATTAAATATATTTTTTGTGTTCAAAACTAATTATGATTTGGCAGATGTCATTGTCAAATAACAGTTAAAAGTTAGAAAAGACATATAAATAGGTTTCATACTAGGATATAAGATTAAAATAGCACTAAACACTGAACTTGCAAATTCTACCAGAACCTTAGTACAAAACAAAACATACCAATAAAGCATTATATTCTTAAACATAATTTATCCAACAAACACAATAAAGAACTTGTTTGCTTGAGCTGGAAAACAAGAGATAAAAAGAAATGGTAACAATAATGTCAAGGCAAATCTGTTAACAGTAACAAAAAGTAATAATAAAACCTGTATTTAGGCCACCTTGAAGACCACAATGTCAACCAACTGGCACACTGACACCAACGTTTATGTAATCTATCAATGAATATTTCTAAATTAACTACACTAACAATGAAATGTAAATCTTGCCATTGATGGTTGGTGTGAAACTAGTATGGACAACACTTTTATATCGTTCATCTTGGCACACGCTCAAGTTTCACAGAATGCTATTTCAGTGAGGTCTATGTGAAATTATATCTAAAGATAGTTCAAGGTCATAGGAGAAATTGTTTTCAAAAGATTTTGATAATAGGTATTTTATAATACTGTTTTTTAGACTGAATTAAAAATTACTTAGAAAAGTGGCTATAAGTATGTGAAATAGTATGTTCTAAGCAAAAATAGAAGCTAGACTGTAGTTTGATATATTTGAATTTTGGAATAAAGACGTGAATCCGTAAATACAATACATATACATATGGAGCAATTTCATACAGTCAAAAACATACTAAAGTAGAACTGATAAAAAAAAAACCTCTGATTTTAACCCAGTTCTACTTTAGTATGTTTTGAAAACAGTATTACTATTGTATCTTCATTGCCAATTATAAAAAAGTACAAATAACAGACTTGGTGCCTAAAAAAGCCTTCACCAAGGCCAAATTCTAAATTGTGCGAAACAGGTGCAATTCAAGAAATTGACTTCATAAAAATGAACCACTATACCTATAGTTTTTATAAGTATTGTTGTATACAACTGACTTGATCAATGGGAAATCCCCTGATAATATGAATTTGTCAATATGTGAATAGAATTTAGGTCAAGAGATTAAATTGATAAATTATGATTGATACTTTACAATTTAGATGAAATAAAAACTGGGATATCTAAGACATTTGTTTAATACAAAATACACTGATAGTGAAAGAAATGAAAGGTATGCATGGCATAAATGCCATCAAGGTTACTTTCTAACTGAATACGATATGTTACGTGTGATAACACATATTGATTATATTTAATATCCTAAATATTCAAGTGTGTTGATATCAAACAATATTATCGTAACTTTATCAGAAAACAGTCATAAATAATAAACTGTTGTATTACTTTAATTAGCAATGAAAACCTCAATAATTTGACGCCTTTATAAACGTAAAGAATATATTTTAGTATCACATACCTGAAGTGTGAACCAATAATATTTTATATGAAAATTTAAATATAATTAATGTGATCAATACCGAAGTCCCGTGATTCAAGGTTATGTAACTCTGTCGTATGCGATGAAATTATGAACACTTATTTACACAGTAGATTTATTTGTCCGAGTGGCACTATTGCAACCTGGTTCTGTTTTTTTACTTGTTTTTTATATTTTACAATATTTACCTTTGACACTATTCAAAACTAGATCTTGCTAAGCAAAGCAAGCGTAGTCAATTTTTTGATTTTAAAGAACGACCACAGATAATGTCAGATAGGACGACATTACGTACCGCAAAATTTTCACGACATGTTTTAATTTGTCTATGGCATACAGAGAATTTTCACAGATCAATTACGGAACAGTGGATATTAGACGGTAAGACATATTCGGGTCAGAGTATAGCAAAGGGGGCCCTTTTTAGGACAAAAAAATTTTAATTGATTTTTTTTTTGCTGGCTTTGGGCTTAAATTAGATTGAATCTTGTAGATTACGCTAAAAAAAACATATTTTGTTCTTTAAACTTTTTCACTCAGAGTAATATTTACCGAGATTAAGGGGTTAAAAAAACACTTTAAATTTTTCGCATTTTCAGGCTTAAATTAGATTTTAAGGTCGTTCGAATATGTATTTGCAAAACTGTTTTACGGGATATAAAAAAAAACTAACCTAACCTAACCCGGCCGAGTCGGATCTTAGTGTGCAGTACGAGGATAATTAGTGTGCAAATCAGTATTTGGCAAGGCCTATTTTCAGCAAGCAGTTTTACCTTAAAACCTCAATATCTCGGTAAATATGGATCTGAGAGAAAAAGTTTAAAGAATAAAATATGCTTCTTTTAGCGTAATATACAAGATTCAATCTAATTTAAGCCCAAACAAACAAAAAAAAATTTTTGGTCGTAAATTTTCTGTCCTAAAAATAGGGCCCCCTTTGCTATACCCCAACCCATATTCGCAAATTTAATCAGGTTGGCCATTATTTCTGACCGAGGACCGTCTCCACACTTCAAAGAGTAGGGTCGGTAAAGGTTTTTGGATGATAATTAAATAATATATTTTATCTACGCACATATCATTAGTGCTCTAAAATGCGTTCAGAAACCGTAGGAAATGACCAGCATTACTACAACCAATTTTACTATGAGAACTTTCTTATCTGTGGTAGTAGGTAAAATTTGTACTGTAATGTTATAACGCTATCAATTTTTGTAAGGTTATGAGTTTAAATTTGGAACAGCTGTCAAAACTGAAGTAGGTCTCTATTCTAGTATCCATAGATATTAATATTGTTATCGATACGAAACGTCAATTCAGTATGTTTTTTTATAAAAACCGCACGACATTTGATCTCGAGTGACATGAGAATATGGATACATTCGTTTGTAGGTATATGATTTAGAAAAAAAAAACATTCGTCTTGACGGAGGTCCGAATTGCCGCCATTATTGTGTCATTTGTTTGTTGGTTCTTTGCTGTGATAAGTTTATTGTAATTCACATTTTAGTTGAAAATATTGTTTCAATGTAAATGTAAATTACAACTATTACAATAAATAATCTGTTTATGTATTTGTTCAGAATTCAGATTTATTTCTTACTGCATTAGTATATGTCGTTTTTAGATATTTTACAGGTAGCACTAGTGCTGCTGGTCATTTCCTTATGGTTTCTGAACCCATCTTAGAGTACTTATGATATGTGTGTAGATAAAGTAGTGTATACAACTGTACATAATTAGGCCTTAAAACACTCGTGTGATCCTATTATGAAACTCGCTGACGCTCGTTTCATAAAACCGCACTCGTGTTTTAATGCCTCCCATTATGTATCAGTTGCATAAACTACTATTTCCAATAATCCTTGCTATAAGGATCTACATAATTTTCATTTTTCTGCACCAATGTTATTCCAAAAAAAATTTTTTTTTTTAATTATGACAATGTTCTCTGTTTTGTAGCTAAAGGGCTCTCTGCCTACAAAACCTAACAAAAAAAACTGGTGGATGTTAGACACTAATTAGCAATATCTGGCTGCCTTAAGATGCTCAGAAAGTGGCATTAAAAGAGTCTTATATTTATGGCAATAATGCCGATAATGTACCGTAATTCATTGCTATTATGTAACGGGCCACCAATAAAATTGACAATACCATTGATACAAAGATCAAATCACAAAGAATAATTGAAATGCGTAACCTGGCAGAAGAGACCGGAATTTGAACCTGGTGCACTGGATTACCGATCTAACGTGTCAACTTCTCCACCATCCTAAGGCCAGAATATCTGTCTTTTGTGCGCAGACACACTAGCGGCATCCTACCTCCCGGCCACGAGTAGGCGGGCGGGCGCAGTGGCGGACGCGCGGAAGCTGATCAAAATTAATAAATACAGCTATCTTGGCGCCCAATACAACTTCATCGCTTTTGGCGTTGAGACACTTGGTCCGTCAGGGTGCGCGTGGACTCCACAGGGAGCTCAGTAAGCTCCTGGGGGAGGCAACAGGGGACCCACGCGCAGAAAGTTTTCTCGCACAAAGGCTTTCCATAGCCATATAGCGTGGGAATGCTGCCTGCGTCATGGACACCCTACCATAGAGGCCTTTTATATATTATTTTTTAATTTTAATTAAATTTTTAGTTTTAATCCCATAAATATGTTATTTTAAGTTTTATTTTTGAACGATAATAAATGTATACGTATTTTTTTATACTACGACCAGACCTTCCGATCCTATCTACTATATCTAAATCCGAGCCGATCCTAGTTATTGGATGAAATCGGATAATGTGTCGTGTAATTTTTAGAAAATTTCTTCCGATAAATCGAATCAGATTGGAAGGTCTGGAACGGCTTTAATAGATCCTAACAATTACACTACACATTATCCGATTTCATCCGATAATGATTTATCGATCGGAAGGTCTGAAACAGGTTTAATTGTTATCGATGTGCACTATGTTGGCCAACCCTAAATCATTACAAAAATTAACTTTTCCTTACCTATGAAGGTTGCCTACTTTCACATTGACATTTAACACTGACAGTGACAGTTCATCATAAATACATTGGCTATGGATTTATGTTTTTAAGGATATATTTCACGACGAATAAGAATAGAATAGAAAGCAATAATAAGTCGACAAGTGAAAAATTTACCTGTACGTCTATATTGGCCACAATGTATAGCATATCGTCTTATCTCCTTAAAATGCCAAAGGACTTGGCCACATTGCGTCGAATCACATTGATTACCGAAACATCCAAACCCTTTCTGACTTCTAATTCGCATAATTTGGTACGAAACTATAATCAGGACTATAAGAAAAACGATACTGCTAAGGAAAGTTTCCGTCAAAGGTCATACAAATATTTGTGCTACTCGTTGTTATTTGGTGCTGTTGCATACTCGTCTTATAAATTCTGGTAAGTTTTTCATACCAGTATACCACAATTATTAAATGTTATTTATACTTAATATAATTATATATCAGTTACATGTTCTCATTTTCCTAAAGTTAAAACAGTAAGAAATTATCTATATATGTACTAGCTTTTGCCCGCAACTACGTACGCGTGGAACTTGATAAAAGGGATTATTAAAAGCGCCTAAGCAAATGTAAGAGCAATTGTGCTTTTGATCTAATAATTACATTTCCTACAGGGTCACCGCATCCCAACAGAAATGTTCACTCACTTTTCTATATTTTTAGGTATAATTTCCAGGATGAAAACTATCCTATGTCCTTAAACTATCTCTATGCCAAATTTCATCAAAATCGATTCAGCGGTTTAAGAGTGAAGAGGTAACAGACAGACAGACACACTTTCACATTTATAATATTACTATGGATGTGATGACAATCAGTTCTCAAACTAACAGCTAAGATTATAGTTGAAATTTTCTAAGATGTCCAGTGTGCACTTGAGAGCTTTTCTTGTAAATATCGCGAGATATTCCCTGTGTCTCAATTCTGTAAAGAAGCTCACTTTAGAACACCTGGAAGCAAGTAATGAAACACGCAAACAAATATATAACAGCTTTTCTAAGTCACAATCAAAGCAATGGGCATAATATGCATTAAATTAGATCAAACATGGTAAGTACAGCTACAGTATAGAATAGAGTTGATATAAATTTGTTTGCATTTTTTTTTTCCCACCATTCCAAAAGTAAACTTCTCTACTGAAGTAAGACATGTTTACAAGATAACCTCTTTATGACCACTCAGACATCTTACAAATTCCTACTGTAATTCCTACTGTAGAAATGGGGTAAATTATAGTCTAGTCACACACAGGCCTGGACTTAGAGGGCCAGGGCCCCTGTGGCACTTGGCATTTGGGGCCCCCTCCCGAGACGCTTTTCAGCTAATTAAATAGTAGCTAGTAGTATCTTAAGTGATAAATAAGGAGAACATTATTATGGTACAAGCCCTACTTCTGGGGCCCCCAGACTGGCTGGGCCCCTAGGCCTAGCCCTAGGGGAAATTACGGCACTGGTCACACATGGTCATTATCATTACTATTCATAGTATAAAACAAAGTCGCTTCCTGATCTTTAACACTATGCCACGGATTTTGATGTGTTTTTTTTAATTGATAGTGATTCAAGAGGAAGGTTTATATTTATAATACATGCATAATATAACATTGCACCTGTGCGAAGCCAAAACTCTGCAGTACAATAATAACAGAATCAATATGCCTGTGAAACTGGTAAAATTAAATAAAAGACTAAATTGTCCAACTGCTTATGGTTAGTAAATGCAACACAGCCATCAAACTGCCTTAAACTTACTACATAAAATTCCCAATAATTGTTAAAAGTAGCAGGCATTGTATTAAATGTATAATATCAATCCTTTTATTTTTGGATTGAAAAATATCCATTAACAACCGTTACTATACTAAAATTGTTAGTCCGTAGTTTAATCGATATTTAAATGGATGGTTGCATTTCATCATCTACAGTACTAATTTTACTACTTCTGATTTTTTCAGGATACGGTACCAAGTTTTCCCCTCCATAACGGCAGCGGAAGAGTTAGTTGAGTCTGACTCCGAAGACGGTGATGCAGACACCAAGAAGAAGAGGTATAGGAAGGAAAAAATTGGTTTCAGAGATAGAAAGGTATGTGTCTCTGCTCTTTTGAGTAAGTGCAGTGCATTTTATGTCATATTAATTTTTATTTGTTTTATTTTTGTCACAGATAATTGAATATGAGAACCGAATGAGGTCATACTCTACTCCTGATAAAATCTTCCGTTACTTTGCCACAGTTAAGTTGACTATCAGTGACAGTACGGAAGTCTACATGACCCCTGATGACTTTTTACGAGCTATCACACCTGGCATGAAACAACCTGATGGTATTATTTTGTTTTGCTTATTTTACTTTTTAAGTTTCTTTCCAATGCAATTCAACTTTTCTGGTGCTTTTCCTCTTCTGTATCGTTTTTGACACATTTTATTTGTTTATTTTTTGTTTATGTTTATTTTGAACATAACCTGAGGTTTTCAGTGCACAAAAGATTTGACGCTTAGTGTCATATCATCTGTGAGACACGTTAAGACAAAAAGGGATTAACATTGTACATGTACGGCCAACATCAAAAGTAGCTCACATTTTTTTTAGGCAATGTCAAATTGCATAGGTACTAAAATTATTAGCTAGTTTTGATGCTGAATGTACATTATTATAAAAACTATAATCATCATATTATTTTATGAAACTACAAATTACAAACGAGAAACTCTTTTCAACCTATATTATAAAGAGACTTCTTTGTAATTTGTAGCTTTGTGAAATAAATTGCAGGGACTCGCATATTTCCTTTAAATATATTAAGGACATACATTAATAGCATTTACGGTTAGTATTTTTACCACATCCTTTCTCGCCCCCGGACGCTGCCCCAGATCATAGAGTATGAAAACCGCATGCGACAGTACTCGACCCCTGACAAGGTATTCCGTTACTTCGCCACCGTCCAGGCTCAGCACCACGACCAGCATGAGGTGTTCATGACCCCGGACGACTTCCTCCGGTCCATGACGCCTGGGGTCAAACAGCCTGATGGTGAATATTAAATATGTAGTATTTGTGTAAGATTGTCCCTTAATGTCTATTTATTTATTTTGCTGTAGTTGTGTAGTACATCCAAAACACGTTATTTTTTTATATAAAAAAATATTTACCATTGAAACTTGTACACAGTATGATTTTCCTGTGATCATCACACTAGGCCAAGCCTGTCTTGTGAAGTCAGTTTAAACAGTTACCAATTACATGTTAGTTTAACAACACGTCGCGAGGAGTTACAAAAGTGCCAATTATATCCAAAATATTCACCGGAAAAGATATCCACATCTTGAATGTACACTGTACAGTCAAGGAATCAGATATACGTACCTTTTTCGGTCTTGTCACAATGACAATAAGGGTCAAAAAGGCATGCGTTTCAGTTTGCTTTACAGGATGATGTAGGAAATAGTTAAAGTTGGTATCTATAAATAATTTGGTATAAAGGCAAACGAGTTATTCCACGACAGAAAGTAACGCGAGTTACCATTTCATTGTTTTTTTATTTATGACACGAATTTAAGTGCTATAAGATAAAAAGGATAAAGAGTAAAACTTATCCAAAGTTAAATTAATATTTAAATTTGCACCATCGACAAAAAAACACGTAATGAACTCGTAAGTCTCGTTACACTTTCGTGGAGTGTCCCAAATGAGGTATCACTTAATGAAGTTCCAGAGCTTCTAACCACTCTTCATGGTATGTTCTTACAACAGAATATGTGACAGTGTGTAGTGAAAGGTCGCATTGCGCAGCTTACCTTAAGGACGAAATTAGTTTGTATTATTATGCCAATAACCTGTTAACGAGTCCTAATGGTAAGCAACACGATGGGACATTTCTCTATTCAGTGAAGGGTTCAATGTATACGAGGGGCGTTCAATAAAAAGTGAGAATGAGATGCAAACTCTTTCAATATTAGGAAATTAAATACTGGCCGGTAAAGTTAATCTATCTAGCTGATTGCTATAAAAAAAAAACTCAACTGCTTTTTGTTTAAAAAAAAATACGGCCATTTCTTTGCAATGATATTGAGTACGTTAGCGAAAATGGAGAAAATTGAACTTCGCGCCGTTATCAAATACTTGTGTTTGAAAAAATTTTCTACGGACCAAGTCAATTTAGATTTGCGGGACACTTTAGGGTCTAATGCTCCTCCGTATTCGACAGTCGCACGTTGGTGCGCCGAATTTAGACGTGGAAGAACATCGACCATGGACGACCCCCGCTCCGGACGCCCTACTACAGCAGTAACTGAAGAAATTGTGAAAAAAGTCGAAAACTTAGTTTTGGCGGATCGTCGTGTCACGGTTCGTTTTATTGCTGAAAATGTAAAGATTTCAACGGGGAGCGTGCATAATATTTTACATGAACGCTTGGGTATGAAAAAGGTATCTGCGCGTTGGGTACCAAGAATGCTTACTGACACGCAAAAACAAACTAGAGTTGAGATTTGTCAAGAAGCTTTGGACCTGATACAGCAAGACCGGGAACTTTTTCTGGCGCGATTTATAACAATGGACGAGACATGGCTCCACCATTACGACCCTGAAACGAAACTGCAGTCTATGACATGGAAAAGGCCATCATCTCCAACTCCGAAGAAATTCAAGGTGGGCCCATCTGCCGGTAAGGTCATGGGCTCTGTTTTTTGGGATGATAAAGGGGTAGTAATGATTGAGTATCTCGAGCATGGAGCCACTATTACGGGCACTTTATATGCTAAACAAATAGCAACATTGCGCAATGAGATCCGCGAAAAACGGCGAGGTAAACTCTCGAAAGTTGTGCAGGACAATGCCCCGGCACACAAGTCCGCCGTTGCAATGGCTGCAATCCGTAATGCTGGGTTCGATATCCTTGAGCATCCTCCGTATTCACCGGATCTCGCCCCCAGTGATTTCTACCTATTTCCGAGATTGAAAGAATACCTGAGAGGCCAGAAATTTGAAGACGACGACGCGGTAGTCGCTGCAGTACAAGATTTTTTAAGTACTCAAGATGAGGCCTTTTTAAAAATGGAATTTTAAGTTTAGAAAAAAGATATACTAAGTGTATTATGCTAAAAGGTGACTACGTCGAAAAATAAAATGACATTTAATAAAAGTTGTTTATAACATACTCATTCTCACTTTTTATTGAACGCCCCTCGTATGAACATGTTTACTATTTGAGAGAAATAAGATGTTGCCGAGCAATTGTATTATATTTTATGTATTTCGTGGCAAGCAGGCAAACAAGCCAACTGTCGGGAATTGCGAACATGTATATTAGATATTTATAGTCTTATGTGTTGTTTTACAATATTTGTAATATACATACGTATCCTTATCTTTTACTATTATATTCAATTTCCTCTTCATATCTAACTTTATCTTTAATTCACAGGTTTGGGACTTGATCAGTATAGGAGATATGATCCCAAGGTGAGCTAACAGAAGTCAATTGTTGAAAAGATTTATTTTATAGTACAGTTTATAGGCCGGTAAATAAATCGTGTATTTTTAATCTAAGTTTGCAAATAGCTACGCAGTTTACCTTTGGTGCCGTTTGGTAACCAAGTTTTGAAACTAGCTACAAAATGGGAATTCGAAATTCCCTGTTTGTAGCCGGTTACGAGGTGAGCCTGCGTAGTGCCGATTAGTAACCAAGTTTTGTAACTGTTTCGCATCCAGTTACAACACGGGATTTATTCCCGATTCGAAGTTGGTTACCAACCACAGCTACGAATCGGTAATAGAAAAGTCCCATTTTGTACCAGTTACAACACGAGAAGTTTTTTTCTGTTTCGAAACTGGTCACCAACCGCAGTTACTAATCGGTAATGGGAAAGTCCCATTTTGTAACTAGTTGCAACACGGGTTTCGGAGCTGGAAAAAAATCGAAGCTGGTTACGAACATTTAGTTACCAAACGATACCGAAGGGCTGTTCAACAGTGACTACGTGTCTTTAGGTTCGTTATGTTTGTGTGTACGTGATTAGACACATTATATTTTGAAGGTGTGTTATACCTTGATATCACACGATTTGTGACAACGTTACGTTTAGGGCGTCCGTCGTCTTCACCTTCGAGGATGATACGACGAGTGCAATATCCTCTTTTTTGTCATATTCCCTTGGTTCAATAAATGCGATTACATTCTAATATGTTTTGAAGTAGCGGCTTGGGCCCGCGAGCATCCAATTATCTTGTTCAGCGGACATTCAAAACCAAGTTTGGCCTTGCAAGTCACATCCGCGCACATGAACGGAGATTGTAAGAGTCACCGTTGTCGGGTACAACGAGGAAGACTATACTTGCATATACTTATATACCTACATCTTGTTCACCCTCAAAGCAATCACGCGGTGCGTCCCGTTGAACGTGTAATTTTATATGAACCTTAATAAAGAAATACAATATTTTCTTGTCAGAGTGTCAAAACAATTTAAACGAATTATATCACGTATATTAATTATTTGAGCCTCCCTGACGTTTCGGTAACTTTACAGATACCGTTGTCAAAGATTGACTCTTCAACCTTTCAAGCTCAAATAATTAACTATGTCCCACATACGTACTTGTAGTTCACTTTTTATACTGATTACAGTATATTAACTAAACATCTATATTATTATAAAATTCTAAATTTGTATTAAAAATATTTTTTCTATGGAGAGGGGTCATGATTTCAGGAAAAATCTTGATAGCGTGATGCAGGATCGTCATTTGTGAGTTCCATATTAAATGTTGATATTTGAGTATGAGCCGCTGCAGTTATAGTAAAGAGGTCGCAATCCAATGAACGAATTCAGTTAAAGTGGCCCAAGCGAGAAAAAAACCTAAATTTTAAAAATATACGGTCGATTTTAGCTTATGCCTATTTGACATAATTTGTTGTCAAGAGTTTTAGGGCCACTACCACTATACATTAGATAAAGAAACTTGATCAATTATTTTATAAGTGGTATTGTCTGTGATTACGTGACGGTCACAACGTTGTTGCCGCTGATCTGACTCTTGTCACGTTATTTTGCTTTGTCTTTAAACGAATTGTGTTTAATTTCAATCCCTAATTACTGAACAATATGGGAATATAATGACCATAAAGGAACTGGACACCAAATTAGAGATAAACTAATTTAAAGTAAACGCACCTTCAATGCCTTTAAGTAATTTTAAACAATGTTTGATGTTGCTATGATTAGTAAAGCTTCATTAAGTGTAGCATATCATAATATGATCTGTTTATTTATAACGATTTAATGAATCATTAGTAAAGTTACATAGCTACATCAACTTAAGCTCAAAATTACACAAACATATAGATAGAGCGTTCATTTCTAAATTGGTCAATCTCTGCCTTAGTACATATAAATGTGTCACACATATTTTCGTATTTCTTTAAACTATTTGATTATTATTTGATCTTTGACTTCGCCCTAGTAACCATGTTATCTGCAGCTATGTCTATAATTCAGTGAATAAAGGATTTTGACCTTACAAACGGTCCGGTAGTTTTGAATTTTTGATATGTTGTCTAGGATGGTTAGTCAGTGTTTAAAATGCAAAATGCACAATTCCCCCCCCCTCCGCGCCCGCCGCCATATTGAAAAAACCGGCCCTCTCTTCATATTTTTGCTCATATCTTCCTTTAGGAGCATTTTAGCTAGAAGAAAGCTTCGACAATGTTATAGAAAGTTAAATTTACTACATTTTCCATTTTATATTTTGTTTCTAGGATAGATAGTTACGGAGATATGCACATTTAAAAAAACTTAAGAAATTGCAATTTCCAACTCAAAAACAAACTTCTGGATTATATCTTCGTTTAGGAGCATTTTAGCTAGAAGAGTGCTTGGGAAATTTTGTAGAGAATTAAATTTACTATAATTTACATTTCAAATTTTGTTTCTAGGACAGATAATTACGGAGATATGTAAAAAATAAAGTCACATTTTCCGAAAATGTACCTATGTAAAAATGGACATGAGTTTTATAAGCAATTATATTTCCTACATGTTTTAATTTGTCCTAGACTAGTCCGTAACTGAATGACAGCGTTCTAAACCAAGAATTTTGAGAAATTTTCGGGAAATGCGACTTTTCCAGTTTTTTAAATGTGCATATCTCCGTAACTAACCGTCCTTGAAACAAAATTTGAGGTGTAAATTATAGTAAATTTAATTCTCTACAACATTGCCCAAGCTTTGTTGTAGCTAAAATGCTCCTAAACGAAGATATAATCCAGAAGTTTGTTTTTCAGTAGGAAAATGCGATTTTTTACGTTTTTTTAAATGTGGATATCTCCGTAACTATCTGTCCTAGAAAAAAAATATAAAATGGAAAATGTAGTAAATTTAACTCTCTATAACATTGACGAAGCTTTCTTCTAGCTAAAATGCTTCTAAAGCAAGATATGAGCAAAAATATGAAGAGAAGGCCGGTTTTTTCAATATGGCGGCGGGCGCGGAGGGGGGGGAATTGTGCATTTTGCATTTTAAACACTGACTAACCATCCTAGATAACATATCAATAATTCAAAACTACCGGACCGTTTGTAAGGTCATACATAGTACTTTAGTCTCTATTCACCGTATTACTACCTACGTTTATGATTATAATTATATACTTTTAATTATCTTAATTATGCTTTCCTCTGGCCGGCCTCACCAAAATACCATGCACAATATTTTTCAAGCTATGTCTTGTGGTGTAAAAAAACCTTATTACTCTTCTTTTCAGTATAAAAATATTTGACTGTTTTTCTGCAATAAATTAATGTAGTATAAACAAATCAACTAAATAAATCATGAATGTCCCATGTCCAAATATTCTATCGAACTAAAAACCTGAAGTACTCTTACCGATTCTCTTACGTCGGTTCAATGTATGTATATATGTATGTTCGATTTCAAATATTAACTAACTCATGATGGTCGCGTGCATAACGCAATAAATGAATGATAAATGCATCCCTGCCTTTCACACTCACACGGCTGTGAGAAATTAGCGGGTGTATTGTCATTCCTCTGTCGCGTTGTAAGGTTGTAAACGCGACCGTCATAAACCCCTTGATTGGCAAAATAATAGTATAAGGTATATACTCGTAACATTGTCCAATTAACTTATTTTGTGGTTATCTGGCTATTTAGTACCCTTTCGCACCGGCACATCTTCCCCGCCACTCACACCACTTTCTTCTCTTTTCAGAACATCGATGAGGTACTGTCCTTTCTCTTCTTGATATCCCACCACTCTTGATTCAGTTTGCACTGTTTCAATCGGTTGAGTCCCTCAGTGCAAGCCACAGCTGTGACCTAGTACCCATGATTATTATTTTGTTTCCCAGCATCAACCAATTCTATATATACTTCTATATATATTATATGACCTTGTAGTTAGACATAGATTAGCCCTTTGCTTGTGTTTTTTAGCAGGTATAATTTTGTGCGTAGAATAGTACCCTGAGGTACACTGCTGTCTCTGTGAAAGACAATAGTTCAATTTCACCATGCTCCGTTAGTTAGGACTTATGACTGTCAGTTAAACGGCCGACAAATCCTACCGACCGCGCCATATTAAGGAGACTAGAGACAACAGTGCAGTGCAACACAAGTTCCAGGCAATTTACAAATATAAACTACTTCAATCGATAAACTTAATCAACCATTAGTAATCAACAGAGCATTGTGAAATTAGTCTTTAGTCATGAGAAGGTTTGAATCGTTTTTCACTCAGATTAGCGGTATAGATACCAGATTTTACTAACGATTTAGAATTGCTTGATAGAGTGCAATGTGCATCATGAAATGTTTTAAGTCGTTAGAAAATGGGTTGTCTTTGTCTTTACTTCTTTTTATTCTGTCACTTCCATTTCTTCACAAACTGGCGCCTCACTTGTGTGTAGTGCCAGAAGTGCTATTAGTTTTACTGGCATGGTCACGGGATTGCTGCCCAAGCCTTCTTGCTTGGCAAGATAGTTAAGCACTCCACATCTGAAATCATGCACTCATAGGTTCTGCTCTACTTTCTCCACTGCTTCCCCATTCATCGAAACGTGTTTTTGTTTTGTAAATAAAAGTTAGAACTTTCCAAAAATATTCAGTTAGCTACGACAATCACATGACGCAACTGTTGCGTGGTGTAAAATTTAATAATATCATGTTTAACATACAAACAATTTGCTAAATAGAGTTTGATAAGTAGTTTTTTTTTCTAAAAGCTCGTAGAAATATAGATTTGTTTGCGATATGAGTGTAGCATTGACATGAATATTATTTTGTGCAGAACATCAGTCAACGTTTGAACCTGGATCTGGATGAAGACTCCATCTTCTACAAGCTTGGGTCGTCGGGGCTGATCACCTTTAGTGACTACATCTTTCTCCTAACTGTTTTATCAAGTAAGTGTATATCATAGCTTAACATTTAACTCGCGTATAGACTGCTTAAGGCTAGGTATCCTCAATGTCAATCCACGCCCAAATGATGACCATACCTTATCGGCAAGAAATTCCCAACACATTTACTGACGCTGAGAAACATAAAATAAAGAATGTCATCTTTTGCGGTAGTAGGGTGAGGTGGAGGAGAAACAATGGCTGTGAAAAGGTAAATAAATTTTAACCATTTTGATTATTCTTGTCCTTTTTTACTAAGTATGAGAGCGTTTCTTATTATGAACAAGACAATAATGATATAGAAATTTAATGGATTTGAATTTAATTATGACACGATAGGAATTGGGGACGAGTGATACTCGTATGTTTCAACGATCGTAGCAATTTAGGTGGTAGTGGTTATATATTATGAATTTATGATAATTAAAATGAAACAAAGCCATCGAACATCGCACATACATTTTATTTCCTCACGTAACGTCTATAAACTTTAGGATCATATCCAAACATCTCAAAATCTATACCATATATTTTCAACAAGTCATTAAGCATCCTCTCATCAAGCTGACTGAAGTAGTACTTCAACAACGCAGTAGTATTCTTCCCATCTCTAGATTTGTTCATAACTGTCCGGAGTCTTGTTCTGCGGTCTCGTACTCTTCGTCCCAAGACGTGTCCCAAACCTAATTGATAAATCACATACCCTGAATCCTTCGAAAGAGTCTCCACTTTCGCTATCACACTAAAGTTTACAGCGCACGGGGAGCAGAAATGATAATACGGTGCCCAGTGCTCATCAAAATCTGTATCCGACGCCTTGTGTTTTTGTATTAAATACGCGACAAATTCGTAAAAGGTGGGTCCGAAACTTTTGATTGGTCCAAGGTTTCTCGTTGCTTTCTCCCGGTGTTCTACCACGATCGTCCTCGCCAGCTTCCTGTAGTACTGTGGTGTGACATTCTCCAGTTTGTCGCGGTAGGCGGACAGCAGACGGACGAAGGGCTCGCGGACGATCAGCATGGAGATCACTCCTGGTGTGTTGACGGCGTCTCTCACTTCTTCCTCGCTTGGTCTAGGGAATTTTCTTCGGGCGAGTGTTAGAGGTGTGTGCCTGCTCCGTGCCAAGAATTTCTTCTCGTATCCACCTGAAAACAAGTAGTAGTTATTTTTCACTACGTTTTCGAGGTCTTATATATACACCAGCTGCGCCGCGTGGTGTTACCCGCTCATACCACGGGAACTCTAAATTTTTTCGGGACAAAAAGTAGCCTATGTGTTAATCCAAGGTGTTTGAGCGTGAAGAAGTAATAAACATACACATAAACACATACAAACGTTCGCCTTTATAATATTAGTGTGATTACTACGTTAAGTAAGAATAGATTCTTAGACTCTCTTAGCCCAGCCTTGGCTCTTTCGTCTGTAAATGGCACTCGCACATGAAAGGATCAATTTGTAAATAGAGTTTTTAGCTTTTCACTGATTTTGTAGTGATATTAGGTACGTGTATTGAACAGGTGCGTCAGAAACGTCACAGAGATGTTTGGAAAATGTTCTAAGAAAGTGACATAAATACATACATACATACCTAGAATATTGAACTTGTACAGCCACGAGGAACTAGCCGCCTTGAAGATGTTGCACCACACGAGGTTATGGGCGTGGTCAACGAAGAACTCCTTGCTGTTGATACTCTGGGTGGGAATGCGCCGCTCCTGACAGATCGCCTGCGCCCGCGCAGCGCGCCGCTCCAGCTCGAGCATGGTGGCATTGTCAGGCTCCCCCCAGTCGATTTTGGGCTCTGGTTCCTTCTCATCGTCGCCTAATACAGGGCCCTGCAACTGATAAAGAAATCGTATTTTTGACCAACCTTAGTTAACCCTTAATTTGACAAAAAAAACGAAGGTCCATAGTTCAAGTCTCGTTAAGGTTGAATAAAGCAAACAATTCTCGTTCGAAAAAAAATAGAAAAAGATGGGTGGAAGAATTTGTTCATCATGGCGAACATTGCCAAATTAAGGGCTAAAGACTTTACAGGTCAAAATCTGGCTGACAAGATCCGCTATATTTTTCTTATTAACTAGAAATCGTTGTAGCATTTTAATGATTTATGGATATACATGCTATAAAATAAACATGCATGTATGTTGTAATGTGTGAGCGTGTGCGAATTATCTTATCACCATAACGTCCAAAGTACGTACAAGACAGAGCGTAACGCGAGTTACCTATCCATTCCGTGATCTTTTTATTTATGACGCAGATTTAAGTGTCAATATTGTGTCTATAGGATAAGAAGTAGGTAATACTTATTTATAAATAAACAAATATTTAATAAAATGAATAACACTTATGCACCAAAAATAAATAAACACGAAATGAAATGGTAATTCGCGTTATACTTTAATGGGATTGCTCAAAACGTCTAATACCAGTGGGCAACATTTTTTAAGTACATACGTTGGAATTCATTAAGCGAAAACTGAAATAAACTCATCATACATTTATGTATTAGAAAAAATTGGGCAAGTGCGAGTCCGACTCGCGCATGAAGGGTTCCGTACCTATATATATAATCTATAACAAGTTTGTTGTATGGGAGCCCCCCTTAAATATTTATTTTATTTTATTTTTAGTATTTGTTGTTATAGCGGCAATAGAAATACATCATCTGTGAAAATTTCAACTGTCTAGCTATCACCGTTCTTGAGATACAGCCTGGTGACAGACGGACGGACGGACGGAAGGACGGACAGCGAAGTCTCAGTAATAGGGTCCCGTTTGTACCCTTTGGGTACGGAACCCTAAAAATGCTGCTTCAAAATTAGCATTTTAAAGTAAAAATATCAGGTCATGTGTGGCCAGAGTTTATCGTATCTTATTGTAAAATTGATTGAGAAATTATTTTATTTGTATGTTTGGTTTATGGTTGTGGTCAGACTCTAGGTACCTTAACGTCATACTGGAAAACGCCAGTTGCGGCACAGGTAAAAAAAGTATAACTACGGCATCGGCACCCTTCCATTTCGCGCACCTTTCCATGGTGCCTCATTACCATACAACGGATTTCGACGCACGAATTATTTGACACTATGCCGACATTACACACATTAGGTGTCAAATCATTCGCTCAGTACCATGACTGTTTCATTTTCAAACTTATTAACTTGTATATGAAACCATTGAACGCTCCGCATTTGTTTAAAAAAAATAAAAATAAAACAAAACATATTACAGCTGTATTGACTATGAACTACAGCTATACATATCCATTATTCGACAATTACGCCTGAACTAGGATAATCTTGTGTTTCAGGCAGAAAAAAGGACTAACAATCATATTTTATTGATATAAAGTGACACCACAAAATAATCCTTATTAACTGTTTTGCGTTCAACAGGTTAGGTTGTTTAAAAAACTTCTGAAAAGTTTACTACCTATGTGTAAAGTGACCTGTGACGTTAAAATATGCTGTCTCTAGGGCCTATTGAAAAATGTAACACTGATAAAATAAAAATCCCTTTTCACCGCACAAGGTCGGAAAAGCTCCTATTGTAACACCAAATCCACGTGCAAAACAAATTGCAACATCGACCTCCTAATTTTTTAATTTGTATTTTATAGCTTCATAGAAATTTGAATCCCATATAATATTTCTATAGTTTTTCGTGCCTCTCAGCATCTCACATTTTCCTCACAGTTGCGAGGTGAAAAGTTGTGCATTTTGCACGGCTGTAAACCTTGACGTCTCGTGTATTAAAAGCCTATAAACAATCCTTAATTTCACAATGCATAGCCAGATATACATATCTTTTAACATATTATTTTATTTTTTGTTTTAAAAGATTTTTTGACTATTTTTAACGGCACTGAGATTTTAACCTGGGTTTACTTTTTATTTTGCGACGTTTAGAGTTAGGTTCTATTTTATAGTCTACTTTTTCAAACTCTTATTCGGCTTTCAATCCAACCCCTTCGCTTATACGGCTTTCAATTCAAACAGAAGCACCAAGCAACTATTCAACCTCTAACACATAACTTGTTGCCACTATTTACCAGCCACTTGCTGTAATTGTCAGGTCCCGCTGCCCAGTCCTTGACCGGAGGGCTCGTGTTCTTGAATATGGTCATCCTCAACACGATCATATACAACGAAGCCCAGAACAGGAACGTCACTGTTTTCGCACCACATCTCAAGTACTGCGTCGTTTTTGACTTGAACCTCCTTCTTAAACGTTTCACTGAGATCATTGTTTCGCGTCATGTGGAAGTTTCTCGAAGAGTTTAGCAAGAGGATTTAGAACTGTTTATAGTTTTGAAAGGCTAAAACATGGTTTGGTTTATGTTTGATACTCGCAGCATCCGATGGTACTGGGCATGAGCCGAGTTAATGATTTTGTTATCCCGCCGGTTTCGGATGTCGCGGGGTCCTGGGGGATGGCGGGGAAAGTAGGTCATCGCTAATCGGTCGGGGTGGCGGGGTAGGAATATGTATGAGAATTGTGTTATATAGGTAATTTAATACAATATAATAAGACATAACACATATTATATATTTTTTTGCGTTTAGTTGCTCCGTTTAGATTTAAATCTATAATACGTAATTATTTTTCTTTATTTAAAATTAAATCATTGGCAGTTACACTTTTTGCAGTCTTTTTGCCTAGTACCTACATACTATTATGTATTAATTATATAACGATACCTTAGAGCACAATCGTACTAACTTTTCGTAAAAAGTAAATAGTTGCAATTAGGACGTTAGTGCACAACTCCATGTGATTTATATTTAATTGGCAAAATAATTGTAATTAGTACGAGTGTATCAATAATTTCTTTAGTTCAGCCTATAAAGGTGCTTCCGCACCGCGACCATTCGCCTGTAATGTTACAGATCCAAGCATTAGGTACATCAGTGCGCAAGATCTTTGATATACAGTCCGCACCCTTCAAATAATAAATGTTACATTACAGGGAAATGCTCGCGGTGAGAGAGCAACCTTAAAAGGGCATGGGTTAAGTTCGATGGCGTCGCATACAAGTGAGATCCAAACTTAACGTAACCGGGTTACCAAGAGGTTTGGTTCTCGACTGTCTCCTCCTTTAAAGCTTAACCAGTCATAACGAAATTTTGGAAACTGAATGTCAAGGAAATGTTCTTTTCATCTCTCCTGTTCGGAAAGTGTCATTTTCATGAGTAGATAGCCGGGTGGAAAATAGCTTTTCCATCCCTAGGGTGGAAAGTAATTTTTTTTTAATTGCCACGGAGTCAAAGGTGATTGCCTTCTAGATGCACGTCGTGATCGTTAACAACTAAATTAGATACAATCTAGTCGGCCGTGGTACATGGCCATTGAAAAAAGGTCTCCAAAGGTTAGATATAGGCAAGCTTAATTTATTTATATCTATTTATAAAAAACATATTTTATTTGTATCTAATTAATAAATATAAATTTGCCCCATATTCATAATACATATATACCTACATATAATTCCGTCTCACATTTATTGATAGATCGTACATTTATAAAAAAAAAAAATTGAAACCATTGCATTGTTTTTTTTTTTTACTTTTTTAATGTTGGTGGTACGTATATCTTTTTTTTTATCTATTAAAAATAAGAAGAATGAAAGTTTGTAGTAGATAAAGCGGGAAATACCGTGTCTTCAATTGATTATTTGTTAAAAATGACATGGACACTAATATAACTCACTCATGATCATGACATAATTATGTGCGTGTAGTATTTTATTTTCCTCGCAGTCGAAATGAAAAGTAGAGTGATTAACTCGGGTGAAATTACCCAATCCACCCTCGAACTATTGGCGCTCTCACTCCGTTCGAGCGCCAGAAACATCTCGGGTGCAATGGGTCACTTTCTACCCTTGGTTAACAATCTACTATTATCAGACCGTTACTATTTTTGCACGTATGATTATAGGCTTCTGTTTGCGGCGAAATTATGGCAAATTCTGTGGCTAAAGTGCACAGACTGCATTTCCAACCATAACTTAAATTATTTTCAGCATCCCGACGCCACTTTGAGATTGCTTTTCGAATGTTCGACCTCAACGGTGACGGCGACGTCGATTGTGAAGAATTCGAGAAGGTGGCAGCCCTGATCCGGCAGCAGAGCAGCATCGGGTCTAGGCATCGCGACCACGCCAATACTGGCAACACCTTTAAGGTGAGCTCTATTCTTCTAGTACGCTCTAGCAGTGTGTAACAGCGTATTGACGCCACTTCGAGATTGTTCCTAATGTTCCAATGCAAAGAATTTAAGAAGGTGTCGGCCCTCATTTTGACATGCCACCACACCAATACCAGGAACACCTTCAAAGTCAGGTCTATCCTTCTAGTTAGCAGTGTGTAACAGCATCCTGACGCCAATTCGATATTGTTCCTAATTTTCGATCTCAACGGTGACGGTGAATGCGAAGAATTTGAAAAGGTGGCAGACTTGCTTTTGACATCGCGACCATGCCAATACCGGGAATACCTTCAAAGTTAGCTCTTTCCGTCTAGTAGGCTCTATAAAGCAGTGTGCAGCAGCATCTCGACACCACTTGAAGATTGTTACTAATGTTCGATCTCAATCTCAACGGTGACGGCGAATGCGAAGAATTTGAGAAGGTGGCAGACTTGCTTTTGACATCGTGACCATGCCAATACCGGGAACACCTTCAAAGTCAGCTCTATCCCTCTAGTAGGCTCTATAAGGCAGTGTGTAGCAGCATCTCGACACCACTTGAAGATTGTTACTAATGTTCGATCTCAACGGTGACGGCGAATGCGAAGAATTTGAGCAGGTCGCGGCCCTGATTTAGACATCGATACCACGCCAATACCAGGAACACCTTCAAAGTCAGTTCTATCTCTCTAGTAAGCTCTACAAAGCAGTGTGTAATGTAACAGCATCCCGATGCCACTTTGAGATTGTTCTGAATGATCGACCTCAACGGCGAAGGTGACGTCGAATGCGTAGAGTTCTAGGACGGTGGCAGCCCTGATCCGTCTGCAGAGCAGCATCGGATCGAGACATGTAGACCACGACAATTTTGGGAATTAATTCAAGGTGGGACCATCCACTACTGGACGTGTAGGCCTACCCTAAAGACTGCTACCATGACCGGTTATGTAAAAGTTGCATCCAACGGATTCCAACGATCTTCACAAGGACATCAGTTGACCTCGCAGGCCTATTCACGCTGCATCTCACAATACGTGATCGCTACTCAAGAACTCACATGTATCGTCCGTTTGCAATTCAAAACCACCTGTATTTGGATATTCGAGTTTGTTGAATTTAATAGAATTTACGATGATTTCTCATTTCTTTATCGGTATTAATAACATACAATTATTATTTTGCTAAATTAATTAATTATGAATGAATACTATTATTTTTGTTTCCAGGGTATCAATTCAGCGCTCACTACTTACTTCTTCGGCCAGAAGCTCAACGAGAAGTTGACCATCGAGAAGTTCCTCGACTTCCAACACCAACTCCAGAAGGAAATCTTATCTCTGGAGTTCCAAAGGAAACAACCGGGTACATTTATTTTGCACCACATACTCTTCATTTACTTATTAGAGAGTTATTGTGATACATAGTCTATATTAAAATGAATACGACTGAAATATAGGCTTTAAATTTCAACCATTTTACACTGATACAACTGGACAGGATGGTTAAGATTTTTATCCGATTTTGGTAGTCATAACATTATTTTCTCACTAATTTCTTTAGGTAGGTATCGTATAATAATCAGTGTACTGTGTGTAATATACTACATTTTACTACGGTTTTAGATGTGTTATATTTTTTTGGTGTGTTATAAAAATATAGTTTTATTTCCAGATGAAAATGGACGCATCAGTGAGGCGGACTTCGCCGAGCTGCTACTGGCGTACGCCGGGTACCCCGCCAAGAAGAAGGCGAGGATGCTGAAACGGGTCAAAAAAGCGTAAGTGAAACTCTTAATCATACCCAAGGCTGTAACTAGGTCTTACTGCCCGCAATGACGAACTTTAGAAAAAAATCGGGCGATAATCAGTAAACCTCTGATCGCACATTTAAGGACCTTTGATTCGGACCGTAAACACCTGTGATCTGGGACATCCATGAATGCACTGCCCTAGGTAGGTAAGTAATGTACTACGAGTATTTACTTACGTAGGGCGGTGAATTCGTGAATGTGGTTGTGCACAGAGTTTTAAGCAGCTCTCCTAGGGTAACTTAACTTTAAAAATTACGCTGACGGCATTAATAAGCGGTGAAGTAAGAATACAACTTAATTATTCTGTAGATCCCTTAAATTTTTAATATTTTTATCATTTACATTTCACCGTACCTGAGAGGCCTAACACTATAAGTGCCTCCACCTGAGAAGCATAATGCTGTAAGTTCGAGTGTTTTGCTGCTCAGAATCTCAGGTGCAGGAGGGGATGACATCCAGCGTTATGCTTCTGAGGTAATCTCTTATCTATATATCTCTTAACCCTTAATTTGACAAAAAATTACGAAGGTAGCTAGTTCAAGCCTCGTTAAGGAATTGAGCATAAAATGCTGGTTCCAAAAAAGATGGTGGTCAAAGAATTTGTTGATCCTGCCATACACTGCCAAATTAGGGGAAATTCAATCTATTCCAGTTTCCGCGACCACGGCGTGGGAATCACGAAGGATGACTACCTGAAGTTCTTCCACCTGCTGAACAACATCAACGACGTGGACACGGCGCTCACGTTCTACCACATCGCCGGCGCCTCCATCGACCAGCCCACGCTGCGGCACGTGGCGCGCACTGTGGCGCACGTGGACCTGGACGCGCACGTCATCAACGTGGTGTTCACCATCTTCGATGAGAACAGTGAGTCCCTCCGCCTGCTGAACAACATCAACGACGTGGACACCTAGACGATTAAGAAAACGCTCTTAAAAAACTACAGTTCTTCCAAAAGTAGCTTTGAGGACTTCTTGTATCTATGCTCTCAATTTTGAACAACAACATCACACGCACACATTGGACGTGGTTTCCACCATCTTTGATGAGAACAGTAAGTTCTAACGTGACGGCAAGTGATGTGATGAATGAGCATTAAGTGATATGATTTATTTATTTATTCAAATTAGTTACCCAGCATTACAGTAATTAAACCAAGGCACTGTGAACTACAAAATTACATTTTCTCCAACTTGCTTGGAAATGTTCCCATTAATGTAGTAAAACTGGACCGCGAAATCGTTCGTTATATTTAGAAGGCGTTAATGAAAATTAAAAAATATAAATATTATTGGCCTTAGCCGGGAAATCAATATTATTTAAATAAGGCGATTAAGTAAAAAACACACCTTCCGTTTATAACGTCTCATACAAATGAGGGTAATCTTAATTTGGCCGGTTACTGCATTTTTACTTTTAATTTTTTCAAAGACTGATAATTCACCATACAGCCAATTGTCCACTAAATTTAAAAAATAAAAACTATTATAAACTTTTTAATTGTTCTCTGCGTTTAGTTCTTGCACTGAAAATTTTTTTGCTCTGCTACTGTCAATGTATTTGAAATGTCGACAAATTTCGAATAACGGACAAACAATTTAAATAATAATCTTATATGCGGTTAATTTATTTTCATGATTCTTAGTTATTTATTAGAGATTTCTCACGAAAGTTTTAATTTTAATAATATGATGATATTTAATGAGTGAGTTGAAAATTAATAAGTGTACCAAACGTAAACAAATAAAAAGTAAAACAGAAATGATTGTGTCCAAATCAATATAAAAGTAATTTTGAACTTATGATCTTCTCCGAATGACACCTGCAAAGGTAGGGTTCGGTGAAACTGTTTTATGTAATAACATCTGCTTATTGTAAACCTGAATTACCATACACGCAATAAATCATTCATTCATTCATGATAAATATGGTATGGTTTCTAAAAAAAACAGTGTGTTTGGAAGTTGTTAATTTAACTAAAATTTATAATTACCTATGTGCATATTTTTTGTTATTGTGTTTTCATATATATTTAATTCTTATTCATATATTTTGTTTTAAATCAAACATATGATTCGGACCCGAAATTTTATTCCTATTCCTAAAAAAATAAGTACCAAATGAACTTCATGGTACTGATATATTAAATTAAAATGTAGATTGGTGATTATTTCCAAGCATATTTGGAGAAAAGCACTATACAAGCCTCGGCGGGAATGTCAGTTCGCAGATTCGTATTATTGAAGGACTCGGCTACGCCTCGTCCTTCAAAATCATACTCATCCACGAACTGACTTTTCCCGGCCTCGGCAGTAATATACTATTGCATAAATAACCTAAATCTAGACTGATTTAGGCGACGTAACAGAGTGGCTCCGTTGCATCGTCTGATCTGGCGCAGGATTCGATAGATTGCCCCGGAACCGCCGAAACACAACACCCTTCACCCTTCAAGCATGACGATTGTTTGTTGAGAGAAATAGACTTCCACGACGCAAAACGACGAGCGATCGAATTGAGATTGGTGCTGAACCCGTCCAGAACGATGAATTCGAAATAAAATACTTTAGAAGCAACTTTTTTTGGTAGCCCTTGTTTTCAAATGGACGTGCTTATTAAATTACAGTCTTTCACAGAGGTTACTGATAACCAGTTCCAGCATCTCTGGCACAACCGTCACAAGCAACTTGTGAGGAGCGTGGACTGTACTAGAAACTGAATTTAAACTGGACTTGGATGTCTTCGATAGTAAAGGGGAAGTTCCCGTGAATAAAATAATAACACTTGAAGATAATTCACATAATGCTGTGTTGCTTGATCGGAGGCCGCTGAGAGAATGATCTTAAATTAATCGAGCGGCCATATATATAATGATCGCTGGATTAAGCTGTGATTGGGCCAATGCGTAAGAAGGGCGTGACTCAATTCTTACGTGTGATATGATTAGGTGGGTTAATGTAACCTAAACAGCATTATCTCTTTATTTCGATAAATACACATGGATATTACATAAGGTACATAGGTAGAACATATTTTGATTAAAAAGTTATCATACAAGATTCTTATTGGAAATCCTATTGTTTACAATATTAAACCTATTCGATGAAGCTTTCTATGTGTTTCATTATATATTTATTGGTGGTTTTACATGTTAATTAACCAAAGCTTCATATCTTATCCTAACACAATAATGGAGAGAAATTAACCTTATATAATAAGTAAAAATAAACGAAAAGAAATATGACTGTGTATATAATATTTTCTTATTCTAAGCTGATTACTTACATGCTACGTGATTGAGCTAACTTATAATTATTACATAAAGTCCTAACCTACATGCGACAGTCCCCCCTTCGTACGAAAGTACAATATTTATGTGGAGCAAATGTAGATGAGTCGGTTCGTAGGTCGTCGGATTATGCCTGAGTTAGTTTGGACGTCGGCCACCCTTACATGGCCATCAGGGCCGGGAAAGGTTTTTGCTATAATGCCTCTAGGCCACGTCCCTCTCGGCATAGTATTGTCAGCTACTATCACGACGTCTCCTATAGCAGGATTCTTGAATTTGCTGTAAGTACTGGCTCGCGGACATAGCAGCGGTCGATACTCGGCGATCCATTTTTTCCAGAATATGTCGGCTAGAGCTTGGGCGGTCTTCCATGACTTTAGGGACGTATCGTCCTTGAAGGTGCCCCATGGGCTACTAGCGTTGGATCTCAGCAATAAAAAATGGTTCGGGGTGAGGGAAGGTTCGCTCATATCGGTATTGATTGGAGTGAGAGGGCGCGAATTGACTATGTTTTCGGCCTCTAATATGAGCGTATGTAGGACCTCTTCGTGTGGGGCCTTCTCTCTGAGTGTGATTTTCAGAGCGGCTTTGATGGCGCCTACCATTCTTTCCCACGAACCTCCCGCGGCGGGATTACCGGGCGGAATTTTCTTCCATGTAATGTCTCGGATGGCGGGATGATCTTTCACGGATTCGGGTAGCGATTTCCTTGCTTCTTTTATTTCTCGTTCCGAGCCCACAAAATTGGTTCCGTTGTCCGAGTAGATGATTGTTGGGGCTCCGCGACGTGCTATCATGCGTCTGAGGGCTAGTATAGTGGAGCTCGCCGAGAGTGATGCGGCTAACTCGAGATGGACGGCTCTGGTCGTAAGGCAAGTAAAGAGCACGCCCCATCTTTTCTCTCTTCTACGCCCGATAGTAATTTGCATCGGCCCGAACAAATCTATGGCGGTAGCGGTAAACGGAGGCTGATATGCGAGTAGTCTTTCTACAGGTAGGTCGCCTACAGGGGCCTTGAGGGTGGCTCCTTTATAGGTCCGACACCATTGACATTTATTGCATATATATCTCATAGTCCCTCGTAGACCGACTATAAAATACCGCTGTTTAATCTCGTTCATCACGGTCATGTGATTGCCATGATTGTACTTTTCATGGTAATGTTGTATGAGTAGTTTCGTGAAGCTTTCTTTCGCGTGTAAAATTGGGATATCCACTTTGCCTCGGTCTACTCTCGAGTCGAGTACCATGACGTCCGCCTTGTTCATTTTCACTGCTATCTTATGGATAGGCGATCGTCGCGGCAGTGGATTATCGTTTCTTGACAATTTTACTTCCTCTTCGAAACTTGCGTATTGACTACGCTTGATTAGGAGTAATTCCGCAATCTTTACATGTCCATTATTCATCTCTATTTCGGGTTTTCTCAATAGCAATCGGGTTTTAAATACTTCAGCCGCAACTATAACGCAAGCAGTAGCCCTAACTAATCGAATAAAACTCGAAAATCGTTCTATCGGAGGTAAATAATCGAATTTATCGCATGTACGGATTGATAACGTAATCGCGTTATTACGTTCTTCGCCTGAGGGCGGTTGAGGTGAAGGTGACGGTTTTTCGCGCGGCCACTCCGATTTATCTTTCGTAATGAATTCGGGTCCGAAAAACCAGCGGTGGGTGTTATCGAAATTCGCGGGCGCGCCCTTTGTAGCGTCGTCGGCTACGTTTAGCGCGCTGGGCACCCATCGCCAGTCCGCTGGCGTAGTGCTACTTTCGATTTCAGCTAATCGGTGAGCCACGAAGCTCTTAAATGTGCGCGGATCTGCTTTTATCCATGCTAGCACTGTTCGCGAGTCGGACCAAAAATACCTATTCTCAATTACGTAATCGGATTCTGCGACGACCGATTCCGCTAATCGAGTGCCTAACACACAGCTCTGAAGCTCTAATCTCGGAATAGACACTACTTTAAGCGGCGCTGCTCGGGCCTTGGATGCGATTAAAGTCGATTTAATTGACCCTGACTCGTCCCTGCCCACAAAATACACGGCCGTAGCGTAAACCTTCTCGCTGGCGTCACAAAATATGTGGATATCGCCCTTACGGTCGCGTGCGGGAACGTGTCGGGGGATCTCGAGATTGCGTAACTTTTGTAAGTTATCTATAAACGACATCCATGGCGCTTTACAGCTATCCTTTATTTGATCGTCCCATCCGATACCGGTACGCCATACCTCTTGCATTACCGTTTTACCTAACACGGAAATGGGGCTTGCATAGCCGATTGGGTCATATACAGACATAGCGCTACTAGTGACCTGCCGCTTAGTCGGCAAAGTCGAACCGTTGAGAACTTCTTTCGGGGTGTTTCTCAAATTTACGTTAAAGCCTAACGTATCTCGCCTATGGTTCCATATAAGCCCTAACGTACGTTCGGTATCAGATTTACCTATCACCGTACTATCCTCTATTTTTGGCTGTACGTCGCTTATGACGTTTGGGTTGTTAGAGGCGAAGCTTCGCAATTCGAACGAAGCTTGCATGTTCAAGTGGTACAGGTCGTTAACTATCTGTTTAACCTCATTTTCTTCCTGATCTAAGGCTACCAACATGTCGTCCATGTATGTGTTTCTGATAGTTATATCGGCGGCGATAGGATAAACGTTTTTTTGTTCTAACGCGTTTTTGTTTTTGACGTATAAGGCTGTGGTTGGACTCGCAGCGGATCCGAATATCAACCGTTTCATACGATATTCTTGTGGATCTTCTGTCCTGCTCTCTCCCCTCCACAAAAAACGTAAACTATTCCTGTCCTGCTCTAACACTCCTACTTGTAAAAACATTTCCTTTACATCGGCAATAATCGCGGTTTTGCCCTCGCGAAATCGAAGTAGAACTCCGAACAATGACTTTAACAGGTCGGGCCCTGTTAATAATGACTGATTAAGGCTAGTATTATAGGCTGTAGCCTTTGCGTCAAATACTAGACGTAATTTTAATTTTTGCGCGTGTCTAGTTGCGAAATGCGGCAAATACCACGTACGCGGCGCTTCTGGCGGGGGACGAGAGTTAACTATTTCCGCATAACCTTTATTAATCAAATTTTCAATTTGTGCGGTATATTCTGCCTTAAAACTTTCGTCTCCGTCCAGTTTGCGTTCTAAGCTATATAGCCTGCGTAGCGCTTGTGCGCGGTTGTTGGGCAAAACCTCGTTATCGGATCGCCACAACAATCCCGTTTCGTACCTATTCTCTCCCGGGATTTTTCTACACGTAGATTCTAATATGTCTAAAGCACGTTGGTCCGGGTCCGCCCGGGGCAATTTTTTCTCTACCCCTAACGACTCGATGCTAAAGTGCTGTTTCATACAGCTTAAAATCTCATCTTCGGTAGTGGCTGGACGCACGTGATTTATACGAGCTATTTTTCCCGGCCTATCCTGGGATCCAAAAAGGATCCAACCTAGGTTGGTATAGCCCGCAGCTATTGATGAGGTGGGGCCCGTAAGGAGTTGTCGCGACACAATTAAACCCCAATTATCTTGCCCAATTAAAATTGTGGGCGTCCCGCGCTCATATACTAATTGGTCCGTTATGTCTTTTAAATGGTCGCATTTTTCCACTAACTCGCGAGAAACCTCCTGCGAAGGCAGATTTAATTTATCGATTGTGTACGCCGAAATTTTTTCTAGATTCCTTGTACATAAACCGCGAATCGATAAATTAATCCTACAGGACTCGTGGTCTGTTATCTGACCTCCAATGCCTTCGATCGCGAGAGGTTTGCCCGAACCCCTGGGAGCTACTTTATCGGCCGTGCCTCGTTCTATTAGAGTCATGGTCGAGCCTGAGTCTAGGAACGCTAGTGCTTCGGCACTACCTAACGGGCCTGAAATTTCGACGGGGACCACCATAAGATACGTATTAGCGCGCTGGATTTGATTAATACTGCTAACACTTGCGCGGACAGATTGCGCTTCACTCGTAAGCCCGTGAAGCAACTTATGGTGACCCGCTTCGCATTCGTTTTTACCGCATGCGACGTATTTGCACTTAATAGGGCGCCTATGATTAGGTTCTAAACACCTATAGCACAGCTTAAGGCTTCGGGCCGATTCCCACCGATCCGAAATAGACTTTTTTATAAAATCCGGGCAAACGGCTAATTTGTGATTCCCCTTGCAAAGTACGCAATCTTTTTTATTATTGCTAAAATTATTCTGCGACTGCGGAGGCGGTCGAGATTGCGTGGGTTTCACCGTTTGCGCGGGCTTTTTTTTATGCGTTTGCGGGCGCGAATTTACGGTAGCTACGGTAGCGGCGCGGTTCGATTCCCGGTATGAGTCGTCGTCCGAATCAGAGTCGCTTGCGTAGTCTCGATAGCTACTTTGGTATGGTCGTCCGCGGCTCGCACCACCGTGCATTCGTTGTTGTGGCTGCCTCGACTCGGCATGGTTCATATTAACCACATGAACGTTTGCACGGGACTTTGAATGTCTGTGGTGTGATCGCTTCGTGGCCATACTGACGTCATTTAAAAAGTTAGCCATCGCGACTAATTCGGGCGTCCCCTGATTGGCCTGTTTATACTTTGCCCATTCATACCTAATTATTACGTTTAATTTATCAGTTATTTTACTCACTAACTCGGGCGCGTGTAAATACTGATCTTGGCGCAATGCCTTAATGGTAGCTACCGTATTTGCTACATGGCCGGCAAAAGTAACGATATTACTGCTATCTTCGGCTAACCTGGGCATGCGCTTAACATTATGGATCTCGGTCAAGACTATTTCTTCGGGATCCCCGAAATGCCTTTCTAAAGACTCCATGATTTCGTAAGGATCGGTTACAGTATACATAATGGCCTTGACCGCTATTCGCGCTTCGCCGCGTAAGGCGCGCCTAATTCTACCTACGTTATTTACGTTACTGAAATGAGGTGCGCTGTCCTCAAATTCGGCCCTAAACGCTATCCATTCCGAGATATTTCCATCGAAATGCGGCAATTCCGGAATTTGCCTATGTATTGGAGGGCCCTGCAATGCCCGATCGGCGTGTCGTACTTGACCTAATTCTACCCTATTGCCGTTATATGCCGGGTTCAAACTTCTGTTTTCTACAACGGGTGGTCGATTATCGTAGTGAGATGCTACCCAACCCGAGACTCTCTCAGCGGCCTGACCCACCGCGGACGCACTGTCGGATTGCGCTTCAATACGCGCAACCTCCAGTCTAATATTTGCTTCCGCGGCTGCCTTCTGAGCTAGTTCGAGTTCGGCTTTACGCACCTGCAATTCGGCCATTAAAACAGAGATTTGACTACTACTTTCCCTATTGGCGTTAACTAACGTATTGTCCGAATTCCTATCACCGGGCCTGTCTATATCTCCCCTACCGACTTCTAACGCGTGGTCGCGGGCGGAATGGGGCACAGGGGCCGGGTTCGGGGGTGAATTGGCTACGCTCGATCGCGGGGCGGGGGCCGAGGGGGGATCGCTCGCGGGCGTCATTGTGTTCGCGTTTTTATTGCTACTGCTTGCGTTATTAGATGGGCCAGTCCCGTAGCTCCAAGTATTTGTAGGATTAGTGGACGTCTCGCCTGACTCCGGAGTCTGGTCTCGTGATTTTTGAGAACGCGTAACTCTCTTTTCCGGAAGAGACATCGCACGGGGGGACTGTCGCTTAACCTAACACACACACTGAATTTAACACAATAACAAAAAACACTGAATTTACCTAATACCTAACACCTATTCATTAGCGAGGCTAAGTGCGACACTAATGAGCCCTAATATCCCTACGGCGTAAATCCCTCGTTGCACAGATCCGTTACGGTTTGTTCACACCGCTAGGTTACCCCCGTACGGAAGCTGTGTTATGCGTCACACGTGAACGCTTTAGACGCGGTACAAGGAGAACTTAATCAATCCGAGACCGATTGATGCGGAAGCAAGGGGAAATTAATCAACCCGAGATCCGATTGATGGCAGAACAAGGGGAACTTAATCAACCCGAGTTCTGTGATGCACGTCGTGGTGCGGACTATTGTCCGATTGATGGCAGAACGTGGGTTCTGTGATGCACGACGTGATGTGGATACGAGGGGAAAATTAATTCTACCCAAGATCCGATTGACGCCAGAGCAAGGGGAAGCTTACTTCAACCCTGTTTGTGATGCCCGGCGCAGGGACGTAGGGTTTAATCCGCTACACGTCCCCGTGATGATTCTCTTGCGCGCCTCCTGTCACTGGAACTTGAAGATTCGGTGCTCGAAGGTCCAATTCCTTCCTTCGATGATCACTGATTCTTGATATCCGGCTTTCGAAGTACCAATTGTGAGGAGCGTGGACTGTACTAGAAACTGAATTTAAACTGGACTTGGATGTCTTCGATAGTAAAGGGGAAGTTCCCGTGAATAAAATAATAACACTTGAAGATAATTCACATAATGCTGTGTTGCTTGATCGGAGGCCGCTGAGAGAATGATCTTAAATTAATCGAGCGGCCATATATATAATGATCGCTGGATTAAGCTGTGATTGGGCCAATGCGTAAGAAGGGCGTGACTCAATTCTTACGTGTGATATGATTAGGTGGGTTAATGTAACCTAAACAGCATTATCTCTTTATTTCGATAAATACACATGGATATTACATAAGGTACATAGGTAGAACATATTTTGATTAAAAAGTTATCATACAAGATTCTTATTGGAAATCCTATTGTTTACAATATTAAACCTATTCGATGAAGCTTTCTATGTGTTTCATTATATATTTATTGGTGGTTTTACATGTTAATTAACCAAAGCTTCATATCTTATCCTAACACAATAATGGAGAGAAATTAACCTTATATAATAAGTAAAAATAAACGAAAAGAAATATGACTGTGTATATAATATTTTCTTATTCTAAGCTGATTACTTACATGCTACGTGATTGAGCTAACTTATAATTATTACATAAAGTCCTAACCTACATGCGACACAACTATTTCTGGCGCGAGATTATTGCCTGTCTCTTTTTGTGCAGTAATGTGAGAGGGTTTCGGGTAGCGTTATTAGCGTGACAAGAGTCGCGAAGCATAGTTGTGCTAGACGGTCTGATCTAGCAATCTTCTTTGCCACCAAGTGATGAAAATTAACCATTAATTTTGTGTACAGTGGACGGGCAGCTCAGCAACCGCGAGTTCGTGGCGGTGATGAAGAACAGGCTCCTGCGCGGGCTGGAGAAGCCCAAGGACACCGGCTTCGTGAAGCTGATGCACTCGCTCCTCAAGTGCGCGCGGGACACCAAGCCCGCCATCCTCGACTTTTAACCCGTCCATCTATTATACGGGGCGCAACGGTTCATATAAGAACTTTTGGTATATTAGTGGTCAGTATAACGACTAAAGGACATAATGAATCTTAGGTATAACAATATTTGAAATGTTGTCATATGGCGTAACTGTCCAGTATAATAATAATTTGAAAGAACAATTTTTAATTTAATCGACGAGAGAAATGCAGAGGTGTATTAGGATATCTTGCGATTATAACACACTCCACGTACTGTCTACGAAGAAAAACTATCACAGAGAGAGTTAGGTTCGGTGACGAGCGAAGCGAGGAGAAAAAGAAGTGCCACAGAGACACCGTTAGGTACGACGACGAGCGAAAGCGAGGAGGAGTGTTAGAATATCTTGTGATCACAACGCTCCACGCTTAGGTTCAAAATAGAAAAGCACTAATACTTATATCTTATCATCATTATATTGGGCAAATGTTATAAATGTCTTTTATACTGAGATCATTATATCCAATGAAATTGTACTGTCTATTTTTATCTCAATAAATAATTATATGCTTAAAGATTATATCAATTGTTGTTATATATAACATTACAGACCCCTTTTATACATAAGGGGTCCCCAAATTGCAGCTCGCAGACCTGAGACTGTCCGCAAAATGTGACGCATTACATCGGTTAAATACAAATCTATAGCCACAGTCAACAGAGCCATACACTCGTACTCCACGGCAGCATAGGAAAATGAGAAATAAGATCTGTTTACACTCACTAAAAATTATCAGGAGTGACCCGATGTGTTTCGAACTCGCATGGGACTTCACCAGGGACTGCTACCCGTACACCGGCGCGGCAACTTTGTCACTGATTCTTTCGACGCCCCGCTCTATTAGTACCTGACAACTTCACGTGAGTGTAAACCGCTTAATAATTTAATATCTCTCACGAGAGTTTTAAAAGTAGTAAGATCTGTATTGAATCTTTATAAGTCTATTACCAATTATGCGCTTTATTCAATAAAAAAGTGACAAAAGAGAAAATACTCTGCGCCGAGGTCTTCTTATATTGTCTTCAACGTTTTTTCCTCTTTACATTAAAAGGGACTTGCATTTGACCCTAGTCTACTAAAGCTAATGCTATATCTCCATTTGAGCATCTAGACATGTGTGGCAAAGCTATCGCAATGATTTCTGGTTGCTCAAATGGAGACCTGGCTGTCATTATATAATGTTAGTAACGTTGTTCACTTAAGATTGTGTTAATATAATATTGTAGATTTTATATGGAGTCGATTTTATTATTTAAAGATTAAAAACGACACAAATCTCAATAAATTTTAAGTTATTTTTTTATTGCTCTCTATTCTGGTCAATATGAACACATCACTGGCTTTATCAAGTTACGATATTAAGTTTGTAATTAAGAGTACAATTATTAAATGTTATTTTTTTATTGTTAACCATGTCGTCGCCGTATTGCAGTAGACTAGCATACTGAAAACAAAACCATTTTGTTGTTTTAGATTATAGAATAAAAAAGTACATTACATACCTAGGGCGGTAATTCGTAAAGCCCCAGATCGCATATTCACAAACACCTGCGATCTGGGATATTCAATAATTCACGTAGTTTTTGTAAAGTTTTATGCCTTGCCTTGGTCAGGAAGTGAGATTTTCTCCCCAGCAGAAAATAGGCTAGTAGACCTATTTTTGAAATATATTTGAAATGCTTAATAATTATCTTACTAGCTCTAAAAAAGTCGTATTTTTGTGAAAGCTAGAAAGCTAAATTTTATTAAATGAAAATTAAAAATTTCATGAACAGTGAAAAACGCTGTCCGCCATTTTTGCCTTTTGCTAATTTGTGGCGTGACGTAGAATTCCGCGTAAATATTCGAAATTCGACCGTCGTATAGTGCTGTCCCGCTCACTCCATTATACTTTGACAGGAGATCGAGAGGGACGGCACTATTCGAAGACGTCGGAATAGACCTTCAATTTCTTTACGGGGCCGATGACGTCACTATCATAAGCGAAAATGGCGGACAGCGTTTCAAGCATTTCAAAATACAGAATAAAAACCATATTTCTAAATTCAATTTTTTTTGGCCATCATCCACTTTTATGCATTGAAAAATATATATTTAGGTTTCCTTTGCTATATACTATACGAAATAAACATTAGTTTAATACAATTTGACATGAGTCAACTAGCCTATTACACTTACGACCTAGGAAAACGTAAAATTATAATGCAGTTCTGCAGTGCGTCTGACGATTAATTTAATGTGTGATACATCTTACCAATAATGTGTTGCCATTTTATAGTCTGCAATGTTCGCCATTATGTATTATTATGTAAAATATATCGGGTATATGTATATCCAAGAAAGTTGAAGTCACGCAACCTGTCATGTAATGACAGCGAGATTATGAAATTACCGTACCCTTACCACGAGTTTACAGTGACCGTGCTCACTAGCGCCTGCGTAAAGGATTTCTATGGAGAATTGTAGTTCTACAAAGGACACTGTACTATTCTCCATAGAAATCATTTACGCTGTCACTCACTGAAAAAAACAGTGAATCCTACTGAAATGTCAGTAGGTCTAACTGTTATTGCAGTTAGAGTTACTGAAATGTCAGTATGTCTAACTGTTATTGCAGTTAGAGCTACGGAAATGTCAGTAGGATTCAGAGGCTATTTTTTTCAGTGATAAGTACGGTTACGTTAAGGGTGCCTACTGTTCTGTTTTCCGTTTTCTGTGAGCGAACTTCAAGATTGACAAAAAGTTTGTACAAAGTTTGTTTAAAGTTTGTTCCCGAAATAATGTTGTACATATGTAGTGTTATTTTTTTTATATGAATATATACTTAATGCTCAATGCCTACATAATGTAGTTGTTGTTTTAATTTTAATTAATTATTTACAGTTGATACATAACAATCGATAGGACGTTAACGCTTCGTATGTGAGATCACAAAAAAGTGCGAGTTCAAGGCCTCATTTGTGCTACAGGTACTTATATACAATACAATACAATACAAAATGCTTTATTGCACACCAAAAAAAGTTTACAAATTCAATACAGAACAATAATTTTAATAACGGTAGACAACAGGCGGTCTTATCGCTAAAGAGCGATCTCTTCCAGACAACCTTTAGGTAGTGGAGTTGATTAGTATATAGTTATACTTTTATATTCTTTGCTTAATAGCCTGTAATGAGTAAAAATAAACATCTGTTGAAGAAATAAAAGAGGACCTTTTAAATGTGGTCAGGATTCTTATTTACATGAGGCAGAGGGTTCAGGCTGGATTTAACTGAACTGGATTTTAACCTTAAGAACGTTTTTCCTTCCATGTCAAAATAGGGCTTCGCCAATAGTTGAAAAAAGAAAGCGAAAATACACCTTATCTGTCAGCGGGAAAATTGCTTGGACAGCGTCCGCCATTACCCCTTTAGTGGTCGTTGGCGTGGTAGGCACGACAGCGCACGACCACTTTAGTGGCTCTTGGCGTTCAAAGGGTTAAAAACAATTACATAACTAGGAAGGGACATAAATCCGAAATATAAGTAACAGATATAACTACATAGATAGAATACTCTTTAGAGCACACCTCAATCGTTAAAGAGCAATCTCTTCCAGACAACCTTTGGGTTGACGTTGGTTGGAGTTGATGCTAAATATGAGTCACTTCGGTGCTAATAAAATTCCTTTCTTATTTATTAGGTTTACAAAAAAAGCAGCCTTTAGGTGTGTAATTAAAAGTATTAAGTAGGTAGTCCATCGTCATCAAGATAAAAGGCACAATATGTACGTTGTTGGCATAAATGTTAACGTTCCTTTATAATATAAATACTTATGACATACTAAATTTGATTTTTTGCCATAATTCAAATAAAACTAGTACTGTCACATCTGAGAAACAATTCCTCTATTTACGAGTAACCATTCCATTCTTTACGAGGCACCAAAAGAAATCGTTTTCGCACTCCATTACATAGCGAATTTCAAATCTAACGTGCCAGTGCCACCCTAGAAACGTCCTACGAATTCTACAAGCTCGTATCGTTTTCGAATAGTCAAAAGTAAAAGCAACCTTGATATCCACAAAATAGAACGTATAGAAAGTATAGAAAAGCCGAATTTTCGGGCGTTGAACCCGATCTGTATTCGAGCGGATTGTTGCGAATATCGTATTGCCCCAGAAACAGCTCGACTCGCTGTAAATCACTCGAAGAACCAGCCGCGGCACCGACGGACCGCCGCGGAAAATAGACGAGATTGCTCGGAATAATTCGGGATAATAAAAACCGGCACTGACCGAGAGAAACCGGCCACAGCACGACCTCTGGTGAGTCTAACCCTTTAGCTACCTGTGTCTGCAAACAGCCTAGCTCGGTTTATCAAAACTGATTTATAGCTGAAATTCTTGCCAAACGCCCACGGCTTTCGCTGCAACGGTTTATGCCAATATTTATTTATCTCGCATATTTGTTCACTTTCGACCAGAGCTCGAGGGAGAGACCACTAAAATGCCGCTGTACCAGAGGCCCCCTTTCTGGCGAGTACCCCACCAGCGACCCGAACCCGACACGTCCAGGGACTTCGGACAACGGCGACGGGTGAGTCTTTCTATTGCCATTTTAACCTAAACAAAATTGTGTTAGTGCATTGTGTTAGGTTGCATTCATATTGTCATGTTACCCTGAAACCCTGAACCGGTTTGTGATAGTGCATTAGGTTGCTTTTGAATAGGCCTACGTACAGTGTGAATTTGTTTAAAACGCGAAATAATTGATATTCGACTTCTTTGGTGCTTAATTGTGGTGTCTCGTGTGTTCAATTCAAGTGTTCCACAATCTTTCATTCATACGTCGAGACAATAAGATCTTAGAAAAAAAAATGTCTATTGTTGTTGTAGCAAATCAATGGATCAAATTTGTGGGCCATAGGCTTTGGCAATATCCTCCATTGATTTGCTATAAGGAAACATGGAGGACGGATTTAGCCGCGCGCCTGCCAAATCATTGCGTTGCGTCGATCATTTTAGGTCATGATTAATTAATACGAGTATGCTGTAACATTGATATGTAATATAGAGCGAAAAATATTCATTTCATTTGTGCATTTTTGTCAACAATTTTTTTGAACATCTCTTAAAAACAGAAGCATCGTCACTTAATCAGAAGATGGAAGCTTTTGTCACGGATGTTTTATCATTCGCCACGCGATGGCTACTTAAATGATAAAAAAATCCGTAACTCTAGCTCTTATCTTACGTATAGGTATATATACGTGTCGAAAAGTGACAGATGGTTTACCCTTGTTTCACTGAAAATCGTTTCATCGATTATTTCATTACATCGACATAATATCATGTCATCGAAGGCATTTTTCTCTGAAGCCGTAAAATAAGTATCAACCCTAATCAACAGGATGATATTTTGGAGAATTATGTACCTATGATAAAAACAATCGATGAAAAGTTTGTCGGCGAAACAAGGAGATCCCGTGACAGATTCTATGTCATTTATCTATCGCGAGTAGGTATGTGTTTTGGCTGTGTGCTGTAAACATAAGTAGGTACCCATGTTGGAATAAATAGATAAGCTCACTATCGCAGGCTCGCGGGTGAAAACACCGCCAAGTGCTTGCACATTTTGCATATAAGAAACGAAATAAAAGCAACAGAATAGTCCCTAGTTTCCATGAATCATGTTTTTCCAAGACAAATCGGTGTTGCCAGCCTAAAGTCAGGTGTATTTCGTGGATGCGTAGTGTTTACAAATCCCCTGTCACGGATGATTATCTCGCTTATTTTTATTTTGCAAACTAGTCTTTTCGCGCGGCTTCGCCCACGTAGAAAACGTTTATGTTCCAGGAACAACGTTTATGTATTTTTCAGGATAAAAGTAAGCTTAGATTTGTTACTAACTATCAAGTCCATACTGTATCAAAAAAAATACTTAACACATTACATTGAAACAAATCACAGATAAACACGCGTTCAATTGTGCGTACCTACATGGCTACATGTACCTATGTCTGTTACATGGATACAAGTATAATATGTGTCTATTAAAAAAATAAATCTACTAAGGTTTATTTTTAGGGTTCCGTACCCAAAGGTTAAAAATGGGACCCTATTACTGAGACTTCGCTGTCCGTCCGTCCGTCTGTCATCAGGCTGTATCTCAAGAACGGTGATAGCTAGACAGTTGAAATTTTCACAGATGATTTAGTCTATTGCCGCTATAACAACACATACTAAAAATAATATAAAATAAATATTTAGGGGGGCTCCCATACAACAAACTTGTTTTATGGTACGGAACCCTTCATGCGCGAGTCGGACTCGCACTTGCCCAATTTTTTTATTTGGCACTGAACTGGCAGCAAACAGTTAATGTTAATTGAATTAATATAGATAATGTTCATAGAACTATAACTTATCATATATGAAAAGGCACAACACAAATCTACAAAATGTAATTTTATTATTTCAAATAAAAAAAAAAATCAAATTCTATGAATTGGGCATATTCGTCTCCGTCGACTACGTACGTAATATAGAAGTGCAAGTCGCGTATATAGGGACTCCACCTGAAACATACCATTGATACAAGTTTAAAGTGGCATTTCACGAAAACCTAATGTCTGATAGTATTTTTCATAGCTGCATTATATTAATTATATATACTATTTGCTCATTATATATTACGAGATTGATTAGTATGACCGACCAATTTTCTGTGGGCGTCCTCGCAGTTAACGTTATAATAATTTACCTACATGATTTTTTATAAATCCACGTACATATTATGTTGTCTGAGTGACAGTTTTTTTTATATTTTTTATTACGGAGCTATAAGTATGTAGAACGTCATAAGTCATAACTACTTTCACTAAACCATTATCAAAACTGAAACGTTCGCTTCAGCCTTTTGCCCTAGGTTTTCCATACGTCGATTACGAAGGCAGTGTTATGGTTGAGGGCGGGGGCATGTACCTTAATAGGTAGGGTTTTTTTTTTCAGTAAACTAATATCAATATCACGGAGTTAAATTTTGCTATAGATAGACCTTGTCATAATCACTTTCATCACCGATAATCGAAACTGAAACGATGGCCACATTGCCCTAGGTTTTCCGTAAATCAAACTAGGTCGATTGGCTGGCAGGGTTGGCGGGGGGGGCGTATGCTAATTCAGAACACAACGTCGTGTCTGCCCGGAGAGTGTGCGCGCGCGCAGTGCATCAGCTAAGCCATGGGGCGGCTGCATACGTTTGTGGTGACCTTGCGACGGGACCATCGGGAGACCAACTGGGGCCTCCGGCTGGTCGGCGGCTCGGACCTCGCAACCCCTCTCATCGTTACCAGGGTACGATAAAGTATACCGTAGAGTATGCTATACTGACAACAACGCCGGTGTAAACAAACATGACAGCCTGGAAGCTAGATCGTTTTAGAACGCGTAGGTGGATCTGTGATTGATGAATAGCCGTTTTGTTTAAGCTTTTTTCTGTCGCAATTGGCAATTTGGATCTCTAATTCTGAAGTGCATAAATTCGACAACAAAGTTGTTATAAGTTGGAAGCCTAAATTTGTCTGTGGCATTGTAGTGCTGTAATTTATAGACATACCTAATTATTATTATGCGGTTTTCTTCATTAGATAACCAGTTTCTTGTGGAGTTTCTCTGCATCAGCCAATTCGCTAATTTTGAAATGGGTGTAGCGACCTGCGACTTTAACAAAACATTTCAGTACCTATATCATAGTATGTTGAAAATGATTAGTCCGACTAGATCGCCATCAAACTGAACATCGTCGATGTCTCTTTATAACCGATGTATTCTTGGATGGCTTGGATGGGTGTCGCGCGTTCGACAGGCGCCGATGTCATTGTTTTGGCTTGACCCCATTTTATTATTTACTGGTCCAGTCAAATCTCTCACGGAAGTCGGCTTTAAAAATGGGTTAACCCATTACTTACAAAGTGTTTATTAGGTTGAGAATGTAGCGCTAAGCCTAGTTTCAATGTGGTTTTAACGATTAACAAAAGATAATCACGTGGTCGATCAGTTGTAATGTTGTTGCCAGAAATGCGAGCGTGGAGTAGATTTTATTTTTAAAACGTCTGCTTGTAGTTTTTTAAGATTAGACATAGCATAATAATTAACTGTTGATACTGGTCAGTGGTCGTAGCAGAGCCATAACTAAATTTGGCAAGCTAAAGCTTCTTACTTCAATTCCATGTATTTGGGCTTGGCCTAGCATTTTAAAGGGTTCCGTAGTCAACTAGGAACCCTTATAGTTTCGCCATGTCCGTCTGTCCGTCTGTCTGTCTGTCTGTCCAGTGTCCGTCCGCGGCTTAGCTCCGTGATCATTAGTACTGGAAAGCTGAAATTTGGTATGAGTACGAGTATGTGTATGTATCACGCCGACAAAACCGTAAAATAAAAACTTTTGATTTCGGGTACCTCCCGTACACCTAAAGTGGGGGTGATTTTTTTTTTTCGTTCCAACACTGGTGTGTGGGGTTTTGTTGAATAGGTTTTTTAAAAATAATAGGGGTCACTGTACATTTTTTTTTAGAAAGTCAGCAGTTTTGTAAATATTCGTTCCGAAAATAAAAAAGATGTGTCCTGTGTGTCTAACTTTTCAACCAAGGATCAAAAAATTATGGAAAAATTCATTAAAATGAGGCCTTATAAGTACTTCAAATGAAAACTATATTGAATAAAATCGGTTGAGCCGTTTTTGAGTTATCGCAAAAATTCATAATTTTCTTTAAAATGACGTAAGTGCCGCGCGGTGTCCTTATACTTCGAACGTTACACATATTAGTTAAGTGACATAGTGTATTAAAACATTTCGCTTAATCTGGTGCATATAATCGATAACTTCCAAAAGGTAATAAGTAATTACTGATACTTTGGCGTTTACGACCTTTTTATACAGCTTGATATTTTTCTTGCAATTTAAATCTTTCTCATAATTTTCGTCTATTGTGAAGGATGGGCAACTACGGAACCCTACACTGAGCGTGGCCCGACATGCTCTTGGCCGGTTTTTTTATCCTGCTTTATCACACGATATCTGCAGACCTTTGATGGTTACGTTTACGTTTATCACGATATAAATAAATATCAAAGCGTTCGTCATTCTCGCGCTTATGATAGTCAAAAAGTGACAGAAGCTCATTTGTTTATCGCTCGATAAAGGAGCCCATCGTAGGCCCGCTGGTCGTGTAATTTATTTTTATCCATTTCATCTTAAGTACACAAACCAATCCATTCTTTCTTTGGTCTTCCTTTTCCACAATCTTTTACATTCATACTTACCGTGTTTCTCTTCACGTAGCTCTCATCTCTTCGTATCATATGACATGCCATGCTAGTACAAATAAAAAATAAATATACCTTCGGATTGGCTGAATTGAACAACTACTAGGTCGATGCAGAGTCAGCCACCGGCTAAGCTTGCACCATAGATTGGAGCGGAGTTGTGCGATCTTCGATTTGTATAACGCAGTAACTACAAAATAAACTACAACAGAAAGTTGAAAGAAATAATAATTTATTTAGAAAAGTTTATGGAAAATATTAATATAGAAATTAATTTTTGATGATGATTTAAATTGACTGGCGTTCAGATAGCTCTACCAAACGATTCAGCTCTGTGCGCTTTTCAGCCAATTTCTTCTTTTCGTTGATTTTTTTGATTCGTGCGAAAGGAAGTCCAGGCTCGAAGAATAAACCATTGATGTTTCGGACTCTGGAAAGCGCAACATAAGACATGCCTAATGCAAATTCAGTGTCTCCAATGTTTACAACTGCTTGATCTAGAGTTAAGCCTTGAGAACGGTGAATGCTTATTGCATATGCAAGCTGTATGGGAAATTGCTTCCTTGAGAACGTTGTTGAGCCTTTCCTGAATGAAACTGTCACTGGTGGTATTGGCAATATGTTGCAGTTCTGGAGTTGCGGACCTGAATATGATGCAAATTCCACCATAATGCAAATTGGAAAATCGTCACTGAAACGGTTGTCTTCGCGGTGATTGTACACAATGTTTACAACTTTACCAATTGTTCCATTGCACAAACCCGCAGCAGTGAATAAATTTTGCCTCAGTATGACTTGGGCCCCTTCACACAAATACAGCTCAGATGCTAATCCTCTAGCGTCATCAGAAGATGCTGTTGCAGCCCTTGGGTCGTTGTGGATGGCGTTGATTCGAACAACAGGGTGGCCGACGTTCCTCAACTTATCAAGATTGAACGACTCGATTTCTTTGTTTGTTGAAATCAATTGAATTACATCTCGTGTTGAGGATACTGAAGCTTGATGCTTTGAGATGAATCTGGTTTCGATCAACTTGTAGTCAGCAACTGTGACCTCACCTACCGCCAATCTCTGCAAACAATCCCTGAATTGCTTCTGATCTTCACCCACTTGCCTCATGATTTGCTTCAACACAAAAACTTTTTTGATGTTACGATAAGCAATTTGGCCTTGTACTGCGACTGTATTTGAGCTCCGAGGAGTGCCATATAGGTTCCCCTACAGGTTGAAGTTGATTGAAATCGAAGAAAACAACAATGTATCCACCCATGATTTCGTTGTGTGGTCTTGCTTGCCGCAGCCGATGGTCGATTTGACCGAGATGTTTCAAGCCTATCATCGAGAATTCGTCAATAATCACAATTTTGATCCCTGCCATCTCTTCTTAAAAATGCTCGGGATCCATGGGAGCTTTTTGTTTTTTTATCATAACTTTTTAATTAAGAACAATTTGAAAATTTTCTCTTCGTCACGACCTAGCGAAATTTAATTTGTGCATTTTAAAACAAAAATTTCCAAAATCGGTTGAGAACTCGCTGAGATCTGCGCATTGTTACAAAGTCCATTCGAGTCGATCCATGGGAGCTTTTTGTTTTTTTATCATAACTTTTTAATTAAGAACAATTTCAAAATTTTCTCTTCGTCACGACTTAGCGAAATTTAATTTGTGCATTTTAAAACAAAAATTTCCAAAATCGGTTGAGAACTCGCTGAGATCTGCGCATTGTTACAAAGTCCATTCGAGTCGATCCATGGGAGCTTCGCTCGCTTCGCTCGCTCCGCTCCAAAAAGAATAGTCAACGATTCGCAAAATATACATCTATATTTGTGACATTCATAAAAATATACTTAAAAGTCAATTAGAGAACCTCTTGCTTATTGTTGCTCAAAAATTAAATTGCAGATCGCAGTTACATACAAGAGAGTCATGCATGTTATATGACTGCGTTGATTCGTCAACATATTTAAATTAAACCATGAATACAAATTTAAATTGTTGCCTACATTCTGATATCGGCCTATGCATCAATTCTTTCACAGTCCTATCACATATATTTCACAGTACTACACGGTGCTAACTGCAGGTCCACATTTCTGTATGCTCCTTTTTTTCTGTGTCGGTAACTTGAAAGTCATGGTTTAAGGCTTTGAGTAGTGAACCAATCATATTGGCCACCTTTAACAACTAAATATAAAAATGTTTTAGACCGTACAAAAATAAGATGCCATTACGCCCCTGCACATAAAATCAAGATGTCCCTCCTTTTTTAGTTCATATTTTTTGTTGTAAGAAAAGGACCTTGGTCCTTCTTTATAACAAAAAATATGAACCCCTCAGCAAATAGACAGACCTTGATCATCAAACACTGTAAATTAAAGTCAATGGCGGCTTTAGCGGGGCGCCACCTGGGCGGCCGCTCGGAGGAACCAGTAGCTTTAACCAGGTCTTAGGGCGCCTAGGGCAGAACACAATGAATGGCTTGCCCAGAGCGCCTGTATGACATGCGTTATGGGAATCTCCTGCAATTTGCATGTGTACCCTAATAAGCAATGAATATCCCTGAATTTCCCTGAATTCGGGCCCTATCCTATGGCATGTTTTATGGAAATCTCGCACCCCTCATGCGGGGCCTATCGAACAATGAAACTAAACCATAAGGCCAATCCTGATTAAAGAGAACACCACCCACTATAACGTTTTGGTAAGTACGATGTATCATAAAAAAATATTCAAATTTTACCTTTCCAGTTTGCACGTAGTTTAAAAAAATTTTGGAGACAATCGCCATATATTACTATCTATGGTCATGACGTCAGTTGGCTGTGTAAACAAATGCGCTGATACATCTTGGAAGTTAACATTGACACTTTTTAGTTTTTATTAACAAACTTCGATGTAACATATAAATTAAAAATTATTTTGTTATTTTATGAACTAAAACTAACATTCCTGATCTTATTTTTACCTGACCTACCTTAAAAATATTATTTTTCTCACATAGAGTAAAATACCCTATTGTTGCCATAAAACCGAAAAGACACTACGAGTATGTACCTAGTAAATGCGTACCTGCACATTGTAATAACTTTATGTACGGAACGGTATATATATTTTACTATAGGCACTAAATATTACATTTTGAATATTTTTTTTTAGTTTAGCCACTCACTTGATTCGAATTTGAGTTGGACTCTATTTATATAATAAAAAAATAAGAGCGCTAACAGGTAGCCGAGTTACCAAAAGCGATGGCGAGGATAGTAGTTTTATACATTTTTGAAGGTACATCCGCCATTCTGAAACACGAATAACCGTGTTTGAAATGATATCTTTCCCTTTTGATTGTGATACTAATTCAAATAAATTTATTTTAAATTTGTGCAGCTTCCTCGATGACTCAGTGCTGCAGATATATTGAATGCCTCACCGCAATAACATACAAACCCATTAATGGTTATCTGTGACCTTCGCTGTAATAAATCATCGATAGCAGCCTTGATCCCTTTCTCGTGCAAGTTCTATTAAAATAATTTCATTACTTCCTTTCCATCTGGCGATGACTCAGTCATCACTCGTCCTATATCGAAAGACTATTTTGACTAGACATTGGCAACTATATAATACATAGTGAGTTTGTTGGAATTTTAAGGAAACATTCACATCTAACTTTAACATGTTTAGGGAAAAGTAAATTTTCTAACGGTATTTAAATAATATCCTGTGCAAAATTCTACCATCATCATTATCGTATCAGGTGAAAGACGTCCACTATTGGACAGATGCCTTTCTTAGTTTCCACACCGACCGGTCGTGTGCCGCCTTGATCCTTCAGTATTCTTTTAGATCAGTCCCCATTACCCATTATCAACTATTGTAAAGCAGGGTAGATCTACGAGTAGGTTCGAATGGGGATTGTAGGTTCTCTATCGTTTGCCCTAATTTAATGTCATTTTTTTTTATGTCATAGAGGGCAATTGAGCAAACGAATCGCCTGATGGAAAGCGATTACCGTCGCCCATAGACAACTGCAACACCAAAGGAGTCACAAGTGCGTTGCCGGCCTAAATAATTGTCTACTAGTCATAATACTCATTTTCTATAAATCATTTTTCTCTTTAAGCTGCCGAACCTTTTCGGGATTGATATAAATCCTAATAACTCTTACATGAACAGTATAAAAGTGCTCATTACAAAAATCCCGAATGGTATACGGTTTATGAAATGAAAAGTTTATGGCAAGTGATACATTTATGGTAAATTAAATTCGGGCAAGTGATTGCCTATGCAGAAATTGTCAGCATTATAGACAGGGCCAGTCTTAGCTATACAGGAGACCTGGATGAGTCATTTATTGTGTAGTGTGTGGAGGCCTGTACCTCGTTTCACGCCTGTTTACTTGTTTGTACCTGGCAACTTCTTTGTTCCTGACTATGGGAAATACACAGTATTAATTGGAAGAGATCGCTCTTTAGCGATAAGACCGCCTATTGTTTACCTCTATGGAATGTTACGTTTAATCTGTATTTTTGTTTGTATTTATTCCCGTTGAGGTGTGAACAAAGAATATTCTATTCTATTCTATTTAATTTCCACGATGTTAAAAGATTTTTCAGTAGGTTGCCAAATGTAAACTACAGTGTTGAAAGAAGGCTTGCTCTAAAACTTTTTTGTTTTAAAACAAAATACATTTAGCTTCGTTTCTGTTGAATTAATTTATCTTATGCACCTTTGTTTAAGCGTAGGTTAGTTGTTGAAGTAGCCAATCCATTCATAAAACAAACAAATCAGTACCGATAGATTAGACACGTATGCTGTGTGCATGTATTTGGATCGTCCTAGACTAAGTATAGCCTAATCAGTTGCGGTCTAGCCCTGGGATAGAGGCGCTACAAACAGCTTTCATATGGCAATAATGGGCATACGCTATAAATATATACAATCTTCTTCCGAAATATATACATCATACTTCGTCTGAAAATATTGAATCGTATTGAAAACAAGTATTCTAGCATCGCTGTGGATAGTTTTGGGTTTATTATGCGGAAATTATTTGAAAGTCGCGAAATATTTAGCCTTGTTCACTTCCAACATCAGTTACCAAAAAATACTCCATGCCAGTAAAATATATTCATACAACTAAAATAGCGTGGGCCGCAATAGTATATTACTGCCGAGGCCGGGAAAAGTCAGTTCGTGGATGAGTATGATTTTGAAGGACGAGGCGTAGCCGAGTCCTTCAATAATACGAATCTGCGAACTGACATTCCCGCCGAGGCTTGTATAGTGCTTTTCTCCAAATATGCTTGGAAATAATCACCAATCTACATTTTAATTTAATATATCAGTACCATGAAGTAGACATGGGGGATAAATAACGTCACGATGCAAAGTCACAGTGAGTCGCCGTCAAAAGTTGTCACTGTGACTTTTCACAAAGTAACAACGTTACAAAGTCACATACGTTCCTACTGTTCCTAGCGCAGTCTGTTACTCAAATCACGATCACGAGTATCACAAACGCCGTGAGCGTGGCGTGTCGCGGGAGTACTGTGACTCAACTCGGCTCTAATCGGGCTCACTCGGAAGGGTTCGGAGTTGCGAACATCGGATGACGCCTGCTGCCTGAGAGCGAGTGAAATAGCGTAAAAGGTAATAATGCGTAAATAGGTTTCATGGTAATAATGTACGTATATAAATCGTTGTACCTATAAAGTAGATCCCAAATTATAAAATGCCGCATATTCCTAAATAATATTCCCATAAGTACATATTTTTACTTATAATGTGCGACAGTCCTAAGCCTGTAAAAAAGTGTGAAGGTTATTTTGGATTACTTGTATGATAATGATAACGGTGTAACAAAAACACGGTTATAAATGTAATATTCATACCTCGGGGTTTTCGGTACGGGAATGTTTGATATTAACTAATTAGCCAGTGTTCGTATTGACTAAAAAGAAAAAAACAGAATTTCCTCTAGCTGATTTCTACCTCATTTCTATTAGTTAAAAACCACCTAGAGCTCTGCGACAATATCATACAAGGTGATATGAGTAACAGACGTGACATAGTCACGTTGAAATAACAGTGTGAAAAAAATAACGTTAATTACAGCACCGTGACTGACCGTGACCTGTCATAAATATCATACAGTTTTGATAAAACGAAACTCAGTTAGAAACAGAATACAATAATATTTATTCATGTTCATAAGTACAATCTCTTTCAGTGCTTAATTCTCTAATTTCTCGTCGTTTTACAATGTTTCTTTTCAATCCCGCGTAAAAACCAATCTGACAGTCCTTACTTTATTTTTCTCTCTGCAGTCTTGTCACTCGACAGTGTGGCCAACACAAAATAATGTATAATGTTTAAAAGAAGTATTTACGCTGCATTTACAAAAACCTTTACACAATGTATTAAAACTATAATTCTACCCTACATTTAGCAAAAATCATCACATTCGGCCATCCGCTCGAGTGCACCTCCCGGTGTATACCTACTTATCTACATGCACATTTTCAAAATTAACTAGACAATTAGACTAGATATTAATTAAATGCCAGATAATGCTAATTCCCTAATGTCAAATATAAATTATTCGATAACAATAATTAAAAATAATATCAAAAATGTATCCTGAAGAATCACTGTAGTAATTTATTATTTAGATTATGTGAATATTACAAAATAAATAAATTCTCTAAATAAAAGAAACCAATTTGACCATAATGGTTGATGATTTTTCTTATATATTCCAGTATTGGGGCGGATCAACTTTTTCTTGTTGTTATTCTGTCCCGTCACCTAGGAGACATTCTAAGAGATATTCTATTTTCAAAATTTTCAAGCGATAATCTTAATAAGAATGGTTTTATAACTGTTGCAATTACAGTATTTTTGTTGAATATTGCTGCCAAAAATCGTAGTTTTAAAGAGAAACCCAGGGGACATCACCATGGCAACAAGCAACAGAAAAAATTGATTGACCCATTGACAATAAATTTCATGAAAAGTAATATTGCTGATTTGATCTGTCAGGAAACGTCTCTCGTTTACAGGTTGACCATTTCAATTTATGTACATATTTTCATCATATTATACATTGTACTAGTAAAACTTATCAATTATTATTATCATACAAATTATTATTATCAACACATTGCTGAACCAACAAAGTAACTCAGTGACTACATTGCTTTGCTACACTTGAGAAGACCATAGTATAACTACTGTAAAAGTTATCTAAATCTATTTAAATCATCACATTCGGAATTAATTAATTAAGCGAACTCTTAAATAGCTTACTTGAAGTTGTTGCTGCTGTTCAAATAAAAGAAGGCTATTATCAGTCACAACTGGTTGGTTCTACGGAAACCGGAGCATTAGAATTAAAACGAACATTTATTCGGCACCAGTAACAACAGTTTCAAACGATTTACCTTTTCCAGTTAAATTTTCCTGGACATTACAGAGTTTATACCTGCTATTATCGACTTTGTGTAACTTTTTACCATTCATGAAATAATGAACTTTATTATTCTGTGCCATAAGGGATTTATTTTATCAACACAGAATCAATCTGCATTTCACAAGAGGACTGTTGAGAAGAAACACCGAAAGGAACTCAAGAGTCAGTAATTTCCATAAAGGATACTTAACTATTGCATTATAATACGTACTTAACCCAGTACACATATCTTAAAAAAATTGAATTAAGTAAGTATACGCAGTTTTCGACGACAACATGTATACCTACCTATAAAATAATAATACCTATTGTATCATAATTAATAAGGCAAAATATAATACATTTTTTTTATTTATAAGTTTTCTTCCCTTAAACTAGTCAGGTCCAATGGAACAAATATTAAGGAATAAATTACTTGGTTTCTGATTCAGGCCATACATTTATCTCTGTCAGATAGATCTGTACTATATGATATTCCTTTTACATTATATATATAATTTTAATATTTATTTAAAGAATGGGAAGGTTCATTTTAAAACAGGCAACTTGTTATAAAATTAATACATTGGTCTAGAAATTATAAATATACCTTACGAACACAAAACCTTCTTCTAATAGCCATTATGTTTTTAGTTCTAGTATTAATTTTTGTAAATGGGTCTATAGGTTCTCTATTATAAACAGATATATATATATTATTTGTTAGCCAAACTATGGAAATTGATAGACTCCGATGCCTTTTCTTAGAAACTTTCATTCGGCTTCACATTTGTATTTACGACTTTTGCAAGACTTCTTTTCGGGGACTGATTAGGCTGAAATTTGGTATGCCTACGTGGCTTCGATGACAATACAATTATATTATGTAATTTAAATATTGGCGATGATGGGATTACTACAGACATATTATCTAACTAGACTAAAAGTGTCACATGTTTTATGTATCAAAATTATACCTTATAATAAAAACCTGATTTATTATCTGATCGTAACGTCAACGAGGCTCCGAAGAAAAGCCCAATTATTCTGTATTGAGCTGCATGAATACCTCCAATAATAATTGCCGCGAAAAAGGGAAATATTTCCTTGCAATGGTACATATTCTTATATTTTGTCTTAAATTGATCGTTATTCAATTCAAAATATATTATTTTACATTTTGCACATTTACTAAAGCTGTTACATAACAAGATGCTGATTTTCGTTGAAAAGTTATAAAGCCTGATTAATTATTATTTAAACATGCAATGAAAATAAAATTATGATCATCATTTAAGTACTCGTTGCTTAGATACAAAACAACAGTCTAATATGCTAAATTTATTTCAAATGCACAACCACTAGTGTTGTACAGTTGCTCTGATAATTTAGTGATTTCTTTATAATGACATTAATCATAATAAATTGAAGTTTCTAAATAATATCAAGTAAAAATGGATAGACGCGATGGAGTATAAAAATTGGCTCCCAAGAAAACACTTTAATGCTGGTGACTGCACTAGAACCAACTAGAACTGACTAACCGAACATACTAAAAAATATTTAGGGGCGGTTACACGAGTCACAAAATATAAATAACTGATTAATTGTACATAAAAATATCTAAAAAATATGTTTAAGCGTAATATAATTATAAATGTTTTTTTTTTTATGAAACTACAAACATTTCTTACGTACCGTACCTATGTCTATAGGAGTCGATTATCGACCGAATAGAGTAGGATGCTATTAATCGGTATTGCGCGGACGGAGTACTTACACTACCAAGCTATTGACATTTGGCAGTGCCAGTTTAAAAATCGACACGCTGGGTTCCCTAGTAAAATAGGAGACTTATCTATTCAGATAACAGATCCGTGGGTATCTCCAAGAATAAACAAAACTAATAACAACAATAATTTCTCATTTGCCAAAAACATAACATATTTCAAATGTCACTGAGAGCACCATTCAGATACATTGAACATGGGACTAAAATAATCAAGTAAGCAGAATATACATATTGCTCTAGGTACAGTGTACTTTCTGTTTAAGCTAGTCCTGAGTTATTCTAATTGAGATTGACATTCATATCGTGTTCTTAATTAGTTAAACACTGTTAATTATAATTATTAATAATCAATTTCGATATTTTAGACTTTGTAAATATTTTGAATAAATTACCTCTCCCATTTAATTCACAGTGCAAACACATTTTAGAAAAAGCTCACAAAAGTCGGTACCTTTAAACACTTTAAACTCGTGCTACATTGATTCGAAATCGAATCTTAAATTTCGATTATAACTATAAGTGTTACCTAATCCAAGCTTTTCTTTGAACAAACACAACAGACGCTATATAAAACACATAAAGTAGATAGGCAATAGGCAGCTACTATTACAAACTGTATTTTTAAAATTCTCAATTGAATATGTAATGTAAAAGCACAAATACAAATTTATTTATTATTTTATGTAATAATAATAATCCTCAAATAAACATTGTAAAATAATTAATAATAGGTAACTGTGATATTGTAATTAATTAAGTATTCGATTATATTTGAAATATTGAAATGTGACTTGTAAAATGCATTTGCTTTTATTAATAAATTATCTGTAACTATCTGTATTATTTTTCCCTTTTCAGTAGATAATTATAAACTATAATAATTAAACTCACTGGAAGAAGTCCTTTACAAGGATAAGTTCACCTGTGTAGATATCTATTATTTTTAACTTCTGGCTAATTGTTTTTTTATTCACAATAGAGTGTTCACATACGAGTCGCGTGACGCCAATCAAAACTCAATGCAAGCCGGGATAAACTTCTTTCACTTTTTCTTCGGTAGCAACAGAGGATGGTATTCCATGGTCCCTTAGTGGCTAGTAGGTGGGAATCGGGTTCTTTGGATGTCAAACCCCTCGTTCATAATAAAGCTGACTGTAGGATAAACAGGCGCTTACACTGCGAAGTTGTCTGCTTCAGTTATTCCGTTTTCGTTTCAGGCTGTTGCCTTAACCGCTCGTAGCACCAATTACTCATGTTGAAATGTCATTTGCTCGGGTCGGATGCTCTGTAGTTCTACAGACGTCGCTGGTTACGCTCGAAGTCCACATAACACGCCGCCACTCTCATAGAACCCACGCTGCCGCAGCACAGTAAGAATGCGTCTTCTCTTGGAGAGCAACTGCGTGCGTATAAGTACTTCGTTGTTTTGTTGCTCGGAAAGAACAGAAAAGAAAAGAATTAGTGTCTTGTTTTGTTTCATGCAAGTAATACTACATACATTGTACGCCTCTGGAACTAGAGCTTGCAATATTCTTACAATTTTATGAACCGGATATTTCGAATATATATATATATATATTTTATTTGTTTGGATACATAATTTGACAAAATATTCGGATAAAATGAATACCCGAACATCCGATTTGGAAGCTCTATCTGGAACGCTCTCCCACTCAATATCAGGCAAGCTTAGAACAAATCCTCATTCAATCGCATGTTGCGCAAGAAACTTTCAGACAATACCTCTCATTAACTTCTTTTTGAAACATTTTACTTTGGGTACATATCATATATGTAATGTAAGTAGGTATATTATATAAAGTATTCATGTAAGTTTATAAAATATATATTCATGTTTTATTTAAGTAGTGACTGAATTGTGTCTGTATAACTAACTGTATAATATCTTTTTATTTGTACCTACTCTCTAATCCTGCCCTGTCTACATATTTCTGTTAAACCCAGCGATTGACTGGTAAATAATACCTTAAGGCATTAAGTCTGACATTTGTATATTTTTAAAGTGCAATAAAATTTTAATAAATAAATAAAGTATATTTGGGCAGTTTCCTGAAGTCATACATTTAAGAATTACTCATTAACAATATAATATAACATTCACAAAACTTTTAAGGAAAGTATCCAGGATTACCTAATAAGTTAAGATATTTTATTGTGCGGTGAAAATTTTAATACAAGTTTGATTAATGTCGCAATGATATGAATTTGTATTGTGACTGTCAAAAATAATAGAATCACATAGGTATCATACTAATTGGTATATCAGGAACCCCGCAGTCCAACACAGCCTTGGAGCATACGTAGCTCTGTTAAGACGTACATAGTCTTATACTGGTGATGAAACATACTTAGCTCCATCGAGTTAAGACATACTTAGTCTTATACTGGTGATGAAACATACTTAGCTCCATCGAAACACATGAGGCCTGCTGTGGCTTCGAAGCATACATAGCTTCGATGGACGTACGTAGTCCAATACCGCTGATGGAACATACATAGTTCCATAGGCGCTCATGGTCTGACATAGTACCGGAACGTACTTAGTTCCGTTAGGACATAAATAGTCCTATACTGGTGATAGAGCATACATAGCTCGATCCAGACATAAATAGCCTGGGACTGGTTGTCGAACATACGTAGCTCCTGCTAAACCTACATAGTCTTGGGTGAATTCGGAACATACATAGCGCCGTCAGGACCCATCATATTATAGCCACTCATTTCAAACCTTGTTTTTCTTAATATATATATTTTACTTTTCATTACAATAACGCAACATCAGATCTTATTCACCTTTGTAATGAATGCATTATTATTATTATTATTATTATTTAAGAGTTTCACTCTTGTCGGTGCAGTTCTATCCAGTGAATTCATAAACTATTCAAAATTAAAATTATAATCACCCCATCTTAACACATTAAATCTGTCTGAACTCTCAATTTATGATGATATAGTGTAATCAAGGATACTCTCTCCAATCAGAATTTCTTAAAACAATAACAATTAATTATCTACATGTACAGAAATTTTATTTTATTACCAGTCACAGAGGAATGATAACCATTATCCATAAATAAATCCCATTTACATATTGTATCAAATTACTTATATAAACAATAAATTAATCCAACAAAAGTCTCTTTGTTTGTCAAGCTTAGATTGTCAAGGTTTCAAAACCAAATTATTTAAGTTGCATCTATGAATAATGTTCTAGGTCGGTACTCTGTTTAATTAACACTTTGTAACCACTAAGTGATGACTTGTGGATTTGAATCAATTTTATTATTTTTACTATCATTGTTTAACATGTGTTTTTTTTATGTTATCATTATCATCTTGACATTTAAGAATTATTAATTACTGTAGTAGGCATTATTTTCTTGTACCTATCCATGACATTGATTTATTATCTCCAGACCTATTTTTAATGTAACATTGCAAAACTTGGTTTATAATAACATGCATATTGAGAATCAAAGTAGTACAAATTCTGGTTGATTGTGATATGACCAATACTAACCCTAAAACTATTTATAACCACTCACATTCAAACAATAAATAATTTTGTATTTGTAGTAAAATAACCTCGCATACTTGCGCTGATTAACAAATTAGTCACTTCATTAACAGATATGGCAAAAATATAATAGGTAAATGGTAATTTCAACAATAATTTTCAATAAGTACATTTAGGAATGTTTTCGTACCTTATGGGCTGCAGATCTCGTACCACTTCTGAGTTTTGATAAAACGAAACTCAGTTAGAAACAGAATACAATAATATTTATTCATGTTCATAAGTACAATCTCTTTCAGTGCTTAATTCTCTAATTTCTCGTCGTTTTACAATGTTTCTTTTCAATCCCGCGTAAAAACCAATCTGACAGTCCTTACTTTATTTTTCTCTCTGCAGTCTTGTCACTCGACAGTGTGGCCAACACAAAATAATGTATAATGTTTAAAAGAAGTATTTACGCTGCATTTACAAAAACCTTTACACAATGTATTAAAACTATAATTCTACCCTACATTTAGCAAAAATCATCACACAGTGAAACGAGTAACAGGCGTGACAAAGTCACGATGACTTTTCACTGTGACATTTTTGGAACGGGATCGCCAGTCACTGATATCAAAAAGTAACGCTTTTCCCCATCTCTACCATGAAGTTCATTTGGTACTTATTTTTTTTAGGAATAGGAATAAAATTTCGGGTCCGAATCATATGTTTGATTTAAAACAAAATATATGAATAAGAATTAAATATATATGAAAACACAATAACAAAAAATATGCACGTAGGTAATTATAAATTTTAGTTAAATTAACAGCTTCTAAACACACTGTTTTTTTTTAGAAACCATACCATATTTATCATTCGGAGAAGATCATAAGTTCAAAATAACTTTTACTTATATTGATTTGGACACAATCATTTCTGTTTTATTTTTTATTTGTTTACGTTTGGTACACTTATTAATTTTCAACTCACTCATTAAATATCATCATATTATTAAAATTAAAACTTTCGTGAGAAATCTCTAATAAATAACTAAGAATCATGAAAATAAATTAACAGCATATAAGATTATTATTTAAATTGTTTGTCCGTTATTCGAAATTTGTCGACATTTCAAATACATTGACAGTAGCAGAGCAAAAAAATGTTCAGTGCAAGAACTAAACGCAGAGAACAATTAAAAAGTTTATAATAGTTTTTATTTTTTTAATTTAGTGGACAATTGGCTCTATGGTGAATTATCAAAGTCTTTGAAAAAATTAAAAGTAAAAATGCAGTAACCGGCCAAATTAAGATTACCCTCATTTGTATGAGACGTTATAAACGGAAGGTGTGTTTTTTACTTAATCGTCTTATTTAAATAATATTGATTTCCCGGCTAAGGCCAATAATATATATATTTTTTAATTTTCATTAACGCCTTCTAAATATAACGAACGATTTCGCAGTCCAGTTTTACTACATTAATGGGAACATTTCCAAGCAAGTTGGAGAAAAGCAATTTTTCGGCTCTACTTAACGCATTTCTACGATTTTTTTTAATTACCCGAGCTTAACGTGGTTGTGCTATCGCCGGATTCCCAATTGCGTTTACAGCAAATTGAAAGAAAGCCACTACAATAATAAAAAAATCTATTCTCGCTTAGTTTCCTCAAAATTGTACTTAACCACGAAAATTACAATGGTTGAAATGCTTGTAAAATACTACAATGTCATCGTTAGAAACTTTTATTGATTTATAAATTTTACGACATTGCCTGCATTAATGCCGATATATCCAAAGTAGGTACATATTGGATTATCCCGATCGTTCAAGCTTTTCATGATTCTCGTGAAATTGACCTCATGTGTTAGTTCGTATAAGTTTCTCGGGCTTAAAATATTTATATGAAAAAATACTAGTGATGTCATGCGAGCTTTGAATCGAGCATGTAGCATTCGATAAATAGACAAGGAAAAAAACCCATCTCTTTGTGACTGCGAAAGTGACATATGCTTTATCATCTGTTTATCGCGGCATAAACGCGATCATACAATAACATCAATCATCATTAGGTCTGCTGGTCATACTTCTTGGAAAGTAAAGAAAAAGAGCTTGAAATTGTTCGTAGATAAGGTACTCAAACCCATATTTTTTATATCTCTCGAAATGGTGCACTCATCAGTGTTCTAATAAGATCCTTGTTAGTGGCTCTAATTCGTGCGCACAGCTAATGAGCGCATTTTCACAAATCAGGCTATTATAGGTGTCTAGGCTAGGTCATGCCGCATAGTTTGGCTGTTGACGCAACCGCGCAATGCGTCATTGAGCGCAAGTGAAATGCGTAAGAGTAACGTTTCCGCCAGCTATTTTGCTTGGATCGTCAAAGACCACCCGAATATCCGTTGCTTTGCTACTCTCGCCCGTCAGCTCGAGTTATCGTCGAGAATTCCGCGCGGCTGCCATCGCTCGGACGGTGTTGATGGATATATTTATATTTATCCCACGTCCTCGCCATTGACTTGAGGAAGTGTGATGGATTTGCTCAGGTCGAGCCGTCGATGCGACGCGGCCTCCATCCGATCCGCCGGTTGTTTTCAATAAAAATGTCCACAGCGGTTGGCGAAGCGACGCCGGCGGACACATTTAGCCTGGACGCGGTCCAAACCCGGTGCATACGTCGCTCCCGAGCCGCCTAGCCGCAAGGTCGCAGATATCGATGCACTTCTAGCCTCCCTTCGAGGCCCTAGCAATATATCCGTTACCTTCATCTGAATATAAACGAGCGTCTAACGTTACACAAAGTTTAAGGAGTTATATCATATTGCGCGTGATACAAATACGTAACGTACGCACCTGCGTTTCTGTTTATATCGCGGAGGTGAGCGAACGAAACTTTAGAATGTCATGGCCCATCTCTCTTAACCTTCAAGTGCTATGACATAATATGATAATGAGTTTCTTGTTTGGAATCTTGAAATGTATTTCGGGAAGCTATAGCTTAATATATAGTTGTGTTTCAATCGTTTCATGCATGCGTGACGAGGGCTAATGAATTCCTAGTTGAATTAATTAATTCCGTCGTTTATTTTTTCTTTGCACCTTCAAGCAGCAAAGCGTAATGCTGTAATCCTTACTCACCGTATCAGCTGTATCCATTATGTTGGACTCACTGCAGGGTGTGACTTCACCACGGTTTGGTACTCGACTCTTGACTGTTTCGTACTGCTTAATGTTCCACACGGATATTTCTCGAAAATATTATTTTAAATTCTTTTGAAAGTTTCCAGAAAAAATCTCAACTTTTTGAGAAACTTCCCGAAACTTGCCCATCCGTAACTTAGCTTGTCTCGGGCAAACTACGCTACTGGAAGTAAACAAGTGGAACATTTTGCTAGTGACTGATGAAAATATTAAACTACGTGACACATACAGTTTATTACTTACCTATAGTTAGTACGTGCGTAAAATAAGTGCCAAAGCCAAAGCTTTGAAATTCGATCTGGTATTTTAGTGTTATTTACTGGGTTGGCGCTCGTCTGTTTGTTTTTCGAAATCAAGTCTTGTTTATGTCTGGAGCACTACGGCTAATTGAAGCGTGGAAAATTTTAATTATGTGATGAGAAATACTAATATTTGCACTTCAGATATATCTAAAGAAGTAGAGTAATACAAACATAAACGTTTCCATTGAACGTATCGACTTTACCGACTTGATCTTCGCATGCCAACTTTGATTTGGCTTTTGAATTCAATAATAAAATGTACAAAATTATGATTGTATACCATACCAAGGAAACTAATAATACCTACACCTACTTCAACTCGTATGCCCTCATACCATCATTCAAACACCCTCCACGTTCCGAACATGAAGCAATAAGCGGGGTTTCGAGCCTAAGAATGATGGTAGTATGAAAAACTACATATAATCATTTCATAAATTTCCTGCATATTAAAGTGTGCGAGTGATGAATGCTTTATCGTGAGATAAACTTGATCATAAGGATCCCTATGATGGTAGCGTGTGGTAGCATTTATTACGCGATACATAATGTCAAAATATTTTCCGATAGAAGCTTATATGGTTGCACGGTAAAGTGACATAGTCCCGTGATAAATGATAAATCCACAGATTGTCTTACCCATTTTATCACAAATTTTATCATAAAGCATCCAAACTTTATTCAGAATAACACACTATGTCAAAATAGAGGATGCAAATGAGGATGTGCACGCATAATGGTCTCGCAGTACTTCGCATGCTGCATTTGCTGGGCTGGGGTCTACTTTACTATAGCGATGTGTTTTTATTACCTTTAAAATTCTTGTTGTCAGCTCGAATAGCAGTAACAAAATACTCACCCAAATGGTTATTCGTCATCCGGCAATCGAAGTAAGCCCCAAGACAAGGGACTCAACGTACCGGTTATCATTACAGGTGACTCCAGGCACTCCCGCCGGCAAGGAACTGCTTCGCGGCGATATTATCGCCAAGATCGACGACTACGATGCGCGTGACCTTCGCCACGAAGACGCCCAGAACCTCTTCAAGAACGCGCAGAACCACATCAAGCTGGTTGTACAGAGGTAGGGTCTAAAGAGGGTTCGGTGCCGATGGGCTGTAGGGCATTTCTCTTTGGTTTAGGGTATTCAAACAACGGAAAATCACTAAGGGTTGACTGTTTCCATGAATGGGGCCAAATTTGATTTAATGAATGATATTTCCGTATTTCAATCATTAATTAACATACCGCATAAGGTATATTTGGGGTTCCCAAAGACTTTAGTAATCAAAATACTCTCGAAATTTCATAAGATTTTAGTCAGATGTTATGTCATAGCCGAGAGATCTCATGGTATGATAAGCGCGAATGCAGAGAAGTATTTTCGAACTTGTGTATGTCGTCTCAGCCACCCAAAATTAATCTACGCCTCAACATTACCCACTGCCCATACCGAAATCACGATTCTCAAACCGAACCATACTGGGTCCTGGGGAAATGCCCTGTAGTCTGTCGGACTTGAAGTGTCCACCGAGGAATGACAGCACACTCGAAATTGCATATCAAATCGAGTTAAAGATGCTACTTTCTGACCTGTTCTTCCTTGAGCGTTCCTAGAACTTCAGTCTTTTAATCAAGTTTTAAATTAAGTTAAGACATTAATATGTTATCAATTTCTAAAATGCTCATGGAACCGTTAATAATAGCGAATTCAATAAACATACAAATGACAAAGCTGTATAATATTCAGCTTCTGTCTGTAAGGCTTAAAACGGTATGATCACGTGATTTATTCCTCAGCTTTGGCATTTGTATGTCGTCTCGCAATATAGATTGCTGATAGATCTATGAAATAATCAAATAATTGTTTGAGTTTTAAAGCAATCATAAAGCTTTACTACATTATCAAAGCTGACAGCAATAACAAGAGATTTGGCATTTAGGTTTCATCACACGACAAATAAATTATATTTATGCATCCTTCAGTTTTCTTGATAAGGTTTGGTTCTTAACGACACATGAAGGCAACCGGCGACCGCGAAACACTGCTTTGTGGACGGAATTTTGGACTACTACGGAACACTGTCAATAACACCGAAACAGTGAGGAGCGTTTGTATGTCTTGCGCTAAGAATCGAATGCAACCTTTATAAACTTGGCGAAAGGTGTTGTGTCATTTATTTGTTACGTGATGAATCTTGCCACCTAAATTCGAATAATCACCATCGGGTGCTAATACTGTGGAGCTGGTAGAATGTCGTTCAGCTTCGGATAAAATGGGAGTCCAAATCCCGATGCGTAAGTGTGAGCGAGACAGCTTATAAATCCGAATATATATATCGTCCTCCTTGACGTATCCGTCAATGGCGAAACCTGGCTCCATGACCTTCACGAATCCGAATACCATTTTATCAACTCACGGACTGTATCAAGTCTATTGGGCAAGGAGTGTCAAAATTCACCAAAACATCATAGAACCTTGCCATTTCTTGTTAAATCAACTTTCGCCCGCAGGCGCCAGCTGATGATAATTCGATTTTAGAAACGCTTTACGACCCTGGCTGCAAAAGCTTTGATCCATCAAGTCACTTCTATCAAATACGTCAAAGTTTCATGACGGAGTCGCCAAGGAACGTGTCACCTTGATGATTCCGACATTATTTAAAATAACTGAGGTCGGTTCGATCCGCCAGATGGTAAGTGATTAGTAGAGATGATATTTTCTTAAGGCGTTTATTTTCTTAGATATCACACAAATAGAATATGATCAATAAAATAATCCAACAAGGAATTTTAAGACGACAAAACAGCTGGCTTTTGTTGGACGCGTTTATCAGCCGATCGATTAACGATAAAGCAAAAAAGCATCATCACTCTCGCACAATGACATATCGGGAAAGTGACGCGTGCTTTATCATTTAACCATCGCGCGTCAGACATAGCCATATCGCAGATTTTTTATTATTCTTTATGAATACTAAAATAACTAAATTGCATTGGAAAAGGCTTAACTGTTACAAAGACATATTGTTGTAGTTTATTGATTTCAATTGAATACCTATTTGACATATTTATTGCTGGCGTTCGAAATCGTAACAGTTAAGCTTTTTCTAATGCAATTTTGTATTATATCAAAAATAATTTTAAAAATCTGCGAGAGGGCCATCCAGGACATGGATCTAACGCGCGATAGTTAAAATTATAAAGCACGCGTCACTTCCCGATAAGTATAAGTGTGCGAGAGTGAAGATGCTTTATCGTTAATCTATTATTATTCGTGAGTATTTACCAAAATGTTGTTGGGTTTCTAATTATCACCTTACATTTGCGAGGTATCTAAGAAAATATTTTGAAAGTCTTAAAGTCCCCGTTTACGCCTTAAATTTGAAGATGTAATCGCAGGGGAGGTTCCGGCTCTCACCTTTACACTCTACCGCGTGCTTCCGGCGGTTATGTAGGGCGAATGCACACGCCCACCTTCTATCACGAGTTCGCTGAGTAAGCCCGCATCTTAGGTGTTGTACCCTCCAAAAACTTACAATAACGTCCAATATATACGTATATATTCTGTCCATCCTTACTTGTAATATTGTATTAAAGTAATGCTAGCGTAAAACAAATTTATATTGAAGCGAAAAATTTCTAAATTTTATGCTTGGAGCGGGATTCGACCCCGCATCTACAATAGCTCTCTGTGCCAAGGGTGCCTTACCTTTTAGGCTACCGAAGCCCTACTCGGCCTATTGAATTTTTCAACTAGTTGGCTCTTTCCTTATTAGCTATAGCTAGCTATCCCGAAGCATTATTTTTCAAATTTTCGCTTCAATATATCCATCCTTACTTGTTTTAAAACGGCCATTTGCTGTATTCGCTGTATAAACAGTTGTTATTTCTCATAAACTGTCGTTGCCTTATTGTCAAAAAGAAATATCGCGATTATCAATGTTAAATTATGCCGATGCTTTTCCCCTAGTAGATAGGCCTATACTTACTTAAAACATCTTCATTCGAAGTCTATATTTAGCCATTCCGATCATTCAATTATTATATTATCTAAAGGAAGCATGAGATCCCTCTCGATCGGCTTGATATGAACAACGAATATGGAAATGCGGGAATAGGTAAACCTTAACTCCTTTCGATCTTAGATATTAAATATCCATTGTAGCCTATTTTATCCACCTACATATAATGCTTAAAATGTGCCGCCCATCCTCCGGCTCTCGCGGTCCTCCTTCAAAATTCTTTTAGACCTGTTCCTTCGTCAGCTTAGTATAAATTTAAACAGTTGTTAAATATATACCGAATAGTTGGAATAATACCGTGATGTCATGTTATTTGCGTTTCGCAATAATGCGCAAAACATGCACCAGAGTAAACAATTACGCAAACAATCCCGCATTTACGGTTGCGACAACGTCTCATTAATACATTTCTGTTTAAAATCGTTACGGGCCGAAATTGCAAGGATTTATAATAAACTTATTTTTTATGGTTGCGTTTATCACGTCATAAATAAGTGACAAAACATCAATCACACTCGTATTTTCTTAAAACGTGACTGATGCGCTGTCAATTATTTATTGCGTAATAAAAGCAACCGTTATAGGCCTATTACGATGTATGGGTGTTCTGCCGTTTCGTCGAAGAATTCTTCGTTTACTTATTGTTTTATTTTGCCGAACTTTTTCTTCGTAGGCCTAAATATTTGCTGACCAAATATTCTAAACTTTAGTACGCAATCAGCAGATTTTCCTAAAACACCCAATGTTATTCTATTCGTAATAAAAACAAAGTTACGTTTGCTGCATATGTTTCCGAATTTTCTAAGTAGGCCATCCATGTTTACATGTTACCATATGCCGCTAACCAAGCACGCTTGCATGAAAGCATCCGCCTGTTATGTTCATATTTGTTTATTTTCCAGAAATATGTTTATGTGGAAATCTATTTGTATAAATGTCGTAGAATTGTTTACAGGAGTATCTATTTCTGAACTCGATTGATATAATAATGCGTAAGTATTATAAATGAAGTTCAATCACATTTCTATGAATATTCTTTTTGTAATAGGCATTGGGCTTTATGCACTAATGTGATAACTTATTCCGGATCAAATTATAACGCATTTCGCATTTTAGAGCAGCGTACAAGAGCTCTGAATTTCAGCAGTCGGATTGGCATGTTTCTTATGAATGATATTCCATACAAAAATGACTTCCCGGGCTGACTGATTTGACATAACAGAGCCCAATCCATCCTGAAGGACGGAAATATTCCATAGAGCTTTCGTTTATGATGTGGATCAAAAACAACAACGCGTACCTAAGTATATAGTGAAATTTCAGCAACGACAATCCTAAACTATTTCTGATTTGATTAAATCAACATCAACAAAAAAGTTCCGATTGGAAATTATTTACCGAACACAAAGCCTTCGATCCTTTACAAAGCCAACGAATCTAAAGTTCGCACACATCGTTAGAAATGGATACTCCTGGCCACTTTCTCACCAACGCCAACACGCACTCTTTCACCGCATTGTGAACACACCGTGCTGGCGTTAGGACCATTGTGTGACTGTGGCGTGGCGTCACTGATTCCTATCGGTTTCCCAATAACCTTTTGAGCGCCAAAGACAGATCATGTCGACAGACAGTTGTCAGTAAAAGACAATTTTAAACTACGAAATTAAAACCCTATTGATATTGAGTACTTCTTTATTTTTTGCTGTGGTGTCAGCGGCACGGTGAACTCCTCCATCGCTAGACGTTCAAAAGGTGCACTCTTCTATATTACCGTTATAGAAGATGTAAGTCCATTCTGTTCCGGCTTGTCCATGCATTTCTTTGACGCCACGCCACTGATGTCAACGACATTGTCTCATGTTAATGTCTCATGTGAGTGTCATTCATGCTCATTGTGTAGGGATGTGGACCGAGACCAGCCTCGCAGCGCTTCGTCGTTGGCTCCCCGGTCGCCGATCTTCAACGCCAACTCGCCCTCATACAGGTATGCTCTTACCATTACCAAACATATCTACCTACCTTGTAGTCCACGGCATATCTGGGTCTATTATTTGCAACCTCTATAGTTGCCGCCTGTAATATTTAAGACTTTGCTGGGAATAGTTATACCCTAACAAGTGCCAGTCCGGCCCAGGGATAGTGGCGCTACAAACAGCTTTTTATTAACAAGGGACAAAGTGGATCCTTTTGATTGACATATACTTTGTGTCAGAATAACGTCACAGCTGATGTCAGGAGTCAACTTTAAATATTTACTTAACACGAAAGGGATCCGATTTCTAGTTTTATATAAAGAGACATTGTGACCGACTCAACATCGACGCCTGTCTCAAAAACATAATTTTAAGGTGTAAAGTCTTTCAAATAAACAATGCAAAGACTAACAGACAAAGCAAAAGGAAAAAAATCGAAAGGTATTCTGGCGTTCGGATGGTGGAGTGGCTGACACGTTAGACTCGAGGGTTCGATTCCTGGTTTCTTCCGCCCGGTATACATTTCCATTTTTATTTTTGCTTTGATCTTTGTATCAATGGTTCAAGTTTAGATTTAGCATTACGTTGAGTTTTTCAAAACAAGGAGTAAATGCAGTGATTGAATGTCGAAGTTCGAGGTTACTTTGGTGTCACTCATATCATATAACAGTCTACTAAAAGACAGAATGGAATCAATAATGTAAATTTCAAAAATACAAGGTATTAAGTTGGTATACTCAACGTTATTTATTATGGGTGGAGTGCAGAAAGTTTATGGTCTGCGAAGTTGAATGGTTAGTTAGAACAATATCATGATTAGATACATTATTATCGCCATTGTTTTGAGCATCACTTGTTTGTCATTTGTCAAAAGCGGACATCATAAAAAGTGAGTCCACTAATTAACCAGTGATTTAATTGAAAAATGTTATGCACACACCAAATATTTGTTGGCACACAAATCTCTCCACATTTTCAATGTCAAATTCCATTAAACCCAATGCCCTTGTGGACGTGTGTGATGTCATTGCCATTATGTAAGTTATCGCGTCGTTAATTATACAATTCTCAAGGTACCTTATCTAAGAGATCTAGGATTTTGGAGTGGGTGTTTTATACCTCATTCTATAGAATAGAGAGAAGTTGGACTGTAAAAATAGCGTGGTGTCTAAGATACTTACTGGTTTCTCGACAGAGAGAGAACCTCTTGAGTACTTATATTCATTGGAGAGAACCCGTTCGTTAAAAATGAGAATTTGAACTTCGGCCCGTGTCAATTAGGTCGAATTGAAGGGTACACGGAAAGAACATTTGTCTAGTCACTTTTTTTTTAAACTACATTTTAATCTCAACATATAGAGCATTCTATAGACTATAAATTAACACTCAGTTACAGATACAAATATTCACGGAACTTGTAGTTTTTATTACTTTAAAAAAACATGTACACGAAAATTATATCGATAATTACATCGTTCCAAACTTTCAAATCGCGATAACTCAAAAAGATGATAAGGTGACTAGACATGTTTTTTCCGTGTACCCTTCAATTATTATATCTACCATATATATGGCGTCGTGTGCAGGAAAGGGTTAAATACATAGGTAGCCAAAATGATCGGAAAATCTTGAAACAATAGGTACGCACTATGCGTACCTAAAAACAGTATTAGTCATTGGTAGAATAACAAATACATAATGTATTTCTAAAGGAGTTACTCTGATGGCATAATTGCTGGCTGTTCAGGTCAGGCCAGGTGACAAAAATGACCTTTCCTCCCACAATGTAAAAAATTAACTGATTTTGTTTTCCGGTTCTCTCGGGAACGAGTCCCCTTTCAGTCGAGGGCTTATCTTGCCATCTTTTAGTCTTGCCATAGGAGAAATTTACAGAACGACGCGCAATTCTGGCTTTGAATAACGACGGTGCGATAGAAACTTAAATTTAGAAGGAGCGAGATAAGAACATCGGACCGTCCCACCCTGCAAGGCTAGCATATTTTGCTAGTAGTTTCATCTGCTCGTCTAGAACAACTAGGCTTCGCGACTCTTGTATTGTCGCACGACATGGCATCGCCCGTCACTCTCTCACAGTAATCGCGGAGAAAGAGATAGGTAATATTTCTCATGCTCGCACGGTTTTGAAAAGAAAGTGACAGGTATTATACATTAGGGTGTTGCTTATTTTCTAACCCCGTACTCTCACCCCCTCATTCTCTCATTCTGTTCTAGGACACGAAAAAACGTCAGTTTTTTTTTATTCAGTATTAGGGGTCGCGCTACCGGCAAGTAAAAAATCTGAAAAAGATGAAAAAAAAAAGTTTTTTTTCTTTGTACTTAGAGAACGTTCATGATTGTATTAAAAAAAATATTGAAAATAAATATGTACTCCAATGTGAATTAGGTACCTAGATTTTTTTTTGATTCACAGAATAATTCACTTGATATAAGTATAACTAGATTCATACATTAAATTATTCAAATAATGTCACTGCTAAAAATTTAAAAAGAAAACTATGTGAACCGAGTTTTAATAACATTTATCTCGGATTATTAATGGGCGGTAGCGACCCCTAAAACTGAATCCATACTAATATTATAAATGCGAAAATGTGTCTGTCTGTCTGTCTGTTACCTCTTCATGCTTAAACCGCTGAACCGATTTAGATGAAATTTGGTATATAGATAGTTTCAGTCCCGGGAAGGACATAGGATACTTTTCATCCCGAATAATTGTAGTGTTCCCGTGGGATGAGCGGGTAACACCGCGGGCACAGCTAGTTACAAAATAAAATAAAAAATCAGTGCCGTTTTTTCGTGTCCTAGAACAGAATGCGGGGGTGAGAGTACGGGGTTAGAAAATAAGCAACACCCTCATTGGCGTATCTAAGATTATTTTTCAGGTGGGGCCTAAGGTGGGCGCCTGGCTATGGCCTATGAGTTGAAGTCATGACTTTGTATGGGTAACCCAAAATCCCTGGGGTGGGCACTAGACCAAATTGGGCTGGGCACAGCCACCCCCCTAAATACGCCTATGAACACCCTATTATACATATGTCGCATGATATAGAGTCGCGTGTCAGATGTGCTGCTTTGGAGTGTATCTGTAAAGTGTCACTCACATTATACTGTCCACACAGAACGCCGAGCCCGATGCACGTGCCCCCGGCGGCCGGAATGGGCCACGGCCCGGAGTCCCTGCCCCGCACCCCGGTACAGACCTACCCGCCACAGCTCGAGGGAGACTACCGCTCCGTGATGCTGTCGCCGACCTACTCCTCGCGCACCGACGAGACCTATGACGAGTCCCTCAACAACCAGGTTAGTTTAACACACAGACAACCCCCACTAGACGGAGCTTGAAAGGCGACCCGCCCGGCGAACTAAACGGTGGCCGCCGTGTTGATACTTTAATGTTCTGCCGTACCATATCGTTGGTGCGCGCGGGTCGCCTTACATGCTCCGTCTAGTGGGGGTTGTCTGTGGTTTAACATTAATTACAGATCGCCTGGTGACAGTCAAAACTCACTAAAATTTCTGTCACTGCTCTTCAAAACGTCGTATCTACTTAGAAAATTAATACTTGAGATACGAGCTTTGTTTTCAGTAGGTATTTGAGGAACCTCGACACGAAAGAAGAAGAAGAAGTAGGTATTTGTTACTTAGTGACTTTTGGTTGTCAACAGACGAAATTCTTAACGCTTTGTTGGTATAGTCGCCAGCAGTAATACTGTTATGTACCCTGGAGGGAAACTGCCTTAAATATTTAAGTCAGCACATTTTACTTAAAGGAAACATTCTATTTCTTATATTTATAAAAAAAAACAATACTGCATTTAAAGTGTTTCTTACTGAAAACGATTTTTATTGACAGGGCGTTAGAGTGAATGTTCTGATATTTATGCCCGCAGTATTTGTTGCGATATATCTAATGGCGATTGTATTACCTGCTTGAAGTACTATACGGTCAAATGATAGAGCGATTCTCACAGAGCGATGAAGCTAATAAGGCTACTAAGCTCTGTAATAAGCTCCGATTTCAACCCATGCATTTTTACCCGACTGTGGAAAAGTAAAAAAGTATAACCCACTTTTTCTTCCGGGTAGACGAGCACCTTCTAGTACCTATACCTACGTAAATAAAGGACCTATGCAACACTACATAATTTGGGATTAAAACCTCATTATAAATTTTTTCTTCGTCCTTTTTCTTAAGTCCTATCGCCCCGCATGGAGTTGCAAGCATGCATTCACAGGCAGTGGATATAGGTACAGCGTTGCCAGAGCTACGGAAAAGTGCGTAGCTCTACGGAATTTAGGCTTTGTGCTACGGATTTTCAGACTACTTTTATTTATCACCAAAACATGACGTAAACGAAATGGAATGTATTTTTTCTTCAAATAATTAATTTCGCAGAAAAAACGACCTGCTTTTCATTACACACGGTTCAAGCACTTCACTTAGTGATCCGTTTCGTTAATTTCATTTTCTCACTAGCTCAAAACGATTAATAGACAAGGACAAGTTGCTCAAAAATATTAGATTATTATTGCTTTTCCACCTACGTTATTGCAAAAGTTATCTACTAACTTTTAATAACATTATTGTCAAATTAAGCACTGGAAAAAAGTCTATAGAGCTACGGATTTTTCAAGCGTACAGAATCCTACAGATTTTTTCGTCTCACCCCACAGATTTTCATAATTAATGTTATCTGGCAACGCTATAGGTACCTTTACTATGGTGGTGGTGGACCTAGCCCAATGAACTCATCTTCGCTTGACGCGCTGCCAACGAGAGCGCATCGGTCATGTCATTGCTATTCAACATTTACACCGACTATGACTGTGTTCATTACAATATGATGGATGGTGAACATGATGGATGTGGAAGCCGTGTCGAGGGTAGCATCCGCTCTAAATCGAGCATATCGATGTGCTGGGGGGCTATGATGGTTGCTTTTATCACGCGATAAATAAGTGACACATCCGTCACGTTTTGACAAGATGCGAGTGTGAGTGACAGATGGTTCGTCACTTATTTATCACGGGTTAAACGCAACCATTATGGCGGCCTATGATCAGATGGCAAAGCATCTCTGTCACTTACACTCGCATCTTGTCAAAGCGTGATAGATGCTTTGTCACTTATGTATCGCGTGATAAAAGCAACCATCATAGGCCCGCCGGTGATGATGTCCTCCCAGACGTATCCGTCGATGGCAAACACCCTGAGGAGATTGTATAAATGTACGTTTTACGTGCGTGAGGAGCAAGCCAGAATTTGATTTTGAATGTGATTCATACAGTATGTAGCACAGCACAGTATAGTTCCTCATCTGATTTATAAGTGCAGTGGTTGATGAGGTGGGTTCTAATTCTAACTTTTAGCCGAAATATGTTTCGCCAAATTTCACTTCGCAACCAACTTTACGCATAAGTTTCATTTCGCAAACCAATCATTGGCATGACTTGACTTTGCACTTTTTTCATTTGGCAACATTTTTATATTGCAAAATTTTTCTTCAACAAACTTTTATGTGGCAAATAATTAAGAAGCAAATGATTAGCTTGGACAAATAGCAAATCGTCAAATGTCTTTTCGGCAAACAGAAACTTTCAGAATTATTTAATGCATAGTAGGTTAGGTTAGAACTGCGATCCTCTAGAAGATAAATGGCTGACGGAACAGTAGGTAGGTTAGGTTAGAACTGTGACCTTACAGTAGGGTGGTCCAAAAAAATTTTTTTTTTATTTTCCACCGTGGCACCCGCTAAATTTTTTCCATTTGCTTATTAGATAGTGTATGAAAAATATCAGCATCCTAGCTCAAACAGAACCCGGTGCTCATCGACGTCAAAGTTTTTAGTATAGCGGTTTTAGCAGTGTGTCACTGCAGTACTGGGCAACGTAAATAATAATACTTTTTCTACGTTTATACGGTATAAACTAATAAATAACAATGCATCGTAAATTAGTGGGTAGTTTCAAATTTGGTTATACCAAAGGTTTTCTAAAAATGAAGTTAACTCGTCGAACTATGTATACTATCTTTTTAATCGGAGTTAGAGACTCAATTCCTCTTCCTGCTTTACTTCTACTTCCGAACCCTAGACAAGTGCTACTAAATTTAATAAGAAATCAGCATTACGTCCATGAAGTAAAAGCACTCCACATTGATGTGCTTGCAAACTTGAACTATTCATAGAACCGACTTTCATAGACCGATGACTTGGTTAAAGTTATGTACCTACACTTGAACCGAACACTCATTTGACGGTAAAAGGTGATTGCTTCGATTTAATTGAGTTAACCATGGTTCTTTTCGGAGTAGCTGCAAGTAAAATTCGTTGGGGCACCAGGGCAGGCCATATGTGCACGCTGGATGGCAAAACTACTCTACACGATGAAAATTTACCCTTTTCGTCATCAAGGTGACGCATTTAAGATAACAAAGCGAGAAAAGAACCATATTGAAAACTTCATAACGTTCGCTGTTCTATTTTACACTAAACCTTGGACAGAATCTATCTGTCCTTGCAACAGGATCTCAATATGTAGTTAAATCTTAAGAAATATGGTTTCTTTGATTCTGAAATTTCTAAGTTGGCTAAACAGATCTTGGAACGTCTTTTATGGCACTTGTCAGATGAGACGGTTGGGCTTGCTCTCATCTCTGATAAAGTGACACATGATGAGTAGACAGAGCCAGTAGAGAGTAGGTATAGCAATTTGTTATAAAATGTGTACCATGCTTTTTTGAAATAAATAAATTAAAAAAAAAAAAATAGAGCCAACTACCCGATCAGTCAGGGGTATTGCGTCTCAGTCTTTACTTAGGGCTGGTGTAACACTTGAGTGTTGAGACTTTGCTGCAGCCCAAACTGGAAAACTTCTTCAACTATTATCAGTCATTAATTTTAACACTATCACCATAAAAATTAAACGAAGGATAAAATTACATCAAAAGGAAAGAGCGTGTGATGCAGCTGAGAGTCGTCAATGATACGGCTGAACGAGGAGTGAAAATATTTGAGAATTCTAGCACAAAATTCGTTATTTTTGTGCTAGAATAGAAAAATATTTTTTTAAAGAGGAAGAAAAACAGTAGGTACCTATCGCAGGTCGCAGAGGTAAACAGGAAAGCCATATCTATAGACACCACAAAAAAGCCCATTGTAGAAGTTGTGTCAAGTTAAATGTACCATTTGGTCCTGTTTTTTATAATAAAATAAGGTCATATATTTTATGTTAAATTGTGTGATATTTAATTATTGGTATTTAAGTGCCTTAAAAAAGATATATTTGTATGTTTTATGCCAGTCAGAGTTTTATTTTGCGAGTTACCCATAAACGTAGTATGGGTATATAATTACACATATTTAGAAACTTTAGGTTCGATGAGCACCGCCTTCCAATGAGAATATATAAATGAAACTTTGCTATAATATTCCTTATCCTGAGTGTAAAAAAATTGGGGGGTGCCACGCTTAAAATATGAAACTTTTTTTTTCTCCATACATCTGTGAACCACCCTACCTTACAGTGCCAAACACGAACTGTTTCTCAGGATATTGCTAAAAGTATGGTAAGTATGCCGATCAATACATTTGACGAATATAAATGACATATAAAAAAAAATCTCAAGTAATTATTTGCCTGGCAATAATTTATCAAATCATTACCTAGTTGAGAAATGATATCAGTGCGAAACTGGCCCAAATGAAAATATGGGATAAAGAGTTTGGGACTTAAAAAGTTGCCAAAAAGATTTCGCTGAAACATTAGTAAACCATCTTCCCGCGACTTCGCTTGTCGCGCGACTCAGCGTCACCGGCCTTGCTCGCACGGTATTGACAGGAAAGTGACGGCTAGTTATTGCCGCGCGACAAAGAGTCGCATGTCAAAGTTATCCTATGAAAAATAGGTATCTTTTGGTAATTAATATTTCACGAACCTACTTTAGGCTACGTCAAAACATTTGTTGCTAAATAAGCCGCTACTACTGTGAAGCTGTTCAACTTTGCCCTTGGGGGTTACTTTGCCCACTGGCCTGACTAATAAGCTCAAATGAAAGAGATGTTTTTAGCTCAAATATAACTAATATTTCAGACAGCGGGGAAAGTAATAAAATAACCCGTACTCATTGGACAGTTTCAGGATTGTATAACACATTTAGAAGCATACGTTTAAGGAAAAATGTAATTCGCATATTTTTATAAATCTGGTACTGAATATGAAAACATTACAAGATAAAGTTACGCTTCCAGTAAAATAAACTAAGTATACCTACTACAATTTCCCAGCAAATTATTCCATCAGATACGGCATTAAGAAAGTGAAACGACGATAATAGTGTGTTTTCGCCAACATCGAGTACGAGACCTCATGACGAATACCTTGTTTAATCTCAGTCGTTAAAGTACCCACCATTTTGTCTCTGTATTTCGTCCTTGACGTTTTATGTGATATGGGGTAACGTACATGCGTTACCGCGACTTTGGGCATCTGCCAGATCTCTATTATGTCTAAAGATACCTTATTAATTAAACCGAAGTTCGCTGACGACACTAACTTACGATCGAGCAGGGATACACAACGTGTTATGTATATTAATACAAACGTCTAAATCCGATTTCTGATTCATGAAACGCAATTAGAGTGCGTACTAGCGTTTGGTGTAATGTAGGTATTGCTACACTGAAATGTGGCAGCGATTCAAGTTTCAGAGTTGATGAGGGGGAAAATTGCACTGAAAACTATGGAATAACAATTACAGTAACAGCGCAAAGATCTGAAAAAATACGTAATTACTGATTATATTTACAAGTTTAAATAAAATTCATTATCATGATAAAATGAAAATTGATAAAAGAACACACTCAATCACCGCAGTGTCATTTTGAACTTCTGACGAAAAATCGGCGAATTAATACCTTTTCTTATTTAGACCTTAAATCAATATTTGGATATCATTTGTTCACAATACAAGTACGAGTATCTACCTCTGGAGCGGGCGCATCTTATGCGTACAGTCAAGAAAATTTAAACACTTACTTTTCGCTCTTGTCACAATGACAATAAGAGTCAAAACCGTTACAGTTTCCTTTACTTACCTAAACAGTAGGTACAAGTTTATCACTGAGCAATCGGACGTTCGCGGTCACTTTTTAATTACATAGATAAAGTTATGAATGTATTTTTTTTTCTATCACAATATAATTTCTCACCTCATCATCTCTTTCCTCTGGAAAAATTCTTGATGTGATATGATGTAACCAACTATCCACAAGGGACTCCGTATCCAAACTAACCTCTGGAACGCTGATCAGGTGTCGGACAATAAATAATGATAGTTTAATGGCGCAAGGCTCAGCTCTCGCCCACGTCACGCCTATTTTCCCGCTATATTTCCAAAATAGAATGCATCAAAATCGCGTTGTTTACTCGGGAGGTACGGCTGGAGCGGCAGTTCGCGCTCGCTCGTCGTCGACATACGTTCGCGTCTCAAACTAAGTGCTTCGAAGATGTCCGTCAACCACAACTTCTTCCCCAACGGGTACCAGGACCCCATGCACCCTGAGGAAGAAGTCGTCACCAACTGGGTGCGTCCACTACTAAAAAGAATTAACATCATTCTAATGTGTTGCATCAAATCCTCGCGAGTACACCGAAGTGATTTATATCGCAATTAATTGAAAAGCAGATGTGTACCATCAATACGATTAAACAGATTCGGGATTTCTCGTATGTTCTAAATCTAATTTTGGAGCACTTGAAACGCGTAGTGTTACAAAATATGTGATGTAATAACTCGTGGGCTTTACGACGTAATTTTCGGCGGAGAAGCTTGTGAGTGATGCGTCGGAGACGTTTTATGAGGGTTTTTAAAGTTTCAAGAATCTTGTAAATACATAACAAACATGACATTTAAATTTTAACCACGGATTCTTTATCCATAATGAACCTCAATACGTATTATAAAATTCTCTCTCCTACTAACCCGCTGTCCAAACTCTTTCTCACCCCTATTTTGATGGGAGGGACCCCTACTACTTACTCATGAATACTGAATTTTATCGAACACAAACGGTTTTTCAACCCTTTGCATCTTTTAGATCTTGTTTCGTCTTATCCTATGCAATGTAATTACCTATCTTAATATTGAATTTTTTTGGAGCTTAGGCTTTCCACCATCATCACATATTCATACTCTTGATATCATATTAACTTTTAAACGGTTTTACCTATAAAACTGCCCTCAGGCATTTCTTTGGTATCCTGCCACAGCTTTTCAACATTCCTCTCTACTCCTTTCCGTAAGTTCTCTCTTCTATTATTATCTTATCGTCATCATCAGGTTTTAACAGGCGCCCCATTCGGTCTATCCTCTTCGCCGTTATTACCTATTTTTCCGTTAATTTATTTTTAAGATCGAAAGTAAATCTAAATAAAACATCAGCTTCCATTTCAATATCACCCTTTGATATGAATTCGTCAGCTGTGTGCTATTCTCGTCGCAATGTCGTGTAGCGTAACTTCTGCACACCCACCCAAATTTTACTGGCTCCGAGCTTGTAATTATTAACGAGACATAAAAACATGTTTTGCACCAAACAGCTTGTAACTCTACTGTACGACATGGGTCTTTATGAAAACACACACTAAAATCCTGAATCACTTTTAAAGAGTACTGTTGTCACCCCGTCTAACATCTTATATAGGCGATAAAGAAAGAATGAAAGATATTGCTGATTTAAAGTCATTCTGTCTCCAAATTATCTTACATAAATACATAAACATAAGTAACCCAAGATATGGTATTTGTGCAGTTCCTAAATTCTGAACCCAATTATATGCACATCTGAAGGTCTTGAATTGATCAAACAAATATATCCTGTCTCCGAAAGTTAACAGGACTTTTGAGCCAATTTTCTGCTTACATAAGCTGCGTAGGTATATTAATACTTATATGTACTATAATCGTCTATGTCCAATGATAGAATTGTTCTCGAATACTAGCGACGGGAAAGGAAGAGTAGAATCTAAACCTAATAATGACTTATATTCATTATAAACAGACTATGGCTTTGGCATGGGCGTTCGAGACTTGCAAAAGTTAGGGAAAATGCATCCAAACAAAAAATAAAAACATGTAATTTATTAAGAACCCTTAGATCACTCCACACTTCCACAGAGTAATCGATCGAATCACTTCTACCGAAAATTCATAACGCGTTATGGTAAAACAATAAATTAATCGGTAAAATTGCGAAGTGGATAAAAGTGATCACGCAATGTGGTACTTGGGTATCTTATTGTGACTATAAGACGCTTAATATGAGATAAGCTACGCTTTGCTGTTAAAGCTGTATGGATAACCGATGTACGATCCAAACATTTGTTTAATGATAAAATTACTACGAAATAATTAAACAAGACATTTATTTCTTTAAGTAATTCTTATAGTATTACGTCGTAGTATTGCGGTAGTAATTGAGGTTGTAATTAACTCAGTTTTACACTTATTAATCCGCAACCAACATAAACTTCGCCTATAAACATCCCATCGCGAAATCAGCAATTTTCGAAAATATAAGAGACTATTCGAGAGAATAATTACCAATTGTGCTCAATTTTGTAACGACTTATCAGGGAAAAGTTAGAAGTACCAATCACATAGAAACCTATTAATGGTATTGACACTACCTATGCCTGTTGCAGATATGTTATAAATATTTCAATCATCACAAAGTTAAACTTGTTAAGTTTGTTTCGTTTTCCCATATAGATCTGTATACCGTCTAGCATATTAACTTATTAGTTCATGGTCCTTCGAGCCGGATGTCAACCACGTACAGATATAGGTCGTATGGACATTATATGGTTCTATTTCTGCTTTTAACAATGATATATAACCAGCTGTGTATATTTACGAATCTGATTCATATTGGATTGAAAACTGCTTATACTAAAAATGAAACGGCCCAATTGCTTTATAAATTATAGTAGGAATATAATCTAATAATAGCACGAAATGGCAGGAATTCGCAAGCTTTATAGGCGTTTGCTGAGTAACGGGTTGCGTCAGCTAGCTTCTAGTAGGTAAACATACAGACGGAAATAAACGCCGAGCTTTGTTCGTTTGCAATGGCATAGTTTTTACTTGAAGAAATGTTTTATGTTTAATAGCTATGCCAAGATCTAACATAACGGGTAATGAGACGAATTTTCTAGATTTGAACTAGTAGGTATATGTTGCTACGTCGGGGCGGCCCGTAGTGCCCATATTTACATAGGTATACAAATTCCCACTATCTATGCTTCAAGGGGTATTAGACAATAATGAATTAATTATCTGCATATCATTGCTGCATATTGTAAGCTCATGATGCTTAGTCCTCGAGCTCGCTATCAGTGTCTTGTTTTTCTGAAATTATTTCTTTACCTTACTTTGATTCTTTACAACGTGGTGTTATGGTGTTGCGTAAAACATTAATCAATAGGGTAGGTTTGGCTTACTTTTTCTACTAGAACAGCCGGAGGAAATATCGTTTTAAGGAAGCCTCTTCACTGTCATTTACACAATTTAGTGTTCATCTTAATCTTCTTGTGGTTCCGATAACTTTTAATTTGTTGAAGTTGCAACTTCAAGTGCAACTGGCCATTTTCAAAGTCATTCTTATGTTATATCCTTGAAGAACTGTCCCTTGCCATAAACATTTTACATCGACCATCATCTTTGAAGTGGTTCAGTTTTACAGCCGACCACGACCCACATATAAATGTGCATGTCGCCTTTACAGTCAAAAGGTTCAAAGAGCACTCAAGTTGGTGGAACGAATATCACCTCTACCACTGGTCACCTAAGCATCAAATTACAAGCATCTGAAATTGTTGGATGGAATTTTATTCTCACGCTCTGTATAAATAGTGGGCAAGCGCGAGAAATCATAACCCACTGAAGTAACCTCGGGTAAAAATAGCGGGCGCCTCGGTTTTGCTTATAACCTCGATTCCTTAAATTAATGGCGGGAATCTACGACATACTGCCTAGAAACTCTCTGTAGAAATTATAGAAATGGTTTTATATATATAGCGTCTGAAACGAAAGGTTCTTGAGTGGTGAGCGCGGACCGGAAGACGCAGTATGGGAAGGCCCCAACCAAGGTAGACCGCGAAGACGACTGATCGTTGTGGAGAATTTTGGGGAGGCCTTTGTCCAGCAGTAGCGACGTCTATCGGCTGATATGATAATGAAGATAAAGCGTCTGTAGTGATTAAGGATTTATTGATGTAACTATGGAAATACAACAAGAAAAAGATTGCGGATTCAGAAAAAAAGTTAGCAACAATAAAAGAGTAAGAAAATAAACTGGGAAGTTCAATTAGTCCATTCATCAGTATAAACCTACTTCTATGTACGGTCGCCCACTGTTAAACACAAGCCACCCCTATAGCTTGCCACAGAGTGCAAACCTGAGCAGACCTAATCTACCCACTCCCTGCAACTCTCACAAGGTCATCCAACTGCCTATTAGAGGGCCATCCTATACGCTTGCCTTTCCCATGCATGCAACGGGCATCCGCTCTCCAGCCTACATAGCCATTTCAACCTACTTCATCGTGTACTATCTTTCCAGCCCTACCGCACGACGCCCCTGGTGCTACCGGGCGCGAAGGTCCGCCGCGAGCCAGGACCCACGGAGTCCTACCTGCGACACCACCCCAACCCCGCCATGCGCGCGCCCCCCAGCCATGACTACCGCGACACCCTTATGAGACAAAAGGTAGGACCTTCAGTACTAACCCTGCCCTTGATTGCCTCTTAAATCTTATAAGACCATAGGTAGGCATTAAGTCGCAAGTCAGTTAATCTTTAATTAACAAAGTCGCTAGTTAATAACGAAGTTAATTTAACGGATACATTTTTCGGTATTCGCGTTAAATAAAAGTGCCGAAGTTGTCGACTTTAGTCCGTTACGTTGATTCTTCGTTGAAATTTTGTTATTATTTATTTTAATTACGCGCCAAAAAAGTACGTTTTAGATAGTTTATTTTGACTTGTGTAAATATAAAACTTAGTTATTAACGTTTGCATTTTTATTAGCGGATTAACGACGGCAGTGTCAACTTTTGATTTATTTATTTTTTATGAAAAGGCAGTCAAAATTAAGCGATTGGTTGAAAAATTATATGGCTCGAGCATAGCTTCGATAGTCCAGTGGTCAAGGCGTCCGTGTACACCCGGAGAGCCGGGTTCGAATCCCGCTCGTAACATCGAATTTTCTATTTTGGTTATACATATATTAATGTATCATTTCGCCGAATTTTCACTTTGTCAGAATTTGTATTCCTCTGTAGTCCTACATTTTTCATAATTGTTGTAAATATCATCCTATAAGTAGATCAGGTTAGGTAAGGTTTGTTTTATAATCATTCTAAATAGTTTACAGTTTCAGTGAAAAATGCTTTCTGCAAAATGATAGTTCGGCGAAAAGGCAAACAACCATAAACATTATATGTTGAAGAAAAAGACGGACAATAGTATGTCGTGGCATAGTAGTGGTGTACCTTTTAGGACCATGGATAAATTAAATTGTGAAACGTGGCGAAATACCTACACAGAATTAAAACAAAATTATTGTTTACTGTAATGCAATAACAGTGGAAGTTAAATTCAAGGTTGACAGTAAAAACCATGGTCCAATTGGACTTCTATTTTAGAATTTATTACGTAGTAAAACAGTAAACAACACTGTAGTTTCTACATTGACACAAATATATTGGTGTGGGAACTAAATATACAATCATAATAATTGGTAATAGTAGATAATGCTCAATGCTCAACTATAATGCACAATAGATTTTTAGTTATATTTCGATACTAAATATAGGCAACATTAAAGTAAAGTAGACTACATTGGCATTTATATCAAACTTTGCCAAATATTTGTAAAGTTTGTTGGTTAGGGGAAAGTTATGTTTGGACTAGATATTAAGATTCAAGGAAATCTACCAGGAATCACACATAATTTTCATATTACCTGTTTTTTTTCTGCTGCTTAATATGAAATTATTATTAGTGATTCCTAATAGGTAATTTTTCTGAATCTTAATTGTGCCCAACTTTGCCCATGGTATTGCAACTTTGCCCGCAACACTTTGTGGTTTTAATCATAAAAATAAATGTTAACTACTTAGGTAGTAAAATATAACGAAACACAGTTGTGGATTAGATACATATATGTTATAGAGTTGAATAGGATGTATAAAACTGGGAGAAACTACAATCTATGAATTGCACTTAACTTTCCTCTGCACTACACATATGCACGCACACATAACAACACACACAACACAACTAGACGTGTATAAAAATATGCTTTTTACTATTAGTCGTCAAAAGCAAAAATACAAGACATACATCTTCTCATTTCTACACAAATAAATGTTATTAAAGGTCCGAGAAAAGGTAAACACAAAGCTATACTTCGAATATTTCCACACAGTGGGATCTTTTGTGTTTTAAACCAAAGGTATGTTATTGTATGTATACTTATGACGTGTTAATATTTTTTTTGCTTTTGACGAAAGCTAATAAGCTTGGCTGTATTAGGAGGGTAGTCTTATTAAGTATATCTATGCCAGTAGTTATGTAGGTATCTACAGTTTTAGTTTGCATAGCTCTCGAACCTTTCTAGAAAGCATACTATTACCTGGATATAGTTTTGGTTTTCAACATTATGACTGAAAAATAAAAACGTTTGATTATGAACTACATGAGTAAATGATATAAAAAAATAATGGATACAGTAACTATTCAGCACACAATTTTACTTCTCTTTACTTAAATATTTTACTGTTCACAATTGGATACAGTAACTACAATTTTACTTCTCTTTACTTAAATATTTTACTATTCACAATTTTAATTTGTATATATTCCATTATTCTTCAGTCATTATTTTCAAATAAGACTATGTATTGTTAAATTTGCACGGCTTAGCCTGTACTATATTTAGAATTTTTCACAACAACTCAGGTGGCAGAATCGGTGGTGCAGCGAGTGATTGGCGAAGAAGGCAACAAGGTGGTTAGCGTGTGACGTGTTAGAGGCTTCGAGCATGCTCCTGTCTGAGCTTATAAGCAATCCCTTGCAATTATTTCATTTATTATATACTGTGTTCGGTTATTATTAGACTTAGCACACGACATTGCGACAATATTTTCGGATTTCTATACATATCGATTCAATCATTAATTACCGCCAAGTATTTGTAGTTATGATCAATAGACCCGATTTAAATTAGTATTCGTAAACATGCGTACGATCATTCATCAGTTCGTACAGACAGAGCTTCTGGAGACTGTAACCTGAAAATCACATTTCCAGTTATATTTGTGTAGTAGTAACCGAATAGACTGATTTTAATATATGTAATGAACGACATATTTATAAATGCAAGGAATTGCCATTCTTCATGTGTCTATAAGCCATCTTGATTGAAGCTTCTCATTTTATCGTTTTTATTTCACACAATGTCTTTCATTGTTTTGTGTCACTCTTGAGTGCTTTTCTTCTTATTTATGTCACGAGTTTCAATAAAATTCGACAAACCTGCGACTCCCATCGAATATTGAACTTTATGATATAGGAATAAGGTCTGTTTATTCCTGTGGTTTTGGTTCAGGAATAGAACAGTTAAAATGTGTCGACTTTCTTCTAATATACTATCTAGTCCGAGTTTATTTTTCTAAGAGCGATACTTTGTCTTTTCAGTTTGTCCACAAGCAGTTCAACTCCCCGATCAATCTATATTCGGACCAAAACATCGCCAACTCGATTAGGCAACAGTCCTCGCCCTTGCCGTGAGTATAGAGAACATTCTGTAACGTATTTTTATTTATTGGAGGAAAACACCGTAGTTTACAATGAAGTGTTGAGATATGTGCACCTTATTCTCTACCGGTTTCGATCATCGGTTTCAGTGATCAATCTACATTAGCATCACTTTTATTGAAAAAAATCTTCACACAAGAAATATTTTTAGAAATGAGTAAGCAGAGTAAAATTGTGAGTGTTATCTAAAATAATTTTATTAATTCTGTTTACTCTTGGGATACCAGAGTGAAGAGATATATAGAAAATGTTTTGAGTGTCGTTCTGACACTATGAATATCTTGGCACTGAAATTCAGGAGCATGGCTGAATGCCAAGCCAGTTATGTTTACACATTCAATGTCTGACCGTCTGTCCGTATAGAATTATTGCAACTTTTACTTCAAAACTTTAAGTTTCTAGAATGTATAATATTGTTCCCTGTTAGAGGGCTTTTAACCTGTGACGTTTATCCATGTTGTACTGACTAGACTAGATCACTAGTGATATGGATCGGCTTATTAGATTTCAAAATTAGACTAGTGACTAGTGATAGTTATTCCTATGCTTTGTGTGCAATACACAGACAATATAAAACGACTACTACCCATGTAAAGTTCACATCTGACACTTATGGGACCCTGTAACGGTTCATGAAACCCTTACATCATAACTTTAACCTAAACTAATTAAAAAGTTTTAGTCTGGCGCATTCATGAGCTGATAACTCCACAGGTCTCTCTTCAAAAATGTAAATTATGCTTAATAATGGGCTATTTCTCTGCTTATTAGCGCTAACGGCCATTATGGACGGCCACACGTTGTCAAGAGGCAAGTGTTTTACTAGACACCGCCAAAGTCGACGCCCATCTCTCATGACGCATTAATGCTTATTTTTATTTTTATTTTGCTATCTTTCGACTCTTTCGAAACGTCTTACGGATCTCTCTCCCGCGATCGTCGTCCCACTTCATCCGCCCCACATTCACGCGACGAACATTGTGTGTGTGTGGGTAGCGATAATTACATATACACTAGCTTATAAGTGAACATGTCAGTCTATTATATTTCTAAATGATCGATGTCAGTATTTTTATCGACCTGTCCTTCCTCAAAAACAAACACGACTAATGGTCCCGTACTCGGTACGTCACTAACCGCTTCCGCGCCCCGCTAACGGTCCGGCTCGGGTCTAATGTTTCTGTCTATTGTTTTGCGCCCGCTAACCACTAAACACTAACGCCCCCTCCGCGCTCCGCGCCGCCCCGTCCGCCCGCAGCCACAAGCCGACGCTGCTGTACGACCCCGCCAAGTCCGAGACCTTCAAGGCGCTGCAGGAGGACGGGCTCGGGGACGTGGTGCAGGAGGTGCCCGTGCCCGTCGAGACGAAGGTCTTCACCGCGCCGCCCAACAAGGTGCGTCATACAATACAACCCTCTGTGATCACTTTAATAGTGGCATTGCCTCCGTAGAACCTGATTTTCACTGACAATTGCAAGGCTTTTGAGCACTTATTGTTCTAAGAATACGTTTGACGCCACGCCACTACACTCTGATAAAATTTGGTGTAAGTTGTTATTAGAGGCAGCCATCGTAAATTTACTACAATCTTCATTACAGGCGCAATAGTGCATGTGTGAGAAATTCAGTAGAAATATTATTATAGTCTAAATTTGATCTTAATTCTCACATGATGGTGAATTGTTAGATCCATTTGAAACGATTTACCATTAGATTTACTGGGGACGACAATTAACCCTTCGTCTGTGTTGGTATAGGATCCTGACCACATATTAAGGCCGTCTTTTTGCATTTTTTTACGGACATATTTTTTTACTCATTGCAGCACAAATGAGGTTTGAACGCAAGATTTTTTTTAATCTCACAGACGAAGGGTTAAGTCTCTCGATAAAAAAATAGAGCGTTTTCACAAGAACCTTTTAAAAAGCGACAGGTAAAGATTTTCAATCAATATTTAAAAAGTGTTAATTTGGCAGAGGCCCGCGCCAACCCCGAAACCAGCGAAGCAGCCCGAGATGAACGGCCATGGAAAACAAACGAGCTTCGTAAGTTCACATTCATACCATATTTCACGTCGTCGTCACTAGGTTATTTTAGAACCACGGTATGCATAGGGTTGCCACCTGTACTATATTATATAGTATCGTACTATATTGCGGTCAATTGTACTATATATTATAGAAATATAATATAGTACGAAAAATACTATATTTATTGCTAACTCCACTGCTGCACTTTTTTGTATAAACATCGATTAAATTGGAACGTACCCGTAGTGACGCGTTGTGAATTTTAGAACGGCAAGGTTCTGAGAAAAATACTATATTTCTTCAAAAAAAAGGTGGCAACCCTAGGTATGCACCAAATTTCCTAACCCTGAACCCCCTGAAAAGAAAACTGTAGAAAAATGTAAAATCTGTTAAGTGAAACTGCTTGTAGAGTACAGTGGAATCGACCAACTTTGTCCTTGTGGGCGATTTTCTCCGCCGTGCTAAATATAAGATCCAATTGGGTCACAGATTGAAGTAATCAAAATAAAATACGTATCGTGGAACCGTTCAATTTTGCCCTAGTGGGTAAATGTCCCCGCGGTTATAAATATTATGTTGAAATTTATAAGGTTAAAATTTCAGTTTTTAAGCTAAATAAATACGTTCATGTATACCTATTTACTAATGAAATAATTCGAACATTTTTTTTTTATGCTTTAAGGCCAATGATTGGATATTTTCCCGTTAGGGCAAAATTGGACGGTTTCACGGTACTTACCTACTTACTTATACAAATATTAATATTTGTTTAGCCAAATCGAATCATACGAACATTTTGTTTCTTTTGGGCAGTTCGGCAGACAACATACCTGTTGTCTCAACACAACAAAGTTGGACGGTTTCATTAGGCTCTCGTGTGCGATGTGAAAAATTTAAACTAACTGATACTTTAACGAAAGGTTTACTCGGATCCGTGCGAAGCATATGAGGGCTTGATTTGGTTGTTAACTTTGCCCAGGTAAATTTATTACTAGCTAGAACTCCCAATACCGGTAGGTATTTTGGCATTGCCTATACCAACATCCCGGTTTACCTCTAAATATGATAAGCACAGTCATATTTCTATTACCAACGACTATATTTCTAAAGTTACAATTGCAAAATATAATGTCAATTCTGATTCAGTAACTTTTTTTTTCAGGTGAACTCACTACACGAAGAGCACATCCAACAGTCGAACTCATTTAAACGCCTCATGTACAACGTTCTCGGCGACACGGAGTTCTAACCACCGACTAACAAATAAAAAAAAACTGCTTCAGCAAATCACACAACACAGCCTCTGTGTAGTGCCGAATTCTAAGAAGCAGTAGCTTGTCTCTATACAGTTGACTGATTTAGAATGGTTTGCGGCGGTGAGACAGGCGCCGAACATTAGATCCCTGACTTCGGTTAGGAATGTAACGATAAGACTAACAATACTATTTTAGGAAGCTATTATATTTACTTAATAAATGCTCCCCAGCAGTGTGTTATATTTTTCGGTGGATTTAATTCTAATACTCGAGTATTAGCGATATGGATTATATTAAGTAGCGATGTAACGTATATTTACTAAGTGTTGATTTTCTGTTTGAACAGAAATTTAATTGTTTATGTATACATAATGATGTTGAGTGTACAGTCTAGTCAGCGACCGAGCTCTGGTCGACCTGTGCGTGTCGAATTCGACCAGTTTAATAAATTATTTATTTTTATCTATTGAGTTGTTTTATTCCATAGGTCTTCCTAAATGCCCTAAAAATTACGTGTATAGGTATATGCTGCAACAAAGGAATAAACATTCTGTGAAATTAAATATTCGACGAATTAAAAAATCGTAAGTAGGTATGCCTACTTACGACCGCAGTTGACTTTTCTACGTATTCGTACAACAGGTACCTACGTAGCGCCAACTTTATAAAACATCCCTACATGAGACGAAAAGTCGACTAAGAACTAAACGCATGCTGCTACAAAAGCTAAGCAGTATCACCAACAAATTTGTTCAAGTGGATAAATGGAAAACAGACAACTTTGAAACAAGAGTTCCACATTTGGAACAATCAATGTAACAATGAACTAGATAATTTTGGTACCTAGGTAAGTTACTCTACGACACCATATTGAAATAGTCTAATAACGGGTTCAATAAACCTGCCGGAATAGGGAATGGACGAATTTCTTCAAAAAGATAAAAATAAGTAGGTATGAATAACCCCTCTTGTTCCGGGAAAGTCTCAGATATTTTGGTAGTATTAAAAAAAATATATTACCCAAATAGAGCACGGCATCCCTGCGAAGTCAAGCAGATACCCATGGGCCTTTTTGCTCCGTTCTCACCCTTTATGTACGATTCACATTGACCGGGCCGGGCCGGGTCGGCTGCCGCCGCGTCGCAACGGGCGCTCTTGAAGCCGGCAGCGGTCGACCGCGTCCACTGACCAGGTCGGGCGGGTTCACCTGCCGCCACGTTCCATCCGACGCTAGAGCGCCCGGCGGCAGCCGACTGCGTCCGTCCGAGCGATACAATTCTAGGGCGACAGACGAGCGAACGGAGCCGATGGCGCGCGGCGGTAACCGAACGGAGCCGATGGCGCGCGGCGGTAACCGAACGGAGCCGATGGCACGCGGCGATAACGGAACGGAGCCGATGGCGCGCGGCGGTGACCGAACGGAGCCGCTTACACGCGACGGCAGCCGAGCACCTACGTTCGCAAGCGCCCGATCGGCTGGCAGCGGCGCCAATAACATCCGAATATGGGATCTGACTGTTGTACAGAAGCTCTACATTCCTTTGGCAACTATTTAGATGCGCTTGAGCGCGCGCCGACTCCGCCCGGTCAGTGGGAATCGTACAAGGTTACCGTATAAAGCCCGTAGCCTCGTATACGTATATGGAACAAACAGTTCCATCATTTTTTAAAGCTACAGGCCGATTTGAGACTGAGGGGAGGTTATACCAACCTATAAAAACGCTCAAGCATTTGAAATAATCATACACATTATGCATTGCTTAAGAAACAGCTTCGCAATTGAATGGTTCCGCGGTGGTTTCAATAAAAACAACGGATACAATCTCAAAATAACTATATTTATAACCTGGAGCTAACTAACAATGTTACACAACAAAATAAAATACAGTCTTACAAATTTCATGAATGATAAGTACACAGGTCAAAGAGGGAAACCAATTTTGAGCAAAAATAAACTTAACTATATCACAATTATACAGACAAGGCTGTCTCGTGTGCCTGAACCCCTAGCGGGGGTTTTGGGTCGCAAATCATGGGGCAGTAGGTAACAACATTGTGATACAAAGCTATTCACATGTTTTCAAATAAGGCACTAACTACGTTCGAAACATGACGAAAATCTGGAAATCGGATGAACGCTTGAATTATCAATATCATGAAAATAATTATTTACACACAGCCGCAGAACATTCATTTACAGATACATAATAATAAAGTGATATGTGACACACATAGTAAGAACACGAGATGAGCGTCTCACATCCGCCCGCGCGGATTTTGAGTGGTTGCGGAAAATTCACGTGGTAATGTTACTGTTGTTCCAAATATGGAACAACAATATCTTAACTTTTTAAATTCCAAAATTAAGTTAAATTAAGCCTATAATTTAATTAAACCTACCAAAATAATGAGTCCGAAAAAAATTCAAGTAAACAAACATTATTTTAATCTCATTGACTACCTACGTGAATTATCAGTGACCTCTAAAAATCCGCACCGGTACTTGCATGTAACTACAAAATACCGCCAAGCGCCCGAAATCTACACCCCATCTTTATACAAAAATATACAGGTTGACCAGACGATAGTTAAAACAATGTTCAACTTATAACGATATACAAATATTGAAGCCCTACAAATAACAACGGGTGACCGATAGCATGAGATTAAATGACGTTCTGTTAGCAAACAGGCCATATCAGACTACAGAATGAGTAATCCAAATGGGTCAGTAGGGAGAAAACGAAAACTATAAGAGATAGGGAAATCTGTTCTTAGGAACTATAGCATCGATTTTAGATTTAATGGAAACTTCATACAATTGTTTTTAATAATCTCATACATAACTGGGAACTAAACCTGGTTTAAATTCAGTAGGTAATCGCATGTATCGTATTGTAACATTCTATACAGCGATTTTGACCGGGTTATGTATGAAATTATGCATGAGACATATTAAAAAAAAAAAATTTTTTTATTACATCTACTATGTATCTACGCCATGGTTCCTAAGAACAGATTTCCCTATCTCTTATAGTTTGTGACTTTTCCCTACTAACCCATTTGGATTGCTCACCCGTGTAATTATGGCATTACGGACTATTTAAACCGACTATTTAAACCGAGCTATACCGTCCAACTAAAAAAATCATCGCTCAAACAGTAAAAATGTAAATAATTGAGTGCCCTTTAAATATAAATATAATGTATTGTATAATTATAAACTTGCAACAAATTGCAATGATTTAGTGATACGCCGTCATGACTGAAGAGAGAATGTTAAAAAATTTCAACTAATTCACGTTTTAGGACAAATAAATCGACCCATAAGTAAAAAAATTGCCGTACACAATAACACCTAATTTTGGACTGATTTTCCTTTTTGTTTAATTCATTAGCACCAAATGTCCAAACTATTAATTAACTACCTAACTACAAATATAATAATATGAGCTGTGAATAATTTGTGACTTTATATTAAACATGCCTTCAATCGAGAATATACATACATTTACAAGATGTGGTGATGTGCGTACAACATGAATGTGTAGTGACGCATTTTAAGTTTCATTTTGTTTCCTAACAAGGAATTATTGAGTCAATTAGTGCGTAATATTAATTACTAAATAATTACTTCACATAACATAAAATTACGCAGACTTTAATTAATACCTTCACTTGATAGTGTGGGGCGTATGCTTCCTGCAATGCTTAATGTTTGGCCTGAAATATCTGGTTTATATTATACCAGTTATTTTATGACTACCGTAACGATGTTTTTAATGGATTATTTTTATAGATTCTGTTTAGAACAGAAATACCACATTCTAATTATTATAAATATTGACACGAAGGTAAATTATGAGATACATTTATAATGTGCAATGGGGACGGGGGATCGTGCGTGTAAACGCACATCCTAAGGTATGGCTATTGGCTAACGTGCATAAGCATTTTAAACACATAGACGTAACGATGTGATAGCTCAGTTAGGAGAGCACTACGCCGGAAAGTAGGGTCGCAAATTCGAGTCCTGCTTACATTGCAGTGGATCACATTACATGTTTCTTCCATATTTTACCTTTGTGTTAATATTTACCTAAACGATACCAATTTAACATTATGGATGATATGACAGCATGCTAACACAAACTCGTATGAATCTGTGTTGGCATTGGATCTGAAAAGTCATGTCGACGCTAAAATATGGTGCTCAACACGTTTTACTATGGCGTGAAGTTGAATAACATACATACTGCCATGGATACATGCTCACAAAAGTTCAACCTACGATTATATTAGCCTTAAAATTCTAAAATTAATGAAGTGTCTGAGAGAGTACATATTAAATGTTTGTTAATACATGTAGGTATTATATTTTACCAACACTAATGTGAAGGTATTAAAATAATCTCAATGACATATGTTACCTTAAAATAGAAGTATTTACAATAGTATTCGATAGAATTTAGTGAGTAAGAATCAGCATGAAACTTTCAGGTTGTTACATTGTTTAAAAGGTCAAGATTTACGTTGCGTCTGCGTTAGGATTACCATGTACAAAATCACCTTTGATTCATATTTCTTTGAACAGGTTTACAGTTTTAATCTCCACAGTGGTTTTTAGGGAGTACACGTGTGTATTTCGGCGTATTGGACATGGAAACCCCAATTTTTGTTACTGCTGAATACATCGAATTAATTATCGTAGCGATGTACCGTCATGGTTCTGTTATTTATTACTTGAAAACAAAACTGTCCCTAAGCAGTTTTTCAAATTAACCGTTCGACCATGACTTAAAGATGCAACACAAATAAAATAAACATTAAATAAATAAACGTAAATCGCTTAAAGATCAACTATAAAAAGACACTGCCATAGCAGGCCGCGCGGCGTTATAGAGATTTAATGGCATACGTAATATCAAACGGTTAAGAGATAATGCACTTATCATTAGCTCACAATGTATAAATGCGTTCTAAATGCACAACTAACGAGGATATCACCAATTATTTTTGTGAAATATATACTCTTATTTAAGAAGGTCGTTTGTTTTTGTCCGGTATCTAAAGAACTATGTTTTCATCCTTCGAGAACCGAACCGAACAATCGAACTACTGGATTTAGAGGAATTTAATAGCTGTTTAATCCTAATCTTACATTTTTTACAGGCGTGGATGGCGTGAAGTTTGTATGGAATTAAATAAATATAGTTTTCCTTTACAAAAATAACACACTTATCGTTTGATAGATTAATTTGTTTAGAACTACAGTTACTAAGAGAGCCCTAAAAGAGATGTACGACACATGGAGATTCGATATTTAAAATATTAAACTACATTTGATATCTAGTTTTAAATCTCCAAGCCAAGGCCTAGGTAACGATAGAATTGACAAATAAGGACTTTAATCACCTACTATTAGACGATACTTTTTCATACACAAGGAACAAAAACTTCTGGTTGAAGTGTCGGTTCTTAGCAAAGTGATAACTTGTCGTCTGATACTTGACAAGCGGTCTAAGAGATCAGAAAATCGAAACGTTTAAGGAAAGAAAACATTTTTCACATCATTTACACCAACACACATCGTTCACGTTTGCTAAATCAATGAAATATACAACTTTTGTATTAGTAACAAATTATTAGTAGTAAAACAATTAACATATTCGATTTAATAACCTAAAACAAATGACTATGCAATCTGTCATCGAGTAAATTCATTGCAGCGTAGAAATTGCTTTAATTTTAAATTAAGACACCGCCTCTCCCTTTCCATATGTGTAGGTACTCCTTTTGACAGTTACATACATGACAGTCTTAAGGTACAAATTGCGACAAATCTTAAAGCGCAATATTCATAGCCACGTGAAGTAATAGAGGCGCAAAGATACAAATTTAGAAAAAAATACGTTCCAAATATGGAACAACATAAATTAACAATAATTAATATGGTTTAGGCGACAGGAGTTTAAATAGTATATATTTGTTTCAGTGGAAAAAACCAATGCAAACACTGAACGTCAATTATTTAACACCTTTCGATGTAACGAGATGAAGGTAATGATTATCGAGACGCCCAAAGTTCCATATATGGAACAAAGTAATATCCATATTATGAATTCCAATATGAAAATTTAAAATACGCGTATTTTGAGCACCAAAAGGGCTCAAAATCGTAAATGATAATTGGCTGAGGCTCACAAAAAATGTACTTCGTCTCTGTTTTTCACGCGCCAAATTTCAAGAGAAGTTTTGTTTTTTGGTAGTCCTTTAATAAATAATCTGATTTATTTTCCGTGTTGGGCATTATCCACTTGTTATATTAGTCCATTAACATTATGAATACTTTTAAATTTCAGCAAAAACAATCTGGTACTAAAAATTGGTGATTTGTAGTTTCATACAAAAATAAATTGTGTCCATGCCTAGTAGATTTTCTTATTATTCATTACTTCATCGTGTATGTAATGTATGGTGATTTCTTAATGTTATGCCAAATGTAATTGAATAAAACTACTATCCTAATAATAAACTGTAATAAAACTAGAACAAAAAATAAAAAAGCGATTGATAAACAAAATGTATTCTATCTGATTCACGTGTGTTACGAACACCATGTTACGTTGTAGCTTTTTTTGTAGAAGCAATAGCAACACAAAATATATCTTTATCCCAATGGCAAAAAAATAACTTTCAGTATGAAACATCAGTGTCTAGTCAGATACCTTGGTTTAAAAGCAGTGGGAATTAATCGGTGTATATTATTTTTCGTCAGTTAGATTTCAGACACTTTGAAGCAGTTTTGCAAGTTAAGTAATGATATATCAGTTGTTTCGTATAAGGATAGTTAAAAGATACATTAAATATTCTTAAATGATGCAGTTTATCACTGACTTGCTGTGCAACTAAAGATGCTACATGAATTTTATGTTATCTTATTCACGAGTGTTTATTCACGTGTGTTGCGTGTGTTATGAAGTTAACAATACTTCCAGCGCGTTACACAATTCCAGTATGTTATCGTGTGTTACAAGTTCCTGTGTGTTATGGTACATTTTTTGTGAGCCTCACCCAATTACCATTGCTAAAAAAAACAAATTGAAGTACGGAAACAAATCGTAAATGTCATAAAACAGCATGCACACACTTTGGCGAATTTGGCAAATAAATTTGAATACTCGTGAACAGCCAACTTTAGTTAACTTCGAACACTTATTGTTTTTTACATGTTGAGTAACATTCTCACACAACACGCAGAGTGGAAACGCAACGAAAGTATTTAAAACATGTTATTTTTAGCGTTAAGTCTTCGTGTAGCTGAAGGACCGATGGCAGTTTGATAGCAGGCTTTAAACCTTTGGTGCCGTTTGGTAACCAAGTTTTGTAACTGGCTAAGGGCAGTTTAACCTGTCCGTCTACACCTACATTGTTAAATGACTCTAACAAGATCAGACTGAATGAGGGTACCCCGCCACCGGCATGCCTCCGCCCGCGGGACTTACTGGTAGTACTGAGTACTTCATATCTACATAAAAGAAAAATGATATGGTGATATGGTGATGAATATGTGTGTAGATAATAGTACTTTATGCAACTGCTACATAATAAGAGCTTATTAAAACACGAGTTTTATGAAACGAGCCGAAGGTGAGTTTCATAATAAATTAATATCGGACAACCTCACACAAATCGATCTAGTCCCAAATTTAGATCCAGGAGGCTTGTGTTATGGGTACTAGACGACGATATACGTACTTAAATACATAGAACAACCATGACCCAAGCACAAATATTCGAGTTCATCGCACAAATATTTGCCCTAGCCGGAATTCGAACCCGGGACCGCCGGCTCAGTAGGCAGGTGTCAACAAACCGAGCCAAACGCATCATCAAACCATAATAGGATCACACGAGTGTTTTAAGATCTAGGTATGTACAGTTACATACACTACACTACTTTATGTACACACATATGCATCATCATTATCATAGATGTTATGAGACTCAGTCCTGCCAGTCGGTCCGCGAAGCAGAGGAAGATATGCCCTTGCGCCGCAGCCCGCGTGCTCACCTTAACAGTATCATATATACTATATATATATATGTAAGTACAGTGGGCTGCAGAATTGCATGGCCCGTTTATGAATGAATTCATTCATAAATGGGCCGTGCATTTGTGCAGCCCATAGTACACATACATCATCATATTTAATACTGTTAAGCTGAGCACGCGGATATAGTACTGTTATGAAATAACATGTCTGATTTTGGTCGCTGCCAACTAATATCGGTCCTTACCTACAGTATATCTGCACTTGTTATAGTAATTTAACAAGATAAGTGCAGATAAAATAGTGGATGCAACACTACATAATTAAGCCTTAAACGCGTGTGATCCTATTAAGAAACTCGCCTTCAAATGTTTCATAAAACGTGTTTTAAGGCCTTTCATTATGTAACAGTTGCATAAAATACTATTTTACACTTGTGAATCACTTCAGAACTTAATTTTCTTGTAATCAAAAGTGGCGCTTCGAGTCAGCGCGTTGCATGCGAATTATACTCAGTTTATTATTTACAGAATCCACACTACATACAGTAGGGGCCATGGATGGTTGTATTAGGGTGCCACTCAATACCCAAATCGCAATGTCAACTGACAAGAAACCAACAGTGCTTTGTCAGTTGACACTGCCATGCTGACCCGAGAGATGCTTCACGCTTCGTTTGAAGGGTCCCGTATTGTAAAAAGGAGGAAACACATGCGCCGGCAGAGTTCCACTTTTTAGTAGTTGAGATTATCGGATATTTAGGAAACTAAGCAGCTAAAACCACGTTCACCGCGAATCCATAGGCGATGATAGACTGAGCCAGTTTTACGTTGTACCAGGGTTCGAAAATATATATCGGGTATCCGATATATATACTCTATCAGAAACCCTAAGAACAAATTTAGTCAATTTGGCACAAGTTACAAGAGACCGTATGATATTAAACTTAAGGCCGTGTTTCACCTGTGCCAGTTTGACATAGTTTGATGTTAGTGAACCGGATAGACTGTAACTAAATGTATTTTTTTTTCGTATTTTGAAATTAAAAAGAAGCAATACTGTAGTGTCATCCCCATTTCTTAGATTGCTTAGAAAGGGACGACTCTACAGGTTTACAGTATTGCCACCCTTTAATTTCTACTCCTTTATGTTGTACTGTATATCAATACTATAACTTATTAAAAAAAAGTATCTTTTCGAATACACGTTTCATGATGTATAAGATATCTTTTTAGTTGATCTTTCCCGATTTATAAGATGATTTTATATTTTCAATTAGATTTTTCCCGATATTCAATTCATTTGTTAAAAATAAAATATAGAACGATAAAAATATTCAAGTGATTTTTTAAGTAATTGATTATAAAAATGATATGCAAACACGAAACATAAAAAATAACCTTCACACAAAATGTAACATGTAACATTTTTAATATATATCGTAAAGGTACATATCATAAATATCCGAATTTTATGTTAAATATCGAATATTTTCGAGCCCTGCTTACGACACATTTTTCACAAAATATTATTTTCAGACGGAAGTTCAATACAGTACCATCGAAGACACTGATAACTGTACATTTGGAAACTAATTTAAACCTTGGTACAACGTTTTCAGGTCTATGGGAGGATAGGTAACTGTGTGTTCCTTCGTACCTATTGCAAATACGTCGATACCTGTTTCATTTGCAATAACCTCGTGAGGCCCAATGTACCTCTCAATGGCCAAAGTACCACTAATAACTCGGACCCAGACACTAAGTGCTATACATACGCACGCGTAAACGCCCAGTGTACATACGATGTACGAGATTAATTCAGTGAATTGTATTCCTCTTGACACTAGAGCATTAAAGAAAAAAAAAAGGAAATACTTAGTTGAGATCTTCACAAAAAAAAAAAACAAGAAACGAGTCTTCAGCTGCAAGTACATGTAAAGACTGTACATTGGGCGTTTAGGCCTTATGGTCTTATTTGGGCTTGGGCCTCACGACGATAAAGTCCAAAGTTGAAACGTACATTGTAGTTGCCTATATAAAAGTTAGAGTACGGATGTCAACATTCTTACCGAGATACCACGACATTGAGCGACCAGCGGTGCGGCGAGCGGCTGAACGAGAGATCCGAGCGCGGCGGCCATACGAGAGCGGGACACACGTATCGCGCACCGCTGCCGTTGACGCGCAAAGTCGTGGCATATTTAAAGTTTCGGGAAAAGTTAACTTTGAAATTTATAAGTCAACTAAATCACGATGTCTTCGTATCTTCAATATTAAAGCGAATCTCAGCTACTCGGTATAAACCCGGCCATACTGCATCGTACAGTCAGCAGCAAAAGTAGCTGTCAATTTTAGTGCGCAATTGACAACATTTCACATTTTCAAATGGTGTTAAGTTTAAACTAATTTCATTACTTTGTTATCACAGAAACCAAACGTATTATTTTTATTTAGTTATACGGACTTGTTTTGAAAATATTTAAAAAAAATGTGAAAGCAGCGTCGTCTAAGAATCAGCACTCAAATGACCTCACAATGTAGAAAAATTACAGTCGCAAACTACAAAAAGAACAATGGTACAATTACCATACTAAATCCGTCTTAGTAATAGACGGACTGTAAGATTTTCTGCGCTGTGACCTACTAACTACCTTGAAAGTAAACTACCTTGTAAGTTGGAATATTTACAAAAATGTGGTAATATTGAATTTTTTATCCTCTATTATATTGAAAAAGGCCTGGTTGAAAACATGAAATGTTGTCAATTTGACATAAGTTAGCGTGAAATAGTCAGCTACTTTTGATGCTAACAGTACAACACTATTCGCCGCGCCAATGCGGGTCCCTTTTTTACCCGACTAAAGCCAACAGGAAGGATTATAAGTTTAGCAGTCTGTGTATTTAATTTCGACACATCCCTCCCCTATTGCACCAATCGTATCGTAACTAGAATATATTTAAGATAATTTTATATTAAAAAAAAGGTTAATCTACATTAGTATAATCTCTAAGTTCAGTAGGCACGTTTTGCGAAAACAAGCCGATCAGGGTCGAATATGAAAATAATTCGCTTAATTAATGGACATCACGGAGTCGATTTACTAGTGCCATAAAATTTTACAATTTTAGAGTTTTGTCCTAACTTTGCTCGTAAAAATATAGTAAATTAATTTCTCCTAAAAAGGAATATTTGGGTGGATCCACTTTTTCTTGTTGGTATTCTGTCCCGTGATCCAGGGGACAATAGTGTTTAAACTTCTTAGATTAGCGTTGATAATTTATATTACTGAACTTGTCAGGAGATAGACTACATAAAAATGGCAGTTGCAATTACGTAAGTTTTTGGCAAATATAACCACGGAAATAGTTGTTTTAAAGAGTGATCCAGGGGACATCACCACGGCAACGAGCAACAGAAAAAGTTGATAGACCCATTTGATTAAAAAAAAGGTACGGGCAAAGTTGAGATAAGTGGGCAAAGTTGCATGATATTATGGCTATACAAAAATAATTAATGTTACAATAGGCGATTTTTATTGCAATTATCTATATATCTAAGTATACAATAGATCAGGCGTACTCGCAAGGTCTATATACATTTTATATTCATTATTGATTAGTTAAAATCGTAAGACATTCGTCGACTAGCGATATCTATTCTAGATATTTATAAGGAAACTATTCGAGTCGCCGCCGACTCAGAGAGCTAACGTTCGAAAGGAAACTTACCGGTAACTCGGCTAGCAGAAATCGAGCGGTATCGTATTCTTTCATCTCATACACATTAAGTAGATTTTACTCCCATAATTCTTTACAATCGAGACTCGCTAACGCGCTCAGAAATAATGAGAAATGAAATTATGTACAAAATAAAACGCTAAACTTTCCAAGCGCGCCGGCAAAACTTCGCTCTAACGTTCAACATTTCTCACACGGACCTGCACCGTCGCACCGTCGAGCTCCTGGGGTCAGGAGACTTCCTGCCTCCAGTAGACGTCCTCCCGATTCCAGTAGACGTCAGGAGACGCTATCCTGAGGCTAGCGGGCACCAGGAGCCGCAGTACCAGGCTTAGGAGACGTCCTCCTGGCTCCAGTAGACGTCCTCCCTATTCCAGTAGACATAAGGAGACACTGTCCTGAGGCTAGCGGGCGCCAGGAGCCGCAGTCCCCGGGTCAGGAGACGTCTTCCTGGCTCCAGTAGACGTCCTCCCTATTCCAGTAGACATCAGGAGACGTTATCCTGAGACTAGCGGGCACCAGGAGCCGCAGTACCAGGCTTAGAAGACGTCCTCCTGGCTCCAGTAGACGTCCTCCCTATTCCAGTAAACATCAGGAGACACTGTCCTGAGGCTAGCGGGCACCAGGAGCCGCAGTACCAGGCTTAGTAGACGTCCTCCTGGCTCCAGTAGACGTCCTCCCGATTCTAGTAGACGCCAGGAGACGCTATCCTGAGGCTAGCGGGCACCGAGAGCCGCAGTCCCCGGGCCAGGGGACGTCCTCCCGATTCCAGTAGACGTCAGGAGACATTATACTGAGGCTAGCGGGCGCCAGGAGCCGGCGGCACTAGTAGACGGCGGGGTCCGGGTAGAGCGTGAGGGTGCCTCAGGAGGGCGGCGGCAGCAGCGACTCGCGCGACGCGCGCAGCGCCGGCAGGTTGGGCAGCGAGCGCGCCGCGCGCGCGTCCAGCGCCAGCAGCGAGCGGATGTCCGCCTCTAGTGGATCCGCACTGCAGGAACAGGTAACATGGTGGCATACAAAAATAGTACATTACATCAGAGGCCGGGAAAATGAGGATTTCCGGCCAAGTAAGTATATACGGCCGAGCGAGCGTGCGAGCGAGGCCGGATAGTGATACGAGGCCGGGAATCCGTTTTCACGACGAGGCATGTATAGTGCTTTTCTCAAACATACAATGAAATAAAAAAATATACTTCAAAAAATAACACTTAATTGTTTGTCCGATATTTTCCGAATTTGACCGAATCTTAAAAATCCGATTTCAGATTCTGACTCAGGAGCCCCAAAAACCCATGGATACCGAATTTCAGCCTCCTAGGACCAAATTGAAATTTTCTCCATACAAATCGTTTTTTTTGCGACATTTTCCGAATTTGACCGAATTTTCGGACAAGATTTCAGATTCATATTTTTGAGCCCCGAGAGCCCCCGAATCCGAATTTGACCGAATTTTAAAAATCCGATTTCAGATTCTGACTCAGGAGCCCCAAAAACTCCCGGATACCGAATTTCAGCCTCCTAGGACCAATTTGAAATTTTCTCCATACAAATCATTTTTTTTTTTTCGATATTTTCCGAATTCGACCGAATTTTCGGACAAGATTTCAGATTCATATTTTTGAGCCCCGAGAGCCCCCCGATACCGAATTTGACCGAATTTAAAAAATCCGATTTCAGATTCTGACTCAGGAGCCCCAAAAACCCCCGGATACCGAATTTCAGCCTCCTAGGACCAATTTGAAATTTTCTCCATACAAATCGTTTTTTTTTCGACATTTTCCGAATTTGACCGAATTTTCGGACAAGATTTCAGATTCCTATTTTTGAGCCCCGAGAGCCGCCGAATCCAAATTTGACCGAATTTTAAAAATCAGATTTCAGATTCTGACTCAGGAGCCCCAAAAACCCCCGGATACCGAATTTCAGCCTTCAGGACTAATTTGAAATTTTCTCCATACAAATCGTTTTTTTTTTTTTCGATATTTTCCGAATTTGACCGAATTTTCGGACAAGATTTCAGATTCATATTTTTGAGCCCCGAGAGCCCCCCGATACCGAGTTTTAGCCGCCTAGCACCAATTTGAAATTTTGAAAAAAAAAAAAGTCGCCATCTTGAATTTTTTTTCCACAAGTGTCTAGCAACCAACCTTTAAAAACAAAACCTGCTTTTTGTCAAACCAGCCAGCTGTGTGAATGACCTTGTTGTTGAAACCAAAAAAAAGTTACTTTGCAGGCCTAGGCCTGAAAAGCAGTATGAAATCCCTTTACAGTCCTCTCGAGTTGTTGCGCCCAAAAACCGATACTTCCGAGCCTATTATAAGGAACGCAAAGATAATATTTCATTGCATGTTTGAGAAAATCTGATTTACGCCGCGGGCTGGTTGGGGAGAACGTGGCGCGAGTGTCGAAAACTACGTGTTCAGGCTTTGTAATCTCTCAATATGTAGGTGGACAGCGAAACCCAACGGCGGTCAAGAATACGCGGGAAAAATATATTCCCGCAGAGGATTCGGTAGACAAATTAGCTTTCAGCTCGGTATGGGACGCTGACTGAGCTGACGCGCTCGGTGTTCGTCCATTACTAAAATATTAATTTTTATTTTCGATGTGTGATAGACCGTTTAAGTGTTACGGACACAGCTACTCCGAAGCCGGTCCAGCCCAGGATTACCAGATGAGTGGATTATCTCATATTGAGCGAGGGCAATGCCTGTTCCTTGACCTTTAATTCGTTAGGGATTCTTGGACTACTCTACCACAGAGTTTATCAAAGAGTTCAGCTACGCGAACACGAAGGCTCGAATGTTCGCTTCTACATGATCAATTGTGATTTCTACCGATCAAATTGAAAATGTCCTAAATTCGTGCAGTAATATATTAATTCACCCGAGTACTGTGGGGCAGAGTATCAACCTGCAACATGTGGAGGGACAGTACCTGATGTGGTAGACCTGCGGCCGGCCCGGTTCGACGGCCACGCTGACGAGCCTGGTGTCGGAGCGGCGGCGCTCGGGCGGCTTGGGCGGCGCGACGGCCAGCGTCCGCCTCGCGTGCGGGCGGTACGTCTCGAAGTGTGGGGCAGTGTGTCAACCTGTAGCATGTGGAGGGACAGTACCTGATGTGGTAGACCTGCGGCCGGCCCGGTTCGACGGCCACGCTGACGAGCCTGGTGTCGGAGCGGCGGCGCTCGGGCGGCTTGGGCGGCGCGACGGCCAGCGTCCGCCTCGCGTGCGGGCGGTACGTCTCGAAGTGTGGGGCAGTGTGTCAACCTGTAGCATGTGGAGGGACAGTACCTGATGTGGTAGACCTGCGGCCGGCCCGGTTCGACGGCCACGCTGACGAGCCTGGTGTCGGAGCGGCGGCGCTCGGGCGGCTTGGGCGGCGCGACGGCCAGCGTCCGCCTCGCGTGCGGGCGGTACGTCTCGAAGTGTGGGGCAGTGTGTCAACCTGTAGCATGTGGAGGGACAGTACCTGATGTGGTAGACCTGCGGCCGGCCCGGTTCGACGGCCACGCTGACGAGCCTGGTGTCGGAGCGGCGGCGCTCGGGCGGCTTGGGCGGCGCGACGGCCAGCGTCCGCCTCGCGTGCGGGCGGTACGTCTCGAAGTGTGGGGCAGTGTGTCAACCTGTAGCATGTGGAGGGACAGTACCTGATGTGGTAGACCTGCGGCCGGCCCGGTTCGACGGCCACGCTGACGAGCCTGGTGTCGGAGCGGCGGCGCTCGGGCGGCTTGGGCGGCGCGACGGCCAGCGTCCGCCTCGCGTGCGGGCGGTACGTCTCGAAGTGTGGGGCAGTGTGTCAACCTGTAGCATGTGGAGGGACAGTACCTGATGTGGTAGACCTGCGGCCGGCCCGGTTCGACGGCCACGCTGACGAGCCTGGTGTCGGAGCGGCGGCGCTCGGGCGGCTTGGGCGGCGCGACGGCCAGCGTCCGCCTCGCGTGCGGGCGGTACGTCTCGAAGTGTGGGGCAGTGTGTCAACCTGTAGCATGTGGAGGGACAGTACCTGATGTGGTAGACCTGCGGCCGGCCCGGTTCGACGGCCACGCTGACGAGCCTGGTGTCGGAGCGGCGGCGCTCGGGCGGCTTGGGCGGCGCGACGGCCAGCGTCCGCCTCGCGTGCGGGCGGTACGTCTCGAAGTGTGGGGCAGTGTGTCAACCTGTAGCATGTGGAGGGACAGTACCTGATGTGGTAGACCTGCGGCCGGCCCGGTTCGACGGCCACGCTGACGAGCCTGGTGTCGGAGCGGCGGCGCTCGGGCGGCTTGGGCGGCGCGACGGCCAGCGTCCGCCTCGCGTGCGGGCGGTACGTCTCGAAGTGTGGGGCAGTGTGTCAACCTGTAGCATGTGGAGGGACAGTACCTGATGTGGTAGACCTGCGGCCGGCCCGGTTCGACGGCCACGCTGACGAGCCTGGTGTCGGAGCGGCGGCGCTCGGGCGGCTTGGGCGGCGCGACGGCCAGCGTCCGCCTCGCGTGCGGGCGGTACGTCTCGAAGTGTGGGGCAGTGTGTCAACCTGTAGCATGTGGAGGGACAGTACCTGATGTGGTAGACCTGCGGCCGGCCCGGTTCGACGGCCACGCTGACGAGCCTGGTGTCGGAGCGGCGGCGCTCGGGCGGCTTGGGCGGCGCGACGGCCAGCGTCCGCCTCGCGTGCGGGCGGTACGTCTCGAAGTGTGGGGCAGTGTGTCAACCTGTAGCATGTGGAGGGACAGTACCTGATGTGGTAGACCTGCGGCCGGCCCGGTTCGACGGCCACGCTGACGAGCCTGGTGTCGGAGCGGCGGCGCTCGGGCGGCTTGGGCGGCGCGACGGCCAGCGTCCGCCTCGCGTGCGGGCGGTACGTCTCGAAGTGTGGGGCAGTGTGTCAACCTGTAGCATGTGGAGGGACAGTACCTGATGTGGTAGACCTGCGGCCGGCCCGGTTCGACGGCCACGCTGACGAGCCTGGTGTCGGAGCGGCGGCGCTCGGGCGGCTTGGGCGGCGCGACGGCCAGCGTCCGCCTCGCGTGCGGGCGGTACGTCTCGAAGCCGCCGCTCTCGTCCTCCTCGTGGTAGGCGGCCGGCGGCGGGACCGGCTCGATGTTCGCCACCACCTGACACCATACCATACAATAAATACATGTACAGGCGAGCTTTCCTTTCAATCTTAGCGAGTGGCACATATGTGCCGTGAAGAGTCTCAAGGATGCGTCGCCAATGCTGCCAACCAAACGCCGGTCTCCCTGCACTCTGCCGCCTGCTACAGGAGATAAGTCGTGCACATCACGTGTTCATTTACCCCAGACGTGTTCATTTTGAAATTGCTGCTAAACGCCCATCTCCAATCCAATAATAACATATAATAAAATCCAGGCAGTAATCAAATAACGCGCGCTATCAGTGATGATCAAGTTATCGCGCTGCTGTACGGGTAGCAGTCTTTGATGAAGAGCTCCATACGAGTTCGAAAGGCTCCCGGTCGTACCCCACAATTTCATGTTTTAATAGGATTATTGTGACCTAGATGTTAAGTTTATTTCATTGTTATATTTAATATGTACGTTACATTGTAAGAGGTGTATCTATGAGCCCTTTACAACGTTGTAGCAACAGATGAAATGTTTTGTTTAAGGCCATTCGAGTCACCGAGTTACGGAAAAAATTTCAATAGATGGCGCCTGTGGTCGGCACCTAAAATTTACCCCAATTTTTCATGGAAAATTATAATTTTCTCAATAACCTGAACACCATTCCGTTCAAAATTTCGTTTGCGCAAATGGGAACTAACGCTTTATTTTTTGATATATAATTCATATGTTATAATTCAGTATTTTCAAAAAATAATACCTTCTTTTCATAAAAATCCGGAGACGCGGAGAAAAATTAAAATCATCAAAAAATGTTTCTATGAGTTTCTCGGGTTATAATAATTCAAATAAAATTATTTGTAATCGATTTAAGTAAAATATGTCCTCTGAGATATCAATATTTACAGAAAATCCATAAAACTTGTATTGGCCCCACAGTGTATGGTGCAAATTTTGTCATTGTTTGTGCTTGTCGTAAGTAATTTATAGCGAAATGCATAATTAAACGGCATATGAAGCTTCATTTGATAAATAAATAACATACAGACGTAACTTAACTCAAACATAAATATTAGAACTCATAATGCAAAAATATTGTTTGGCCTTGCTGGGATTCGAACCCAGAACCTAAGCGAGTGCTTCATATTATTTATTCTAATACTTCATAATAGGTACCACAGATAACACACAGTATCGACGTTCGAAAACGTCATGAATTCATTATAGGTTATATATGGGTATTTGACACGCGTATTGCAGCTTTACACTTTCCTAAATTAGTCACTGACGAGAGAGATACAGCAATACGGAGGAGTGAGATGGAGTTATTTCTATGCGTGTCTCACGTATTGCTGCATCCCTCACCCGCATTATTGATACGGATGTTGGTAAATCATATTTGCCTTCTTTTTTGTGCTACGAAAAGTTTGTATTAGCTTGCTTGCTTCTATCTTCCATACATCACAACTCCGTAAGGAGCCGATTTCAGATGTAATTTAGCATTTTATATATTTCTGTAGTTGTTGTATACCAATGAAACGCTTCATAGATTTAGTAGCAATTTTATATAAGATGTTAACCATTTTAATTGTTATAACTAAATATTTAAATCTACATACAGCGGACGTTTTTATGTAGTTTGCTACAAAATGAATGAAAGTTTTCATTCGTGTAAAAACTTGTGTTTCTGGAGATCTTACTACCCCTAGATATTTCTTTTCCACTTGTCACCCATCTTTTTTTTCGTAATTGGAAAAAAAGAACATCCCCTATAACCATTCTGAACTGGTACCTAGCGATACTTCAATGAATTTACTCAATTCACATCTAAATACTTACTGACGATAACGACCAACTTACCATGACGTAATAATATACTCGTATTCACCAACTGCAGTGCATATCTATACTTATCCTTTTTAGGGTTCCGTAGTCAACTAGGAACCCTTATAGTTTCGCCATGTCCGTCCGACTGCGGCTTAGCTCTGTGATCAAGAGCTTGAAATCTTTCTAGTAATTTAAACCTAATCTATCGTGAAGGATTGGCAACTACGGAACCCTACACTGAGCGTGGTCCAACATGCTCTTGGCCGGTTCTTCACTTTGAAGTCACGGCGCATTATCTCTTCTCATCTATTACCTACCTAGACTCGAGCTAAGCATTCTGTGATTTCAGAGGCGTACGTTACGTGCTTTGCTTCATCTTAGTCCGCTTAGGTGAACCCCGGAAAAAATTGCCGTGGTGAACTGATTAGGTGAGCCACGGGTAGTGCCTGACCGCTGATAATCAGGTTCTGCTAACGTCACACTACTAGTGGTTTATGTATTGATTCTAAATAATATTGATACCACACAAAGAAGGCATTCGTTACAGTAACGGTTAGTTATCCCTTTTTATAACCTACACCCGGCGTTTTCCACTAGGCCATGTATTTCGGCCATAATTATGATGATGATGATTGATGATACTGGCAGCATAAAAATTTTGAATCCTGTAATTTTTTTCCCTCAAACACTTATAAAAGAGAGTGCTGGTCTAAAATGTTAAGTAAATAAAAAAATCGGCAAAATTAATGTTTTGTCAGCAAATGGTAATTTCGGTTAGGAATGTTTGTATAGACTTACTCACCTCATGATTTTACTGCTGACCAAACTAGCAATACTTTGCTGGCCTTTTCAATAATACGCTATAAAAGAAGAGCTAGACTAATTAAATTTATCCCCGTTACCGATTTCCAGGAAACAATTGAGGAAGCTAAGGGATAAAATTGCCTACTGCCATTTTTTTTTTCTTACTTACTCCGATGATTCAGTGACCCAAGTAATTTTCTCAACTGCTGCAAAATTGCCCAGTTCCTATGACTTTTTAAACCAGGGGTAAAACTTAAAGCTAAATCCCATTTTATATAATTTTACATACGCCATAAAGCATAACTGCAATTTTATTGTCTGTACTGAATAATTTTGCAAATGTCACTTGGTCAATTCTTACCCTTAGCCCTTCGATCAATATAGTTTTATGACTAGCGCAAATTCTGACTAACATTACGGTATAATAAAAATATTGACTTCATGATATTGACAGTCAATGCATGGAGACTCGTACAGTCGCCATCAGATATATCGCACTATATAAGGCGTTCATAAATATCTGAACATGTACTGTAACGCCCAGTCAAGAGTCGTGTTCAGATATTTATGAACGCCTCATATGCTGCAATATTATCTGATGGCGACTGTACTAACTTCATCTTATCCTGAAAATCATCATTTTAGGAAAGGATCTCTAGTATTTTGGTATCCATGCCGAAACTATCAGGGAATATAGAAAAAAAAGAACCGACTTCAAAATAAACTGATAACACAAAAAATAAACTTGAATCCCCTTTTGAAGTCTGTGCCACATCACTCGATTATTACTTTGAAAACAGATGCTACGCATGAAGCCTTTATTACTATTTGGTTATACAGGATGATCAATCCAAATGGGTCAGTAGGGAGAAAACGAAAACTATAAGAAAAAGGGAAAGGACCATGGGCACTTTAGTATGGAGTCTGGTCCATATCCTCAATACTTATGAAACTTATGCCAAATGATAGCTTCAATGCTATCATTTATTTCATACTATGACAGTTAAGTCGAAGTCGCGGGCCAACATGGTTTTTTTTATATAAATAGAACTCAGTACGACAACGGTCTCACCATACTATATTTTATTATAATAGAAAGAAAACGACACGTTATGCATTCTATTATCATTGTAGGTATTTATATTAATCAAAAAATAACATAGGTATTATATAGGTATCTACCTACCTACAATATTAAATACGCAATTAAATCGTCTAGATGAAGTGCCGGTGGATTAAAACCCACTAGTCTACCACAACTTAAGAACCACAATATAGAAATAACATGAGCACAGCTTCCTATAGTGCGTCTACCCGCAAGGCATGTGCAATAGTAGGTATTGCAATATCACTTCTAGGCCCATTTGGTCACGGTTTATTAAGACATATGTATAATATGTCTTTGCTCGTACGTGACGTGACTGAACTCGGCCTCTAAGCGGCCACACGTTATTTTGGAAAATATTGCATTGTTGCAAGTCTGGCCAATGATTCTCTGTGTATACTTCTAAGGTATAGAGACCATTATCTCGTCGCCATCGCTCACTGTCGGCTGCCATAGCCAAGGCCAAGGAATCGGTATACGAGGAGTTCCTGGCGACACTGGACAGGGATCCTTGGGGGCGTCCATACAAAGTGGTGCGCAATAAAATGCGCCACGCCCCCGGCTTGGATTCCCTGGAGCCGGAACTCGTCGGCAGAGTGGTAGAGGGCCTTTTCCCGGCAGCGCCGGACTTTGCCCCGCCCTGCATGGTGGGCCCCGCGGAGGAGCCGCCGGAACCGGAGCAAGTCCCACCGGTGACGGATGGCGAGCTGGGGTTCGCTATCCACTGGCTACAAGGCTGCAAAAGGCCCCTGGCCTGGACGGCGTCCCCGGTCGCATTCTACCTGTGGCACTGAAACACCTCGGAGACCGCCTGAAAGAACTCTACGACGACTGTTTGGAGGCCCGGCGTTTTCCAAGGTGCTGGAAGGAGAGGAGGCTATGCCTCCTCTGAAAGGAGAACCGGCCGGCGGACTCCCCTTCAGGGTGGAGGCCTATGAGGCCTATCGTGCTGTTGGACGAATCCGGGAATATATTCGAGCGCATCATCGCTTCCCGGATCGTCCGACGCCTCGAGAGCACTGGGCCAAATGTGTCGGACCGCCAGTTCGGCTTTCGAACTGGGCGGTCGACAATGGACGAGGTGGGTGCCCTGCGGGCATTTTGTGACTATGCCGCGGGGAGGGGGGAGGGAGTAGTGGCGGTGTCTCTCGACATCGCCAACGCGCTCAGCTCCCTCCCGTACACAGTCAGAATGGAGACACTCCGCTACCATGGAGTGCCTCCCTACCTGAGGCGGACGATAGAGCATTACCTCTCGCAAAGGGTAGTGCTCTACGTCGGGCCAGACGGGCAACGCCGTCATAGAGAGATGGCGTGCGGAGTCCCACAAGGCTCCGTACTCGGGCCCCTCTTGTGGAATGTCAGCTTCGACTGGGCCATTAGAGGGGTCCTGCTCCCCCGGATGACCGTCATCTGCTATGCAGATGAGACGATGGTGGCCGTCCGGGAAGCGGAGCTGGAGGAGGCGCTGAGGCAAGCGGCGATCACGGCGGACCTTATGGTCCACCGCATTGGGTTGCTAGGGCTGAGGGTAGCGCTGCCCAAAACGGACGCGATTGTGTTTGGAGGCAGAGGATGGCGACCGCAAGCTGCAGTCGCCATACCGGTGGGCCGAGAAGCTGTCTGGGTGAAGGCCAGTATTAAATACTTGGGCATTCACCTGGACCGCAGGTGGGATTTCGGGGAGCATTTCCGCCAAATTGCTCCCCGAATAGTGGCAGCGGCATCAGCCCTGGGCAAGTTGCTGCCGAATGTGGGGGGTGCCAGTGCGGCGTGCCGCCGCCTGTACGCGGGGGTGGCCCGGAGCATGGCCTTGTATGGTGCGCCGATATGGGCTGATCGGCTCAATGCCACCAACAAGGCCCGCCTCCGGGCCCCGCAGAGTGGTAGCAGTCAGGATGATCCGGGGGTACTGCACGGTGTCGTGGGCGGCGGCCTGCGCCCTAGCGAGCATCTCGCCCTGGGAGCTTGACGCTCAGATGCTCGCGGAGGCGCACAGGGAGCGGGTGAGGCGCAGGGCCCTAAATGAATTCCCCGCTCCCGAGGACCTTAGGGAGGACCGCAAACAGGCGCTGCGCAGGGTGAGGCACCGGTGGAAGAACGACCTGGGGGACTCCCCCTATGGAGTTGGTACCATAGGGGTACTCCTCCCGTCGTTCGACCACTGGATAGAGAGGGCTCATGGCAGCATTGGCTTCCGGCTGGCGCAGGTAATGACAGGACACGGGTGCTTCGGTCATTACCTGCACCGTATCGGGAGGGAGGCCAGCCCGGTGTGCCATGAGTGCGGCGACCCAGATGACACCGCCCAACACACTCTGGAGGTGTGCAGTCACTGGGTTGATGAACGCCGCACTCTGGTGTGAGCCCTCGGAGTCGGGGGGACAGTCGTCGTCGCTGTCACAGTTGTCAGAATCATTTGCCAGACTTGCAACAATGCAATATTTTCCAAAATAACGTGTGGCTGCTTAGAGGCCGAGTTCAGTCACGCCACGTACGAGCAAAGGCATATCATACATGTCTTAATAAACCGTGACCAAATGGGCCTAGAAGCGATATTGCAATACTACATATTGCACATGCCTTGCGGGTAGACGCACTATAGGAAGCTGTGCTCATGTTATTTCTATATTGTGGTTCTTAAGTCGAGGTAGACTAGTGGGTTTTAATCCACCGGCACTTCATCTAGACGATTTAATTGTAGATATTTAATATTGTAGGTAGGTAGATACCTATATAATACCTATGTTATTTTTTGATTAATATAAATACCTACAATGATAATAAAATGCATAACGTGTCGTTTTCTTTCTATTATAATAAAATATAGTATGGTGAGACCGTTGTCGTACTGGGTTCTATTTATATAAAAAAAACCATGTTGGCCCGCGATTTCGACTTAACTGTCATAGTATGAAATAAATGATAGGATTGAAGCTATCGTTTGGAATAGGTTTCATAAGTATTGAGGATATGGACCAAAATTACTCATTGTCCTTTGTCCTTAGGAACCATGGCTTCGATTTTAGATTTATTAAAAACTGCATTCAATTCTTTTTCGTTTATCTCATGCATAACCGGGAATCGAACCCGGTTAAAATTTAAAAAGAGGAAAAAAAAAAAATAAAGATGTCAATTGATCCTATTTTTTATTGGCAACAAATTTCTGTATAAGAGTACATACATTTAGAGTGCTCTAAGAGTCAGAAATTGCTGTTAAAGCTGGAAACGCTCCATACAAACATGCGTGCTGTGTATGGAAAAATAACTTTTTCCATTTTGACCATGCTAATTTCCGTTTAGGTTCATAGTTGTCATACAATTATTATTTTGTTGAATTATGAGGATATTGGAAACAATCTCATATTTGCTTTTGGATAAATAAAAACGTAAAATGATCGGACTAGGTACCTTAAAGGAATGTCACTCTTTAACAGCGATTTCTGATTCTTAGAGCACTCTAAATGTATGTAGTCCCATACAGACATTTGATCTCAATAAAAAATAGGATCGATTGACATCTTAATTTTTTTGTTTTTTTTCTCTACTTAATTTCGGCCGGGTTCGATTCCGGGTTATGCACGAGATATACGAAAAAAAATTGAATGCAGTTTTTAATAAATCTAAAATCGAAGCCATGGTTCCTAAGAACAGATTTCCCTATCTCTTATAGTTTTCGTTTTCTTCCTACTGACCCATTTGGATTGATCACCCGGTATACGAGTATTTTTGGTCGGTAAAGAAGTTTACGTGAGATTTGACACCGACTTCAAAAGCTGATTCAAAGGTAATCTGTACTAGTTATTTTTGGCTTTTCAAGTTATTTTGAAGTCGGTACTTTTTTTAGTTATGTTTGTTGCCTTATTAGTTTAGTGAATTAATAAAGTGGGAACATACTATAGAGGATCTATGATCATCCCCGGATCGGAAAGGTCTTGATCACATACATCTCATTTGAATTATCCTCTACCTCCTAACCGTCCATCATCAGCTCAGCATCAAGGGACGATGATTGAACTTTAGAAAATATATCAAAACCATTATTAGTACCTGTATCATTTGAAGGTTTCCCTCGATTTTCCTAGGATCCCATCATCAGATCCTGACTTGGCGAAATACTAAAAAGAATACAACTACCTAACAGTCTTCACCTTCCTATATTTAAAGAATTATCCCCTAACTCCTAACCATTAAGGAGTTGTACCTTCCAGCATCTATTCAGCATAAGAGATGATGACTACCAAACACAAATACCTGAATCCATCCATACAAATATCACAGAATACTTAATAGTATTACATACATAATGGACACGCACACCCCCGCACCGAATTAAGCTACCTCACCCTGCAAGGGCACGGAGTTGGCCGGGAGTTGGCTACGTAGAAAATTTCGAAAGGGTTGTTTGTGTACCTACTGTGTATATGGTTATAGGTGGGCATTGACTCGTGAAATAGTGATGGTGTTGGCGATGGTAATGATGATGATGGTGGTGACTGGTGGTGATAATGATGATGATGGTGATGAATATGGTGGTGACTGGTGGTGGTAGTATTGACGATGATGATGATAATGAATATGGTGGTGACTGGTGGTGACGAAGGTGGTGTTGGTGATTATGATGATAATTATGGTGGTGACTGGTGGTGGTGGTGGTGACTGGTGGTGATGGTGATGATCACCATCACCTTTATCACCATCACCTTCATCACCACCACCACCATCACCACCACCACCTTCATCACCACCATCAGGATCACCACCACCACCACCACCACCACCACCACCACCACCACCACCACTACCACCATCATCATCACCACCACTACCGTTGTTGTGTGGTTGTGATAATTTTCTATCTCCATTATGTCATATTTATGTGCAACGAAGACACCAATTAGTTGTTGCAATGCGCACACATTAACACTGGCATTCAAGTTCAGTTTTTAGTAGGCAGTGTCCGCCCTGTGCTAATATTATAAATGCGAAAGTGTGTCTGTCTGTCTGTTACCTCTTCACGCTTAAACCGCTGAATCGATTTTGATGAAATTTGGCATGGAGATAGTTTAAGATCCGAGGAAGGACTTAGGATAGTTTTAATCCTGGAAATTATGCCTAAAAAGATTGAAAAGTGAGTAAGTATTTCATGATGACATTGATGACCCTGAAATGTAATTATTAGACCAAAAGCACAATTGCTCTTACATTTGCTTAGGCGCTTTTAATAATCCCTTTTATTAATTAAGGTGATTAGGTGGATATCTATTGTGTTGTACGAGGTTGCTTCAATACTTCCAAGTTCCACGCGGACGTAGTCGCGGGCAAAAGCTAGTAACTTTATAAAATACATGAAAAACATTGCTAGTGCTCATGACATTTGAGGGTTGCCCTCGATTTCCCCAGGATACTATCATCAGATCCCGACATGGTGACAATGGGACCACCTCTTGGTTTACTCTGGGTTTAATCTTTCAAATAAAAAAATATTTGGGCCACAATTGGCCGAGATATCCACACATATACGTTATAAAAATATATAGGTATAAACATACAGTGAAACATAGAACCTCCTCCTCTTTTGTGAAGTCGGTTAACTTGACAAAATGCTGTAGTGGAGCGAGGTTCCTTCTTTCTTACTTCTCTTGGTGAGAGACGCTACCCCCTGCTCCGGCAAAATTATACTACATGGGGTACAGTAGCTTCAGGTGCAAAATTATTTTCACTGGAAAGGAACGGTTAGTCACCTCTGTCTTCTCGTTATTCCCGGGTTACTTCAGCAGAAAACCATCAGTGAAAGCGAAAAAACAGATCTCTTATACATGAGACTCTTATTGTTTTATTATTGCCTTTATATAGTTTTGTTTGCTGGGATGTCCAGCTGACTATATAGCGATATAATCACTAATTACATAATCAACTTTACTATTTATCTATTTCGGTTCAAAAGAGCAGGCAAACGAATAGTATATGTAGTCTTATAAAGAGGCTATCCTTGATATGATCCTTAGGTACCTACTGTGAAAGTGAAATATAAGAATAATAATATAATATAAAATAGATTTTTTCAATAAAAAAAGAAGAACTCTCCTGCTTCCTAAAAAAAATATTAGACATATTTTTTTTAGGAAGCAGGAGAGTTCTCAAATCTCAAAGTTCTCAAGAGTTCGCGAATCTAAAAAAAAATCAACAATTGTAACGCCGACAGTGGGAACTTCTTCATTGGCGTCTTTTCATCGCTATTTATCACACATGGTGGAGGGCCCAGCTTTTCGTATTTTACTTCTCCACTTCGCCCCGTCCTCGACATCATCTTCGGATAGAAGAGATAATGGGATAAAAACTCGCAGGTACCTAAAGAAAATAAAAGATAATTATGATTTTTATAATTGTATACAGAAATCGGATGAGGGTGGCGCAAGACAAATCCCTATGGAGAACTTTGGGGTAGGCATTTGTCCAGCAGTAGACGTCTATCGGCTGATTATGATGATGATGATGATGATACCTTTACCAAAAGAAAGTGTTAGGCTTACGATTGCCATTAACTTACTACAAGCTGCGCCCCCTTTACTTTGCGCCCGCTTACCCGCTCACCCCAGGGAAGCACTACTTTGGCAATCGCCGTAAGACTATTAAATTATAAAACCACTAGCACCTTGAAAATTCGCGCATAAGAAATAATGGGTTATAACTTTACTGATTCTTCGTAGTCGGGTATAACAGACAGACGAACAAACAGATTAACGTATGCACAGATGGAAGGATGGACAGGCAGACTGGCATACAGAGGGACGGACGGACGAACAGACTGGCGAATAGACGATAGACGAACCGACAGGATGGACGGGCAGCTGGGCGGACAGACACACAGACCGACAGACGGATGGAAGTACAGACAGACATCACAGAAAGTCGATAGTCGTACCCTTGTTTCTTACGCCCCTGCTGTCACTGTCTTCCACCGGCGGCAGACTATTCTCCTCAAATATTTTGCGATATAATTATGGCAATGATATTTGTTAGACCGGCAGACACACAGATACACAAGTTAACCTTATAATATCCCTCTTTTTTCGTCGGGGATTAAAATGTAAGGTAGACTATCAAATACGAGTCTGACGCGCGCATCTTGAGATTCGTGAGTTCCGTAGGTAGGTACAAACACTGAAAGCACTGCATATTACTGTAACGGAAAGATAAAAATTACTAAGCGACAAACTGAACTTTGCTGTGGCAATATTGATGTCTCCACACATCAACATAAGTCAGGGTTAGTTAACCAACTGCAAATAAGTTTGTAATCACTACAAATTTACGGTTTTCGTCTTTATTTACAGTCTGACCAAAAAGAGATAATCAAATTTAATATAAGACAAGATATACTTTTACACAATTAACTCATTATTCAATTCATAATTCGATAAGTTAGTGTACCTTGTCATATTGTCCAGTATGTAAGCATATTGTATAAAATTTATACGTCATATTAGCGGTCAAATACTTACGTGCGACTTTTCTCCATTATTTAGGACCATTTTCTGAAACCAAATTTGCATAAATAAAACCGATTCCAGGTGTTTTTTTCAATACGGAATCGTAAAAATTCTAAACATTGGCCTGGCTGATAAATATATTCATGTGTTCAATTTATTGTTAAAAGTATTACAACATCAGGTATTATCATAATACTACAGTAAATAACTCCTTGTGGTCACAGTACGCCCACTCGACAAGCCTTTTCTTAGAACTTAATAAATACAGAAATATTACGTACAAACCATACATGCATTCATACTTACATTACGTAGTCGAGTAAAAAGTATCTTACAACCATTTGTGGATGCCCAGCTATTATGTGATCTAAAAATGGTCTAAATCAGCCGAAACAGTCGTTTAGGCGTAAAGTAAGGCAACATACTTACATACATTCCATAAGCACAGCTGTTAAGGAAATTAAAACTTTTTGGCTTTTATTGCAATGATAGTAAGTGTTAAAAAAAAACAGTCGAACATAGAACCTCCTCGTTTTTGGAAGTCGCTTAAAAAGGTAAGCGTTTCAGTTTCCTTGTGTTTTTTGAAGTCGGTTAAAAAAAGTCGAAATCAGCCCAGCGTGTACATACATAGGGAACGTACCTACTTACAGAATTAGTTGGGTTAAAAGTGGACGTACTAATTATCACGTTTTCCCAAAAAATAACCGGCTTCAAGGAGAAGAAATTGTTCCACCAAGAACAACTGAACCAGTTAGTATTTAAACACTGACATGTCACAGATATGCCTATAATATTTGAGTGCCCTCGATTCCTCATGGATGGATGTAATAGTCATCTGAGATCTTTACACTAAATTTTATGGAACAAACTTGAAAATAACTTTCCTCCAACAAAAACTACCTATCTACACGCTTTACAAATTACGAAGTTCTGAGATAACGGACATAAAAATAAATAAACCGTTTTGAGATTGGGATTTGGGTTGTTGTCAATCAGGTTTATTTATTTTTATGTAGGTAAGTTCTTTTTTTATGTAATCTCATGGTTTTATGATTTGTATATTTACGCGTTTTAATTTATTTTAGTGTTGTTGTCATTGTCAATATTGTTTTTATGTGCACTAAAGTGTTTACATACATACGTAAAAAATCCTTTTTGAAGTCTGTTGATTATTGATAAACACCAAAATAGTCTTCGATGCGCTTCGATTCCTAATGGATCTAGTTATCAGAACTTCGCCACAATTGTATGGGACTGGCTTGAAGATGCCTACTATCAAACAAAAAATAATTTACGAAATCGAGAGTTTTAGGGTAAATAGCATTAAAACACCGGCCAACCGCACCAGCGCACCGAGGGTTCCGTAACACTTATTCCATCTTAACTGGCCGGTTAAGTTTGTACCTAGTATGTATGGCGCCACATACAAATGAGGTGCAATTAATGCAGCCGATCACGTTTATTGTATGGGAGCCTAATATACCTATATATATATATTTTTTTATTTTATTGTGTCTTTTTTCAGTATTTGTTGTTACAGCGGCAACAGAAATACATCATATGTGAAGATGTCAACTAAGTATCTAACTATCACGGTTCATGAGATACATCCTGGTGACAGACAGCCAGACGGACGGACGGATGGACAGATGGACGGACGGCCGAACCTACGGACGGACGGACCGACAGACGGTAGACAGACGAACGGACGGACGGACAGACAGACGGACAGACGGACGGACGGACAGACAGACCGACATACGGATGGACAGACACGAACGGACGGACGGACAGACGGACGGACAGACAGATGGATGGACAGACAGACAGACAGACGGACTGATGGACAGACAGACCGACAGACGGATGGACAGACACGAACGGACGGACTGACAGACGGACGGACAGACAGATGGATGGACAGACAGACAGACAGACGGACGGATGGACAGATGGATGGACGGACATACAGACGGCCGAACCTACGGACGGACGGACCGACAGACGGATGGACAGACGAACGGACGAACGGACAGACAGACGAACGGACGCACAGACAGACAGACAGACAGACGGACGGACGGACGGACAGATGGACGGACGGACATACGGACGGCCGAACCTACGGACGGACGGACCGACAGACGGATAGACAGACGAACGGACGGACGGACAGATAGACGGACAGACGGACGGACGGACGGACAGACAGACAGACGGACGCATGGACGGATGAACAAAAAAGCGGACGGACGGACAGACAGACAGCGGAGTCTTAGTAACAGGGTCCCATCTTTTAGCCCTTTGGGTACGGAGCCCAAAAGACAACTGAACTTGAAGTACCTATTTCTGTTTAGCCCAATGGTTGACTGGTAGAGAAGGCCATTTGGATTGAAGTTCACAATTTATACTGACTATTGTTTTGGGCAATATGTTTAAATAAATAAAAATAAAAAGGAATTGAGAATTTCATTTTTGGAGTTAGCTAAAAATCTGAACGTACGAAGACATACATACATACCTACTTACGTAGTCGGATTTAAAAAGTAGGTATCCTACAACCTACAACTATAATTATTATTATGTGGATATCCAGCTCAACAACTACCAACCAGTCAACAGCAAATCGTTTAGGCGTTATGAAATACTTAACATTTTTTTCATATCAGCGACCGTCATGTTATTTGTAGGTAAGTACCTACCTACGCTTTAGGTACATATTTTCACAAAGATCTTCGATGTATAGGAATTTCAAGTAAAAAATAATTGGTTCCTCACAATCTACTATCAGGAACCAATAATGCTTTGCCTCATAATAGTATAAAGTTTACAATAGTAGCTGTAGGATTTTGCTATGAAATTGGAATTGCTCCGTTACGGTAGTAAAATCTATAAAATAATAAAGTAAGCAATTATAGGAGCGTAAACAAATGAAGGTCAATGACATCATGTTTTATGCGATAGATGTATGCATTGACATTTACGTCCTTTGTTCGACGACTGTCAAAGTCATTGGACAAAATTCGACAATAGAACATTCGAAAATTTCAGCATGACGTGTGATCGATCGATAATGCTAACAAAACATGCAGGACACTACATGATATTATTTTTAGTTAGGAATTTGAGAACGAATTGTATTTATAATGTCTTTACTGTACATACTGTACCTATAACCCATATTATTTGATATTATTACAACTCGACAATGTTGAATAATTATTTTAGATGGGTGGATACGAAATCCATATAGGCCATTTATTAGAACAGAATTATTTTAGTTCACTTAGGGTTAGTTTTTGTCTAGACAATCAGTAAATTACTCGAAATCATGAACGTGTCATGAAACACGGTTCTTAATAAATTTGTTAGGAACAAACAACAATTTCATACTTACTTTTTCTATAAAACAATAATCCGGCAGGTGCACAGATACCTAATTATTATTGTAAATTACGTTGCTCGACACAAACGTTTTCGAAAGAGAATCACGATATGAACCGTAAATAATAAACAAAACTATTAAATACAAATAGATATGACAACAAATAAAATATGACGGAATAAAAATATTACTTTCTTTATCGCGCGGGTGAAATGAATGACAATGGTATTACCTATACAGCCAGGCAAAATAAAACAATAAAAAATATTGTTAATTTAGTGTCAGGAATAAATTATTTGATAATATTTAAAACATCCAACACCTTTCTTGATATAAAACATCTCTTACACTAAATAACTACAGAAAATAATTGTAAAAGAATAGCGCCATGTATTATGTAAATAGGTATGTAATTATTGTGGTTTCGAAGAGGTCCAATAGATGGCGGTGAAATAGAGACAATGTTTTTCATAGTAAATGCGTGTTTTTTAAATGCTTAAAATAATTTATTTTTTGGCTTTTTGTGTCTTCAAATGTAACTTTGCGATAAAAACGCATATCAAATTATAATATAAAACATATTTCAACCGAAATCGAAGCTTTTAAACTGGAAACTTAAGGGGGCTTTCGTAGTATGGGAATCTGACCGACTCGAATGACCTTAAAATAGTTTAATTTACAGACACTGATACTTAGTACATTGTTAAATGAAAGGCAAGATGGCCGACGCGGCCGCGGCCCTCGGCGCCGCAGGCGACGTTGGGTAGAACAGGCGTACGCTGTGACTAGTGTGCGACCGTTGTACTGTTAATGGTTTACCGATAAGAACCGCCAGGTGTGTGCCTGTGTGTGTGTGTGTGGTGTGTGTGTGTGTGTCTGTGCATGTATGTGTGTGCCTGTGTGCATATGTGTGTGCATGTGTGCATGTGTGTGTGAGCGCTCACCTGTCCGCGCGCGTGCGCGTGCGCGGCGCGGCGCGGCAGGCGCGGCGGCGACCCGTGCGACATCGGCATCTTCTCCGGCGCGTTCTGGATCAACAGTATCCTGCAACACGATAGCCCACGTCACGACACTGTTGCCAGTATACTACCCTTACCATGAGTTTACAGTGACAGTACTCACTCGCGCCTGCTTAAAGGATTTGTATGGAGAATTGTAGTTCTCCATACGCTGCATACATTGCTGCTGTCGCTAGCGAGTAGTCACGTGAACTCATGGTAAGGGTACAAGTATAAGGGAATGTGGACTTAACAGAGCGACACTGTCTTCGAACACCGGATAAGTAAGAATCGGACTCGCCCGCCGAGGGTCCGTATAAATTTATACCGTTGCCCGTTACTCGTAGTATAAGACAGTCATCCATCATCATCATATCAGCCGATAGACGTCCACTGCTGGACAAAGGCCTCTCCAAAGTTCTCAACGATCGATCTTGCACTTGCCCTCAGCCAATTTCTGATCCTAACTAGGTCCTCGATCCACCTTGTGGGGGCCTTTCCATGCTGCGTGTCCGGTCAACGGTCACCACTCAAGAACCTTTCTGCCCCAAAGGCCATCGGCGTATAAAACACTTGCATATGATCACTAGATGTTATATGTTACCTGTTGTGAGCTCTCCAGCGGTTGCAGAGATGCAGGTACTGGCGGCACTGGATGTACATGAACACGGCGCCGCCCGTGAACCCCACCGCCACCACCACCAGCTTCGTCCAGAACGGCCACGCTGCCAACAATAACATAATGTCAGCCCATCTAACACAACTGGGTCACTGCCAGAAAAATCTGTCAGGTTCGAATCTTTCCGGTGAGGTGCAACCCTAGCATAAGTATTCGCATAAGTCCATGTGGAGAGGTGCGACGGGGGGAATGCAACGGATCAAATGAAGATACAAGTGTACTGTCTGGAAGGCTGTTTATTACTGAATAATAATTGAAACATACTTTCTGAGACCACTATACTATATGTACTTATGCTAGGGTTGCGCCGCCTCACGGTGGACTTATGTGAAATTAAGGATTCCAAGGACTTTCTGATAAAAATCGTATGAGAATAAAGAACTTTCACTCTTCTAAAATCCGATGTAATAGCAACATAACCTAAATTCATTCAAACTTTTGACCACCTGAGGGACGACTATTGTTTGAACTGACAATGACCCAACTACGCTTCGCAACTCTTGTCGCGTTCGACATAGCATCGCCCGTCACTCTCTCACAGTACAGCGAAGAAAGAGATAGGTAACATTTCTCGCGGGAAAAAGAGTCGCTTGTCACAGTTTAGCTAGAGGTGCAGGAATGGTGGAAGCGTGAGAAATATTTTTTAGAAACCAAGGATTTTCAGCAATTACCTAAATTAAGAATGTACAACACCCCCAACCAACTGGTCATCATGAGACATTCAATGACAATTTGGAATTCTTAGCTTCAATATTGGCTGAGATCTTGTCACTTATTTAACATTTCGGTGGTTGTCTTTACCGAAACCTTTGTAATTGCAACAGACTCCCAAACAGGCTTTAGTTGGGTAAACGCAGCCTTGTATTTTTTGATTCTGTTGTCGACATCATCGTCTGTTCCTCCTTGGCAAGCTATTACACTACCTAGGTATACAAACTTGGAAACTGAGTCTAGGCTTTCTCCTCGCAACGCCAGAGGATCCGTTGTGCTAGACTTTATTCGCATGTCGACTGTTTTTCGCTTGTTGATTCGCAGCCCCATTACTGCAGCTTCTTCTTGAAGGCTCTCAAGTTTAACTTCTAGATGGGTAAGGTAAGTAACAAGTAGCTATGTACTAAAAAAAGCTCGTATCTTAGTATCAATCTACTAACTAGACACGAGGTTTCAAAGAGCAATGACAGATACTTTGGTGAGTTTCGGGTGTCACCAAGTGATAAACAAGTGTGCCTACCTATGAGGCCGCGGTGCACCTCCTCGACCGCCCGCTCGATCAGCACGAACAGGCTCCACATGACGCAGAGCGCCGCCACGCAGTGGAACAGCACGGCGCAGCACAGCCGTCTCCTCTCCACACCCGACATCTCCAGCAACCGCCACTGCAAACCAAATATAATACCATTGAAAATATAGTACATTACTGCCGACGTCAGGAAAGTAGGGCTCGCCGGGTGAGTAGGTATAGACGATACGTGATACGAAAGCCCTTTTCGCGGTTACGGCACGTATAGTGCTTTTCTCAAACATATGCAATGAAATAAAGAAATACATCACTCAAAAATTATATTTTAGCTGTTTAGCCTGTTCATGAACACGGACGCCATGTTTAGAAAAATTACTTCCTTAGCCTAGAGGCCTTCAATTTTGTATGAAATTCCTTTACCGTTCTCTCGAGTTGTTCCGCCCGAAACGTGATACTTTGAAGCCTGTTATAACGCACGTTATGACGTCATTTCATTGCATGTTTGAGAAATAACTATGTAATGATGCATTTCCTTTATAGCAGCTTCAGCCTGACGATAAATCAGATTGTTTTTCCAATACACAGGTCATCTGTTATTAAATCGTCTTTGGCATCGCATCACGTCGAACTGGCTGGACGGATTTTAACCAATTTTAGAACAGGGATAGCCGGACACCCAACGATGGTAATAGGAAATTTTAACCGACTATCATATGGTAAGGAAAAACATACGCAGACGATGTCGCGAAGTCTAGGAATAAACAAAGGGTTATGTATCATCTCGCATGTGACATAGATCCGTTTCATACTCGCAGCGTCTTCCTCATACGGCTATCGTTAGTGGCACAAGGTCAGCGGCGGAAGTGATTTAGCAAAGGCATGCTTTTCTCAACAAACAATAACACTGCGTACCTAATAACACAATTACATGGAGCACGTACAACGCAGTTGTATGCTTTCATTGTTCATATTGAAACGAAACATAGAAAGAAACGAACATTTATTCAAATCGGATCATAAGTATCTTTTGCATCTTTATAAAATTAAACTAAACACGCTCAATATATTCATGGAATATATGAGGCCTTATTCCTTTAAAATGCTGATTGTTTTAGAATTTTTTCTCTATGATCAAACGTGTTTCTTATCATATTAATGATGATACTAATAAGAACAGGGCTATTGAGATTTATTGGTATATATTTGAAACCTGCAGTTTGAATTTTTCATTGATAATTTTTGTTTCAAACACTACTCGAAATTGACAAAATTCTAGCGTAAAATTAGTTTTTTTTAACTTCTTTTCGACTACAGCGGTTGAGAAATGCAATATGTAGGAGAGAACACCCAGACATCATGATAAACGGACATACGAAAAGATTTAAGACCGTGCCCTCGCTTTGCTCGTTCGGTTAAAAAATCTCACAAGTAGTGTTATTGTCAAAACATAAATAACACAATCTAGTACGAATATCAGAATCTAGTTGTATCATAATTTATGTCATCCTAGTCCGTAAGTGGGGTTTTCTGTGGGAGAAAATCTAACTTCTTGCCCAAGGCAAGGCGTAAAACTTTAGGCAAACCACGGGCGGTAATTCGTAAAACCCTAGATCGCATATTTATCCCTCACCTTCGGTTCGGCCACAAACAAACTGCGATCTAGGACAGTCACTAATTAACCACCCTACGTATGTAATGTACTACTGTAACATGTTTCACACAAACATAATACGTGACTATTATGCCGTAACCAATATTACAGCATTATCATAATCGTACGTAATGGATGGATTTCCATACATAATTAACTTATTACACGAGAGCAGCGTCTAAGGTCACGGAGCCAAAATATCGACTTATACTTACCGATTACGCAAGACACGCGAAGTAATTAACGCCTAAACTGTTACCTTTAACTTTACCTATAAATATTACGACAGTAGCTAATATAGCAAACACGCGACATTATACATCTCTATTACAACAATATAAAATTATAAGGTCTCTTCAAGGTAAGATTGAATAGGCTATTACTGAACTGGCGAGCTACATCCTCGACCCCTTACCATCAGGTCATACTGAGGTCTAGCGTCGGTCAGTTTGTGAATAAAAAATAAAAAAGCCTGTTCTTAGAAAGATTTTCTTTTTATCATTCAAGATAGTCAAGCATTTGACCTTGATTGCACCTAATTAGCACAACTACGCTTTGCGACTAGAGCTGCCATCAATAAATTCGCCAAACCAGGACCAAGACTTACAAAAACCTGGACATTTGGCGTAAATTGCATTTTTTCCCGGACGTGTCCGAAAACAATACTATTAAAAAAAACAATCACTTTATTTCTCATTCATATAAAAAGTGTCCGGGTTTTCCCCCTTGGATGGCAGCCCTATTTGCGACTCATGTCGCGCGGCACCATCGCCCGTCACTCTCTCACAATACAGGGAAGAAAGAGAAAGAGTCGCGTGTCACAGTTGTGCTAGGGGTGCTGATAAGTGACAATAAGGCCTAGGATGAACCATGCTTGCCTAGAAGATGGCTATTCACTCTCGACTTGAAGCGATCCAAGTTACATTTTTCAAGGAAAAAGGTGCAAAGACAGAGAGTTCCACTCTTTTAAAATGAAATAATTTATTCAGGAAGTAGGCCAGAAGGGCACTTTTAAAAGTCAGATTGTGAATCTACCGGCATTTCCCAAGAGAAGACCGCTTTTTGTTGTCCCAGTGACACATACGAGTGACATATGAGTATTATTACTTAGTTTATGTACTCATAGTTTTATTAAGTACAATAATATAGATATCTCGTTTGTACGCAGTGTAGTTTGCCTATTTTCTTCAAATACCCATTTTTTTTTTATAAATAAATCCTAAAAAATATTTTTTTTTTTTTATAAATAAACCCATTCCTTCAATTGTTCAAAGGTTAACTGGAAGAGATCCCTAATAGGGATAAGTTCGCCTTTGTACATGTTTCATTTGGTATCAATGTATTTATAACCAGCTATTGTGTACAATAAAGTGTTTACATACATACATACATATTAGTCGCTACTAGCGAGTACGGTCACGTTAACTCATGGTAACCGTAGCTGGGACCTCCTACTTACATAAATACACATTTTATGACAAATAATAACACAAAGTTGTTACAAAATAGACCGCCCATAAAGATCTTCGCATATTTATGTGCCACGCTGCGTCATCCGTCCGTCCTTACCATGAGTTAACGTGGCCGTACTCTCTAACGATCGCGTAAATAATTTGTATGGAGAATAGCACGGTTACCTATCGGAAACACTAATTTTTTGTCTCCCATCTAGCTGTAACGTTTCGCCAAATTTTCGTACCCAAATAGTAAAAACGGGACCCTATTACTGAGACTTCGCTGTCCGTCCGTCCGTCCGTCTGTCACCAGGCTGTATCTCAAGAACGGTGATAGCTAGACGATGTATTTCTATTGCCGCTATAACAACAAATACTAAAAATAAAATAAATATTTAAGGGGGGCTCCCATACAACAAAGGGGCCATCCATAAATTACGTCACACGTTAAGGGGGAGGGAGGGGGTCGACGAAGTGTGACATTGTGTGACAAGGGGGTGGGAGGAGTCCTAAATTTCGTGACGTCACATTTCAAAATCTATTATAAGTGTTAAAACACGAACTTTAAACTATTACTTTACCAAAACCAACATATACAACTATATCTGTGTAAATATATAAGATACCAATTGTTTTGTCGGCTCTACTATCATCGTTTTATGTGTTGTCAATTGTTTGATTTGATGTTAATTTTATTAAAAAAAAAATATTTAAATGGAAATAAAACCGATTTCGGGACCGCTGTTTTCTTTCAATAATTTCTAAATGTAATTTTGCAAAATATGTGACGTCACACTAGGGAGGGGGGGAGTCTCCCAAATGTGACCAGCTGTGACAAGGACGGGGGGAGGGGCAAAAAATCATGAAATTCGTGTGACGTAATTTATGGATGACCCCAAACTTGTTATAGATTATGGTACGGAACTCTTCATGCGCGAGTCGGACTCGCACTTGCCCAATTTTTTTTAAACCGATAACGTAAATGAAAAAAACCGGCCAAGTGCGAGTCGGACTCGCGCACCGAGGGTTCCGTACAAACACTTTCCATCCCTAAGTGGTTAAGTTAAGTTTGCACCTGGTATGTATAGCGCCCCATATAAATTAGGTGCAAAGTTAGGTATTAAAAAAACTACTTACTAGATCTCGTTCAAAACAATTTTTGTTGGTAGTTTTTATAGTAATGTACATCATATGTTTTTTTTAGATTTTTCATTTTCTTATTTTAGAAGTTAGAGGGGGGGGACCAACTTTTTTCCACTTTGGAAGCGTCTGTCACGCAAACTATTCGGTTTATAAAAAAAAATTTTTTAGAAACCTCGATATCATTTTTGAAGACCTATCCATAGATACCCCACATGTATGTGTTTGATGAAAAAAAAATTTTTGAGTTTCAGTTCTAAGTATGGGGAGCCCCCAATATTTATTATTTTTTTATTTTTGCATCAAAATCTTAATGCGGTTCACAGAATACATCTACCTACCAAGTTTCAACAGTATAGCTCTTATAGTTTCGGAAAAAAATGGCTGTGACATACGGACGGACAGACGGACAGACAGACAGACAGACAGACAGACATGACGAATCTATAAGGGTTCCGTTTTTTGCCATTTGGCTACGGAACCCTAAAAACGGGACCCTATTACTGAGACTTTGCTGTCCATCCGTCCGTCCGTCTGTCACCAGGCTGTATCTCAAGAACGGTGATAGCTAGACGATGTATTTCTATTGCCGCTATAACAACAAATACTAAAAATAAAATAAAATAAATATTTAAGGGGGGCTCCCATACAACAAACTTGTTATAGATTATGGTACGGAACCCTTCATGCGCGAGCGATTCATTATTAAAGATTTGGTGTGATTGACGTATCGATCTGATAGCTCAGTTGGAAGAGCAATGCGCCGGAAACGCAGACGTCGCGGGTTCAAATCCTGCTTAGATTGTAGTAGATCGCATTCAATTTTTCTTTCTTAATTTACCTTTGTGTCAAGGAAGGGGTTCCCAAACCTATTTATAAAAAAAAAATAAGTACAAAAGGATTTCATGCCATAAGGAATTCAAACATTAGTTTTCAAATACTCCGCTACCTAAAGGTTGTCTGGAAGAGATCGCTTTTTAGTGATAAGACCGCCTATTGCCTTCCATTGTTTAATTTAAGGTATCTTTTGTATTTCTTTTCCTTGTTGGTGTGAGAAAAAAATTGGTGTATTGTTATTTTTTGTTTGCACTCTTTTCAATGTCATCGCGTGATGCCTTTTTTAGGGTTCCGTTCCCAAAGGGTAAAAACGGGACCCTATTACTGAGACTTCGCTGTCCGTCCGTCCGTCCGTCTGTCACCAGGCTGTATCTCAAGAACGGTGATAGCTAGACAGTTGAAATTTTCACAGATGATGTATTTCTATTGCCGCTATAACAACAAATACTAAAAATAAAATAAAATAAATATTTAAGGGGGTCTCCCATACAACACACTTGTTATAGATTATGGTACGGAACTCTTCATGCGCGAGTCGGACTCGCACTTGCCCAATTTTTTTTAAACCGAAAAAAAAAACGGGTTACCCTTACGTAGAATATCTTTTCATATCATCTAACCACTTGACCGTCCGACGATAGCATAGTATCCAAAACCAATATGCTCCTAACCGTCCGCGGATACCTTACTATCCAAGATTGGAAGACGGAACAGTTGATTATAGTGGCTTCTAGTGGAATGATTCGGCATTATTTACTGATTATCTTGATGCAACAACGTAGCCTAACCAAATAGTTTGCTGTAAAAAATATAAATGGCAGTGTAGTTACGCTAGTTTTGTAGAAAGTTGAGGATGCGCAGCGCGGGGCGTGCGTCGCTAAAAAAACCCGGACGGTTGCGTTGACAGGAAAATAGTCTCGCGGGCTGGACGGTCAAGTGGTTATAGCATTTTTCTCTGAAACCGTAAAATATTTGGTATTGTTATAAATCAAATCTATCCTATGGAAAGGATAATATAAAAATATATATATGAATATATGAAATTTATGATTTCTGGGATTTTTTTCGACGAAATGAAAATCCGAGTTTTTTCGGCGAAACAAGGGGATCCCCAAAAAACTACATAATTTCTTAATACTCTTATCTCCAGTTGTCCAACCGCCAACATAGCGAACAACATAGCAACATCGTGTTCCGAAAGGTGTTTTATTCCGACGTTTCCGCCGTCGGCTACCCAACACCACGGACTTACGCAACTCATCATGAACTAGTTTGTTTAGTGTTTTAATATTTAATATTTATGTTAGATTGTAAGGTATTTATCTATGGGCCTTTGATGCCTGAAATAAATGAATTATTATTATTATAGCGGCGTGTTGACTAGGGAAAGCAATCGGTTATCTTTAGTATGAGCAAAAACTCGATTTTTAAACGAAACCGCGGGTTTTCATACAAATCGGGTAACCTGTCTCATCAGTAGGTACATCTGAGACCACGGCATGTGCAACCCCGAAGAAACGTTAGATAATGAAGGCAAATAAGTAATATCGCGATAGACCCGTTATAATTCCTGTTAATTAATCGGGTAACCATTTGCATTCCCTAGTGTTGACCTATTGGTGGCAGTCCACGTTACTTTAGGACCTTTTATGACAGTTGACGTATAATTCCATTTCATTTTATTTATTAAACATGTCTGTCGCGACTTTCCTGCATTACCTTTTGCGTAAGCCACTTTCAATAATACCTTTCCTGAAATATATTATTTGAAACGTTTTCCTCATTGATCTGTAATATTTCGCGAGTAGGTAAGTCGCAATCGATGCAGTTACTCATAGTGTTTGCCTCGAATGTTCTTTGGTTATTCCCCTTTGATACCCGAGTACCAGGAGCGTGGGTGGCCATTAACTGTAGTGCATTACCCTTTTTAGGGTTCCGTAGCCAAATGGCAAAAAACGGAACCCTTATAGATTCGTCATGTCTGTCTGTCCGTCCGTCTGTCCGTCCGTATGTCACAGCCATTATTTTCCGAAACTATAAGAGCTATACTGTTGAAACTTGGTAGGTAGATGTATTCTGTGAACCGCATTAAGATTTTGATGCAAAAATAAAAAAATAATAATAAATATTGGGGGCTCCCCATACTTAGAACTGAAACTCAAAAAAATTTTTTTTCATCAAACACATACGTGTGGGGTATCTATGGATAGGCCTTCAAAAATGATATCGAGGTTTCTAAAATATTTTTTTTCTAAACCGAATAGTTTGCGTGACAGACGCTTCCAAAGTGGAAAAAAGTTGCCCCCCCCCCCCCCCCCCCCCCTCTAACTTCTAAAATAAGAAAATGAAAAATCTAAAAAAAAAAACATATGATGTACATTACTATAAAAACTACCAACGAAAATTGTTTTGAACGAGATCTAGTAAGTAGTTTTTTTTTTTTATATTTTAATACCTAACTTTGCACCTAATTTATATGGGGCGCTATACATACCAGGTGCAAACTTAACTTAACCACTTAGGGATGGAGTGTTTGTACGGAACCCTCGGTGCGCGAGTCCGACTCGCACTTGGCCGGTTTTTTGTTTATAGGTATTTTCTTGTTTTATTTATTTAAGTAAATCATGTACTAACATAATATTAAGTCTTGTTGTGTTACTAACTTACTATGGATCGTTCAAGTCTGAAATAATAGTAGATTGTACGACAAGTGCATAAAACGCATCATTTTACACGAGACGTTTATCCATCCGAGCGAGCTTGCGAGCGAGGATGAATATAAAGTCGAGTGTAAAATGCGTTTTATGGACGAGTTGCACACTCTACTTTTCACTTCGATTGCGAGGAAGTGAAACTGTATCATGTAAATAACATATATACACATATCATGTATACCTACTTAAAAACAAATTTAATTAAAAATTAAAGTTACTTTAAATATTTAATAGTTTAAAAAAGTAATAGTTTAAAAAGTAATAAATGATAGTACATAAAAGTTACAAGTTTATTTCAAGAAGTTTTATTGTGTACTTTGGCTGTTGGTATATTTGCCTTGGTCTTAGAATACTAACAAAACGAAATAAAATAAAGAGTTAAAACCCGTTTCAGACCTTCCGATCCGATCCGATTTATCGGAAGAAATCGGATAATGTTGTGTAGTGCAATTGTTAGGATCTTATACTTACACTACACATTATCCGATTTCTCCCGATAAATCGGATCGGATCGGAAGGTCTGGAACGGGTTTTATTGTATGAAGTTTTATGTTTTTTTTTAACTGTTTTCGTGTGGCTGTTGGACCGATCGCCTTGGTCTTCGACGACGATTTTACTTTATGCTCTAGAGCATAAAAAGCGACTTTATGTCGCCTAAGCACAGCATAAAGTCGAACTTTTAGAGCGAGAGAAGTGAAAACGATTTTTTTATATATATATTTATATGCATGATGATGTATATTTACACGTTACTGAAAAGACACAAGTCAAAATCTGAATATTTTCAATAAGGACTGTCAAAATTGTCCCGAAATCTCAAACTGACGTGAATTTAATTGCTAATTACATCATTTCCGAAATAAAAGTAGGGTGATTGTATGCATTTAAGGGTTAATGTTACGTGACGTTCCTACCTAGAACTTTTCATTATATTCATAATCATAAATAAACAATAAATATTAACACCTTGGCTGCCACGAGCATCACCTATGGAATCACGAACTCTTCTCTGTGTGGCCATGAGCATCACCGGTGGGATCATTTAAGCAAATTTTTCAGGGTATAATTTTGTGGGGTTTTTTGGGGGACGGAGTCAAACTTTGAATGCTATTTCGGAAAGGACACTCTATAGTTACTAAACTTGATTATTTCGAATTTTGAGATACCTAGCTTCTGAGGGGCTCCTAAAATTGATAGACGATCATTACTTTATATCATCATGTAAGTGGGCCTGCCAAGTTAATTTAATATGGTAAGGGTTTACTTTAGAACAAGGAGGTTCATCTTCAGATGATGGCTTTTAACTAGGTACATACTTCATCAAATGCTTTGTCATCAGAAGTAATCCGTATTTTTTTAACTATTTTCTTATTAGTCTAAGATCCCTTTAAGAACGACCTTCACCGAGATGCTTATTTGATGAAATGTATTTTATATTTAATTTAATATGTCATAAAATATATTGCATATGGGTTGCCTAACAAATTTTAGTCCAGGGTATGTTTAATTAATGATTAAAAAAATTTTTTTTTAAACATTTGATTATTAGATAAATTCTATACCAATCGAAAGTATGAAGCCCATAGAATATGCAAACGTTAGGTTGCCTATTCTTTTCCCGTCACAACTATCGGGTAGCCAGGTTTAAACTGGTAAATCTATACTAGCATTTTGCAACGGTCTGATTATTGAATTGAAATTAAATAACATTAAAGATTATTTTATTATGAACACGGTGGTATAGGGTTGCCTGCGAAAAATCAGTCCAGAATTCCGGTTGTCGAATTTTGAAAAGAAAAATATTGCAGCGAGTGAATGTGTACGACTGAGAGGTCCCAACCAAAACCATCCCATACGATAGAAGAGGACACAACATAGCAGCTGTTTGAAGTCCGCCCATTTAAAAAAAGAGAGTGCGCATGCTATTTGTGCTTGAAAATGAAAAGCATAGCGATAGACTCGTATTATGCTGTGCATTATTTTGGAGTAGTTTATTATTAAAATAGAGAAATAGTTATTTAACTTCTTTTTTAATCAATTAATTAATGAAATAATGATCTTTATTCTGCAAGTAGGCCACAAGGGCACTTTTACATGTCTGAGTCTATCGACATTTCACAAGAGGTGACCACTGTTGAGAAGAAACTCCGAAAGATTAGATACATTACATTTGTTTTATTCTACTACCTATGTTTCTACTTGAATCACTTAAAATTAATGCCGTTTAAACACTTTTCACCGTTGGTTAAAATTCTCCAACATTTAAAAGTATGAGAATCTCTGAACACCATGATGACGTAGGCTTGTGTCAGTCACGTGGTTCGCGAGTCTCGGAAGAGAGTACCAGGCGGAGTATATTATTATACCATGCATTTTATTGTATCTATAGCGACAATCTACTCCAAAATAATGCACAGCATATACGAGTCTATCGCTATCAAAGGATTTTCAAGCACAAATAGCATGCGCACTCTCTTTTTTTAAATGGGCGGACTTCAAACAGCTGCTATGCTGTGTCCTCTTCTATCGTATGGGATGGTTTTGGTTGGGACCTCTCAGTCGCACACATTCACTCGCTGCAATATTTTACTTTTCAAAATTCGACAACCGGAATTCTGGACTGATTTTTCGCAGGCAACCCTATACCACCGTGTTCATAATAAAATAATCTTTAATGTTATTTAATTTCAATTCAATAATCAGACCGTTGCAAAATGCTAGTATAGATTTACCAGTTTAAACCTGGCTACCCGATAGTTGTGACGGGAAAAGAATAGGCAACCTAACGTTTGCATATTCTATGGGCTTCATACTTTCGATTGGTATAGAATTTATCTAATAATCAAATGTTTAAAAAAAAATTTTTTTTAATCATTAATTAAACATACCCTGGACTAAAATTTGTTAGGCAACCCATATGCAATATATTTATTGACATATTAAATTAAATATAAAATACATTTAATCAAATAAACATCTCGGTGAAGGTCGTTCTTAAAGGGATCCTCTACTATATGCAAAAGTACTTTTAAATTCAATCAAATCATTTTATATCTAAATAACAATTTTATACAAATCGACCTAGTCCCAAACTAAGCAAAGCTTGTACTATGGGTACCTACGATACATAATCCAGGAACAAATATTCGAGTTCATCAGACAAATATTTGCCCTGGCCCGGATTCGAACCTAGGGCCGCCGGCTCCGTTGGCAGTACACTACGAACTACCCCAACCGCGTCGTGAAATTCAAATAACAAAAATATTGACGAATGGCTCTACTTATAAGCTGAGATCTCGCGGTTTTATTTCGAAATTACTGTACTTTTTAATTTTTTACCTTATCAATCTCCTCTCCGCAATTTTTAAATATTTCGTTCTTCACAATAATCACATTCGAACACACGGCTATATTTAAATAACAAAATGGTTGCTCATGCCATGTCAAGTCTAGTACACTGATAAGCATAGGTAGTAACTTGAATATGTAATAATTGTGTATGAAACGAATAGCATTAGCCAGCGGCTCCGCTTACTAGGAATTCATAGAAGGAAAAAACTACTTAACGCGAAAAATATGTCCTTGTATGAAGATATATTTTTTTTTCAATTTTAGTATAGTTAGTTCAGTAACATAATAGATACAGAGTTAATATGAGCGTCGACATGATAACTAAAACTCACTAAAATTTCTGTCACTGAACTTCAAAACGTCGTATCTAGTTAGTAGATTGATACAGAGATACGAGCTTTGTTTTAAGTAGGTATTTGTTACTTAGTGCGTTTCGGTTGTCAATAGAGGATATGCAACATATGACCGAACCGATAATTGGGTCACTTCACAGACTGTTCGCCAAATCCGTTCTTAAAATGTCCGCAATAGCTCTGCGGTCAGAGATAAGAATGCCACGGTTGTGTCTGTACCTTTCGGGGTCGAGACCTTTAGTCCGTGGGGTCCCAGCGTCCACAAACTTCATAACCCTTTGACCGCCAAAGACGGCAAATCACGTCATCGGGAATTCGTGCCACTGACGCCAACGACGCCTATTGACGTCAAAAATTTTAATGGTCAAAAACATGCTAATTCAAACCACTATCTGTTTTTCAATCTCTGTTGATTTTGGAGCACTTTTTTTTTTGGTTTGGCGTCAGTGGCACGGTGAATTGCTTGGCCGCTTGGCGCTCAAAGAGATAAATAAATAAATAAATATTAAGGGACAATCATACACAAATCGACCTAGTCCCAAACTAAGCAAAGCTTGTACTATGGGTACTAGACGACGATATACATAATATATAAATACATATATAGATAACATCCATGACCCAAGAACAAATATTTGCACAAATATTTGCCCCGGCCGGGATTCGAACCCGGGACCGCCGACTCAGTAGGCAGGTGTCTACCAACCGAGCCAAACGCGTCGTAAGACCTCAGTAAAAGGTTGATAGAATGTACTGGTGGCCCAAGAGCTGGAGTTTCCTCTCATAACGCGTTAGCATTACGGTTCAGCGAGGAAATGCTGCCAGCGTCTTAAGTCAGGTATTTAATTTACTTTAGGTCGGTACATTTACAACCTATCAAAAAGCGGCACATTTTTCGGATTAGATTTCGCGTTTCGCATAGAAATTATGATGGTGGAGATGTATTTCACTAAGATTAAGACTAAGTCGGTATGACTTAAACTTACCATTTTTACTTAGCACATATTACGCTTTTTAGCATCAGTTAACACTTAAGAGGCCTTATTCCTTTTAAAATTTATTTTATTCATATTATGACTAATATATTAATTTTTTTAATCAACTTTTTGAAGTGAATAATACTTTTCCCCGGGTTCTGTATAGTAACATAGCTATTTCATGTTTTTATTGCGTGCAGTCGAAAATAAGTTGAAAAAACGAATTTTCCGCGTGAAATTTGTCAAATTAGTAGTTTTTGAAACAAAAATTATCAATGAAAAATTAAAGTTTCAAATATATACTAGTAAATCCCAATAGCCCTGTTCTAGGTAGTAACATCAATAATATGTTAAGGAACATGTTTGATCATAGAGAAAAATGTCTAAAGCACTCAGCATTTTGAAAAAAATAAGGCCTCTTAAGTGTGTTTGTTTTATTGTAAGAAGCTGTATAATCAAATCTTATGCCGCGTCCACATGCTTGGCAAACAACGGCAAACCTACATGACGCAGTTATACGTTAGAGTGAGATGGAACTACGTCGTGCTCACTCTAACATATAACTAGGTCGTGTAGGTTTGCCGACGCTTGGCAAGCATGTGGACGCGGCATTAGAAGTCAATTTTAACCTACTTCTAATCGTATCGAAATGCTACTTTACATGTAGGTACATGCGCCTTAGCAGTAAAACAATTAAAACTGGCAGTGTGTAACGGACATGCCTCAACTTGCGCGACAGGGGCAGCGGTGAGCGATACGTGCATCTCGCTCACTCGTAATTACGTCTTGAATTTTTGGCGATGTTTGGCAACCCTCCTTAAATCACCCAACTATCGTAATTCGAATGACCCTCCACCACCAAAATAAATTATGTTATTTAAAAAAAAATAGTTTTAAGCTTTTTAATTTTATTACTCTTTCACGCACGTTTGCAAGATGCGATAGATCCTTTCGGCCGCCATCGCAACTGTGCTTCTCGACCAGTTGTCTACGAGGATCTATGATGTCATCTTCGGAAAGACCCCCCCAATTTGAAATGACATACTTTCTAAACAGACCCTATGGCTAATGGTAAGTGTGAGCTAATTTAATTGATTGACTATATATACACTATACATTTTTATTTACTCTTTACCGATATAAAAATAATAATAATAATAATAAAAAATCTTTATTCATGAAATCATAGTAATAACAAATGGCATAAAAGGTCTTAGATCTATACAGAGCATTCTTAATACTGGTGCCTGAACTAGGCACCAGTATTAAGATATGTGTATTAAGGATATGTGTAACAGTTACTTATTGCAAAATTCTTACCTCGTTGAACGGTTTTATTTTGGTGTGCATTATGAAATTGAACTTGCACAGCTCACACGAGCGAGTCTCTGATGCCGTCAGCCACTGCTGCAGGCAACTCTGGTGGACAAACTTCAGGCTACCTGGAACAATGAACACATATCTTTGTAAGTCAGTGTGGTTTAGGGGCACATGGGCCTGAGCCCAGGGGACTGATAAGTTATGAATAACATGATTTTTTTACCAATGGTGGCCCTGAAGATAAAATGTATATTAATTACAGATCAACATATTTAAATAAAAATATTTAAACGGATTATATCGCGTATATAAATTGTTTGAGGCTCCCTGCCATTTTGGTAACTTGCCAGTTGGTTGACAATAATTAATTATTTAATATACGCGTTAATCCGTTTAAATCTATAAATGTATGATTTAAATGTGTGACAGTTACGGAAACCGAAGAAAATATTATGTACACCAGTACAGACAATGGTAACTGGAAAGTTACCGAAACGTCAGGGAGGATCAAATAATTAATATACGCGATATAATCCGTTTAATCCGCAGCGACGTGTGGAGGGGACACTATCATATTTGCCCAACGTCGGCCAACTTCGCGAGTAGTGTGGAGCCGCAATGAAAGAAATCAAAGTAAATTTCAACCCGTCAGTCAGGGCAGATGAATCAATATTTGTTTGCATATTGTAGACTAAGTGGTTCTTAATATAATCCAAGGTCAATTTTTGACTCCTAATAAATACTTTTAATCTTTACTGCATAGGTAAGGCAAATTGACGATTGAGAAATAATGAAATTAAATACTGGTTATCTTGTATGGAAATATCTCCAATAATTCTGTCATTGGCTGTGACAGAATCACCATACAATTCTGTTACACCACTGATTGCCAAAGAAGATATACTTTCATTTAACTTGTCTAAATTATCACTGCAGAAAAAATATATAGGCCCTAATTATTTTTATTCATTATAACCAAGGTCCGGAATTTTTCATAGCAAATGTCAGTCTTTGAGAGGGTTCGACCAAAGTGTTTTATCGACTATCGATAAATAATTTTCACTTAACGAAACATCGTTAAAGTAATGAAATCATGCTTTTGGATATATACAGTGGCGTTCAGCTAATTAGCGACATCATTATTTTATTCCATACAACTGTATATTACATATGACTTTAGAAATTCTATGAACGACGTAAGATGCAGTTGACCAATTTTATTATTAAATAGGACGTGCCGGCAACTTTGTCCGTGTATTTTTTTTATTAACTGACGACGGATAAAAAGTATCCTATAACCATCTTTGGATGTCTAGCTATCCCTGTACCAAAATTGGTTAAAATCTGTCCAGCCGTTTCGGCGTGATCAGAGGACATAGGAAATTATGATCAACAGATGGCGCCAGACAGGCATGGCGCCGCGAGTCTATACAAAACAAATGACGATCGTGCATCACGCTATTAAGATTTTTCCTGAAATGGTGACCCCTCTCCATAGAAAATATATTTTCAATAGAAATCTAGAATTTTATAATAGTATAGACACAGACCAATAAACCTAGGTTATATATAGGTTTATTGGTCTGTGAGTATAGATAACATAGATAGTGGACGCGTGTTTAAACAAGTTTCAGCAGAGTGCAAATGAAATTTCTGTAAAACCTATATTTTTAAATAGGCATATGTATATTCCGTTTCTAATTAAAATTAAAATATGGAGTTGTAAAAAATGTTAATTTGAACATGTCTTGTTTCTAAAGTACAACTTTTACAAAAACTTTATTTTTCCTTTTTTAAACACCTATACTCCCGTTTAAACACCCATACTTCATGTTATTAATAATAAAAATTCTCAACCGCATCTTACATTTTTCAACAAATTTCCAAAGTTATATTTTATATGCAGTTGTATGGAATAAAATAATGATGTCCCTAATTAGCTGAACGCCACTGTATATATCCAAAAGTTCATTTCATTGCTTTAACGATGTTTCGTTAAGTGAAAGCTATTTATCGATAGTCGATAAAACACTTTGGTCGAACCCTCTCACAGTTTGATTTTTGCTATGAAAAATTCCGGACCTTGATTATAACCATATCCTGGGATTTTCGGTGCACAAATGATTTGAGACCCACTGTCAGCCCAATGTTAAATCATTTGTGCACCGAAAAATCTGGGGTAAGATTATAACATTTGCTATATGAATTAAAGGCATAATATTTGCTGGGTAGAAAGGAAAACAAACAAATAAATATGATAATAACAAACAAATTCTAAATACAACACAGGAGAATTAAATGCTTCAAATATACACGATGATTTTTAATCGGTGATCAGGAGTAGAAAAATATTAATATCCAGCTAAAATTAAACCTAATAGGCGAGGTCTCATGCAATTACCTCACTGTTTATTTAATTAAAAGTTGAAACATAATTAAACCTAACAACCACTAGATACACGGTCATCCTACATAAATTTATTAAAGTACGATACCTACGTCAAGTGGCATCGCTTTGGCGGGAAATTTTACGAAATTTCCTACGACTTTGTATAGGTAATGACAAGTTATTACTCATAGATTGTCATTGCCATTAAATTATTAAAAAGGTTGTAAGCTTACAGATACAGATTAGTAGGGTGACAAGGAATTTAAGACAAAATTGATATTTTAAATAAAAATTATCAAAGAAAAATAAAAGTTTGTTTTCATGTAATTTCGATGGCGAATGCCATCATTTACTGAGTTAGAAAAGTTGGAACCTGATCAACAATTAAAAATCATCGTGTATATTACTAAGCACTTAATAAAAGATTTTACTAAGCAAGAGAAGATAAAGTGATTGCTGAGACTAATACCGGACTATTGTGAGTTGGATTCGCCAACAACGGGTTCCGTACCAACAAATAAAATGATTGGCCGGGTTTAGTTTGCACCTGGTATGATATCAAAGGCCTTTCAATTTTTTACAGACTATGCAAAACAGTGTAATGTGGCAAAACAACACTATTCATGGCTATGCAAGAATACAAGAACAGCTCATGGGTATTTATGGTCCCGTATACAAATTGAGGTGCAAGTTACCACAACCAATTATGTTTGTTGTATGTCAGCCACACTTAAATGAATATTTATTCTGCTGAGATACAGCCTGGTGAGAGACAGACAGACTGATGGATAGTAATAGGGTCCCGTTTTTACCCTTAGGATACAAAACCCTAAAAATATATATTGTGACTACATACAATGGAGATCATCATATAAAATCATATTCTTTGCCTAATTTACTAATGAGCAGAAACACACATTAAGAAAAAGGTTTATCATCAAGGACATAAATTTATGCTGTTCCAGTATTATGAAACAATTCCATACAATAATTTCAAGTCATGAGGATCTTCAAAAATGTACAAAAATATAATGTTAGATATCATTAGACCTTAACCTAAGACCCTGATATTGTGTACACAGTGTGTCACTCCACTGGCTTGAGCTAACCAGTCAATGTCAACCCAGTCCAACATGTTGCAATCTGTATGCTTACATAAACAATTTGTTTATATTATAATTCACACTCAAGCAAACATCTTTCATGGTAATTTATTTCCATATCATTTAGTTTCATAGAATACCCCCTTCCTCACATAAATGGGATTGTTTCCAAACACATCACACATGTTTATTGAGATGCAAATGTTGATTGAGTAATATGTTACCATCGCGTGACGTGTTTTGATGTTATTTTTGAGATATGAATGTTAGACACCATGTTGCCAGTTTGGCGGGCGTGCAGCTGACCTGAGCAGTAGCAGGGCGCCAGCAGCGGGTTGTGCACCTCGCTCTCGCAGTGGCAGATGCGACAGATATCTCCGCTCGAGTTGCTACATGAGGTCCGACTGCTGTCCGACCCTCCCCTGACCGCCTCTCGCCCGCATCCACCGTTCCATTCCCAACTCTCGATTTCCGATGAATTCTTAACATTAATCTGCTGTACTGGCATTGTGTTGTAAAGCTCAAAAGAGCACTCATAACATTACAGAATTACAAAAAACTAGATAACTTGCACTCGCATCGGATATCGACAAAGCAGCCATCCGAATACATGACACTGTTTTCTGTAAACACTTTTCTTCACAATCAAATTAACGTTTTCGCGAAGAGTTAAGATATTGACAGTATAGAAGTTTTACATTTCATGTAATTATCATAGCTCTACACGAAAATATCAATAAAAATTATTAGTTACTCGACTACTGTCAAACCCAATCTGATTTTTCACAGATAGATGAATAAAAAAATAAAACTTCATGTCTACAACCATAGAGATATTTTTAGTTGGCAACATTGAGATTTGACGCACAGTGCTTTCATCTGAACGTTTTTCCATAAAATAATTTTTCCTTTCTATCACGTGGTAATGTTGGCAATAATGATAAGAATAAGAAATTCATCTCTGCCTATATACGCAGCTCTGTGATTATGCTATGCGTTTGCGTTCTCAAGTAATGAAATAGTTACATTATCTGTGTCATTAAGGACGAGACAAGAGGCCGCGCGTCTCGCTTTAAAATAAAATAATTTAGTGTTAGACAATAAATATGGCAGCAAATATTCAACAAGAAGCCCTGTCGCTGATACACCAGTTTATGCTGGGTGTGGACAAATCTCTCGCTGCTGACATTTTGAAGAAAACCAAAGCGGTGAGTACATTAACCAAAAACCACGTGTGGGCATCCCACACGTGTTCGGCCTGAACCCGGTACCTACATTACCGTTTTCAAAGAGTATTTGCCAGCATAACTTAAGTAAGGGTGTAAACTTTGGTAATAAATGTACTTATTACACCATAAGTGATTTATAAACCATGATTAGTTGATATGCCAACTTTCCACCAATCACCACTATAGCTTGTCTTCAATTGAATCCACGTGTACTGTGTACTGGATGCAATTCCAGTATTTTATTATATTTTTACTAAATTGCAACGAATGCAAAGTTTGGCAGATTATATTACGTGTATACTTACTTTTCGTGACAGACTGCGTTCGAAACTGCGTTTAAAGTATCTAATTTACTGTTCTGAACACCAGTTATGAATATGATGTTATTTGTTACATGATAAACTATGAATGAGTTAACAATCGTCACTACCTCTGAGTTACTAGACTTATAGATATGTTCAACTATTTATGATAGACTCGATTGACATGTAAGTGTATTTTTCCAGAAACCACGCGCTAAAAACTTACCAACGTTGACCAGTATATTAACAGAGTACTTGAAAAAGGCGCCAGCCCAAAAACCAGCAGAAAGGTAAGAAAACCAATCAACACTTTTTAGGTTATGTCACTACATGTTGATTTACTTACCATACCATGTGTAAATAGTAATCTAAATAAGATTACTTCAGTCCTTAATCGTTTAAATTCAGTGATACTAACAATACCACTTTCTAAAATTGCACTTTCCTGAAGCATGAAAATATGTTCATTTAAAAAAAAGTTGACAAGATGGAGCAATATCTTGCTTTGCAAGCAAATGGGTACAAAGTGTGTGTGTGTGTGTCCTTTACAGTGGAATTCTTAGAAATAATGATAAATCTTATCTTAGCCTTATTTAGTCCGTGTCAGTAGGGCAGATTGTCCAGGTCTAAATGAAAATAAAAATGGATTGTAACTATTTCAGTTCATCAGATGACTCCAGTGATGATGAGGCACAAAAGAAGCCAGCCGCCAAGCCTGTGGTAAATGGCAAAGCACCTGCTGCCAAGAAAAAACAAGGGTCATCCTCAGACTCCGATAGTTCAGAAGAAGAACAGAAACCGGCACAGGTATTGGAAAAACTTCACCTATTTTCTTTTGGATCTTTTACTTTATTAAGACTTAAAGAGATGTTTCATAATGATGTTAAAATTCCTATGAATAACCTGTGATTTTATAACAATCTATTTCGTCACTACCTCTGAATTTATTGACATTTATGATACTTTATTCACTATATTTCACCATATTAATTAAGGAAATATTGTAATTTTTAGAAGCCAAAAGCAGCACAAACACCAGCTAAGGCTGCCCCTAAGAAAGCAGAGTCATCAGATGACAGTGACAGCAGTGATGATGCTACATCAAAGCCCAAGAAGCAACCAGTGAAGCCACAAGTCAACAATGTACCTAAACCTGCAGCCAAAAAACAGGAGTCGTCATCTGATGATTCCAGTGATGAAGATGACAAACCAGCGCCAAAAGTGGCCCCTGCTAAACCTGCAGCAAAACCCACCCCAGCTAAAAAGGCAGAATCTTCATCTGATGATGACTCTAGTGAAGATGAAAAACCCAAACAAGCTGCCAAGACCCCTGTGAAGGCCCCAGCTAAGCCTGCCCCTGCCAAGAAGGCTGAATCTTCATCTGATGATGATAGCAGTGAAGACGAAAAACCCAAGCAGGCTGCTAAGGCTCCAGCTAAACCGGTTGCAAAGCCCACTCCAGCCAAAAAGGCAGAATCTTCATCCGACGATGACTCAAGTGAAGATGACAAACCTAAACCAGCTGCTAAGACTCCAGTAAAGGCACCTGCCAAGCCAGCACCAGCTAAGAAGGCTGAATCTTCATCTGACGATGATAGTAGTGAAGATGAAAAGCCCAAGCAAGCTGCCAAGGCTCCAGCTAAAGCCCCGGCAAAACCGGCACCAGCCAAGAAGGCAGAATCCTCATCTGATGATGACTCAAGTGAAGATGAGAAACCTAAGCAACCAGCTAAGACCCCAGTCAAAACTCCAGCAAAGGCTGCGCCTGCTAAAAAAGCAGATTCCTCATCTGATGATGACAGCAGTGAGGATGATGAACCAAAAGCTATTCAAAAACCTAAGGCTACCCCTGCCAAACCAGTAGCTAAAGCAGCTAAGAAGGACTCGTCTTCCGAGGACAGCAGTGAAGATGAAAAACCAGCACAAAAGACCCCTGCTAAGTCTGCTGCTACCCCGGCTAAGAAGGCTGCAAAGAAAGATTCTTCTGATGATGACAGCGACTCCAGTGAAGACGCAAAACCAGCAGTAAAGACCCCTGCTAAGGCTACACCAGCTAAAAAACAGGAATCTTCCTCGGAAGATGATTCTGATGAAGATGAACCTCCGAAAAAGCAAGCCAAGACCTCATTTAGCCAAGATGAAAATCAGGTAAAATTTATTTTCTATGATTTGGCTACAAATAATCTGTATAGACACTATAGTAATATTGTCTAAACTGACGTAAGAAACGAAGCAGGTTCTCAGTTATTAGGGGATTTTGTTTTTATGTACAATTACTCGAGACATACCTTTGTTTTGTTGACATCGGTTATTTTTTCTGCAATCAAAAGCTTTTTAAAGATGATATATTTCCATGTTGAAAAAGGTTAAACCATTAACTCTTGAACGCTGAAAACTTTACATTCAACTTCATATAAAGGCTATTTTTGTTAAGTTAGTGACTAGAATCATTGTGCAATTAAATAAAATAAATATCAGACAACCTCACACAAATCGATCTAGTCCCAAATTAAGCTCAAGAAGGCTTGTGTTATGGGTACTAGACAACGATATACATATTTATATAGATAAATTTATACTTAAATACATAGAACAACCATGACCCAAGCACAAATATTCACACAAATATTTGGTCTGGCCAGGATTCGAACCCGGAACCGCCGGCTCAGTAGGCAGGTCTCTACAAACCGAGCCAACCGTGTCGTCAAATTGGTGGCATTGTACTGAGTCTATTCTATTTGATCTGTTGAGAACTTAGCATCAGTTGAGTTATCTGTGAAGGTGCCTCAAGTACAATCGATTTTATTATTCTTACAGGGTAGTAGAAAGAGGAAAGCGTCTGGCAGTGAAGCCACTCCAGCCAAGAAACCGTACAACAACTTTGTGAAGGTAAGTTTATTTGTAAATACACTCTTCTTTATAAGTTTTATCTGTATCAGTCGCGTGCGAAACGGAAATGCTAAGCGCACTACAAATAAACTAACAAAATGATGCATTTACTATTATTGATGTTCTAATTTTTTTTTAATATATTTGATTGTATTGTTAAAAAGCAAAATATTTGAGCGCAATAGAAAAAATACAGCTTTACAGTGGGACAGTCATTAAGCTACAAAAAAAAGGCATGTCTAAAAAAAACGAAACGATTTTAAACCATATTATATCATGGAATATATTCTACTTGCTTTATAAAGGGTTAAATGGTTGCTAGTACTTATTTGGTCAATATAGAAAGGGTTGTCTGTAGCCGTGATCAAATCTCGACATATAGCGATGTGGGCGTGCGCACGAATCTAACTTCACGGACTCCATCTTCTAGGGCACCTCCGACAACACGTCCACTCCCGGAGACACTAACCACAAACCGACACCCTTCCGACGAGTCGTCGCCGAGAAAGTAGAAGTGGACCATAGACTTAAGGACAATTCGTTCGACGCTAAGGTAAATGCCCACAAATTTGAAAAGCCGAGGCAACTCCATGTACAAGCGAACCCTCCGAAGAGTCGAATCCAGCTCGGTGGCTTATAATTTCGGGCATTTACTTTAATGAACTCTATGTTCCGCGTGCACTACATAGGGTTGTCTCGGTGTCTAAAATTAGCTTCCCCTATACAGGAGGGCGAGGGAGAGGAAGAGGGCGAGGTCGGCGACGGCGACGAGGAGTCCGGCGGCTTCAAGTCCGGCTTCGGAGGCCGAGGCGGCTTCCGCGGCCGCGGGGGCGACCGAGGGGGCTTCAGAGGTCGGGGCGGGTTCGATAGGGGGGGGCGGGGGGGCTTCGACCGCGGTCGGGGTGGGCGCGGGGGCCGCGGCGGCTTCGGGGACCGAGGGGGGCGGGGGGGCTTCGGGGACCGAGGGCGAGGGGGCTTCGGAGACCGGGGGGGCCGCGGGGGCTTCGGCGACCGCGGGGGACGGGGAGGCTTTGACCGCGGGGGACGCGGGGGCTTCAACCGAGGGGGGCGCGGGGGAGACCGGGGAGGGCGCGGGGGCGGCGACCGACAGTCGTGGGGGGGCAACCGGGGGGGATTCAACAAGGGGGGCTTCAATGACAGAAAGAGCTTCGACGGCGGAGACAACTCCAGCTCACAGAACAAGAAGATCACCTTCGATTAAATCAGGTAAGCTTGTAAAACTAACGCTTACATGTATTTTATTGTCAGTTTATCATTTACTTATTTTATACTGGATGTCCTGTAATGAATGAACGGTCTCCTGACCGCCGATACGTTGACTCCTCCAGAAAATAGAGTTAACTTTCGTAAAAGTCCCATGATTTTCGAAATACTTACCTTAACCTTTTGAACAACCAGTCGTGCTGCAAATAAGACGTGCTGTGATATTGTGACGTGTGTACGTGCACTGTGACGTCATAGCGTTTGTCTAAAAGGTTTAAACCTAAAAGTAATGAAAATTTTATGACGGTTGTGGCCGACGTAGTTGCGTCAATGGCACGATTTTTGGATATCGGTTAATGTTCGACTTTGTTTATAATGTTCGTGGACTAGACCACAAAAAAACATCGTTTTGTTTTGAATGATTTGATTTTTGCATTTTTTTTAATGTGAGATCTGACCGTAAATAGTAAGACATTGTTTGGCGGCAAATGACGTGGCATCTGGGGCACTGCTTTCCTTCGACGTGATGACGTCTTTGGCGCACAAGAGATTAATAGTAATGTCTTCCAACAGAGTGGTGCTCGCGGCTCGTGGGGCGAGCGTGCGAACCAGGACTTGAGGCACACGCGAGGCAAGTCGTTCAAGCACGAGAAGACCAAGAAGAAGCGCGGCTCGTACCGCGGCGGCGCCATCGACACCGGGGTCCATTCCATCAAGTTCGAGGACTAGCCCCGGGACCCCGAGCCACAGTGTAGTGATAGGTACTTCAGGGTCTCACAGGCTATGCCAATTTGACTGGTTGTCTGCGCGCTAGCAACGATATTCGACAACTGAGCCCCGATACGCCATTTAGAAGAATGTTGATAAGATGTATATTAATAATGCATTATAGTTGAGAATTTAAACTTCGATGTATAGCCGTTTGCTTCCCTATTCCTTGATTTTGATTTGTAGCTTGCGCGTGGACTGTAAGGTTGATGGCGACTCGAATGGTTTTGCATTTTTTTTTATTCAATGTCTCAGGCGAAGCACAAGTAATAACATATCGCCAGTATTTTACAGTATTCAGTAAACATACCACAGATTGCAATAGGAATATATTTTTTTATATTAAGAGCCATCTGCCCAGTCTATAATGTTGAGTGTAAAAAATGCATTGGACGTACGAAAATTTAAATCTTATTTCACGATGCATTTCACATAGGATAGGAATAATATTTTATTCATATTTTAGGCATTATGCCTATTGATTTTATTTTTAAGGACGTTTTTAATGTAAAATACGTGAATTGACATAATTTGCTTGATTGGATCATTTCATCTCATGTGGGTAGTATATTAATAAATTGCTAGTGTTAATAACTTTCCAATGCTTGTATCTTTAGGACCGTATAGTATAGACGAATGTTTTGTAGCATCGTGCTAGTTTTGTAAAAATGTACAAGATACCAGTTTTCGAAAGTTATGGCATTGTTTAAATTGTTTTATATGATGGTTACGAAGTTCTTAACTTGCGATAGTAAATAAGTCCTAACCTGTAAATATTAGGTAATAATTGTAAGCTATCTTGTTCGTTTAATTTTCGCGTTTCGTATATTGTAGGTTATAATAGTCATAAACAAGTTGTTTTATCTAGATACATAAGCCGCCTCTAAATAAAAAATGATTTTGACTATGACATCAGTTTTTCAATATCTTCAGTGATAATACGATTTCACGCACGTACATAATACCCAATTTTATGTAACAACTCTTTTTTTTTTAGAAGAGTTAAATAAGTATTGCTTTCCTTCAGAGGATGGATCAAAAGGATTGTTACACCCCTGTACAAAATGCGCTTTGCACCGAACTTCAAAACCTGCTGTAGATAGAGCTACGATAGCAAAGTCTCAGGTGTTTGCTTTATACAAAAAAAAATGCTACGCACTGATCTATCTTGAGGCTCTTATTGATTATTAGATGGAAGCCATTAAACTTAGTTTGGTTAAAAATTAAATTGACAAGAGATGAACCGTAGGAGGACAGAAACGCCAATAATGCCACGCCACTCGTGGTGCGAATCCCCAGACCACCCAATCTAATGGAATGGGACGGCCCACCAAATTATTTATATTATAACATTTTATAACCCTTCCTTTTGGCTGTTTGCCGTAGTCGGGTAAAAATAAGGGTAGTGCTACACTACTCACGAAGTTGGGCGAATATGATAGAGAGGGAGGCACTTGGTTGCGAAAACTAAAACTCATACTTCGGCCAACTTCGCCCATAGATTACTACTACTCTGACTTCGCCTCGGCCAACTTCGGGATAGTGTGGCCCGGGGTTAAGCTCGACATGTTGATTATACAATGGCAATGTATCCGAACGCACATTAAATGTCAATGTTCAGATGAGATGACATTGACATCACTGACACTTGACACCTATAACCTAACTTATGTGTGCTAGTAAACAATTACTGTTTAAAAATGTATTACAGTAAAATAAAACACCTATTTGCCGTGCCTCTTAATTCTAGAGGCTACAAAAACTTTGGTCATAAAAGGCAACCCATACCCGGAATAACAACACTCTGGCATGGATTCTTAACGTTCACTTTTATTGGACTTGCAGTTGAATGGGAAAGGTAACAATATTAATAATAACCCATACATCATTTTAATACAATACTCGACCAGAATTTTACTTGAACAGCCTACAGTTGATATACTTAGGTACTCGTTTAATAATACAGGGTGTCAGTAAAACCTGGCTCGATTGGCTAAATATGTTTCCCAAACTGATTCATTTCCTGACTATAAATATAAAATAAACAAATATAGGACCTCATACAAATCGACCTAGTCAGTCAGTAAGCTCTAGTAGGCTTGTGTAATGGACACTAGATGATGATAAACACACTTATTTAGACAAATAATCATTTTAATATTTTTCTTCTGAAACTGTATACTTTTCAAAATTCTTATACAAGAGTGTACCTGAAAGAAATCAGATACCCCGGGTTTTCGTGGACACCAAAAACACCAGAGTATAGGAATTACTTACCATCAGATGATTATTCCACTTCTGCCTCTTTCATCATATAAAAAATCTAACCTACTGACTTCTACACTAGTTAGGGTTCCGTACCCAAAGGGTAAAAACGGGACCCTATTACTGAGACTTCGCTGTCCGTCCGTCCGTCCGTCCGTCTGTCACCAGGCTGTATCTCAACAACGGTGATAGCTAGACAGTTGAAATTTTCACAGATGATGTATTTCTATTGCCGCTATAACAACAAATACTAAAAATAAAATAAAATAAATATTTAAGGGGGGCTCCCATACAACAAACTTTTTATAGATTATATATATGTATAGGTACGGAACCCTTCATGCGCGAGTCGGGCTCGCACTTGCCCAATTTATTTTTTATTTTTTGTGTGTTGATGAAACAGTGGTCAAATAGCCAAAATAGGACCACCTTTAAGACAGACCAGGCTATATATTCCGCCAACAAACTGTCCTCAGTTTGGCGGAATATAAATGTTATACATACCACATAAGTTTTTTTTATGATAAATAAATAAAATAAAAAATATATATGTATTCGACAATCTTATAAAGTCTGAGGAGACTTCCCCAGCAAGTGACAAACAATCTAAATGGTTGTTGGAGAGGGCTATGACCCCACATAAATAGGACCACCTTTAAGACAGACCAGGCTATTTGTATTCGACAATCTTATAAAGTCTGAGGAGACTTCCCCTGCAAGTGACAAACAATCTAAATGGTTGTTGGAGAGGGCTTTGACCCCACATAAAATGCTGTACCTACTGCAATGTTTTGAGGGCTGATTAAAACTAGTTATACAAGTTTCTTTTGTCTATTATTTTTGGGGGTATGTCATATTCGTGAATTGAAATTATCTGTTTTATTTTCAGAATTGCAAAATTTATGCTGGGAGATGACAATGTCCAAATCTCAATTGACCCCACCGATCCTGTCCCTAAGGAATAAGTAGGTAAACTCAAGTTGTATTATAGTCAAACATCCTCAACTATTGTTCAATTCGTTTTAAACTCTGGGAGGCTTGGTAACTCTATTATTGTGTTAGCTATTTGTCCTATCATTCAAACAACTTTCTAAGCTTAAACTAGGTACTTAAAAGATAAAAAATAATTATATGTCAAACATCTCTTTTATTGCGAGAAAAGTTTAGACAGACAATTGTGTGCTTTGATTTTAGAATCTTATTTATTAAACAAGACAAGTAAGATTGGATACCAAATAAACAGCAAGTGTTTCCAGTTGATCCCTAATTTTGCCATGAATTGAGCAATAGTTACATGTTTTCTTATAAAGATGTGTACAAAGCAGTGTATTTAAATGTAGTTTTTAATAGTGTCATATTGTTGCATAATTGTTATTATATTTTTAAATAAACTAGGCTAAAAAAGTTTCTCTTGTGCTCATTATTCCAAATGTTTTTAGCTTATCCAATATGCTTATCTAATACATAAGCTATCAATGGTGTGGCCATAAATCCCAAATCTATTCCTAATGTGTTGCCTATTTAATGACGGTTTTACCAGACGATATACGGCGTTTTGTGAAGCAAACATTTTGTTTGGCAGGATTGGTCCTTAGGAGCCAAGGGTGGACTTGAGAAGTGCAGTCACCTAGATTTTTGATGTAAATTACATTACTATGCAGTGACGGAGGTGGGGCATGTAGACAGGAAATCAGATGTTATTTCATAAACAATATATTATAAAGACCACGCCTTTACAGCCGCCGCGCCGCTGCCTCATTAATTCCAGGAGAGTTACTGGTAGTACCAAGGACTTCATTTATATGCATTGAAATAATCTATTATATCATGATAGATATGTGTATTGATAAATTAGTGTGTGGAACTGTAGATAATTAGGCTGTAGATAATTATTCACACTTGTGTTATAAGATCTGTCATTATGCAATAATTGCATATATGTATTATTGCAGCATATTGAGTGTGTGGTATGTAGTACACATACATTTACATACTTAGATATTCATCTCTGGACACTAAAAATATAAACATAAATAAAACAATATTACAAGAAAATATTTTATTTAAGCTCAGAATTGCTTATCAACCTAATGATAATTGTAATAATGTCTAAAATAAATATATCTGATTAAGATTACTATCAACAAAAACAGTAAATTTTGAATTCCTTCTTAGATTACGTCCATTGTAGTGTTGTAATAAAATGTTGCTACAGTTAAGTTCTTAAATCTAACATTAACCATAAAAAAAATGGTAGATTTAATTGTATTATAATGGGCTATATTCATTAAAATAAACATTAACAATATAATACCTCATTAAGTTAGTATGTGGCTAAATTAAATCTATAAACAAGATGTACTTATTCTTCCGTTTGGTGCACCAATCATTGTCGAATTTATCATTTTCGTTTGTTTTCTCATCATTCATAAATTAACCAAACATTAATAAAATAACTACTAAGCTTTCGTCACACATCCTTACGCCACCATGACACAAAAATACAAAAATGTACTTTCGAATTTCAATGGCAACATGGTACGTCAATGCGACTAGGCTTTGTTAGTATTAGTTAACTGGCAACATTCCGGAAGCTGTATACAAAGCCTTCAATTTCAAGAAAGATACACAGTGCCATAAACAAAAAAAATATAAGAGAAAACTTTTTTTATCATGCTTAGGGCACTTAATGTTCTTCCTTAAAAATATATAAAACAGATAAATAATCACTTTAATGCGAGCATTTTAATAAGCACCAATTGTTAATTTATATATTACTCATACACCAAGGCGAGTGAGTTAATGGTTAACTTTAATTATGTACATCTGTCTCTTAAGTTTCAGGGGATTGGTTCTCTGTACTAACATCTAGAATATGTGTATAGGGGTCGGTTATCGACGTCCGAAATTACTTCTTTGAAAGTACACAAGTAACTCGATGACTAGTTTTATATGCATTTAAATTTGACTAAATATTGGTAATTTTGAGTTTAAATACGTATTATTTTTTACCATGACAATTTTCCTTAACATATTGATACATAAGATTATATACAATTAAGAAGAAACATAGTATGATCGCATGATAGTGTATGGGCATATTGTAAATGGCGCTTAAAACTCCCGGTTCCTTCTCTTTGACACTGTTTACTTTGGACTTTTTATAATTTTCCACCGGAGAGTACTCGGCCGGGGCGTATGGGCGAGTTTCATAGTTCGTCACGTTCTCATTTCGGTAACCACTCGTGGATTTAATCGCACTAGATTCGAGTTTCTTCTCTTGCAGTTTTTGCGTTTCTTTGACTTCCTGTAGTGTCTCTCCTTCCACCCGCAAAATAGGAGTCGCGCGGCCCTCGCGCCCGCTGCCCGTGCACGCGTCCAAACTTTCTTGTAAATAATGGTCTATTTTAGTCATCTGCTCAGACACAAGGAAATTCGCAAGAGGACTAGGCGACCTAGGTATCGGTTCTGACGTCAGGAAACTGGCAAGAGGGCTGGGCGATCTTCCGGTCGGCTCAAACTTCAAGATACTCGCAAGGGGACTGAGCGATTTCGGGATCGGCTCCGACTTCAAGAAGTTCGCTAGCGGACTAGGCGAGATCTGTACCGGATCCGACGCGAGCGAGCTCCCGAGATAAGGACTCGGAGATCTACCAATGGAATCCGTCGTATCTAGGCCATCGAAGCTCTTCGATCGGTCGCTACTTTCGAACAGTTTCTCCTTGCAAACGGAATTGACCATCTTGTAGCTCTGGAGATCCGCGAAGCCGTCCTCGATGTACGGGACCGGCGACACGGGCCGCTCCCGGAACTGCGACGGCGTGAGCAGGCGCGGGTAGCCGAGCTCGAGCGGCACCGGCGTGAACTTCACCTTGATGACCTCCTCGTTCGTGATCGTCTCGGTCTTGAGGATGTCGTCCACGTAGTCCTTGCCGCCGGCGGTGACGGTCTCGTAGTGCTGCGGCCGGTCGGTCACGTCGCAGCGCGAGGCGACGTGCACTCGGTCCACGGTGAGCGTGGTGAGCAGCTTGGAGCCGTCGGCGCTGCGTATGTGAGAGAACAGCCCTCCCTCGCCGGGGAGGGGCGTCTCCAGCTTGCGCGTGCGCTGCGGCGAGCCGGCCGGTGATAACGGGAGAGGAGAGACGGGACGGAACGTCGTGGTCGAGTAAACAGTATCAGAGTTGTATATGACAGGACCGCATGTGCATTTAGCGGGCGTGCGTCTTGCAGAAAGGTCGCCCTCCCTTTGCGAAGAAGCTCTGTCCCTCGAGGTTCTTTTTGCAGACCTGGAAACAGTCGAACCGTGGTAACGATGGCTTTGTTGTTAAATAACGGGCGAACGACATTGTTTAATTAGTAAGAACACTTCTACATATGTATTAAAACGAGTCGAGGTACATTATCATAGTAATAATGTTTTCAATGAATTGATACAACTTTATCTACTGGTGTAAATGAGAATAAACATTTCTATGGAGATCTCTACTTGACAAACAATTCATTAAAGTGTCGTGTGTACGTAGGTACATAAAATAGCCAAACGATGCTACTACAGACTCGATAAGTCGTTCAAACTCGTATATTTTGACGTAACAGAAAGCCATTGCCGGGTATGGTACAAGCAGCTGACATAGGACAATCGGTCATGACCTAAATTCAAGTCTTCCTGAACTTTGGGAAGCTTAAACCAAACTGTTATGTATAGGGATAACTACTAATATACACAGTTAATATTATTCTATAGGGAACACTCACGCATGACATAGGTTGGTTAATCGGATCAAAACTTAACTCTGATGTTACTGCGTATGATGATATTTGTATGTCACATACTGTCACCGCCTCGCAAGTATCGCTAGTTGCAATGACTGTGTGTAGGACTCGGTATGGTTTGCAATGTTATATTTACTTCATTATACCTAATCTTAAACAAGTATTCATGGTAAATGATTGGAATGTCAGCTCCAGTTTCTTGGCCGCTTTTTAAGACTGAAATTAATGCAGGTACTTGAATAGGTGGCTTTGGCTTTGGAAGAAGTGGTCTTAAAAAGAACGTCTAGGAATGTACTGTAGATTAAAGTAGGAATCCTTGTTCGAGGCCAAATTTACTTCGCTTTGTTCTTAAAAACAATAGGACTCAATGGGTTTTTTGTGCATTATGAACTGCTGCCACAAACTACTTCGAAATGAAGGATAAGTGTAGTTTGTGACCGCAGTTCATAATCCATAAAATCAATACCCATTGGATCTCAATGTTGGTTAGAACAAAGCGAAGTGAATGCGGCCGCATAAAAGGATTCCTAACTAGAATCAGAAGCGTTTTATATTACGGCCACATTGGTGGCGGCAATAGCCGATGGCAACACTGGCTGTGAGGCGGTTCATCTTCAATGGTATGGGGCGAGAAAACTGATGGACTGGATATCAGATGCGTTACATTTTAAAATACGCCACTGAAACTACAACTCAATTCAATCTTTTAGTGTCCACTTCCCCTGAATGGATGTCCATATTTACACTGCGATCTCAAGATTATGAAACATGTTTGTTTACATAAGAACTCGAAACCTCAATGTGTACGTGTACCAAGGGATTACTTGAATGGTCCAGAGGTGTTACGGATCTGTGTCGGAGAAAATTAATCTGTTACAGGAGAAAAGATCATGTCGGATAATGACGATTCATCAAAATCAAAGTTTGAAATGAATTCACAGTTTGACTATTTCATGTATTTTACAAATTATTTACAGATTCTTTAAGATTTTAAAGGAGATTTTCGAAAATTTAAATAATAAGTACCTAATATAAACATCGAAGTGGGGTTCGATTCTTGGTATCATCGACATTCATATATCATGCGATTTGTATGTAATCTCATGATGTAAATGAATTGCGATGGATCCCAATACGCCATATAGATTAGCAGACGGTCTGGTAGATGAGGAAGAGTGCTACTTTCTGTTAGAATGAGAAATAATTATTGTAGTGTTTGTTTTTCAATGCCATCTTTGACATACTTTTTTGGGTTCCGTACCCAAAGGGTAAAAACGGGACCCTATTACTGAGACTTCGCTATTCGTCCGTCCGTACGTCTGTCACCAGGCTGTATCTCAAGAACGGTGATAGCTAGACAGTTGAAATTTTCACAGATGATGTATTTCTATTGCCGCTATAACAACAAATACTAAAAATAAAATAAAATAAATATTTAAGGGGGGCTCCCATACAACAAACTTGTTATAGATTATGGTATGGAACCTTTCATGCACGAGTCGGACTCGCACTTGCCCAATTTTTTGTGGAAATACCTCTATTGTACACTTTCATTCACAAAACTTGGGGTAAAAAACTCTTTGTCTAGTTTCAGTCTGCGTGACTTCCCGTCAGAAAACCACTTCAAGCTTTTTTACAGGTTTATAGATATTGTCATATTTTTGATTTTATTTGGCCTCAATTCCATACCAGAGTTCGAACCCGGCACCGTCGCAGACCGTTGTCATACCAACTTGGCTTAATTATTTCGTGTACTAATTCACCCATTCTAACAGAAAATAGATTCACATCTGCAATCCACGCGGCTTTAGAACGTTGCCCGGCCTATTCTGTGTGTGAATGTGTGTATTTAGTAAGGACGCATCATACGCACCGTGCAGTTGAAGCAGTGACTGTGGTAGTTATTGTTGAGCGCCTCGACCCACCTGTCGCCCGCCTCCACCGGGAACCCGCACGCGAAACATTTCGTCGTGAACAGCTCATTCCAATCTGAAAATGTACGTTCATTCGTATCTAGGGCTGGCCTTAGCCGTACAGGCACCTGGGCCAGTCTTTATTGTGTGGCGCCCTAGGCCGGGTTAAAAACGCCCGCCAAAAGTCAGCGGCTTTTGATTTTTTTATTTTTCGACCGGGATTCGAACCCGCGTCTTCACGGCTCTCCGGGCCGTCAATTGATCTATCAGACCACCAGGTCTAGCATATCATTTTTCAACCAGTTGCTTTATTTCATAACTATACTATTAGTATTATGCCTCATATCAACCAAAGGATGCATTACCTGATTCACAGTACGGCAAACCGTCCTCTAAGAAGAACGGATTGTTACCAAACAGCTTGCCGCAGTACACGCAGTTAAAGCATTCCGGGTGGAAATGCTTTCCAATTGCGTTCAGACAGTCCTACAATTATACACATATTATAAATAAAAGTCATGAATGAACAACTATATGCTGTAACTTAGTTTCATGGAGTTAGAGCTTAAATACGATTAAAATTGAAACTGGTAAACTTAAAAATCCAAAGGAAAAGTTTTGTTGCAAGAAACATAAAATCGAAGATAATGCTAAATGTATTTCCAATGTTAAATTGACAGAGGGAAGTGAAAGAGCAAATCAAGAAATTAACTTCTTCTTCTGTAAAGAAAAAGGAAACGAGACTAATACTTGTTTAGAAGAGAAGCTAGCAGGAGTTCAAGAATTAATTTTTACATGACCATAAATGTATACTTACGCCCTTGATTTTGGCGTGGCACTTATCGCAAGCGGGAGCGATGTACTGCTCGAAGCAGAACTCGCAGTACAGCTGGCCGTTCTCCTCGACGAAGCCGATGTCCTGGAGCGGGCGCCTGCACGTGGCGTTCACGCAGATGAAGTGCTCGGGGCACCAAATGCGACCCAGCGCTGTTATGAACGGCCCCCTGTGCAAAAAATCGGCATCAGTAGAGTTTCAACAACTTCTATGAGAATGAATTTATTTGGCTTTTCACAGTTAATTTGTTAATAGAAATCACACTCGTGCTTCATTCTTAGACATGGTCTTGACTTACTTCGTATTGTGTTGTTTTTTTAATGTACCTTTTATGATTTACAAAAGGGTTTTACCTGGTTATAGTTTTGTCACATTTGTGGCATACGGGTAACAGTCCATCGGCAACGTCGGCGGATGTCATTGTACTTAGGGGACGAGCAATAATGTGAGAGTCTCTTCGGCCGTCGGCATTTCTCTCGTTCCTCTTCTGTCTTCGCTTTACGACAACATCGGCGTCATTGTCATTCTGTTTGTTGTTATCATTATTTAAGTCGGTCTCTTCTTCAACGTAATCTGGGTCATCGGAAATATTCCAGTTACGTTGATTGTTGGCAACACTATTGCCATTTACTTTTACAGGTTTCAGAGAGTATAATGTATTATCATATAAATTGTGTGACAGCATATCGGTTTTTGGGATTTCATCATTGTGGAATTTATTGTTACTCTTTTCATGGCTGATTTTTTCAAACATATTTGCTTTCTTTAGCGTGTTTGTATCTGGAACCATGTTAATGATGTTGTCTTTTTGGTGTATGCTATCTGAATAACCATTTAGATCACTGACAATGTTCTCTTTTTCAAAGGAATTTCGTTTTCCCAAAATATTTTTTTTGGGAGCCGCATACTGGTCTGACTTAGGTGTATCATGTTTATTCAATCCGTTAAGGAAAGAAGACTTTTCATTGACAGTATTTTTTCGTAATGTGCTCAAATAGTTGTTTTCAACTTTTTCCTTCTCGGCGCCAATAGAACCAATTGATCCGTTGAGTTTCTTATTTGTCGGCGTTCTGTCAATAGTTTGGGTTTTGTCTGTAATATTAATGCCAGTTCCGCCATATAATGCCTTAGAATCTATCATATCTAATAATTGTCCTGTGGGAGAAGTTCTGGCATTGAATGTTGGTATAGGCGAATTTGGAATAGGCGGTGGAATTGGAGCGCCATTGATTTTATTTGCCGTCAAAAAGTTTCTGTTTGGAGTTTCATCAAACTTGTCGAAACACATTGGTGGTGGTGGCGGCGGGTTACCATTGGAGTTAAATGAGACTGCTGTGGTCTGATTAGAACTGTCTTTTATTTTATCTTCAATGTTCAGACCTGGCACAACGGGAGAGTTTCCATTTGTAAAATTGGCAGTTATAGCCGGATGGTTGTTTAAAAGAGTATCTTTGATTTTGTCGCCAATATTTTGTATGCTGTTCTCTGGTTTGTAATTCCTTTCGAATGACTTATTTAAAGGACGCCTTAAAGTATTTTCTTGACTGCTGTCCCCTGATGACAAATTATCTGTGTTCAGGGGATGTTTTGTCACAACAGTGTCTTGTATTTTATCAGCCATAGACTGGATGTGATCTGCGGGCTTTATTTTTCTTTGCACGCCAATTTCATAACCGTTAAGCGCCATTTTGGCCATTTTTCTAATAAGTCTTTCTTCTGCTGCACTTTTAAACTCTGGTTTGTGAGGGACATGATGAGTCGGCGTCTCGTTAGCTGTTAGAAAATCAAAACCATCAATTTAAAAACAATGTTAAAAGCAGGGTTATTTAAAACTACCTAATACACTCACATCAAACACAAATCCTGATTAATAGTATCCTAACGTATTATTACAATTACTACAGTCAACACGCGAAATACCTATTTACTCGAAACCATGCAAAACGCCAAACACGACATTTGCTTATTTAAGTCACCTAATATTGCCGTTGCAGGAACCGCATAGAGGTACACGAGACCCCGGCAAAGCAGCCTTATTCAAAACACCTCTGCCGCGTTTAGGGGCTGAAGACACCCCAAAGGCTTTGCCACGGGCGGCGGCTCCTACGCTGGAACCTGTCGAGGGGGTAGGATCACACACTGGACCTTGGTTAGCACCAGAAATTGAAGGATTTGGGTAACAGCTTTCAGTGTTTCTACTAGCAGCAACAACATTTTGATTAGTCAGGTTAACAGATGAATTCTGCTGGGAAGAAGACAAACTCATGACTGGAGGTGGAAATACTTGTTTACGATTACTGGACATTTGAACGTTAGAGTCAATTTGCTGTTGCGCACCAAATGATGACGAACCACCTTTATGTATTTCTATAACTTTAGCAGACTGTGTCCTTTCGTACTCTTCAAATGTTTTCCTACTGGTTTGTACTGTTGTACTGCCGTATTCTGAAATACTTTGCGATTGCATTTGTCGCTGACCATAGTTTTGATTGATTGCGGAATCCTCCTTGATACTCGCATTGCCTTTATTGTAAGTCTCGCTTTTGAATCCAACATTTGAGTGTCTCTGTTCTTTAATAACCGATGGTTGGCTTGGATCTTGGCCCCAATTTTTAGCGCCAGAAGCGTTAAACACTTCAACGCCACTCTGGAAGCCTTTCTGGGCAATTTCATGCTCTTTGCGGAGATTCGATGTAGCTTGAGTCAAAAGAGAATGACCGGCGTGTTTCTGAGGAGTCGATTCCTTAATACGAGGTGCATGTGCTTTCAAGGGATTTGGAGGGGGTCCTTGAGCTGGAGATTTAGATCTCATCCTTGGAGTAGGCGAACGACTCGCTTCGGGACTAGATGGCTCATAAAGATGAGTTTCTGGCGCCGAATGTTCAACTGTCACTAAATTCATCTGGTAATATGGTACAATGGGAGCCGGTTTGTTTATCATACTCGGAGTGGAAGGTCGGCTTCGAGCCGGAGACGCTCTTAACAAATGCTCATCAGAGACTGGTTGAAATGTCATGGTAATGGGAGCATCTTTGTGGAAATGAACGGGTGGTGGCTGCATTGGAGTTTGTATCTGTGGTGGTCGAGCCGTTTGCTGGGGCACTGGAGCTGGCTTTGGTTCTGCCGGTTTGTCTTTTGGTTTGATTGGTGGATTAGTAGTGGGAGTAACGGGTCTTTGAGGGATAGCAGGCGCGCTACAAATTTCAGGCGTGATACCTCTTTGAGATGGTAGTTGCTCGAAATGCTTTTGGTATGAGGGAATATTATCAGGCTTATGCAGACCAGCCTTCGACCTAACGGCTATTGAAGACGTTGTTTCTCTTTGATCTAACTGTTCGAAATAGCTTTGAGCTTGTTTAACAGAAGAATATCCTTGGGAAGTCATATTACTAAATGTATTCGCTGAATGCTGCGTTATTTGAGACTCTGTTATCATAGCTTCTTGTTTTCGTATAGATTTTTCGAAATTATTTTTTAATTCTTGACTCATGGGTGGGAAATTTGTGAGTTGGCAAAATTCTTCTGGCTGTGGCGGAGGGAAAACTTGTTTAGGGACAGGTCTAAAAGCAGACATTTCCGACGAGGACTGCAATTTACATGTATTTTGCATATTTGATATTTCTGAATGAGTCATTTGTGTTGTGGACTGCGTCGCAATAGGACGCACTATTTCTGATGAAGTTGACTGAACTTGTACTGTAGACGTTGCCGTATAGTGGGTAGACTTATTTGTAATATTTAATGGTAAGGGACTGTACGATCGCTCTGGAGCAATAGTCAAAGCTTCAACAAGAGAACCTCTTTCCACCGGACCCGTACCTCCTGGCGTAAATGGTCTCTCAGGTGCAGTGGTTAAAGCTTCGACGAATGGAGAAGAGGTCTCATTTCGGGGCACTTTAGGCTCAATGTTGATCTTAAAGTCTGGAGGAATGTACGGTGTGGTTTCTGGAGGCATTGGTATAGGTTCATCTTTTTTTTCAGGTGGATTATAAGTCTTAATTGGTGGAATAGGTGTTATACCACGATTTGGCTGCTGAGCAAACATGGGAGACGGTTGAGGCGGCATTACTATCTTTCGAGGTTCTTTCGATTGTTGCGGTACTTGTGGTACATTTTGAGGCTCGGCTAAAACAGGTGGATTTGGATTTTCAGTCACTGCGTAACTCTGAATGAGTAAATTACTAGGTGCTGTCGGTGCGGGTAGAGGGGAGTATGGTCTATCCGGAGCTGTCGTTAACCCATCTATCATAGAGTACGTAAAACCTTTAGGAACGGGATTGGGAATAGTTGTTGGTGGTAATGGTTTAATTGCTGAGATAGGATTTGATTCTGAGACATTGATGTCGGTCGAGGTTCCAGAAACAGTTTTATCGGGTACTGGAATATTTTGCATGTTTTCCTTTGTATTTTCTTTTGTTGGACTCTCTTGAACAGGAATAGTAGATTCAAGTTGTTTAGTATCAACATTTGACTCTTGGGTATTGTTCGCAACTTCAACAGTATTTAATTGGTTGCTAGTCAATGATTCTCTTTTGGTTTCTTGGGTCCTCTGTTCAGTTATAATTTCTGTGGTCGCAACTTCAACACTTTGTATTTGACTTTCAGTTAAACATTCCCTCTTACTTTCTTGAGACCTATGTTCAACTATAACTTCAGTTTTTGGAACATCTACAGTATTTATTTGACTTTCAGTAACAGATTCCCTTTTAAGTTGACTACGCTTCTCGGTAACTGTATCAGTTTTTGGAACTTCAACATTTTGAATTTGGTTTTCAGTTAGTGATACTCTTTTTTGCTCGCACCTTTCTTCGGTTACTACTTCTGCTTTTGGAACATCGGCAGTTCGAATTTGGCTCTCAGTTATAGAATCTATTTTGTTTTCCTGGTATTTTTGTTCTGTGACCATTTCTGATTTGATTGCAGTAGCTGATTCCTTTCGCATCATGGATTCAAATTTGCTCATAGGGTTATCAAATATTTTCTCAACAGGAGGACTTGTCTGAGATTGATACATGGTAGACATTTGACTTTGTGAAACAGCTTCCTCAGTAAAAGATTGCACAGTGCAGCTTGACTCGCTAATGACTTGTTGTGATTGCTTACTTTCTACCACTGAAACAGTTTCCGACTGGCTGGAGGCAGTGGCAGTTGACATCGAGGCCGCCACATATGAAGCACTAGATGAAAATTCAGAGACTTGTTGAGAAGTTGAGATTGATTGTATTAAGCTAGTGTCCTGCTTAGCACTAACTGGCAACGATACTGTGTTCATTTTCTTTTCCATAGGCGCTGGGGCTGGTTCAGCTCGAGGGTTTTGGCAAACGGATTTCATATTTGATTCGCATACTACATTAGGTGGTTCATCTTCTGGTGGGTTCGGTGGGGGCCACACAACGCTTTTCACATTCTTAGCTGTTAGTTCGTTACATGGTTTCATGGGGTTTAAAAATGGTTGGAAGAAAAAAAAGATGAAAAGAATTAGTGATCTTGAAAAAGCAGAAGTAATTCTATTGACTAAAAGACAATTAGAAGCAAAACTAAAAAATAACGAATAGTTTTACGATGGCGCAAGTATGAATGGTCGTCAGAAAATCAGTGCCAGGAGAGTAGTTATTTTAATGCTGCGGTTGACATTGGCTGCTCGCTTAGCGCATACACATGTGTATTTAGATACAAAAATAGCTATTATAAGCAGAGCTGCGCTTATACATTATCCTATTTATATTTTACCTTTAAAAATGGAACCTGGAGACTCTGCCAAAAATAATAACGTTTTAGAAAATTCCAATGTGCGTGTTTACAGATTTCGACAACAGCCACATACCAACCAAACACACAATGGCATATTTCATCTTTCGGTGTTCAGCTCGTGAAAAGACCATATCGTCCTGCGAAATGGTACCATAGAAAGCTTTTGGTAGAGCCTATGCTTTAAGAACCACATGGGTATTGATGCTATGTTAGAAATAAAAAAGATGACTAGATAGCGCTAGTTTTTGTTGTGCTAACCAAGTTGAAAAATACACGTTTTTCAAACCAACGAAAAAACTAATTTAAAAATGGCTTGACTTGACACCACAAATATGTTAGCGGTTCTTCAACGGAAGTTTTTTTCCGTATGTTTTGTTCATTCGAGAGGTTAACAATAAGACACTAGTTATGACTAACAAAGATCTATTGACCTTTTCAACAATACATACACATATGTGCTAGTCAATATATCATGTGCGGAATATATAAAACTGTCACCAAAAAATACCTATACCTACGTCATTTCATAGGTAGGTAGATTATTTTTACTGTTTAGACGTTAATCGTTATTAGAAATTAAAGTGTTGTGACAAGTTTCCCGTAAAGATTGTTATCTGAAATGGTGAAGATCGTCACACAAGTTCAAGTTATTCACAAAAGAATTTGGGAACGTATCAATGTTGCACTTGAATATATATATATATTTTTTTTTATTATGAACCACTAAACCCACCTAGTAAACGGGATTTGAACCATTCATCCAGATGCAAGAGTGCTCTACCAACTGGCTTTTAAATGATCGCCGGAACCTGTGTTACACTAGTAATATTCAATTATGTATCTGTATGTGTACATAGCTTAGCGCAACGGTTTCCTTAACTGTGATAACTATCCCGAGTGTGACATCTCCCCATACCATTAAATGGCAAAAGTGACTCGCTTACTTGGCGCAAATGGCGCATGAGCGGGAGCGGGCGCCGGGGCGGGCGCGGGCGTATATGCTGGCGCGGGCGCGGGAGCGTAAGCGGGCGCGGGCGCCGCAGCGGGGGTGTAGGGCGCGTGCGCGTGCGCGGGGGCGGGCGCGGGTGCGGGGGCGCCCAGCGGCCGCGCGGGGGACAGCGGCGCCGAGCGCGGCGACAGGGACGGCGAGTACGCTGATCCGATTGAAGAGCCGAACGGCTTCGGCCCGGACAGGTTGCTTGACGGCTGTGTAAATAAAACGAGATATTTACTAAATAATACGAGTGATAATGACACTACTTATATACTTAACTAAGATGACACTTTAATGAGGACCTTCATCAAAATGGCAGCCGGTTTCAGAGAGCGCTGATTCTGCCAACTACAAGTTTAGGAATACGAGTATTCATTAAAACTTTCAGTTCCGTCATCAGTCCTTGGGAGGTCTTCGTCTCCCACACCAAATCATTTATCAATAACAATGAAGTATACTCACGCTGAATAATGAAGACGAGCCGTTGCTGTAGTTGCCGGTGGCCAAAGGTGGCAGCGGGGTCGAGTATGCATTCGTCGGGAGTCTGCCACCGCTGGTGGAACGAACATTACATGAACATTATAAGAACTTCGCTTGACCTGTCAGCAAACCTATGATGGTTGCATTCACGCGATACCGATCACTCTAATTAATGGATAGTAATGTTATTACAAGTTCACACGTTACAGCTTTCAAATTGAAAAGTAAGGACGAAAACTACACAAGTTAATCGGAAAAGGACCGTCAATCTATTAGAATATTTTAATTCTGGGAATAAGTGTTTGCAAAAATTGGTCCTTGAAACCGGACTTTTCCTTTGAAAAAATTGTACACTGACAATAGCAAATTGTGTAAATTTTAATCAAAACTAAGCCTGCAAATGTGTACTAACGGAGGCACGGTGACGGGCTCCAGGTTGGGTGCGGGCGGGTTCTGGCGCGCCACCAGCTTGGCGTGGATGTCGCAGTACAGCTTGCCGTTCAGGTTGTAGTAGCCCTGGTTCTTCAGCGAAGAACCGCAAGTCGAACACTTGAAGCACTCCACGTGCAAGTTCTTGTCCTTTATGCGGACGAACACACCGCTACAGCAGAAAAAAATATTAATATATAGGTTTAAGATTCTTAAAAAGGGGATGCGTCGTTTAAATTGCACGATCGTAACGAAGAAAGAAGCTGTTATTTCATCTAACGAAGAGTGGACTATTTGACAATATCAGTGGTGTCAGCGAGACGTGAAACATGTTTGAGAAAATGAAAGAGATTCCACCTATCCTATAAACGTTCTACTCCTTTACAAACATGCCTACGAAATACTCTCAATATATCTACCAGGCAACATGGAAGTGCACGAAAGTGAGAGCGAAGTGAGTGAGAAGATAGTCATGCTAAGTGATAATGATAGGCCTAAGTGATTCGCATTCTGTCTAACTACGAATACAAATAAGAAAGAAGAAGATTAACGTAAAGAGGTGATAGATGAAGTGAAAATGTTGAAGAAGGAAATATGTTTTGAAAATAGTATGAAGGAAGATGTAATGGTAATAAAAAATGAAGAGTAATGATTGAAAATTAATTAACCGGCATAAAGATCTAAAAGTGTGCGTATCATGGTACACAACAAATAGATGTGCCGAGTTAATTTACAAGTTACCGCTCCATTAAACTCGATACCCGATAGACGATGTCAACGAAAAGTCAACGGAGCCGCAACAGGAATGACATCGAACATTCTTAACTATCTACACATTAGAGCTAATAGTGCACAGATCGACACGGTCGCAAACACGGCACGGCATTCCACGAGGCGCCTTACATAATGTAGCGGTTACACTCGGAGCAATAGGGCGTGTCGTTGACCACGGGCGGCGCGCCCGCGTCGGGCTGCGGCAGCGCCGGCGCGCCCAGCGCGATGCGGCCGTCCGGCAGCACCTGGTGGCAGCCCACCGGGATGCTGGGCCGGTGCGGGGCCTCCGGCGCCAGCGACTCCACCGGCGCCGGCGCCGGCACGGGCGTCTGCGTGCCCGTCGTGACGCGCGGCTGCGGCTGCGGCGTGCCCTGCGCGCGCGGCAGCGGCGTGCCCGCCGCCAGCACCTGCGGCGTCCGCGACCGCGAGCGGTGCGTCCGACGCAGGCTGCTCGGAGTACCCGCGCGCAACACGCTCGCGCGCGAGTAAAACGTGGACGGCTCTGCGGCCCCAATATTCCGTTACACACAACAATAACATCACAGGGGGAGGACGCAATGCCGGGAACCATGCCGAGTAACACCATGCGCTAATCGAACCATCGATGGTATCACTTGGTAACTTGACCGACGAGTTTGACCGTTAGCTCGCGTTAAATTTAAGGTTGTTCCTGTCAAGAACGCATCGATGCCTCGACTAGATCACGGCGACGCCCCGATCGAACGACAGCCCTATCGCAATTTCGTAGTTTGCCCCCGTGTCGGTCCGCGCGTGTCGTCCGACTTACGTGATGAGTCGTTCGCACTCCTCGCAAATGTTCTGTCCGACGGGCAAGCCGCCGGTGTTGTTGAGCGGCGCGTCCGGCCGCGGCGCGGGCGCCGGCACGTGCCGCAGGCCGCTCGCCACGGGCGCGGGAGACCCCACTTCTACTCGCCAATTTATTTCCATAATTATTTTCCAATCACAAACTTCAGCGTTTCAGCTTCAGATAGTCAAAAAGTCAATGCCACAGTCAATGCTGACAAAATATAGCGTCACAAAATACTGAGTAGATTTCATCTCTACTCGCCAAATTTCCATTGATATTTTCCGATCAATGTTGGTTTTTCGATAGTCAATGCTACGACCAGACTGTTGTAATAGGAGAAGAGACCCCACATCTTCTCACCAATTTGTTTCCATAATTATTTTACAATAATAACAAGGTTATCGTTATAATCAATGCTACGATCAGGCTAAGTCACAAAATAGAAGGAGAAGACCCCCACTGCTACTCGCAAATTCAATTCCACAATTAGTTTCCAATGATGACTAAGTTTTCAATATAGCCAGCTACCAGACTAGCAGGCAGGTCGTAAAATATAAGGAAGGAAACATAAAATTGCCAATTACGATGCTGTAGCATGTTGACGTAACTAACTTTGCCTACGCTGTTTTTAAACTATTATTTAAGAAGGAACAAAATTTGTCTAGAAATCTTTAATTTGTAGGTTTTTTTAGATATTAATATGATTAAAACTTAACTTCAAGGCCTCAAGGGATAGAAAAATCATGCAAAAACTAAAAAATATTTACAAACTGGCCTCAATAGTACTCCCTGAGGTACCAACACCTTGACTTAATTTCACGTAGGCATTGAATCTTCACAGATATTTAGTGCAGTTTCTCACAATTTATTTCTCTAATAATTCTAAACCTGGGACCATGATATATTTACAGATGTCTGTCATATGAGAGAAGTTATGTAGTAATCACGTTACATCATTAAATATAAAGGAGATGTACAAGTGTTGTGGGGGATGCAAGTCTTTCATACCTGGCTCGGGGTCGTTCTGTTCCTCCTGCAGAACCTTAAAGACGGCGCTCTTTTCAGCGTCGTAATGTTTCTCATTTTTCTTGAAGTTAACTCTGTCGATGAAAAACATTTTATATTGATACACACTTAAATTCACCAGCGAAGAATTTATGTGGATAGCATACTGACCAAAAAGACTGCCACTTGGCAATTACATACTTATTAGTAAGGATGTATTAGTGGGTACTTGCATGGAGATGAATTACAGGCATTTGACATACAACCTCTCGTTAAATTTTATTGCCAAGAAAACATAATAATCAAGACAATGGCAATAGGATTTGCAACATAAGATCCGAATTCCAATTTGGGGATTTTTTAGGCTTTCATAATCGGCTGACAGATCACTTTTATAGTGTTTACTGACAGGAAGGATTATCCTAGTCAACAATGCAGTTTATAATATTATATCTTTCTTATCATCTCTCCTCTCACAGCCTAAAGACTCGAGGCGTTGTGATACCTGAGATTCGGAAATTGGAACCAGAATCTATACAATAACCCCTTTCAGCTTTTTAGTCAATGAACTTGCTGCTCAACCACAATTTACAAGCCTGGTAACCTAGACCTATAAAGAAAGTATGTACAATCCTTATGTTGTACGATACGTACCCGAGCACGCCTCCCGCGAGCACCTCGGTTTGCGCAGAGAGCGTCTCTGCGATCGTCTGGTCGCTGTACATCTTGACGGGCGTGTTGTATTGTTTGTTAACGATGCTTTTCACGTTGTCGCCGTTCATCTGAAGAAATTAAGCCAGCATTTACTATTTGAGTCGTGCGTATCTTAGGTGATATAGGCTTGTCAAGAGGTTGTTCAAATCAACTAATTCTTGTTACAATATATCAACAAAATACTGTTTCTTTAGGAGCCATTTAATCTTTTCAAGCAAAGCTTAGTCTAATTCCTTTGACCAAAATGACTTTAGTCATATACATTTTATGAAAGTCGAGCTTTGCCAAGATCTCATAGCATAGCGTGGTAATTATTTCTTACATGATTTTCCGTTTGGGAAGAAGAATTACGAAAACTCTCATTCTTTGAAGAGCGAGCAGCTTGCCGGGATTGCATCGAGCTACCGTAAAATGGAAGAGTTACCAACAGGATACTTACGTATCCGAAAGGCTTGGCGACGTTGTTGTGGCCAGAGCCGAAGGCTTGCGAGGGCTGCTGGTTGGCCTTGAGCGAAGTGTTGGTGACGGGGGTGGGGCTGGCTCCCAAGGGACGGGATCCGGGCCTCGGCAGGCTGCCGGTCGGCGTCACTGTTGGTCTCCAGGTGCCACCACCACTGGTAACAAAGAAATATTATTAGGTAGTAGGCCCTGACGAAGAGCTCCATACGAGTTCGAAACATGTCGGGCCGTTCCTGACAATTTCACGTGAGTGTAAACCGCTTAATGAAATAATTTAATATGTCTCTCGAAAGTTTTAATAAGATTGTTATTAGGCATGTGAGTAAGTACCAAGTCCTATAACGTTGTGGGCTTTCTGAACCTTGATGTTATGAGATATAATTTACTAATGTTTCAGTAACTTTATGGAGTTCGTTCCTAATAATCAGCAACCACTTTCTAAGGCGTAGTTGGATAGACCTTACTGGCTAGGTTAGAGTCACTCCTCAACTATTCTTATTATTTAAGTTATTCCTGTAGAGCATCGATCGTTTTGGTGGTTGGACGTCAGACGCGTGGTGTAGCCATTAGTGGCCAGAGAAACCACACAAAATAGACTATATCTACAAACTAAGCCACATTCAGGTTAATAGAATCTCATGTTACTATGAAAACGCTAATTCTATTACACTCATGAAAGTGTGCTGCGTGAATGGTGGTTGGTGGAGGTATGTGATGATAAATAGGGATTAGACGCCGACCATGTTTCTAGGTGAAGTGTATCTAGGGTTAAGGGTTTATGATCGGTTAGTGATCATCTCAGTGACGATTATTAGCACACCCCGGGGTTTACGATGCACGAATGCTGATGTGACGCGTACTGGCCTAGTCCAATCATTCTTGCATCGAAAATCGCCGAAAATTCGTGTATCGCCTGCTGAAGATTCTAGTGAAAGTGTGGCTGTGAGTGAGCATGTCATGTGATGATGACTAGGGACTTAGAGTACCGGCCGAAGTTTCTCGGTAAAGTGTGGGGTGTGTGTGTCGGCGTGTACCGTTGCACGACGAGCTCGAGCGCGCCCCCCGCGGCCCGGATGGCGTCCTGTGCCTCCTGGTGCCGGAGCGTGAACACGTCGCTGCTGTTCACTTTGATGAGCGCGTCACCGGCCTGGAGCCCGGCGCGTTCGGCCGCGCTGCCGCCGTTAACCTGGAACAAATGAGACTTGTCTTACAACAAGATTCCTCTACAATTTACGTACGTCAGAACCCAAGCAGCACAGAAGCTGCATAAGCGCTGATACAGCCTTTATTCAGCTTAAATTGGCTGTATAAGGGCTGCTACTTGGGAATCCAATATATCAAAATATGAGAAGAGATTCCCCTATATATTGTGAGCTAGTCTATATTGAGCCGGTAAGACGGTAATTAACGTCGTCATCTAGCAGTGCCACAGACAACATTTGTTGATATACAGCTGAGTATCGTATAATATTTTCTTCGGTTTCCGCGACTGTCACATTTCAATAAAACAATTTAAAATGAGTGTCGTAGTGGTTTATTGCTTAGTGTCAGGGCTACAGTTTTCTGTCAACGAGTAAGGCTAACGATAATTATTGTCGTTAAATATAAGTTATATAACTCGCATTTAATCATGTCAACGAGCTGAGTCATTAGGGACTTGGTTCGAATGTATGCCCTCCAAAAAACTTATTTAGCAACTTAGTAGCTAGGTATCTGGGCGAGATAGGCGAGACAAAGTGGCCGATATTAAAGTTATAAATCAGGTACTAATTGGGCCATTACCAGGTGGAACATTAATGGTATAGGTACCATAATAATGTATAATTAATAAGGTAATTTAGGAATTACATACATAGGTCGGTGAATTCGTGAATGTCATCACCATCGGTTTGGACCAAAAACACCTGCGATCTGGGCCTTTACGAATTACTGTCCGTGTGTTGTCTAAAGTTTTACGTCTTGCCTTGAGCAGATAATCCCACTTACGGCCTAGCGTGTCGCAAAATAAAAAAACACACTCAAACAATATTCAAACTCGTAGGTATTCTTACATTTAGAGACACGTTGGTTATAGGGGCATTTAAGTACACCGACATTTTTTTTAGAGACAAATAAGGATAAATCTTACAAATCGACCTATAGTCCCAAACTAAGCAATGCTTGTACTACTATGGGCACTAAGACGACGATATACATAACATAACATAATTTTGATATAGGTCTTTAAGTTGGTATGGTACCTAACTTAATGAAATTATGGGCAAGGAATTGGTACCACCCAAGAAGTCTCTTTTTAAACCTAGTTAAGTAGTCTTATTCCTTTGTAAATGTATTTATTTCATATTATGACAAATATATTAATAATTTCAACCAACTTTTTGGTGTGAATAATACATTACCCCGAGTTCTAGGTAGTAATATAGCTATTTTATGCTTTCATTGCGTGCAGTCGAAAACTAATTTTCCGCGTGAATTTTTACAATTTCGAGTTGTTTTTGAAACAAAAATTATCAATGATAAATTCAAACTGTAGGTTTCAAATGTATACCAATAAATTCCAATAGCCCTGTTCTAGGTAGTAACATCTATAATATGTTAAGAAACATGTTTGATCATAGAGAAAAATGTCTAAAACGATCAGCATTTTAAAAGGAATTAGGCCTCTTATTCATCCATGGATCAACATCAGAACTAGCACACTGTTCTAGATATTGGATGTTCCAGAGAGGAATGCGCAGCGGAAGGAAGCTGACGTCACAGGCCGGCGCGCGCGCACGCAAAAACTGGACGCGCTTATCAAGCTGCTATGCGACTATATATAGCCGGGCAATTAAGTAAAGGTGAACTGCAGCGAATCATTCATTATAGCTCACGCGGTTGACGGGCTTAAGGGATCTAAATTAAGCTTCAACTTTTGATTTTAAAGAGATGATGAGGGTTATATCCGCGTCGACTTATAGCGATGCTTGTATAGCTTGACTTTAGTATTAAACGTCGCGTGGCATCCATTGAACTCGATTCTTACAGGCTTCGTTTTTACAAGCCTGTTGAGCATGTGGCTGTTGAGAAAAACTAAGTCAGTAGAAAAAAACCGGCCAAGTGCGAGTCGGACTCGCGCACCGAGGGTTCCGTACAAACACTTTCCATCCCTAAGTGGTTAAGTTAAGTTTGCACCTGGTATGTATAGCGCCCCATATAAATTAGGTGCAAAGTTAGGTATTAAAAAAAAAAATTATGGTTTTCGTAATTTTTCCTTTATCTATGCTATAAGACGTTGCTTCGTACCAAATTTCAAGATTCTGAGTTCACGGGAAGCACCCTGTAGGTTTTGATTCCCTTGCAAGTGTCGAAAATTTGCGGCATAAACGGCTGTATCTTTTGATTGCGTTGGCTTAGAAGTTTGATTTTTTCACAGCTTCAAGGGACAGTAGACCTGAGTAATTGATATAAATTTCAGCTTCATACCTCCACGCGTTCCTGAGAAAAAGGGTCTTGACAGACGGACGGACGGACGGACAGACGGACAACAAAGTGATCCTATAAGGGTTCCGTTTTTTCCTTTTGAGGTACGGAACCCTAAAAAAAGGTCAGATGGCAGTCGCTTGCGTAAAAACTAGTGCCTACGCCACATCTTGGGATTTAGGTAGCCGACCCCGATTGAGAATTCATTCTCAAAAAATGGGACAAAGGCTAGGAGGAGGATGTTGACAAATTATTTTTCTCAAACATGCAATGAATTATTGTCTTTACGTTCCTTATAATAGGCTCGGAAGTATCGCTTTTTGGGCGCAAAAACACGAGATGACTGTAAAGGGATTTCATACTGCTTTTCAGGCCTAGGCCTGCAAAGTAACTTTTTTTTGGTTTCAACAACAAGGTCATTCACACAGCTGGCAGGTTTGACAAAAAGCAGGTTTTGTTTTTAAAGGTTGGTTGTTAGACTAAAATGTCCTATTTGTCAATTAATAAAATGTTGTTCTTTAAAGAATATTTTTTTATTTCATTGTATGTTTGAGAAAAGCACTATACATGCCTCGTCGTGAACACGGATTCCCGGCCTCGTATTACTATCCGGCCGAGCGAGCGTGCGAGCGAGAAATCCTCATTTTCCCGGCCTCTGATGTAATGTACTATTTATTAGAAGTATATCAGCGGATAAGGCAACCCCTTGGTATCACAGGTAAATTACTTAAATATACCTACCTAATATCACTAAACAACGTGTTTCGGTGCTAAATCGAACAACGAATAGAAAAATTGTTATTTTCCTGAATTCTCTAGACTTGGTAGAGATTAAATTATGGAATGTATTTTTTTATAACATTATTAAATTCATTAAAATAATATCATTCGGTCACCGTCACTTCGATCACATCACTAGGTATTTTTATTTCATCTAAATAAAACTAGGTACCATTGCTTTGTTTACCTCTGCCTGTTGTTTTTAGTGAATCTCATATTGTACTTACTTATTTTTTCCACGAGGATTGAGATATGCAATATAGAGTATTTATTTATATATTAAGGGGTTTACTCACGTCGTAGAAGTTGCGACTGATCGCCTCTCCTGATAATGAATCACGAACCGATTCGAAACATGTCGAGCGATATTCGACTTCTATATACGACGTGAGTAAGTCAGATTCGTATGTATTTTAATATGTCTGAGTATTGTATAATTCTGAAGTCATTTAAAATAACCAGTCTTTGTGAGTCAATAGATGAGACAAAAGACAAATAAACTATTAACATCCAAGGAGAAAAGGTAAACAACATCTCATAGATGGTTCATCTGCCAGTTATTTTGGACGAAAGCCAACCTGTCTTTCGGTCATCCAAATTTACTCAGAGATAGCCACCCACATCTATCAATCCGTCGACAATTATACGGCGACGATAATATCGCAGATGCTTCAAAAAACATACGTTACTCGTACATGTGAAGTGACACGACATTGTAAGGTGTGAGAATAGAATGCGTGACAGCTCTCTTGTGTACGTACGTAGGAGTAATCTTAGTTACCTTAGGTACTCGTAAACATGTCCTTGTAATACCCAAATAAAACATAATCACTATGTTTATGTGACTCAGCGGTTGGCTCCGTTTGTAGAGACCTGCCTACTGAGCCGGCGGTCCCGGGTTCGAATCCCGGCCAGGGCAAATATTTGTGTGATGAACTCGAATATTTGTGCTTGGGTCATGGTTGTTCTATGTATTTAAGTATATATTTATATGTATATCCTCGTCTACTACCCATAACACAAACCCATAATACAAGCCTTCTTGAGGTCAAATTTGGGACTAGATCGATTTGTGTGAGGTTGTCTGATATTTATTTATATTTATTGCAAATGGCCAGGCCAACACTGGTAAGTCAAGATGGTTGTATAGACAGGAAACATTTATAACTAAAAAAAGCCATTCAAATTCTGCGTCTTTTGAGCCCTAACACGTCCTCATGGCCCTAAACCACTATATACCACGGGGCAAACACACTTTCAGCGAAAATGGGGCCCTACCGATACCGGAGCGATCGAAAAACATTTTTGTTTAAATATTCCTATCGAACCAACAAAATAGTTGAGCCGTTGGGATAGAAAAATTGTTGGTCTGTTGGTCAGTTTAGTTGAACGGAGTGGAAGACCAGGTGGAAAGAGGAGGGTTACTCTGATGATCGTATTTCGAGTCGTGATCGTGGCCTAGCTTTATCAAATATTGTTTGACACAAGATTTAAACTGATGGCATGATACAAACTTCAAATTTCAAACTTCGGACTAGCCGTTGAGTGCCATATAAAATAAGGAATCATCTAATAGTTGTTAAATTGCTATTCTTTTTTTAAGGAATGGACAACTAACGCCATTAAAATCAACCCACATTTTATACAAATCCTTAATCAGATCATTTCAGAGTTTCGCCAGTCTGATGCGACGTTGTGCTCTCAATATATGTTATTATTTAATTACATAAACAGTTGTTTAATTAACATGGTGCCGAAACCCGGATGCGCGTGTATACATCAATTATGATCAAAAACGACTACCAAAAACACCTTTTGAAGATTAATCCTTAACGGGTTGGCAGGTCGGCAGGTGAAACCAGTGGCGATGTACGAGGTACGACAGGAAAGTGTAGTCTGATTTAATAAACCGAGAAACGTGATGTTGCTGAAATTGCCAGTTTTTCGTAATCAATCAGGTAAGTTGTGATCAAAAAATATTTCTTGAGGCACGTATTTATTTCATACTGTGCTTTCTTACACTGAGAAAACTGTTCATCAAAAACATAGGTGAATTCAGTTAAAATTATGATGATTTCACGTAAAGTAGGGAGCATACTGATATCACCAAAAGGTACGATGATACTACTGCCGCTGTTGCTCACTATATTATATGATGAACTGTCACCACGCTTTAGGAGGAAGCAGACACATATTTCGTGGTTTGTAACAAGCGTTTATGGTGAAAGTCATCATAAGTTGTGGGAAGACCCCATATGACAATATTACCGTCATCATACATTAGTATGCTTTCCTCATAATTTTAAGTGATTTCCTCTTACTTCCGATATTTCCTTTTATTTCTTCCTATTGTCTTTAAATGCCGTCATCGTATTATTGTATGATTTCTTACTTCTATATACGCTCTTTCATCTAATTTCAGTAATATCATATTATTTACTCCTACTACTTATCTAGGCTTTCCTGATATTTTTGTTGTTTTCCTATTAGCTCTTCCTACTTTTTATCTACGCTTTCCTTATATTGTTGTGTTCTGTCTCGTTATGTCTAAACTACTCTAACTCACTATTTATCTATCCTTTCCTATTATTTTAAGAGGACACTATGCGTCTAGTGGCATTCTTGTCACTGTAATAGTGTTTTCTACTAAACTAAATTATTTTATTAAAGTCAAATATCAAATACAACTCATATTCTATGTAATGGAAATTGTATCAATTACTTTTCCCCATTTTAACTTAACGGGGACAACTTGTGACTTTTTCCGTTGAGTTAAAAAAGTGAATAGTAAATAAATAGTAATGGATACAAAGCTTCATTTGTATTCGATATTCGATTTTAATCAAGTAGTTTAGTTTAATAGAAAACACAATTACAGAGACGAGGAAACCTTTACACGCACTGCGTCCTCTTAAAATAAATAAATAGACAAATAGTGGTGAGCACACATAACAAGAAATATATCAGAAGTACTTGATGCTTAACCAAAAAAGATCACAATATACCAGAGCGTTATTGAGAAGACAATGATAGAAAGAAAAAAAAATGTTTTTAGCAAAAAGGGTTTATTGATTTTAAATTAGTTACAATTTCACACAAAAAGGGCATAAGTAAATAATAAACTCGTATATCTTTAAAATTTAAATATATCTATGATAAAATTCATTTATTATTAGTTCAATACAGATGGTTTACATTCGTTGATTTTTTTATTTCAATTCCGTACACATAACGTTGTTTATGTCTATGTCAATAAATTCTATAAACATCTTTGTACAACATTAAAGTTGAACATTATATGCAAACAATCTACCATGGGCACAAGATAAATCATCTCGAGTCGATTTTTTGAGAAGCAAGCGCTCGAAAAAGCATGCACACTCCTACCTATACAATGGAATAAGCGAAACATTTGAACGCTCTCGATTCTCAAAATTCAGCCCACTGTATATTGTTTTTAAAGTAAAATACTTACAGCATATAATTATAAACCATGAATGTCAACGCCGTTATGGATATCACATTATCATTCTCCTGAATTAGTGTTATTTTAACTAGAACTAGAACATACATAGTAAAGAAGAGGCAATACCGAATTACATATCTATCGTCACACTAGCTTTTCCAATAGTAATTTGCTTAGTCGCCCGCGTAGTGCCGCGGTTATGGCGCCTGCTTTGAGTCCTTCGGCCGATGTTTCCAATATGACTCGCACCTAAAACAAAAATGTATTTATTAGTTACATATAACATCTAGGTCAGTTAGTTTTTCCAAGTTGTAATTTTAAAAGAGTCGCCGTGACGCGCCCCCTGATATAGCTGATTGACCTGCTCAATAATAAGGTCCATCCATATCATATAACATAAATCAAAATCACAAAGCACAAAAAAAACAAGGCGCAATTAACAAACAATACGACTAGTACTAGGTTGTATATACTTCAACTTACCAGAAATTTTCTCAATGTAACTGGCCAAATTCCATCAGCCATAAATCTGCTGTGATTGATCCATCATCATCATCAGCACAAAGACGTCCACTGCTGGACATAGGCCTCCCCCAGAGAACGCCACTATGACCGGTCCCGCGCCGCCCCCATTCAGCGGACTCCAGCTACCTTCACCAGGTCATCAGTCCACCTTGTGGGGGGCGTACCCACGCTGCATCGTCCGGTGCGTGGTCGCCACTCAAGAAGTTAATTATTCATTTCACATATTATTCACAACACTGTTCGCGTAGCGCGTGCACTTTCGTTAAACAAAAAATGGCTACTGACTTTACTCATGCAATATTTTTTGTTATACCATGACTTTACTGTGACGCGGGTAATATAATTTCGGAACGGTCATCGTAATTTTGTACTTTCCGCGTATTTTTGTGTGATAGCTTTGTTTATTATTAGGATGTCTTGATATTCCAGAATTACCAGTGTTAAAAAATATGATGCTAACAACGTAAATAATATGACAAGTCATAAGTACCTTGTTTCAGTACGGTGCTTTCACCGTATTTCAATGTACGTCCTGCAATTTTACTAGTAATTTCTTAAAACAATATGGTGACAGTTGCCTCGTGTAATATAATTATAATCTTTCTTTGGAGTATCATCGTATTTCTGTAATATAGTTTAATTTTAACAGGACAGCATGATATTTTATCGAGATGGTAATATTATATTCGGTGACTAAATCTTATGATGAAAGGTCATCACATTATTACATTATTTCATCTAGAAATACAGTTATTTCGTTATATGGTACAATTCTAGCGTGATATTTACCGAGGATCACTTTATTTTAGTATAATTAATCATATTCCTGATCAATATAACGATATTTTAAAATGAAGCCGAAACGACATTTTTCTCAGTGTACAAAAATTATTCCAAACACAATGGGATTGTCTTGTGGTGTTTAGGAGTTCCTACGGCCACTTTACTCCAAGTTCCTACGGCCACTTTCCTCCATCATCAAATCAGCTCCAAGATACCAAATCTTTGTATGTCGTACACAATTTCTTTTAGATACGACAGTGGGACGACGCGGTTGGCAAAGTTTGTAGTAACCGACCGGCTCATCGGAGGTATCAACGCAACTTTACCTACCGTGTATAGCATTACATTACAGAAATATTCAGACCATTATGCATCAAAAGTGCAAGGTTAGCGTTCCGTCTTCCATATTTGCAATTTTGCCGCAGACGTAAACAAAGAATGCAGGCAGATGTGTGACCTTAAACCGCAAACAATGTTAATAACAAAAATGCTGCCTATGAAATAATTAGTTGCACGTTGCACAGGAAGAGTAGGTATGCCTACTTAAAATCCAGCTTTTTATAGCAAAAACAAGTGTTAGGAATGGGTCAACTGCAAAACTGTGCACCTTGCACGACACCTGACCTTAAAACGAAAGCGGTTTACCTACCTTGAAACCTAAAAGGTGTCAATCGCTCTGCAAATTACGGGCGCACAATTAAACGCACTTCACTTTAACGATCACAGTTCTGTTTCTCAACACTAAAAACACTACCGGTAAAAGTACCAAAACTCAAACTGTCCGCTTCAGTATTATATCACCGTGATCCTGAGACCGTATCTTAGGATGTCTTGATTTTAAATCTTTGTACTCACTAGCAACAATATTTGAACGCGTTCCTCAAAATAGACGAACGCAACGGCTGCGATGCTCATTTGTTTTTTACTGAAGAACTGTAGTTTTTTTTTATTATTGTGCTTGAGTGGTCAACTATTGTGTCAGTATCTGAACGGTCAGTTATCAACCTTGCGCTCGGCAATCTCTGCGTGCCGTATCTTAAAAAGCACGCACGTAGTTACATGTCGGTTATATAGTTGTGTAATCCCCACCTCTGGGATTCAGGGGCTAAATTCCACTTGGCAAATGACTGCTGTCCGAGATATCACCAGTAACTAAACTCTAACGATGCACTCTTCGAAGTAAGCGTTATGCATGTGACATTTCTTTCTCCTTGAGATTAACATATTCGTACGATACTTTCATTCACGTAAATTATTATTTCACTTAAATTATTATCCGTGCAATGAAAATTACAACAGCGAGGAATATAATTTGTAATGTAAGTTTTCCATCTTGATTCATATTTCCTTTAAATGTTTACTTTTCAATGCTACCTAATGCAGCTTAAAATGAAATTTTTAAATCAATATAATACGTAGTATAATCCGCAGGTACTATCCTTCCTTATGTGTCTAATAGTGAAGTCGTTTATCAGTTTTATCACACATGCTAATAATAAGTTAACATAATTTGTCATAAAAGTCTCGATCGAGAATCGGTCTCGGTCGGAAAAGATCTCGATCCTATGCGTGCTTTATTGCCGGGATATGGCCAAGATATTGCTTAGCTGCAGATGTCACAATGCCTCCTCGAATTTGGCTTCAGTACCCCTGAGCAGCCTTCCGGTGGCCTCGGCAAAACTGGCGCCAATCTTCTGTACACCATAAAAGGGCTTCGAATATTCGCTGTTCCAACGTTCTTATTACGTTTTAGTTGTATAATAGTGCAGCAATGCAAGTCAAAGAATAATTTCTAGTACCTCGTATATCCGTTTACATGTGTTGCATACTGTACTTTAGCAGCATATGACAGAGTCATATGTCGTACAGGTTTTAAATTGCGAGCTTTTAAGCATAAGTGCATACTTGAAACACCCAGCCTGATTCACCCAGGTGAATCAACTACACTAAAAGTATATTTAATAGACTTTCAGCATTGGAATAAATTTCATCGATATTTCAAGTAAACTTTGTGCACCTGAGTATGCGGTAGGTACATTAAGTTTACTGAAAGATAATTTTGTGCACTTTGGTGTTGGTCCACATGTGCATTTTAGTTTTGGAATCGGTAAAGTCAGGGTGCTCAAAAATATCTTAACATGCACTCTAACGCCTTGAAAATAGAATCGTGTTCCGATATTTTAGAGAACGTCGTTCAATGTGTTTTGCCTGAAGGTGACTGTACTACAGTCAAGGTCTCAATATGACCAAAATACTTCAAAAAGTAGAATTTTTTTTGGGCGTCTTTTATTTAAATATATCGTTTTATTATCGCGACTCATTTCCAAATCGTGAAGAGTTTTTTAGGGTTCTATACCCAAAGGGTAAAAACGGGACCCTATTACTGAGACTTCGCTGTCCGTCCGTCCGTCCGTCCGTCTGTCCGTCTGTCACCAGGCTGTATCTCAAGAACGGTGATAGCTAGACAGTTGAAATCTTCACAGATGGTGTATTTCTATTGCCGCTATAACAACAAATACTAAAAATAAAATAAAATAAATATTTAAGGGGGGGCTCCCATCCAACAAACGGGATTGGTTGCGTTAACTTCGCACCTCATTTGTATGGGGCGTTATAGATACCAGGTGCAAACTTAACTTAACCACTTAAGGATGGAAAGTGTTTGTACGGAACCCTTGGTGCGCGAGTCCGACTCGCACTTGACCGGTTTTAAAATTTGTCTGTTAAATGGGTCAATCAACTTTTTTCTGTTGCTTGTTGCCATGGTGATGTCCCCTGGGCTACTCTTTAAAACTACGATTTTCTGTGGCAATATTCAGCAAAAAATTTATAATTGCAGCAGTTATACGCCGATTCTTATTTAAAATATCTCTTAAAATTACCAATATTATAAATTATCAACACTTTTCTAAAACGTTTAATCACCATTGTCTCCTGGGTGACGGGACAGAATAACAACAAGAAATTTTTTATCCACCCAAATACGAGATTGACTTTACTAGGTTCAATCATCGAGTGCGAAAAATTAAGACACAAATAAGTTAACATGCTTGCACACTTCTTTTATTTAAGTAGGTATAAATACGTTATCTTAGTAGCTTGCCACTTAGTAGCTTGTAGTTCCTCACATTGATCTGCTTCCGCGAATGAAACAAAACTATTAAAATAACAGTATATCATTGTGCTTCAATATTTTCATCCAACGCAAGATGAAAGTAAGAACAGCAAAAATTTTAAACTTTTTCTTCCATTTGCGGCTGTAAAATAAATAGGAGGATAATAATACCTAAAAGCTTTATGGATAGAAAGAAAATATAGGTACCCGTATTCATCTCAAGTTTCGCTAACGAATAATCTCAAGGAAGTGGCCTACGGAAATGTGTCCATCTAACAGGTCATTTAATTATTAAACTGTTGTATTTTCGTGAATTTGGTTTGCGATTGGTATTGGCATCTTTTTTAAATGCAACAATCTAGTCTACCAAATTTCTGTTATATTTCTTTCTTTGACTGCCTACGTAATGATTCGTCAAAAAAGACTGTATAGCATTCACGATTATTGAACGAAAGCCAAATCCAGTTTGTTTGGTTGTTAGCTATTAAAAAAAAACGAACTTAGCAAATCTAAAAACGGGATTTGTAGACATTGGCCTAAGTAACTCACTAGGTGTGTAAAGTAAACCAAAAGTTAACTTAATGCACCCATGCCAGCAGACGAGTGCATCAAGTCAACTTTTAGTAAACTTGATGCACTTACTGGGTGTGTAAAGTACACCAAAAGTTAACTTAATGCACCCATGCCCCCAGACGAGTGCATCAAGTCAACTTTTAGTAAACTTGATGCACTTACTGGGTGTGTAAAGTACACCAAAAGTTAGCTTAATGCACCCATGCCCCCAGACGAGTGCATCAAGTTGACTTTTAGTAAACTTAATGCACTTACTGGGTGTGTAAAGTAAACCAAAAGTTAACTTAATGCACCCATGCCAGCAGACGAGTGCATCAAGTTGACTTTTAGTAAACTTAATGCACTTACTGGGTGTGTAAAGTACACCAAAAGTTAACTTAATGCACCCATGCCCCCAGACGAGTGCATCAAGTCAACTTTTAGTAAACTTGATGCACTCACTAGGTGCACAAAGTGAATAAAGGATACTATTAGTATAATTGATTCACCCAGGTGAACCAAGCTAGGTGTTTCAAGTATACTACAGGAAGTAATGCTATGTCGTTATGTGTAAACTTGACATGATTTGTTAGCTAGCCGTCCAATACGCATTTGGTCCAATACGCAGTTCGTCCAAACATAACTGAAATTCTCATTTCGTCCAAAACGCTTTTCGTCCAACACGCTTTTCGTCCAACACGCTTTTTGTCCAACACGCAGTTTGTCCAATACGCAGTATGTCCAAGACGCTCTTTGACCACCACGCATTTGGTCATACACGCAGCATGTCCAATACGCAGTATGTCCATCATGCTTGGGGTGCATTTTTTACGTCGATACCTCGTTTTATTATGGGCATATGAAATCAACTCTTTTTCGTTCAACACGCATTTGGTGCAACACACCATAGTCTAATAATGCATGTCTGTTTGATGTAAGTAGTTATAAGCAAAATAGTAGAATTTACATATATGTAGGCGTGTATTTGTAGCTCGGTTTCATTAAGTAGTGTATTTTAAGTATTCTTTTTTTGTTCGAAAGAAGGGAAATTTTCTAGGGAAATCGCCCTTGTTGTTTCATGACGTTCAAGTTAATTTCGACCGTAGGGTGGTAGACCACTTTTTTGGCCCACTGTACATGCAAAATTTCAGCAGGCCTATGATGGTTGCATTTTGTCATGGTTGCATCATAGGCCTGCTGGTCTTATCAAAAACCGGGAACTTGAATTTAAAATTGACGAATAGCGATATGGACGAATGGCGATATGGACGAATAGCGATTTGGACGAATGGCGATATGGACGAATGGCGATATGGACGAATAGCGATATGGACGAATAGCGATATGGACGAACAGCGGCATGGACGAACTGCGTTAACGACATCTGACGGACTGCATAATGGACGAACTGCGTATTGGACCAAATGCGTATTGGACGGCTAGCTATTGCTGACATGACAATTATCAAGGTAAATAAAACACTGAGAACTATACTGACGCATAAACAAAATTTTCATTTGCTCTGATTTCCTATATATATCCTAAACCACAATTTTCCAAATTCTGCAACACTAACGAAATAGGCTACATATAAGCATGTATTTTTACAATTCTGGGACTACCTACTCGCGCCTTAAAAAACAAAAATGAAAAGAAATACCGCAAGAAACTTTCCCGATAATCCTTTTATTTTCCATCAACCAAAAGTGAGAAAAAAACTCTATGAATTCGTACTTATAGCACAATGCACTAAGGTCACTTTGAAAGACCATCTTTCCCTTATTCGAAATGGTGTTCAATTAAAAAGTTAAATTAAATTGTAGGAAGTTTATAGGTGTAGCTTGCTTTGGTCGGCTTAAAACGTTCGTTATCGTTTCTTAAATAAATTACAATTTGTAGACCTTAAACATATTGCAGCATAGTAGGTACCGCACCTGTTGACTAATTGTGTAACGAAATTACTGACCCTTTTGGAAACCAGACTGCAGCCAACCAAATCCTAATCTACGTTTAGTTTGTTAACAATGTAAATAAATAAATATTAAGGGATAATTTGACACAAATCGATCTAGTTAGATAATATACAAATACATATAACATCCATGACCCAGGAACAAATATTCGAGTTCAACACACAAATATTTGCCCTTGCCGGGATTCGAACACAGGACCGCCCGCTCAGTAGGCAGCCGCACTACAAACAGAGCCAACCACGTCGTCTGTGTGAATGTGAACATCCAGGGTAAGATAGAGAGTATGAAAAACTGCATTCCCTGCTGAAAACGTATCTCTCGTTCTGATAATGTCTTAACCACTAAAATCCTCAACCTTATCTCCATGTCAGTGCCATTTTATCGATGCAACCACTAATGCAACAATGATGAGACAAAACGTGACTTATGCCCAACAGTTCTTGAAAGAACGTACACGGTTCTTTTCCTCGTATTATTTATTTGTGAGCGTGCTCACGCGCGCGCCTTTTACGGCAGAACAAGAACGAGAACGAGACATTAATGCAACACCACCGTAAGGCCTTACATGCAAAACAGTCGGGATGAATAAGATAAACTAGCTGGAAAAATCCTCTTTGATCGTGGATAAGCGTGAAGCAGTGAACTAAAATGGGCTTAGTTTTAAGAATGCTGATTGCCTATCGGAAAGAAGCAGCAACCATTCTCGTAATCCGGACCGGATTACTTGTTCGAATTTCGAATCGCGTCGTTGAATATTTGAAGGATTACTATCAAAGTCTATAGCTCGAGAGCGGGAGGAACGATATGAATTAAGAGCAAAATCACCCTCTTTTGTTTTAGTGGACTAATCCAGAACACACGATCTAATCTGAGAAATCTACGAATCGAATTTTCAACTGACCCGGGCAGGGCACGTAAAGTCGCATAAAAATTGTATGCACAACGATCGACTTGTGTTATTAGACGAACCGAAAAAGCATTAATATGTACTTATTGCTAAATACTCTCGAGCTCTGCATCTCTTTTCGTTTTTATGTTAAAGGAAAGACAGACAGGCTATATTATGCTTGTGGCGATCCTATCTCAATCGCATGAAGCTAATAAGGATCTGATTAATATTTTACCAGTAATCACGACAAAATACACGAAAAAATCGCAGCGAACTGACGAAATCTTTGCATTGATTTAGTAAGGAATGCCGGCATGGCCACCTACGGCTACTATATCAACGACATTAGTACCTAAACAAACGTTGACATATGTACCGTAGGTAGGTAATTAGAAAATACCACTAAGATAATCCACAGAAGGCATTGTCGCGCTCCAATTTCAAAACAAATCCAACCGAAGTCACGCCTAACTATATGTATACCTTATGTAGCTTAAATCTACTGAATAAGGTACAGAGTTGGATATATTATATATTTGTGGAGTTGTACAGTAAGCCAAGAAATTGGTCTACTTTGCGACTCTAATTCCTGAGTGTTAAGGTCCAAAAGTGATAGTTCCTTAGTTGACTGTCTGTACGTGACTCAGTGTTGTCAGAGATAGAACCAGACCGTTGCGTAAGAACGGGCAGTAAGTCCGGTTGGACTGTCTGGTTGCATTCTGGTTATTTGTTCGGTTCGATATCGTTCAAGTTTTTTCCTGGATGATAATGACCCATTGCATGTAAAACCTGTTATTAAAGTTGGAGTTACTTACCGCAAAACCATACGTAATATAAAGCGGTAAGTGACAATGAGAAAACATAAGTTTAGGTACTTAAGTCACCGCAATACTGGTCTGTTACGCATAGTTAGCAAAATAAATCCTAAACGTCCCTGGCCGTGGAATACTTATTGTATCGTATCTTATCGTGTCATATATGTATGAGGCGTGTTTATAACTTATAAACACATAAATGACACAATAATAAGAATGAACCTGTAATGTTTATTGATAATGTAATATAAAGCACAAACAAACAGTCGTTATGAATACATTTTTTATTTTTGTTTTCATTTTATCGTATCATAAGGTTTAAGGTGTTTTCAATTTTTTTATATGTACTTAAACGTATATTACTTAAACCAGATGTAATAGAGTAAGGGTAACGAACATAAATAGGGGAAACAACTTATCTCTCAGTACCCAAGAGGATCTCTATAGATAACCATATAAACTCTACCCTATGTTTAACCCCATGTCATGTCGGTGCGTCTGAAGCTCTAGTGCCGTTGATAAGAAGAACAAATTAATATTATGATTGATATTGCGAGTTACGTCTGTGACGTTTATTGACTAGTGTGGGTCAGAACTATCAGAATATTACGCACTTAAACTTGAACTTGCCGAGCCTCGTTTTCTACAAACAGCATTTTTCAATACAATACAATACAACAATACTTTATTGCACACCAATAAAAGTTTACAAAAGGAAACAAAACAAATACAATTTTTTTTTCTAGTTTTTTTTTTATTTCCTTGGACCAGAAATGACAGGGAGCGGTGTTTTTTGAACCTTGTTATTTTTATAATTTAGTTTTAATTGAGTTATTAATAATTAAGTCATGAATGTATTTATAAATACCTACCGGTAGACAATAAATGGTCTTATTGCTAAAAAGCGATCTCTTTCGGATAACTTTTGGGGAGGTAGTGAAATTTCAGGATTGAAATTTTTAACAATCCTGATGTTCTTTGTTAAGATCGCGAAAGACAAATTATTTAGGTTTACTTCGTAGGAAATGTAAATTTTCCTGGTCGTATCATAATACAATGAATGGGGAATTGATTGAACTTTTTAATAAAAAAGGTTTATTTTTAAGGTTGAAGAAAATATTCACTCTCTTATTCGTAGAAAAATGTTAGGTACAGATTAAGTAAAAAATGATGAAAATCTTTTATTACCCTCTTGACCCGTAGGTCTTATACGAATACCTTAAAGTGTTCTACGGAGCCTTAATATTACTTTCCTAACTGTAAAATTAGAACCTTTTTGAAAAAAAAAAACATTCAAATCCCATTGATTGAAAAGTCTTTCAATAAATGTAGGTAGCACGCTATTTAATTCAAACGTCGTAATCAAAACTAACCGGGAAGTCAACTACAAAGGACTGTTTCATAAAATATTCCGACAAGGTTTAGGTATGTAGGAACGTACTACTTCATATTTTACATTACCTCTAATATTAGCCTTTAAATATAAGCACCGCTATAAGGAAAATCTAAACAAGAAACATATGATATCCAATATAAATAAACGAACAATGTTCGTATTCATTATCCAAAGAAAAACGACCAACACCGCCGTATTAAATGAATCATTGGGTCTGTGGGTCGGTCATAGTTAGTATTAGTCATGAATAGATAGACGACGGTTAAAAATAAAGTGCATTTACAAGTTTTTATTGACTACATTAACTACGTTGTCAGCATATACGCCAAGCGCCATACATGTCATACAAGTTATGACGGCGTGTCTCGTTCGCTTCCCAGGATACTATTTCTAATATTATCATTATGTAGCTTCCTTTGCAAAACACACCTAACTAGAACGTTTGTTCTTGTTTTGTCATTGTACTGTAACTAAGTAAGTACTATTATTAAGAGTATAGGTAGTCAAATCGTTTGAAAAATAAGATTTAAAGTAACATTTGCTAAAGTCCGTTTAGGTCGTTTTTCCTATAAAATATATCCGATTAAAAATAGTAAAATTACCTCTAATTACTAAGTACTTTTATTCTATTTCTCTAATGATTATTTTCATGTTTCACTCAACTCATACTCAAACACCTACTTGAACTTAATTTGGGTTTCCGCTCATCCAGTCATAAAAAAAGTAAAATGAACTCTACTGTTTTTGTTATTTAAAAGATTCTGTATCCATTCTCGTCATAAGTACTTGACGACGCAGTTTGTAGGACTCTCAGCCGGCAGTCCTGAGTTCGAATTCCGGCCGGGACAAATATTTGTGTGATGAACTCGAATATTTGTTCCTTGGTCATGGATTCTGTCTATATATGTATTTATATAATATCAAATAATATGTATATTGTCGTCTAGTACCCATAGTACAAGCTTTGCTTAGTTTGGGACTAGATCGATTTGTGTGAGGTTCTGCGCCCCTGCACGTTTATTAATTCTATTTTTTTTATCAACTATACAGAGAATTTGTCAAGTCAGTAACCATTCGACTAGCCTTATGTTGATGCTGTATCTTCCATATCGCCTGATGACAACCAAAAGTCCCTAAAATGTCTGTCACTACTCTTCAAAACCTCGTATCGCGTTAGTAAATTTATGCTGAGATACGAGTTTTATTTCCAGTAGGTATTTGTTACTGAGTTTTGGTTGTCTTATGTAGGTGCTCTTAAAAGGAGCTGCCGTTGAGATAACACCAGCGTCGAGTGACGCCCTAAACGGACGGCGTTAGCATTTTTATGCCACATTGTTCCGACGAATATGGACGGGAAATTAACACGACATTATACATACAACGTTTGATATGGCAGTGCAATTAAATGGTGACCTATTTTTCTTAAGCACATATTATGTTGAGAATTCTGGAATGAAAAGGATGGCTCTCCGTAACTTATTAAATACTCGAACGTTGCTCTGAGAATATCATAAAATGGCACAAGACAGTATAATGATTAAAATACTTATTAGGGGGAACGTATTGATATTAGGGAATGAATCGTCTAGCCCCAGTTTAAGCAATTCCTATACTATATTAAGATGTAGATAAGATATGTAGGTATATTTCCATAAAGATAATACCTACATGGAAAATATCCATGAGCCAAGAACAAATATTCGAGATCATCACAAAAACACCCTAGCCGGGATTCACACCCATCGCCGAACGCTATCAAGTAGTCTTTGTTTTTTGGGAGTGTTTTGCCTAGTAGTTTCGAATTTCGCAAAAAGTCAGTTTTAAACTAATAACACTGAATTATACCATAATACGCTCGGACTAAGCGGCTTTAATATAGAGTTAGATTATTATTTGATTTTCTTGTTCCTAATGGTTACGGACTTCAGTTATAATATAAATGTGCACGATTATCCTACGAATTAAAACGATTAGTTTAAAATAATTATAGGTTTCGTTAAATTTTAATATTTATCTGTAAACTGTTTTCATTTTTTGATCCTGCACTAAATAAGTTTCTGTTTGGCCCCATGCCATGGTTGACTTAATCCAATCCACCATTGTATTATTTTTTTGTGTAAGTTTGCCATTAAAGTACCTATGACGACGCGGTTGGCGCAGTGGTAAAGCAGCTGCCTACTGAGCCGACGGTCCTGGGTTCGAATCCCGGCCAGGGCAAATATTCGTGTGATGAACTCGAATATTTGTGTTTGGGTCATGGATGTTATTTAGTATATTTAAGTATCTATTTATCTGTACATATAAGTATGTTCATCGTCGTCTAGTGTCCATAATACAAGCCTACTAGAGCTTACTGTGGGACTAGATCGATTTATGTGAGGTTATCCGATATTTATTTTTTTATAAATAAATAAATAAAATTATCATATTTTTATTGAATAAATATAACTACAGTAATGAGCATATAATTTGGTTTTGGAATCAAAACAAACTCTGCACTATGATATTTAAGTCAGGGGTAAAATGGTTTTTTGATTTCTCCATTTACGATACCATTAAACGATGACCCATTTTTCCGTTTCGTGTTAAACCGAAGTAACTCGTGGTCGAGCGAGTGAAAGTATTGGTGACGATGACGACATCCTCTGGAATGCCGTCCAGCAAACCCGTCCTCTCCCGGTTAGAGCTCATCCGACCATAGACGCATTCATAAACTTATGGGACATTTTTTTCTTTTAAATCAAAGACTAAACTCATTTTAGGTTATTAAAATGCGAGCAAAATTCATTGAAGTCTAGGGCCGTCACTAAAGGGCTACTTCGATTTTCGGAATTTTACCGTAATATTGTGCCGTCCCACTCACCCAAATATAGTTTGACAGGAGATCAAGAGGGACGGCATTATTAGACGATCGAATTTCGAACATCGGAGTAGCCCTTCTGGTCACTGTCATACGTCATTTCAATCGATTTTACTCGCATTTCACGATCCCTGAAAGCCTACTCCGATGTTCGAAATTTAATGGGCGTTATAGTGCGTCCCGGTCACCAAAATATACGTTGACAGGAGATCGAGACGGCACTATACGACAGTTGAATTTCGAACATCGGAGTAGCCCTGGTTATAAAATGTATGACAGATGTCAGGATTGACTTCTTACCGGGCACTATAGTTGGAGCGCATAGAGGTGAAGACAGGGTCATTAACCTTTTCTCTAACTTTTTTATAGAAGCATTCATATATAAACTAATGGGACATTTTTATCGCATTGAAATCAAAGGCAATTATAGTTAGTGCTCTTAAAGGGTTGCTTTGTGAATAATGAGACTACTAGGAGTAAAAAGAAGTTCATTAACCTTTATTCTAACATTTTTACAAGATGCACAAGTTAGTAGAAGTAGTTGATGTCGTATTTTGTCATCATTCTCATTCCCAATTTCGGAAACGGAAACAATTATTAAACCATTCATATTTTGCAAGGTTTCTAAATATTTTTGTAAAAAAGCAGAAATAAAATGTGTCTTTACCTGCTCGCTGTTAATTATGTGCCTTAACGAGAAGCCTATAAGAACATAGGCCGTTTTCAGACTATGTATGTATGTATGTACGTGCGAAGTATGTTGATGATTGCGAATACCTGACTCTATATTAAAACTAAAATAACAGAGAAGTAAGGAATATTAGCATATATTACGAGAACCGAAATTACATATGCAATGAAACATTCAAAGGAAACGTACATTAAATATTTTTATTGTTCAAGTTATTGCTAGCAAATAAAACGTGTAAAATTACATTATGCGCCATGAAATGGATCTCGCAAGAGTTGGCTGTCAAAAGATTAACGCCAGTGACTTAAGGCGATTATAGCCTCAGATGACCTTGTCTACTGCTGCCATCGTCCCGTATAGTGGATGTTCACGACATAAAAGTGCAGTATATCTACAGCATTTGATGATCGACACATCTCCTTGGGTAGGGTGCACCTTCCGGGCCCAAATCCCTTGAAAGTCATTATTATATCAGCTATTCTTTAAAAAAAAACACACCTAAGTAGTCTAGACAGTCATAACTACTGAATACTTATCCTTTTTAAATCCATATTTGTGTTGTAAGGAGTTAAGGACCAACGAAGCGAAGCTCAGATCTTGGTCATCAAACTCTGTATGTTAAAGTGAACCAGTGACCAGCCATTAGTAGGTATATATTTATAGTGTTTCTCATCATTCTCTATAACATGACAGATGACGAATATAGAAGTGTTACAATTACCTAGTGGATGAGAATAGAGTAGAAGGTATGTGTAATTTACTTTGTTAAAAAAGAGACTAATTGGAGAGTTTTTTGCGACGCTCTTTCTATATTTAGCGAAGAACCTCATAAAATCCTTGGTCGCAGGATTGAATAAGAAGGCCTATCACAAAAGCTAAAGGACTATCTGTGAAGTCCACGGCCAACGAATTCATGCTTAACGTGGGTGATGTGTGCGGACATAGTGAATTATCAGCCATCCGCGAAATTCTCTGGCATGGCGAAGAGTGTCGCGTGCAATGGCCAGATATAGTCCACCCCACGCGCGGACGCTGACCTTCCGCAAAAACCGTTTAAAATATGGCTATAGGTGTCAAAACACCAGTTAACACAGCAACTGCTTAAATGAAAATGTATATATTCGACTACGAATTCTGACTATGTTCCAGGCGGTCACCTGGTCCAAATAGTTTCTGGTTCCCTCTGGATCTCTCATTGGTGGCTTGCGCATAGTGCTCAGAAGTCATGCTCCCAGTACAGAATGATTTGGAGTCTGTAGGTCTGACTAAGCCTGCGTTGAAATGCAACCATTTCACAGCCGTCACAAATGTATTGAATGATAGAGGATAATATTATACCACGCTATTCTATGTATGTGGAGTTGTAGACTTAGTTTTGTAAGACTGTAGTTGTGACTTGTGAATCCATATTCACGAATTCTCCGGCATAGCGAAGAGTGTCGCGTGCCATAATAGTCCTCTCCACGCGCGGACAGACGCCGCGCGACGCGCTACCGTGACCTTCCGCAAAATTCGTTCAATATTAAAGTAACAGGCATTATGGCAACGGGCTATCGGTTAAACAATACAAAAATTCACCGCCAGATAGCGAATATTCTACAATTAGGTGTATTATTATGGTCCACTGCCTGTTTAGTGCAACTACGGTTCGCGACTCTTGTCGCGCGCGCGACATAGCATCGCCCGTTGCCTCACAGTACAGCGAAGAAAGAGATGGGTAATATTTCTCGCGCGAGAAAAACTCTCGTTTCACAGTTGCTTAACCCTAGTGTGGCGTCGGTACATACTGTGTTTTGGCAAACAACACGTCTTATTTTTTAGCGAATATGTATGTATAAGCGATGCTAGGCTAGTCTAGCTAGAACAGCATAACAGAGAGTTCGTCCGTGCTCGGAGACGCCTATATCAATAATTATTAATGACCTATCCGTGAAAATTTCTGCTATAACCCGAATGACGAAGTTGTGTGCAGAGTCCAGATATAGTCCACCCCACGCGCGATCAGACACTGCCGGACAACCCTGACCTTCGCACAATTCAGTCAAAACTTAAAAAGTTTAACAAAACAAAGTATAACTGAGTTTCGCTGTCACATTCTACACTGGCAATCTTTCCAATATCCTCCATAGGTTATATCCTCGTATCTATAGTATCTATACATATGTCACTGCGTCTGAATGGTGAATCAGATTCCTCAGATTTAAATGCACTTCTTTTAGGCTCCACAAAGACGCAATCTGATTGGTTAATTTTGTCCGCTCCACTTCTTTTGACAGGCAGCCTAATGCGTATCATTTATGTAATTATGTTTTGTTCCCGAATACATGTTTTTCTTTCTTTCCTTCTTTCTTTCTTTCTATCATGACACTATAGTATTTGAATTGTGTTAAGGCTATTGAGAATACATTAATAGCATTTAGTGTTGTTAGACAATGTTTCATAGAATCGCTACTAGTCGTAAAACAAATTATCAATATAAATATAAAAATAAACCTATTTGTTGGTAAATCATATAATACGGTGAATAGAGACTAAAGTACTATGTGTGACCTTACAAACGGTCCGGTAGTTTTGAATTTTTGATATGTTGTCTAGGATGGTTAGTCAGTGTTTAAAATGCAAAATGCACAATTCCCCCCCCTCCGCGCCCGCCGCCATATTGAAAAGACCGGCACTTTCTTCATATTTTTGCTCATATCTTCCTTTAGGAGCAGTTTAGCTAGATTCTAGCTAAACTGCTCCTAAAGCTTTCTTCTAGCTGCTAGAAGAAAGCTTCGACAATGTTATAGAGAGTTAAATTTACTACATTCTCCATTTTATATTTTTTTTCTAGAACAGATAGTTACGGAGATATCCACATTTAAAAAAACGTAAAAAATCGCAATTTCCTACTGAAAAACAATCTTCTGGATTATATCTTCGTTTAGGAGCATTTTAGCTAGAACAGTGCTTGGGCAATTTTGTAGAGAATTAAATTTACTATAATTTACACTTCAAATTTTGTTTCAAGGACGGTTAGTTACGGAGATATGCACATTTAAAAAACAGGAAAAGTCGAATTTTCCGAAAATTTCTCAAAATTCTTGGTTTAGAACGCTGTCATTCAGTTACGGACTAGTCTAGGACAAATTAAAACATGTAGGAAATATAATTGTTTATAAAACTCATGTCCATTTTTACATACATTTTCGGAAAATGTAACTTTATTTTTTACATATCTCCGTAATTATCTATCCTAGAAACAAAATTTGAAATGTAAATTATAGAAAATTTAATTCTCTACAAAATTGCCCAAGCACTGTTCTAGCTAAAATGCTCCTAAACGAAGATATAATCCAGAAGTTTGTTTTTGAGTTGGAAATTGCAATTTCTTAAGTTTTTTTAAATGTGCATATCTCCGTAACTATCTATCCTAGAAACAAAATATAAAATGGAGAATGTAGTAAATTTAACTCTCTATAACATTGTCGAAGCTTTCTTCTAGCTAAAATGCTCCTAAAGGAAGATATGAGCAAAAATATGAAGAAAGTGCCGGTCTTTTCAATATGGCGGCGGGCGTGGAGGGGGGGGAATTGTGCATTTTGCATTTTAAACACTGACTAACCATCCTAGACAACATATCAAAAATTCAAAACTACCGGACCGTTTGTAAGGTTAAAATCCTTTATTCACTGAATTAATATTACCGATCACTGATTGATGTTTCACAAACAAACATTTCATTATACCTATTACTTACTTTTTGCATTCTTCATTTCCGGTTGGAATTCTAAACCATCACTTAAAAGTTTTCGCAATTTAAATTGCAACTAATAAATCAGATTTCTACGTGCTACCAACTTACGTAGAAGGAAAAAAAGAATATTGATGTCTTTAAAATATATGGAACATATGTCACGGCTGTCAAAAACAACTTTAACGGGGACATTAACCGTTAATGATGAGGTAAAAGCTGCTTGAGATAGCTTATCGACTGTCTATTGGACACTGAGTCAATAAAAAGCAATGTTACCAATACCGGTAAAGGCTATGGCACACCTGATGCGGTTGCGAGCCAGTGTGGTCTGTGCAGGGCTCCTTTGACTTGTATTATCTCACCTAACGTAAGCAAGAAGTTCAGAACGGTAGTTCTCCAATAGTATTTTATGCAATCGTTGCACAATGGAGGTTCTTAAAGTCGAGTACCGTGTTTAGGTCACGAGGCTTGCCGAGTGGCCTATGTAAGGTACGAGACTTTAAGACCTAATTGTGTAACTATTGCATACAATACTTTTTATACGAGCAAAACTCAGAAAAACATTTTTTTACTTTAATCTTCATTCTCCAATATGATTTTTTATGTTTGGTGTAACCTTTTTAGTTAAACTAAAACGGACCTATTAAAAAAAAACATGATCGCGATGGCCATGGCGGGTTCCTCGTGATTGGTGAATTTATTTGACAAGTAATTTCAACCAATCAGTGAGCATCAAACAAGCTTATGTTCTCTTTTTGAAATTATTAGAGTTGTGTAGAGAGATGTCTTATGAATATTAAAGTTATGTAGCGGGTACCATAGAGTATAGAATTTTGTTACAGGATTAAAAAGTGCGTTATTGTGATTTTGTCTGTGAACTTATAATTGACAGATTAAAGTCTGCGAGTATAAAAAATTACATTTTAAGTGGCGAGATATGTTAAACATTCACCTTTGTTATTGTGACTATAAGACTCGCAAGCAAATTACATTTCTTTTCAAAATTCTAATAAATGTCGACCATGTGGATCCACCCGATTCATATTTTACGCATTCTTCTTTGATATTTTGGTTCACGAGAATGTACTAATGGGTGATTCTTATTCTCATGCATTTTTTTGTGATTTGTAAGAATCACATGTTTATTTTGTTTAAATCAAAAATCTATTTATGCCTTTGTTGAGCAAATATCCTCTACTTATCTTTTATAAACACACTTACCTTAAAATATTCAGAAATATATATAAAAAAAATAATGTTTGCCCAAAATGTCACGTCCATGCCGTGTGATATCTCCCGATTTTCTAATAAAATATTTTTTTCTGCTACAATATCAAGTAATTTTGACTAATTTTATACGAATGACGCAAAGCTAATAAATGTCTGATAACATTATTAAAAAGTTGTAAAAGTATAATGTAACAGTTTCTGATTCAGAACATCATAAAGTTTGTGATCAATTTTTTTGTCACAGCCATGTGTGTTTGTTTAAATACGTGTAACTTGGTAGACAATTATATTTGAAGCTAGCAGCCCTATTTAGGCTTTTTAAGAACGGAAAAACTACCTTCTTGTCGGTTCTGCTTATGACAAAGTGCGGTGAATGTATAGCAAAAATATTTTCTTGTATTTATTAAAGAAAAGGACAACCTTAGTACGTCACCACCGTGGAATGAGTTTTAAATGTAAGTTCTACTGTTATGTTATTGATACTTATATAAATTTTACCTCAGAAATAACAGAATAAGGTGATTGTTTAAAATTGGCGAGACAAAGCAAATTGTTCCATTATGTCGCACATGTTCAAAATTTGTCACGACCATAGATAGATCTAAATGTCACGACCACGGAATTTTTCAAACCTCGGTTGTGACATGTAATGCTTGGTTGTGACATTCTTGTAGTATATTTGAATAATTTGATGATTTTGTTTGCTAAGTTGGGTTATCAATTTGTTGTATTTTTTCCGCAGATGTCACCAAAGAAAAATAAATTAAATCAGCCATCTAGCGAGAGTCTCTTAAGATGTTTGTCGTGACTCTTCGCTATAAGACCGTTAGCCGAAACTACTATCGGGACAATGATCGTCGAGTCAACATCCCACATGGCGGTCACCTCGTGAGCCAAGTCAAGGTACTTGCTGAGTTTGTCCTTCTCGGCTTTCACGAGGTTCTCGTCATGGGGGATGGTGATGTCGACGAGCACTGCCTGGCGCTTGGATCGATCTACCAAAACGATATCAGGCTTATTGGCTACAATAGTCCTGTCCGTGATGATAGATCGATCACAATAGAGCGTGGCACGACCATTCTCAAGAACTGGCATCGGTGCGTACTTATAGTACGGCACCTCAGACCCCACAAGACCGTATCGAAGAGCAAGTTGCTGGTGAATGATCCTGGCTACTTGGTTACTTGTTATTTGACACAATTACTTGATTTTCGATGAAATTGTCGCACCCATGTTATACAGTCTCACAACTATGCTTAGGGATGTCACAGCCGTGTACACATGCATTACTTTAATCACTTGCAGAGGGTATTAAGCTTGTCCATCTGCACCAAAAATTAGCCTTTGGTATGTACTCTTAATATACACCGCAATATATCACAGAAAACAAAATAAAAAAAAATGTTAATATTTTAAAACTATATGAGAATCACCCTAATAATAGCATCTGTCAGATCTAAAAATCACCGCCCGCTTAACATTTTACCATGTCACATTCAATAGGTGAGATTGAAGTATAAGTATGTATGCGCATTAGGAAAGGTAAAGGTCATATAAAGTGATGGAAGAGATTACCTTGTTTTACAATAATATCCGTATTCGTCATCATTAGATTGTTTACAGATTAATTCATACCCCGGGATGTTCGGTGAACGGATAATTTGACACCTACTGTCGGCCTAGTATCATCAAATCATTTGTGAACCGAAAACCCCGAGGTATGAATTAATATCTGTAAACAATCTAATGATGACTAAAGCGAATACTGCATTGAATACATACAAAAACATCCAACACGTCTGGGGTCTGACGCACCGCGCCGCAACCGCATTTAGTGTGAATAAGACGCAACCAGTACAGACCATACCTACACGTTTTTTGCTGAACAGCCCACGCGCAAATCCACCTTAATATTGTACAGTTATTTAACAGCGGGTGATTTGTTTGTTTGATCAAGATGTGGCTACACTGTAAAAGTGTACACACCTCATAAGCATGACTGGAAATTGCTGGGTCGTTAGATGGTACCAACGTTAAGTAATACAGGTTAATATGATTGTGAGTACCCTCACTATATTAACTGCTACTCTATAATTGTCGAAAATGTACACTTAAATCACAAACGTTAAAAAACTTCGATACTTTTCCAGTACCTAAGACTAATTTCGATGTACCTAATTAATGCTTAAAATCTATTCTGAGTTATCTATAATATTATGTTGCAAGTGTAAAAAATACGGTCCAGCTTCTGACGAGCAGTACCTATCGACAATATTAATCATATAAGCTACGTCATATGGTTATGAATCCACGTTTCTTTTTTTTAATAACACTACATCTAACTAGATAACTAGATTAATGGTTGGCTATCTACGTAGATTTAGCTATAAAGTTTTGAATTTTGATTTTTTTACTACTAACGCCATCATTACTACGGCGAACTAAATATAGTTGCGTGGTGTGGTATTTAGGAGGGTGGCCGGGTGGTCCGTGCCCACCCTATAATGGTCTAGTGCACACTCCAGGATTTTGGGTTACCGATCGAAATTCATCAGGCACAGACGTCCACTGCTGAACATAGGCCCGCAATAATGCGATCCTGTGCAGACCGGCCAGACCGCATCCCGAATCAATTCCCCGCTATCCTCACAAGCGTCCATCTAATCGGGGCCGACCCACGCTGCGCTTTCCTATACGTGGCGCGTGGTAGCCACTCCAGGATTTTGTTGCCCCAACGACCGTCCATTCTCCGGGCTACATGGTCCATTGCCACTTCAACCGTGCAATCCTGTGAGCTGTATATATCCTCATTTCTGATTCCATCTATTGCACGTTCTAGCCCTTTCTATTGAGCGTTGCGTGAAATTATCTAGTATAATATAAAGCATACCTTCTGTACGACGAGGGGGGTGCCGAAGTCCTTGCCGCCCTGCAGCCGGAAGCCCAGAGGCTCAGGCCCGGCCTTGTTCAGCCGCACAGTTATCAACTGTGCCATCTGTAACAACAACACGTAACGTTACACATTGTTGTAGTCACACACCTTCTATTTCGACTGTCAACCCAGTATGCTAAAGTTTCTCTAAGGACAAGGGTCTAAGACACGCTAACGTGTAAATAATTGTTCACCTTATGTTTAGAATGAAGCGAACATTTGGTTTACGCTAGCAGACGTTATTGATTTAATAAAAATAATTAGTTTGGATGTAGCACATCGTTACTATCGATTCTCAACATAATTTAGACGATGGTGCCGATCATGAAGTTTAATTCTTTACGGTAGATGGCGATGGCGCTACGGTGCCACCCTAAGGCATGCAAGTGATGCAAGAAGCAACTGGTTGAAAAATTCAATGGGCCTCGCATCAGGTTCAGTGGTCCAATAGGAAGGGTAGGACGCCCGTGTTGGGCCGGAAAGCCGTTTGACGACCGCAGGTTCGAACCCCGCCTGATCCATTAAATTATTAAATATTTCGCTTCATTCTAAACATTTGGTTTAAGCTTTAGTTTTTACGTTACGTTAGACGTTACTGCTTTAATGAAAATAATTAATTGTTCACCTTCGAGTGACGGACACTCCATAACGAGGTTTGACTTTGACGGCATCGACCAGAATCCGATCTAAACTGGAGAAAATAATACCCGGGAAATGTTGACAATGAAAACGCGAGCGCAACAAATACCTAAAGCGCTATTGTGCTATTTTGATTTACCTAGTCTTCATTTCATTTGCCACTTTTATTTCTAGATTACCTACTTATATTTCAATTTTTTTTAATCCAACTTGATTTTAAACATCCCCACAAAATTGAGTAGTACTCTAAACATCAAGACGTAGAAAACTTGTCTCAATATTTCATTTCGTCAACACTTCGAAGACGAATCAGGACAAGTCAGCTCGAGCTCTTATCGGCGTCCATTAGGACTGGATAAGACAAAAGTGGCCATAAATCCTCAGAGAAAGAAAGTAAATTGGCGATTAAGTATGACGCAGCATCAGCCGGCCTTTGATCGACCTAATTGATGATGTATTTTCTCCCAGGCCTGCGGTAGACATCGTGCGATCTATATTTTATCAACGATCAAAATCTAAGTGCGAACGAAAAGACGTTAGTGAAAGGAGGTGAACAGAACTTTCGTTTACTTGTACAAAGAATAAACAATAAACGAATCATTTATCAATTTTCTTCAACAGGTCTTAGATAATTTAGATTTCACTTCGTGATATACTGAATTTAATTAAGGAATCTAGCGGTCGATCTTGGATGCCTTCATTCTTGAATGAGCAGGGCCTTTCTTGATGAGGTCGCAGCCAATGAAACGGTAGTAATATAAAAGGTAAACTATAAATAAGGATTAATGATAGTAATTACAGTATAGACAATAGATGTTTTCGTGTTTAAATAGAAGAATGCTAAAGATAGATGACGATACAAAAATTATCGTTGATGCTAATTTCCTTACTCAAATTTGAATCAAAATGTTGACATCCCACTCACAAGAATTATACCTCACATTGAAGAAAAGTTCAAATATAGTGCCGCAAAAGTCAAACAAAATCCAGATGTTCACATATTAAATTCCTTTGGGACACTTGGCATAGGCGTTAGTTGAGTTGAGCCACCTGCCTCTTTATTTGTTTGTATATCTAGGTGGACTAGTACTGTACCATACTATTAATTATGTTACCAATATAATCGTCTACCCTTTATGAAACTGATAAAAATAAAACGTCAAATCAATGTCGACAACATATAGTTGTAGTAGACAAACCCAAAGAAAGCTAGCCTAGATCTGAATACTACTTGAGATGAGACTAAGTATTCTTAGGATCTATGACGCGCTTAATATAACGCTGTTCACCTTACGATATGTTCACCTTCTGATGTAAGAGTGACGGACACTACATAACGTGGTTTAACCGCATCGACCAAAACTGGTGAAAATAAGACCCGAGAAATGTTGACATTAAAAACGCAAGCGTAACAAATACCTAAAGCGCGATTGTATTGTGTTGGGACTAGTATTCGTATCTGGCGATCGCCGGAATTTAATGACGCATAATATTTTTCAGACAAAGCATCGAAACTTCGAAAGTGAGAGTAAGGGCCAACCATAACCTTGTAGAAGGACGCGTGGCGGAAACATTGGCACAATGGCAACTCTCTCGATCGCTGATAATAGCGGGTCACAGCTTCATCACGTCAAGTCGACGTACGCGCTGATTCACCATAATGTAAACATTTTCAATAACAATATATTTGGAGAAATATTTATACCTAACTTCATAAACTCTGCCCTTCATCGGATAATCAACGATTTATTGTTAACAAAGAATCAGGAAACACGATGACGATGACCTACATATTTCAAAAACAAAACTCGTCCCTCCGGTGGTCAAAAGTGAAGAGCTTGTGGATCCAGGTTATATTGCTATTACTTCGGATTATAGAAGGGGGAACATTATTTTTTCTCGTACGAGTTTGATCAGAAAATTAGGCCCTGGAATCCTCAATTTCGCTTATGTCCACAGTGAAAGACGAACCAAAATCTGACTATCACTCTTTTACGTTTTTGATGTAAACAAATCAAAGCGGTAGTTTCAGACATCTCTGAGTTAATATTACTTTTGACTTGGAGCAAACTAACGATATATAGGTAAACTAGCTTTTGCCCGCGGCTTCGCTCGCACAGGGTCTAGAAACGTTATCTGTGTAACTTTCAACCCGATTTATTGTTTCTTACAATAATACAACTAAAAGAAATCTGCGCGCATACATAATTTATTGGGTAGCAGATTTATATATTTCTAGATCACGTCGTGGCATACACATGGGACAATTCATTTTCCGATGAACCGAACAAAATCATAGTCAAAAGTTTGATCTCCTTAAGGATAGGAATTTCCTCTAACGTTTAAATCAGTATTGTCAGTTAATAAAAATAGCCACTGCACATTACTAAGGAAAAGTTAAAATGTACTCATTGGCAAACTTCACATTACCGTTGGGAAACTGTTTTACGTACTTTAAATACAGACTACTTTTTTATTTAATTAGAAATATATTTTTTTAGATTTCCATACTAATTATAAATGCGAAAGTGTGTCTGTCTGTCTGTTACCTCTTCACGCTTAAACCGCTGAATCGATTTTGATGAAATTTGGCATGGAGATAGTTTAAGATGCGAGGAAGGACATAGGATAGTTTTCATCCTCTCATGATGACATTGATGACCCTGTAGGAAATGTAATGATTAGACCAAAAGCACAATTGCTCTCACATTTGCTTAGGCGCTTTTAATAATCCCTTTTATTAATTAAGGTGATTAGGTGGATATCTATCGTGTTGTACGAGGTTGCTTCCATACTTCCAAGTTCCACGCGGACGTAGTCGCGGGCAAAAGCTAGTTCCCTTTAAGTACTTGTAGTAAGACACGGTATTACTTGCCTAATTCATAGTTTTAGTTTAACTGAAGATATCTAAGTACCTTATAATTTTTGATTCCCTTGAGAGTATCGACGTTTGTTGTGGCACACGTAAACAGCCGGATCTTTTTTTACGTTATAACTTAGAAGTTTGTTTTTTTAACAACTTTAAAGGACTATTAGGCGTATTTAGTGAAGTCCTGAGTCTTAATATGGTTTTCATTTCCATTGTATTCGATAGATACGGACAGACAACCAAGTGATCCTTTGAGGGTTGCGTTTCTTCCTTTTGAGGTAAGGAACATGGAACCCTAACAATGCATTTTTTTACACGAAGTTTTGTCACTCAATCCTACGTTTTGCTAAAGTTTCAAACCACCCCAGGAGAGTTATCTCTTCCAAAAATGAATGCAGAGTTTACTTATACACGAAAATATTCCTTACATGAACTTTCATCTTCCCCCTTTTACTCAGACAATACAGGTACATTTCAAAAATTTGTGAAAGTATTATTTTAACACGGAATATGACCAGACTTACGAAAAGAATCTCATCTTTTCTCATCCAAACTTTCGCCTCCCATTAGACCCATTTTGGAGATGAATTTCCCAAAAAACATAAGTTTATTTTCTCAATTATTACTCCTTCTCAAAAAATTCTAAGCTCTTGATACAAACTGTCACCTCTCAGCGTATCCCATTAGGGGTTGAATTTTCAAAAACGCTGAAATCAATATTCTCAGTTTTGATGAAGAGTCTACACGCAAAATACTGCACCTCTTACTCAAAAACGGCCCGTTCCTCATACAATTTCATTTCATTTAATCCCCTTTCAGTGATGAATTTCCAAAAATGCTGAAACTCGTTTTTTTACGTTGCGAATAAGAACCTGTGCACGAAATATACCCACTCCTACTCAAAAAATCCCAAGCTCTTCATAGAAACTTTCACCTCCTTCTTTACCCCATTAGGGGTTGAATTTTCAAAAACGGTGAAATACTTGTTTTCAGTTTTTAATGATCAGTCTACAACACGCAAAAGAATGCACTCCTTACTCAAACAGACCACGTTCTTCTTACAAAGTTTCACTGTGTATTTAACCCCTTTCGGGGATGAATTTCGAAAAATGCTGAAACTTGTTTTCTTAATTTGTATAGAAAGAGCTGTACACGAAATATTATCACTCTTACTCAAAGAATTCCAAGTTCCTCATACAAACTTTCACCTCCTATTTAACCCCTTTAAAGGATGATTTTTCAAAAATCCTGAAATTAGTTTTCTTGTTTTTAGACCGAAATTTTATGCACAAAGTTTTATTACTCTAACTCAAAAATTACGTAAGTTCCATACTAACTTTCAACCCTGATTTGACACCCTTAAGGGATGAATTTCCAAAAATCCCTTCTTAGTGCTTGCTTGCATCGTATACTTGATCTATTCCAGAAATTTGAAGTTCCTAGGTTCAGTAGTTTCGGCTCTACGTTGATGAGTGAGTCAGTCAGTCAGGACTTGTCCGTTTATATGTATAGATACATGCTGCAGTAGGTATGCAACACACCTTCTAATGTAAATAAATTAAGTACATTAGATCTTCAAGTCCTTGCAAATCGCTAACAAACTACACGTGTTGAATTAATGAATCTAAAAGATATAAAGCTATAAATATTATAGTATTTGTAGGTACACTTTGTGCGAGACGAGGTACATTTAGATTTTTTTTTCTTCGCACTCGAGCGTAAATGCACTTGGAGTGAATTGCGCATTCTTCATCCTTCGACGCATCGGCGCCAATCAAAAAGGTCGCGACACTCTTCAACTGACATCTCCATCAATTCACTTCAATTCACAATAAAAAAGATTGAGCGACTAAACAAGTCGTTTGTTGTTAATGACCAGTCATTCAGGCGTCGCACTGTCAACTTTTTGTGTGTCTGTACCTATGTGTGCTTACAAAATACCCTTCGTAGTATGCGGCTCAGGGTCTCATCTCCAGCGAGCATTTGTAGCTAGTATAACTGGGAATGTTTTATGCATTCCTGCCACAATATTTAATAAAAAAAGAACGATGCAGCGTCTCCAGAACCCCGTTCAAATGCTTACATAGGGCCTGGGCACATCACCACGGCACGGCGCCGCGCCGTTGATTTTTACGGTGTCAGCGTATATAAAACCACCGTAAAAATCCACGGCGCGGCGCCGTGCCGTGGTGATGTGCCCAGGCCCTTATATCACTCAACTCAACATGTTAGCCTACTGTTTATTAGTTTAATTGCCTATAGTATTCTATAATAAGTACACTTTGTGGTGAAAGATTCAGTTTTATAGAGATAGGTACATCTATTGCAAGTTGGTGTCGCAACCGCTACAACTTGATGTCATATATTATTTAAAATACCAAAAGTGCCAAAACTCCCACGCCAACCTTTATGCCAACAGAATTGCAAGAGTACCAGTTCAACTCGGCAGAAGGAAGTTCCAAATTCAAAGTTTGTATTTTATATTGTGGGTACCATATCTCTCGCCCTCCAGCTAAATAATTATGGAAAATCGGGCTGACCTAAGTGACAGAACGTCGGACAACAAAACAGGAGCACAATATTATCTCGCCAAGAATGTGACGCGGCTTAACAAGTTTGTCCTTTTGTCCAGCTCATATCAACTCGAGGCTTCATCTACCGTACTCGATAGGTCGTATCTTACTACGACATTCGTACTAAGATGCGACTTTTTAGTTTGTACCGTATATAATACGGCAGCGTTGATGACCCGTCGTTAGAACAAACGGCCTTCCTTATCTAAGGAATGCAATGTATAATTACATTGCCCGCTGAAACAACTTACCTAGAATACCTAGCTCCTTGTATGTGTTTGCTAAAATAATATAGAATTCGTCTCGCACTCGTCTTTTAGAAGGATCCGTACTTGGACTTGACACACTTTTCTTTGTACTGTAGATAGTCGGCCTGTCGGCCAACTGCGCTAATTTAAATTTACTTATGGAATAGCTATCTGTCTTTATCTATTCAAGATGTGCTTCTATAGCTATCGCTTGCTTTGTTTGCATAAGAACAAGTCTGCCTTCCACTTTCCATTACGTAGTAAATAAACCTATGCACTGCGTAGTTTAAGAGCGGCCTTGTCAAGAACTGACACAAGATGAAAGTAAAATGGTAAACACGATGTCCCTGTGACCTACAGTAGAGAATAGGTTCGCTGACCAGGGTCTTAAGTTACACCTTTCTCAATGATATTTATCAGAGATCCGTTGAATGTTTAGTTTAGCGATTTGATCCACTTGAAGTAACAGTGGTGACGTTTTCTTTCTCATAGAGATGCTGAAAGCTGCACTCTATCTTGTAAGACGTTTTAAAAATATCGGATCCTATCGCCAAAGTGTCTAATTTAGCCATATCTCATTTAAACTTAACCAACTTAGTATGTATGTTCTTTTTTAGGGGGTCATCAGATAATCGCCTGAATGATGTTCGAAAATAAAAATCGTTACACCGGCTCCACACTATCGCGAAGGTGACCGAGGTATGAGTTTCTGAAACAAAGTGCCTCTCATATTCGGTCCAAACCTCAGTCGACTTCGCGAGTAGTGTGGAGCCGGGGTTACAGTATGTTCATTATATTGACCTGATAAAGTTGAGATAAATTGAGACAATAACTTACTTAGTCAAATTAGTCGTACCTCCTTGTTTTAACCTACTTTTAAAAAAGGATGTTTATTTTTTTGTTGTTGGAATTCTAAGAACGCTGGATGTCTGTTTGATTTTTTCGTGATTGTTACTCATGCGTTAATCGATGACGTCACCTATGCATGAGTAACGTATAACGTATGAGGGACGCGACCACCGCCTGATTATCTCGGTATTTGGGCGAGTTGAGATTCTTTTGTGAGAAAAAGCGGTCAAGTGCGAGTCGGATTCGCGTAAGGAGGCTTTCGTATTTCGTTCCATGCCAAGTGAATATACTTATATATTTTTTTTTGTAACATAGTCATGGTTAGGTACGATGGTGAGCGAAGCGAGGAGGAGTTTTAGGTTATGTCAAATGTGTTTATACTAGTTTATTGAAATGATACTCAATTAAATTATGCTTATTGTTATATCAAATGAAACATCCCAACTAGCAAAGTAGTGATAAAATAAAATGTTTTAACACTAAATAATGATATAAAAGTCATAAAATAGCAACTCGGAGCTACGATGTTGTATATTGGCGACTTGTATCATCATCTAGCTGTATAATCTTATACAGCTATATCGTGATAAGAATTGATGACATAAACGTTTACTGGACTTCTTAATACGGCACATATAACACAGCTGCACAACAGTATCCCTAACTTTGATTTAGAGCAATTTCGTTGCATATCAGATATATACAGTGCCTGTATACAGCTAAGTAACTCTATTGTGCCTTTTAATGCGCTGCAATATCGCTGGTGATATATCAGTGCACTAATGGAGCTAACTCGAGATATATAAGAACATAACGCAGCTGATATGCGTCTAAAGTATCATATAATGGCGTTTCCTTAACACCAGCAGCATAACGTTGTTAAAAGATCTACATTAACACTAAACAGTTGCAAATACACTTTTTAAGACCTTTTATATCATCAGTGACATATAAACATTATTGTTACTAATATAACGCTAAATAAATGTATATCAGCTGTTGTAACCTCATTTATAGGATCTTTATGATAGTCAAACCAGCGTCGAGAATTCGGAAGTTGGTTCCGTAGATACAAAAAATGAAATCTTAACAGAACCTTGTTCAGGATACCAAGATGACTTGTTTGCGACTGACAATTTTGATGACAATGGAGAAGATGAAAACATATTCTTCCACAGCCATTCAAATCTGTTGAGTATTATGAAATTACTTCTGCTTGAAAAACAGTAATTGACCAAAAATATAGCCACTTTCATTTCACGCAAATGAGTTGAACAATATTGAAGATACTTTATTTATTACCTAAAGGTCCCTAATGTACCTAATTAGGGGGTTTTACTAGTTTTATCAAGGAACCCGAAAGTGTTTGGTAATGGCGGTGGGAAACTGTAAATTTGTGATATATCGGTAACCAGAATACATTTTAGATACATATTGGTGACTTTAAATAATTTGCTATTTTAAATAATTTTTATTTAATTAAATATTCAATATTTAATAGGGGCATGAAAAAACACAAATAATATGCTATTATTTCATCAATAAAATTTTGAGCGCATGATAAATTACCCGTTATGCACGTACCTAAAAGCAACTTGACACTACTTACTAACACAAAAATAGTTTGCTATTTTATTATACTTACAAAACTGTTAATTGTAAGGTCATTCTTTTTCATACAACTTTATTTACACATAACACTCAGTATTTAGCACTAACGATATGCGACATAAAAGAATCCTTAATAACAATATAACAACAAACAGCTCTATATCAGCATTGCTGTTTCTTTCTTATCATAATTTAGTGATATAATGATTCAGGCACCATTGGTGTAACGCTAAAGAGATTCATAAAACATTGTAGTATCATGGATATACATCAAAGTAGTGACGTGCGGTGCCAAAATACACATGATATATCATCAAATAGCTGTAAAACTGGGGCCACTTCCCAGTGATAGAGATGTTTCTATCACGGATATAAAACTGCGTCTGTCACTGATTTACAGCTAAATTTGGTTCAGTTTTGCTAGTTGGGATAATATCATTGTATGAAATTATATGAAACGTTGTTATATTCATCATTACACACCCTAAATGTTTACATTGAAAATTTAAAAATTTTATTGTTCGGGCGGGGTTAGAATCATTGAATTTTTAGGACAAAATTCAAACTTTGAACCCAAGTTTCATATAAACAGTTGCTTCATTTCTTATACGCCTTAAGTTGTTGTATTTTTCACTTCAATGTAATCTGTATCCTATCAGTGTTCCTTTTGAGGCACGGAACCCCAAAAATGATGATGCATAACCCGTCGTCGCTCGGGTTGAAAGACAATCGCCGAGATTCCGACCCGCTTAATGACGTGACGGCTTAAAAACATTGGGCTTTATTAGTATTAAGTAGATGACGCGTCGTAAATTAATAAAGAGGTATAATTATTAAAATTTACCGTGTGAGCTCTAACGGTTGACTTAATCATAATTTGGCTTTGCATGCCCATAAATGAAACCGGTTTCATATAGATGTTCTTAGTAGGGCTGTCTATAAAGTAGATAAGTGTCTATACGGTACAATAAATGTAATGTACTTTATCTACACCCATATTGTTCACATTATTATAACATGTTTTATTTTTTAAGAATATCGCAATTGAATACACCATTTTTGTTAATATTAAATATAAGCCAATTTAAGATAATAATTTCATCCGTTTGCCACCTATATAGACTGACAAAAAGAGTAGAAATTAAAAATTACAAAACTTTAGTGTCGTCCCCTTCTAATCAATCTAAGAAAACGGGGACGACATATTAGTATTGCCACTTTTTAATTTCTATTCTTCTTTGTCAGACTATGGAATACGTTTAATTATTTCTCTTCTTAGTAAGCATTTTGACGTCACTCGCCACGATTGACTTGGCTTGTACTCCAATACGGCAAGGTCTATTTAAAGTAAAAAAATAAAATACGAATAATTTTAACACTGGTGTCATATTCTTACAATCACAATCTTATTGTTTATTGCGGTATAACTGGTATAAGAACCTTAATTCCCAAAAATCGTTTCGAAATTACTTAACATACGCATTTACGACAAAAAAAAATGGTACCTTCTCCCAATTATTTACATAGGTAATGGTAATAATAATTATCCTGAGATTCATAATAGAGATTCACGCGACGACAACAATGTCTGAAACGATTTGAAACGAGGTCAATCAGCCGTTTAGGGTTGTTTCACACGTACCACAACCACACGACAACCACAACCACACCACAACCACACGACGTGGTCGGGCGCATATTTTGTATGGTTAATGAATAGTTCAATTCACACGTAACCACAACCACACCACAACCACACGACGTGGTCGCGACGTGGTCGGGCGCATATTTTGTATGGTTAATGAATAGTACAATTCACACGTAACCACAACCACACCACATTTTAACGCTGCGACGTGGTGTGGTTGTGGTACGTGTGAATTGAGCCACACTCCGTAATTGCGTCGTCTCACGTCAGTTATGATTGTTAAATGTAGGAGGCGATTAATTAAATAAGGTACAACAATTAAGGTACATCGATAATAACTACTCGACTACACTACTAATGGACGTCGGACCAAATCTAGAAACAAGAGTAGACAGGAACTAGAACTAGATCGAAACCGCAAATAGAATAATTCAGTTTCAAAATTTTCAACATCTAGTTCATTTGTCAGTTGCAAGTAGGGTTGCCAAATGGCACAGTGCTGCGCTGCGCTGCGCGACGTCCCGTTTCAGCAAGGCTAGGATAGGATATCTTGACGCGACTTCGCATCTCCCGCAAGTCAGCGTCACTTGTCTTGCTCGCACGGTATTGAAAGGAAAGTGACAGGTAGTATTGGGCGCGCGACAAACAGCCGTGTGTCACAGTTATGTTAGACGTACTGGAGCCCTAGAGTCCCGTCCCGCAAGGATCCGCGCGGGAAGCCGATTGTCCCGTTATTAAGCTAGACTAGGTTATAAACACTGAAACGAACGTCCAGTTGTAATTTTGAGTAATTTGAGTGGGTGTAACATTCGTTTGAATATACTTACCCTTTATACCCTTTTCTTTCCATGTTTATGTTTTTCAATATGCTAATGGCTAATATACCTTACCCAGTTAGGTTGCGTGAAGGAGTCCCGAATTTTATAGCCAAGTCCCGCAATTTGATCGCAAATGTACCGCAAATTTGTGCACCAACGTTGGCAACCCTGGCTGGAAGAAACTTATAGCTCGGTTGTTTAGAGCGTGTCATCTCAAATCTCAACGCATAATACACTGGTTCGATGTTCGATACCAGTTGCAGTCAATTTTTTTAGGGTTTCGTACCTCATTTGGCTACTGTGGCACACATAAGAAACTTTTTCAGGATCGGGTTGAGATATCATACAGAATGCATAATTGTGTTGTTGGGAAGGAACCCTCCTTCCAAGAGTCCAACTTGATATCAGATATTACAAATATAATCATATCTGGCTTGCAATGTAATTCTACGATCTGAAATAACTGCAGAAATCAAGTCCTTTGAAGTCCGTCTGTCTGTAGTATTTTCCGAGATTAAAATCTAGGTTTACGTTACATTAACCGCAAGTAGGTCAGAGGACCAAGGTTTAACAGAACGTCTGGACTCTGCTAGCCGTCAAAAGTAGTTTTCGCAGTTATTACATAAACGAATGACACTTCCTCTGTAACCAATGAGTTAAATTTATTAAACTCAAAGTAGGTACATTCAATTTCCGCAAATAAAACTGTGCTAACACGTAATACGTTATGTACACTAGCGATATGTTAGCGAGTAGGTGAAAAGTAAACATTTACAATTTCACACCTACTGAATAGGGCAGCTTGAGCCACATACTATCTCACAAACAGACTTGTAACCCGGCAGTTACATTTGCACCTGGTTTCTATGGCGACTCATGGAAAAGAGGCGCAAACTTCGCGTAACCGGCTAGTATGAATAAAGCTATGGATCTTTACTGGCTTGACGGCAACACGGGAAGCGTGGGCGCACGCCCGACTGTAAAAATAGAATAATCCGCCGTTATTATTAGAAAAACGGCTGCGAAAATCTACTTTTTCTAATGCTTAATATCGGGGTTCTCATACTGATTACTTTCATCGCAACAGCTCTTTTTATAGAACATCTGACGATGCATCTGTGGGCGGATTTGAGATCTGATTGATCTACAGATTAGTAAGAATTACGTCGTTTAAAGACTCGATGTACAGAGAAGATAATTTAGACAATAATGTGCTAGATACTTTCTAGCTATACTATAAGGTCAAACTGCACCAGATGAAACTCGCTTAGCTGCAGGCGCTTCGCTTAGTGACATTGATATGCTTTAAAAGTGTTCGAATTCGGATCGCTTTTTATTGACTTGAGATAGTCTGATCTGATACTTTATATTTTCTCTGGTTCCATTTGAGCGGACTAAACTCGCACATAATACTGTTGTATGAATAGATAACGTTCACAAATAAATAATAGTGATCCAACATCTTTAAAAACATTAAATCCGAATAGGAATAAATCGTCCAAAAATCGGATAAATGAGATTCTGATTCCGATCTCTTGAGGTGCAAACGCAGCTGGATACTTAATTCAAATTGATATTCTCGTCTTCTTTGTCATCCCAGAGTATTCGTGGTCGTCGCAGTCTCATAAACTTAAATAAAAGTGGCGGAATGTTTTTCCTAACCTTTTGAGCGCCAAAGACGATAAATCACGTCGATAGCCGCTATACAATGCCATACTATCTGCCGACAACTTGGTGTCTGGGATTGAGGAGGAATTTAAATTAAACCACCCCGTAGTAAGTGTAGAGTCGAGGCTAACTTCACAAACGTGGCACATTTCTAGGCATTTCTGCATGTTGTTGGAAGGAATACCTCTTCCCTGAGAACGTCACATTCCCGACTTGTGGACCACGGTACCGTAAGCCGTGCCGTGAGAGTGTATTGTTATTAAGTGTATCTACGACACGGCGGTGATCTCATTCGTAATTACAAAATACATACGTGTTCGAAACGCGCTGTTTGATCAGCTGCGGGCGCGGCCTTCTGGGGTCGCGTCGATATACTTGTGATTATTAACCACAAGTAAAATCGATTGAAATGACGTACGATATCCAGTGACGGCCCGAGGACTTCAAAGAATTTCACTAGCATTTTACGAACCCTGCCCGTCCAGCACAGCTAACGCTTCGTGACTCTTGTCGCGCTGCATAGCGTCACCTGTCACTCTCTCGCAGTACTGCACAGAAAGAGATGGATAAATATCTCGCTCGAGAAAGAGTCGCAGTTCACAGTTGTGCTAGAGGTGCTAGTGATAGCACGCAGCAGAGAGACTAATCATTTGGAGCGCCTGATGGAACAGGTAACATCGAAGGCAAAAGATCTAGAGGCGGAAGTCCCAGAAGGTGAGACCAGCCCGTCTAGTACAACTATACTTCGCGACTGTTGTCGCGCGACATATTATCACCCGTCACTCTCTTACAGCACCGTACAGAAACAGATAGGTAGTATACCTCGCGCGAGAAAGAGTCGCGTGTCACAGTTGTGCTAGAGCTGCAGATTTCTGAGGAGCTGAACATATCAGTCAGTGATGTACTCGACGACGCGGTTGGCTCAGTTTGTAAGCACTTGCCTACTGAGCCGGCGGACCTGGGTTTGCATCCCGGCCAGAGCAAATATTTGTGTGACGAACTCATGGATGTTATCTATATATGTATTTATTATATTATGTCGTCGTCATATATCGTCGGCTAGTACTTTTTTTTTAATTTATTTATGTAACACAATAGTACTCGTACAATATACTTTTTAAATATCTGCCAAACTGCACAGCAGTTTGTTGGCAGAAAAACATAGTGCCCTCCACCATTGTACATATTACTATTGAGTAGTATCGCATTTTATTTAACTTACAAACTACAAAAAGTACACTGTAAATAAACAACAATATTGCTACTCGATAAAAAAGGAAAAGCCAGATTGTAATCACAGCAATCAAGAACATTTCAAACAGTGTTAAGTTTAAACTAATTTTATTACTTAATTTTTCACCAACAACTAATATAATATCGATTCAGAATTTAATCTATACCTACAAGATTCCCACCGGTTTGCCCACTTAGGACGGATGATGAATTGAAATCTACCTCGGCATGTCCTACGTTTTTTGTTTGCCATTGCTGGATACATCCGTTCAGACATTCTGATCGAATCTATCCAGCAATGCCTACTAGGTCGATTTGTGTAAGATTGTCCCTTAATATTTATCTATTTTATTTATTTACTTCACCAAGCAACGGAACGTAACCGATTGACGGAAGACAAATACTTATTTGACGGAATCAGAAGGAGTCAGGATCCTCGGCAGTGAGGGAACGATTGAAGAGAAAACGATAGTCACTATATGTATCTTTGTTCTATGTCATACTAAAATGCTATCAACACCAGTAGATATCTTGATTGTATTATTTACAAATACAAAAAATACAACATCTATATACATATATGTCGCTCGACAAATTCCGAATTCACCATCAGAAGGTCGATTCGACTTTTTCGACGAGAGAAAACCGTTTTATATGTGTTTTAATTTGTCTGAGACTTACAGAAGTTTCCTTGTCTTGAAAATACCCATATATCTAATTAAATAATATGGATTATCAAAAGTACGGATAACGGAAACAATGAAGGTTTGTTCCTTAGCGATCTGCAGTGGAAAAACTCCAGTTTACCAAAACTTACCAAACCGTACCAAGATGTGACAGGAAGATGGCTAAATATCCGCGAATAAAGCATAGAACCAACGGTTGCTTATGTTAAGTAATTTGTTTAGGTCATCCAGTTATATTTTGCGATTTCATCCAGAAATTATGCAAAAAATAGCATTAAGTATACCGCTGTAGGTAATAACTTCGTGTAAGTTGAATGCAGTCAGGCTTTCACTGATGTGCTAGAGGCAGTATTCAACCTCGAGCATTAAGGCGGAGGTCAGCCATTGTGAAAAATGACGGGTATTATAGATAATCAATACTTGTTAATTAGGCTTAAAGTCCGTGGTGTTACACGCAGTGTTACAAAACCATTTTTGTTTTGATGGCATTAACTTTACGAAATTGATAATCAGGTACAACTTTTAAAACTCATGGAAACATAATTTATTCAGAATATTTATAAACTGAAATTGGAATTTATATTAAAGTCAAGCGCAATATTAAGGAAGAGTATCAAGAGGAGTGAGTCACAAAGTAGCATTTTTCCGTTAATATAATTTTACGTTTATCATCGTTCCACGCTTATTTTGGTAAACATTGTTTCTAGCGTACGACATGTTTTTGCCATTTTCTTGAACACTTTGGACACTTTTATAGTACGTGGGTAAGCTAGCCAAGCTAGCTTCGATCTTGTATTTAATAGTAACGGTATGTGACACTGAAATTGCGAACTAACACCTACATACACCTTCTCATCTTTCAACTCCCAAATCAGCATTCACAAGTGAACTGATGAACTTTCAATATCTGTTTGTTTAACCTGGTCGCTGTCGGCTGCGCCGGCGCCGACCGCAGCGCCAGAGCTTGCGACACTACTACACGACATCAGATATAAAAAGACTTAAGTACATTGCAGTTTCAAAACGCATAAGACGTTTTTAACGGCGCGTCTCGCCCCGTCTGGACGCTGAACTCTACAACCTCAATATTGTTGGCTATGCATTTGTTGACACGTAAACAAATGCAAGGCATCTGTTTTATCCGTCAAGAATTGTGTCAATACTAATTTATGTACCTGGGTCTTGCTATGCTACTTCACATAATATGGCGTATTAATTTCGATTGTAAAAAGTACAAAAACTTACAATAGAGCAATTTGATAATATCCAACAGTTTAACTCAACACCTCACACCTCTCAATCAAAACATCTCATAACTCACTCAATTACAATATCCCTTAACTACAGGGATAAGTTCGCCTTCGTACCTATGTTATTATTGTAATAGATGTGTATTTCAACTGTTTGTGTGTACAATAAAGTGTTTACTTACTTAATTACTTAAAACATCTACATTTTGTTTGTCTTGCAAATTTTCTAGCAAAATTTTCCACCTTTAAGGTGCGTCGCGCAGGCTACCAGTATGAAAAACCTGAAAAACAGACTACAAACGTAAGGTGCATTGCTGGGAAGTTTGCACCTGTTGCTTTATTACGTACTACGAAGCGGTATGCCGTTCGTCAACAACAAACACTTTCAGAGAAACGTTTTAAACGCGGCGTCCACTTTTTAGCACGCATTCTCCACTTAACAAATAAAAAGTACCTACTTTGACGCATTTTCGGGGCTTTAAACTTGCTCATGATATTTAAATTTCAGACGTCATTAGTTACGTAAACAAACGAATTTGCCTGTATTTAATAATTTTAACCTCGCTTTATTTCTGAGCATGTGACGTTCGGCCCTGTCCATCGGTCCAGCCATCTCGCTATGCTCCGTCAACTTGGCTCTATCCCTGTTTCCACAATGATACACATTAAATATTGGATAACACATTGTATAATACATTGTGTCAATAACCTCCAAAATGCAAAGTAAGAAACCTTGGGTAAAAATAGTTCTGTTGCGATATTTTGGCGCGGAGCCACCGTTTGTGACGACCGACCGGCTCTCTGATAACACTCTTTACTTTAGCAATAAAATAGCACTCGAATGATATGCACGATATGCCATGCAGGGCAAGTAATTACAGTCAGCAGAAGTTGCTACGCACTCCAGCGGGCCCATTATGGTGAGAAATTTGTGACAAAGCATCCGTCACGTTTTGACAATGCGAGTGTGAGTGACAGATGCTTCGTCACATATTTATCACGTGATAAACGAAACCATCATAGCCCCCCAACTATTCAAAGTTATATGCACAGAGACTCTATTATCTTATACGAGTAGTGAATAGGAATTGTACAGATAATTGTGACATGTTATAATGCTTAGCTACTTTTGCTGCTGACTGTACAAAAATCAGGCCGGGAATGTTTGTTTACGCTACAGGTTAAGTAGTAGGTACCCGGCACAATCCTACTGACGCTACTGGCTGGCAGTGTTGAGATGATATACTTAAACTCTCAGTTTTAATTCCGTGGAAATCTGACGCTTCATGGTATTACCAGACAAAAATAAACTCCTTGTGCCTGTGGTAAGAATTTCAAAATAAATAAAAAGCAGAACTTGGCTTCTGTATTTTATATATGTTAAATTACAATACCTGTAATATATCATCTATTACAACATAGAAAGCAAAATTTTAAATTGCATAGTATGGACACAATAAATTACAATGTTCTTTTCTGGGGAAAAAAAAAATGTTGCTGGTATCACTCTGATGAGTTTCATGTATCACAAACCATTGGTTCAAAATCATAAGTTTATATTCTTGATTATTAGTATTTTTTTTATATTGGCAGAGATTGACAACAGTAGCTTTGATGACACAGATGAATATAGTATTTTTATAAGTCTTGTTTTACTTATTACCCATAGGAGAAATCCACTCCAATTTACTTACTGTAAAATTATTTTTTCAAATACTTAGCAATGTACCTTTTCACCTTTCAGATTTTTATTTCATAAGAAAATTATAGCCCTCCTACTTGTTATTTCATTATGGACGATATAGTTTGTGGATTTACTTACATATATCACTCAACGTAAAGCTTTACTTATTACTTATTTTGTAGCTTTAGATACCTATCGTAGAATATTTAATTCCCTGATACAAATGTCAAGGCAATCCATAACACAAAATTATTAAAACAGCGCATTTTAAAATATAGCTTGTATAAAAAATGTTTCTTACCTCTGAAACGTCAAATTATGACAGATGTCCGAATTCCACGGAATTAAAAATCAGAGTTTAGATGCTCGTATATTGAAAATCTACATAACATCTAACCGTCATCATGTATTTTGCAATCCGGCAATGTTACTGTACTGATAGTGATATATGATTACGTTTTCAATCCCCATATCTACGCAATTTTGAAAAATATTGAAAACGAATCGACATAAAACATCTAACTACATCATTGTCGAATTTGCACATGCAAACTTTCACGAGAATAGATTTAGAAATGCTACCTGTAAGCGAGAACGTCCGGAAATCAGAACAACCGGACAAACCGAAGTATGAAATAAGTAATTTGCCGATTACCGAAGCTGAAACCGTTGCCACCTAAATATCTTATGAATTTTTGCTTTTGTGGTTTCTGCGAAACTATCAAACAAAAGAGATTTCTTTATTTTCTCTAATTACCAGAGATCGGAGGGATGGACGTCACTCTCGTTATACACGGTGTCATGTTTTAATGGTTAATCTTCTAATTTTAATCCCATAAACTAATTATTTAATAAAAGTAGGTCGTGGTGACCTTTTTAAAAAAGGTTGTCATGGCTACCATAAAGTTCTTATACACGCTTGTTAGTATCACTATTGAAGAATATTCAACTACAAACAGGGAACAAAAATGCTCTTCATCTGTGGCCTAGACGCTTATAAGAGTGAAATAAGATCCCAATAATAATAAAATATGTGTAGTATTAATAAAGCTACAAAAGAGGCCTATTTTCTGGACCATTCTAGTCTAGGGTCGGGGGTTATAAGGTGAATTAAATACAGGACACCATTGTATAATGACGCCCATTTTTCCGATCTCTGCTCATTACAGGGTTGTCAGTCATGTCTCTGATGCCTCTTGGATTTCCCCGAAGAAAACGAATGTTTATAAGGTCTTTATGACACAGTCAAAGTTTTACGCAAGATCCTTCTCTTGAGTGATATGTTGTAATTGAGACGTGCGAAGTGCTTGAATCACGCTAATTTGAAGTTCCGTCTTATGTGAACGTGAGTAAGTTTCTCCATGACACGAAATCCTGTATCTTATTTCAATTCAGCGATAAGAGCTGCGCTCGGCCCTAATTATTTAAAACATGTTCCTAAACGTATATTGAAAACGTCCAAAATACCAACGTTACATAGTATTCATTAAGACTGTTGCAGACTTTTTATGGATATGATCTCTTAACATTTATACTGTTATTGTTATTATTTTTTATACAGTTGTTTTTTGCTTGTCTTGGATGTTTCAACATATTTGTGATATAAAATAGTGAAATAAAGTAATTTCCACTAGTAATTACAGTCCTTTATTATTCATTCACATTTTCAAAGACTATCAGTAGTTGTTAGATTAGGTTAGGTTAGGGCCATAATCACGATAATATTATTTGTAGGCAGATGCCGACACACAATTTATTCTTATTTCTTTGTTTTCACCGACTAACTCTATTCCGATATATTTCCGATATATGTATAACGGTTTTACATACCTCATGTTCTCTACAATATACAGTAAAGGGATTAACAATAGGACAGATTAAAAGGGCAACCTTACACATAGAAAGGGTAAAGACCCTCGAATAGCGAAAACTTATAAATGCACCAGACACTTCGGTTATTGCTTGAAATAAAATCTAATCGAGACTGTGACTAATACATGTGGGACAGAACAGATGTGATCTAGCTTTGAACGCTATTATGACAATTATTTATCATCTAAGTACATAGTTTATACAAGCACGTGATATAGCTAGGTAATATACCGGGTGCATCCTGTAATAGGAGCAATAAATTAAAACATAGGTTCTACTCTTTAGACTAAAACAAAGTGAAATATTTAAATAAAACAATTTAAACGGATTAAGTATATCGCGTATATTTATTATTTGAGCTTCCCTCAGGTTTCGGCAACTTTACAGTTACCTTTGTCAAAGATTGAACGAGATATAAATCCATTTAAATTGTTTTATTTAAATCTGTGACAGTCGCAGAAACCGGAGAAGACTTAAACAAAATTAGTTCCACAACTTTTAAAATTAACTTGTACTTGTAATAAATTGTAGAATATTGTTTATTCGAAGAAGCAATTTGTCAATATGACATTGAAAATACTATTTAGTTTGTCTGAAATATCAAACATCTAAATACTATTTATTTTTAAAATTGCTGTACTTTACGTGGGTGTTATTTTATTGCTCCTGTTTTGAGCCACACTCGGTATACATCAGTCAGTAGCAGAATTTGCTAGTGCACTCGCTTGCAAACCTATTGGTCTTGGGGTTCGAATCCCAGCAAGGGTATATGAAGATCTTTAATATTTATTCCTGGATCATCGAAGCTTGATTGCCCGAGGGCTCATGATGATTTTGGGTGTTTATCATTTGATAAAGCCGGGTTTTTAAAAAGTATAAGTAAATGAAACATAGTATAATACTATTAATATTACGTTTATTATAGCTTTATCAATTTTCACCGGCGGCCGGCATCGTAATTTTAAGAAGTCAACGATTTGGCAACCTGCCAACGATTCAATGGCAAAAACTTTCGATTTGAACACATCGACTTCCTATGCAAATATTGATAGTGTGATATTAATATTATAAATATCATACATATTTGGGTCAAGGAGTATGGTTACATAACGCTGTGCAATGGACTATATTCATTCACTGATTCACTCTTGAAAGTGGAACCTTTGCTGGTGAAGTTCCTTTTAGTTCATCCTTCCTTCTTGACCCTACTTCAACTCCGCCCGTCTAGCGCAACTGTGCTTTGTCGCGCGACATAGTATCACTTGTCACTCTCTTACAGTGCTGTACATAGTATCACTTGTCACTCTCTTACAGTGCTGTACATAGTATCACTTGTCACTCTCTTACAGTGCTGTACATAGTATCACTTGTCACTCTCTTACAGTGCTGTACATAGTATCACTTGTCACTCTCTTACAGTGCTGTACATAGTATCACTTGTCACTCTCTTACAGTGCTGTACATAGTATCACTTGTCACTCTCTTACAGTGCTGTACATAGTATCACTTGTCACTCTCTTACAGTGCTGTACATAGTATCACTTGTCACTCTCTTACAGTGCTGTACATAGTATCACTTGTCACTCTCTTACAGTGCTGTACATAGTATCACTTGTCACTCTCTTACAGTGCTGTACATAGTATCACTTGTCACTCTCTTACAGTGCTGTACATAGTATCACTTGTCACTCTCTTACAGTGCTGTACATAGTATCACTTGTCACTCTCTTACAGTGCTGTACATAGTATCACTTGTCACTCTCTTACAGTGCTGTACATAGTATCACTTGTCACTCTCTTACAGTGCTGTACATAGTATCACTTGTCACTCTCTTACAGTGCTGTACATAGTATCACTTGTCACTCTCTTACAGTGCTGTACATAGTATCACTTGTCACTCTCTTACAGTGCTGTACATAGTATCACTTGTCACTCTCTTACAGTGCTGTACATAGTATCACTTGTCACTCTCTTACAGTGCTGTACATAGTATCACTTGTCACTCTCTTACAGTGCTGTACATAGTATCACTTGTCACTCTCTTACAGTGCTGTACATAGTATCACTTGTCACTCTCTTACAGTGCTGTACATAGTATCACTTGTCACTCTCTTACAGTGCTGTACATAGTATCACTTGTCACTCTCTTACAGTGCTGTACATAGTATCACTTGTCACTCTCTTACAGTGCTGTACATAGTATCACTTGTCACTCTCTTACAGTGCTGTACATAGTATCACTTGTCACTCTCTTACAGTGCTGTACATAGTATCACTTGTCACTCTCTTACAGTGCTGTACATAGTATCACTTGTCACTCTCTTACAGTGCTGTACATAGTATCACTTGTCACTCTCTTACAGTGCTGTACATAGTATCACTTGTCACTCTCTTACAGTGCTGTACATAGTATCACTTGTCACTCTCTTACAGTGCTGTACATAGTATCACTTGTCACTCTCTTACAGTGCTGTACATAGTATCACTTGTCACTCTCTTACAGTGCTGTACATAGTATCACTTGTCACTCTCTTACAGTGCTGTACATAGTATCACTTGTCACTCTCTTACAGTGCTGTACATAGTATCACTTGTCACTCTCTTACAGTGCTGTACATAGTATCACTTGTCACTCTCTTACAGTGCTGTACATAGTATCACTTGTCACTCTCTTACAGTGCTGTACATAGTATCACTTGTCACTCTCTTACAGTGCTGTACATAGTATCACTTGTCACTCTCTTACAGTGCTGTACATAGTATCACTTGTCACTCTCTTACAGTGCTGTACATAGTATCACTTGTCACTCTCTTACAGTGCTGTACATAGTATCACTTGTCACTCTCTTACAGTGCTGTACATAGTATCACTTGTCACTCTCTTACAGTGCTGTACATAGTATCACTTGTCACTCTCTTACAGTGCTGTACAGAAAGAGATAGTACAGCGCCCATAGGGATTACTTTGTAGAACTACAAATCTCCATAAAAATCGTTTAAGCCCTGTCGCTATAGCGAGTTCGGTTACTGTAAACTCATGGTAAGTATACTGGTATTGTGTGGAGTTTCAGTGTTATACCTAGTTTTTGTTTCCTTTTTCCTCCCTCGGGCGGGGATAGACGCTGACGTCACGACGTATTCCAAGTACATTATGAGTAATGATAATAAGTATAACAGTGCGATTGTTCGTCGGACCTGCAGGACCAGAACGGATGTGCACGATTGATCCCAGGGCGATATTGGCATGTTTATGAATGGAACACTTAAGACTGCGCCGAGCGAAATGTGAGAAAATAGGCAGTTGCCGTTAAGTAGATAACGTCAACACTAGTTGTTTAATCCATTTCTAAACTATAAGCACTTCGAAGAATGTGTTAAAAACTTCTCCGTGGAAAAATTATAAGATTATTAATATTTTACCCTAGAGAACTAAGTAAAGTTGGACGAAAATTAAATTGTAAAATCGTAAGCAGGCGTTAAGTGTTTTTTTATACTTTAACAATGGAAATCTATTCTGATGACATTACAATTTGTCCGCATCAAATATTTAAATTATTGTTTGGTATTATTGGTCCAGATTTTTCAAAAAGTGCTTGTAATTCTCCATACAGTTTTACTATGACGGCCGCGCGCCGATCTAAATACGCATTCCCCGTGCTCTATGGTTCAGTCGCTAACGCTCGGCGCCCTCTTAAGAGGCCTTATTTCTTTGAAATTTTTTTTTTTTTTTCATAATATGACAAAAGTATTGATAATTTCAACCAACTTTTTGAAGTAAATAATACTTTTCCCTGAGTTCTAGATAGTAACATAGCTATTTCATACTTTCATTGCGTGCAGTCGAAAATAAGTTGAAAAAAAGCAATTTCGAGTAATTTTTTAATCAAAAATTATCAATGAAAAATTCGAACTGTAAGTTTGGACTTGTGCACAAATCACGAAAAAATTACGATATATTACGTTGCGGGAGGGAGGGGTCCTAAGGAGACCTCACGTGGATTTTAATAGCGAGTCTATTTTAGCGAGCCTGTTCTTAGTAATATGTTAAGAAACATATTTGACCATAGAGAAAAATGTCTAAAACAATCAGCATTTTTGAACGGATAAGCCTTAACTCAGAGCGGCGCGAATATTGTTCCAAGTTAGGGAAACATCAAATAATCTTGCTACGAAAAAATACTGGCTGTCGGCTGTACACAATGTACACACCCGCTGAAGCCGGGTACAGTACAGCCAGGGTTAGGTTTGGCGTACATAATGAGAAAATTAAACGCTCAAGAAACAATTGACGATGACTGTAAGTCAATATCGTATCAATGAGTCTTTCGCACACTTTCGCATAACAATTGACGTGCCATTGACAATCAAACTTTTTTTATTGGTTCACTTCCATGGGCGTTTTCTGTTCGGAACAATGTATGTACCTATCCTTTGATCCTGCACCGACTACATATCTCTGCTTAACCCAGTGGTTGACTGGTAGAGAATGCCTAAAGGCATTAAGTCCGCCATTTGTACTTTTTGTATTGTGCAATAAAGTTTAAATAAATATGTATCTAGAGTCAGACCGCGCTCTCTTCCTTGGGAATGAACTGTCAAACCATACAACTGACACTTTGTATGGTTTGACAGTTCATTTGCTTGGAAGAGTTAGTGGTCCCACTCTACTCTGTGAGCTGTAGACCTTTGTCTTTGCATAGCTTCAAACTGAATAAATCCGCCATTGTGACAAATTTCGAAAAGTTTATCTGGTGAAAAAATCCATGGCATTCATTCATCATTAACCTACTCACTAAATTTCACTAAAATTAGTCGAGGGCTACGAGCTGTAGAGCATAACCGCCGGACATCCGCCAGCGGACAGACATACGAAAGCCTTTTCGCCCAAGCTAAGGTGACTCTTCGCGCTGGCTCGGTTAATACTTAATATTGCACTGGACAAACTTAATAAACTCCTAATTCTGTCTCAACCTTAACATTCAGATCTAGATTTTAATGATTCATAGTCATTATATATGCGAACTGATCATGTAACGGCTATCTTCGTTGTCACTTTAATTATTAAAGTAGAATTCTGTGCCAATGACCACAATAAAAAATTAATAGTGAAATATTTCTTCAGATATCACCAGTGTTTTCATCATTTCTGTTAATTTCGCAAATTATATCTAGTTCCATCTAAATCCACTCAGTAGTTTATAAGTTGTTTGACAGAGGTGAGGGTCGAACCCATGACCTCTTTTTATCCAGAATGGTGTTCTGCCACTTGAGCTACCGCGACATCGCGTGAAATTAAGCATTATATTCCACCAAAGCGCCTTCAGTTATTTTTAAATTGTTAAACGTATTTATATTTATCTCCGTATCAACATTCATAATAAAAAATATATACGTGATCAAACATATGTATTTACTAGCTTTTGCCCGCGGCTTCGCTCGCACAGGGTCTAGAAACGTTATCTGTGTAACTTTCAACCCGATTTATTGTTTCTTACAATAATACAACTAAAAGAAATCTGTGCGCATACATAATTTTTTGGGTAGCAGATTTATATATTTCTAGATCACGTCGTGGCATACACATGGGACAATTCATTTTCCGATGAACCGAACAAAATCATAGTCAAAAGTTTGATCTCCTTATCAGTATTGTCAGTTAATAAAAATAGCCGGTCAAGTGCGAGTTGGACTCGCGCACAGAGGAATCCTTACGAACTATGAAAACACTGCACATTACTAAGGAAAAGTTAAAATGTACTCATTGGCAAACTTCACATTACCGTTGGGAAACTGTTTTACGTACTTTAAATACAGACTACTTTTTTATTTAATTAGAAATGTATAGTTTTAGATTTCCATACTAATTATAAATGCGAAAGTGTGTCTGTCTGTCTGTTACCTCTTCACTTCACGCTTAAACCGCTGAATCGATTTTGATGAAATTTGGCATGGAGATAGTTTAAGATGCGAGGAAGGACATAGGATAGTTTTCATCCTGGAAATGATCCCTAAAAAGATTGAAAAGTGAGTAAGTAATTCATGATGACATTGATGACCCTGTAGGAAATGTAATGATTAGACCAAAAGCACAATTGCTCTCACATTTGCTTAGGCGCTTTTAATAATCCCTTTTATTAATTAAGGTGATTAGGTGGATATCTATCGTGTTGTACGAGGTTGCTTCCATACTTCCAAGTTCCACGCGGACGTAGTCGCGGGCAAAAGCTAGTTCCCTTTAAGTACTTGTAGTAAGACACGGTATTACTTGCCTAATTCATATATAGTTTTAGTTTAACTGAAGATATCTAAGTACCTTATAATTTTTGATTCCCTTGAGAGTATCGACGTTTGTTGTGGCACACGTAAACAGCCGGATCTTTTTTTACGTTATAACTTAGAAGTTTGTTTTTTTAACAACTTTAAAGGACTATTAGGCGTATTTAGTGAAGTCCTGAGTCTTAATATGGTTTTCATTTCCATTGTATTCGATAGATACGGACAGACAACCAAGTGATCCTTTGAGGGTTGCGTTTCTTCCTTTTGAGGTAAGGAACATGGAACCCTAACAATGCATTTTTTTACACGAAGTTTTGTCACTCAATCCTACGTTTTGCTAAAGTTTCAAACCACCCCAGGAGAGTTATCTCTTCCAAAAATGAATGCAGAGTTTACTTATACACGAAAATATTCCTTACATGAACTTTCATCTCCCCCCTTTTACTCAGACAATACAGGTACATTTCAAAAATTTGTGAAAGTATTATTTTAACACGGAATATGACCAGACTTACGAAAAGAATCTCATCTTTTCTCATCCAAACTTTCGCCTCCCATTAGACCCATTTTGGAGATGAATTTCCCAAAAAACTTAAGTTTATTTTCTCAATTATTACTCCTTCTCAAAAAATTCTAAGCTCTTTATACAAACTGTCACCTCTCAGCGTATCCCATTAGGGGTTGAATTTTCAAAAACGCTGAAATCAATATTCTCAGTTTTGATGAAGAGTCTACACGCAAAATACTGCACCTCTTACTCAAAAACGGCCCGTTCCTCATACAGTTTCATTTCATTTAATCCCCTTTCAGGGATGAATTTCCAAAAATGCTGAAACTCGTTTTTTTACGTTGCGAATAAGAACCTGTGCACGAAATATACCCACTCCTACTCAAAAAATCCCAAGCTCTTCATAGAAACTTTCACCTCCCTCTTTACCCCATTAGGGATTGAATTTTCAAAAACGGTGAAATACTTGTTTTCAGTTTTTAATGATCAGTCTACAACACGCAAAAGAATGCACTCCTTGTCCTTACTCAAACAGACCACGTTCTTCTTACAAAGTTTCACTGTGCATTTAACCCCTTTCGGGGATGAATTTCGAAAAATGCTGAAACTTGGTTTCTTAATTTGTATAGAAAGAGCTGTACACGAAATATTATCACTCTTACTCAAAGAATTCCAAGTTCCTCATACAAACTTTCACCTCCTATTTAACCCCTTTAAAGGATGATTTTTCAAAAATCCTGAAATTAGTTTTCTTGTTTTTAGACCGAAATTTTATGCACAAAGTTTTATTACTCTAACTCAAAAATTACGTAAGTTCCATACTAACTTTCAACCCTGATTTGACACCCTTAAGGGATGAATTTCCAAAAATCCCTTCTTAGTGCTTGCTTGCATCGTATACTTGATCTATTCCAGAAATTTGAAGTTCCTAGGTTCAGTAGTTTCGGCTCTACGTTGATGAGTGAGTCAGTCAGTCAGGACTTGTCCGTTTATATGTATAGAAGAAGATAACTAGGTGTTGCTCGCTACTGCATCCGCGTATTTTTTTCTTTACCATAAACGGGTAAAAGGTATCTTATAACCATCTTTGGATGTCCAGCTATCCCTGTACCGAAAATGGTTAAAATTCGTCCAGCCGTTTCGGCGTGATGAGAGGACAAAGGAAATTATGACCAAGAAATGACGCCAGACTGGCATGGCGCCACGCGCCCATACAAAATAAAATACGATCCTGCATCACGCTACTAAGAAATTTCCTGAAATGATCCCCTGTCCATAGAAAACAAATGTTCAATACAAATCTAGAATTTTATAATAGTATAGATATCAATAGGAGAACTTCGAATCAAAATATCGGTCACCAATATTCTCGGGTTCCTATCGCGTAACATAAATAAATAAATAAATATCAGACAACCTACCACAAATCAACCTAGTCCCAAATTAAGCTCAAGAAGGCTTGTGTTATGGGTACTAGACGACGATATACATACTTATATAGATAAATAAATACTTAAATACATAGAACATCCATGACCCAGACACAAATATTCGTATTTATCACACAAATATTTGCCCTTGCCGGGATTCGAACCCGGGACCGTCGGCTCAGTAGGCCAGTTGCTTAACCACTGCGCCAACCGTAAGTAACATGCGTAAGCGTTTACGTTCTCAAGAATGAAATTAATCATTCAAGCCTATCCTCAGTCCACAGCTACTTATGCAATGCTTGTATGTGTACGAAACGATATGTATGAGTAATGCCGGGTGACCGTCGACCTAAACACGGCCCTAGAAGCAAATGAGTCATAGCTCGGGTAGCCCCAAGCAACAACAATAACAATGGGTAACGACTAAACAGTCTACGAAAAGCCAAGAGTATGCCGTATTTAAACAAATCCTGGCAAGGAAGTAGTACCTAAGTACCTACGTACTACTTACTTCCTTGCCATACCTAAGAGAAAAAGACATTATGAATCCAATATATATACATATATCATTTAATTGAATCCAATAGCATCTAGTAAACGGATCCCGTTTTTATACGATACCATACCAACGATACGAATATTTTAGAACGAACCTAAATATAATGAAATGGACCGATTTCTGCTATAAATACAATCAAAATATGCAAATAAGTATTTGTCATGCGGTTGGAGAAGCCAAGAATAGTAATAAAAATAAAGTTGGCTATTATAAAATCATCGGCATTCCATAAGTAAATCTTTCTCTATATGTAGATATATTCGGAAATAAATTCCTAAATTCTATTATCTCCTCGGAGCCCGGTCATAAATCTTTACTAGAATTTAATCGACTACCTTAGAGAGATAAACTAATTATGTGTGTCGCTCAAACTCGTTTAGGTACCTATTTGTAAATACAGTTGGAGTCAAATATGCCTGATAAGTTCGGAAACTTGGGAAGCAATATAAGTGTTGTAGTTGTGTTTCATTAGCATTGACATACTTCGTTTTAACTGACTTATGAAAACCTATCCTTTTCCCGTTTATGTTTCATCTCCCAATTCACGCGTTTTTCGGAACCAAAGGCTTTTTTCCGGATATATTTTGGAATCGTTCTTGAGAACACAAAAATATCTGCGGAAATTAAACATTTGACAAAAGAAGCACGAGGTACATTCCTTGAACTGTAGGTTATAAGTAGGTATAGGGTTGCACCTTTGCTATCTTAAACAAATAGTTTGATTGATTGAAAATAACCTTCGGGAACGGAGTCTACGTAGCGACTATACGTCATACTATCCGTATTATGTATTGGATATATCAATGAACAAATTTGACAGACACATGCTAATTTTCACGTAAATAACGTCGGAAAATATCATGATTCATGAGTCAAAAACAAACGAATGTTACACTACGAATGAGTAAGCATGATAATTATAAATGACCACATCTTCTGACTGTGACAATAACATACATCACAACAAGATTCATTACTCGAAAAAGTAATGCTCCAAGCGTCAAAAGGCGCTATCCGAAGCAAACTTGAATTCTCCTTCTCTTTCATGCTTAGCGTTTCATCCGGAATAGAACAATTAAAATGACACATAAGTCCTGAAATTTAAGTTTCATAAACGAGTTTACTTGTTATGGTTTGTGATTGAAATAAAAACTTGAATAAATAAATAAAAAGTTGTTGTACGACACTATTTTATTGTCACAATAAATAATTAATAAATAAATATCGGACAACCTCACACAAATCGATCTAGTCCCAAATTAAGCTCAAGAAGGCTTGTGTTATGGGTACTAGATGAAGATTTACGTACTTATATAGATAAATATATACTTAAATACATAGAACAACCATGACCCAAGCACAAATATTCGATAATTTAATAATCAATACATTTATATAGTAAACAACAACAACAGAGATACATATGCGTTCGAGTCAATATTCGCGGAATCGAGCTGATAACTGCAGTTTCTGAAACCAATGATTTCATATTTCACTATAGGTAAGTGTGTCACAGTCATCGTTCAGGAAAATGCATAAATAATACGGGTACGGGTAAGGTAGTATAATTTGCATGAACATTACTCAACTGTAGGTTTATTTGAACACAAACAAAACCGGAGTTGGTAGCAAAAACAAACTATAGCAAACGTTATCAGTATTGTTCCGATTTAACCAAACACACCCAGAAATGGGTTTGCGTTGCGGTTGAATTCCGTTTATATTTAGGTTCAAACAGATGAAATGGGTGTTAGAGGTACTTAACTGGGCACACACACGGTTGACCACAAGTCCCAATAGGTTATTGACACTCATTTTAATCGACAACGAATGAGATGACCAATCCGATCATAAAGATTTTTGACGCCGCCGCGTGTGTTTGCATAAGTTAAAAGAGCGTGAATAAGCTATTTGTTATTCATACGCGAAATCTGACAAACCGTATCAAAATATGTGCAGTACTTTTCATGTTTGTACCAGTCAAACCAGACATACCTATTAGCATTTATTTAAACCTATACATAAACAATCTAGAAAATCAAAGTGGTTAGGTTATTGCGTACCAAACAGGGGAATGACGAAAATAATAGAGAAACAAATATTACAAGACAACGAAGAAAAGTAATCAACCCGGTACTACTTATCGCTAAAAAGCGATTTCTTCCAAGGCACCTTTTATTCTAGATGTTAATACCTATTGTGTGTTATCTCCTTCGGTACAAAAGGACAGGAAGCAGTTAAATCCGTTTGACACGTGCCAATTTTGACACACAGTGTTTATTTGTTTTACAGTTTTATGGATAAGGATACTATTGTCATAGTTGTCTGATAAAGATAAGACTATTAACACTTAGCATAAATTGCCGATTAACGCCTAATTGTATTGAATTTATGACTACATAGTACATATTGCAATCTACGACGTTGTTGAGTGAAGACCACTTCTGGTGATCTTCTCGGATGTCCATAAGTGGAATGTACCTTATCCTACTAAAGTTTCGAATACAAGCAATTTACACACATCACTACATAGTATAAAACAAAGTCGCTTCCTGTCTGTCTGTCCCTATGTATGCTTAGATCTTTAAAACTACGCCACGGATTTTGATGCGGTTTTTTTAAAAGATAGAGTGATTTGAGAGGAATGTTTATATGTATCTCTTCTCTTCTAAGTCGGTCACTCACTGCTGATGATCGTGACTCCGCCGATTAATATTTTATATGATATAATGGGGTCGCTAGTACCACTACCTAAAGCAGATCATAAACTGTCACCCAAGCCAAGAGTAGCAACAGAAATTATGCACACATGACAATATGGGTTTCTATAAGCGTCATTTCATTAGTTAGTAATTAGATACCTATAAATAGTTAGATAACATACCTATATATGTTTATTGGCTTTACACTCGTAACTGCGCATCAAAGTTAACAGGTGTAAGAATGTATAATTACAATGAACAATCGTTAAGTATGTTAAGATCCAGAGAGCATTCAGATTACCTTTATAATATACGTCTCTTTATTAATTTTATTATGATATTAGTAACAATACTACACTGGAAAGAGCATAAAGGACCAGTTTTAAAATTTGCATTTCCTTTTTCCTTATGGATTCTTTGTTCTCGATGTAACTGAGTAATGCTTTATTTACTTTTCATCGGGCCGGTTAGCAAACACATTCAAAATATTGGTGTTCGAATATTTAATTAGTGATTTTCGAGAATTCGCTCGTTAAAAATAAATGAAATAACAATTATATTTCACGGTACGGCGATGTTCTTATGTATGACTCAAGAGATAGGTGCATACTTGCATAGCCTATGTAACATAGAGGGACCTGTAGCGTGGCGTAAATAGAACCCGATTGCCACCGGCTTGCACGTTTTAGAGTGTTTTGGCGCTTTTCTCTATTTTTCTTAGGGAATAAGTACGCCAATTATGCTCCAGCTTGCCCAGAAAGATTTTTGATGCCACGCCATTGATAGTTATACTTTGTAGTTAAGTATCTATACTTTTGTACTTAGTGTATCTATAGCTATTTACCGATCCTTTGCGTTTAATTTTTTTACTTAAAATTGCTTTTAATAGTTATCATCATCTCGGTGATGATAAAGAGGTACACCATTTCAGTTGATTGAAATGTACAAGTTTTTGTTTACCTACCTATTTCGCACGCCAGAAATTTAAAGTAATCTCTACAAAGAACGTTTTTTACCAAAAACTTTAATGTATTTTTTGTCCAACGCAAACAGTTTTTTTCCAACATTCAGACCTAACTAAAGTTATAATTCTCACACCAATGAGCCCCGTGTATTACATTTAGGTAGTCGCCGCTAGATTTTATAATTTATTTCCAATGTAAGTATCACAACACAACGAAAAGGTCTCGGCTGTATAGTTTTAAAAGTCCCTTCAGTTTCGGCCGTTGCACTCTGCGACTGGTCAGACCGGCCTGCTATCGGGTCGGCCGATTCATCGCCAGTGCCCATGTGCTATCACCCATCGTGCCCAGGGGTATATCCAATACACATAGCTATAGCACCCATAGGGCCATGTTCTGTGAAGTGAACATTAAAATGTTCCAATACGGTATTTGATTACAGCTTAAATTAGCTACTCTTCATGAAATGTCAAAAACGTTCAGTTAGTATGAAGTTTCTATAAAGATACTGGCTTGTGACGTCACAAAAATCTTTAGTCAAAACACGTCTTTTCAGTTTTTGTCCAATAAAAAATAGCATAATGTCCAAAAGTAAGCGGTAGGTATTATTTGGTTCCGTCCATTTTTGAATTTGTGTTTAGTGGTTTCAATTATACAATTTATTTTCACTATATTTAAATACCGTATTGTCAGGCTATCTCCAAAACAAATTCAAAAAGTAATCACGATCAATACCTATATATTTTTGCTCAATAAGAAGTGGAAGGACTGGAAGGTAATGGATACTTGGACCATTATCGTGCTTTTCTGGGATTTGTCTCAAATTTCGCATTACACAGCTAAGAGCAATTTCTCACTACGTCCTGTTGCCAGATATTCTCAACGCATGTTGCCAGTGCCACCAAATTGCGTCAAAATTGTTATTAAAATCTTAACGCAACAGTAATAAACCATCTTTTACTGAATTGTCCAACGATGAATCAAAGATGTGATAAGAAGCCCAAGGTTTGTCACGACCATGTTTTTACCAAGGTTTAAAAGAATTTTCCTGTCTGAAAGCAACGTTACCTTGCTGTAGCTATACCTACCTAGGTACTCACCTAGTAGGTACCTATTGTTGTGCAAACATCACAGCACTCTTCGGTATTTAAGTATACAGGACAAAACAGGACTCAACGGTCACTGGATTGGTTAAGTATACGAATTTAAATTTTATCGACCGGATCCAAATTCACGATTCAGTTTTGTTTTGTTTAAATGAATGAGCAAAGTTCAATGGGTAGGTAATAAAAGTTTGTTAAGTATTTTCTTCGTAATGCATATTTGCAATTGTGGCCGATGGCAACGAGTGAACACTGATATCAAGAACGAATATCAGTGGATAGTCTAGTTCGGATAGGATATACCTAAAACTATTTATGAGGCAAACTATATTTTTAAAGGCTCAATAATTCCCGGCATCTCTATATTTATATTTCGTCTATCGCTTTGCATTTTCAAATTTCTATTACAGAATGAAAATAGTAAAACTTACAACCGAATATTTCAATGTTATTGGACTGAATTCTTCTATTGAAATGTCGCAAAACTAGAAAAACACATTGAATGAGACATGAAGTTTGCTAGACATTGAACTTGCTGTAGGTGGCGGTTGGCTGCATCCCAACTGGACTGTGCGTAATTCACGTTGTTACAAAACACTAATTCCCTATCTTTTACTGAATTCCATGTGACATAACATCTACGATAATATAGAGTACTTGCTATATAAGAGTCGCTTGAATGAATAAGATCGTTACAATCCAGCTGATAGATGGCATTGTTTAATTTGCATTTATTGTTTAATTTATTCGAACCCTCAGTTGTTTTGCATCTAGATATTGCAAATTTATGTGAATTTAAATGCTAAATGCTGATATCCATCCAAATGAGTATCTTCTTCGTTAGGTAACGCATGCTTTTCGAGGAAAAAATAGCAAGAAAGATTTCATCACAGGCGTGCCCAGTCCGCTCTAGTCTGGTTCTGGCCAGGACTTGCTAAACTGACAGTCAACCTTTGCAATTCTTGGCAAGCCATCGTGATTGGTCTGTGCTACATAAATCCTGGACAGGGGCATTAATGAAGGGGATTAATCACAGACAGATTAGGTAAGCGGTCCAGTGACTAATGTGGATGTAACGAAACCACATAAGTAGACTAGCTTATGACACACTAGGGGAACTTTATGAGGACTTTCTGGTATATTTTCTAAAGGAACTGATACCAAGTTTCATGCGGCAAGGGTCCAGGAATAGCTCAGATTAACATACACTGCAGCGGATAGCTGATTGATACTAGCATCTCGAATTTCGTCAAGCATCCCAATTTAGCCTAACCAACGTTTCTAAGAAACTTCTGTTTATTTTAAACCGCGAATTCAGCACAATCCAGGATACTCACTGTGCGGTGGTGGTGGTGGGTTCACTTGGCACTGTCAATCACTGGTTCAAAACACGACGCGCCGTTTCTAAATAGGCGATTTCGCTCGCGGGTATTTTTAGAAGGTAATTCGACACCGGCGGCGGGCGGCGGTCGGGCGTCGTGGTGCCGTGGCGAGGTGCGGCGCGCGAGTGGCGGCCGGCGCCGGCGACGCTCGGGGCGCGGGCGCCCGCGCAGGCTCGGCCCAGGACGATACCCTCCCACCCACAACAAAGCCTGCAACCTATGCTCCGAATGCAATAACCCGATAACTGTTGCAGTTTCATTCGTTTTTTTAATTTTTCACGTTTTTCTCGGTTTTTTTTAATACTTATTGTAAAACTGTCCAACTATTGTCCGCTCCAAATTAACTCGAAAATTACTCCGTAATATGTGACAATTATTACTGATACTAACATGAACAAATCATTAAATAATAACATATTAAATCACTGATAGAAAGATAGTAATTAATGAGTTTTGTTTTAGACCATACCTACTTGGGTGATTGGACTACAGTTGGGTAGTTTCAGGTACTACGAGTATGATAGGTTGGACTAGGTACCTATGCTCTGCCAGAAGGCCCACAAGAAGGTTCGATACCTTTATTTCATCCTTATTTATTAATCGGGGGCACAGTAGTGCCCCCGCCAAGACGAACAAAAAAGAAGCGGGGCACTATGTACCTACCTTTTTTCGAAACGTTTCTTTTTCTTCTCATTTTCAAACCCTCATAGCTTCGTCCAAGTTATCATTTTTTTTCAGGAATAATAATTTTGATCGATGAAACAGAAATTGATCAAAACGCATATTGCTATATTGAACTCTTAGAGATTTTCTAATTCTACAACAAATAGGCGAAATGCAAATCGTAACTACTCGCGCGCTAGAGTTTCCGTGCTACCGTGTACAAAAAATGCCGGGAAAAACACTTTTTAAATGTATTTTATTATGGTACCTATGTCTCCGAATATTTCAAGTGTATTTCTTTTACGGATTAGGAGATAGAATCCCGGAATATGAAGATTGAGACGGGTACAGACAGCTAAAGCTTTAGTAATGGGGTTTTCTGTTGACACGATTCCGGTATAGAACCCAAACAAACTTTCCTGTTCGCTTATTGCTTATGCGTCGATTGCAAAAAAAAAATACATAGTTAAAAGCTTAGTTAACAAAAAATCACGATCGCTTCCGTTGTGTGACGAAAGTTAGTCATACAAAATGTATGGGTGACTTTCGCCACACAAAGGAATCAATTAAGTTTTGTTTTAATTAAAGCTCTTACCTAACTATTTCAAAAAAAAATTGCAATCGTACCTTATGCAATTATGACTTCTGCAAAAACAAAGATTAAGTAATTAACTCACTGATGTAGGTAGGGCGTCTGTCAGTTACGGTTAAGATTTTTAGTAGATTGACTGTAGAAAATCGTTAATTAACAGAAATGAAAACACAGAACGAGATCATTTTCTCGTCATCGTTGGACATTGTAATATGCAATTAATTAATTTAAAATCGAAGTAAGTAATTAAAATTTAACGATGTCTTTATTTTCCAATTAATTGCACTAATCAAGCTGATTCGGAGAAAAACACTGTTGTTTTGTGGTTCTTTGGTTTTTGATTAAGTACTTAGTATGTTTGATTAGCACAACTTTATTCCCATGTGTAAATGGGTTTATCTCTAACCTGTTCGCCGCCACAGTCATGATACGGACAGGACGCCAACGTTGCCAAAGTGCCCCGAATGTCAAGGACCGCGACTACATTCGTCTCTTGACAACCAAAACGCACTAAGTAACAAATACCTAACTTAAAACAAAGCTCGTATCTCCGTGTCAATATACAAACTAGATACGAGACTTTGAAGAGTAGTGACAGAATTTTTTGTCAGTCTTGGTTGTCGCCATGCGATATGTCTTTCTTTTCGTGCGATTTCAGTGTCAGTAAATGTGTTCCCACACAGCCGATTATGCCCACGGGTCGTAATGTTTAGCCGCGACGATGAGGGCACGACATCATAAAAACATCGCTTTGACCTGTGGATTGTCCATAAAATGGCGAATAAACGAACCGAAATATGCACAATAAAGAGATTTTTAGGGATGCTTGCTCTGACCTGTTTGCGATGATAGCTCAACACTCATCTCATGCTATAACATGTCACACGTCGATTACATTGAGGTCCTACAGTATTTTTATTACATTAACATTACATTTTAACATGTAATTATTTTATCTGACATATTATTAATTCCGCTAGTATTATTATCAATGTCATCATATTTTATCTGTTAGTCAGAATCAAAGTCAAAGTGTTTTTATTTGTGGAACATAGGTAAAGACTGCATAAAGACAGTGGTGTAATAACATATCATAATGTATCACTATGTTTTGCCTATTGGCGTACAAAAACAATGCACATGCACAATACTTATTCCTATTATGCCTGTTACGCTGTTACATAACATTACAAACACAATAATTCAGTGAATAAAGGATTTTGACCTTACAAACGGTCCGGTAGTTTTGAATTTTTGATATGTTGTCTAGGATGGTTAGTCAGTGCTTAAAATGCAAAATGCACAATTGACCCCCTCCGCGCCCGCCGCCATATTGAAAAAACCGGCACTCTCTTCATATTTTTGCTCATATCTTCCTTTAAGAGCATTTTAGCTAGAAGAATGCTTCGACAATATTATAGAGAGTTAAATTTACTACATTTTTCATTTTATATTTTGTTTCTAGGACAGATAGTTACGGAGATATGCACATTTAAAAAAACTTAAGAAATTGCAATTTCCAACTCAAAAACAAACTTATGGATTATATCTTCGTTTAGGAGCATTTTAGCTAGAACAGTGCTTCGACAATTTTGTAGAGAATTAAATTTACTATAATTTACATTTCAAATTTTGTTTCTAGGACAGATAATTACGGAGATATGTAAAAAATAAAGTCACGTTTTCCGAAAATGTAGGTATGTAAAAATGGACATGAGTTTTATAAGCAATTATATTTCCTACTTACATGTTTTAATTTGTCCTTCCTAGACTAGTCCATAACTGAATGACAGCGTTCTAAACCAAGAATTTTGAGAAATTTTCGGAAAATTCGACTTTTCCTGTTTTTTAAATGTGCATATCTCCGTAACTAACCGTCCTTGAAACAAAATTTGAAGTGCAAATTATAGTAAATTTAATTCTCTACAACATTGCCCAAGCTTTGTTGTAGCTAAAATGCTCCTAAACGAAGATATAATCCAGAAGTTTGTTTTTCAGTAGGAAATTGCGATTTTTTACGTTTTTTTAAATGTGGATATCTCCGTAACTATCTGTCTAGAAAAAAATATATAAAATGGAGAATGTAGTAAATTTAACTCTCTATAACATTTGTACCCCGCTTCGATTGTAGTAGATCGCATTCAATTTTTCTTTCTTAATTTACCTTTGTGTCATTATTTATCTCTATAACATTGTCGAAGCTTTCTTGTAGCTAAAATGCTCCTAAAGGAAGATATGAGCAAAAATATGAAGAGAGTGCCGGTTTTTTCAAAATTGCGGCGGGCGCGGAGGGGGGGGGGGGGGATTGTGCATTTTGCATTTTAAGCACTGACTAACCATCCTAGACAACATCTCAAAAATTCAAAACTACCGGACCGTTTGTAAGGTCACACATAGTACTTTAGTCTCTATTCACCGTATTACAAACTAAATTCTCATATATAAAGTACTTACTCAATGTAAAGATGATGTAAGTTAGTATTTATGTGACGATCATAGTATAAGTGCATGTAAATTGACTTAGTGTAAATCATATATATATACCTACCTATGCATATGGCGCTGAATTAGTAAATATCCCAGCCCGCAAGTTCGGTTCGGGCCATAAATATGCGATCTGGGGCTTTACGAATTACCGCCCGTGGTTTGTCTCAAGTTTTACATTTTGCTTTGACCAGGAAGTGAGATTTTCTCCCCGCATAGGGGGCAGAAAATCCCAATAACGGCCTAGGATGATGTAAAAACAATTACAAGTGACCAATATAATATACCTATAAATGCTGCTCATGTATTGGAAAGCAATAACTGCTGCTATATTATGAATATTATGATATTACACATATTTAACACATGATGTATAATAATACCTAATATGCCCTATTTCTTTGTACATAATTACAATTTCATAAGTATTTTGACTTTAGTCGAATACCGTACCTATTAAGTATTTGAGGTACCTATGTAACTATAACCATGTCCTATACCTATGTATATAACGTATCTGACTCTTAAAACAATCGTAAGTATCGTAACCACGATCAATAATCTAAAACTGCAACGGCTACACTAACCGGTCTGTACTATATGTATAAGTAGGTACTTCAAGCTGCTTATTTATATGAAAAGAAGTTTCTTAGCAAATCATTTTCACTTAAGTACGTCCTTCTATACACGGGGAGTAGTACAAAAGTCCTTAGCGCAGACCTAAGTCTTTGTTCGATCCAAAACGTCACAGCAAATATATCTATATCAGTAAATATAATGTCTTCAAAAAACTGCTGTTACATGAACTTAATGACTCGGAGCATAATTATGTTAGAAAATCTCAAATCTTAGATATTATAACTCTATTTGTGTACATCCATATTCCAGTACTAAAACTACGCAGAGTAAGTATAGCACAAGTCTTTGTGGTCGGCGGTCAGCGATGCGCAATGCGAGATTAAGAAAGCCTCGATTCGCAATGCCACAACAAGTACGTTTAAATCAGTATCATAACTGCAGTAAATCACCGAGTTCAAGGATTTCAATGCGCGTAGCACCGTAGAATCGCAATCACAAACCATTCCTGCCACTCGAACTTGAGTCGAGCCACTTTATGTTAACCCTTTGACCGCATATCACGTCATCGGGAATTCGTGCCACTGACGCAAACGACGCCTATTGACGTCAAAAATTTCAATGGTCAAAAACACGCTAATTCAAACCACTATCTGTGTTTTTCAATCTCTGTTGATTTTGGAGCACTTTTTTTTTTTGGTTTGGCGTCAGTGGCACGGTGAATTGCTTTGCCGCTTGGCGCTCAAAGGGTTAATAATACGATAGGATTCAACGGCGGCGGTCCGATACACGATTTATTTTGGTTTTTTGTGGTGTGGCACAGATTCGCAGGAGAACCAAGTTCGTCGACATAAAAGAGGTATCCAGACTTACCAATATCTAACTGGTAGTGGGCAAGGCATGTAAAGAGCCTGGTAGACTGGTGATCTGGTCAAACGGTAACGTTGTATGAGGACAGCACGACCACTTGATGCGGAAATCATTCGGCTTTATTGAGCAATCTTTCGGCTGATATGATGAAGTGAATGTACTGTATCTGTTACTTGTGTACACTTTTGTCTGTTTTGCGCGGCTTAAATCCGATTGGAATTATACAGCCGGCAACAGGTTCCGCTGCACTCGATTAAAATTATAATAACTTCGGGCGTAAAAAATAAAAGGACTTACAGTTCGCGACCGGACGCATGGGCATTATGGTTTATCAATCAGCTTCGGAATCAGGCTATAGACTTGAACATAACTAGAGTCGTCATCTTGAGGCACTTGATAGATACGAGGGGTGATCCAAAAGTAATGATAACTGAATACTTATTGAATCGGATTAAAATAAATAGGTATACCGTTACTGGCCATAAAGACTCCTTAGTAAATTAAAAAAATAAAAATTCAAAAATATGTATCTGTCAGAAAGTTGCAGCTGTTTTTTCAAGAGCAGTCGGAACAATAACGCAAAAATGGAGAAAACTGAGGTGAGAGCGGTTATTAAAAACTTCTGTTTGAAAAAAATGTGTACTAAAGATATATACGCTGAATTGGTGGGAACACTGGGCGAGTCCGCTCCGCCGTATTCCACAGTGGCACGGTGGTCAAAGGAGTTTAACTTGGGAAGAACATCCACTCAAGATGAACATCGCGAAGGCCGTCCATCTGTCGCCATTACTGGAGAAAACGTAAAAAAAATTCATGATCTTGTTTTAACAGATAGAAGGATGACTATTAGGCATCTAGTTGAGCTCACAGGCATCTCGTATGGCAGCATTCAAAGAATCTTAACTGATGAACTACACATGAAAAAAGTATCCGCTCGTTGGGTGCCTAGAATGCTAACGGCTGAACAAAAGAAAATACGATGTGATTTCGAAGTCGAATCTTGACAAATATCAAACTGATCCCGAAACATTTTTGCGTCGGTTTGTAACCATGGACGAGTCTTGGATCCACCATTTCGATCCAGAGACCAAACAGCAATCCATGACCTGGAAGCGAGCGTCTTCCCCTACACCGAAGAAATTCAAGGTAGCAAGCTCCGCTGGTAAGGTCATGGCTTCAGTGTTTTGGAATGCTGAGGGAGTCATAATGATCGAATACCTGGAAAAGGGAACCACTATTACGGGCTCCTACTACGCTGACCAAATTCGCAGATTGAGAGAGGCAATCAAAGAAAAGCGGCGAGGTAAACTTCGAGCTCGCATCCTGTTTCACCAGTACAACGCACCGCCCCACAAGGCCGGCGTTGCGACGGCTGCCATCCGTGATTCAGGGTTCGAATTGCTGAAACACCCCCCATATTCGCCAGACCTAGCCCCCAGCGACTTTTATCTCTTTCCACGGCTGAAGGAAGATCTTAGAGGCAACAAATTTTTGAATGATGGCGAGGTAATGGCCGCTGTGGAGGCATTTTTAGAGGGACAAGAAAAAGATTTTTTTTAAAAGGAATTCGGGGTCTGGAGAAACGATGGTCTAAGTGTGTAGACTTGGAAGGAGATTACGTAGAAAAATAAATTATTTTATTAAACATTTCATGTGTCTTTCATACTGATTAATCGGATTTCAAACCCTATTACGAGGGGTGATCCAAAAGTAATGATAATCAGTGATTATCATTACTTTTGGATCACCCCTCGTAATAGGGTTTGAAATCCGGTTCATCTGATTCAGCATAACGGAGGCTTCTTTCAAAATTGTTGTTATATATTACAGAACACTGTTTATGAGTGGAAAGTACTATTTTCGGGTGCACTTGATCCGGTCAAGTGTCAACCATCGACCAATTTTTTTTAATTACGTTTTGAAGGCATAGACCCCATCCGCCAAAATAAAAAGCAAGCTATCGTTTAAAAACGAAAAATTAAAAAAATATTTAAAGAAAACCGTGGTGAGGAAAAATTAAAGAGCTGCTGTTTGTAGATCCTTCTTCATCCAATCCGAGAAAGAATATAATTAAATTGTCTTCCAAAAACTGCACATTGTCACGGTTGCGAAATAAGGCAATCAATCTATCCCATAATTTTTCTATCAGTTTAGAAGTTTTTTGCTGCCACACGCCCGTACATCTATTAATGCTCATGTCTGTCTCTCAGCGATTAATCACACTTCCTACAATATTTCACTTTCAACACCAACAACCCGCCTAGTAGGCGCTCGTAATGTTTGGTGCAGCAGCTGTGAACGAACCCGCCTACAGGGCTGTCGGTTTCTAGGGCAGAGGGCTAGCCAAGAGTTAAGAAAAGGTTAATTGTTATAATCATCAAAACAGTACCTCAAAAAGAACAAAGAAAACGTAGGATTACACACCTAGAGCGGTGAATTCGTGAATACCCCGGATCGCAGGTGTTTGTAGCCCGAATCGAAGGTGAGGGCCACCAATATGCGATGGGGGGTAGGCCGTATGTGGCATTTTCTGCCATAATATTCATAATATAGCAGCAGTTATTGCTTTCCAATAGATGAGCAGCATTTATTTTATATTGGTCACTTGTAATTGTTTTTACATCACCCTAGGCCGTAATTGGGATTTTCTGCGCCCTACGCGGGGAGAAAACCTCACTTTGTGGCAAAGGCAAGACGTAAAACTTTAGATATACCACGGGCGGTAATTCGTAAACCCCCAGATCGCATATGCATCCGTCCTAAAAACATCGCTTAATAACACAATATATTTTCAAGTTCTCCACTGTTCAAACAAAAGGTTATCTGGAAGAGATCGCTCTTTAGCGATAAGACCGCCTGTTGTTTACCTCTAATTGTAATTTCTTCTCCTGTTTGTTTTGTGAGGTGTGCAATAAACAGTACTTGTATAAAAAAACTAGTTTTCATATAAATATTATTTATTTCATTCACTCCCATCCACAGACCGTTGCACTCATAATAAACTCTATAAAAATAACTTAGTACCGCTACTCTTCCTCCACCTCGTCGTCTGTCGTGAACTCGCTCTCGTCACCGCCCTGCAACAAACATTACTTTTAGCATAACTATTTGTCGTGCGACATAATTCCTGTCACTTTCCTTTCAATAACGTGCGAGCATGACAGGTGATGCTAAGTCGCGCGACGTATTTATCAAAATGCTCGTCAAGCCGTGTATGGTTCGCCCCTGACGGAATACTTATACATCCATTTTTGAAGTGTCTTAATTGACAACATTTCATATTTCTAACAGGCGGAAATTAATATAGCGATAAAGAGCTTACACTTTAAGAGCTTGACGTCGTAAACACTGCCTGAACGATTAAATTTTTAAATATTTCATTTCATTGTAAACATTTGGTTTACGTTATCAAACGTTACTGCTTTAGTAAAAATGTATTTATGATATTGATACTTTGTTAAGTCAGGGCCGGTCAAGTACAGCGTCGACCATTACCTGCCGGTCTAGCAACTATGCTTCGCGACTCTTGTACCTGTCCCCCTCTTACATTACTGCACAGAAAGAGACCGGTGATAGTCACCAGCTATGCAACATTACCTGGTCGTTGTTGTCGGAGTCGGTGTCGGAGAGGTCCCACTGCGGGTGCTCGTGCGGCACGGCCGCCGCCTCCTTCACGTCCAGCTTCAGCTCCTGCTGCCGGTCCATGCCGGAGTACGAGTCTGTCAACTGTCAACATTACCTGGTCGTTGTTGTCGGAGTCGGTGTCGGAGAGGTCCCACTGCGGGTGCTCGTGCGGCACGGCCGCCGCCTCCTTCACGTCCAGCTTCAGCTCCTGCTGCCGGTCCATGCCGGAGTACGAGTCTGTCAACTGTCAACATTACCTGGTCGTTGTTGTCGGAGTCGGTGTCGGAGAGGTCCCACTGCGGGTGCTCGTGCGGCACGGCCGCCGCCTCCTTCACGTCCAGCTTCAGCTCCTGCTGCCGGTCCATGCCGGAGTACGAGTCTGTCAACTGTCAACATTACCTGGTCGTTGTTGTCGGAGTCGGTGTCGGAGAGGTCCCACTGCGGGTGCTCGTGCGGCACGGCCGCCGCCTCCTTCACGTCCAGCTTCAGCTCCTGCTGCCGGTCCATGCCGGAGTACGAGTCTGTCAACTGTCAACATTACCTGGTCGTTGTTGTCGGAGTCGGTGTCGGAGAGGTCCCACTGCGGGTGCTCGTGCGGCACGGCCGCCGCCTCCTTCACGTCCAGCTTCAGCTCCTGCTGCCGGTCCATGCCGGAGTACGAGTCTGTCAACTGTCAACATTACCTGGTCGTTGTTGTCGGAGTCGGTGTCGGAGAGGTCCCACTGCGGGTGCTCGTGCGGCACGGCCGCCGCCTCCTTCACGTCCAGCTTCAGCTCCTGCTGCCGGTCCATGCCGGAGTACGAGTCTGTCAACTGTCAACATTACCTGGTCGTTGTTGTCGGAGTCGGTGTCGGAGAGGTCCCACTGCGGGTGCTCGTGCGGCACGGCCGCCGCCTCCTTCACGTCCAGCTTCAGCTCCTGCTGCCGGTCCATGCCGGAGTACGAGTCTGTCAACTGTCAACATTACCTGGTCGTTGTTGTCGGAGTCGGTGTCGGAGAGGTCCCACTGCGGGTGCTCGTGCGGCACGGCCGCCGCCTCCTTCACGTCCAGCTTCAGCTCCTGCTGCCGGTCCATGCCGGAGTACGAGTCTGTCAACTGTCAACATTACCTGGTCGTTGTTGTCGGAGTCGGTGTCGGAGAGGTCCCACTGCGGGTGCTCGTGCGGCACGGCCGCCGCCTCCTTCACGTCCAGCTTCAGCTCCTGCTGCCGGTCCATGCCGGAGTACGAGTCTGTCAACTGTCAACATTACCTGGTCGTTGTTGTCGGAGTCGGTGTCGGAGAGGTCCCACTGCGGGTGCTCGTGCGGCACGGCCGCCGCCTCCTTCACGTCCAGCTTCAGCTCCTGCTGCCGGTCCATGCCGGAGTACGAGTCTGTCAACTGTCAACATTACCTGGTCGTTGTTGTCGGAGTCGGTGTCGGAGAGGTCCCACTGCGGGTGCTCGTGCGGCACGGCCGCCGCCTCCTTCACGTAAAGCTTCAGCTCCTGCTGCCGGTCCATGCCGGAGTACGAGTCTGTCAACTGTCAACATTACCTGGTCGTTGTTGTCGGAGTCGGTGTCGGAGAGGTCCCACTGCGGGTGCTCGTGCGGCACGGCCGCCGCCTCCTTCACGTCCAGCTTCAGCTCCTGCTGCTGGTCCATGCCGATGTACGAGTCTGTCAACAAAGCGTTCTTTGTAGCTTGGCCATTAGGGAAAATAATAATCGGCATTAATGACGATTTCTAGGTTTTCGGGATTACAGATTTAATGGGTCCATGTCCACCATTTTGAACACACTGATAACATTATGAAGCCTACCTTTTATTCCGAAAAGAATATAAAAGTAACATAGGTATTTCATGCTTTCATTGCGGGCAGTCGAAAATATGTTAAAAAACCAGTTTTCTGCGTGAAGTTTGTATCCCAATAGCCCCTGTTCTAAGTAGTAATATCAATTATATGTTAAGAAACAGATTTAATGGGAGCTGGTCCATGTCCACCTTCTTGTATATATTGATAACATTATGAAGTCTACGCCCTTAAATCCTTCACCTAGAAAACGAAACCCATGACATTTTATTAAAAAAAAAAATTCCCGTCGTGTTAAAATCAAAAACCTTTTATCTCCAAAAGAAATAAAGGTCTGAGAAGAAGGCAAGTCCAATTCGAGATTTGTTATTGGTGAGTAAAAGTTAATCGGGTCGCGTTACAATTTGGTGCACCGTATAGTTGTAAACCAGCGGCTTGTAAGCCGGTAGTAACCGAAAGCAGCGGCTAGAAACGAATAACCAGCCGCTTGATACCAGGTAGATACCCGACTTGAGCATCAAATAAAGAAATGATTTCTATTACATTTTTTTTGTTAAACTTTTATTTTGGTTATACAGTAGCACTTTTTTTTTAAAAATAGACCCCGAAGACACCATTTGTACCTACTAATTTACTTAATTCAGATACGAAAAGTAAACTATGAAACAACGTTTGTGTTAAGGTGGCGGTGTATGAAAATTATAAGAATAAAGGTAGCTAAATCAGTTTATTTTGGATCTAATCATCATTGTAAACCAAACGCGGGAATCTCGCGCGGCAGGATTAATGCGTGTGGGGGGCTGAGGGGTGCGCGGGGCATGCGGGGATGCTTACTATTACTAGGTTACTGATAAATACCTATTTCCAATTCATCTCTCACAAATAAATTATTAAAATAGTCCTATTCCACTGCTCTTTCACATTTTGTAAGAGAATTTCGAGTTTTTAACACTTAATACAGATGCAAAAGTCATTGTTTATGTCTATTTATGTTAAATCGATCCTATAGTAAATAAATGAAAAGAAAAATAACAAAAACAAACATTGAATCATGTGAATATGTCAATGAAATGTAAGCAGCCGTTTCCAGCCGCTTGTTATCGCTAGAAATGATAATAAGCCAAATAAGCCGTTTCTAGCCGCTGGGCTAGAAATGTTAGCAACCAGCTTCGCATCTATAGTGCACCGTGACCAGGATATTAATATTTTTTGTTTACCTGAGCGCAGGCACGCGTGCAGCGTGTAGAGGCCGGGCCAGCGCGGCGCGGTGAAGCGCAGCACGAGCTCCTGCTCGCCCAGCAGCGCCGTGCAGTGCGCGGGCGCCGTCAGCAGCGTGTGCGACTTGCGGTCGCAGATGTAGCACCACCAGTATTCTTGTTTACCTGAGCGCAGGCACGCGTGCAGCGTGTAGAGGCCGGGCCAGCGCGGCGCGGTGAAGCGCAGCACGAGCTCCTGCTCGCCCAGCAGCGCCGTGCAGTGCGCGGGCGCCGTCAGCAGCGTGTGCGACTTGCGGTCGCAGATGTAGCACCACCAGTATTCTTGTTTACCTGAGCGCAGGCACGCGTGCAGCGTGTAGAGGCCGGGCCAGCGCGGCGCGGTGAAGCGCAGCACGAGCTCCTGCTCGCCCAGCAGCGCCGTGCAGTGCGCGGGCGCCGTCAGCAGCGTGTGCGACTTGCGGTCGCAGATGTAGCACCACCAGTATTCTTGTTTACCTGAGCGCAGGCACGCGTGCAGCGTGTAGAGGCCGGGCCAGCGCGGCGCGGTGAAGCGCAGCACGAGCTCCTGCTCGCCCAGCAGCGCCGTGCAGTGCGCGGGCGCCGTCAGCAGCGTGTGCGACTTGCGGTCGCAGATGTAGCACCACCAGTATTCTTGTTTACCTGAGCGCAGGCACGCGTGCAGCGTGTAGAGGCCGGGCCAGCGCGGCGCGGTGAAGCGCAGCACGAGCTCCTGCTCGCCCAGCAGCGCCGTGCAGTGCGCGGGCGCCGTCAGCAGCGTGTGCGACTTGCGGTCGCAGATGTAGCACCACCAGTATTCTTGTTTACCTGAGCGCAGGCACGCGTGCAGCGTGTAGAGGCCGGGCCAGCGCGGCGCGGTGAAGCGCAGCACGAGCTCCTGCTCGCCCAGCAGCGCCGTGCAGTGCGCGGGCGCCGTCAGCAGCGTGTGCGACTTGCGGTCGCAGATGTAGCACCACCAGTATTCTTGTTTACCTGAGCGCAGGCACGCGTGCAGCGTGTAGAGGCCGGGCCAGCGCGGCGCGGTGAAGCGCAGCACGAGCTCCTGCTCGCCCAGCAGCGCCGTGCAGTGCGCGGGCGCCGTCAGCAGCGTGTGCGACTTGCGGTCGCAGATGTAGCACCACCAGTATTCTTGTTTACCTGAGCGCAGGCACGCGTGCAGCGTGTAGAGGCCGGGCCAGCGCGGCGCGGTGAAGCGCAGCACGAGCTCCTGCTCGCCCAGCAGCGCCGTGCAGTGCGCGGGCGCCGTCAGCAGCGTGTGCGACTTGCGGTCGCAGATGTAGCACCACCAGTATTCTTGTTTACCTGAGCGCAGGCACGCGTGCAGCGTGTAGAGGCCGGGCCAGCGCGGCGCGGTGAAGCGCAGCACGAGCTCCTGCTCGCCCAGCAGCGCCGTGCAGTGCGCGGGCGCCGTCAGCAGCGTGTGCGACTTGCGGTCGCAGATGTAGCACCACCAGTATTCTTGTTTACCTGAGCGCAGGCACGCGTGCAGCGTGTAGAGGCCGGGCCAGCGCGGCGCGGTGAAGCGCAGCACGAGCTCCTGCTCGCCCAGCAGCGCCGTGCAGTGCGCGGGCGCCGTCAGCAGCGTGTGCGACTTGCGGTCGCAGATGTAGCACCACCAGTATTCTTGTTTACCTGAGCGCAGGCACGCGTGCAGCGTGTAGAGGCCGGGCCAGCGCGGCGCGGTGAAGCGCAGCACGAGCTCCTGCTCGCCCAGCAGCGCCGTGCAGTGCGCGGGCGCCGTCAGCAGCGTGTGCGACTTGCGGTCGCAGATGTAGCACCACCAGTATTCTTGTTTACCTGAGCGCAGGCACGCGTGCAGCGTGTAGAGGCCGGGCCAGCGCGGCGCGGTGAAGCGCAGCACGAGCTCCTGCTCGCCCAGCAGCGCCGTGCAGTGCGCGGGCGCCGTCAGCAGCGTGTGCGACTTGCGGTCGCAGATGTAGCACCACCAGTATTCTTGTTTACCTGAGCGCAGGCACGCGTGCAGCGTGTAGAGGCCGGGCCAGCGCGGCGCGGTGAAGCGCAGCACGAGCTCCTGCTCGCCCAGCAGCGCCGTGCAGTGCGCGGGCGCCGTCAGCAGCGTGTGCGACTTGCGGTCGCAGATGTAGCACCACCAGTATTCTTGTTTACCTGAGCGCAGGCACGCGTGCAGCGTGTAGAGGCCGGGCCAGCGCGGCGCGGTGAAGCGCAGCACGAGCTCCTGCTCGCCCAGCAGCGCCGTGCAGTGCGCGGGCGCCGTCAGCAGCGTGTGCGACTTGCGGTCGCAGATGTAGCACCACCAGTATTCTTGTTTACCTGAGCGCAGGCACGCGTGCAGCGTGTAGAGGCCGGGCCAGCGCGGCGCGGTGAAGCGCAGCACGAGCTCCTGCTCGCCCAGCAGCGCCGTGCAGTGCGCGGGCGCCGTCAGCAGCGTGTGCGACTTGCGGTCGCAGATGTAGCACCACCAGTATTCTTGTTTACCTGAGCGCAGGCACGCGTGCAGCGTGTAGAGGCCGGGCCAGCGCGGCGCGGTGAAGCGCAGCACGAGCTCCTGCTCGCCCAGCAGCGCCGTGCAGTGCGCGGGCGCCGTCAGCAGCGTGTGCGACTTGCGGTCGCAGATGTAGCACCACCAGTATTCTTGTTTACCTGAGCGCAGGCACGCGTGCAGCGTGTAGAGGCCGGGCCAGCGCGGCGCGGTGAAGCGCAGCACGAGCTCCTGCTCGCCCAGCAGCGCCGTGCAGTGCGCGGGCGCCGTCAGCAGCGTGTGCGACTTGCGGTCGCAGATGTAGCACCACCAGTATTCTTGTTTACCTGAGCGCAGGCACGCGTGCAGCGTGTAGAGGCCGGGCCAGCGCGGCGCGGTGAAGCGCAGCACGAGCTCCTGCTCGCCCAGCAGCGCCGTGCAGTGCGCGGGCGCCGTCAGCAGCGTGTGCGACTTGCGGTCGCAGATGTAGCACCACCAGTATTCTTGTTTACCTGAGCGCAGGCACGCGTGCAGCGTGTAGAGGCCGGGCCAGCGCGGCGCGGTGAAGCGCAGCACGAGCTCCTGCTCGCCCAGCAGCGCCGTGCAGTGCGCGGGCGCCGTCAGCAGCGTGTGCGACTTGCGGTCGCAGATGTAGCACCACCAGTATTCTTGTTTACCTGAGCGCAGGCACGCGTGCAGCGTGTAGAGGCCGGGCCAGCGCGGCGCGGTGAAGCGCAGCACGAGCTCCTGCTCGCCCAGCAGCGCCGTGCAGTGCGCGGGCGCCGTCAGCAGCGTGTGCGACTTGCGGTCGCAGATGTAGCACCACCAGTATTCTTGTTTACCTGAGCGCAGGCACGCGTGCAGCGTGTAGAGGCCGGGCCAGCGCGGCGCGGTGAAGCGCAGCACGAGCTCCTGCTCGCCCAGCAGCGCCGTGCCGTGAATACTAAGAATGAAGGGGTAAAGCCAGTCGCCTCATTCACCGAATTGTTAATGGCGAACTGCACCTTAGGGATAAAAATGTCCCAAGTCCTATGGTCATCCTCGACGTAAGTTGATAAACAGGTTATGATAGTACGGTTGTATCTTTCTACTGTGTTAACCTGTGGTGTATACTTTGGAGTGAAAAATACGTTAGGCACGTTGTAAGTTCTAAAGAGAGACTCCGTAACTTTACTGATAAACTGGCTACCGTTGTCTAAGTAGATCGTTTGGGCAATTCCGTGCACAAGAAAAACAGAGTCTTCTAAAAACCTACAGACAGCAATGGCAGTAGCAGCACGCAAGGGAGTTATTAAACAAAACTTACTAAAACAGCACGTGACTACCAAAATGTAACTGTTTTGTTTCCTAGTCACTGGCAGAGGGCCCATTAGGTCAATCGAAATGACTTGGAATGGTCGACTGCAATTTTTAGGTCGTCCCATTTCACCTAAAGTTTGGTGGTTCTGAGCCTTATAAGCAAGACATTTGGCACATGACCCTACATATTTGACGACGTCTTGGTACATGCCTGGCCAGAAATAACGTAGCGTAAGACGACGGTACGTTTTGAAGACGCCCAGATGACCGGCAGTAGGTTCAGCATGGTTTTCTTGCATTACCTGCTCACGAAGCTCACGCGGAATGACTTCTTTCCAAGAGAACTCAGAGACTAATTCGTGGCTGGCTTCAGGGTAAAATTTATTTTTGGTTAGCCGATAAAGTGAGTTATTCTTAATGAGAAAATTTGGATAGTCTTGTGGTTTTGTCAAACATGAATTATAAATATTTTTGTACCACGGATCAGCTGTTTTTGAGAAATGACCGGCCGTGCTTATGGCATTAACTGGACAAGCTCTCGATAGGGCATCTGGGATGACATTGTCGACGCCACGACGATGTTTGAGTTCAAAATGGAACGCAGACAACCTAACGCCCCAGCGAGCCAATCTACCGGTAGGGTTATTCAGAGAAAGGAACCATTTCAAAGCAATATGGTCTGTATAGACCGTGAAGGGTTTTCCGTTCTCCAAATAACACCTCCAATGTTCCAAAGCTACTACCACTGCAAGCGTCTCGCGCTCCGTGATGCTGTAATTCCGTTCTGCCGCTGACAACGACTTGCTCATGTAGGCAATTGGGTGCTCCTTGCCGTCTACGGTCTGGGTAAGCATCCCACCCACGCCGTAGTTACTAGCGTCGGTGTGCACCTCAAATGGCTTGTCGTAATCAGGGCAGGAAAGAACAGGAGCCGAAACCAAACACTCTTTTAGCTTCTGGAATGATGCGTCAGCTTCTGGAGACCAGACAAACGGTGGTCCACCTTTCTTATTCGAAGTCAACCTATTAAGTGGACCTGCTATAGTGCTGAAGTTGGGGACGAAACGACGGTACCATGTGGCGGTTCCAAGGAAGCGCTTAATATCCTTTCGACATTTAGGTGTCGGATAGTTGAGGATTGCTTGAACCTTGTCACCATCAGTACGAAGTCCGCAACTATCAACAACGTAGCCCAAATATTTCAGTTGACTCCGGAAGAACTGACATTTGTCCAGGTTGATAGTGAGGTTGGCCTGTTGCAACTTTTCCAACACGCGAAGCAAAAGGGAGACATGTGAATTGAAGTCGCTTGAAACTATGACTATGTCATCGAGGTACGCGAAGACTTTCAGGTCGAATTCCCTGAATAGTAAGTCAACCAGTCTCTGCTGCGTGGCAGGTGCGTTTGTCAGACCAAATGCAGTACGTTTGAACCTTAGCGTACCACGTCCTGGCACGTAAAACGCCGTCTTGTCTCGATCTTCAGGTGCTATGGGAATTTGCCAGAACGCTTTGGACAAATCAATGCTAGAGAGGTAGCGAGCGTCGCGAAGATTGTCCAATATTTCGGACACGTAAGGCAAATTGTACGCGTCGCGTTTTGTCACCGAGTTTAATTTGCGACTGTCTAAGCAAAACCGCGGTTGGCCATTCTTTTTTGTAACTATTAGGACCGGAGACGACCAAGCGCTCTCGCAGGGCTCGATTACGTCGAGACCTAGCATCTCGTCCACCTGTTCGACAAGAATGCGCTGCTTCTCCGGCGACATCCGGTAGTAACGCTGTCGAATAGGCGCAGCGTCTCCAGTATCAATTCGGTGAGTGATCAACTTCGTCTCACCTAAACCCTTACACTCGGCAGAGATGGCAGTAAACTGACTGATTATGTTATCAGCCACGGATTTTTCTGAGCTATTTAGACGGTCATAATCCTGCAAAAATGTAGTTGTGTCTGTTACGAGACTAGCGTTCGAAACTAACGTATCCGAAAAGTGAATTCCAGTTAGGTGATTCGGAAAAATATTAAATTTTTGCCAAAAGTCTATGCCCAAAACGAGATGTATATTAATGTCAGGCACAATAAAAGCTCTAATTATATGAAATGCATCTTCAAACTTAATTGGTAGGATCCATGTAACCAATACTAGTCATAGATTGTCCACCGGCAGCTGTAACGTTGACAATCTGACCTTGTTGAAGTTCCAAGCCATGCTTTTCCAAACGAAGATGGCTATTATTACCCAATATTGTTATGGCTGAACCCGAATCTAGAAGACCTAACATTGACAAATCGTAAATTTTTATGCATGCATAAGGCCGAGGGTCATTGATAGGTTGGTTCTGCAGAATTGTGTCAATTTTGTAAGAACTAAAATAGAAGTTTAAGGTTTCTAACCATTTAGCCCAATCTTTGCTATCGAACTTACTATTTTGTTGATTGTTATCACAATTCTGCAGGTCCACTAGTTTTTTGAAGAACCTGGTTTACTACAATTAGGACACTCCGGAGTCTTGACACCCTCACGTCCACAAACGAAACAAACTATTTTATCTTTATTTGCCTTGCATTGGCGCAAATTATGGGTGTTATTACGACACCGCGGGCAATAAAATGTTTTGGGACCTGAGGTCTGCATTGCATGTACATATTTATTACTATTGGCAGGTTTTTGTTCGTATTTTATGTTGTTATTAGTATAAGGTTTATTTTTGTTAAAGTTATTACTGTAATAATTCTGATTATAGCTTTGATTTGAATTGTGTGTTTTCTGTGATGAATGACCACTGTATACGAATTCTGGTGCTAAAGTATCAGATGTCCGTCTGGGAGGTTCGCGAAAACCGGAAAGTCGTGCCTGAATGCACTCGTAGTTACGGCATAGGGATCTCAAAGTGTCAATATCGGGAATATCCGTTGATGAAGCTAACGTACTCGCGTAACACGGTCTGATGTTATGCAGGAGTATCTCCAGCTGGTCTTTGTCCGATAAGGATTCAGACAACCTCGAAAACAGCCCGGTCATTATTGACAAATAAATGGTAATGTTTTCTGATTCACCTTGAGTCCTAGCCCGTATCTCCGAGAGTAACCGATAATCATAGTCGGCCTGATCAAAATCTTTTTTAAGACGCGCAATCAACTGGTCCCAATCAGACAACTGATCCTGAAGACCACGGAACCAATGTAATGCATCACCTGTGAAAATTTCTGTGGCAAATGACAGCAGCTTAGATGAGGAGATATTCCTAGCTTTGCTGAATTCGGTTATCCGCTGAATAAAAGAGCGCACGCATGATTTACCGTCATATCGAATTTTAGTGAGCTCACTAGCCCCGCCACGGTCACACGACACATTTATATTTAAAGGCGCACCACCAGCCGATGATTGCTATTAGCAGAAGGCGCAATTAAATTATCAACTATTTGGGTTTCCTTAAGGGATTCAAACCGTTGGAAAAGTGTTTGAAACTCAGTTACACAGGCTTCGCGAGCATGCTTCGCCGACTCGTCAGCTGCCAACCGATTTAGCCGATGGTAAAGGTGGTGTAAGTAATTTTGCACTCGTAGCATTGCATTCCTGTCTAACTGAGAGTCAAGGAGGGACTTCACCTTAGTGAGCACATCACTGATACCTTTTAAGTCTTCAGCAATACTAAAGGGGCTCTCTAATATATCCTCAGATGGAAAAAGGGGACCAAGCTTCGCAATCTGCTTCCGCAAATCCTGTACAGTTGCGGCGGGTGTCGTGCCTCTAATTTGGACCTCGTATTCCAATTCGGATTTTTGTAACGATAAAAATTTTACGGGCAGCGCCATTATTTAAAATAATTATTATTATTCTATTCGCGACAAATTAAATTAACGAAAGCACACCAATGAATAAATCGCTGAACAAGTGTTACCTACTACTCCGTTCTGTTACACAATGCAAAAACTAAGCAACGTTGTGGTTGAAGCAAAAAATAAAAAAATGAAACAAAACAATCACAAAAATAAACACATAAAAAGCATTGAAATTAACGTAGCTAATGTGTACACACCGGAAAAATAATACGAATATTTAAAACACAATAAATAAATTATGTTAACACTTCTGTACTCGACTGTACTTCAAACAAAGGCCAAACTAGTCTCGGAGTTCAATACAGAGTGTTCAAAATTCGACAGTTATGATAAAAATTAAAAGCAATAAGTAAATTTTGACAAAATTAATATTAATTAGTTTTTTTTTTAAAGAATTCAAGGAAAATTTATAATAGATATGTACACCTTAGTTACATGCAACCAAAAAAAAACAAACGTTTCACAAGAAATAAAAGAAAGAAAAAACACAAAACACACAACTCCCACGGAGTGAAATCAGACCTTTTTAAGCCACGTTGGGCGCCAGTGCGACGTTTGCTCCCCAGGAAGTGGTCTTAAATTAAACGAAGTCGTCAACAATATAATTAATAATTTATTTTTAAAAGTCGTGGGTTATATGGCCGTCTGATTTTACTCCGGGGTTCGGTACTTCCCCGCTCTGATGCTGTGGCTGCAGGTCTTGGCTTGGCAGTGGGTCCGTAGCAAAACTGGAAGGCGCCGGCCGTTGGTGTCGGTGTTCAGACTTTAAAATGTAGTTGGGCGAGGGTGCGGGCAAGCTCCACGCACCGCGGCTGTCGCCGTAGTTTTTTTTATTAAAAATGTTGCACCCCAGTGGGGTGCGACACAAACACTTATAGTTTAACCGATTGGTTTTGAAAAGACTTCCAAATATGTCGGAAGGATATTACTTATTAGTAAATTATTTAAAACATTATAAATGTTCAGCGCGTAAGAGGACACTCAGCGAGGCTAGTGAACGCGACCGAACCAAATATCACGAAAGTAAGTAATGCCGCGAGTGCTTCTTCGAATGTTCTAGCTGAAGTAGACAAAGGCGCGCGCATTAGCCAATCAGTGCGCACTTCGATACAGGTGATGTGCTGATATCGCAAGCAGTTTACCGTCGCGCACACAAGTGCTATTTAGTTTAATGTATTTAAATCATTTATGTTATTGTGCTAAGTTGTGTTGTTTATTATGATGTTATTATAAATAAGTAAGAATTATTTAACGTATTTTATATTTAAGTTAACAATGTATATTTTATTTTATGTTTATTTTATATAAGTTAACAATGTTATTGTTTTCGTAATTATTTCTGTAATAATAATAATTATGTACGTACAACGGTACAGCGGTCGCAGATGTAGCACCACCAGTATTCTTGTTTACCTGAGCGCAGGCACGCGTGCAGCGTGTAGAGGCCGGGCCAGCGCGGCGCGGTGAAGCGCAGCACGAGCTCCTGCTCGCCCAGCAGCGCCGTGCAGTGCGCGGGCGCCGTCAGCAGCGTGTGCGACTTGCGGTCGCAGATGTAGCACCACCAGTATTCTTGTTTACCTGAGCGCAGGCACGCGTGCAGCGTGTAGAGGCCGGGCCAGCGCGGCGCGGTGAAGCGCAGCACGAGCTCCTGCTCGCCCAGCAGCGCCGTGCAGTGCGCGGGCGCCGTCAGCAGCGTGTGCGACTTGCGGTCGCAGATGTAGCACCACCAGTATTCTTGTTTACCTGAGCGCAGGCACGCGTGCAGCGTGTAGAGGCCGGGCCAGCGCGGCGCGGTGAAGCGCAGCACGAGCTCCTGCTCGCCCAGCAGCGCCGTGCAGTGCGCGGGCGCCGTCAGCAGCGTGTGCGACTTGCGGTCGCAGATGTAGCACCACCAGTATTCTTGTTTACCTGAGCGCAGGCACGCGTGCAGCGTGTAGAGGCCGGGCCAGCGCGGCGCGGTGAAGCGCAGCACGAGCTCCTGCTCGCCCAGCAGCGCCGTGCAGTGCGCGGGCGCCGTCAGCAGCGTGTGCGACTTGCGGTCGCAGATGTAGCACCACCAGTATTCTTGTTTACCTGAGCGCAGGCACGCGTGCAGCGTGTAGAGGCCGGGCCAGCGCGGCGCGGTGAAGCGCAGCACGAGCTCCTGCTCGCCCAGCAGCGCCGTGCAGTGCGCGGGCGCCGTCAGCAGCGTGTGCGACTTGCGGTCGCAGATGTAGCACCACCAGTATTCTTGTTTACCTGAGCGCAGGCACGCGTGCAGCGTGTAGAGGCCGGGCCAGCGCGGCGCGGTGAAGCGCAGCACGAGCTCCTGCTCGCCCAGCAGCGCCGTGCAGTGCGCGGGCGCCGTCAGCAGCGTGTGCGACTTGCGGTCGCAGATGTAGCACCACCAGTATTCTTGTTTACCTGAGCGCAGGCACGCGTGCAGCGTGTAGAGGCCGGGCCAGCGCGGCGCGGTGAAGCGCAGCACGAGCTCCTGCTCGCCCAGCAGCGCCGTGCAGTGCGCGGGCGCCGTCAGCAGCGTGTGCGACTTGCGGTCGCAGATGTAGCACCACCAGTATTCTTGTTTACCTGAGCGCAGGCACGCGTGCAGCGTGTAGAGGCCGGGCCAGCGCGGCGCGGTGAAGCGCAGCACGAGCTCCTGCTCGCCCAGCAGCGCCGTGCAGTGCGCGGGCGCCGTCAGCAGCGTGTGCGACTTGCGGTCGCAGATGTAGCACCACCAGTATTCTTGTTTGTCCTAAAACAAACGGACATATTTCAAAATCGTCAAAGAAAACTTGTTTGGCAATTTAGTAAAGTGGAAGGACGTGGATTAGGTAGAATTTCGAAGTAAAGGAATCAGATTGATTTGAGCTATACATAATAGGGCAATTCGCGTTTCACGGCAGTTATTTTCTGTTCTCTCAACAGATATTGTGCAGTAACAGCAAAAATTCAGATTCTATCATTCAAGTTTGTTACCGGTACATCACAATGTTCGTTGTGTCCTAGGTTCGAATCCCGGAAGGAGTAAATATTTGTGTGATAAACTCAAATACTTGTTCCTGAGTCATGGATGTTTGTATATAATTATCTAAATAAGTATGTATGTCGTCGTGTAGTCCCCATAATACAAATCTACTAAGGCTTATATTGAGGCTGGGTCAATTTGTGTGAGATTGTACGATATTAATCTATATTTATGTCACCATTGGCTCTAAGTGGCATTTACTGAACCGGAGAGAAAATCTCACTTCCTGGCCAAGGCAACCCGTAAAACTTTAGACAAAACACGGGCGGTAATTAGTAAAGCCCCAGATCGCATATTTACCCACAAACACCTGTGATCTGGGACATTAATTCACCGTCCTAGGTATGTAATGTTACCTGCGGGTAGAAGGGGCAGTGGACGGGGTGGCTGGAGCGCGAGCGGCCCTCGAGCCGCTCCCGCTTGTGCAGGCGCTTCTGGAACTTGTCCCACCAGTATGTAATGTTACCTGCGGGTAGAAGGGGCAGTGGACGGGGTGGCTGGAGCGCGAGCGGCCCTCGAGCCGCTCCCGCTTGTGCAGGCGCTTCTGGAACTTGTCCCACCAGTATGTAATGTTACCTGCGGGTAGAAGGGGCAGTGGACGGGGTGGCTGGAGCGCGAGCGGCCCTCGAGCCGCTCCCGCTTGTGCAGGCGCTTCTGGAACTTGTCCCACCAGTATGTAATGTTACCTGCGGGTAGAAGGGGCAGTGGACGGGGTGGCTGGAGCGCGAGCGGCCCTCGAGCCGCTCCCGCTTGTGCAGGCGCTTCTGGAACTTGTCCCACCAGTATGTAATGTTACCTGCGGGTAGAAGGGGCAGTGGACGGGGTGGCTGGAGCGCGAGCGGCCCTCGAGCCGCTCCCGCTTGTGCAGGCGCTTCTGGAACTTGTCCCACCAGTATGTAATGTTACCTGCGGGTAGAAGGGGCAGTGGACGGGGTGGCTGGAGCGCGAGCGGCCCTCGAGCCGCTCCCGCTTGTGCAGGCGCTTCTGGAACTTGTCCCACCAGTATGTAATGTTACCTGCGGGTAGAAGGGGCAGTGGACGGGGTGGCTGGAGCGCGAGCGGCCCTCGAGCCGCTCCCGCTTGTGCAGGCGCTTCTGGAACTTGTCCCACCAGTATGTAATGTTACCTGCGGGTAGAAGGGGCAGTGGACGGGGTGGCTGGAGCGCGAGCGGCCCTCGAGCCGCTCCCGCTTGTGCAGGCGCTTCTGGAACTTGTCCCACCAGTATGTAATGTTACCTGCGGGTAGAAGGGGCAGTGGACGGGGTGGCTGGAGCGCGAGCGGCCCTCGAGCCGCTCCCGCTTGTGCAGGCGCTTCTGGAACTTGTCCCACCAGTATGTAATGTTACCTGCGGGTAGAAGGGGCAGTGGACGGGGTGGCTGGAGCGCGAGCGGCCCTCGAGCCGCTCCCGCTTGTGCAGGCGCTTCTGGAACTTGTCCCACCAGTATGTAATGTTACCTGCGGGTAGAAGGGGCAGTGGACGGGGTGGCTGGAGCGCGAGCGGCCCTCGAGCCGCTCCCGCTTGTGCAGGCGCTTCTGGAACTTGTCCCACCAGTATGTAATGTTACCTGCGGGTAGAAGGGGCAGTGGACGGGGTGGCTGGAGCGCGAGCGGCCCTCGAGCCGCTCCCGCTTGTGCAGGCGCTTCTGGAACTTGTCCCACCAGTATGTAATGTTACCTGCGGGTAGAAGGGGCAGTGGACGGGGTGGCTGGAGCGCGAGCGGCCCTCGAGCCGCTCCCGCTTGTGCAGGCGCTTCTGGAACTTGTCCCACCAGTATGTAATGTTACCTGCGGGTAGAAGGGGCAGTGGACGGGGTGGCTGGAGCGCGAGCGGCCCTCGAGCCGCTCCCGCTTGTGCAGGCGCTTCTGGAACTTGTCCCACCAGTATGTAATGTTACCTGCGGGTAGAAGGGGCAGTGGACGGGGTGGCTGGAGCGCGAGCGGCCCTCGAGCCGCTCCCGCTTGTGCAGGCGCTTCTGGAACTTGTCCCACCAGTATGTAATGTTACCTGCGGGTAGAAGGGGCAGTGGACGGGGTGGCTGGAGCGCGAGCGGCCCTCGAGCCGCTCCCGCTTGTGCAGGCGCTTCTGGAACTTGTCCCACCAGTATGTAATGTTACCTGCGGGTAGAAGGGGCAGTGGACGGGGTGGCTGGAGCGCGAGCGGCCCTCGAGCCGCTCCCGCTTGTGCAGGCGCTTCTGGAACTTGTCCCACCAGTATGTAATGTTACCTGCGGGTAGAAGGGGCAGTGGACGGGGTGGCTGGAGCGCGAGCGGCCCTCGAGCCGCTCCCGCTTGTGCAGGCGCTTCTGGAACTTGTCCCACCAGTATGTAATGTTACCTGCGGGTAGAAGGGGCAGTGGACGGGGTGGCTGGAGCGCGAGCGGCCCTCGAGCCGCTCCCGCTTGTGCAGGCGCTTCTGGAACTTGTCCCACCAGTATGTAATGTTACCTGCGGGTAGAAGGGGCAGTGGACGGGGTGGCTGGAGCGCGAGCGGCCCTCGAGCCGCTCCCGCTTGTGCAGGCGCTTCTGGAACTTGTCCCACCAGTATGTAATGTTACCTGCGGGTAGAAGGGGCAGTGGACGGGGTGGCTGGAGCGCGAGCGGCCCTCGAGCCGCTCCCGCTTGTGCAGGCGCTTCTGGAACTTGTCCCACCAGTATGTAATGTTACCTGCGGGTAGAAGGGGCAGTGGACGGGGTGGCTGGAGCGCGAGCGGCCCTCGAGCCGCTCCCGCTTGTGCAGGCGCTTCTGGAACTTGTCCCACCAGTATGTAATGTTACCTGCGGGTAGAAGGGGCAGTGGACGGGGTGGCTGGAGCGCGAGCGGCCCTCGAGCCGCTCCCGCTTGTGCAGGCGCTTCTGGAACTTGTCCCACCAGTATGTAATGTTACCTGCGGGTAGAAGGGGCAGTGGACGGGGTGGCTGGAGCGCGAGCGGCCCTCGAGCCGCTCCCGCTTGTGCAGGCGCTTCTGGAACTTGTCCCACCAGTATGTAATGTTACCTGCGGGTAGAAGGGGCAGTGGACGGGGTGGCTGGAGCGCGAGCGGCCCTCGAGCCGCTCCCGCTTGTGCAGGCGCTTCTGGAACTTGTCCCACCAGTATGTAATGTTACCTGCGGGTAGAAGGGGCAGTGGACGGGGTGGCTGGAGCGCGAGCGGCCCTCGAGCCGCTCCCGCTTGTGCAGGCGCTTCTGGAACTTGTCCCACCAGTATGTAATGTTACCTGCGGGTAGAAGGGGCAGTGGACGGGGTGGCTGGAGCGCGAGCGGCCCTCGAGCCGCTCCCGCTTGTGCAGGCGCTTCTGGAACTTGTCCCACCAGTATGTAATGTTACCTGCGGGTAGAAGGGGCAGTGGACGGGGTGGCTGGAGCGCGAGCGGCCCTCGAGCCGCTCCCGCTTGTGCAGGCGCTTCTGGAACTTGTCCCACCAGTATGTAATGTTACCTGCGGGTAGAAGGGGCAGTGGACGGGGTGGCTGGAGCGCGAGCGGCCCTCGAGCCGCTCCCGCTTGTGCAGGCGCTTCTGGAACTTGTCCCACCAGTATGTAATGTTACCTGCGGGTAGAAGGGGCAGTGGACGGGGTGGCTGGAGCGCGAGCGGCCCTCGAGCCGCTCCCGCTTGTGCAGGCGCTTCTGGAACTTGTCCCACCAGTATGTAATGTTACCTGCGGGTAGAAGGGGCAGTGGACGGGGTGGCTGGAGCGCGAGCGGCCCTCGAGCCGCTCCCGCTTGTGCAGGCGCTTCTGGAACTTGTCCCACCAGTATGTAATGTTACCTGCGGGTAGAAGGGGCAGTGGACGGGGTGGCTGGAGCGCGAGCGGCCCTCGAGCCGCTCCCGCTTGTGCAGGCGCTTCTGGAACTTGTCCCACCAGTATGTAATGTTACCTGCGGGTAGAAGGGGCAGTGGACGGGGTGGCTGGAGCGCGAGCGGCCCTCGAGCCGCTCCCGCTTGTGCAGGCGCTTCTGGAACTTGTCCCACTGGTCGTCGTCGTCCCCCGCGCCCGACGACTTGCGCGACTCCTCCGAGCCGGAGCCGCGCGACCCGGACGACGAGGACTCCGACGAGTCCGACTCCGCCTCTTCTGGAAATGTACGGATTTACACCATTATAAATAAAATAAAAAATAAATATCAGACAACCTCACACAAATCAACCTAGTCCCAAATTAAGCTCAAGAAGGCTTGTGTTATGGGTACTAGGCGACGATATACATACTTATATAGATAAATAAATACTTAAATACATAGAACATCCATGACCCAGGCACAAATATTCGTGTTAATCACACAAATATTTGCTCTTGCCGGGATTCGAACCCGGGACCGTCAGCTCAGTAGGCAGTTGCTTGCGCCAACCGCGTCGTCAAAACCATTGATACGAAGATCAAAGCGTAAGACTGCGCCGAGCGTTAGCGACTGAACCATAGAGCGCGGGTAATGCGTATTTAGATCGGCGCGCGGCCGCCATAGTAAAAATGTATGGAGAATTAAAAGCACTTTTTGATAAATCTGGACCTTTAATACCAAACAATAATTTAAATATTTGATGCGGACAAATTTTAATGTAAACATTCATCTTTTTTATTAACTGAAAAATCAGAATAGATTTCCATTTTTAAAGTATAAAAAACACTTAACGCCTGCTTACGATTTTACAATTTTCGTCCAACTTAACTTAGTTTTCTAGGGTAAAATATTAATAATCTTATATTTTTTCCACGGAGAAGTTGTTCACACATTCTTCGAAGTAAATATAGTTTAGAAATGGATTAAACAACTAGTGTAGACATTGACATTGTCTAACTTAACGGCAAATGCGTATTTTTCACATTTCGCTCGGCGCAGTCTTAAAGAAAAATTTAAATGAGTTACCTGGTGGAAGAGACCGGGAATCGAACCCGGTACCTCCGGATTGCCGGTCCAGCGCGTTAACCTTTCCGCCACCCTAACTCCCAAGCAACTATACATTGTTTATTTGAAAAGCTTTATTACCGTCGTCATTGTCGTTGTAGGGATTTATTAAAATGCGTCGATAACTTAGAGCACAATCGTACTAACTTTTCGAAATAAATACACGAGCACGAGTGCACAACTCTATGTTTTAAATTTTAAATAAATATTAAGGGACAATCTTACACAAGTCTACCGGGTCCCAAACTAAGCAAAGCTTGTACTATGGATACTGGACGACGATATACATAATATCTAAATATATAGATAACATCCATGAGCCAGGAACAAATATTCGAGTTCATCACACAAATAAAAGAATACTATTTATCTCTCGATTAACAAAATTGACGGTGTGCTTTGTGAAACTGCTTTCGTTCGTTTGCCTCTGACTGTGCATGTGTTTCTTATCTGTCTTGTTTTTATTTATATGTATGTATGTATAAGTAGGTTTATATACAATCTGCTCCTGAGGAATCCAAATGACTTCAACAGCAGATTCCTGAGGTTGTAAGGAGTAAAAAATGTTATATAAACCTATGTCGAAATATGATTTTTAACTTTTTTTATATTTTCATACATAATAAATAAATTACCTTTTCTTCACCAGTAAAACAATACTTTAGAACGAGCTGGCAGCGTTTGTTATTGTTATCTCTTTTCATTAAAAGGGAAGTCAATGTCATAAAGAAATTTTCTTGTTGAGCAATGTTTTTTTTTTTAAACAGGCTTTACTTAAATATGCGATCTAAACTCCTAACTCGTGAATGTCATGATTTATCTAATGGCGGCTCTACACTCTCTTTTAATAACTTAGCTATTAAACTCCATGGATTATGATTATAATACAGACTGGCCACTAAGAAATACCCTTAGACTTGACAATGACTCCAGTCATAATGACAAGCCATTGTTGTGATTGATTTTAACGGTGTGACGAATGTACTCTCATTATTACAAATAATAATTGCACTAGCCATCAAAGAAAATGGGGTGTCTAGCTCAGACAGTCAACCTTTATAACAGCTGAAGAAAAATATGTTTTTGAGTACTCCACGGTGCAAAATACCACAAGGGTGGTGTAAAAACTGAAAAGGATTTTGCGGATTCTAGTTCACCTGCCACGGATTTCAATGAACTGCACGTAGCTGATACAGTGAGAAGCATACAGCAATTGTTGAGAATAATCATACTGCTTGTAGTGTGTTAAATAAATAATTTGATGAATAATTGTGTTTGTTTATTTAGGGAATTAATAACAAGATATTTATGGTAAACTTTAATCAAATAAATTAGGTACTTAATAACAAAATATTAAATAAATATTACATATGACCAGTAAAAAAACGTTTATTATTACGAACCATTTAGTTTTCAAGGTTTTGACTAGATAACGGAGTTCTCACAACTTAAGCCATCGTTTTACACCATCAAAAGGAATATCAAAATCGGCTTCATACTGTACCAGTCTGTTGTACGAAGACTATCGTTCTAGGCATATTTATGCTAAGATTCTATTATTATTAATCCGTATATGGCGACTCGAAGCTTGTGCCAGTATCAGTTTGTTTGGTTTATAACCAATGCATGACTTCCGTGTTAAACGCTAAGATTCTACATAATTAATTTCTTAAATGAATGTTTGAAGGAGAAATACCGTGACAATTTGTAATGATTGACACATAAACAATGATCGTGACAGGAACGGTTTTCAATAGTCAACGTTTGTCAGATAATGTAACGGTCTCGCAACATCGCAATGATAATGATGATTTACACTGGAGATGTTTTAATACAAAAACTGCTAATATCTCGAAAACTATGCCGATTTCGGCTTACTTTATACGACATTTTATTTTCTACACATACTCAGGAATGCGCTGGTGAAATCATTTGGATTCCTCGCGAGCACGTTGTATATCTATTTATGTATGTGTAGGTGTATATCTATCGATACGTTTAATCTGTTGATAATTATTTTGTTCTCCCTTCCCCTTCTGCATCACCTACTCATTGTGTGATTTATACTAATCAACTCCACTACCTAAATGTTGTCTGGAAGAGATCGCTCTTTAGCGATAAGACCGCCTGTTGTCTACCGTTATTAAAATTATTGCTCTGTATTGAATTTGTAAACTTTTTTGGTATGCACTAAAGCATTTTGTATTGTATTGTATTGTAAATATTTGCCCTGGCCGGGATTCGAACCCAGAACCGCTGGCTACTGAGCCAGCTGCACTACAAACCGAGCCAACCGCGTCGTCGTTTTATTGGCAAAATAATTGTAATATGTAGTACGAGTGTGAACTAAGGTATCGACGTATGAAACCGGTTTACTCAAGTCGTAAAAGTCGATTAGCCGCCGTCGCGACTAAGTTATGTACCTACTTTTATACCTAATTTCATACTTCTGTGTTTTAATTACATATCAGTATTTTGTAAGTAGTGTAAAACGGAGTAGAGGAAGACCAAGAAGTCGCTGGTCGGATGACATTAAAAGAGTAGCTGGCCCAAGCTGGGCTATAACAGCAAGAAATAGAAAAAAGTGGAAGTCCTTGGAGGAGGCCTTCACCTGATAAGGGGTTCTTGTCCGCTATAAATTAAAAATATTAGTTATGTTATACTGCAGAAATTAAAAATGCTATTCAATGCAAATTTATAAATGTATATATTTTTTTATGAATCATTAATTAACAAAATACTATAAGAAGAAAATGTGATATGATATTTAAACATAACAACTATAGCTTAGTGACATGTAATGCATCTTTGGACTCAAAATAAAAGGCTCTTTTATTTTATTTATTATTTTGTAAGTAATTAATACTTATTTCATTTTAACTTTTGCTATTTTGATAATTGCTGTTATTGTCGGACTGTGTTACAATATATATGTACTGTTACTTGCTCTCTAGTTATGAATAATATAATCTGAGGAGCAGGTGATTCGTCATCCACTTCTGAAGTCCAATATCGCTCTTCATGTTTCGAATCGGTACGTGATTCATAATCAGGAACTCATTTCATTTATTTATTCCTTAACAATTTACATCGTGTTGGAAATAATACTTAAGTAACTAACACAGAAAACAAAATAAAAATGTCAATAATTTCACAGCATTAATTATAAGAAATTTAACAATAGAAATATAATTTGATATTTAATTTAATTAATTCACCTACATCATAAAATAATGCCTTTTTTAGCAAATAGTCCCTAAGCCGACGCTTGAAAATATTTAAATTATTTATCACCTTCAGTTCATTAGGCAAACTATTATGCAAAGTGACCGCCTGATGTCGAACACTATCATTCGTGACGGCGGCCAATCGAAAACTGGGCGCTAACGCTATTACATATGTCTGAGACTCGCGGGAGTTGTCTATACACAATAACTAGGCATCGGATAATTGGATGCCTTTATACCTAAACTTTGGCGGCGGTTTTGTTGTTCTGTTGTAGGCATGTTTGAGGTATGAGTGAGATAGCAATAGGATTTTGTCAACTTTAGGTAAACATCCACCTGAATTTCCGATCCCTAACAATAACAAATAGTAAAATAGCATTCTATCCCAAATAGCACACATGCTTAATTATTGTATTAAGCGGTTTACACTCACGTGAAATTGTCAGGAACGGCCCGACTTAATACAATAATTAAATATGTCTCACGAAAGCTTTAATAAAATTTGCACACATGCTGTTTAAGCCCTTATACAGCCCTTACACAGCGTAATAAGCTGAATAAAGGCTATATAAGTTCTTAAGCAGCATGTGTGCTATGAGATGCCACTGATCGAACGGAAGTGATCCCTATTCGATAAGACTCACCATCATCATCCTTTTTCTTTGGTTCCTTCTTCTTGGGCTCCTTCTCTTTGCCCTCTTTGCTGTCTTTGCTGTCTTTGTTCTCTGGCACGGGTTCAGGCGCGGGCTTGGCGGGCGGCTGCTTGGCGGGCGCCGGCTTCTTCCCCTTGAAATGAAATGAAATGAAATAATTTATTCAGTAAGTAGGCCACAGGGGCACTTTTACAAGTCAAATTGGGAATCTGCCGGCATTTCGCAAGAGGAGACCGCTGTTGAGAAGAAAGCCGAAAGAAACTCAACAGTAAGTAATTTTTTCGTAAATAATACTTAAAACAATTACATGATACATACCTTCTTGGCGGGCCCCTTCTTGGCCTGCTTCATCCACACCGGCCGCTTCGAGACTTCCTTCTTCTCTTTGTCGTTCTCTTCTTTGTCGTTCTCCCCCTTTTTGCAGTCGCCGTTGCCTTCTTCGTCGTCTCTGTGGTGATATAGAATGATTAGAAGCACCGCCAAATGCTACGCTCAAATTGCTTCGGTTCAAGATATTTATGTGAAACTCGAAAATGTTTAGAGTCAAAAGCAAAAAAAATACCGTTAATTATAGTAAAATCAGCACACTTTAAATTCACATAACTATTTGCCCCAAATGCCTAAAAGTTTACTAACGCCAATTCAAAAAAAATAATGGCAACTGAATAACTGAAATTAATATATCACATTTGAAATACCTATATGTCAATCGAATTAAATCCCAGTTGCTACTCTAATATCAGGTACAGATATAGTGCATAACGTTTTTTTCCATCGTATCGTTTGACTCCTCGCTTTTTTTAATATTTCTATTTCAAATTTTTCACCGAAGTAAATAAATAAGGTACCTATGATAAACGAATTTTATCGACAATACGCCTAGACACCTAGTTAGCGATTAAAAGTGAACCCAGTTTCGGTTCGCATCTGTCACAACGTCAACGTCTCTATGATTGGTTCGTAGACACCACAGACAACCCCCACTAGACGGAGCATGTGAGGCGACCCGCGCGCACCAACGATATGGTACGGCAGAACATTAAAGTATCGACACGGCGGCCACCGTTTAGTTGCGTCCATGTTTATGATCCGTGCATACGTCAACGAAAAAAGAAATTAAATAAATAACATGGTATATTGTAGTGTTAAGTGGTGTTGAGAGACCTCATAAACATGGACGCAACTAAACGGTGGCCGCCGTGTTGATACTTTAATGTTCTGCCGTACCATATCGTTGGTGCGCGCGGGTCGCCTCACATGCTCCGTCTAGTGGGGGTTGTCTGTGGTAGACACGCACACATATAAGTTTCTGTCAAAAATTTAATTTTATTGACAAGTTTTTATAGCCGACTGTACTTTTCTTTGGATATCCATTAAATGCTCACTGAGACGATTCATATTATTCACTGTCATCAAAGTTATGTAAGTATGCAAAATTTCAGCTCAATCGGTTGACGATATCTGCTTCAAAATTGAGTTGCAAGATTCCACCCGAACAAATATACTTAATACATACATACATACATACAATGCAAGTTAAATAAAAGCTTGTAAAAACATTAATCTTTCGCAAATCTGTTGTATGATAACTCTCGTTCTAGGCGTATTTATTCAAAGTGTATAAAAATTACACTTATAAAAATGGGCGTTTACTTAATAGTCTTTTCTTTGATAGTAGTGTCACCGAACAGTTCCTTCATGTTGGTCCGCTTTAGGAACACTGTCACCGTCACTATGGCGCCCGCCGTCACAACCGTCGAGTTCTCGTCGTCAATTACTGTGAAAAAAAAAGAAAATAAACATTAACAAAAATATATAAAAAAAAAAAACAATTCTATTGAAAATTATTTTCTTTTTTACTAAGTTCCACAATATTTGCTCGACCTATCGAGTTTGACCTATCAGCCCTCGATATTCATACCATTCCATTTATATGTATGGGATGTTAAAATATTCTCTTAGGCGCCATGCGGTGTGTTATTATAACATTTATAACTAGTTCTAATGCCCTTTATTTATTTATTTATAACATTACGACAAATGTCCCACGACACTGTCATATTGCCAGCAATGCCAGCGACGTCAAGTGAAGTCTGAAAACGACGCTGGACTTCACTTGACATAATTTTATTTCAGAAAATCCTGTCACGCAAAGTCCTACAATGTGAACGTCAGCGCCGACAAGTGTCACGGGACATTTGTCGCCCAGTGTATCCGCGGCTTAACAGACTTACCTTCAGTGTTCACTTGGAAATGTATATAAGGCATGTTCCCCAACACTTTCATGATGTCATCGTACTGCTTATCGTTCAGGAACCTCATCACCTGTCTCCTTTCATCGCCAGGCAGCTGAGCGAGCTGCAGCAACGACTTTATGTGCTTCTTGCGGTTGGTGAAGTGCTTGAGGTGGTCCTCTGTGATGTAGGGGAGCTGCAGGAGCGGGGACTTGTACTCCCAGAGACCCTGGACGATCATTGGGGAGAGTTTCATGCAGTTCTCTATGGTCTCTATGGTCGGCAGGCGAGGTACTGGAAGTAAACGTTCGGGTTAATCAAAATATTAGTTTTGATTACTTAGTATTATAAAACTAGATTTTTATTAAAAAAAACAGATTTCTATGGAGAGGGGTCATGATTTTAGGAAAAATCTTAATGGCGTGATGCAGGATGGTCATTTGTTTTGTATGGGCGAACCGCGCCATCTGTTCATCATAATTTCCATTGTCCTCGCATCACGCCGAAACGGCTGGACATCTAATGATAGTTATAGGATACTTTTTACCCATATACGGTAAAAAAGAAAATACGCGAACGAAGATGCGGGCACCTCCTAGTGTTTAAATAAAAGCAAAAAATTGAAAATTGTATGTTGTGAGCGTGATTTGAACCCACATACCCAGTATACCCACGGCTTTCCGGGCCCGACGGGTGCATTACCAATTATGCTATGGAAGCCACTAGCCAAAGCATCGAATTTTTGGACCAGATGCTTAATTTCTACATGCTTTAGGGCGGCATCGTAGCGTCATCATACCGCAAAGATTGTCTTTATGTTCGGCAACATCGTCTCAAATTATGTTGAGAAATCGATAGTAACGATGTGCTACACCCAAACTAATCAATTTTATGAAAGCAGCGTAAACTAAATAATTTGTCATCGTCACTCAGTGCACATGTATACCTTTACATGCTTTTCACCGACAAAGTAAGTTTCGCATAGCATTCATTGATTTTTAAATTTTGTTATTTTCGATCACTATTTTCCTGAAGCCATAACTTCAATGAAGCAATATCTTAAGATTCTAAATTTGCATTGCAATTCACTTTTCTGCTGAAATTTCTGCTGAAAAGGCTCATTGTTTCAGGAAAAAAAACATCAAAATAATATTTCTACGTACAAAAATGTGTGTTCGCTATCGCGCCGATACGGCTGAACGGTTTTTAACCAATTTTGGTACAGTACAAAACAAAAGGCAATCCTGCATCGCGCTATTAATGTTTTTCCAGAAATCATGAATCCTCTCCATAGAAAACTGTTATTCAATACAAATTTAGAATTGAATAATAGTATAGGTAATATTATCGAATTTGTATGCAAATATTTGAAGAGTTGTGCCTTCGCTTGTCAAGTTGTTTTCTCAACCGGTTGGTATGTGACGCTTGGAACCACTCTTTAATCAGTACTAGTTAATTATGCATTCAATGCTTTGTTCATGTACAGATAAACGGTCAAAAATGAGTCAACGGCGAACGCAAAATGTGTTATGAGGCCTTATTCCCTTTAAAATTTATTTTTTCCATATTATGACAAATATATTGATAATTTCAACCAACTTTTTGAAGTGAAAAGTGTTAAACTAATTTGCGTGAATTTTGTCAATTTCGAGTAGTTTTTGAAACAAAAATTATCAATGAAAAATTCAAACTGTGGGTTTCAAAGATATAGCAATAGATCCCAATAGCCCTGTTCTAGGTAGTAACATCAATAAATATGTTAAGGAACATGTTTGATTTGAGTATTTTAAAAGGAATAAAGCCTCTTAAGATTTCAAATAAATATTGTAAAATACTATTGGAACATTTTTTATGATCTACAGAAATGTGATCGAATTAAATCTAAATGCACTTTATGATATCATAATTATGATCTTGCCGCCGTGAGTGAGGTTGAAATTGAAAACTGTACTTTGGTTTGGAATCTTGGTAGAAGGATACAGGGTTTGAAAATATCAATGAATATATATCCTTCACTAGGCATGAAAGTCAGAGAGAGTGTTAGCTCGGGCTTTGATAGGTACTGCAGAGTCTAAATCTTCTGCTGCTTTATCTATAACTTACGGGACTCACTTTTTTGGTGTCAAAAGCGCGACACGATATAAATATAACGTCGCTTGACGTCGAACGTCGCTGGGCAGTCGACAGTTTGACGCTGTAAATTATGTTAAGGTGTGAAGAATATAATACTCTTATGTCTAACACAGTTGACCATCTGGACGATAAGATTGGGGCAAGGCGACACGATTTACCTTCGCTCGGCGTCGAGCGTTTCACTCGGAAATTGTAGACGAGAGAGCTGGGCATGTAATAGCGCCTGGGCTTTTATGCTGCAAGGGTAGGGTCAAGGTAGAGAGTCTATCCTTTTATGACTATGTTACTCACTTCTTCTAGCATAAGCTAACGCAATCACCTGATTAACACAGTTCACCATCTCGACGATCAGATCGGGGCACCGCGACAGGATGCAGCTTCGCTCGGCGTCGAGCGCTTCACTCGGAAATCGTAGACGAGAGAGCTGGGCATGTAATAGCACCCGAGCTTTGACGCTGTAGGGGTGGGGTCTAGCTAGAGAATCTAGTTTTATATTTATGTTACTTACTTCTAGCATAAGCTAACGCAATCAGCTGATTAACACAGTTGACCATCTCGACGATAAGACCGGGGCACCGCGACACGATGTACCTTCGCTCGGCGTCGAGCGCTTCATTTGGCAAACGTAGACGACGGAACTGGGTAAATAATAGCGCCCGAGCTTTGATGCTGTAGGGGTGGGGTCTAGCTAGAGTCTACAGTTTTATATTTATGTTACTTACTTCTTCTAGCATATGCTAACGCAATCAGCTGATTAACACAGTTGACCATCTCGACGATAAGATCGGGGCACCGCGACACGATGCAGCTTCGCTCGGCGTCGAGCGCTTCACTCGGAAATCGTAGACGAGAGAGCTGGGCATGTAATAGCACCCGAGCTTTGACGCTGTAGGGGTGGGGTCTAGCTAGAGAGTCTACAGTTTTATATTTATGTTACTTACTTCTTCTAGCATATGCTAACGCAATCAGCTGATTAACACAGTTGACCATCTCGACGATAATATCGGGGCACCGCGACACGATGCAGCTTCGCTCGGCGTCGAGCGCTTCACTCGGAAATCGTAGACGAGAGAGCTGGGCATGTAATAGCACCCGAGCTTTGACGCTGTAGGGGTGGGGTCTAGCTAGAGAGTCTAGTTTTATATTTATGTTACTTACTTCTAGCATAAGCTAACGCAATCAGCTGATTAACACAGTTGGCCATCTCGACGATAAGACCGGGGCACCGCGACACGATGTACCTTCGCTCGGCGTCGAGCGCTTCATTTGGCAAACGTAGACGACGGAACTGGGTAAATAATAGCGCCCGAGCTTTGATGCTGTAGGGGTGGGGTCTAGCTAGAGTCTACAGTTTTATATTTATGTTACTTACTTCTTCTAGCATATGCTAACGCAATCAGCTGATTAACACAGTTGACCATCTCGACGATAAGATCGGGGCACCGCGACACGATGCAGCTTCGCTCGGCGTCGAGCGCTTCACTCGGAAATCGTAGACGAGAGAGCTGGGCATGTAATAGCACCCGAGCTTTGACGCTGTAGGGGTGGGGTCTAGCTAGAGAGTCTACAGTTTTATATTTATGTTACTTACTTCTTCTAGCATATGCTAACGCAATCAGCTGATTAACACAGTTGACCATCTCGACGATAATATCGGGGCACCGCGACACGATGCAGCTTCGCTCGGCGTCGAGCGCTTCACTCGGAAATCGTAGACGAGAGAGCTGGGCATGTAATAGCACCCGAGCTTTGACGCTGTAGGGGTGGGGTCTAGCTAGAGAGTCTAGAGTTTTATATTTATGTTACTTACTTCTAGCATAAGCTAACGCAATCAGCTGATTAACACAGTTGGCCATCTCGACGATAAGACCGGGGCACCGCGACACGATGTACCTTCGCTCGGCGTCGAGCGCTTCATTTGGCAAACGTAGACGACGGAACTGGGTAAATAATAGCGCCCGAGCTTTGATGCTGTAGGGGTGGGGTCTAGCTAGAGTCTACAGTTTTATATTTATGTTACTTACTTCTTCTAGCATATGCTAACGCAATCAGCTGATTAACACAGTTGACCATCTCGACGATAAGATCGGGGCACCGCGACACGATGTAGCGTCGGTCGGCGTCGAGCGCTTCACTCGGCAACCTTAGACGAGACAAATGCGCGTGTAATAACGCCCTGGCTTTGATGCTGTAGGGTCTACAGAGGGGCTGTTCTTTGTTCTTCTCGCCCAGGTTGGGCAGTTCCCGAAGGAGCTGTAATGAAAGTAAAGTCAAATTACGGATAACAATAGCGTTCAAATTTTGAGTTGTAGAATTTTCGAAATGAGCATGATGCGAAATTTGAGACATTTCAATCGCAGCTTATAAGATTTTACTTTCATTTCTAGCAGGATGGTTATAAGTTGTAGATAGAGGCCAAATTGATGACAGCAAGTTGAGTAAAAATATGTAAAACTTAGGAAGTATCATGTGCTATTTTTTCATATTCCATTAATTTTAATAATCAAGTAATGAATATAGGCCTAAATAACCAGTAATTTGACTAGGTGCACAAACAGTTTTATTTTTGACTGTACATAATTATAAAAATCTTCTCAAGACGACTTACCATAGGCACTTCTTCATTATCAGTAATCCTCTCGATAACCTCCGAGTTGTGCCTGCGGTCGAATTCACAGGAGGCAGCCAGGATCATCAGCGCGCGCTTCAAAGGCATAGACGGGGTTTTGTGACAGAAGTAGAAGTACATCTGCGTTGTGTCGAGTAACACTTGCTCTCCGGAGAAACGGATTGAGCGGTACCACCAGGTACCAACCTAGAAAATTTTATTGTAATTATAGTCAACGAATCTGATTAAAAGAAATATAGGGTTAAATGTTTAATCAAAGAATACTGACAAAAGCTATCTACTAACATAGTATGATATAGTTATCTACCTATACCTATGTTTGAAATGTTTACTGTATTCAGTCAGATATTCAGTCAACATTCCTTTATTATTAAAGGTTTGACAATATTTCGTTCCCACAGTCGTAACGAAACATGATGAAACAAACAATGACATACATGAACCTTATTTAAGTAGGTTGAACAGGCGCTTTCACATACCTTAAGAATCTACTAGCTTTCCAAAAGGGAAACCATTGTTGGGATGAAATGAGAAACTACAGTAAAATCATAGTTATTGCTTATCAATTACTTAACCCTTTTCTTGGCAAAATAAATGAGAAGTCCTCATTTCAAAGGCTAACAGGCTAAGTAGTAAAAAGATACGCGTGGGCGAAGCGGACAGTAAGAACCTCGCGTGATACGCCCTTCGCCCTAGTACTAAACTGACTAAACCGGGAATAGATGGTCCTACTGAAAGATCTTGTTTTATTCTGTGTAAATGCACCCAAATCCTGATTAACCCCTACACCCATCTACAACCTTAAATAAATTGCACTTTAAACTTACAACTGTGGGCAAAGCCACCATGAACACAAGACCATAGAGACCCAGCACCCAGACGCTGTTCTCTTTCTCCACAATCCAGCTGGGCAGGGCAATTCCGAAGCTCATTGCTCCCGGGCCGTCAGGATTGCCATATTTCTCCCAATTGCGTCGAGCCTCATCATCTGTTAAAGCCTAAAAGAATACACCTGTTATATTATGAGGTAAAATAGCATCTTATTTCTTACTAGCATAGCATGTATTGTGAACATGTTTTTGCCAAAAAGCATTCTTATTTAAATGTGTGCTTTATTTTTTTTTATCAATTACATATTATGCTTCAACTTGGGTTATTAAGGTCTAGTAATTTAAATAGTCATATCACCAAAGCTGGTTTAGTAGTTGTACATAATATTGATTGCACATTCTTTATATACCTTTTTTATTCAATGTTCTCTTCATTGGCATTCAGTGCCTTTTAAAATACCTAATTAATAGTACTTACTAGCAGTTAATTCAAAATTCTCACCTGATAGGCTTTAGTAAGTTTCATAAAAGCCTTCTCATCTCCGGTTTCCTTGTCAGGATGGAGTACAAGAGACTGCTTACGATAGGACTTCTTGATTTCAGCCTGCGTGGCGCCAGGCGGTAATCCCAGTATCTCATAGGGATCAAAATTGGACATCTCATAGTCAAACTGTGACACCTTATATGCTAAAAATGCAAGTAACACCCATCCCAAAATAATTGCGAGTTTAATGAAGAAATTTTTTAGACTTTTGTAAGGCTGTGATCGCTCTATTATCTGTTGTTTCTTTATACAATTTGGACATTGACATAGTTCTGCTAATTTTGCTGGATCTGAAACAAAATATTTTAATGTGTGATTTTTTTTAGTTCTATAATGTAACATACAGAATTTTTATTGAAATAATTTAGGTTTACGCCACATGTTCAATTATTTTTATAAATAATGACACAAAGGTAAATTAAGAAAGAAAAATTTAATGCGATCTACTACAATCGAAGCGGGGTTTGAACCCGCGACCTCTGCGTTACCGGCGCATTGCTCTCCCAACTGAGCTATCCGACCGCTACGTCAGTCACAGCAAATCTTTCATCCCTTAATCCTTTACGCTACTGGAGCGCCCTCTGCGTCATATATGTTTTTTTGAAATGCTTATTGCGCATTAGCCATACCCTAGGATGTGCGTTTTACACGCACGATCCCCAATCCCCATTGCTTTACAGCAAGTGTGAAGACTGCGGGAGAGATAGCTCAATTGGTAGAGCAATGCGCCGGTAACGCAGAGGTCGCGGGTTCAAACCCCGCTCACAGCCTCGCCGTATCTCTCAGTAATAATCATTTACGGTGTGGGGAATTCGGGTCAAGTACAAGCTGAGTAAAATAAAATTTCATAATACTTCCTATAAATCTTTCCTTTTCAGACATTTGCAATAATGTAATTGAAACCAACTGATATTTTAACGGAAAGTTCAAATGTCGCGCACTGAACAGTTAGCATACAAGGGGTAAATATAACTATTATGAAATCGTATTCTCATCATTCTCTTGCCCTTACCCAATTTGTTTGCTGTAAAATGAGCTGCAGAATTGCATGGCCCATTAATGAATAAATTTATTCATAAAAGGGCCATGCATTTGTGCAGCCCACAGTAAATAGATTTTAGGCATCTCACAATTATTAATGGAAGCTATTAATAGGTTACATACTTCGAGGGTAGGGATAGTAGGCGTAACAAAGGAAACCTGCTATTGGTGATGGACAAGCCAAGCTGAGGTCTGCACAGCAATGACTCAGGGCGGGTGAAATTCGTCAAATAATAAAGTAATCACAATTTTCTTTCGAAAATGAAGGAGCAAGCCAATGTGCAGAGGCAGTGTCAGTCATACATTATCATGTTCCCCGCAACGTATCACCGCGCGCCAAACCTATTGACATAACGGTACAGGCGCCCAACAAGGTTCGGAGCACGAATGCGTCGTCACCGGAATATGGAACGATCATTAAATAAACATTAACAAATGCGATTTAACACCGCATTACTTTAAAAACATGGATTAAAGCGTACCTTCTTTTCTTTTCCTCGGCCAATAGTAAAACGTCGCTGGGACTAATATTAGAGCTAGGAATGATAACACAAAATAAAAGAATGTCGATCCACTCTCATCATATTCAAATTTTTGGCCTCCCATCGTTATTTTATCAAATCATTTGAGAAGAAAACCAAAATCACTACACGCAACACGAGCTCGGTAGCGGAGACGTGTCATTAGATGTCATTTACGTCATTGTCAAAATTTTGTTGTCATTTGTCATGAAACGGTTTAAGAAGACGCGTTTAATTTATCAGTAACGTACATCTACGCGTTTAAATATGTGCCTTAAACAAAACAACTACTGATCTGACATCTTGACATAATATTTTTTCTATCTTTCTTTGACAAGTCCCGTCCCCATGAAAATTCAAAAATAATACAATAAAATAATTATGAAACAGTAAAACGAAAAAAATATCATTGTAAGTATAATTATATATGTCACATGCATTAAAAATAATAATATTAAGTTTGTACCTACTGATACTGAGTACATTTTACGCAGTGTTTGCAATTTGTCGTTTGTGTTTCATAAGTCTTTTTTGGCAAAAGGCCTTAAGCGTGCTTGTTTTTCAGTAAGATATTTGTAAATTGTGATCTATTTCCGGCTTTTCTTGCGTTTTGTTATTTCGTTACGTAAATGTTATTTTCAGATGGCGACCAAAACAATTGCAAGTGCCACTGTAAGGGCTGTAAAAAAACGACTGCTGCCGTCTCGTGCTGCGCTGGTCCTGACTCCTTCAGCAGTGAGCAAGATTAAAGAAATCATGGCTAAGGAAGAAGCCAAAGGTTTCATTGGGCTGAAAGTGGGCGTCCGGCAAAGAGGTTGCAATGGATTGTCATACACACTGGATTATGCAAAGACAAAAGAGAAATTAGATGAAGAAGTAAAACAAGACGGAGTTACAATTATTATAGATAAGAAGGCACAGTTAACATTACTAGGTTAGTAATAATTCAATTTCTTTCTGCATACTTCTCAAAGGTTTCCACTTGTCAAATGGAGTCAGACATGTAAATATGCCCTTGTGGCCTACTTACAGAATAAAGTTCATCGTTTCATTAATAACACTTCTCAAGGATAACCTTAAGATCCTTCTAAACTGTTACCTTTAACACATTAGGTGACAGTATATCCACTTAACACCTAATTGACAGCATTTTTGACAGCATAAGAGGGCTTAACTCAAAAATTAATATCACTTCCAAAAAAAATATCTGTATCCTTCTGTCTGAAATTGAACAGTTACCCCCTAATGTTCTTTTTGGATTATTTGAGATTTTAATGAAAATGAACAATGGAGTTCATTACGATCATAAACATGTCTACCCAAATGTTTTTTTTTTTCAGGAACTGAAATGGACTTTGTAGAGAATAAATTATCAGCGGAGTTTGTGTTCAACAATCCAAACATCAAAGGCACTTGCGGATGTGGGGAGTCATTTAGTATATAGAGCAAATTGATTATAGAAAGGCAGTTACTTGCCTATAGCAATATTCTAGACAAGTCGCTTTATGAAGACTATCAAACTATATTACATTAAAAACAATTTCTAAACTTGATCTGTAACCAGCTTTCAGGATTGTAGGACCACTTAATAACAACCATTTGACAGTAAGCGTCAGTCTATAACATCCAAATAAATATTTGTATATAACACATCTTTTTTCCTATAACAGTGGAGAAAGAGCGAGCAGAGGTCGACACTACTCCTTGCCTTTGTGTAGATGGTAGCTGATCATTTTTTGATTATGTGACCTCCTCAACCTGCCGGCACCGGCGAGTGACGGCCAATAGGTGGGAGCGAAAGGTCCGACTACGGTGTCTTGCTCACTCGTATGGCTGCCGCTTGCCGCCGAAGTTGTGGCATATCCGTGTGACCCCCATGCTTCAAAGACATGATCAACTCTTGTCTTAGAAACATAAAATATGTAACACTATATAAAACTATTTGGATATTATAGTCTGTAACATGCTGATTACTTGTTATCAAAATTGCCAATTTTTAAGTACACTTATGCTGACCAGTATTTCCTTTACTTGTGTTTCTATAATCCACGTTACTTAGTCTTTACATCTCAAAATCATGATTTCTCTTATGTGGCTTATAAATCAATAGTGATAGCTCATGTTGGCGATTCATGTATATTTTTGTAATATACTTAAGTTATAATATAGCTGTAGTTATAAATGGAACTTTGTTAATTTATCAAGTTACCTGTATTTTATGAAAATTAAAAAGCCTGATCTGCTAATTTTTTTTCAATTTTTCAAATCAAATAATCACCTGTTGGCGCCAATATAGCGTCGGATTTATCCCATAGATAAGAGATAAGGGTGTATTACAGATTTATCCCACAAGTGTTTGATTGGTGGATTTTACGCTTGTCAAATAGCCCTTGTGCCGCCGCATTTACATATTTCGTTTCATCATTCGACTCGTTCTTGGACCAAGTTCTTAGAGTAAGGAATTACCAAGTTGATCCATGGACTCGTTGCTCGATTCCATGCGTACGAATGCATAATGTCAGCTGTACATTCTCGACGAGACATGCAGGCCGTCCTTTTTTAGGGTTCCGTAGTCAACTATTTAGGAACCCTTATAGTTTCGCTATGTCCGTCTGTCCGTCCGTCCGTCTGTCCGCGGCTTAGCTCCGTGACCATTAGTACTAGAAAGCTGAAATTTGGTATGAGTATGTGAATGTATGACGCCGACAGAACGGTAAAATAAAAACAAAAAAAAAATTATTCGGGTTACTCTCGAACACCTAAAGTGGGGGTGAATTTCTTTTTACGTTTCAACACTATCGTGTGGGGTGTCGTTGAATAGGTCTTTTAAAAATAATAGGGGTCTTGTAACATATTTTTTTGATATAGTCAGCAGTTTTGTAAATATTCGCTCCGAAAATAAAAAAAAATAGTGTCCCACTGTTCCCCTCCTTCTAACTTTTAAACCACGGGTCAAAAAATTATGGAAAAATTCATGAAAAGGCCCCATTTTCAATGAAAACTAAATTGAATAAAATCGGTCGAGCCGTTTTTGAGTTATCGCAAAATTTCATAATTTTCTTTAAAATGACGTAAGTGCCGCGCGGTGTCCTTATACTTCGAACGTTACACATATTAGTTAACTTAACTGCCATATTGCATTAAAAGATTCCGTTCAATCTGGCGCGTATAATCGATGACTTCCAGAAGGTAATAAGTAATTACAGTTACTTTGGCGTTTACGAACTTTTTTATAGAGCTTGAAATCTTTCTCGTACCTAATTTAAGCCCATCTATTGTGAAGGATGGGCAACTACGGAACCCTACACTGAGCGTGGCCCGACATACTCTTGGCCGGTTTTTACTTGTAGGAATTGAAGGAGACGATCAGACGAAATTCTTTATTCTTGTCTCTGCGAGAATGTACAGCCGCATAAACGCGTTCAAGATTGCCAGGGCCAAAAAAGATGACTAGTGAGTGAGTGCCTTTTTAGAGTTATAATAAATAAATAAATAATAAAAAAAAGTGTGTGTGTCAGCTCTGACGCACGACTGGAGTTGACTCTTCAGGCCAGGCGCGCACCACTTTTTATAAGCGTACTTATGGGTTTATGAAAATCGTGGTGCGCGCACTCTCATATAAACCCATATCTTGCATTTATGCGACAAAATTATCGTACGACTAAAATCTTGGTGCGCGCCTGGCCTTAAGAACGTTTATAAAATATATACTCAATACTCAATACGTTTATTGCACATAATGATTATACAGGTGAAAGTAAATAGTTTAAGTATCACATTATGTACCCTGTTGGGCGCTGCAAACAAGAACGAAAAGGTAGGCACACTTTTTGTTCAACCTGAATTCGAGCGCTGCGAGGAATTCGTTTGACCACTGGAATTGAATGTTTAAGCTCACTGATTTTTTCAGAAAAAGGCCTGATCTGACTTGGTTGTGAATTGTTTGCCTGGTGGCGACGTAATTGCGCCAGCACGAATGCCATGGGTTCTACTGATGTGTATATTAAGTCCTTTCTGACCTTTAAAGAAACGAATCTGGGAGCAATGTGGCCACTGTACGGAATTCTCCAGCGACAGCGACACAGACCTGGAAGCGACATTCTGACAGGAGCCCGTGCTATTAGGATTCATCAAGTAAACTATTAAAAAACGCAATAGATAAAAACTTACGGCTACGATAACGAATAAAGTATTTAAAAAAACCGCTCCAAGTTTTGGCATACAAATTGCCCCATAAAGTTCCTGGAGGAAGCGGTGGTTTATAATTGCACATATAACTAGATAGTACTCATGCACTGATAGCAATCACACTCGTAAAATGATAGAGATTCAAGCAAAATATTAGCAAAAACTTGAAAACAAAAACACATTTCTCAGCTGTTGTAGATTGACAACTGTCAGTCAAGCTGCCCGATGCGCACTTGCGCAGCAACGCACCGTGTAGGCCGCCGGCCGCCGCCGCAGTCTCCGCGGAGAAATTATGAATATGTTTCTTGTCTATGTTATTTGTTAAGCCTCTTGTGGTAATTTAAAATAAATAAATGGCAGAGAACAATTAACATTAATTTTCTCTAACGGGAGCCATGTTTTCCCGTTGCTAAGTACATTTAAAATACATTTCATGAAATAAACATCTCGGTGAAGGTCATTTTATATAGGGATCTTAGTCTATAACGCTTAACGTAACGCATAACCTGCTAAATTAAGAAGTCGTATTTTTACCCCGATCGTATACTGAGATACGACTTTTTAAATTAGCACGGCAGATACGTTCCATTTTATACCCCATAATTTTCATACCCCGGGCTTATATATGAAAATCGATTCTTAAGGAGTAAACTCCAATAAACTCCAATAAACTTCAATAAATATTAAGGGACAATCTTACACAAATCGACCTAGTCCCAAACTAAGCAAAGCTTGTACTATGGGTACTAGACGACGATATACATAATATATAAATACATACATAAGTAGATAACATCCATGACCCAAGAACAAATATTTGCACAAATATTTGCCCCGGCTGGGATTCGAACCCGGGACCGCCGACTCAGTAGGCAGGTGTCTACCAACCGAGCCAAACGCGTCGTCCGTAGTCAACTATAGTTTCACCATGTCCGTCTGTCCGTCTGTCTGTCTGTCTGTTTGTCTGTCCGTCCGCGGCTTAGCTCCGTGATCATTAGTACTAGAAAGCTGAAATTTGGTATGAGTATGTGTATGTATCACGCCGACAAAACGGTAAAATGAAAACTAAAATAAAATCTTTTTTTCGGGTACCTCCCATACACTTAGGTGTACGGGAGGTACCCGAAAAAAAGATAAAAATCACCCCCACTTTAGTGGGGGTGATTTATTTTTTTCGTTCCAACACTAGTGTGTGGGGTGTCATTGAATAGGTCTTTAAAAAATAATAGGCGTCTCCGAACATTATTTTCGCAGCAGTCAGCAGTTTTGTAGTTATTCACTACGAAAATTAAAAAAAAATGTGTTGTCCCCCCCCCCCTCTAACTTTTCAACCAAAAGTCAAAAATTTATGGAAACATTCATGAAAATGAGGCGTTATAAGTACTTTCAATGAAAGCTATATTGAATAAAATCGGTCGAGCCGTTTTTGAGATCGCAAAAATTTATAATTTCCTTTAAAATGACGTAAGTGCCGCGCGGTGTTCTTATACTTCGAACGTGACACGTATTAGTTAAGTGCCATACTGTATTAAAACATTTCGCTCAATCTGGCGCGTATAATCGATTACTTCCAAAAGGTAATAAGTAATTACTGTTACTTTGGCGTTTACGACCTTTTTATAGAGCTTGAATTCTTTCTCCGAGGCTTCCGGTCCGTGACTCAAGATGGCCTCATGCGTTTAAGTTTTGTTGTTCGTTATTTATTCATTTTTGTTATTCAATGTGTAGTATTGATAGCGTATTGTGCAGTGATCTAACGTATGAGTGAATAGCTAATGAAGAATTCAACTTGAAGCGTTCATAGCCCTTCCTGGGTCAAGGCCCGATAGTCCGCGTGGTTTTTTGTAAATCGCTATCACTTTACAAAAAGCAAAACCTCACCGAACAACGGCATGCTCTACGAGCAAACTCGAAATTGGCGAAATCATCATTAACTTTGATGGAAGCCATATTTTAAAATTAGAATTAGAATTCTTTCTCCTAATTTTCGTCTATTGTGAAGGATGGGCAACTACGGAACCCTACACTGAGCGTGGCCTGACATGCTCTTGGCCGGTTTTTCCATACGCACTCGCGATTCACATCGCCGCTTAGACTAGAGCCATCTATCGATCTGTCTAAGAACGTCGTACGTTCTGTTCGGTCATGGTTCGGTCGGCCTGACTATCTTCTCTTTATCAAGACCAGTGATCACCCAGTGATAGATAATTGACTGAGATGGTATGGATGTTACTATCAGCACAGATTAATATAATAGTTCTTCGAACAGATACTCATGTCTGAATAAAAAGGCAAATACCTACCGCTTTACATGCCTACTCAATTTAACAATGGAGCGACCTTCAACGCGCGCTTCGTTGGCCGCACGTGCCGGCAAAACGAGGCTAGGGTTGACACAGGTTAGAAATGATTTTATAAAAAGTCAAGATAAATGAAAATACGATCGATTTATTTAAATTTATTAGTCAAATTTAATTATCATTAGGTACCTACTAGAAATAGGTATTCACATGCACTGCGGCACACCATCAAAATCGTTTAAATTTCCAAGTAAGTATATCGGAATCTTACCTACCTAGAATAGGTAGGTAAGATCTGAACATACCAGAAACCTGACACAAAAACAACTTTCTGTGTAGGTACCTAAGTAACCTAAATATATCCCGATGACAGTAGGTACTTACTAAATAAAGTTTGGTAGGTGCCTATTTATATAATGTGTTACATATTGTATAATACTAGCATTACAAGCTTCGAAACAGTCACTATGTATAAGTTGTTTTATAATAATCTGATCACGCGTTTCATCTTTGCGAATGCATTCCTTGCAAAAGGTCTTAAGTGTCAAGAATAACGCCGACGTTTACGACCTTTTTAGGCCGTGCACGCTCCCGCCACACGCACTAAACTGATTTGGTAAATCTTAGTGAGTAAATTATTGTCACTTGTTGATATAGGTAGTGGATGTTTTCTATGAATTAAGTATATTAAAGAATTGAAAGTATATTAAGTAGTTAATAAACCTACTTATTTATTCAACATTACATGTATCTATCATAATTCATAACAGTGCTTATTAAGTTCTAAGAATTTTTAGTAACATTTCATCGTCTGCCGGCAAAGAAAAAAAGGATAAATGTCTGTTGCTTTAATGTTTTTACACCCCGCAACACTGCAGCGCGGTGGTCTTGTTCGCGACGAAGCCATTTTTAGGGTTCCGTAGCCAAATGGCAAAAAACGGAACCCTTATAGATTCGTCATGTCTGTCTGTCCGTCTGTCCGTCTGTCCGTCTGTCCGTCTGTCTGTCCGTCCGTATGTCACAGCCATTTTTTTCCGAAACTATAAGAGCTATACTGTTGAAACTTGGTAGGTAGACGTATTGTGTGAACCGCATTAAGATTTTGATGCAAAAATAAAAAAATAATAATAATTATTGGGGGCTCCCCATACTTAGAACTGAAACTCAAAAAAATTTTTTTCATCAAACACATACGTGTGGGGTATCTATGGATAGGTCTTCAAAAATGATATCGAGGTTTCTAAAATATTTTTTTTCTAAACCGTATAGTTTGCGTGACAGACGCTTCCAAAGTGGAAAAAAGTTGGTCCCCCCCCCTCTAACTTCTAAAATAAGAAAATGAAAAATCTAAAAAAAACATATGATGTACATTACTATAAAAACTACCAACGAAAATTGTTTTGAACGAGATCTAGTAAGTAGTTTTTTTTTATATTTTAATACCTAACTTTGCACCTAATTTATATGGGGCGCTATACATACCAGGTGCAAACTTAACTTAACCACTTAGGGATGGAAAGTGTTTGTACGGAACCCTCGGTGCGCGAGTCCGACTCGCACTTGGCCGGTTTTTTTGGTGATTTTATAGCGCGACCGGCGGCGTCCGGCCGTGAGCGCGTGTGTCAACCGACTGGCTAAGCGTGTCGGCCACGACAGGCGATGTGTAGGTATCGTTCTGGGTTCCCACGGTACAGATGGGGGGCACTGCTATCAGTAACTTAACCTGTTAATGCCTTCAAAAGAAAGCCTCGAAGAAGAGGATGTAAAAAAAGCAAGTGTTAGGACAGTTGGGTCAAAACGTAGGTAGGTAACTCCAAAATTCATACTTAGGACAGTTAGGACCATGGTCAAATCGTTTGTCCATGCGAAAAAAACCGGCCAAGTGCGAGTCGGACTTGCGCACCGAGGGTTCCGTACAAACACTTTCCATCCCTAAGTGTTTAAGTTAAGTTTGCACCTGGTATGTATAGCGCCCCATATAAATTAGGTGCAAAGTTAGGTATTTGGTATTAACAAAAAAACTACCTGCTAGATCTCGTTCAAAACAATTTTCGTTGGTAGTTTTTATAGTAATGTACGTCATATGTTTTTTTTAGATTTTTCATTTTCTTATTTTAGAAGTTAGAGGGGGGGGGACCAACTTTTTTCCACTTTGGAAGCGTCTGTCACGCAAACTATTCGGTTTAGAAAAAAAATGTTTTAGAAACCTCGATATCATTTTTGAAGACCTATCCATAGATACCCCACACGTATGTGTTTGATGAAAAAAAATTTTTTGAGTTTCAGTTCTAAGTATGGGGAGCCCCCAATATTTATTATTATTTTTTTATTTTTGAATCAAAATCTTAATGCGGTTTACAGAATACATCTACCTACCAAGTTTCAAGAGTATAGCTCTTATAGTTTCGGGAAAAAATGGCTGTGACATACGGACGGACAGACGGACAGACGGACAGACAGACAGACATGACGAATCTATAAGGGTTCCGTTTTTTGCCATTTGGCTACGGAACCCTAAAAAGCGACGATGTTTTAGATACAGATACTACGTATAAGTCTGCTGCGTTTTCATCAATAGTATTTACTAGGTCCATGGTTTTCATCTTTCAGGAAATATTTGAGTTCTTCATTTCAAAAGATGCCTAAAGCTATGTCCACACTGTGCCCTTTTCACGTTCAACTTGCGCTTTCGTCTATTGCTATCTTGCTCATTTTTGTACGATGCGAGCGAGATCAAAATAGACGTAAGCGCAAGTTGAACGTGAAAAGGGCACAGTGTGGACATAGCTTAAAAGAAATAACCAGATAGAAATTTCACGCTCTGCAAAACCCGCTCCAGACCTTCCGATCCGATCCGATTTATCGGAAGAAATGTCCTACACATTATCCGATTTCTGCCGATAAATCGGACAATTGCACTACACATTGTCCGATTGCTTCCGATAAATCGGATCGGATCGGAAGGTCTGGAGCGGGTTCAAGACCTTTTTCACGTTGTTGTAAAAGTATTTTTAAGACGTACTTCTTTTACTTCTTTGTGCTATAAAATAATAATCCTTATCGTTTTTTATCTGATCTTTCTAATTCAGTTAAGTTTTACGTAAATAAAGTTTACTTCGAACTTTTTTATTTCAATATGCAATGAATGTAGGTTTTTCTGGAATTTCCTAGACATTGAACGCATCCATGAGGGACAAAGTTCCAATGAAATATATTCCATCTCCCTCGCACAAATAACATGGAGGCAGCGCTGTAGAGACTGACTTGAGCGTATTCGTCTTTGTTTACGTGTTGAATTAATGAAAACGCGAAACTGTGGATGTAACAAGTGTACAAAGAAGCATCCTTTTGTGGGTTATGAAATTTCTACAAAGACATTCTTACAGAGTTACTGCGGAAGATTAAAATTTGTGAAATGAATAACGGAGACATCGGGGGGTCCAGAGGTAGAGGCCGCGGTTGGCAGCAGCCGGAAAACCCACCACGGGAACTTCGTCGCCCGAGGATCGTAGGCGAGGATGCTAAAGGTAACAGAATCTCAAATACCATACTTTCTCATACCGATCCGCGCGCGATCACATTTTGCTAGTCGGCCAGTTAACTGCGTTTTTCATTCACGACTTCGGGTGAAAGTAAGGATTTCAATTTCCAATGACGTCGACGTAATTTGACAGAAGCAGGACGGTCGGCCGCGCACCACTTGCGGTATTTTCCGCTGTGCTCTTGATCCATCTTCATGATATTTATGTTCATGGTATATGCTAATGTTCTCATTTTGTAAACGTACCTACGTAATTATCAAGATCGCCAATTGAATGCCGTGTGGCCCGTGATTTTATTTCCTTTGAGCCCATTCACATGCTTCTAAACCACACAGGAACTTGAAAAAATCTGCCCTATATTTGAGTAAGCATTCTTATTTATTATTAATATTTTATTTCCTAATATGTTAAACAAATAATATAGTAAATATAAGTTTGTAACCTGCTTATGAAATAAAATTGGTATATAATGCCATTGTTCTGCTATAGAAAGTAGGTATCCTATAAGGACCCCCTTGAATTGTTTAGCCTGAATCAAACTAGTTCTAAATTGGACTTTGGATTGGTTATGTGATAAACATCATGGATAAGTTACCTAATTATATGCTATATATAAAATATTTATGCTAATCAAAATCAAGTTATTTGTTTTTGCCAACAAGTTTTAAATATTATAGGACAGTATAATTTATTATAAAAATGAAGCACCTACACATTGAAGATTTATCATGAGCTTTGCTTAGAGGTTCCTATTTTGTTTAAATATTTTTTTGCAGTTATGTTTTATTATGTCTTGTGAAAATGAGTACGCATTTCAACCAAATTTCACACATGAGAGGGATGAGGATTGAGTTAGATGTTAGGGTCATAGCACTTTTTACCTGCTTATTTTAAAGATATAAAATCAATGTTTAAGCTGTCAATATTCTTAGGTAAAGAAAATGAATTCTCAACAATTATTTGTATAATTAATTACTTCTAGTAATGTTAATATGAAGCCTATCAAATAATCTAAATCCATTTTCGTCACAAAAACAACATGTAGTTATGTATAATCTAAAAACAAAGCTCTTATCAGTTATTCAACTGCAAGAGATAATTTATAGCGTAAAATATTTTGATAACAAGTTATTGAATTTCTTTAGTGGAAGCTCCTAAGTCGAACCTGTCTGCGGAGGCGAAGGAATGGTACCCTCCCAACTACGTCCAGCAGGCTGCACCTGCATATGCAGCCGACCCAGCCCCCTATAGACCTCAAAGGTTCTCCGTCCAAGACCGCCTACGGCATGCGCAGGACCAGAACCCGTACAACTTTGACAACATGTCATACTCGCTTGAGGAAGCTGAAAACATGGACCTGAGGGTATGTTTATTATTTCCTTGTAGAATAATATATGTACTCTTTATTACACAAACCAAACAGGAAATTTAAAATTATACAATGTTGGAAATTATAATTAGAGGTAAACGGTAAGTGATATAGGGGTATGTAACACCCAAATAAATCTTTATCAATCAGATCTGATTTGATCTTATAAGATGAAATAATATTTAATTATTTCTATTTATTATAAAAAAAAAAATATAAGTATAGATTATTAACAATTTTTCTCAAATACCTAGGATAATTGATTGAAATTGAAATATGTTTTTTTGTAATATTGTAAGCTAGTTTTAAATATAAAGGTTTTATGTCAAGTCAAAGGTACATCATAATCAACCGCAATACTGCATACAATTTTATGTCAGAAGATAGGTTACATTATTAGATATCAGCATCTATATCCATGTGTCCAAGTAGCATATTGGTCCAGTAATTTCTAAGTTTGTGGAAATAGACAAAGCCTTGCAGGTCTTCTTATAATATTTGTAATAATTGCCCATAATAATTTAATTAAATACAAATGTGATCCACAATAAGTTTTATAAAATAATCACATTTTTAATGTTACGTATTTTAAATGTACAGAAAAAAGAAAGTGAGATATCTCATACATTATTATGCATTCAGAAATAAATATCAAGGTAATTAAATAATAACTTTTTGAATGTGATGAAGTCCCGTTTTGTTATAATAACGTGTGAAAATCGTTGAAGTGTAAATCCATATATTGAGGAATCTCATGTTGAATTATCAATTTTTTCGAAGTCTTACTGTAATGCTAAATAGTTGAAATATGAATAAATAAATAAATCAAATCACATAATATCAGTTGCATAATTTTTAGAAATTGCATGTCATCCTTTTGTTTTATGACCGTTCTGTATATTTATTCTAATTCTAACAATATGTCAATTTATATGTGACACGAAAATAACTAAAGCGAAGCAAAGTTATTTGGAAGGTTATCTACACTCAACAATGTATTGTCGGACAGGAGAACATTGGGAACCTGATAACAGTGATGTGCGAGATAACCTTCGACCCGGGCAAGTTCGACACCCTGTGCGGGCCGCTGGTGGACTCGTTCGCGACCATGCTGCACGAGCGCAGCCACACCAGGCCGCTCATCGACGCCATCATCAACCAGGTGAGTTGTTTGTTGTTGTGAGCTTACTAGCTGTTCCCAGGGCTCCGCACGCGTGGAACGCGGTCTATGTCAGTAAAAAAGTTTGCGCCTCCTTCCTAAGCAGCGCCATAGATTCAGGTGCAGACTTAACTCAATCGAGTGTAATAGCTACTCCCTCTTTTATTAGTAAATTTTTTATAGCCTATATTAATATGGTCGGGGATTTTGTTGACAGATTAATGAAGTTTTCTTCGGTTTCCGCGACTGTCTCACATTTAAATAAAACAATTTAAACTGATTAAACCAACCTTTAGTCAACCTTTAACAACCAAAACGACAGGGAGGCTCAAATATATTAAATTGTTTTATTTAGACTAATGAAGTTTACATCAAAATAAACAGACAAACAGACAAAAATTCTAAAAACTGTTGTAATGTGTTCTGTTGTCGATTCTAGTATCCTCCGCCAACTTTTTTTCGAATATCTTCCATGTACAGACTTTCGACCCTCTTCAGCTTTATTCACAAGTGCTTGCCCACCGGAGGACGAAGATAGAATGCCTCTATGCTAGTAATTTCACCGGCTATCTTACCCCCACACCGGAACACAACAATGCGATAGAAGATAGGTTAACGCGGGCTGGTTTTCCGCAACTCGACGTCTTAAAATGCGCCTATTTTGCGTGAAGGGTTGCTAGCACTACTCTTGCCAACCCAACTCTACCAGAAAGCCTAGCAGTCCCTCGATGTTGCAGACGAGTTCTGGGAGTGACATTGGAAATCCAAGGTGTTGTGCCCAATATTTGGGACAAGGACATTCGAGAATGACGTGGGCGACTGTCAGTAATACCTCAACCAGGTGAGGCGGGGGATGTGTAGCCTACTGACCAGATCCGTTGCCTAGTGTTCATAGATTTCCTAGATGAGCAAGTTCTCCGCGGTGCAATCAGCATTTAAACTACATTAGTTGTCTTCATGAAATAGCAAGAAGCTCCTTGAAAACATGTGTAGACTTTGTTTAACGCTAGAAGGTTTCCAATCTTAATTTTTTTTTGTTTCTTTCTACTAATCTTAAGTCCTCCCACTGAACATATATATGAATGAATGAATGAATAAGCTTTATTTCAGAACTCAGGATTCCATATATAAATATTAAATTTGTATTCCTTTTTTTTACTTTCTGTATACAGTAATGGTGAACCTAAAGTGATCGCTGGCCGATACGCTCACCATGCCATTGCTAATTTGGCTATTATTTCTATTGATTGTTAATATTCTTATGCGATAATACATATCTTTAAACCGAAAGGAATCATACAATACAATACAACTACCCTTTATTGCACACCTCATAAAACATACACGAGAAATACAACGCAAGAAATTAAAATTACAGGTAAACAACAGGCGGTTTTATCGCTAAATAGCGGTCTCTTCCAGGACAACCTTTGGGTAGTGGAGAACTTGAAAAATTTATTTTGTTATTAGGCGGTGCAAAAATCAGACAATCAAATCATATTTAAATAAAACAATTTAAACGGATTATATCGCGTATATTAATTATTTGAGCCTTCTTGACGTTTCAGCCATTTTACAATTGCCATTCAACCCTTGATGACTTGAGAAAAACTCATATTTTCTCATTCATTGTGCAAACTTTCCATTTTTATAAATATGAATAATAAAAATACGCGTTGTAACTTACTTAAATTATTTTATTTAAATGTCTGACAATCGCGGTAACCGAAGAAAATATTAAGGGATTATATTCTGTAAATTGGTTCACGAACACTTACATTTGGAGCGCCGCAATCGTTCTAGATAATTGACATCGTTTCTTATTTTTAAGACTAAAATTTTATTACTTTTCCGCGTTCCGCTTACAAAGAGTATGTAATCACTGTTTTTATATTTTCCTGAGATAATTAATGTATTAAACAATCTCAAAAAATCTAAAATGTAGGAACTCCAAAACTATGACACAATGGAAAGGTTACTATAGTCTGGTGTGTATTAAAAAAACTAATGACGTTTTGGTTGGCATTGTTGACACGGTGTCAGACACCTTATTTTTTTTCGCGGATAGGTAGAAGACGACAACTATATCCAGGGATAGTTGTCGTAGATTTCGGTTATTTTATGTATTTTCTTATATTTGTTTACATACACTAAATGTTTTAACGTGTACAATGAGTCGTTTTCAAAAATCATGTACGTACCAAGTTAAGGGCTTTAATTAAAACAAAACATAATTGATTTCTTTGGGTAACGATAGTTACCCATATCTTTTGTATGAGTAACTTTCGTTACACAAAAGACGCGATCGTAATTTTGTTTTTATTTAACTATATACATGTTTTTTGAAAAATCTTTCGAACTCTATATTAATTTTCATCTGTTAGAAATATGAAATGTTGTCAATCACTTGCTCTCTTCGCTTTTGCTCGGTTCGTTATCTTCCACGCGCAGAGTTACGCGCGTTGTACGCTGAAATCAAAAGCCTACTGTACTGGTACTATTACATCTCCTGTGACCTTGGTCTGTGTAAACTGGACCAATCACATGCCTCAGATTGAATTGTACTTCTTTTGGGCTGAGACATAGCCGATTAGTATTCTGTCCGGTTCGCTCGATTGGACAGACAGCTCACATGTAAAGTTTGTCCGCAGTCGATCGGCGAGCCGAACTTCCGCTACAACGGCGCGCGGCTGTGCTCGATGTACGACTCGCTGGCGCCGCCCGAGGAGTCCACGTTCCGCGCGGGCCTGCTGGAGCGGTGTTCAGCCGAGGAGAACAAGATCATCTCCGGGCTCGAGACCTCCGAGGAGAACATGCGCGGGTTCGCGATGTTCCTCGCCGAGATATACACGCAGCTCGAGGACAGCCAGGTACTGTGCTGGAGGGACAAGGTTCCGCGCGGGCCTGCTGGAGCGGTGTTCAGCCGAGGAGAACAAGATCATCTCCGGGCTCGAGACCTCCGAGGAGAACATGCGCGGGTTCGCGATGTTCCTCGCCGAGATATACACGCAGCTCGAGGACAGCCAGGTACTGTGCTGGAGGGACAAGGTTCCGCGCGGGCCTGCTGGAGCGGTGTTCAGCCGAGGAGAACAAGATCATCTCCGGGCTCGAGACCTCCGAGGAGAACATGCGCGGGTTCGCGATGTTCCTCGCCGAGATATACACGCAGCTCGAGGACAGCCAGGTACTGTGCTGGAGGGACAAGGTTCCGCGCGGGCCTGCTGGAGCGGTGTTCAGCCGAGGAGAACAAGATCATCTCCGGGCTCGAGACCTCCGAGGAGAACATGCGCGGGTTCGCGATGTTCCTCGCCGAGATATACACGCAGCTCGAGGACAGCCAGGTACTGTGCTGGAGGGACAAGGTTCCGCGCGGGCCTGCTGGAGCGGTGTTCAGCCGAGGAGAACAAGATCATCTCCGGGCTCGAGACCTCCGAGGAGAACATGCGCGGGTTCGCGATGTTCCTCGCCGAGATATACACGCAGCTCGAGGACAGCCAGGTACTGTGCTGGAGGGACAAGGTTCCGCACCTACTCTACCAAACATTCCCTGTGACGCTCTGCCCCGCGTTTCTCTATCTCGGGTTTACCCTTGAAATGTCGACGCTTCGTCGAATTCTCGTTTTGTCGAATTTTCATTTCATCGAAAGCATTTTTTTTCTGAAACCATAAAATATTTTTAAATGTTATAACACAAACCTAACCTAACCTAACCTAATCTACTACTTCTACTTCCTAATCTAATCTACTAATCCTAATCTACTAATCTATGACTAAGGAGTAAAAATTTGTCGACGAAATGAAAATTCGACGAAATGAAGCATTCGGTGAAACGTTTGTCGACATTTCAAGGGTATCCGCTATTTCGTCTGTTGACAACCGAACTCACTAAGTAACAATACGAAGCTCGTATCTCAGTATCAATGTACAAACTAAATACCAGTTCTGAAGGGTAGTGACAGAAATTTTAGTGAGTTTTGTCACCAAGCGATTTCATAAAAAAAATGTTAGTATATAAATATAATATTTGTCGCGCGGAAATGAGTCGCCTTTCACAGTTGCTTTACAGGTCCAGGGTGACATATCATTGTCGCGACAATCCAAATGGGTCAGTATTATTAATGGCGATGATTTAGATTTAGTAAAAACTGCATCGATTTTTTTACTCTTACATAACTGTTTTTTTTACTCATACATAACCGGTTACTGATCCACCATAAAACTGTTTGAGGCCCGAACCGAAGGCGAGGGCTATAAGTATGCGATCTGGGGCTTTACAAATTACCGCCCTGGGTATTTGTATCATAGTTTGTCTAACTAAAGCTTTACGTTCTGCCTGGGCCAGGAAATATGTTGTAATGGGGCGGAATGTTAACTAAAAGATGTGACTGTTCCCGATGAGTACTTTTATTGCACTAACGTTAATATAAGTTTATATTGTGACGCATATACGCGAGGTGCGTCTTCAACTTATTATTATACTAGCTGCGTCGCGCGGTGTTACCGGTTCATCTCACGGTAACACTACATTTTTCTCGACAATGAGATAAGTGGTAATCAGGATTATCAGGGTGTCAGCAACCTTCATACCAAAATTTATCACAATTGGTCCAGCCGTTTGAGCGTGAAGAAGTATCAAACAAACTCACAAACTTTCGCCTTTATAATATTAGTGTGATTGTAGTGTGCTTGTACAATTGTAATGTCCCAAAATAAACTCACAAACGAATGTGTTTGATCAGGGTGGAAGGATCCGGTCTCTAGGAGAGAGCTTGTGCAAGGTGCTGTTGCACTTACTGGACACCGACAACGAGACCAACATCAAGTCCGTCTGCCAGCTGCTCAAAGTAAGTACACACGGTTTACCCTTGTTTTATCGACGGATGGATGTTATCTATATATGTATTTATATATTATGTATATCGTCGTCTAGTACCCATATTACAAGCTTTGCTTAGTTTGGTACTAGGACGATTTGTGTATCATTGTGCCATAATATTTATCGACAAACGTTTCATCGAATTTCCATTTCCTCGAAAGCATTTTTTTCTGTAACCATAAAATATTTTTCTCAAACATGCAATGAAATGTCATAACGCGTGTTATAACAGGCTTTGAAGTATCACGTTACGGGCGGAACAACTCGAGAGAACTGTAAAGGAAATTTTATACATAATTGAAGGCATATGCCGGGAAGTAATTTTTTTTAAACATGGCGTCTGTGTTCATGAACAGGCTAAACAGCTGAATTATATTCTTATTTTAGTGGTGTATTATTTTATTTCATTGCATATGTTTGAGAAAAGCACTATACATGCCTAGCCGTGAAAAGGGCTTGTCGGCTTTGTATCACTATCCTATGCCTACTCGCCTGGCAAGCTCTTCTTTCCTGGCGTCTACAGTTTGTCTTCAATGTCAAAAATTCGTGTATGAAATGAAGCATTTCGTGAAGTGTTTTCAATAGAAGAGGATCTGCAGACACGTATATGCTTTATTAGCAAAGGGCGGACAGTGGATGCAATATACGTCAAAATCATGTCAAACGATATGCGTAATATGGATATGACTACAATTGGTTTAAAGAAGACAACATGAATGCAAAATAATTATATAATTTTATTGATGAAGTAAATGATCTTAATTTTTCTATATTACATATTTTCAGTCCATTCCTTTTATGGTTCATTATTCACGTCTTAAGACTCTCAAGAGGAGATAATTTACAAGTGGTCCGTAATTTCTTAATATCCTAATTATGTTCTAGAGGTATTTTGTACTTACTGATGTATTTATAACAAAAACTGCAGACATAAATGTTACTCGAAATGTAATAAAAGTCTTATCCATCTTATGCTTTCGTCACCATATTGCATCCACTGTCCGCCCTTTCTTTATTAGTTAACATTGACAGCGGTCACGTTTAAGTAGCGCATTTAGTTGTTACTGAAAACCTGACTTCCTAAAATTGGGTCAATCAACTTTTTTCTGCCGCTCGTTGCCATGGTGATGACACCTGGGTCACTTTAAAACTACGATATTCCGTGGTTATATTTAACGAAAGCTTTGTAATTTAAGCAGTCATAAGCCCATTCTTATGTAGACTATCTCCTGACAATACCAGTAATATAAATTATCAGCACTTTTCTTAGAAGTTTAATCACTATTGTCCCCTGGGCCGCGGGACAGAATAACAGCAAGAAAAAGTTGATCCACCAAATTACACTTAAGAGGCCTTATTCCTTTTAAAATTTATTTTTTTCATATTATGACAAATATATTGATAATATCAACCAACTTTTTGAAGTGAATAATACTTTTCCCCGAGTTCTAGGTAGTAACATAGCTATTTCATGCTTTTATTGCGTGCAGTCGAAAATAAGTTAAAAAAACTAATTTTCCGCGTGAATTCTGTCAATTTCGAGTAGTTTTTGAAACAAAAATTATCAATGAAAAAATCTAACTGTAGGTTTCAATTAGGTATATACCAATAAATCCCAATAGCCCTGTTCTAGGTAGTAACATCAATAATATGTTAAGAAATATGTTTGATCATAGAGAAAAATGTCTAAAGCAATCAGCATTTTAAAAGGAATAAGGCCTCTTAAATACTTACAAAATTCTGCATGCCATACTGTATTGTCTATTCAAAATAATTGGATAATTGGTTAATTGCCTAATTGGTGACTAACGAAAAACGTAACATGGCTGATGAATTGATGACTGATATTGATGTTGTATCCTACAACACAACATACCGTAGTTTTATGAATAATAGTTAAATAATATATCATGAATTAAAGAAATAGACTTTGAAATATGATAGTTCAAAGGTACACTTTGATGTTTTTAAAATCTTTGTGTGTTGTGTAGCAACCCTTACGCCATTTGATAAATCGAAAGCATCTGTAACCAATTTATCCAGTAAAATAGAAATGCCTAGGCGGAGATGTTTTCTTCAATCGTAAATTATTGCTCGCTTCATATTCTTTCCACTTCATTAGCTGAGAAATGTGCGCTAACTTGTACTTAAATGCAAATTTATTATTTTGTTGGAGTGAATTATTGCGAGGTAATGTGCGTAAACGCACCTAATATACGATTAAATTTCTGTTTGCGAATTTGTTTTAATTACCGTGTCTTTTTATTCTCGCGCGATTTAGTATCACTTGGGTTGCTCAAAGAGACAGATTGTATTTGTCGGGCCACTATGATTGATTTCATCCGTTTGCCGATTCGATACGTTTAATTGTTTGTCTCCTTAGTTTTTTTCTGATGTTACTATTGATTGACTTGAATTGTACTGCAAATAATAATATATAATAATGCAATTTTCCAGGGTTTAAGTCCGTTATTTTAACATGGATATGACTTATAATCCCGCGAGTTTTTTTGTTATCTTAGATGTTAAAGAAATTGATTAACGACTGAAAATATTGAAAAAATAATAGTATGTTACTTTAATTTAACCAAGTTATTAATTATTAACCCATTTCTCAAAATCCCGGGAAATGCAAAGTCACATCCATGTTAAAAAAAACATAACAGTGCATAACGTTTGAGGTCGTTCACCCCAAATTGAATCCCGGATCTGATCACTGCTCATTAGAAACGGTTTCTGAATTAATTTCTGAAAACAGGCCATTAAAATAAAATATAACCTAATTAGAGGTCCATGAGTCATATCAACAAATAGACGAACCATCAAGTCTTGTACATAAATATAAGGACTGAGTAATTATAGCGCGTGCACAAATTCGAGAGTATCGCAACGATGACGCATAACGGCTGCAACGATCGCTTATTTACTTTTGAGACACGGTTAGCGAGCTGGAGCTGACGCACTCGCGACCCCAATAATGAGGTCGCGCGTTTTCTCGCGGACGCCGCAACCGGTAAGTGTCGTGGCTGCATTTATTTGTGCCGTTTTTGCTTGCTTAATACGGTATTTAATGACAGCTCAAATCAGCTAATCTTTATGAAATGTCAAAAACGATCTGTCAGTATGAAGTTTCTATGATGATACAGGCATGTGACGTCATAAAAAGCAGTAGTCAAAACACGTCTTGTTTTTAGTTATTGTACAATAAAAAATAGTATAATGTCCAAAAGTTAGTGATAGTTTATCTGGTTCCGCGTATTTTTTAATGTGTGATTAGTGGTTTCAATGCCACAAGTTATATTTACTATAGTCAAACACCGTATTGGCAGTACACATTGATTTGGAGAATCTAGTGCATATCTTATGTATCAATTACCTGGTTATAATATCATTGTATATAAATATAGCCTAGCAAGCGTCGGCCCGCCCAGGGATAGTGGCGCTACAAACAGCTTTCATATGGCAATAATGTGCATACGTCATATTTGCATTATTAAACGTTAGTCAAACATTTGTCACTATCAAATTTCAAAACATTGTTTGCCGGAATGCTGCTCAATCGTTCTTCTTGCGAAATAAATACTGAATCCTATGAAAACAAAGTACCGTACACGAAGCCATAAGCAACATCAAGGTTTTGTTTAGGTTCGTGGAGGAGCTGGGGTGGTTGGAGTAGCGCTACCCCCTTTTCACGCAAAATAGGCACGTTTTATGTCGACTTGCGGAAAATGCCCAGCGCAACTAACTAACTAACCTATTGAAAACAACTTGACTTTCATCACTGTGTGTGGATAGTTTTGGCTTTATTATGCAAATATTACTTGAAATTTGCGGAATATTTAGCCATGTTTCCTCTTTATTTACATCAGTGACATTCACCGACTTTCAACGTCAGTTACCAAAAATTTATCAGCCAGGAAAATAATTTAGTACCACTGAAAGTCCGCAATATGGTGTGGGTTGTAAAATCCCTTGCAGGGCTATACAAAGGATAAATAAGAATCCAACATTTTACGCAATCCACTGAGGTGCTAGTAGGAATCGAACCCACGACCTCTGCTTGACCGGAGCAGTGCTCTCACCACTGAGCTATAGGACCGCTACACGGATGTTCCGCTTTTTTTAATCGCCCTCTGTATTTTTTTGTTTTTATAATTCTAAGCGCATTGCATTTATGTATAAATAAGAAATGTGGTATCACCACATAAAAGAGGATCCGCATTGATTCTTTTAAATATAATCGTAATAAAAAAATACTTACTGTTGAGTTTCTTTGGTCGCGATCAGCGCGGCGGTATCGGACCGGTATCGGTAGCGGATAGCGGTCTCCTGTTATGAAATGCGGATAGATTCAGATCCAGACATTTAAAAGTGCCGTTGTGGCCTACTCACAGAATAAACATTTTGATTTTGTGCGAAACGCAATACAGTTCTATAAAAACTGAAACTTTACTGTTTTTTAGGGTTCCGTAGTCAACTAGGAACCCTTATGGTTTCGCCATGTCCGTCTGTCCGTCCGTCCGTCCGCGTCTTAGCTCCGTGATCATTAGTACTAGAAAGCTGAAATTTGGTATGAGTATGTGTATGTATAACGCCGACAGAACGGTAAAATAATAGTAGATTGTACGACAAGTGCATAAAACGCATCATTTTACACGAGACGTTTATCCATCCGAGCGAGCTTGCGAGCGAGGATGAATATAAAGTCGAGTGTAAAATGCGTTTTATGGACGAGTTGCACACTCTACTTTTCACTTCGATTGCGAGAAAATGAAACTGTACCATGTAAATAACATATATAGGTACACATATCATGTATACCTACTTAAAAACAAATTTAATTAAAATTTAAAGTAATAGTTTAAAAAGTAATAAATGATAGTACATAAAAATTACAAGTTTATTTCAAGAAATTTTATTGTGTACTTTGGCTGTTGGTATATTTGCCTTGGTCTTAGAATACTAACAAAACGAAATAAAATAAAGAGTTAAAACCCGTTCCAGACCTTCCGATCCGATCTTTTTCTATTCTCCCGATAAATCAGACCGGATCGGAAGGTCTGGAACGGGTTTTATTGTATGAAGTTTTATGTTGTTTTTTTTAACTGTTTATTAAGAACCTTTTTCGTGTGGCTGTTGGACCGATCGCCTTGGTCTTCGACGACGATTTTACTTTATGCTCTAGAGCATAAAAAGCGACTTTATGTCGCCTACGCACAGCCTAAAGTCGAACTTTAGAGCGAGAGAAGTGAAAAAATTTTTTTTTAGGGTACCTCTCGTACACCTAAAGTGGGGGTGGTTTTTTTTTTCTTTTCAACACTAGTGTGTGGGGTGTCGTTAAATAGGTCTTGTAAAAATAATAGGGGTCACCTAACATTATTTTTTGATAAAGTCAGTAGCTTTGTATTCGCTCCGAAAACAAAAAAAAATAGTGTCCCTCTAACTTTTCAACCACGGGTCAAAAAAAATCGGAAAAATTCATGTAAATGAGGCCTTATAAGTACTTTCAATGAAAACTATATTGAACAAAATCGGTTGAGCCGTTTTTGAGTTATCGCCAAATTTCGTATTTTTTCTTTTAAAGGACGTAAGCTGACTTCCAGAAGGTAATAAGTGTTACAGTTTCTAGGACGTTTACGACCTTTTTATAGAGCTTAAAATCTTTCTTAACTTAAAACTCGGGCTTAAAACAGCAGTTTATTGTGAAGGTTGAGCAACTACGGAACCCTACACTGAGCGTGGCCCGGCCCGACATGCTCTTGGCCGGTTTTTACTGTAGGATCCATAGACGTTACAAATTATGCGCTTTAGTAAGCCGTAAACAAATCGTTTATCTGGACAGGCTAAGATATGGAGTATATTGCCAAAATGATAATTGAACGAACACCCCAAAAAAATTGAAAACTACCAACCATTTTAAAACTTAGCGAGTAGTGTAGAACTAGGGACTTCTACACTACTCGCTAAGTTGACCGAAATTGGGAAAATATGATAGTGTGGAGAGTGTCACTTCGCTGCGGATTCATACTCTGGCTAACTTCGCGATAGTGTAGACGTGTTACCCTACACGTTACCACATAATTTTGAAAATAGCAGTCACAAACAAAATTCATACATAAAAGTTCTAGCTAAAAACGGCACGCGGCATAAAATAATCTGCCTTCATATAAAAACTACGAAAAATGTTCGGCCGTAGACGGAGTACTAGTTTTATTTACTAAAAAGTCAAGTCGCCGTCCATAGATGTTGTGCCGTATCACGTCACAAGAGTCCTATCTTACGTCTCTCGACGTACTGTCCGTGGAAGTGTTAAAAGTTGACGGAAGAGTGAAACTTTCGGTGTGAATTCTTGTCATACGTTGTGCCGACGCATTTCTTTACTCTCAATTCATTTGAAAGTTTTTTCGTTACGAATCGTTACCAATATTTTATTTATTTAAGGATTACCAACAGATAACACATCAGACTATAACATAGTATAAGTACACAAATGACAAACAGGATGCTTATCCAATTATTGGTAACCACGGCTAACAATATACGAAGAGATAATAAATCAATTAACATGCTCGTTTGGAATTCCTTTCTCTTAATTTAAATATGGTGTGGGGAGATATATTTGTAATAGTATTTTGAACCTTCGTGAGACATATTTAATTATTGTATTAAGCGTTTAAACACATGTTTCGAACTCGTATGGAGTTCTTCATCAGGGGCTTCTCGTACAGCCGCGCGGTAACTGTGTCACTTTGCGGTAACATGTCGGGCCGTTCCTGACAATTTCACGTTAGTGTAAACCATCATTGCATATGTTTGAGAAAAGCACTATACATGCCTTAGCCGTGAAACGGACTTGCCGGCTTCGTATCACTCTACGGCCTCCCTACGGTCGGCCGTCTATACCTACACAACCGGCAAGCCCTCCCTTCCCGCCGTCTGCAGTAATGTACTATTATTTAATGATATAAAGCACTCAGTTTCTATACCTACTCACAACATTTTTGGAGACACAAGTAAAAATATCCAGAGATCCTAAGAACTAATTTTTTTTTTGTACCAAGCGGCCTGGTTGTTCAGGGGGGCCGTGCGGGTCACTCGCCTTAATAGAAGCAGTTCAAATGCTGTCTGTCGACCGCCTATAGGCTTTTCTTTTTTGATTTATGAAGTGAGCGCGAGCACGCGGACACTCGGTGTCCGACGCGGCCCCATAGACTCGACATGTTCAGGTCACAAGGTGTCCGCCGCGGCCCGTGGTTTTTAGTCTGGCGTTCAACTCGTTAAATAATAAATGGTTGTTTATTTGTAGCTGTCCGGCATCGCGCTGGACGCGGACTGCCCCAGCGGCATGCACGCCGCCTTCGAGCGGCTCAAGCGGCGCGCGCACCTGCCCGCCGTGCGCGCCGTGCTCGCGCTGCGCGCCGCGCGCTGGGGGCTCGCCGAGCCGCAGCACCGCCGCGGTATGTTACTCAGTGCACTCCGGGAACAACGACGGGGAAGGGATCACCGTCATTTCGATACCTTAGTTCACACTTGTACTAATTACAAATACTTTGCCAATGAAATTTAAACTAACAGAGTTGTGCGCTAACTTTCTAACTACTTTTTCCGAAAAGTTTAGTACGATTGTGCTCTAAGGTTTAATTTAGTCGTTATACCCGGAACTCGTTACAGGCAGAGACAAAAAACACAGACACATTGTTTAAACCATTTTTATTTTTTATCCATTTCCGCGTTTACGGCTCAACCACGACTTCGGTCTTACGTGCGTGTCTCGCTCACTCGTGTGTCGCACTCGGATCTCGTCGCGCCGCTTGCCGCAGAAAGTTGTGGCATGTCCGTTACTTTAATAGTAATTTTGCGTCTTGTAGGTCCTAACCTAACCTAAATTCAATCAATAAATAGACATTAGTGGATCCCAGTATCTTGCTTGTTTGTCAACTCTTCTTGATTTGCTATGAAACGTAGGGCAGATGATTTAGATGCTCGAATTTAAATGAGATAACATTGTATGCAGTAACTAACGGCGAGTCTGAAGGCGGGCACGGCGACGGCGGCTACCTGGCCGACGGACACTCGCTGACCGCGGAGGAGTGCGCCTTCCTGCAGAACAACCTCCCGCAGAAGAGCGTGGCGCTGGAGGAGGACATCCTGTGAGTACATCGCGTGTAGACACAGATGGTGGACGGCGGCTACCTGGCCGACGGACACTCGCTGACCGCGGAGGAGTGCGCCTTCCTGCAGAACAACCTCCCGCAGAAGAGCGTGGCGCTGGAGGAGGACATCCTGTGAGTACATCGCGTGTAGACACAGATGGTGGACGGCGGCTACCTGGCCGACGGACACTCGCTGACCGCGGAGGAGTGCGCCTTCCTGCAGAACAACCTCCCGCAGAAGAGCGTGGCGCTGGAGGAGGACATCCTGTGAGTACATCGCGTGTAGACACAGATGGTGGACGGCGGCTACCTGGCCGACGGACACTCGCTGACCGCGGAGGAGTGCGCCTTCCTGCAGAACAACCTCCCGCAGAAGAGCGTGGCGCTGGAGGAGGACATCCTGTGAGTACATCGCGTGTAGACACAGATGGTGGACGGCGGCTACCTGGCCGACGGTCACTCGCTGACCGCGTACTATGTCTCACTGTACCCTAAAGTGGAAGTAGTCATAATTGTGTATTTAAGAAATACTTACGTGAAGCCCCATATATATACGCTTGTATCCCCTATTATGCGAAACCCACTCAAACGACCATCCCCTTATTTAAAGGGTGGGGGGTGATTTCCTAAAAATCCTACAATATGTACTTTATTTATAACAATGAGTCATCAATCAATTTTCAGACCTCTAGTATCAAAATTTGCACAAGTCTCATACAAACTTCCATCCCCTAGTTTAAGGGGTTGGGGGGTAAAAGTTCCAAGTTTTAGAATTATTTTGTTGTTTGTGTACTAATACTAGCTTACATACCAAATTTTAGCTTTCTAAGTCATCGGGAAGTACCCCTCAAAGAAAAGGCGAATAGGTCAAATACTAACCAGAAACAAAAGGTCATAACTATATTTTAAGACTTAAGCTCCTTTGTTCCTAGGTTAAATCTGACTATAGGGTCGACTGCAAAAAAATTGTACATAGTTAAGAGCTTTAATTAAAACAATGTTAATTGATTCCTTTGTGTGACGATAGTTACCCATACATTTTGTATGACTAACTTTCGTCACACAAAGGAAGCGATCGTATTTTATGTTAACTAAGCTTTTAACTATGTACTATTTTATTGCAATCGACCCTATAGACTAATGGTATTGTGGTCCCATAGCGAGGAGCTGGAGAACGAGGCGTGGGACACCGGCATGGACGCGGAGATGCAGGCCGGCTTCCTGGAGTTCCTCAAGATGTCCAACCAGATCAACCGATAACGCGCGCCGCCGCACACAACATAAAAAAAATATAAAACACAAAACTATAAAAAGATTTATCCTAGAGCGACCAACTAGGTAATCACTCTACAAGTCTATGCCTCGGGGTCAGTGGAGTTTGCTACCGATCAATTGTGGACGGGCTTTCTCATTTCGGTGCATGTAGATCACGGATGTAATATTTATTGCTTGCTAATCTTTCGAATAAGTCTCATAATATCATGAACGTTTCTTTATAATAGATAATAATGACTAGATAATTTTACTAGAAAGTTTATTTAAAGACTAGGAAGAAATACATCCATGGTAGTGACATCCATTGAAGTGAATGTGTGCACGAAAATGAGAATAGTTCTTTTACACGAAACCGATTTACACTTATTATAGTCTATCCATCCCTTCGAATAGCTTTATAACCTATAAATGCGCTTGTTATTTCTAGAATATTACAACAATTATAGCAATTTTAGGAAATAAAATACAATCGTAAAGTCAGAAACTATGAAATTGAATGAGTAAGAGTGAACATACTATTGTCTCGTATCAGATTGCTTTCAACGGCATGACTGCCTAAGACAAAAATGTATTTTTAGGTTATAAAACTGTTTACTAAGTAATTGCGTATATACTTATATAGTTCTAGCGCGTTTGTCGACGTCGTGACAAGTGAAGTCCGCTTTTGCACTACCACGGGTGAGTATCCCCTTAGGTTAGTATCAGCACAGCAGTTGTCTGGTAGTGCAAAAAATTCTTAGGGTGTATTTAGTGTTTCAATCATGTCAGACAGAAATGGCTTCCGAACAAAGTAATAGTAAATGATAATTTATCTCAATCGCATTAAGAAATGGCTCTAATTTGTGAGCCAGTACGTGCAGTATATGCTTGGCTATTCCCAGTTGAAAAAGCTGTTAGCTGTTACCAGCACTACTGGTAAATAAACCCGTAGTAAAAGTACCTACATGTTTCCATTGATAACAAGACTGTAACGTCTCTTCATATTCGGTTTGCGATGAGAATGAACTTTTTGCCTAGTTATTTTCATTGTATTTTGCACTTCGTTTGTATGCGACGTCATAGACATAGGTGTAAACTGAAATCAAGCACTGTACAGGCGGTTGAAACACTTATAATACACCTGTTACCGAAATAAACAAATGTTCGCCGAACAACGGGTTGTCTTTTAGAGTGGTTAGATAATTGGACATTAAATATTTAAGAGCTTTTTAATTTTTAACGTCGTGCTTTTTTCTTGAATAGCATAATAGAATACATGTCGATACAGTACATACGTTATATGTTAAAATGAATAAAATCGGTCTGTTGACGCTGTGAAGTGTTTACGTGTAAATATTACGAATTTTGATGATCATTATAATAATAGAGTCTACTTGAACCCACCCAGTGTTTGGTTTTGTCTATATTTATACGTAAACATGTGAAACATTTGGTGATAATTGTAAATTCCACGGGCTAAATGTAAACAAGCCATTTTAAATAGTAATACGCGTTGTATACACGAGTTGTAATTGTTAAGTGACAGTGGTGTCGACTGCCATACGCTTCGAGCGATGTATCTTGTTTACATTTCGTCTAACTTAAATAATTTATTTTAGTGATCTCGTTATGTCTCCATTTATATCTCCCTCGTGACACGTCGAGACTGGCTTGCTTCACTTCTCTATAGGGCATACAGAGGGGACGAAGCAACTAAGACTTTGCAAATGAGAATTTAAGCAGACCGTGTGAGCACATGAATGATATTTAACCGCTGACGGCTGACCGTATCGTAATGCTGGTAATTTTATTCGTTATAATTATGATCCGATTGAGTTTAATAATCCAATGCAATATAATGATCATGAGTACAATACAATGCAAACAATCAATTCGAATAAACTGTGAGGTGTTGGTTTTTGTTGCGTGTCAGTTTTCTTTAGCACAATGAATTTGTTTTTGGTGTCTGCAAGATGAAATCTGTACAGTCGAATTCATAAATGGTCAATTAAAATGTACAGTTAGCATTAACATCTGTATTCTATAATCTATAAAGTGTCAAATAACAACACACATCTATATGTACGGGAATAGCATGAGATGCCATGTATTTGGCACTTTTATGATGACGTTAAAGATTTAATACCGACTGTACTAAGATTGGTGAATTCGATTGTACAGCAAAAAATTACGTTTACTATCTACGCAAGTGACACATTTCGAGCCGCCATACCTGTTTCTTAGGTAACATTTGGTTTGAATTTAGATTTTGGGTGAGTGATAGTGTGTCTGAGGAATAAGGACTGACAGCCGATAAGTAGGGCACTTTCCAATTCTTCTATAGAACTGTGACGTCATATAACTGTCAACTGTGATAAATTAAATTCTATAAAAAATCGTGTCTAGTAGCCTACCGTATTGTTCAACTTAACCTTAACTAACTTCAACCCTATAATGAGGCGGTAGTGGTGACAATTTTACAACTATACGTGCCCATGACTGGTACTTTTTTTTCAGTGCCAAGCATTGGGTGCTTTACCCTATACAAAACCGTTGGGTAACGACAATTCTTAAAATTTATGTATATCGTCGTCTAGTACCCATAGTACAAGCTTTGCTTAGGTTGGGACTAGGTCGATTTGTATAAGATTGTCCCTTATATTTATTGCTTATAATTCAATCTATGAAACACCAGTTTTTGTTTTATAGCTTCTACTGTTGGAATAAAGTTTTAACAATTCTATGGTTTACCGTTTTAAATTAGAAATGGGAGGTGCCCGATAAGAAATGATATGCTTCCACTTGTGCTGCTAAAGTAAGCCACAGCTAATGTACATGATTCATATGTAACTCCACTTTTTGAACATATTTATCCAGTGCGGGGTTTATTTACTGCAATTAGGAGAATGTTTATAATATCCCATTGTATTTTTGTTGCAGTGATATTATGAATGTTATGAGAATAAATGGATATTTTAATAAAAGTCATTTCAATAAAACAAAATTGAAGTTTTTATTTCATATTCTCATTTTGTTAAACTGCTAAAGATTCGAAAAATTGCTAAGTTTTTGTTAGAATACATTTGGATTGTGAACATTACTTCTGATGGTGCTGTTGTGACTCATGAGATTAAATATGAAAACTATTCTATGAATGAAAAATAAAACAAAAACAGACCTAGCATTACTGCACCAAAAATCTTTGTCGGGAAACCAGAATAGTTTTTTTTATTCAGTGCAGTGCCAGATTTGGTATACGCTTCTGTATCTAGACAGTAAGTTGATCGGACCAGAGAAAGCGTATATTATGTAGTTTACTTGACAATACAATAATTTGGTATATTGGAGCTGATTTGATGATGGAGGTGTAAAGAACTCTTAAACATCACCAGATAGACTCATCGTGTTTGGGCTCATTTTGGTCCCGATGAGCAATTAACGTTTGTGTAAATAGTTACAGTCGACAATAAAAGCGTGTCTCAAAGAAAAACTGTTCACAAAAACTTTTTTATTTCAATAAAACCGCATTTAATTGATATAAAAATATATTTAACCATCAACAACAAACATAACAAATATACATACATACAATCGCACATTAACCTCTCGTATGCTAAAGCACGGATCCGTGCGGGACATTTGAAGCTAACGTTATGAGTTAGTTTCAAATGTTTGAGGTCGCATACGAGGGGTTAACCCTTCCCAGCCGGGTGTCGGTCACGCCGGGTCCGGCAGCACCTTGTACGGGTTGAGCACGCCGCGCGGGTCCAGCGCGCGCTTCAGGTCCCGCATCAGCGCGATGGCGGCCGGCCCCTTGCTGTAGTGCATGAACTGCGGCTTGCGGAACCCTATGCCGTGCTCCGCGCTTATGGAACCCTGAGCCAAATACACAATTATTATTTTTAACAATTTCGACACCAACAACCCGAAGGCCGGGCGCTCGTAAACTTTGTTCAGATGCCGCCCAACCCGGTAGCCGGGGTTGATGCTATAAAAGTCGGCTCGGCCGGTTTCTGGGATATGCTTACTTTTTTGTCTGGTTGCAAAAGTGTTAATTGCCTGTTTTGTTCACACATTTCGCTGAATCAATATTACAAGGTTCTACATGTAGCTAGGGCATAAAAACAATATCAGTGTACTTTGTATGAATGATGCCACACTTTTAACATCGCTTAGATTGGAACCATTTCACATTTAGCACATAAAACGTAATATTTTCTATCCAAAAACTTATTTAAAATAAATTCGTCAACATTGTTCGCCTATTCAAAAAATACGTATGTTTTATATCAAATTCAGTGCTATTTGGAAGTATCAAATACATTACTAATTGTAAGTAAAGTACACAAAAAAGAAGTTATAATGTTGTCTATAACCCTGGCTCCACACTATCACAAAGTAGGCCGAAGTATGTGTCTCTCCACAGTCCACACTATCATATTTGCCTAACCTCGGTCAACTTTGCGAGTAGTGGATCGTATTCATTTCCAAATTTTCATTTTAACATGGTCGATTTACTTTCGCTACTGTCTATTAAATATTAATTGTAGTTTAAATTTACTTTGGCTCATTATGACAATATTCCAATTACAATTCGCTCAAACTGAAACATGGATCCTGTAATATAGAGCCAGTGATTTGCTATTACCATTGTTGATGTAATATAGCTTAAACATTATTTAATAACTTATGAATTAAAGTTGCATGTCACTGTGTGACACGATAGTTAGTTGTACGACAATAAATGTCCCATAACTTAAGTGAATAAATTACGTATGACTTTTGGCAGATAAAATACTATTTTTCCATTGTCATCAGATCTAAAAATGTGCGTTTTATTTCTGATCACTTAAGTTTAGTGAATATTCACTTGGAAGATGCCAATCAAATCATGATACAGATATATCAAAGTGAGTCAATCAAAATGTTTTAAATAGGATTTCCCTAGATTTGTTTGTGGGAATGCAAAATCTATAGGTATGCATCCTCTCATATCTCCTAAAAAAGAAAATATATACGTATACATATATTTAATTTTCAGAACTCATGTGGATAGCTACGTTGTCGGTCGGCGTTTTCGATCTGTATCCGCGCCTAAGTAAGAAGACAGTTGACCTGTCTGTCAACACAACGTATGTAATACGACAACTTTAACGCTCACAGAGGGGTAAAATACCGTGGCGACCTGTTACAACGCAACGTTTAGGGTGCGTCTACTGCAGACCACCCCCACTAGACGGAGCATGTGAGGCGACCCGCACCCTGAGTCTGCAAGGTAACTAACGAACCTAATCAGGTTTTGTGGCGGTTTGAAGGGACAGCTCTTTAACAACTAGTTAATTTTATATGTCTTCTTACATAGATCATTTCGAAATTATCTAAAACAATATACCATTCAAACCGAAATTTTATTAAGTGTGACGTTTTCAATGAAAAGGGCCCACTTTGTCGCTTACCATATGGACGAAATTTGTTTGCATCTTTATACCAATAACCCGTCAAACACGTCCTAATGGTAAGCGACAAAGTGGGCCCTTTTCATTGAAAACGTCGCAAGTGAAGTTATAGAAAACGTCGCGCACCGCACCCAAGTAAAATCACTAACGCTCCCGGGGACATCGTGAATGGATTGGTTTTAGTGTAACATTTGAACCAGACCCTGACCTGCATGTTGGCCACCTCCTCGAAGATGTAGGGCTCCAGCAGGGCGGTGGCTGCCTTGCTGTACTCCGGGACCGTCACGTTGATGTGGATGTTGCTGTCACCTGGAATACACACGTCATTCTTATAATACGGTACAATACAATACCATAACAAAAGACAGTATGGTATTTGATTATTATTATTATTATTTCGTATATTCATTTAATTTCTTAGGTTAAGTTTTTTTACAATAAATTTATACAAAAAGTAAAATACAACAAAGTAATTACAAAATATAAATACATTATAAAAAAACCTAACCTAGGGTGCCGCCGGCAGCGGGGCGGGGCCCAGGCTCCCGGTGGTTAGGGCTGCAGAGAGGAACCTCCTGACGATGCGCGCCGTGTCCAGGAGTACCGCCTTCTGAATCTGACCCTTGATCCAGCCATCTAGCGAGAGTCTCTTAAGATGTTTGTGGAGACTGTTATTATTATTATTATTAAGAGCCTGTATTGTCCCACTGCTGGGCAAAGGCCTTCCTCTCATTCTTCCATGCGTCCCTGTCCCGAGCAATCTCCCACCAGTCTCGGTGAAAGGCGTCAAGTTCGTCTCGCCATCTCCTTCACGGTCTACCACGGCGCCGGATGCTGTTTTGTGGGACCCACTCGGTGGTAACTTTAGCCCACAGGTCGTCCGGCATGCGAATTTGACTATATAGTGAATATAACTTGTATCATTGAAACCATTAAATACACGGAACCAAATAAACTACCACTAGCTTTTGGACATTATATCTACATTTTTTTATTGGACAAAAATTAAAAGAAGACTGGTTTCTGATTTTTATGACGATGTCGTCACAAGCCAGTATCTTCATACTAGCAAATCATATTTGACGTTTCATAAAGAGTAGCTGATTTGAGCTCTCACCAAATACCGTATTATGTCGCTGTATGTATTTTTTTTGTTATAAATGTCGTAGCTAGTTGTATGAGTGAGACAGAAGAGCACGTACCAATGTGTCCGTACCCGTACACTCTGACGGCGACTCCGTGCAGCCGCTCCCTCAGCTTGGGCACGAGCGAGTAGTAGTGTAGCGCGGGCACGGACACGTCGTACTTGTACACGTAGCTAGTTGTGTGAGTGAGACAGAAGAGCACGTACCAATGTGTCCGTACCCGTACACTCTGACGGCGACTCCGTGCAGCCGCTCCCTCAGCTTGGGCACGAGCGAGTAGTAGTGTAGCGCGGGCACGGACACGTCGTACTTGTACACGTAGCTAGTTGTGTGAGTGAGACAGAAGAGCACGTACCAATGTGTCCGTACCCGTACACTCTGACGGCGACTCCGTGCAGCCGCTCCCTCAGCTTGGGCACGAGCGAGTAGTAGTGTAGCGCGGGCACGGACACGTCGTACTTGTACACGTAGCTAGTTGTGTGAGTGAGACAGAAGAGCACGTACCAATGTGTCCGTACCCGTACACTCTGACGGCGACTCCGTGCAGCCGCTCCCTCAGCTTGGGCACGAGCGAGTAGTAGTGTAGCGCGGGCACGGACACGTCGTACTTGTACACGTAGCTAGTTGTGTGAGTGAGACAGAAGAGCACGTACCAATGTGTCCGTACCCGTACACTCTGACGGCGACTCCGTGCAGCCGCTCCCTCAGCTTGGGCACGAGCGAGTAGTAGTGTAGCGCGGGCACGGACACGTCGTACTTGTACACGTAGCTAGTTGTGTGAGTGAGACAGAAGAGCACGTACCAATGTGTCCGTACCCGTACACTCTGACGGCGACTCCGTGCAGCCGCTCCCTCAGCTTGGGCACGAGCGAGTAGTAGTGTAGCGCGGGCACGGACACGTCGTACTTGTACACGTAGCTAGTTGTGTGAGTGAGACAGAAGAGCACGTACCAATGTGTCCGTACCCGTACACTCTGACGGCGACTCCGTGCAGCCGCTCCCTCAGCTTGGGCACGAGCGAGTAGTAGTGTAGCGCGGGCACGGACACGTCGTACTTGTACACGTAGCTAGTTGTGTGAGTGAGACAGAAGAGCACGTACCAATGTGTCCGTACCCGTACACTCTGACGGCGACTCCGTGCAGCCGCTCCCTCAGCTTGGGCACGAGCGAGTAGTAGTGTAGCGCGGGCACGGACACGTCGTACTTGTACACGTAGCTAGTTGTGTGAGTGAGACAGAAGAGCACGTACCAATGTGTCCGTACCCGTACACTCTGACGGCGACTCCGTGCAGCCGCTCCCTCAGCTTGGGCACGAGCGAGTAGTAGTGTAGCGCGGGCACGGACACGTCGTACTTGTACACGTAGCTAGTTGTGTGAGTGAGACAGAAGAGCACGTACCAATGTGTCCGTACCCGTACACTCTGACGGCGACTCCGTGCAGCCGCTCCCTCAGCTTGGGCACGAGCGAGTAGTAGTGTAGCGCGGGCACGGACACGTCGTACTTGTACACGTAGCTAGTTGTGTGAGTGAGACAGAAGAGCACGTACCAATGTGTCCGTACCCGTACACTCTGACGGCGACTCCGTGCAGCCGCTCCCTCAGCTTGGGCACGAGCGAGTAGTAGTGTAGCGCGGGCACGGACACGTCGTACTTGTACACGTAGCTAGTTGTGTGAGTGAGACAGAAGAGCACGTACCAATGTGTCCGTACCCGTACACTCTGACGGCGACTCCGTGCAGCCGCTCCCTCAGCTTGGGCACGAGCGAGTAGTAGTGTAGCGCGGGCACGGACACGTCGTACTTGTACACGTAGCTAGTTGTGTGAGTGAGACAGAAGAGCACGTACCAATGTGTCCGTACCCGTACACTCTGACGGCGACTCCGTGCAGCCGCTCCCTCAGCTTGGGCACGAGCGAGTAGTAGTGTAGCGCGGGCACGGACACGTCGTACTTGTACACGTAGCTAGTTGTGTGAGTGAGACAGAAGAGCACGTACCAATGTGTCCGTACCCGTACACTCTGACGGCGACTCCGTGCAGCCGCTCCCTCAGCTTGGGCACGAGCGAGTAGTAGTGTAGCGCGGGCACGGACACGTCGTACTTGTACACGTAGCCGTCGCGCAGCCCGGCGCCGGCGATGCTCTCGCGCAGGTTCCAGATCGTCTGACAAACAAACAGGCGAATAATAAAAGAAAGTATTTAGAATGACCTCAGCTACGGCGGCGCCCTGGCCCCAGTCCCCTGGAGCCGGTGACGGAGACGCGCGCTGCACCGCCCCGCCAGACCAAACAAGCGATGCTAAAATAACCTACTCTCAGTAGAAGTGCACGAAAAATATTACATTACATACATCGGACGGTGAAGGCATGTATACTGTATAATGCTTCTCTCAAACATACTCAATGATAAAAAAAAAATACACAAATCAAACAACAAAAAGTCACCTGTTTAGCCTGTTCGAAAACTAACTTCCCGGCCTAGGCCTTCAATTTTGTATGAAACTTTACAGTTCCCTCGAGTCGTTCCGCCCGAATCGTGATACATCGAAACCTGTTATAAAGCACGTTATGACGACATTTAATGGCATGTTTGAGAAAACCTACCTGAATCTTGCCGCTGTCCATCTCTCGCTGCAGCAGCCGCGCCAGCTTCTCCTCGTGTGTATGTCTTGTTGGTGAATGAATGATTTATTGCGTGTATGGTAATTCAGGTTTACAATAAGCAGATGTTATTACATAAAACAGTTTCACCGAACCCTACCTTTGCAGGTGTGCACGCTTAAAATTATACAGTATAAAACCATAATAATATTATATAATAAGATTACAAAATGATTAGTTAACTATTACAAAATTACCTTCATATATTGGAATAACATGTCAAATATAAAATACAATATCAATGTCAAATTATAATGTAAGCTCCATATATTCTTTTAAGTTATAAAAGCATTTGTCCGCGATCCAGCACTTAACTACTTGCTTAAATCTATTGCCATTAATTTGTTTGAAACTGTCTGGTAATTTATTATAAATGTCGATACACATTACGTAACAGTTTTTCGAGGTAAGTTTTAGTCTGGTACGAGGCTTGTAAAGTTTATGTGCATATTGTTGCCGTACTGTTCTGGAGGACATAGCCTGAACATCTTCAAACAAATGTTTGTGTTTATGTACAAATAAACAAACCTCCAGATTGTATATACTGTATATAGTTAGAATGCGATGTTTAAGAAAGTATGGTCGGCACGATTCATCTCTTTTAAGTCCAAATATTGCTCTTATGCATCGCTTCTGAATTAAAAACAAATCTGTGATATCTGTGGAATTTCCCCATATCACAACACCATATCGCAATGCCGAATCAATGTATCCGTTATAAGCTGTAATAGCGGCTTGCAAGGACACGACCTGCCGGACCTTTCTTAGAGCATACACAAACTTGTTTATTTTGGAGCACAAGTCATTAATATGTGTCTTCCAATTACAATGACAATCTATTGTTATACCTAAAAATGTTGTGTGTGACACTTCTTCGATGGTATCATCACCATATTTAACAATTAATGACTGCGTTTTGCTTTGAGAGGAACATAACTGCATAAATTTAGTTTTAGTTATATTTACTTTTAGATTATTTGATGTCAGCCATTTTATGGTTTGAGCTAATGTCGTGTTTATGTTATCATTATAAGTAGACAAGTCTTGCCCTCCTACGATAATGGTAGTATCGTCTGCAAACAAAACACAATCATCAGAAAGCACACTTGGGAGGTCATTTATGTAAACTAAAAACAGCAGAGGTCCAAGAATACTTCCCTGCGGTACACCATAAGTGTTTTCAATGAAAGATGACTTGCATGTCACAATAGTTTTTGTTTGCGAACAGTATTTTAATGTTTCTACACATTGTGTTCTGTTTGATAGATAAGTCTTAATCCAATCATATGCTGGGCCACGTATACCATATTTATTTAATTTTAAAAGAAGCCTTTTGTGACAGACAAAGTCAAAGGCTTTGCTCATGTCCATAAAAAGTATAGTGACAGGTATCCTATCGTCTATATATTCCATTATGCGCTTTATCAGTTTGAAAGCTGCAAGGGAAGTGCTCCTGCATCTCCTGAAGCCATGTTGTGCGTCAGTTATAATATCATGCGATTCGAAAAAGCTTATCAGTCTGTTATACATAACTTTCTCAAATATTTTCGAAAATATAGGGATTAAAGTGATTGGTCTATAATTTTCTGGTAAACATTTTGCACCTTTTTTATATACAGGCTTAACTACAGACAACTTTAAAACATTAGGAAAGACTCCTTGATTTAACGATAAGTTTATTAAATATATTAAAGAAATTGCAATAAGTGAAATGTTGTTTTTAATAATGTCAGTTCGTATAGAGTCGTATCCTACTGCTTTAGAATTGCTAAGTGATTTTACAATTTTTATAAGTTCATCAAAGCTAACAGGATTTAAAAATATTGTGGATTCTATACCTTCAATTTGTATAAAATCTGATGATCCGCTTTGGGAACTACAGTTATCTTTAATAACATTGACAAAATAGCTATTAAATATTTCGGCTATATTTTGTGGATCCGTGATTTCTGTACCATCAAATAAAAGTTTATCTACAAAACGAGAAGTCACGTCAGATGCAGTGTATTTTTTTACGACTTGCCAGACAGCTTTACACTTATTATCAGCATTATTGATGTAATTATCATTTTGGTGTTTTTGACATGATATTATACATTTCTTAAGACGCCGTGCGTAGTTTTTATATTGCTTATTGTAGTTTTTAGAATGTCGACTCAACAAATACAGTCGTCTTTTTGTGTGACAGGATTTTTTAATACCTCTTGTTAGCCAATTACAGGTTTGTTTTTTCATTGACATTTTAACCTTTACTACCGGGAAACATAAATCATAAAAAAGCACAAATAGATCATAAAAGGCAATAAAAGCCTGCTCTGCGTCAGTTTCTTGAAATACTTCTTCAAATGATAAAGAAGACAGGCATTCCGTAAACTTATTTTGATTTTCTTGACTATAGTCCCGTTTATATTCATACCACCATTTGACCGGTGGGCGGTGACGCTTCTGAATCGGAACTATGAATGATTGGGCAGTATGGTCAGATAATCCTAAATCATGAATAGTCACTTTCCCATCCTCGATGTTGCTCGCGATGTGATCGATGCACGTCTCCGATGTTGATGTGAGTCTTGTCGGCTCTCTTACTACCAGCTTGAGATTATACGATTCTAATATTCGAATGAGTTCAGTTGTTATTTTTGAGGTGCGTAGCAAGTCGATGTTCAGATCTCCACATATGACATATTTCTTCCTTTTATGCTGGCATAAAATATTTAAAAGCTCTTTAAGTTTTTGGAAAAAAATAGCGTTTTTAGATTTTGGAGTTCTATTTGTATAGATGCATATAATGACAATGTTATACTTTACTATATTTGTTGCACAGCATTCAAAAACAAACGTTTGTGATATAGTTTCAGTTTTTGTTATGGTTGAACATTCAATATCTTTTCTCAATAATATTGCAACCCCTCCTCTTTTTGAATACTTTCGAGAAAAGCAAGCCGCGACTTGGAAGTCCTCTAGTCGCAAATTACATTCTGTTCCTTGGAGCAAATTTGTTTCGCACAGGCAAATTGCATCTATTTCAATACCATTTTGTTTTAAATCTGTTAATGCGTATAATAGATCATCTTGTTTATTTAATACTCCTGAAATATTTTGGTGCAGAATACCAAAACTATTACACGGATTTGCGACGAAAAAACGTCTGTGTTTTTATTACTGGAATCTGTTGCTCATTTTTTTTCGACGTCGGTCCTTTTTGGATATCCTCTTTAGACACAATTTCGTGGATGTCACAGATTTCAAGAACCTGATTTGGAAGCTTTGTTGGTTGTATATTTTTTTGCCGGAGCTGTCGTTCGTATGCAGGATTATAAAGTTTACACGCTATATTGTGGAATATACAGTGCACTAAATCCCTCTGCAATGCACTGTTTTGATAACTCAATGTGTTATTCATACATCGCATAAAGTCACAGTGGTCGTTTTGATTCTTAATTAGTCGTAGCATATTATTCAATTTATTTTCATTTAAATGTCGGCTGTACGAAATTGGTGATAACAATATATTTGTTTTTTGCAACTTTTGTATAGAGTAGTATAAGTTAGCGAACATTTCATTAGGATTCGTGTCATTTGAACCAGTTAATATAACTACAAAGTCATCTCGGTTCAGTTCCAAATTAGACAATGGCTGGAGGACATTTCTAGTGCGGGCTCCGGGATTAGAAAAACACAAGACATCGAAGTAATCGCCAAACACCTTGTTTAATTTTGGTCCAAGGTTTTTCCCCTGCTGGTCAGATACTATAATTATTTTACGCTTATTCAGGCCCTGTGTGGAGCGACTTTCATAGTCCTCTTGAAATTGGCGAGTGTAAGTATTGCATGGGTTTTTATAATTATAGTTCCGTTTCTCTGTCGTGGTTCCGGTTTCATTTGAGTTTAAATGTTTAACATTCAGTGGTTTGTCGGTGGGCGTATTGTTCTGCAGAGGATTGAACAGTATAGATGGCGCTGCCTGGGCTACTGAATGGGTTTCTTGGGTCATACGACGGGGCCCTTGAGCCATCGGTTGGGGGTTTTGAGGCATCGGCTGGGGGTTTTGAGGCGTTGGCTGGGGCTTTTGAGGTATCGGTTGAGCCTCTTGAGACCTCATTTGGATTTTTCCAGGTATCCGCTGGGGCTCATTTTTCTCTTTTAGTGATACGTTTAGCTTTTCTGTTTCATAAGAAAAATCTAGCTTTGTACCACTAATAATACTTGTACGTTTTTGTCTGGGTTTCTGTTTAGTTTTATTTGTCGAAGTTGTTTTGCATATATCTGTCAATTGTTTTATACGTAGTTCACTTTTAGTAAGTTGTAGAGTTAGTGCGTGATTTTCAGTCAACAAGTTCTGGATCTCCAGCTGCGCCGAGTCAAGTTTTTCTTGAAGAGCTTGCATTTTTTGTTTCAATTCGTCGACCATGTAGCTATTATTCAGACGCAACTCGGAAAAACTCCTGTTTTTGTCACACGGTGTTGAGAATCTCGACGAACTCAGTACACCTTCCTCTTCTGACAAAATTTCTAATGAATTTTCCATAGATATGTTCGCTTGATATCGTCTACGTATAGTGATGTTATCTCGGGGATATTGTATAGATGAGTTAAGAGATGGCGTAGAATATTGGTTTTCAGGCAGTTTTGTCAAGCACTCCTGACATCTATACTCACCTTTATTTTCATTTGAGAGTTCTGTGCAATGTTGGTGATATATTTTTTCACAGAAAACACATTGGACATAATGTCCATTACCAATATCGGCATTGCATTTTACGCATACGGCTGCCATCTTGCGGATTTGTTGTGCGATATTACGGCACTAATAAGAATCGGCGATGTATGGTGTAATTTTATTGACGAGTGCCTTGGTGGTTCCGCAAAGAAGCTGTAGGTGGCGCTGTAATTAATGTTATGCGTTATACATCCAGGAGTGATAACTTTGATCGTGATTAATGTTTCTTGATGAGGGGCTTAGCGGTTCAGCAAATAAACGTTAGATGGCGTGTGCAGTGAGGTGACTGCGAGGGAATTGACAGCTAGGTGTGTTCAAAGTTCCTGACAATTCAAGTGTAAACAACGGTCACAGTTTGTATTATTTTGCTGATTTTTGTTTGAAGACACTGTTAAATAGTTTATTTGTTCGTTCTGAGTATTGTTATAACCACAAGTGTACAGTTTATGTCGGTAGCACGAAATGTTTTGTCGAAAATTGTCATATATAATTCACTGATAAAAATATCGTATTTCTGTCTCTTTCCGGTTAAGTTGCACTTAGATAACACTTTCACGGGTTAGTCACGTAGTTGTTCACACACTGAGGTAATTTTTTAACTACATTCTTTGAGATTATACTTTTTACATAAAATAAACACAGAGCTGTTGTATACATGACGCGAGCGCCATCTACCCTCTAGGTGTGCAGTAACAGTAGTATTGTACCTGCATCTTGCCGGGCTCGGAGGTGACGGTGCCGTCCACGATGAGCCCGCTGTCCATCTCTCGCTGCAGCAGCCGCGCCAGCTTCTCCTCGTGTGTATGTCTTGTTGGTGTGCAGTAACAGTAGTATTGTACCTGCATCTTGCCGGGCTCGGAGGTGACGGTGCCGTCCACGATGAGCCCGCTGTCCATCTCTCGCTGCAGCAGCCGCGCCAGCTTCTCCTCGTGTGTATGTCTTGTTGGTGTGCAGTAACAGTAGTATTGTACCTGCATCTTGCCGGGCTCGGAGGTGACGGTGCCGTCCACGATGAGCCCGCTGTCCATCTCTCGCTGCAGCAGCCGCGCCAGCTTCTCCTCGTGTGTATGTCTTGTTGGTGTGCAGTAACAGTAGTATTGTACCTGCATCTTGCCGGGCTCGGAGGTGACGGTGCCGTCCACGATGAGCCCGCTGTCCATCTCTCGCTGCAGCAGCCGCGCCAGCTTCTCCTCGTGTGTATGTCTTGTTGGTGTGCAGTAACAGTAGTATTGTACCTGCATCTTGCCGGGCTCGGAGGTGACGGTGCCGTCCACGATGAGCCCGCTGTCCATCTCTCGCTGCAGCAGCCGCGCCAGCTTCTCCTCGTGTGTATGTCTTGTTGGTGTGCAGTAACAGTAGTATTGTACCTGCATCTTGCCGGGCTCGGAGGTGACGGTGCCGTCCACGATGAGCCCGCTGTCCATCTCTCGCTGCAGCAGCCGCGCCAGCTTCTCCTCGTGTGTATGTCTTGTTGGTGTGCAGTAACAGTAGTATTGTACCTGCATCTTGCCGGGCTCGGAGGTGACGGTGCCGTCCACGATGAGCCCGCTGTCCATCTCTCGCTGCAGCAGCCGCGCCAGCTTCTCCTCGTGTGTATGTCTTGTTGGTGTGCAGTAACAGTAGTATTGTACCTGCATCTTGCCGGGCTCGGAGGTGACGGTGCCGTCCACGATGAGCCCGCTGTCCATCTCTCGCTGCAGCAGCCGCGCCAGCTTCTCCTCGTGTGTATGTCTTGTTGGTGTGCAGTAACAGTAGTATTGTACCTGCATCTTGCCGGGCTCGGAGGTGACGGTGCCGTCCACGATGAGCCCGCTGTCCATCTCTCGCTGCAGCAGCCGCGCCAGCTTCTCCTCGTGTGTATGTCTTGTTGGTGTGCAGTAACAGTAGTATTGTACCTGCATCTTGCCGGGCTCGGAGGTGACGGTGCCGTCCACGATGAGCCCGCTGTCCATCTCTCGCTGCAGCAGCCGCGCCAGCTTCTCCTCGTGTGTATGTCTTGTTGGTGTGCAGTAACAGTAGTATTGTACCTGCATCTTGCCGGGCTCGGAGGTGACGGTGCCGTCCACGATGAGCCCGCTGTCCATCTCTCGCTGCAGCAGCCGCGCCAGCTTCTCCTCGTGTGTATGTCTTGTTGGTGTGCAGTAACAGTAGTATTGTACCTGCATCTTGCCGGGCTCGGAGGTGACGGTGCCGTCCACGATGAGCCCGCTGTCCATCTCTCGCTGCAGCAGCCGCGCCAGCTTCTCCTCGTGTGTATGTCTTGTTGGTGTGCAGTAACAGTAGTATTGTACCTGCATCTTGCCGGGCTCGGAGGTGACGGTGCCGTCCACGATGAGCCCGCTGTCCATCTCTCGCTGCAGCAGCCGCGCCAGCTTCTCCTCGTGTGTATGTCTTGTTGGTGTGCAGTAACAGTAGTATTGTACCTGCATCTTGCCGGGCTCGGAGGTGACGGTGCCGTCCACGATGAGCCCGCTGTCCATCTCTCGCTGCAGCAGCCGCGCCAGCTTCTCCTCGTGTGTATGTCTTGTTGGTGTGCAGTAACAGTAGTATTGTACCTGCATCTTGCCGGGCTCGGAGGTGACGGTGCCGTCCACGATGAGCCCGCTGTCCATCTCTCGCTGCAGCAGCCGCGCCAGCTTCTCCTCGTGTGTATGTCTTGTTGGTGTGCAGTAACAGTAGTATTGTACCTGCATCTTGCCGGGCTCGGAGGTGACGGTGCCGTCCACGATGAGCCCGCTGTCCATCTCTCGCTGCAGCAGCCGCGCCAGCTTCTCCTCGTGTGTATGTCTTGTTGGTGTGCAGTAACAGTAGTATTGTACCTGCATCTTGCCGGGCTCGGAGGTGACGGTGCCGTCCACGATGAGCCCGCTGTCCATCTCTCGCTGCAGCAGCCGCGCCAGCTTCTCCTCGTGTGTATGTCTTGTTGGTGTGCAGTAACAGTAGTATTGTACCTGCATCTTGCCGGGCTCGGAGGTGACGGTGCCGTCCACGATGAGCCCGCTGTCCATCTCTCGCTGCAGCAGCCGCGCCAGCTTCTCCTCGTGTGTATGTCTTGTTGGTGTGCAGTAACAGTAGTATTGTACCTGCATCTTGCCGGGCTCGGAGGTGACGGTGCCGTCCACGATGAGCCCGCTGTCCATCTCTCGCTGCAGCAGCCGCGCCAGCTTCTCCTCGTGTGTATGTCTTGTTGGTGTGCAGTAACAGTAGTATTGTACCTGCATCTTGCCGGGCTCGGAGGTGACGGTGCCGTCCACGATGAGCCCGCTGTCCATCTCTCGCTGCAGCAGCCGCGCCAGCTTCTCCTCGTGTGTATGTCTTGTTGGTGTGCAGTAACAGTAGTATTGTACCTGCATCTTGCCGGGCTCGGAGGTGACGGTGCCGTCCACGATGAGCCCGCTGTCCATCTCTCGCTGCAGCAGCCGCGCCAGCTTCTCCGCGTCGTGGGTCTCGTCGCTGCCGTGCGTCTCCAGCAGCACGTAGAACGGGAAGTCTCCTATGGGGTTACTGGAATGACAAATAGTACATTACTGCAGAAAGAAGGGCTTGCCGGGTGAGTACCTTATATATCTACTGTGGCCGACCGTAAGACAGGCAGGAGAGTGATACGAAGCCGGCAAGCCCTTTTCACGGCTAAGGCATGTATAGTGCTTTTCGCAAACATACGCAATAAAATAAAAATCCTCTCAAAAAAAAACTTAGGCCGAGAAGTAAAATTTTATAAATAAACATGGCGTCTTTTTTAAGTGTATTTCTAGTGGGCCTTCAATTTTTCACTTCAATTTACAGTTCTCCCGAGTTGTTCCGCCCGAAACGTGATACTTCGAAGCCTATTATAATTATAACGCACGTTAAGACGACATTTCATTGCATGTTTGAGAAAAATTCATAACGTTGATCAGCCATAAGTAGCAAATAAATAACCGATCTAGTGTGAATCGGACTCGCGCACCGAGGGTTTCGTACCGTACGACTAAATATTGTTTAACTTTTTTAGTTTAGTTTTTGTTGTGATAGAGGAAACTGAAATACATCATCTGTGAAAACTTTAATTGTCTAGCCATTACGGTTCATGAGATACAGCCTAGTGACAGGCAGACAAACAGAGGAGGCTTAGTATAAGGATCCTTTTTTTTACGCTTTGGCTACGGAAACCCTAAAAATAAAGACCACAGTTTTTTTTATAAAATCGTAAAATATAGTCCGATTTTTAGAAAATTTCACCTGTTTTCCAAAGAAGCTCGTTTATTTTTGATTAAATTTTTTGCTCATAACTTTATGAACTCGTCTTTACCTACTTGTAGTTACAGAGTTATCTGCCGTGTTTAAAGTCTAAATGACTTGCAATATTGACCCAGATAAGTGAAGATAAACATGATATGTGTTCAGAATCCATAGTCAACCTCAGTTTATTTTTAAGTACCTGTCTACATTTTAATGTATAGAATAGTGTAGCAAAACTATGAAGTCCTAAGACTATACGCCATTAAAGTTACATGCAAACAAATGAGCGCTCCGCAGAAAAAAATGGGGTCTTATTGATATGTTTTTGTTTTACGTTTTTGGATATAAAAATGCATCTCCATTTAAAAACATGTTTACCGTCGTTTACCTCAACGTTCACGTTAGGAACATTCAAGGTCATAGTCGTAACATCTCGTCCGAAACGTCGAGGTAATTACCTAAATGAACACCTTTATAAGTCGCGTCATAATAATGTGCGAAAATTAAGTTTAAAATTTAAATGCAAAATCATTACATAATTTGTTACCATTACCTACATTAGCTGTACCTCATACCTAACTATACATACGGTAAATACGTAAGCTACATTCCCGCTATCTATATTTGATTAGAGTCGAGCGTAACCATATAAACAAGAACACGCTTGCCGCTCTTATCTCCACTTGAGTTTTAAAACAACACTTCACATTACTACGTAGCTTACGATTAGGCATCGGACTTTACCCTTACCGTGAGTTGACGTGACCGTACTCACTAGTGACAGCGTCAACGATTTCTATGGAGAATAGTACGCCCCCTAGTGGTTACTTTGTAGAACTACAATTCTCCATACAAATCATTTACGCAGGCGCTAGTGAGTACGGTCACTGTAAACTCATGGTAAGGGCGATAGCACGGTTGGAGTTTAGAGAGCTATGGAGCCGATATTAAGATTATTTTATATTATTGTGTTATTTAATATGTATGTTAGTTTTACAGTATTTATCTATGGGCCACAGTTGCCTGAAAATGAATTGATTGATTGATTGATTAACATACTCATACTCATGGAGGAGAATATACAAAGACCTGCACATTAGCTCAACTGTGACACGTGACTCTTTCTCGCGCGAAAACTACCTATTACCTACCTATTTCTTTCTTCGCTGTACTGTGAGAGAGTGACGTGCGATGCTATGTCGCGAAGTGCAAGACGGACTGATTTGTGACTGTGTAGGCATAGTTTTGATCGTCATTAAATATAAAATTCTTAAATATTTGCAATTTTTTCCATCCTGAAGTGGGCAAACTGGTGGGAATCATGTTTTATTGACACGCCGCTCTGGTAGGTTACGTTAGGTTAGCAGTTATCAATACCTAGCTGATATTGAGATGTTTGATGTTTCTGAAGTAAGAAATAAATGAAGCTGCTTAAGAAAATATTATGTAAAAGATAAGAAATTACCGTGAGTGTCTGACATACAATTTCTTACGCCTGAAAGCAAAGTTCTGCAAGTAGTATTTATTAAATGAGGGCTTACCTACCAACAGATAACTAACTCTTCACACTCGAGTTCACTAAAACACCAGATTCAAATAGGGTGATCACGATTCACGACTCAATAATAAACAAGTAATAGTTGCAACAAAATAGAGTAGGTAATAAAAGTTAAAATGTTGTAGGTAGTTACCTAAATATTAACAATAAATAATGTTGTTTGTGGCCTTGAAATTATTACTTAACACTTTCGCAACCAGACAAAAAGTAACACATATCCCAGAAACCGGCCGAGCCGACTTTTATAGCATCAACCCGGCTACCGGGTTGGCCGGCATCTGAACAAAGTTAACGAGCGCCCGGCCTCCGGGTTGTTGGTGTCGAAAGTGTTAACAGGCGTGAGCTTGCACTGCGGCTCCGGCCTCGTGCCCTCCCAAACCCCGGGCTTTGGTCCGGTCAAGTGTACAGAGCGCCTTTTTATGTGAGGAAATACCTTATTGAATTCATTATTTATCGGCATTAATGTGTAAAAACCGGTCAAGTACGAGTCGGACTCGCGCACCGAGGGTTCCGTACAAACACTTTCCATCCTTAAGTGGTTAAGTTAAGTTTGTACCTGGTATGTATATCGCTCCATACAAATGAGGTGCAAAGTTAACGCAACCATCCCTTTGTTGTATGGGAGCCCCCCTTAAATATTCATTTTATTTTATTTTTAGTTTGTTGTTATAGCGGCAATAGAAACACATCATCTGTGAAAATTTCAACTGTCTAGATATCACCATTCTTGAGATACAGCCTGGTGACAGACGGACAGACGGACGGACGGACAGCGAAGTTTCAGTAATAGGGTCCCGTTTTTACCCTTTGGGTACGGAACCCTAAAAACCGTAGAAATAATACATAGCGCAATGAAGACACTCATTCTGCGTAACACGTTAGCAGCGCAAAGCGATTGTTTTTCGGACACGTCCGGGGAAAAATGCGATTTACGCCAAATGTCCGGGATTTTTAAAGTTTGTCCGGGTTCGGCAAATTTAGAGATGACAGCCCTAATTAGGAGCCTTGAAGAAGACATGAATTTGACTTACGGCAGGTTGAGGTTCTTGGCGGTGGAGGTGATGGCCTCGTTGTCAGCCATCTCGAACGCGGACAGGATCTCTCCGAGGGAGGCCTTGGCGCTGCGGTACAGCCGCAGCACGCTGTCAAAGTTCTTCACACCTGGAGACCAGCTGTTGGATTAGAGGGGGTCTGGAGATTCGCGTCTTGGTCAGTATATCCCCAGTTTCAGTTTCGTTCCGTTTCATAATAGGATTATTATTATTACAATCTCTTTATGAAGTCAAATATAAGATAATTAATACAACAGTCTAACGAAGGTCCCAAGTCTCACGAAGGCCCCCAGTCTAACGAAGGTCCCCAGTCTCACGAAGGTCCCAAGTCTCACGAAGGCCCCCAGTCTAACGAAGGCCCCCAGTCTCACGAGGGCCCCCGGTCTAACGAAGGCCCCCGGTCTAACGAAGGTCATCAGTCTCACGAGGGCCCCCGGTCTAACGAAGGTCCTCAGTCTCACGAGGGCCCCCGGTCTAACGAAGGCCCCCAGTCTCACGAGGGCCCCCGGTCTAACGAAGGTCCTCAGTCTCACGAGGGCCCCCGGTCTAACGAAGGTCCTCAGTCTCACGAGGGCCCCCGGTCTAACGAAGGTCCTCAGTCTCACGAGGGCCCCCGGTCTAACGAAGGTCCTCAGTCTCACGAGGGCCCCCGGTCTAACGAAGGCCCCCAGTCTCACGAGGGACCCCGGTCTAACAAAGGTCCTCAGTCTCACGAGGGCCCAATTAAGATCTAGATGGTAAGATATCAAACGGTAAAGATATTATAGACGTTTATTGTAAGACGAGAGTTCTAAAAAAGTATATATACATCTTGCTATTTTCTTTCTGTCATCATAATGACAAGACAACCCATACTATCTTAACAGGCCCTAGTCTAACGAGGCTAGCTTCATACAAAAATTTATCAAAATTGGGCCAGCTGCTTCAGCGTGAAGAAGCAACAAACATATACACAAACACGCTTACAAGCTTTCGCCTTTATAGTTATTATTAGTGTGATTAGGTATGAAGAGTTCCCATACTGACAGACAAAAATGCATGGCCTGAACCAGAAACCGAGTAACTGACTCCTTTGATTGTACCTGCCTAGTTTAAGGGACACAGTTCTAATAAGAAAGCTTAGAAAGCATATCAAACGTACATAAATTGTGTTAAACCGTCATACTTTCTTGTAGTTTCTATATTTTATTCTTACACTAGTCCTCATTTATATCTTAGTGTAAGGCCTGAGTAGACGCTCGGAGCGGAGCGTTCGGCGGGGCGTGCAGCGGGGCGGGCTAGCGTGAGATCGAGCGTCCAGCTAGTGGCCTCAGTGCACGCTCACCGCTCGTATGAATCGGTCGCAATCACCATGTCAGATGACATCATTGATTTCTTTTTAGAAGAGAATTTATGGCTGAAAATTATTTTATTTTTGTACAGTCTATTTTTATATAAATTATGGGATGATAACCAAAGTGCTGGCTTATTTTGAATTTCTATAATTATTTGTTCGCACGACATTTTAATTTAATACACGAAACGCTCTCTCCCTCTTAATTTACACTAAGTCAGGAAATATTTAATTTTATATATTAACTACAAAACGTATGGCACGCTCTTCTCGCCGCTGCAAAACTCAAACAGGTTTGAACCCGCCCGCGACGCTCCGCTCGACGCTGCATTGGCCGCAAACTTGCCCGCTCGTCATTCGTTCTGTGGAGCGTCTACTCAGGCCACCCGTATGAGTTCCCTTTGTTTAACATGCACGCTGCACGCCCCGCCCCGCTGGACGCCGAACTCGAGCGTCCACTCAGGCCGTACACTTAGAATACACTTTATTACGTTTTCTTCGAGAACTACGTATAGTTAAGTTCATATTACTGTAATAGTTAAGTACTTATCCTTTAGGAAAAAAATACTGGCTGTTGAGTTTCTTTCGGCGTTTCTTCTCAACAGTGCAGGTCTCCTCTTGTGAAATGCCGGTAGACTCAGACATGTAAAAGTGCCCTTGTGGCCTACTTGCAGAATAAAGTTCATTATTTAATTATTATTATTTCATAATCACCAAAGAAGCCCAGATTGACGGCCCTGGGCAGCACAGGGCAGTGTATGGCGAGCTTGGTGACGAGCGCCAGCGTGCCCTCCGAGCCCACGAACAGGTGCTTCAGGTGGTAGCCCGTGTTGTCCTTGCGCAGCGCGCGCAGACAGTCCGCCACCGTGCCGTCCGCCTTCACCTGCCACAATCATACGACTACTCTAATCGTGACAAAGAAGGACAAAGGGTCAGTGGGGGCGTTCACGTACGTAACGCTATTTAGGGGGGAGGGGGGTCTCGTAAAACGTTACGATGCGTTACAGGGGCGGGAGGGGGTCTTTCTTACAACACGTTACGTAACATTGTTTTTTTTTAGGGTTCCGTACCTCAAAAGGAAAAAAACCGGCCAAGTGCGAGTCGGACTCGCGCACCGAGGGTTCCGTACAAACACTTTCCATCCCTAAGTGGTTAAGTTAAGTTTGCACCTGGTATGTATAGCGCCCCATATAAATTAGGTGCAAAGTTAGGTATTAAAAAAAAAAATTATGGTTTTCGTAATTATTCCTTTATCTATGCTATAAGACGTTGCTTCGTACCAAATTTCAAGATTCTGAGTTCACGGGAAGCACCCTGTAGGTTTTGATTCCCTTGCAAGTGTCGAAAATTTGCAAATTAGGTGCAAAGTTAGGTATTAAAAAAAAAATTTATGGTTTTCGTAATTATTCCTTTATCTATGCTATAAGACGTTGCTTCGTACCAAATTTCAAGATTCTGAGTTCACGGGAAGCACCCTGTAGGTTTTGATTCCCTTGCAAGTGTCGAAAATTTGCGGCATAAACGGCTGTATCTTTTGATTGCGTTGGCTTAGAAGTTTGATTTTTTCACAGCTTCAAGGGACAGTAGACCTGAGTAATTGATAAAAATTTCAGCTTCATACGTCCACGCGTTCCTGAGAAAAAGGGTCTTGACAGACGGACAGACGGACAACAAAGTGATCCTATAAGGGTTCCGTTTTTTCCTTTTGAGGTACGGAACCCTAAAAACGGAACCCTTATAGGATCACTTTGTTGTCCGTCTGTCCGTCTGTCAAGACCCTTTTTCTCAGGAACGCGTGGACGTATGAAGCTGAAATTTTTATCAATTACTCAGGTCTACTGTCCCTTGAAGCTGTGAAAAAATCAAACTTCTAAGCCAACGCAATCAAAAGATACAGCCGTTTATGCCGCAAATTTTCGACACTTGCAAGGGAATCAAAACCTACAGGGTGCTTCCCGTGAACTCAGAATCTTGAAATTTGGTACGAAGCAACGTCTTATAGCATAGATAAAGGAATAATTACGAAAACCATAAATTTTTTTTTTAATACCTAACTTTGCACCTAATTTGCAAATTTTCGACACTTGCAAGGGAATCAAAACCTACAGGGTGCTTCCCGTGAACTCAGAATCTTGAAATTTGGTACGAAGCAACGTCTTATAGCATAGATAAAGGAATAATTACGAAAACCATAAATTTTTTTTTTAATACCTAACTTTGCACCTAATTTATATGGGGCGCTATACATACCAGGTGCAAACTTAACTTAACCACTTAGGGATGGAAAGTGTTTGTACGGAACCCTCGGTGCGCGAGTCCGACTCGCACTTGGCCGGTTTTTTTAAATTGGGATTTAAAACGCCCAAGTTGGCAACCCTTGTCGTTTATTTTACGGGGAATCTCTCAATTGTATTGCTCTGGTCGTCATTTTAACATATCTTTTGTGACTTTTGGGTAAAAATGGTCACTTTTTGTGTCACTTATGGTGTTACGTAACGTTTAGAGAACGGGAGGGGGGGGCACAAAAAAACGTTACGGCGCGTTACAAGGGGGGGGAGGGAGGGTCAAAAATCTTCAAAAATTGCATTACGTAATACTTGAACGCTCCCAGTTCACAACGTGAAACGACGTGACGATAGATACTGGAAGAGACCAGTGATTTCGCGGTGCGTCGCCGCGAGACGCATCGCAACGTCGCGAGGCGCATCGTAAAATCGTTGGTGGTTGGTGGCACAACGCCTCACTGCGCGGCGAGACGTCGTGCGGTGCAGCGGAACGTGTCTACTCGCCGCTTATAAAGCATTCAATATACTCTATGCTCGCCGCCTCCACCTGCGTCTGCCGTTTGCAAGCGTTTTAGAGGCGCAACGCTGCGTGGTGCAACGAATTTTGAATTCTAACAATTATTTATTATCTTTATAGGTATGGCATTTTAAGCATCCTGTAGGGGCCAGTTAGCCCACACACTTGCTTGATGTGGTTGAGTGCGTTGAGAGAGTGAAAAGGTTGAGCTCACGTTATACTTGTTTATTTTATGTTAAATGGTTACAAATTAAGTTGACTAATTAGCCGTTCCTTCAATTGATGTTTATCGTATGCAAGTTAGGTACGCAGTCTTTAATTTAGTTATAATATTTTAGTATGGCTCGGCCTAAAGTAGGTCGCAGCGTGAGCGGAAAAATGTACAGTAGTGAGACTGTACACATCCCATTTGTAACAAAGAGAAGGGCTCTTGGCAACGACATATGGGACGATACAGCATGAGAAATACCCAAAAAGGTAGACCAAATCACGTTCCTTAACCTCGCACGAATTTATTGGCCGAGAGTGAACAAATGATTGCTTTGGTTCCTTGGGAGGAGCCTTTGCAAGTTCATCATTGTGTGGTGCTCTGAAGTTATAAAAACTCCTTTTAGGAGCCAGTGCCCCGGACCGTCGCCTGCGTCGATCTTCTCTTAAAGCTGCCGCTGTGCCAATCAGTGCACTGGTTTTTTTTTTACTTCCTCGATGATGGTAAAATCCTATTTTGATAGTAAAATGTATCCATTACTCACAGCTTCAATCCCCATGAGAGAGCCGTGCAGGTTGCCGTACCGCAGCAGCCGGAGGCCCCCAGCATTGGTGCTCACATTGCCTCCGATCTGGCAGGAGCCCTTTGCTCCGAGGTCCAGCGGCATGATCAGGTTCTTCTCCCGCACATAGTTGTCCAGGGTCTCTAGTATGCAGCCTGCTTCACACACTAATGCTCCTAAAATAAAGAAATTGTTATCATAATGAGATATTTCAAGTATTGACAGATCCATTCATGGATTCGAAAAAAATATTCAAATATTTAAGAGCATTTCAGCATATCCTACATGTTTCTTTTACACTATAATGGGGCTTCTAAACGGTCCATATTTTACTGCAATTTGTGGCCGGCAACTATGACCGTCCCTCTCTGTTGGCACCCTACGCTAGAGCAAGATGCAAATAATGGCCGGGCCACAAATTGCAGCAAAACATGGCCCGTTTAGAAGCCCCTTTACAATAAAATACAAGAAACAATAAACAAACTGCATTTTGACTTTGACTTTTGACTTTGAAACACTCATAATGTGTGTGTGTGAGAAAGTAGATAGCTACCCAGGGTAGCTATCTGCATGCATTTTTAGTGCTGTAATCTAAATAAATCATAAAGTAAAAAAAATAAGTTAAATGTATCATAATTCCCTGCTTTCAAATGTAATTAGTAAGTAATAAAAAAAGAAGTTTAATGCAGTTGTACCTACCTGATATCTCATCCAAACTAATGATTTTGTTCATCAAACCAAGATTGACCACAATCTCATCAAAGACCGGTACGGAGCCCCCAACGAGTCCTGTGTTGCCTCCCTGCGGACACACCGCCAGTCTCCGCTCATTGCAGTAAGCCAATATTTTGGAAACCTGCTCTGTTGACTTAGGTTTTAAAACCACCTTCGATTGACCTGAACATAACAATGGATGTAAATGAAGAAACAATTTAATAAGTTTCATTCATGAAAATCTAGTGGAAATGGATAATGGCAATCTGAAATAAAAAGATTTCAATCATGTATCTGCGTTTCCCGTAAATGTGGGAAAGGAAATATATGTGTTCACTTGTTCAATGGTTGAATTAACTTTAAATTTGTTAATAATATTTTCCTCGGTTTTCGCGACACACATTTCAATAAAACAATTTAAACATTCAGCCAACCTCTGACAACGGTAATTTTATTGTAAAGCTAACGAAATGTCAGGGAGGCTCAAATAATGAATATACCGATATAATCCATTTAAATTGTTTTATTGAAATTTTTGTAATAAAGGCTTGCTGTGACCAGGCTAGCTTGTACATAGAATAGAATAGAATTCATTTATTTGTAAATCACAGGTAAGTAGTACAATAAGATCTTATATTTTAAAAACATACTGTGCTTTGTCGTTTGGTGTACAAATTGTATACCTTACATCCTAAAGTACCATGATCATCATCATATACTTAAGAGCTAAGCTCTTGTCGGTGGAGTAATTTCCAGCTAATTCACACTGCACTTCCGGTTTTTACTAAAAAAGTACCACCAAAAAAAAAAGAAGAAATGGGTCTTACGGATCCAAATGAAGTTCATCAAATATTAACTTACCTCTGCAGTTTTTAATCCAGTCAATGTTGAATGGTAGGACATCACTCTCATCAGTGAGCACTTGCTCTTCACTTAAAATAGATTTAAAATAATTCACATCGTCAGCTTGAACTATTCCGAAGTCTTTCCTTTTGACATTGTATTTTGTCTGTGTAATAAAAATAGTTGAAAAATATAGTGAATTATAAAGATAACTTCTTGATAATTTAGATGATTGTCTAATGTTTTATATAAAGTTCGAAGTTACTACTTTCAAAAACAAAACAAGTTTGCCGCTGCCAACAAAGTTGTGCGACGATAAGGTTTTAATTTGCATGTATTTTTATACCTGTCACATATTTTACAAGCTTATGAGTTATGATTATGACATTATTGTAAGTGCGCACTTACCGCTGACAATTCAGGCAAGGCTTGAGATGCATATCGAGCTTGTGTTAAAATTAAATTCTGTTTACCAATCCCAGTTTTGACGCGCACTATCAGTGATTTGAACATTGTAACTTGAGGCAACTACCTTCTAACAGTGCTAGTGTAGCACTGACTTAACTTGACTTTGAAGAAAGTAATGGTATTTTCAAACCACCTTATCTATTACGTCTTATTGATAATAAATATTATTATTGCCTGTTCGTACTTTGTTACATTGTATTGTAATTTGTACGGTTCTTGCCATGCCAATATTGGCATAATATCATTTCTAATTTCCATAATCCAATGAAAAATAAAAGTAGTTTATTGGCTCAAGCCACAGAGCTCAACATTTGATTAAAATTTTCATACGAATAAAAATCATTAACATAAAAATTGATCGTTTTTGTCAGTAGCTTAAACAACTTTAGGTTATAGTTGCGAGTTTTTTTGACAGTTTCTTTTCTTTTTTGACAGATTTCATTTCACACGTGCGACTGCGTTGTGCGTCGTGCGTTTGTGTTAAACTAACCTAAAGAAAAAAGAAATATTCTATGAAAGTATAAAATCTCGTATTGTCAAAATGGTTAAAATTAAAGCAAAAATGGTTAAAATTAAAGCAAAAAAACCTAAAAAGAAAGAAACACAAGCCCAGCCAGCAAAAATGGAAGTAGAAACCGTAGTGTTGCCTCCAGTGAGGATGTCAGATGATCCTACTCCAAAACAGGTAAAAATATTGTCTACTTTAAACTCACGATGCTGAATGACTTAATTATTCGTCACGAGTATAATAGCTAGAATACAATATTTTGGCTATTTGTAGGTGAAATGGATCAACAGGCAGAGGGTCCTGGTATTCGCTGCTCGCGGTATCAACCACCGTCACCGGTACCTGATGGAGGACATCAAGAAGCTGATGCCGCACCACAAGACTGAGTCCAAGATGGAGCGCAGCAAGAACCTGTATGTTGTAAATGAAATCAGCGAAATGAAGAACTGCAATAAATGTATCCTGTTTGAGGGCAGGAAGATGCGGGATTTGTACATGTGGATGGCAAACATTCCGAACGGACCTAGCGTCAAGTTTTTAGTAGAAAACAGTGAGTATTCTGTAATTATCCATTATAAATTATTATATTTGAAATATCAGTAAAGTTATGTGCACTACTGTATTCCATGTAAGTGCTAATAAAATATTTTTATGGCTAATCCATGAATTGGGAACCCTTTGATTCCCAGAAACTTATTCTGTCAAATGTTTCATTTTGCCGAAAAATCATGGCTGAATTTTTATTCCTCCGTGGTCCTCAATTTTTCATAATTCTTGTGAATATCATTCTGTTGATTAGGTTAGGTTAGGTTTGTTTTATAACAATTTCAAATAGTCAAATAGTTCACAGTTGCAAAGAAAAATGGTTTCTTTGAAATTATTTTTCAGAAGAATTTCAGCAAATGAAACATTCAACAAAAAATAATTCTAGGAGTAATATAGACCCTAATTAATTAACTAATTTAACCACCCATTTTGCAGCATTAGTAATATTTTTTATTGAATAACTGTGTACATAAGATGGAAAAGTGAATTTGTTAATGGTATACTTTCTTTTACAGTTTACACAATGGGAGAGCTCAAAATGACAGGAAACTGTTTGAGAGGATCCAGACCTCTTCTATCCTTTGATCCCCAATTCACCAAGGACCCACATTACGCCTTGCTGAGAGAACTGCTTATTCAAATATTCGGTGTCCCCAACCACCATCCCAAGAGTCAGCCCTTCTTTGACCATGTCTATACCTTTATGGTTCTTGACAATAGAATTTGGTTCAGAAATTACCAAATTTTGTCTGAAGATGGTGCTTTGGCTGAAATAGGACCCAGATTTGTGCTCAACCCTGTAAGTATGATTGTTTATTATTACTATGGACATAACAACATGTGCGAAACAAAGTAATTATAAACACCTTTTTGAATGTGATTAAGACTCATTTTGTTATTAATGTGTGGAAGTTGTGTAAGTTTAAATCAATGATTATGTGTTGCTCACCAAAACTATACTAACATGGTTATGAAATGTCTATTCCCTTAAGAGTTCACTTACCACTCACCACACCTACCACTTGCCATTTGCGTGCTTCCCTTTGTGTGCTTGTTATCTAGGCTTCTGATTAGAGTGGCTTTGGAATCACTAACTCTATGATAGAGTGATAGTATTACGCAGTATAGAAATGTATGAAGTAACATTATCATCACTGTCAAAAGTTGGCCACTCTGTTCAGAACTCTAGCTTAAGGAAACTCAAATCTTACTACCAATGTACTTTTAGGTAAAAATATTCTCGGGATCATTTGGTGGAGTGACTATTTGGGAAAACCCGAAGTATGTGAGCCCTGCAAAGATGAGACAAGCATTCTCCAAGAAGGCTGGTGACAAGTATGAGAGGAGGATAGAGAAGAAGGCTGTCTATGAGGCTACCAAGCCCGAGACTGGGTATCCGGATATAGAGGATGCTGACTTCTTCAAAGGAGATGCAATGGAGAAGGCTGAGGAAGTAGTGGTTAAAGGTGAGTAGCATTACAAGGACACAACACTTTCACAACCAGGAAAAAAATTAAAACTAGCCCAGAAACTGACAGAGCCGACTTGGTGGGCGCAACGCCATCCCAGACACTGGCAGAGCCCGCCAGGTGGGCGCTTTTATGGTACAATCTGCCCGGCGAGCTGAGCCAGGTGTTGGTCGTGTGTTAATTGCCTTTTCAAATACTACAATTGGTTTATAATTCATACCAAATTACTGAATAATTATCTGGCTCTGACCTTAGGTTGGCTTGTGGTAATATCTCAATATTTTCAATCTAATAAACCAGGATTACTCAAGCTGAGACCCTTTTGATATTAAATTAAGAATGGCATACCTCACTTTGGGGATCCAACTAAATGTACGATTTAATAATTGACAAGTTTAAGTTTGAGAATGATCTAAATGATGAACACAAACCATTCACAGACTGCGATGAGGGTTGCTAGAAGAAGGTGGAACTCGAGGTTTTCTCCAGTGAAACCTGACCTTAGTTGCCAGCTCGCAACATGGTTCAAAAAATGGCTCTGATTATCTATAACTTCTGAATTACCTACCACAGATCTATGGATTGTCTTTTAAATATTGTCCTTTTTAATGTTACAGAAGAAGTAAAACAAGAGGTAAATAGTGATGAGGAAGTTCAGATCAAACCAATTACAAAGAAATCTAAAAGCAAACCTGACATGGCTATCCGGCGTAAACAACTCAAAGCTAAAAGCAAGGCCATATCCGATCAAATAAAGAAGAGGAAACAATTCAAAAAGAAGAAACCTAGTAAAAAATAAATTGATACTAAATAAATGTATTTTATAATAAAAAGTTTCGTCAAATATAAAAACATATTTCCACACCAATGAGTTTTATTTGGATGAAAAAAGCATTACAATAACAGGTACAGTTGGAAGAAATGGCGAATTACAAATATCGTTACTTGATTAGATTCTTAAAATATACAACATAATGACGATAAAATGATCACACTAACTATTCAAATTAAATAGTTGAGATCTTGATTATAATTACACACGTAAACATGGACGGTTGTCAGTCACAAAACGCGTTTTCCATTTGAGCTACGTCTGTATAGCATAGCATCAACTAAGGTGCCAGAGCCACCACGTTTTTTATCGTTCAGTCATCAGCATGGACTTCATGGATTCATATTTGTGCACCTGGACAGGGTGTCACTAAAAACTCATTACGTTCTTCAGACAGAAACAAATAGCGACACCAGTGTTTTGGGAGTCTAGTCGGTAAATAACTATATTTGTGTTACTGTGTTTATGTTTCTATCGAGAGACATGATAGACAAAACAGTATCTGCAGTATCACCACCTCTAGCACAACAGTGACACGCGACTCGCGCGACATATACCAACTATCTCTTTCTGTACAGTACTGTGAGAGAGTGACGGGCGATGCTATGTCGAGCGACAAGAGTCTGGAAGCGTAGTTGTGCTAGACGGGCCGTATCAATCACTTGGTGTCTCTACTTGATCCTCTTACAGTGCTTATAAAAGTGAAATTACGTCTTAAAAAACAATATTATGCATAGAAAGTAACTAAACACACACACACATAAAAACTAAGTAAAATCAATGTATAAAGAATGAGCAATAATAATATTTTTTAATCTTCTAAGGTGACCTGGAATTGATTTAAAAAATAACATATTATTCCATGGAAGTGAAAACATGGTATTGAAAATAACGGCACAAAAACGCCGAAAAAATAAAGATATATTTAACAGTTTTTTCTACATTTATATGTAAAAGTGATATTGTTACACACACTATGTACTTGTCATTTAAAAATAGAGTGTTACGAAAAAGAGAAAAAAAAACCTAAAAAATAAAATTTTAAATGGACATCCGAGTATTTTCTTTATACTTATTTATGTATGTTAAAACTAGAGTACATATGCATTTTCCATTTAAAACAGTCAGTGTGACAGGATGTATTTTTAGGCCATAAAAAAATCACATCTATCAAAAATCTTTTATAATATGAATTATAATTTCATAAAGTACTAGCAAGTTGTATAATATATAGTAGACATTATAATAGACACCATCAAAACTTAATAATAATATTATCTGCCAATAACACAGTGGCTCATAGTAAAACTTTAATAAAAATAATAAACTTCGATCACCATCGTTGAAATCATGGCGAGGATGGGTGCATATGAGTTGATTTAATTTGTGCACACCCATTACGAAACTAGATTCTATAACACTATTAAAGTTATCTATTAAAGCACGATTCACATGCGCTGTCAAAAGAGGGATGCCGAAGGACATACTACTACAACTTCACCGCCATACTTGTATTTTAAGCGATTGGTTATTTTATAAAGACTTTCAATCCTCAGAAAAAAATAATTCTCAAATATACCTATCAATAATGTGAATCATACTTGGAACGTTTTACATCTGGCCAGAACAGAAACACTGAACTATTGACACCAATAAGATAATAATTACAGTTAATAATAACTATATATTATGCTCAGATCGTAATAATACTCTTAGTTCATAATTAAATTAATGTACAATCCTATCTAAATATTACCGATTAGCAATAAAAGCCTAATTAGAAATATAATAAAAGTATCAAAATTATAAAACTTAATCAGAATAATATTAGCCCGCATTTTTCATGTAAACTTAACACTAAATTTATAAACTAAAATAAATGCTCGTGGACTGGATTTTCTGGACCTGAAAATATGAACACTTTTAGTTTTTTGTCATTTAAATGTATAATAAATCTATTTCAATTTGGTTATAATTATATTGATCTTGGTTTCAACCGATGGACAGTGGCAGATGTCTTACACCAAGCAAATGAGGTACATTCACCCTTAATATAACCCTTCGATCGCCACAGTCGGCTATACACGACAACGGAGTTTCGTGCCGTAGGCTCTGATTGGGGCTATGTTTAAATAAAGTCTTAACCTCGCGTATGCGATGTCAAATCTTCAGTATGACTTTTGGAGAAATTAATCTTCCCAATTGCTCCCGTGTAATTTATTCTAGAACGATTATCATTTTATTTACCCTGATTTTTTTTTAGGTACAGATGTAGTGAATAATAGTTTTCCATCGCATTTTGAAAACTGTTGTTTTAAATTTATTTTCGACTGCACGCAATGAAAGCATGAAATAGCTATGTTACTATCTAGCAGAGATGGGCAAAAGTTAATCGATTAACGATTAAGATTAACTTTTTTAATCTCGATTAACGATTAAAATTGACGATTAGTTAATCTAATCGTACGAGTTCCGATTAATTTAATCTCGATTAAGTTACGCGTCGATTAATTTTTAGCGATTAAAATTTTAATCGATTAGTTAATTTGATTATATTTTCTCGATTCGATTAACTAGTACCTATAAGATAAAATAAGATATTGTTTGTAAGTCTAAGTCCCTGCCTAGAACTTCTTAGAGTACTGCACTATAAAAAGCATCTTGTATTACTGTAACAAGAGGGAAGAGGGAACGGTCGGATACAAAGGTATCCGAACCTAAAAAAGTTTCTAAAGGTACATTTTCTGTCCCTGGACAAGACATATTGTATTTTCGTAAAAAGCACAAAATGCGCGTGTTCCAACTTTTAATCGCGAAATTAATCGTGAAATTTAATCGATTAAAATGACGATTAGTTAATCGTTAATCGAAGACTCTCTCGATTAAGTTAATCTAGATTAAATTAATCGCGATTAACTTTTACGGTTAACTTTTTTAATCGATTAATTAATCGATTAATGCCCATCTCTGCTATCTAGAACTTAGGGAAAATTATTATTCATTTCAAATAGTTGCTCAATATATATGTCATAATATGAAAAAACATATGAAAAAAATAAATTTAAAGTAATAAGGCCTCAACCTTTTGAGCGTCAAAGACGGCTGTGGCCGACAACGCAGTCGTGTCACTGACGCCACGTCGGCCACAGCCGTCCAAATTTCAATGATCAAAAACTTTGTAATTCAAACCACTATATAGGTATTTTTAATCGCTGTTGATTTTGAAGCACTTCTTAATTTTTTTCCTCCGGCGTGAGTGGCGGCGTCATTTGCTTCACCCCTTGGCGTTTAAAAGGTTAACCCACCTCAGTACTTGGCGGACAGGTTGCGCAGCTCGGTGTCGGCGGTGTCGGCGTCGGCGGCGCGCGCGTGTCCGCCGAGCTCGGCCAGGCGGGAGCTCTTCCAGCGGCCGTCGCGGTTCATGTTGCGGTCCTCGCACACGCACATGAACAGCGTGTCCACCACCATCTGTGAACGTTGCGAGTGTTAGTCGTTTTGGTACAATATATACTAGGACTGATATCCGTTTACACGCGGAACCGTAGCTACGTGTTCTTAGCACCGGTTGACGAGCAGCAGCCCGATGATGCCGGTCACTGCCGTCACGACGCGCTTGACTAACACTAACCTCATAGAGCGAGAGTATGCAGTGCGCGATGAAGAAGGAGTACACGCAGACGACGAGCGTGGGCACGGCGCAGAAGTGCAGGTCGGGGTTGCGCTTGACTAACACTAACCTCATACAGCGAGAGTATGCAGTGCGCGATGAAGAAGGAGTACACGCAGATGACGAGCGTGGGCACGGCGAAGAAGTGCAGGTCGGGGTTGCGCTTGACTAACACTAACCTCATACAGCGAGAGTATGCAGTGCGCGATGAAGAAGGAGTACACGCAGATGACGAGCGTGGGCACGGCGCAGAAGTGCAGGTCGGGGTTGCGCTTGACTAACACTAACCTCATACAGCGAGAGTATGCAGTGCGCGATGAAGAAGGAGTACACGCAGATGACGAGCGTGGGCACGGCGAAGAAGTGCAGGTCGGGGTTGCGCTTGACTAACACTAACCTCATACAGCGAGAGTATGCAGTGCGCGATGAAGAAGGAGTACACGCAGATGACGAGCGTGGGCACGGCGAAGAAGTGCAGGTCGGGGTTGCGCTTGACTAACACTAACCTCATACAGCGAGAGTATGCAGTGCGCGATGAAGAAGGAGTACACGCAGATGACGAGCGTGGGCACGGCGAAGAAGTGCAGGTCGGGGTTGCGCTTGACGAGCAGCAGCCCGATGATGCCGGTCACCGCCGTCACGATGCACTTGCCCAGGAACAGGATGAAGTCGCCCACGCTGTTGATGGTGGCCACTTGCAGCGCGTTGTTCACTATCGTGCTGAAGGCCTGACGAACATTACACATTTTAATAGGCGACAATTATTTCTAACTAGTTGCGCCGCGCGGTTTTACCCGGTCATTCCACGGGAACACTTCATTTTCGGGATAAAAAGTAGTCTATGTGTGAATCCAGGGTGTGAGCTACCTTCATCCCAAAATGTGTCAAAATTGGTCCAGCCGTTTGAGCGTGTAAAAGTAACACACTTACAGATCTCACAAACTATCGCCGTTATAGTGTTTTAGTGTGATTGACAGACCTGATTTTACTAATTTAGATAAATTAATTTTATGTGAAATTCCGCAAAAAGCAGATTCCGTACTCTTTCTACTCTTAACGCGCTTGAAACACTTGTCGGCACAGACAACTTAACCTATAGACCCCGCTTATAAGGGCGCCCGGGTGACCCAAGCTTAAGCTCAACAAACAAGATGCGCTCACCACGCCCCCAAACGCTCTCTTAGTTCGCGGTCGACTGTTGACGAAGTAACATGCAATATTCCACTGCTTACTTGGTTTATAAAGTGTTCAAAATATGCCTTATTGTATGGAAAATGCAGCAAAACATCTAGTCTTCAAAACTATGGGATTTCATTTCACGATTACGCTATATTTTACTATTTTACAAAGAATGTAATAAGTTATAAATGTAGGTTGGTAACCTAGCGACGCGTTATGGTGCTCCCACACAGACTGTTACAAGTGTTATATAACATTATAAAACATTTGTTATATAACATTGTATAACAAATGTTATACATTGTTATCGTGTTATATAACATATAAAATGTTTTAGAACAAATTGCAACAAGTTAACGAGTTGCAGGTGCTCCCACACTAGTATAACATTGTGTCACTATAACTTGTTAGATGTTATATGTAATCTTCTGACAATGTATTCCACAGGGCATCTCTTGCTTGAAACATGTCAATAAGCTTGAAAACATCGTCGTTACTCAAATTAAGAGTTGTCATTTTGCTCATAATTAAACACCGTAATAAACTGCAGTTTCACATGCGAATGACAACTTTAAGTAAATGCGTCCCGTTCGTATTGCACTCTCCCGATAATTATTGTAAATGTTGCATAACATTGTAACATTCATTACATTTGTTATAAAGTAATATAACATTGTTATAAAACATTTTTTTGTTTTATAACATTGTTTATAAGTTATATAACATTTTTATATCAATGTGGGAGCGTTTACAACATCTAACAAGTTGTAACAAAAGTTATAAAGTGTTTAACAATGTTATCGTGTTTTATAATGTTATATAACACTTGTAACAGCCTGTGTGGGAGCACCATAAATGTCTTCTGTCAACTGTCAACTGTCTCTTACTTTCGCTTGCTAATTTTGTAACTCCGTCTTTTTCTAACCTTTGCAGTGTTTTTAGTAGTGATGTGACTGATTAATTACTTACGTAGGTACGTAACCGATACCCTTTCAACAATATTGAACTTTTTATAAAAGATTTTGTCTGTTTATTCGACCGCGCATCACGTGAAAACGGCTGAACTGATTTTGATGAAAACTTCATTACTGCCGAAAAAATCCCAATTTTTGGTTTGCTTGTTGGATTTGTAATGACAAAATGTACAGCGAGATTACAGTGTACATGCGATTTTTTATGAATAGAATAGATTTTTTTAGAAATAGCCTATGAGTATCTGGAAAGTAGCCCTCTATCGACCTTCTACATTTCTTTTGTAAATATAATACATTATTCTCATCATTACTGCTTTCTCAGGCCTCCTATCCCTCCCATCCCGTAGCCAATTATACTTTCGGCATATGCAAAATACACTGGCTTAAGTGTAGAGTTATTACTTAACTATTATAATGTCTTTAAGGAGTAAAATGCACTTGCTGATTTCTTGGAAATGTTGTGTTTATGATTATGCCACTATAAATTAAATTCTAGATCGACATTCAAGAACCAAATTAGTAGAAATTGAGCAACCAAAATCATCGCAATCGAACGCTTTGATTAAGTCACATCCCTGAACATTTCATACCTTGATTCATGTTGTTAAGAGTTTCAGATACAAGTCCAGTTATAGCAGATGTTTTTATTTCTACAGAAACCGTATTGTCTATTAGAAAGATATGAATTGTCATTAAGGTATTTACCGAAGGACTGCCTTCTTTCAAATATGGGAATTACTTTAGCATCCTTAAGTACATCAGGAGTACACCCCAGCTTTAATATGCTCGTTGAAAATGTTGCACAGTGGTATACGTAAAATGGCAATATTGCAGCCGGTATACCATCAAGGCCGTATGAATTTGTTTTATTTTTATTATTTTTATAATTATCATCAGTAACAAAGTTATCTATTGTTGAAGCTGTTTCTGTTGTAGTCCGTTGTTGGCTTCATTTTATGTTTCGCGAAATATTTGTAACAATTCCTTAGTATCGACACCTTTTGGTTTGAAAAATCAATATTAAAGTCGCCACATAATATTACGACGTTCGTGTTTTTAATGGTGCTTAAATCTAAAATATTTTTTTTGTGATAGTATGGAGCAATGATACACTTGACTTAGGACATCTGTAATGAACAATTACATGTGGAGTTTTAATTGCCCTATATTTACGCTTAAACCACACATTTCTCATTCTTTTTCGATATTATGAACATACAAATACATCTGCATCGAGAGTGTGCAATGTTGAATCAGATTTCAACCTTTTAATAAAGAAAAGTGTACCACCACCCTTAGTTATATAGAGGGAACTTTCAGCTGCGATACAGTATCCATTTCGATTTATAGATTGAAACTCAAGCGGTTCAAGCCACATCTCCGTTAAAGCAATAATGTCTGGTTTCATATTTATTGTTTTTTCTAATAATAATATGAGTTGATTTACATTTAATATTTTTAATTGAAACGCATTTTAAACCATTCTCGTATTATTATTGATTCCAATTAAACACATATCTACTTACATTCTGCAGTTTCTTTTTCGAGTGTGTCCCATCACTATCAAAAATGGCGCGCATCTTGCACCGCATGCGTCATTGCTCGCTGACCTTGAACTAGCCAATCACAGTGCACTTGTTGCCCCCCTCACCCCGCCAATTTGGCAAAATGAGATACTAGAGAAAGTTTTATGAAGCGGGGTCTATAGGGTTAAGTGGTCTGTGCTTGTCGGCTATAGCCGACAATCTAAAAGTTAACGGCTAGCTCACCTTGGCAGCAGCTTTACAAGAATGGCAACACTCTAAGAACTTCTCCAGGCAAGGCAATAGAAGCAGCAGATTCCGCACTTAAAGCCACATTTGGTTTGGCGCACTCAGAACCCTTGTCGGCTGTGGCCGATAACCTACAAGATACTTTCACAGCTAGCTTACCTTGGCAGCGGTTTTAAGGAAATGGCAGCCGCTCTCTGGTGATGATGGTACGTTGTGGTTGAGGTACCAGATTAATTTCTGAATATGAATATACCCGACAATTTAAAAGTTAACGGATAGCTCACCTTGGCAGCAGCTTTACAGAAATGGCAGCGCTCTATAGTGATGATGGTGTATGCGTTGTGGTTGAGATATTTGATGAACTTCTCCAAGCAGTAGAAGCAGCAGATTCCGCACTTGAGGCCACACTTAGCGCACTCGGAGCCCTTGTCGGCTCTTGCCGACAACCTATAAATTACAAGCGATAAAACAAATAAAATATCACATATGGCGACAGTATGCTTATAGACATAAAGATTTTTAAAGAAATTTAATTAAATACTTTTCATGAACATCTCAGAAATAAACAGAGCGACATATTTTATACCTTAGATGTTAATATTACGGCCGGTTTCCCCTCCTTTTATAGACAAGCGTTTCATCGAATGTTCAATTTCATCGAATTTTCATTTCGGGGAAAAATAATTTCCCTGAAGTCAGAAATTTTATCTCATCCTATAAATTAGGTTCCAAAATATTTTATGGTTTCAGAGGAAAAGTATTTGATAAAATGAAATATTAAACCGTTTAAGCGTATTTAACGGTTTAGGTTATTTTAATAAACCGTTTGTTTATAAAAGAAGTGTAAACCGTTATAGACTGATGCTGACTGGCTGACTACAGTCAGTGGCTGTAGTAATTTTTCCTTACTTGGCGTGCAGGTAGGTGAGGATGAGCCTGGGAACCTTGAACAGGGTGATCAGGAAGGAGCCTTTGGCGACGGAGCCCAGGTGGTATTTTATCAGTTTGCCGATGGAGTACAGAACTGGAGAGTGCGCTTGTTCACCGCTGAAATAATTAAACGCATTTTTAAAATAAGTAATGCATATATCAACAATAGTTGTTTATAATACAAAGTGTCGAAGGCACGTGCTTTTAGACGAGTGTCAGTTTTATTCACGATTGAGTGGATACATTCGACACGAGCCGGAAATCATCTACCGCCCGTGTATCATACAACTTTATACTATGCATTGTGCGAGGAAATTAAAAAAATACTTATTTTTCTTTTGATTTAGATGGTGGCATTTCGCACTGTTTGACTAATATTTTCATTGTAAAATTAATTGACTTGAACTCGAAATCTAAGAAAGAGGGTGGGTATAACTTAGGTCCCTCCTAATCCGAATGCAAAATTAAGACAGTACCTACAACAAGGTTGCTATGATAAGTTGACTATGAAGCCGAAGTTGTTGGATGTATTGTTGACATAAAGCGGAGTTGTCGAGCACATACCGGAAGTACCAGTGGGAGACGGCGCCGGCGATGGTCATCTGCTGGCAGCCGAGGATGAACTCGCTGCCCCACACCAGGCACACCAGGCACAGCCACCACATGCTCTGCACATGTCGAGCACATACCGGAAGTACCAGTGGGAGACGGCGCCGGCGATGGTCATCTGCTGGCAGCCGAGGATGAACTCGCTGCCCCACACCAGGCACAGCCACCACATGCTCTGCACATGTCGAGCACATACCGGAAGTACCAGTGGGAGACGGCGCCGGCGATGGTCATCTGCTGGCAGCCGAGGATGAACTCGCTGCCCCACACCAGGCACACCAGGCACAGCCACCACATGCTCTGCACATGTCGAGCACATACCGGAAGTACCAGTGGGAGACGGCGCCGGCGATGGTCATCTGCTGGCAGCCGAGGATGAACTCGCTGCCCCACACCAGGCACACCAGGCACAGCCACCACATGCTCTGCACATGTCGAGCACATACCGGAAGTACCAGTGGGAGACGGCGCCGGCGATGGTCATCTGCTGGCAGCCGAGGATGAACTCGCTGCCCCACACCAGGCACACCAGGCACAGCCACCACATGCTCTGCACATGTCGAGCACATACCGGAAGTACCAGTGGGAGACGGCGCCGGCGATGGTCATCTGCTGGCAGCCGAGGATGAACTCGCTGCCCCACACCAGGCACACCAGGCACAGCCACCACATGCTCTGCACATGTCGAGCACATACCGGAAGTACCAGTGGGAGACGGCGCCGGCGATGGTTATCTGCTGGCAGCCGAGGATGAACTCGCTGCCCCACACCAGGCACACCAGGCACAGCCACCACATGCTCTGCACATGTCGAGCACATACCGGAAGTACCAGTGGGAGACGGCGCCGGCGATGGTCATCTGCTGGCAGCCGAGGATGAACTCGCTGCCCCACACCAGGCACACCAGGCACAGCCACCACATGCTCTGCACCCACACGGGGCTGAACTCGATCGGGTCCAGCGCCCACGCTGGAACAACAGCCCATTATTACGGCATCTGACTTTGGGGTCAGTCAGGGAGGTAGTTAAAGAATAAGACTATTACCAGTAAAAGTAATATTGTACAAAAATTGAATTACTATTACTGACTATAACTGTGTAAACTGACATATAAAATAACCACTAACTACATTGTAAATTTGTACCCTTTTGTAAAATTGACATATAAATGTATTTACCTACGCACATATCATTAGTGCTCTAAAATTCGTTCAGAAATCGTAGGAAATGACCAGCATTATTACAACCAATTTTACTATGAGATTTATTTTTGTCTGTGGTAGTAGGTAAAATCTGTACTGTAATGTTCTTACAGTACCGATTTTTGTAAGGTTACGAGTTTAAATTAGGAACAGCTGTCAAAACACAAGTTGGTCTCTATTCTAGTATCCATAGATATTAATATTGTTATCGATACGAAACGTCAATTCGGTTTTTTTTTATAAAAACCGCACGACATTTGATCTTGAGTGACATGAGAATATGGATACATTCGTTTGTATATGATTTAGAAAAAAAAAACATTCGTCTTGACGGAGGTTCGAATTGCCGCCATTATTGTTGTCATTTGTTTGTTGGTTCTTTGCTGTTACGAAAGTAGGATTGTGAAAAGTTTATTGTGATTCACATTTTAGTTGAAAATATTGTTTCAATGTAAATGTAAATTACAACTATTAGGTACAATAAATAATCTGTTTATGTATTTGTTCAGATTTATTTCTTACTGTATTAGTATAAGTATGCCGTTTTTAGATATTTTACAGGCAGGCTAGTGGTGACGGTCATTTCCTTATGGCTTCTGAACCCATCTTAGAGTACTTATGATATGTGTGTAGATAAAGTAGTGTATACAACTGTACATAATTAGGCCTTAAAACACTCGTGTGATCCTATTATGAAACTCGCTGACGCTCGTTTCATAAAACCACATTCGTGTTTCAAGGCCTCTCATTATGTATCAGTTGCATAAACTACTATTGTGCATTATGAATAAATAAATGAGTATGACTTAGGAACGAGACAGAATACCCCGACCATTATACTTTTAGGTCGCCCTGACAGTATCTACGGGAAGTAGTATCCAGTATTTTGTGAAATTACTATCTCCAGTATGCTTTCAGAAACGCTGACGGGACGATATTGTAATCAGTTGTAGTGAACCTACTTTGCTGTTAGATTCGATTTTACAAGCTTTTATTTAACTTGCATTGTATGTATGTTTGTTCGCGTGGAATCTTTCAACTCAATTTTGAAGCAGATATCGTCAACCGATTGAGCTGAAATTTTGTATACTTACTTAACTTTGGTGACAATACAATAATATGGTACCATGGGGCTGATCTGATGAAGGAGCCGGAAGGTGGCCATAGGAACTCTACAATATAAAAAGCAATCCTACCGAGTTTGGGCTCTTTAGAATCGTCTCAGTGAGCATTTGATGGATATCCAAAGAAAAGTACAGTCGGCTATAAAAGCTTGTCACTAAAATGAATTTTTTGACAGAAACGCATTCCGGACCCGGAGGCACATGGGAATATTTTGACCAAGGTGACACGATGATCTAGTTAAAATCGTAGGAAACACCTAATCAATCATCAATACCTAAATTCTATTTAATAGCAAGCATTATTAAAACGAGAAATTATAAACTTACTTTATTTTATTTTTATTCACTATCATTGTAATTTCTTGCGTTGTATTTCTCCCGTATGTTTTACGAGGTGTGCAATAAAGACTACTTGTATTGTGCCGATATCTGCTTTAGAAGAAGCCTTTGTCCAGCTGCTATAATGCACAATGAAGACTTACATTTCCAGATAGCGCTGCTGTTGACGTTCTGCGTCTTGGCGGACACGTTGTTGACCTGGTCGCGCATCTGCGTGCCGTTGATGAAGAAGTTGTACTTGTACGGGATGCCGGGGTACGTCGCCGTCGCGAGACAAGCCTGCGAATAACGTTACATTTGTTGAAGTAGCTTTTATGGGAATGTTGGTATGGTGAAACCGAGATCAAAATATAACCCGATTTAAGTAGATTTATCTCAATAGTTTGTACAAAATTAAGACATCAATTAAAGTCTATAGCAAACCGTCCGATGAACACATCCGTTTTACCTCCGCGGGCGACTCGTGTACCAACACGATACGCAACGTAGCGCTTTCAGCGCTTGCTGTCTCGCTCGCGCCCGAACGGCCTGGCCTGGCCCGTTTGGAGCCTCTTACTAAGCGACCACTGTATACACGCGCGCCATAGCACTATACCTTAATAGGCTATTTGACTGATGTTGAATTCTACAGCGTACTGTAGTTATATGAATAAAATTAGCTAAATATTTCACGAAACAAAGAAAACAATCCAGAAACATATATCTTTTTTGGAAATATGTGACTTCAACGGTACGCAAATTTTATGATATATTTTTTTAATCCAAAATAAATTTTGAAAATGTTTTCAGAATCCTCATAATTTTACAAAACAATAATTGTATGACAACTATGAACTTAAACGCACTTTTTCACGGTGAAAATGACAAATTTCTTAATTTTTCCATACAATTATTGGTACCTATACCGGCCTGTGACGTCACTAGCCTGACGCGTTTTGTATGGAGCGTTTTTAGCGCTACGTAGGAATGTTGAACTTTGACGGTCATTTCTGACTTTTAGAGCAGTTTAAATGTAGTCAGTCCCATATAGACATTTGATCACAATAAAAAATAGAATCGATTGACATCCTCAAAAAAAATTAGTCAACATGCCGATTGTTAAGATCTTTCTAAGATTAGGGCCTACGTCCCACCTGTTTTATACATTCATGACTTTAACTTTCCGTGTAAACGGTAACTTTCAACGAATAGACATTTTCTCAACCTATCTTGTGTTTTATGGTCAAACCCCTGAGATACCTCTCATACCTACTCGTAAGTCCAATATATTTTTCCTATTTTGTTACCAATTATTTTTGTTATTTTATATCAATGTTATGGCTGTGTTTGATAATTAAGGCTTATCTAACCTTAAACCCCATCCTCATTTTTAGTAAAAATTAAAATATCGTTAACATTATCTGAATGTGTTTCATTTCTGATTTCTCATCTAACCTTAAACCCCATCCTCATTTTTAGTGTTAAGATGTTCCAAAAGCTATGTATTATATGGAGCCACCATGATGGAAAAATGGCATGTCAGTAATATAAAATTATGGGGAAATTTGAATCAACATGGCCACCCCGAATATATGACGTATTCTATGTCTGTCCTTTACGGGTGTACGCTGACGTCAAGTTTATAGATCATTGGTCTGAGGTTTATGCAATGTTTTTTTTTGTGATTTAGTATGTCGAACAAATATGTACAAACACATTGGTGTTTGTATATAAGACTAAAAATAGGCCATCTTATAGACAAACAGAGTTCGCTAAAGACGATATGAATTTAAAAATAGTCGCTTAGACCTTTTGTTACAAGCTAAGCGTGGCATAGGAATTTGTATGACGGTGAACGAATATATGCGTTGCTGGCAGTGAATGGACTAATGGCGTCGAAAGCCAAAACATTTCAAGACATTCAGAATTACTCACCACAACGACGAACCAGAAGGCGAAGAACAGCACGAGGAAGAAGAACGTGATGATGGGCTGCAGGAACAGAGCAGGGATGGAGCCGAGGCAGTGCGCCGTCTCTCGGAACAGCTGCGCCAGGAAGTCGACTCATGCTGCTAGCACAGCAGCTGAATCAGCTGTCTCATTGACCCCTCTGTTAAGTAATAACACTCGGATACTCACCACAACGACGAACCAGAAGGCGAAGAACAGCATGAGGAAGAAGAACGTGATGATGGGCTGCAGGAACAGAGCAGGGATGGAGCCGAGGCAGTGCGCCGTCTCTCGGAACAGCTGCGCCAGGAAGTCGACTCATGCTGCTAGCACAGCAGCTGAATCAGCTGTCTCATTGACCCCTCTGTTAAGTAATAACACTCGGATACTCACCACAACGACGAACCAGAAGGCGAAGAACAGCACGAGGAAGAAGAACGTGATGATGGGCTGCAGGAACAGAGCAGGGATGGAGCCGAGGCAGTGCGCCGTCTCTCGGAACAGCTGCGCCAGGAAGTCGACTCATGCTGCTAGCACAGCAGCTGAATCAGCTGTCTCATTGACCCCTCTGTTAAGTAATAACACTCGGATACTCACCACAACGACGAACCAGAAGGCGAAGAACAGCATGAGGAAGAAGAACGTGATGATGGGCTGCAGGAACAGAGCAGGGATGGAGCCGAGGCAGTGCGCCGTCTCTCGGAACAGCTGCGCCAGGAAGTTGACTCGGGAGCGCATCACGAATACCAACAGCAGCAGAATCAGCTGCAACAAAAGATATTTTGGTTCCTACGTTACTGGCTTGTGTTGTGCTCCTCTAGCACAACTTGCCGCGACTACACTTGTCGTGTGTAACGTTATGTCACCTATCTCTCTCGCACATAACCAAGATCGAAACGGATCGCTAATATGTCGCGCGAGAAAGATTCGATTAACGCAGTTGTGTTAGAGCGGCAGATCTAAATGAGTTTTAACTTTTTGAACGCCAAGCGGTAAAGCAATTTACCGTGCCCCTGACACCAAAGCAAAAAAAAGTGCTCTAAAATCAATGGAGCATGAAAAACACAGATAGTGGTTTGAATTAGCATGTTTTTGACCATTGAAATTTTGACGTCAATAGGCGTCGTTGGCGTCAGTGGCACAATTTTCCGTCGACGTGATTTGCCGTCTTTAGCGCTGAATAGGTTAAGATCGCTGTCCTTTTTATATTAACCACATCTTCTTATCCTTGTCCTGATATTATGGAGAGCTTCGCTTTTGGGCCAGTGGTAGAACTCATGTAAGTCATGTATCATGTAGGTACGATGTACGTGCAAGACAAAACACTGTCTAGTTTCAATTAACACTTTTACGTGAAAGTTCTAACTATAAATGGTTTCGGGATAACGTTATTTGTAGTTTATTTTTAGGATATGTTTTCCGATTTAACTCGTAAAATTATATGTACTATTCTAAAGAAACGGTTAAGAATTTCTGTGAAGACCAATAAATATAATAGCTATACAATTAAAAATACGTAATTACTCAATACAAGACTGTTTACTTACCGTGATAACAGTGGCGATGATGGAGTACCACAGGAAAGCAGTTTCATTTTTAAGAGTTTCCTGAAAAAATAATTACTTGGCTTGTAAAATAAGTAAATATTTAAGTAACATTTCATTTTCCCTTAATTACACTTAATTAATGTGGGCGAAGCGGGAAAACGGTCCAACGATCCAATGTTGAGACTATAGGAAATAGATACCTAACCTACATGTAACTGGCGGCCTTAGGTTCGAATCCCGGCAAAGGCAAATATTTGTGATGAACTCGAATTTCTTCCTTGGTCATGGATTTTTTCAATACATACCTACTTAATAAAGTAAAACCTTAGGACAGGGATAAGTCTGCTTGCCCGTAGAAGCGGAGTGGAGCGGAGATTTGTAAAATGGTCCATAAACACAACTCTTATGAGATTCTCAAAGACGCAGCCTAATTCCTTTTTTTCCACTCAGCTTCTGTGGACGGGAAGCCTAAGAGTGCTTCTCCACTGTAGTGGAGCGAAGTGTAGACATGCGGATGCGGGATCGACCAATGACAAAAGTTAAGCGGAGCTGAAATACAGATTTCAACTCAGGGGGCAGAGATGGGCATGAATCGATTAAAAAAGTTAATCGTAAAAGTTAATCGCGATTAATTTAATCTAGATTAACTTAATCGAGAGAGTCTTCGATTAACGATTAACTAATCGTCATTTTAATCGATTAAATTTCACGATTAATTTTGCGATTAAAAGTTGGAACACGCGCATTTTGTGCTTTTACGAAAATACAATGTATTGTCCAGGGACAGTCAAAGTCAAAGTCAAAGTATTTATTTGCTGGAATTACGGTACATAATAGATCTTATGAATTAAACATAAGGATCAGCATAATTCACCAATTTAGTGGCATGCAAATATTTTATAAACACAGAATAATACATTAACCCCGCAGCAACCAAAACCCCGGATTTCATGACTACTTAAATTAATTAAAATATTCATTTAATGAGTAAAAACATCTGTCTTTAAGCCAATTCCTAAGTTTTACCAGGAATAATTTAAGTGGCAAAGCTCTTAAATCTAAAGGGATCCTGTTATATATTTTTCCAGACATCATTAAACAGTTTTTGTTACACTGAGCTGTCTTAGCAATAGGCTGTTTAATCAGAAGCAAATCTCTTTTTCGCAATCTTGGCTGTTGGACTGGCTTTTCAAATAACTGGGGATTATTTCGTACAAACTTGGCATGTTCATAGATATATAAACAGGTTACTGTGAGAATACCGAGTTTTTTAAATAGTGGTCTACAAGATTCCATCGGGCCAACACCACAAATTGCACGAATGCATTTTTTCTGTGCAACGAGTACTTGATTGACAGCAGTTGAGTTTCCCCAAATAATAACCCCGTATCTTAGAATGGAAGCAACATAGCCGTGGTAGGCTGTAAGACTAGTTGACTCATCTGCAACACTTCTCAGTCTCCTTAAGACAAACACAAACCTATTTAACTTGTTACAAATATCACCAATCTGAGGCTTCCAATTTAAAAACTTGTCAATAGTCATTCCCAAAAAACCAAACTGATCACATCCATGTATACTTTGACTTTTACAATTGATGGCTAATGAGATCGGTTGAGTTTTATAATTACTAAATTGAATCCAATTAGTTTTATCCACATTCATTACTAAATTATTATTATTTAACCATTTATCAATATCATTTACTGCATTATTAATTTCAATTTCAAATGTCAAAGTCTTATCACTATTAGGAATTACAATTGATATGTCATCAGCGTACATAATCATTTGATGTGATGTTGCAAAGGGAATGTCATTTATGTATAATATAAAAAGTAGGGGCCCTAAGACGCTGCCTTGTGGTACACCTCGCTTATTAGCTTGGAATGTCGATCTATATTGAATAAGCTCATTACATTTATTAAATTTACAAATTTCAACACATTGACTACGGTTACTTAGAAAGCTTTTAATCCAGTTAAGAGCATACCCTCGAATACCATAATTTTCACATTTTTTAAGTAGTATAGACAGAAAATGTACCTTTAGAAACTTTTTTGGTTCGGATACCTTTGTATCCGACCGTTCCCTCTTCCCTCTTGTTACAGTAATACAAGATGCTTTTTATAGTGCACTACTCTAAGTTCTAGGCAGGGACTTAGACTTACAAAAAATATCTTATTTTATCTTATAGGTATTAGTTAATCTAATCAAGAAAAATTAATCAAATTAACTAATCGATTAAAAATTTAATTGCTAAAAATTAATCGACGATTAACTTAATCGAGATTAAATTAATCGGAACTCGTACGATTACATTAACTAATCGTCAATTTTAATCGTTAATCGAGATTAAAAAAGTTAATCGATTAACTTTTGCCCATCTCTGTCAGGGGGTACAGACCCGTGCTTCACCTCGCTGTTTCACCTGGGTGAAGCACGGGGTATAACCTGGTCCCGTGTTGCACCCAGGTGAAGCACGGGGTATGCACTAGTCCCTGTGCTCCAACTGATATTATTTTCGTACAATCATGGTCAATCTATGATACTCGTAATCTGTAGTACCTACCTTGTTAAACATTATCTACCACTTATACATACAAGTCAATTGCAGCATTTTTCAATAATGTTAAACCTTTTTGTATTAAATTAAGTGTTATATTGTAAGTGGTAGATAATGTTTAACAAGGTAGGTACTACAGATTACGAGTATCATAGATTGACCATGATTGTACGAAAATAATATCAGTTGGAGCACAGGGACTAGTGAATACCCCGTGCTTCACCTGGGTGCAACACGGGACCAGGTTATACCCCGTGCTTCACCCAGGTGAAATAGCGAGGTGAAGCAAAGGTCTGCACCCAACTCAGGTGATTGGTCTATTCCGCACGTTCGCTCCGCCTCGCTTCACCCTAAAGACGAAATTATAAAGTTTCTAAGACCTTCCAGCAATTTAGTGAATATGTGAAGATAGAAAGCATATATACTGTGAATACTTACTGACAAATACTGAGAACCAGCGAAGTTCTGTTTCCCCGATTTTATTTCGTAATACGTGTACCAGAGGAGGGCGGTGCCGGCCACGCTCACGATCGAAACTACTATCATGAAAATCCAAGACACGACAGTGGCTAGCAAGTGCAGGATAGACACCATTATCAAGGAGCATACTGGAAATTTAAGAAAAAACAGTGCTACAGTACTTTTATCTCACGAGCGCGGGTGAGTCATGTTTGTGTGAGTAGATGTACATGCACATTGGCTCTGTGTGGGTGAGCCGGCACTGAGCGCTCCCGAGCTCACCCACACAGAGCCAATGTGTATGTACACTGCTCACACAAACATAGCTCACCCGCGCTCGTGAGATAAATGGAACTGTACAACCTGATTAAAACTCTTGTGACACATTAGTACCTAATATTTTTTTGAAAATTGGCTTTCACTCACGTATGAAAACATTTTATTTTATACGGACTGTTCGCGACGGCTGTACGGATAGCTGTCCCGGAGGAAGAACTCTATATCGCCACGTGACAACCAAAACTCACTAAAATGTCGATCAATACTCTTCAAATCTCGTATCTAGTTTGTACATTGATGCTGAGATACGTGCTTTGTTTTGAGTAGGTATTTGTTACTTAGTTTTGGTTTTCAACAGACGATATGAGTTTGAAACATATTGGGCCGTTCCTTAGTAACATAAGTGAGCGAATACCGTTTTTCAAAATAAATATTGGTGCCTTATTAAAACAGTGAGACATCTAAATAATATTGTAAATGACGGTTTCAGTCAGTGTTGAGTGGACATTTCGTCGCGAAGTTGATCGCAACGATGTCCCTGAAGATGAACTCCATACAGGTTAGGAACATATTGGACCGTTCGCTGCACAAAACCGTTAGAAAAACCGTCATTTTCAATAATATATCAGTGCATAAGGGAAAATTCGAAAGGTTATCTGGGCGTTATGGTGGTGAAAAGGTTAACACGCTGGACCGGTAATACAGGGGTATCGGGTTCGATTCCCGGTCTCTTCCACCAGGCTACGCATTTAAATTTTTCTTTGAGCTTTAATCTTTGTATCAACGGTTTTATATCAGTGCTGCTGGTTGCTAATGAGAGGTGTCAATATGTGTAGCTCCTTGTGAGTATTATATTCCTTGATGTGTAGTTTAAGAGGGAAGTATAGTACGCACTCGTCCATACAAAAAGAGAAAACGTTTTTCTACTTTTAAATATTTTCCAATCTCCATCATTTTTTAGTATGTTATTGACACAGTGAGAAACTAGGTTTATAGGTTTTCCTTTTTTCAAAATTTGCTATAGATTCTAATTTAAAGGTAGTTGAAAAACCTAATTTTTGTGATTAAAACGTTGTTGAATGAAACCGTTTGTATTATTAAAACAATGCACTTTTTTAAAAAAAGCGAAACCTATAAACCTAGATTATATTATGCTGAAGCGATCGACATCAAAATCGAAGTGATTTGCTAAGATTTAGTTAGTGGAAAACGTTTTCTCCCGTAACGCAAATTTCATCAAAAAAGTACCTATTGTCAGTCGCAAGCTGCAACGCTCTCTATCGCACGATTGCGGGTCGGGGGAGGAAGTAAAGTATCACGTATTTACAAGGATGTTAATGAAAAAGTAAAAAGGATCCTAGCCCGCGTAATCGATATCTAAATCTGTTTCAAAAATGATGGGAGTAGAGTAGCAACTTCTACTAACACTAGTTGGGTTTCAAGAAAAAGATCGATCGGTTGATTATCATTATATTACAATTTAATTGAAAAAATTGGCCAAGTGTGAGCCACCCACGCACCGAGGGTTCCGTACAAATTTTCACTTATGCCATCTTAACTGGCCTGGTTAAGTTTGCACCTGATGCGTATGGCGCCGTATACAAATGAGGTGCAAACTTAATATAACCAGGTTCACCAAACATGATATTTGAAAAGGACTATATTTTTAGGGTTCCGTACCTCAAAAGGAAAAAACGGAACCCTTATAGGATCACTTTGTTGTCCGTCTGTCCGTCCGTCCGTCTGTCAAGACCCTTTTTCTCAGGAACGCGTGGAGGTATGAAGCTGAAATTTATATCAATTACTCAGGTCTACTGTCCCTTGAAGCTGTGAAAAAATCAAACTTCTAAGCCAACGCAATCAAAAGATACAGCCGTTTATGCCGCAAATTTTCGACACTTGCAAGGGAATCAAAACCTACAGGGTGCTTCCCGTGAACTCAGAATCTTGAAATTTGGTACGAAGCAACGTCTTATAGCATAGATAAAGGAATAATTACGAAAACCATAATTTTTTTTTTAATACCTAACTTTGCACCTAATTTATATGGGGCGCTATACATACCAGGTGCAAACTTAACTTAACCACTTAGGGATGGAAAGTGTTTGTACGGAACCCTCGGTGCGCGAGTCCGACTCGCACTTGGCCGGTTTTTTTAGTATGTTATTGACACAGTGAGAAACTAGGTTTATAGGTTTTCCTTTTTTCAAAATTTGCTATAGATTCTAATTTAAAGGTAGTTGAAAAACCTAATCCCACCAAAAACATTCTGTAAAAAACTAGCCAAGTCTCGATGGAGCTGCTTGTTTATCTCTAAAAAGTAATGAAATCTAGACAAAGTCATACCAAGTCTAAGGTTCCTTACTGCGATTTCTTTATTATTATAGTTAATGCTGTGTGACTAGGCCGTTGAAGGGTACACCAGTATGGGCTATTATCTCGCTTAACAAACATAGGTAGTTACAACAGATATAACATTACGTGTAAACAAAATTGACTTATAGCGGTTCTGGCCACAGATTGGTGCAATGGTGTCATGGAGCACCTGGTTTTGTACCCTTGTGTACCCTTCAACGGCCAAGTCACACAACATTAACTATAATAATAAAGAAATCGCAGTAAGGAACCTTAGACTTGGTATGACTTTGTCTAGATTTCATTACTTTTTAGAGATAAACAAGCAGCTCCATCGAGACTTGGCTAGTTTTTTACAGAATGTTTTTGGTGGGATTTCACTTCTTTTTGTAGAAACGTGGGCATATTGTTTTATAACAACCTGCTAATTCACTTTAGCAAACCTCACGAAATAATAAGCGAAATCAACGAAATGCAAATAATCCCTCCTAATCCCTAGCTAACGTTTCCAAGCGCAGTAGAAGAATGTCGTAAACGACTGTAACGCGGCCGGTTGCCACTTCGCCATATAAGATTATCGGAAAAACAAACGACGGCGCGTTTTAAAATACAGTCAGCGCCATCTAGCGACGTGTGCGGCGGGTATCACCGCCACTCTTAGTCCAATGCATTATATTTTGACCAAATTTTGAGCGAAATTAATATGTTCGTGTAATTTGTTTATTTAATTTGTGTAATGTTCGAGTAGAATAAAGTTAATCGTTCGACTATTTCTTCTTGTAAACTTGTAAGTATAAGTATAAAATCCAGTCTAGTCTTGTCCAGAGTTTTCCTTTAATTTTATTTATATGCGTATTAAAAGCAGAAGGGGAGGCATTCGCCCAGCGGGTACGTATTACAATGCCGAAGTTCAAAATACCGAATATCATAAGACCTATATGGACGGAAGGCCGAAAATTAAAATGACGAATGTTTATTTGACCGAAAGTTTAAAATCCCGAAAGAACGTTTGATCGAAAGGATGAAATACCGAATATTATAATCCCGAAGACTGTAAACCCGAAGAATGTAATCCCGAAGACTGTAATCCCGAAAATTATAATCCCGAAGACTATGAAGGTGGATACCCATTATACCGTATCATGCTATGACCGTGCTATGAACGTGTCAGGCAAAAAAATATTCTTTGTACTACAAAATATGAGACTATGCATACTAGCCCGTTCCGTCACCAACCATACCCGTCGCGTGCCATGCACGGACCGTCAAATATTGTCGGCGAGGATATTTTGCCGGTGTCGAAACGCTCCGTGAATGGCACGCAACAGTGCTAGAACGGTGCGTGCAGGCGGCCAAACGGGTTAAAACCGCGTATGGTGACCGTTCTAAGCTGGTTATAAACGCGTTGTCATATTTCTACCCGCTCTTACCAATCTGATACCGTCAGTTTAGAAGACGCTCGTTATTTGCAATACTTATATATTATAATGGATGACGAAAAATTTATTGAGGCTGTTCGAAAATATGGGTTGTACGTTGTTTCATATACTACAGTTTTATAGATTTTATTGCCTGCTAAATTTTAATATATATGCAAGCAAGCATTCTGACGTTCCGCTATCCATAGTCATAAAACTAACCTAACCTAACCTACAGTTTACGGTCTTTAACCTAACCTACTAACGCCTCATTTTTATTTGATTTAGGTTTTTCGAAATAATTTGTAGTAAAGCGGTGCTGAAAAAATAATATTCTAAAGAAAAATACTGGGACTAAACATTATATAAAACAGTTTCTGTGAAACAATATTCTATAAAAAGAATCTATCAGCGAATTAAGAATACATAAAAATATTTCAATTTGTTGATGAGTCTGTTAATAAAAAAAAGAGATAATAAAATTCATTGATTTGTGTTTCTGTGAAATATGTTTCTTTCAAGTAAATAGTCTTTAAAACAATAATACTTTAACTCAAAATATATGATCCACATATTCATTAAAACATTTTCTGCGAAACGAAATTCTGTGAGATTTCTGTCTGCGAAACAAGGGAACACCGGAAATATGAATTCTGTTGTTTTCTTGATCTTCCAAGTCTAAGATAAGGGCTATCATTACTAATTCCCTCATGGTAAATTTTCTAATAGGCATTGTAAAAGTATAGGTACTCGTAAGTATAGGAATAATTTTCTTGTCAAAAGTATTCATTGCTCTTTCAGATAGATGAAACTACATAGGACTGTAACGCCGGGTATGAACGCTTATGCTACGGGGATGATACGCGGACATTACGGTCACTAAACTCGCTTATGCTACGGGGATGATACGCGGACACTACGGTCACTAAGCTCGTTATGCACGGATATGAAATGATGTGGGCACGTTGTAGTGGGCATAGCGGTCCGTGTCGCGTTACATTCCGTGCCTGATACGTTCATATTACGGTCATAGCATGATACGGTATAATGGGTATCCACCTTGATCCTGCCTGAAGGTTGTACTCCAGAATATTATTTAAACTCTCGAGAATTATCTCGTATTTCTGTAGTCTTACAGATTCTAATGTTTATTTTATACAAAGAATATTAACCTAAATTACGTAACCTACTTGCCTACTACTATACTTACTATTTATAAGTGAACTCTTCTGTGGAACCGATCTGCTCCGGCGCTGTGGGATGTGCTGCCCCTCCGCCCTGGTACGTTAGTACTCTTTATTATACTGTGGCCCTAGCGTAAGAAAGTGCGGGCATCAAGCGAGTCGCAGCGGCTGAGGCTGGTCGCCCAAGGTGACTAAAAAGCCGAAGCTGCGGAGGCGAGCGTTGACAGCTTCGGTTCCAGACAAGTTCGGTTCGGTTGGCAATCCATGACAGAATATTTTATAATATCGAATATTTAGTGTCATACTTAATTTTCCACTTTCCCGGACTCTTTCCTTTTCTTAATCGACTTGCCACAGAACCGAAGCTGTCAACCCCGATTCCACGTGGTCTTGTCTGTCCTAACCCTAGAGTGTATATAAAAGCCCGGAGGCGCGGAGGGAGGGCAGCCCCCGGCCGCCGTAAGAAAGTGCGGGCATCAAGCGAGGCGCAGCGGCTGAGGCTGGTTGCCGAAGGTGACCAAAAAGCCGAAGCTGCGGAGGCGAGCGTAGGTGCCGCACTTTCTTACGCTAGGGCGGAGGGGCTGAACATCCCGCAGCACCGGAGCAGATCGGTTCCACGGAAAACTCAGATTAGTTTAGTGTCCTGACACTTTTAAAGTGCTCATTGACTTTCGGGATTATAAAATTTAGAGATTTTAAAAATTTCGGGATTATGAAATTTCGACATTTTCAACTTTCGATTTTCTGAAAATAGGTAATTTGAGCTTCGGTTTATCGAATATCGGCTTTTTGAACTTTCGGTATTTTGACCATCGGTATTTCAACTGTAGGTATTATGAACTTTCGGGATTTTAATACGTAACCCGCCCAGCTGTGGGACGCTATAGGCTAGATTAAATTAGATGTATCCCACTACGCTGGATTTTTGCAATGACAGTCGATTTTTTTATGTACCAATAGTAGAAGGGGGCATTACCATATCTCTAATACAGCTGAGACCAGCTGAGGGTTCTTCATCAAATAAATAATAAATAAATAAATATCGGACAACCTCACACAAATCGATCTAGTCCCAAATTAAGCTCTAGAAGGCTTGTGTTATGGGTACTAGACGACGATATACATACTTATATAGATAAATATATACTTAAATACATAGAACAACCATGACCCAAGCACAAATATTCGAGTTCATCACACAAATATTTGCCCTGGCCGGGACTCGAACCCGGCACCGCCGGCTCAGTAGGCAGGTGTTTACAAACCGAGCCAAACGCGTCGTCAAAATACTTCAGACCTTGGATTTTTGACATCAAATGAAGCGGCCCACCAAGTTGAATATTAAAACACTTAAACGGGTTTACTCACGTCGTAGAAATCGAATAACGCTCGACATGTTTCGAATCGGTACGCGATCCATCATCAGGAGAGACGATCAGTCGCGACGGCGGCCAACCGAACACAACAAGTTGAATATTTTTTGTAAAGGCGGTATGTCGATCTCACGTCGATCTCTAATAGTTTGGTTGGGCTCTTGTGTTTTCTAATCAGAGTACTCCAGATCTTCGATTATCCTAGTTTTTAGGGTTCCGTACCCAAAGGGTAAAAACGAGACCCTATTACTGAGACTTCGCTGTCCGTCCGTCCGTCCGTCCGTCTGTCCGTCCGTCCGTCCGTCTGTCACCAGGCTGTATATCAAGAACGGTGATAGCTAGACAGTTGAAATTTTCACAGATGATCTATTTCTATTGCCGCTATAACAACAAATACTAAAAATAAAATAAAATAAACATTTAAGGGCTCCCATACAACAAACTTGTTTTATGGTACGGAACCCTTCATGCGCGAGTCGGACTCGCTTTTGGCCAATTTTTATAGTTTTCGCTTTATGTGGCTATTAAACCCTAACTCTGTACCAAATTTCAGCTCTCTGAATTTATGGGAAGTACTACTTCTTTACTGATGATCATGAGTGAGTGAGTGTCGTAAATGCGAAACTTTGCTTTCGCTTAACTTCGGAACTAAATGACCTACAGACTTGAAATTTTGGATTTTAAGTATGTGATTATAGCTTACTGGATGACGAAAATCTCTGCGTTCTGGTCTTATCCAGAGGTGCTCAAATAGGGGCCTGAAAATGCGGCGAAATGGTTCCAGTAAAGGATGGTACGGCAGTGTTTGCTACGCGCTCGACTTGGCGGGGGCACTGCCGTGCCCCCCGATATGAATACTTCAACATTTTTATCCCGTAAGAATTCTGCAAGTAATGATTCGCGGCAAATATCGCAACACAGAACTTAGTCAACAATAGATTATTCAGCCTTTACTGAGTTTCATACTAAGTTATGTGCAAAATAGAGGCCTTCAAGGATAGAAGGAAATCCTTTATAGCATTTAAAGTATGAATCATACCATACCTGTGAATATAGGATTGTAAGTATAAGAAATTCGATATGTACATACACACAAAAATTTAACTTAAACTAGAGCAGGGCCGAACTGGTAATATTCGGTAATCGGCAATTTTTTCAATGTTCATATTCGGCCCAATAGTTCGGTTATATTGCCGGATATTTGCCTAATAAACAAAGTAAATAATATGGAGCGTAGGTTGTTTCGTAATGACATGCTATTTCAGCATTCTAAGCAACTACCAAAGAGACAAAAGGCATTATAACAAAACAAACTTTATCTTGTTACCTGGTTTTTGACATTTTTCATCAAAAAACAAACGCCGCTAAAACGTTTAATACGGTGAATAGAGACTAAAGTACTATGTGTGACCTTACAAACGGTCCGGTAGTTTTGAATTTTTGATATGTTGTCTAGGATGGTTAGTCAGTGCTTAAAATGCAAAATGCACAATTCCCCCCCCTCCGCGCCCGCCGCCATTTTGAAAAAACCGGCAATCTCTTCATATTTTTGCTCATATCTTCTTTTAGGAGCATTTTAGCTAGAAGAAAGCTTCGACAATGTTATACAGAGTTAAATTTACTACATTCTCCATTTTATATTTTTTTTCTAGGACAGATAGTTACGGAGATATCCACATTTAAAAAAACGTAAAATATCGCAATTTCCTACTGAAAAACAAACTTCTGGATTATATCTTCGTTTAGGAGCATTTTAGCTATAACAAAGCATGGGCAATGTTGTAGAGAATTAAATTTACTATAATTTACACTTCAAATTTTGTTTCAAGGACGGTTAGTTACGGAGATATGCACATTTAAAAAACAGGAAAAGTCGAATTTTCCGAAAATTTTTCAAAATTCTTGGTTTAGAACGCTGTCATTCAGTTATGGACTAGTCTAGGACAAATTAAAACATGTAGGAAATATAATTGCTTATAAAACTCATGTCCATTTTTACATACATTTTCGGAAAACGTGACTTTATTTTTTAGATATCTCCGTAATTATCTGTCCTAGAAACAAAATTTGAAATGTACATTATAGTAAATTTAATTCTCTACAAAATTGCACAAGCACTGTTCTAGCTAAAATGCTCCTAAACGAAGATATAATCCAGAAGTTTGTTTTTGAGTTGGAAATTGCAATTTCTTAAGTTTTTTTAAATGTGCATATCTCCGTAACTATCTGTCCTAGAAAAAAAATATAAAATGGAGAATGTAGTAAATTTAACTCTCTATAATATTGTCGAAGCTTTCTTCTAGCTAAAATGCTCCTAAAGGAAGATGTGAGCAAAAATATGAAGAGAGTGCCGGTTTTTTCAATATGGCGGCGGGCGCGGAGGGGGGGGAATTGTGCATTTTGCATTTTAAGCACTGACTAACCATCCTAGACAACATATAAAAAATTCAAAACTACCGGACCGTTTGTAAGGTCAAAATCCTTTATTCACTGAATTAGTTAACAAACACGACAAGTCAATGTCAAATCAAAGTATTCGGTAAGAGCTGAACCGAATGTTCAGCCGAATATTCGTATTCGGTCCATCTCTAACTTAAACATATTTCCTTCATACTTTTATAACCAATTAAAAATACTAACTATTGGCTCTGCGAGCTGTAGACCTCGCGAGTTTGTTCCAAAACGACTGAAGTTTGTCACTTTTTAAATTTTATATCTATCTGCGCCATTTTGAAAAATGTCGAAAATCTAAACATAAAAAAATCAATCGATTGAGAAATTCGACCTCCAGGCGAGAAAAGGCGGAAATCATCTGCCCGTCTAGCACAACTATGGTTCCCGATGTCGCGCGACATAACAACACCCGTCACTCTCTCACGATACTGTACAGAAAGGGAACGGTAACATATCTCGCGTAAGGAAGAGTCGCGTGTCTAAGTTGTACTAGAGGTGCTGAACATCCAAACATCCGAACCACAGACAACCCCCATCCGGACATACGAAATAATTTTACGCCAAGCTGAAACGGAGACGCTACGCTCGCTCGGTCAAAAAGAGTGAGAGAGAAAAATAGTATTGTTGTTCCTGCATGAATTTAGATCAATGATGTGATAAGTTACCACAAGGTTATGATGTCATGTGCTACAATTTACTGTGAGTCAGCATCCTCGGAATTAGATCACTGTTGGAAAAGGAAATAAGTGCCAGCTAATGTAATGCTCGTCACTAAACAAATAAAAAATGGCTTACATAGTCTATGTTTACTGAAGATATTTTAATTTAATTAGATTTTAAGTATATTTATAGGTAGGTGGTGCCCGTAACTTTGTCCGCGTGTTTTTTCTTTACCGTAAACGGATTAAAGTATCCTATACTATAATCATCTTACGATGTCCAGCTATCCCTATACCAAAATTGGTTCAGCCGTTTCGGCGTGATGCGAGGCCAAAGGAAATTGTGAAAACAGATGGCGCCAGGTTGGCACCGCGCTGCGCGCCCATACAAAACAAATTACGATCCTGCATCACGCTATTAAGATTTTTCCTGAAATCATGACCCCTCTCCGTAGAAAAATGATTTTCAATACAAATATAGATTTTATAATAGTATAGATATGCAAAATTCGATACTAAATACCTATAACACTGTAGTATTTTATTTGTTTGCCCGTCTTTCACCTGAACAATGGTATGATGTTTTTTCCCCTGTTTTTTAGTCTATCAGATAGTTTTTAGGGTTCCGTACCCAAAGGGTAAAAACGGGACCCTATTACTGAGACTTCGCTGTCCGTCCGTCCGTCCGTCCGTCCGTCACCAGGCTGTATCTCAAGAACGGTGATAGCTAGACAGTTGAAATTTTCACAGATGATGTATTTCTATTGCCGCTATAACAACAAATACTAAAAATAAAATAAAATAAATATTTAAGGGGGGCTCCCATACAACAAACTTGTTATAGATTATATATATATATATATATATATATATAGGTACGGAACCCTTCATGCGCGAGTCAGACTCGCACTTGCTCAATTTTTATCGTATCCTATCCAGTTCCAATATTTCTTTATCAGATTAAAAATCCTTAATTATTGTCGAAATACGCGTTTCTAGCACAAAAGTAATGTGACCTCCATTTCCGTGTACATTCTAGGTCAATTGTATTGAAGGGGTGTTTGACCTGATGGGCGCGACTGGTTTGGTATCTATATTACTTGTGACTAGCCCCTTTTAGGGTTCCGTACCTCAAAAGGAAAAAACGGAACCCTTATAGGATCACTTTGTTGTCCGTCTGTCCGTCCGTCCGTCTGTCAAGACCCTTTTTCTCAGGAACGCGTGGAGGTATGAAGCTGAAATTTATATCAATTACTCAGGTCTACTGTCCCTTGAAGCTGTGAAAAAATCAAACTTCTAAGCCAACGCAATCAAAAGATACAGCCGTTTATGCCGCAAATTTTCGACACTTGCAAGGGAATCAAAACCTACAGGGTGCTTCCCGTGAACTCAGAATCTTGAAATTTGGTACGAAGCAACGTCTTATAGCATAGATAAAGGAATAATTACGAAAACCATAATTTTTTTTTTAATACCTAACTTTGCACCTAATTTATATGGGGCGCTATACATACCAGGTGCAAACTTAACTTAACCACTTAGGGATGGAAAGTGTTTGTACGGAACCCTCGGTGCGCGAGTCCGACTCGCACTTGGCCGGTTTTTTTACATGTTCATGTTCATCATATTAATTAAATTCACACCTAATTGTATGTGTAGGTGCAAGTCTAAACTGACTTTGTCATTATACCTATACTGGTCAACAATAGAGTTGAATTGAATAGAGAGATTAAGAGACAAAATTAGTGCTAGAAAGTTTAATTGAATTGAGTACTTCATTTCAGTTTTTAGTTTCTAGACAAGCTCAATGCCTGAGGGAGGCAACAGGGCGCGGGCAGCTTTCTCGCGCCAAGTCTTTCCATAGCCATACAGCCTGGTAAAGCTCCCTGCGTCATCTCTACAGAGGGGTTGGGGTAGGGGTTTTTGGAATATTTATTAATCTTAGTTTAATTTTTAGTATTTTGTAACCCATCAATTTGTTTTTTTTGATTAATTTTGGCCAAGGGAATTCATTGGCGGTTACAGCGTTTACGCTTTTTGCCATCGATATAGTTTTAGATGAAAAGTGGAATAGGGATTAAAATAAATTCCCCTGGCCTAAGAGTTTTGTTACTTTTGTTGTTGCCAAAATAAATACTCTATTTGTACCAAATGGCCTCAGTAATTTTCTCTATCTGATTACATAGTTGCATTAGCACAATAGTTTGAAGTTGGAATGTGGCTAATTAGGTAATGATAAGATAATAAAATGACTGTTTGTTTTTAAGTTAAAAAAAATTAACATCTCATATTGAAGGTGGGGTAGCATTAGGAAACTTAAGTGTACAATTGGTCTAAATATTACCAACATATTTTTGATTTAAACATACACTGGATAGTGTGTGATATCAAAATTTTCTAAAATTATTTTTCACGGCAGTCTAGACTGAGCATTGTTTTAACTGTGAGTTTAGAGCTTTAAAGAGGTTGGCCATGCTAAACCAGTGGTGACCAGCATGCTTTGGATGGATTACAATGGAACACTGATAGATGCAAATAACTGCATCATGCAACATAATCCATACAAAATAGTGGGTCGCCTTCATGTGTCATGACCAGGATAAACCAAATGCTACGTGATGTAGTAGAGTGGGTTAAAGGACAAGGGACAAAACATGGCTCAAACCAGATGTGCAAGTACACAACGTGTCGTGACGATTTAAAGAGATCGGCTAGTGACACAGTGTTTAATGATTGTTTAAAATCTGTGTTAATGATGACTAGTTACAGTATAGATGAGTTTTTAGATGGGTACAAGTCAGTGGCTCCATCGCAAGTTAAATGAAATGTAATAAATTATATTTTGGACATGTCTCTATTAATTATAAATAACTATAACTTCAATTTTAAGTGACTTGTACATGTTTCCCAATAATTACTACGAACTATGAAGACTACTGCTATGTTGTCTTATAATTTCATTTAATTGATGTACTTACTGAAAGCAATGATGACACATATAGTCATCTCCTTCCATGATGAATACAAATCAGTCATCATTTGTTCCACTGTGCCCCAGTTGTTGAGCAAGTTGTAGATGTCTCCAGACACTTTCTCCGTCAACTCTTTTATGGACTTCGGAATGCATCGGTTTAGAAGAGGGAATGAATCGTAGACGGGTAATGTCGGGCAAGGACCAGTCATGCTATGAAGCTCCGGTGTGCTAACCACCTCATTCAATTTGACATCATAGGTGCACAGATTCGAATCCGTTTCCCGGTAAAAATTCTGTATATCAGCCAGAGACTCCATTTTCTTGTTAGGGCATTTCTTCACACAAACTTTGATAGACCTTCTCAGTTCTTTAACATCCATAAAAAAGAGATAGGGTTTGTCCAGCGTACTGATGCCAGCTAGGGGGAAGTCTATGTGTTTCTGGTTGCTCTTGACTCCGCATGTGTTGCCGAATGAATCGAAGCCATTGATTATTCTAAGCGGATTCCCATAAACGAAGGATATTGCCGCGACTACAAGCTAAAAACAAAAGAAAAACATTGTATATCGAAAGTTTAAGTTAATTATTCAGATGTCTGATATATTGCTACTCACCATGAGCACCCAAAATATAATATAAATAACTAGCCAAAGGACATCAGTGCATCCTTTCTTCGGAGTTTCGGTTGGCGGTGAAATTTCACTTTGCGCGCAACCCATGTTTTTATTTATAATTCACTTGACACTTAACGAAAAACTTATCTCGCTTTTTGATTAAAATTAGTCACAATATTTACTAAGTATCCATATTAATGTTAAAGGCCTTTACGTACGACGCGTATAGCGTATGCGCGTACACAAACACTAAACAGACAACAAAAAAAATAATGTGGAAGTGGAAGTAGAGTAGGCGTGGGTTATTTATGCCGCTTCGCGCTTAGCTTATGTTATGTTATGTTATGAAGCGATGTGGGGGGTGGGAGTGGGAGGAGAGGAGTGATAATTATTTAGAATCGGTTAAAACCCGCTCCAGACCTTCCGATTTATCGGAAGAAAGATCCTAACAATTTACACTACTCATTATCCGATTTCCTAACAATTATCCAATTTCATCCGATTAATCGGATCGGATCGGAAGGTCTGGAACGGGTTTTAAGCCCGATAGAATCAGGCTGGACCAAGAAATTATGGAAATACAGCAAAAGACAGCTCCGAATCATAACGGGGGTGTTTACTGGTCACTTCGGGGTCAAAGGACTATTGGCCAAGTTGGGACTGTGACAATACAGATTGTAGAATGTGTGGCAAGGAGGCAGAGACAATGAAGCACATACTGTGTGGATGTCATGCCCTCGCCAGACTTAGAATGAAGGAATTCGGTATTGGTTACCCAGAACCGAAGGAATTCCAGGCACTACATGGAGGTGGTGGAACAATCCCTTGAGTGGTGGTGGAGGTGCAACAAGGGGTAACTATACAAAAGATCCCATTGGGTCGAAATGTATCCGTAAGGACCCCCATAATAAGATAAGATAAGATAAGCCCGCTCCAGACCTTCCGATCAAATCCAATTTATCGAAAGCAATCGGATAATGTTTAGTGCAATTGTTAGGACATTTCTTCCGATAAATCGGATCGGATCGGAAGGTCTGAGGCGGGTTTTAAGCAAACGCGTGCGTTCTGAACCAGTACACAAATATCCCTTTATTCTATTAATGCGTGGACCGATTTTGGGACGATCACCATGGCTAGATGAAAGAAGAAAACATAATATAAAACATTTTTTTCTTGCATTTATTGTAAAAACAACTAATTATTATCGAATGAGAACTAGGACCACCTTGATCCTAGGTGAGAATATTTTCGTATTTCAGCACGTACGTTTTGAGTATCTTGACACATGATTGACAAAATAGACATTTGAGCATAAATATAAATAACCTAAAATTTTGTACATTAGAAAGAGTTTTAATAATTGGATTTCGATAAATATCGTAATAATACATGAAAGAATGAATTTGCGCTGGTTATTAAACGCGCAGACACAATTATGCAAGTATACATTCAGCAGATCTTTAAGTAACAATATACCTGAAGTTACCAAAATACACAGGGAAGTATATACAAGAATGTATCCCACGACGGTGGTGCTACCCGATGGATCCTCGTTTGATATCAGATACCATGAGCCAAGAAAAATTATAAAGGTATCAAGTACTTAAAACGCTTGCTGTATAGCTTCTTTGAATAATAAATAAATAAATTAGGTACTACAGGCAGGGCATAGCAAATATTTAGTTAACATTTTCTAGAATGGCTTACTAGACTTTATAAACTTCATTTCTTTATTAAATTTTCTGTACTTAGTAGGATATATTCAGTTGTTAAACATTATTCCTCTTGCAAATAAATTTAACGAATAAAATTTAGGGGTGTGTTATGTTTACACTATAATTTTTATATCTTAGGTACTAGTCACTTCTCAACTTGCTCCAGTTGTTGGATTGACTTGTTATTGAATTTTCATAATGTGTATCCAATACGAATGCTATAGAAAAGTACCAAAAGAAAACTATTACATAATTCTATTTTTCTGATACCTATTATTGTCAATTTATCATTTCAGCTTCCCCTAGACTTGTCTCAACTGTCAGAAGAGGAACGAAAATTAAGGATTGAGAAAAGGAAACCAAGGAAGAAGGTGAAAATTACTGAAGATGTTGAGGATAATTTCAATGCCAAAAAGTATTTGAAATACATGAAGAAGAAGTGAAATGAAACAAAAGAAAATGTTAAGTTTAATTGTTTAGTTTTGTAGTAATTAAATAAATATTGTACATCTGGATCAAAGATTATTATTATCTTTGAATTTAAACAGCTCTGGGACTAAACATTCTTATTCATTCTATTCCCTATATTTTCCTCTGTGACTTAACAATACAAAGTTTATCTGGTCTGTCCGTCTGTTGTATATGGATCTGCCAGAGTAGATCCTACACTAGGATAATTTCGAAAACGAATAAACTAATTTATAGTAAGAATTCTTCTTGGAGTCTGAATCTACATACATTTTTGTTACCTGCAAACAATGCCAGTATTGATTCTTCGTTAAACCTCAGAGTTGCCGTTGTACCTAATAAGTATAGCAGCGAAGTCTGCATGGAAGAATAGAAATGGCATTGTTCTTAGGTAACATCTACATATTTAGCATGTTATTGGTTAATACAGATATCGCAAAAACGATGCACTGAGAACACCTTTCTTTGAAGTCGGTTAAAAAATCATTTGTAGTATGTTTGTAGTCCATTACGTTAAGTACGGAGGATTCAGGGCAACCTACCCGTCTCTGTTAAAGTTATACCTACCTATTTATTTATTGATTTTGCGTTTTATAACTGCACACAATTGATCTCACACTATAAAACATTTGTATAATACTGTGACAATAAAATTAAAAAAATATCTTCAATGCAAGGTTGTGTTCATCTCAACACAGCACTACGGACAAAATATCTTGAGTAATTTATGTTCTTTGGACAAAATCGTAACGTCGTAGCAAGGAGCTTATTTACTAGGTCCATGCGTCGTAGTTACTTGAAATCATGAAATTATGTGTGTAACAAAACGCTTACGAAATGTCATTCGTCAAAAAAAAAACAAATCAAAGAAACAGCGAAACGGATCAAAATCATCAAACATCAAACGAGCAAAGTAGCGAGTAAGAATCGGCAGAGTTAAACAAAACATGTTCCGCTTTATCAAGAAATATATTCTATACATGCTTCAAATAAAACCAGCGTACAAAAAATCAAGTACTTATATCTGGGAATTACAGTACTTCTAAGATTACTGTCAGTGAGTGTGAAAATGGGCAGGACACGACGTATACGAAACCAGAAGGCACGTAATTTTAGGACTTGTGGTGCTGAAGCTGAAGTAATTCTGTTGAATTCGTGGCTTGCGAAGGAAGGCATGCTCTGCAACAACAAACTCGCCTTGGCCGTGTTCCCTGATACAGGGCGGGGTGTTCTCACCAAGAAGAAGATCAGTCCCGGGGAGGAACTGATGAACTTGCCTCTAAACTTAACGATAAACGTAACCAGTATTTTGATGGATTCCACTTTTTGTAGCATTTTTTTTGACAATAATAAAAATTGTTTATTAGAATATAGGCAGACAGTATCATTTCAATCATTAATGGCATTTTATTTGATATTCCAACAAGCACAGGGTTCCAAATCGAAGTGGTTTGTATACTTAGAGAGCTTACCTAATGAATATACTGTACCATATTTTCTGCCTAGGGAAACTAAGTTTTATGTAGATACGGATATACTAAATGTTATCACTAAACAAGAGAATATTATTGAAACTTCATTCCATATTTTTGAAGATGTATTAAATCATAGTACAAGTAACAAAATTGATGTGATTAAATTTAAAGATTTTTATTCTCGGTCTAGATACGAATGGGCTTATTTTACAGTCAATACTAGGTGTGTTTATTTAGATTTATGTAAACTCGTAGATCTAAAAAATATTGAGAAGTCTGTGTTGAATCTAATTACTGATAATACAAAGATATCACTTTGTCCTTTCTTAGACATGATTAACCACAGTCCTTTTGCCAAAAATGAGACCAAATTGATGGTCAGTAAGAATATAGAAAATGTTAGCATATGTAACTTGAGCCAAAGCTTATTTTCTGATGTGAGGTTTGCCATTTACACAAAAAATAGTTTTGATCCTTATACTGAAGTTTTTATATGTTACGGAGACAGTCATAACTTGAAACTTATTACAGAATATGGCTTCTTCCTACCGAGTAATGATTTAGATTATGTAGCTTTTATGTTTGAAGATGTGGTCCTATTCCTAAAGAGTCAAGGTGTAAAATTATCTCAAGAACAAGTTGCATTTATAAACAGTCATAATTTAACTAAGGATTTGTACATTGATGCAAAAGGCCTCAGTTTCAACTTGTACGCCTTGCTGATGGTAGTCAAATACTACTACGACCGAAACAAGGATGTCAGTAGACTCATCTACTCGGCAGCTATCTGTTGCAATGACACTGCCCTGAACAACCTTATAATGCCAATGATAGAAAAAAAGTTGTGTGTGATCAAAGAATCAATTAGCAAATTAGAGACTTATGAAAATTGTATAATTTTAAATAATTGTATATCACTTATGTGTCAATATGTTAGTATATTAGAGAAATTTATTAAATGTTAGAGCTAAATTTGAGTTTGCAGTTTTACTACATAATCTCCTTAGTTAATTGGGCTATATGTAATAGCAACTGGCAGTGACATCAGATAATGATAGGCAATACTATTCTAAACTGCTGCTCAATTTAGACCTCTTAACCTTTTGAAGGCGGTATAAAGCAATTCATCATACTGCCACAGCGAAAAAAAAAACTTGTAATCAAACTGACTTGGTAGATCAAAAAGGCCCGATATGCAATGCTGTTAAAAAACAAAAGTGGGTCTTCTTAATGTCTATACAGATTCTGAAGAAAATATTTTTTTTGTGTTCTGTTCTTTAAGTGTTTAATCTGTGTATCATATCTATAAATGCGAGTGTCTGTCTGTCACCTCTTCACGCTTAAACCACTGAACTGATTTACTTAAATGAAATTTGGACGATTTACTTAAATAGTTTGAGTCCCGGGGAACGACATAGGATGCTTTCCATCTTTTCATGCAGATAAAGTCGTGGGCAAAAGCTAGTTAGTGAATAAATCCACTTTAAAATACATGTTGATCATGGGAGTAAAACAACACTATCTTCATAATTAAATAATCTGACTTTTGATTCTATAACGCTCAAAATATTTGTTTATTTAAAATAAAACACAGTTTGTAAACAAAATAATATACTTATTCAACTGTACAAAGAGTCAACAATTTATTTCACGATTAAAATTTCACAGTAGGTATTAAATTGTGAAACAACGGTGTAACAAAATTGAATGTCTCATGTTATTGACATCTAATATGGCAGAAGCACTTGTGTCTGCACATTTTCTGTACAGTGTGTTATTTCAAGTAATTTTTATAAAAATACTCATATCTGATAACTTTGGGAACATACAATAACCATACCCAGGTTTTCGATGCACAAATGATTTGACACTATTTGGCAGTAGGCTGCGTCAGATGATTCATGCACCGGAAACCCTGGGATATGATAATAACATAGTAGGTATTATTAAAACTAAAACAGTTCATCCATAATGGAGAATTGATGAAGATCTTCAATAATCTTCAATTTTTGTTTATGAAACCTAACAAAGGTGATAATTGTTTCGACTTTGAGGAAAAATATATGAACAGCTCAGTAATTGCACATTGCAAAACACCTTGGGTAGGTTTCACAAGGTTCACATATTTCATGTTGTGCACCAGGCACTTTACCTACAATATATTGGTAATTAAACATAACTATATGGGCAGAATCATCTGCATAGCATTGAAATATCCACTAAATCATCTGGGTCAATGCATTTTGTATTGTGCCATCCCACTCACTTAATTTTTTTAGACAAGAAAGGTAGGATGCAGAGTACACACTTTGAAGTCACGGAAGGCTCAAAGACCCCTTAGTATTTTAGTATTTTCCTTACATATTTTAAGCACACCTGGGGTGTGGTATAATCTTTTAAGAAAAATAGTACTTGGTAGTACCAGATTGAATTTTGTGCAACAAATAATTAAAAATTCTATTGTGATTTATAATGGAGGTAGTTCCTAATAAATTACATTGAGTGTTCTCGTTTGGCCAGCATTAAAATTAGCTGACAAGTTTACTACTAATATTTTATTTCGAACACACAATTATGTTTTTCGAAATTATTTTTCAATGTAGGTTAGGTTAGGTTTAAAGAAATTTATTTTCTCATAAGAATATTTACAATTCAATTGAGAAATTATATATCTAATTTGGGTAAATTAACACCACATTTTTAATTTCTATATAGACACAAAGTTCATCTACACGCAAAGAAAAATTAATAGGTAATCCAAAGAGACCGGGTTCGGGTCCCGGTGTGGATCACGTGTGAGCGCAATTTAATTTTTGCCTGTTCGTGTTTGTATCTATATAGCAAGTTCACTACTAGCTTATGTCAACTTGCATACTAAAATCGTTCGCTATATTTGATGCTGACCATACATATTGTCCATTTCAGATAATAAATTTTCATTACACTTGCAAGGAAATATACAATGAAGTAAGCGTAAAATATTGCAAAGGTAATGTACACTTTTGTAGTATAATATAGTCAAACACATATTATAAGCATAGCTCGGACTAATCATAGCGAATAAATATGATGGAGGTAATTCTTGTTTTGCTATGATCAGTCCGAGCTATGATTATAAGTGTGTTCGATCCGGTACTGAACCCATCGTTTATCATCTATCCGTACCAGTATTCACACGTGACAATCAGGCGCATAAGTTAACTTGGCGTACGTATTCTGTTTGTAATGACAGTTCCTCGTTTTGCCGATAACAGTATTGCACTATTGCAGGAGTGTTTTACGTCACTCTAGGCCGTGAGTGGGATTTTCTCGTTTCTGGCCAAGGCAAGACATACAACTTTAGACAAGCCACGGGCGGTAATTCATAAAGCCCCAGATCATATACTTAAGGCCTCATCTTTCGGGTCAAACACCTGCAATCTAGGACATTAACGAATTCACCGCCCTAGGTAATGTAATGTACTAAGCGATCACTCTGCGTCTATCCGGTAGTAACAGTACTAAAATCCGACGCCCATCAGGTATCGTATATAACTTGTGTATAAGTTGCCTGTTCATTTGGAGTAGAGTCGAGATATTTTAAAATAGACCAATCATATCGTTACTTTTAAATGCGCTGTTATGCTTCACTAAGACGCAGGATTAGTTCACTTTTCGACTCCACTTCAGTGAACAAGCAACTTCACTCTCAGATAGAAATTACCAGGCATTACAGTAGTACACAACTGATATGGCTTTCCGATGTACCTGCGTAGAAGGCGAATTTTCAAAACGCGGGAAAAGTTATCGACCAATCGGCGCGTTCCACGTAGCGTGCGTGTTTGACGTTCGCTTCTATTGGTCGTTAGCTGTTGCTGTGTGAGAGCGAACCACGCGGTATTTTGTCAGCCGCCATATCTGTGACAGTGTACAATCTATACCTTGCGTGAGACGGCTTATAGATTCATTGTAATTTTGACCGTATAACGAGGTATACGTTGGATTTCAAGTTTTAATTATGGGTCAGGACCAAAAAGTTGGATGAAATTAAGTAGTTAGCGAAGAATTAAAAACAATTGATAAAGTTCAGTTGTGCGACAAAAATTACGATACAATAAGGAACCTTAAAATAGAACATTAAGGTACGTTATTGAAGGGTTAACTGTCGTCGCACAACGGAGACTGACACAAATATTAATTGAGTGAGAGAGGTTGCAAACTTTTTGGTCTTCACCCTTATAACTTCGGCCGTCATCGAAATAGTCTGTCTACGCAAATTATTCACGACGCGCCTTATAAAGTGGTCCTGCACGTATCTAGTCGCGTTCACTCGTCCATCAGTCGGCAACAGTAGTAAGACGGCACTGAAATGAAATGAAATAATTTATTCAGTAAGTAGGCCACAGGGGCACTTTTACAAGTCAGATTGTGAATCTACCGGCATTTCTCAAGAGGAGACCACAGCAGTCATTTTTTCGTAAATAATAATTAAAACAATTGCAATGATTACATTTGTGACTTTACACTAGTCACTTGGCGTCCCTGTTCTGCCTGTCCCACAGCCTGGCGTACAGGGACTGCGGGTCTGCGACGAGCTGTTGGTGCGAGCCGAGCGCGGCGACGGATATTCATGACGCGCCTTATAAAGTGGTCCTGCACGTACCTAGTCGCGATCACTCGTCCATCAGTCGGCAACAGTAGTAAGACGGCACTAGTCACTTGGCGTCCCTGTTCTGCCTGTCCCACAGCCTGGCGTACAGGGACTGCGGGTCTGCGACGAGCTGCTGGTGGCTGCCGCGCGCGGCGACGGCGCCGCGCTCGAGCACTAGTATCTCGTCGGCGTCGGCCACCGTCGACAGCCGGTGCGCGATGCAGATGGATGTCCGGTTCACTGTCGCCGCTTTCAGCGCTTGCAGGATCGCCTGACGATAGGTACGTAAATAAATTTTCTCAAACATGGTCGGAAATGTTTCACTTCCCATTTGAAAATAGAATACGCAAAAAGCCTCATTTTTACTAATGAAATAAAAAAAAAGAATATTCGCTCCCTCGGGGAAAAATAAATGTATGAAAACCCATTTTCACCCGCTTCCATAACTTTTTAAAATTTCATAGGTACTGTACATAAATTGAAATCGGCGTAGAACAAATCTCATACAGCCATGACAACCACACGTTTAACATTAAGTAGCATTCACACATTCGCAAACTTTGGCAAGCTGATCAGATTGGACTTTGTTTCTAATTGGCGCCCGACTACATCCAACGCCATTCGAGCGGGCGAATAGTCAGCTGATGGAATCAGGAACGTGTAAAGTATGTTTAACAGTTCGTGCAAGTTTTGTTTTTTTTTTAGATGTCAGAAGAAAAAAGTAAGTTTAGGCGGTAAAATTACAATTTTATTTAATTGCTATTGAGCGTATGCGCGTAAATGATTTTCGAGTAAATAAATAATGCTACCTACTAAATTAAGAGATAAATATTATCAAGTGTACGACCAATTTATGTTATGGAAAGAAAGCAAACATGCAAATTCGTTTTCTACACGAACCTGACAACATTTTGAAAAGACAATGCGATGGTTATAAAAGCAAGAAATTTAAGGTTTTGACTGAAGAAAATGTTGTCAATTTTTTAATTTTGAACTGGTTATTTTTGTTTTAGTTAAGTGTGTGCTTTACTGTAATTCAATATATTTTCTTTACAGGTTGCCCTTATCATGGGACTAAACGGAGGAGCGAGCCGCAGTTAACAATTTACAAATATTACCATGGAAGACATCGAAAGCCACGACCAATCTATGATTGTCAAATTGTGCGACACTAAAACAAAACTTTACCGAGTATTTGTCATCCGCGGTGAATACCTCAATATCGTTCGAAAATATATACATAGAACTTCGTACCCCAAACACTAGTATATGAATCGATTTTTCTTAATTTATAAGGAGGGAAAGTGTATGCGGCAGCCTATTGGAAAGAATAAAACAAACATATACCTCTACTTTGTGTACTTAAATGATTGTTGTTCGTTTTTCTTGTTAATCCTATTAAATTACTTGTTATTTTGCAAGTGTATTTTCATTATTTCCTCACATAGTTTGAGAAAAGCACTATATAAACCTCGGCGGACACGGGGATTGCCTGACTCGCATCTTTTGCAAGCCTCGCGATGCTCGGCTTGCAAACCACCTCGTCAGGCAATCCCCTACTTTCCGGGCCTCGGCAATAATGTACTATTTCATCACACTTGCTCGTAACATCACACTCGAACGCTGTCGGACATAATGTACTATACTCACGTGTTCAGTGAGCGAGTCGAGGCTGGAGGTGGCCTCGTCGAACACGATGATCGGCGAGTCCTTGAGGATCGCTCGAGCGATGGCGACCCGCTGCCTGTCGCTGCCGGACATAATGTACTATACTCACGTGTTCAGTGAGCGAATCGAGGCTGGAGGTGGCCTCGTCGAACACGATGATCGGCGAGTCCTTGAGGATCGCTGAGCGATGGCGACCCGCTGCCTGTCGCTGCCGGACATAATGTACTATACTCACGTGTTCAGTGAGCGAATCGAGGCTGGAGGTGGCCTCGTCGAACACGATGATCGGCGAGTCCTTGAGGATCGCTCGAGCGATGGCGACCCGCTGCCTGTCGCTGTCGGACATAATGTACTATACTCACGTGTTCAGTGAGCGAGTCGAGGCTGGAGGTGGCCTCGTCGAACACGATGATCGGCGAGTCCTTGAGGATCGCTCGAGCGATGGCGACTCGCTGCCTGTCGCTGTCGGACATAATGTACTATACTCACGTGTTCAGTGAGCGAGTCGAGGCTGGAGGTGGCCTCGTCGAACACGATGATCGGCGAGTCCTTGAGGATCGCTCGAGCGATGGCGACCCGCTGCTTCTCGCCGCCGGACAGCTTCAGCCCGCGCTCGCCCACTTGAGTCTCATAACCCTGTACACATTATAAATGTTACACTATCTTCATCGTCATAATACCGTTAGTTATTATGATGTAAACAGCGCGTATCAAGCTGCTTGCAACGAATAGTGCGGTACTTTGGCCATGTTGCACGCAGAGACGAATAATTTGGAACGCCTGATGGTAACAGGCACAATCGGTAAAAGACCTAGAGGCAGAACTCCCAAAAGGTAGGCAGACCAGATACCTGAAGAGCTGGACATATCTATCAGTACTGCACTCCACCAAGCAACGGAACGTAACCGATGGAGAGAATTATTTGACGGAATCAAAAGGAATCACGATCCTCAGCAGTGAGGGAGCGAAGAAAGAGATAGATAGAGAGAGGAAGAGAGAGGGGGGGGGGGGGAGAGAAGGAGAGAGAGATATTATAATGTAATAAATTAATTTGACACCTGCTGCGTCACGACGAATATGTAGACTATATAATAGAAGGAAAGATTGAAGGGAGCAAAAAGAGAGGAAGTACAAGGAGAGCTTACGTGGACCAAATGAAGAAGGTGAACGTCGTGTCGTACCAGGATGTCGAAGAGAAGGCGCAAGAACGAGATGCATAGAAATTCCTACACCGATAAGTCTTTCAATTTATGATGACAATTATTACGTTGACCATAACAGAAGTTGAGCTCATTGTGATATGATAAGGTTGAATATAGATCAGTAAAAGGTAATGGTAGCAAATGATAAGCAATTCGCCTCTCTCGCACTCACATACCAGATGCGCTTCAGTTATCTTCGGTCTGTTAGATCCTCTCAAAATTTGCTTCTGGCTGTCCCCTCTTCCTCCTCTAAATTCTACAACAGCTCTTTTACTTTCCAGGCTACCTTGTTGTGGAACTCTCTGCCTGTAGACTTAAAACGTAGCCAATCCGTTGTCAATTTTATCTACGCACATATCATTAGTGCTCCAAAATGCGTTCAGAAACCGTAGGAAATGACCAGCATTACTACAACCAATTTTACTATGAGAACTTTCTTATCTGTGGCAGTAGGTAAAATTTGTACTGTAATGTTATAACGCTATCAATTTTTGTAAGGTTATGAGTTTAAATTTGGAACAGCTGTCAAAACTGAAGTAGGTCTCTATTCTAGTATCCATAGATATTAATATTGTTATCGATACGAAACGTCAATTCAGTATGTTTTTTATAAAAACCGCACGACATTTGATCTCGAGTGACATGAGAATATGGATACATTCGTTTGTAGGTATATGATTTAGAAAAAAAAAACATTCGTCTTGACGGAGGTCCGAATTGCCGCCATTATTGTTGTCATTTGTTTGTTGGTTCTTTGCTGTTACGAAAGTAGAATTGAGAAAAGTTTATTGTAATTCACATTTTAGTTGAAAATATTGTTTCAATGTAAATGTAAATTACAACTATTACAATAAATAATCTGTTTATGTATTTGTTCAGATTTATTTCTTACTGCATTAGTATATGTCGTTTTTAGATATTTTACAGGTAGCACTAGTGGTGCCGGTCATTTCCTTATGGCTTCTGAACCCATCTTAGAGTACTTATGATATGTGTGTAGATAAAGTAGTGTATACAACTGTACATAATTAGGCCTTAAAACACTCGTGTGATCCTATTATGAAACTCGCTGACGCTCGTTTCATAAAACCACACTCGTGTTTTAATGCCTCTCATTATGTATCAGTTGCATAAACTACTATTAAAACACTCCTTAAAGAACATTATTTGTCCCTTCTTTAATTTTTTGGTATTGTGACCGACATGAAGTGTGGTTCGTTACTAATATTATTTTATATGTAAATGTTATGTATGTTTAAGTAGGTTTATTTGTGCATATATATTTATTTTTTTGGTATTTTATGTACGTTTATTTATGTATTATTTTAGTAGTTTTTTTCCACAGATTCCATGATTACTTTTGCCTTTTGCCTACTCATTTCTGACGTTTATATTTAACTAGCTGTGCCCCGCGGTGTTACCCGCTCATCCCACGGGAACACTAAATTTATTCGGGATGAAAAGTATCCTATGTCCTTTCCCGGGTCTCAAACTATCTCCATACCAAATTTCATCTAAATCGGTTTAGCGGTTTAAGTGTGAAGAGGTAACAGACAGACAGACAGACACACTTTCGCATTTATAATATTAAGTATGAATTTCGCTACCCAAAGGTTGTCTGGAAGAGATCGCTCTTTAGCGATAAGACCGCCTGTTGTTTACCTCTATTGAATGTTACTTGTAATCTGAATTTGTTTGTATTTATTTCCTGTTGAGGTGTGCAATAAAGAATATTCTATTCTATTCCAGTCAGAAAGTAGGCCCATGTCGGGGATTAATGTCGAATACTGTAATTTTGTGAGCTAAGTATGACTGCCTTAATACTCTACAAACAAGAACTGTGGTAGTAAATAGTATTTAATGCAATTGTTGTATAAGGCGGGTTAAAAAAGCGAGTGGCATAGGTTACGATGTGAGCGTAGCGAATACTTTATTTACGACAGTACAGTCAAGTAAAAGTGAGATTAGAAGTAAAAAAAAAAAAGTAAAAGGTAAAGAGTAAAAAGTAAAAAATAGAAAGTAAGTAAACGTGAAAAGTAAATACGATAACATGTGACACGCATCAGTTAACAGTGCTAACGATGTTGTAAGTTGCCAAAAAAGTATTCAGTGCTTTTTTGGGTAGCATACTATACTTTTATCTACGCACATATCATTAGTGCTCTAAAATGCGTTCAGAAACCGTAGGAAATGACCAGCATTACTACAACCAATTTTACTATGAGAACTTTCTTATCTGTGGCAGTAGGTAAAATTTGTACTGTAATGTTATAACGCTATCAATTTTTGTAAGGTTATGAGTTTAAATTTGGAACAGCTGTCAAAACTGAAGTAGGTCTCTATTCTAGTATCCATAGATATTAATCTTGTTATCGATACGAAACGTCACTTCAGTATGTTTTTTTATAAAAACCGCACGACATTTGATCTCGAGTGACATGAGAATATGGATACATTCGTTTGTAGGTATATGATTTAGAAAAAAAGTGTGTGTGTCAGCTCCGACGCACGACTGGAGTTTACTCTTCAGGCCAGGCGCGCACCACGATTTTTTTTAGTCGCGCGATAATTTTGTCGCAGAAATAAGCTTACTTATGGGTTTATGAAAATCGTGGTGCGCGCACTCTCATATAAATAAACCCATAGACGCTGACGGAACAATTCTACGGGTATGGCTACGCCGGGATTAAGAGCCGTCCAGGCCGTCAAAGCATCGGAGGCGTAAGGAATGATAGCCTTGTCACCATCAAAAGATAAAATTTGAGTGACAAGGTCCACCACCCCACACGCCGAAGCCAGGAAGGCCGGGAGGCTCACATCTCGCGCGCGACGCGCGCGCCCAAATCACCAGTTCGAATCGGCAGAGAAACCTGGTCCCATTGACCTTGGTTAAGGGAGACGTTCAGCACCTTTTCCAAACTCTCCTTCAACACGAAGTCAAAGGAGTCTGTCTGGACAGGTTGCAGCCAGGCTGGCACGGTGCACAAGAAATATGTCAGCTTAGGCACGGCAAAGCAAACTCGCAACATAACGAGGGCTACGTGAGCCGAAAGTTCATTCAACCTCTGCGCAGCCATCAGCAGAAGCAGCTTTCTCTCCTCGAAGGCTTCAGGAATGGCTTCTGGGAATATTGGGGACCCCAAGAGGTTGAAAGATCTCGCCGACAACACTTTCAGTCCGGGGAGCAGAGCACTGAATAAGGGGAAAGAATCGTGTGAGTTGGTACTGCAGGGGAAAAATTCGCATTTGCTGAAATTAATATCTAAACCCAGAGCTTTTAAACGAGGCAGGAGCATGAGCAAGTCTTGTTCCACTTCTTCAGGTTTACCACCTAGGGTACCGTCATCTAGGTACCAGATATTCAATGGGGATTTAACCTCTGAAATTACCTTTTGTATGGCCAGACAGAAAACTAAAGGGCCTAGCGGATCCCCCTGCTGTGCACCAACTTGGGAAAGAACAAGAGGACCATTGTAGAAAAGATTAGAAGTGGAAGAATATACTTGGAAAATGAAGGGGTAGAGTGATGGCACTTTATCCTTCACTTCGGACAGTAAAACATCACGCTCCACTGAGTTAAACGCGTTTTTTAAATCAATTTTAATTAATAATAATAATAATGAAATAATGAACTTTATTCTGCAAGTAGGCCACAAGGGCACTTTTACATGTCTGAGTCTACCGGCATTTCACAAGAGGAGACCACTGTTGAGAAGAAACGCCGAAAGAAACTCAACAGTCAGTCATTTTTTCAGAAAGCATAAGTACTTAACTATTACAATGATATGAACTTAACTATACGTATTAAAACGGATTCTAAGTTTTTGCTATCTACCGAAAAAGCCCGCGTAGCGTCAATTGCAGCCTCGCAGCCCAATCTTGTGCCAAACCCTAATTGGCAAGGTTGCAGATAAGCTGCCATTTCTTCTCTCACTGCACGGCATCCTAGCTTTGCCGTTAAGCGGCGGAAAGCGCTGCCTATGGCAATGGGTCTTATACCACCGTCTTTTTTTGACAGCGCACATAAGGAAGCACCATAAATATAGGAGCAAACTTCAGGGTTTAATTGACCACTGAGCAAAAAATTACAAAGCTTGGCCAGATGTTCCAGGAGCCGAAAATCGGCGTCTCCCGCAGATGCAGACGTAAGCTCCTTAAGATGAACAGGGCGGATACCATCCAAACCGGCGGCCGAACTATTGTTGAAAGAGCTGAGTGCCTGCACCACTTCCTCCGGCTTAACAGTTAAGGCAGAAATAGATATGTCAGGTTCCGGTGGAAGTACCAGCGGCCGGGACGGGGCTGGATGCTTCGACTGCAGCGTAGCTAAAGTCTCAGGGCTCGACGGCGCCACGCCCTCATCCGACATAAGCACTCGCTCTGCACCTGAGATCCCCTTCATGTACTTTACGCTCAATTGTCTTCAGTATGGAGTGTGATCTCAAAGGCGTGGTCTCTGCACCGATGTTCCCACTGATATCAAAAGAAGCAGAGTTAATATTTCTCTTAACTTTCGTTGTTTAATTGCCCGTGGCCGACGCTTCAGGCGATTTGAGTGCAGAATAGGCAAAAGACAGTAAACTAAACCATTCGAGAGTGCCATTGGAGTCGATACACTTATCAATGAGGTCGCTCAATTTGGCCGCTGCCAAGTTTCGCGCCCCTTTGGGGATATGCCATAACACACGTACTGACTGCTTTAACGTAGCTAGATCACCAAAATCTAGATGAATGGGGTTGTTACCATGAGCTTGCTGTGAAACCGACAGTCTAGGGTTGGAGGGGATGACTTGGGGAAAATGTTTATGCATGTGCCCTATATGCACTTTAAGTCCATGAGGGGTAAAAGTTCGAGTTGAGTTGGGACAATGGGGACAGCGCAAGGATGAAGAAGGATCACTCATATTTATAACTAACACTTACAAATAAAAGTAAAAATACAAGCAATTATAGTAAAAAAAGATACAATTTAAAAGCCAACATCAAAAACATAACAATTTCGATTTAAACTTCATAGCTTCTTGTCGGTCGGCAAGACTCCCGTCTAGAAAATGAATGGCTCGGTTGTGTTGGATCCTTGATTTATGTATGTATTTATCCTGGAAAGTTTCACGAAATCAAAACCATTCTGCGGCTGAATGCAGGAAAATGAGAGCAGTGGTGATGGAAAAGTATTCACGCCTTCTCTATTTCTAAGCTTAAAGCTGAGTCACAATTAAAGCGGTCTCTCTCTCTACAGCAAGACGTCTTCTTCGATCTTAGCACCATACAAGCACGGCTTAAACACCAAGAAAACACGGTCTTTGCATTGCACGTTATAAAAGTTGTAATCTTGGATATCACAAAAATTCGGTAGGTTTGTTTGGGAGCTGAAACGAACACGTATCTTTTAGCCGATTGTGTGACGGGCGCTATTGTTTCAAAAGCAGCACATTTTACCCGTTAAGCGCAGATTTGATTAAATTTTATTTTATTTATAAAATTTTGTTGACACTCGACATGAAGTTGACATTGACAATTTTATAGTTTGTTTATGTGAACATAATGGTAGTTTAAAAAGTCGTATCTCAGTATACGATCGGGGTAAAAATACGACTTCTTAATTTAGCAGGTTATGCGTTAAGCGTTATAGACTAAGATCCCGGTATAAAACGACCTTCACCGAGATGTTTATTTGATGAATGTATTTTATATTTAGTTTAATATGTCAATAAATATATTGCATATGGGTTGCCTAACAATTTTTAGTCCAGGGTATGTTTAGTAAAAAATAAAAATATATATTTTCTTAACATTTCACCGATTTGATTATTAGATAAATTCATAATTAAATAATCTTTAATTTTATTCAGTTTCAATTCAATAATCAGACCGTTGCAAAATGCTAGTAGGTATAGATTTACCTGTTTATACCTGGCTACCCGATAGTTGTGACGGGAAAAGAATAGGTAACCTAACGTTTGCATATTCTATGGGCTTCATACTTTCGATTGGTATAGAATTTATCTAATATTAATCAAACCGGTGAAATGTTTAAAACATTTTTTTTTATTATTAATTAAACATACCCTGGACTAAAATTTGTTAGGCAACCCATATGCAATATATTTATTGACATATTTAATTGATTATAAAATACATTTCATAAAATAAACATCTCGGTGAAGGTCATTTTATATCGGGATCTTAGCCTATAACGCGTAACGCATAACCTGCTAAATTAAGAAGTCGTATTTTTACCCCGATCGTATACTAAGATACGACTTTTTAAATTAGCACGGCAGATACGTTCGATTTTATACCCCATATTTTTCATACCCCGGGCTTATATATGAAAATCGATTCTTAAGGAGTAAACTCCAAAAAAACATTCGTCTTGACGGAGGTCCGAATTGCCGCCATTATTGTTGTCATTTGTTTGTTGGTTCTTTGCTGTGATAAGTTTATTGTAATTCACATTTTAGTTGAAAATATTGTTTCAATGTAAATGTAAATTACAACTATTACAATAAATAATCTGTTTATGTATTTGTTCAGATTTATTTCTTACTGCATTAGTATATGTCGTTTTTAAATATTTTACAGGTAGCACTAGTGGTGCCGGTCATTTCCTTATGGCTTCTGAACCCATCTTAGAGTACTTATGATATGTGTGTAGATAAAGTAGTGTATACAACTGTACATAATTAGGCCTTAAAACACTCGTGTGATCCTATTATGAAACTCGCTGACGCTCGTTTCATAAAACCACACTCGTGTTTGAATGCCTCTCATTATGTATCAGTTGCATAAACTACTATTACAAGGCTCAAGAAATGTATGTCTTTATATAAGAGTTAGTAACTGTATAATCATCATCATCATATCAGCCGATAGAAGTCCACTGCTGGACAAAGGCCTCCCCAAAGTTCTCCACAACGATCGATCTCGCGCCGCCCTCATCCAATTTCTACCCGCGATCTTAACCAGGTCGTCGGTCCACCTTGTTGGGGGCCTTCCAACGCTGCGTCTTCCGGTCCGCGGTCGCCACTCAAGAACCTTTCTGCCCCAACGGCCATCGATTCTACGAGCAATGTTCCCCGCCCACTGCCTGACTGTGCCTAACTGTATAACCCATAGAAAACTGAACCATAAACTGAAGTAGATGGGCCATTTTTTCTAAAGTTGTACACCCCACTTTCTTTTTTAATTTTCGATATTTTGGGTATTTTCTACTCAGAATCACGAGCTCTTTCAATCTATTTAGGAGAAAAAAACTGTCCCAATATATTCATAAATTTTTGTTTTTCCATTCCGTTACCGCTGACTACCTACTAAGGTTATATGGAAATGGTAACGGAATGGAACGAAAAAACTTGGGACAGCTTTTTTCTCCTAATTAGATCAAAAGAGCTCGTGATTCTGAGTAGAAAATACCCAAAATATCGAAAATTTAAAAAATAAGTGGGGTGTACAACTTCAGAAAAAATGGCCCAGATATACGATATGTTCACCTTGGGCCAGGTTTTGACGGCCTCGTGCAGTTCCGCCATCTGCGACGCCTTGTAGACTTGCTCGTGCGGCCGCGCCAGGTCGCCGTAGTGCAGGTTGTGGAATATCGTGTCGTGGAACAGCACGCAGTCCTGCCGACAATAGAATAGAATAGTCTTTTCTCAAACACGCAATGAAATATCGTCATAACGTGCAACAAAACAGGCTTTGAAGTGTCAAGTTTCGGGCGGAACAATTCGAGAAAACTGTAAAGGAATTTCATACAAAATTGAAGGCCTAGGCCGGGAAGTATTTTTTTTAATTTTAATGTCAACATGGCGTCGTGTTCATGAACAGGCTAAACAGCTAAATATATTTTTTTAATTTTCTGCCAGTGGCTGAATGGGTATCGGACCAACAATATCCGCGTTAAGGCCTATTACACACGAACTAATATTAAGAATACAAATCTGTATGAATCAATGTGTTGATGAATAAATTTAAAATACTGTCTATATATGTCACCAGAGACCATAGACAATATTAAAAATCCTTTGCCTTTATTTTATTTATTATAGAAATTAAGATTCTTATTATCAGGTTGTGTATAATGGCTCTAATATTCGAACACTACACACGTGGACGACTTCTAAAAGAAAAAAAATATGGAGGGAATGGAAGGAAAAATAAAAATACTTTTTTTTTAAACATGGCGTCCGTGTTCATGAACTGGCTGAACAGCTGAATTATGTTTTTTTGAGTGGTTTATTTTTTATTTCATTGCATTTGTTTGAGAAAAGCACTATACATGCCTTAGCCGTGAAATGGGCTTACCGGCGTCGTATCACTATCCGTCTATACCTACTCAGCCGGCAAGCCCTTATTTCCTGGCGTCTGCAGTAATGTACTATTATCATTTCTGTCGCAAGTCTCTTCTGCGTTACCCGTCACGCGAGTACAGTACGACATAAAAAAGTGGAAATTAAACAGTGGCAGTACTGTAGTGTCGTCCCTTTCTAATCAATCTAAGAAGACGTTACAGTATTGTCACTTTTTAATTTCTGTTGTAACATTATAGTGGAAAGTCCCATGTTTGGTGGTGGAGGTTTGCAGATATACCTGCGGTACGATGGCGACCGCCCTCCTCAGGCTGACCAGGTCCACGTCCCGGATGTTCTGTCCGTTGATCAGGATCTCTCCCGACTGCGGCTCGAAGAACCGGAACAGTAGACGAACCATCGTCGACTTTCTGCAACAATTATTTTTAGCTTAACGGGGAAGTACAGTAAACTAGCAGAGCCAGCCATGTTTTTTTTATGCCATATACGAGCAAACAGATCGCCCGATGGAAAGCGATTAGCGTCGCCCATTTATATATTAGACACCTGCAACACCAGAGGAGTCACAAGTGCGTTGCCGGCTTTTCAGGTGAAAGTACGCTCTTTCTTATAACATCCTTTTTTCTTTTCTTTTTGATGTAAGACATCCCTTGAAGTGAAGCCTACTAGCAGATGAGACAAAAGTCAAAAAGAATATAATAAATAACAAAATTAACACCCGATTCTGTATTAAACATAAAGTTTTAAACGAACGAACGAGACGTCAAGACATTATAATATCATCATATAATCACCCTTTTATACTCGCGTACTTTAATCTTTCAATTAGGTATAATTTCACAGACAAAATCACAATAACGCACTTTATAATCCTGTACCAAAATTCTATACTCTATGGTACCCGCTACAGAACTTGAGTATTCATAAGACATCTCTACTACTCAACTCAAATAATTTAAAAAAGAGAACATCAGCATATTTCATTTCAAAAAAAATTGGGCAAGTGCGAGCCCGACTCGCGCTTGAAGGGTTCCGTACCTATACATATATATAATCTATAACAAGTTTGTTGTATGGGAGCCCCCCTTAAATATTTATTTTATTTTATTTTTAGTATTTGTTGTTATAGCGGCAATAGAAATACATCATCTGTGAAAATTTCAACTGTCTAGCTATCACCGTTATTGAGATACAGCCTGGTGACAGACGGACGGACGGACGGACGGACGGACGGACAGCGAAGTCTCAGTAATAGGGTCCCGTTTTTACCCTTTGGGTACGGAACCCTAAAAAAAGGAACGCTACAGTTCACTTATTGGTTGAAATTACTTGTCAAAAAATTTAACCAATCACGAGGCAGCCGCCATGGCGATCGCGGTCATGATATATTTTTTAATAGGTCAGTTTTAGTTGAACGAAAAAGGTTACATCAAAAATAAAAATTCACAGATGGGGAATTAAAGTAAAAAATGTTTTTTCACTTCTCCTGCTCAAAAAGTACGTCGTTTTAAGTTCGCAAAGCGGGGCTAAAATAGTACATTTAGCCCCTAGGGTTTAAAAGGAAACCATATAATCCCATACAAATTTCTATGACACTGAAAAAAAAATCTTGTTACCGGCCAGTTACATACTATTTACAAATAAAATAAATCAACATGCAACCTGATCAGATCGACCCAATTAAAAAAATAAACTAAAAAGTTGTTATTTAAAATGTACTGGAATATTACTTAACTGAAATTTTATTTTAGCACGTTTTATAATCAACGAAAAGAAATTTAATCTTAAACATTTCATCTTGGCTAAGAATATTAAATGATAAAATAAAATAAATTATTTGTCGTTTTTTTTTTCAGTCGAAGTGAAAAGCAGAGTGTTTAACACGGGGCTACAAGCCATTATGACACTCACATATATTTGGCCTCGCTCACTTCGTTCGCTCGTCCAAATAATTACCTCGTGTCATATAATGACTTGTTTTAGCCCCTTGTCAAACAATCTACTATTCTGTGTTTTGCTCGCATAAAAAGTATTGTATGCAATAGTTACACAATTAGGTCTTAAAATCTCGTACCTTACTTAGGCCACTCGGCACGGTGCTCGAATTTAACCCGTCAAGTGTCAGACCTCCCTAGAACAAAACACCGCGAAATGTCCCATACAAACAAGAAACGGCTGAATTTCCGCTAAAGATGGGAATTTTACCTACCCCAAGAATAATTATATGAGATGTGTTATATATCGTTAGAGAGCTAGATAAATTTGGAATTCGGCACAATATGTTATAATAGCCGCACTTACTTGTAGTGAGATGTAGATTTATTTATATTCCAAGATGTTCGCTTTCCGTCACATCCGTCACTAATCATTCACAATTTACACTCAATTTAAAACCACATATCACATTTTACATACACTGAAATGATACTGGCTAGTTTATGCGTCAATTTTACGTAAATTCACTACTAAACACCTAATAATTAAATCACAACAAATATTTATTTACGAGAACGTGCGCGCACGGCACAATCTTACGCCGCCCAAATCGCAACTGTCATGGCGGATTTGCCGCGAAATTGAGCACTGTTTGAACAAAATCATAAATCTATCAAAATTCCCAAGACCTTACACCAATCTAATATATGAAATGAAATCCTGAGAAAGTGTATTATAAAACTATTATTTGTTCGTAAGGTTTTGAACAATTGAAAATTAGAAAACAAATGAATTACGACGGCCATCATTGCAAAATTATTGCGTCATTCAAACTTGAGGACTTTTTTCACTAGGAAACAATGTCGTGCGGCTAAATTTAACATTAAAAACGAAAACCTTATTTAATTGCCAGTAATTTGATATATAATACATAATATAAACACTTTCCGTTTAAAAGATTTGGACATATTTATTACACGAGACGACACCTCAAATGCAAGTGATTTTCGAAATGGCGGACGAATTCCGCCAATGTAGCGAAAAAAAAATATTTACACATCACTATTGAGGATTCTGATTGGTTAAAAATCAAATTTGTGTGCTCTGATAGCTGTTGTTGGATAGTAAAATATCTATCAAGCTGCCACCATAACGAATCGATGCAGAGAAATTGATCCAATGAGCGGTTTGGGCTGTAGACTAGCGTGTGTCTACTGGACGCTACCGGCACAAAATTGCTGTAGACTAACGTTAGTCTACTGGACGCTTGACGGGTTAAGAACCTTCATTTGTGCAACGATTGCATAAAATACTCATCATCATCCTCCTAGCCTTTGTCCCATTTTTTTTTGAGAATAAATTCTCAATCGGGGTCGGCTACCTAAATCCCAAGATGTGGCGTAGGCACTAGTTTTTACGCAAGCGACTGCCATCTGACCTTCCAACCCAGAGGGGAAACTAGGCCTTATTGGGCTTAGGTGGTTTCCTCACGATGTTTTCCTTCACCGAAAAGCGAGTGGTAAATATCAAATGACATTCCGTACATAAGTTCCGAAGAAACTCATTGGTACGGGCCGGGTTCGAACCCGCGACCTCCGGATTGAAAGTCGCATGCCCTAACCACTAGGCTACCACCGCTTTTTTATATAATGGATACTGAAGGACAAAGGAAGCAGCCTCACCCGCTGCCGGAGCCGCCGACGACGCCGATCTTCTTGCCGGCGGGGATGGTGAAGCTCAGGTTGTTGAAGATCGGCTTCCCGTTGATGTACTTGAAGCTGACGTCCCTGAACTCTATCGTGCCCGTCTTCTGGTCCACTTTCAGCGCGGGCGCAGACACTTTCTCCTGTGAACAAGACTCATTTAGGTGTCAAAATTCAAAACTTTATTCTGCAAGTAGGCTTGAGCTCTTTTACATGTCAGATTATAAATTAAATAAAAAAGTAGACATTACAATAATAATATCATAGTAGTAATGCAACGGACAAAGCACTTGGTGTTGTGACATAACAAGGTCAAGTGCGAGTCAGGCTCGCGCACTGAGGGTTCCGCACTGCATATTGATCTAACGAAAAGATCGTAAGAATGTACTGACCGAGAAACTTAACTTTACCGTTCGAAAACTGCTTTACGTACTTCACATAAAAATATGCAATAAAATATTAGGTAGGTACATGTCAATTTCATAGTTCTAGATCTCCTTGATTCCCTTGAGAGTGAATAATGTTTTGCGGCATAAACGACCGTATCTTTTTTTACGTTAACTTATAACTTTGATTTTTTCACAGCTTCAAGGGACTGTAGACCTGGGTATTATAATTTTAATTTCCCGAGATAAACGGTCTTGACAGACAGACGGAGGGGCAACAAAGCGATCTTATAACGTTTCCGTTTTATCCTTTTGGGGTACGGCACTCTAAAAAGTGGTATACTTGTCCAGAGGTTTATAATATTTCTCGTCTTTCTTTCCACTTCTACAGACTAGTCACCAATAAAAGAGTAGCACCTCTAGCACAACCGTGACGCGCAACTCATTCTCGCGCGAGATACATAACCTGTCTCTATCTTCACAGTCCTGTGAGAGAGTGACTGGTGATGCCATGTCGCGAAGCCAAGTCGCGCTAGTGGTGCAGGTATACCTTCACCCGGGACTCGACGGTCATGAGCGTGAACATGGTCTGCATGTCCACGAGCGCCTGCCGCACCTCGCGGTACACGGAGCCCAGGAAGCCGAGCGGGATGGACAGCTGGAACAGGTATACCTGCACCCGGGACTCGACGGTCATGAGCGTGAACATGGTCTGCATGTCCACGAGCGCCTGCCGCACCTCGCGGTACACGGAGCCCAGGAAGCCGAGCGGGATGGACAGCTGGAACAGGTATACCTGCACCCGGGACTCGACGGTCATGAGCGTGAACATGGTCTGCATGTCCACGAGCGCCTGCCGCACCTCGCGGTACACGGAGCCCAGGAAGCCGAGCGGGATGGACAGCTGGAACAGGTATACCTGCACCCGGGACTCGACGGTCATGAGCGTGAACATGGTCTGCATGTCCACGAGCGCCTGCCGCACCTCGCGGTACACGGAGCCCAGGAAGCCGAGCGGGATGGACAGCTGGAACAGGTATACCTGCACCCGGGACTCGACGGTCATGAGCGTGAACATGGTCTGCATGTCCACGAGCGCCTGCCGCACCTCGCGGTACACGGAGCCCAGGAAGCCGAGCGGGATGGACAGCTGGAACAGGTATACCTGCACCCGGGACTCGACGGTCATGAGCGTGAACATGGTCTGCATGTCCACGAGCGCCTGCCGCACCTCGCGGTACACGGAGCCCAGGAAGCCGAGCGGGATGGACAGCTGGAACAGCAGCCCGTTCACCATCACCAGGTCGCCCACCGTCATGTTGCCTGCGGAACATTGTAATACATATAATTTTCATCACACTTACTCGTAAACAAGGGTTTACGCCTTAGGGCAGTAAGTCGTATATTACGCCCTAGGGCGGTAATTAATTTTGGTATTGACTCACTACTCACTACTACTTTCGTTTTATTTCCTCCACAGTGTGATGAAAAACGTCGTACGTGACTCTGGTGGTAAAGGAATTCCAAACTCGTGTCATTAGAGCCCTCGCCTTCGGCTTCGGGTTTCTAATAGACACTCGGGTGTACTTCCTTTTCGCCGAATTATGTTTCGCAAACGTTTCATTTCGCAAAAGTTTCATTTCGCCAAAAGCATTTTTCACTGAAACTGTAAACTATTTCAGATTGTTGTAAATATCATCCTTTAGATTAGGTTAGGTTAGGTTAGGTTTGTTTTTAACCGACTTCAAAAAAAGGAGGGGGTTCTCAGTTCGGTTGTGTTTTTTTTTTTTTTTTTTTGTTTTTTTGTTTGTTACCTCAGAACTCCGTCATTTATGAGTCGATTTGGAAAATTATTTTTAAGTTCATGAATAGACATTTCAAGGTTGGTCCCATAAAATTTTGGTGAAGATCGGATGACGAAATCCATGGGGAATCGAAGAAATTCCTGAAATTTTATAGGCACTCATAATATTTTTCATATATTTTGCCTAAAACTATTCAAGTATATGCATATGGTAGACATCATCTTCTAATGCTGAGCTGATGATGGAAGGTACAACTCCTTAACGGTTAGGAGTTAGGAGATAATTCAAACGAGATGCATACCTTCAAGACCTCCCTGATCACCCCGCCATAAGTATTTTATATAAATAACTAAAAAGCAAAAAAAAAAAATTATTAACAAAAAAAAGAACCGACCGTCGGTTCTTTTTTTTGTTAAAATTTTTTTTTATAACCCCCCCGATGGTGTCCACCTTGTCGTGGTGGGGGGGCTCAGTGCCTGCGGTTGGGCGCGGGGAAGCCAAGAGACACCAGGGAGGGGGCCTACGGGCCAGCGGGCGAGGGAGACCGAGAAGGAGACCGGCGGAGCATGACTCGGGTGGGCACTTCGGTGTTTGTGATGGACTTCACCTCCGCCGGTGGAGGAGACCGAGGAGGAGGCCGGCGGGGCATGACTCGGGAGGGCACTTCGGTGTTTGTGATGGACTTCACCTCCGCCGGTGGAGGAGACCGAGGAGGAGGCCGGCGGGGCATGACTCGGGAGGGCACTTCGGTGTTTGTGATGGACTTCACCTCCGCCGGTGGAGGAGACCGAGGAGGAGGCCGGCGGGGCATGACTCGGGAGGGCACTTCGGTGTTTGTGATGGACTTCACCTCCGCCGGTGGAGGAGACCGAGGAGGAGGCCGGCGGGGCATGACTCGGGAGGGCACTTCGGTGTTTGTGATGGACTTCACCTCCGCCGGTGGAGGAGACCGAGGAGGAGGCCGGCGGGGCATGACTCGGGAGGGCACTTCGGTGTTTGTGATGGACTTCACCTCCGCCGGTGGAGGAGACCGAGGAGGAGGCCGGCGGGGCATGACTCGGGTGGGCACTTCGGTGTTTGTGATGGACTTCACCTCCGCCGGTGGAGGAGACCGAGGAGGAGGCCGGCGGGGCATGACTCGGGAGGGCACTTCGGTGTTTGTGATGGACTTCACCTCCGCCGGTGGAGGAGACCGAGGAGGAGGCTGGCGGGGCATGACTCGGGAGGGCACTTCGGTGTTTGTGATGGACTTCACCTCCGACGGTGGAGGAGACCGAGGAGGAGGCTGGCGGGGCATGACTCGGGAGGGCACTTCGGTGTTTGTGATGGACTTCACCTCCGACGGTGGAGGAGACCGAGGAGGAGGCTGGCGGGGCATGACTCGGGAGGGCACTTCGGTGTTTGTGCTGAATTGCGCCCCCGTCGGCGTTGAGGGACCCACGGGGTAGGGGCGTTTGTCCTTCCTTGGCGTGGGGAGTGTGTCGTGGGGTAGGGGCGTTTGTCCTCCCATGGCCGGCTGAGGGGTAGGGGCGTTTGTTCTCCCTCAGCAAGGAGGGTGGGACCGAAGCACCGTGTGTCGGTGGCGGTCTCCGCTTCCTGGGGGCTTGGGGAAGTGTTGAGGGTAAGGCACACTGCTATGCTACAGTGTGTCTTTCGGTGAGGGTTCGCCCTAGGGCGAAATTGCCGGTGGTGTCGTGGTGAATGTTCGCGATCCCATGGCATCACCACTACGGCACGGGTTGGCAGCATCCGAGACTTTTAGTGGGTAGGCTAGTCCTTCGCGGATTAGAGAGCCCCACATCACCAATGCGTAATATTTGACTCTACCCCCGAGGGTCTCATGTTACGTAGTGGTATGCAATTCAATGCATTTCTCCGGGTTAAAAAAAAAAAAAAAAGGTTTGTTTTATAACAATTCGAAATAGATTACAGTTTCAGTGAAAAACGCTTTTGGCGAAATGAAACGTTTGACGAAACGTAATTCGGCGAAAAGGCAGAGAACCAGACACTCGTTTGTAATTCCTCGTTTACCACCCTTGTCACGGTCAGCGTTTATAAAAACCGGCCAAGTGCGAGTCGGACGAGGGTTCCGTACAAACACTTCCTATCTTAACTGGCCGGTTCAAGTTTGCACCTGGTATGTATGGCGCCGCATACAAATGAGGTGCAAAGTCAACGAAACCGAAGGGACTCAAGTCCCTGCGAGACCGTGCAACGCACGACGCGATTAAATCCTGTTTTGTTATAATAATACGTGAAAATCGTGTAAGTTTTTAAATAAATAAAGTTATAACTTTGGCGCCCAACTTGAGGCTCCATGTGTTATAGCGGACGACAACATTGCAATCATGCTAATTATAGTCGAGACGAACTTAGTAATGTCATGGCAGTAAGCAGCATGGTGACGCTACTGGAGGTGAGTTTCACAACATCGTCACATTCTTTCAATTTTTCTTTCTTAATTTACCTTTATTTATTTATTTATTTAAACTTTATTGCACAAAATACATAAGTAAAAGTACAAATGGCGGACTTAATGCCTTTAGGCATTCTCTACCAGTCAACCACTGGGTTAAACAGAAATATGTTGTCGGTGCAGGATCAAAGATTACAGACAAACAGTAATACAACACAAATCAATTACCTAAAGATATATATAAGAATGTATATATAATTAATTAATTACCATAAACTTAAACGAATACTTTATATAATATACTTACATACATATATTATGTACCAAAAGTAAAATATTTCGAAGAGAGTTAGGAAGAGAGACTGTCCAAAAGATGCTTGCGCAACATGCGCTTGAAGGAGACCTTACTCTGAGCTTGCCTGATGTTGAGTGGGAGAGCGTTCCAGAGATGTATTGCCTGAACCGTGAAAGAATTGGACATGAAACCGGAGCGGTGAACGGGGACTACTAGCTTAAGTCTACGAGAAGTACGGAGAGTGCATCCAGGGCGAGCAGTTACAAATTGAAACTTGGATTTGAGATAATCGGGAGTGGTTGGATCAAATAAGATCGAAAAGAGAGTGCAGAGAATTCTTTGAGATCTACGTTCACGTACAGGAAGCCAGTTTAATTGACGGCGAAACTCCGAGATGTGGTCATACTTACGAAGGCCAAAGACAAACCTGATACAATTGTTTAGCATGCGTTCCAGCTTATTCAGGGAGGCCTGGGTGAGATTAGAGCAACACACATCAGCATAGTCGATGACGGGGAGGACAAGAGCTTGGACGAGAAGAGTCTTAGTGCTCACCGGGAGAACATTCTTGAACCTGTAAAGCGATCTTAACGTGTATGTCACCCTGCGACAAACGTCAGACACCTGAGGGTCCCACATAAGGTGACTGTCAATAATCAGACCCAGATTCTTCACTTGTGACTCGATCGGTATGACCACGTCCTCGTACAGTATCGGCTTCAAGTGTTCTACATCAATTGTTGCACGCAGACGACTGCTCCCGAGCAAGATGGCCTGACACTTAGATGGATTGACAGCAATCCCAAAGCGACGCGACCAAACGGAAATACGAAACAGATCATAATTGATAGTCTCGATTGCAGCATCAATGTCATTAGGACTACTATGAGTGTAGAGTTGTAGGTCGTCAGCGTAAAGATGGTAAGAGCATTTGATGTTGGAGGTTAGAAGATTAATAAATACGGAAAAAAGGAGAGGAGAAAGAATGCCACCCTGTGGAACCCCAGAAGTAAGATCGCACCAGTCAGAGAAGGACCCATCCGCTCGAACAGATTGACGTCGACCTTGAAGATAGGAAGAGAACCACGCAACTGCTGATGATGATATGTTCAAGTGACTGAGGGATGATAGAAGAAGTTCGTGATTGACAGCGTTGAAGGCGTTTGAAAAGTCAATCAAAACCAGAACAGTAAGTTGACGAGATTCCATGCCATGTCTCACATCTTCAACAACCTTAAGTAAGGCAGTAGACGTACTGTGACCAGGGCGAAAACCAGACTGGAATGGCGAGAGAAGATGGTTGGAGTAAATGTGAGCAGACAGCTGTTTATGTACAATGGCTTCGAGAACTTTTGACAGAAATGGGAGAATGGATATTGGGCGGAAGTCTTTGAGTAAACTGGGGTTATTAACTTTAGGCAATGGGATGACATGGGCATTACGCCAGAATGAAGGAAAAACCCCAGTAGCTAATGATAAGTTAATAACATGCGTTATAACGGGGAGAATGCATTCCAAAATGCAGACAACCATGGTCCTGCTCAATTGATCAGGACCAATAGCGTTCGATTTGACTGAAGCAATAACTTTACGAACATCATCATCAGTAGCTGGTGTAAATGAAAAAGTTTCTGTAGAATGACGGGGTAGGGCTGAGATATGTGAGATAGTTAGAGATAAAGTGGCGGGATCTAACGATGAAGATTTTGCGAAGTGTGAATTTAAATCATTCAACGAAAAGGAGGACGAGCACGTAACAGCATTACGAGATTTTACCACGCCAATCGTTTTTAAGAACTTCCATGTTTCGGCTGGGGACGAAGAAACAATATTCTCATGTATATATTTGCGTTTGGCTGCTCTTACCATCTGATTGCATCGATTCCTGGCAGTCTTAAAAGCATCCCAATTTTCCACGCAACGGTCCCGCTTAAACTTACGGAATGCTCGATCACGTCTGGTCATAGCCATCCGGACAGCTCTTGTAATCCACGGTGCAGGAGGACGCTTTAGCTTGACAGTTCGGACGGACCTTTGTGTCATTATTTATAAAAAATAAAAATGTGGTATTACCACATAAAAAATATGAATCGATAAAAAGATTCTATACAAATATCGTCACATTCTGTTCTTTATCGTCCCTGAATATCACATTTGGCGCCCAACGTGGGACCAAAAGTGAATTAGGGCGAAAGCAATAGCCGCATTGGGAATCTTATCGGCAACAATAGTCGCATAGGGGGCCAACTAGCAATTTCGTGCCTTAGGACCAACTCTTAAATCAATTTTATCTTGATGTACCAAGATTCAATTAAAATACAGTTTACAATATCACGTCGCATAATGTTATATCGTATCTTGTGAGGCACTGGCCCCACCGCCGACGATGAGCGAGAAGCGATTAAAACTATAAACTAGAAACGAGTTGGCGAGCAGCGAGAAGCGAGTGTGTAGTTCCGATAGTTTTGTCGCTCGGCTATAAGCGAGTGTTGGAGTACGACGGGCGATTACTCGCATCACTCGCTCGGGCGGGGCGGCCGAGCCTGCAGACCTGTATTAGACGTCTGTTTCAAGTAACTACAGTAAAATGACCGCTGGTTAGTCTCTCAGCGTGAGTTCTGACCGCTAAGCGAGTATCGCTGAGCGCGTTCTATATTTTATCGCTAGCATCAACTGACAACTAGTGAAGAGAGAGTAGTCGCCGGCAGCGTGAACAGCCAGCGATCAACTATAAATATATCTCTCTTTGCCGATACGGGGCTATATCTTTTGTTCGTTTCTTGAGCGAGCAAAATAGTCGATAATCAACTTCCTCGCCCTTGGTGGGCCTAGTGCCTAATTGTGTTATTAGCCCTTATTCTTAACACGTTCCTACCTTTAGCGATCTCGTTGGCAGCCAGGATCATGATGACGCTGAGTCCGCCGCTGAAGATGGCGTGCTGCCCGAAGTTGAGCGCCGCCAGGCTGGAGGCGGTCTTCAGCGACGCCGACTCGTACTTCTGGAGGCTTTGGTCGTATTTCTGTAGCTCGTATTTTTCGTTGTTGAAGTACTGGAACGAAGATTTAAGACTCATTATTAGGAAATTAGAACACGAAGAGTAGAAGAGGAAGAGCCAAGATAAGACGCATGAATTGTATAAAGGATGATAAGGAAGGATGGGATAATAATCAATACAGGCGACTTCACATATTTTTTATCAATGTTTTGTCCGTAAATGTAAGAACTCGACTGTACATGGATGCGTGTGGAGACTGATGTATTTTTTTTGTTATAGTTACCTTGATGAGCCATTTGACAGCTGAAAGGAGATCAAAGAAGTATAGGAAGATGATAGAAAGGCGTGGCGCGACGAGCGTATGAAGGTCCTCTGCAGCTCCGGGGTGTGTTAAAACAAATACAACTGACCTTGACGGTCTCGTAGTTGATGAGCGAGTCGATGGCCTTGTTGCCGGCCTCGTTCTCCGCGCGGTTCATGTGCACGCGGAACTGCGTGCGCCACTGCGTCACCAGCAGCGTGAACAACAACTAAAACTCACCTTGACGGTCTCGTAGTTGATGAGCGAGTCGATGGCCTTGTTGCCGGCCTCGTTCTCCGCGCGTTTCATGTGCACGCGGAACTGCGTGCGCCACTGCGTCACCAGCAGCGTGAACAACAACTACAACTCACCTTGACGGTCTCGTAGTTGATGAGCGAGTCGATGGCCTTGTTGCCGGCCTCGTTCTCCGCGCGGTTCATGTGCACGCGGAACTGCGTGCGCCACTGCGTCACCAGCAGCGTGAACAACAACTACAACTCACCTTGACGGTCTCGTAGTTGATGAGCGAGTCGATGGCCTTGTTGCCGGCCTCGTTCTCCGCGCGGTTCATGTGCACGCGGAACTGCGTGCGCCACTGCGTCACCAGCAGCGTGAACAACAACTACAACTCACCTTGACGGTCTCGTAGTTGATGAGCGAGTCGATGGCCTTGTTGCCGGCCTCGTTCTCCGCGCGGTTCATGTGCACGCGGAACTGCGTGCGCCACTGCGTCACCAGCAGCGTGAACAACAACTACAACTCACCTTGACGGTCTCGTAGTTGATGAGCGAGTCGATGGCCTTGTTGCCGGCCTCGTTCTCCGCGCGGTTCATGTGCACGCGGAACTGCGTGCGCCACTGCGTCACCAGCAGCGTGAACAACAACTACAACTCACCTTGACGGTCTCGTAGTTGATGAGCGAGTCGATGGCCTTGTTGCCGGCCTCGTTCTCCGCGCGGTTCATGTGCACGCGGAACTGCGTGCGCCACTGCGTCACCAGCAGCGTGAACAACAACTACAACTCACCTTGACGGTCTCGTAGTTGATGAGCGAGTCGATGGCCTTGTTGCCGGCCTCGTTCTCCGCGCGGTTCATGTGCACGCGGAACTGCGTGCGCCACTGCGTCACCAGCAGCGTGAACAACAACTACAACTCACCTTGACGGTCTCGTAGTTGATGAGCGAGTCGATGGCCTTGTTGCCGGCCTCGTTCTCCGCGCGGTTCATGTGCACGCGGAACTTCGTGCGCCACTGCGTCACCAGCAGCGTGAACGCTGCGTACACGCCCACGCAGCCGAACGCGCAGCCTGACACGACACAAATACAATTCTATTTACACATCAGTCGAAATTTACAAAAGGGAACATAAACAAATATTATTTTTAAATACGGTCGACAACAGCCGGTCTTATCGATAAAGAGCAAACTCTTGCAGACAACCATTGGCTAGTGAAATTAACGAAAAACTGAACTTAATAATAATATGAGCATAAATAAATATCGGACAACCGGACAAATCGACATACCGGCGCTGCACGCTGCATCGCAGTTCTAACCTAACCTAACCTACTTTACAGCTAGCAGTGCGGTTTTGACGCTTCGTACGATGCGGCTAAACGTGGGCCGCCTTATTGAAGAATGTATCAATGATAATCTGGCTAATCGTTGAACCGCCGCATTTCAATACGGCCGTGTTTCTGATAACGGCTAGCCGTAATGTAATACGGCGGATTATATAATCCGACTGCGACAAATACACGATGTAAGTGAAATATGGAATATCGTAGGCCAAGCAGTGACACACCTAAACAACTACCTAGGAAACCTTTTGACGACGCGGTTGGCGCAGTGGTTAAGCAACTGCCTACTGAGCCGACGGTCCCGGGTTCGAATCCCGGCAAGGGAAAATATTTGTGTGATGAACACGAATATTTGTGCCTGGGTCATGGATGTTCTATGTATTTAAGTATTTATTTATCTATATAAGTATGTATATCGTCACCTAGTACCCATAACACAAGCCCTCTTGAGCTTAATTTGGGACTAGGTAGATTTGTGTGAGGTTGTCTGATATTTAAACTTATAGTTGGTCTTCAACTAATCATCCAGGCAAGCGGTCCTGTTTTATAAAGTCGAAGAATGAGCTGCAGCCTTACCTGCGAACGCCAGCCCCCCCTTGAGCCCCAGGATGGCGGAGACCAGCGTCAGCTCGAAGAAGGTGGGCACCACGTTGAACACCATGGCCGACAGCACAAAGTTGATGGCGCGCGAGCCGCGGTCTATCGTCTGCCGACAAATATCAACACTTTTGAAAAAAAAAAACCGTACAAGAGCATGTAGGGCCACGCTCAGTGTAGGGTTCCGTAGTTTTCCATCCTTCATAATAGATGGGCTTAAAACAGCGGTTGTAAGCCCGCGGTTGAAATTACGAGAAAACTTTCAAGCTCTATAAAACGCTATTTTTTGCATTTCTGGAGCGAATATTTACAAAATTGCTGAATTTATCAAAAATTTATGTTTGAAGACCCCTATTATTTTTAAAAGACCTATTCAACGATACCCCACACACTAGTGTTGGAACGGAAAAAAATACCCACACTTTAGGTGTACGGGAGGTACGCAAAAATGTTTTTATTTTTTAGTTTTTATTTTACCGTTTTGTCGGCGTGATACATACACATACTCATACCAAATTTCAGCTTTCTAGTATTCCAATGATCACGGAGCTATGCCGCGGACGGACAGACATACGGACATGGCGAAACTATAGAGTTCCTAATAGACTACGGAACCCTAAAAAAGCGGAATAAGAATACATTATTTCACGCTATCCGTCAGTGGAGGGCACTGCTCCGCTCAAGCAGAGGTCGTGGGTTCGGTTCCCACTAGCACCTGCACTTCAGTGGATTGCGTAATGGCTTCTTGTTTATAATTGGAATTTATGTATCAAACTTTATTCTGCAAATAAAGCACGGGCACTTGTTAAACACCGACAAAAGAGGGGTGTTAGAAGCTTAGCAAGTGTATCTATGTGTCTGTCTGTGGCATCGTAGCTTCTAAAAGGATGGTCCGATTTGAAAGTGTTTTTTTTTAAATCGAAAGCCTTGTCTATATAGTTGGTTGGGGCGGGGGATTTTTTATGTTGTAGGAAAATATGACATACGAGTATGGAAAGAAGAAACAACACAATAATTCTTCTAGTCAGTCTCATTTGCAATTAAATCCATACTAATATTATAAATGCGAAAGTGTGTCTGTCTGTCTGTCTGTCTGTTACCTCTTCACGCTTAAACCGCTGAACCGATTTAGATGAAATTTGGTATGGAGATAGTCTCAGTCCCGGGGACGGACATAGGATACTTTTCATCCCGAATAAATGTAGTGTTCCCGTGGGATGAGCGGGTAACACCGCGGGGCACAGCTAGTATTATAAATGCGAAAGTGTGTCTGTCTGTCTGTTACCTCTTCACGCTTAAACCGCTGAATCGATTTTGATGAAATTTGGCATAGAGATAGTTTAAGATACGAGGAAGGACATAGGATAGTTTTCATCCTGGAAATTATACCTAAAATGATTGAAAAGTGAGTGAACCTTTCTGTTGGGGTGCGATGACCCTGTATGAAATGTAATTATTAGACCAAAAGCACAATTGCTGTTACATTTGCTTAGGCGCTTCTAATAATCCCTTTTATCAAGTTCCACGCGTACGTAGTCGCGGGCAAAAGCTAGTGTGTAAATATTTATGTTAATGCCTTACATTTACATAGGTACCTACTCGCAACTGAAATGTATATGGATTCTCCAAATAACCTACGTTATTTGACTAGAGTGAAAATTTATTATGTCATTGAAACCACTAAACATACATTCAAAACAACCACTAACTTTTGGACATTTTACTATTTATAAATGGACAAAAACTATAAAGGAGACGTGTTTTGACTTCTAATTTTTAAGACGTCACTAGCCAGTATCTTCTCAAATTATTTTTAAAATTTCATAAAGCAGTTACAGACGATCGAATTTGGTCCAGGCCGGACGCGGATTTGGTTCAGCGAAGAAAATCTGCCGTTTTCTACAGACGATCGAACCTTGCCAGTCGTCTTGTGTCTGCAGTTGAATTTGGACGTCATGCCTCCGGTACTATCCAAGCGTGCAAAATTGCGATTGCTATAGCGGCGACAATGCCGCCGCCTAATTGTTCGAGGAAGAAGCGAAAAGAGTGGGCTAAATTATTAATTAGTTAAATTGCTTGATAGTGATGATTTTCGTATATGCTTGCGATTAGATCATGATTTTTTCGAGGAACTTTAAAATTTGGTTAAACCACACATCTCGAGAAATGATACTCCAATGAGATGGGCTTGTAACTTGTCCGGCCGACCGTCCACACGGACTGATTTGGTATGGAGCGAACCATATCTGATGTGCAAACCAGCTGACCGAGACGGACTCAATTAATAATAATTATGGTCATCAGACTACTCTACAGACGGACAGATATGGTTCGGAACGAACCAAATCCGTTGTCCGGCCCGTACCAAATTTGATCGTCTGTTACTGCTTATAAAGAGGTGTAGCTGATTTGAGCTGTCATCTAATACCTTGGCGTGAAATTTATTTGAGGGTACGTAAGTAAATATAGCTTACTAGCTTTTGCCCGCGACTACGTCCGCGTGGAACTTGGAAGTATGGAAGCAACCTCGTACAACACGATAGATATCCACCTAATCACCTTTATTAATAAAAGGGATTATTAAAAGCGCCTAAGCAAATGTAAGAGCCATTGTGCTTTTGGTCTAATCATTACATTTCCTACAGGGTCATCAATGTCATCATAAATTACTTACTCACTTTTCAATCTTTTTAGGGATAATTTCCAGATGAAAACTATCCTATGTCCTTCCTCGGATCTTAAACTAATATCCATGCCAAATTTCATCAAAATCGATTCAGCGGTTTAACAGTGAAGAGGTAACAGACAGACAGACACACTTTCGCATTTATAATATTAAGTATGGATCTTTTATTTGATGCCATTGGGATAGATATGTTCAAATACCTTTAAATGATAAAACCAGTGTAGCATACCTTAGACAAGGCGCCGGTCTGCCGGCCCAGGTGGAAGCTCAGGTCCAACTTGTGTATGTGCGTGAACACGTTGCAGGCGAGCCGCCGGATGGAGTGCTGCGCGACGCGCGCGAACACCGCGTTCCGGAGCTCGTTGAAGCCGGCCGCCGTCGCGCGCGCTATGCCGTCTGGAATGCCTTTATTTCGTCACACTTGCTAGTAAATAAAGGGTTAATATGCTAGAAAACCGGGCGGTAAGTCGAATATTACGCCCTAGGGCGGTAAGTAATTTTGGTATCGACTACTATTTATTACTTTCGTTTCAATTCCTACAAAGTGTGATGAAAAACATCGTACGTGACTCGGGTGGCAAGGAATTCCAAACTCGTGTCATTAAAGCTTCTTATACACTCGTTTGTAATTTCTCGTTTACCACCCTTGTTACGTAATGTACTATAACATCAGCAGCGCTAGCATATCTTGCCGCGACTTCAGTTGTCGCGCGACTCAGCATCAACTGTCTTGCTCGCACGGTGCTGATAGGAAAGTGACAGGATTGGACAGATTGGAGTCCGTATGGGAATTAGATTCGTATCCTATTGACTGATCAACATTTTAATAACCGACCTGAGTGACAGGCCAAGCAAAAATCGGCGTACTCGTCTTTGTATTATGAGTATTTTATGGTATTTTTTTTAATACTACGACGATGGCATACAAGCATGCGGCCCGCCTAATGTTAAGCAGTTACCATCACTTATGGACGCTTGCGATGCCAGGAGCATCACACGTGCGTTGCCGACCCTTTAAGAACCTATTTACTCCCCTCTTGAAGAACCGCATACTGTAGCCCCCGGGGAAAACCTCGCGAGGAAGCTCATTCCACATGCGGAGCGTTCGCGGTAGGACATTCCTCTGTAACCGCACAGTTCTCGACCATTTAGGCTCCAGTGTGTGAGGATGAACACCCTGCCGATGGCGAGCAGTGCGATGGTAGAAAGTAGCCGTGGCCATCTTGTCAAACAATTCCTCTTTATATTACACAGTTGAAAATTGGTCTAGAGGCCATACTGGCTGTCTGGCGCGTATTTTATGATCGTGACAATATATTTATTTATTCAAATTAGTTACACAGCATTACAGTAATTAAACTAAGGCACTGTGAACTACAAAATTATACAGAAAATAAAAATAAAAACTTAAATCTAGTTTGATTTAGGCGACGTAACAGCGTGGGTCCGTTGCGTTGTCTGATCTGGCGCAGGATTCGGCAGATTGCCCCGGAACTACCTTATTATTATAGTGGCTTTATGACTTATTATTATAGCGGCTTTATGACTTACTAGTAGCGGCCGCCCGCGACTTCGTCCGCGTAGATTTTTGATGATGACAAAGATATTAAAATAGGTAGGTAAGGAATTTTATTCTTAGTTAATTCACCCCCTTAGGGGCAGAATTTTTCAAAACGCTGAAATCACTTTTTTGTATTTGATTAAGTAAGCGTTCTACAAAGTTTCAACTCTCTAGTTCAATAAATAAAGTTTCTCCCATATAAACATTGCACCCCTATTTAACCCCTTAAGGGGTGGAATTTTCTAAAACGCTGAAAGTACTTTTTGTGTTTTTTAATAAGTAATCTTTCTACAAAGTTTCAAGTCTTTAGCTGAAAAAAAAAGTTCCCCCCATACAAACTTTTAACCCCTTTTTAACCCTTTTAAAGGACGAATTTTTGAAAACGCTGAAATTACTTTTCTTGTATTTTAATAGTGTACCTTTAAACAAAAATTCAAGCCCCGCGCTCAACAAAATACTTAATCTCTATACAAACTTTTAACCCATTTTTTACCACCTTAGGGGGTGAATTTTCAAAAACGCTGAAATTAGTTTTCTTCCATTTTATTTTAATACCTTTTTACAAAGTTTCAAGTCTCTAGCTCAAAAAAAAAGGTTTCCCCATACAAACTTTGCACCCCTTTTTAACACCCTTAGGGATCGAATTTTTCAAAATCGCTTCTTATCTCTAGCCCACGTTATAAAAGTAACCTACTGTGCAAAAATCAACTCTCTAACATTAGTAGTTTCGGCTGTGCGTTGATGAGTCAGTCAGGACTTCTTCTTTTATATATATATAGATTATTATAGCGGCTCCACACTACTCGCGTTGTTGACCGAAGTTAGGTGAATTCGTCGGTGTGGGGAGGCACTACGCTGCGGAAATCCATACTTCAGCCAATTTCGCGACTAGTGAGGAACTAGGGTTAGAGGTAATTTAAAATAACGTATTCTGGAATTAAGGTGAGTTAATATATCTAAGCGGCGCGTTATTTAGAATTATGATTCATATTTAAATGCCCAACTGATACGGTAGTATCCATAATATCTACTTCGTCTAACGGCGTAGTTGAAGAGCATGTGTCAAATATCAGTTAGAGGAAGCCACTCACATCCGACAAGTAAGCTGAAGGCGGTCGTTCCTAGAGCCTGGGGAACGGTGGCCATGCCCAACACCGCTTCACCAGAGGTCGCTGTGGCCATGTTCACCTCGTCCACGGCGTATTTGAAGAGGAAGGGGACGGATACGTTCATCACTTTCGCACCGAACAGCAGTGAGAGGGACAGCATCACGCGGTTCCGGATCATTTTGTTGTCCTGCAAAAATTGAATAAGTTTGTAGGTACTTTTGCGACATATTCAGAGGTATTAGGCCCGGTTCAGACACGGCGGGAACCGCGCGATTATAGAATCGCGCGGAAATCGCGCGGGTCTTATTTATATGAGTTAGTTAGTAATCGTTCAGACATAACCGCGCGGTTAATGTCTGAACGATTACTAACTAACTCATATAAATAAGACCCGCGCGATTTCCGCCGGGCCTTAATCTAGTCCGTGTGCAGGACATTTGTCGCCTAGTATATGCCTGGCTTAACTGAATGTAACTTGAATATAAATAATATTTTAAACTTAATTATTGGAATTATTAAAGTTATATAACCATTTTCTGGTTTCGTTTAAATAGTGAATACATAATAATACCGCTTGTATGATGCCATATCCAGTTGCGCTCGATCTGCGTACTCGCAAGTTGTATTTAAAGAAGTTATTTAGTAGCGCTCAGATCGGCCGAGTGTGGCCGAACATAAATCTACCTTTCGATTATGTTAATTAATTATCAAATGTTTATATTTACGCTTAAAAATGCCTTTAATTCTTGTTTGCGTATGTCAATAACTAATTGTGATAATTATTTTTCTCATGTAAGTGAATGTTGTTATTCTTATGAGAAATAAAATTCTTGAACCTGAATGTAAACAAAGACTGTGTGACTTGGCTTTGGCTCATTCAGCCAAATATTTGCATAACAATATAGCATATTGCTTTATAGACAAAAAAGCTGCCCGTCTAGCACAACTATGCTTCGCGACTCTTGCCGTGCGACATAATATCACATGTTATTCTCTTACAGTTACTGTACAAAAAGAGATAGGTAAATCTCGCACGAGAAAGTGTCGCGTGTCACAGTTGTGCTAGAGCTGCTGACTATAGTAAATTCAGACATCCCTTTATAAAACTAAATTTGCTTTAAACTATTGATACAAAGATACCAAAGATAAGATGTGAATATTAACGTATTCACATAGAGGTCGCTAAGGTATAGAAACCTTTCAAAATAAACAATGCAAAGATCGACACAAAGGATAAGGAAAAATTCGAGAGGTTGGTTGGAGTTCGGGTAGCGAAGTGGTTAACGCACTGGACCGGCAATCCAGAGGTACCGGGCTCGATTCCCGGTCTCGTCCCCCCGGTAACTCATTTCAATTTTTCTTTGAGCTTTTATATCTTTGTATCAATAGTTTAATATAAAAAATTGTGGTGAGAGTTTTGTAAAATGACTCACCTTAGGCCATACATACTCCAACATGCCCTTTATCATGTCCGTCCCGCTCACCGGCTTCGCATCGCCCAGGTTTATATCTTCTCGGGACAAAACAGAGGCACCTGGGTGAAAGCAGTCTCTCTTTTGGATACCTAGGCGGAAAAAAGGAGATGGATAGGTTGCGGTTTGGGGAGTATCTGATTGCATTTTGTCTACTATTAGAGTTGCCCTTTAATTGTTAACAATACATCTATCCCAACTATGAGCATGTTCTATGAGATATAAATTTTAAGATAAAATAGTTTCTTTCTTAAAATTCAAAGTTTATATGAACCCTTAGAATCAGGGGGCACTACCTTTTCTCGAATCGCTTCGTCATTTTTTTTTTACCTTATTTATTCTTTACATCTCTCTTTGTAGTCTTTGTTTAGGTATACTTGGATGGTATCAATATTTAATTTATATAAAAAAAAACAAAATAGAATTAATGGGCTGAAAATATATAAAAAACAGACACACAAATTCTATTGGACACTAATGGAAGCAATGCATAGCAAACAAGGGTTAGGGATAAGGGTAAATAATGGTAACGGAACACAATTAAGATCAGTATGACAAAAATGTGAAGGAATCAAGACTGGGATAGCTAGGTGCGGGAAAAGAGCTGCAGTCAACCAAGTATTAGTAACACAGTGTTCGAGAATTCAAACAAATAGGACAAAAAAAAAAGATTATAAAATCGCGATGTTTATGGCTTTGCCTTGTACCAGAGTGCCTTAAAACAGAGTTAAAATATTGTATAAGGGCAAATCATTATTGTAGGTTACAGGATTTTTTTAAAATATTATTTAATTCAAGATTTTGTGGGTCAACCAGGCATACTGGTACTTTACAAGCTTCATTTCACTTTAGAACTTCAGATGTGTTACCAACAATAAAGCTTGTATAAAAAAACATTATTTATAATTTTTTACAATTAATAACAAATGACAACTCACATCATCATCATCATCATGACAACCCATTCCTTCAATTGCTCAAAGGTTAATTGGAAGAGATCCCTAATAGGGATAAGTTCACCTTTGTACATATTTCATTTGTTATCAATGTATTTATAACCAGTTGGTGTGTACAATAAAGCGTTTACATACATACATACAACTATTAAACAATTACTACTATTTACTACAGAAGCAAATGCAGACAAATGTTTACAATATGATGTAGGTAAAAAAAAAGTGATAGAAAGTGAAGATTGGGTATCCTATAGATACATTGATGTTGTTAGATTTGCTTAGCTAGCTAGCAACACAATATTATAAGCATTTTTGTTAACAATTCAATCCAAGCTAACCTAATATTGGAATTTATTTTGTGACCCCACAGCCTTGTCGTTGGCATAACAAGAAACTTATACCCGTGACGATTTTGGGGTTGGTACTGAAATCAATATTATTGTCTTGCTCACAGGCAGCTTATGCAAGCCCCCAATTGAGGAGCCAGCAAGATTCAAGTGAAAATCAGCATATTACTATTTAGCGATCTTTGACCAATCACCTTAATGCTTTTTCATCATCAATCATTTTAATTCTGTTCTATAGACCACTAAGGATTTTAGGATTTTCTTATTAGTACAAAAACGAAATATCTGACTTTTTACACATTTTAAAAGAGACCCTTCAACAACATTGGACGAAGCGAAGCTTCGATCAACATGCTTTAATGAGTTCAAGAATTGGACAAGGAATAAACTGATAATTTATTCAAACATTCAGGTGTTACTGTGGACCGCTATGCAAGAATTAATGTATAGAAAGAAAGAGTAAATGTATTGTATGGCTACTTAGCTTATCATTTATGCACTAATAGTAAACATATAAAATGGTAGAAGATTTACTTTAGCTTTAAGTATATCAGTTCTAAAATACGTAGTATTATGAAACCTGAGTGTGTCCACTTTTGAAGCATTTAGCAATAAGATTTCTTTGCTGCTGCCGCGTATCACATTTTGGCGGCATTGGATCACAAGGTCAAGTTTAATAGGTTATATAACTGTCAAAACACGACTTAATTCTCTAAAAGACGATTCCGTGGATTCGTAATTTACCGAGAATTGGAACTGGTAATATATTTTTTAATGGGATGGACTTACCAACTGGGATTTTTCCAGTTTTGGGTTTGTTTGCCAACACTACGGCTAAAACGTTTTTGGCCGTATCGGCGCCTCCAGCATTGCTTGGTGGTTTTGTACTGTGATACTGTAATAATAATGAATGTTCACTCGAATAAAAAACCTTCGATACATAATAATCCTCACGTAAAACAATAAGTGAAGTGTAATTTAAGATAACGAGAAACACACCCGAAAATGACTTGTAACTGCACATTGTTTACATACTATATTCAATTGTGGTCTATTTAAAATTACTAATTTGTAACTAGGTATAGAATTTCTAAATTTAACATGGTTTCGAATAATATTAGGGAATTTTGTATTTGACAGCAGTGCGGCCGCCATTGCTACTAACTGTGAACTGACACTGACAGTGACACTGACACAACACAACATGCTCAACTGACAGTGACAACGGCAGCTGAACTGACAGTGACACAGGCACTAGGGTTGCCAGGTGATTTCAAATATCAGTAAACGTCTGAAGGTGGATAGGTATCGATGGAGCCATAACCAACAAAATTGATTGAAGGTGGATAGAGTCAAACCACGCTCTCTTCCAAGCAGATTTAACCTGTCAAACCTATTCAGTTTGATGTCAGTTGGTATGGTTTGACAGTTAATTTGCTTGGAAGAGTTAGCGTGGTTTGACTCTAGTACATGCTATGTCCATGGAAGGTGGTCTGGGGAGGAGAGCACTTTTTTCGGGGAAGAGTTTTTAATCCTGCTGTCGTTCTAATATCGATGTTGCAGTCGGATTGTATAATCCGCGGTATTACCATCATCGTGTTATCATCATCATCCAATCCTAGCCGATTTCGGCCACGGCGACTGGACATATTAGCTAGTCAGAGCGTCGTTCGTGTACTCTCAGGTGACTGAAATAGCCAATTTTTGCTGCAAATGTACGGCCACAAATGCTGCAAGTCAGCACCCCTCCGACGAAATTATAATACGGCTATAATAGCGAGTTATCACCGACCGCTATCGCGGTACGCTCGCTTCGTTCGCTCGGCTCGCGCGCTGTTGCGGTCGCAGTTCTAACCTAACCTACTTTACTGCTTTAGTGTGGTTCTGGCACTTCGTAACGATGCGATGGTAACTCACGTCCGCCACGTTGGATTTTAAAATCGTTGCGGTTTTTGTAATCAGCGACCCGATAAACCATAAAAACAATACCCATGCTGATTTTCAGACTTTGTCACCACATTTCTCCCTTTTAGGGGTTGAATTTTCAAAAAACCTGAAACACGTGTTTACTCATTTATCGTTAGGAATACTTCTGTGAAGTTTCGAATAAAATAGTCTAACTGATCTTGTTTCCCCATACAAACTTTGGATCCCCATTTCACCCCTTTAGGGGGTGTGTCATATCGTATGATAGTCTGTGGTAGGGCAGATATAACATGGCGGACGCTGATTATATGCGACATGCAAAGTACTCGTGTGTTTTATTTATTACAAACTTCAGTGCATAGTCAATCTACCTAATACTAAACATGGTGTCAGGTGTGGGGTTGTTAGTGTCCAAGTCAGGTATAAAACCTGATCCTGAGCATGTAAGGGCTATTGTAGACTTGGAGGAACCAAAAAATATTAAAGAACTACAAAAGTTTCTAGGAATGTGTAATTATTTAAGTAAGTTTATTCCACAATATTCAAACACAACTGAAAAATTAAGAGATTTGATAAAAAAGGATATAGTGTGGGATTGGGGTCCAGCACAAAAACAAGCATTTGAAGATATAAAGATGAAAATCAGTAGGGCTCCAACTTTGGACATTTTAAAGAGAGAAGGAATGTTAACATTACAAACCGATAGTTCAAAAAGTGGAATGGGTGCCTGTTTGTTACAGAATGGTAAACCCATATCTTTTTACTCAAGATGCTATACAGAATGTCAGCAAAGATGGGCCCCAATAGAAAAAGAGCTCTTTGCAGTCTGTCTCGCGATGGAAAAATATCACCAGTTTGTGTATGGACGTAGAATTGTAGTGGAAACAGATCATAAACCATTAGTAGCAATAATGAATAAAGACATAAATAAAATATCTGCCAGACTGCAAAGAATGGTTCTTAAATTGTTAAAATATGAGTTTGATATTAAGTACATACCAGGGTCTAAAATGTTTGTCGCTGACTATCTGTCCAGGCATTTTAATACAACTAATGGGAAAGTAGAGCCATCATTAAAAGAGTTAGTGCATTGTATTGAGTTAGAAACAGTATATGGATTAGATACAGAACTACAAATATCAGAAAATAAATTGAAAGAATTACAAGAAGAGACAAATAAAGATGGTAATTTGCAACAAATTAAGGTATGGTATAATACAGAGTGGCCAAAAAATGATAGAAACATACAGGGTAGAGAATTAAAAAAATTGTACAAGTTGAGAAATGAGTTGATGGTGAAGGATAACATTGTTTATTTTGGAAATGTGGTACTTGTTCCTAGAGCTCTCAGAAAAGAAATGTTGGATATTGTACATTCAGGGCATGCTGGTGTTGTGAAATGTAAGAAAAGAGCAAGAAAAGTGTTGTACTGGCCAGGAATGTCAAGAGATATAGAGGAACATGTATTAGCATGTAAAGTGTGTGAAAAATATAGGGTGTCTAACTGCAAACAACCTCTTATATCTCATGAGATTCCTGAGCTTCCATATAGTAAATTAGGTATGGATGTAGGACATTATGGAGGTGAGGACTTCTTAGTGGTAGTAGACTATTTTTCAAAATGGATTGAGGTTGCAAAATTAAGGAATAAATCGGCTAATAACATTACAGAGGAGTTATTAAAAATGTTCAGTATCCATGGAGTGCCCAGACAGATAGTCAGTGATAATATGCCCTTTGGTAGCTATGAATTTGAACAGTTTGCGAGACAACATGGCATAGAGTTAATTAAGTCCAGTCCACATTATGCTCAATCTAATGGGTTAGCAGAGAAAGCAGTGGGAATTGTTAAAAACTTAATGAAAAAATGTAAAGAAAGTGGTAGTAATTTTGACTTGGCAATGTTACATTATAGAACTACTCCAGTAGCAAATTTGGATTATAGTCCTTCAGAGTTGTTAATGAGTAGATTGTTAAGAACAAACTTACCTTGCTCAAAAGAAGCATTGAAACCTAAGTTATGTGAAAATGTAAAAAAACAAATGTTTATTAACAATGAAAAATCTAGGATCAATTATAATAGAACCTCGAAACCAAAGAGGTCATTTCAAAAGGGGGAAGAGGTAGTTATTCAAGATATTAATAAAAGTAAATGTTGGTATCCAGGAAAAATAATAGAGGAAGCAAAGGGACCTAGATCTTTCATTGTTAAAAACAATAAAGGTATTTTGGTGAGAAGAAATGAAAAGCATAAAATTAAATTAAAATAATTAAACCAAGTAAAAATAAGTATATTGTTCAAAATAATTATATGCTGGACTTTCCTGAGGTGAATCAAACTATAGATAGGAGCAATGAGTTTGTGCATGCACCTGTTCATAGTCCAGGACCACCAGTTGTTACCAGGTCAGGCAGGTCCGTGAAAAGACCTGCTTACCTAAGTGATTTTGACTTAAATTAGTTGTTAGTAATGTAAGGCTGATTGTATGTAAGTATATCATAAGCGGGGGATGTGTCATATCGTATGATAGTCTGTGGTAGGGCAGATATAACATGGCGGACGCTGATTATATGCGACATGCAAAGTACTCGTGTGTTTTATTTATTACAAACTTCAGTGCATAGTCAGTCTACCTAATACTAAACAGGGGGTGAATTTTGAAAAATCCTTTCTTAGCGGATGCCTACGTCATACTCGTAACATCTACCTGCATGCCAAATTTCAGCCCGATCCGTCCAGTGGTTTGGGCTGTGCGTTGATAGATCACTATGTCAGTCAGTCACGTTTGAGTTTTATATATATAGATGTACGGCGCTTTCGGTAATTTATTGATAAAGTCAAGAATTTACATTCAGTAAATAGGATTTGGTGTAAGGAAACTGATGATGAACAAAAATACGAATCACTAAAAAGCAAAAAAAAAAATTTTAACAAAAAAAAGAACCGACTTCAGTAAAACTAAAAAGCCAACAATAACCCGTTCAAGTACTGATTACATTTGACTCACCTTTCGAAGTCGGTGCCAAACCTCGCGTGAACTATAATATGTATATAAATATAAGAACTGAGTGGTTTGGGATCGACTTCGAAGGGTGAGTCAAATGTAATCTGTACTTGAACGGGTTATTGTTGGCTTTTTAGTTTTACTGAAGTCGGTTCTTTTTTTTGTTATTTTTTTTTTTTACATACAATTTGGTATTAGTCCGTCTGTCCGTCTGTCTGTCTGTCTGTGTGTGTGTCTGTCATCCGTCTGTCCGTCCGTCCGTCCGTCTGAATAAGATAAATACCTATTTGAGGGGGCTCCCATACAACAAACGTGATCGGTTGCTTTATATTTGCACCTCATTTGTAGCCGGCGCAATATATACCAGGTGCAAACTTAACTTAACCCAGCCAGTTAAGATGGGAAGTGTTTGTACGGAACCCTCGTTAGGCAAGTCCGACTCGCACTTGGCCGGTTTACCTACATGACACACGAGCAAATTTTTCGTATTACTATAAATAGTACAATAGTACCGCGACCTGCATTGTAAAAATCAGCCAAGGCTGTTCGATTCGAAATCTATTGATTTTGACAGTTATCGGTAACCATAGCAACGGGAACACAACACGGCTTCAATTTCGACTATTTTTCAAAACACGCTCGTTTGAGCGTATTTTATATGTTTACAATGTGTTAATAATGGGTCTGTGACGGCGATGTCCAGTTTAAGTCTGATCCCCGAAGATAAGCGCAAGGAATTTCAAAGGTTGGTGCTTTTGAGGTCATAAAGAGGTCAGTAGAGCGTATTGTAATGTGTTATTGCACGAATAGAAACTATCGCTTAACTAACTCTTTCCATATTGAGGACTGAACGGTCAGCCAGAAACACGAGCAAATGGCTTTTTAAAATTAGAACTACTTACATGAATTCACGAACTCGTGGTGTTGAGTTGTGAATTAAGTTTTCCCCTTAGTTTCGTCTGCGTACTGCGTAGTAAGCGTTATTTGGTTTTTATTTACTGTTTGGGAACTATTTATTTTTCCGGTATAAAAAGTACCTGTCACTTTTTAACAAGTTCTTGTAGGCACAATCCGTGAGCTCACAGATTTGCGATTCGGGTTCGGGTGAAAAATGAGAGGTTCTTATCTGAATCGCGTAAGTGCGAGCGAGACAGGTATACAATTCGAATCGCACTCTCGCGAATATTACGTTGCACTTCCAATGCACTACATGGTTGTTCCAACCAAACCGACACACAAATATTTGAGAACAAGAATGAAATATGGGAGATCTGAATAAGTAACAATTTCCATTTGTTTTTAACATTAACATCGAGTGGTCGCACAATTATGGTTTTACTAGCTTTTGCCCGCGACTACGTCCGCGTGGAACTTGGAAGTATGGAAGCAACCTCCTACAACACGATAGATATCCACCTAATCACCTTAATTAATAAAAGGGATTAATAAAAGCGCCTAAGCAAATGTAAGAGCAATTGTGCTTTTGGTCTAATAATTACATTTCCTACAGGGTCATCAATGTCATCACGAATTACTTACTCACTTTTCAATCTTTTTAGGGATAATTTCCAGGACGTAAACTGTCCTATGTCCTTCCTCGGATCTTAAACTATCTCCATGCCAAATTTCTTCAAAATCGATTCAGCGGTTTAAGCGTGAAGAGGTAACAGACAGACAGACACACTTTCGCATTTATAATATTAAGTATGGATGGATTGTGGGTAAATTAACACCACATTTTTAATTGCTAAAATACAGATAGAAGGATAAAACGCAAAGTAAAATACCTAAAATTGCGCTGACACGTGGTCCACACCGAGACTCGGTCTTTCCCTTTAATATATGGATAACCAGTGCAATTAGGTCTTAACCTTTTTTGAAATTGCAGAAAATTTAAATTTCTCATTTTTCAACTCCCAAACAAGAAAAACTATGTACTTACTTATCTTACCTACTCACAAAATTTCATGAGAATCGGCTGAGAAATGTGGCCTGTAGGCGAGAATAGCCGGAAATCTGAACATCTAAACGTCTAAAGAAGTTTTGGCGAAGCTGAACCTTCGCTCTCTCGCTACGCGGGGAGAAAGTAAAGGGGTAAATCCCTAGATGGCCTATTTATGGTCTTTAGGTACCTACCTTCGGTTTGGGCCTCAGACACCTGCGATCTGGGGCGTTTACGAATTTACAGCCCTAGCTATGTAATGTACTATTTTGAAATCGGGTAGTCGAAAGTTAAATTAAAACTTTAAAGCGCTGAATTAAAAACTCGATCTTATATACTCTAAGCTCTCATGTTCGACTTAACCGAATCATAGAATCGCTGAATCGTCTGACAATTTTCCAATAAGTATGGAGGGCTGTTAATTTGAGACCGCACTAATAAGTCGCCGACGCGGCAAGGCTGCGAACACTCGGAATACTAATCAGAACACTTATGTATCGATACTCCTCGATAATATGAACTGTTTTTTAAATCTAACCCATTTTACTCGATTTGTGATAAACTAAAACAGGAGAAATCATATTTGTGAATAGGCTTGGGTCCCGACAAATCAGTCGGCATTTTTTTTATGTAATGTTGTAACGATGGTATTATATTTTCAAATATTGTAATAAGCAAAAAAAATAGAAGTTTCTGTAACAACATTGTTCGGTATATATATTTTCGGAAATTATATTTAGTGGTTACCGTACCCTCTCCGTATCATAACCGTGACCCTATGTAACCTCTACCTTTTCTATTGCTTACTTAAGTACATAGGAATGTTTTGAGTACGAATTATGAATAGTTCACAAACTCACGCACAAGGTTCGAAAGCTGATCCCCGGGTATAGGCGCAGGTCGTTTGCCTTTCCATCCGTGTAGCTATTCATCCATACAGCTAACGACATTGTTTGATCCGTGAAACCGTCTGAAATACGCAATATCTTTGTAATTACCTACTCATAATTTCATCCAACAATCAATGTAAGTCCCATAACGTTAAGACACTAATCTGGATGGCGGTTTGAAGGACGTACAGCTTTATGGAAATTTGTAGCTGAAGCACCGTTTTGTATTGCTGTACTGTAAGCGTCATAATATGACTTTGTTATTGTGACTTCGACAATGAATCACGTGTGAGGGTCGTGAGCTGTGACTGTGTAATGTTTCCTAATTAATTTCCTAATTAATTAAAAGACGACGCGGTTGGCTCAGTTTGTAGACACCTGCCTACTGAGGCGGCGGTCCTGGTTTCGAATCCCGGGCGGGGCAAATATTTGTGTGATGAACTCGATTATTTGTACCTGGGTCATGGGTGTTATCTATATATATGTATTTATATTATGTAAATCGTCGTCTAGTACCCATAGTACAAGCTTTGCGTAGTTTGGGACTAGGTCGATTTGTGTATGATTGTCCCTTAATATTTATTTAATTATAGTAATATGTTTTATGTAGATATAACAAGGGGTTGTCGACGTTTACACTTACTTTTCAGAGTAGAATACACGGAGACCTATTTAATGATCGATAGGTCTCTTATGCTAGGTTCAGCCGCTTATTTATTTATACTTTATTGCGCAATAACTGTACACTATAGTAATAAATTAGTTTTTTTATGTGTCCAAGGTTTTGTCGTTTATCTCATTTCATTTCATTTGATTTATTCGAGTCCAAATAAGCTTACAGTTTGCACCTCTCATTACTTGGTTAAATAACGTTCACGGTATTATGAGTAGCGGCTACATCCAATAATAAGCGATGCGCTTACGCAGTGCGCTCCAAGTCTGCTCATATCTACCCACTTAACTTAGTTTCCCATGTTAAAACTTAGTGTGTTTTTGTATAAAGAGACAATTATTATTGTATTATTACTTTTCGCATCTCATTCATTATATATAGTTGTAATTGATAGTAAGTTTCTCTCAGTGAATTGTAATTCTTTTGAGAAAAGTAAATAATAACAGCCCAGCATTTTTCCAGGAAGGAGTCTGCGGCGACGGTATACAGCAGCAGCTCGCGGCTGAACCTGCTGACGAAGCGCAAACGCCTGAACCCCCTCGCCGGAGACATGTCCAGCCAGAGCCTGAAGCCGGACCGCTTCGTCACGCAGCGCGTGCTGTCTGCGAAGACGCATCGCGTGAAGCAGCTTCAGAACCAGCTGGCTGATGCACAATATCACTTACAGGTATGAAACAAGAAATTTTAAGCAAAGCCAGAGCACTCCTTCACGCAGCGCGTGCTGTCTGCGAAGACGCATCGCGTGAAGCAGCTTTAGAACCAGCTGGATGATGCACAATATCACTTACAGGTATGAAACAAGCAATTTTAAGCAAAGCCAGAGCACTCCTTCACGCAGCGCGTGCTGTCTGCGAAGACGCATCGCGTGAAGCAGCTTCAGAACCAGCTGGATGATGCACAATAGCACTTACAGGTATGAAACAAGCAATTTTAAGCAAAGCCAGAGCACTCCTTCACGCAGCGCGTGCTGTCTGCGAAGACGCATCGCGTGAAGCAGCTTCAGAACCAGCTGGCTGATGCACAATATCACTTACAGGTATGAAACAAGCAATTTTAAGCAAAGCCAGAGCACTCCTTCACGCAGCGCGTGCTGTCTGCGAAGACGCATCGCGTGAAGCAGCTTTAGAACCAGCTGGATGATGCACAATATCACTTACAGGTATGAAACAAGCAATTTTAAGCAAAGCCAGAGCACTCCTTCACGCAGCGCGTGCTGTCTGCGAAGACGCATCGCGTGAAGCAGCTTCAGAACCAGCTGGATGATGCACAATATCACTTACAGGTATGAAACAAGCAATTTTAAGCAAAGCCAGAGCACTCCTTCACGCAGCGCGTGCTGTCTGCGAAGACGTATCGCGTGAAGCAGCTTCAGAACCAGCTGGCTGATGCACAATATCACTTACAGGTATGAAACAAGCAATTTTAAGCAAAGCCAGAGCACTCCTTCACGCAGCGCGTGCTGTCTGCGAAGACGCATCGCGTGAAGCAGCTTCAGAACCAGCTGGCTGATGCACAATATCACTTACAGGTATGAAACAAGCAATTTTAAGCAAGGCCAGAGCACTCCTTCACGCAGCGCGTGCTGTCTGCGAAGACGCATCGCGTGAAGCAGCTTCAGAACCAGCTGGATGATGCACAATATCACTTACAGGTATGAAACAAGCAATTTTAAGCAAAGCCAGAGCACTCCTTCACGCAGCGCGTGCTGTCTGCGAAGACGCATCGCGTGAAGCAGCTTCAGAACCAGCTGGCTGATGCACAATATCACTTACAGGTATGAAACAAGCAATTTTAAGCAAAGCCAGAGCACTCCTTTCCTTCACGCAGCGCGTGCTGTCTGCGAAGACGCATCGCGTGAAGCAGCTTCAGAACCAGCTGGATGATGCACAATATCACTTACAGGTATGAAACAAGCAATTTTAAGCAAAGCCAGAGCACTCCTTCACGCAGCGCGTGCTGTCGGCGAAGACGCATCGCGTGAAGCAGCTTCAGAACCAGCTGGATGATGCACAATATCACTTACAGGTATGAAACAAGCAATTTTAAGCAAAGCCAGAACACTCCTTCACGCAGCGCGTGCTGTCTGCGAAGACGCATCGCGTGAAGCAGCTTCAGAACCAGCTGGCTGATGCACAATATCACTTACAGGTATGAAACAAGCAATTTTAAGCAAAGCCAGAGCACTCCTTCACGCAGCGCGTGCTGTCTGCGAAGACGCATCGCGTGAAGCAGCTTCAGAACCAGCTGGATGATGCACAATATCACTTACAGGTATGAAACAAGCAATTTTAAGCAAAGCCAGAGCACTCCTTCACGCAGCGCGTGCTGTCTGCGAAGACGCATCGCGTGAAGCAGCTTCAGAACCAGCTGGCTGATTCACAATATCACTTACAGGTATGAAACAAGCAATTTTAAGCAAAGCCAGAGCACTCCTTCACGCAGCGCGTGCTGTCTGCGAAGACGCATCGCGTGAAGCAGCTTCAGAACCAGCTGGCTGATGCACAATATCACTTACAGGTATGAAACAAGCAATTTTAAGCAAAGCCAGAGCACTCCTTCACGCAGCGCGTGCTGTCTGCGAAGACGCATCGCGTGAAGCAGCTTTAGAACCAGCTGGATGATGCACAATATCACTTACAGGTATGAAACAAGCAATTTTAAGCAAAGCCAGAGCACTCCTTCACGCAGCGCGTGCTGTCTGCGAAGACGCATCGCGTGAAGCAGCTTCAGAACCAGCTGGATGATGCACAATAGCACTTACAGGTATGAAACAAGCAATTTTAAGCAAAGCCAGAGCACTCCTTCACGCAGCGCGTGCTGTCTGCGAAGACGCATCGCGTGAAGCAGCTTCAGAACCAGCTGGCTGATGCACAATATCACTTACAGGTATGAAACAAGCAATTTTAAGCAAAGCCAGAGCACTCCTTCACGCAGCGCGTGCTGTCTGCGAAGACGCATCGCGTGAAGCAGCTTCAGAACCAGCTGGCTGATTCACAATATCACTTACAGGTATGAAACAAGCAATTTTAAGCAAAGCCAGAGCACTCCTTCACGCAGCGCGTGCTGTCTGCGAAGACGCATCGCGTGAAGCAGCTTCAGAACCAGCTGGCTGATGCACAATATCACTTACAGGTATGAAACAAGCAATTTTAAGCCAAGCCAGAGCACTCCTTCACGCAGCGCGTGCTGTCTGCGAAGACGCATCGCGTGAAGCAGCTTCAGAACCAGCTGGCTGATGCACAATATCACTTACAGGTGTATGAAACAAGCAATTTTAAGCCAAGCCAGATCACTTCGTCACGCAGCGCGTGCTGTCTGCGAAGACACATCGCGTGAAGCAGCTTGAGAACCAGCTGGCCGATGCCCAATATCACTTGCAGGTATGAAATTAGGTGTAAAGCCTTTCAAATAAACACTCCATGCCCAATACCGGCTCAGGGAAAGTGGCGCTACAAACAGATTTCATATGGCAAAAATGTGCAATTGTGCATACGTCATACATTTGCGATTTGTCAAGGATTTATTGTCATTAACAAATTCAAATCATTGCGTAATAAATACTGAATCCTATTGAAAAAAAACCTTCATCACTGTGGATAGTTTTGGCTTTAATGCAAAAAATATTTGAAATTTGCGGAATATTTAGTCCTGTTTCCACTTTGTTTACATTAGTGACATTCACAGACTTTCAATGTCAGTTACCAAATATTTATCGCTATCAGGAAACAACTAAAAATCCGTAATATGGATTTTCCGTGGGTTTGAAAACACCCTGTTGGGCTATGTTACCTAGTCTCTGTCCTCTTCCGGAAAAGCTAACCAGCTTGAATATTTACGTATATTTGAACAACAATATGAGAATTGGCTGTCTATAGTGCGACCAACTTTTCTGTGTAACGGCGAAATTAGAAACTACTGATGTCATGCTGAAATTTCATAGGATTGTCAGTGTCTCGGCGTTCAAGTGCCCTGTGTGCGAAGATTGTGGCGACACCCTTTAGTTCACAAAAAAGTTGGTCGCACTTTTAATTATAATTTAAAAGCATCATTGGCCCAAGTCTGTAACTATTTTTGGTTCAATGGGAATATGAGTGTATCGTGCAGTCCTGTTTCGCTCAACTTGTGGTTCCACATACTTAATACCAGCCGTCAAGTCACCCCCGTGGTTTGGCAATGTGCTGAGTGGACTCCTTTTTCGCACACTACTTATAATTTTTATGTTATATAATATGTAATACTAATTGCGGCGAAATAAATTTTCTTTCTTTCTTTCTTTCTAACTACTTGGTTAAGGTAATTCCCATTTCCAATTAGTACGCGCCTCTAGGACACGCATTATATCTGGTATGGAGTATTTAGGTATAGAAGGGAGGTCCCTGTGGGCCAAATAATGTTATTTGCTTTGCGTGATTATCACTTTAATAGTTTACTACCAATATTTATGTTAGTAGGGCACGCAATGAAGTAGATGTAATGTATCTAATCGTAAATGAATGCCAATACGTTTGCGCCTACAATTTCGTGTATTCCATGCTTATTTCTTCTCATTGTGTGAATATTTTGAACAGGAGCTGAGTAACGAAAATCGAATATTGCGGGCTATGCAGAAGAAACAGGAGATCGCGTTGCAAAGGTAGGTAACATTGAATTTATTTTATTCACATAAGTACGAATAAAAAAAAAGAAAATCAGATTCGGTCTTGTTATCCGTCCATCTTAGTATTGGCCATTGTAAACAACCAGCAGTTACGTGAACAATAAAATGATTTATTATTTTTAACCCGCGACGACGAAAAAAGAGGGGCGTTATAAGTTTATCATCTGTATTGTGATTATAGATGAGATACTATGTATCTGTGAGTCAGAAGCTATCTGTGGTATCGCAGCTCCCGGACTTGACGGATTCCGATTTTAATGCGTTTTTTTTAAATCGAGAGCCTCAATCGTCTATCGAGATGGTTCTCAGCTATGTTTGTTGAAAATAAGCGCAGCCGTTTCCAAGATATTCAATACAAAATTTTTGTGAGAATTATGTTAAGGTTTAGTATTTCTGTACTACTTATTAAAAATGGGTCTCATGATGACCAGCAATTTGTTTTAAATTTGGAATTTTGGTCATATTGTAATATCATCGCTTCCGGACTAAAGGTCAAGCCACATGTGATGCGCGGGCAGCGCGTATGCGTTGGCTTACGCGTTGTTTAACATGAATCTTCATGAGAGATGACACACACGCACGTACGTTTGTACGCGTAACGCTTGCTAAAATAATGCAGCAGCCGGTGTGACTTAGCGCTTGACCTTAAGCATCGACGGTATAGATCTTAAGCAAGAATATATGTAGTCATTTATTCAAACTTTCTGCCGAACAGATACGAGAACTCGAACGCGGAACTACCACAGGTCCTGAGCTCACACACCGAAGAGATGAGGATCCAGCAGAGCAAGTATAAACAACTCAAGCAGCAATGCAAGGAGGCGTTGATGAAGCTGAAGGAACGGGAGATGCAGCTGCAACAGTTGCGGGATGAGCACCAGCATCTTCTGGATTTGAGCAAGGACAGGTTAGTGGTACTATTTGTTTTTGCCCCGTGCAAGCTTTAATAACAGGTGACGTTTGATCAGGAGTAGATTAACAATACAGGCTAAACACATCTACAGATCTCACACTACGCGCAACTATCAGTCTTTGAAAATATAATTTTAATAAATAAAGCACAATGATAAAATTTGACAAATTCGAGCGAGCCCTACGCATCATAGATCGTAAACCGGTCGATCATCCAGCCCGTGACATATTTAGAAAACACAAAATACTAACTCTGCCGTCCATATTTATACTAACTGCGTGTGAATACGTCAGATCCAACATTCATAAATACCAAACTTACGGCCAACGGAACCCGAGAACGTCACGAAGACCGCACCTTCTGGTACCTCCGCGACGGCGACTGGCAAAGGCAAGTGCGGAACTCAGTGTTGTCGGCCCTAACATTTATAATTGTGTCCCTACGAACATTTATAATTGTGTCCCTACGGACATCAAAAACGCATCCAGTAACACCATATTTTCTAAGAAACTTAAAGAATTGCTTCTAAATCTCGCATGCTATAACTTGAACGAATTCCTACAGAGAGATCGTTGACCCAATCATCTGATTGTAGTACCAAAGACTATATACCCCCTAGACATATGTTCTCATACAAAAAAACGTAACTCTGAAAAAGCTCAAAATTCGGTATAAAAACTAGATGGCGCTGCTTCGTAGCCTGGAAGTGACAAAAATGTTATTTTTCACCAACATTTTTAAGTGATTTTTGATTTTTGGAAATCAAACGCATTACTGCTTTATTTTAATACGATAATATAACTTAAATACACAATTTTTAAGGATTATATTTTTTACTCTTCAAAAACGTGGTTTGATCGTATTAAAATAGATGGCACTACCTCTGGATAGCTCAAGGTTGCTTGCGGGCTCGCCAATTTTTGCTACACAAAATAGCTAGATGGCGTTGGTGCACTGATGTAATGGACAAAATAAGTTACGCCCGAATTGTCATGCGACATTTCCCACTAACAAACAGTCAGTAACGTAATATTTGTTAGATAAGTTTTGTACAGTCAAGGAATTTCATTTCCTACCCATTTCGTTACAATGTCGTTAGACATTCGCAATGCATTAAGGTCGAAAATTATATTTCAATAATAGTATTGAAATGTCAATATTATTATTTGTCACTTCATTTTACAAAAAACCTCCTCGCGAAAGGTTATCATTTGCTTTTAATTTCTAATTAGGAACATATGTCAGTGTCAATCGAGAAAATCGTAAAATAATTTTCAGCAACGTTATTAATATGAAAAATAAAATGCTTGCCGCTAACCGTGAACTATTAAAAGATAATGATAATGACTGAAAACAATGAAGAGCTCAAAGAGTGGAGTTACACCAGGAAGGAATACGGATTTATGAGATCACGCGTCGGCTCAATGCTAGCAGGGACACAGTTTGACGTTGGGTACGGCGATATAATGTTGAAGGAAACCTTATTGATCTACTGCAAAGCAAAGTAACCATTGCATCGTCCGTTTGCCATGGCCCAAGACCAACGCCGACGACAAAACGGCTTTACGCCAAAGGGACGATTTGCGGAAATGTTTGACATTTACCCTAGAACAATTAGAAATTGCCTACATGCAGGCGGCCTGCGAAAATATATTCGTTCGTTTTGTTTTTGTTAAAAGTAATATAAAAAAAACGTTTATAAAATTGTGGTTTTATTGAATTATCACTGTCGTTAGTTCTGTTAGTTTTTGTATAGATAAATTTCGGGTGCCTGTCGTATCGCATAACGTTTTTTGTCCTAAAAATGTTTGGCCGAGAAAGTTTGGCTTACTGTTGAATGGCATACTACTCGTTTGTCCTAATAATTTTTGCGCATACTCTCTTAAAGTCCTAAATCAAGTTTGTCCTAATATTGATAACTAAAATCTAATTACCTAAAGCATAATATTCCTAACATGAATTGCCCTAAGAATTATTTTGCCTATTATCAAATTGGCTAAAATTACAGCACCTAAACTAAACTATGGTAGGCGTGAAGTCAGAATCGTTACGTATTCTACCTTCAGGCAGGTAAGGTAAGGTACATAACTCGAAAGTTTCATCATAATACGTCCAGTAGTTTTTTGAGATTAAGTGAAACGTACATACATACATCCATCCAAACTTTCACGTTTATAATATTATTAGGATTAGGATGTAAGTAATTTTTATGTTTAAATAAAACATACACAAATAGTGAAATGAGACGAAAAGTGAAATGAGACGAAACGGAACGTAGTAAACAAACATCGCACCTAACGTCATCTATTCACTTTTTACTGTCACTTGGAAGTTGGAATGTCGTTGAACGCTTGACGACTGTGTTACTTCACGCTTGCGCGTACCGTACAGTAGAAATTGAAAAATGTCGACTTTTGAATGAATTGATACCCTTAGCGGCATCTAGCGATGTAGAACGATAGTAACAAACGGAGTACGGTGCGTAGTATGAAGAATATCGGTCTAGGGGGTAGGGGAAAGTAGTACGAGATGATCCCCTTAAGCGGGGATGACCATAAAATCTACAGTTTTCCATGCAATCCAAAAATGTTGGCACTAATTACTAGCCAATTTATCGATCTAACTTTCCTCATACTCAAAACAATAAATTAGTTTAGATTTCATGGAAATATTGTCGTTTTTCCAAAACCTTACGAAGTAATCATCTTGTACACCCCGGTGTACAAGATGATTCCCATGGTAAGGGTAAGATGATCCCTATGATCATCTTACCCCCTATTGAGAATTAACAACTGTTTTTGAGAATTAAAGGGTGTTAAAAAAAAATTACGCAGAAATCATAGAACGTATTTATTTATTGAAAATAATTAAAGGATCTAGACTATGGTCTATAAACTGATATAAATATCAGGCAGACGAGTTTTGTCGTCATGAACAAAAAAAACAAATATAATTCAGTCTTCTGAGATAGATTAGCACTTATAACAGTCATAAACTTCTTTAATATATGTAATTAAAAGAACAAACTGTTCAGTAATAATCATACAGATAGTAATAATCAACTACCAATAACAAATTAATTAATTTACGCTCATTCGGCTCATTATTGTTTTTTCCACTGCAACTTTATTTTTTTCTTTGGCTCTCCGTTTTAATGACATGATGGGCACCGAAAATTCTTTACTCGCCTTTTTATAGGCCGTGCCATTTTTCACAGCCTCAAGAGCGGCCTTCATAGATTCTACAGACCACTGACCAGTGACCGCGTGTGGTCTTCCTTTTGTAATTACGCGGCATTTATCTGCAATAGAAATATTTAATTCCCATAACCAATTTGAAGATAGAAACACATACAGACAAGCAAACAGATGGATATACTGACTAATAGAATAATAAAAACATTTTTTATTATATATTTAAAAAAAGTTTCGTTCATATTGTAAAGATCATCTATTCCATATGTACAAGATGATCCCCGGGGATCATCTTGTACACATAGAATGGGATCATCTCGCCCCGAATCAAACTTTTTTATACAATGTCACCAAACTTAACCTCCAAGCACGAGGCTATGTTTCCGTTGCCTAAAAACCAAAATTAGGCATATTAGAAAGCCACAAACATAACAGTCATTGCAATTAACAGCATACAATAAAAGTAACATAAGCTCAAAGTCAGCCTTACCTTAGATTAACCACACACAATTTTTATTTTCTTACGTAAAAGACGCTGTGTCTCACGCACCGCTATTACACTGTGACTGAGGCGGGGGGGGTGTTTGGAGCTACAGTTTGGCATATAAACGTACTAGATGGCGTTAGCAGTTTTCACACAATCGCAAATGATCATCTTACCCCGAGGGATCAACTCGTACTACTTTCCCCTATATAGTCTTTGGTAGTACCTACAAACAAAGACAGTTTATAACTATTCACCCATACACCTTAGCACGTTGCAATAGGGTTTATATTCGTTTGCAAATGTACAATCCAGATGTTAAACCTATTAAAATGTTATGTACCTATTATGTTAGACCTATTAAAATGTGACATTCTTAATTTATTGTATAGAATCTTTATGTTTAATTGTATTATATTCCGACATGTAATTAATTTGTATAGTTATCAATAAATAAATCTGAATCTGAATCTGAATCTGAATTCGTTTTCTGACCTCGCGCGTTATGTGCTTTATGTTACTATTACCCACTACCTATTTTTTTTTGTCCGCCTGCCGCCATAGTGGGCTCAAACTGTAGCTTAATTGGATCCCGAGATCCATCCGCGTACCGCGTACCTCTCATATCTGCGAAGCGCGAAACTACAGACAAATGTCACAATTTCGTAAATCGGGGTATAAAACTCGTACAGGAAAACATAAGCATTTTCAATGTTGAAAAGAAAAAAATTATACTTACTCTACTAACTATACGGTTTCTGTTAGAAAATCTGTTGACGAACAGTTCCTCTTTCACTTTCCAGAAACCTCCTCGAGCGTGAAAAATTACAATCTCAGCTGTCAGAACTCCAATTGAAGGTTCAGCAACAAAATGAGACCATTAGCACCTTGCAACGGCGGATCGCGCTCGAAGCCAAGAACTTCAAGCATCAGCTACAGGCTGAGATCAACAAGCACAAGGATACGCGACATGACCTGGACCTGGCCATCAACAATGCTGATAAATTGTCTACTATCATTGAGGTAAGAAGCCCTTCAGTTGTTTTCAGGAGGTTTCTTACTAGATGGTAGGGGTGACAACTGGAGATTTTGGCTACTGAGGAATGCGTTAGTTATCCAATGCACTTGCTTTACACATCTGGGCCAAGGTGGGCCCTTTGAACAAGAATATCAAGACGCATGTAAAATTAGAAGGATAAGAGAAAGACAGAATGGATGACCGTTCCAATTCAAACATGTATGGAACTCTTAAATTAATCAATTGTTGTATTGAAGTAGTTGATGTCTCTCCATATTATCTTTCCGGTTGTTTAGATGAAAGAGAAAATGATCTACTCGGCGCGGCAGGGCAGGACGGTGAAGTCACCCGTCAAGTCTCTGCCGACGCAGCAGATACCACGTGCCGGAAAACTCGCGCGAAGTCAGGACAGCGACAGGGACGATGGTAGGGCTAGTGTAAGTATTATTTTACTTCTGTGAGGCGTTTCCAATAAATCTGTATTAAATTGATAACCAACAAAATATTGAGGTGGACTCTTCGAATTCGCACGTTGCAGTAAAATTCCTAATATAAAGATCATTTAAACATAAAATATGAAAATGGATACCATTGTTTCATATCGACTAAGGTTCAAGTTATCTACATTATATTTATTACCTACATATTTTTAATGCTCCTGTTTCCGTACCTAAACATGTGCAATTTTGCCTATTTATTTTATTATGATTATTGCAGGGCGATCAAAATAATTTACTGGCCAAACTGTGTGAGAACTCTCGGAGTCTAAGCAGCGCCTTGTCACACGATGAAGAAACGAGTTCATCCGCCGAGCCACGCTCACGGTACGCAGCACGGAGCAGGTACAGTAGCAGCACCCGCTCTACTTCCAACCACACCAGGAAGAGCTCCAAGGGATCCGACGATATTATAGAAATAGCCAAAACTGTCCAAGACGGCATGGCCGACCTCTCAATCTATGATGAGGAACTCGACTTAAAAAACGCCTCACCCGATGAAGTACAAAAGAAACTAGATGCGATGAAAGCTGATTTAATCAACAAAATAAAGAATGACGATTCTTTATCTAGGAAATCGAGTGCTGTGAGGAGGAGATCTACCGATGAATCTATAGAGGAACAAATTAGCGAAGTTGATGAAATGGAAAGGCCTAAATCAAGAGGAAGGAGGCATTCCAATGTTTCTTTTTATGAAGATGTTACAATTGAAGAAAATACTACGACCATCGTTAGTGAAGAATTTAAAACTTTAGATGTTTCCAATCCCGTGCCAGCGGCGAGAGAAAAGAGCAAGCTTGAAAAGAAATTGTCAGGCAAACCCATAGAAACGTATTGCAAAGACATTATAAGCGATATAGAAAAAAGTAACAAAGTTATTGACAAACATATGAGAGAATTCAGTCAGTCAAATTCGAATAATCAAACGATAGTGCAACATTTACAAGCGGTTGATAAAATCAATGATTTAGTGAATGCCAATGGTGAAATACCAGCAGAAACGTTAACAGAGTTAAATAATAATTTCAATATGATAACTGATCAAGTTTTTTCGTCTGAAGTTATGCCAGTTGCTAGGAAACGATCAGTTTCTGGACGAAGAAGCTCAAGAGTGGAATCACGCACAAATGTTTTTGGCGATTCCAGTCTTAGTAATCAGGACTTGTTGAATGATTTACTGGGAAAGAAATGATATCAGACAATGCAAGGAGTTTCCCTCGTGCCACTACTATGCTTGTATGATCTTATAACCAAGTTATGGGGTAGACAGGCTAGTTGTTTTGTTTATAAGGTTTGTTAATTAAACTCTCGATTCTCAGCAATAACTTCCTTGAAGTGTAGTTGTGAACAAGAGCGCTAATGAAACTATTAAAATTAACACCTCTAAAGAATTTTATAGGGAGAAATATACAACTAATTTATCGTAGAGATTTCTTGAACGTCTAGTAAGTTTTACGATCGTCTCATTGCCGGCTAAGATACACGATAAATACGGGATCTTGTATTTAACTTTACTACATTGATGGTACTTCGCATTTCATTATTTTAGTTAAGTAGTGTTTGTGTTGTCTTGTGATTCTGGCTTTGGAATAGTAAAATTTCTCAACTAAAGGGTCGCAGAATATGATCATGGTGTGTTTACGCAGTGGATCTTTTTCGTTATCATATCAGTCAAAAGACTGCTGGGCCTTGAAGAATCTCGACAGTAATTAGGTACTCGTAACCATCGGTTTACTGCGATCTTGGCCTCCTTTTTGTTGGGAGCCAACCCATGCTAAGGCTTTCGGACTTTTTTCGTTATCTCAAAACATAATCGTGATTAGAGTAAAGCTCAGGAGCGTTTTGAACGCTCCTTAACTTATGTGTTCACGGATAAATAACATTATTTTTGCAAAAATTGGTGAGCTCATAAGAGAGCGCTTGTTGCGAATTGTGATGGAATCCAAAAATAAAATTATATTCGTCTAAATCTCATAACACAAGGGTACGAGCAGTTGAAACGCACCTGAAGCCTTACCCATTAATAAACGTATCTCATATGGCACCCATTGGCCCATGGCTCTCAATGTCTCAGACTTATATAAACTGGAACACATCAGACGGCAGGCAGCCAGTATTTTCGGTATATTTATTAATTATTCACCCAACACAACCACAAATCCTCTTGGTTCCCGCCCTGTAACCGCTGTGCGAGTTAATCAGACCATAATCATATTACTCTCGAGCAAATTAAATTGGATGCTGGAGATGTGAATTTGCTTCTACTTTGATATGTTTCAAATGTTTACAACTTTCCTCCAAGCTTCGCATTATTTTAATTATGTTTTGGCATCATTTTAGACTGTTATAATTTGATTCGTCTGACTCTTTGCTATTGAAGTGAAGTGGAATGTAATGTTGTAATGGATATTTTAAATAGGAAATGACAATTTCTGGTCATAAATGGGTACCTTCTTACTAAGAAAATAGCGGCCACTTGACGCCAATAGAACATCAAAATAGTGTGCTAAAACTATGTTACTGAAAATAATAATCTTTTTTCGTTTTTAATGTCATGCTGTATTTAAAGAGTTAAACATTTGCATATTCTTATTGAGTAGTTTACATTCTGTAATACAGCGGAAGACATGACAGACAATTGCTAAGGTTACTTAAATAAATAATTTGACTTTGACTTTGACCACAGATGTGCGAGGATGCGTAGCGTAGCGAGGTTGCAATAACTTCATTTACTTATCCTTGCTCAGCGCAACTGATTCTATTGGTTAACAAAAACACAGCTCTCACTATGCATCCTCGCACTGGCGGAAACGCAGCCTCAAATGTCCTTATTGACAGCCGTAATCATATCTAACAATGTATGGTGTGATTGATCCTTAGGTTCTTTTTTCCTAAAACATCACGTTGCGGGGTATTTTGTTTCCCATGTTTTTCAATCCCACTCGACATTCCACAGACGTGAAATCTGAGTTCCATCAAATATTGAGAATCATGCGTTTTGGACTTTAAGTATTTGATTTTACGGATGTGGTGTTTTGTGCACAAGGGACATACTCTATGTAGAAAAGTGTTTTGTGTGATTGAGTGTGTATTTTTGTAACGTGTATCTTGAAGTTCTTTATACGAATTGTTATATGACAAATTATAATTATGTGAATGAGAAAGTGAATACATTTATTTTTGAAATACAGATATGCTTTTTCTTCAGTATTGTTGTGGGTACTTGTGAAAAGTAATAAAACCAGTTGTCATTCAACCGTCTTTGATTATCACAACATGGTGGCAGCGGTGCTGTTTTAAATTGGAGTTTTTACGTAAAAAGCATACGCTTTGTGGTAAAAGTAGGTTATTTGTGAGTGTTTCATACGGCGAAGTAATAATCAAACATGGAACACGCAAGACCTCCGACGGAACTCAGCTTGGATGGCAGCCCCGTCGGCCGGGCCGACGCATGGAGAAAATGGAGGACACAGTTCGATCTATTTCTAAAAGCATCGGGGGTGCATAAAGAAGATTCGGCTATACAGTCTAGTTTGCTTATCAATTTGATCGGGCCAGACGGGTTCGACGTTTATCAAACCTTCAAGTTCGATAATGATAGTGAACGTGATGACGTCAAGGCATTACTTAAAAAGTTCGATGAGTACTTCGGGGTGAAGTCGAATATAACGTTGGCTAGGTATAATTTCTTCACTCGCGATCAGGAACAAGGTGAAACGATCGGCCAATACGTCGTCGCTTTGAAGTTACTTAGCAAAAAATGCGAGTTCGGTTCATTAGAGGAATCTCTTATCCGCGATCGTATAGTTTGCGGCATAAACAGTGCGGTGGTGCGTGATAGAATGTTGCGGATGGACGAGCTAAGTTTGGACAAAGCTATCAAGATTTGCGAGGCCGACGAAGTATCGGCGGATGGCAGTCGGTGCCTGGAGTCCCGCGGGACGGGGCCCGCACGAGTGGACGCCGTGCGTGTGCGCGGCGCGCACGGGCAGCGCGGAGGCCGGCGCGGCCGGGGCCGGGGCCCGGGCCAGGCGCCGCGCGCGCCGCGCGCACCCGCCGCCGCCGGGAGTCGCTCGGGAATGCAGTGTCACGGTTGTGGAATGCAGTGCTTACCGGGAACGTGTCCCGCTATCAATGTGAAGTGTTATGTGTGTTTCAACTACGGTCATTATGCGCGAATGTGTAACATGCCACAAAATGTAAAAAAAATGTACGACATTGAAGTGCATAATAACAGCACGGACGACTATGAGGACGATTGTGAGTTATTTTATGTTTCTATGGTCGAAAACATTTCGCTCGCGGGGCGGTCCGTTAATGACGAGTGGTACGAGACTTTGATTTGCAATGGTGGTTCGGAACGCTTTAAATTGGATACTGGGGCTGACATTAACGTACTGTCTTACGAGCGGTTTCGTCAATTAGGTTATGATGATTCGATAATACAAGAAAAACATACTATGAAGTTGCAGTCTTATAGTGGTGATGTCATACCAATAAAAGGAATATGTTATATAAATTGGTGTCATAAAAACTGTCAATATCTACTTAAATTTGCCATAGCAAACATGAATTGTGAAAGCGTACTGGGTCGTCAGGCATGTGCACAATTGGGATTAGTACATCGGATTCACAGTGTCAATTTGAACGATTACAGCGATCTATTCGAGGGCTTAGGTTGTTTACCGGGCGAGTACAGCATTGTAGTCGACCCGAGCGTACCGCCGGTTGTGAATGCAACGCGTAAGGTGCCGCTTGCGCTGCGCGACAAGTTGCGCGATGAGTTGAATAGGATGACGGAGTTAGGCGTGATAAGAAAAGTAACACACCCTACTCCGTGGGTAAACTCAATTGTTTTGGCGGCTAAAAAAAATAATGACATTAGGATTTGCCTAGATCCACGGCCATTAAATTGTGCTATTCGCCGCGCACATTTTCAATTGCCGACGATTTCAGAGTTAGCTTCAAAATTACACGGTGCGTGTTATTTTTCCGTATTAGACGCGAATTCGGGATTTTGGGCAGTGAAGCTAGATGAGGCCAGTGCCGACTTGTGTACGTTTAGTACACCGTTTGGGAGATTTCAGTTTACCAGGTTACCGTACGGAATAAATTGTGCACCTGAAATTTTTCATGCAAAAATAAAACAGTTACTAGAAGATTTAGACGGGGTTGATTCTTTTATTGATGACATTATTTGTTGGGGGCGAACAAAACAGGAACATGATAAAAGGTTAATTGCATTATTAGAAAGAGCAAGAAGTATAAATATAAAATTTAATCAATCTAAATGTAAAATATGTGTGGAAGAAGTGACGTACTTAGGTCATGTTTTTAATAAAAAAGGAATGAAACCGGACTACACAAAAGTTAAAGCGATTTTGGAAATGCCACCCCCCGGGGATAAAAAGGCTCTGGAGCGTTTTTTGGGCGCTACTAATTACTTGTCTAAATTCATACCGAATTATTCGGAACATACAAATCCATTGACGAATTTGTTAAAGAAAGATTCCAGCTGGGTTTGGGATGCAGTACACCAAAATGCGTTAGATAAGCTGAAAAAACTGCTATGTGAGAGTCCGGTTTTAGCCCTTTACGACGTTCAGCAGCCAGTTGTGCTGTCGGTTGACGCCAGCAGCGTCGCACTGGGCGCGACGATTCTCCAGGGCGGCCGCCCTGTGGAGTACGCGTCGCGCATGCTCACGGACACGCAGACGAGGTACGCTCAGGTGGAAAAAGAAATGCTGGCGATCGTGTTCGCCTGTGAAAAGTTTCGCCAGTACATTTATGGAAAAAAAAATGTAGTCGTTGAAAGCGATCACAAACCCTTGGAAAGTTTGTTTAAAAAACCGTTAGAATCGGTCCCAGTACGCTTGCAACGGATGTTATTGCGTCTACAAGGGTTAGATTTGTCAGTTATATATAAGCCAGGCAAATATATGTACTTAGCAGATACTTTGTCGCGTGCGTCTCTGCCTGACAAATATGATGACAAAGACACTATTAGTAACGGGATCAGATATCAGGTGAATTTGTTATTGAACAGTATCAATATGTCAAAAGGTAAATTGAATTTAGTTAAGGAAAAAACTTTACAAGATAAAGTGTTAGTACAATTGTTAGACTACATAAAAAAGGGCTGGCCAAAAAATAAGTACGATATTCCCGAAAATGTTAAATGTTACTGGTCAATAAAAGATGAGCTGTTTGTGGTGGATAATGTGATCTTTAAAAATAAATTAGTCCTAATTCCGAGTTCTATGAGATTTGAAATGCTACAGATCATCCACGACGGCCATCTTGGCATTGACCGGTGTAAAAGACGCGCCAGGCAAGTGTTGTTTTGGCCGGGAATCAATAAAGATATTGAAGTTTATGTAAGACGTTGTTCAGTATGCCAGGATAACATGAACGCGCCAAGTAGGGAGCCTTTAATATCGCTCGAGGTGCCTAATTTGCCGTGGTGCCAAGTTGGAACAGATATTTTTGAATATTCGAAAAAGTATTACTTAATCTTGGTTGATTACTACTCAAGCTTTATTGAAGTTACCAAATTAAATAATATTACAAGCTCATCGGTTATTCAGTCACTAAAACAAAATTTTGCTAGGCATGGTATTCCGCAAAAGGTCGTAAGTGACAATGGTACACAGTACTCGAGTCGGGAATTTAATCGGTTTGCAAAAGATTGGGGTTTTGAGCACATCACCTCTTCGCCAAATTACGCCCAAGCGAATGGTAAGAGTGAGCGAGCAGTGCAAATTATTAAAAATATTTTAAAAAAATCAATAGAAAGTAATTCGGATTTCTATTTAAACCTGCTTAGTTATAACAACACTCCTCGCGACAATCTGAGCTCGCCCGCGCAAATGTTAATGGGCCGCATGCTGAGGTGCAGACTGCCCGTGCATCCCGATCTGTTGCAGCCCAAGCCTGTACCAGCTGATCAACATAAAATAATTATTAGTAATCAGCAAAAGAGTAAGCAGTACTATGATCAGCGATGTAAAGAATTGCCTAAACTGAATAAAGGCGATAATGTTATTGTACTGGATAGGAATCGTAGAACCAGAGGGCAAATTGTATCAGAGTGTGACTCTCCCAGATCATATCTGGTTAAAAATAGAATGGGGATCTATCGTCGTAATAGGAGGCATTTAATTAAATGTGAACCAGAATGTTCATCATCCGCCCCGAATGAGCCCCCTACAAATGCAGATAAATGTGAGGTTGATGGTGAGTGTGACTGTGATCCCGATACGATTATTTCACTTGATGACAATAGTGACGATTCTTCAGTTGAAACATGGGAGGATACAATTGTAGAATCGCACTCTCCGATGATTACACTCAGGAAAAAATAAGATTTTTATTTTTATTGGAATCTCAGTAGCTATTCACTGTTTACTAAATACTCAATACAAAAAAAAAAGGTTTCCAGGAAGGAGATGTGTCCTTATCCCTGTCAACAATGAACTTATTATAATTATTAGGTACTTAGTATATAAGTCATGTGACTCGTCATGTCGACATGTCACTCGGTGGTGGTTGTTTAAAATTTTTAAAATACTCTTTTTTAAAGGGAAAGATGTTGTGGGTACTTGTGAAAAGTAATAAAACCAGTTGTCATTCAACCGTCTTTGATTATCACAACAAGTATTGTGTCTAATAATTCTTAGGCTGCCAGTCCACAGAAGCGGAGATGTGTAAAATGGACCAATCACATTTCTCAGATTTAAATGCACTTCTTTTGGGCTTCACAAAGACGCAGCCTGATTGGTTCATTTTCTCCGCTCTTTTTCTCTGTGGACATACAGCCTTATACTGTTCTGGAAGGTGCCCGCATAATTTATTTTTCTATCAAGAAGTCGGGTAAACTAACCAACCATAAATTGGTTAAAATCCGTTCAACTGCTTTGATGTGATGAGAAGAAAAGTACATTTCACCAACAAATGGAGCTGTACGGGTGGGCGCCACGCGTCCATCGGATCCTGCCTCACACTGTTAAGGTTTCTCCTAATTTTCATTATAATTCATAGTAGTAGATGAAGGTTAGGCTTTCATATCGTAACTTATCGGGTATTTTCCGAGATAACGGCAATAACGGTCCTGAGTGGACTATGAGGGCCAGGGCCTCTAGGCACTTGGCGTTTGGGGCCCCCTCCCCTAAGAGAACAAGTATGGTGCTAGTCCTGCTTCTGGGACTGGGGCCCTAGGTTGGCTAGGCCCCTAGGCCTGGGCCTTGTGGTCCTAGGGATAAAAACGACACTGATAACACTACTTAATAATATTACTTATGTGTTTCTTATAAAAGTCCTTGCACCGTATAAATGTTTCTGTTTCGTCCTATGGTTGACTGGTAGAGAATGCCTTATGGCATTAAGTCCGCCGTTTGTACGTTTACTTTTGTATGAAGTTTAAATAAATAACACTCCGAATTTTGGGGTAGCCACCGGTGAGATAGAATAGAAGTCGTGTTGGTAATAATTGTTGGACCTTTTATTTATCGACCCTCCTTGACTAATAAATGAAAACAGTAATCCTCGCTTGCTTCGGGGTCTAAACGCGGGAAACACGGACACTCGATGGATGACCACTTTCCGAAACAAGGTCGGAAATTAAAACGTGATTAAAACCTCATTTACAGTCTGACGAAAAAGACTAGTAATTAAAAAGTGGCAATACTGTAGTGTCGTCCCCGTTTTATTAAATTGATTAGAAAGGGACGACACTACAGTATTGCCAGTTTTTAATTTCTACTCATTTTGGCCAGACTGTACCTGTAGACTGTACATGTACATGGATGGAGTAACCAGGAAATTAAAAACGTAATTTATGAATGCTCTTGTATTTATTTGGAGTAAAGCCGAAAAAGGTACACGTATTGGCTATTTGCGATCTTAGCGCATGCCTTGGTAAGGTTTACTAATTAATTTAACTTTCCGCAGATTTTTTTTTTACTGAACGTCATGTTTCGCATAATTGTTATTCTACAGACACCATTAGTTCTCTGAAAAGTTATAAAATAAACCTAACCTACCCTAATCTACTAGGATACACCTTTTTTTTTATATTTCCCGTTTCAGCTAAGGAAAATTTCTGCCAAATGAGCATTAAATGCGAAACATTACATTCGGTTAAAAAATCTGCATGATAAGTGTAACCCCCTTGGTAAACATTGCATTTACAGACTAATAGGTACTAAAGTAATATTGGAAACTGAACGCACACTTTCGTTGTGAACTATCTTTTATTGAGAATTACATTAAATGTATTGTTTGTACAAATAACTACCGTGAGTCTCAGACATATTAAAATTTATTATATAAAACGGGTTTAATATATAAAATATAATATTGAACGAGATATCGTGGGTTCTGTAGTGTGGAACTCATTAGATTCGGATACTACTCAATTTTCAGTTTGCATTTGGCCGCCGATCGTAGCTCATGATTATGAATCGCGAACCGATACGAAACATATTGAGTGATATTCGACTTGAACGATGTGAGTAAACCCGTTTCATATGTGTATATTAAATAGTTACCTAATATTTTTTACAATGTAGTTTTTATCTTTATTTTTTACATAATATTTTTCCGATAGGAGCATTTCTCAAAAAGTTTGTAGGTACACAATTAAGAGAGAAAATTAAAGTCCAATATAATTTTCCTATTTTGTTACCAATTATTTTAGTAATTTTATATCAATGTTATGGTTATGTTCGGTAATTAAGGTTCTGTTATGCTTATACTTTTTTAATTATACATAATCTGATATCTATGTATTGGAAATCACAATAAAAAATGGTAACAAAATAGGAAAATTATATTTGACTTGAATTTTCTGTCTTATTTGTGTACAAACTTTTGAGAAATGCTCATAGGGTCTACAAACTTCAGCTTTTAAAAAACTTTGCCTACCCTATTTTCACACTTGTATCGCAATTGTTATGTTTATGTAACTGTTTACATGATAAAAAGATGGTAAATAATTATTTTCTTAGTGAAAGAGTCTTAACTTCGGCCTTTTGAGTCCTGCACCGTGACCGTAGACTTCTGCAAAGAGTGTTACAGTTTAAAAAAACAAAACAATCACAGACGGAAAACATATAATAAATAATGAATAAATATCAGACAAACACACATAAATCGTCCTAGTCCCAAATTAAGCTCAAAGAAGGCTTGTGTTATGGGTAATGGGGTACTAGATGACGATATACATACTTATATAGATACTCGTAAATATATACTTAAATACAAAGAACATCCATGGCCCAGGCACAAATAATCGAGTTCATCACACAAATATTTGCCCTGGCCAGGATTCGGGCCCGGGACCGCTTTCATGAAAAAGTACACACACTGGAGCCTAAATGGTCGAGAACTGTGTGGTTCCAGAGGAATTTACTACAGCGAACCGCATGTGGGATGAGCTCCTGCCGAGGTGTCCCGGGGACTGCAGTATGCGGTTCTTCAAGAGGGGAGTAAATAGGTTCTTAAAGGGTCGGCCCCGCGCGGGTGATGCTCCTGGCATTGCAAGCGTCCATAGCCGCCTATGGTAACTGCTTGCCATCAGGCGGGCCGCATGCTTGTTTCCCGCCGTCGCGTCGTAACCGTAAAAAAGTAAACCACAGCGGTATGCCTGCTGCAGGTATGTACTTACGTTCATACGTGTTTTCTGGAGGCATCGCCAAATGCTCTTCCATATATCCGTTCATTCCAAAGGGTTTTTCTGAAATAGAGTGTTATATTAAATATAATCGTTTTTTAATAAAAATAACCAACGACCAACGTCAATGTTACGAAATGTCGTTTTTCGTAAACAATTACTTAATACTAAAGTAAAAAAATACATAATCAGATTTAGGAGTCTTTTCTGGACATTAGCGAAATTAAGGATCCCAGGGCCTAATTTTCTGATAAAACTCTTCTATGATCCGATATAATAGCTACTCGTATATAACATGGATTCACAGTAAGGGTATGGGTATGGGTGATCTTTAACTGTTGTGCATTTATGATATTATCATCAAAAGTAGCATTTGCCTCATAGTCACAATAGCCTCAGGTGACCTTATATATAAGTACATAAGATAACATCCCTAGAACAAATATTCGAGTTTATCACACAAGTATTTGCCCCGGCCGGGATTTGAACCCATGGACCGCCGGCTCAGTAGGCAACTGCACTACAAACCGAGCCGTTCCATAAAATTTATCAGGAGCCCGTTATCAGATCTAAACCTGATAACAATTGAAAGTAACCTATTCATAACTTTCTTTTAATCTCTTTTGTCCCTCCTTTTTAAAGGTTTATAGTATTTTTAGAGCTTGCACCTCAAGCAAAACTGTAACATGCGACTTTCGCGTGAGAAATGTTACCTATCCTTTCTTCGCTGTACTGTGAGAGAGAGACGGGCAATTTTATGTCGCGCGACAAGTCGCGAAGCGTAGCTGTGCTAGACGGGCTGGGTTGTGTACTTAGAAGGTACTTACGGTCGTAAGGCACGGTCATAGGCGGTCGGGTTCTCAAGTATTCATCTCTTTGAAATTCTTTTACTGAAAACAATTTAGCGGTACCGTAAGGTCGGGGTACTTTGCCCCTACGAGGTTACTTTGTCCACCCATAGAAAACCATGACTTGATTTGACTAATCTACCATTGTACGGATGCCTCGGTGCGCGAGTCAACTCGCACTTGGCCGGTTTTTTTTAAATTTATGGACTCGATAAAATACATGCATTTCTATCGATAGACAAAGTAACCTTGTAGGGTCAAAGTACCCGGACCTTCAACTATCCATAGTTTAGTAATATAAACTTGTACTGAAAAGTTTATTTTATTGGTTGCTTGCGTAAAATGCGACTCCATTCGTCTAGGCACATAGCTGTACTTATTGTAGGATTTAATGTGTGGTTTACACTGACGTGAAATTGATGATAGGCATATTAAAATGATTGGAGATGTGTCACGAACGTTATAAGATTATTCTCATTATAGGGTTTAATCTTATACTGAGAAGTCTGCCTTTTATCAGTCTTGTATCAATTATAACTCCAATAACCCTAGAAACCTGTGGAAAAACATAAAACAAAATATTGTTGATTTTAAAAAACATGATGATTTGCCGTCAAATTTTACTGACCCGGATAAAATTAATGACCATTTCCTTAACTTGCCCTCCAGACGAGATGTATCCATTTCCGACTTGACATTTTACGAGTTTCATAGGTTCAGCTCTTCTGTTTTTGAATTAAAACCCGTTGATGAACTGACTGTTTTAAAAATCATTAAGTCTTTTTCTAGTAATGCAGTTGGTACTGATGGCATTTCATTGGACATGGTTGAGCTGACGTTACCGACTGCCTTGTGTATTATTACAGCGATAATTAACCAATCTATTCGCACCTGCACATTTCCTGACATCTGGAAATCCGCTATTGTTAAACCTATACCTAAAAAGAAAGTAGCGACTGAATTGAAGGACCTCAGACCAATTATTAGCATCCTATGTTTTATGTCTAAAATCTTAGAGAAAGTAGTTTGTTTGCAATTAACTGAATTCCTGGAAAGTAATAACATATTACCGATAAAGCAATCTGGATTTCGTAGAGCTCGCAGCACAGCGACTGCTCTGCTTGACGTAATCGATGATATTTTGTCAGCACAGGATAAGGGAGAGGCAACGTTGCTTGTCCTATTAGACTTTTCTCGCGCGTTTGACACAATTAACTCTTCCTTACTTCTCTCAAAACTTGCGTTCTATGGCTTTACCGACAAAACCATAAAGTGGTTCGCGAGTTACTTGTCTTCTCGGACGCAGCGGGTTGGCATGACAAATTCATCTGGCTTAACAGAGTATTCTCAAGATATCGCAGTGAACTGCGGGGTTCCACAGGGATCTATGCTTGGGCCCGTGCTCTTCATACTGTATATAGCGGACATTACAAACTGCATTAAAAACTGCAATTTTCACCTATACGCAGATGATTTGCAGATTTACAAGGCTTTTTCCCCACGTGAAACTCAGGATGCTGTAAGATTGTTAAATCAAGACTTAGCGCGTGTAGATGATTGGGCTGAGCATTGCGGTTTAGTTCTTAATCCCTATAAGTCTAAGTACCTTATATTTGGTACGAAAGGTCTGATAGAAAAAACTCTTACATGGGACCCTCTTGTAGTGCTCGGAAAGGAGCGTCTTGAGCGTGTTACCGAGGCCCGCAATCTCGGTCTTCTCATGGACGACAAGCTACGTTTTGAAAAGCACATTATAGATACGGTTAAAAACTGCTTTTACAGGCTAAAAGTTCTATACCAGGTTCGAAATTATCTCAGTGTTGATGTTAGGATAAAATTATGTGACGCTTTGATCCTGTCCAAGCTTAACTACGTCGACACCGTGATTAGCGGGTGTTTACTGGCACGCTCGCGGGCTCTCATCCAACGTGTTCAGAATGCATGTGCTCGTTTCTGTTTTCCCATTCCTCCTAGAGCTCATGTCACTCCCTTTCTTAATGATCACAGGTTGCTGAAGATGGAAGCACGACGATCTTTGCATTTTGCCTCATTACTTTTTGGAGTCCTTCATTCTCAGCAGCCTCAATACCTCTTTGAGAAATTATCATTTTCTACGCGGCCAGCCAGAGAGGCGGTCCGACTCATCTGCTCACGGCCGGGAAGGACAGCAGCGTTTCGTGGAAGTTTCCGCTACTCTGCCACGAGATGTTGGAACAATATCCCTCCACCCATTAGGAATGCTAAATCTTTAAGCACTTTTAAATTTAAGTTTCGCAGGCATCTATTAAATCTCCAACTCTCCAATTCTTAATGCCAGAAACCTTGTCAATAAATTACACCTCCTTCAATATAGGTTATATTATCTTAAGTACTTCCACTATTTACTACTACTTATCCTATCCTATACACTAACACTGCTCGCCATTTTAAGTAAGTATTTAATGTATTTTATTTTATTTATATAAACGAATACGTCACAACACATCATACATATGAATTACATACGCTGGAAATGTAAACACACGTCACCATTTGCTGTTCCCACCTACCTGGTCGCCCTCTGGGTGCCATGGAAGACCAGCGTTGCGACATCTCCTGGATGCCGTAGCATATGCTGAGTGGTGTCCTTTTGGGATCTGACATGACAGCACCATTTATCTGTATTTCGTTATTTTAAATTACTTTGTTTTACTTTTTCTGTCTACCCATTGTTTAGATTTAAGTTTGTATATGATTTCTTAGATTAAGTATGTTTGAGCTGTATGATCTGTCTTTAGTCATTATTATTATGATTTATGGTTTTGGTGCTGTTTAGTTTGTCTCAATAAATTTATTTTCTTTCTTTCTTTCTAATCTGATTGAATACACTTGATAGGTAGGTACGCATTTGTAGCCAGTCATAGAGAACATACACGTCCGTCGGTCGTGTAACCATGTACCAATAGAGTCGCATTTTACACAAACAACCAATAAAATAAACTCAGACTTTTGACAAGATCAGAAGAGAAAATCTTCTGAAGTCTTTTATACAGTGCTCAGTTCAAAAGGGTCTACGAGCTCCCGGACTGTAAGAGAATACTCTCTGTCTCTAGATACTCTTTTCTTTGATTTTAATTAAGGTGTTACCTCGAGCATTCGCTTGTAATAAAACAGAAAATGATATGAAAATAATCATGTTTTTTTGGAGTTTACTCCTTAAGAATCGATTTTCATATATAAGCCCGGGGTATGAAAAATATGGGGTATAAAATCGAACGTATCTGCCGTGCTAATTTAAAAAGTCGTATCTCAGTATACGATCGGAGTAAAAATACGACTTCTTAATTTAGCAGGTTATGCGTTACGCGTTATAGGCTAAGATCCCGATATAAAATGACCTTCACCGAGATGTTTATTTTATGAAATGTATTTTATAATCAATTTAATATGTCAATAAATATATTGCATATGGGTTGCCTAACAAATTTTAGTCCAGGGTATGTTTAATTAATAATAAAAAAAAATGTTTTAAACATTTCACCGGTTTGATTAATATTAGATAAATTCTATACCAATCGAAAGTATGAAGCCCATAGAATATGCAAACGTTAGGTTACCTATTCTTTTCCCGTCACAACTATCGGGTAGCCAGGTATAAACAGGTAAATCTATACCTACTAGCATTTTGCAACGGTCTGATTATTGAATTGAAACTGAATAAAATTAAAGATTATTTAATTATGAATTTATCTAATAATCAAATCGGTGAAATGTTAAAAAAATATATATTTTTATTTTTTACTAAACATACCCTGGACTAAAAATTGTTAGGCAACCCATATGCAATATATTTATTGACATATTAAACTAAATATAAAATACATTCATCAAATAAACATCTCGGTGAAGGTCGTTTTATATCGGGATCTTAGTCTATAACGCTTAACGCATAACCTGCTAAATTAAGAAGTCGTATTTTTACCCCGATCGTATACTGAGATACGACTTTTTAAACTACCATTATGTTCACATAAACAAACTATAAAATTGTCAATGTCAACTTCATGTCGAGTGTCAACAAAATTTTATAAATAAAATAAAATTTAATCAAATCTACGCTTAACGGGTAAAATGTGCTGCTTTTGAAACAATAGCGCCCGTCACACAATCGGCTAAAAGATACGTGTTCGTTTCAGCTCCCAAACAAACCTAACGAATTTTTGTGATATCCAAGATTACAACTTTTATAACGTGCAATGCAAAGACCGTGTTTTCTTGGTGTTTAAGCCGTGCTTGTATGGTGCTAAGATCGAAGAAGACGTCTTGCTGTAGAGAGAGACCGCTTTAATTGTGACTCAGCTTTAAGCTTAGAAATAGAGAAGGCGTGAATACTTTTCCATCACCACTGCTCTCATTTTCCTGCATTCAGCCGCAGAATGGTTTTGATTTCGTGAAACTTTCCAGGATAAATACATACATAAATCAAGGATCCAACACAACCGAGCCATTCATTTTCTAGACGGGAGTCTTGCCGACCGACAAGAAGCTATGAAGTTTAAATCGAAATTGTTATGTTTTTGATGTTGGCTTTTAAATTGTATCTTTTTTTATTATAATTGCTTGTATTTTTACTTTTATTTGTAAGTGTTAGTTATAAATATGAGTGATCCTTCTTCATCCTTGCGCTGTCCCCATTGTCCCAACTCAACTCGAACTTTTACCCCTCATGGACTTAAAGTGCATATAGGGCACATGCATAAACATTTTCCCCAAGTCATCCCCTCCAACCCTAGACTGTCGGTTTCACAGCAAGCTCATGGTAACAACCCCATTCATCTAGATTTTGGTGATCTAGCTACGTTAAAGCAGTCAGTACGTGTGTTACGGCATATCCCCAAAGGGGCGCGAAACTTGGCAGCGGCCAAATTGAGCGACCTCATTGATAAGTTTATCGACTCCAATGGCACTCTCGAATGGTTTAGTTTACTGTCTTTTGCCTATTCCGCACTCAAATCGCCTGAAGCGTCGGCCACGGGCAATTTAACCACGAAAGTTAAGAGAAATATTAACTCTGCTTCTTTTGATATCAGTGGGAACATCGGTGCAGAGACCACGCCTTTGAGATCACACTCCATACTGAAGACAATTGAGCGTAAAGTACATGAAGGGGATCTCAGGTGCAGAGCGAGTGCTTATGTCGGATGAGGGCGTGGCGCCGTCGAGCCCTGAGACTTTAGCTACGCTGCAATCGAAGCATCCAGCCCCGTCCCGGCCGCTGGTACTTCCACCGGAACCTGACATATCTATTTCTGCCTTAACTGTTAAGCCGGAGGAAGTGGTGCAGGCACTCAGCTCTTTCAACAATAGTTCGGCCGCCGGTTTGGATAGTATCCGCCCTGTTCATCTTAAGGAGCTTACGCCTGCATCTGCGGGAGACGCCGATTTTCGGCTCCTGGAACATCTGGCCAAGCTTTGTATTTTTTTGCTCAGTGGTCAATTAAACCCTGAAGTTTGCTCCTATATTTATGGTGCTTCCTTATGTGCGCTGTCAAAAAAAGACGGTGGTATAAGACCCATTGCCATAGGCAGCGCTTTCCGCCGCTTAACGGCAAAGCTAGGATGCCGTGCAGTGAGAGAAGAAATGGCAGCTTATCTGCAACCTTGCCAATTAGGGTTTGGCACAAGATTGGGCTGCGAGGCTGCAATTCACGCTACGCGGGCTTTTTCGGTAGATAGCAAAAACTTAGAATCCGTTTTAATACGTATAGTTAAGTTCATATCATTGTAATAGTTAAGTACTTATGCTTTCTGAAAAAATGACTTACTGTTGAGTTTCTTTCGGCGTTTCTTCTCAACAGTGGTCTCCTCTTGTGAAATGCCGGTAGACTCAGACATGTAAAAGTGCCCTTGTGGCCTACTTGCAGAATAAAGTTCATTATTTCATTATTATTATTATTAATTAAAATTGATTTAAAAAACGCGTTTAACTCAGTGGAGCGTGATGTTTTACTGTCCGAAGTGAAGGATAAAGTGCCATCACTCTACCCCTTCATTTTCCAAGTATATTCTTCCGCTTCTAATCTTTTCTACAATGGTCCTCTTGTTCTTTCCCAAGTTGGTGCACAGCAGGGGGATCCGCTAGGCCCTTTAGTTTTCTGTCTGGCCATACAAAAGGTAATTTCAGAGGTTAAATCCCCATTGAATATCTGGTACCTAGATGACGGTAACCTAGGTGGTAAACCTGAAGAAGTGGAACAAGACTTGCTCATGCTCCTGCCTCGTTTAAAAGCTCTGGGTTTAGATATTAATTTCAGCAAATGCAAATTTTTCCCCTGCAGTACCAACTCACACGATTCTTTCCCCTTATTCAGTGCTCTGCTCCCCGGACTGAAAGTGTTGTCGGCGAGATCTTTCAACCTCTTGGGGTCCCCAATATTCCCAGAAGCCATTCCTGAAGCCTTCGAGGAGAGAAAGCTGCTTCTGCTGATGGCTGCGCAGAGGTTGAATGAACTTTCGGCTCACGTAGCCCTCGTTATGTTGCGAGTTTGCTTTGCCGTGCCTAAGCTGACATATTTCTTGTGCACCGTGCCAGCCTGGCTGCACCCTGTCCAGACAGACTCCTTTGACTTCGTGTTGAAGGAGAGTTTGGAAAAGGTGCTGAACGTCTCCCTTAACCAAGGTCAATGGGACCAGGTTTCTCTGCCGATTCGAACTGGTGGTTTGGGCGAGCGTCGCGCGCGAGATGTGAGCCTCCCGGCCTTCCTGGCTTCGGCGTGTGGGGTGGTGGACCTTGTCACTCAAATTTTATCTTTTGATGGTGACAAGGCTATCATTCCTTACGCCTCCGATGCTTTGACGGCCTGGACGGCTCTTAATCCCGGCGTAGCCATATCCGTAGAATTGTTCCGTCAGCGTCTATGGGTTTATTTATATGAGAGTGCGCGCACCACGATTTTCATAAACCCATAAGTAAGCTTATTTCTGCGACAAAATTATCGCGCGACTAAAAAAAATCGTGGTGCGCGCCTGGCCTGAAGAGTAAACTCCAGTCGTGCGTCGGAGCTGACACACACACTTTTTTTTTGTTACATTACAGGCGAATTCTCTCAGTGTAAGAGCACCCTTAATCCAATTTGACGTAGTTAAAAATAGTGCGTGGAGGCCCTCCGCGCGGAAGAAGTGAAACTTCGTAATGTGGAAATGAAAAAAGGAAGGAGTAGAAATTGTAATTTCAAAAGAGAAAACCTAACAATCAATTGATATTCACAAGAGACGTACGAGTACCTTGACATAACCTTAAATCCGTCGCATTGTCCGTGGGATTGTTGCGTTGAACGTTCAACGCAACAGTGCTTCCCTACCCCTCCACGGTTAGAAGTTTCACTTCAATGAATATTTCGCAGGTATCCAATACGGTATAGTCCGTGAGCTCTTAGATTGGGATTCGAGTGTTATGCCTGTCTCACTCGCTCTTACGCGATCCAGCCCGTCTAGCACAATTACTATGCTTTGCGGGTCTTGTCGCGAGACATAGCCATACCCGTCACTCTCTTACATTAGTGCACAGAAAGAGACGGGTAATTATCTCACGCTAGAAATAGTCGCGTATGACAGTTGCTAGAGGTGCGGCGTAAGAGCGAGCGAGACAGGCATAAAACGCGAATCACATTATGTAAATTTACGCACTGTACTTATATTGCGTGTTATTTCTAATGGTTGTCTTGTTACATAGATGCATGAAAATAAATTTACCTTTTTTCCTGTACCGCAACATTGCAACAATTAAACCAGTCATCATTATTAAGGAAACTAATAAAATGCCACCGTTTATTCCCAACCATACCCAGTGCCCTGAAAAATAAGTACATGTGATTCAAGGATAAAATATTATACATAGGGCTGCCACCTCGAAATTCGCCGAACCCAGACAGACTAAAAAACCCGGACATTTGGCGTTAAATCGCATTTTTTATCCGAAAATAATATTATAATCGCTTTATTTTTCATTCACATAAAAAGTGTCCGGGTTTTTCCCGGACACTTTGAAAACATCGGATGGCCTTCAGAATAGGTCAAATCCGGGGTTCCTGCAAACCCATGCGGGTTATACACAAACTAGTAGGTAATTTTACTTGACTATTGTAAACGAAGCGATTTGCTTCTTCATTTTTTAAACAAACTGTAAAGGAATGGAACTCGTTCCCCTCTCCCAATCGAACCTCGCGTGATGTGTGCACAAGCCCTTTGCTAATCCGGGTTACAATAACGTGCTAGTCAATTAGTGCTAATGCAGCTATTACACTTTCCTAAATAAGTCACTGACGAGAGGGATGGAGCAATACGAAGGAGTGAGGAAGGTATCTCCATACGTGTCTCACATGTTGCTGCATCCCTCTCATAAGTGACTTATTTAGGAAAGTGTAATTGCCGCATAACCCATACTGACATATCAAATTTTTTCATAAATTTAATTGTGCCTCACACCGCGAGAAAATAATAAGTGTCCGGGGATAAACCAGTTATGTGAATGAAAAATGTATCGATTGCTTTATTAATTATATTATTTTCGGACACGTCCGGGGAAAAAATGCGATGCCAAATGAAAGGTATTTTTAAAGTCTTTGTCCGGGTTCGGCGAATTTAGAGATGGCAGCCCTAGTTATAAGTACCTAGTTTGGTAACTACGAGTAGATGCGTGTTTCGCCACTTTCCCTAGTTCGAACTTCGCCTCTCTACGAGAAAAACACTTGTCTGTGGATGTTAACTCGAGGAGAGTTAAGGTGGGGTAAAACTAATAGGGTAAATCGCCAATTACTGGCCACCGTTCTATAACTGCAGGCCACCTCATACTAAAAAATAAGTCTGCCCACCTACAAACTAAATTCATTTTAGTATAACGTGGCCAGTTATTGAAGTTTAGCCAGTAATTAACACCTAATACTAAAATTAATTATGTTTGTAGGTGAGTTCATTTTTAGTATGAGGTGGCCAGTTATTGAACGGTGGCCAGTAATTGGCGATTTGCCCAAGTTTATCTATTTATTTGACTGTGGCAGTTTTCTCCCGGTGATAGTCTAACCCCACCTTACCTTAACGTTATTTATTGTCAACGACACATGCAGTAAGTAATTTTAAAACAACGTTAATAAAATCTCGCAAAGTCCCCTTGGAACTAGATCGTCTGTTGAGAACCAAAACTCTCTAAGTAACAAATACCTACTTAAAACGAAGCTTTTATCTCAGTGTCAATGTATTCACTAGATAGGAGGTTTTGAAGAGCAGTGATAGAAATTTTGGTGAGTGTTGGTTTGGTTGCCACCAGGCGACATGAAGTATCCCCACCTGCCCGTTTAGCACAACTACGCTACGCGACTCTTGACGCATCATCCGTTGCTCTCTCACTGTACAGCGAAGACGGAGACAGGTAATACTTCTCGAGAAAGAGTCGCGTGTCTCAGTTGTGCTAGAGGTGCTGGGAACCCTTCGATAGTTAGCCACATGTACACATATAACAATAGACCAAGAAGTGCTTACTACAATCGTCGTTGCTGTGGACTCTGGCAACGGCTTGCGTTGCAACGGATTGCGTTGCAACGGTTTGCGTTGCAACGGTTTGTGTTGCAACGGTTTGCGTTGCAACGGTTTGTGTTGCAACGGTCTGCGTTGCAACGGTTTGTGTTGCAACGGCTTGCGTTGGAACAGCTTCCATTGCAACGGGTCTATCCCCAATAAGCGAAATGTGAACCCTCTCGCTGGCTACTTCGTCTGATAAGCGTCCTTCCAAAAAATAACGCACTGCGCAAAACATTTCAGTGTCGTGGTCAGAATCCGTAAAAAATTTGGTGTAGTACATGGTTGTTTTAATTTCCACGTAGGTCTTTAGCAGCACACGTTCATTGCCTGGAAAAGGAAATAAATATATCACCCAAGTAATACCCTTACCATGAGTTAACGTGACCGTACTCGTTAGCGACAGCGTAAACGATTTGTATGTAGAATCAGTAAACGCCCCTAGAGGTTACTTTGTAGAACTACGATTCTCCATGCAAATCTTTTACGCTCTCGCTAACGAGTACGGTCACTATAAACTCGTGGTAACGGCACGCAAAGCTGTAAAAGGTCTGTATAAGTGTTTATGAAGCATGTGTGATACTTGGGCGCTCATCTTATCGAAAGAGGCAACTGCTTGCTTGTGAGGCTTGTAACACATATTTTCTAATCAATATATAGGCTATGTTTCCACCAGAGATGTGCGAGGATGCGTAGCGAAGGATGTGTTTTTGTTGGCCAATGGAATAACTTCATTTATCCTCGCTCAGCGACAGATTCTATTGGTTAACAAAAACACATGCCTCGCTCTTGCTACGCATCCTCGCACTGGTGGAAACGCAGCCTTATAATGACTTTTAACAAAAAAATAACCGGTGTAAACTAAACGAACTGGTGCTTTCCGAAAACGACTGTAGTGACTAAATGGGTTAGTAAATAAAACACCGATATTACGATAGGTGTGTTTATATTTTTTGAACAGTTCCCTTTATTTCACCAGGATTCCATCATCAGATTCTGACATAAAGACAATTGAACCAGCTACAAAGTATACCCTTTCAACTAAAAAGGAATTTTCCAAATGGGTCTAGTCGTTTTCGAGTAGCTAATCGTGGAACATATACATGAAAATTTAAAACCTTTGACTTAATCAAACTATCTAAAAATCATCTCGACAGAGAAGGCTTATGATACAGAAAAAAAATAATCAGACCATCCGTTGGAGAGCTGCGGTCCTACAGACAAACTGACATATACACAGATACACACCCCTCTTTTTTGTAGGGGGTTAAACTGAAAACTTCGTCCGTTTTTTGACATCGGTTAAAAATAAGGACACATGCAAGAACTTTTTAGGCCGACAAAGGCGCTTCTTTCAATTATGTCCTCCTCAAGTGGTCACGGGAAAAAGGAATCAAGACTTTGTACCTAATACACTATTTATTATATAAAATTCGCACCACGTAAGTTCACGTCTGTGAAGCTAGTTTCTAGCGCGAACGTCTTAAGTGCAGTAATATTATTAATGACACCATCCTGCTATTAAATAATAAAGGTAAGTACCCTTCATCTGATTCCAGGTCAAGAGAGCGAGTTTGGGCCCTCTTGCGGCACACGAGAACACGACAGATTGTGCGCTAGAAACCTTGACCACCTTCGGATACACCTCCGGAATCGTTTGCGACGAGTTGACTAAAGAAAACAGATGAGAAGCTGTAATCATTTCATAATTTAGTTAGCAGCTCTAAGTTTTAAAAATCTAACTTAAAGGCTAGTGAGCTTTTGAAAAATAGAGTTTTGGTCGAAAGGTGACATGTGTTAATTAAATGTCTATTCCAGTAACAAAACTAACATACCTAATCTCTTTTCGATGTAAATCTGTGTAAATATTCATGTGCTTGCAAATAAAATAAACTTTACTTTACTTGACATTCAAACACACACACACACACACACACGCACGCCCGCACGCACGCACGCACGCACGCACGCACGCACGCACGCACGCGCACGCGCACGCACACGCACAAAAGCTGTTGCTTATAATTTTATTGGGATTTTGGACTGCAAGGTATTTATCTATGGGTCTATTATAGGTATATGGTATTTATAGTCATGGAATTGAATAAATTGATTGATAATTGAAAAAAAAACCTACAAGGCACGTCATATCGTGCTCTCTCGTAGGGTGGCCTGTTCTCTAGGTGCACTCTAGTGATCAGTGGATCGTAGAAGTGTTCCCCCTCACGAAACGCTCTGCAAGTGACCTCTCTGTCGTACTTATGAAGGTTGAACGTTCTTGATACGTTTGCTGTGGACCTCGGTTGAAGATTAACTGTAAATATGAAATAGATTTAGGCAAAAACTATTTTAGTATCTTACAATTGAAACCGCAACGAAATTCTAAATTAGACACGCAAATCCTCTAAATTGGTTAGTAACCTAGGAAATTTGGATCGCCCCATTCCTCTGTCGAATGTGTAATGGGGGCCCGAACGGCCGGACATGGCGGACATGTTTCGAGCTCGTATGGAGCTCTTCATCAGGGATATCTTATCTTAGTTTAGGGTTCTTTGGGTCGATGTTGCTCTGCGTCCCTAGGAACTACCGTAGATAACCCTACAATGAGCAATCCTGTGTCCCAAATCACCTCAAATAAAGACCACTCTTTGAAGAAGTAAAATTTCGTTCGCCTAAAAATATTAAACGATCAAACATACCCGTCCGTATCGTTTTATCATTGTTATTTATGTAAAAATGCACCACATATGTGTAGTTGCCCTCATCCAAAGTTCCAGTGCTGTTCAAAACGCAGCTCATCCTAGTTTTCTTCTGGTTATCACTGAAGCTGTACTTCTGTATCTCCTGCTGGTGCTGCCCAACCTGCCCGTGGATGCGGAGGGTCAGTTGGGAGATCTGCCCGGGGCGTGGGGCTGGAAAATAAATTAAAATTCACATGTAGGAAATTTTTTTAAGCGGTGCTAGCAGTGGTTAGGACATGCGACTTTCAATCCGGAGGTCGCGGGTTCGAACCCGGCCCGTACCAATGAGTTTCTTCGGAACTTTGTACGGAATGTCATTTGATATTTACTACTCGCTTTTCGGTGAAGGAAAACATCGTGAGGAAACCACCTAAGCCCAATAAGGCCTAGTTTCCCCTCTGGGTTGGAAGGTCAGATGGCAGTCGCTTGCGTAAAAACTAGTGCCTACGCCACATCTTGGGATTTAGGTAGCCGACCCCGATTGAGAATTCATTCTCAAAAAAACCGGCCAAGAGCATGTCGGGCCACGCTCAGTGTAGGGTTCCGTAATTGCTCATCCTTCGCAATAAATTGCTGTTTTAATCCCAAGGTTTAAGTTAAGAAAGATTTTAAGCTCTATAAAAAGGTCGTAAACGCCCTAGAAACTGTAATCACTTATTACCTTCTGGAAGTCAATTTACATCCTTCTAAAGAAAAAATATGAAATTTGGCGATTACTCAAAAACGGCTCGACCGATTTTGTTCAATATAGTTTTCATTGAAAGTACTGATAAGGTTTCATTTACATGAATTTTTCCGATTTTTTTTGACCCGTGGTTGAAAAGTTAGAGGGGGGGGGGACACTATTTTTTTTGTTTTCGGAGCGAATATTTACAAAACTGCTGACTTTATCAAAAAATAATGTTAAGAGACCCCTATTATTTTTACAAGACCTATTCAACGACACCCCACACACCAGTGTTGAAAAGAAAAAAAAAATTCACCCCCACTTTAGGTGTTCGAGAGGTACCCGAAAAAAATAAAATTTTTGAATTTTTATTTTACCGTTCTGTCGGCGTTATACATACACATACTTATACCAAATTTAAGCTTTCTAGTACTAATGATCACGGAGCTAAGCCGCGGACGGACGGACGGACGGACGGACAGACGGACAGACGGACATGGCGAAACTATAAGGGTTCCTAGTTGACTACGGAACCCTAAAAATGGGACAAAGGCTAGGAGGAGGATGTAGGAAATATTTTTAACTAGCAGGCTATAGCATTCTAGCGGTATGTACAGTACAGGCACACAATACTTAATAGGACTATATAATACAGGTAAGGGGCGACCAAATCAGTGCTAAAAATACGCTGAAGCTGAGGTTGCGTTAATGCAGTGACATGTCGTGTCCATACCGTTTTTAACGCACGCTCTCCACACCGCATTCGTTGTTGAAGTCGTTTTAAAATATAAAGGCTCGACCACACCGCTGCTTAATACACTTTGACGCACCGTAAACGCAGTCAATGTATGAACAAGACATGACGTATACGTCACGTGTCCATTGTTTTTAAGATGCGTCAAAGTCTTTTGAGCAGGTAGAGGCTTTATATTTTAGATGGGTTATAATCGAGGGCCCTAGTGGAAAATAACGCTAGAAGGTTGGGGAACGGCCTAGTCCTACGGTAGCTACGTCATCGAATTCGTATCTATTTTTGATATTTAAAAAATATATACAGCGTGTATTATATACTTGATATAACCGCAAATTGTAGCCAGACTCGTAGATTTTAGTGCTATAATCTGATATTTATAGCAATTATGAATTTTGCGTTAACTGCCATAGCGTAATTAGTTTTTGAAAAATTTCTGAGCAGCAATGTATGGCGTAGTTATTACTAGTGACAGATGTGATATCACTATGTTAATTGTAAACAAACAACAACAAACAAATACATTGCGTGCTGAATTATTTTATGTGGAGAAAAAATGTTCGCTTTTTTATTTTTATTTATGGATCAATATATTAATAAGTGCCTATACTAAGACCCCCGTAAAGTTTGTGGTTATATTAAATATACACGCTGTACATATGGTAGTAAGTTTTGTTGTAAAAAACGACTACAACGAAAATAAATACCTACTATTATGGGAGCAAATGCACGAGTTTATACGAAAAATGTCTAAATGTATTTTAAAACAATTGAAGAGTTCGATTGAGTTTTCATGAATCCCATGATCACATCTCAATTCTGTCAATTCTGACAAAAAAGGCTCATAAGGAGAATTTTTTGTCTTTCTAAAATGCTGATTGTTTTAGACATTTTTCCCTGTGATCAAACATGTTTCTTAACTTATTGCCATTTATTGGTATATATTTGAAACCTACAGTTTGAATTTTTCATTGCGAATTTTTGTTTCAAAAACTCGTAATTTACAAAAGGGATATATTTAATTGCACATCTGTATAATTTTTCAGTACACTAGGTAACTCCACTAATTAACTGAATGTATACCAGAAAAACTAATGCTGTGCAAAAAAACAATTGATTAACTGAACATGTCCTACAAAAAAATCTTAAACATCATACAAAACGAGATGACCTTTTCAACCGAATTCACACCAAAAATATGGTTCGTACATCGGATATATTTGAAAGTTTCACCAAAAATACTGACTTGCGCACTAATTATCCTCGCACTGCACACTAAGATCCGTCTCGGCCGGGTTAGGTTAGGTTAGTTTTTTTTTAATATCCAGTAAAACAGTTTTGCAAATACCTTTAAATAGTATATTGAATTCGCATTATTTAGTGTGCAAGTCAGTATTTTTGGTGAAACTTTCAAATATTTTGATCGAAAAAAGGGAATATACAGATATCGATTTAAATACATGACATGAAAACTGGTTATTTCAACTTATTTCCGACTGCACGCAATGAAAGTACTAAGTTAGTACCTAAAACTCAGGGAAAAGTATTATTCACTTGAAAAATTTGGTTGAAATTATCAATATATTTGTCATAATATAAAAATTGGGCAAGTGCGAGTCCGACTCGCGCATGAAGGGTTCCGTGCCTATATATATATATATATATATATATAATCTACAACAAGTTTGTTGTATGGGAGCCCCCCTTAAATAATGATTTTATTTTATTTTTAGTATTTGTTGTTATAGCGGCAATAGAAATACATCATCTGTGAAAGTTTCAACTGTCTAGCTATCACCGTTCTTGAGATACAGCCTGGTGACAGACGGACGGACGGACGGACGGACGGACGGATGGACGGACGGACGGACGGACAGCGAAGTCTCAGTAATAGGGTCCCGTTTTTACCCTTTGGGTACGGAACCCTAAAAAAAAGAAATTTTAAAAGGAATAAGGCTTTAGCTTTAGCCCCAAATATCTCATTCTCAAATAATAAACTTACATAAATATTTAGGCTTGTCGGGATTCAAAGCCAGTACCGCCATTTTTAGGGTTCCGTACCCAAAGGGTAAAAACGGGACCCCCTATTACTGAGACATCGCTGTCCGTCCGTCGGTCCGTCTGTCCGTCTGTCACTAGGCTGTATCTCAAGAACGGTGATAGTTAGACACTTGAAATTTTCACAGATGATGTATTTCTATTGCCGCTATAACAACAAATACTAAAAATAAAATAAAATAAATATTTAAGGGGGGCTCCCATACAACAAACTTGTTATAGATTATGGTACGGAACCCTTCATGCGCGAGTCGGACTCGCACTTGCCCAATTTTTACTATCCTAATGTACATAAATTGTTTTTTGTTAATGATATGAGTTATAAAATATCTTATTATACGTACCAGAAATACTTAAAGTATGTACCACCGACAATAAAAATAAAGTCAGTAACTTTAACATTATTAACATTAGAAGTTCCACACTACCATCGCTTGAGTAATATTAGCTGAACTGACACCATACCCGAGTAAGTAGGTATAGTGTTTGTGTCATATTAATCATACAAGGAAATTAAGTATAGTGTATAGTTTGACATTAAACAAGAAACAATTAGCTTATCTTACGTGGGTAAGAATAATTCTGTAACCATTAGTGCATGCAGTTGAAAACTGAAATAGGGTGATACCTCACCGCGAGCTGCTACCTCATTCGCCTGTAATTTAACAAAAAAAACACGTTTGTTTTATAGGGAGCACCCTTAAATATAAAATTTATTCTATTTTTTGAATTTTGTTGTTATAGCGGCAACAGAAATACATCATCTGTGAAAATTTCAACTGTCTAACTATCACGGTTCATGAGACAGCCTGGTGACAGACGGACAGTGGGGTCTTAGTAGTAATAGGGTCCCGTTTTTTCCCTTTGGGTAAGGAACTCTAAAAAAATTATCGGAAAATCTCATGCATTTTTCATTTTATTTTATTTACACTATAAATATATATTTAATTGCAAAGGAAACATCCATGACCACTTGACCAGGGAGCGAAACTATGGTGCCGATGACAGACGTATGATGTCAAGCTACATTCAGAGTGTTTTTATTAAGATTCTTCTTCTTCTTCTTCTCAGCATATATGCGTCCACTGCTGGACATATGCCTCTTGCATGGATTTCCAAGTTGATCTTGATGCGGCGATCCTACTCCAGGTCGGCCCTGCCGTCTTTTTAATGTCGTCCGACGGCTGGCTTGCGGTCTTCCGACGCTTCTGCCACCCGTTCGCGGCCTCCAGTGTAGCGCTCGCTGACTCCATCTGTCATCGTCTCTGCGACATATATGACCAGCCCATTGCCATTTCAATTGCGCAACTCTTTTGCCGATGTCGGTAACTTTCGTGCGTTGGCGAATGTCTTCGTTCCGTATTCTATCTCGCAGAGAGATTCCGAGCATTTATTAAGATTATAGATACCTAATCAAATGACAACTTATTGGCATATTAATAACTGACGAGATGTTCGACAATTATATTGCCCTGAATTTAGGTACGTGTGAACTATATACTTGTAAATTATATGCATAGTTTAGTTTAAATGAATATCTTAATGTTAATTTTTGGTTACGCACTGAATAAATTGAAAAAAACTCGATTAAAAAAACAATCACGGATTGGACTAAAGTATATACGGTTCAAACTCTTCCAAATAGTCCCCTGTATCACCGCCTGTAAATAAGGAAGAAGATGCTATTATTATGTTTAAACTTCGTCATCCAACGAAATATTTGTCGCGTTGTTTCCTTTAATATAATATCATACTCGAGGATTTTTGTTAGAATTTCATCATCCAGTAAAAAATTTTATTCATATCATTTCTGAATATTTAGATAATTTTTTGTATAAATACCAAACATTTTTATAAATAAACAATGATATTATATTACCATTATTATTTATAAAGAATAACTGAGGTGTTGCAATGTTGTTTTAAAAAAAAAATTGGGCAAGTGCGAGCCCGACTCGCGCATGAAGGGCTCCGTACCTATACATATATATAATCTATAACAAGTTTGTTGTATGGGAGCCCCCCTTAAATATTTATTTTATTTTATTTTTAGTATTTGTTGTTATAGCGGCAATAGAAATACATCATCTGTGAAAATTTCAACTGTCTAGCTATCACCGTTGTTGAGATACAGCCTGGTGACAGACGGACGGACGGACGGACGGCGAAGTCTCAGTAATAGGGTCCCGTTTTTACCCTTTGGGTACGGAACCCTAAAAACATCCTATATGCGACTTTGCCTCATAATGACGTCTCCGGCACCAAAGTTTCGCTCCCTGTCCATGACCGACGAATAACACACAAATGTTCGTCTGTTGACAACCAAAACTCACTAAGTAACGAATACCTATTTAAAACAAAGCTCGTATCTCAGTATCAATCAACAAACTAGATAAGAGGTTTTGAAGAGTAGTGATAGACATTTTAGTGAGTTATTGTTGTGTGCTGTGTGTGTGTGTGTGTGTGTGTATGTGTGTGTGTGTGTGTATGTGTATGTGTGTGTGTGTTGGCGATTATGTGCTCTTGGCAATATTCAACCTCTGGGTTCTGAGGCCACCGGCTCAAAGGCAGTACCGCTGCGTCAACCGGGCCGTCAAACTTTTTTTTCAAAGTTGGTTATCTAAATACGAGCAAGGAAGATTCACTCCCCGCCGCGTGTCACAAAATATACCTACAAAAATATCCCGCGGCCCATCGCCCCGCCTTTGTTCGGCTAGGGTCGGCACAAAACATTCAATATACTCTATGGTCGGCCCTTTCGAAGCGGAGGTAACGCATCGATTATATTTTTATTATTTATGTATTTTTACGATTATTTATCACTTTTACCAACTTCAAAAAGGAAGAGTCTGTATAGAATCTTTTTGTACGTACCACCACCGATTTTTTCCGTGAAATAAAAATGGATTTTTAAGTTATTCAAAAGAGTAAAGAGCGTCTAAGATTTTCCCATTGTAATTAAATCAGGATCTGATGAGGGGACACTTACCTACTAGATCTAAGGATTGATTTAATGCAGATATGTGTGGCTTTCGTTTTTCTACTCACGTAAATGAACGTCTATAATCAGTATCATAAAATTACCTGATGTTGGAGCGTCATCCAAAATAACCAGTCAGATACTAGTAGGCAAATTCTTTTGCAAAAGCGGCAAATAACATATGAATGCAGCTTCTGTAGTGTCTTTATTCTGTGGTACGAGCAAGGATAGAAAGCCTTTCAATACGTGTGACAGCACATCGTAGCGTCTGATGGTAGATGAATAGATGATACTCGTTGAAAACACTCAACCGGCTTCGACTAATGTCGTTCTGAGATAATAACAAGATTTCCATTTCCAATAAATGTGTTACGGAGTTCGGCACAGGTATTCACGTATCTGTGTTTGATAATGCCCTAATAGGAGTTAGAAAAATTATATATAAATACATATAAGTTAATTAAGCGCGCAATGTTCACAACTTGTTCGTTTGGTGAGGGTTTGTCGTTCAGCTGATATGATGTAATCGTCTCTCACCACTCACCAGTAGGTGAGATTGAAATAATATTAAATGCTTATGTCAAAATAAATGAAAAATCGACTGTTATATACCTAGTGTGCAAAGTGTACTGTGTAGACGGTCTACTATATTTAACCCACAATTTCAATGGGTTCCCATGAGCTAAGTGCACTTATACAACACGATAGCGTCCTGCCGGTCTAGCATAACATATACTGCGACTCGTGTTACATAGTCAAACTAGCGCCGATCCAATCTAAATCAAGGTAGAGCGCGATTTTAAGCCTTTGGCTAAACTCAGCAGCTTTTGGTCCGCACCTCTCAAAGGCGTCATCAACCTTTTGCGCTAGTTTTGTTTTTAGTGTTATTTTTACACCCACAAGCCTATACAGGATTTCGTTTCGTTAAGCATTTTGAAACCTAAGCTCAGCACTAAGGTCGTAGACATAGCTCAGACAGTTGCCAAACTTAAGTGGCAGTGAGCACATTGCTCGTAGAACTGATAGAGCTTTAAGGTTATTGATTGGGTTGCGGTGCACAACAATGTGGACCTGGCTGGGACCAGGGGAAGCTGCAGTCCGATTATTGTGGAAAACTTTAAAAGAGGCCTTTGTCCAGTAGTAGACGTCTTTCGGCTGGTATGATGATGGTGTAAAATTTCGAAAATTAAGTTACTTTTTTTTGTACTAGCTTCCTAATCTTACTATTTAGAGTCGTCACAATTGCCACCTTACCTTTGTATTGTGCCAGTTGGTCTAAATATATATATTCTGTATTATATAGTTCTGTAGATACCAATATATGAAAGAATATGGAGTGTATCCGGGCTATCCGCTCATGTATCCAGCACTTTTTATTCTCGGAATGGTTGGCTACAACAGGTTGGAAGTCAGGAGAAATATAGCTCTAGTCACGTACATCTTTAAAGTACTACGTGGAACAATACTTAACCCTGATGTACTGGGTTCGCTGGGACTAGTGGTGCCCCGTAGTCGACTGAGGCGTGGACCACGCACGCGACTACTCGCGTTGTCACTCGCTCACACAAACCTTCTCGCTTATGCGCCTCTAGTCAGAGTCAGAGGCATGAAAATACTTAACCAGCTATCCGAAGATATATTATGTATAGATTTGTTCATTTGCAATCTGGCCGAGCTCACAAGGGTTCTCCTAGACCATTTACACGGACATATTTATTTTTTCTTTTTAAATCTGACTAATGATGTAACTTGGATACAGATATTGCTATTTGGAGTTTTGTACCTAAATTTATACCTAGTTTTAAGTATCTGACATTATTGTGCGCCATTCATCTTGTTATTTTATTTATTTCACTTGACTTGTATACCATGACAATATTTCATTTTTACTTAATTATTTAAAACAGATACCTATGTAAAATGTAATATATTTAGTCTTTAGTTTTTAAGGAAATTGCAATGCCCTGACAGGGCGTCATGTATTGAATGCTTGATATGTAAACACCCTACTGTACCTACTCATGACAGCAATAAATGAATATGAATATGAATATATTCGTGTTAGTTCCTATTTATTTTGTTACGCTGTGTTCATTAATATTCTACTAGCTAATTTTATTTCTATTTTCTTTGACATGTTTTTTTTACTTAATAGTTAGTATATATTGCGCATTGGACTAGTCTGTAAGTGATATGTATCTTTTGTAATAAATAAAAAATATATATTTTTTAATGATTTTTTCTATCCTAGCGCAGTGACGAACCCAAATAAGTTCATTATAATATACTCCAAAGCACGTGTATACGTATACGTCAGCGATAATAAGATTTTCTTGGAGATTTTAATGAGATCAAAGGCCACGCGTTGATCGTATATTGAGACGAGCACCAGATATATGATACACTTTAGACCACGGCTTCGCTCGTGTTTTGTCTTTATTCTGATTTTGTAGGTGTATTTTTAGGGTTCCGTACCCAAAGGGTAAAAACGGGACCCTATTACTGAGACTTCGCCGTCCGTCCGTCCGTCCGTCCGTCCGTCCGTCCGTCTGTCACCAGGCTGTATCTCAACAACGGTGATAGCTAGACAGTTGAAATTTTCACAGATGATGTATTTCTATTGCCGCTATAACAACAAATACTAAAAATAAAATAAAATAATATTTAAGGGGGGCTCCCATACAACAAACTTGTTAAAGATTATATATATGTATAGGTACGGAACCCTTCATGCGCGAGTCGGGCTCGCACTTGCCCAATTTTTTAAACTTCAGTTTGTTGAATAAACGCGCGTCTGTAAAATATTAATAAGCAGTCAAAACTATTTTATTTGCCTAGGTTTCAGGCAATGGACAATATGGACAGAATTTCGCAACAACCAGTCCATTCTTCAAGAGCTGAACATAGAACAGCGCCTGTCCATATTGAAGTCCCGAGTCCTGACCTTTTTCGGAGTCGCGTCAAGACGTGGAGTTTTGTCCATTGAGCGCCTGGTGGTACAGGGAAAAGCAGATATTCAATAAAAACCGGTCAAGTGCGAGTCGGACTCGCGCACCGAGGGTTCCGTACAAACACTTTCCATCCTTAAGTGGTTAAGTTAAGATTTGCACCTGGTATGTATAGCAGATGCAAATGAGTTGCAAAGTTAACGCAACCAATCCCGTTTGTTGTATGGGAGCCTCCCTTAAATTTTTATTTTATTTTATTTTTAGTATTTGTTGTTATAGCAGCAATAGAAAAACATCATCTGTGAAAATTTCAACTGTCGGTAACAAAATAGGAAAATTATATTGGACTTTAATTTTCTCTCTTAATTGTGTACCTACAAACTTTTTGAGAAATGCTCCTATCGGAAAAATATTATGTAAAAAATAAAGATAAAAATTGGGCAAGTGCGAGTCCGACTCGCGCATGAAGGGTTCCGTACCATAATCTATAACAAGTTTGTTGTATGGGAGCCACCCTTAAATATTTATTTTATTTTATTTTTAGTATTTGTTGTTATAGCGGCAATAGAAATACATCATCTGCGAAAATTTCAACTGTCTAGCTATCACCGTTCTTGAGATACAGCCTGGTGACAGACGGACGGACGGACGGATGGACGGACAGCGAAGTCTCAGTAGGTAATAGGGTTCCGTTTTTACCCTTTGGGTACGGAACCCTAAAAATTAAATTCCTAAAATTTCGTGAAGATTGGTTAAGTTTTGAAGATGGAAACAGAAAAGAACGAAAGCTCGATTTGTATAACCCGGTTACATTAAGTTTGGACCTCATTCCTATGCGACGCCATAGTTACCAGATGCAAACTTAAGGTAAACTGATAGTATAGGAAAATGAGCAGTGATATGGCCTCTTAAGTGCTTCTCGCTATTAAAAGTCAGTTTAGCGAGCTATAATAACATTAAAGTCAAAGTCAAAGTCAAAGTTCTTTTATTTGCTAGAATCATGGTACATGCGGATGACAAATATTACAAAAGAACAACACAATTCACCATAGCAATGGCATGCAAATTTAAAATTTTACATTAACAGATTACTCATTGATAAGATAATATAATAATCATTAAATTCAATTACCAGATTTTCAATTAATATAGGAATATAATTTATATGTCAATATGAAATTTATGAATCACATGTCAAAATATTCTTTCAAATTATAAAAACATTTTTCTATGAGCCATAATCGAAGTTTATATAAAAATAATTTATAAGGCAATGTTCTTAATTCTAAAGGAAGATTATTGTAAATTTTTTCTGACATTATAAAGCAATTTTTACTGTGCAATGCTGATTTTGTAACAGTGCGTTTAACTTTAAACAAATCTCTACTACGTAAACTTGGATTTTGTACTGGTTTGGAAAACATCTCTGGATTACCTCTTACAAATTTAGCATGTTCAAATATAAAAATACCCGTTAAAGTCAATATATTGAGCCTTTTAAATAACGGTCTACACGAGACCATTGGACCAACACCACATACCGCACGGACACATCTTTTTTGAACCAAAAATGACTGCTGAATATCTGACGAGTTACCCCAAATTACAATGCCATAGCGAAGAAGGGAAGCGACGTAACCATGGTAGGCTGTCAAGGCGGTCGGCTCCCCTGCCACGCTTCTTAACCTCTTTAGAGCGAAAACAAATCGATTTAGTTTTGAGCATATACTATCAATTTGTGGCTTCCAGCTACAGAACTAGTCAAGACAATTTTTGCTGGTCAACAACATTTTGCTGGTCACTGCATGTCGTATATTACGAGGTGATTCTGATTGTCCAGAACTCGTGCAGCGAGTAGTGAGGCTTTTTGTTGCTGACGTTCCGAGGATAAACCTCAGACCGCGGGTGCGCCCTCTGCTGGCCGTGCCGGCGGCGAGGACGGTGTCGCGCAGGAACTCCCCGCTGCTCCGTGCGCTGGTAATGCTCAATGCTCTCCTGGCATCAGCTCCTGAGTGTGATTTGTTTGCATGGAGATGGGCAGCTGTATGCCGGGAATGTCTGCGTTTCTGCGAGATGATGGATGATCTTGGCTTTTAAATTTATATATATATTTTACTTTGTTATGTTAATTGTGTTTCTCGGTGCATTGGTCTATAGCTGTAATGCCGTGTAAACTTTATGGTAAATAAATAAATAAATAAATAATAAATAAATAAGAGTAATGCCCAGGAACTTAACTTCATCAACGGTATTTATAATTTGATCTTTAAAATTTACATTTAGGGCATGACGCTGGGATCTGTAGTTAGAAAATTGAACCCAGTTTGTCTTTTCTACATTCAACTTTAAATTATTGCTATCGATCCATTGACCTATATGTTTAACAGCATCATTTATTAAAGTTTCATGTGTTGTGCACTTATCATTGCCTGGAATAACTAATGATAAGTCATCCGCAAACATTACCATTTGGTGTTTCGTCACATGAGGTATATCGTTAATATAAAGTACAAAAAGAAGTGGCCCTAGAACACTTCCTTGAGGTACTCCTCGTGCATTGACTTGAAACGTTGATCTGTATTGAGTAAATTCGTTATATTCATTAAGCTTACCAATTTCAACACACTGGGTGCGGTTTTCCAAATAACTTTCAATCCACTTCGATGCACTACCACGGATGCCATAATGTTCACATTTCTTTAAAAGTAACGAATGTTCTAGAAGATCGAATGCTTTTGTCATATCAAAGAAAATAGCAATTACAGGGATTTTCTTATCTATGTTCTCAGTAACACTACGAATCAGAGTATAAGCAGCATGTGTTGTCGACCTATCCTTTACAAATCCGTTCTGCTCTTTCGCTATAATATTGTATTTCCCGGTGAAGTTAACAATTCTATCTTTCATTACTTTTTCGAAAATTTTTGACAATACGGGGACTAGAGTTATAGGTCGATAATTATTCAAAATACGTCGGTCATTTTTTTTGAACAAGGGTTTCACAACCGACTCCTTTAATCTCTCAGGAAATTATAAATTGTAATAATGATAAGTTAAATAAATCAAACTAAAACTTTGTAATAGTAGTCGTTTTGAATTACCTATTGGTCCATTTGGTCTGTAGTTATATATTGGTTTCCCTGCCGAAAAATTCGTGCCAAACTTCATACGTAGTGGTACATGAGAAGTTTTTATTTCAGTTTTAAAACTATTTATCTAGTTTTACTTTGTATATTTGATCCGTAAAGCTGTTCAGTGATCGGATTGACTTATTAAAGTTTATTTCACATAGCTTGCGTGTGAAATCTGTCATCTCAGCATATTTTTTAATCGAATTTAGGTTTAAAATGTACCGAGATGACGGATTTGACACGTTAAAGTTAGATAAAATAGACTATACCTACTAATTATAATAACACTATACAAAATAATCAGGGCGTTAACTTTGAGTGATACTCAGATCCAATGATAATTTAATACTAAGTACCGTCACCAAAAAAGATTACTCAAAAATATTTTTTTAACTTTACTCGTTTGAGGTTAAATAAATAAGGGAGTCTTCCCTCGGCTCGGCGACTTCGTGAACCTTACGACCCTATATTAGGTATTAATAAATTATGGAACATATTCTCAAACTTTGCGCAGTACGACTTGAACAACAGCGATTGTTAAACTTTGCTCTTCAGAACTTGGCTCGTTTCTCTCGTTTGTCGAATTACGTAGCTATCTAGCTGTGTTTAAAGCCTCGAAATGCAAAGGCATATAAAAATGACGGCATTTGCTCACTTTACTTTACTCACCAGAAAAAGGTAGGGCGCTAACAAAAATAATATGAAAACCTAATTTGTTTTTTTGGTAAGTACCTTACATACGTATTTTCGCGGTAAGAATCGCGAATTGTTATCGAATTTCTGTACTAGGCGCCGATTTGCGGCGGAATTTTGGTTAAAAACAGACGCCTAGTACACACATTTCATGACAATAAGGGCAAAAAACGATCCGACACAGAACGTATCCTTTCCGTTCGTTCCTAAAATTTCGTAAAGATTAGTTAAGTTTTGGAGGACGAAATACACGAGGACGAAATCTCGATTTGTATGGAAAAATAAGCAGTGGAATTTCCTCTTAATGGCCCAAATGGCCCGTGTATGGTCAGATAGAAACATCTCGAGGAAGACCAAGAAGCAGCTCGTCACCTCCCTCGTCTTTCTTTACGGCGCAGAGACTTGGACCCTCAAGAGAGCCGACCGGCCGGCCGCATCGACGCGTTTGAGATGTGGTGCTGTACCCTTACCATGAGATACCGTGACCGTATTCGCTAGCGACAGCGTAAACTTGTGTGGAGAATAAGTACAGCCCCTAGCGGTTACTTTGTAGAACTACAATTCTCCATTAGACTGTTACAGTAAACTCATGGGTTACCCCTTACCATGAGTTTACTGTAACAGCTACTCGGGACTCACAGGACGGAACACCGAACCAACGAGTCCATTATTTGATCCTTTCCGAGCTCAAGATTCCGATGAGGCTCAGCAACATATGCATGCGGAGTTTCGAGTTCTTTGGTAACATTCCCAGAAAGAGAGGGAATAATTTGGAAAACCTGCTGGTAACAGGCAAGGTAGACGGCCCAGAGGAAGAAGTCCAACACGCTGGTCGGACCAGATACGCTCTACCCTAAAGACCTCAATTTACGATGCCATCTACGCAGCCCAGGATAGAGTGAGCTGGCGCAAAATAGTCCACGAAAAAGTTATTCAGAGAGGCCACGACCCTCAGCATTGAGGATATCGACTACTTAAAGGAAGGAAGGAAGGAGGTAGTGACATTAGATATATATTGGGGGCTCCATTCCATAGTCACTACGTGACAAAACATTTATTTAATAAATAAAAAAAGAAAATCTGCACGTGCCTGCTAGAACTTAATACTACTTAATAGATATAATATCGGCAAGCCGAGAAAAGCTTTTATTAGTGAAGTACTACAAAACGTGGAAATAATTCAGGTGATTGCGTTAAGCCAGCGGCCGCCGAAACTAAAGGCAACTAGGAGCGAGTAATTTGTTCTAAGTAAGTTTGCGTCAGCGCGGCGGGACCATAACCTTTTTTGCTGTTTATTTGTTTCTTGTCACGGATGTATAGCTTGGTTGAGTCACGATTCGAGTCGACTAAAAACAGTTTGTTACGTGCCAGGAGTAACGTTCCGTGTTGGAGAAGGAAACTAAAGAAAATTGTTTTTTTATTCCATACTGTCCGGCGATTGGTTTCAGTATTACATAATCGTTAGTGATTACGGGATAAAGACGTAGCTTGCTGGTAGAAAGAATAAAAGTATGTTTCGATTTATAATTCCATACTGATATAATTTTTATGGAGGCAGATTAATAGAGGAATTAACATATATGTTATGTTATAATGATACTTCGTTAATAATAGGCAATTTTAGCCAACTAAACTTTCTTTCTATAATTTTAAACGAATTTTATTTTAATAACGTTAAATTAGAAACAGTGGCCAGTGGTATAAAGGCCTAGTTCTCTATAAAAGTGAACTAAAGATCCCCACTGCGGTGACGAACACCGGGTCATTGAAGTGCTTTCGGCTCACGCTCGGGCAGTAATACTGCTGTTACGTTAAAAGGTCTTATCTTTATACGGATGTCATAGTAAGATACGTCCTTTTGCCGTAGCATGGCAGTAATAGCCGATTAAGACACGAGTTCCCTCCAGCCGGCCAGTAAATAAATAAGTACAGTTTATTGGGAAAAGAAACTAGAAGTAGTCAGGTACAGTTATAGTATCAGTGTAAATGGTTGCTTGCAGTTGGTTAAAATAAAATTAAAATTAGTAATTATCAACGTTTTTTAAACTATTTTATGTAACAAAAATAGTTAAAACTCGTCCAGCCATTTTAGCGCAATTATCATTCTCAAAAAATGGGACAAAGGCTAGGAGGATGATGATGATGATCCAGTGACCTTAAAATTGCATATTTAATTTTTTGGAAAATATCATCTATGTACAGCATAATGACAGATATTGAAGATATTTTTGTAAAATTAACTACTTCAGTAGTGATTATTCACTGACAAATATTACGTAGGTATTACTTTACCTACTTTCCTTATTTGAAATGCTTTGGAGTGGAAAACGAAAACGTCTACTCTAAACGCGAGAAAGTCATGTGAAAATGATAGTATTATACTAGATTTGTTTTGAAAATTAGTATTCTATGGAGAGAAGTCATGATTTCAGGAAAAATCTTAATAGCGTGATGCATCATCGTCATTTGTTTTGTATGGGCGCGCGGCGCCATGCCCGACGCCCGTCTGGCGCCATCTGTTGGTCTTAATTTCCATTGGCCTCTTATCACGCCGAAACCGCTGGACATTTTTTAACCAATTTCGGTACAGGGATAGCTGGACATCCAAATATGGTTATAGGATAAATTTAATCCATTTACCTACGGTAAAAATACGCGGACGAAGTTGCGGGTACCTCTAGTTTAGTATATATTTAAATACAAAATAGGTTTTTAACTTATTTATTAATTAAAAAAACTACTATACTAGTAGTTTTTTTATGTTAAATCACTGCATAACATAAAACAAAGTCGCTTTCTGCTGTCTGTCTGTCCATATGTATGCTTAGATCTTTAAAACTACACAACAGATTTTGATGCGGTTTTTTTTAATAGATAGAGTGATTCAAGAGGAAGGTTTATATGTATAATTCATGCATAATTTATCAGCATTGCACCCATGCGAAGTCGGGGCGGGTCGCTAGTATTTCATATATTTTATATTATTTCGTCAAATACCCCATACGTGTGCGTCAATCCAGCGGGACCGCATTCGGCCAATAATTCCTCGAACGATCACATTTCGGGCGAAATTGCTTTTTTTCATAACACGAAGGTATTTATTTTACGGGTGTCGTAAAATGCCAGTGATATTGAGTATTGGAGAATTTGGTGAGCTTCGAACGAAGAAATAAGTTACTGCCCTGCTAAGCCGAAAGGCGCTATGTCTGAGATACGCCTTTTTGGTTTTTTTTTTATACCATTCGATAGCTATGCCAATTTCGCATCGAATGGTATAAGCCAAATAGTGCTATCTGACCTAAAACATTTTCACATTAATTTTTTTTATTAAAAGTACTAAGTGACTTCACGGCATATCGTTAGTTTGAAACCAAAAGCCTTATATTGACATAGGCTAGAAGAGCTTAAAAACACTTGACAACTAATTCATTCAATTAAGGCAATAAACAGTAATTCTGTTTTTCGAGCCGGTTACGAAAAGTAGATTTTCTCAAAACTTACTCAAATTGAGATAGCGCTTTTCGGCTTAGCAGGGCAGAGTAGTTATAGGAAGTTTCCGTTATAAATATAAGTCACGTATCAAGAGCCCGATACTTGAGGATAGCGATTCCTTGGAAATAACATTGTCCACACAATTAAATAAATAAATAATAAATAAGGATCAGACAACCTCACACAAATCTAGCCCCACAGTAAGCTCTAGTAGGCTGTCGTGGTGTTATGGGCACTAGACGACGATACACATACTTATATAGATAAATGCAAATAACATCCATGACCCAGTCACAAATATTCGAGTATATCACACAAATACTTGCCCTTGCCGGGATTCAAACCCAGGACCGTTGTCTCAATAGGCCAGCTGCTTAACCACTGCGACAACCGCGTCGTCAAAAAAGATTTGTATTTGTGTAGCATTGCGTACAAAGGACCAAGTGCGAGGCGCCCGTAGAATTCCCACCAGCTTGATTATTTTAGAGAATTTCAGAACCCTTCCTAAAAAAATTTTGCTTTACTGTAGTCCGGTAAAAAGTAGCCTATCCTATAACATTTGGAAGAGATCCGTTATAGAGATAAGTTTGCCTTTATACATACTTTTTCTTTTAAAATGTACCTATTTAATATTTTTTTGTTCAATAAAGTGTTAACGCCGAGATTGAGGAGCTGGTGGCCGAGCCGAATATTATCGGAGAGACAAAGTCCCATAGACTTCGTTGGCTCGGTCACCTACAAAGAATGGACGAGGATCGTGCGGCAAAAAGAGCATACTTGGGGCAACCAACCGGTCGACGACCGGTTGGTCGTCCCAGGTACCGCTGGGGAGACGTGGTGGAGGTGGATCTGCGTAAGCTTCAAGCCGAAAACTGGCAAGAGACTGCGCAGGATCGGGACAAGTGGCGTACTCTCGTTTCGGAGGCCAAGATCCTCTTTGGGTTATGACGCGCCTAGACCGAACGCAGGAGCCACCGGCCCGCGGCACATAGAGCAGAGGCGAGGGACGCGCGCCGCGCGGGGTGCAGCAGTGACGCAAGGCGCGTCATCGTCAACGGTGGTCCGGGCGGCTATATAAACCGCCCGCTCTCAGTACAGGCAGCAGTCCCTCCTTTAGTTCGCCCCAATGACCCCACCCCGGCTTTTGATGATATCGAGAAGGCCGAGCTATTAGCCGATTGTCTGGAGTCACAGTGTTCTCCCAGTCTGGAAACAGTGGACCCTTTGCACCTGGAGTTGGTCAATGCAGAAGTAGATAGACGTTCTCAGGGTCCTCCTCTAGGCCCCTCACTTAAACCAGTCTCGCTTGAAGAAGTTAAGTCTCTCGTTAAAAAGCTTAGACCTAAAAAGGCCCCCGGTGGCGATGGCATCCCCAATAAATTGATTAAATCTCTTCCGGAAAATATTCTTTCGTTTCTTGTTATTATTTTCAATACAGCTCTCTCGACTTGCACTTTTCCGGCAGCATGGAAAAGGGCTGACGTGATAGGCATTCACAAACCTGGAAAACCCAGATCTGCCCCGACCAGTTACAGGCCTATCAGCCTACTAAGTTCATTAGGTAAACTGTACGAGCGTATAGTTCTTTCCCGCCTTAGGGATTTCATTGATGAGAGGGACCTGTTGACGGATGAGCAATTCGGCTTTAGGGCCGGACACTCATGTGTACAACAGGTCCATCGGATAACCGAGCACATTCTGTTTTTCTTGTCGGGTTGGGGAAAGCCAGTCCCTACAGGTGGTGTCTTCTTAGACGTAGCGAAAGCGTTCGACAAAGTCTGGCACAACGGCTTGATTTTCAAGCTCCACTCGTATGGAGTGCCAGACCGGCTTGTCCGCATTATACGAGACTTTCTTTCTTGTCGAACCTTTCGCTACCGAGTAGAAGGCTCGCACTCTGTCCCTCACGAGATCAAAGCCGGAGTGCCCCAGGGTTCGGTGCTATCACCCACTTTATTTGCCCTGTACGTCAATGATATCCCCAAGATTCCGGGAGTGCACTATGCGCTATTTGCCGATGATACTGCGATTTTTGCCAGCTCCACCCGCCCTGGACGGATTACCCTCCTGCTTCAGTCCGCTCTCAATGCCCTGGGTCATTGGTTTCGGAACTGGAGGATGGAGGTTAATCCGGACAAGAGCGCGGCTGTCCTCTTTTCACGCACTTCTAATTATCAAAACCAGGTGGCGAAAGCCGGTCACGTCTCCCTTTTTAATACGCGGATCCCTTGGAGGGACCACACCAAGTACTTAGGTGTTACCTTGGACAGAAGACTTAACTTTTTCAAGCATATCAAGACTGTAAAGGATAGGGCTGCTTTTATTTCTGGCCGCCTCCACTGCTTGACCAACTCTAGAAGCAAAATGTCAATTCATAATAAGCTTACGTTGTATAAAACCTGCATTAGGCCGGTCTTCTCGTATGCAAGCTCAGTTTTCGCTCACTCTTCCCCGAGTAGGCTTAGGGCATTCCAAACCCTCCAAAACAAATATTTAAGGAGAGCAGTAGGAGCTCCATGGTTCATCCGCAATATTGATCTGCACGCGGACCTCCGTTTCCCCTCAGTAGCGGAACATTTCAGGACTCTTGCAAAATCTCATTTCGAGCGTTCGGCCAACTCAAAGAACAAACTTATCTCGGAAACCGTCAATTATGACCCCGACATGCCACCCAGGCATGGTTACCGCAGACCCAAACATATCCTCTTGGACCCTGACGACACTTTCACAACTAGACGCAGATTGGAAGAGGAAGAGGACTCCAGACTTCTTGCCCAGCTTAGGGCGGACAGGGCCAGACGCAGACCCTCGTTCACACGCCCTCGTGTCACTCACGACGTTCACAGACAGACAGACAGAGACGCTCGCTTCGGCGGGAGCCGGTTCAATCCTCTTTTAAGACTTCCAGCCTCGCAGCGGGCTGCTTCCACTTCACAATAAACTCTTTAGTTATCCATGAGGGCTAACCAAAAGTCCAGCTCATCTTTTCGATGGTTGGCATCCTCTCTCCTCTCGCTAGTCTCTGCTGCTCAGTGGCTGAGACAAAATCAGACGTGCAGTTACGGGCCGCATACACGCAGGCCCACCTGCAAAGGCTCATTTCAAAAAAAAAAAAAACAGGCAGCAGTCACTTGCTAACGTTCGGACAGCGCGGGCCTTCCCGGTGGTCTTGAACTGTCGAGCTGTAGCAAGTGTCTTCCCCTCCCGAAGGGTGCGGCGCGTTTCTTACGCGCTTTGTAGCACACGGGAGTCCGCCGGCCTGGACTAGGAGCGGTGCGGCACGACGCATTATCAGCTCTAGACGGGTATCCTCTCTAGGGACAAGAGCGGTGTGTTTCACCTTACGCGCTAGCTCTGACCTAGATCCGGGAGTCTAACTCACGTGAGCGGTGTGGATCACGCACTTGCCCTGGGGTTGGACTCGTCCCCGTCCGTAAGCTACCAGTACCGGTTATTCTGTTCCTTCGGGAACCCGGCGTCAATCAAGTAGAGGCCCGTACGCCTGTAGATCACGTTAGGTCATCAAGTTAGGGTTTAGTATAAAGGTCCGCGTGCCTGTAGAACACTAAGTTATTACGATAGGATTGCTAGTTAAGTTTTATCTATATATATAAAAGAAGAAGTCCTGACTGACTCATCAACGCACTGCCGAAACTACTAATGTTAGAGAGTTGATTTTTGCACAGTAGATTACTTTTATAACGTGGGCTAGGGATAAGAAGGGATTTTTGGAAATAACTCTCCTAAGAGGGTTAAATAGGGGTGCAAAGTTTGTATGGGGTAAACTTTTTTTTTTGAGCTAGACACTTGAAACTTTATAGAATGATTACTTTTTCAAAAACACAAAAAGTACTTTCAGCGTTTTAAAAACTTTCACCCCGAAGGGGGTTAAAAAGGGGTGCACTATTTATATGGGAGAAACTTTATGTTTTGAACTAGAGACTTAAAACTTTGTAGATAGCTTAATACTTAATCAAATACAAAAAAAGTCATTTCAGCGTTTTGGAAAATTTCACCTCTAAGGGGGTTAAAAAGGGTTGCAAAGTTTGTATGGGGAACACCGCTAATGTTGTTTATAAAGAAGTGTTACGCTAAGGTCATCAGTTTATATTTTTTTATTTCCTGTCTTCTACCCAGTGACTACGTAATTTTTTCAAAATGAACTTGCACCCCCTTTTCTATGGTTGACTGTCAACAATATTTTCTTAGTGCTGTCTCTTATTAAGTATAATTGTGTTCCAAACTTTATGTGTTCCTATATATAGTGAGTTGTCTATATCAGGACATGAATAATCTATACTTTATATACCTATTCTTACTTTATTTAGCTTCTTGAGAAATATAGAGAATTGTAGCACCAGATTATATTGAATCACTCTTCAAACAATACTACTACTAGCCTGTAGACCAAAATAGTAACGCATCATTAAATTCGCTTATGTGCATTAAGTTTTTAATGGTCACATTTCAGCATTTTCTTTAAACACTAGCCAATTTAATAACTGGGGTACCTGCTAGACCATTTAGAAACATTTTGGCCAGCCTCGGGAACTCCGCCACACCAATCATTTCGTTTAATAGCCAGGCCGGCGTGTAAAAATACCAGTGCTGCCTTCTTATGAAAAGAGGTCATTATTTATTTTTGTTTTGAAATAAAGTTTATTATTTATTATTGTTGAAAGAGATACTCTTCATTAAACTGCCTCCATCTCTCGATTTCCAGTGCTGAGTTTAAGATTGTTTTAACAGCCTTACGATATTTAACATTTTTTTTAAATCTCACTCATCATAACTAAGATCCCCATTTTCTAACTCCAAATCTAAAATGCGTCGCTCTATATCATGCAGAGTCATTTTTGCCAAAGATTAAAAGCATCAGGTAACTGACGGAATAAATATTAAGCATCCTGCAAACAATTCCCGTAATCTAATTGGAAAATCTTCTTAAATTCTTTTACAATTGCATATCAGTGTCTGCCACTGTTTGAAATGTAATATGTCTAGACCATCTTAATTAAGAATAAAATTCACTTCCCTATTTTAATATCTTGTTCATCATCAAAAATCTACGCGGACGAAGTCGCGGGCGGCCGCTAGTTATAAATAAACGGCATAAAAGCCCGATTAATTAAATATTAAACGCTTGTTGTTATTTGCTCACCTCACCCTAACGCTATCCCCACTGAGCTAGTTCAGGAAACCTTCCAAAGTCTAGACTAGACGGCCGAAGGATATGCGATCGTGGCTAAACCCCACATCACATTTGGCGCCCAACTAAATAGCTCACGGAAGAGTCTTAAACTCGGGATAAATAGGGAATAGGATAGAGGTTGAGTCCTAGAGTCACCGGTTGTTTGATAAACTTTATAGTAATTTAATTTCGTGCCGCATCCGCGAACCGATCCGTGTTTAAATATAAAATCCAGTACAATACCAAACGACCGCGTAGTATCGCGCTCTACCTAGGCTTAGTTAGAAGCACTAGGGTCCAGTTTTTTTTTTTTATATATTTTCATTACCGTATTACCGTAGTATCGACGTAGTGAGTCGTAAAAGATACCGTTTATTTTTTTTTTCTGTTGGGGATAAAATTAATATTTAGTTAGAATTACCTAAGAATTCTAGACTTAGGTTTTAAACATACCACCGGGAATATCAGCACCACGCGCATCGTTTAAAAACAGCGTCGTGACACCGAGTAGAGTTAGGTAACCTAGGATAGGAGTTACGTCCAGTACCAACACACCCGCATCCCGCACAATATAACCGTTCACCGTCCACCGCTCGCTCCACATCACATTCATCACATCCATCGGACCAAGGAATATCGCAAAGCCTACACATGTCAACCTCGTGGATTTACCAACTGAAAAAGGAGGAGTTAATAGAGGCGGCTACGCAAAGAAATATAGGTACGGAAGGCCTAACCGTCGAACAAATAAGGAAACTAGTCGCGACGAGCGTGAAAGACGCCGAGGAATTCCAGACGCCAACCAAAAAAGAGACAAAAGAAATGTCGGAAACCGGGAATGAGAGGAACTCGCATAGGGATATCGGGGTCTCCAAAGTAGTGAAAGAGTGGAATATCACATTTAATGTCACTGACAACGCGGTAGAATTCTTGGAGAGAATAGAAGAACTGGTCGCCGCCAGCGATATAACATGGGATGAAGTGCTGCTCTTACTACCACGAATATTGCAAGGAAAAGCGCTACTCTGGTACAGAAACAATGCAGGTTCATGGAAGACATGGGATGACTTCTTAGAACTATTCAGACTTTATTTTTTTCCATGCAACTATGAGGAAGATTTAATCGTCCGAATAGCTGCACGGAAACAAAAGTACCGAGAGAAGTTCTTCGAATACGTCACCAATTTACAGACGCTTATAAGGCGGTATGGCAAGCTGTCGGAGCCCGAGATTTTACACCGGATACACGAAAATATGTTGCGTGAATACAAGCTGTATATTCAAAAGCAAGATTACCGCAACTTATCCGGACTTTTGAAGTTAGCCTCAGAGTACGAGGGTATAATGGCATCATCGAGCGGACCTCCAAGTTGGAATGAACAGCGGGACAAACCGGGAGCATACTCAAGGAGCGAGGGAACTTGGCAACCGCGAGCAAGTAACTATAACCAAGCCGGATCAAGTGGCGCACAAGCTTTAGGTAACCGTGTGAGTGACTTCGCCAAAACAAGGGAAGTTAAGCCGCAACCCGTAAAAATTCATCCAAAATATGACACGAAAACCTGCTGCTGGTCATGTGGGAAACCGGGACATGATACAAGAACATGTCGAGGAGGAAAAAAACTTTTCTGTAGTAAATGCGGCAAACTAGGAGTCCTCACAAGAAATTGTTGTAAAAAGGAAGCGTGGGGGAAGCGGGAGTCGTTAGGGTCGGCGAACGAACAACACAGGGAAGATAACCGGTCGTTCATCGAAGCCATAATCATGGGAGAACGATACATGTGTTTGGTAGACACGGGTTCAACAAATACATACGTGAACGAAGAGGTATACGCGAAATGCATACAAAACGGAGCCGGGACAGCCGAAAAACCGCGAAACGTAACTCTCGCAGACGGGACGACATCCCAAATAGCGAAAAGCGCGCTTGTGAATATAGAAGCGAAGCAAGCCCATATAAAACACTGGGTTCGAGTGTTACCTGCAGCTACGAATATTATCTTAGGAATGGACGTTTTGCGCCGTATTGGGATGAAGATAGTCTGGCATAGCGAACAGCAAGATCAGATAGCAAGCACTACAGAGGGCCAAGTTCGCGAGGAGTCGTTTCCGGTACGCGACAGCAATCCGGGCAACGAAAATCGGAAGAATACAGGATTAACCGACAGTCAGAGCTCGCAACTCGAAACGGTGATAAGTGAAGAATTCAAGCTATGCGAAAATAGCCCGAAAGGCAATACCTGGGTTCAACATAAGATTAAATTAAAGCATACAGAACCAGTTAAACAAAAATACTATCCCAGAAATCCGAAGCAACTTGAGATAATAGACGCCCACGTAAATGAAATGTTAGAGCAAGGAATAATTGAGAGGTCGGATAGCCCATACAGTTCACCGATCGTACTAGTAAAAAAGCCGAGTGGGAAGTACCGGTTTTGTGTAGACTTTCGAAAAATTAATGAGATATCAGAAAAAGATGCGTACCCATTACCCCAGATCGATGACACGTTAGAGAAGCTTAGGAAAGCAAAGTTTTTCTCGAAGTTCGACCTTAAAAACGGATATTGGAACGTAGAGCTCGCACCGGAGAGCCGGCCTGCGACAGCGTTCACCGTGCCAGGGCGCGGATTATACCAGTTCAAGGTCATGCCTTTTGGACTTCACTCTAGCGGGGCCACATTTCAGCGGCTACTGGACAAGGTCATCGGCCCGGAATTAGAGCCAAATGCATACGTATATCTAGACGATATTATATTGTGCAGCCCAACGTTCGAAGAACACATAAAACACCTGAAGGAGATCTTTCGGAGAATAAGAGACGCGGGCTTACAAATTAATAAGGAAAAGTGCGAATTTGCGAAGCACGAAGTCGAGTACCTTGGTCATACAGTAACCAAAGATGGGCTGAAAATGAACGAAGCAAAGATAAGAGCTATAACAGACTTGCCGGCTCCAGGGAACGTAAAGGGGATACGTACTTTCATTGGAATGACGTCATGGTACCGTAAATTTATACCGAGATACGCAGAAATAACCGCGCCGATTGTAAAACTTTTAAAAAAGGGGGAAAAGTTCGAGTGGGGTCCGGAACAGCAAAGATCATTCAAAGAAATAAAGAAGATACTGACAAGCGATCCCATTCTAACCAGGGCAGATTTTTCCCTACCGTTTGTACTGCAAACAGACGCTAGTGACGTAGGATTGGGAGTGATATTAACCCAAGAAGTCGATCAAATGCAAAAAGTCGTTATGTACGCAAGCAGAACGCTAACAGGGCCAGAAACCCGATACTCAACTACCGAAAAAGAGTGTTTAGCAGTAGTCTGGAGTATAAGAAAGATGCGGGCTTTCCTGGAAGGATACCATTTCACAGTGATAACCGATCATCAGGCGCTTAAAGCTTTAAACACAATGAAAAACCCGTCAGGAAGACTAGCAAGATGGGCGCTAGAACTACAGCAATATAGTTTCGATATTGTTTACCGGAGTGGAAAGCTCAACCAAGTGGCGGATGAATTATCACGAAACCCAATATGCGCAACTAAAGCACAGGATTGGTACGAGGAATCGCTAGAAAAAGCAAGGAAGAATAGTGCGCATCAGGAATTATGCATCAAGGACGGCGAGTTATATAGAAAAGTAGGCGGCACAGAACATCAGGCATACACAAATCCGGCGTCAGAGTGGAAGCTATGTGTACCGGCGCACGAAAGAGAACAAATAATTAGTAAAAATCACGATACACCAAGCGCAGGACACCTAGGTGTAGCTAAAACACTAAAGAAAATAGCTCAGAGATATTATTGGCCTGGTATGCACGCCGCCGTGGCAGAATACGTAAAAAATGTAATGCCTGTCAAACACACAAAACGTCGCAACAAAAGAAACCGGGATTTATGCACATAAAAAATGCAGAGTTACTATGGGAAACAGTAACCACTGATCTAATCGGACCCCTGCCTAGGTCGTCAAAGGGGTACCATTGGATAATAGTGTTTCATGATAAGTTCACGAAATGGACAGAAATAAGACCCTTACGTACAGCGACAGCAAATGCGGTAACAAGAGCATTCGAGGAGTGCATAGCTTTGCGGCATGGTGCACCTCAAGAACTCGTGTCAGACAACGGCAAACAATTCCGCAGCAAGCTCTTCACGGAAACGCTGGAGAGGTATGGAACGAAGCACCGCCTGACGGCTCCCTATTCCCCACAATGCAACCCAACGGAACGAGTTAACAGAACGCTAGAAACCATGATATCAACGTTTATAACCGAAAACCATAAAAAATGGGACCAGTATTTACCGGAATTTAACTTCGCAATAAATACTTCAGTACAGGAGTCTACTAAGTACACACCGGCATTTTTATTATACGGAAGAGAGTTACGACAACCGGGTGATAAGAACGGTTTTCCCACACCACAATTAAAAGAAATAAATAAACTAAAAGAAATATACGGAATAGTGAGACAGCAACAGAACAAGGCATCCGAAGCGCAAAAGAGCCACTACGATAAACGGAGGAGATATTGGACACCTAAAATAGGAGACCTAGTACTTGCTAGGAACCACGTCTTATCAGATGGTAGTAAGGGATTCTGCGCAAAACTCGCACCTAAGTACAAAGGTCCATTCAAAGTAACACACAGGAAGTCACCAGTTATATATACACTTCAAACAGTGAACGGGAATAAACCACCGACAACAGCTCACGTAAAAGACCTAAAACCGTTTCAACAATAATAAAATACGCATTGAGTACCATAGTAAGGCTACAGGTGTAGCAAAAAAAAAAAAGCGAATAATAGTATCCACTAAGCACCTCATAAAAGCAATGAATGGTGGCACGAGCGCCAGTTAGAAAAAACATCAATGGATGAGTAGAAAAAAACAATAGTGAACCAAGACAGGTGCACACATAAAAACGGCAGGTATCGAGATAAGGATACATCGGAGGCGTTAAGAGTATCATAAAGTAATAAAACTCCGCATAGTAGGCAGAGCGCTCCAAGAGCGCAAGGGAAAGGATAACCGGTAATACGCTGTGAGAGAAAGAGAACGATATACGGTCGAACGCCCCGCGCATACCTATGAATCATACATAACGCAGCGAGCGCAAGCGCACGTGTGCGCAGCGGCCGGAGGCCAGCGCCGTACTGACGGGTCGACAACGCAGAACCGGCTTCATAGCTAACACGCGTAACTTCGCTCAGAACCGCCGCGCGCGCGCAATATACAGAGGTAAACAAAGAATACCAGAAAATAAACAACCGGCGGACGACCAGACAAAAATGTTAATCGGACCTATAAAAGGAACATTCATTATATAGATTAAAGAACTACCTGAAAGACTAGAGAATCGTAAGCATTACTTATATTATAACCGGGGAAAGGTCAAGTTAAAAAACGTAATATTTATATAGCTATTCATAACAGTTACCAGACAGGGGAAAACGAGATCTCAGTTTGAGAATAAATAGATAAGATTAGGTATAGATCAGTCAAGTCAAGTACATTGATTTTAATAATTGAGAATATTAAAATAACCGATGTTTTTAAAAAAAATAATAATAATAATAATATAGAATAGAAAACAAAGGGACCACTTAGATCTTCCCTACCCCAGACTGAACCCCGTCCCGGCTCTCCCACTTTTAAGGGCATATTTATTTACAGTGATTTCTCCCCAGGTCGAAATCTCCGGAGGAGAGAGGGGTGTATGACGCGCCTACACCGAACGCAGGAGCCACCGGCCCGCGGCACATAGAGCAGAGGCGAGGGACGCGCGCCGCGCGGGGTGCAGCAGTGACGCAAGGCGCGTCATCGTCAACGGTGGTCCGGGCGGCTATATAAACCGCCCGCTCTCAGTACAGGCAGCAGTCACTTGCTAACGTTCGGACAGCGCGGGCCTTCCCGGTGGTCTTGAACTGTCGAGCTGTAGCAAGTGTCTTCCCCTCCCGAAGGGTGCGGCGCGTTTCTTACGCGCTTTGTAGCACACGGGAGTCCGCCGGCCTGGACTAGGAGCGGTGCGGCACGACGCATTATCAGCTCTAGACGGGTATCCTCTCTAGGGACAAGAGCGGTGTGTTTCACCCTACGCGCTAGCTCTGACCTAAATCCGGGAGTCTAACTCACGTGAGCGGTGTGGATCACGCACTTGCCCTGGGGTTGGACTCGTCCCCGTCCGTAAGCTACCAGTACCGGTTATTCTGTTCCTTCGGGAACCCGGCGTCAATCAAGTAGAGGCCCGTACGCCTGTAGATCACGTTAGGTCATCAAGTTAGGGTTTAGTATAAAGGTCCGCGTGCCTGTAGAACACTAAGTTATTACGATAGGATTGCTAGTTAAGTTTTATTATAAATAAACGGCATAAAAGCCCGATTAATTAAATATTAAACGCTTGTTGTTATTTGCTCACCTCACCCTAACGCTATCCCCACTGAGCTAGTTCAGGAAACCTTCCAAAGTCTAGACTAGACGGCCGAAGGATATGCGATCGTGGCTAAACACCACATCACAGGGTCACCGAGCCAAAATAGTTAGTTGGTTAATAAAGTGTTTACATGTGTACCGGGCGTTGCCTGTGATAGGAGCAATAAATTAAAACATAAATTCTACTCTTTGAACTGAACAACAGTAAGGAGACACTATGGTTATTGTAACACCTGTATCAAGTACCTGTAGTACAATAAACTATTTGACTTGGAAATCTGCACTTGTGGTAAGTGAATAAATACATTTGCACAAACAGATGGCAATGTTTTACGCCGCGCGCCTTACAAGCCCTGCATCGCTCTGTTAAGGATTTTCCTAAAATAATACTACTCTCCATAGAGAAAACTGTTTTTAAAAACAATTTAAAATTTGATAATATTATAGATAAAACGATAACGATTATTGGAGCAACATTTTAGGCAACATTATCTAGGTGTCACTAAAACAATAGAAAATAGCTAATTATCATGCTGATTAGTAGCATAGGTAGATAGTAAAATATAGGATGACATTTTGTACAGATGATAAGAGGACATATCAGTGGTCCTTTTCCCATACTATCAGTTTTCGTTAAGTTTGGACCGTATAACCTAAAAAGTGACTTTGCCAGGGATAGTGGCACTACAAACTAACCCGAAGCTATCGATCATTGAGAAATGTTATTACACTTAAAAAATATACCAAATTGGTTTTTTAACATACAGTTGCAATGTGTAAAACAAGGCAGTCCGAAAATCCAAATTAATAGAAGAACCTTCGTAAAATTACGTTTTTACAGCTTAACAACTGTCGGTCCGACCCAGGGATAGTGGCGCTACAAACAGCTTTTATATGGCAATAATGTGCATCCGTCATGTATGTGCACACATATATGATTGCATTATAAAACGTCAGTAGCTGAATCCTATTGAAAATAAACTTGACTTTCATCAGTGTGGATAGTTTATACTTCATTATGCAAAAAATACTTAAGATTTGCGGAATATTTACTCCTGTTTCCTCTTTGTTTAAATCAGTGACATTCACCAACTTTCAACGTCAGTTACCAAAAATTTGTCGTTGCCAGTAAAATTTGTAGTACCATTAAAAATCCGCAATATGACATAGGCTGAAAGACACCCTATTGTGCTATAATATAAATATGGCTTCGGATACAAATGACGTCCAAACTTAACTTAACCGGGTTATACAAATCGTGGTTTCATTTTCGTCTGTATCCTGCTCTAAAACGTAATCAATCTTTAAGAAATTAAAGGAAACGAATGTCCGTTTGTGGCGAAATAGGCTAGTTGACACAGTTTTGACACACTTATTAGCTCTAAAAAAATGACATATTTTTGTGAAAGCGAAATTTTATCAATTGGAAATTCGTTTTTTTTTAGTAAGTATTTAGATAAATTAGAGCCGTGTTTTAACACTATTGAGAATATTAATTGAGAAGATTTAAGAAGCTAGAACAACAACTCCATCAGCGTATTTTTAATAGAAACTCAACTCAAAACTTTGAGTAATATTTCATTAGCCAGACTATATATTATATTTCTGCTTCAAAAAATCGCATGCAATTGCATTTTTAGTTCATTTTGCTGCGTCATCGCGACACAGGATCACTCCGCGCCGCGAGTCACGCTAACAGCCTACGCACCACCGCGCCGGGGTGCTCCGTCCCGCTCATCTTCTTCGGAGTCTGAACAAAATCGGCACGTGTTCGTGTCGCATTTTTCACAAACGATCGACGAAATACAGTTTTCAGCTCGCTTATTGCAAACATCAAGAGGAAGCCTCAGAATTAATTTATGTTCTCTGTAGTAAACAAGCCAGATCAATGAAATTGGATGAATTGAGGTCGGTGCACGACCGATCGTTCTGGAGAACTTTGGGGGAATCCTTTGTCCAGTGGTGGACGTGTATTGACTGATGTTGTATAGTATGGCGACCGCCGACCAGCCTCTTTAAATAATTAACAAAAACTCATATTGCTTGTAAATCGATAACTGAAAGTACAAATAATAGGTATTGATTATGAAAGTATATATTATCAACATAGACTATCATTGATCCTCCACCGACAACCATCCTATATTATATGATGATGAATTGATGAGCCATATTCTGTTATTTATTCAACAGAAAATCCTATCATTTTCTCTAACAACACCAAAAACTTTATAAGTCGTTGGTGAAAGTATGTCGTAAAGAAAATAAATACAAAAGTAACTTATTACATTTTGTGTTTATTTTTTCTCATAGTCACGTCGTAGGCACATTGAACCGCTACGCGCCGCCTACGCGCTACGTGCGCTACGACAGGCTCTACGAGAAATACTACGGATTTATTGATAGGGATGGGTGATAAAGTCACGAGGAAAACGTCACTGCGATCGGCAGGTAAAAACTATCAGTTGAGCTCTATGAAAGTTTTAGTGCAGACGAAAGTTTTTTAGGCCACGCTCGCTTCCCTCGATCGCCTATTGGAGTCGACGGGTTCTCGAGTGGCGACCACACGCCGGAACGTGCAGAGCCTACTTAAGGCGACGGGTAGCGAAACTAGCGCCACTTACAAATTTTTATTATATCTTCTAAACCAGATCAATTTCCAGTAATTGCAATATTTGAGGAACTGGAAAAACACCTATAGTATTTATTAAATTATTATACTCAATTTCTTGTTCTTTAGTTGTCTCTAAAACCTTGCCCAAAACTATTGTGGCCGCTTTTGACGTGAACAAGTTGTGTAGGGTGAACTACACTGAACAAATTGTAATAATAATAATAATATCCTTTATGGTGCACCACATGAAAAAGATTAATACAAAGAAATAAAGCAACATATATAGTGATTTAATAAATATTAAAGGTGTTTTGCTAGTTCTTAGACTTTAGCTATTTCTAAAAATATATCAGATTATGAAGGTATAAGAAAAAAGTCGAAGGTGGCGCTAGTTTCGCATTACCTTCGGTCGGCCTTAAGGTCGACTGATAAACATGTGAAGGTGGCTGTTATCGTTCGTTCACCCGGGAAGGTCTATGTCTACCAGCGGACGTCTCGTCTGATGATTATGATCACATAGATAATTTGTCTGCTCCTTAGTGATCGCTGCCTGAGATTATTTCGTTTTAAAATAACTAACAGGTGTGCTGAAGTCACAGTGTTTTTATTGGTACTGGAACGACAGTAACAAGTAAAATAGTATAATAACAATAAATTATTTACTATCAACTGTGGCCCATAGATATATATCTTAAGAGGCCTTATACATTTTAAAGTGTATTTTTTTCATATTATGTCAAATATATTAGTAATTTTCACCAACTATTTGAAGAGAATAATACTTTTCTCTGAGTTTTAGAAAGTAACATAGCTAATTCATGCTTTAATTTCGTGCAGTTGAAAATAAGTTATTTATAACAGTTTTCTGCGTGAATTATGTCAAATTCAAGTAGCTTTTGAGACAAAAAAATTCAATGAGAAATTCAAACTATAGGTTTCAAACGTGTAACTGTTCTAAGTAAAGTAACATTGATAATATGTTAAGAAACATGTTTCATCATAGAGAAAAATGTCTAAAACAATCAGCATTTTTTAACGCATAAGGAGCTTTAAAGATAAGGAACAGTACTTTCGTATCAAAACATAATATTCCAATTTTGTATCAGAAAACAATGTTCGTTTCATTCTGAGGGCTCGTTTTTTGTTACAAAGATTACACCGCAAATTATATTATAACGATGACAATAATGTCAACACACGTTATGTTGGGACGGTCTCCCTCGCGGTAACGGTGCCACATCTCAGTAAAACAAAGGCTTATGTTACTATAAATGCAATTGGCGTATATGCCCTTTCTCCTTTAAGGTTGCTGTGTTATTATTTGTATCATAAATATGCTACTATTTTTTGTATGATTGGAATGTGGAAAGACCCACGTTATTGGAGATTGGATGTATATTTCACAACAGATATTGATTAAATAGTGGAACTAAAGGTATTTGTTTCGTTTTGACGGTTGAAATATTTATTAAGCCACGTTTTTCTGACGTTGTTATATTATTTCATATTTAAATTATTCATATTCTATTTATTACGCGTTATATATAAGGTTGTGACAGTAGGTAATGACATACGGCACTGAAACGTGGTCGCTCACAATGGGCCTAATAAGAAGGCTCAAAGTTACTCAAAGGGCAATCGAGCGAGCTATGCTCGGAGTTTCCTCGCGGGATCGAATCCGAAATGATGAGATACGCAAAAGAACCAAGAACCAACCATATAGCTCAGACAGTCGCCAAACTTAAGTGGCAGTGGGCGGGACACATTGCTTGTACAACCGATGCACGATGGCAGTTGGGGCAGAAAGGTTCTTGAGTGGCGACCGCGGACCGGAAGACGCAGCGTCGGTAGGCCCCCAACAAGGTGGACCGACGACTTGGTTAGGATCGCGGGCAGAAATAGGCTATTTGACTGATGTTGAATTCTACAGCGTACTGTAGTTATATGAATAAAATTAGCTAAATATTTCATGAAACAAAGAAAAAAAATCCAGAAACATGCATCTTTTTTGGAAATATGTGACTTCAAAGGTACGCAAATTTTATGATATTTTTTTTTAATCCAAAATAAATTTTGAAAATGTTTTCAGAATCCTCATAATTTTACGAAACAATAATTGTATGACAACTATGAACTTAAACGCACTTTTTCACGGTGAAAATGACAAATTTCTTAATTTTTCCATACAATTATTATCTCCTTTATTCATCTTTTTTCTTAGGCTAGGTTTTTAACAATAAATTTATATAAAAAGTAAAATACAATAAAGTAATTACAAAATATAAATGCATTATAAAAAACCTAACCTAGGGTGCCGCCGGCAGCGGGGCAGGGCCCAGGCTACAGGTGGTTAGGGCTGCAGAGAGAGGAACCTCCTGACAATGCGCGCCGTGTCCAGGAGTACCGCCTTCTGTATTTGACCCTTGATCCAGCCATCTAGCGAGAGTCTCTTAAGATGTTTGTCGAGACTCTTCGCTATAAGACCGTTCGCCGAAACGACTATCGGGACAATGATCGTCGAGTCAACATCCCACATGGCGGTTACCTCGTGAGCCAAGTCAAGGTACTTGCTGAGTTTGTCCTTCTCGGCCTTCACGAGGTTCTCGTCATGCGGGATGGTGATGTCGATGAGCACTGCCTGGCGCTTGGATCGATCTACCAACACACGAATCAGGCTTGAAAAAATTTACAAGTCGAAGATAATAAGCGTGAAGAAAGGAGTCCCACAGGGATCCATATTAGGTCCAATTTTCTTCATTCTATTCACCAATGACATATTCAATTTTGTTCATAATCAGGTACCTAATGCAAAATTAGTTGCTTTTGCAGATGACACCAATGCTGTGATATCGGAGGGTACCATCTCGGAATTGAATGCCAAAGTAAATAATACTCTTGGAATCTTCTTGGAGTGGTTCAATACAAATAACCTGACGTTGAACCATAGTAAGACCAATGTCATTCTATTTAAAACCACGGCACATCATAAAGAAAAGCTGCAAGTTAATGTTGGAGGTTCTGCAATACAGCAGGTGGAGTCAGCTAAATTTCTAGGTGTATACATTGATGCAGCGTTGAATTGGAAACCAGAATTGTCTGCTTTAGTAAACTCGCTCAGCTCCGCATGTTATGCTCTCAGGAGTCTGCGGGACGAGTTGCAACTGAATCAATTAAAAATGGTTTATTATGCGTTGTTGGAATCCAAACTACGGTACAGTATAAAATTCTGGGGACAAAGTTACAAATACAATGTCCAGGCTGCATTCGTTGCGCAGAAAAGGGCTATTAGAATAATGGCTAAAGTACCTCAGCAGACGTCTTGTAGAGAGTACTTTACAAAGTTTCAGATTCTTACTGTTCCTAGCCTATACATTCTGGTAGTTCTAACGGATCTGATAAAGCATATGAACGACATAGAAACACCAGAACAGAGAGATAAACGGTTAGCTACAAGAAGAAAAGATCTGCTACAGCCAACCAACACCCGACTCAAAGTAGTAAAGCACGCTTCGGGTTATCAAGCAATAAGGTTATTCAATGAGTTGCCAGTGGAATTAAAATCAATAAACAACAGTTCTATTTTTGGAAATAAATTGAAAGCTTTCTTGTTAGAGAAGTGTTATTATTCGGTTGATGATTTTTACGCTCATACTTAATAATTATTTATTTTGGCAATTTGATAATTTTACTTATAATATTTGGTGAATGAACTTATAATTTTACTCTATTTATTGGTTGACATGATTGTACATAATTATAATGGTTTCTTCTGATATTGACATTTTACATTAATTATTAAAATTGTATCGTACCTATATTATAAATAATAATTTAGCATATAGTTGATAATTATTTTTTGTTATTTTAAATTATTGTATTTCAACACGACTGTATGTTGTTATGAATAAATTACTTACTTACTTACTTACTTACTTACTTATTGGCTACAATAGTCCTGTCCGTGATGATAGATCGATCCCAATAGAGCGTGACACGACCATTCTCAAGAACTGGCAACGGTGCGTATAGCGTATAGTACGGCACCTCAGACCCCACAAGACCGTATCGAAGAGCAAGTTGCTGGTGAATAATCCTGGCTACTTGGTTATGTCTGTGCAAGTACTCACCGTTAGCAAGATGAGAACAACCGGAGATTATATGCCTGAGTGACTCACCGGGACGGCGGCATGCCCGACAAATGTCGACCGTACCGTCCTTCAGGATATATCTCCGGTAATTGTTCGTCATCATTACTTCGTCCGCAATTGCACAGACAAAACCTTCGGTTTCCCCGAAGAGATCCCCGAAGCGTAGCCAGTTCACCGACGCGAGCAGATCTACATCGGGCCCCGTAAGGGCCTTGTAGAACCGTCCGTGTAGCTCCTTGCTCTTCCATACAGCCCTGCGGTCATCGGTGCTAAGCACCTTTGGTCTGTGCCAGTTCTCGTTTGCTAAGGAGAGAGAGGTGAGGCCTTTGTCAACTGCTACTACATCGCGATGAATCCCACACTCGTTGTTTAGGAAATACTCCCTAAGACTGCACACCTCGCGGTTATGGAGGTCCTTGGCGTTTAAAAAGCCACGGCCCCCACACTTACGCGGGATGTACATTCTCATAACTGACGAGCGTGGGTGCCTCATGCGATGTGTAGTGAGCAGCTGACGGACCCTCGTATCCAGGGCGTCCAGCTCAGTCTGAGTCCACCTTAGTATGCCAAAGGAGTAAGTGAGCAGAGGCATCACCCAAGCGTTGAAGGCGCGCGCCTTATTGCCACCGGACAAAAGACTGTTAAGTACTTTTGTCAAACGACAAAAGAAACGCTCCTTCAACGCCTGTCTAATGTCTCCGTCCGCAATACCCAATGACTGTGACATACCAAGGTACTTGTAGGTTTCAACTTCGGAGATGGACCTGAGGGACATTGTCTCAGAAAGTTGTAAGTTCACGGAATTTACGACTTTCCCCCGCTGTACATGCATGACCGCACACTTGTCTACACCAAACTCCATTTTGATGGCGCTACTGAAGGTTTCAGTTACTTCCAGTAATTCCACCAAATCCTGGTGTTTTGGTGCATACAGCTTAAGATCATCCATGTACAGCAGATGAGAAATGACCTCACCTCCTCTTCGAAGCCGGCAACCTAGTCCTGAATCCTTCAGCAGAGTGCTTAGCGGATTCAGGGCTAGGCAGAACCACAGAGGACTCAAACTGTCACCCTGGAAAATACCTCTCTCAATCCTTATCAAGTCCCGCGGGCCAGGGGGGCCATCCCCGCCACCTGGTTGACGAAGGACTGTGGTCCACTGCCTCATACACGCGCCTAAGAGGGATCTTAGAGCCGTATCGATTTTATACAGCTCTAAGATCCTCTCCAGCCATGAATGAGGCACCGAATCATAGGCCTTCTTATAGTCAATCCAAGTGGTTGAGAGGGACTCCCTGTTCCGCCGGACTTGTTGGCAAATGGTCGTGTCAATGAGGAGGAGCTCCTTAGTACCACGGGACCCAACCCTACATCCATTCTGAGAAAAGGTCAAAACGTTGTTTGCAACAATGTGCGTGTTAATTTTTGTTCTCAGAATGGACGTAAGGAGCTTGTATAAAGTAGGCAAGCACGTGATGGGTCTATAGTTTTTCGCTTCCGTGGTACTACCGGACTTATAGAGCAGGAAGGTAGCACCAGTAGTCATGAAAGATGGCAGGGAACCAAGCTCGAGGGCGTCTTGAAATTGTGTTGCCAGGCGTTCATGTGAGGATCGAAACCACTTGATCCAAAAGTTGTGCAATCCGTCTGGCCCAGGACTTTTCCAGTTCTGGGTCGTACGGACAGCACAACCCACATCATCGGGGCTGATGGTCACAGCCCCCATGGCTTCGATCGGCTCACACTCACGTCTGACAACATTCATCCATTCGCCCTCGGTGTGCTCGACTGGAACCGACCAGATACTACGCCAGAAATTAATCATGGCAGTAGGATCCGGCAGTTGCCCGTCGGTCACACATTGATCGGTTCCCTCCCACTTTCGGTATACCTTCCTTTGGTCACTTTGGAAGAGGCGATTTTGCTGGAACCGATCCACACGCTCTCTGTAGCGACGAATACGTACTAATATACTAATTATTATTTTTTTTTTTTTTTATTTACATACTAAAAAATATATACAATATACAATTACATTATAACTCGCCAAACTGTGACGTTTGATGGCGAGAAGCGCTCAGTTCTTTACACAACTTAACTTAAATATATCTACTTATAAGTAGGTAATATGTATGTACGTATGTATGTAAACGCTTTATTGTACACAACAACGGGTTATAAATACATTGATAACAAATAATAGGTACAGGTAATAATATATTATTGTTATGACACCTTAATTAGCTGACCTTGACTTGTCATCAAGAAGAAACTCCTTCAGTTTCGATCTTAACAATGTTTTGCTAATTTTAGTCTTCTGCCTAAGTATACTTATTTTATTAAAAATTTTGGGTACTAAATATTTTGAAGTCCTTTCGCCGTAATAGTTTTTCACACTCGGTTGTATTAATTTTCTTTCTGTAACACTTCTAGTATTGATTCTGTTTTCCTTAATTTCTTTAAATTTATCGCTATAATAATGTTCTAAGCCTATCAAATATTTTAATTTCTTATCTACCGGTAGAATTTTACATAAAGGGAAGAGTTTTTCATACTCTTTATTACATTTTGTTTTTACATTCTTGCTAACAAGGAACTTTATCAGTCTTATTTGTAGTTTTTTTACATCCTTAATATAAGATATGAAGGTTCGTCCGTATACAATTAATCCATAACTAAGTAATGAATCAGCAAGTGCATAATACACGACTCTCAGCGTTTTTTTATTTAACACTCCACTTAGCTGGTAGAACTTCCCTAGTACAGACCTTAACCTATTACACACGTCACTTACATGCGGCTTCCAGTTGAATTTCGTATCAATAATTAATCCTAAATATTTAAATGTTGTAACATACTCTAATTTGGCACAGTCGCAGTTAAATTTATTTAAATGTAAGCATTCGTACGTGTGGCCTATTATATCTAAATCTTCCTTTCGAACAATTTTTGCTTGCTGGTTATATGGCGAGTGTATATGCATGCATCTGGTTTTTGCGAAATTTAGGATTATACCGTTATCATGTGCCCATTTGGTTATACATTGAAAGTCTTGTTGCACGCAGTTTTGTATTTCCAATATATCCTTTGATGCATAAACCATACACATATCATCTGCATACATAAACACTCGACAATTCTTAACAAGATTCGATACACTGTTCACGTGCATTATATACCCGACGGGACCAAACACGGACCCGGTCGGTACCCCGAGGTTCACGTCCGCCTCTTCCCCTGTGAATCCTGCGATACTCGTACTTAATTTTCGACCTGTCAAAAAAGCTTTAAACCAGTTATTTGTAGGGCCACGAATTCCACATTCATCCATCGCTTGCAACAAAACATCGTGATCCAGTGTATCGAATGCTTTTTTATAGTCTATAAAAAGCGCAATTATCTGTTTGCCTGAATTCAAACAATCGTTTACATAGTCCGCGAACTCAATTAGGGCCGAGACCGTGCATTATTGGTACCTATACCGGCCTGACGCGTTTTGTATGGAGCGTTTTTAGCGCTACGTAGGAATGTTGAACTTTGACGGTCATTTCTGACTTTTAGAGCAGTTTAAATGTAGTCAGTCCCATATAGACATTTGATCACAATAAAAATTAGAATCGATTGACATTCTCAAAAAAATTAGTCAACATGCCTATTGAATGAGGGCGGCGCAAAACCGATCGTTGTGGAGAACTGTGGAGGAGGTCTCTGTCCAGCAGTGAGTGGTCTATCGGCTGATATGATGATGATAATGATGATGATGATATAAAGGTTGGTTGGAAAAAATGCGCCAGCTGGCCAATCGCACCCTATCGAAACATCGAAAAGTATGCCGGTAAACTTTTAAAACAAAAATGGCGGATCTGCGCATGCACAATGTACGTAAATCGGCTACTGCGCAGTCAAGGTTATGCTCAAGAAGTTTGCCGGCTACTGTCCAGATGTTATACTACTAATGCCATCTTACTATCGCCAGCTAACTAAAGTTGCGTGGTTGTAATTTGTGTGTTATATATAGTATCTGTACTTATGGATATTTGGATATGGTAGGTCGTGCTTGCCCCAATGGCGCACTTGCCTCGACTGACCTTTCATATTTTAATGACGTACAGTCTTTCCATCTCTGAAATTAAGAATATTGAAACCGTCTCTTTTTTTAGGAGGTGAGGTGTGGGGTGCCTCCCGCGCGTCCTTCACTTCAGCGGCGATGTCACGACTTCCGGCATCACAATTCTGAATTGGCAGCGCCTTTCATAACATAGCATGTGAAGCCATTTTCACAAATCAACTTACAAATTGAATAACCAAAATCGCGCAATTCCTATTTTCCTAACACACTCGCTATTTACGTTACATTACTCCCATTTCACATAAATCTATAATTAAAGTAACGAATTCATTTCGGTCGGTAAACAGCGAGTCCAAACAATGGAGAGCGGGTTTAATACAATGGCTCCGAAACCGCGGCCGTTTGAGGGACGATCGAATTAATGAAAGAACGGTTCCTGTGTGGTGAGGAACACATTCAACGATGGCTTTGTCATCTGCCATCGGATAATCGGGCTTAAATTAGATAACCACTAGACAACCCTAAATATTATATTTGTTAAATACACTCCTCATAGGAGCAGAGACTAGGAATGTCTTATAAACATGCAATGAAACGTCTTCATAACGTGCGTTATAACAGGCTTTGAAGTATCACGTTTCGGGCGGAAGAGCTCGAGAGAACTATAAAGGAATTCCTTTCAAAATAGAAGGCCTAAGCCGGGAAGTCAAAGAGGCATCAGCTCCCAGGCAAAGACGAAGGAGTCTAATTTAATGAAAGAACAGGTTTTTGTGTGGTGGAGGATTCACATTCGGCGATGGCTTTGTGATCTAAAATTGGCTATATTGGGCTAAATCTGACATAGGAAATCGTAGCTTTTAGCCTGCTTTTCTACATTTCCACACTCATTATCGGCCGTCACCTCTTTGACAGAATATTCTTTAATACAACACGCTTATACAGGATGGAACATTTGTAAAGACTCAGCTGACAGGATAGTGTCATCTGAGTGATCTACAATCTACCTATTATAATTGTAAAGCTGGATTTAAAAGTAAAAAAAAACATCACACTAATTCAAAGGTTTTATTTACATTTTAAATTGACATCTGTCTTTAACTTAAGCGATGTTCGAAAGATGCTTGCGTTGATATGTGCAGATTTTTACACTAATGTTTAGCAAACTGTGTCTCAAAAATGGATAGAAATATTTACATAGTTCATTGGTCAAAAATTAAGTACTCAGTCTGAACATTTTCCTGTTTGCTTAAAAGTCCTTCGAACTGTTCCACCCTGCATATATGATACATTTCAACTAAATAGGCGTGTAGACTATTTTTATTGAGGATGTCAACCGATTCTATTTTTTATTGGGACCAAATGTTTATATGTGACTAACTACATTTAGACTGCTCTAAAAGTAAGAAATGACCAAAAACGCACTGGACCGGAAGTCCAGAGGTACCGGGTTCGATTCCAGTCTCTTCTACCAGGTTACGCATTTAAATGTTTCTTTCAGCTTTGATCTTTGTATCAATGGTTTAATATGAAAATTGTGGCGGGTATCCACATTAAAAAAAATTAGACATTTTAAGTACATGTTTCATGGCCACATAATCGTGTCGTTATAATGTTATGTGAACTAACATTTGTATGGAGACCTTTAGTTATTTGCCATTTTCACCGTGAAAACGTGCGTTTAAGTTCATGGTTATCATGCAATTATTGTTTTGATAAATTAGGATTCTGAAAACGAATTTCAACATTTATTTTGGTTTAAAAAGAAAATCATAAAATGTGCGTACGTATTTAAGTTAGATATTTCAAAAATATATAAGTATATATTTTTTGGTATATTTTGTTTTCATGACATTTTGAGCTAATTTTATTCATTATTTTGATCATATTCATAACTCCAGTATGCTGTAGGTAGAGTTTAACATCAGTCGTCATCAATTGGATCGTGTATTTTCATATTAGCTTAGCACTGGTGGAAACGGGTTCAGTGAAGTTATGCTTTTTTTATGGAGAGAATTTGGAGGTGAATTTAATAACAACGATCAATAATATATATTTACGCTTGAGCCGTTTTTTGTGGAGATCAAAATAACCTTCAGTAGCGATATATTATGTGACTCAGCTTACGCAACATCAGGTACATGCAAAGCTATTTTTATTCCATATTTACATTATAAGTTGCATTATCAATACATTTTGGTAACGGATTAGATAATTCATTTTATATTCAATCCTGGCGCTACCGCACCTGACACTTCGAAATTGGATGAGACTTGTCTTCTTTTCAATGAAATAAATTGGATTAAGTGAAGTGGAGTGGATGGAAGCTGTCTAGCAATCCATTTTCAAGACATTTTTTGTATGATATTCGTAATAGCAATAAAGTAAGGAATGCCTCATGGTATAAAGTCCACCTTTTCTACGATAAGATTTCTTTTGTGTAATAAAGATAATATGTAATTAAATAAATAAAGTAAATAAATATCGGAAAAAATTGTATTGGGAAAGACCGTTCTCGAGAACATTTCCCATACACATCGGGACGACACATCTCTACGGACAACCTAATACAAATCTACGTAGTCTAGCTCTAGTAGGTATGTGTTATGTTACTTAGAAATATAAATATATATTTAAATACACAGTAAACATCCATGACCCAAGAACAAATATTAGAGTTAGAGAATATTTGTACTTGCCGGGATTCGAACCCAGGACTGCCGCCTTAGCAGGCAGCTGCACTACCACTGCGCCTACCGCGTCGTCAGTATGTAGGTGTAGGCATTTTCAAAAATAGTACAAAGTGCTTGTTGTAGATGCTAGAAACTACAGGACCTATCGATGTGGGAGTTTTAGTCTGATATTCGTAATGGTAATACGTATTGTATTTTTGACAAAAACCCGCGTGAGACAAAAACGGGGTTTCTAAAAGACTGTGCGCTCGCCGCTCGTCGCTGGTCGCACGTATTCGTGGCCGGGCCGCAAGCCTTGTCAGACTGTAGGTATCGACAACATGCCGCCATTTTCCCAATCAATTGCGGAATCAAAACGAAGGAACACCTCTTGGCCAGCTTCAAAGCGACGTTTTAATTGGGATGTTGCCGCAAACGTAGGTATCATTAGTAAGATCGCTTTGTGAGCAGAGCACTGACCTCAGCGTTATTGACAATTAATATTATTGTTAACAAGAATACTGGAATTTTCGTCTACGAAAGCTTAAAATAGCCGTTTAATAACCGTGTAGCAGCTGTAATCGCGCTATACTAACACTGGCTACGGCACGCGATAGCAGACTTCATTTTAAGTTAAAGGTTAATGCGACGGAAAATTTCAATGCAATTCACTGCAATCTAAGCGGAACTCGAACCTGTGCTTACATTTCAAAAGTACTGTTCTATAACACTATAATGCGCATAATTATTATTAGGTATCTACAAGGTCATCATAAATTAGTTTTTTTTTTGCCAAACAATCATCGTCTTCTCAGCCAAATGACAGCCAATGGACTGCTGGACAAAGGCCCTCCCCTACGGTCTCCACAGTAAAACGTACATAAATATGCAAATACTATGCAACAGGCCTGGCTCTTTAGTTAAGTGTATACTGGTTTTATATTTATTCAAAACATGGAGAAACTACGGATTTTGCATTTACATTAAGTCAGGATCTGATGCTGATGGGATACTTACAGACACTAATAGGCGAATTCTTTTGCAAAAGCGGCAAATAACAAAAGAATGCGGCTTCTGTAGTGTCTTTATTTATTATATGCCTAAAGAGCGAATTTCGTGTTGAAACTTATCCAAGTTAATCACTTAGCTTTCCAGTCTTTATTACTTGGTTGAAACCTAGATAGCTGTAAAACCGGATACTGACGCTTTTAAAAGCCGTTTAATAGGTCTAATCAAGCTGCTATACTGCCAGAGGTTGACGTGCACGCGACTGGCTCCAGTAAAAGAATACTTATTTACATACTAAGCACGTCTAGTTTATTGTGCACTACGAGTAATTGATACAGGTGTTACAGTGATCATAGTGTCTCCGTAATATGTCGTTTCGTCGTATAATGAATATAGCGCACATTCCTCATGCAAATAAAAAATGTCAACAGGCGACTCTCTCTCGCGCAAAAATTATTCTCTATATCTATTTCTTTCTTCGCTGTACTGTGAGAGAGCGACGGACGATGCTATATGTCGCACGACAAGAGTCGCGAAGCCTAGTTGTCACAGAGAAATTGGTCGCATTATACAGGTACCTATGATCCTTTTTACCCAACCACATACAGCCAGAATAACATAGTTATGGCAATGAACTTTTTCCACGCATATAGCTATATTTACTTACTAGCGGCCGCCCGCGACTTCGTCCGCGAACATTTTTGATGATGACAAAGATATTAAAATAGGTAAATGAATTTTATTCTTAGTTAAAATGGTCTAGACAATGCCATTGTTAAAGAATTTTTGAAGATTTTCCAATTAGATTACGAAAATATTTATTCCGTCAGTTACCTGATGCTTTTAATCTTTGGCAAAAATGACTGCAAGATATAGAGCGACGCATGGATTTGGAGTTAGAGAATGGGGATCTTAGTTATTATGAGTGAGATTTAAAAAAAATGTTAAATATCATAAGGCTGTTAAAACAATCTTAAACGCAGCACTGGAAATCGAGAGATGGAGGCAGTTTAATGAAGAGTATCTCTTTTAATAATAATAAATAATACACTTTATTTCAAAACAATAATAAATAATGACCTCTGTTCATAAGAAGGCAGCACTGGTATTAAACGAAAAGAGTGGTGTGGCGGAGTACCCCAGTTATTAAAAAGGCTAGTGTTTTAAGATAATGCTGAAATGTGACCATTAAAAACTAAATGCACATAAGCGAATTTAATGATGCGATTACTATTTTGGTCTACAGGCTATTGCTTGAAGAGTGATTCAATATATTCTGGTGCTATACTGCCGTGCAATACTTAAACAACAGTAAGTGCTACTTTTGCGATTTTTTGTTTTTTCTTGATCATAGATCACCGTGTCATGACGCACACATGTATATAGTCCACGTGCGATTATGACAATGGGAACATATAAAAATCGAAGCCTCCATGTACAGTAAATCAGAAGAATTTAGTAAATTATTGAGGTAAAACCAACTAAAATGCCGTAATAGAGTTGTCGGCTGTGAATCTTTAGACTTCACTGATTAAAATACAGTAAAGGTCTCCTGTCAATCGTAAATTAACATGTAAACAGAAGTTAATATTTGCGCCAAAAACTGTTTAAAATACAGTACAATATAAATGTTCTAAAATATTTGTACTGTGTTTAGTATTTTAATGATTTTTCAGCATAATTACTAGTTAAAATGCAGTAACAGTATTTCCTTACTATAATTTAAGTGGTCGAACAGTCGTAAATAAGAGAGCAAAATACAACCTAAAGTACAGTACTAAGCTCACTTACTGTGACTTAAACTGTCATTTGGCTATTTTTAAATGTGTTTACTGCAATCATGACAGCAATTCACTGTAGATTAGGTTGAATTTTGCTCTTCAAACATAAAATGGTTCTAAAATACTTTTGAGCCAAGCCACACTTTCAAGTCTGATGACAGTGATGACTCCTTCCACCACAATGTAGAGCAAAATTTACTTCAAAAATGAGAAAAGTGTTCGTTTTTGGAGTTTTTACTCGAGCTTGTAACCCCAGAAAAAGTACAGGTAAAATCTATGAATATATCCGATTTCTATGAATGAATGAATGAATGAAGGAAATAGGAAAGTCATTGTCAAAGCCATGGTACAGAGGGGACAGATATTGTTTTTTTCGAGTCGCAAGAATACGACAAATTAACATGTCTGAAATAAAAAAAATCCCTGATGCACCAATGAAAACTGTGCCTAAAGGTGTCAATTTAATCAAGAAATTTAATCTCTTTAAAAAGCTATGGCAACTGATGAAATTTAGTAAAAAAATAATTCCAAGTCTATTTATAGACTTCTGCTTTGGAAAAAATACCTTTTACTGCAGGCTCAGGTGAAGAAGAAGATTTGACAAATACAATACAAATACAAATACTCTTTATTGCACACCATTGATTTTGCGTTTGAAGACAGAGTGAAGATGTGTAAGTTACATATACTTAGATGTCTGTGAATGTTTTTATTACAAGTATTTTTATTCAGTAGCCTTACCCGAACATTTCAGTGTCACGTCGGTGTCAACCTCGTCGTAAGGCTACAGCATGTAGACGAGAAGATAAAAATTTCATTTTTCTTGAATTTGTATGTAACATAGTCACAAACTGGTATCCTGCCTTTTCGCCGAAATATTTTTCCAAACTGATTTATTTGCCAAACTGTTTCATTTCCCAACTCACGATTTTCTCTTAAAGCAAAAAAAAATCTTAGTGTATTTTTTATGCTCTTATAGAATACAGAAGGTTAGGTTAGATTTGTTTTATGAAAGATCCGAAAAAAATATGGTTTCAGAGAAAACCGTGAGTTGGGAAATGAAACAGTTTGGGAAGTGATACTTTGGAAAACAATTTTTGGCCAAATATGTGTATTATTTATAAACATACCTTATTTGTACCACGACGTGTTGGTATCTCGAAGAACTCAATCAATATAAATACTAAGTAAATTGCATTAAATTCTTATGAATACTGTACTTTAGTCTGCAATTAATTCAAGTAGCTATTAGTGTACGAGGGTTATTTGCAGTAATCCGCTTTTTTACTGCACTTTATTCTGCATTTATTGTGTTTTTAGTTATTTTCGAGAGTACAGTAAAACTATGAAAAAAATTAAAATAGCAATAATTTATTCAATTATTGTTAAAATAAAAAAATGTTCACGTATTCGTATTGCATGTATTCCGTGCTATATTTTGATATTCAAGTATTTGTAAATAATCATCGAGAACACCAAAAAACAACGGTTTGAAAGGGTTTTTTGCGTTTTTCTCGAAACTCACTTTTTGCACTTACTGTTGTTTAAGTATTGCACGGCAGTATAGTTCTCTATATCTCTCAAGAAGCTAAATAAAGTAAAAATAGGTATATAAAGTATAAATTATTCATGTTCTGATAGACAACTCACTAAATATAGGAACACATAAAGTTTGGAACACAATAAATAAGAGACAGCAGAAAATATTGTTGACATTCAACCATAGAAAAGGGGGTGCAAGTTCGTTTTAAAAAAGGACGTAGTCACTGGGTAGTAGACAGGAAATAAATAATATATAAACTGATAACGTTAGCGTAACACTTCTTTATAAACAACATTAGCGGTGTTCCCCATACAAACTTTGCACCCCTTTTTAACCCCCTTAGAGGTGAAATTTTCCAAAACGCTGAAATTACTTTTTTTATTTGATTAAGTAAGCTATCTACAAAGTTTCAAGTCTCTAGTTCAAAAAATAAAGTTTTTCCATATAAACATTGCACCCTTTTTTAACCCTCTTAGGGGTGAAATTTTCTAAAACGCTGAAAGTGCTTTTTATGTTTTTAAATAAGTAATCATTCTACAAAGTTTCAAGTCTCTAACTCCAAAAAAAAAGTTTACCCCATACAAACTTTGCACCCCTATTTAACCCTCTTAGGGGAGGTATTTCCAAAAATCCCTTCTTATCTCTAGCCCACGTTATAAAAGTAACCTACTGTGCAAAAATCAACTCTCTAACATTAGTAGTTTCGGCTGTGCGTTGATGAGTCAGTCAGGACTTCTTCTTTTATATATATAGATAAGAAAAAATAATATCGAGGTCTGCACGGAAGAGTCGTAAACCAGATTCCATAAAACCTTGAAAAAAAAAAGATAAATAAATATATGATCTTTCTCAGTGTTACAAACGGTATCTTTTTAAAGATATTTATGACGTATTCGTGTGGCATGAATATAGTGTGGTTTCATGCATATCGAAAGGCTTGAAAATACGCATTTTATGAGAATTATAATACCAAACCGGGACTCATAAAAAAAAGGTTTTTTATCACTTTGCGTTAGAAAATGTTCAACGTTTCGGACGTTTCCTTACGCCCTTTCTTAAGAATAGGCCGCCGCCGCGACTGCTCATAGCTCGTGATAATGAATCGCGTACCGATATCGAACGGTATTCGACTCCTACGACGTGACAAACCCGTTTCGTATGTATTTTAATATGTTTGAGACTCACGGAAGTTTGCTATACCCACAACGCTTTATCTTTCTTGTAGTCTTGTGTGCCATAATATAAAAAAAATAAGAAAAAAATAACTATTATCCAGAAAACATGAAAATGTGCACGCATGTAGGCCTGTGGCCCGGATTTAAAACTCCTCACCGGCAAATATGGGTTGTTGTTGGATTATGAAGTATTTATGGTTTTTTTTCACTTCTCATGCTCTTAAAATGTTACTTTAGTCTCTGCATATCGGGACTAAAGCTCCTTATTAGTCTCTAGAGACTTTAAGTATTTTTTTTTTTAATTTACTTTGGAAACCCCTGAACAGCCAATCACGATGTTTGTGAATGGAGGATTAACACTATTTTTAGTAATTATGCATCTATAGACATTTTTCGGGCCGTGGAAGTAACCTCAATATGTAACTGTAAAAATACGATTTCATTTCATGAAACGCAATTAATTATTACGAATATTAATAATATTAAAGATGATTTCATATAAATCTTGAAATAGTTTTTAATTTTGAATCTGTTGGCTAAATATACAAGTATTTAGAGCATCACTTTACAAAAAAAAGTGGCTAAAACATCTCGTATCATTATGGCTTGTTTTAGTCCCTCGTTAAACAATCTACTATTATTAAATAACTACTTAGTACATAGACTAGAGTTACGATTTCCTATTCACAAAATGTGCGTCCGGCGCTGACGGGTTGTAATCTCACGTATTAATTATTTATCTATATCTATAATACTATTATAAAATTAATAATTATGAATTTGCGACACTGGCGGTTGAAACATTGCCCGTGGCCCGTGATCGTCAGATGCAAAAAAAAAGTCTAAAAGGAATTTCGCAATAACTAATATCAAAGTGGGCTCCTTTTTCGCTCAAAGACGCCTCGCCATTCAAAGGGGAAACGCGGCGAGCGTGCTGGGGACGATGCCTCAGACGGCGTCAGTACTGGGGGATTATTTTTAATTATAAAATTCTAGATAATAAATGTATCGAAAATATTTTTCCTATGAAGATGGGTCATCATTTCAAGAATGCAGGATCGTCATTTGTTTATGGGCGCGCGGCGCCAGGTTGGCATGACGTTTCATAATTTCCTCCATCTGTTTTCATAATTTCCATTTTCCTCGCATCATGCCGAAACGGTTGGACAAATTTTAACGAATTTTGGAAAAGGAATAGCTGGACTATCCAAAAATAGTTATAGGATACTTTTTACCCGTCAATGGTAAAGAAAAAATGGGTCAAACAACTTTTTTCTGATGCTTGTTGCCATGGTGATGTCCCCTGAGTTACTCTTTAAAACTACGATTTTCGGCGGAAATATTCAATAAAAATGTTGTAATTGCAGCAGTTATAAGCCCATTCTTATTTTATAGCTCTTGAAAATACCAATATTATAAATTATCAACACTTTTCTAAGAAGTTTAATCACCATTGTCTCCTGAGTTACGGGGCAGAATAACAACAAGAAAAAGTTGATTCACCCAAATATGCGGACGAAGTTGCGAGCAGCTCCTAGTAATTTATATAATGAGAGACACGTAATAGCTCCATTTTCTTAATTCAAGTTAGTCAAGTGAAGCTTAACGATCAGCTTGACGAACCAATATATTTTGACCTCTGATCCCAAACACATAACTCCTCTTCACGTGTCTAATTGTGTCAGGGCCGAACTAGATGGATTAACGCGTTTGAATTACACCTCAGTTCTTTTCCATGACGTCAACTGTCCGCCGCGATCCCTCCAGATTAAATAACTCACGTTTTACGAGTTGAATAAATTCCCGAAGTAACACTGTATTGAGATTCGCTGATGAATGGCTGGTATAAATCCGTTTCATTGGCCAAATCAAGATTCCGGCGTTGAAATGTTGCTTCATGGAGTTTAATGAAAAATATTTCACTTGCCACACAGATTTCGACAGAGTATTCGTTTGAAGCGATACGTACGGTGCTTACACATAGGGCTTGCGATTCCGGAATTAGATTGTATGGCCAGTATTGAAAGTAGCGGAATTTTAGATACTGCTCGTACTAACCAATTCCGAAATGGTTACACACACAGTGGTAAAGCACATGGTACATGTATAGTTTCTCAGTTAAAAGAAGTCCAGAGGTTACAACGTTTCATCGTGGCCTCGTCAGAAGAAGGCGACCCTTGCCGAGCCGACTGACATTTAAATTTTTTTAACCAGGATTTTTTTCGATTTTATTATCAAATAAAGGATAAAAAATTAAATATCACCACATTTTTACATTTTACAAAATACTCGCTTGTCAGCCGTCTCTCAATATTTTGATTTTAATTTTTTTTAATGTAGTATATTTTTTATTTAATAAACTTTCATGCATGCATACAAATATTATATCCACAGCGCAGGTTTCGTCATAAATACAAAATGAGCATCCGTAGCAACCATCGTGAAAATGACACATAATTTTTTATCAGCAACAAGCTTCGTCCAAGTGATACAATATCCCATCAAAAACATAAATGTTAAATTAGAGCCAAGTTCTCGCATGCAACGTTGTCGACTTCACCGACAAAAGAATTGAGATCTATATGGGCGCCAAGTTCTTTGCCCTAAAATTTTTAGATACAAGGACATGCGACATACTCAATGCATTTATTTTACTTGGGGTGTAATTCAATATCAAGACTGGACTTGGCTAGTTTTTACATATAAATTTATATTATATTTGTCTAATCATTAACCTATTTTCGTAAAGGTATGTACGCAAGTTAGTGTACGTCCTGTTACTTATACTGTTAGCTTGATAATAAAATAATACTATGTTACTTTGATAAAATTAAGTCACACACACACACACACACACACACATACACACACACACACGTGTGGGCACATTTATGTTTTTGATGGGATATCATTACTTTTTGTACAGAAATTATTATGATCCATACTAATATTATAAATGCGAAAGTGTGTCTGTCTGTCTGTCTGTCTGTCTGCTACCTCTTCACGCTTCAACCGCTGAACCGACGTAGATGAAATTTGGTATGGAGATAGGATACTTTTCATCCCGAAAAAAATTAGTGTTCCCGTGGGATGAGCGGGTAACACCGCGGGGCACAGCTAGTTATGTAATAATGAATTGTTAATTACTTGTGTGTGTGTGGTATTCTAGTACATGTTTTAAACAAACAAAGAATTTTCCAAATCGGTTAGTACGTGTTGGATTATTGATGATGTGTGTGTGTGTGTGTGTGTGAGCGACCATCAATACGGCTTTCGCCATGGTCGCTGCACTGGTGATCTTCTAGTGTATCTTACACACCGATGGGCATCAGCTATTGAGAGTCAAGGTGAGGCCTTGGCAGTTAGCCTAGATATAGCCAAGGCATTCGATCGGGTCTGGCACCGTGGTCTTCTGTCGAAGCTGCCATCTTACGGACTACCCGAGGGCTTGTGCAAATGGATCGCCAGCTTTTTAACCGATAGAAGCATAAAAGCCGTAGTTGACGGCAGCTGCTCTAAACACATGGTTATAAATGCTGGCGTCCCACAAGGCTCAGTGCTATCTCCAACGCTGTTTCTGATTCATATCAATGATATGTTATCTGTTGGTGACATTCATTGCTATGCGGACGACAGCACTGGGGATGCAGTCTACACAGGCCGTGCTAACATCCCTCGTTCCGTTGTGGAAGAAAGCCGCGAGCAACTTGTGTCTAAAATTGAGAGTACTCTATCTAGAGTCTCCGATTGGGGGCGGGATAACTTGGTCCGGTTTAACCCCTCTAAGACACAAGTTTGCGCGTTCACCGCTAAGAAAACTCCGTTTACTGTGGCCCCGCAATTCCAGAACACATCCCTCAACATCTCAAAGAGTATTGGGATCCTTGGGGTTGACATCACCAGTGACGTTCAGTTCCGAAGTCATTTAGAGGATAAGGCAAAGCTGGCATCTAAAAAGCTTGGTGTACTGCACAGAGCGAAGCGGTACTTCACTCCTGGTCAAAGGCTACTGCTGTACAAAGCGCAAGTCCGACCCCACATGGAGTACTGTAGTCACCTCTGGGCAGGAGCCCCCGCATACCAGCTTAGCCCTTTTGACTCGGTACAAAGACGTGCTGTGCGAATTGTTGACAATCCTAAACTCACAGACGGAATCGAGCCTTTAAGTCTGAGGAGAGACTTTGTCTCCTTGACCGTCTTTATAATGGGATGTGTTCTGAGGAATTGTTTGACATGATGCCCACGGCTACCTTCTACCATCGCACTGCTCGCCATCGGCAGGGTGTTCATCCTCACATGCTGGAGCCTAAATGGTCGAGAACTGTCCGGTTCCAGAGGAACTTCCTACCGCGAACGCTTCGCATGTGGAATGAGCTCCCTGCCGAGGTTTTCCTTGGGGGCTACAGTATGCGGTTCTTCAAGAGGGGAGTAAATAGGTTCTTAAAGGGTCGGCAACGCGCGCGTGATGCTCCTGGCGTTGCAAGCGTTCATAGGCGGCGGTAACTGCTTAACATCAGGCGGGCCGCATGCTTGTTTGCCACCGTCGTAGTATAAAAAAAAAAAAAATAGGTACAACAATAACGAATTTAGGCACCTATTACATACTAAAATTACAATTCTTCAACGCATTACAAATGATACCTACATGAATTACAACTTATTTACATTACTTACGCAAAAATAATAAAACATATTCTTCCAATGGCCCATTGTTAAAATTAGAATTCTACATACTATGCATTATAATGTCAATCAAAAACAAATTTAAAAACTACCTACATTTCAATAAAAAACTATGTGAAACAAAATTATAATAAATGATCAAGTGGTTACGTCGGACATTATACTTTTTATTGTATTTCGTCATTAAGTTAAGTTTGTTAGACATTTACACCAGAATTATTAAATATTATAATAATTGTAAAAAAAATTGCATGCCATCTTCGGCTAAACATGTGGAACTCTACATACTATATGCTACATCACCTAACTACCATGTTAACGCAATTAAATAATTTCATTTCATTTCAATGATCATACATTCGTCCTACCGAAATCTTCTACTGAGTACAAACATTGTGTAAGCAAGATATTTTTTAGTTTGTTGCTAAAGGTTGTGATTGACTTCAACTCCAATCATCGTTAAATCATTCTTGCATCGAAAACACTGGAGTACGTTCAGACTCAGCATTTCAACTATAACGTTGTATTACAAAAATAGCTAAGTAAGGGATGGGTGGGTCGCAAACATGACTTTTACGAGCCAAAGACCCGCTATAAAACATGCTGCCTCTATTTCCGGTGTACAATGTTGCAGACCCAAAGTAATACGTCAATTAAATCTGGTTCGGGTGAGATCGCCCTCGGCGCCAAAATAGGAATCGAGGGTGAGGAAAATAAGGCTTTTCCAATCTTAATGAAGGGCAAGACTATCGGATTATCATCGGGTCACTGAGTGATTGATACTGTCCAAATGAACTGGTTTTATTGAGTAAATAACTTCCGTGCGTCGGAAGTAAAGAGCTTCTCTGCTGCGTGGGAAGGCCCTTATCAAGGTGTACCGGCGACCTGGTTAGGATGGCGGGGATATGATGATGAACTTCTCTTCTAAGCATATACAGTCAGCACCAGAAGTACCTGACAATTTTAGTATGCAATTTGACATCATTATAAAAAAAAACGTATAAACTCAGGAAAAACGTTCGTTTAGAATGCAATTTGACATAATTATAAAAAAAAACGTTTAAACTCAGGAAAAACGTTCGCTTAGTATGCAATTTGACATAATTATAAAAAAAACGTTTAAACTGGAAATGTCAGGTACGGCCCACTGCACTGGCTATAGCGAGTCGCGTAGGCACGGATAGCTGCCCCTGATGAAGAGCTTCATATGAGTTCAAACATGTCGGGCCGCTCCTGACGATTTCACGTGAGTTTAAACCGTTTTAATAATTATTAAATGTGTCTGACGATAATTTTAATAATATTATCAATTTGACATAAGCCAGTAGTACAATTGTCAGGTACCTACTTTTGATGCTGACCGTACCCGTTAATTAAGGGCCCTTGCTCTCGGATTTAGCCCTTGCTCTCGGATTCATACGAGGGCATTAACCCGGCCCCAGGGAGGGCAGAGCCACCTTCTCTGTTTTCCACTGGGGCAATTCCTGACCGGCGCGTCCTTGTCGCGGGGGTGGGCACCCAGCACTTCAGTAGGCCGGAGTGTTTGGGTGGCCGAGTTCGGTCAGGGACCCAGTTCTGCGGGGTATAACGCGGATCCCAAGCCCAGGGTTACGGGTGAAGACCCCAACGGCTACAAAGGCGGAGGTTGAAGCAACTGGAACGGCTAAGTAGGCGGAAGAGGCAAAACCCATTGGTAAGCTGTCCTCGCATATTGAGGCCACAGGTTCCCGTGGAGCTGCACTGCTAGGTAGGGCAGTGCAGTAGGGTAAACGGCGGAGGAGACTTAGGTCCAACGGCTGCACCCACACCTCTCTTAGAGAGTCACTGCCTTGGCGTCAGGCGGCAGCCGGCCGTAAAATAATAAGCCAACAAACATATTAACCATGATGCACAATACAAATAGAAATAGAAACTCTGCTAGGGCGTCCCCCTTAAGCGACGGTACGAACAGAGATGCGAAAAATGCTAGGGCGTCCCCCCAAAGCGACGAAAGGAAAAAACATCAAAGCGTGGAGCCAATGGTTGAGTTACGCATTGCTACCTGGAACATTGGCTCCATGACAGGACGAAGTGCAGAACTGAGTGCCGTACTGGATAGGAGAAACATAGACATATGTTGCGTACAGGAAACTAAATGGAAGGGCGCTAAATCACGACAGATAGGAAAGGGATTCAAACTTATATATAATGGAACTACAAACAATAGAAACGGGGTGGGTGTCATACTTAGTAAAAAATTGCATAACAAAATTGTAGAAATCAGCAGGATCAGCGACCGCATCATTTCTCTTAAAATAGCTTAAGAAGGCCAGCCGTGCCTCAACGTGGTGTCAGTCTATGCCCCGCAGGTCAACTGTCCAGAAGCTGACAAAGAAGAGTTTTGGGAAGACTTGCACACCTTGGTCAGGGCAATCCCCAGCAACGAACAAAGACTCATATGCGGTGACCTAAATGGACACGTGGGTCATAAGATAGACGGATACGATGGGGCCCATGGTGGGTTCGGCTACGGAAGACGGAATGTTGAGGGAGAAAGTATCCTTAACTTTGCTGTTACACAAAAAATGGCAGTAGTGAACACTTTTTATCAGAAGAGGGATGAACATTTAATAACTTATAAAAGTGGAACAGCTAAAACACAAATAGATTATTTTCTTGTAGACTGTCATAATTTAAGACTAGTAAAGGACTGTAAAGTGATTCCCGGGGAACCCCTAACGTCGCAACACAGACTTTTACTACTTGCTATTAAGCTAAAACACCCGATAAAAATCAAACCGCAAGTAATAGAAAAAATAAAATGGCACGATTTGAAGGTTAAGGCTAAAGGGGACACATGGAAAGACGAGATAGTCAGCCATTTCATGGAAAATCGGGGTGACTCTCCAGAACGCACCTGGGAAAAGTTTGAGAACATCTGTACTGTAACTGCCAAACAAGTATTTGGTACTAGTAAAGGCGCTCTGCATAACAACAAAGACACCAAATGGTGGAACAACCAAACCAAAACCACAGTGGAAGAAAAGAAGCGAACTTTCAAGCAATGGCAAACATCGGGTAGCGATACTGACAAGGAAAAATATAAGCTCGCTAAGAAAGAAGCTAGAAGAACAGTTGCAGTACAGAAGGAGAAATCCGAAAGAGATTTATACCAGCGTCTCAAACAAGCTAATGACTATGAAATCTTCAAAATAGCTAAACAAAGGCATTCGAACGCACAAGATTTCAGCTCTACTAAGTACATCAAAAACAGAGAGGGCGTGCTGCTTACATCAGATGCAGATATCAACGGAAGATGGTTTGAATATTACAGCAAGTTGCTAAACGAGGAATTCCCGAGACAGCAAGAAGCACCAGAATCACAAGTCCAAGGCCCAATTGAAGCCGTAACTAGAGACGAGGTCAGAAGGGCAGTCTCCAAAATGAAAAACTGCAAAGCTACGGGTCCAGACCAGATACCAGCTGAGGTCTGGAAAGTACTGGGCGAAGATGGTATTGCATGGCTAACTGATCTCTTTAATAACATCATGAGTAAAGGTAAAATGCCTGAAGCTTGGAGGAAAAGTTTACTTATACCCTTCTACAAAAACAAAGGGGACGTACGCTCTTGTGAGAACTATCGTGGTATCAAACTCACCTCGCATACCCTGAAAATCTGGGAAAGGGTCATAAATCAACGCCTTCTCAAACTGGTAACTATAACAGATAACCAATTTGGTTTTGTCCCAAAAAGAGGTACTATGGATGCGGTTCATGCAGTGAAAACAGTAATGGAAAAAGCGCGGGAAAACAAACAGACACTTTGGATGGTATTTATAGACCTAGAAAAAGCGTTCGATCGTATCCCAAGAACGCTAATATGGCAAGCCCTCAGAGCTCATAACGTTCCTGAGCTTTACACAGAGATCATTATGGACATGTACAATGCCGTCCAAACTGCCGTCAGAAGCCCAGTGGGAGTATCTGAAAGCTTTGATGTAAAGGTGGGCGTACACCAAGGCAGTGCGTTGAGCCCGATGCTGTTCAACATTGTTATGAACTACCTTACCAGGAAAATACAAGAACCCGTACCATGGAATCTTCTATATGCAGACGATGTAGTCTTAATATCAGACAATAAGGAAAACATCCAACATAGTCTAGAAAAATGGAGAGAAGCCCTCGAGAGAAATGGTCTGAAAGTCAGCAGAACAAAAACAGAATACATGGTGTGTCACTTCAACTCTGTACGCCCGTCCGACACCAACCTAATGCTAGACAACACCTTGCTACCCCAAGTTCACCATTTTAAGTATCTTGGCTCGGTAATATCAGACGACGGCACAATAGAGGCGGACGTCACAAACAGGGTTAACGCAGGATGGAGCAAATGGCGCCAACTTACAGGAGTTATGTGCGATGCAAAGATGCCTGTAAGAACTAAAGGCAAAGTGTATAGAGCAGCAATTAGACCGGCAATGCTCTACGGCAGTGAAACATGGGCCGCAAAGAATATACACATACAGAAACTCCACGTCGCCGAAATGCGGATGTTGCGCTGGGCAGGAGGTGTCACGCTGAAGGATCAAGTCCGAAATGAATTTGTTCGCGGTAGTCTGAAAGTGGCCCCAATAGTAGATAAACTGCAGGAGAATAGGTTAAGGTGGTACGGCCATGTAATGAGAAGACCGGAAGATTATGTTGTGAAAAAGTGCCTTTCCATCGCAACAGGCAAACGGGGAAGAGGTAGACCCATAGCTACATGGCTAACGACTGTCCAGAAGGACATGAAACGCATGGATCTTCAGGAAAATGACGTTCACAACCGCAGCAAATGGCGCGTCATGGTTAAGAAAGCCGACCCCGTCTAACCGGGAAGTGGCGAGGCAAAAGAAGAAGAAGAAGAAGTACCCGTTAATTAAGGATTGAATTACGGGGATTAAAGTGCCATATGTGTGTAAGACACAGAATAAAACATTGCAGATGGTTCTCTTCTAAATCTTCCCAAAAACCTCCTGAGAACGTATTTAATCCAAAGATGTTGTCGCCATGAAACGGAAACACTGACTGACGTCACATCCGAGCTGGTGGCGCGAGTGGGGGCCCTGCAGCGAAGGAAGCAATAGATAGATAGATAATAACTACTTGTACATTTAAGCATTAAATACAAAGATCAAAGCTTAAAGAAAAATTGAAAAAGGAGCTACCTGGTTGAAGGGACCGGGAATCCTACCTACCCACACCTGTGTGTGGTGGTGTACCTACCCACATTAAAAAAAATGAGACATTATATGTTTCATAAATTTATACTTGTACATTATAATACCTTGAGTGGATTATACTGTTGTTTATCCATATCGGCCTATAATTATTGATTTCGTTGACTATTGTCTAATGGGGTAACTATGTTAGTCGTATCCCATTTTACCTTAAGGGCTTAATCTATTTTAGCCATCTGAAAGTAAAACAAGTTTCATAGCAGGGTGTCATGTAAGCTTTAATTTAACGAAATTACCTTAATACGTTTATATATTTATATAAACGTATTAAGGTAATTTATATATTTTTGTTTATTATATTATATATAATATACATCTTATAGTATGTAAATATATGTATCATTGTATTTATGGTAAAGTTATTATATAATATACATTTATTCACTTGTATCTTAGATGCTTTCCGAACAATTCATTTTCTACTCGGCACCCACTTGAAGCATCTCTGTTTGGCCCTATGGTTGACTGGTAGAGAATGCCATTAGGCATTAAGTTCGCCATTTGTACTGACTTTTTTTTTGTGCAATAAAGTTTAAATAAATAAATATTTCTTTGTGGTTACAAAGTAATATTCATTTATTTGTCTCACTAATCTTATTACATCAAACATTTCAATCTGAAAAGATTTTTAAATTGGTATTCGTAGCGTAATAGTCTCAAACATCATCCTTTGTGAAATGAAACCTGCACTCGAACAAGCATTCCTAGTCCTTCTAGTATGATTAGCACTTTTAGTGTGATGAGAACAGGATTGTTTCGCAGATACAGTAATAACCGGCCAAATTGCATTCGCCCACATTGTTCGGAAAAATAGAAAGGAACAGGTCTACGGATCGTGGGCTCCTAATATTTACTCACTTTTACGAGGCTTGGTAATGAGATTAGGGTTATAACTATGACATCGATGGCTATGGCGTATAAACTTGAATCCCTTCTTATACAAGTTAATTCAACATTTATTCGCCTTTTCTGAATCACTTGCCTGTTCAATGGGCTAGTTGACCCATTTTTGAAATATATTTGAAATGGTTAATAATTATCTTACTAGCACTAAGAAAGCTAATTTCAGACAAAAGCGCTGTACGCCATTTCTTGTCTTTAGCTTATCTGTGGCGTGATGTGGTCGATCCCGTAACTAACGACCAGTAATACACTCTTATCTTATCTATGATGCGAATGCCGTTTTTAGTTTTATGTTTTTTTACTGTATTGGTGACGTCACCTTCAAGGGAGAAAATAGTGGATAGCGTTTTAAGCATTCAAAAATACAGAATAAAAAATCATATTTCCAATTTAAATTTGTTCGGCCATCTTCAACTTTTACGAACTGAAAAATATATATTTAGGTTTCCTATGTTAAATACTATACGCAATAAACAATAGTGTAATACAATTTAATATGAGTCATCTAGCTTATTGGATCGTTAGGCAATACCACGGCAATACTGTAAATCAGATATGTAAGTAATGTAAGTATATGCTATACGTATTGGTGGCACTTTACTTGGCGTTGCGTGTGCGTATTTGCCGTTTATTTGCCAAAAACGAACATATGTGGAGGATTTGTTAGAGATATATGTATACATATAGAACAAGACAACACGGAAGCACGTATCCACCCGCTTGTAGGTTTTGATCACACAGCAAGAAGCGAAGCGGTTGGCGCAGTGGCAAAGCAGGTGCCTACTGAGCCGGCGGTCATGGGTTCGAGCCCTGGCGAGGGCAAATATTTGTGTGATGAATTCGAATATTTGTGTTTGGGTCATGGATGTTATTGGTCATGGGATAAGCATGTTTATGGTCGTCTAGTGTCCATAAGACAAGGCTATTTGAGCTTACTGTGGGACTAGATCGATTTGTGTGAATCCGTTATTTATTTATCTACGAGCCTGCCTCTAGGTTGACTGGTAAAGAATGCTTTATAGGATTAAGTCCTTTTGTACGATATGATTTCGTTTGTGGAATAAAGATTAAATTAATTAAATAATGATATTAATGATATGATACCGAGCGGTGGTAGCCTAGTGGTTAGGGCATGCGACTTTCAATCCGGAGGTCGCGGGTTCGAACCCGGCCCGTACCAATGAGTTTATCGGAACTTATGTACGGAATGTTATTTGATATTTAGCACTCGCTTTTCGGGGAAGCAAAACATCGTGAGGAAACCACCTAAGCCCAATAAGGCGTGGTTTCCCCTCTGGGTTGGAAGGTCAGATGGCAGTCGCTTGCGTAAAAACTAGTGCCTACGCCACATCTTGGGATTTAGGTAGCCGACCCCGATTGAGAATTCATTCTCTACAATATGGGACAAAGGCTAGGAGGATGATTAATGATATGAAGACGCGGCGTGGGAAGGCCCCCAACAAGGTGGACCGACGAGCTGGTTAGGATCGCGGGCAGAAATTGGATGACGGTGGCGCACAAGGCCGATCGTTGTGGAGAACTTTGGGGGAGGCCTTTGTCCAGCAGTGGACGTCTATCGGCTGATATGATAATAATCCATACTAATATTATAAATGCGAAAGTGTGTCTGTCTGTCTTTTACTTCTTCACGCTTAAACCGCTGAATCGATTTTGATGAAATTTGGCATGGAGATAGTTTAAGATCCGAGGAAGGACATAGGATAGTTTTCATTCTGGAAATTATCCCTAAAAAGATTGAAAAGTGAGTTAGTAATTCATGATGACATTGATGACCCTGTAGGAAATGTAATGATTAGACCAAAAGCACAATTGCTCTTACATTTGCTTAGGCGCTTTTAATAATCCCTTTTATTAATTTAGGTGATTAGGTGGATATCTGTCGTGTTGTACGAGGTTGCTTCCATACTTCCAAGTTCTACGCGGACGTAGTCGCGGGCAAAAGCTAGTGATTAATAATATCACGGTTGGTGACAGCGTCACTTCCGCCAGTAGGAATTCACTGGAAATTGCCTGATAATTTGGAAGTGAATCCGGGATTACGTTAAGCAGTGGCTTATACTTCGATCCGAGTAATCGCTCCTCTCTTATCGTGAAAACGGATGAGAGTTACCGTCTGAGCTCATCTAGGGGCACTGATAAGATAAGTCACGTTAAGTGAGATCAGGGCGCTAATTCGAGAGTGCCGTTTGAGATATCGCCGAACGTCAAATCTCCGTTATATCTCTATTAGATAAAATAAATAAATATCAGAAAACCTCACACAAATCGATCTAGTCCCAAATTAAGCTCAAGGAGGCTTGTGTTATGGGTACTAGACGACGATATACATACTTATATAGATGAATATATACTTAAATACATACATAGAACAACCATGGCCCAAGCGCAAATATTCGAGTTCATCACACAAATATTTGCCCTGGCCGGGATTTGAACCCGGGACCGCCGGCTCAGTAGGCAGATCTCTACAAACTGAGCCAACCACGTCGCCATATATCGGTCATATCGCCTTTGAACTGTCATCAAAACGCGATGACCTGCAAGTGACATATCTCATCTCAATTTTGGAAATACGAAGGCGATAATGATTGTCAAAAATGCTATTCCTACACAGGGCGCTAATTCGAGTGTACTTGGAGATATCGCCAAATAAGCGATGTCATAGATATATCTCAGGTATTATCGCATTTAACTGTCATTAAAATGCGATGATTACGATTACAGCCAGTGGATCTGTGAGCTGTACCCCTCGTGAGTTGAGGATCCGTATCTCAGCCATTTTGATAAATGGATCGTAAACATTCTATACGCTTATCGAACCTATTCACAAGATTTCGGTTCAGAAATGAGGCCTCTAAGCGCGAACAGACTGAATTCCTCAGGACATCCAAACATCCTAACATGCGTAAGAATTTTGGGCCAAGCTGAAACGAAGATGCTTCGCTCGTGCGGTCAATAAAGTGATATTGCACGTTATCAGCCGGCAACCGGTCAAGTTAAGTTTACGCCTGAAGAGTATATAAATGAGGCGTAAACTTAATGCGACTGGGTTGGCTCTCCGAGATATCAGACAGAGTTAAGATTTTTTAAGACTTTAACATTTTTATTGAACACTAGCTTTTGCCCGCGACTACGTACGCGTGGAACTTGATAAAAGGGATTATTAAAAGTGCCTAAGCAAATGTAAGAGCAATTGTGCTTTTGGTCGAATAATTACTTTTCTGACAGGGTCACCGCATCCCAACAGAAATGTTGTCTCACTTTTCAATCTTTTTAGGTACTTATAATTTCCAGGATGAAAACTATCCTATGTCCTTCCTCGGATCTTAAAATATCTCCATGCCAAATTTCATCAAAATCGGTTCAGCGGTTTAAGCGTGAAGAGGTAACAACACAGGTAACAGACAGACAGACAGACAGACAGACAGACACACTTTCGCATTTATAATACTAGCTGTGCCCCGCGGTGTTACCCGCTCATCCCCGGGAACACTAAATTTATTCGGGATGAAAAGTATCCTATGTCCATTCCCGGGTCTTAAACTATCTCCATACCAAATTTCATCCCAGTCGGTTCAGCGGTTTAAGCGTGAAGAGGTAACAGACAGACAGACAGACAGACACACTTTCGCATTTATAATATTAGTATGGATTAGTATGGATAATAACAAAACATTACGTAATACAACTGCAGTAGTAACATAAACTGTGTTGCAGTAAGTTACGCCCTCCTCCTTCTATCATTACATACAGAACGTCTTGCAAGAGTTGCAAGAGCAGAGATGTATGGAATTAGTTATTTCCCAGATATTTCTTCGAGAGAGACATATTATATGGAATTAGTTTTTTGGCTACATTGCTAACATTTTTGTGATTATTTTTAGCGGATAAGTGTTTCAGTGTGAATCGATTCGATGTCTATGAAACTGTTTGCTGAGCGCTTCAAATCCCATGTACGCCGGGGTGGTTATGCGAAAAAAAAGAACAATAAGCTGAACAGATTATGATACCTTAGTTCATACTCGTATTAATTGCATTGATTTGACGCCCAATACTCGGTTGGCGCAGTTTATAAGCACTTGCCTACTGAGCCGGCGGGGTTCGAATCCCGGCCAGGGCAAATATTTGTGTGATGAACTCGAACATTTGTGCTTGGGTCATTGGTTGTTCTTTAAGTATTTAAGTATATATTTATCTATATAAGTATGTATATCGTTGTCTAGTACCCATAACAGAGCTTAATTGAGCTTAACTTCTTTAGACTCTTTAATTTGGGACTAGATCGATTTGTGTGAGGTTGTCTGATATTTGTTATTGGAGTTTTCTCCTTAAGAATCGATTTTCATATATAAGCCCGGGGTATGAAAAATATGGGGTATAAAATCGAACGTATCTGCCGTGCTAATTTAAAAAGTCGTATCTCAGTATACGATCGGAGTAAAAATACGACTTCTTAATTTAGCAGGTTATGCGTTACGCGTTATAGGCTAAGATCCCGATATAAAATGACCTTCACCGAGATGTTTATTTTATGAAATGTATTTTATAATCAATTTAATATGTCAATAAATATATTGCATATGGGTTGCCTAACAAATTTTAGTCCAGGGTATGTTTAATTAATAAAAAAAAAAAAGTGTGTGTGTCAGCTCCGACGCACGACTGGAGTTTACTCTTCAGGCCAGGCGCGCACCACGATTTTTTTTAGTCGCGCGATAATTTTGTCGCTGAAATAAGCTTACTTATGGGTTTATGAAAATCGTGGTGCGCGCACTCTCATATAAATAAACCCATAGACGCTGACGGAACAATTCTACGGGTATGGCTACGCCGGGATTAAGAGCCGTCCAGGCCGTCAAAGCATCGGAGGCGTAAGGAATGATAGCCTTGTCACCATCAAAAGATAAAATTTGAGTGACAAGGTCCACCACCCCACACGCCGAAGCCAGGAAGGCCGGGAGGCTCACATCTCGCGCGCGACGCACGCCCAAACCACCAGTTCGAATCGGCAGAGAAACCTGGTCCCATTGACCTTGGTTAAGGGAGACGTTCAGCACCTTTTCCAAACTCTCCTTCAACACGAAGTCAAAGGAGTCTGTCTGGACAGGGTGCAGCCAGGCTGGCACGGTGCACAAGAAATATGTCAGCTTAGGCACGGCAAAGCAAACTCGCAACATAACGAGGGCTACGTGAGCCGAAAGTTCATTCAACCTCTGCGCAGCCATCAGCAGAAGCAGCTTTCTCTCCTCGAAGGCTTCAGGAATGGCTTCTGGGAATATTGGGGACCCCAAGAGGTTGAAAGATCTCGCCGACAACACTTTCAGTCCGGGGAGCAGAGCACTGAATAAGGGGAAAGAATCGTGTGAGTTGGTACTGCAGGGGAAAAATTCGCATTTGCTGAAATTAATATCTAAACCCAGAGCTTTTAAACGAGGCAGGAGCATGAGCAAGTCTTGTTCCACTTCTTCAGGTTTACCACCTAGGGTACCGTCATCTAGGTACCAGATATTCAATGGGGATTTAACCTCTGAAATTACCTTTTGTATGGCCAGACAGAAAACTAAAGGGCCTAGCGGATCCCCCTGCTGTGCACCAACTTGGGAAAGAACAAGAGGACCATTGTAGAAAAGATTAGAAGCGGAAGAATATACTTGGAAAATGAAGGGGTAGAGTGATGGCACTTTATCCTTCACTTCGGACAGTAAAACATCACGCTCCACTGAGTTGTCGCGTTTTTTAAATCAATTTTAATTAATAATAATAATAATGAAATAATGAACTTTATTCTGCAAGTAGGCCACAAGTGCCATATTGCATATGGGTTGCCTAACAAATTTTAGTCCAGGGTATGTTTAATTAATAATAAAAAAAAATGTTTTAAACATTTCACCGGTTTGATTAATATTAGATAAATTCTATACCAATCGAAAGTATGAAGCCCATAGAATATGCAAACGTTAGGTTACCTATTCTTTTCCCGTCACAACTATCGGGTAGCCAGGTATAAACAGGTAAATCTATACCTACTAGCATTTTGCAACGGTCTGATTATTGAATTGAAACTGAATAAAATTAAAGATTATTTAATTATGAATTTATCTAATAATCAAATCGGTGAAATGTTAAAAAAATATATATTTTTATTTTTTACTAAACATACCCTGGACTAAAAATTGTTAGGCAACCCATATGCAATATATTTATTGACATATTAAACTAAATATAAAATACATTCATCAAATAAACATCTCGGTGAAGGTCGTTTTATATCGGGATCTTAGTCTATAACGCTTAACGCATAACCTGCTAAATTAAGAAGTCGTATTTTTACCCCGATCGTATACTGAGATACGACTTTTTAAACTACCATTATGTTCACATAAACAAACTATAAAATTGTCAATGTCAACTTCATGTCGAGTGGCAACAAAATTTTATAAATAAAATAAAATTTAATAAAATCTACGGTTAACGGGTAAAATGTGCTGCTTTTGAAACAATAGCGCCCGTCACACAATCGGCTAAAAGATACGTGTTCGTTTCAGCTCCCAAACAAACCTAACGAATTTTTGTGATATCCAAGATTACAACTTTTATAACGTGCAATGCAATGACCGTGTTTTCTTGGTGTTTAAGCCGTGCTTGTATGGTGCTAAGATCGAAGAAGACGTCTTGCTGTAGAGAGAGAGACCGCTTTAATTGTGACTCAGCTTTAAGCTTAGAAATAGAGAAGGCGTGAATACTTTTCCATCACCACTGCTTTTTCCTGCATTCAGCCGCAGAATGGTTTTGATTTCGTGAAACTTTCCAGGATAAATACATACATAAATCAAGGATCCTACACAACCGAGCCATTCATTTTCTAGACGGGAGTCTTGCCGACCGACAAGAAGCTATGAAGTTTAAATCGAAATTGTTATGTTTTTGATGTTGGCTTTTAAATTGTATCTTTTTTTTATTATAATTGCTTGTATTTTTACTTTTATTTGTAAGTGTTAGTTATAAATATGAGTGATCCTTCTTCATCCTTGCGCTGTCCCCATTGTCCCAACTCAACTCGAACTTTTACCCCTCATGGACTTAAAGTGCATATAGGGCACATGCATAAACATTTTCCCCAAGTCATCCCCTCCAACCCTAGACTGTCGGTTTCACAGCAAGCTCATGGTAACAACCCCATTCATCTAGATTTTGGTGATCTAGCTACGTTAAAGCAGTCAGTACGTGTGTTACGGCATATCCCCAAAGGGGCGCGAAACTTGGCAGCGGCCAAATTGAGCGACCTCATTGATAAGTGTATCGACTCCAATGGCACTCTCGAATGGTTTAGTTTACTGTCTTTTGCCTATTCCGCACTCAAATCGCCTGAAGCGTCGGCCACGGGCAATTTAACCACGAAAGTTAAGAGAAATATTAACTCTGCTTCTTTTGATATCAGTGGGAACATCGGTGCAGAGACCACGCCTTTGAGATCACACTCCATACTGAAGACAATTGAACGTAAAGTACATGAAGGGGATCTCAGGTGCAGTGCGAGTGCTTATGTCGGATGAGGGCGTGGCGCCGTCGAGCCCTGAGACTTTAGCTACGCTGCAGTCGAAGCATCCAGCCCCGTCCCGGCCGCTGGTACTTCCACCGGAACCTGACATATCTATTTCTGCCTTAACTGTTAAGCCGGAGGAAGTGGTGCAGGCACTCAGCTCTTTCAACAATAGTTCGGCCGCCGGTTTGGATGGTATCCGCCCTGTTCATCTTAAGGAGCTTACGTCTGCATCTGCGGGAGACGCCGATTTTCGGCTCCTGGAACATCTGGCCAAGCTTTGTAATTTTTTGCTCAGTGGTCAATTAAACCCTGAAGTTTGCTCCTATATTTATGGTGCTTCCTTATGTGCGCTGTCAAAAAAAGACGGTGGTATAAGACCCATTGCCATAGGCAGCGCTTTCCGCCGCTTAACGGCAAAGCTAGGATGCCGTGCAGTGAGAGAAGAAATGGCAGCTTATCTGCAACCTTGCCAATTAGGGTTTGGCACAAGATTGGGCTGCGAGGCTGCAATTCACGCTACGCGGGCTTTTTCGGTAGATAGCAAAAACTTAGAATCCGTTTTAATACGTATAGTTAAGTTCATATCATTGTAATAGTTAAGTACTTATGCTTTCTGAAAAAATGACTGACTGTTGAGTTTCTTTCGGCGTTTCTTCTCAACAGTGGTCTCCTCTTGTGAAATGCCGGTAGACTCAGACATGTAAAAGTGCCCTTGTGGCCTACTTGCAGAATAAAGTTCATTATTTCATTATTATTATTATTAATTAAAATTGATTTAAAAAACGCGTTTAACTCAGTGGAGCGTGATGTTTTACTGTCCGAAGTGAAGGATAAAGTGCCATCACTCTACCCCTTCATTTTCCAAGTATATTCTTCCGCTTCTAATCTTTTCTACAATGGTCCTCTTGTTCTTTCCCAAGTTGGTGCACAGCAGGGGGATCCGCTAGGCCCTTTAGTTTTCTGTCTGGCCATACAAAAGGTAATTTCAGAGGTTAAATCCCCATTGAATATCTGGTACCTAGATGACGGTACCCTAGGTGGTAAACCTGAAGAAGTGGAACAAGACTTGCTCATGCTCCTGCCTCGTTTAAAAGCTCTGGGTTTAGATATTAATTTCAGCAAATGCGAATTTTTCCCCTGCAGTACCAACTCACACGATTCTTTCCCCTTATTCAGTGCTCTGCTCCCCGGACTGAAAGTGTTGTCGGCGAGATCTTTCAACCTCTTGGGGTCCCCAATATTCCCAGAAGCCATTCCTGAAGCCTTCGAGGAGAGAAAGCTGCTTCTGCTGATGGCTGCGCAGAGGTTGAATGAACTTTCGGCTCTCGTAGCCCTCGTTATGTTGCGAGTTTGCTTTGCCGTGCCTAAGCTGACATATTTCTTGTGCACCGTGCCAGCCTGGCTGCACCCTGTCCAGACAGACTCCTTTGACTTCGTGTTGAAGGAGAGTTTGGAAAAGGTGCTGAACGTCTCCCTTAACCAAGGTCAATGGGACCAGGTTTCTCTGCCGATTCGAACTCGTGGTTTGGGCGTGCGTCGCGCGCGAGATGTGAGCCTCCCGGCATTCCTGGCTTCGGCGTGTGGGGTGGTGGACCTTGTCACTCAAATTTTATCTTTTGATGGTGACAAGGCTATCATTCCTTACGCCTCCGATGCTTTGACGGCCTGGACGGCTCTTAATCCCGGCGTAGCCATACCCGTAGAATTGTTCCGTCAGCGTCTATGGGTTTATTTATATGAGAGTGCGCGCACCACGATTTTCATAAACCCATAAGTAAGCTTATTTCTGCGACAAAATTATCGCGCGACTAAAAAAAATCGTGGTGCGCGCCTGGCCTGAAGAGTAAACTCCAGTCGTGCGTCGGAGCTGACACACACTTTTTTTTTATTTATTGAATACTGTCGGCTAAAATTTCGTAAACATTGGTTAATTTTTGTTGGAAGAAACACACGACACCGAAACCTCGATTTGTATGAAAAAAAAATGAGCAGTGATATTTCCTCTTAACGCGACTCGGTTGGCGATATATACTAGGAAAATATCTTTTTCGGAGTTCTCATCGAGAAATCACAAATATAATACATGGAATTAGGGCCCTGAACGGTTCTCGTAATGCCAAGTTCTTGCTTATGAACCGTGAATTTGCTGTGATTGCGCTCGCTTCCAATCACGATTGCTTAAAATATTTCATATAAGACTTTATTGGAGGTAAAAAACCTCAAGACTCCGCGAATCCTTTTCTGAGAATGTTATTTACTTACTTACTTACTTAATGGCTCAGCGACCCAAAGCGAATCTTGGCCTCCGACACGAGTTTACGCCACTTGTCCCGGTCTAGCACCGTTTCCCGCCAGTTACCGGCTTGGAGTTCACGCAGATCGGCTTCTACGACACCGATCCAGCGATACCTGGGACGGCCGAGCGGCCTTCGGCCAATAGGTCGTCCCAAATATACCCTTTTAGTGCCGCGATCTTCGTCCATCCTTTCCACGTGGCCAAGCCAGCGGAGACGGTTAGACGGTTTCTGAGAATGTTATGTAAATATTTTTTTCAATACAGGGCATAATGGAAGCATAAACATATTTTGGTTCTACCAATAATTAAGTAGACCACATTCGCAATTAAAGTTAACAATGTCACTACGAGTATTTTTACATAATTTCATTCACTAGAAATGTTTGTCCATAATCATCAATAGTCCTAAGGTGTCTATTATCTGAAGGTGTCATTTTTTTAAAAGCAATTAAATATTTATGTTTTATATTATAAAGGATGGGCCCTGTAACAGGAGCAAAAAATTAAAACATAGTTTCGTCCCTTGAAACTAAACAACATTTGTTAAGCAACTTCTGAAAATAACGTGTATTAAATGACATTTTGTAAAATAAAGTTTAGACAAAGAAGCAATGTATTGCGAAATGTCCGACATTAGTAGAGTGACAGCTATATCAATGCTCAGGGAATGTCAACGTTGGACGACATACATTGAAAATACTATTTAATTTGTTTGAAATAATAAAATTTTGAAAACTGACTTTTTTTTAAAGTTGCTGAACAAATGTTGTTCAGTTTAACGAGTAAAATCTATGTTTTAATTTTTTGCTTATGTTACAGGGCCCACGTTGTATAATATTAATAAGAAAGACATAATAAAAACTTAAATATTTTTGGTGAACAATTTTACGCTAGGATATATATTAGGTACCCTAATACTCATTACCTACCTATTGTTCATTCCGTACATATTATTTGACTGATCGTAGCGATATTTCAGTCAAATTTGCTCCTGAAACTACAACTTTTTGCACAATTTACTTTATTTAGCTTTATCTTTATCCCGTATATTTGTTTCAAATTATGTGACAGATTTTCAATTTTTAATTGTAAATGCCCAAAACTTTTTAAATAAGAGTTCCAATATGTTTTAATATAGAGGTGCAAAATATTTCAATTTACTATGAAGTTTAATGAAATAGACACCAAACAAGGGTCGCGAAATGTTAAATTTCCATCGCATGTAATATGTAACGCTCAGTATTTCAGCCGCCGCGAGAGGAGTCGGTCGCGCGCCCGGCCCAAAAGTTTACGTACTGTGTCTGTTTCGGCGGAAAGTTAAACGCCCAAAAGTTTACGTACTGTGTCTGTTTCTTTGAAGTTAAACGCGTTGACAAGTGAAACGTGTCGTGATGTCAGTGAATGAGTTTTGTGTGGCATGATTTTTAACCGACATGAAAAAGTTATTGAAATATTAATTTGGCTGCATATTGGTAAAATTACGTACGTATTACTTATTGTAAAAACTTTTTGAAAATTGAAGCGTTATTAAAAAGTAAAGTTGAGTTCTTAAAATGAGCAAAAATTTGATTGAACACGCCTTTATTTTAGTGCCGTAGAGGCGTGTTCAGATATTTTTGGTCATATTTTTGCTCAAAACTAAATTTAAGACGTGTGTGTGTACATAGGTACTTTATGAATTATTTTATACGGATTCTTATTATTTTTTTTTTTTAATCTTTATTAATGAAAAAGGAGTTTCATCAGAAATGATGATGCCACCCCCATCGTTACAAATCACTCAAGTTCACCTTCTATTAATACCTATGTTAACAAGTTTATATAGTTCCTTTGCAATCTTAGACAATGGGTGGGCTAAAATAGTGTTACATATACCAATATCAAAAGTGTTCACATTATTTCTCAATAAAAAGTCTTGTCTTTCTACTTCGTTCCGTACACATTCCACCATGATGTGCAAGGCATCTTCTTTAGCTCCACACTCGGTACAATTAGGTGTATCACTCTTGCCCATCAAAAATGCAAAACTATTTAGTGGGATGTGTCCGGATCGAAGTCTAAGGGCTGTCACAATATCTTTTCTATCCAAACCAGATCCTCTAAACCATGGCACCTGACTCAGATTAGGCTGAATAGTTCTGTACCATATTCCTTTACTTAGGGACCGGTCATCGAAATGTTGTTTCCATAAGTCCTTGCATTTGGATCTTGCCACGGTTAGACAATCGGTATGGAAAGGCAAACATTTATATATTATTCCATCTGTTGCTGCTTCTTTAGCAAGACGATCAACTGACTCATTGCCCCTCAGACCAATGTGTGATGGAACCCACTGAAAGCTAATTTTTAAATTTAACGTTTTTAATTTGATGACAGACTGTAAAATACTATAGGCTATCGGTGCTCCTCGAAAGTTCGAGGTGCATCGAGCCAAATACTGTAAGGCACTTCGAGAATCTGTGCATATAACAAAGTTACCAGACTGAAAAGATTCTATATAAGCAACCGCCTCTGCAAGCGCGACTAATTCTATGTGCATAACAGAAATATTATTATTTATTTGCAGCTTTATACAACTATCTGTCTGTGGATCATAAATTGCCAACCCTGCACCGTTTTTGAGTTTCGAACCATCAGTATATATATAGTAATATTCAGGGTATTTTGACGTTAAAAACTGTTCACACGTCTCTCTTAACATATGCATATCATATTGTTTTTTAGCTTTCTCTATACCCTCAACATAAAGGCACATAATGTTAGAAAGGTCCACGTTGCTGCTCCAGGTGTCCATTGTAAAAGGTTCGAGTTGATCGGAAATGTGTATAGGTATATTTTCTAAAAGCTCGCGAACTACAATTAACAAGGGCTTCTTTTTATGTCTCCAATATTGATTTCTCATTAAAGAGGCTAATTGATTTAACTTTTCTTTTAACATATTGTTAGTATAAGATTTCGCTTTTAACCAGAACTTACTAGCTAAATAGTATCTCCGAATGTATAACGGTGGTAGGTTAAGTTCCGATTCCATAACATGAATGGTTGAACTTCTAATGAAACCTCCAATAGTTCTCATACACTGATTTTGTACCCGGTCTAATTTATCTAAATTAATTTTGGAGCTACTGCCGTATAAAAAACAAGCGTAGTCTAGCCTACTGCGTATTGTAGCGATATACAGCCTTCTCAAGTGATCGGGGTGAATGCCCCAACCTGGCCCTACTAAAATCTTGAATATATTCAATAATTTTAAGCATTTTTCGGTAACTTCATTAACATGCTTGTTCCATTTTAAGGTTTTCTCTAGCCATAAGCCTAAATACTTAACTGTGTCTACAACTTCTAAGGGTCTATTATAAATTTTTAGAATAACGTGTTCTCGTAAAATACCTCTTTTAAAAATGCAAACCTTACTTTTACTTACAGATATATCTAAGCCTATTTTCCATAATAAGTTAGTAAAAATGTCTAAGGCCGCTTGCAGCATATATACCGAATTGTTTATTTTTTCGCATGCAATATATAACACGTAATCGTCCGCGTATTGTAAAATGTTAATGGTTTTAGTGTTGATGTTCGAATTAATGCATTTACATATATTAAGGGTCGCAATGTTAAATAACAAGGGTGAGAATGGATCACCTTGGGCTAAGCCAATGCCTGTTGTTCTAGATATAGTATAGGTATTATTAACTTTTATGACGAGAGTTCTTTCTTTTAGGAAATTCCAAAGGTATTGACAAATTTTAGTTCCTATGCCTATTTGGTCCATAGAACTTATTAAACTGTTTAAATCTACGTTATTGTACGCGTTATCAATGTCTATAAAGCACGCAATAGTCGAATAATTGTTTGACAGACCTATCTGAATATCCGACACTAATGTGGCCAAACTGTCCAACGTAGACCTACACTTTCGAAAACCTGTCGTTTGAGGTGATAAGATATTATTTTTTTCCACAAACCATTCGACACGTTTAATTAAAATATTGTGATAGACTTTGCAAAGGCAAGATAACATTGATATTGGTCTTAATGAGTCTGGGGTTTGCGGGTCACGGCCCGGTTTAGGGATCGGCACGATGCTAATTTCTCGCCATTATGACGGAACGAACCCCGACGCAAAAAACTGATTATATAACCATAGTAAAATGAGTTTACCGTTTTCCGGGAGGTTGCTAATCATCGAGTACGATATATTATCACAGCCAGGTGTCGTGTCGGTACGACGCATACATTTTTCGAATTCTTGCTTCGTTATAGGTACTTCCAGCTTGGGGTTGTGATTAACTATTGTGGGGTTTTTAGGCGATACGTAGTCTGGGGTTAAGTTGGTTAATAATTTGTTTGCCTTTTCCTTATCGACATGATTTGAGGCAGTTCTGGATCCCTTAAACCATTTCATTTTGCGCCATAATTCGGATTGCGTAGTTGACTGATCTAATGATGTACAAAACAATTGCCACGACTCATTCCGCGCCTGCCTCATTAGTTTTTGTGTTTCACGTATTTTAGACTGGAGTATATCTAGATTATTGGGCGTGGGATTGCGTCTAAACGCGGAAAGTGCTAATCTACGCTCGGCTACTGATTTCGATAAGGATGGGTTCCAATAAGGTTTAGGCGAAAATTTACTATTAGGATTTAGGCATTGTTTAATGTCGGGTATATGTGTCTCTGCTGATTTATTTATGCATCCTATGAACTTGTTGTAAGTATCTTGTAAATTGTCTGTGGGTTGAAAATTACAAAATAAGTCTTCAAGAAGGGTTCTATAGGCACACCAATCCGCTTTTTTTAAATTTCGTCGTAACTGAAACATCAGATTTGAGTTGAAACTAGTTGTAATTTGGATCATGTAATGATCGCTGCCTAAATAGTGTCTCGTTTCATATTTTCCAATTATACTGTAAGGCCATATCCGAAGAAATAATTGATATGTCGGGCGATGACTGTTGCAATTTATTATTTACATATCGAAATCGAGTCGGTTTTCCATTATTAATTGTCACCAACATATTATCCGATACCGCGTTATATATTTGTGACCCTCTTGTGTCTACTTTATGAGACCAGTTAGTGTGATGTCCATTAAAATCCCCAAGAATGAGGATTTTTTTTTTTATTGCCGAAAATATACTATCCCAGTCCATTTGACTTGTTTTAACCGATGGAGAACAATACACGACTGATATGAATTCTATTTGATCACAGTTAAAAACCTGCAAGCAAAGAAGTTCTATCCCCGGGTTACTACAATTGACATTATGTAACTGCGCCTGCACCGATCTATGTACGAACAACGCGACCCCTCCGTATGAGTCATCCCGGTCTTTGCGATAAATGTTATAGTTTGAAATCGTTAAGCGGCTATCAGGTTCTAACCAAGTTTCGCATACGGCAGCAACGTGGATCTTTTCTTGAATCAAAATATTTTCAAAGGCCAATAACTTTGGTCTAAGGCTTTGAGCGTTCCATTGTAGTATTTTAATTTTAATATTCCCTTTACTATTACTGAACATTTATAAAAAGATCCATAACAGTTTTTAAGATCGGCCAGGTCGAGAGTTTTTCCACGCATAATAAGATCACCCACTGAATGCAACATTGTACCTATGACTTTATGCACTTTCATCTGTATAGTAAATAGTAACACCCTTTAAAAACAATATTTTTTTAAGTCTGCTCACCAGTTCGCTAAAATCAACACTATTTTCTTTTTGTTCTTCTACATTATGTTTTTTAAATTCGTCCGGAAAAACGTCGTTTATGAGGTTGTCGATGTCAATATTTTCGTGATATTTTTGATCTTTTTTTGATTTTGTGGGACGAGGTGGCGGGTCTTCCTTGCAGTCTTCCCGGTGTACTACTGCTTTTGTTTGCAATACTGTCGCATAAGATCTGACTTCTTTTGGTGTTAAAGGGGAGGATTTAGCGAGCTGGGGAGGTTCAGAAGACTTTATCAACGGAAACGAGTTATATTGTGTTACGTAATCCATTCGTGTTTGTATGTCGGGAGACGTAGGTATAACGTAAAGAGTAAGGGCTTTTCTGTAGGTACAGTTATATTCGGCCATGAGTTCTCTCAGTCTTTTTTCCTTTATATAAACGGGACATGACCTGGAAAGAGATATATGGGGTCCACGGCAATTGACACATTTGAAAACAGTTGTCTCACAATTTCCGTGATTGTTCCCGCACTTTGGGCATATTATTTTATTAGATGGGCATCTTTTGTGTATATGACCAAATTTCCAACAGCGAGAGCATTGTGATACTGGGAATACGTACGGGTCTACTTTTAGTCTCAAGCCATCTACAAAGACATATGCTGGTAAAAATGTGCCTTTGAAACAGAGACGTACAACTTCACTCGATGACCAGCCTTCTTCGCAAGTTTCATCACGCCGTTTTAATCTGAAGGCCGATAGCAGTTCGGCTGGTTTATTACATATGATACTCTTAAATACCTGATCATCTGTCAATTCTATGTCTACGTCCCGGATAACTCCATATGAAAGCGCTTTTTCCATTGGCCTCTGAATACGCCACCCCTTCTCTTTAACGACTGCGCAGCTTTCCAATTTATCTATATTTACTTCACTCGACATTTCTAAACGAATTTTATATGGGTTTATATATTTAACCTTTTGAATGTCTGTTATATTATAATCTCTAAATATTTTTGCCAAGGCAAATTGTTTGGGTAATTTTTAGGGTTCCGTAGCCAAATGGCAAAAAACGGAACCCTTATAGATTCGTCATGTCTGTCTGTCTGTCCGTCTGTCCGTCCGTATGTCACAGCCATTTTTTTCCGAAATTATAAGAGCTATACTCTTGAAACTTGGTAGGTAGATGTATTCTGTGAACCGCATTAAGATTTTGATTCAAAAATAAAAAAATAATAATAAATATTGGGGGCTCCCCATACTTCGAACTGAAACTCAAAAAAATTTTTTTCATCAAACACATACGTGTGGGGTATCTATGGATAGGTCTTCAAAAATGATATCGAGGTTTCTAAAACATTTTTTTTCTAAACCGAATAGTTTGCGTGACAGACGCTTCCAAAGTGGAAAAAAGTTGGTCCCCCCCCCTCTAACTTCTAAAATAAGAAAATGAAAAATCTAAAAAAAACATATGATGTACATTACTATAAAAACTACCAACGAAAATTGTTTTGAACGAGATCTAGCAGGTAGTTTTTTTGTTAATACCAAATACCTAACTTTGCACCTAATTTATATGGGGCGCTATACATACCAGGTGCAAACTTAACTTAAACACTTAGGGATGGAAAGTGTTTGTACGGAACCCTCGGTGCGCGAGTCCGACTCGCACTTGGCCGGTTTTTCTATTGAAGAAATAAATACTTCTGTCTTGTCCGAATTTGGTTTGACTTTCTTCTCCTTATTTTTTCCTACAGTAATCCACTGTGATTCATCCTCGTCGAGACCTCTTTTTGGAGGCCTGGCAGAGTCTACATCCTCATTTTTCTCCAACATATTTATCTCATCCTCTTGGTATTGGTCCATGTCTGATATATCATCCTCATCTAAAGATCTGTTAAATAACATTGGTGAAGGTAATGTATCCGTATTTCTATCGCCCTTATGTTCATTGTTTTCTGACATAGTTGGCGAAAACAACAACCAGCATTAGATAGCCGGCCGGGCGGCTATGCAAAACCGGTCCCGGCGCCTTATGCCTATCCTATTTACTCGTCACTGCGCTTGATAGTGATAACAAGATAAAACAGCGTAACGAAACACAACCGACTCGCACGAATGTCGTACCGAGACTGGATTCTTATTCTTTACGTATTATTCAAAATTTTGCAAGGTGTAAGTGACATTGTTAGGTAACCTAAGTCGAAGGCAATTTTATGTATTTCATTGAGAAAAGTTTGCACAACATTCGTACATTATTCTGCCTGTCAAGTACAATGGATTATGCCAGTCCCCTGGATTTTCGAAATAGTTATGAGTATAAATCGTCTTTTTTCATGGACGACAATCTAGTCCCACAGTAAGCTCTATAGTAGGCTTCTTTTATGGACACTAGATGACGATATGCACTTATATAGATAAATACATACTTAAATATAAATAACATCCATGACCCAGGCACAAATATCAACAAAGTCGAGTTCATCACAGAAATATTTGCCCTTGCCGGGATTCGAACCCAGGACCGTCGGCTCAGTAGGCAGTTGCTTAACCACTGCGCCAACCGCGTCGTCAATCGCGTCGCGAGTATAATGTAATAAATGTAATTGTCGGATTGTTTTTATCTCATTTAACTCCAGACTGAGAAATCTGTTTTGTGTAAGTGTGTATGTACGATTAATTCTGGCATAAAAAGAGAGCTTAGGAGACCTGAGGTAATTGCGTATATAGAGGCAAATGCGTCTTTTGATGAAATCATAGAAACGCACAAACTAATTTGTAGTTGGTAAACTAACCCTATGTTGATGTATGGGGGCAACCGCTTCCCAACAACGGCAAGGTTAAGTTTGTGGTTCAGAACAGTATCTGTTCGTTAAAGTAATATCCAGTGCTTTCATAGTTTGTACGGAGCCCTCGTTGCGTGAGTCCGACTCGCACTCCACCGATTTTTTATTTGAACGCTCAAGAACATCGAGTGTTTTTAAGCTTTAAGATAATCTGTTCATCCATTTGAAGATCAACAGTTGTATCCAGGTCTTTTTTATAGCTTCGGAGATTATCGTGTAGCCTATCATATACTGGACTATTTACGTCAAAATTTTCCTTTCTATAAAATGGTTTACATCGGAAGTATAATTATTTTCGGAAGGACCTTTCCTGTGATATTACACTGGCCTCGACAGATACACTTTTGCACACGTGAACTTATATTGCTATTATTAGTTTTATCTACACCTATTTAACAACAAGTACATATACATAACAACAGTTATTATTTGACGACGCGGTTGGCTCGGTTTGTAGAGACCTGCCTACCGAGCCGGCGGTCCCGGGTTCGAATCCCGGCCAGGACAAATATTTGTGTGATGAACTCGAATATTTGTGCTTGGGTCATGGTTGTTCTATGTATTTAAGTTTATATTTATCTATATGAGTATGTATATCGTCGTCGAGTACCCATAACACACGCTTTCTTGATCTTAATTTGGGACTAAATCGATTTGTGTAAGGTTGTCTGATATTTATTTATTATTTATTATTACTATGAAAAGTTCAAGTATAATTTTATTAGTACCCCTGAGGACTCCTAGTGTATCTGACATAATCATACCTAATACAGTATCCTTACTCTGAGTTAACGTGACCGTACTCACTAGCGACTGCATAAACGATTTGTATAGAGAATAGTATACAGCGCCCGGCGGATACTTGCAGAACTACAATTCTCCATACAAATTGTTTACGCAGTCACTAGCGAGTACGGTCACCGTAAATTCATGGCAAGGGTACAGTTTCACGGACCAATCTAAATATTCAATTATGCAATTAATTAGGGTAAATATTAGAGATGCCACGAATATTCGGCAACTATTCGGTATTCGGCCTATTCGGCCACTTTTTTGCTATTCGGTATTCGGCCGAATAGTGCGTACTATTCGGCCGAATACCGAATAGCAAATCATGTAAAAAAAGACACGTTATTTTACTCAAAATTATGTATTTATTTCCAAATTACAACATTTTAGTACTTAAAATTAATCAGTAGTAAGTTGTGATGGATAAAAACGAGCTTTTCAGCATTTTTTGGTAGCAAACGATTGCGCTTTTCATCGTAAACGTTACCAGCCTCAGAAAATAACCTCTCACTATAAACGCTACTTCCAGGCGAAGAAAGATAAACTTTTGCAAATTTCGAAAGGTTCGGGTATTGTTTTTCGTTTGCTGACCACCACTTGTAAGGATCGGCCTTCCGATCTAGGCGAACTGTTTTCAAATAAAAATCCAACTCGTTTGGCCGAATATTCGGCGCTTCGGCCGACAGCGTTGCCGAATATTCGGTATTCGGTATTCGGCCAATTCACTATTCGTGGCATCTCTAGTAAATATTTGTAGTGGTAGTTTCACTCCCTAAAATGCATGTGCTCTCTTTAACGAATGGTACATAGTTAAACCCTAATTAAAACGCCTTTTGTAAGTGAAAGTTTCATTATCTTCAATAAATATTAAATAGACAAACAAGGCAGATACACGATGGGTTGGCAGTGTTTACATAGGAACATTTTCATATCGCTTGTGTGAAAACAGAACATATTTGTTGCATAAGTAATACTTATCTCGGCGGCTTGTATGGAACGATATTTATTTTCGTTTTCCGAGTCTTTCTGCTCAAAGGATTAGACTATCGGCGGGTTTGTTCAGTGATTCGGCATTAACTTCGTAAGCCATCAGAAATAACATACCTACATCAACTCGAACTTTATCTGAAACTCGACTTGATCAACTCGAATCTTGATTAAAAAAATTAGGCAAGTGCGAGTCCGACTCGCGCATGAAGGGTTCCGTACCATAATCTATAACAAGTTTGTTGTATGGGAGCTCCCCTTAAATATTTATTTTATTTTATTTGTAGTATTTGTTGTTAAAGCGGCAATAGAAATACATCATCTGTGAAAATTTAAACTGTCTAGCTATCACCGTTCTTGAGATACAGCCTGGTGACAGACGGACGGACGGACGGATGGACAGCGAAGTCCCAGTAATAGGCCCCCGTTTTTACCCTTTGGGTACGGAACCCTAAAAAAGGGAAACAATTATAACGATACAATAATGAAATATAGGTATGTCGCGAAAGTTCTAATAAGATAATTTTTTATTGACATTGCACATCACTAATGTTAGGTAGCAACCAAACTGCCCGCTTGATAACGGGGTTTGTTTAAGACACACGTTGAATCAGTACCCTTAACATGAGTTAGCGTGACCGTACTCGCTAGCGATAGCGTAAATGATTTCTATGGAGAAGAGTACTGCGCCCCCCGGCGGTTACTTTGTAGAACTACAATTCTCCATACGAATCCTTTACGCAGGCGCTAGGGAGTACTGTCATTGTAAACTTATGGTAAAGGCACGGTACAATGGATTCGATTTTATTTTTATCGACATTTCTGGCGAACGAAGAGCTGACAGCTTCCTCGCACAACGCATCAGCATTGCGATTCAGCGTGGAAATGCTGCCAGCGTGTTCGGAACCGTGCCGCGGGGGCACAGTTTTGTAGTATTTTAGGTGTGATTATTTTCTTTTTAATGCGCATAAGCATTTTAAACACATAATAACGCAGAGGGCGCTTCAGTAGCGTAAAATTATGGAATCAAAGATTTGGTGTGATTGACCGATGTGATAGCTCAGTTGGGAGACCACTATGCCGGATACGTAGGGTCGCAGGTTTGAATTCTGCTTACATTGCAGTGGATCACATTACATTTTTCTTTCATAATTTACCTTTAGGTTTATCTTTTAGATACTTGAAATATAAAATGTACTTACACTAAATCTATCTTATTGTACTTCGGTTTGTCTCGGATAGCTTGTTAGTTGAGGATTAGAAATAGAAATGTTTTATTTTTTGGGATTATTCCTCATTAAAATGGAGAATTATTTAGACGAGACGACGATTCAATATAATCAACACGACACAGTTGATCTTCAAAATAAAATTCAACATCTTAATTGCAATTGTTTTCGAAATGGAGCTATTAGGAAAATCATTCGATCTTTTTCATAATTGAAAACTTAAGAGTGCTGATTGTTTTAGACATTTTTCTCTATAATCAAACATGTTAAGAAACTTAGCATATTATTAATGTTACTACCTAGAACAGGGCTATTAGGATTTATTGGTATTTTTCATTGATAATTTTTGTTTCAAAAACCACTTGAAATTGACAAATTCACGCTGAAAATTTATTTTTTCAACTTATTTTCGACTACACGCAATGAAAGCATGACATTGTTGTGTTACTACCTAGAACTCGTGGAAAAGTATTATTTACTTCAAAAAGTTCGTTGAAAGAATCAATATATTGGTCATAATATGAAAAAAAAAATTAAAAGGAATAAGGCCGCAATATACAAACAATGAGTACCTACACATTAGCTTCAAGCAACATTTTAAATTCCGAACCTCCCTGAAAAAAGCAACTTAAATTTTTAACCAAAACATAGTTTATCTATCTATATATATAAAAATGAATTGCTGTTCGTTAGTATGCTTAAAACTCGAGAACGGCTGAACCGATTTGGCTAATATTGGTCTTGAAATATTCGTGAAAGTCCAGGGAAGGTTTAAAAGGTGAGAATAATGGAAAATATGCTAGGAAATATACGAAAAACAATAATTTAATTTTCTCACACAAACTTACGATAAGATCTTAGCTGTCAAACATGTGACATTCGTCCCGTCGCTATAAACTTCGATCGACTCAAATTCACGATAATTATGATGTAACACATTAAATAAGGGTTTTGAATCGAGATCATATATCCACAACGTTCGGATTATTGCGTTTTCACATAATTTAGATTTACAGTTCCTCAACAGGAATTGTCACTTGGTTGTCAAATGCTCATAGCGGTGCGTTCAGAAATTCATATAAAATCAACCGCATGATATGATTTCGGCATTATGTTTGAAAAATGAGAAAAACGAGAATTAATCGGATTATCCCATATTTATATTTAAAACAAGAAAAATAATGATTAATGACACTTCTTGGTTGTTGTGTTGGGCAGGGCGTTCAGAAATACATTACGTTTACATACAATATACGTTTAAAAATTTGAGTTCGCAATTTAAGTTAAAGCCCCCAAAAATTGGTAATTCATACCAGCGTAACCAGATGGGCACGCAATAGTACGCATTGCGCATTTTAGAAATAGGGGGGGGTACAGTGTTGGCAATGGCAAAAATTGGATCGGATCGGATGTTCTGGAAAGGGTTTTATCAATCTACTCTTTACTCTTTTTGTTCGGACTGTATGTCGTCGAAGTCGATCAAATGTGCGACGAGCTACCTCACGCGCTAACCGCACTGATGACCAGCGAGAGACTGATAAACAAAAAAATGATCTGACATATCATTGTCACATGAATTTTTAAATTCAAAAGTGGACATAATTTTTTCTTAAAAATCGTTATGGGTGTCATCTCCAAGGTTCCTCGGGGTTTCGATTAAGAAAATTACATCCGTTTTGAAATGCAAGATGGCGGACATTATTTTTTCTTAAAAATCGATATGGGTGTCATCTCCAAGGTTCCTCGGGGTGCCGATTAAGAAAATGACATCCAAGATGGCGGACATTATTTTTTCTTAAAAATCGATATGGGTGTCATCTCCAAGGTCCGTCGGGGTTCCAATTACGAAAATGACATCAATTTGGAAATCCAAGATGGCGGACGTCACTTTTTGAAATGGCTGTCTATGTGTGTAGCAGTGATATCAACCATCTTTAATTCTAAAATGGACATTTTTTTTGAATTCTGCACCTCCAAACACCTAGAAAAAGAAACCCATGACTACTATAGAAAAAAATATCTCCACCAGTTGAAAAACCAATTTTTTAATTTAGAAATTTACGCCTCCAAGGACCCACAAAACGACACCCATGTCGATTATTCCAAAAAATGACGTCCACCATCTTTAATTACAAAATGGATGCCATTTTTTAAATTTACACCCCCAAAAACATAGAAAATGACATGTCGACTTCTTCAAAATACATACATGAACCCTAAAAACATTACCCTACTTTTTTGGGCAGTTGCGTAAGTCTGTGACAACCCTTGGTAGGTACGGTGACCTTAAGCGGTGTCGGCATTTACGCAAACATCAAAGGCGTCGGCCCACTACTACTTTTTACACTGTGGTATTGGTAAGTATGGCAGATTTGCGTTCTAGAGTGAATTACAATGAAGTGGATAGGCATAAAATGGAACGAGTTCGGGCACATCGGTCACTACAGCAGCGAGCACGGAATAATCAAATTGATCGATTCCGCAGACGCAATGCTCCTGTGAACCTGGAACGAGGAGCATTCTCTTACGATCCAGAAATAGATTATACTGCCGAAAAATCTGTAACAATTGGGGAAATGACAATAATTTGTCAACATTGTAAAGCTTTAAAATACAGCGGTGAATCTGCACGATTATGTTGTGCTGTTGGTAAATTAAGTTCTGAAAATAATTCAGATGATGATGATGGCATTGTTGAGACGAACTTCGGTTTTAATAACAGTTGTAGTTTCACTCGATTTTTTTGTTCCTTAGCCCTATTAATTTGTATTATTCGGTTCAAATTGTGACCGCACTTGATACAAAACTTGAGCGTATCAGCGGGTATTGTGAAACATTCGTGGCATCTTAACAAAGAATATAATACTCACAAGGAGAAGAACGGTAACTACGTACAAAAAAATGGCCAATCGTTTTTTTTTTTTAATACTACTAGCGCCAACGTAGTAGAGCTGTGAACTAAGTGACAGCGAGCTTTTTTGGCGGGGTTTTCAAATATGCCACATTGAAAGTTTGTTTTTTTATAAACTTTTTTATTTTAGTGCATGTATATTCAGGTTAAATCTTGAAAATTATTTGTCAACCACTTCTCAATAGAGCTGAAAGATTGAGATTCTTGAGATTGAGCTGAAATTTAATAGTTTTATAAAAAAATACAAAACCATGAATTACTTTTAAATGGTAGCCTTTATTCATTTAATATCCTAAGCAAGAACTTTTACAAAATGTCTTTAAAAAGTTTACTACATAGGTGCACTATTATTGCATTGTTTTTAATAATATATTCTGTTGTTCCTGGAACAGAATACTTGCTCAGGCGGTTTTTGCAACTGTCAGTTTAATGGGAATCTTGGAAATGTCGTCCACATAAAACCTTATTCCTTTTGTGCTTTGGCCAACAATATGTGGCCCAAAATGTAGCCCTGAAATAGGATATTACGGTCATTCTCCAGATTTGTGTTCTAATTCTAATTAACTCGTCGCTTTTTTTCTACTTACTTCTCAATCATTTTTATCTCAAATATAGTAACATATCGATCATTGAAACTTAAATGTGGATGGGGCACTTTATAATTATTAAAGGTTCATTACTTAGAAGCAAATTAAAATTTAAATGACGCGCGAATTAGAAAAACGACGTGTTAATTAGAATCTTTGACTTTTGTACGGCGCGTGAATTAGAAAAGCGACGCGTTAATTATGCAAATTCAGTTATATTTTTTAAATTAAAATAAAAACGTTTTGTGTAATAATATATGACTGATATGGTGGCAGTTATATGATATAAGCTATGTTTTAAATAATATGAAAGTACCTAAGTACTCAAGAAACAAGCACACCGGCCGTTAGAGTTACTAGGTAGATTAGGTATGTAAGTATGTATGTAAATTGAATTATTATGATAAGTTATTATAAATAAAACGCTATAGTTCGGACTAAGGTAGTCTTAGTGTTGGCGGAGAAGTTCCTATCATTCCGTACATTATTAAGCTGCGACATTGCGCCCTTGGCCATCCTAGCGCGGATTCTGCGAACTTCCGTCTTACATGAACCATTATTGCTAATGTTAGAACCCAGGTTCTCCGATGTTAAGTCTTCCACTGAGTTCTACCTTGCCTGTACGATCAATAATCATGAGTTTGGTCTTGGATCTGTTGATTGAAGTCCAAATTCTTCACTAAAGCGCGCCATCCTGTTTAATAAACTGCCCATCTTGCTTTCGCTAGCTGCTAGGAGGCTGGTGTCATCAGCGTATCGCAAGACTTTACGTCCACGAATAGTAATGCTAGTATGCCAGCCGTCCTCCTTATGATGTATTCGCCGTATATATTGAACAGTATAGGTGAAATAATGCAACCTTGTCGGACACCCTTTTGGAAACTGAAGGCATTGTATTGTAGTGTAGTAGCAGTGAGGAGGCGAGGAACACCCAAATCGGACAAAATATCACATAGACAGTCCCAATCGACACAGTCAAAACCCTTGCAATAGTCGACAAAGCACATGATGAAAGGTATATTGAACTCGTAGCACTTCTGTACAATTTGTCTCACGTTCAGTATTTTCTCGCTCATGCCTTTTCCCTTTACAAAACCCGCTTTTTTTTGCGCGATCTGCCAGTCTAGATAGTGATGAAGTCTGTTGTTTAATCACGTGGAGCAAAACTGAGTCAGAGCAAGTGTACGATAGTTGTCGCATTTTGTCGTTGAACCTTTTTTGTGTAGCGGGATGATGACGAATTGGGTCCAGACTTTTGGCCATCTGCCGGTTTGCCATAAGCAAGCAGATCTTGTGCAAGATATGCATTCTTTTATCACCTAGAGCTTTGAAAACCTCGGAAGTAATGTCGTCTAGTTCTGGAGCTGTTTTAATTTTAAGGCGATCGATTGCAGCTATTATCTGATTTGAATATGTTGGGCTTCAGGTTCAGAAGTCCCCAGTGCAACCGATTGTCGGTGGATGTACAGGATGTTTTGTACAGCTGCTCATAGTGGCCATGCCAGCGTTCTGAAATTTTGTCAAACTCATGCAGCGGTTGCTCATCGTGATCTTCAATGACCCAGAACTTGGGTTTGAACTTTCGACTCAGCAGGCGAACTTTCTTGAACAGATCTGAGGTTTGTAATTATTTAAGTGGACGCGACTTGACTTCTTGGCATATACTCGTTCTTGTCTCTGCGGCATTCCCTTTGAATTGCTTTACACAGTTTCGAGTATTCCCTTTTCAACTTGGAGTCTTGAAGGGCTTAATTTTAATTTCTTTCCGGCGCTGAATTAGGTTCCACGTTTCCTCAGTGATCCATGTGAAGCTTCTACAATCCCTTCCTCTCTTAGATACGATATCCTCAAAATCTTCATTTATTACCTGGACTCAGCATCACCTGCGTTGATCTAAATTCATGAGCGTCGCTTCCGTCAGATTCTTAGTGTTTAGGTCACGAGTTACGGTAAACGGCTTTGAGACGAATGGAGAACGAGGCACGCAGTAACCGCGTTCAGCTCAAGGGAAGGTTTTCACTTCATATTTTGACAGATGACTTCCTGCGCTTTTCTACCAGTATTTAGTCTATCTGATTCCTAAAACGACCCAGGTCCCAGGACACTTCCAAGTGTAGAGTCATGTTTTGTGATGGTGAAAGAGAGTGTTAAAGTAATGGTCAGACACAGAACACAGAACTCTGCAAGCCTCTGACCTCGTTCGTTCCTAGAGTCTAGACCATATTTTCCAATGGTGTCTCGGATTTCATGGACTATTTCTGAGCTTCCTGTTTTAGCATTCCAGTCTTCCAATACCATTACGATTTACCGGCTTGGAATGCTGTCTAGAGTTTCCTCTAGTTGATTTCCTCTTCCGTGGACTGTGTTGTAAATAAATTGATGTTCAGCTTCATTGCTATTATTCTATCAGACACAGGGTTATATACAAGGACGAAATTGTTCATGCCTGATGGTGCTAATATATGGCAAAACCACTTCGGCTCGAATTTTGATGCCTGATGAGGTTTTAAAATTACCCCATGAAGATGTGACTATATATTATAGGTACTATTACTATTATATATACAAATCTTCTAGAAAAAAAAACAAACTGATGATTAAAACCGCATGGATGGTTAAATTCTAATTAACGCGTTCATTTTTGATGCGTGAATTATACTTGTGAATTAGGGATTCTTGAAAAACAAAAAATAACTTTTTATAGGCACATGTAATAATCTACAGAATCTAGTATCTATTAAATAATGTAGCCTTTAATGTACACTAAAATTCTCAGCGCAATAGAGTTACTGGTTGATTTTTAAAACGTGAACGTGTTAATTAGAAATTTCGTGAGCCAAAACGCGTAAATTAGATACTTACAGTCATAGTCCGCGACCCGTACACAGCTGACACAACCATCCCACACGGGGCTCTAGGCACGACTGACCGCTTCACCGAAATGCGTTAGTGAGATCCGTACCTACTTTCAGAGGACTTGTGTGATCAAAACCGAACGCGACGCGTGAATTATTATACGTTTCGAGACAAAGTTACTATAATTGATATCTTTGTGATATATTACTTATATTGACTAGGTTTTTTTGTGCAATTAAAACACGTATTCTTTTGTTTAAGAAACTTGCTTACATTGTTTTTTCTTCATGTATATCATCAGGAGAAATTGGTATGTAAGTAATTTGGGTAGTGGGACGCGACGTGTCAATTAGGAGAATAGGGCTAAAAGTTTTTTTTTCTACCCGAAAAGTTTTAAATATGTTCTTGAAAATTCATGTACAGCTCAATACGAATACCTGCTACGATCAAAAAATATTAGATATAATTAAATCGATAATTTTATATTTTTAAAGAGTGAAGACAAGCAAAAATGTACGTCTGGAGAATGACCGATTACATTTTAACTAAAACACGGCTAAAACAAACAGCTGGTAGTCCTACTTCATGTTTATTAAAACATACAGTAATGTTCCGAGACATACAAAAGACCTGAATTAAAATATTCTTACCGTTAAATATTGGTTATTCCAGCTTTGGGGAAACGGTGAAATTGAACTGAATCGTCTTTAGTAGAAGTTGCGCCGCGTTAAGCACATTCAAGGAATATAACAAATCACATTTTCTATTTATGCATTTGAAGACATGATGATATTTTCGAAATTAATCGCGAAACAATTTGAAATTGGCCGTTCTTTGACGTAAATTAAAATAACACGCTGACAACTGCTGACAACCATCAGTTTTTTTTTTGGGACTTTATGGCTTAAACCCGTAACAGACGATTGAACAATCCGGCGGACCATAGAGACGCTGCTATCTGTGAGACGTATATTACTATCTCATTCCGACAGATAGCAGCGTCCCTATCGGTCCGCCGGATTGTTCGATCGTCTGTTACGGGTTTTATTGCCATCTGACCGTCCAGCCTGGCATTGCCAGAATAAGAAATAAATCTTTTTTCATCGAGCAATAAAAATATTGTTAGCCGTATATAAAATCTTGAAGCCAATTCTTTGTATGAAAGTGAAAAGACCTTGCATCTTAACAACTTATTTGTGCAACTAGGACAGGTACTATGTTGTTCTACCGTTCTATCCACTATTTACAAAAGGGACAATGCATTGTTAAACGTCAATTAGACCTTTTGAAAAATAGTTTGGAAATATCAATTATATTTTCTTGGAAAGTTCGGTGATAGTGACACTGACAGTCAGTGCTGCCAGGTTACTATACTACTATTACCAACGTTTAGTAATGTGGCGCAGTCGATACAGACCGAAAAAAAGGAGGCTGGTAACTTATTTGTTAACATAAGTGTCTATAATCTAATATAATGTGACATGCAAAATAATTATGAACATTATGCTGGACATACGTGTGCGTGATTTGCTTACTCTTTCCGCACACTATGGAGCAGATACTTAGACTACTGATGATGCCTTTATAAAGTTACCGGCTCTGAAATACATATGGTTTATATATTAAAAGGAAAGTGATACGAAGTTCACCGGGTCATCTAGTAAAGTAATAAATTTAACCACGTGTTAATGATAATTGGCATGCACTTGAGGCATGTCGTCGAATACTTTGATTGCTCTGACTGAGCGAGGGAAGCGTTTCCTTTTCAGCTTGGCCTGAAATTCTTTGCGTATGTCCAGGTGTTTAAATGTCCAGATGAATTCGGATAATTCACATGACAATGAATGAATGGATGAATTATTATTGCATGTTAAGCCGCCTATAAAGTTTTATACATATCCAGGAAAATTATTAGTTAAATAAATTTCGTTTAAATGGAATTACATAACATTGATTTGAAGAATCTATAAGTATCTAAACATAGATGTATTTTTAACTGTTTTTTTGTACAATAAAGTGTTTACTTACATACTTACTAAAAATCTGAGTAAGAAAATACGAAGGTCAACTCACCGCTAGTTGCAATGGTGATATTTTCTAGAGATGGCATTAGAAACGTCGAATTTGGTCCCTTGTCTTTGTCCCACTTTCCCAGGTGTCAGCGACAGACGCGTCCAGCCCAGACAGCCTTATTTGAATCTGAACCTATATCTCTATTACCTAATACCTATACTACTAGTGGTTTTGTGAGCTGCAGACGTGGCGAATTTGCTTCGAAATGTGGTTTAAAAATGCGACGTCTAGGTGAAAATTAATTTTATATTTATTTATTTGGTTCACCAACAATTGTTTACACTAAATAGATCCTTTTATAACATTATTTCTGCCATTAATAATTATCTAAGTGTAACAATCACTTATATGCAAACAAATGCATTTTATTACAAAACTAGTCAAATTATTACTTAACAGTAATTATACTTATATGTAAGTTATGCTCTTTACTGGCCTAAGCTTTTCATTTGTGAATGGCTTTTCCTTAACATTTATGAATGGTTTTAATTGCTGCATCGAGTCAAAGTGCACATCCGTCTCATGACAGCTGTTAAGGGTTTTACAAAGCCTCGGTACAGGTGAGTTGCTGCCGAGAACAGTTCGAAAATAGGGTGAATTCCGGACAAACGGTCATTTGAACATCCAAGAAATCCTGTCCTGATGTACATACGAAGGAATTTTAGGCCAAGCTGAAACTGGGATGCTTCGCTCGCTCGGTTACTAAGTATTTTTCTGATGGATTTTTCTCGCTCGTCGCTTAACTACCTCGCATCGCACAGAGCCCGTCTAGCATAACTATGCTTCGCGACTCTTGTCGCGCGACATAGCATCCGTCACTCTTTTACAATACAACGGAGAAAGAGACAGGTTATTTCTCGCGCGAGAAAATGTCGCATGTCACAGCTGTGAATACTTCTTGACCTATCTTCAACATGTTGAAAACCTATCGATATTGTTTGCTTCCACTCGCCGCCGACAGCCGATTTATCACTTTTATCCGACCAACGTGAGGAGACATTAGCGATCTTATTCTTTATTGATCTAAAAGGAGCCGCTTATCTATGGTCATGTTCACGCGGCTATAGGGTCTTATTTTTTAATGCAAGTACAGAATATAATACGGTAGAAAGTTCTCTGTTTTTCTATTTATATTAGCAAAAACAGCCTGCGATCTATACAGAGTGTAATCGTTAAGTGTAGCCAGGCGATAATTCCGTAAATATAGCAGATATCAGAACTTGAAATTGATATCGAAAGAGGGTTACCCAATGAGTAAAATTACATTAATAACTTTTTTTAAATAAAAGCAGAAATATCCCAAATATTAACTTCAAACCCTCCCATACATTTAGTACGACGACTTACAGCCTCCAAGAACGTCGGCGTCAGTTATTAATGTAATTTTACTTGGGTACTCACTTTCGATGTCAATTTGACGTTTTCTGATATCTGCTATATTTACGGAATTATCGCCTGGCTACACTTAACGATTACACCCTGTATGTACTTATTTAATTCAGGGGACTGTAGACCTGAGTATATTGCTTTAATTTCAACTCAATAAGTCCACACGTTTCCGAAATAAAGGGCCTTGACAGACGGACGGATGAGAACAAAGTAATCCTATAAGGGTTCCGTTTCTTCCTTTTATGGTATAGAACTCTGAAAGTTGATTTATAAGGCAACACTTTCATCGATTCACTTTTAATTGTATTATCCTTTTGGATCGGCTAAACCAGAAGTACCCAAACTTATATAGAACGCTGCGCTCTTCTTTGGGGTTATGTATGAATCAGTGCCCTAGCTAGGGTATAACGATAACTATACCTAACTTTAGTTTTCGGAGGACTACACTTTAGCGTCTCACCTCACGGCATCCCTCTTTACTCACTACGGCGAATTCGTTTTCACGAGAATTAAACAAGATTTCTTTAATTTATTTTAATTTATTCGGCACTCAACAGCATTTCGATACAATACCACAGACACAACAAAGACGGTGGCGACATCTATGAACTAGATAGGTTATTAAAAAAAACAGAGACACAGGTAAATCGTATACAGCCGACATTAAATAAATTCCAATACGGCGTACAGTTTGAAAATCCCTGGGATAAAGCCTTTAACTGTCTAGTCTAAAGTTATAGGCAACCTTAAATCAGCACTTACGTAAAACACTCGTAAATTTTCCGTCATTTCGCCATTAGATTGCCCGAGGAATAAATCTTCCCAAGTTTTAATCACACAAATTACGTAAAGGGTAGTTAAAATTGGGCAAATGAAAATAAATATTGGAAACGGTTGCGTAATCAAAATTAAAAATCGTTCGTTTGATCTCAATTTAATTAGCCGTTGTTGGCTTCAGCAAAGAGTTTTTTTGTCATTTACTTAAACAATTATTTGCCCGGTAAGGGCAAATGTATGATTAATTGGATTAATGATTAATTGGAATATGCGCCTGGGTCATAGATGTTATTTGTATTTATGTATGTATGTATTCAAAAAAAGGTGAAAGCAGCATCGTCTAATAATCAGCACTCAAATGACGTCGCCTTGTGGAAAAATTACAGTCGCAAACTACCAAAAGATCAGTGGTACAATTTCCATACTAAATCCTTGTTAGTGATAAGTAGTCCAACTGTAAGATTTACTGCGCTGTGGCCAATTACTGGTCGCCTACGCTCTTTTACCATGAAGAACTTTTCAAATGGATTTTTTAATTATAAATTGGGATATTTTCGAAAATGTAAAAATGTCGTAATAATTATTTTTTTATCCTTTATTTGATTATATCGGAAAAAGGCCTGGTTCAAAGAACATTATATTGTCAATTGTGTGATGAATGACTTCTATGTATTTAAGAATATATTAATTCTACGAAAACTTTGTCGATGAATACATTCAAGCTTCAGGGTGGCAGATCATTGAGTGCATAACCGTCACGTGGCTATGCAACCCCGCAGTAATGAAAGGTCACGATATTATATGCTAGCGGAACCCTCGCCCACACAGCGCAATTTCCGTGAGCTAAGTATATAGTTGTAAACCAGCGGCTTGTAAGCCGGTAGTAACCGAAAGCAGCGGCTAGAAACGAATAACCAGCCGCTTGATACCGGGTAGATACCCGACTTGAGCATCAAATAAAGAAATTATTTTTATTATTTTTTTTTGTTAAACTCTTAATTTTGTTATACAGTAGCACTTATTATGTTCTTTTTTAAAAAATAGACCCTGAAGACACCATTTGTACCTACTAATTTACTTAATTCAGATACGAAAAGTAAACTATGAAACAACGTTTGTGTTCAGGTGGCGGTGTATGAAAATTATGAGAATAAAGGTAGCTAAATCAGTTTATTTTGGATCTAATCATCATTGTATGTAAACCAAACGCGGGAATCTCGCGCGGCAGGATAAATGCGTGTGGGGGGCTGAGGGGTGCGCGGGGCATGCGGGGATGAGTGCGCGAGGCTCGTTGCGTTGGTGCATTATAGAAATACAACTAAATGCTTACTATTACTAGGTAACTGATAAATACCTATTTCCAATTCATCTCTCACAAATAAATTATTAAAATAGTCCTATTCCACTGCTCTTTCACATTTTGTAAGAGAATTTTGAGTTCTTAACACTTAATACAGATGCAAATGTCATTGTTTATGTCTATTTATGTTAAATAGATCCTATAGTAAATAAATGAAAAGAAAAATAACAAAAACAAACATTGAATCATGCGAATATGTCAATGAAATGTAAGCAGCCGTTTCCAGCCGCTTGTTATCGCTAGAAATGATAATAAGCCAAATAAGCCGTTTCTAGCCGCTGGGCTAGAAATGTTAGCAACCAGCTTCGCATCTATAGCTAAGTATAACATGTACACTTATATTTTATTTCGAAACACTATAATAATAATAATAATAATAATGACACAAAGTTAAATTAAGAAAGAAAAATTGAATGCAATCTACTACAATCTAAGCAGGATTTGAACCTGCGACCTCTGCATTTCCGGCGTATTGCTCTTCCAACTGAGCTATCAGATCGCTACTTCAATCACACCAAATCTTTCATCCCATAATTCGTTACGCTACTGCAGCGCCCTCTGCGTTATACATATATATGTTTGAAGTGCTTATGCGCATTAGCCTTACCGTAGGATGTGCGCTTTACACGCACGATCCCCAATCCCAATTGCTTTCGAGCAAGCCTTACCTTTACCTTTGTGTCATTATTTATAAAAATAAAAATGTGGTATTTCCACATAAAAATAAGAATCAATAAAAAAGATTCTATACAAATACAATTACTTATGTTTTTACATATTTTTTTATAACGGCATAATATAGTGGCTCCACTTCACCTGATAGTAAGCAAAAAGGGGAGCCCAAGTCGCAATGACAACTGACAAGAAACCAACGTGCCATGTCAGTTGACAGAGTCTGGCCCGAGAGATGCTTCTTCACGCTTCGTTTCAAAGGTCCCATGTTATAAGAAGGAGGAAACATCCGGCAAAGAGTTCCATTTTTGAATAGTTCGGCAGATGAAAAGCAGTTTAATGTGGGTAAATGAAATTAACACCACATTTTATCTATGCTTATAGCAATATGTACACTTGTATGTAGATACGGTACTGAGCCGCCGCTGCCGCCGGTTCTGGGTTCGAATCCTGGCACTGGCAAATATTTGTGTGATGAACTCGAATATTTATTTCTTGGTCATGTATGTTTTCTATGCATTAGGTAACATCACATACCAAACACGGTGTTCGGTTGGCCGCCGCCGCGGCTGATCGGAGCTCCTGATGATGTCCAATTAAAAATAGTAAAATGTCCAAAAGTTAGTGATAGTTTATTTCGTTCCGTGTATTTTTGAATGTATGTTTAGTGGTTTCAGTGATATATCATTAATTATCACTATATAGTTAATTACCGTATTCCCATGAACTATGGCGGATAATAACCGAGTATTATGTACTCGTACGTACCTACAGAACACCGATCAAATACATATTACTCAAGTTGATTGCAGCCGCGCGGCTCTCTAGGTATATTGGAACAGCTAACGGTAATATTGTTTGGTTTGGGGTTTGTGTAGAGCTAGCATGGGATGGGAGTTACACGATTAGATCATTTTCATTGTATGTATTATACCCGTGACGTCCATACCATCACACACACACTTCATATTTACACATAGTTTACGGTAATACTTTTTACAAAATGCCACTTTGGCGAAATGAACATTGGACGAAAATAATTCATCGAAGAGGCAGAGTACCGCTGACACTGAGAATGAGATTCATGTTGCTCGCTGTTCCGTTTTTAGGGTTCCGTACCGAAAGGGTAAAAACGGGACCCTATTACTGAGACTTCGCTGTCCGTCCGTCCGTCTGTCACCAGGCTGTATCTCAAGAACGGTGATAGCTAGACAGTTGAAACTTTCACAGATGATGTATTTCTATTGCCGCTATAACAACAAATACTAAAAATAAAATAAAATAAATATTTAAGGGGGGCTCCCACACAACAAACTTGTTGTAGATTATATATACATATATGGGGGTAGCCATCGGGTCTCTCTGTTATTCTATTTAATTTCATTGTGTAAGTCTTGTCTGTGTGTGTTTATGTTTTAAAGTACTAATAATGTATCTAACATAGTTTATAAGTTAATTTACTAACAATATATGGAATCAAATTTCTGAAATAAACGATTTTTATTTTATTTATTTTTTATTTATATATAGGCACGGAACCCTTCATGCGCGAGTCGGACTCGCACTTGCCCAATTTTTATAATAACTGAAGAAACTTTTTAAACTTGCCGTAAAAAGTTAAGTAAAAATGAGTAACCATCTCTATCCAAACTCTATCATAATGATCTAATACCATGTTTAATGTTTAGTTGATAATATTATTGCAATTTTTTTAACTAAATAAAATAGTAAAGGAACAATATTGAAATTTGCTAATCAAATTGAAACGTAAGTTGAAATATCCCGCATGACTCCGTGTTAAAGAGGCCTTATTCCTTTAAAAATTTTTTTTCATATTACTTATGACAAATATATTGATGATTTTAACCAACCTTTTGAGGTGAATAACAAAGAGTATGGTGAATAATACTTTCCCCGAGTTCGTGGTAGTAACATAGCTATTTCATGCTTTTATTGCGTGCAGTCGAAATTAAGTTGAAAAAACGATTTTTTTTCAAGTGTTTTTTTTTTAATTTCGAGTAGTTTTTGAAACAAAAATTATCAATGATAAATTTAAAGTGTAGGTTTAAAATATTCATATACCAATAAATCCCAATAGCCCTGTTCTAGGTAGTAACATCAATAATATGTTAAGAAACATGTTTGATCATGGAAAAAATGTCTAAAACAATCAGCATTTAAAAAGGAATAAGGCCTCTTAAGGTGGTTTTCCACCGGCGAGGCGTGGCGTGGCGTGGATGGGCGAGAATTGAAATTAGTACGGCAAATTTTCAATCCCCGCCACGCGCATCTTCGGTGGAAATAGTAAGGCGACGCGTGGATGCGCCGGGCTTGAATTGAAATATTTGTTTGTGTAAAAATGAACCTTATTGCTTTTAATATAGGGTAGAGATTAAATCAGATTTTTCCACCGGCTAAGCGGGAAGACGAGCGTGCGAGCGTGGCGAGGCGTGGAGTGACGGGATGGGGCGGGAATTTTAATTTGTATTGCATTTTTTCAATCCCCTCCCAGCGCATCTTCGGTCGGTGGAAATAGTAGGAATTGGCGGGGATGCGCGGGACGAGCATTGAAATATTTGTTGGTGTAAAAATGAACCGTCTTGCTTTCGTCAGATTATAAATTAATTAACAGAAAAACCGCTTCACGCGATCGATAGGCGTTTTGTTGTTCGTTCTTATATTTATATATTATAGTTTACGTGAGGTTTGGCACCGACTTCGAAGGGCGAGTCAAATGTAATCTGTACTTGAACGGGTTATTTTTGGCTTTTTAATTTTACTGAAGTCGGTTCTATTTTTGTTAAAAATCTTTTTTTTTGTGCTTTTTAGTGATTCATATAAAAGTTCTAGTGGCCATCTGTGGTGTTCATCATCAGTTTCCTTACACCAAATCCTATTTACTGAATGTAAATTCTTGACTTTATCGATAAATTACCGAAAGCACCGTACGTCCCTATAACATTTGAAGAGTTCCCTCGATTTCTCCAGGATTCCATCATCAGATCCCGACTTAGTGCCAACGGGACCAACTCGGTTATACCCTTTCGATTAAAAAAAAAATTGAAAATCGGTTCACGGTTCTCGGAGATATCGAGTAACATACATACAAAAATAAAATAAAAAAATTAGTTCGAATTGAGAACCTCCTCCGTTTTTTGAAGTCGGTTAATAATGGCTTGTTGCGCAATAATTAATTGTTCAAACACTTCCAATAAAATTGGAGCTGTTAATCGAGGTATTTCCTTTCATTGGTATGTACAATTTGTCCTTAAATATCTGTTATTAATTACAAAACTATTTATTTTATTATTTTCATCAAAACAGAAGCGGGCGGTTGTTTCTAACGCTAGCTTTCCATTGCGGCTTTAATTTGACGAGCCAACCTTGGCGTGCATTCAAAGCCAGCGATGTTAAAATATGCTATTCAAAGATTCAAACTGTCGAGTCACGTTCAAGGTCGATTTCTCATTTTTTCTGTCAAAAGTAAGAATAGTGCTGCTGTACACTGCGATTTTCTTATTCGCTTAAAATCGATTTTGAAAACAGCGGAAATGATAATTACGTTCTTATATTATTATGCAGCTATATAATGTAAGTACATATTGCAATGCAAATATTATTGTGACTGTTTTTGTTTGTGACGGCGGCTGGGCCGCGGCGCGGAGCGGTGGGGGTGGCGATGCATAGAATCGGTGCCGTGTTCGAATCGATTTGTGAATCGATGTCGATGTGATCTTGATATATTTCTGTGACTTTATCAATTGAAATAATAATTGCTTTGCTTAGAATATTTATTGATAGTATGTATCATTTATTTTGATAAAAGGTAATTAGGAAAGTGTTTTTTTACAAATTCCATTAATAGTACATTACTGCAGAGGCCGCGAAATAGGGAAGTTTTGGCCGAGTAGTAATAATAATAATAATAAAAACAATTCAATTTCTATGCATCGCCACCCCCACCGCTCCGCGCCGCGGCCCAGCCGCCGTCACAAACAAAAACAGTCAATGCAATTGCGGACGAAGTAATGATGACGAACAATTATCGGAGATATATCCTGAAGGACGGTACGGTCGACATTTGTCGGGCATGCCGCCGTCCCGGTGAGTCACTCAGGCATATAATCTCCGGTTGTTCCCATCTTGCTAACGGCGAGTACTTGCACAGACATAACCAAGTAGCCAGGATCATTCACCAGCAACTTGCTCTTCGATACGGTCTTGTGGGGTCTGAGGTGCCGTACTATAAGTACGCACCGATGCCAGTTCTCGAAAATGGTCGTGCCACGCTCTATTGGGATCGATCTATCATCACGGACAGGACTATTGTAGCCAATAAGCCTGATATCGTGTTGGTAGATCGATCCAAGCGCCAGGCAGTGCTCGTCGACATTACCATCCCCCATGACGAGAACCTCGTGAAGGCTGAGAAGGACAAACTCAGCAAGTACCTTGACTTGGCTCACGAGGTGACCGCCATGTGGGATGTTGACTCGACGATCATTGTTCCGATAGTCGTTTCGGCGAACGGTCTTATAGCGAAGAGTCTTGACAAACATCTTAAGAGACTCTCGCTAGATGGCTGGATCAAGGGTCAGATACAGAAGGCAGTACTCCTGGACACGGCGCGCATTGTCAGGAGGTTCCTCTCTTTGCAGCCCTAACCACCGGTAGCCTGGGCCCTGCCCCGCTGCCGGCGGCACCCTAGGTTAGGTTTTTTATAGTGTATTTATATTTTGTAACTTCTTTATTGTATTTTACTTTTTATATAAATTTATTGTAAAAAACCTAATCTAAGCTATAAAATGAATGATAATAATAATAATAAAAACATTTATTCGTAGTAACAGTACTCCTACACATTACACAACTTCTGCCAAACTGTAAAACAGTTTGTTGGCAGAAATAAGCTCCCTTTCTTTACATTACTGTTTTCAGCTTACAAACTATTTAGGTAAGTATTCCATACCTATAGGTATTTAAAGGTAATTAACTAAATTTGTAAACACAACATATATTTATATATGTAAGTATACAAACACACATACATCCTATGCTTACAAATGTAGTTACAGCAAGCATTTTATATCTAAATATTCTAATTTTTAGCTTAAATTTACATTTAAATTTATTTTGTTTTCATATTGATTCAACATATGCTTTTTTAGCTTTGATTTAAATACATTTTTGCTCGTACTTTTTCTGATAGTTAGTGGTATATTGTTGTATATTTTAGGGACAAGATAAGGTCTGGATCTCTTTCCATAATAATTGACCATTCTAGGTAAAATCAATATTTCCTTAGCCACCTTTCTACGCAAACGTGGGTTAGTCACAGGGACTTTAAACTCACACGTGTCAAACTGTTCCAACGCTATCTGAAACGATACCCTCTCATCGACCGGCAGTATATTACACTTAAGGAATAACTTGCTGCTTACAAAGTTGCTTTGCTTTTCCATCTACGAGAGCTTTCATAAACCTAATCTGCAGGTGTTTAATTTTATCAAGATAGGTTTTAAACGTTCTGCCGTACGTGCTCAGTCCATAAGAGAGTATTGAATCAGTGAGTGCATAGTAAACTGTATATAAGAGCGCTCTATTTGCAAAAAACTTAAAGTGGTGAAACTTTACAAGCACCGCGCGGAGCTTTTCACACACTAAATCCACATGGGCACTCCACGTGAAGCGAGAGTCTATCATTAGTCCCAGGTACTTGTATCTTTCCACCACCTCAAGTTCTTCACAGTGACAGGAGGACTGGATACCGCTATGTAGACAGTCATAGTTGTGGCCTACAATCTTTGGTGCTGTTGTTATACACTTATTGTAGGGCGAGTAAATGTGCATACATTTGGTTTTCACAATATTAATTATGATACCATTATCATGTGCCCACATAATGATATTGTTAAGGTCCTCCTGAATACAGCATTCTATATTATTTATGTCTCTGCCAGAATAAACTAGACAGGTGTCGTCTGCGTAACATATAAGTCCTACAGTGCTTAACTACATTACTCATACTATTTACATGCATGATGTATCCCACGGGTCCGTACACGGAGCCAGTGGGCACCCCGCAGGTCACCTGCGCGGCACCACCCGTAACGCCGCAAACAGCAGTCCTCAGCGTCCGGTCAGATAAATAGGCACGCAGCCACTTGTTGACCGGGCCGCTGACACCACACTCGTCCATGGCACACAGCAGCTGGTGGTGGTCCAGCGTATCAAAAGCTTTTTTGAAATCTATGAAGACCACCACCACCTGCTGCTTGTCGTTAAGACTGCCGCATACGTCATCTGTAAACCGCGCAAGTGCAGTCGTCGTGCTACGGCCCCGCCGGAACCCATGTTGTACATCATTTAATGCATTATTTTTCTCTAAAAAACCACTTATTTGTTCAACTATAAATTTTTCAACAATCTTATTAATTACCGACAATATTGCTATTGGTCGATAATTTGCGTAATCGAAATGAGAGCCTTGTTTGTATATTGGTCTTATTATAGCACTTTTTAATTCGAGTGGATATACACTTTTCTGTACACACAGGTTAATAAACAGAGCAATAATGGGGCTTAATTTTAACTTAACAAATTTTATGTGGATGCGCGTCCGCAGTCGCTTGCAGCGGACGTGTCTGGTCTTGCAGTGAATCTGCGTAAATTAATTCTTAATTTTAAATTGTGATTGGTTGAAGTGTGCAGTTTAAATTCCTTGTCTTTCTTACGGTGCTGTTACGGGTTGTCTCCGCCCAGTGGGCGGGTTAAGAACGAGACGCCAAATTTTTGTGTGTTCCCTGGGATCGAACTCGCGTCGCCGGATTGCGAGTCGGCTGTCTTCTCCGTTGAGCCATTGAGCGTTGCGCGCTAGCAGCGAAAGAAACCACTACAACGCGTGCATGCTGACGTCACCGCAGGCGGGTGCATCGTTCACGCCGGCGGCCGCTACGAGTGCTACGAGTGCTACGAGAGCTACGCAAGTGCTACACAAAGGGCTACGCCAGACAGTGCACTTTGATGCCAATTTAGACGTTATAAAGTGCTTTTTAGAGGTGAAACCGACGCGATGGCATCGATGGTGAGAGGCGATAGTTCGGAGTTAATCTGCCAGGGTTGCCAGTCAGAGCTCGCTGTTGGTGAGGAGTATATCCAGTGTATGGCGAAGCAGTGCGGTAAGCTTTATCACTTCTCATGTATAAATAAATCGCTTACGCTGGAAGAAAGAGATTCATGGATATGCCCCGAGTGCTGTATCCTCTACAAAAAGCCCGGCCGAAATTGCGCAACACCGGTTGGTACGCCCCTAACCGTAAAGAACATAGCGGTTAGGAACAGGAGTGAGGAACCCATGTCTCAGAACAAACCAAGAAGTAACGACGGTGGGGAGTCTGCACTGCGAACACAGTCGACAGGTGAGGCGGCATCTATGGTGCTTGAAATAAACTTGATCCGGGACCAAATGACAATGCTGTCCGAGCAATTAGCGGATGCCCTGGCCACTGTAGCAAAGTACCATGCTGCATTGACTGATTGTTCCAATAAGCTCGGAATGGTTAACAAGAGGTTGGAGCAATTGGAGCTTTCACCAATAAATGCCTGTAGATGTGCCGAAAAGGAGAGTCTAGCACCTGCTAAGGACGTCGATTCAGAAACGAAGACCAAACGGAGACGCAGGAGCCGAAATGCACAAAAGTTAACTCCGGCTGCGTGGAAAGAATCGAAAGACACAACGGGCGTCGAGTCGCCGGATGGTACAGGAGATGAAGAGCCGTCTTCCGTAGCATCTAGGAAAAATGATCTGATTAGGACGCAGACTAATTCCACAGACGGAGAGGCTGATACTCATTCCATAACTGATGAAACCCATCCAACAGATAAAGGCAGGAATGACACCGGCAAAAAACGTTTCTCGTCTCTTCGGGGCACAGCGGGGCCTGACGTCACGTCGCTCAAAGCGGTGGAGTTCCTCAAATTTATTCACCTTTGGAATATGATATCAGGTGCAGACGACATACGAGCCTATCTAAAATCCATGTGTCCAGGAAAAACGTTCACGGTCCAGGAGCTCAAGCCGAAAGGAGCGTATAAGTCCTTTAGAATTGGCGTCCCCCCGGAACTGTATGACAAATGCTTATCTGCAGAGGTTTGGCCTGAAAATGCACGGGTAAAAGCGTGGTTTTTTCGAAGATCGTACAGCAATAACGTCAAGGACTCGGGTACCACCGATCGCCAAAGAAACAGTAGGACCTGTGATAAACATTACTTATCAGAATGTCCGGGGCCTCAACACCAAACTTAGTTACTTTCGGCAAAGTCTTCTATCACTGGATTCTGATATTGTAGCTGTGACCGAGACGTTCCTGACTGATGCTGTCAATGACGCGGAACTAGCGAGTGGCGGCTGGAGCGTGCTGCGCAGAGACCGTGCCACGGGGGCGCGCGGTGGAGGCGTGCTCCTTGCGTCGCGCCCCGGTATAGAGCTCTGCCGCTGTCGACATCTGGAGACCTCAAGTGGTGAAGACTTATGGGTGTCGTTCGTTGTTCAAGGAGTTACGCATTATACTTGCGTGGTGTACATTCCTCCCAGTGCAGCGGACGAAACTTATATTACCTGGTTTCAAACCTTGGAGCCTGTGATTGATACATTGAAGGGTGCAGTGATAATACTCGGTGACTTGAATCTAAATCCAGTGTACACATCCCAAAATGTTCTTTATTATTATTGTTATTTTTTAGCTGTCTGTGGTTTGAAAGAGACGAATGAGGTCATTAATACACATGGAAGTAAGCTAGATGTCGTGCTGGTGTCGGAATGCATTGCCGGTTCCGTAGTTTTAGAGATGGTGGATGATGGACTAGTCCCAAGTCCAGATATGTACCATCCTCCGTTGGAAATTTCTATACCAGTGGATTGTTTCGCGCGCCTAGCTCGGGTTGAATGGTTAAATCCTAGCAATGTGGACAGGCAGCTAGACTGGAATTTCTCTAAAGGCAATTATGAGCTTCTTTATAAATTAATCTCAGAGGTGTGCTGGCAGGAGGTTCTTAGTGCTGAGGATGTCGACAACGCTGCTGATGGTATGTATAATGTTTTGTATGGGATATTTGACTTATGTATTCCGAAACGGGTTCGATCCAGGAAGCCTAGTAGACGTTACCCCATTTGGTATTCTGCAGATATTATTAATGACCTAAAACGGAAAAGTGAACTTCATCGGAAATGGAAAGCTACACAGAACAAAAAAGTGTATGATGAGTTTTCGAAACTGAGATCTGCGGTAAAGAAACGTATAGCGTCTGCTTACTCCAGCTACCTTGATCGAACTCAGAGTAAGATTAAAGACAATCCTCGAGAATTTTGGCAATACCTTGATAGTCTTAAGTCAAAGGGTGGGTTTGTCTCTAGTGTGACGTCTGACGGGAAGAAATTTAGAGGAGGTGAGGCAGCTAACGCATTTGCCGATTACTTCTCGGGGGTGTTCTTGTCTGATGTTCCGTGCCTAGATCCGAAGAAGCCAGGGACTGGAGATAGACGCCGTGATGCTAATGCTAATCACATCGATATTGAGTCAGTATCGATGTGTGAGGTTGAGGCAGCAATAAAGCTACTAAAGTCCAACTGCTCGGTAGGACCAGACAATATACCGGCATATATTGTAAAAGGATGTGCCGATAGTTTAAAAATCCCTATACATTATATTTTCAACTTGGCACTGAAATCTGGAGTTTACCCTCGTCGCTGGAAGGTGTCCAGAGTAAGGCCGATCCCAAAAGGAGGGGACACCTCTGCGGTAGAAAACTACAGACCCATAGCCGTTCTTCCCACGCTTGCCAAGTTGTTTGAATCCATACTCCACCGAACCCTATCAGCACAAGTAAGGCCGTTCTTAAGTGATGCTCAACATGGTTTTAGACCTAATCGCTCCGTAAGCACGAACCTTCTTATCTTGATAGATATTATCTCTGAGCATCTTGATAGGGGTGCCCAGGTTGATGTCATTTATTTTGACTTCAGGAAAGCTTTCGATCGCGTAGATAATGATTTGTTGCTGGAGAAACTGGACCAAATTGGCTTCTCTCCCAGGCTACTGTCCTTCTTCGCAAGCTATCTACGTGATCGGCAGCAATATGTCCGACATGGATGCTTCGTCTCGGCCCCCTATCATACTCGATCTGGTGTTAGTCAGGGCTCCATATTAGGACCTTTTTTGTTCGGAATTATGATAAATGACCTTCAGTCCGTTCTCAGGTCATCTCAATGCCTCCTCTACGCTGATGACTTAAAGTTAGTGCGCAGAGTGGAGACGAAAAGGGATTCGGATTCATTACAGGATGATATCAACTTGGTCTTTCGGTGGAGTATGGATAACAAGCTTCTTTTCAACTCAGCCAAGTGTTGCGTTTGTAGTTTCAGTCGAGCGCGTACTCCAATACTTGCGCAATATGTTTTAGGGTCTGAGCTCATAAGCCGTGTGTCTTCAGTTAAGGATCTTGGTGTGGTCTTCGATACGCGTCTCACATTTCATGAGCACATATCGATACTTGCAGCTGACTGCTATCGAAGACTAGGCTTTGTCATTCGTAACTTGCGTGACTTTAATGACCCTTTAGCGATCAAGCTAGTCTATAACGCCCTGGTCAGAAGCAAGCTGGAAACTTCGTCGATTGTGTGGCTCCCATACGAATCAACATATGCTTTACTACTGGAAAAAGTACAAAAAGCCTTTCTCAGGTTTTTATATAAAAAAATGTATGGGTACTACCCGTTCATGTACCCAACCAAATATCTTCTGGGAACACTCGGCTACAACTCACTAGAGGTTAGGCGAAAGTTTTGTTTGCTGACTACCGCATGTCGAATCCTGCGCGGCAAGTCCGACTGTCCTGAGCTTGTAGGCCGCCTCGTGCGACTGTTTGTTCCTGACGTCCCTAGGATAGCTCTCAGACCGCGGCAGCGCGATCTCTTGATGGCGCCGGCGGCGCGTACTGTGTCTCGCAAAAATTCCCCACTTGTTCGTGCTCTTGTGCTACTCAATGCGTTCCTGACATCAGCACCGGAGTGTGATTTGTTTGCGTGGCGATGGGCGGTTGTGTGCACTGAATGTTTGAGATTTTGTGAGGAATTGGATGATCGATGATAATTGTTATTATTATTATTTGTTTGTCTTGCTGTTTTTTTTATGTTTATGTTGGTTTTTCTATGATAATGTTGTACTAATAATGTAAGTTTCATGGCGCATTAGTTAAGAAACTGTAATGTCATGTAAACGTGTTTTTAATAAAAAAAAAAAAAATAAATAAATAAATGTCACGCACACGTATTCTATCGAGACCTGGTGACTTATCCGTACTCAGGCTGTTTATTATTTTAATAATATCTAAATCGGTGGCCTTCTTAAATCGCATTGATAATTGTGCTTTATCTACATAATCATCTCTGTTTAAAAACCTGTGGTTACAGTTGTGTTTTATGTCCAATATTTCCCGCGTAAAAGTAGTCGAAAATGTATCACAAATGTTAATTAAGGAGTCCTCTCTTCCTAGATATTTTATTATTACATCATCCAAACTGACCCCTATCCTTCCCGTCCAACTATTAACCTTACTCCATACCTTTTTCATGTCACTTTTACACCGTAGAATCTCCTCTCGCCTATACATATTTTTGGCAATATTTATGGATTTGTTCACCATATTTCTGTACTTATTATATTCTAAACGCATGTTCATGTCATGTGGTTTACATTTCCACTTACGAAATAGTTTATCTCTGTACGCAATCATTAACTTGAGTTTAGTATTTATCCAGGGCTTAGGAACCCGTCTTTTGGACTTTTTATGTTCAATTATGGAACTGTCATAAATACTGCCAAAAATACACTTTATTCTCTCATAAAGCAACAAAGGACAGTCACATACCAACAGGTCATGCCACGGGTATTCATCCAGTTTTTTCTCAACACTATAGTATTACACAGACGCATATTTTTACACTTATTATAACACTGACTTTCTTCTTTACTGATATTATTGTCATATCTCACTCCGACTAAGTAATGATCTGAGATTTTACACGTAAGCAAAAAGGACGAAACAGTAGGTGTAGATACCCGAGTCCATATGTGGTCTAAACAAGAGCTCACCAGCTTGTACACGTGCGTGATTGTACACTGAAGACCCATCTCACACATAGAATTGACATACCGCAATGCAGCACTGTCCAACTTGGGATCCTTGAGATCGATGTTCATATCTCCCAACACAATAACATCACATTGTGGTGGTATGTTCTTCAATAGTTGTTTCAAGTCGTAGTAATAGATGGCCGAGTGATAACGAGGCCATCTAGAGATACGAGGCCGACAATCCCTGTTCGCGCCGAGGCTTGTATAGTGCTTTTCTCAAATAAATCCAAGGAAATAATACAAATGTTCAACTTATTTAGGTATTCATATATTTTTACTATTCCCGCCAACTTTTTACTTTTTTCAAAATTTATTTTTTTAAGCTAGGTAATGTTTTTGCCACCAAATTAAGTTAAGATGATTCTATTTATTAAAAAATGACAACACCTTATTAATTAGATAATATTATATATTTTTAGGTACAATAAACGTGATTCCTTGTTTATTTTATTGAATATCTCATCATCATCATCATATCAGCCGATAGACGTCCACTGCTGGACAAAGGCCTCCCCCAAAGTTCTCCACAACGATCGATCCTGCGCCGCCCTCATCCAATTTCTACCCGCGATCTTAACCAGGTCGTCGGTCCACCTTGTTGGAGGCCTGTCGCGCGGTAGGTCTTCGCACATTATAATAACTCAACGACGACTCGATTCTATGCTAAATATTGAAATTTAAGCCCTATGTCATATTTACTAGGTTTAATTTCAAAAAATGATATTAGTAGTGGACGACGCGTCGTACATTTTTATGGCATAGAATCGAGTCGCCGTTGAGTTGTTATAATGTGCGAAGACCTTAATGTCAACCGCGAGCTCGGTCAGGCACGCGAGGGCTCGCGCGGGCCCGCGCAGGCTCGCGATAGCTATTAATGCCAATTTTTAGTGGAAAAGGGCCAGTGCGATTTCAATTCTCGCCCATCCACGCCCCGCCACGCCTCGCCGGTGGAAAACCACCTTTAAGCATACGAAGGGTTAATCATCGTTATCTCCTTCTCTCTTTTAAATCAAATACTGTTATTAATAGTGTTCTGTTGCAGTTTTAACCATTTCCATGCGATTCTCCCCAGACGAATCCAGCGCTCACCTTGTATAAGTGGGAGAAGGACTCGTATTATTGCCAATAAAACGCTTCTAAAGTTATTGCTACTTTTCAAGGGGAATTAATAAACCTAGAACAATTTAACTTCATTTCAATATGTAATAATATAATAGGATAATATGTTCGATTGAGTAAAACGGGTAGATTCATTTAGTTTTTATTGAACGATCGAGTCTCTGTTTCTGCTTCAGCAAAAATTTTTTCTAACGTCCGGATGTTTGCATGGTCGGCTTTCCTGTTCTCACCTACATCCTACATGCCACATTTCTCAGCCGATTGTCATGAAATTTTGTGAGTAGAGCTTAAAAACTAAAAGTTTGGCATACGGTTGGTGCGTCAGCATAATGCTGATAGTGTAGTCTGACGAGCGACACTTCAGCGCTGTTTTTCAGCCCAAATCAGAATTACAACAACCACGTATGTTGCGACCCACCATTAACATGTGTTAAAAGAAATGGAGTTGAAAACATTAACACAAGTAGTTATCATGAGATCCTCGTTCAATGAGTGGTGAAAAGAAAATTCTACTAAAACTGAACATAACTACAAAAATTTGGAATTTTTGGCTTCAATATTGGCTGAGATCTCGTCAGTTGTTCCAATTATAGCTAAATATCTTGGAAAGTACTGGTCGTATTTCCATTAAACATAGCTAAGAAGCATCTAGACGGACAAGTCCCTCGCTAAAAAAATCGCGCTCAAATTGGTCCATACGTTTGGGAGCTTCGATGCTACAGACAGACACACAAATACACATGTTAAACTTATAATAACACCTTTTTTTCGTAGGGCGTTAAACATGCCAAATTTCAGCCATTCTGAAACAAACTCACGAGGTCTACAGTACACAGCGAGTATTACGTCAATTCAAAACGTTGCAAGTTGCATCATGTCATTAGTTACTGTAGCATAATATTAGATTAGAAGCTGCTTCATCACATCACACAGCTCACGATCCATGCAAATGAGGTGCCCGCGCTGTACACTTCATAAATATAATGGGACATGAGGGATGGACTGGCTGCAGTTACATGTGCCCGGTCTATGGATATTTATTCTATCTACATATCTAATGAAATAAAATTCATAGACCAACACTCGGGCGTCGACAACCAGCAGCAAACGTATACGATCAAAATAATAATCATGAAAACCGCAAAAATTGCCTATCTTACGGTGTTTAAGAGGAAATATCTTCTTCTCCACGTGCCATCTCCATCCCGGAGGTCGGCGACCATTTGTCCATATGTCGATCTATCTTTAGTCATGCGAATTAGTTCTTCCGTGCTCTCCGCCCCCAACCATTCCTTTACATTCTTCGTCCATGATGTTCTTCTTCGGCCTCGGCCTCGGCCTCGTTTCCCCTCTACTTTACCCTTGATTTATTAGCTTCACCAAGTTATATTTGTCATTTCTGTATATATGTCCGAAATATGATGCTTGTCTCTTTTCTAAAGACTTCCATACCTTTCTTCATCAATGACATAACTCTTTCGTTCGATATTTTGTCTGTCCATTTAATTTTGAGCATTCTTCGGTAAATCCACATTTCAAAGGCGTTAAGTTTATCAATCAGATTCTGCTTTAGAGTTCAGCTTAAGAGGAAATATCACGCCTCATTTTTACATACAAATCAAGGTTGCGTTCTCGTCTGTTTCCTCCAAAAACTTAACAAATCTTTACGGAATTTTAGGAACTGAACGAGAAGGAAATAGAATGGAATAGAATTTGTGGACTAGGCGTCTGTTTTTAGCCAAAATTTCGCCGTAAATGGACGCCTAGTACACAAATTCTATATTCATTTACGCAAAAATTGAAACGGTCCGACACAGAATATTTCCTTCTCGTTCAGTTCCTAAGACTACGTAACGATTGGTTAAGTTTTGGAGGAAACAGACGAGACCGAAACGTCGATTTGTATAACTCGGTTACGTTAAGTTAGGACCTCATTTGTATCCAACGTCTAGGTGCAAACTTAACGTAAATTGATAGTATGAGAAAAGGCAATTAACAGGTCCTGATGACGCGAGTCTTAGTGCAGTTGCGTATTGAGCCGACGGTCCTGGACTCAGATCCCGGCAAGGGCAAATATTTGTGTGATGAACTCGAATATTTGTTCCTAGGTCATGGATATTTTTTATGTATTCATCTATCGCCTTATGGAAGGCTGGTAGAGAATGCCTCATAGCGTTAAGTCCGCCATTTGTACTGAAATGTAAAGTGCCGGATGACGAAATGTTGCCGAATTTAAAATATCTCAAAGTTTGATCGAATTATCGTCCAGAATGTTCCACATGAACTTGTACAGCCGCTTAAACAAAATTAAACAGATTCCTATTAACCAAAAGGGCTACTACGAAGATCGAATATCGCGCCATTCCTCTCGATCTCATTTCAATCAATATTTGAATGAGCGGGATGGCACGACCCGAAGTTTGATTTTCGAACATCGGAGTAATCGTCCTGTTCACGTGAACCGTGCTCGCGTACCTGACTATCCCATTTGCATTATTAACGCGGAATGTTTGGACGTTTGATCTCTGGCTTTGAAATACGCATCGATGGCTCCACTAATACGTTTGAATGGAACAAAGCCGCTTTATCACATATTATATTACAAATATTTACATCAGATTTGACTGCAGAAATTGCATTTATTTCTATACCAAAACAATACATAATATATACTCTAGTTTCCGGCCATATTCCTATTGATTTGGCTAATTTGGCATCAGCACAGCTTGCTTTTTTCTTCCATTGTTCCTTTTCATTAATAATCTCTTCGCTTTATATATCCTCATCTCTATATAATCTATCGTCTTCTTATTGTATAGGTATAGATATCAATTGCTGTTCGTTTGTCTCGCTTAAACTCGAGAACAGCTAGGCAGATTTGGCTGATCTTGGTTTTACAATGTTTGTCGTTGTCCAGGGAAGGTTTAAACGGTGGGGTATTAGCAGGTTACTGACACAGACGAATTCCACGCGGGCGAAGCGGGCACAGCTAGTTACAAATAAAACAATTTTAAGTGGATTATGTTTTTTATTTTCTTATTGAACTCTTTGAGCGGGAATTAGCATGAAAGTGGCAACGAAATGTATCCTGTTAAGTAAATATAATTAAATAAGTGATTTAAATAAATACCTAAAACAAAATCATAAAATACAAAATTTATAATTAATACATAATTATTATGTACGTACAAATTGATCTAGCCCACAGGAAGCTCTCCACTTGTATTTTCATTCAGCCATAGTTGGATCTCTTCTTCTAAGTCAGTTCCTCACTGCTGAGGATCGTGACTCCGCCGATTAATATTTTTGATAGCAGCTCTACACTTTTCCCTGTCGGTTGCTTTCTGGAGCGCGCTGCTTAACGTCGTATCCAGTTGGTTGGATATCTGATCACATCATCGTATTGGGCATCGTATTTTTCGCCACACGCACATCTCCAAAGCATTGATCTTCGCCCGGAAAGCCTCTTTAAGAGTCCATGTCTCTGCACCATATAGAAATATGGAAAAGACGAGAGTCTGAACTATTTTCATTATGGTCCGGTTCAGTATGTTTCTGTCTTTCCATATTTTGTCCAATTGAGACATTGCCGATTTCGCCATGCCGGTTCTTCGTCGAATCTCAGCTTCACAGTCACCCTTGTTGTTCAGGACTGCGCCTAAGTATAGAAATTCCTCCACTATTTCGTAGTTATATTTGGATACACGTCCAATAAACTATTATACCTACTGTGGACTTAGTTGTAGTTAGTTATTAATATTTTCTAACTACACTATGCAGTCATCAATATTAAATACTTAAATGTATTTAAGACTGCGCCGAGCGAAATGTGAAAAAATAGGCAGTTGCCGTTAAGAAGATAACGTCAACACTAGTTGTTTAATCCATTTTTAAACTATATATTTAGCACTTCGAAGAATGTGTTAACAACTTCTCCGTGGAAAAATTATAAGATTATTAATATTTTACCCTAGAGAACTAAGTAAAGTTGGACGAAAATTCTAAAATCGTAAGCAGGCGTTAAGTGTTTTTTTTATACTTTAACAATGGAAAGCTATTCTGATTTTCAGTTAAAAAAAAAGATGAATGTTTACATTACAATTTGTTTGCATCAAATATTTAAATTATTGTTTGGTATTAAAGGTCCAGATTTATCAAAAAGTGCTTTTAATTCTCCATACATTTTTACTATGGCGGCCGCGCGCCGATCTAAATACGCATTCCCCGCGCTCTATGGTGCAGTCGTTTACGCCCGGCACCCTCTTTCGAAAGTCTGGATACGATGACCTGAAATAAAATATATTCTAATTTCTACGGCTAAGTACATATTAAAATTAGGCAATTTAAAGAAGCCAATTTCAACAGTTTCTAACTTATTCAGTTTTTTAATAACCGTATATAACAATATTTATTATTCCCCAGTGCAACTTTGACTACGTCATAACCACAAGGACAAAATACGGGTCAGAGTAAAGTCACGGATTTATTCATGATCATGAATTATTTTAACCCTCTACTTACTAAAAAGGGGTGTTAAAAGTTTGAAAGTAACCGGTTGTTGTTTTGAGGAAAAAACATTGTATATACCTACACAAATATGTCCACTGAAACTTTCAAGATAATACCATACTTACTAGCTTTTCCCGCGGCTTCTCTCGCGCAGACGGATGAAATCTGTATTTGAGAAGTGTCTTTTCAAAAGGACTTATTTTTGTATTAAACCACTGTGATACTTATATAGAATAGTTTTTTTTTTAATTAAAAGTTACTTGCAATTTTTAAAAAGTGCCGCAATGACGGCCATTATTTTAATTTCGAAACAATTTTTTTTTCTCTAAACTTATTGAACTTACTTACAAAATTTCATGAGAATCGGTCAGAGAAGTGACCTCTAAACGAGTACGAATTAATTTTGGGCCAAGCCGAAACGGAGTCTTCACTCGCTCAGGCAATCAAATGTCGAAGGACATCTGATCTTATCGTATCACTAGCTGCGCCGCGCGGTGTTACCCGCTCATCCCACGGGAACACTATTTTTTTCGGGATAAAAAGTAGCCTGTGTTAATCCAGGGTATCAGCTACCTTCATACAAAAATTTATCAAGATTGGTCCAGCCGCTTCAGCGTGAGCAAGTAACAAATATATACACATAAACGCACTCACAAACTTTTGCCTTTATACCTAATATTAGTGTGATGTGTAACACGGTTACATCTTAAAGCCTTCACAGGATACAGTACACAATCTGGAGCTAGCTTGAGGTTCTAGTAACATCAAAATGATTAACGACTCGCTCAGAAGATTAATGAAGATTTGATTGAAACTGGGGGCTTGCGTATCCTTTATTAGATAGTGGCTGGAGATTATCCATCGATACTAATCTTACTTGATTCAATTTATGGGAATTCCTTGGCAGTGGGTTGTTCTCACGGTATCGGTATTGTTGCGCAATCAGTTTACGTAGCGTGTTGTCACAGGAAAATAATACTGGCTGAAGCAGTAAATCAACTGAATGTAATTCTAATTCTTCATCTAGCCTTGTCCCATTTTTAGTTAGGGACAGCTCTCCTAATTTGTGGTCTCCAGAGATGTCCATTCTAGGTCGTCGTTGGGTATATGTTTCTACTATTTTCAAGATCTTCCTTGATTACAGACATTCATGTAAGACGGAGTTTTCTCGGTAAGTTTTATAATCGGTTATAAGCTTTTTTTAGTCATGTGGTCATCTGATCTCCTCATGACCAGGCCAGGACTTAGAGGGCCACTTTTCACTTTTTGGGCCCCCTCCCCTTTAAGGAGAAAATTATTATGGTACAAGTCCTGCTTAGACTGGCTGGGCCCCTAGGCCCGGACCTGTGTGCCTAGGGGTAAATACGGCACTTGCTCATAACATGGCCATACCATCGTTGTCTTGCCTGGTAAATCAACTGGATGTAATTGATTTACAAAAACGTGATTTAATTCCATTAAACATTTCCTTAAAATTTTATCCATAGTTTTATAAAATTACAGAATTTTATTGCTTTACCGGGGTCAAATTTCCATGGACAGGCGCCGGTGTACGAATTAATTATTATAGATAGGATAGCTATTGCCATAATATCGCCATTTACCGGTCATAATATCGTTGCAGTCTCAAATAATTACAAATACAACCCGAGATCGACTTAACGAAGCCCCGCTTGGTGCGGCTTCAATTTCTGCGGATGGGAGATAACTAACGAGTTTATCTGAGCGGAAATTTGGGTAGCGAAATAAGTTTCTGTCAAAAAATAAAGATTGTGACAAGCTTTTATTGCCCACTGCACTTTTCTTTAAAAATAAGCATAGTGCGGCCGCAGTTACCGAAAATAATAGATTTACGATTCATAATATAGGAACAATATACACCGTTTATAATTTAAACAATACTTACACCAAAATATTAACAGAATTCAATAAGAAGCTAAAAGTTTAAGATAAAAGGTGATAAATATATATAGATTTCATAGTAAGATACGACTTATTAGTGTACCACGGCAAAGCCAAAAGGCTACGGATGATCCTTTCATCTCGGTAAGAGACATTATATTAAATCTCTCATCGTAGATTGAATTTATTCATAACCGAGTCCTTGCTCGGTCGTAACTCGGCACTTAGTCGTTTGCGGTCTCACTCTTCGCAGATTATACCATTTCGTTTCTTTACACGTTCAAGACATTAAGGCTGGCCTTACACTTACACAGTCTGAATCTAAATCTGAATTAAGGCTCCTTATCCGTTCAAAAATGCTATCGTTTTTAGACATTTTTCTATATGATCAAACGTTAATCTCAATGTTAAGACTTAGAACAGGGCTATTGAGATTTATTGGTATATATAGTTGGTACAGTCGCCATCAGATATATCGCAGCATATTAGGCGTTCATTAATATAATATGAACATGTACTGTAACGCCCAGTCAATAAGAGTCGTGTTCACATATTTATGAACGACTTATAAGCTGCGATATATCTGATGGCGACTGTACCTACAGTTTCAAATTTTCATTGATACATTTTTGTTTCCAAATTACTCAAAATTTACAAAATTCACGCAGAAAACTAGGTTTTTCCAACGTATTTTCGACTGCACGCAATGAAAGCATGAAATAACTATGTTACTTTCTAGAACACAGGGAAAATTATTATTCACTATACATTTTTTGTAGAAATTATGAATAGTAAAAATATTAAAAAAATCTGATTTAAAAGGAATAAGGCCTCTTAAGGTAAGTCTACAACACAACTAACCTTTATCATTACTCGACCTCTGGATAATTGCGTCAAATTACCAGTGGACCAAATGACGTTTTAAACACGTTCGCAACTAAAGATCGCTACGCGCTACGCTTGTCGCCGATAACACGGGAAATTGCGTAAGGTCAGCTGGGACAAAACCGGCAGCGGGGCAAGCGCACTATAACTAACATAATATAACATAATATAATATCGCATACTACTAACGCACTAGAAGAAGATGGAGGGCACCATTCCACGGGGTAGAAGTCAACCAACTGGATAAGACATTAAGCAGCGCTGCAGCGCGCTCCAGAAAGCAACCGACAGGGAGAAGTAAAGCGCAGCTAATAATAGTAGTTTATGTGACTGTACATAATGAAGGGCATTAAACACGAGTGTGGGTTTATGAAACGAGCCGAAGGCAAGTTTCATAATAACATCACACGAGTGTTTTAATGCCTAATTATGTACAGTTACATACATTACTTTATCTAGCCACATATCATAAGCCTCCATGATGCATTCAGGAGTCGCACATTATGACAAATATTACCCGGTAATGGCGGTAATGAAGTTTTCTGGCAGCTGTCATAGTTTTTTTTTTATTCAGAGACAAACTAGAGTCGGCACCAACTATCATATCGTTCGATATCTTACTTACGTGCGACATTAGTCAAATTTGATTACAAATTGACAATTAATTTAGAACTAAAAACGTCATCTCGACTGATATTCTAATAGAGGTCAAGAAGAAGTTCAAAACTTCAATAAATAATATTGTTATTATCGAAATCGATGTTATTATTTAGCAATAATTGTTGAGGTTTTAGGTAGAAGAATAAGCATTATATTTATCACAAACCATATATTCATAAAACATTACTATAAGACACAATCTATTACAGAGAATAAAGAAACCATAGCAACTAGTCAACATTAGTAGTGTGGAGACACGCAGCTAGTGCTGTACATCTCAACACTCCTCCTAAATGATAACATGGCTTACCAGTTATTATTTAATACACAACTATAACTAACTTAACTAAACTAACCAACTAAGAATTAGCACAAGAACTTATCAATACATTTATAAAACTTGTCTGTGCTCAAACTTTTGGTCATCACATCCGCTAAATTTTCATTAGTACAAATATGTTCAATGCTGATCACCTTATTGACAACCAAGTCTTTTATATAATGAACCCGTATATCAATATGTTTTGTACGCTTAGAATTCTCGTAATTCTTTGCCATTGATATCGCACTTTTGTTCTCAACAAGTAATAAGGCATTTACATCACAACCTAAGTGTTTACATATGCCTTTTAAATTAACGATTTCCTGTGCTAATGATGCGGCAGCTACGTACTCGCTTTCGGCAGACGATAAAGCTACACATTGTTGCTTCTTTGAAAACCAAGCAATGGGGTTTTGCCCTTGTAAGATAATACCACCGCTAACACTTTTTCTGTCGCTTCTATCTCCAGCCCAATCGGCATCAGAAAATCCGTATAAATTATTGTCATTTGTCTTTTTAAATAACAATCCTTTTTCCTTTGTTTCCTTCAAATAACGTAGTACTCTTTTTCCAGCTTATCTAAAAATCTGCTCAGATATGATACTGCAAATGTTAAATCCGGCCTTGTTGTTACAGTAAGATAAATTAGACTTCCTATTAGCTCTCGATACGGTACATCCAAAATTTCTGTATTTTCTTTTATTTCTATATTGTAATTTCTTTCCATTGGAGTTTTAATTCCGTTACATTCATCCATTTTGAATTTAGTCAATATCTTTTCAATCATTTTAGTTTGTTTTAGTTCTAAGGTATCTTCATTTCTTTTAACTTCCATTCCGAGAAAGTTCTTCATTTCGCCCATATATTTTGCGTTAAACTCCTCCTTAAGTGCTTTAATAGTATCTTCCCCGTTTCCAATAATCAGGATATCGTCCACATAAATCAGCATCCAGCAATCTTCTTTGTAATACAAACAGTAATCATATTCTGATCTTTGGAATCCGTTAGCTTTCGTAAATTCGTCAAGTGTTTCATTCCAACATTTTGGTGATTCAACCAATCCATACAATGCTCTCTTTAGTTTTAATGCTGTATTATTGTTTTTAACTTCTAAACCTTGGGGTATTTTGATAAATACATCAGACTTCAATTTTCCATTTAGGAATGCAGTGGGAATGTCAAGTTGAATAATCTTTAAATCATCTTGTACGGCTTTTGATAAGATCATTCTTATGGTAGAATGTCTTGCAACGGGTGCATAAATGCTGTCAAAAATATCTTCTTTCTTTTGTTGGAAGCCTCTAGCTACCAGTCTTGCCTTTTTTGTTCCATCTTCTTTCTGCTTAAATATCCATTTTGTATCTATCAACTTTCTTCCATCGGGTATTTCTTGTTCTTCCCATGTTTGTAATCTTTGGAGTGCATCTAATTCTTTATTAATTGCGTTTTTCCATTCTGGTTCTTTTACAGCTTCTTCAAAAGTTTCTGGTGCATTTGCACTGAGACATATAACAATGTTAGTTTCATTTATGTTTTCTACATTTGTCTCGTAATCTTTAAGATAAGCAGGAGATTTTATCGTTCTTTTGGGTCTGATTGTTTTTTCTTCAGTTTGATCATTGTTCATTTCTGCATCTTTAAATTCATCTTCCTTTTCTACAATATCTTCCTTTTCTATATTCATTTCTTCTTTTTTGTCTTGAATATACCTTACTTGTTTCACTTCTTCGTTATTTTTGTATTTAATGTCGCTTTCATCAAACCTTACATCTCTGGAAATAATTATCTTATCTTCTTCTGGATCCCATAATCTGTAACCAACAGTTCCATAACCTACCATTCTTGTTTCTTTTGCTCTCTTGGCTAACTTGTCCGGTTTGGGTACTATAGTAGCCCAAGCTTTGGAACCAAATACCCTTAATCTCGATAGGTCGTTTTTACCAAAAAATATTTCGCTGGGTGTCTTGAAGCAAATGGCCCATGATGGCGATCTGTTCAATTGGTAAACTGCACATTGAATTGCCTCGCACCATAGATGTTTTGGCAAATTGGTTTCCGCTAATAGAGTCCTCGTTTTTTCGCATAATGTGCGGTTCATGCGTTCTGATATCCCATTATGTTGTGGCGTGTACGGTAATGTATATTCTAAACTAATCCCTCTATTTCTGCAAAATAACTTCAAACTATTAGCAGTGTACTCTCCACCGTTATCACATCTTATTCTTTTTACTTTATTCCCCGTTTCGTTTTCAAGTCTCAATACATAATTCATCAGTCGTTCAGTTGCTTCAGATTTGCTCTTCAGGGGATACACTACGCAAAAATGAGAAAAATCGTCAATAATTGTCATAAAATATTTCTCACCATTAGGTCCTTGTTGTCTGATTGGTCCAGCTATGTCTGTGTGAAGCATCTCGGCTATCATTCTCGTTCTAGGCTTTCGGATGGGCGTGAATGGGCTTCGGGTGGCTTTTCCTTCCATACAGGGACTGCAAATTCTATCGGATACAGGTAAGTTTAATATATTAAGGCTTTTCCTATTTAAATGACCTAAACGTTTGTACCATAGATCTGCTGCATCAGTAACATTACAGAATTCGTACTTACATAATTCGGCTTGTAACTTATACAACTTTCCCTGCACGTTGCCGCATAAAAATGTCTTTTTATTAAATATTTTAACATTGTTTTTATTAAAGTTTACGTTAAAACCTGCCTCGACAATCTTTTTGACTGATAACAAATTGTATGAAACATCTTTCACAATAAGCGCATCAAAATTAATCGTAGTATTTTGATATTTGATTTTAAGTTTACCTCTTTTATTAGTTGTAATACATTGGCCGTTAGCTACGAATATTTTGACATGTCTATCTAAGTACGTAATATCCGTCATATAATTTTCATATCTTTCATTTATTAAATGCTCCGTACATCCCGAGTCTACAATTAGTTCTATGCTACCACACTCACCCACATTAGCAATAATATCGCTAGCAATGAAACCTATTTCTATGTCTTCTGTGTCTGCTGCTGAAGCATTTTGATACGATGTATGTCGTACACCTGAATTTCCTCTAAATGAGCGTCCGCGCGCCTTTGGATAGCTCCGTCCTCGTGTCATAGACCGTCCTCTGCTCGGCCCTTGTCCTCGTCCTGATCCTCTGCATTCATACGACTTGTGTCCACGTTTCCCGCAGGAGTGACACGTGAAGAAGGCATTATTCTCATAATCTTCACTATTTCCGTCCATTTTTAACTTTGTCTCCATATCAAGTAGTCTTGCTTTAACAAATTGTAGGTTCAGCTGTTTCTCGGAAGCCATAGTCTCTATTGATGTAATTACTTGGTCGTATATCTTTGGAAGAGAAGACAGCAGATAGCAAATTTGGTCTTCTACATCGATGTTTACGTTGATTGCCGCTAATTCGCTAAGAATTCCTTCAAATTTTAGGAAATATTGCTGTAAGTTGCTCTCATTGTCATAGCGCATTGTTATCAGCTTCCGTTTTAAATAAAATTTGTTACAGTTTTCCGTTCAAATATGGCTTCTAATGACGTTAACATTTCTTTGCTTGTTTTCGCATTTTTTACTATGTCAATATATTTATCGCTCAGACATTGAACCAAAATTGATTTTGCTCGTGAGTCATCTTTCAAAAATAATGCTAGAGCATCTTTATCGGTCGGTATATCTTTTAATAGCACATCGCTTAATTGCTTTTCTTCTAGCAGTAATTTCAATCTAAATTTCCAATGACTAAAATTTGAATTTTCAGTCAAAATCGGCAGAAGAGACCCCGCAGCTGTCATCTTTCTTATATACAAATTTTCGCCGATATTATTTTTCGTGGATCGCAACCCAATATATTTTTATTTACTTACTGCACGCAATCTGCTACCATGTTGAGGTTTTAGGTAGAAGAATAAGCATTATATTTATCACAAACCATATATTCATAAAACATTACTATAAGACACAATCTATTACAGAGAATAAAGAAACCATAGCAACTAGTCAACATTAGTAGTGTGGAGACACGCAGCTAGTGCTGTACATCTCAACAATAATAACATTTTTACAGATTAGAAATGTGTTCTAAAAAAACAGTCCATTTTTATGGTGGTCATAATGTGCGGTTCTGGAACGCACCATGGAGGGCTTATGATATTTGGATAGATAAAAATATTAATCGGCGGAGAGACCGGCTTACACGTAGAAGAAGAAGAACTACTAACGCTATCTTAGTTTTATCAACCAAAATCTGTACTTTTCGATATTCTTCTATATTTCGATATGGTGGCAGGTCGTCACGGCAGACCACGACGGAGACAGCGGGATGACTTTGACCCATTCCGAAGGGACTGGTCTGTTGCTGTCTAAAAAAGGACGACTGGAAGAATGTACGAGTATGTGCCCTTGTCCTATTGGCGCACTTGCCCCGATCAACCTTCTATCTATCTATCTATCAGCCACAGACGTCCACTGCTGGCTCAAAGTGCTATCCCATGCAGACCGCATCTATTAATTCCCCGCTACCCTCATGAGGTCATCCGTCGATCTAGTCGGGGGCCGACCCACGCTGCGCTTTACTATACGTGGTCACCACTATATAGGACTTTGCTGCCCCAACGGTCGTCCCTTCTCTGGGCTACATGGCCTGCCCATTGCCACTTCAACCGTGCAATCCTGTGAGCTCGGTTACTTTGGAAATTGATCAACCATATTTAGCAAAAATCTGCTACGGGCATCACACATTTAAATAAAACTATTTATACGGATTTTATCGCTTATAGGTACATATTAATAATTTGAGATTATTTGAGTTACAGTTGTCAAAGGTTGACTGAGAAAATCACAATTTTTCTGTGTCAAAGTTTCATTTTTGTTAAAGATTTCGTACACTATCAATCGAGTTTTACATTTATAGTAGATAAGTTTGTAAATAGAAAATAACCGCTAAGTTTGCAGCTCGTTCGCATGCGATGTCACGTCGTAGGGAGCAGCTGCAGACTTAAAGCAGCATCGGTGCTGATGCTTAGTGCCTCGACGATCCTTTAGTACCAACCCATTTAGAGTAAAATAAAACCAATCGTAACTGGGAAAATAGCATATTTTAGAGGCAAAATATGTACATCAATTAAACTTTGTTTATTACTTAATTTTGACACTAGAAATAGGGATCTGCCGAGTCCTGCCATAATCTTGGGGTTGCCCCCGTTTAGTTTAGAAATGGATTAAACAACTAGTGTTGACGTTGTCTACTTAACGGCGACTGGTCTTGTCTCTTGGCGCAGTCTTAATGCATAATACAATAAATGAAGGCACTGAGTTTACGATCCAACACAAAAAATAAGGAAAAAAAATGAAAATACGTTACCCTTAATTATGAGCTCAATTTGAACTAGAAATTAATATATCAAGGTCACAATAAATTAAAAGCGATAAAGCTTAAGGTCAGTAATTGATCTTCATTGCTCGTAAACGTTCAAGTTGAAAAATGACTAAATCTTTTCAAATTTCACGCGAACATCCTACGAATTTAAGATTCTTATCTTATGAAAACTTTCGTGAGACATATTTACCTAATTATTGTATTAAGCGGTTTAATGATTGTATTACGTTTTCTTACTATTTTCAGTTTGATATTGTAGAGAGATTAATTTGAATTGAAATTGATATTCCTTATAGTAATTAGAATGATATCTGAGCATTGCTTAAAAATATTGTACAAAATTAAGACGTCAATTAATGTTCAATTATATTTTTCCTATTTTGTTGCCTGTTTTCTTTGTGATTTCCAATACATTGATTTCAGATCATATATATAAAAAGAACAAGCATAACAGAACCTTAATTATCAAACATAGTCATACCATTGATATAAAATTACTAACATAATTGGTAACGAAATTATATTTAAATTTAATTGAAGTCTTGATTGAAAAGGGGCCTGTATCAGGGCTGGTTAGCCCTCACTACCAGTAGTCGGACTTTGTGTGGGAGTATAACCCGCTAATGGGATTATCTCCGCGCCACAGGAGTCATTATTACACGAAGTAGCGGGTACTTTCTAGTGGGTAAGTAGAAGTCGTTTTAATCGTATATGGGTCGTTCTCAAAATATTTGCACCGCCACCTGTCAACAGGTTTGTCTTAGAAGAAGTTTTTTACACCGCATTATTTCAAATATTCAATTATCATCACATATCTAAAGACACTTTTTACATAGAGGCCAAATGCTTTCAATTAAAAGTAAAGTATATTAATAGACAAAAAAACGATTTAAAACTAGGTTTTGTCGGTCACTTGCTGTGTCCCAACGCGAGGTACTCATGTTTCGTTGTAATAAAAACATATACATTACCGACTTAGCTTAAGTTCAGTACTCCATTTTATTTTCATATATGATGAAGATTGAATACTAACATATCGAATAATAATACTATGCTTATTTTGCGGATTATTTGCAATTTAAGTTTGTCCACGCCATTTTTTGTCGTTCACTTGTCATGAGACAGACATTACAATTGTGTGACTACTATTTCGTTTCCCCTGCATAACCCCGCATAAATCGAGACCTTCAGTTGCCACCTAACACTGTTCCGAGTGACACGTCGTCAGTGTGCTGCACTAAAAAAATATGATACATACTCTTACGCGAGCGGGAGTTTGTAATGGGTACGTAGTCTATATTCTGCCTTCCATATTTTGGTTGACGTGTGTACTATTGCATTCATTTTAATTTATAACGCGTAAATTATGGTCTACTTTTATGTGTATAAATATGCAGTTCATCAACGAAATACTTTATTTGTTTTGATGACATAACTGTCATTTTGTCCATCACCTGTATGTCGTTCACTTGTCTAAATAAAAACAGGGGAACGACACATACGGCAGGTGAACGACAATTATTTAAACACCTATACAAAATTATTTGAAAACCAGGTTTTATCGGTCACTCGCCGTGTCTCAACTCATGTTTCGTTGTTATAAAAACATATATATTACCGAAGTAGCTTAGTTTGAGTATTCCATTTTACTTTCAAGTTGTCTTAGGAATCCTTAGCAGGCGGCGCCCGCACCAGATTTTGAAGCATCAATCCTCTGCCTGTCAGCGGCTTTGAGCGTCCAGGTCTCTGCCCCATAAAGAGATATGGAGAAGACAAGGGCACAGACGAGGTGCATGTTAGTTCGGTTAGGTATTTGTCTATCTTTCCATATTTTGCCGCGTTGGGTCATCGCTGTTTTGGCCATTCCGGTTCGCCATCTCTGGTTTCCATGTGCCTCTATTTGTGACAACGGAGCCAATGTACTGGAACTGATCAACAGTTTCAAACTCCTGAAGCAAGTTAGTACTTTGTCGACTAGTAATGGTTGACTATCATCAACTCGGTCTTATATTTATTAATATCGAGGCCCATTTTGAGGCTGGTTGTTTTGAGTCATTCCAAAAGTTGGGCCACTTCTGCTTCGGGTGATGCAAAATAGGCGATGTCTACCACGTACCTTCAAGGGCTCCATATCTGTTAAATAGTATTGGGGATATTATGCATCCCTGTCCGGAACTTAAAGTTCTTGTATGCGACATCTCCTACTGACACCATTCTGTGTTCAGACTCGTAAAGGCTTTATAAAGTGTTACCAGATGCGCTGGCAGCTTCAGACAATACCTCCCATAACTTATCCCACCTAACGCAGCCGAAGGCTTTCTGCTTATCAGATGTGGAGGAATTCCTCGAAGATGACGAAAACAGCAGTAAGTTACTCAGCGGGTAGGAAAGAATATGTCAAATGAGGTAGCATCAGGATGCAGAAACGTTATTTAAATGATTCGCTGTTGAACCTTCATAAGAAATTTATAAAATCACGTGGGTATGCTTGAGTTTTGCATCTTTTTGCCGGTTATGACCTTTTTGGATAGTACAGGCTTCAAAAAACCTCCTGAGAAATGTCCTGTGATATGAGAATTAAATGCTTGTTTTTTTATGCAAATTACTAATAACATAAGGAAAAAGAAAAACAATCAAAAAAGCACTAGTTGACAGTTCAACGTAGATTTTATTTAAAATGTCACTTACCTGCAACCGTCGTCGTTAACCTGCTAACAAATTCAGTGAAGTTGGAACATATTTGTCGCAAACCTGCACCCATTGTCGATAACCTGGTAACAAATGTCGTTTACCTGACATCGATGTCTTTCACCTGTCGACCTAAAATTTCAAACACCTATATCTTCTAAGATATTCAATTTAACTACTTCCCTCGACGTAATATCAATTATCTGAATATATTTCTAGCGATCCTATGAAAAATAAAAGAAGAAATCGCAACTTTAAAAAAAAATGCAGATTTAATGCAGCGGTGCAAATTTTTTGAGAACGACCCATATCGTCCCGTTTAAAACCTTTTTCTGTACCGTAGCCGACTACGGTACCTTTACCCGAGTAAAAAGGGTTCCATGCAGGATCGTCTACAAGTAGTACAACCCTTATTTTTCCACTCCTTATTTTTGTTCGGCCATAATCAAAGTGTCGATAGGGTCATAAATTATTCAATTAGGGCCAAAAGGTGATTCTAATTTAATCTGTTACATGAACGGGTTATTTTTGGCTTTTGAGTTTATTTTAAAGTCGGTTCTTTTTAGCTTTGTGCAATCCTAACTTTTAAGGATAAATTGTGACTGAATCTGGTCGTGATCACAATCAACTACAGTCTGGGGCCACTGCAGAACTGGCACGCTGCCATCTCCCGCGGGAGCTGAAGCAGCTATCTAGATTTGGCAGGTGATTTAAACCCCATTATGGCCGCAAATCAACTTTTATTTGTTGTATTTATTGATATCTTTTGCACGGAAATTACGCTACTTTATCTTTATAAGATACATTTAATGTTAAGCACTTCATCTAACTTACGATTTTCGAGAAAAGTATTGACTGGTGACTTTGTTTCGGGTTTCTTTTCAACCTGCACAGTCGCCATCAGATATATCGCAGCATTATTCTTGGTCTTCCCATGACTCGCTTTCCTTCAACTTTTCCTTCGATGATGTTGCTTATAAAAGTGTCATGTCGTAAAAGGTGACCAAACATCTTCCCTCTTCTCTTCTCTATGGTGTTGTCATTTTCCATCAGCGAGAGAGTTGTGAAGTAGGTTCCTATTACTTTCTGCAACGCAGTTTGAGAATCAGTGAACTTTTCCACAATCATTAGGCAAAAGCCCTACCAGAAAAGTCTCTTTAAATAAAAGCATTTAAACCGATTATATCACGTATATATTTATTTGAGCCTCCCGATACGTTTCGGTAGCTTTCCAGTTACCGTTGTCAAAGGTTGACTGAGAAAAACACAATTTTTCTCTGTCAAAGTTACATTTACACAGAAGTGTATGTCTCTTCTGTCGACCTTTTGTCCATACTGATACTGCTGTTGCCCAGGGGGGGTATTCGACCAATTTTAGAGATATAATGGAGATCTCTCCTTTTCATCGCCATCCGTCACTTTTGACGTGTGCCTACTTGACAAGTGGCGATATCCCTAGATCATCGCAACTTCGTCAATTCGGACGCGCAAACTTTTCGTTTCCTTTGTATGTGACGGCATAAATAACTGGCGCATACTTTAAATTGACCGCGTAGTACGTGAAATTAGTCCGTTACGTTTCGTTCAAAACAGAAATTTATATACATGAATAACATTTTTGACAATCATTATCGCCTTCGTATTTCCACAATTGAGATGAGCTATGTCACTTTTAAGCTCATCGCATTTAAATGACAGTTCAATGGCGATATAACTGTTATCTAATAGAGATTTGACGTTTGGCGATCACTCAAATGTCAATCTCGAATTAGGTCCCAGCATCAGAGGAATGCTTATATAGTGGTCGCATTTGTTCGCCAAGTCACAGTCACAGACCCATCATAGGAATTTGGTAGCTTCTTCTAGGTAGTACGTTCCCTCCCTCAAATCGTGCCACTACATCCTGATAGCATATGCCGCTGTGTCCAACCACACATTCCTTATTCATCATATTCAGAGCTAACCATCATAAACTGATGGCCATTCCACTGTCCACGACCTGTGGACTCGACTGGTAGCCTACAGCTACTTATTGGACAAATTTTATCTTCCTGTCTGTCTGTTAAAATCAAATTAATGGCATCTAAATTAAAAGGGCTGTTTCGATTAAATTGTAATATCCGGCGTTACATTTCAATATCAAGCAATTTAATTATTCGCTGGCTTCGCTGCTACTATGGTGGCTTGTGTTGGCCTAAGTTCGAAATCCTTTAAAAATTAAACCTCGCTGTCGACATCAAACAAACGTGAAAATGAAAATATTTATAAACCATACTTATTTACGGAGTAATCTCAGCGTTAAAATGCTTATCTTTTTAGTTTAATCTTACTAATATTATAAAGGCTGTTACTTCTTCACGCTCAAACGGCTGGACCAATTTTGATAAATTTTGGTATAAAGATAGCTGACACACTGGATTAACACATAGGCTAATTTTTATCCCGAAAAAATGTAGTGTTCCCATGGGATGAGCGGGTAACACCGCGCGGTGCAGCTAGTTAGAAAAGAATTGGTAATGTCTAATAAATAATTAAATTTCCTTAATGAATACGCTCGAGCTGGCTTCGACATTGATACCTATTCTATTACGGGCCTATATTATTATTACTAGGAACTTGCTTATCTATTAGAGTTATTATTACAAATATCAAAAGAATTTGATATAAAATATATCATATTAAAACACATAAACGGGTTTACTCACGTCATAGAAGTCGAATAACGCTTGACATGTTTCGAATCGGTACGCGATTCATCATCAGGAGAGACGATCAGTCCCGGCGGCGGCCAACCGAACACATGTCGAGCGTTATTCGACTTCTACGACGTGAGTAAACCTGTTTATGTATTTTAATGTGTCTCTGAGACTCGCGGTAGTTTTCTCTGTAAAATATATCATCTATCAAAATTATAAGATTCAGAGATTGATTTGCCAAGAATACAGTTAAAATTGTGTTATATCACAGAATAAAGACACTAGTTATATGTATACATAATTACAAGTAGCATGTGTTCAGCCTACAAATATACTTGAAAAAGAGTGATAAATAAATCATAATTGAAATATAATTCATTATTAAATAGTAATTAATAAAAATATGTATGTATGTAAATTCTTTATTTTACATAAAGAAATATTTATATTTGTATATATATTATAATATATACATTACATAACAAAGACATTAAACAATTGATACGAGTACGAGTATGTACAAAGGCGAACTTATCCCTGCAAGGGAAAAGTCATCGTAAACTAAATTATGTATTTTAAATATATATATATACTTAAGGAACTTCAAAAGGTTTCCATACTAGAAATACTTTACGCTGATAACGTATTGTCTTATGTCCGACACCATGCCAAATCTCCAAAGCTACGTTGACGCAATTTTGCCTGGTGCTTCCAAGACTCAAATCCGATCCTGATCCGGCAGCACTGAACCTAGACGGAAAGCCACTAAGTGAGGTTTCACACGTCAAATATCTTGGAAGTACTATACGGCATGAAAACAACTTAGCTTCGGAAATACCTTCGCGCATTGCTAACGCCGCTGCCAATTTCGGACGACTCACAGATCGAGTCTGGAAGTCTCATGACCTCAAGTTAGAAACAAAGATAAGCGTCTATAAGGCGCTTATCATCCCAGTCCTTTTATATGGAGCAGAGACATGGTGCCTTTACAAATCAGACATAAAAAAACTGGACACATACCACCTGAGGTGTCTAAGCTAACTTGCCTAACCATCTAGAGCATCCATGTATAATGTTTGCTGATGACACAACTCTATTAGTTAAGTCTGACAATTTCAATAATTTTAATAAAGATATAACGGACACTATAAATAATGTAATTAACTGGTTAAATAATAACAATCTCAAAATTAACATTAATAAGACAAACATAATTCAATTCAGGACATATCGAAATAAGGATAATAATATAAATATACAGTACGATAACGAAATAATAAATGAAGTAGAATCCGTAAAATTCCTCGGCATCGGCAGATTTTGTAATTGGAAACGTCATATTACTGAAATCTGTGAAAACTAGATAGGTTTGTATTTGCTCTGAGAAGGTTAAGCAGCACCTCATCTAAAGAAGTAGCTCTAGCAGCTTATCACGGCTACGTCTCTTCCGTGCTGAGCTACGGACTGCTGATTTGGGGCAACTCTGTAGATGTCCATAAAGCATTTATGGTGCAAAAAAAATGTATAAGAGCTATATGTAATGCACACTACCTAGAACCTTGCAGACCCTTATTTATTGCCACTAATATTCTAGATACCTCTACCCTGCATGTATATAAAACAGGCGTCTATATTTGTAAGAGAACACCCTGAATATTTTGATACGCATAGTAGTCGGTACCCCAGATCGACTAGACATAGAGACAAAATACACTTGCCAAGGGCTAAATTTAATATGTTTAAATATGTATGTCAGTACAGATTTATAATAAATTACCTAAGGAAATAAGAGAATGTCATCCTAAACTATTTGCAGGAGCTCTTCATAAATGGCTTCTATCTAATTGTTTCTACTCTATAAAAGAATTTTTGTCTGGGAACAATTAATATGAAATCTCATATTTATTTAAGTTAGTTTATATTGCAACTAGAATATCAATTATATTATTATTATTAATTATTAAGTAACTAGAATAGCAATTATCTTATTATTATGTTTCTGTATATTCATTAGTATCCATACAATAAGCAGGGTTAAATTCAACACACATTAAATGTTTGCATGCCTCTACGGTAGAACATAAGCACTTACTGTTTACTACATCATCTAATGTACCTACTATGTTCTTGCAAATAAACATTCATTCATTCATTCATTCATAAGAACTATATTCAGGATCAAACGGCAGGACCGTATTCCCAATTCAGAGGTCCTACGTCGTTTCGAAATGTTGGGCATGGAAGCTCTCCTAATGCAACGTCAGCTAAGATGGAGTGGGCACGTCTTTCGAATGGACGACTGTCGCTTGCCTAAAGCTGTACTCTACTCTGAGTTGGCGGAAGGTAAGCGGAAGCACGGCGGTCAGCACCTGCGGTTTAAGGACGTGCTCAAACGACATCTGAACGCTTGCGCTATCGATCCTACACGCTGGGAGGAGCTTGCTGCTCAACGGTCATCTTGGCGACCATCTTTGAGCGTATCAAGTCGTTTGAGGAACACCGCCTTAAAATATTAAGCACAAAACGCCAGCTTCGCAAATAAAGACCGAGGTCCTCTTACACTTACACGTACAACTCGACAGGCCAGCTCTACTGTCACACGTGTAAGAGAGTATTTAAAACTAAGTTTGGTCTAACCAGCCATATTAGAGCTCATAATAGGCGAAGTCCATAACGTTTTGTATGCTTGGGGTCGCCGTCATCGAAATCAATGTGGAGGACTATACTTAAGGAACTAAGTATGAACTATAATTAAAACTTATTGAACCGGGTCTATCGCGATATTTTGATTTACCTTCAATTATGTGTTAATTATGTGTTCAAACTAGCGATGGGCGAGTCGAGTTGCCTGATTCGAATAACTCGAATCAGACTCTGATCGAGTCGATTCGAATCAGGTTTCTTTGCAACTCGAATCAACTCGCCGACTACTTACTTACTCACACTCAGAAATTTAGTCAAATTAACTCGCATCAAGCATGTAAATGTAATATGACTCTACTCGACTCGATCAGCCAACTCGCGGGACTTGCAAACTCGTGGATCGGTCGAAACCGCGAACGACAACCGGAGCCAACCGGTTCGGTTAATGCGAGTCGAGTCAACTCGAGTTCCGATTCGAGTTTGCTTCCAAATTGATTCGAATCATCCGAGTTCAAAAATAATGGACTCGTAACATCGCTAGTTCAAACCGCGAAAGTAAGAAGTATGAACTACTCTGGACACATTTTTTTTTTCAATACCAAAACTTCATTTCGTCTAAAACTGCAAATTTCTTCACGTTATCTTGCTACTCTCGCGGTATAGTCACATGTTGTGGACGGGTTTAGAATTCTTATTTACCGCTTCCCGTCAAACATCGTTCCATAAAACAGTGCTCCTTTAATTCTACACTTCATACTTGATGTGCTTGAGCGCATAGTAAAATGAATCATTCCACGAAACTCCTTCAAAATATTCTAATGAATGCAAACATGTTCTTCATTGGTATCAATTTGTGAATAAACATTACATTTCAATCTTATAATTGACATAATCCAATTTCAATAAGTTAAATTATACCTATCTTACGTAAATACTCCCGAAAATCAGATTACGCTAAATTCCTCGTCAAATTTGAATTTCAAATTGCTCTCCGTAATTCACCTACTTATAATTTGCTACGAAAATATTTTTAAACCAAATATAATATTAACGATTCTACAAATATTATATTATAGTAAATACACGTTTGATGTGAGTTCAAAGCGATAGGTGTGAGCTTTGAGCAATTAAAATGTTATGTTTACTAAAACACGGCGGTCGTAAAAAGTTGTTACGTAACGCAATCAGTTGCGATGCGGACCAACAGAAAATGAATTTATGCTAAGCAACATTTTTACAAGCATGTAAACCAACAGAAAATGAAGTTATACAGAAAAGGAAGCTGGCAACCCCGGCTATGTAAACATTAAAAGCGAGAGCTCGTCGCAGTATTAATTATAAAAACGCATTTAGTCGCCCTACGTTAAGTGATAAATGGTTACAAGAGCAGTAGATAACCTCACCTATAAAACGTCACTACTATCTCACTGTTTTCACTGGCACAAGCACCACTACTAGAAAGAAGAACTTCGGTAAGACACATATCTCTAACCGTTACGTTTTTGAATATCAAAAAATACTAACAATCTGTTATCAACGAAAACTATAACGGTATCACACATGTCAATAACAGCAGACTGAATGAACTGTCTTGATTTGACAGTAGTCGACATTGACAGCTGACGCACATACCAACCGCACGAAGAAAAAGTTGCGTTCAGAAATTTTTGTCACTATTGAACATTTGATGGGATCAGACGTATAAAAACTCACAATGTCTCAAATAAAGTGTGCAGTCTGTATGAAAGAAATAAAGACAAGAGAATATTTAAAATGCTTAAAATGCAAAAAAAATTTTGACGTAAATTGTACCTCAAACGTAACAATACAGCGCTTTCGCTTGATGACCAAAGAAAACAGAAATGATTGGGAGTGTCCAAAGTGCCTATGCCCTAATTGGAACAAAAACTCTCCGCCCCCGAGCGCTGCTTGTTCATCTGCCGCTGGGTCTGGTGAAAAAAAATCTCGAGACGAAAACATCACTCTCAGGAAACACCAAAAACAAACAACCGATTCGCCTCTCATTCTTGATATTCCACCTGAATCGAAAAATGAGACTGTGTCTGACCACGACATTTCTAACACTACTTTTGGGGACGACACATGCCGAAGTTTACCCAATATGTCACCAATAAATCAAACCCACCTAGGAATAATTGCCGAGCTTCAAATTGAGTTACAGAGCGCCCATCAAGAAATCGTAGAACTTAATTTACAAGTCACCAAAATGAAGAATACCATCGAAGAACAACAAAAACAATTAGATCTCTTTAAAAAAATTGCTACGGAAAAAACACCAATAAAATACACACCACTAAAATCAAAGACTAAATCACGAAAATCAACGTCCATCATCAATAACTCACTGCGGGAAAGCCAGCAAATACCCGGAAGGCAGGATTTGACTCAGGACTGCAAGGAGAAAGTGGAAGAACAGAAGTTGCCTGACCCCACTCTTCCCAACACATCAACGCACCAAACCGTGGAGGTAAATCATCCAGTCAATAATAATAAGACAGTTAAAATTGCAACTGCCAAACCAGGCCTTCCACATGAGTTGGGCCCGGTAAATAGTCCCAGTCTCAAGTCTACCAGTGTGTCCACTCTACAAGACTTAAAGCACAATAAAATAATAATAATTGGAGACCAAGCATCTAAAAATCTGGCAGCATCGCTCATAAAAGAGAGATCTAGTAGTACCCACAACTTCAAGGAGTACCAAATATCGGGCTTCAGCTACGACAGTGCACCTAGTGATTTTATAATACAGAATTCTGGAATACTTAACTACCACCTTACTAGTGAAGACTGGATTATCCTATGTTTAGGTTCGAATGATTGTAACCCTAATAAATTGCTTTCGGAACTTTCAGTACTCATGAGATTACATTGTAAACCGAGCGTAATTATTACAAGTGTATTATGCAATAAATACCTAAACGAAACCAAACTTAACTCTACAATCCAGACATGGTGTAAGCTCTTTTCTAACTGTATATATATAAACCTAAATAAAAAGTACAATAGTGGTTTGAGGCGTAGCTACGCGAATTTAATAAATTGTGAAATAAATTACCGGGACTATAAAAGTACACTTAAAACGATAAAAGGAAAAGCGAGTGCATTATTCGAATCTCGACGCTCCGGAGAGAAAATAGTCCGTAAAAAAATTACCGATTATTATAAAACCATTAATCCGTCTAAAAGTGTATCAGTATCTAAAAAAATAGGACAAAAGGCTATAGAACATAAAATAACAGATTATTTCAAACCAGCGGCGAAACCACGGCAAACAGGCCGGACTAGCACTATAGGCTCTGAGGATAACAGTATACAACTGAACAAAAAAGAAACATTTTTTCGTGCCTAACATGCATAAAACCACTCAACGTGTAAAAACTTCAAAATACAATGTCAATTTGCGTAACAAAAAAAAACAGATTAGTGTTAAAGTTGAAGTACAGGAATTAGGGGTACTCTATCAAAACATGCGAAGCGTCAAAAATAAACTCCACTTACTTGAATTCGTTACAGAGGAAGACCCTAATTTGAATGTATTATGTTTATCGGAGACCTGGATTACGGAGGAAAAGTTGGATCTTCTGCGAGTGTCTGGCTTTAATCTTGTCTCTACTTTTTGCCGCCAGAGTACTGAAGGAGGTGGAGTCTGTATTTTAGTTGGAGAGGAGATGGAGTTTGTTGAGATAGAGGAAATTGTCAAATTGTCGGTAGAATCTATATTTGAAGTGTGTGCAATAGAATCTCAAAAACTAAATTTAGTTTTAATTAACATATATTGGCCAAATAGTACCCGAGAGCCTGATATATTTTATAAATCATTAGCAGATTTACTCCAGTATCTACAAAAAAAAGCAACACGAAAAAATGTAGTGATTGGCGGGGATTTTAATGTAAACGTGTTAGAGAGCACATCCTCTACTAGCGCTCTACTGAATATAATGAAAAGATATAACTACCATCAGCATGTAGATAAGCCTACTAGAATCACCTCCACTAGCTCCACGTGCCTAGATCTTATTTTTACTAACTTCAAAAACGACAAGTTCGTTCTAGAAATAAAGGACCATGGTTTCTCAGACCATAAGGGTGTGGATCTACGAATCCAAATTAGCGAAGTAAACGAGCGTAGAATCTGGAAAACTGAAAAACGAATATTTAATGAGAAAAACATGCTCTTTTTCAAATCTGAGCTGAGCAAGCTAGACTTTAAGGGCGTGTTCGGTCAACATGGAAATGTAAACGAAACCTTCAATAGTTTTAGTAATTTGCTAGTCAATTTATTAGATTCATGTATACCGAAACGCAAGATTAAAATAAAAAACAATAATCAAAAAGCGTGGCTTACGACAGGAATAAAAGTATCCTGCAGAAATAAAAGGCTCTTAAAACGGTTCGTTTCGCAAACAAATAACCCTCTCTTGAATGCAGAATATAAACAATATGAAAAAATGTTAAAGAAAGCTGTTTCTACATCCAAAAAGATTGTAAATATTAAGAAAATTAGAACCTCTGATAATATAGTCAAATCTATGTGGAACGTGGTAAAGGAGCATACGAATAAGGTACCCAAAAGGAACACTAACAGCATCAAGTTGAAATTAGGAAACAAAATAATAGAGGATGCCAGTCAGGTTGCAAACGAATTCAACAAGTACTTTACAACAGTTAGCGACGACAATTGTAGCCCTTCGACACGTCCGAGAGGCCGTCCGGTTCACTCACCCTTGGAAAATTCCATGTTCTTGCAACCCGTCACATCCAAAGAAGTTTTCCATATACTAAAAAATCTAAAAAGTAAACGTAGTTTTGGCCATGACGAAATGCCACCTATACTATTTAAAAAATGCGCTGAGGAATTGGCTCTACCCCTATCTAAACTAATTAACCAATCGTTTGTTGAGGCTACTGTTCCTGATGCTCTAAAATTGGCCATAGTTAAGCCCCTGCATAAAAAGGGCGATAAAATGGATAGTAATAACTATCGCCCAATTGCTCTTTTGCCAACTCTAGCCAAAATATATGAGACTGCTATGTCCACTAGATTATATGCATTCTGTGAAAAATTTAAAGTTTTCAGTGATGCTCAAAACGGATTCAGGAAAAATCGGTCAACTACACTCGCAGTTTTCAAATATGTCCACGAGACTCTAAATATTATAAAAAATAAGAAGCACGCCATCGGTATCTTGCTTGATATGAGCAAAGCCTATGACAGGGTTCTGTTTGACATACTACTAAATAAACTGTACGGCATCGGAATCCGTGGACGGGCATATGACTGGTTCACCTCTTACTTGACTAACCGTAAACAAATTGTGGAAATAGATTTCAGAGATCAGTCGTCAGGATACATAAAAAAGGTCAAGTCAGAGGAAATTGCTGTAACCAGTTCCATTCCACAAGGTAGCGTTCTAGGTTGCATCTTGTTCTTAATCTATATAAACGATTTACCTACAGTCATAACCCAGCCGTGTAGTCTCTTTGCTGATGACGTTTCAGTTGTATTATCATGTCAAGATGAGGATGAACTACAGATCATGTTGGATGATACAATTGCATCAATAGTTTCCTGGCTAATGGACCATAATTTGAAACTTAATTTAAAAAAAACAAATCTCATTCAGTTCAGGCCATATCAACGAAAAAGCCTTCAACTCAGCTATACGTACAATGGTAGTGAACTAGAATACGTAGAAGTCCATACACTTCTAGGTTTAAATATTGATTCGAAATTAAATTGGAACGATCATGTAGAGAAAATAACGAAAAAATTAAGTTCATTTACATATGCCCTGAATCAACTAAAAAAATGTACTGACTTTGGTACTGCTATCTGCGCATATTATGCCTACGCCCATGCCTGGCTTTCTTACGGAGTAGTGTTATGGGGAAATAGTTCTCACGCCATTAAACTATTTAGGCTTCAAAAGCGATGTATCAGAATACTGGTGAACATTCAGGAAACAGAAAGTTGTAAAGAGCATTTCAGCCAGCATAAGATTCTTACGCTACCTTCCATTTACATCTTAGAAGTAGGTACGTTCGTAAAGAAAAACTACAACCTTTTCCCACAGTACTCTCGTGCACCTACTTTGCGCCCCCATAATGCATTAGCCCGGCCGCTCTCAAAGTTAAAAATGTTCGACTCAGGTCCTTTTGCTATGTGTGTGAAAATTTATAACAAATTACCACAAGTCATTAGAGAAGAAAGCAACTTATTACGTTTTAAAAGTTTATTAAAAAAATATTTAATTCAAAAATGTTTTTATTCAGTAAATGATTATTTAACTGCATGTAATGAATAGATATGTATGACAGTATATGACATAAGTTTAATGAATATGTATAATGAAATGATACAGAATGGTCATAAAGATATTGTAAACTAGCTTTAGGTTATTTAGTTTTAAGATATTGCTGTGCCCTTGCAGGGTTCATGACCGCTACTGTAAACCTTCTATAACATCTACTTGTACCATGAATGCAATAAAGTACTTTGACTTTGACTTTGACTTTGACTTTGACTATGCTAAGCAAGCAACCAAGTAAGATTTTTTCAAGCTTTTATTACAAGCTTTTATTTAACTTTTCAATGTATACCACTATGTAAGTATGTTTATTTAATGTGTGTATGTAACAATGTACGTATGTAAATATATGTACGAGTATGTTGGGTGGAATCTGATTGAACCGAAATTTTGCATACTTAACTTTGACGATAATACTATGTTGAGATAATATTTTGGGGCATGGCTGCTGACAGACATCGTCCCTTCATCACTCAGAAAAAAAATATTCGTAAAATGTGCCGGGTTCCATTGGATGAACCAGCGAGACAACTTTTTGTGAAACTGCGAGTATTAACAGTACCATCCTTATATAATAATTCGAGTTGAGCAAGTTGATGAGAAGTACAGGCGCTAGCACAAAATCCGCAAGAGCTATCTGTGGTTCGACCAGAAGGAAGTCAGACTTAATTATACCCAAGTATAGACTCGTAAAAACTAGCCATTCATTCCGTATTATGGGTCTACGTATATATAATAAGGTGCCACCTGACATGGAGGACGCAAGTTCAGATCTCCAATTTAGAAATAAACTAAAGCGATATTTAATCTATATATATATAAAACTCAAAGGTGACTGACTGACTGACTGACTGACATAGTGATCTATCAACGCACAGCCCAAACCACTGGACGGATCGGGCTGAAATTTGGCATGCAGGTAGATGTTATGACGTAGGCATCCGCTAAGAAAGGATTTTTCAAAACTCACCCCCTAAAGGGGTGAAATGGGGTTCCAAAGTTTGTATGGGGAAACAAGATTAGTAAGACTATTTTATTCGAAACTTCACAGGAGTATTCCTAACGATAAATGAGTAAACACGTGTTTCAGGTTTTTTGAAAATTCAACCCCTAAAAGGTAGAAATGTGGTGACAAGGTCTGAAAATCAGCATGGGTATTGTTTTTATGGTTTATCGGGTCGCTGATTACGAAAACCTCAACGATTTTTCAATACAACGTGGCGGACGTGAATTAACATCTTCCCTGTTGGGGTGAAATGGGGTTAAAATGTCTAAATACTAAACCGCTGGTTCTAGAGTCCATATTTGGAACCTACGTGTCCTTATAAAGTCTAGGGGTGCAATAAAAGAAGCATTTGTCAAAAGTCACCCCCCCAAAGGGGTGAAATGGGGGTCGTAAGTTTGTATGGGGAAAAAAGATTAGACTATTTTATTGAAAACTTCCAAGGAGTATTTCTAACGATAAATGAGTAAGCACGTGTTTCATGTTTTTTGAGAATTCAACCCCTAAAGGAGGAGAATATGGTGACAAAGTCTGAAAATCAACAAGGGTAATGTTTCTATGGTTTTTCGGGTCGCTGATTACCAAAACAACAACGATTTAAAAAACAAACGTGGTGGACGTGAAATACCGTCTCGCCTGTTGGGGTGCGATGGGGTTGAAATGACTAAATTTGAGTATGGGTGTAATTTTTATGGTTTGTTGGGACGTTAATTACGAAAATACCACCGATTTTGAAATTTGATTTGTGGTCATGAAAATTCTTGAAAGCATTTGCGCCAAATTGCAATTTAATCGGTTCAGTAGTTTTGCAGAAAATCGGTTGTAACAGACGGACTGACAGACAGCTACACGTGATCCTATAAGGGGGTTCTGTTTTTGCTTTTGAGGTATGGATAGAGACCTGCGTTATCCTAATAGATAAAAAAAAATAGTATTTGGTGGCATCTCGATCGTCGTCAATCGGTAGCTATAGGCGGGCGGCGCGTTGGGACGGGAGAAGTAATGATCGGGAAACTTCCTGCATCCGTAATAAATACATTTAAGCTTTTCAATAATTATGTTAAGTCATTTTAGAATTCTGAATTATATTTATCTGGCTCAAAATAATTCATTTTTCATTCATCAACGAAGAGAACCTCAATATCTTACAATAGAACATGACGTAACTTAGAACATGGCTTAGAATCATTAAACCAATCTCGAATATCCCAAGTCGATAAGCGGACGCTCGGGACATTATAAAAGCTTTATACAAATAAAATGCACACATATCCCGGTGTCTTAGCGCCACTTCGAGTTATGAAGTTTGAAGTGAACTTTATTTGGTACAGTAAAAGCTAAGATCGCTTGATTTGAGTGCTTGAGTTTTCGGTTTGATTTGATAAAGTGGACTTATGATAAAATAAAAAGTATTTCCCAGTAATATTAGAAAAGCGAAAGTCTGTGTATGTTTTGTTACTTTTTGGACGGATATACATGAGGGAAATGCAGATTGCAGATTATACCCCAACTTAACAAATAGCCTACTTTTAATCCCGAAAAAAAGAGCATTGTTCCCGTAGGATGATGTACATTATATAGGCACGCGAGCGAATGCTAGTTAATAGATAAAGCATTTTACTTGATAAAAGAATATCTACAATGATTAAATAAATAATAATCAACGGATAAATAGTTACCCAACGTATTGGAACGAATCAATTCTAATTAATGTTTGTCAATATTTTAATTTTATGATTGAATTTTAATTTAAATTTATTTGACATGTACATAATTTACAACTACGACAATGTATGACCAATACAAATAAATAAATGATATGATATGGTATGATATGATATGATATATGGTACCATGGAGCTGGTCTGATGATGGAGCCGGAAGAAAAGGAAGGTGGCAGTAAAAACGCTGTAGTAGGTAAAGCAATTTTACCGAGCTTGGGGTCTTTAGAATCGTCTCAGTGAGCGATGGATGTTCAATGAAAAGTACAGGTGGCTATAAAAACTTGTCCCAAAAATGAAATTTGTCAGAAACAGACAAGTATACAATTTGTACAGCAAAAGGCAAAACACTTAGCTTAGCACTCTATGTTTTTAAAATATAAGATCTTATTGTACTACTTACTTGTGATTTATAAATAAATTAATTCTATTCTATTCTAAACTTTATTTATTATAAAATGTCCACGTTTATATGTGTGATAACGATTCAGCTCAAAACCACGAGCCTCTAAGCTAAGTTACATACAATGGCGAGTTATCGGAAACAAGCAATTGAAATCAAACGAGTCAATCGTCTCATTGTGACAACTACGGTACTGAGTACTTTGTTATATAGTTAGAACAACTCGTGAGAGCTAGAAACCTCAAAGGTAGATAAGAATATTAAAATACATGAACGGGCTTACTCACGTCGTACCAGTCGAATAACGCTCGACATGTTGAGTCTTCGGTGTTCGGTTGGCCGCCGCCGCGACTGATCGACTCTCCTGATGATGAATCGCGTACCGATTCGAAACATGTCGAGCGTTATTCGACTTCTACGACGTGAGTAAACCCGTTTATGTATTTTAATATAATAAATAAATATCTGGCAACCTCACACAAATCGATCTAGTCCTAAATTAAGCTCAAGAAGGCTTATGTTATGGGTACTATAGACGACGATATACATACTTATACAGATAAATATATACTTCAATACATAGAAAAACCATGACCCAAGCACAAATATTAGAGTTTTTCTCACAAATATTTGTGCTGGCCGGGATTCGAACCCGGGACCGCAGGCTCAGTAGGCAGGTGCTTACAAACTTCGCGAATATGCCTGAGACTTACGGTAGTTTTCTATGTAAAACAGAAAAAAGTTATAGTTTTTATGGGGTAGTTGTGATCAATCCCAAATGCTTATCACACAGAAACAGAAATTACACTCTAAGAATATTATTTTTAACAGTATTCAGATTACCAACTTTTTATTTAGATTCACCTACCTTGTATTTCTTTTCAATGTTTCATCCATTATGAGGTCGAAATAAATTATAATTTAGGAAATAAATGCAAAACTAAATTTAATAACCGCCATTAGAATGACAGTTTCAAAAGTTTAAGGCAGTTTTATAAAAGTTCACGAATTTTTTACAAAACAAAACGAAAGTCGTGAGTCGGTTTTAGGTTCGGAATAATAAAGAAAATTCGTTATTATGTATAAATAACAACCAACATTACACTGCACATTTCTTCAAGATTTGTTCAAGATAATAAAATAGCTATTCTTCAAGTGACATGGTTTTCTACTCTCTCCAACATCAAGATTTTCGTCGTCGCCTCGTGACGGGATTTACCATTTAGGCAAGTCATGTCAGAAGCAGTCTTAAACCAAATTTCACGAATAAGCTTTTAAGGATAAGTTGAAAATCCACGATCCCGCAATAAACCTCCCTTTTCCAATGTTCTGGCAAATTTTGTAAAATGCAAGATTAACTTATGAAAAATAAACCTTTCTTGTGTGAGGCAAGTTAAGCACAAGTGGGTTTAGCTCAGTAAGTATTATCGTTTTATGGTACCTGGGACCTAATTCCACATACAACTGTCTAAAAAATATATATTAAAAGACAAAAACTTAGCAAAATACATAGGTATCACAGCATCCACAGCACAGGTTTCGTCCAATCACAAATAGATGTATCCACCACAAGTTTCGTCAATAAGCAATGGCACAGATACATAGGCACATATCGATACTTGCAGCTGACTGCTATCGAAAACTAGGCTTTGTCATTCGTAACTTGCGTGACTTTTATGACCCTTTAGTGATCAAGCAAGTCTATAACGCCCTGGTCAGTAGCAAGCTGGAGACTTCGTCGATTGTGTGGCTCCCATACGAATCAACATATGCTTCTACTGGAAAAAGTACAAAAAGCCTTTCTCAGGTTTTTATATAAAAAAATGTATGGGTACTGTACTACCCGTTCATGTACCCAACTAAATATCTTCTGGGAACACTCGGTTACAATCCACTAGAGGTTAGGCAAAAGTTTTGTTTGCTGACTACCGCATGTCGAATCCTGCGCGGCGAGTCCGACTGTCCTGAGCTTGTAGGCCGCCTCGTGCGACTGTTTGTTCCTGACGTCCCTAGGATAGCTCTCAGACCGCGGCAGCGCGATCTCTTGATGGCGCCGGCGGCGCGTACTGTGTCTCGCAAAAATTCCCCACTTGTTCGTAATGTTCGTGCTCTTGTGCTACTCAATGCGTTCCTGACATCACCGGAGTGTGATTTGTTTGCGTGGCGATGGGCGGGTGTGTGCACTGAATGTTTGAGATTTTGTGAGGAATTGGATGATCGATGATAATTATTATTATTATTTGTTTGTATTGCTGTTTTATGCTTATGTTGGTTTTTCTATGATAATGTTGTACTAATAATGTAAGTTTCATGGCGCATTAGTTAAGAAACTGTAATGTCATGTAAACGTGTTTAAATAAATAAATAAATAAATTATCCGCAACATGCATCGTCACTGTCTAAAGAGATATCTCCGAAGTGGCGATATACATAGTATTAAATTATTCTAGAAGCTATTGAATCTAAATTTAGATTATAGGATACTTTTTACACGTCAAACACGTTTGACGTTGACGAGGATGAAGTTTTCTAGTATAGTCATATGCAGTGGATAAGTGCGCGCACACCCATTCATTTAGGACTAAAATACATTGTTTTGTGGACACTTACCCACTGCGTAAACTTGTCCACATGACTATAAATAATCTAGTGACTAGTTAGTGGTCTTCGGATGCATTTGTAAAAGGCAAGATTAACTTTCTAAAAGATGAACTTTTTTGGGGTTCCGAACGCAACGGGTGAAAACGGGGCCCTATTACTAAGACTCCGCTGTCCGTCTGTCTGTCTGTCTGTCTGTCTATCTGTCTATCTGTCTATCTGTCTGTCTGTATGTCTGTCTGTCTGTCTGTCTGTCTGTCTGTCTGTCCGTCTATCACCAGGCTGTATCTCATGAACCGTGATAGTTAGACAGTTGAAATTTTCACAGGTGATGTATTTCTGTTGGCGCTAAAATGACAAATACTAAAAAACAGAATAAAATAAATATTTAAGAGGGGTATCCATTCAAAAAACATGATCGGTTGCGATGACTTTGCACCTTATTTGTATGCAGTGTCATAGATACCAGGAGCAAACTTAACCCGGTCAGTTAAGATGGGTTAAGTATTTGTACATACGGAACGCTCGGTGCGCGAGTCAGACTCGCACTTGGCCGTTTTATTTTTTGGTAAGTAAAACAAACACGTATTGTAGTGGGTTCAGTATAATCGTTTTATGGCACTCGGCCCCGTATTTGATAAGATTGAAGAGTAAAAATAGTTGAGCTTTTACGAGTCTTGTCTAAGTAATGTTGACCTTTTATATATTAAATTTTGGCTTATATACTTAAACAAAGGTACACAGGTAGAAAATTTGGCCAAGTGCGAGCCGGTCTCGCGCACCGAGGCTTCCGTACATACACAAGTTAAGTTTGCATCCGGTATGTATGGCGCCGCAACAAATGAGATACAGCCTGAGACAGACGGACAGTAGAGGATTAGTAATAGGATCCAGTTTTTAAGCGCAAGAATGAGATGCCTGGAAACTTCTCCACCGACAAGAGCGTAGCTCTTGAGGCTCCCCGCTCCATATCCGTGCAAAAATGCTGATTGTTTTAGACAATTTTCTCTATGATCAAACATGTTTCTTAACATGTTATCATTGTTACTAATTAGAACAGGGCTATTGCAATTTATTGGTATATATTTGAAACCTACTGTTTGAATTTTTCATTGATAATTTTTGTTCTAAAAACATCTCGAAATTGGCAAAATTCACACAGAAAACTGTTTTTTTTTTCAACTTATTTTCGACTGCAGGCAATGAACGAATGAAATATATATGTTACTTACTAGAACTCACGGAAAAGTATTATTAACTTTAAAATTTTTGTTGAAAATGTTGAAATTATCAATATATATTTGTCATAATATGAAAACAAATATTAATTATTAAATTATTAATTTTAGAAGGAATGCGGCCTACCTACTGAGCGCCAAAACACAATTTCATTTTACGTGGCAATGTACGAGTACATCCTCTGCCTAGAATGCAAACTCGCAAAAACAAGTCCAATATTGGGAACTGCCAGCCAGTGCCAATATTAGCAGCTCCAGGTGGCTCAAAAAAAAATAACACCTACATACTATGGTGTTTATATTCTACTAGCTGCACTGCGCGCTGTTACCCGCTCATCCCACAGGGGCACCACATTTTTTCGGGATAAAAAGTAGCCTATGTGTTCCAAGGTGTCCGCTCCTCCATACTGAATTTTATCAAAATTGGTATGAGCGTGAAGTAACTAACATACACACAAATACAAAACCACACTTAAAAACCTTCGCCTTTTTGATTATAGTGTAATATCTTACCTAAGAGCCAAAATACAATTTCACTTTACGTGGCAATGTAAGAGCACATCCTCTGCCTAGAATGCAAACTCGCAAAGACAAGTGCAATATTGGGAAATGCCAGCCAGTGCCAATATTAGCAGCTCCAGGTGGCTCTGTTTGGGAACGCTAATTCCAGCGTGGGAGTTGTCCGTGCCACTCGATAGGGTTGCCAGATAGAAACATTCAAAAGTTCGGAGAAAAAGTTTGCGCGTTAATTTGACTGTGCTTTGATTTGTTATATCACCAGGTAATCTTTCGAGTATTATTATTATTATTTATTTCTTTATTAATTTTACAACAAAGATTACATATAATCTAAAGCCCTGCGAAACTGTTTTTATATTCTCGATTCAATTAGAGAAATAGGTAGTAAGGATTGTTATTCATGCTCATGACATTTACAGTGACAAATAACACGTATCACTAAATAGCGAATATAGTAGACGTCTGCGTCAAACGTATAAGGCCTAGATAGAAAAATGTTTAGTCCGAAGAAAATCCAATGAAATCTTGATATATTCTCGCATATCGCGATTTGTCTTGTAAACCAGGAAAAACGGGTTACAGGTAGCAGAGTTGATTTAAATTAGTTTGTATGTTTTGTTACTATTTATAACTAGCTGTGCCGCGCGGTGTTATCCGCTCATCCCACGGGAGCAAAAATAGCCTATGTGTTAATCCAGAGTATCAGCTGCCTTCATATCGTAAAGAAGTAACAAACAAACACATTTATAAACTTTCGCCTTTATAATATTAGTATGATATATTATGTGTTGAAACTGTGTAACAAAAAAGATAAAGAAAGAGAAAGAGACGAAAGAACTCTATGTTATTAAAAAAATCCTGAGATTTCTAAGGATCTTGAAAATAAAATTCCGATTTCTCAGGATAAATGCTAAGACATGGCAACCCTAGTCGGACATAGATTTAGCTTGTCAAGCCGGCTTGTGACGGCACGCTATTGTAATGCAACTGGGATGATGAAGTTTTTATTGGCGTTTAAATTTGTAATGTGTCGTAAATGTATCATCATCGCTTGTTTCTACTCATTGTTTGGTTTATTTTCGCATGAACTTGAATACGTGACGGTCGATTGGAAGAGTTCAGATGATTACGATGACATGGTGAAAAGATAGATAGTCTCTTAGTATTAGTATTTATTGCATTAAGTATTGGGTACCAAGTGGTCTCATATTATTTTCATCGAAATCGGTTAAACAACAGTCATACAGACAGTCAACAGACTGACATACAAACACATATTCGCATAATGTTCTTGCTCTCAAAGAAGCACTTTGTATGGGTGCGTCTCGTCTCGTCAGAATCGACCAATCACAAAAGAGAAGCGGAACTGAGATTCAGATTCACCTCCAGTGATTGGTCGATTCCGCAAGTCTCCGCTCCGATTCAGTGGAGACGCGCTCTAAGTCGTACCTAGTCGTCAGGTCAGTTGAGTAACAAGCTGTCCCATCGTTGATTAGTCTCTTTGAACAATTAGCCTATTTCAGCCAATGACACAGTAAAGGGCTTTACTGTGTCTCAGCCCGCTCTGCGCGACAGCCCGAAGACGAGTTCTCTGACGTGGCCGCTTTCCTTGAGTAACATTATCACAGGATTTTATCGACAAAGACAATCATAATAAGTAGGTAAACAATAGGACAACCTCACAGAGATCGACCTAGTCTCAAAGTAGGCTACAGAATGTCCGCGCACAGATCCGAAGATATATCCCGTGGTGGTATTGTGAGTGTTGTGTGTCGAGCCGGTGATAATAAACATTAACAAATGGGGGGTAGTCGAACTTTTATCTTCCTACCCATCCGTTTTATTACACATTTCGTCGGGTAGTGATACATTTGGCCGACATCTCCAGTAACAAGGCGCTGTTTCATCAGTACGCCTGTGATCACGGCACGTGAAACCGTGTTGAAACGTCAGGCAATAAAGGTAAATCAAAATATCGCGATACCCGGTTCAATAAGTTTTAATTATGTGTTCAAACCGCGAGAGTATAAAGTGTTATCTTATAGGCTTCCAACATTTAAATAGGTACCTATTCAGCGGTATTGAAAATACACATTGTAAAGGATTCTCTCTGCATCTTTAGTCGCTTATTATAACGGGGAGTGCTCCGAGGAATTGATTCCTGACGCATCTTTCTGCACTCGTTCTACGCGACAATCCTTTCATCCTCACCACTTAGATAGTTGGCAGTCCACAACTGTGCGTTTTTCTAGAAATTTCCTGCCTAGCACGATTTTATTATAGAATGAAATGTTGCTTGCGGTATTTACGGACCGATACGCCCTTCAAACCTTCAAGGAAAGAGCGTACTCCCACCTGAAAGGCTGGCAACGCACTTGTGACTCCTCTGGGGTTGTAGGTGTCTATGGGGGACGGTAATCGCTTTACATCAGGTGATCCGTTACTCGTTGGCTCCTATGACATAATAAAAGGAATCTAGATAAAATAGTTCTTACAAGAGTCTAGCGGGAGATACATACTGTGGATGGTAAACATTCTGAAGCAATTGCTATATTGTGTGCTGCTCCAAGCACACGGGAAGAATTGAATTTACTGGTTTGTTTGTCGGATGTCGTCGGATACATATTAAAATGCGCTATGTATTGTTATAATCGAAATACCTGTACAATTAAATTTAAGGTGTCTGATAAACATTTAAAGGTAGATTTTATGGAGTGGATAAAATTATATTATTTTATTATTTAGAACTAGGAGGTGCCTGCAACTTTGTACGCGTATTTTTTTATACCGTAGTCGGGTAAAAAAGTATACTATAACTATATAATCTTTGCATGTCCAGATCTCCCTGTAAAATTTATGAAAATTAGACCAGCCGTTTCGGCGTGATGCGAGGACAAAGGAAATTATGAAAACAAACGGTGCCAAATTATGAAAAGTGCCAGGTTAGCACGGATCTCCGCGCGCTTTTACAAAACAAATGATGCTGAAATGAAGAGTTTTATAATAGTTTAGATAATAAATGCAGATAATCAGATTATAAAATGCAGTCGGAGGTAACAATTTGATGACCGATGAGGTATTACGCCTCCGATCCGACATGATTATACTTTTAAAACCTAATTCTCCATCTGATACAAATAAAATAATAATTATAATAACGATTTACGATATACACACACTATGAGATGCATTCTGAGCTGTGCCTCTATTTTAAATATATGTAAATTACGACACGTTTCTAGGTTGTTTACGTTAAAACGTTAACACACAGTGCTACTGTAATTTCTGTTAAAATAATTGGCAATCAATTTCTTGGTAATATTTGTTTTTTTACGGAAATAATAATTCACTTTAATTCACACAAATAATTTACTTAATTGACTGGGCAACAATATTCTTGTCGGAAGCGGCAACTTGTACTCTTTTTAAAAAAATGAGGAGGTTCTATGTTCGACTGTGTGTATTTTTTTTTCTAAATAGTGTCATGTATGTTCACCGATATGTTCGCCAATTCTCAAAATTATTTCGTAGTTGAAAGAGTATACTCCTGAGTTGGTCCCATTGTCACCATGTCGGGATCTGATGATGGGATCCCAAAGAAATCGAGAGCAACCTTCAAATGTTATAAGCATTAGCAATGTCTCTCATGTATTTTATAATGTTATTCAGATATTTGCGTCTGGCAATCATCTTATTTACGTTCCGTTTGCTGGGAGTCGACGGATGCGGTCTGCATAGAACTTTGTGGCGAACCACAGGAGAGGCATATGTTCAGCAGTGGGCGTCTGTAACGAATAGATAGATAGACGTTTCATTTTCTAAAACCACACTCCTGTTTTATGGCCCCACGTTATGGTCACGATGGCATATAAGCTAACAAGTGTCGGTCCAGCCCAGGGATAGTGGCACTACTAACAGCTTGCATATATAAATAATATATAAATATCAGACAACATGGCATTAATGAGCATACGATATACTATATTTGCATTATATGTAGTAGCGATTTGTCAAGGATTTGTCATTTACCAAATTCAAAACATTGTTTAATACCGGAATGCTGCTCACTCCTTCGTTCTTCTTGCGAAATAAATACTGAATCCTTTTAAAAAAAAAAAACTTGACATTCATCACTGTTTTGGCATTATTATGCAGAAATTACTTCAAATTTGCGAAATATTTAGTCCTGGTTCTCTTTGCTTACCTACATCAGTGAAGTTTACCAACTTGCAACGTCAGTTACCAAAAATTTGTCGTTACCAGTAAAATAAATTAGTACCACTAAAAATCCGCAACATGGGGTGGGCTAAAAAACACCCTGAGGGCTATACAGCTGCCGGCAAACTTTTTGAGCATAACCTTGACTGCGCAGCTCGCAGTAGCCGACTTACGTATCTACAAATGCAATGCAAAATGCAAAATGCAATGCAAGCGCAGATCCGCCATTTCTGTTCAAAAAGTTTGCTGGCAACTATACCATTAATGTTTTGCACTGGATTTTAATACTCGGTCCTCATTTGCGGTTGTACCTACAGAAAATCTGTAGTAAATATTCCATCATTTCACCGCCTCGTTCGCGGTCGCCTCGCCGACTGTCGTAAAGATCAAAGTTTACGTTTACTATTACTGAAAAATAAACAAATGACCCAAACTAAATAAAATATTTTCATGCAGTTTTATCACAGTTGGGCGTTTTCCAAAAAAGTATACCGAGGTACATTAAGTTTTTTTTTCAGAATACTGTTTCAAAATTTATATTCCAGATCGCCACGTTTCTATTTAACTATATTTTGCCTACGAATGTGACGCACTTGATAAAATATTCTTTATGAAACAGTGTGGTACACATACCTACTTATTTGTATATTAAGCTTCGAATGTAAAAACGATTCTGAGTAGGATGAGCCTAAAAAAACACGTATTTCTTTTTTTTGGAAAACGCCCACTGCTATTTGCACCCAAAAGTTATTACTAGATAAAGGCATTACGCGACGTTATCTAAACAGTGAATGATGATAGAGATCGATTGATATTATTAGCTTTGATGAACTTGCAAACAGAACTATATCATAAAATAGATCATAATTTATATATTATGTATTGTCGTCTAGTACATGCTCTAGGTCTAGTACCCATAGTACAAGCATTGCTTAGTTTGGGGCTAGGTCGATTTGTGTAAAAGTGTCCATTAATATTTCTTTATTTGTTGCAGGTTTGTACGTGTCGACTAGTGATCCGCTTTTGCTGTGCGTCTATTTTGCGTGAATGGCCCTACTCTTCCCAACCTAATTCTCTCTTTGCATCAAAGCCTAGCATATCGATAAAGTAATACAAATGTGAACGTATAGTGCAACTTTTGATGATAAGTATAGTTTAAAAAGAAAGTCTAGTGAGCTACAAAAATGTCGCTAAAGACTTTCAACAGTTTTAACACAACTCTGCCGATGGTGATGAACGAGACGGACGTGTGGGAGGTCCCGCCCATGGACCTCGACGTGTTCTACCGGCCTGATGTGGTGATCATCACGCTCTACGTGGCCGTGCTCACCGCCTCGCTGTCCGCGAACACCCTGCTCATCTTTATTGTCATCAAGTTCCAGTACATGAGGAGGTGAGTGATATTTCGCCTGCACCTCTAGCACAACTGGGACAACTGGGACAACTGGGACAACGGGTACAGCTTTTTGGCGCTGGAAATATTACCTGTCTCGTTCATCACATTACTGTGAGAGAGTGACGGGTGATGCTATGTCGGGAGGCAAAAATCGCCAAGCCAGGTTGCGATAGACGGGCTGGTGACAATCAAGTCACTAAAATTTCAGTCATTGTTTTTCAAAACCTCGTATCTAGTGAGTAGATTGACACGGAGATACGAGCTTTGTTTTAAATACGTATTTGTTACTTAGTGAGTTAAGGTTGTCAACAGACGATACACATTTAAACCGTTTTATTTTAAAGCTTAGATTAAATATACTTATACATATTGTTTATTAAAACTACGTGTTCCAATATACAAGAAGTGCGTGAAATGCAGTCCTTGGCCTTCCACCCTTTTTTAGGCTCTGAAACGAATCATAATAGTAAGTATCTTATTGTTTATTAAAACTACGTGTTCCAATATAGTTACAAGAAGTGCGCGAAGTGCAGTCCTTGGCCTTCCGCCCTTTTGTCGGCTCTGAAACGAATCATTATAGTATCTTGGAACTCATACAAATAAATAATAGATAACCAACGCGAATTGTCGTATACTTTTTTTATTTAGTATTTTAATGACGTACGTGAGACTATACTTAGCCGCTCATGATGTGAAATGTATTTGCTTCATCATTTCTAAACCGAACCGCTAAGCAATGGAACTCACTCCCATCGTGATTCCAGAAAATTATAATTTGGTTCTCTTCAAGGTAACAGTGAATAGGCTGTTACTTAACCAGCGCGCTACATCTTTTAAAGTGCGCTTGCGGCCTACACTTACTGAATATATTATTTCGTTACTGAGTCCGATCGCCGGTCAGTTTGTGAATAAGAAATAAATAAATGTTGTAATGAATGCTCGGCATTCTCGCTTTAAATGACGAGTCTCATTAGGAACTCACGACAAAGGAATTATGAAATGAGAAGACATTTTTTGTCTCGCCATAAATATTGAGAAACTTCACAACAACAAATATAAAAAAGAACTGGATGAAGGTGTGGCGTGTTGCCACAACAGAAAACTCGGCGTCCGCGCTCTGCCAATGGCGCGCGTTCTAGCGACAGCCAATGGGAGGCCGCGAGCGCCAGAGAGAAAAATATGGCGAATCTTAATAAACCGTAGTTAAGTTCTCTGCGCGTTTTAATTCCATAAACTCTCCTAAATAGTGTCCCAACAGTGGTGACCCCGTTCTAAATGAACATTTCGCGAGTGCTACAAGAATGCGACAGTTTTCGCTGTAAAAAAACTTGTGTACAATGAGCTTTTCGCGAGTACAACGAAAGTGCGAAGTTTCGATATAAAAACTTTATTTTATCGTGCGAATGGTGCGTGCGGCTAAATTTACCGTGCCCAGGGACACTAGCGTGTATAGTTGCATAGTTTTGCCAATGGCACACCTTGCCTAAACGTATTATATGCAACTACATCGCCGGGCGCGGTTTTCCTTTGATGCCGCCGACCGCGACATTTTGCCGTGGCCGTCCTTCACTGCCGTCCTGCAGTGTTCCGCTTGCTGAAGGCAATCGCCCCTGGGTGTGGGCGATGACTGGAGCCGACCCTGATTTATGCCTGTTGGGGTCCAGCGCCCAGCTGTGCCGCCTCCTGCTGCCCGCGCGGGCGCATCCGCGCCGCCGGGCTGTTGCCGCCGCCGCTGTCGCCGCCGCCGCAGGAGTTTTCAGCTAAGCCCAATTTCATTTACCTACCAACGTTTCCAAAAACGACGAGACTTTTGGTTTTAGATTCAACTCTCGGTTGTGTTATTTACGTTGTGTAGTGTCGTCAGTGAAGTGCGCGCGTATTTATTTACGAACTCATTCGCGTATCGTTTTTCACGAACAATTTCGCGTTAAATTAAGTACCTATAAGTAGACATAGATTTTGTTTTGCACCTAGACTGCATTTTGAGTAATTTTGTGTAATATAATTATCATAACCTATCTTCCTTTAGAATAACGAAGCAGTTTGAATAACTATGTTCATATAACATGTAAATATAATTTCATTTCTTTCGGTTAATTATCGCATTAGTTATATGTACCCATACATACTATGTTAAACATATTTTGGGAATACTTATAAGCTTATTCTATAACCCGACGCGTCATTTCTCATTTGTTATTGTTAGCGTTTCTATTACGTGCCTATTTTGCGCTATTACTTAGAGCCGTATTGTTTATGTTCGCGCGACAGCTTTGAGTTTTAAATTACGGACGCGGTATCAGGTTATTTCTATGTGATGTTTATGTTTAACCGAGGTTATTTTAGTACTAGATGTTTAATTTAATACGTGTATGAGTGTATTGTATAGGTTTAACTTGCTATATTAAGTAGAATATTACGTTGCATTGGTAAAATAATTTTGAATATTTGTGCACGGTTACTACTACAGGTTCTCACTTGTTATTCACCTGTTACTCACTTAATATATTTTAAGTGTTTTATTGTTTTCATCAATAATTCTCTTTAATTTGACTTGTTTTGTTTTCGAATTGAACTATTTCATATTTCGCAATGTCGTCTAAAGAGGAAGAACTGCAGAAACAAGTCACAGAATTACAAAAACAAATAGCCATGTTACAAACCGCAAGCCTTCAGCTCCAAAGACAAACTACCCCGGAGCCGCTAGTTATGGGTGTCTCAGTTAAATTATCGGAATTTTGGCGTGATAATCCGAAAATATGGTTCACGCAGGCAGAGGCACAATTCGAGATAGCGGGTATTACGTCTGACTCGACAAAATATGGACATGTCTTGTCCAAATTGGATGCCCATTTGGCCGACGAGGTGGAGGACATCCTTGCCAACCCACCTAGTAAAGACAAATACGAGCACCTTAAGTCGGAGCTCATTAAACGTTTTTCAACGTCCAAAAAGCAACGCACTCGACAATTGCTCAGTGAGGAGCAACGAGGCGACCGGAAGCCTACGGCATTTCTTCGGCACCTGCGCTCCTTGGCAGGACCTAAAGGGGACGACGACATCATTCGCGAGCTGTGGATGCGTCGGTTGCCAGCTGAAGTCCAGCGTATTCTGATGGCGCAGGAAGACTTGCCCTTAGAGAAGGTGGCTGAAATTGCCGATAACATTATGGACACCTTACCTCATACTCCGGCCGCCGTATGTGAAGCTAGAGCTCGTTCCCCGCCTGACTTAAATAAAATAATGCACCGCCTGGAGGAGTTGTCCAAGAAGGTGGATTCCCTGAGCAATAATCGCTCGCGCTCATCCAGGTCCGCCTCGCGTCCAAGATCAAGGTCGTCGTCTCGCTCTGGCCCACGCATGTGCTGGTATCATAAGAATTATGCCAAGAAAGCGAGCAAATGCATCAGCCCATGCAGCTGGGTTCCCAATAAGGAGGGAAACGCCAAGGACGGTCAGTAGAGGCGGCTACTGATTGTGACAACCCCGGCCGCCGTTTGTTCGTTACAGATCGTGGAACTGGACGTAGATTTTTGATCGACACCGGTTCTGATCTATGTTGTTATCCTCGCAGCCTTCTTAAAGCCAAGCAGTACCCTTCTGGTTTTGAGCTGCGGGCCGCGAACGGCAGTACGATTACTACTTACGGCCACATTACTCTAACTCTAAACCTTGGGTTACGCCGGGACTTCAGGTGGAATTTTGTTATCGCGGATGTAGGTTCTGCAATCATTGGTTCTGATTTCTTAGCCTACTATCACCTGTTACCGGATTGCCGCAACCTACGTTTGATCGACGGCACTACCAATCTTCGGGCAACCGCAACGGTAGCTGAGATAAACCAACCCAGTGTAAAGACCATTTTACTTGGCAACTCCCAATGGGAGAAAATCCTTAATGAATTTGCAGAAGTGACGAAGCCACCTGGTATTGCAAGGACTATCAAGCATTCCACCGTGCATTTTATTACCACCACGGATGGTCCTCCGGTCTCGTGCCGTCCTCGCCGTCTTGCCCCCCAAAAATTACTGGCGGCAAAGAAAGAGTTTGAGGATATGGTCAAATGTGGCACTGCACGACCGTCGAGCAGTTCTTGGGCTTGTCCTCTGCATATGGTTCGTAAGGGAGAGAATGGCTGGCGTCCTTGCGGCGACTATCGCGCCTTAAACGCCAGAACCATACCCGATCGATACCCTGTCCGTCACATAGCTGATTTTTCTTACAATCTGTCCGGCTGTAATATTTTTAGTACTATAGACTTAGTAAAAGCTTACCAACAGATTCCGGTTAATTCTGATGATATCAATAAAACAGCCATTACCACGCCGTTCGGGCTCTTCGAGTTTCCATATATGAGTTATGGTCTTCGAAACGCTGGTCAAACCTTCCAGCGTTTTATTGACGAGGTCGTGACCGGCTTAGATTTTTGTTACCCCTATGTTGATGACATTTTAATTTTCTCCCGTTCCGCCGAGGAACACGCCGAACATCTGCGTGTTCTTTTTCAGCGTCTATCCGAATACGGTGTAGTAGTCAATCCAACAAAGTGTGTGTTTGGTGCCGAAGAGGTCACGTTCTTAGGCTACCGTATTTCTAAAGATGGTACTCGTCCGCCTCCTGAGAGAATATCAGCTCTGCGAGATTTCCCTTTACCAAAAACGGTCGAAGGTCTCCGCAGATTTTTAGGCATGGTTAATTTTTACCGCCGTTTTCTCCCAAATGCTGCTGAACTTCAGGCTCCACTGAACAACGTTCTAGCCTCGTCGCAGCTCAAAGGCGCAAAACCAGTACCATGGACCACAGATTTGGAAGTTGCATTTCAGCGATGCAAAGATCATCTCGCTGAAGCAACAACCTTGAGCCATCCACTACCTAACGCAGACCTAGGTTTGTTCACGGACGCCTCGTCCAGCCATGTCGGTGCATGCTTGCAACAGCGCATCGGCGAGGACTGGCAGCCCCTAGCATTTTTCAGTAAGAAACTGACTGCTCGGCAGGCTATCTCGCCGGCATATTATAGGGAGCTATTAGCAATTTACGAAGCGGTCCAACATTTTAGGCATATTCTGGAAGCTCAACATGCAACCATTTATACAGACCATAAACCGCTGATTTATGCGTTTACTCAACGGCGTGAGAAACTGCCTCCAGTACAGCTTAACCAGCTGTCTTTTATTTCACAATTTACAACAGACATCGTACACGTCCAGGGCAAGGAAAATGTCGTGGCTGATGCGATGTCTCGTATAGAGGCCATCCGCATTGAGGATAATTATGCCGCTCTGGCACAAGAACAAGCAACGGATAAGGAGTTACATAAGTTGAAATCTGACTCTTCTCTAAAATTAGAGAAGGTCCGAATTCCGGGCACTGACGTCGATCTTTTCTGTGATATTTCTACAGGTAAACCACGCCCATACGTAACCCCATCATTCCGTCATGCTGTCTTTAAAAAGTTACACAACCTAAGCCATCCTGGTTCACGAGCATCTGCCAAACTAGTTTCGGAACGTTTTGTTTGGCCTGGCGTACAAAAAGATTGTCGGGATTGGGCACGTTCTTGCACCCCTTGTCAACGCAGCAAGGTAACCCGACATACGTCTACTCCCCTTGGCCATTTCAACAATCCGACGAAACGTTTCCGCCACATCCACCTGGACATTGTGGGCCCTCTCCCACATAGCAGAGGTTTTCAATATTGCCTCACTGCTGTGGACCGCTTCACCCGATGGCCAGAGGCTTGGCCTATGGTGGGCATAACGGCGGAAGAAGTTGCTGAGACATTCTTCAGAGAATGGATAGCTCGTTTCGGTGTACCTTCCCTGGTGACAACGGACCAAGGGCGTCAATTTGAAGCAGCACTATTCAAAGCCCTCATGGATCTCTGCTCTTGCAAACGCGTTCGCACCACGAGTTATCACCCGTGTGCCAACGGCATGGTTGAGCGTATGCATCGACAGCTTAAGGCTGCCCTGATGTGTCACCAAGAAACCTGGCATAAAACGTTACCAGTTGTACTCCTCGGCATGCGTTCCGCTGTTAAGGAAGATTTGCAGACCTCTTCTGCCGAGTTAGTGTACGGAGAACCCCTGTGCCTACCCGGCGAATTTATAGTTGCACCTCCGCCTACGGATCGCGTCGAAGATACTTCAAATCTAGCTACCCAACTTAGCCGACGAATGTCCCAATTACGACCTATTCCTGCATCACGTCATAATCATCGTTCTACATTCGTGTTTAAGGACCTGGCATCTTCATCTCATGTATTTTTAAGAGATGACTCCGTAAGGACGTCTTTAAAGCCACCTTACACGGGACCATTTAAAGTCGTGAATATTAATGACAAAACAGTTACCATTATGGTAGGAAGCCGAAATGTAACTGTCAGTCTGGACCGAGTAAAACCGGCCTATTATACTAAAGATGATTCAACACACTCATCGACCAATCGGGCTCCTGACCGTGCAAATCAAGCCTTGCCGATGTCTCCGCAAACTCCACCTGTGGTGCCCGTTGTTCCGATTGTGCCACCTGACCAGGAGAAATCTGAGAAACCTGTAACTACGCGCTCTGGGCGAAGAGTTCGCATTAAGACTCCTTTTGACCTATGACGGGTTCTGTAGTTCTTTCTTTTCATGTACTGTTATAATCATGTAAGTATATATAATGTAAGTATATGTAATTTAAGTATGTTAATTTTCTCAGTGGTATATTGTATTGTATACTTATTTTTCTCCGTGGGGGGGTGGTGTGGCGTGTTGCCACAACAGAAAACTCGGCGTCCGCGCTCTGCCAATGGCGCGCGTTCTAGCGACAGCCAATGGGAGGCCGCGAGCGCCAGAGAGAAAAATATGGCGAATCTTAATAAACCGTAGTTAAGTTCTCTGCGCGTTTTAATTCCATAAACTCTCCTAAATAGTGTCCCAACAAAGTTTACAGAAAGAAGTACTGTTTTGAGCAATCATTAAAACTACGGGGTGAGCAGACTCATTTCAGACATTTAGATTTAGTGCCGCAGGACTCAGATGGGTATCAACCCGTCTACCATGTTAAATGATCGGCTAAACAAAGAGTAGGTATGAGTAAACACAATGGGGATATTATAACAAGAACAGGGCTTAATCCTGTTCAAAAAGTGTTTAATTTATTACCTTTCTCGACGTTCGAACGTGTATTTTCCTTTATAGATCCCGTAAATCATGCTGAAGGGCAATTATCTTCAATACACCTGTAGTTTCATTATATTCATTGTTTACGAGTATAATTTTGTTTGTGAGACAGGTTTCAGATTGTTATAATAGTATAGATGTGACTGGCTTTTATTCGGCTGTAAGATATCGCACCATTGTGAAACTTATAGAAGTTTAGATTATCATAAATATAATATAAGGGTAGCACGTTGGTCTTATAATATACTGGTATCAGCAAGATTACTATAATATAAATAAATAACAACATCATTCACATATTGGAACTCATTCCGCGAATACGAAATCAACTTTGTTTATTCAGAGTTATTGCGTTAGTATTAAATGTCAGGAGTACAGTTGAAATTACGCGGCATAGCTGATACTGATATTGTTCGCTGAAATCCTTGTTAAAACGTTCCATTAATGGTGGGCCTAAATTGTGTATATCGTTTTCAAGAGTTACCGTCACTAATGATGGTCAATAGTTGTTTCGAAATATGTTTACAGAGATTAACCCAGTAGAAATCGATACTCAAAAAGGCTAAAATTTCAAAGCACGATGTAGTTGTAGATTTTTAGGGTTCCGTAGCTCAAATGGAAAAAACGGAACCCTTATAGAGCGCGGAACTAAATGATTCGTGTGGATTACCTTACCGATTCAACCGATTGTCACGTCTCAAGTGAATTGAACTAAAAAGACCGAGGAACGATTTAAATCTTTGGTGAAGACCTAGTTCCGTTCGGTCCGTGGTGGGATTTCCTTCCTTTAAGAGGCCTTATTCCTTTTAAAATGCTGATTGTTTAGACATTTTTCTCTATGATCAAACATGTTTCTTAACATTTTATTGATGTTACTACCTAGAACAGGGCTATTGGGATTTATTGGTATATATTTGAAGCCTACAGTTTGAAATTTTCATTGATAATTTTTGTTTCAAAAACTACTCGAAATTGACAAAATTCACGCGGAAAATTAGTTTTTTCAACTTATTTTCGACTGCACGCAATGAAAGCATGAAATAGCTATGTTACTACCTAGAACTCGGCGAAAAGTATTACCTATTCACTTCAAAAAGGTGGTTAAAATTATCAATATATTTGTCATAATATGAAAAAAAAATTTTTTAAAGGAATATTGCCTCTTAAGGTCTTAGTTCCTGACCGACTCAATACTAATGGTTCAAACTTTACTGCAGGAAGACAGACGGACCGGCAGTCTTATGGAGTCTTAATTTTTAGGAAGTTTAATTTATCATCGGAACTCTGAAATAATGAACGCGACGACGCCAGCTCATCAGGACTGTCACAGCAAATACGCTGTAATCCGCGGATTAAGTTTAATGCCTCTCTGTGCACCGAATACAAGCATGCTGTACTGCGGGATTATGGCTAATGCCGTTTAAACGAACCGGGTAGGTTCTAATCTAAATCTGTGGATTTACAATAAAGTAATAAAATAAGAGACAATTTCTAACAAATCGATCTAGTCTGAAACTAGGCAATGTTTGTATTATGGATAGGTAGGTACTACACGAGAAGCGACAAAGTAGTACCTTTTGTCACATAAAAAGGATGCATAATATTTTATTCCTCGACAATGATATTTTTTTTGCGGCATGACTATAAATAATTTGATTTGATAGCAGGTTTGTTCGCAAATTTTAACAAAATAATTTTTTCATAGCAGCGAATTTTCACATCGCGTTTTTTCATGCTCGCCAATTTTATTGTTCGTCTTTCTTCATGTAGCGATTTTTCATGGAGCGTTTTATAATGTTCGCATTATATTTTTTCGCTAAACATATTATTCTGAAACATACTTCCAAGTTAGGGCTTGTGCACAAATCACCCCCCCCGGTGATATTTGGTGAGGTTCTTTGCTAACTCCCCTCCCCCGAGGTAGTGACCTCACGTGTATTGCATTTTTTTTCGCCAGAATTTCTTAAAATAGACTCGCTATTTTGAAGTATTTTACAAGTAAAAATTTATTTTTAAGGAAACCGAGAAAAAGTATTGTTTTTTTCTTAGTTCGTTCACTGTAGAAAAATACACGTGAGGTCTCCTTATACCCCTACCCCTCCCTCCCCTCCCCCAACGTGATCTATCGTGATTTTTCGTGACCTCCCCTCCCCCCTCTCGAACCTCACGTGATTTGTGCACAAGCCCTTAGAGATTCGAACTTGGTATTGTTTCGCTCTCCTGCATATATTGTTAAATATTGTTCGTCACCAGTATAAGTAATGAGTTCCGTAAGTACTATCGGTATTCCTGTGTCGTACAACTTGTGTAGGTACTTTACTTGTGTGGGACAAAGCTACAAAGAAACAATAAATTGTACACATACAATTTCTGGAAGTTTGTTTGTAGCAATATAGCGAGTTAAGAATAAGATTTGGAAACACGTACGCGGTTCTCTATCGTTTGCCCGAATTTCATATGCCATAATCTATCACTTGCCATAATTTACCATAACTCTATTTTTCTCTGTAAGCTGAAGCTTTTCGGGATTGCCGTAAAACAAACCTAACCTAATGATTTCTCCATGAATAGTATTAAAGAAATCCCGAAGAGTTTATGATTTATGAAATAAAAAGTTTATGGCAAATGAAAATGATGGCAAGTGATACATTTAGGACAAATTAAATTCCGGGAAGTGAAGTGATCCCCGCGTACGCATCAGGGTATTTTCCGAGGAATATGGCATAGATATTCATACTTTTATTACAGATATTGACGTAATTGGAGAAAATAATGTTTCAAGGCTAAACAATGCCACGCTTCCAGGAATGAGTGGAAAGACCCTCGTTCCGCTCCAGCCTGTATATCCTTCTTTACGGTCACCTGGGGGCCTATGATGGTGCGTTTATCACGTGATAAATAAGTGATAAAGCATCTGTCACTCACGCTCGCATCTTGTCAAAACGGGACGGATGCTTTGTCACTTATTTATCGCGTGATAAAAGCAACCATCATAGGCCCGCTGATATCGTGTATATTCTCCAGTAACAGCTTCACATGCGCGAAAATTTACGATTTCAAAGTTTTTACGGCAATCGCATAAAATATATTTTTACCGACATGGAAAAAATACTATGATTACTAATAAGAACCGTGGTCTTGCAAGATTTCATGATGCCTGGCGTTTACAACATTCTTAATTTTGTAATTGTATAATAATAATAGTTTTCACGTGATCAACAGTGTTTTATTTCCTTTTAAAACATTTCCTTCCTACTTCACAATCACTCTTAGCACTTCGTAGTCACTACTATTCCTTACAGTGTTATTTCAGAGAGCGGATTTGAAGTAGCGATCTCAATATTAGGATATGACTACTTAGTGCAATTTGTTATACATGTCATGATGTTTATATTAGGTCTTACAGTTTATTATTATTAAACCGCACACCGCAAACTTAGCTAAATAAATAATTAGATCAAATGAATGTTATTTTTGCAACAAACTACATTTAAAGAATAGTATTTTACTCTAAATAAAGGATTTTTTATACGACTCAAATATAGTAAGTTCCTATGTATTACGAATTTCACTTGAATAACTCATTGTTTAACGTTGTTTTTATTTATTATAATCATAATTTTTGCCCAATATTTACAAAAGCTTCCAAAAAGGTTTTTAGTATTTTTGTTCCGATAAGATACATTATTTTTGTGTGTAGAAAAAATTATAAATTATACCAGTCATATCCATATTAATATTGAGATCGCTACTTCAAATCCGCATCATGCCAATGTCTTTATATATGTATTATACTGCAACAAAATGGAACATGGCTCAAAAACCGAAAACTGTAGGTTAGGTTAGGTTTGTATTGTAACTACGTATAGCGGAGCGTCAAAATGCTTGCATCAAGCATGCATGTACACGTAACTCACTATAACTCAAAACAAGCATTATGAAGAAAAACTGTATCGGTATGTTTAAATGTCAAAATTGACCAGTTTATTTTAATTTATGATTCTGAATGAAAGAAATATGAAAATCAGCTTTATGAGTACACACATATTCTTAGTGACGACATTATGCATTACGATGTTCTGAAAATTGACGATTATGAACTCGGTTGGTAGTAGTACAAATATATGACGGACAAATGTATAAAATAAAAAATTCGGAAGAGTGATGATTCTGACTACAAATCGGTAGTAGAAGAAAAATTCGGAGGATCAATTTTATGTGAGCCAATATGGGCCCCAATGCAACCGATCACGATTGTAGTATGGGACCCTCACTTAAATATTTTTATGATACTTTATTCTGTTTTTAGTATTTGTTGTTATACAACAGTCTAACTATCAAGGTAAGGTACATAAGTAAAAGTAAAAATTTCTGCTTTTCGCAATTTCACTTGACGTTGCTTCGTACCAAATTTCAAGATTCTGGGTTCACGGTAAGTTCGCTTCGCTCATGGTTCAATCTTAGATGCCTTCGCTCGCTCAGCTTTCAATTTCAACACTCGCGCCAAATACAACTTTGCAGCCTTGCCACACCTTGTCCACATAAGAATAGTTATTTGTTATAGCTGCTATTCTTATGTGGACAGAATACCCGTTGCGTGGGTGTTCACAATCACTCCTAAACACTCAACCCCTTGTCTCCTCGCTAAGACGTTCCGTTTATTTTCCGGGACAGTGCTTTCCTATTTTCAATCGGTTAGGAACAGCCTGATTTGACACGCATCTGAAATGTGGTACAGTTAGCCAAGAAAGTGGTCTACCAATTAGAATCAAAAAATGGCAGACCAATTTTTTGGCTGAGTGTACGAGTCAGTCAAAATCAAAACGGTTATTCTGCAAGTAGGCCACAAGGGCACTTTCACATGTCTGAATCTAAATTTACCGGCATTTCACAAGAGGAGACCGCTTTTGAGTGGAAGCCGAAAGAAACTCAACAGTAAGTCATGTTTCGTAAATTATACTTAGAACTATTACAATTATATTATAACTAAGTAACTGATGCATGTAGAGGAAACGTACAAGATTCTCCAAATCAATGTTTCGTCCTCCAAAATCTGAAAGCATCGTCATCTAAGAATCGTTCCTCTACATGACGTCACCTTGTGGAAAATTTAACAGTCACAACACACAACTGGTATAATTATCCTACTAACTCCGCCTTAGTAATAGTCCAACGGTATGATTTGTAAATGTCTGCCTCGTAATAGGTAGACATTCGTCTGAGGAACCTTTCAATTAGACTGTATTTGATCACGAGAGGACAGGGCCTTATTAGTTCGTAATGAATTTACTCGGAGGCCATCTGGGGCCATCGACGTCTAATGAAAGAGAAATTTATTGTCCAAGAGCAGGATTACAATCAGGACTGTACTTCTATATTCGAAATTCAAATCGTGCCGTTCACGTATCATTAATTTGTTTGACACAAGATCGAGAGGGATGGACGGTATAGTTTATCCGGCGGCGTTAGACTAAAAAGCCATAAAATAGTACATTACATCAGAGGCCGGGAAAATGAGGATTTCCGGCCAAGTAGGTATATACCGGATAGTGATACGAGGCCGGGAATCCGTTTTCACGACGAGGCATGTATAGTGCTTTTCTCAAACATACAATGAAATAAAAAAATATACTTCAAAGAACAACATTTTATTAATTGACAAATAGGACATTTTAGTCTAACAACCAACCTTTAAAAACAAAACCTGCTTTTTGTCAAACCAGCCAGCTGTGTGAATGACCTTGTTGTTGAAACTAAAAATAAGTTACTTTGCAGGCCTAGGCCTGAAAAGCAGTATGAAATCCCTTTACAGTCCTCTCGAGTTGTTGCGCCCAATAAGCGATACTTCCGAGCCTATTATAAGGAACGTAAAGACAATATTTCATTGCATGTTTGAGAAAAATATATTCACAGTAAAAAGAGCGTAAGACATCTCTTACATACACAAAAATCTAACGTAATCGCATAATAGGCGCATTGTAAGACGCTGAGTTGTAGAAAACTAGCACGCGATAACCTATAACCTATATAAGCTAACGTAATGGTAGGTATGTACTTAAGTTTAATGTCAAATGACATCACCAAAATTTATAATGGAATGTCAAAAATTGTAGGCTAGGGTTGCGACAACCGGGAAATGCCAACTTTTCCGTTGGAAGTAGTAACTGAATATTAAGTGTATTTTTATTCGAATATCTTCATAAGAACGTTACAAATTTATAGTTTTTCTGCTTACGCGGATAAAAAGACGCGTGAAAAAAATTGCTGACAACTTTTATTATACCTACTAGAAGTACTAGATCAACAACGCTCTATAAGTAATGTGACGGAAAGCTTCAACAGTGAATAATTACGTGTACTCTTAGAATTTTTTTAAGATAATATTGATTGCCGTTCTCGTGAACGTTTCCCGATTTGAATTGGGATAGAACGTTCTCGAGAACATTTCCCATACACATCGGGGACCGTTCTCGAGAACATTTCCCATACACATCGGGGACCGTTCTCAAGAACATTTCCCATACACATCGGGGACCGTTCTCAAGAACATTTCCCATACACATCGGGGACCGTTCTCGAGAACATTTCCCATACACATCGGGGACCGTTCTCAAGAACATTTCCCATACACATCGGGGACCGTTCTCAAGAACATTTCCCATACACATCGGGGACCGTTCTCGAGGCCATTTCCCATACACATCGGGGACCGTTCTCGAGAACATTTCCCATACACATCGGGGACCGTTCTCAAGAACATTTCCCATACACATCGGGGACCGTTCTCGAGAACATTTCCCATACACATCGGGGACCGTTCTCAAGAACATTTCCCATACACATCGGGGACCGTTCTCGAGAACATTTCCCATACACATCGGGGACCGTTCTCGAGAACATTTCCCATACACATCGGGGACCGTTATCGAGAACATTTCCCATACACGTCGGGGACCGTCCTCAAGAACATTTCCCATACACGTCGGGGACCGTTCTCGAGAACATTTCCCATACACATCGGGGACCGTTCTCGAGAACGGTATATGTAGTTTTAGATCACAGATCAAAATATTGGATTTTTTTTTTCTTTTGAACGATCGATCTTTCTTCGAATGTTCGCCTTTCGCCGAAAAATCATTTGGTAGCTGAATTTTTTATCCCCTGTAGTGCTAAAATTTTCACAATTCTTGCAAATATCATCCTATTCATGATAATTCAGTAAATAAAGGAGTTTGACCTTACAAACGGTCCGGTAGTTTTGAATTTTTTATATGTTGTCTAGGATGGTTAGCCAGTGTTTGAAATGCAAAATGCACAATTCCCCCCCCCTCCGCGCCCGCCACCATATTGAAAAAACCGGCACGTTCTTCATATTTTTGCTCATATCTTCCTTTAGGAGCATTTTAGGTAGAAGAAAGCTTTGACAATGTTATAGAGAGATAAATTTACTACATTCTCCATTTTATATTTAGTTTCTAGGACAGATAGTTACGGAGATATGCACATTTAAAAAAACGTAAAAAATCGCAATTTCCAACTCAAAAACAAACTTCTGGATTATATCTTCGTTTAGGAGCATTTTAGCTAGAACAGTGCTTGACCAATGTTGTAGAGAATTAAATTTGCTATAATTTACATTTCAGATTTTGTTTCTAGGACAGATAATTACGGAGATATGTAAAAAATAAAGTCACATTTTCCGAAAATTTATGTAGAAATGGACATGAGTTTTATAAGCAATTATATTTACAACGTGTTTTAATTTGTCCTAGACTAGTCCGTAACTGAATGACAGCGTTCTAAACCAAGAATTTTTAGAAATTTCTTGAAAATTCGACTTTTCCAGTTTTTTTAATGTGCATATCTCCGTAACTAATCGTCCTTGAAACAAAATTTGAAATGTAAATTATAGAAAATTGAATTCTCTATAATATTGCCCAAGCACTGTTCTAGCTAAAATGCTCCTAAACGAAGATATCATCCAGAAGTTTGTTTTTGAGTTGGAAATTGCGATTTTTTACGTTTTTTTAAATAAGCATATCTCCGTAACTATCTGTCCTAGAAACAAAATATAAAACGGAGAAGGTAGTAAATTTAACTCTCTATAACATTGTCAAAGCTTTCTTCTACCTTAAATGCTCCTAAAGAAAGATATGAGCAAAAATATGAAGAACATGCCGGTTTTTTCAATATGGCGGCGGGCGCGGAGGGGGGGGGAATTGTGCATTTTGCATTTCAAACACTGACTAACCATTCTAGACAACATATAAAAAATTCAAAACTATTTGTAAGGTCACACATAGTACTTTAGTCTCTATTCACCTAATGTAGGTTAGGTTTGTTTTATAAAAATCTCAAATAGTTTACGGTTGCAAAGAAAAATAAATAAATAAATATCGGACAACCTCACACAAATCAATCTGGTCCCAAATTAAGCTCACGAAGGCTTGTGTTATGGGTACTAGACGACGATATACGTACTTATATAGATAAATATATACTTAAATACATAGAACAACCATGACCTAGACACAAATATTCGAGTTCATCACACAAATATTTGCCCTGGCCGGGATTCGAACCCGGGACCGCCGCTCAGTAGGCAGGTGTCTACAAACCGAGCCAAACGCGTCGTCAAATGCTTTCTACGAAATTCTTTTTCGACGAAATGAAATATATAACAGTTGGGTAAAAACAACTTCGAGAGAGAGGCTAACAGAAGAATACAGCTGGGCTGGGCAGCATATGGCAAACTTCGTCGGGTCTTCACATCGCCAATTCCACAATGTCTGAAGACGAAAGTTTTCAACCAGTGCGTCCTACCCGTAATGACATACGGTGCCGAGACGTGGACACTCACGGTTGGGCTGGTCCACAAATTTAAAGTCGCTCAGAGAGCTATGGAAAGGGCAATGCTCGGAGTTTCTTTGAAGGATCGAATTCGGAACGAAGTGATCCGTCAGAGAACCAAAGTTACCGACATAGCTCACCGTATTAGCAATTTGAAGTGGCAGTGGGCTGGCCATATTAGCCGAAGAACCGATAACCGGTGGGGTAAACGTGTTCTTGAGTGGAGACCGCGGATCGGCAAGCGTAGTGTGGGACGCCCTCAGACTAGATGGAGCGATGATCTGTGCAGGGTGGCTGGCAAAAGCTGGATGAGAGTAGCCGAGGATCGCGTACAATGGCGTGCAGTTGGAGAGGCCTATGTCCAGCAGTGGACAAGAATAGGCTGATGATGATGATGATGATGAAATGAAATATTCGACGAAAAATAACTCTAGGAGTCAATATAGACCCTCAAAATATATATTATATTAAATCCAGGAATGGCAGCTCGTGGCTTTTGCCAATACAAATACAAATACAAATACAAATACTCTTTATTGCACACCTCCAACATCAAGGAATATACAACACAACATGAGATACATTCATATAACAGGCAGAGGTAAACAACAGGCGGTCTTATCGCTAAATAGCGATCTCTTCCAGACAACCTTTAGGTAGCGGAGTAGTTGAAAAATTAATGTTTGAAATTAGTAGGTGGTGCATAATAATTAAAGGACTAAATGAACGACTACCATAAAAGATAAAGGTAATAAACATACATAAATAAAAATATACAGATATACTTACATAAATACTTAGACATAATAAATAAATATATTGTAAAGTAATAAATAAAACAAAAACAGTATGAGCCACAAAGTTAAAGGAGCGATTATTATTGCAGTGTACTAAGGGAGAGACAAGTAGTGTTTTTTGACGAGGGTTTTAAATGTTGCAAGAGATTGGGCACGCCTTATATCCAGAGGAAGCGAATTCCACAGTAAAGTAGCCCGGAAAGTGAAAGAACCATTATAAAATTTAGAAGATGAAGGGGGAACAGTAAGAACTAAGTTTTGTGCAGAGCGAACAGAACGCAAATAACTGAAGCGCTCCTTGAGGTAGCGGGGAGTTGTGGGGTTAAATAGTACATTATAAAGAAGAGACAGAATATGGGAGTGACGACGAGGACGGATTGAGAGCCACTTGAGACACGGATGTCAATGTCAGTTTATAACAATTTTCACTTGATAAAGAATAATAAACCATGCTTGTATATGTACATATCAAAAAAAATACACCGTAGCAAAATCCCCTCAAAATATACTGGTCTATCGAGCAAATAATCAGTTTGACATTGACATTGAAAACGAAACCAACAGCGAGATCTCTGATTTCGAATATTTGATACGTATCTAGGGGTCACATTATACTGGCGTTAGCTCGTCAGTGTATCGGCTGGGGTAGCAGTGCTTATTAAAGTGACTGACAGAAGAAATCGTTTTGAATGGTTTAGATTCAGCGAGCAATGGGAGCATCAAGTGATTGCAATCATTTGCAATCTACGGAGTGCATTTCATGCGGTTCTGCAATGGGGATTGAATGGAATACTGCTCTACGCTTTAAGGCGACGGGTAATGCGAAACTAGCGCCACTTTCGACTTTTTTCTTATATTACCTTCATAATCTGATATTTTTTTAGAAATAGCGGTAGTCTAGGAGCTAGCAAAACACCTTTAATATTTATTAAATCACTATATACAATTTGTTCAGTGTAGTTCACCCTACAAAACTTGTTCACGTCAAAAGCGGCCAAATAGTTTTGGGCAAGTTTTTAGAGACAACTAAATAACAAGAAATTATGTATAATAATTTAATAAATACTATAGGTGTTTTTCCAGTTCCTCAAATATTGCAATTACTGGAAATTGATCTGGTTTAGAAGATATAATAAAAATTTGTAAGTGGCGCTAGTTTCGCATTACCCGTCGCCTTAAGTGGTAATTAGGTAGTTTTCTGGGTAAAAGATTCAAAAAATTCAAAATTCGTTATTTCATAAAATATCACGTCATGGTTACGTAATATAAGGGATGGAGCATCTTATTAAGCATGTTATTGCCTGTGACGGATGTGTGTTAAACGAGGTCTAGACACATAGTAATCGGCGCTTCTAATGAAAAATCGCGAACAAATTCGAAAAATGACGAGCGATATTCGACTTATACGACGTGAGTAAACCCGTTTCATATGTGAAAACCTGGTTAATATGTCTTAGACACACGGGAGTTTTTTATGAAAAATAAAAGTCTAAACACTATAACTAATGTACGAGTATAGGGCGGAAACCTCCCTGAAGTGGCACCATTTAAAACATGTCGGTAAAACGAGACTTTATATAGGCACTGACAGTGTTATTGATACTTTTTTCGTGTTCAATGATAAAAACCAGCCAAGTGCGAGTCGGACCCGCGCACCGAGGGTTCCGTGCAACTAAATAAATTTTAACTTTTATTTGTTTTCTGTATTTGTTGTCAAAGCGGCAACAGAAATACATCATCTGTGAAAATTTCAACTGTCTAGCTATCACGGTTCATGAGATACAGCCTGGTGACAGTGTCGAGCTTAAACGGCAAAATAAATTACGTTTTTTGTATGCAACACCCACTTAAATATTTATTTTATTCTGTTTTTTAGTGTTTTTTGTTATAGTGGCAACAGAAATACATCATCTGTGAACATTTCAACTGTCTAATCGATTTCCATCAGGCGATACGTTTGCTCGTTTGCCCACTATGACATAAAAAAAAAAGTCTAACTATCACGGTTCATGAGATACAGCCTGGTGACAGACGGACAGACAGTCGGACAGCGGAGTCTTCATGACAGGGTCCCGTTTCTTACCCTTTGGGCGTGGAACCCTAAAAACTAGTAATACCACGTCTCTAACTAATACCACGAAGCTATTCATGCTATTAGCAAGAGTGAATGGAAATGAATGTTTGTTGATCTGAGCGTTCATCAATCGCCGCGCCCGTCAGAGCAAGCATTAGTGCATATGCACTTCATTTCGGCGCTTCCGGAGCGGCGCAAAAACTAAGTTGCTAATAGAATCGTGATATCAGTGCTATTGGATTAATTAGGTTGCTAATTCGATGGGGTTTTGAGATATCTAAATAAATAAAAGAGGAAACTGACTGACTGACTGATATATCAACGCCAGCCCAAACCACTGTTTTCAGAGATTTGAAGTTTGCCACGTAGCGTCCTTATAAGGTCTAGGGGTGCACTAAGGATTTTTCAAAATTCATCTCGTTAGGGTGAAATTGGGGTCCAAATTTTGTATGGGGAAACAAGATTGGTTAGACTATTTTATTCGAAACTGCACATGAGTATTGCATAATGTGGAACAGAGATAGCCTATAAATAATATATCCTAACTTAACGCATAAACTACTTTTTATCATAAAAAAAAAGCTATGGGTTCCGTAGGGTAGTGAACGTGTATGTTTTAATGCGAGCGAAGCCACGGGAAAAAACTAGTTTATAATAATGAAGCGAAATATTGAAAAATTTAATGGTTCTGGCGGGGTTCGTACCCGCCTATTGGACCACTGAACCTGATGCGTTACCCATTGATTTTTTCACCCAGTTGCTTCTTGCATGCTTTAGGGTGGCATCGTAGCGCCATCTACCGTATAAAGATTCAGATTTGATCGGCACCATTGTCTCAAATTATGTCGAGAATCGATGTTAACGATGTGCTTCATCCAAACGAATTATTTTTCGCTTCATTCTAAACATTTAGTTTACGCTAGCAGTCGTTACTGCTGGAAAAAATAATATAATCTGTAGTCTCAATGGGAATGAAAATGTCACTACGGTAAGTGCGAATAGCGCATATATGCCCAAAGTTGAAATATAGTGGCGAAATCTGTAATACATGTCAGACTGTCAGTGTCAAACTCAAACGTCGAATTGTGGGCTTAGGTTAATTAATTTATAGGTATCCACTGCGTTAGGATTACTATACATATAAAGATATGTACATAATAATTATAAAGGAGGAGGTGCTCGCAATTTGAAGCAAGTATAGATAATTATCTATACTTATATTTTCTCCACGCGGAAGAATCCATAATCCTCATTTTTAAGGTTGCGTGCCTCAAAACTAAAAACGGAACCCTTATAGGGTCACTTTGTTGTCCGTCCGCCTGTCAAGACCCTTTATCTCGGGAACGCGTGGAGGTAAAGGTGGAGGCAAGTTGAATTAAAACCATATACTCAGGTCTACAGTCCCTTGAAACTGTAAAAATATCCAACTTCTAAGTTGACGTAAAAAAGATACGGCTCTTTATGCCGTAAGAAAGGAAAATTTCGACACTCAAGGGAATCAAAATATATAGTTTTCAGCAAATCGGCGTCATACGCCTCTTCTGCGTGATTTACAATTACTATTTTAGTATGAATTTATCATTGTTCAATGTAAATAAACAATTTCAATTAGAACGCCGGAAATAACCTTCTGTAAATATACAAATGCGATAATGGTGATATATGGCGTGTACGTACTATCGAAGACATTGATTACTGTACATTTGTAAACGAATATAAACCTTAGTGCAAGGTGATAAGCTCTATGGGTGTGTAGTTAACTGTGTGTTCGCTTGTACAATGTTTGAGTACAAGCGCTGAGCAAACAGGGGATAATAACATCTTAGCTGAGCTAACACAGCCTGTGTGCCTACCGAGATATGCGCCAGCGCAGCAAGGAACCGGTCACGGCCAAGACGACGCCATAGTATTCACGTCACCCTAGGCCGTAAGTCAGATTTTCTGCCCGGGGAGAAAATATCACTTCCTGGTCAAGGCAAGACGTAAAACTTTATACAAACCACGGGCGGTAATTCGTAAAGCCTCAGACCGCATATTTATAGCCTTCACCTTGGGTTTGGGCCACAAACACCTGCGATCTGGGCCATTCACGAATCCCCCGCCCTATAGCCCCTATAGGTATGTAATGTGTACTATTACACTTACTTGCCAAAAACCACTGGATCATAGTACCTCTGCTTTATTGACCGAGCGAGTGAAGCGTTTCAACTTCAGCGTGGCCAGAAATTCTTTCGTAAGTCGGGATGTTCGGATGCCCAGCTGTTCTCGCCCACAGGTCGCATTTCTCAACCGACTCTCTCTGGAAGAGATCCCTAATAGGGATAAGTTCGCCTTTATACATATTTAATTTGTTATCAATGTATTTATAACCAGTTGTTGTGTACAATAAAGCGTTTACATACATACATACATACTCTCATGAACTTGTGAGGTTCGATAAGTGTCAACTTTTTTAGTCGATACGGTTTTTCGAAATTTTCCAAAGTGAAATGGGGGTTGAAAACTTAGTGTACCTACCTATACAGAGCGTATGTACATAATAAAATACTCTTGTGATCTTACTATGAAACTAGTCTTCGGCTCGTTTTATAGATTTAGATTTATTCCTATTAGCAACTATCGAAAGCAGTGCTGAAATAGAATGCGTAGAGTAAGGTGGTTTGCGGTTTTCATTCATAATCGAATCCTTTGGGCATTTCGATAGAGGAAATGGCTATCGGCGTTTCTACTGTATTTTCAACCAATTTGCCTCAGAAGCCTTACTTTTTAGCCGTATGATCTTTTAACTAACGATTTAGATGCATTCCGTCGACTGACCGGAGGCACATAATAAAGACGCTAAAGGACTCTGTACTGTATGTACTGTAGTTGTGTAAAAAAATGGTATCGAAGTTACGTCAGAATTGAAATATAGAACTCCTATATACAGACACGTTGAGCCGTGCTAAAGTAAAAGGCGACGTTTTGCTATGGAGTTCCATACAAAAAGGGCACCTTTCAGCTTAGCACGGCAGCGTTACTAACTAGTACACACAGTTCTTTTGGTTTCAAAAAATCAAAATCATTTATAACTGTAACTTTTACAACAAAGTGACGAATCCTCCTTTTAAGTTTAAAATAATAGTTATTTGTTATACAAGGGGGGAAAGTTGTATTTTACCCGCGAGTGTTTATTTGAAACACGAGCTAGCGAAAGGATCCTATGATTGTCCACGAGCGAAGCGAGTGGTTCAAAATAGAATCCTGAGCGTAGCGAGTGTTTCAATACACGAGACGTAAAATAACTTTTCGCCCGTGTATAACACAAAACTTTTCACCTCAATACAGCGAGGAAAAAAGAATAAGGGTTTGTACTATATCTTTGAAAAATATCTGCAATAATCAACCAATTCGCCATTTACCTATTAAAACTAAGGTCTAATTAGCTTTCATGTAGGTATTTTAAACGGGATTTTTCAGAAAATAAGCTCATGTCAAATTTTACTTTAGCTGCGTTGAAACGTCAAAACTCTTTCTCCACATGTGGATAAAAAGCGATTTTCTCAATAGATATCAAACAAACAAACTGGCCTTTCCGAGCTAGTGAGGTGAAAATGATATTTTTATTATTATTTATTTAATACTTGTATTACCTAGTTCTTTTGTTAAGTTTTTCACCTATGTATTACATAGGTATGTATGGCTCCGATTCGATGAGATCTCGCGACCCAACCAGCCCTCAGAAAAGTAATCATATTTTGTTTAAATCTGCATTTGTTTTTAAATTATGTTGCACCTTAATCCGATTATTTTTTTGAGATTACGTGAACAATTTTCTAGAGGAAATTACTTGAGAGGAGTCAACCGATTTTGGAATTTGGTATTTGTGTGTTTTTAAGATTAGAAAGTTACTTAGTAAATAAAAGTAGTACAAATAATCTATAGGATTTCTTTAGGCTGATTATGCCTGGCAATATACGAAATAAGACCTAAATATCTAAATCGTTCGCATAGGACCCAATCGACTCAACAACGCCTATCCTTTGAATGAAATGTAACTTTTGTGCGAGGCTTATTGAAATTGGAGAGTCCAACGTGACCATACGACGCAATTTTTAGCAATCCCTCCTTAAACTGCACGTCCACCGTGCCGTGACTAGTGCGGTAGTTGTGTTGTGTTGAAGTAGATAAGCGGTAAGTATACAAATAAAATTGGGCAAGTGCGAGTCCGACTCGCGCATGAAGGGTTCCGTACCTATATATATATATATAACAAGTTTTTTTGTGTGGGAGCCCCCCTTAAATATTTATTTTATTTTATTTTATTTTTAGTATTTGTTGTTATAGCGGCAATAGAAATACATCATCTGTGAAAATTTCACACAGCCTGGTGACAGACGGACGGACGGACGGACGGACGGACGGACAGCGAAGTCTCAGTAATAGGGTCCCGTTTTTACCCTTTGGGTACGGAACCCTAAAAAGGATACAGTCCGTACCGTCATATAAAAACAACAATAACCAACTTAACATATTCTAAGAGAGCCTAACTACTAAACCGATGTCCCCAAGATTTTTTTGATGTCGCACCACTGAGCTTCTTCACACTCGCACATCTTTGGTGGAATCGCTCGAACCTTTTCTCACTTTTCATATGTATCGCAACGCTTCGCTAGCTCACACAGCTTTAGTGGAAGTAATCCTGTCCGAATCATTAAATATTTCAATTTTTGCTTCATTTGTAAACATTTAGTTTACGTTAGCAGACGTTACTGCTTTAATAAAAAAAAAATTAAGCTTTAGTGGATGCGCTGCTTTATTTTAGGCATCATAAAGGATATCTACGAGTATGAGAATATAAAAAACCGGTTAAGAGCATGTCGGGCCACGCTCAGTGTAGGGTTCCTTAGTTGCTCATCCCTCACAATAGATGGGCTTAAAACAGCGGTTTTAAGCCCGAGGTTTAAGTTACGACTAAGATTTCAAGCTCTATAAAAAGGTCGTAAACGCCAATGTAACTGTAATTACTTATTACCTTCTAGAAGTCAACTTACGTCCTTTTAAAGAAAAATATGAAATTTTGCGATAATTCAAAAACGGCTCAACCGATTTTGTTCAATGTAGTTTTTATTGAAAGTACTTATAAGGCCTCTTTTTTTATGAATTTTACCATAATTTTTTGACCCGTGGTTGAAAAGTTAGAGGGGGGACGTTATTTTTTTTATTTTCGGAGCAAATGTTTACAAAACTGCTGACTTTATCAAAAAATGATGTTTGAAGACCCCCTATTATTTTTAAAAGATCTATTCAACGACTGGGGTCCACACACTAGTGTTGGAACGAAAAGAAATCACCCCTACTTTAGGTATTCGAGAGGTACCCGAAAAAAACATTTTTTATTTTTTTTATTTTACCGTTTTGTCGGCGTGCTACATACCCATACTCATACCAAATTTCAGCTTTCTAGTATTAATGATCACGGAGCTAAGCCGCGAACGGACAGACGGACAGACGGACATGGCGAAACTATAAGGGTTCCTAGTACACTACGGAACCGTAAAAACCGGTCATGAGCATGTCGGGCCACGCTCAGTGTAGGGAAACCCTAAAAAGGTCAGCTCGGGCTGAGTGGGCGTGCAAATACAATATTTATTTATCTGAAAAGCGTTGTCTTAAGGTTTTCTTTGATCGGTCCTCGTATTTTTTATACATGAACCTGAATAAACAATTTATATTGTCGACAACGTATGCATGATTATACTTGTTAGGGTTCCGTAGCCAAATGGCAAAAAACGGAACCCTTATAGATTCGTCATGTCTGTCTGTCTGTCCGTCTGTCCGTCTGTCCGTCCGTATGTCACAGCCATTTTTTTCCGAAACTATAAGAGCTATACTGTTGAAACTTGGTAGGTAGATGTATTCTGTGAACCGCATTAAGAATTTGATGCAAAAATAAAAAAATAATAATAAATATTGGGGGCTCCCTATACTTAAAACTGAAACTCAAAAATTTTTTTTTCATCAAACACATACGTGTGGGGTATCTATGGATAGGTCTTCAAAAATGATATCGAGGTTTCTAAAATATTTTTTTTCTAAACCGAATAGTTTGCGTGACAGACGCTTCCAAAGTGGAAAAAAGTTGGTCCCCCCCCCTCTAACTTCTAAAATAAGAAAATGAAAAATCTAAAAAAAACATATGATGTACATTACTATAAAAACTACCAACGAAAATTGTTTTGAACGAGATCTGGTAAGTAGTTTTTTTTTAATACCTATTAATACCTAACTTTGCACCTAATTTATATGGGGCGCTATACATACCAGGTGCAAACTTAACTTAACCACTTAAGGATGGAAAGTGTTTGTACGGAACCCTCGGTGCGCGAGTCCGACTCGCACTTGGCCGGTTTTATTTTATATCTATAAGACACACATTGTTGTAACTTAACACAAAAACAGCCTGCATTTCTCAGCGCAAATTACACAAAACAATTAGTCTTACTCGTAACTGACAAATAGAGCCTACTAAGTGCTGCTTCTTAAGGAAAATTGTCACAAAGACAATGGGGAACGAATCAAGATACAAATCAGAGGTCAATGGAGGGGTTGGAGCCTTTTAAGTGCTGGCTCGAAAACCTTCACAAAATGAAAGAAACGTCGGTAACATCCTTAATATCAAGTGCAGCGCCCTATAGATTCATTTGACTGAAGTCTCCAGGAAATGAAATTATTGTTCAGAGAGGAAGTATGTAATAGTACATTACATCAGAGGCCGGGAAAATGAGGATTTCCGGCCAAGTAGGTATATACGGCCGAGCGAGCGAGCGAGGCCGGGTAGTGATACGAGGCCGGGAATCCGTTTTCAGGACGAGGCATGTATAGTGCTTTTCTCAAACATACAATGAAATAAAAAAATATACCTCAAAGAACATCATTTTATTATGTGACAAATAGGACATTTTAGTCTAACAACCAACCTTTAAAAACAAAACCTGCTTTTTGTCAAACCAGCCAGCTGTGTGAATGACCTTGTTGTTGAAACCTAAAAAAAGTTACTTTGCAGGCCTAGGCCTGAAAAGCAGTATGAAATCCCTTTACATTCCTCTCGAGTTGTTGCGCCCAAAAAGCGATACTTCCGAGCCTATAAGGAACGTAAAGACAATATTTCATTGCATGTTTGAGAAAAATCTATATTCACAATAGGGATGAAGACTGATGTTAAATTCTACAGCGTACTGTAGTTGTATGAATAAAACTACTTAGCTCAAACATGACACAAAAAAAAAAAAAACAAAAAAAATCTTTTTTGAAATATACTCAAGTATGTTGACTTCAAAGGTACGCAATTTTTTTTTATCCAAAAGAAATTTAGAAATGGATTCCAGAATCCTCATAATTTAACTAACTAACTAACTATTGTGGCGCAGTGACCCAAAGAGGATCTTGGCCTCCGAAACAAGAGAACGTCACCGGTCCCGATAATTTAACAAAACTATAATAAAATTGTATGACAACCAACTTAAACGCACTTTTTCACGGTGAAAATGGCAAATGAGTTATTGTCTCCATACAAATATTGGTAGCCATAACATAATAATGTCGTCACGATTAGGCGGCCATTTGTATGTAGGGTTTTTAGCGCTCTGTAGAAATGTTGAACTTTGACGGTAATTTCTGACTTCAAAGTGTAGTTAGTCCCATATAAAGGCATTCGATCCTGACATCCTCAAAAATAACAAAACCGGCCAAGTGCGAGTCGGACTCGCGCACCGAGGGTTCCGTACAAACACTTTCCATCCCTAAGTGTTTAAGTTAAGTTTGCACCTGGTATGTATAGCGCCCCATATAAATTAGGTGCAAACTTGCAAAGTTAGGTATTAAAAAAAAACTACTTACTAGATCTCGTTCAAAACAATTTTCGTTGGTAGTTTTTATAGTAATGTACATCATATGTTTTTTTTAGATTTTTCATTTCCTTATTTTAGAAGTTAGAGGGGGGGGGACCAACTTTTTTCCACTTTGGAAGCGTCTGTCACGCAAACTATTCGGTTTAGAAAAAAAATATTTTAGAAACCTCGACATCATTTTTGAAGACCTATCCATAGATACCCCACACGTATGTGTTTGATGAAAAAAAAATTTTTGAGTTTCAGTTCTAAGTATGGGGAGCCCCCATTATTTATTATTATTTTTGCATCAAAATCTTAATGCGGTTCACAGAATACATCTACCTACCAAGTTTCAACAGTATAGCTCTTATAGTTTCGGAAAAAAATGGCTGTGACATACGGACGGACAGACAGACAGACAGACATGACGAATCTATAAGGGTTCCGTTTTTTGCCATTTGGCTACGGAACCCTAAAAACTTTATACAAGTTCAAGCGTACGTCAATGTCACGTCGCTCAGTAAGTTGTCATATTGTCTTTCAGGCGCCGATAAATAACTAGAATGTGGAATAAGGCCCACACGGCCTACCCCGCTCTCACTTCGTTAACTGACAATCTGCCGCCTTCTGGCCGTGACGTGTTTCCGATTAAAATTGCTTGACAATCGCCGAACTTGAGCGGAATTTCTAAGGAAATCAAAATATTTATTTGAAATTAATGGACGACAATTCGGGATTTATTGGAGAGAATTTAAAAACAATATAAATAAGACTGCTTTGTCGAAATATTGTATTTTAGAAAATAAGTTTTCCTTATCTATTTAAGGGGCTCCCCGCTCTCAATGACCTTCGATCTGTTGCGATAGATTTTCCCATATTATAAATAGCTAATCATAATAAAATAGTTTTTCCACAACAAAATACCGTATCAATAGTACCTTTCACATGTCACTGACTTTGAGATACAGGCCGTCAAAGTTTACGATTTTTTCGGGGAAAAAGTTGTGGAAACGGTTTTTTGCGTTTTTCTCGAAAAGTATTGAGAAAAATAGAAAAAGCTTCACAACAAATTTTGTGGAATATGGTTTAGAACAATAAAATGTAAGATATTTTCTACATATACACCGGGGATAAAAGTAGAAACGAAATTAGTGTATTTTTGGTCCTTCACCGAATATTTTTTTATAAAATACACAGTCGTTAAATCAAAATTCGGGTCACTACAAAGTGTTAAGCATAGACCATACTACAATATATATTAAATAGGACATTATACCTCTATAATCCACAAACTAGATACGATGTAAAAATCATCAAATTGGCTGATTTCTGTAGGGAGCCCCTTAAAGTAGTTTTTATGTAGGTAATGCTTATGTTTGTTCGGCTAGAATCTCGCAACTCAATTTTGAAGCCGATCTCTTCAACCGATTGAGCTGAAATTTTGCATACCTACTTAAGTTTGACGCGATACAATAATCTGGTATCGTGGAACTGGTCTGATGATGGAACCGGAAGGCGACCCTTAGGGAACTCTGCAATAGACAAGCAATAGCAATCCTACCTAGTTAGGGCTCTTTAGAATTGTTTCAGTGTGTAATTGAATGTTCAAAGTAAAGTACCTACAGTTTATAAAACCTTGTCACAAAAACATTTTGACAGAAACTTATTTTTAAAAGGCAATCGAAAAATGGAACCTTTAATTTCCTGAAAATTATAACTAGAACCTCTTAAAGTCGATGGGAATATACATCAGTGTACTTACTCAATAGCAGCAAGTTCATATTGTCACTCTTGGACCCCAAAAATTCCCTGATACCAAATTTCAGCACCTTCCGACGAGAATTTTATGGTCACCATACAATACAAATACAAAATTATTTATTGTTTGAATGTGAGTGGTTAAAAATGGTATTTGGTTACATCACAATCAGCCAAATTTTGGCGTACAACACACTCTCAATATGCATGTCATTAAAACCAATAGAAAACATTCAAATTAAAGCATTTATAGCAAATATCAATATCGGACTAAAAATACGTACCTATTGAAAATAATAAAAAATAAAAATAATAAATTAATGTCATGCATACAGTAAATACCCAATTACAATAATTATTAATTCTAAAATGTCTAGGCGATACCAAAACGAAAAACATGTAAAACAATGATAATAATTATAATAAAATGGAATTAATTCATAACATAATATGGCATAATTTGCCATATGGCAAAAGCAAGCTCCTGTCCCGTGTAAAACGTGAACTGCTTTTCTGGTTGAAAGGCTGAGACAGCTGAGACATTGAACCGGTAATCCTAAGATACTGGGTAAAGAAGCATCAGTCGCAATAAAACACACATTACATTTCACACGGGCATCGGCAAGGAAAATGGTTGTATTTCACGAAAGAAGCGCTTTAAATCTCGCTAAGACCCCCTAAATCTGCATGCAGGATTTATTTCGCTGTGTTTGTGAAATGCATCTTACCAAGTAAGAAGTACCTACTTAAAACAATGCTCGTATCTCAGTATCAATATACATATAAATAAATCTTTTAAATAATCTTTATTAATAAAACACATAAGAATTACAATTAGCATAAAAAGTCTTACATCTACACAGAACACACTTAATTCTTGTGCCTGAACTAGGAAAATCCTGTATCTCAGGCTTATATGTAGTAGTTACGCGGTTTTGAAGAGAACCCAAGTAGCACAAAGGGTCTGTGTAACAGCATTTTTACAGTACACCTTGGACCCATTAGCCGCCAAAAATTGCTGTATATCAGCATTATACACGCATATAATGCTGATATAACTCTAATTTGGGCACAAATTTCGTAGCTCATTGCTGTACAAATGAATTTTAATAGCACTATATTTGCATTAATAAAGGTAACAGCTACTCCAAGTGCTGAACATTGGCTGTATAACATTGGACGTGGTACTTATTATAGTTAATATGCAGCCATTCTCATACTCATCCGCAAAATTAGGATAGGTGTGAACATCTTAACTGCTTTAATGAGGCTAAAAGTAATTTATCTGTGAACATGTTTGTATTTTTTATTTTTCTGTAAAGAAAGGTGTGTGATAAATGTTGAGTGACATTATTGTGCGACGAAGATTTTTTAAGGGCCATTTTGTGGATAAAATAATAAAGTTAAGGTGAGTAAAACTTTGGGTTATTACAATTATGTGTTAAATCTTATTGGGAATGTAATTTTATTGTGAAATACCATTCATATTTAGGTCAAAATTTTAACGCGCTCTCGTAATATCCACAAATTCGTGAAAATAAATTCAAAATAAAATAGGCTGTTTACAAGTTTTTTTTTTACATGTTCATTTTACATATAAGCTGTTTACATATTCATTTATTTTTCATCTAATCCAGTTTAAGTCGATATTTACTAAATTAAACCAAAAGGATTAAAAGCTAAATTTTTACAATTCTAAGCGTCACGTACTTAAAATGGCGGAAAAACGAGTGGTCAGTGTTAATTTCAATTTAATGCTAAATGCTGTGTAAATGTTCACGCGTGGCTTATAATTCAGCATAGAGTTGAATAGTGAAGCACTTGTGAGTAAGAAATCAGCCACGGGTCGATGTCTAGGGCAGTAAAGGTTCACATATATCCTATTAACCAGATAATCCGTCAAATGGATTCGAGCCGTTTAGGGTTCCGTTGTTATACGCTAAAACCATGCATGGCGTCCCCTTTTTTAGGGTTCCGTACCCAAAGGGTATAAACGGGACCCTATTACTGAGACTTCGCTGTCCGTCCGTCCGTCCGTCCGTCCGTCCGTCCGTCCGTCCGTCCGTCCGTCTGTCACCAGGCTGTATCTCAACAACGGTGATAGCTAGACAGTTGAAATTTTCACAGATGATGTATTTCTATTGCCGCTATAACAAGAAATACTAAAAATAAAATAAAATAAATATTTAAGGGGGGCTCCGATACAACAAACTTATTATAGATTATATATATGTATAGGTACGGAACCCTTCATGCGCGAGTCGGGCTCGCACTTGCCCATTTTTTTTTAGTTTTTGCCAACTATTAGTGTAAATTGAAATGCTTTCTCAACGTTAAACTTTAATAATACCTAAAAAAAATGTCTAATATTAACAACAAGCGGAGACGCAAAATTTATTAAAATGAATACAGTATACTATGTTTAGATTTTTAGATTAGTTCAAAATTTCATCTTTAAATATCTCCATCTCACTCCATGGTATTGCAGCACGCCTATGGACGCACTTCAATCTATGTACCGCGCGGAATGAAATTACTTTTCCTTAACATTCGAATCCGATTTCGCACATTATTTATTTATTTAAACTTTATTGCACATTACAAAGAAGTACAAATGGCGGACTTAATGCCATGAGGCATTCTCTACCACACACACATTCGCATCCGGAATATTTGCATTCGCATTCGCAAATGTCAACAATAAAAGACATTCGTGAAATCCCTAGTCGTGATGCGTAGTGCGTGTCTCACGCGCAGCCGCGCGGCGCGCCGGCGCGCTGCGCTACCGTGCCGCGCCGCCCGCGCCACTCGCCAGTCCTGCTCCTGCCGCCGCGCCGCCAGTCGCTACATGTTTGCCACGTCGATACCACGCATCTTGTCCGCGCACTCGCGTCTCGGCTTCCGTCCGTACCTACTTTTAACTTTAGACAGACCACGGGCGGTAATTCTAAAAGCATTTACGAACAACAAACATTTCGTCGGTTTTCCTTGGCCGAAATAAATTCCAATCACAAAGGGGCCTGATCGATGGATTTTCGAAAATATTGCACAGTATGGGCCAAAACTCATTCTTGGAACTTTTAAAAATTGTCAATCCGTCTATATTAATGTTTAAAGTAATTATTTCTGGGGCGTCATCCCAAGTCAGTAATATTTTTTTCAATACACGCCTCCATAAGTTTTTTTTATAGTTATATTTCTAGGTATATTCCTAAAATAGTTCTGGCATCATTGGGTAACGTGTTTGGAACAAAATCATTTATTATTTTTGCTAGATCGTTCAGGGCTGTTTGTGTAATATTTTTTTCAATGGCCCATTTTTTTATTTTTGCCCCAAATTCATGCCGCTTATTATTCACATCGCAGTCACTTGCGTCTGAACTCTCTGAATCACTAGAAAATTCTGTTTGAGTACGTTCGTCATCTAAAATAATACTTTCGGTTACGGAACCCTCCTAATCCAATATTCGTTGCGCACTTGTTGACACTTGACTAACACTTATATTGGAACCTGCACTCACTGATGATGTTGTTGAAGCTTTTATAATTTTTAAGTATTCTGCATTAATTTTACGACGTATTCCACCAGTTCTTACTTTGGCTTTCCACATTTTAATAAAAATAATCAGAATTGTACAACACTGCTGCACACATGCAGGCCACGAAATCATAAAAATATTAAATTCGTGGTAAATTATAACTCAACCAGCATACTAAATGCCCACATAAATTCTATTATTCACCCCAGGTCTGAATTGACGGTCACGAGTGTACAGATTTATAGCAGTGCGCTGTTGTGTAACTGCATAAAAGGTCACACTTGGTATAATTTTGGCCTATATTAATGCTGATATACGAGTAAACTCTATAGCTGAGTATTGGCGTAAAGTGCACCTTTAAACAGCATAGAGCATTATATCTTTGTTAGTTAACTTCACATAGTGGCTGTTAGTGTTATAGAGGTTCGTATGTTCTCCCTTAAAATGCAAGTGCTTTAAAGGTACACCTGTGAACCATTACTCAGAAAATTGCACTATTTGTGTGCACAAAATGCGCTTTTGCAGCTGATAGGGCACAACGCTTCTAAACGCTGAATAACAGTGAAACTGTGGCGTCCGTAAAGCGCTTAATAGAATCGCAATACAGAATAATGCATTATATTGGGTCTCGTTATTTTCTATGCAGCTATTGCAGTCCGAGTGAACACTAATAAGTCGTTAAAAGTGCTTAAACAACCGATGTGGACCTTGTGTGGAATTATATAATGCTGCTTTGTGCTACTTGGGAAGTGACAGTTTTTTTGTGAATTTTGGTTGTCACCGGGCGATTTTTGGACTTCGCGCTTCTGACGGCAGAGAGCTAATGGATCATGACGTATTTACTTCAAAAAGAAAAAAACGTAACCCTTATAGGATCACTTTTGTTATCTCTGCGTCCGTCCGTCCGTCCATCATTCAAGACCCTTTATCTCGGGAACGCGTGGAGGTATCGAGTTGAAATTAAAAGCATATACTCGTTTACTTTAGTCTTATATCCCTTAAAGCTGTAAAAAAAAACAAGCTTCTAAGTTAACGTATAAAAAAGATACGGCCGTACTGACCGTGACCGGCTTTTTTTTAATTGGACTTTAAGCATAAAAACTTTATCCCAAACATTTTATACCTATCAATTGGGGACAGAATGTTCATGCATAAAGGGCTCTCAAACATCAATGATTGTTTAGGCGACCCTTTATTCTAAAAACAGTAACAACGCGCTTCCTTATTAGTTTGCTATTTAAAGGGTGCTCAAGATCGCATACAAGTTTCTGAAGTGTTACTCCGATGTTTGAAATACGAACTTCGTAACATCGTCCTCACGAGTTCGAAAGGACAGCACGATAGGAACTCTGACTACGGAGTAACCCTTCTGAGTCGGAAGACTTATTCACTTACTGCGCTGACTTAACGAACAAAAGTGGATCGTGGCCTCCGACCGCAGAGAAAGCCATTTTCTTCTATCCTGTACCCTTTACCATGACTCGCGAGCGAGTACAGTCACAGCAAACTATAACGGTACTGAGCTACTGCTCGCGATTCCGGTCGATGAAGTTGCGGTTGATGAAGCCGCGGGGCGCGGCGTTGTTGTTGATAGGTAGCAGTAAAATTGGTGCAGTTAATAAGTAATCATTTATGTAAGTAATTTATAAGTGGTAGCACACGAAAATGTTTGTGAGCGCTTTATTCGGCAACAAACTGTCCTCAGTTTGGCGGAATATAAATGTTTTACATACCGCATAAGTTTTTTATGATAAATAAATAAATAATAAGTTTCTGTCAAAAATGACATTTTAGTGGCAAGCTTTTATAGCCGACTGTACTTTTCTTTGGATATCCATCAAATGCTCACTGAGACGATCCTAAAGAGCCCAAGCTCGGTATTAGGATTGCTTTTTTCTATTATAGAGTTCCTATGGCCACCTTCCGGCTCCATCATCAGATCAGCCCCATGGTACCATATTATTGTATTGTCATCAAAGTTAAGTAAGTATGCAAAATTTCAGCTCAATCGGTTGACGATATCTGCTTCAAAATTGAGTTGCAAGATTTCACCCGAACATACATACCTACTTTAAACATACCATGCAAGTTAAATAAAAGCTTTAAAAATAAAAAAAGTTCAGTTATATCTTTGATGACTTATTCAACCAATCGGTATCGGGGCTGTCCGAATGGACGTTTCCCGCGTGCCTGTCCGGTATACGCTCTCTTCACAGCTCGTGCCTCACCTTTAATTTTTTTTTTCTACGTGGCCAAGCGTAGTCTAGCTGATTTGGTTTCACCGATAATGTTGTGCTCAGCCGCAATCTTCTCTTTCGGCATTTTTTCTGCGCCTCCAGGAGATGGAAAGCAATGTTAATATTAAATTTATTGGAGCGGAGCGAGCGAAGCGAGCGAAGCTCCCATGGATCGACTCGAATGGACTTTGTAACAATGCGCAGATCTCAGCGAGTTCTCAACCGATTTTAGAAATTTTTGTTTAAAAATGCACAAATTACATTTCGCTAGGTAGTGACGAAGAGAAAATTTCGAAAAAAAAAAAAAAACTCCGCTCCAATCTATGGTGCAAGCTTAGCCGGTGGCTGACTCTGCATCGACCTAGTTGGAGCGGAGCGAGCGAAGCGAGCGAAGCTCCCATGGATCGACTCGAATGGACTTTGTAACAATGCGCAGATCTCAGCGAGTTCTCAACCGATTTTAGAAATTTTTGTTTTAAAATGCACAATTTAAATTTCGCTAGGTCGTGACGAAGACAAAATTTCGAAAAAAAAAAAAAAAAAAACCGCTCCAATCTATGGTGCAAGCTTAGCCGGTGGCTGACTCTGCATCGACCTAGTAAATTTATGAAACATGTCATGTCTCATTGTTTTTAATGTGGGTAAACCACATTTTTGAAGTTAAATTTCTAATGCGACCTCAAACAAGGTTGCGTTAAACGTTAAACGTTTAACGCTCTACCGTGGAAAGGGGAGGAAAGCACTGTTGCGTTAAACGTTCAACGCAACAATCCCACGGACAATGCGACGGATTTAAGGTTATGTCAAGGTACGTCTCTTGTGAATATCAATTGATTGTTAGGTTTTCTCTTTTGAAATTACAATTTCTACCCCTTCCTATTTTCATTCCACATCACGAAGTTTCACTTCTTCCGCGCGGAGGGCCTCCACGCACTATTTTTTTTTATATTCTACCATTGATACAAAGATCCGAGCATAAAGAAAAATTTAAATGTGTAACCTGGCAGAAGAGACCGGGAGTCGAACCCGGTACCTCTGGTTTACCGTTCCAGCGTGTTTAACGCTTTATAGTTACAGGCATTTAAATTTATCTTTGTGCTTTGATCTTGGTATCAATGGTATTTTATATTAATATTTACCAACATGCCGATAGAATAACATACAGTACGACACAAACGAGTAGAAATTAAAAAGTGGCAATACTGTAGTGTCGTCTCTTTCTAATCTATCTAAGAAAAACGGGATGACACTACAGTATTGCCACTTTTTAATTTCTACTCTTTTTCATCACACTTGCTCGTAAATCAAGGGTTTACATGCTAGAAAAGCGTGCGGTAAATCGTAAATTACGCCCTAGGGCGGTAAGTAATTTTTAAATTGAAAATCTTGACGTTTAGTTGTATGATGTTAGACCAAAAAGTTTTTATTAATAAGTTACTATGTTTTAATGTACTGTTTTATATGCTTATTTAAAGAGCAGAGTAGATAATAATTATCATAAAAGTAATATATTAACACGTTGAAATACGTTATTAATTTATAATTATATATTCATTTGTTACATTGTACATTGTAAATTTCTATTCTAATAATTATTGTTCGTATTTGTTTTGTCAATCATTATACAATATCAAAACGGAATATGAACATTATCCGTGGACAGTCTACAGGAACGGCCTCTGATAGGTCGGCGGCCTAACATGCCAACATGGCGGTAGAAATTAGAATATTTTATGTTCTACATGTTACTGTAGGTAATAGTGATTTGTTTTGATTTATGGTGAATTTAATCGCGTTGTGTATGTGTGTCGTTGTATTTCTGTTAAAATTAAAAGAATTGACTATGTTTGTAATCAATACCTGTTACGTATATACATGTGTGGGTGCGCGCATACTGTAACCTGTATAAAATAATGCAATAAATCAGTGTTGAACTAGCTCGCTTGTTTGACGGTCATGTACCTCTCCCGTGACAGATAACCCATACATAACAATACCATAAAATCAATTAAAAGAATCTGTATGGAAAGGATTCTGCTCGAAATTATTATCAATGCGGCAACAAGGCGGCAACAGACAATCTAATAGAATTCAGTCTTAAATAACTGGATTTTATCGAGGATGAATATTTAACAACGAAGTTAAGTCGGGAATACTTTGCTACATACGTATACATAAGTAAATTTCAGCTTATATTTTCAAGTTAATCCTTTTGATTTGATCGTCTTGCATGAAACAACAGTACAGGCTGAACAACAAAAAATAGAAAACTTTGTATTAAAGAACTAAATTAAAATATGTTTCTGTCTCAATCTATACGTTAAGTAGGTACATAAATATTAATTTAGTTATTTGGTTTCAGGTCGTCCTTATAATTGGAGTAAATTTTGTTTTCTGAAATATCTACCGCCATGTCTTCTCAATTTACTCTGCTACGAGAAATTCGTGTTGCTAAACCTATATATTTTATTCCTCAATTCAAGAAGGTTCAAACGCCGCACTTAATAAAAGTATTATCACTATGAGCTGGACAAATATTAAATTGTATTAAATATTGTAGTTACATAGTTTTGTTTTATAAATGCTTGGTATTGACTGCTATTTATTAATTTTGTTTTATTTCCTCCCAAGTGTGATGAAAAACATCGTACGTGACTCTGGTGTAAAGGAATTCCAAACTCGTGTCATTAAAGCCCTCGCCTTCGGCTTCGAGCTTCTAATAGACACTCGTTTGTAATTCCTCGTTTACCACCCTTGTTACGTAATGTACTATTGTATCGTACTGTAGATACAAGACACGAGGAGTTTCAAGTGTCCACAATTAACGTAATCTCGTGTATGTAACTTAGGATCTTGTAAGTACCTAAATAATTTGATCTTATTTCTCAAAATAACTCAGGATTTGTGTGTCGGCGATCATCTTCTTTCTTGTTGTTATCCTGCCCCGCGGCCCAGGGGTCGATTGTGATTTTAAACCTTTAGGAAAAATGTTGATAATGTATATAACTGGTATTGTCAGGAGGTAGTCTATGGGCTTATAACTGTTGCAATTACAAAGTTTTTGACAAATATAACTACCGAAATCGTAGTTTTAATTGACTTTTACTTTATTGTATTGACTGTACCGTAAGCGTGAAAGGCAGTGAAGCTTGTATTTAAGCGAAAATTTATCAGCTTACCAATACAGTAACGTCAAACTTATTCGTGCGTAAGTAGTGCCTGATAGGCCGACGAAAATAAGGGGGGTATTCGACCAATTTTAGAAAGATAATGGAGATGTCTCCATTTCATCGCCATCCGTCACTTTTGACGTGTGCCTACTTGACAAGTGGCGATATCTCTAGAACATCGCAACTTCGTCAATTCAGATGCGCTAAATTTGCGTTTTTTTTTTGTATGTGACGGCATAAATAACAGGCGCATACTTTAAATTTACCGCGTAGTGCGTGAAATTAGTCCGTTACGTTTCGTTCAAAACAGAAATTCATATGTATGAATAACATTTTTGACAATCATTATCGCCTTCGTATTTCCAAAAATTGAGATGAGATATGTCACTTGAAGCTCATCGCATTTTAATGACTGTTCAATGGCGATATCACTGTTATCTAATAGAGATTTAACGTTTGGCGATCAATCAAATGGCATTCTTGAATTAGGTCCAAGTTTAGTTTCGTGAATGGTTTGCTATTAATTGATTCACTTAGGTAGAGATTTAAACAGTAATACGCGCCTACGTACTATGTTTATGTACCTTACGTAACAAGGGTGGTAAACGAAAAAATAACAAACGAGTATCTATCAGTGTCGCCTTCGGCTTCGGGCTTTAATGACACGAGTTTGGAATTCTTTTACCACCAGAGTCACGTACGACGTTTTTCATCACACTTTGGAGGAAATAAAATAAAGTAGTAGAAGTCAATAACAAAATTTCTTACCGCCCTAGGGCAAAATATACGATTTACCACCCGGTTTTCTAGCATGTAAACCCTAAAAGGGTGTTCAAAATTACTTACCGCCCTAGGGCGTAATTTACACTTAATGTAAACCCTTGTTTACGAGCAAGTGTGATGAAATAATACATACTTAACGGGTTTACTCACGCCGTAGTCACACGTTCGTAAGTATTTTAATATGTCTGAGACTCGCGCGGGAGTTTTCTTCAATTATAAAGTTGCTTTGTATTGTTCTACATACAATACATACAATGTATTTACATAAATACATAAATGATAATGATACAGGAATGATAAAGCGTAACATAAAGGAAGTATGCTAGCATAGAAAATATTATAATCTGTGCACCTACACAAACAATCGAAATGTGACTTGGATACGGAAATAAAAAAGAAGCTTTAGAAATGTACGATTGAAATATAATATCAAGCGTGGAATCAAATATCACGAGAAGACTATGATCTATGTCCAGTTTATAAATAAAAGGAACGGAAAGTGAAAATCTCTTTGTGAGAAAACGGCAAATTCAATGAGCTACTTTTTAATGATCTGACTGCGTCATTTATGTTTAAACATGCTTTGTGTTTGCTGTTTGGTTAAAAAGGCTTAATATTAATTAGGTCAAGTGGTATTTTATGCAGCTCGAATCGAAAACATTTCATTTTGATGACAGTCATAGGCGATATGATGTACTTAGGTTTTATTTGCCGATATTTCAAAGTGTCTACCTATACTTTGGCGTATCTTTATTGTCTATCCCTGTGCAAGACATTTGTAGTAAGTATACTATGGCATATAATAATAATAATAATAATCATTTATTTCGGAATTTCATCCATATCGTGGTAGTAACATAAATAATAAACCTTATAACTAATGTTAGTAACATAAAAATATCAAAACAAACCTTAACTAACTTAACCTAGGTGACAAATGCAAGGCATTCCATCCTTGCAAGAAAGGGCCTTCTACTCTGTCCGCGACTATTGCTAGGAGGCTGTTGGCGCTGCCGCGCACGCGCCGCAGTAGCGACGCTGTGCGCTTGCGCATAATGGCGTGGAAGCCATCTGTGCGCGCTTCGGCGAACATGCCTGAGGCACTGCAGTGGCGCGGCAGCCCCAACAACATCCGGAACGCGTTATATTATAGTATACATATGTTTGAATAATAGTAGATCGTAGTAGGTTTTTGTTTAAGTTGTGTAGCTGAAATTAGCTCGTCACTCGAGAACTCTGCAACATCCGGGATTTGGAGTATGTTTATTTTTTATCGGCTTATAATTTATAGGGTAAAACACAAACGACATCGTGTCTCATGGTCTAACAATAATAAAAAAGTGAAAAATTTTACCACTACCTGAAGAGACTCGCAAATCGCAAGGTGGATCAAAGACTCAGGTCAGATAAAGCAGTTCCTACTCTTGGAACCGGCGCGCATCATCAGAAGGTTCCTCTTTCACTACTCTCTTCAAAATAGAGTTACCATAAAAGTAAACCGGGATATGTTTTGATATGGCCGAACGGACACCGGGACACCACTTTTCAAACCGGGACACATTCCTGCGTACCGGGACGTATGGCACCCCTATTTCAACAACCAGTAGTACCTCGGGTCCTGCCCGGCTTCCAGGTTAGATTCTTTTATAATTTTTACTAAGAATGTCAAGAATAAAGGACAAAAAATATCCCTCAGTACAATTTTAATTTTCTTTCCTTTGGTAAATGAATAATAAGGATATCCTCCCGACACTAAAATGGCCAACTAGATATATTACCTGCCCTCGACTGCTCATTTATTTTGTTCGCGGGCTTTCCTTATCAAGGCCTTCCACTCTATTAAACCAAATCAATGTTCAATCTCTTCAGTTGTGCGCTCACACTTTGATAATATTATTGGGATATTTGCAATCATTCTCTCCTTTTAGAGTATTTTGTATATTGCGTGATCGAATCAGAAATGACGAGATCAGCAGGGGAATCGACTTCGATAACGTCAAAGTGTTATACATATAACTTTGATAGTGATATATTATATATGTATAAACTTTGAGGACTGTATACTAGGGTGGAGTGAATTTGAGCAAGAAAATTTTTTTTTCCAAATTTTTATTCTCCTGTATGATCAATAGTTGATCGTATGTAAAAGCTTTATTTATACCAAAAATCAAAACTCTGCGACTTTATTTTAAGGTGGCGCACTACGAGGGTAATTTGCAAAAACAATAAAATTTTACATCTTAGGCGTACCCGCAGGTTAATTTATTATTGTAACTATATGTCATAAAACTTATGTTGCGGCTCACTGTAGGGTGATATATTGAGTGTATTTGCGCTATATTTTAAAAAATACTCGTCAATAAGTGTTAAGGACAAGTGTAAAAAAGTTTAATTGGTGTTAATTTTCGCCTGTAACATGCCCAAAACTCGAAAATACTTGCGATGCCCTTTGTTTGGAGATCCAATAAAACTAAGTGGTAATGTGTTACCAACGTATTGTGATATTATAAAATATTATTTGTGGCTTAGAAATGAGATTCTGGAGCTGAATAATGGTAAAGACCCTGCTGTGAAAGACTTGTGTGAAATGATCGCCACCGACATTGAAAAAATTTGGAACAAAGCATCGATTCCCACTATAAGTCATCAACAAATCATAGCAAGATTGATTACATATTATAATAATTACAAGAATGTGAAAAAACAACGCAATACAACGAAAAAACAGAAGTTTTACGAAGATTCTCGGTCAAAATTGTTTGATATCGCAACTTGTAAATGTATATCCAGAGATGTTTGTAAATGTGTCATAAAAGTACCTATAGCTGAAGAAAGTTTTTTAAAAGACCAAAGAAATGACCGCAAGATGTATATAGGTTCTGTGGATAAACTGCAAACTGTGTCTATCCGCCGTAAAGAAGCACGAAAGAGGAAGCATGATGAGTTTTTGAGAAAAGCCAGCAGTATTCCAAGTACTTCTTCCGACCCGGTGGCGTTAAATCTGTCATCTAGTAGTTCGTCCAACGGATCATCGGACGAGGATGAAATTGCGATTCTTAGGCCAAAAATGACCAGTCAACCTGCAAGAGAAACTGGTCAAATGAGAGAGAAACTGCAAACCTTAGCTACCGCATGTGACAGAACCGGAATTTCTGATCGGACTGCTGCATTCATCGTAAATGCTGCATTGGTGGATTTAAATGTCATCAGTACAGTGTATACTCATGCGTAGAACGAATCACCCTTCTTCCTTGATGATGTGTACAAAGAACTTTTATTCAAAAAGAAGTTTCATTCAAGACATCAAGGATAAAGCTACGTTGGCGTAGGATTCGTTTTATCATGCATACATAGTCAAAATCCCTGCGAAGATTGAATAAAGCAGTTGGGAAAAAATGATAAATTGCCAGATAAAAATCCGATTTCCCGTGCAAGCTTTTATCGTGAAATGAGTTTTGAATTAATATTCCTTCACACGAAACTCTTGACACACAAAGACGGTCTACCGTGTGAATACGGAAGCTGTAAGGGTGGGTCTCTACTGCAGCGGAGTAGAGCGGAAACGACCACTCACCTGCCCGTCTAACTCAATTATGGATCGCGACTCATGTCGTGCGACAAAGCATCAGTCGTCACTCTCTCACGATACTCTACAGAAAAGAATAGGTAGCATATCTCGCGCGAGAAAGAGTCGCGTGTCACACTCGTGCTAGAGGTGCTGAGTTGATATCTGTGTCTTGCTTTCGCTTCCCTTTTTAACCGACTTCAAAAAAAGGAGGAGGGTTCTAAATTCGACTGTATTTTTTTTATGTTTGTTACCTCAGAAGTTTCGACTGGGTGACCCGATTTTGATGTTTATTTTTTTATATGAAAACGGTTGCTTCCCGTGTGGTTCGATTCAAACTTAAATAGAACCACACGTCGAGCTCTGACAAAGACATCCATGAGAAAATCATATAAGTGTTACTGTATGTTCCATTTCGCTCATTGAATTCGGTTATTTTTTGTGAAAAGTGATTATATTTGAATCACTATTTAAAAAGCATAAATATATAAAAAAAAAAATTCACAAAAGAACCGACTTCAAAAGCAATAAATATCACCATTTGAAGTCGGTGGCAAACCTCACGTTAACTTGCGCGTCATCTGTTTTCATAGTAATAATTGAGTGGTTCTTTTTTTGTAAAAAAAAAATCTTTATGTGATTGGATTGGTCGATTCTGCACTTTCCCCGCTCCACTACAGTGGAGACGCACCTCAACAAGAAATACCTCTGCTCATTTTTCTATACAAATCGAGGTTCGTTCTCGACTGTTTCCTCCTCCAAAACTTAACTAATCTGTACGAAAATTTTAAAATTTTAGGAACTGAATGAGGAAGAATTGTTCTGTGTTAAACCGTTCCCATTTTTACACTTATTTTCATAAAATGTGTGTACTAGGCGTCTGTTTTGACCAAAACTCCGCCAGAAACGGACGCCTAGTGCACAAATTATATAATAATTTGTATGACCTTACTACTAAGAGAAACACATTGGGGTAAGGGAAACACTTAATAAAAATAATCACAGTATTATGTGGTAAATCCGACTTTTAGAAACAGTTCTAGGTAAAAAATAAATAAATGTCACTGTAGTTGGTCGTTTTATATCTATTAAAGCCATAATATAGAAAATATTCCAGTGTTCCACTTCCCCCATGTGTTTCTCTTACCCAACCTGACCTTACTTGTATGTAATAACTGAATATACTTGTAGTGTACTGTGTGTAATCATTCACTTCAACTCGTAAGTAAATAAATTTGTTATTTAAGCTTGTTAGTTTGTTGTAATGTCTCGGGGTTTTCGGTGCACGAATGATTTCGGGTTCGAATCCCGGCCAGGGCAAATATTTGTGCTTGCGACATGGTTGTTCTATGCATTTAAGTATATATTTATCTATATAAGTATGTTTATCGTCGTCTAGTACCCATAAAACAAGCCTTCTTGAGCTTAATTTGGAACTAGATCGATATGTGTGAGGTTGTCTGATATTTACTTATTTCACACTAGCCGTCAAATCATTCGTGTAGGTACCTAAAGCCCCGGGGTATGGAATAAGAAATACTGATAAATACGCTTCACGCAAATTTATACATAATTCCTTGTATGTTGACAATGATTTCAACTGACGTTCCATTTCGCTCGCGGAAGTCTGATTGGACGGAATCCCGCCCATCTGTGTCGCCGAGGGATCTGTCAACGTCGCCTTGGCGGCAGACGCATAAAATATTGACGGCAAATATTACTTTTTTTCCTTTGCATTTTTGTTACCGTGTGTACGTTTACTTAGCATAATTAAAGATGCCTTATATCTTTTTAAAAATATTTTTTTCATAATTTGACAAACATATTGATTATTTCAGCCAAGTTTTTGAAATAAATAATCCTTTTCCCCGAGTTCTAGGTAGTAAACATACGAGTAGCTATTTCATGCTTTCATTGAGTGCAGTCGAAAATAAGTTGAAAAAACTAATTTTGCGCGTGAATTTTGTCAATTTTGAGTAGTTTTTGAAACAACAATTATCAATGAAAAATATGTAAATAATCAGCATTTTAAAAGGAATAAGGTCTCTTAAAGGTGCTAATCGAAATTGACAACACTTAAAATTTTCGAATAGTGTTCAGTTGAAACTAATTTCATTAAATTATCATTAAATTATTAACGATCCTCCGACACATAAAATTGTTGAGATCAGGTTGAAATTCGGAACTATTTGTCTAATATTAGTCGCGTGATGAACGTGACCATCACATACCTGCAGGTATACAGGGTGACCAATCCAAAAGGGTCAGTATCGAGAAGTCGGATACTATGAGAAATAACGTTATCTGTTCTAAGGAACCATGACGACGATTTTAGTTTAAAAAAAAAGGCATTATTATTTTTTCTTTATAATACAAAAACGAGACTCTAACCTGGTCAAAATTCTGTAAGAAATCGTATGTCGTATTTATTATTCTAGAATCTTGAGAGTACACGGTTATGTATGAGATTGTAAAAAAAAATGCAGTCTTTACTAATCTAAAGTCGACCCTATGCTTCGTAGGACCAGATTGCTCTATATCTTATAGTGTTTGACTTCTTCTACTGATCCATTTGGATTAATCACCGTGTAAAATGCTGTAGTATACTCATGCGTAGAACGAATCGCTCTTCTTTCTTGAAAATGTGTACAGACAAAAGTTGTGTCAGCCAGTCTAGGAGCCCCAATCCCAGAAGTAGAACTTGCACCCTACTTATATTCTTACAGAAGTTTCTTTCACGATATAACAAATGCAAACTAATCACATTGAATGTTGTCAAGTAACGGACAAGGGTTACAAATCAAAAACTATGTACGTAAGAGCCTATACAAACTGGCGGACTCAATGTTGCTACATATTGTTATAATATATGAATATGAAAACAAGTTCCCGTCTCGATAATTAATCCTTCCGTAATTAATGTCAAGACCCTCCGATATTAGTTCCCGGAGACTGACGAATAATTAATACACGGATGTTTGTAAAGGACGTCACGCCACGATAAAACCAAATCACATCTGCACGTTACGACGTCCTGTGTCATAACGTACCACGTTGCATTTTTCGTTATGTAGAAATGACAGTACTTACTTCGTGCAATATTATACTAAACAAGACAATAACGCAACGGCCAAAGATTGGACTAAATTAATCTGGAAATTGCATTCCGTTCATCAGTTGATACGTAATGGAGTAGGTAACAAAAATCCAAACATCTTCGCAAACTTTCTATAATTATTTAAAATTAGTAGGATTTTTACTTTTTCTATTATTTACACTTTAAGTATGAGTCATTTTCAAAAAGCATGTACATCGTTAAAGGCTTAATAAAAACCAAATTACGATCGCTTCTTTTGTGTTACGAAAGTATTACTCATACAAAAGATATAAACTATCGTTACACAAAATAATTAATTAAGTTTTGTTTTAATTAAAGCCCTTGACATGTATTTTGAAAATTATTCTTATGACAAACACTTTTTTCTAAATGATTTGTTAAATTGTTAGCAAAAACCGTGTCAAGTTTTTAGCCAATCTCAGCTGGAGCGCCCGGAGACCCATTATAAGGAAAGCTGACCGGTATAACATAAAACGGGAAAAGGTGGAAGAAAAGAGGTCCTTTCATTACAGGCTCGTAACACAGTGCAACTCTAAAGCAGTAAACATGGTCATACAAACGTCCAAATAAAAAATAATAAAAATTACCGACCAAATGCGAGTGTGACGCGCGCATTAATGTACAATTCACATTGACCGGGCCGGCTGCCGCCGTGTCGCAACGGGCGCTCTTGCAGCCGGCAGCGGCCGACCGCGTCCACTGACAAGGTCGAGCGGGTTCGGCTGCCGCCATGTTCCAGCGGTCGCTGGAGCGCCCGGCGGCAGCCAACTGCGTCCGTCCGAGCGATTAAATTCTTATGTACAATTCACACAGACCGGGCCGGGCCGGGTCGGCTGCCGCCGCGTCGCAACGGGCGCTCTGACAGCCGGCAGCGGCCGACCGCGGCCAGTGACCAGATCGGGCGGGTTCGGCTGCCGCCACGTTCCAGCGGACGATGGAGCGCCCGGCGGCAGCCGACTGCGTCCGTCCAGCGATCAAATTCTAGGGCGACGGACGTGCGAGCGGAGCCGATGGCGTGCGGCGGTAACCGAACGGAGGCGATGGCGCGCGGCGGCTTAGAATAATAACGCCTAGAAGGATAGTTTCTTACGGCCGAGGCGCCGCACGTGAGGCATAAAATGGATTCATGTAGTTGTGAACAACTCGTATTTACACGCGGCGATACGCACAAAAACACAGCAATAATGTTGCTAGCGCAATCACATTCCCCTGAAATTTGGGGTATACTCTTGCCAGTGGTGATTGGTTACATCCTAAATTTTAATTGAATAATAGACCCGTTGTTGTCTTCAAACACTGTTAAATACATTAAACAAAGGTTTTTTTTATTTATTATTATTATTCATTTGCAATGTCAGTTGAAAATAAATAAAATCGTAAATAATAGGTATGGTCAAATCCTGAAACGGCCTGAAATGACTTTTCAGCCAGCTGAGAAATGCTTCTAAAGCACTGAAATTGACGTTCGAAGTTTTTGACCTAATCCACCGGGGTAAGTAATAGAACATATATAAACAATAGATATAACACTCATTACACATAGGCTCAATTGGAATAAATTTAATTGGTATAATATTCAATTTGTATACTGAACGAAACATATAACAATAAAATGCATATTTTCATAGTATATAATGAACTGTAGGTATAATGATATTGTGTATAATCATCAAGTGGTATAACATTTAAAACACTTAATTATTATTACATATAATATACATTTACTCGAAACATCGAAGCAATCGAAGCATTGAAGTAATGTTAGAAATCGTAAGCCAGGTTGGACCTGCGCGGCTCGCTCGGTTCGCTCGCTCGTTAGGGTCATAGTTCAACCTAACACTCCTCCTCGCTTCGCCCGTCGTCGTACCTAACCTAAACAAAGTCAGATCTGCCTTAAGGTAAAATAAGTAATGTTAGGAATCGTAAGCCAAGTCGGACCTGCGCGGCTCGCTCGCTTCGCTCGCTCGTTAGGGTCATACTTCAACCTAACACTCCTCCTCGCTTCGCTCGTCGTCGTACCTAACCTAAACAAAGTTAGATCTGCCTTAAGGTAAAATAAGTAATGTTAGGAATCGTAAGCCAAGTCGGACCTGCGCGGCTCGCTCGCTTCGCTCGCTCGTTAGGGTCATAGTTCAACCTAACACTCCTCCTCGCTTCGCTCGTCGTCATACCTAACCTAAGCCAAGTCGGATCTGCCTTAAGGTGATAAGGGTAATGTTAGGAATCGTAAGCCAAGTCAGACCTGGGGCGGCTCGCTCGCTTCGCTCGCTCGTTAGGGTCGCAGTTCAACCTAACACTCCTCCTCGCTTCGCTCGTCGTCGTACCTAACTTAAGCCAAGTCAGACCTGCTTTACCTGCCTTGCCTGCGCTCGTTTCGCTCTTACAGATATAGGTAAGTACTGCGTTTTTATTTACAAAATACGTATAAAATGGTACTAGGTATGTCATATAATATTATTTCAAATGATATTATATGTCATAATTGTTATACAAAATAAATATTATATCTAAAATTATTAGAAAAAATAACCATTATAACATATGATATTATATGAATTGAATGTTATACCAATCAAACCTTATATTTTATGAAAATATGGTATTTCTTATTATATATATCGTGCATTATATCTTTTGTATGTTTATAAATTGAAATTATACCAAAAGTTTGTATATAATATGGGACGCACCCAATCCACCGTCAACTCATCAGACTTTTGCAACGAGCCCTAACCTAACACGTCGTGTTTTTGTGTCATTTAGAAGCTACCTACTATGGCCTCCTTCCGTTCTCATCATCATCAGACCAGCTTGGTAGTACCATAATAATGCATTGTCACTTGATTTAAACAGTTGTACAAAATTTAAACTCTATACAAGTTTGATTTGCAATATTTGACCCTGGCATACTCAAGCATACACGGCAAGTCAAATAAAAGCTTGATAAAAATCAAAACATTAATCTTTTTAATTTTTCATATTTGTATTTTTAATTATAGACTCCCAAAAAATAAGTCAGTATATCATCAGGACAGAATTATGGGTAAAAAAAATCCCTTACACTGGAAACACTACGTTATCATGCCGCTTATAGAAAATATGAAGTTTGATTACTGTTTTACGTAAAAATACGAGTTAAAGAATAATATTTACAAGTGAAATGTTATCTTAGCATGTTTATCCTTTTTATCAGATGCATTGTGATACCCTATCACTGCACAAACCGCCATAATAATTGAAAATGTGGGAGCTCTTTACACCTGTCACGCGTCCTTGCAACTGACAAGCCGATCGGCGCTTTTAGCCATTTCTGGCTAAGTTTTAGTGGCCTCACCGTTGCGCGTGGACTGGGTTTCTAGGCGTTATTATTCTAAGCGCGGCGGTAACTGAACGTAGGCAACGGCGCGCGGCGGTGACAGAACGGAGCCGCTTACGTGCGACGACAGCCTAGCACCTCCGTCCGCGTCCGCAAGCGCCCGATAGGCCGGCAGCGGCGCCAATAACATTCGAATATGGGATCTGACTGTCGTAAAGAAGCTTTACATTCATTTGGCAGCTATTTAGATGCGCTTCAGCGCGCGCCAACTCCGCCCGGTCAGTGGGAATCCTACATTAGGGCGAGGGACAAGCGAACGGAGCCAATGGCGCGCGGCGGTAACCGAACGGAGCCGATGGCGCACGGCGGTGACCGAACGGAGCCGCTTACGCGCGACGACAGCCGAGCACCTCCGTCCGCGTACGCAAGCGTCCGATCGGCCGGCAGCTGCGCCAATAATATTCGAATATTGGATCTGATTGTTGTACAGAAGCTCTACATTCCTTTGGCAACTATTTAGATGCGCTTGAGCGTGCGCCGACTCCGCCCGGTTAGTGGGAATCGTACAAGGTTCCGCATACACTCTTAACCCATCTTAACTGGCCGGGTAAAGTTAAGTTTGCACCATGTTTGGCGCCGGATACAAATGAAGTGCAGAGTTAACGCAACCGATCACGTTTGTGGTATGGAAGCCCCTTAAATATTGATTTTATTTTGTTTTTTTAGAATCTGTTGTTATAGCGGCAACAGAAATAAATCATCTGTGAAAATTTCAATTGTCTAACTCTCACGGTGCATGAGATACAGCCTGGTGACCGAGTGCAAATAGACAGCGGGGTCTTAGTATTGCAAAATTAACGCAACCGGGTTCTCTAAATATGATTATTGAAAAGGACTATATTTTTTATGATTTAATTACAAATGTATAGTTTTCAGTTTTTTCCCTATATTTGTAGTATTAAGACGGTATTACTTGCCAATATTCATAGTTCTAGGTCAACGGAAAATATACCCTATAAATTATGATCCTTTTGAGTGTCGAAATAGGTATTTATACGCTTTGCGGCATAAACTTCTATATATATTTTTATGTTAACCTAGAAGTTTGATTTTTTCACGGCTTCAGGGAACAGTTGATAAGTATATGGTTTAAATTTCAACTCGAGGCCTGGATGCGTTTCCGAGATAAAGGGTCTTGACAGACGAACGGACGGACGGACGGACGGACCAAAGTGATTTTATAAGGATTCGGTTTTTTTTTCCTATTGAGCTACGGAACCATCAAATTATCTGTCCTGCCGTTTGAAAATCATGTGGAAATAAAAGCACTTGTCTCTTTTTGTCATATTGTTTCACAGATTTTTGTCATATTGTTTTTAGTACCTTCAGCAACTTTGGAAACCCAAGGTTCGAAAGCAGTTTAAAAAAAAGTGTGTGTGTCAGCTCCGACGCACGACTGGAGTTTACTCTTCAGGCCAGGCGCGCACCACGATTTTTTTTTAGTCGCGCGATAGAAAGCCAGAAATAAGCGTATTTCTGGGTTTATGAAAATCGTGGTGCGCGCACTCTCATATAAACCCATATCTTGCATTTATGCGACAAAATTATCGCGCGACTAAAATCGTGGTGCGCGCCTGGCCTTAAGAACGATTATAAAATATATACTCAATACTCAATACGTTTAGTGCACATAATGATTAGTAAATAGTTTAAGTATCACATTATGTACCCTGTTGGGTGCTGCAAACAAGAACGAGAAGGTAGGCACTTACATAATATTAATATACGAGTATAATATACAGCAAAATTACAATATTTTACAAGGAAAATTTACGTCCGATTCATTTTTAACAAATTGGAGAGATCATGAGTAGTAACTAAATAAGGAAGCGTGATGTAAAGCGCCCTCGAGCGGCTAGTTTAGTTACTACAGTCTGCAGTGCATTTTTTTTTAATCTTTTAATTAAGGAGCTCTGATCATTTTTATGAACATGCCAGCTCCAGCAGGCCTAATACACAACATCATTCATCTAAAAGACATAGATAAATAAAAACATAAACCGTATAAACTTAAAAATAACATGTACACGAAAACAACTAAATTTGTATACACTATTTACATAAAAAAAACTGTATATAGAAATTTAGCCGATTCCGATAAGGGTTCCGCCAATATTGAATTGAACATTACATTCAAGAAAGATCTGGTATTAGACCTAGCCATTTACATTAGACAAAAACAAACGTACAAAATCACCTTCCTTAAAAAAATCCTTAAATAAATCCAAAATCTCCTTAACAACAACTCCAAACAGCGTTTTGAACTTCTCCTCCCAACTTTCGGTAGAAAACAAAATATCCTTCGTCTTCTCAACCAGCCTTTCAAAAGTAATACGTCTCTTCTTCTTGTCCTTATTTTGTCTTTGATCTTCCATATCAGCCCGCTCAATAGTAGGCTGATTGACCAATAGATACTCGGACCTCTTCACATCTGTTACTCTTTTTGACTTCCGCGGCTTACGAACCTCTTGTTGTGGCTCACTCTCTAATCTGTACTGACTTACTGATCGCTGGCCCTCAGCCTGACAGACAGAATCTTCAGACTCTTTAGATTGTAACGGCTTCGACAAAACAGCATCTCTATATGACTTTCCAAAACTTAAGTCATTCTCAAAAACAGATGGCGCATCCTGACTACAAACATCCGTATCCTTTTTTTCCTTATTTTGCATATACAACCAAAAAGCCCGTTTATATATACATCCCTCAGCAGACATAATCCTGCTAATTTCTTACTCCTTCACAAAAACCGGGCACGACTTATCTAAGGCCATATGGCTGCCTTTACAATTAATGCATCTAAGAATAGTCGTTTCGCAATTGGCATGCTCCCCGCCGCATTTCGGACAAGTAACTTTAGTAGTAGGACAAAACCTGCTCAGATGACCGAACTTCCAACATATTGAACATTGGGTAACGGGGAAAGTGTACTGATTTACCTTGAATCGGCAACCGTAGGCATAAACATATGGCGGTAAAGAAGTTCCCTTAAAACACAGACGAATAGCTTCAGCCTTAACCCAACGCCCATCATGATCCAAACGGTTCAGTCTACATATTGACAAAATGTCTTCAGACCCTTCAATATTCTTTAAAAATTCGTCTTCCTCAACCTCCAACTCAACCTGCCTTATAATTCCATAAGTGCAGCATGCCATATTAGACCAATAAGAACGTCTCGTCTCATTGTTAAACTCCTGAGAAGCCAGAAGCTTCTCCGCATCATCCTTAGAGTTAAACTGTATGCGAACTTTACGTGGACCCATAAACTTGACGGATAAAATTCCTTTTATACCCTTAAATTGCAGCAACTTTGCCAAACCAATCTGTTTCGGTAAATCTTCTTTTGACACTATATAAACTTCAAATAGCTTGTCAGGCACACCGTCCGGCTCCAGCTGCGTTTTGGCGGTTGCTAAAACCCGCAAGCGTTTAGGTTTTCTGCCTATTGTGATAAAACTATCACTACAACCACAGCTTTCGTCGCTCAGACCACAAGCACGCTTCACCGTTATATGCCGCACATCCGACATGGACTCAGCGTTCGATACAATATCCGATTGACTCGGCCCTGCCTTATTATCAAACTCCTCTTCAGATAGCCACGACGGAGCTGCCCGCTGCCCACCAAAGACTACAATGTAACCTGCCCACATTCTAAAAGTGACGTATCACTCACTACACCTCGACTTGACTCACTCATCGCAAAAACAGCGAAAAGGAATCTAAAACTGAAATAACTTATAAATAAAATAAAATTTGATAAAATGTTCAACCGTCGCCTTTGACAACCAAACGTCAATCCTCGCAATACTTATATTTTTGGAACGTATCTGCCGTGCTAATTTAAAAAGTCGTATCTCAGTATACGATCGGGGTAAAAATACGACTTCTTAATTTAGCAGGTTATGCGTTAAGCGTTATAGACTAAGCTCCCGATGTAAAATGACCTTCACAGAGATGTTTATTTGATTAAATGTATTTTATATTAATTTTATTTTTTATTTTTTTCAATTACCTGTTTGTCCCACTCGCGGTGGAAACTACCGGTGTTTGGAGCTCCGACGCACTAAAGTTCCTGAGGGAAGTGGGGCGTCGGTTACGAGAGAGAGGCCATGACACCCGTTCCGAGTCGTTCTTGGTGCAGAGGCTGTCCATCGCGGTCCAGCGCGGTAACGCGGCGAGCGTGTTGGGCACTTTTGCACCGGGAACGATTCGGGGCGGGCTTTTTGATTAGATAATATTTAGGTTTAGTTATTAGTTTTATTGTTTAATTTAATGTATTGTTATATTTTTATTGACAAGTTGTAATTTATAGGTTAAAATAGTTGAAGATACATATATTTTATATTTAGTCAATAAATATATTGCATATGGGTTGCCTAATAAATTTTAGTCCAGGGTATGTTTAGTTTAAAATTATTATTATTTTTTTTTACATTTCAGCGATTTGATTATTAGATAAATTCATAATTAAATAATCTTTAACGTTATTTAATTTCAATTCAACAATCAGACCTTTGCAAAATGCTAGTAGGTATAGATTTACCTGTTTATACCTGGCTACCCAATAGTTGTAAATCTATGGGCTTCTTACTTTCGATTGGTATAGAATTTATCTAATATTAATCAAACCGGTGAAATGTTTAAAACAATTTTTTTTTATTATTAATTAAACATACCCTGGACTAAAATTTGTTAGGCAACCCATATGCAATATAATTATTGACATATTAAATTAAATATAAAATACATTTCATCAAATAAACATCTCGGTGAAGGTTATTTTATATCGGGATCTTAGCCTATAACGCTTAACGCATAACCTGCTAAATTGCGAAGTCGTATTTTTACCCTGATCGTATACTGAGATACGACTTTTAAATTAGCACGGCAGATACGTTCGATTTTACACCCCATATTTTTCATACCCCGGGCTTATATATGAAAATCGATTCTTAAGGAGTAAACTCCAAAAACAGAATTTTATTTTCTTTATTCGAAACCATGTTAATTTCGTTGTAGTCTATAATAAGATCTTTAGAAAAGAAGCATCATTATGCCAGCCAATCCATGATAGCGAGACCTTACCGAAAAGTAGAGAATTCTACTGCTTTATCTATTACTTTTACTGTGACAACACAGACTGTTTTTTTTAGTCTGCAAGTGACATGGCCGTTTTTGCTCTGCCCGAACGAACGACGTTTACTTTTCGGCTCTCGTAAAGATGTTTTAAAATAGGTTCGCTGTTGCCTTTATTGACCTTAGTGCTTATAGGGTGAAACCTTTTACTATCTACTAGTAGTGGTAAAAAGTTATAAGGTTGAGTGGCGATACAGCGTGGGAAGGTCCGCAATAAGGTGGACCGACGACCTGGTTAGGATCGCGGGCAGGAAGTGGATGAGGAGAACTGTGGGAGGGCCTTTGTCTAGCAGCAGTGGACGTCTATTGGCTGATATGATGATGAGTAGTGCTAATATATTTCCGAAAATTGAGTCAGTTAAATTTAGTGGTTATCTATGGGAAATATTCACGCAAACTTGCATCATTAAAGAGAGATGACTCATTTATTAAATATTCTATTCTTTAAAGATTACTTAAATATTATCTTGCCTGTGATCACGAATCAGTATCGAAAATTTCAAATTATTTTAGCGAGTTAATTAAAGGCGGTTCAAAACAGTTTTAGAAACACCACTCGAGTGAGTCTGACGTGAATACGAGCGGACCAAAATTACGCAAACAACTTTGACAAATAATTTAACCCACAGTACAAATTAGACTCGATCTTAAATAAATTTTCCTGAGGAATTTCGACGAACCTAATCGTACGTCAAACGCACTGTTAGGGGACCGAATTTAATGAAAGACCTAAATTCCAGTAAAGCTCACAATACCAGACAGGTCTATTCATGCTCTAAATCTGTTTTGACCCGTTATAAGGGTGCCTATTATACAGGGTGCTAAATCTAAATGAGTCAGCAGGGCGAAGTCACAAACAATAAGAGATAGGGCAAACTGTACTCAGGAACAATGGTGTCGAATTTAGCTTTGATAAAAACTGCATTTTTTCACACAACCCGGCCAAAACCACTGTAGGTAAAGAATGTTACAATACGACATGCGATTACTTACAGAATTTTAACCAGGTTCAATTCCCGGTTATGTATGAGATTTATAAAAAAAAAACAAATTTAGTTTCTTTGAAATCTAAAATCGACGCCATGCTTCCTATGAGCAAATTTCCCTATCTCTTGTAATAATCTTCCTTAGAATACTCTTCAGGATAGAGGTGAAGCAATAACACACTCTGCAATCAAATATAACTTTAATGATCGAATGATCACAATATCCAACAATAACTTTGAAAGGAAGAAAGAAACAATTGACACACCAAAAAATAAAATAGGTACATGGAATAAAAAATAAAGAGAACAGCTTTGTCAGTAGGTACATTGTACATTTAAAATAACCTTCCAAGAATTTGATGAACCTTCCTTAATATTTCACTATTTTAGAGACATGTTTACTACTTTTAGTAAGAATGACCATTCCTGAACAACCCGAAATCAAGATCCCCATAATAAAATTGAGTGACAAAAATAACAAGTAATAAAATATTTGTGTATATTTTTGAAATAATACATTACACTCTTATAGTGTTAGTTCTCTCCCTACTGACCTATTTGGATTGATCATTCTGTATATTTAAAGTCAACGTCAAAAAGTAAATCGTTGAGTATCGTCACAGAATACTACAAAGTATCGTTTTCTATAAGTACTTATTAATTAGCGGCTCTGTCAGTTATAGACTCCGCGTTTTTTTTCTACGTATGTATGTTTTTTTGTAGGAATTTTTATAATTTTCCTGAGGAATTTCGTCGACGAATATATTCGTAACGTCAATCGCACTTACTGTTAAAGGGCGGAATTTAATGAAAGACCTAAATCCTGTAAAGCTACGCACCAGACAAGCTCATTCATGCTCTAAATGTCTTTTGACACATGAATGGTCGATAGAAACCTCTACGATTAGAGCGCTACGACGTTCGACGGAACTTTGCTATATCTCTGTTTTTTTTATATCGGCATTATATTGGAAATATACCCATTTTTGAGATTTTTGCTATTTAAACTACATTCCTCACACATGAGCTCGTAGCTCATTCCACTCGCGAAGCGTTTGCGGTAGGAAATCCCCTGGAACCGCACAGTTCTCCACCAAGCGTCCTTAGGCGGCAGTGACCGTTTAACATCAGGCGGGCCGCATGCTTACTTGTCACTGTCGTAGTATAAAAAAGAATCGGCAACATTTAAAGGTTGACATTTTATAGGAGATAAATATAGTAAGATAAGAAATGTAATTATTCATTATGTTTTGTAACTTGTATCTACTTTGCACCGCTAAGTTTGCTTTTGTGCAAAAAAGATTCATTATATAAATAAATAATGATTGGTCTATCTTTTCATTCGTACTTTAGCGATATGACACGTAACTTTGAATTCAACGCCATTATTATTATTCGTATGGCATGTTATTTTAGATAACAAAAGAAACGCCATCAAAATCATATAAATAAAGTATAGTACGTGTAACTACTTAGAGTCTGGCTAGCCAAATAATGTTGACAGATATTTCCTTGTGGTATCACCAATTGTCTATGATTTAAACAATTTAGTAGGTGGGTCCTCTATAAATAATTTTCATACTTTATGTATACTAGTTGTAACGTTCCGACTGAGTTGAAATTGGACATAGTACTTATGTAATTTTTTTGGTGATGGATTAATGAATGAATGAATGAATGAAATCGTTTATTTCGAGTAACATTGGTGACTCATATTATTTGTTAGTATAAATCTATATCTAAAGTGTTAGTAAAAACATCTTACACAACATACAAGCTTTTTGACACATGCTGTTCACAGCAGTGTCTTATGTAAGGACAGTCAAGCCTGTCCCCAATCGAGCTTAGGATGGGGTTGGGGCTGGCCCGCGCCCGGCGCACCAGGGACGTGCAGCGTTTGCGCATGGTCGCATAGAAGCAGTCGATGCCTGCTTCCGCAAACATCCCTGATGCGCTACAGAAGCGGGGCAGCCCCACCAGCACCCGGAACGCGTTGTTAAATTGAACCCGAAGGGCCCCATAGGCCCGTTGCGTATAATATGCCCATAAGCTGCACGTATACAGGGAAGTGCAATAAGCACTAAAAAGTGTTAATTTCACCTCCCTGGTACAGCGCGCAAACTTACGCGCAATCATGTTTGCCCTCACCGACAGGGCCCTCCGTTCGCGCTCGATATCCATGTTGTCTTTTAAGTCTGAGGTGACAACATGGCCTAAATATTTAAAACATCTCACCCTTTCCAAAGGACTACCATACAAATTAATAGAAGGTACCTTGGGTATCTGATAACCAGAAGGCTCAAATAAGACCTAGCTTAATAATATGGTATTATCGAGCTAGGTCTTATTTCCACAACATTTAATTTTTCGCCTTATATATGGTTAGAAAGTGTAAACATATGTGTGATTCTCGTTGACTGTACCGTACATAGTGGTAGAAATTATGTGAGCTGATTATGAGTACACGTCAACGTATTATATGTATTTAACTTATTTCCTTAGATGCTTTACGTGTGCATAGAAAATCAAAAACCATTTCTAGTATCAAAACTATAATTCCTACTACACAAAGTGTGACCGGCCACAGATTTTTTAAATTTCCCGCCAAAACTTCACGTAATATTTCATTAGCCAGACTATATCTCATTTCAAGAATGTGAAATGTCATCACCGTGGCGATATCCCGGACTTGTTTTATTTTAAACGCCGAATTTAGGTTTTAAATCCGTTAACTAAAGTTACGTTGGTTGCGTGGCTGGCAACTCAACCCATTCTCCAAATTTGTTTTGACACGTACTAAGTACCTAAGTATAGTCAACATGAAAAGTAGGTTGCCAAGTAATGTTTATAAAAATATAAAAAATAATTGAAAAACGAAAAAAATATAGGTTATTTGGAGGTCACTGTTTTTTCTGTATCTCTGTATGTAGATATGTACTTGTACGAGTATGTGTCTTTGTCTTCTATATTTGGCACACAGGTGCCTGAGCATCCACGGATAGTTATAGGATACTTTTCACCCGACAACGAAGAAACGAAAAGAGGATTATATTATCCTCAGCGCCGACCAAGTTTGCGAGCACATTCTCGTAATTAATAAAATGTCTATTTCTATTATTAAAGCAATAAAGCCTGCGGTCGGAAACATTACGTAAAATGTTGTTTATAACTTGATAACAAACTTTTTTCATTGCTTACGCCGACTTTTTGCTTCTTTAAGGGCACTTAGTAAATTTCACGGAAGAGTTTCAAGTGGGAAATGTTATGCAAAGCTGGCTGTTAGTAGATGAAGCTTTGAGTTACTTTATAATGTAATCTAATGGGGGCATATATTTTGATGGCTCTTTAACGTGAGTTGTGGTATTTTGAATGAAAATAGATTTCGCGGGCTAGTAGGCCACGTGTATTCGTGTAAGCCATGGTAAATTATTAGTATAAGAAAATAAGGTATGGCAATCCGACTAGTGAGACTTTCTACGTCTGTGCACCTCTAGCATAATTGTCATATGCGACTATTTCTCGCGCGAGATAATTGCCCGTCTCTGTGCAGTAATGTGAGAGAGTGACAGGTAGTGCTATCTCGAGCGACAAGACTCGCGAAGCATAGTTGTGCTAGACGGGCTGATTAGTTGCCGCTTTATATCCACAAAATAATTATAAGGAAAAATTGTTTTCCGCCAGTCGTTATGCCGTAATAATTAATTTAAAACACTCACGATTTTATGAGATTCATACAGGTAACAAGGGAATCGGGGAGTATAATGATAGGTACACCACTGGCAACTCAGAAACGGATTGACATAACCAACCAAGCAATCATAACCTGATGACGTCGAAATTCCGGATTACATGACTTGCTTTCTTATGCATTGCTCCCAGGATCCGCACATTCCGCGATTACTTCTTACCCCTGTGGCGCGGAGATAAACCCATTAGCGTCACAAAGTCTAACTACTATAACGTGCGACATAAACAGTTAAGTTTCAGTTCTGAGATAATTCGTACTATACCAATATTCACTTTTAAGTGCCACAAGGCCCGCAAGGGCAGGAAGAAATTATCGCTTTCTCTTACAAACAAAGACTTTGAGTCAAAGTTCAAAGTCGTTGAGTCTTTTTTGTAGGCTGTTGATTCACCACTGCGCCAACCGCATCGTTTCATGCAGTTACTCACTGGTTTTCTTTAAATATATATTTGCTTTATTTAACGTCAATACCTATTTGTCAAGGATTTGTCATTTACCAAATTCAAACGTTTGTTTACCGGAATGCTGCTCAATCCTTCGTTCTTCTTGCGAAATAAATACTGAATCATATTGAAAAAAACTTGACTTTTTATCACTGTGGATAGTTTTGGCTTTATTATACAAAAATTACTTCAAATTTGCGGACTATTTAGTCTTTTTTCCTATTTGTGTACATCAGTGACATTCACCGATTTTCAACGTCAGTTACCAAAAATTTGCCGTTGCCAGTAAAATAAATTAGTACCACCAAAAATCCGCAATATGGCGTGGATTGTGAAACTCCATGTCGGGCTATAATCATGTTTTATACCTACGTCAAAAACAAAGAAGGTTCTCTGTTCGTCGGGATGTTATTTTTGAAACGAATTACTTGAAAACAGCTGAATCAATTAGATCACTGATTTTTTTGCTTGAAAGACTATACTTTCTAGTTGGTCCCATTGTCATACAACATTAACTTCGTTTAGTTGAGGTCTGTTACTTTTGTAAAAAAGTTATTGAGCCAGGCTAAGGAATCCCTAACCAATTCGTAGTAAAACCTAGTTTATAACCAACGAAACCGAATTTCGCTTCGCTAGAGATCTTTTCGGAACTAAGTTAGCCAACTTACGAAGTGAACGGCGAGCCGGCTATTAAGTGAATAATGGCAAAGTAGGCTTACAGGCTTTACTAGACTCCGGGAACTGTAAAAATATTGAGAGAAGCGAGCCTATTCGAATGTTACGGTACAGAAAAGTTCTGCAATATGTAGAATACATGCCAGTAACGTGTTTTGACCTCTCTCATCTTAACTGACCGGGTTAAGTTAAGTTTGCACCTGGTAGGTATGGCGCCGGATACAAATGAGGTGCAAAGTTAACGCAATCAATCACGTTTGTTGTATGGGTTTAAATATTTATTTTATTCTGTTTTTTTTAGTATTTGTTGTTATAGCGGCACAGTGACAGACGGACAGACAGACAGACAGACGGACAGCAGAGTCTTAGTTCCCGTTGTTTATCGTTTGGGTACGGAACCCTAAAAACACGTTATATCAAAATATAACTTTTGTTTCTTTAGATTGATTTCTTTTCAAATCAATCAACTTGTACATTGTTAGATTATTTTCCTTAACAAACTCCCATGAGTCTCAGACATAAAAGTATAAGTATACGACTTTTACGACGTGAGAGTCACGTAATACAGTGGCAAAATTTGACATATTTTTAGCCCTTAAGACTGAGGTCTTTCTGGAATGGAGCGAGCTATCATAAAGCTTTGTTGAATTTGAGCCAAGGTTTACAGATATTCTTTTGCATAATAAAAAGTCATGTCATCCACTCTAATCGGTATAAGAAGAGGTACAGTAAATATAAATTAATTGAAATAATGCCTTTTTATTATTAAAACATCAGCTGGAGTGGCTTTAGGGGAATAACGAGGGAAGTATAATTTCTGAGTTCGTATACTCGTAAATATTCAGTTCTCAGGCTTAGGGCTAATTGGTTGTTAGGGTCCCGCATTTTCAAAAGATGAGGTTCTCAAGTTGAGTACGTTTCTTTCGTTACCTCAAAGCTCTGTAAGTAAGTTATTCGAACGGATCTTGAAATATATTTCGAAGCTTGCACATTTTTTTAACATACCGATTGATAATTTTTCTCTCTATGTTAAGTACCTATTCTCTTCATTACTATAAACCCCTGACGAAAAAAGAGGGGTGTTATAAGTTTAACATGTGTATCTGTCTGTGGCATCATAGCGCCCATCCATACGGGTGGACCGATTTGAGTGCGGTTTTTTTTTAATCAAAACTCTGGTTTGTCGAGATGATTCTTAACTTTCTTTGATGAAAATAGGAGCTCTTGTCTCGAAGACATTTAGTTTTTAGTGGAACAAGTGACTGGCTCTGAGCCTATATTGAAATTCGAGTTCATCACTCAAATATATGCCCTTGCCGGGATTCGAACCCAGGACCGTCGGCTCAGAAGGCAGTTGCTTAACCACTGCGCCAACCACGTTGTCAATATTACTCTTTAAAACAGGCTTTGATGTTGACCAACTACTTGTGTCGGGGGTGGTTGAAATTTTTAATTTAGGTTATTATCTTATTGTTTCAGGTAAATCATACATGCACAGAGGAAAAACGTTTTTTTATTATTATTTAGTTTGGTCGACAGCTCCAGTAAGAACTCGCTGATTCATCAGTACATTCTGAGACCACGGCGTGTGCAACCCCGCCGACGTTACAATTATGAAGGTAAATGAGGAATATCGCGATAGACTCGTTATAATTTGTGTAAAGGATGTTTAATGTCAACAAAAAAGGGGTCTTCAGGAATCCTCGGGGCACATCATATATTAAGTATAACATTTTAAGGTCATTCATCCCAAATTGCACACCCTAATGCGAACACTTTTATGGTGCCAATCGAAAGAGTAAATAGCAAAGAATAATTCTCTTTAAGTAACATAATATGTTAAAATAAGGGGTCTCATAATAATAGGTCTCGCTGAAAATGTTCATAAAAATTTTCCATATTTTTTTAAACTATCAATGCAGTTTTACTTAATTATAAAAGTAAACGATTGTCTCCATTGAGCAAAATATTCTGTCTAAAATATTTAATGTACTTCCCCTACGTAGAGAAAATTACAAACAAATTTGCGTGTTAAGGACAGCAGGGCTATTATTTACTGTCTGAGATTATACGGAAGAAAATATCATAACTCTCTCTTGGATTATCCAGGCATCTTGGATTTACCTTATGGCAAGGGGACTAAAACGTATTATGTGGCAAACGTAATCCTCTCGCAGAAAACGTGACAAAGGTATTGAACTGTCATAATGAGTTACTTCAGAGAAAGCTTGTGAAATAATTTGCAAGACTTGTGAAAATTTATTGATTTGCCAAAACTATAAGAATCTAAAAAGGTGCCTTCATTTTAGCGGAAGTTTTTCATCATTGAAGCAACTTAAGAATGAGTCTTATTTGAATGTTCTGTTAGTTACGTACTTTTCACCATTCAAAGTATTTTGTTCTGTGGAGTCCGATCAAAGGATACAGTTTTCCCATTTTCTCTTAATACAAACTCACAGAGGCTAAAGTGTTAGTTTGATTTTAATAATGCAAGTACCCGGTCAAGTGCGAGTCGGACTTGCGCACCGAGAGTTCCGTGCAAACTATGAAATCACTAAATATTGTTCTAACAGAAAAATCGGTCGAAATAACTAGAACTATACGGTTTTCATGATTCTAAGTCAACGGGAAGTATTGTATAGATTTTGATTCACTTGCCAGCGCGCAGCGCCAACAAAAGCAGAATAAACGCACACATCTTTTCATTTAGATTTTTTCACGGCTTTAAGAGAGACCCGAGTATTTGATATTAATTTTAGCTTGATATCACCACTCGTCCCTGAGAAAAAGATCATGACAGAAAGACAAACAACAAAGTGATCCTATAAGTTTAGTAATATACAAATTACATAAGTATTATAATTATAATCGCAAAAAATTAACATGACTAAGAATGATTGCTGTTGTATATGCTTGAAAAAAAATCAGCATTCCACAAGGAATACAACACACGTCACGACACTTTCTCGATGCTGATCTTCGCGGCCCCCCTGGATATAAGCCGTGAACCCCCTGGGGGTCACGACCCACAGTTTGAAAAACACTGCTATAAGGGTTCTGTTTTTGCCGATCGAGGTACGGACTCCTATAAACGCGCGCGTCAGTGACCATGTTATTACATGCTATGCGAAACGAAAAACTATCGAGACGGAAAACTTATACTTGAAGACCTTGGAGTCCACATTACCTACGCAATCTACATAGTTACCCCGCGCGGAACTCCAGTCAACTTTTTCTTTCCAATTCCTGCCTTGGGCCCGATGATACTTCTAGAATATTGAAATCTTCTCGATGAAATTGACTTTGTTAGTAAAGTGAAACTGAATTTAAATTCTCCAGTGATCCCTCCGTGCGGTTCTATATTACTTTCTGAATATTCAACTTATTTGCATACTTTTCATTTGTAATTGATTCTGAGGAATTTTAATATTCTCTATTATTATATATTCATCGTTAATTCAAAAATACTTGAAAACATTTTAATATATCATATCTCGGAGGTCAGCCGGAGGCTCTTCGCATCTCTTCACCTACTTAGGCGCCTGCAGAACTTCCTTCCTATGTCCACCAAGCTTACTCTTGCCAGATCACTCTTGCTGCCCCTTCTGGATTATGGTGACATTGCTATGACGAATCTCAAAGAGGAACTGCTTGACAAGCTCGAGTGCTTACAAAATGTGTGCATAAAATATGTTTTCGGACTGTGCAAATACGATCACGTATCCGCCTTTCGAGCGCAGCTGGGTTGGCTGCCAATACGTCAGCGTAGAGACCTGCATGTCCTGTCATTGCATTTTAATGTTCTCTAGAACCCTGCTTCACCTCCTTACCTCAGTGAAAGGTTTAAATATATGGCCGATGGGAGTGGTCACCGCTTGCGGTCGTCTGCCAACCTCACTCTGGCTGTACCGTCTAACAAGACGCGTACTTACGCTAAATCTTTCACAGTAAGCGCTGTGAAGTTGTGGAACGAATTGCCACTGTCCCTGAGGAAGTCTCCGTCTGTAGAATCGCTGAAGACGAATCTTAAGAAGTTATGGCTTTCCAATGACTTGTGAATTGGGTCTACAATGTATTTATATTTATGTGTATATTTATATTACATTATGTATGTATGTATTAATCCATACTTACTTATACTTATAATATTATATGCGAAAGTGTGTCTGTCTGTCTGTCTGTCTGTCTGTTACCTCTTCACGCTTAAACCGCTGAACCGATTTAGATGAAATTTGGTATATAGATAGTTTCAGTCCCGGGGAAGGACATAGGATACTTTTTATCCCGAATAAATGTAGTGTTCCCGTGGGATGAGCGGGTAATACCGCGGGGCACAGCTAGTAATATTATAAATGCGAAATTGTGTCTGTCTGTCTGTCTGTTTGTCTGTCTGTTACCTCTTCACGCTTAAACCGCTGAATCGATTTTGATGAAATTTGGCATGGAGATAGTTTAAGATCCGAGGAAGAACATAGGATAGTTTTCATCCTGGAAATTATCCCTAAAAAGATTGAAAAGTAAGTAAGTAATTCATGATGACATTGATGACCCTGTAGAAAATGTAATGATAAACCCAAAAGCAAATTTGCTCTTACATTTGCTTAGGCGCTCTTTTATTAATTAAGGTGATTAGGTGGATATCTATCGTGTTGTACGAGGTTGCTTCCATACTTCCAAGTTCCACGCGGACGTAGTCGCGGGCAAAAGCTAGTAGTTTATATGTGTAATTATTAGTAGTACTTTTTTGTAATACCTTTTTGTACACGGTGTTAGTTTGTCCATCTTCTTCTCGTACTCACTCAATTGCTCAAAGGTTAACTGGAAGAGATCCCTTATAGGGATAAGTTCGCCTTTGTACCTATATGTTAATTGTAATAGATGTATTTTTTTACTGTTTTTGTGTACAATAAAGTGTTTACTTACTTACTTACTTACTTATATTGTCTGTTTTGAGCGAAGATTAAATGCGAGTTGCTTAGAAACATTTCGCTTAAACTCGATTTTACAAACTTTACACAAATTTACGTTACGTCGGTATTTAGAGTTAAGCTTTAGTTATTTTTTTGATTGTTGCCCAGCCAAAATTTTCATTTATTTCATTATAAATAATTATATAAAAACATTGAACTAGGAACTATAACTATATAACATTAAAAAAGATCGGGATCCTGTGGTAGGGTACGCAGTCAGCATTCCTGCGCTGGATAGCAATGGCTAAATGCATTTTAGTCGAAGCAGTCCCAAATAAATGCAATATGGATCATATAGTGGGCGGTGTTCACAATATATAAGCGTAATATATACGGCATTTGATGATCAGAAAGTTTCCTTTGGTAGGATGAACCTTCTGATCCCTTAGAAGGTGCTAAAGCTGAGTATCCCGCCGTCTCCGTCTGGACGTACTCTTTGCAACTACAGTTCAGCCCGGCTCTTCTATTTTTCTTGTCTACGTCATCATTAAGGTGGGGTAAGACTATTGCCGGGCGAAGAATGCAACAGACCAATAGCTAACTAACTGTTAGTCTTACCCCATTAGAGAATAAACTATAATAGTATTTCCCCATTAGACAAAAAACTAAGTTAATCTTATCCCATTAGACAATAAACTATGCCAGCCTTACTCATTAGAAAATAAACTAAGTTAGTCTTATCCCATTAGAAAATAAACTATGTTAGTCTTATCCCATTAGAAAATAAACTATGTTAGTCTTTTCTCATTAGACAATAAACTATGCCAGTCTTATCTCATTAGACAATAAACTATGTTAGTCTTTCCCCATTAGACATTAAACTAAGTTAGTCTTATCCCATTAGACCATAAACTATGTTATTCTTATCCCGTTAGAAATAATCTATGTTAGTCTTTCCCCATTAGACAATAAACTAAGTTAGTCTTATCCCATTAGACAATAAATTATGTTAAACCTACCCCACCTTCCCTTATGAATAAAATGTTTGTAAATAAACCGTCCAAAGAGGCCTTGATAACCACAATTATAAGATAAGTTTGTATTTGCAATTTGATATTAGATAAGCAACGGTCATAGACACTCAAATTTCTAGGTAATAGTAATATCAATTTGCGAACTTATCGACTGAAACTAATAAAGCATATCAAAGAGCTTTTGTAACTATAACGATATTAGTTATGGTTCCCAACTTGTTACAGAGGAAAACAATGATAATTGCATTACGGCTCAGCCATGACTTCGCGCGGCAAGCGGAGCGGCGAGCGGTGGGCTTAGGGTGCGGCTTCACTGAAGCGGAGCGGAGCGGAGCCTTGTGGAATCAACCAATCACAAAAGTGTAGTGGAGCTGAGATACAGATTTTAACTTGGTGATTAGTCTAGTCTACACTTTTATAAGCCTCCCATATAACAGTTTGCCAAAACTTTCGGCGTAACAAATAGGAATCATCGGATCGTATAAAGCGTGTATATTTAATATAGCTGCAAACTTTACGGGTTCTTAGTATGGGCACTTATTAATATATTGATCCGTAAATTATAAAAAAAAATACAACTTTTTTTTTCCATATAAAATAATTCAACACGCAATGTATTTGTTTGTTGTCGTTTGTTGACACTTAACATCGTGATGTCACAACTGTCACTAGTAATAACTACGCCATACATTGCTGCTCAGAAAATTTTAAAAATTAATTACCCTATGCCAGTTAACGCTAAATTAATAATTGTTATAAATATCAGATTATAGCACTAAAATCACCGTCTGGCTGCAATTTGTGGTTATATCAAATATACACGCTGTACATATATAAATATCTACAGGGTGTCCCTAAAACCAACGCCGAAATGAAGAGGGGTGATAGAACAGCTCATAAGCAACCATATTAAGTAAATTTGACCTTAATAAAAAGTTCATGGTTTTCGAGATATTTTCATTTTAAAAAAACTCGTGACTTTTGAGGCCCTGCGTCAGTATGTCGATTGCCACCACTGCAAATTTAGGTATTTTTTAATCTGTTTTTTGCAGGATGTTACTAAAAACATATCCTATCGAATGTAATTTAAATTTATTACATATCATGATGCTTTGTCGGTAAAAATAATAAAAAAAAACGAATTATAGCAATTTATTAAATTTAGCCAGCGGTTTTGATCGAGTTTCATTTAAAAAAAGTATTGTAAACTAACATGGCACACAACATAAAAAGATAGTAAATTTATTGTAGTTTTCAAAAAGGTACAGCATTTTCTAATTTACGCAGCAGTTTACGAGATATTGATATTTTACACCAAAAGGAGCTCATACTGCAGTTATTACATAGTTAGTATGGAACCAGAGCCCCTACTAGGCTCAGAGTTTGAATTTCGAACAAAAAATAGATTCAAAGAATACAAAATTTGAAATTGGAACACAATTTGAAATTTGAATTCAAGTCGACTTTCTGATTAAAGAGTATTTTAGTAATTTTAGTACACTTCGTCAATTCGTTTGATGTTCTTTATTTAGTTTGGTTTCTTATCTCGTGTTTGCCTTGTGATTTGGATTTTTGGTACAATTTAACTTTGCTTTGTGCATCTTGGACTCGAGTTCTGCCTATTGATTTTAACTTCGATTTACTTTGGCTCTGTTAAGATTAATTGTAGTGCGTTTGTTACAAATATGCCAGAGAATTATACTCCTCAAGAATATGCCAACATGCATTTTGTCTATGGGGAATGTCAGGGTAACTCTTGTGCTGCAGCTAGACTCTATCGGGAAAGATATCCAAATTTAAGGCATCCAGACCATCGAGTATTTCGAAATTTTCATCTCGCATACTCACAAGGCGTTTTGCCTGGCAATCGTGGTGGATTGGGAAGACCTAGAGGAGATTACGATGAAAAAAACGACCCATCGACTTCGACACGGAACATTGAACGTAATTTAGGGATATCAAAATCTGTTGCCAATAGAATATTACGTCGATATGGATATCATCCATACCACATACAACGTGTTCAAGCGTTGCTGCCCCGTGATTACCCACTTCGTGTTCAGTTTTGCTAGACAATGCTGCAAAAACACAGAGAGGATCCCAATTTCATAAATATGGTTTTATGGTCTGATGAAAGCACTTTTAAGAGAGATGGATTTATGAACATGCACAATTTACACAGTTATGCATTAGAAAATCCTCATTTAATGAGGGAAGATCGGTCGCAGTACCAATTTAAAGTGAACCTCTGGACTGGAATATTAGATGGGAAAATAATTGGCCCATTTGAATTACCAGAAACGCTGAATGGTCCAACTTATCTGCATTTCTTAGAGAATGAGTTGCCAAATCTTCTCGACGACGTACCTTTAGCTACGCGGAGGTCAATGTGGCTGCAGAATGATGGCTGTCCAGCACATTATGCACGCGAAGTGCGACTACATTTAAACCATACTTATGCACAGAGATGGATCGGCCGTCTAGGTCCCATTTTGTGGCCTCCTCGATCTCCAGACCTAAATCCTCTGGATTTCTATTACTGGGGTTATATTAAAGAAAAAGTTTACAATGAACCGATTAACAGTATAGCGGAGCTGAGACAACGCATTTACGCAGAGGCCCAAAACGACGTATCAAGAAGTTCACGTCACATCAGTCGAGCATTTTTAAGGAGATGCCGAGCTTGTATTCAAGTCAATGGCGGACAATTTGAACATTTAATTTAGTTAAGTACATAAAACAGGTTTCGTATTTTTTAAATGTTTTTAGTTTTTTTATTCACTTAACAGATAAAAATGGCAACCAGTATTATTTTTGCATTATCTTATAAACCGCTAAATAATTAAGTCACTTCAATACCATTTTAAAAACAACTCTAAATTTGCTATCTTTTTACGTTATTTGCCAGGTTCGCTATGAACATTTCATTATTTTTTATTCTAAAATTGAATTGTGTTCCTATTCTAAATAAAGTATTCTTTAAATCGATTTTTTGTTCGAAATTCAAACTCTGAGCCTAGTAGGGGCTCTGGTTCCATACTATGTAATAACTGCAGTATGAGCTCCTTTTGGTGTAAAATATCAATATCTCGTAAATTGCTGCGTAAATTAGTAAATGCTGTACCTTTTTGAAAACTACAATAAATTTACTATCTTTTTATGTTGTGTGCCATGTTAGTTTACAATACTTTTTTTAAATGAAACTCGATCAAAACCGCTGGCTAAATTTAATAAATTGCTATAATTCGTTTTTTTTTTATTATTTTTACCGGCAAAGCATCATGATATGTAATAAATTTAAATTACATTCGATAGGATATGTTTTTAGTAACATCCTGCAAAAAACAGATTAAAAAAATACCTAAATTTGCAGTGGTAGCAATCGACATACTGACGCAGGGCATCAAAAGTCACGAGTTTTTTTAAAATGCAAATATCTCGAAAACCATGAACTTTTTATTAAGGTCAAATTTACTTAATATGGTTGCTTATGAGCTGTTCTATCACCCCTCTTCATTTCGGCGTTGGTTTTAGGGACACCCTGTATATGTATATTACGAAGGATAAATAAGAAGCAAACATTTCATGCGATCTACTGTAGTCCAAGTGTGGCTCGAACATACGACCTAAAAATCAAATAAAAAACGTTTGCTTTTACACAGGTTTGCATTATATACAGTGAGATACCTGGCAGACCCCAAACTAGGCTGAGCCTGTATCTTGGGACCCTGGAGTGCGAAACAGTTTGCAAACCTCTGTTTAACCGGAACAGTGCACTCCCAAGGATCGTATAGGCTATAGAAAGTTCTAGATTTGTAATGAAAATCATATTTCAAGCGTCATGGTTTCAGGAAAAATCTTAATAGCGTGATGCAGGATCGTCTTTTATTTCATATGGGTGCGTGGCGTCATGCCAGTCTGGCCCCATCTGTTGGGCATAATTTCCTTTGCCCTCAAAACACGCCGAAACAGCTGGACAATTTTATCCAATTTCGGTACCTACAGGGATAGCTGAACATCCAAAGATCGTTTTAGGATACTTACCCGACTGCGGTATAAAAAACATTATGTGCCTTCAAGTAGTTTCATAAGTCTGGTCAAGCGCGATATATGTGGCGACTAAATTAGGCTTTTCGTATGATATGAGCACCACGGCAATAACTCTGAAGTGTAATAAGGGCAACAGCGGTCAGCTTGACGGATGCTGTTGGAATTAACTAGATAGTCCGTAACCATTCGTAATACTAAATCATCATTCCCTTGACCTTATTCCATTTATTTTGGGTCGGTGCAGCATATTTTCTTCCTCCATTCTTCCCTGTTACTCGTCATCACGTCGTTTACTTCCTTCTCATTCATATCATCTTACACACAATCCATCCATCTTTTCTTATCCTTCCTCTTCTTCTATATCCGTCCACACCGTCCGTTTATAGTTTTACAGTTTTTTTTTCAGAAAAGCGTTAAGCATGACCGCTTTTCTAAAAAAAAAAACTGTAAAACTATAAACGGGAACATAAATGTATGACAGACTGACAGCTAAATACTTATTTTACCCACCACCTACGTAGATTCATGTTTTTTCATACAATTATTGGCTCCTGCTCCTGCCTGCGCACAATTGACAACATTTCATATTTATAACAGGTGGAAATTAGAGATCGACAGGACTTTATGTCGTGTACCTTAAAAAAAATCTTTGAATTTATTCTTCTGTATTTAAAGAAATATAAGAAAATACATCAAATAACTGCAATCTAAGACAATACGGTCTGAATAGGGTTGTTGTCTAAACCAAAGAGCGAAAAAATATATATATTTTTTATTTGACGTTGACAGATGACAGATGCATACCGAGTTTTATTAAGTTTTTTTTAAATAAGAAAACCGACTAAAGTAACCGTTCCATTAAGTTCTGGTTTTGGTGTTGCCAGATTTTAAAACGAGTAAGTATGTTTTTATAAATTAATAATAAAATAAATAATGATCTCAGAAAATAAATAACAACAGAGATTACTTCATCTTTTTAAGCAGAATTCAGAAAAGTAATAAAATGATAGTATTAAAAATATGAAATGTTGTCAATTGTGACGTCACAACTGACTTTTTCCGTGGAAAATTTTTAACGTTTAATAGACACGTCCTCACTTCGATTTCCATTTCTAAAGTTCTTAGTGTCCTAATCACATGACATTTAGTATATGTTTTTTTTTGTTATTTTATTAACATAATAGAAAACAAGTAAATTTCGATTAAAAAAATACCTACACATTAAAAATAATTAGTTAGGTTCAATTAGATCATAAGTTCTTAAGGTTTAGTTAGGTATGTACTTTTTATTTCTTGTTGTTTTTTCTCTAATAAAATCCTGATAAAAAGAAAACTTAAGCACCTAAAAGATAAAGCAGAAACACTTAAAACCTAAATAAATGAAATATACCTAAAATAAATATAGTATATGATAAATGTATGAAAATATAATTTAATTGACATATGATTCGTATGAAAATATTATTAAATTGGTGTAAAGTACAAATTTTCTAAACTAAGCTCATCCACTTAAGAACTCAATACCATTGAGTGATTAACCACAAATTAAGATAACGAGCTCGTAGTAAAAGCAGATTGTAACCACCTTGGAAGGTTAATATAGTATCGACTCCATTTCCTTGGACAGACTACAAAATACACTAACAGAATAATGGTGATCATAACTTTTTTGGAATTTTACAACCACACGACTCTCAACAAGAACGTACTCTCTAGAAAAAGGACTATGAACTCTCATCATCAACCATTTTAAACCTATTAAACAAGGAATAAGGTTGAAAATTCAATATCCACGCAATGTAGTTCTAACCTTTTTTTATAAGGAACTGGTTGGCGGTTACGAGGCCAAATGCAGGATTGTATTAGACACAGTGCCATTGTGAATGCAAGTGAGTGGATGAGCTTAGTTTAGATAATTTCTACTATACTGTATAAGTATTTATGTTGCAAGTTGCAAGTTCCCAATTCCGCTTGTGAAGTCTGAGTCGAAGTCGGAAGAGTATAATCAATCAGAATTTCCCTTTCATTGGACTCGCGGCTGAAATTCCATAACTTTTTTAACCCGTAGTAGGTATTAGTTCATCCTTTAATTGTTCTTTATTCCCTACCCTAAATTAAAAATCCATTTATAATTTTATAACCCACGTCGAATAAAGAAGTTTGGCATCGCAGCAAAATTTCCACGAAATCTAATTTATCTTCCAATTATTTTAGTCGTAACTCAAATGAGAAACGTATCCAAGTCCAACTGGTACAAACTGTTAGTCACCTGGCAAACCCAAGTTTCAGAGTAAGCCGAATCGCTTGCAAAACTTAGCACGTAATTGTTTTCAAGAAAATACTTACTGGGATTTCGATTTATATTGGCTTTGCGAAGTTGTGCGGCGCTATTTTAAAAATTGACATGGGGGCAAACGATACGCTCGTTTCTTGAAGGTTTGAAGGTCGTATCGGTCCGGAAATACTGCAAGCGACAATTCATTCCACAATGCAGTCATGCGAGGCAGGATTTTTAGAAAAAACGCACAGTTGTGGACTGCCGACTATCTTTGTATCTTTCATCCTCACGGATAAAAAAAAATGTCGCGTAGAACGATTGAAAGATGTGGCAGGGTTCAATTCGAACAATCCTCGGAGCACTCTCCGTTATATAATTAATTCATCACTAATGGATGCACAATAACAACTTAAATGTAAACTTAAAGAAAACGAGATACATACAATTTGTAAACCATAATGCCTGTAAACCACCACTTAGAGTATTTTTTTAATAATGAAGTCGTAGAAGAATCCTGTCAAACAATATTCCTTGGCATTCACTTGGATGACAGGTGCTCTTGGGTAAACCACATTGATGACATGTGTAGTAGGATAAACTGTTTTGCGTACGCTTTGTGGTTACTGGCAAAACCTTGCAGTAAGAAGGCTGCCATTCAAGCGTATCATGGCTATACAGACATAGCCATGATACGCTTGAATGGCCCTTCTTAGATATGCCATCCTTCTATGGGGAAGCTCGCACCATGCAAATCGAGCGCTGATAGCTCAAAAGCAATGCATCAGGGCAATCTGCGACGTTGATATTACCACATCTTGCAGACCGTTGTACAAAGATCTATGCCTAATGACGGTACCATGTATGTACATATACGAAATATGTGTATTTTGTAAAAGCGAACCCAGAACTCTTCAAGACATATCGAGACCTATCAAATTTTAATACAAGGTACCCTGATAGGCTAGTAATACCTTACAAAAGAACAGCTTTGTATGGCAAGAACACTTTCTGTATGAGTATTAAAATATGTAATAGAGCGATCAGGAAATACAACAACTACCTTTGAAAACTTTTAAAATAAAACTAAAAGCATGGCTCGTGGAAAAGAATTTTTACTCCGTAGCTGAATATTTTACCTCCTTTGATAGGCCTTGATTGTTAGTTATAAGTTACAAAAATTTGCATGCCAGATGCTGGTGAAATATGTATTGTGCTATAATATTGTCTGACCAACTTATGTACCACATTTCAAGCAAAATAAAGACATTTGTATTTGTAATGGCTCTAATAATTATAAAAACAGTTTCAGGAATGGTCCGACATGTTTCGAACTCATGTAGAGTTCTTCATTAGGGACAGCTATCCGTGCTGCTACGCGACTCACGGCCCACTGTTTTTTGTTTTGTATACATAACTAGCTGCCCCGCGCGATGTTACCCGCTTATCCCACGGTAACACAAAATATCTATTTAAATTGTAGCCTATGCATTATTCTGATGTATAAGCTAGATTATTGTAACGTTTCATTAAAATCCGTTCAGTAGTTTTTACGTAAAAGAGTAACAAACATCCATCCATACTTACAAACTTTCACGTTTATAATATTAGTAGGGATTATTAAAGATGTCTCACGATAGTTTTAAATAATAATACTAAACGCGAGTACAGCCGGAAATCCAAATAATCAAACGTCCGGTAATTCGAAAGAAATTTTGGCAAAGCTGCAACTTAGCCAGCTTGGTCGAATTATCGATAAAACTTTTTGTACAAGTTTTGAGTCCAAACAAGGGTTTGTTATGTTGTAGGGAAATCAGCAAGGAAATGAGTGAAGTGGCTGCTCGCTTTGGCCGTATAACATGTACGTGTACATCCTTGGAATGGAGCGAAAAATGCCGAACATTAACCATTCAGGCGTAGGTCTGAAAATGAACATGGACAAGACTAAAATCATGTTGAGTGATCGTGTTAACCTTACACGATACACGATACTGGTTGGGAAACTTGGGAACTCTGCCATCGACGTTGTCGACGAGTATGTGTATCTGGGACAAATTGTTCAGCTAGGTACGTCCAACTTTGAGAAGGATTCAACTCGGCTGGACAGCGTTCGGGAAGCTGGGTCATATCTTCTCACCGAAAATTCCCCAGTGCCTGTAGGCGATAGTCTGAACAGTGCATGTTGCCAGTGCTGACTTATGGAACTGAAATATGGTCGTTCATAATGGTACTCATAAGGCGGCTAAGAGTCACGCAACTAAATTATTGTGTCGCTGGAAATCACTAGGCCAAATTTGAATAGGGACCTGTTCAAATATTCTTCGCAGTGTCGGCCGTCTAGTGTGTTGTTTAGAAATGTTGATTAAATTTTATTTGTGTCGATTCCTAGATAAACTTCGAGTTTCTTTGTTACATTTAGCAGTTGATTTAACACACTGTTGGTTTTATGAAACATGTAATGTCTAATTCATTTTAATGTGGGTATTGACGGCGCTGTTATTAATAAATATAACAACGCCCCCTCTCGCTTGCTTGTTCACTGCTGTAAAGTAGTACGGTAAGATGCATCTAAAGATTTTCAAAGAAACAATGCAAAGATCGACACACAAAGTATAAGGAAAAATTCGAAAGGTTACTTATTTGGGCCTTCGATTCGGTCTCTTCCACCAGGTTACGCACTTCAATTGTTCTTTGAGCTTTGAACTTTGTATGAATGGTTTAATGTAAAAACAAAACTGTTGGTAACTACCAAAGTTACTTGCCATCACTTCAGATTTCTTCAGATTTTTATCCTTACAAAAGTCTCCTGTATTAGTCTTTTTCTTGTTTTGCTCTAAACCTAGTCAAGAAGAATTAGTCCCAAATACTTATAAACAACCATTTGTGAATACCTAGCGTAGATACCTAAGAGTACGTTAGTTGAAATTCGTCCAAATATCCATTGTCCTATGATCATACCCCGGGGGACTTTTTTTTACAAATACAAATCGTTTATTTGTTCAACATACTCGTACATATAGGTGCATGTACAATACAAATACAGGTGTAACAATTTTATTTTAGTTCCACTATGCTGCGCCGTTAGGCATACTAAATATTGTAAATAATTAATAGAGTACAGGGAAGTTGTGCTCCATTAATTATTGTGTAGCAAAAAATTACTTATTTTATAGTACGCTTTTTCTGCCATATTTTCTACTTTTACAATGTCTGTTGGCATTTTATTATAAAGTTTAGGGTCCATTCCGAGTATACTTTTATATTATTCTTCCGAGTTTTCGGTGCACGAATGATTTGACGTCTACTGTCGGCTCGTGCACCCAAAACCACGGGGTATGCCTGTGATACTATTAGGGCTGCGGATGGTTTCTAAATGAAGTAGAGATGCACCGAATATTCGGTTACTATTCTGCTTTCCGGCCTATGCGGCCTTTATTTTAATATCCGGCCGGATACCGTCATGCGGAGTCTAGATGTGAATAAAGCTAGTGGTCCCGACGGAATTCCTGCTGTTGTTTTGCGGAACTGTGCGGCTGAGTCGGTCTTAACACGCCTGTACCGTCTCTCACTTGAGACTGGAGTTGTCCCGACGTCTTGGAAGCTTGCAAATGTGCAGCCTGTTCCCAAGAAGGGAAACCGGGCTGACCCTGTCAATTAACGACCAATTTCCGTAACCTCCATACTCTGTAAGACTATGGAGCGTGTACTGAACAAACGGCTCCTTGCATACCTGGAAGTGAACGACTCGCTCAGTGATTGCCAGTTTGGATTCCGTCCGGGGCGATCAACTGGGGATCTTCTTGTGCATGTCACCCATCTATGGAGCGAGGTCATCGAGAGACACGGGGAGGCTCTCGCCGTGTCTCTCGATATTTCAAAAGCCTTTGACAGGGTCTGGCACGCTAGCCTGGTGAGAAAGCTTCCAGCGTAGGGGGTCCCTGAAGGTCTCTGCAAATGGATTGCTGATTTCCTGAGTGCGCGTTCGATCCGAGTAGTCCTTGATGGCTACACTTCGGATTGGGCTATTGACGCCGGTGTTCCTCAGGGGCCTGTTCTGTCTGCGACTCTTTTTCTGCTGCATATTACGACGACATGCTTATGCCCGGTACCTTTGGATATGCTGATGACAGCACAGTTGTTGACAGATACACATCCAGCGCAAATTCCAAGAGGGACGAAATCCAGTCTTGTCGAGAGGCGATGGTGGATCAATTGAACCGAACTCTCGTGGCAGTGTCCGAATGGGGAGATGCCAATTTTGTTGGATTCAATGCCACCAAGACTCAGGCGTGTCTGTTTTCCGCTAAACGGAGTCCCTTTGACCTGACTCCCACTTTCCAAGGTGTATCCGTACCGATTTCAGACCACCTAGAGCTTCTTGGGATGACCTTATCATCCATCCTGAACTTCGGCCAATACATTGAATCCTTGGCTACAACTGCAGCAAAAAAACTTGGGATCCTATCTAAGGTGAGGCGGTACTTCACGCCGAGACAGCAGCTTCAATTATATCAGGCGCAAGTCTGATCATGCATGGAGTAATGCTGCCATCTTTGGGATGGGTCCGCCAAAATACCAACTGGCCGCCTTGAATTCAATTGACAAACGTGCCAAGAAGCTCATTGGCGACCCTGCCTTTGTTCAGGAAAAACTGCAAAGCCTCGAACACCGCAGGGAAGTCGCCTGTTTATCGGTTTTCTACCGGACACACTTTGGTGAGTGTGCACTAGGACTGCATGAATTAATTCCACCGTCTCCGTTCAGACAATACAATACTCGGCGCGGACTTGGATTCTACCCTTATGTTGTCGATATTCCACTGATTCATACGAAACGCTTTGCGTCTACTTTCCTTATAAGGACAGCTAAGGAATGGAACTCTCTTCCTGCGCACCTGTTCCCTGAAAAATAAAACTTGGAGCTCTTCAAGTCTAGAGTGAATAGGCATCTTCTAGCCAAGCATGCTCCATCTTAGGCCTTATTGTCACTTAACAATCGAGGTTAAATGCATGGCTATTTTGAATAAAACAAAATCGGATAGCAACTTACTATACAGCCGGATACCGTATAGTAAACTTGCTTGATTTTGGATTAAAAAATTTAATCTACTACACTTCTACTACTATGTGTCCATTACCGTATAGGTCAAAATCTGCACGATGCGCACTTGCAAAACTCTAAATATAGTTCCGCCGGCCGTATGTTCGTCTTCCGGATACCGAATATTCGGCCGGTGGTCAGGCCGAATATCCGGTATCCGGCCATACAACTACCCGTTGCATCTCTATAATTAAGTTATTATTCGTCAAATGCTTTGTTGGTATCGTCGTGTGTACCTACTTTAAAAGCAGAACAGTGTCGTCGGGTAAGTTAATTCTGTGGCTGAATAATTCCGTATTTTCATTTAATTCCGCCACGGGACCATTAACAGCCTACATCAGAAGCGTTTTACTGGAAAATCGTTAGATGACAAAACATTACGAATTCATTACATATGTATTTTGTTTTATTAACTTATGGTGAGATCTGTAGTCGATTGAGTATTCCCAAAGCTTTATAACCATAAATAAGTATGAGTAGATACTAGCTAATTTATAAAAGTATTTATTTGTATTGTAAAATGTAAATGAACCTTTTTCCGTTTATCTGTCCGTTCCGTTAATCTTTTATTAATTGACTGCTAAACATGTGCCTAAATAAATTTTCACACATTATTATAACAAAACGGGACTTAATATTATTAAAACTAGTGGGCCGCGAGTCACGTGACAGCACGGATAGCTGTCCCTGGTGAAGAGTTCCATATGAGTTTAAAACATTTCGGGCCGTTCCTGACAAGTTTTATGTGAGTTTAAACCATTTTTAGGGTTCCGTAGTCAACTAGGAACCCGTCATAGTTTCGCCATGTCCGTCTGTCCGTCCCTCCGCAGCTTAGCTCCGTGATCATTAGTACTAGAAAGCTGAAATTTGGTATGAGTATGTGTATGTATTACGCCAACAAAACGGTAAAATAAAAACTAAAACAAAAACTTTTTTTCGGGTACCTCTCGTACACCTAAAGTGGGGGTGAATTTTTTTTTTCGTTCCAACACTAGTGTTTGGGGTGTCATTGAATAGGTTTTTTAAGAATAATAGGGGTCTCTTAACATTACTTTTTGGTAAAGTCCGCAGTTTTGTAAATAATCGCTCCGAAAATAAAAAAAATAGTGCCCCCTCCCACCCCTCTAACTTTTCAAACACGGGTCAAAAAATTATGGAAAAATTCATGAAAATGAGGCCTTATAAGAACTTTCAATGAAAACTATATTGAATAAAATCGGTAGAGCCGTTTTTGAGTTATCGCAAAATTTCATAATTTTATTTAAAATGACCTAAGTGCCGCGCGGTGTCCCTACACTTCGAACGTTACACATATTGATTAAGTGCCATACTATATCAACATTTCGCTCAGTCTGGCGCGGTAACTTCCACAAGGTAATAAGTAATTACTGTTATTTTGGCGTTTACGACTTTTTTATAGAGCTTGAAATCTTTCTCGTAATTTTCGTCTATTGTGAAAGATGGGCAACTACGGAACCCTACACTGAGCGTGGCCCGACATGCTCTTGGCCGGTTTTTATAATTCTAAAAACGGAATTTAATTGCGTTCGTGCTTGCAGCTCTCCGTGGCGCCACCTATGGTCCCACCGGAAGATCAGCGTTGACTCTCGAGCTATGCTGAGGTTACCTTTTCGAGGTTATCATAATTATGATAGTTCATAGTTTTAATGTTTAATTTTTTATGTAATTATGTTTTGTTCCCGAATAAATGTTTTTTTTTTCTTTCTTTTGTTCAAAAATGTCTTTGTTACGTCGAGGTAATAACATCAACACCTTTTTTATCGCAATTAAGTCCCGTTTTGTTAAATTGTTATGTCAGATGAAAATGTAACTTTGAGGTGAAAACTACTGCAACAACTTTGATAAATTTGTTTTGGCATGAAGGGCCTCTGAGCGTGACTAAAAATTAGATTACAGAGTTGTTATTCACGTGTTTCGGTACAGTGTGTCTACTTCAGTAGCAGTAGGAAAACAATCTTATTCGATTATCAGCTGTTTCAAATCTTTACGTGTACTTAGATTGACTATGTATTCCTTGTAAAAACCGAGTGAAAATTATTTGATGGGTTTTAGCGAGTAGGTATGCCGCCACAACTGCCTGTGATTTAAATATAAATACTAATAAAAAAATAAAACATTGGACAACCTCACACAAATCGATCCAGTCCCACAGTAAGCTCTATAGCTGGCTTGTGTTATGTTATGGGCGCTAGACGACTATATATATTTCTATAAATACATACTTCAATATACATAAAACATCCATGACCCAGGAACAATATTCGACGTCATTACACTTATTTTTGCCCTTGCCGAGATTCGAACCCAGTACCGCCGGCTCAGCAAATAGCAGCAGCACCACTGCGCTACAACGTCGTCAGCGTCATCAGTCAGCTCGAAGCTGTCAGCCGTAGTCGGCACTATTTATTATCCATCTTCTTGAATACTTTCGTTCTCGTACTTATTACCGCCAGCTAATTTTGAATGAAAATAGCCGTCCGAATGGCGTGCGCGGTAGGGTGGGTCCGTTTTTTGAAATAAACAGTTCAATTGTATTTTTTTTTACTGACACTTCTATGATGCGGCTTCAAAAACCGACTCTGAACGGTTCGTCTGAAACGTTCGTTCTATCTGAAACACTAATTTTCGTTTCCCATCTTTAACGTTTCGCCGAATTTTAATTTGTCCGAAAGCCATTTTTTTCCAAAACTTAATTTTTCAGAATGATTATAAAACAATTCTAAGCTAACCTCCAGTTAGGTTAGGATTGTTTTTAGCACGATGTTTATAAAATCCTAAATATATTACGGTTTTCAGGAAAAAAAATACTTTCGGACATTAAATTTTTGCGAAACGTTACAGGTGGGAAACAATGTTTCGGAGTCCCCTTCTGAATAAGATGACACAACATTATTATCAGAAAAAAAATACAACACAAAATAAAAAGTATATTAAAAACTATATATAAGTATATTAAACCTTAAGAAACTTACGATCTAATTAAACCTAACTTAAACTATTAGTCATTTCGGAGTTGAGATAGGTTACCCGCGGCAATGTCCGAGCTGCCGCGCGCAAGGCAATGTACGCGCGTTTGCCGCGCGTAATGTGGGCCTTATGAATAGTTCGGGACCAAACTCAACTCGTGCTTATCCTAGTATCACTTCCAACTTTAAAATACGTTACTTAAGCACCACTTGGGGTCTCGCTATGGTTGAGTAATGGCAGAAACTTGGGTATAATGTCCGTAATAGGTTAAAGTTCTTGTGTCGGTTACACGAAATCTAATTTTGCCTGATTCATGATACTGTATACAGCTACAACTATTTTTTGTTTACCCAACAAATGACACGAAGTTGCAGGTTACTTCGGTCAATTATCCAATGTCCATGAGTATATCAGAATGTTACGGATTAATTATGATACATATAACACTTTATACTCTCGCGGTTTGAACACATAATTATAACTTACTGAACCGGGTCTATCGTAATATTTTTATTTAACTTCATTGCCTGACGTTTCAACACGGTTTCACGTGCCGTGCTCTCAGGCGTACTTGAGTAGTATCGCGATAGAACCGGTTCAGTAAGTAGGTATTCATTAATTATATGAGAATTAATTAATTAGCTTACTTAATTATAATGATACAGATAAGATTTGATATCTTTATTCCTCATCGAAAATAACATACTCGTAATATTTAACATGTATGTTGTAGTAAATAAAATAGAAAGATACGATTCGTCGACATATTTAAATAAAATTGCATACCTACAAAATATATGATAATCGAATATAAGTCACAGAAACAAAAATATTAATATACTTACTTAATAGGTACCTACCTGCTTAGGTAGTTTGTACACATAATTTAAACTTATACTTAAAAGTGAAGGTACCTAAACTAAAAAACACCTCACGGTAATTTTCTATGTAAATTGTTTAACCGAACGTAATGTTTCGCATAATGCACATTTGGCAGTTTTTTTAGCTGAAACGAGAAATATACTTAAAAATGTTTTGGTGTATCCTAGTAGGTTAGGGTAGGTGAGGTTAGGTTTATTTTATAACTTTTCAGAGAAGTCAATGATGTCCGTAGAATAACAATTATGCGAAAAGCATTATGGAAAACAAAACGTTAGGTAAAATAATTTTCTGCGAAACATTAGTAAAACCACAATAGTATAACATTTCAATAAATGCACTGTGGAATTGAGCATCGAGAGTTAGCAGAAGTTTCACGTATGCGGTGAACGTCGAGCTCTCCTGAACTTTCAGCCAGAGCAGAAGCCAATTAGGCTGCATCTGTTCGTTAAACTGCGATCTGGTTTAGTCCTCGAATACTTTGCCGTAGGTCCACTGAGTCCATTTGCTTTAAGGCGACGGGTAGTGCGAAACTAGCGCTCTCAAGAACGGTGATAGCTAGCTGAAATTTTCACACATGATGTATTTCTATTGCCGCTATAACAACCAATAGGTACTAAAAATAAAATAAAATTAATATTTAAAGGGGCTCCCATACAACAAACTTGTTATAGATTATAGTATGGAACCCTGCAAGTGCGAGTCGGACTCGCACTTGCCCAATTTTTTTCTTATAATTTCATAATCAGATATTTTTTCAGAAATAGCTGGAGTCTAGGAGCTAGCATAAGGGTGCCTCTTTACTGAAGCGGAGCGGAGCGGAGACTTGCTAAATCGACCAATCACAAAAGTGAAGCGGAGTTGAGATACAGATTTCAACTCCGGTGATTGGTCTATTCCGCACGTCTCCACTCCGCTCCGGTTCAATGGCGACGCACCCTACCTTTAAGGTGGTTTTCCACCGGCGAGGCGTGGCGGGGCGTGGATGGGCGAGAATTGAAATCGCGCTGGCCCTTTTCCACTAAAAATTGGCATTAATAGCTATCGCGAGCCCGCGCGGGCCCGCGCTGGCCCTCGCGAGCCTGCGCGGGCCCGCGCGAGCCCTCGCGTGCCTGACCGAGCTCGCGGTTGACATTAAGGTCTTCGCACATTATAACAACTCAACGGCGACTCGATTCTATGCCAAATATTGAAATTTAAGGCCTATGTCATATTTACTAGGTTTAATTTCAAAAAATGTACGACGCGTCGTCCACTACTAATATCATTTTTTGAAATTAAACCTAGTAAATATGACATAGGGCTTAAATTTCAATATTTAGCATAGAATAGAGTCGTCGTTGAGTTATTATAATGTGCGAAGACCTACCGCGCGACAGGCCTCCAACAAGGTGGACCAACGACCTGGTTAAGATCGCGGGTAGAAATTGGATGAGGGCGGCGCAGGATCGATCGTTGTGGAGAACTTTGGGGGAGGCCTTTGTCCAGCAGTGGACGTCTATCGGCTGATATGATGATGATGATGAGATATTCAATAAAATAAACAAGGAATCACGTTTATTGTACCTAAAAATATATAATATTATCTAATTAATAAGGTGTTGTCATTTTTTAATAAATAGAATCATCTTAACTTAATTTGGTGGCAAAAACATTACCTAGCTTAAAAAAATAAATTTTGAAAAAAGTATAAAGTTGGCGGGAATAGTAAAAATATATATGAATACCTAAATAAGTTGAACATTTGTATTATTTCCTTGGATTTATTTGAGAAAAGCACTATACAAGCCTCGGCGCGAACAGGGATTGTCGGCCTCGTATCTCTAGATGGCCTCGTTATCACTCGGCCATCTATTACTACTCGGCCAAAAATTCCCTATTTCGCGGCCTCTGCAGTAATGTACTATTAATGGAATTTGTAAAAAAACACTTTCCTAATTACCTTTTATCAAAATAAATGATACATACTGTTTAGTATTAACCTTTATACTGATTCATTTATAAATGGCGGGGACACTGGCCGCTTTGCTGCTCTCTGTATAAAAATGTAACTAGACTTCAGTGTCAAAATTAGTGTCTGCGAAAACAACAAGAATTACAGCTAAACATTATTTATTTAAACCGTGTGATCAAAAAGGAAGCTGACGGAGGCCTCCGAAACAGAACGGGCACATCAGCAACGGTAAGTCCTTGATATTTATTCTTGGATCAGTATAGAGTATTTTTCCTGACTCCACACCAGGATCCTCCCTTCGTTACCTACAGTCCGCTAACGGCTTTACGCCACATTTTCTGGTCCTTCGAGACGGATTTTCAAAATTTTGAACCGACCTATTTTTTTTTGTTTAATTCCCCAAATTATAATCTATAATATAACCGTTGCTTCCGTCGCGAATCGTATTCGCTATAAAGCTATTCCCTGTTCTCACAGATTTTCATCAAAAATATAATTCAACCAATTCGTCATATTTTTGTCCGTGACAAAAATGGCGGAAGGCGAGGTGCAATCTTTATTGCAAATTAGTACTTTGACAATTAAAAAAGAATATTTGTTCAATAAATTACAAAAGGCGTATGATGTATCCAAAACTGTTAAATTGGATAGTCTAGACTCGGTACAGAATTACATGGTACAGTTTTCAGAACTTGATGACGCTCGTAACGATTTCGAAAAAATTGTCATTGTAAAGAACACAACGCCTGGCCTCCATCTGAAACAGTAAATATAATAAATTAATAATTAATATAAATATAGGAACTTACCTGGTCTGTTTAAACTCGCTACTGATGTGTGCCTGTAACGTAATGTATATGTGTGAATAAACGCTCGTGTACGGGCGTGAGTCTATGTGTGCGTTAGCTTGTCATAGTCAGATTAGTCAGTGACCCTTTGACCGCCATCTAATACGCACGCATGTACTCGCTCCTTAAGCACAAGCTTGCCAAAATATCGCTGTTTCTACTCACCGAAGTCCTTACTTGTCCTGCGCCTGCTCCTGTCGGCTACATCTGGTCCTACGAGCCAGGATCATGAAGGAATCTGGATAAAAACGGCGTACGAAATGTTCAGCACACCGCCACCGCACGTAAATGCTACATCTCGCAGTGAGCGCGCTCACGTTCGTGAAAAGTTGAAACATTCCATGGCAAACGCTAGTGAAGTGCTCTCAGTGAAAACATGCCCTCCGGCAGGGATACTCACGGATTTCAAATATAGGGATTTAAAATTTCTACACAAAGAGAACGCTATAGAAAAAGAGGGTAGCTTAAAAACAGAGCTCGAAGAACGCTGCGCTTCAGTTCCCTCGGCCAAGAGATCTTCAGTAAAGACACGCAGAAAACAATTAGAGCTAGAGGCGGCCGAAGCCAAAGCCAGAATCGAACGAAAGTTAATCGAAACAGAACGGGAATTAATTGATAAGAAGTTGGCAGCCGATCTCGCCGCGCTCGATGACCGATCCTCGAGGAAAAGTCGCTATAGTGACAACCAATCAATGCCAGGATCATCTAAGAATGTGGAACAATGGCTCGAAAAAAGTGAACAGGAACCGGCCATTGATCACCCCGGGGATGAACAGGCAGTACCGCCCGCCGTCCTACCTACTTCAAATGATTTTTTGCAGCTGTCGCACGCGATTGCCAACCTTGCTACCGCGACACAGAGCGCAAATACGAACTTCATGTCAAGATTAGCCACATCCAAGGACCTTCCCTCATTCCACGGCGATCCACTCGAATGGTTGCAATTTAAAAGAAGTTACGAAGACTCAACAAAATTGTGTAATTACAGTTATAGTGAAAACATTGCAAGACTGAACAGATGCCTCCGCGGTGAAGCCAGGGAAGCAGTTTCGTCGCTGCTCATGAGCGATACTACACCAAGTACCATTTTAGAAGCACTCGAACTTCGTTTTGGACGTCCTGAATTAATTATCTTCAAATTAGCTTCACAATTTAAGAAACTGCCACCCCTGCCACATAACTACCATAACGAGATCGTGAATTTCGCAGTTAAAGTGAGAAACTACGTCGCCGCCGTACAATCAATAAATCAAACCGACTATTTAAGAAGCCCAGACTTGCTCAACACTGTTTTATCGAAATGCCCAACTACACTCCTTAATAAATGGGCAGATTACATTTACGACAATAACGACAGCAAGAAGGCAAAACTACAATATTTTTCCGAATTCCTACATAAAGAAGCAATGAAAATCGCTTCAGCTGGAATAAGCCACATTCACGCGCAACCTGAGAATAAACCATTCAAACCAAAAATCGAAGAACGAAGAGTTTATTCGCACGCAGTTTTGAATAGCGACAATAATAGCGACGCAAAATGTATATTCTGTCGCACACATGTTCACCCGATTTCAAACTGCACGAAGTTCAAGCGCGCGCTGCGTAAAGACAAGTGGCGATTTATTAAAATAAACAGAATGTGTCATAAGTGTCTATTATCGGGGCACGGAAAAGAAACCTGCCCGGCCGCGCCGTGCGATATCGACGAGTGCGGCCTACCTCACCATCGCTTGCTACACTGGCCCCATAAAGTAGCTTCACGTCCCAGCTGCGACGCTGTGAATGAAGAATCCAGTGCTACCCAATTAACCACGACAACCAACAATGAGTTGACCAACGACAGTGAAACTGTGACAAACACTATAGCCGCGCGAAACAGTGCTAGTGTAATGCTAAAAACAGTACGCGTGAAAGTACATGGACCGAGTGGTATAATTACTACGTACGCTTTACTAGACGACGGTGCTACAGTCTCCTTAATGTCAGCTGATCTTGCGGACAGTATTAACTTACAAGGTCAGCCTGAAACGTTACGTATGAGAGGCGCGTGGAACTCTGACATTGTTTGTCAAAGTGAAATTGTGAAATTTAAACTTTCTAACACAAGAGACCAAATGTACGAAGTGAGCGCGCGTAAAATTAGTGAACTAGACTTACCTACACAAAAGTTATCTAAAGTGAACATAGAAGACTACGAACATTTACGAAACCTGAAAAACTATGTCACCTGTGCTGATATAAAACCCAAATTATTAATTGGACAAGACAATTTCCATCTGATTATGACTCTGAAGACGATTCATCGCAAGAGAAACGAACCGTGTGCTACCCTAACACCTCTGGGGTGGTGTTTGCACGGAATCGTACCCGCAACCTCGCGCGGGCTACTAACCACTGAGCATACGCTGACTACGACGCTGTACGAAGCGCGCGACCTGCCGATTTGCCTTATCAGCGGTCCGCCCGGCGCCCCCGCCCTCGCGCAGCCAGAGATGCACACATGCGCGGGCGCACATGCACATACAGCGCACTCAACGCTTCAACTCTCAAACGACGCACACCATGACGAAGCCATGCAGCTACACGAACTGGTTCGACGCTCGTTTGCCATAGAATCGATTGGAGTAAGCTCTACGCCACGTTTAAATAAGGATGAAATTCGCGCATTCGACATGGTGGATCAATCTGCGAAACTTATTGATAACAGATGGGAAGTTGGCTTGCCCTGGAAAAATGAATCAAAAATGCCAGACTCCTACGCAACAGCCTTAAGAAGATTTCTCTCTGTTGAACGAAAGATGAAATTAAACAACGATTACGCATCGAGATATCAAGACCGAATGCATCATTTATTTGAAAACGGCTACGCGCGGGAGCTAACTGATAACGAAATTTCGACACCTAGGGAGCGAATATGGTACCTCCCACATTTTGGAGTGGACAACCCTAACAAAAACAAACTAAGACTGGTCTTTGACGCCGCAGCTAAAGTATCTCACAAATCGCTGAACGATTTTTTATTGCAAGGCGCAGATCTCTTACAATCATTGCTGGGTATCCTACTGCGATTTCGTGAGAAGCCCGTCGCCGTAATGGGAGACATTAGAGACATGTTCCTGCGCATTCGAATAAAGGAAGACGACCAACACGCCCTACGATTTTTGTGGCGCGAAACTAAAGACAGCAAAATAAAAACATACGTCATGACGTCTTTGTTATTCGGTGCCAATTGCTCTCCGTTCATCGCACAGCATATAAAAAATAAAAATGCGACCCGATTTAAAGACGAGATGCCTGAAGCCACCGACGCGATCCTGAAGTCCCACTACATGGACGACTATATTGAAAGTCTGGACGACATCGAAACTGCAAGAAAAATGATCAAATCAGTATCCTATATTCATCGCCAAGGCGGTTTCGAGATAAGAAATTGGATTAGCAACAAACAAGAAGTTTTAACCGAAATGCCAAAAGAGACCTTAAGCGACAAGGCAATAAGAATCAAATCCGCTTGCGACGAGTTACCAGAGCGAACGCTGGGACTGTTGAACTCACCTCGGAAATAATGCAGCGCGCTGAATATGAGTTATTGCGCTACTCACAATTACAGTCGTTTCCTGAGGAGGTAAATCTAATTAAAAATAATAAACCTATATCAACGGTTAGTCGCCTGAGAAAACTAACGCCAGTCTGGAACGAAAACGGGTTACTGAGCGTCAGCGGGAGAATAGAAGCTGCTGCGAACGTCAATCCAAGTGTTAAGCGACCGATAATTTTGGACGGACGTGACTACATCCCAAAATTAATATTTAAACACTACCACGAGAGAGCAGCTCACGGCTGTACCGAAACAGTAGTTAATGACATTCGTCAAAAGTACTGGCCACTGGCTATTGAAATTGCGACCTACTGTGCGAACAATTGCTGCGAAATGTTTGTACTGCCGTATAAGGAAAGCGAGGCCTACCAACCCACGAATGGGAGACCTGCCCGAAGCCCGGCTTGCCCATCATCAGAGACCCTATACCTATTGTGGCGTCGACCTGTTTGGCCCAATGGAGATCACAGTCAAGCGCCGTCGAGAAAAAAGGTACGGTGTTCTTTTCACCTGCCTCACTGTTCGTGCCATACACATAGAACTTGTGCCGACGCTGTCAACAGATTCATTTATAATGGCATTGCGGCGAATGGCAGCGCGGCGTGGCTGGCCGTACAGAATGTACTCGGACAATGCTACGAACTTCAGGGGCGCGGCGGCTGAACTGAAACAATCATTTCAAGGAATCAATGAAGATGCTACTGTAAAAAACGAGTTAATCAACCGTGGACTAGAGTGGTATTTCATATCCCCGGCAAGTCCTCACATGGGTGGAGCATGGGAGCGCCTTATTGGTACCGTGAAAGCGGCTCTAAGAGTAATCCTGAAAGAAAGAGCTCCGCGTGAAGAAGTGCTGATAACATTACTAGCGGAAGTGGAAAATATAGTAAACAGCCGCCCCTTGAGCCATGTTTCAGTAGACCACGAGTATCCTGAAAGTCTAACGCCCAATCATTTTCTTATCGGGACCTCTTCAAACTTACCTGTTCCTGGGAAATTTGATAATGACGACTTCTATAGTAGAAAATCATGGAGAATCACGGAGAGACTAGCAGACATGTTCTGGCAACGCTGGATGCGAGAAGTCCTGCCAACTATGTTACCACGCCAAAAATGGTTTCAAGAAGGCCATCAGCTGAAACAAGGAGACGTAGTTGTAATAGTTGACCCAAAACTACCACGAAATACTTGGCCTAAAGGAATAATCGAGAGCGTCCACCCCGGCGCCGACGGCCGAGTTCGCATTGTGGACATAAGGACAAAGACGGGAATACTTACCAGACCGGTGACCCGCGTGGCTTTGCTCCCCACTGCAGCTGAGAATGATTGTCCTGAAAGGACAATGGGAGGGAGAATGATGTAAAGAACACAACGCCTGGCCTCCATCTGAAACAGTAAATATAATAAATTAATAATTAATATAAATATAGGAACTTACCTGGTCTGTTTAAACTCGCTACTGATGTGTGCCTGTAACGTAATGTATATGTGTGAATAAACGCTCGTGTACGGGCGTGAGTCTATGTGTGCGTTAGCTTGTCATAGTCAGTGACCCTTTGACCGCCATCTAATACGCACGCATGTACTCGCTCCTTAAGCACAAGCTTGCCAAAATATCGCTGTTTCTACTCACCGAAGTCCTTACTTGTCCTGCGCGGAAATTATCATGCTTGAAATGCAGTCAAATCCTAAGGCTAAACCTTCAACAAGCGCGTTAGAAAGCTTCGACGAATTATATTATGTTTGCAAAAAGGTAGCTTTGAACTGCACGCGTATAGTCCAGGAGCCAACCGAAAAATATTCAACTGCAACCAAGGATGATTGTCTAGCTAGGCCGGTCTTACCGAAGCTAACGTTATTTGAATTTGACGGGCAGGTAGAGAACTGGGCTACATTCCATGATACCTTCGTGTCTTTGGTTCACAATCGCAAGTTCGAGAACATAGATAAATTTCATTATCTCCTATCTTGCGTCAAAGGTCCAGCACTGAGCATTGTCAGAAGTCTTCCGATCACGTCATTCAATTACCCACTTGTTTGGCAAAGCTTACTTGATAAATACCAAGACGTTAGGGCGTTGACCGGCAGATATCTGGACAAAATGCTGAACTTTTCGCCTTTGACAAAAGACAGCGTAGCGAATTTAACCTCGTTCGTGGAGACTTTTGATCATTCGTTGAAAGCGATTCACGCCTTGCAGATTGAGAATTTGGACGACTATCTATTTTGTCATTTGGCATTACGTGGGTTAGACAGTCATACTCGGAAATTGTTTGAAGAAAGCCGCGATCAAAATAAATTACCGATTTTCGCGGATTTAATAAATTTCGTCAACAAACAAATTAAAGTTTTGGAACATACATTTCCTAGTGCCGGATCCCGGACTATAAACAATCAACAAGTCAAAGTGAAGTCATCTGTCAACTTCGCACAACCGAGTCATAAACCGGCCAATTTCAAATATTCGAACGCAACTTCGTCTTCACAAAAGGTTGGATTAGCTGTTTCGCGTTTTGATACTCAAAATAATTCGAACCAAAACAAACTGACTTGCGTGCATTGCAACTCAAATCATCTGATTTATCGTTGCGAACAGTTTCGTAAACTGTTAGTTCAAGACAGGATTGACCGTGTCAATGCCTTGAAACTATGCACCAACTGTTTAAAAAGTGGTCATGAAACGTCAAGTTGTAAGAGCAACATGACTTGTGGAGTTTGCTCTCGGCCTCACCACTATTTACTACATCGGGATGCAAGTGTTCTGCAGGCAACGGCCGTGCCGACGCCGCAGACGCCCCGTGCTGCCGTGCATGCAGTGGGGCCTTCACTACCGCGCTCCGTGAGTGTGGCTGTGACACCCGATCCAACCGTTACTGAGAATCTTCATTCCGTGACTGAAAATTCCAGTTCTTACGGTATAGTACTGGGGACTACGAGGACTCTAGTCGTTGACATCACTGGTCAATATCAGAACTGCCGTGCCGTTCTTGATTCTGGAGCTCAAAGCTCATTCATTACTTTGAACTGTGCTCAACGTTTGGGCTTACCTCGCAACAAATGCCCTTACACGGTATCAGGGCTAGGAGGTGAACTAGTCAAAAACTTTGGCATGGTGGCATGCGACTTAAAGCCGTGTAAATCGGACGTTCCGAGTTTCCGGCTAGAACTGGTCGTAGTCGAGAAAGTGTCATCCGAAATGCCAAATGTTTCGTTTCCACCGGAAGTCGTGGAAGAATACAAGAATTTTGATTTGGCTGACCCATTGTTCTACGAAAAGTCATCGGTAGATATTCTGTTGGACAACGGTGTCGTGTCTGATTTGATGTTGGACAAGCCGACTAATGTCAAGCCGAACATACCCAAGGTGATTGAGACGGTTTTCGGTTATGTCGTAAGTGGAAGATTATACAACGAAAGCAATCAACTGTCATTAAATTTACATCTGTCGATTTCTGAAGAGAAGACTTTGGACAAAACGCTGCGTGACTTCTGGGAAGTAGAGGAATTGCCGTGCAAACCTGTACTCAGCCCTCAAGATCAGCTGGCTGAAGATATATTCGTGCGTGATCACTCCCGTGATGAGGGGGGGAGATACATCGTGCCGCTGCCTTTTGTGACTGATACGCCGACACTTGGAGACTCTCGAGTTGCCGCCGAAAGACGATTGCTGGCAACAGAGCGCAAACTTGCGCGTTCACCAGTGCTGCAGCAAGCATACAACGACTTCATGCTCGAGTATGAGAAACTTGACCACATGGAATTGTACACTGGTAGCGAGTCAAGCAAGTATCTGATTCCACATCACAGCATTTTAAGGCCGAGCAGTACGTCAACACCCTTGCGTGTCGTATTCGATGCTAGTGCGAAAACGTCTACAAACATCTCTCTCAACGATACTCAGTTGACAGGACCAAACCTGTACCGTGATATAGGTTCCATTATAACCAATTTTCGATTATTCGAATACTGTTTCGCAAGTGATATTTGCAAGATGTATCGTGCAATCCTTGTGCGTGAATGTGATAGAAAATATCAACACATATTATATCGGTCGTCCGTAGACGAGCCGATAAAAGTCTATGAATTAAAAACGATTACATACGGCGTAAGTTCGAGTCCATTTCTGGCCATTCGTACTTTGCTACAATTAGCCAATGATGAAGGTGAACGTTTCCCTTCAGCTGCTAATGTCGTGCGACAAGGTATCTATATGGATGACATTCTATGGTCATGCGCAACCTTCTCCCAAGCCTGTGCATTGCAGGACGAGTTAATTAATATGCTACAGTGCGGAGGACTTGTGCTAAAGAAGTGGTCTAGCAACTGTGAAGAATTATTCGAGCGCGTTCCAGTTGAACATCGTGAAACTACTGTCACTTTTCAAAAGGATCGGGATGACGTTTCGATTAAGCTTCTGGGCTTGAAATGGTCTCCGGTGTTTGACGCGTTCAGCTTCTCTTTGAACAAGCAAGATACCGTCAATACCAAGAGATCTGTACTAAAGACTCTAGCATCTATTTATGATCCCGTTGGATATATTTCTCCTTGCACATTTGTTGCAAAGTGCATCCTTCAGGATCTTTGGAAGGTGGGTCTCGGTTGGGATGATCCTCTGCCTCAAGAAGTGTGTGAGCAGTGGTTGACATTCATCACCGAACTACCTCGCCTATCTGAGTTGCAAATCCAACGGCACATATTGCTTCCAGATGTAACAGAATGCGAGCTGGTTGGATTTAGTGATGCATCATCTCGTGGGTACGCTGCCTGCATTTACGTCATATCACAAAGTCAGTCGGATGTGAAGTGCAGATTGCTAATGGCGAAATCGAAGGTCGCACCTGTCAAGGCTCAGACGATCCCTAGAATGGAACTTATGGCCGCGGCTCTTCTTGGAAAACTTATGAAGTACGCATGCGAATGCATAACTCGAGTTGATGTGACTAGAATCACAGCGTTAACAGATTCGTCTATAGTTTTGGCGTGGCTGCAAACTGACGCCTATAAATTAAAGACATTTGTGTGTAACCGTGTTACACAAATAATAGAGTCAATACCACCCCATGCGTGGCGTCATGTTAAAAGCGAGTACAATATGGCAGACGTAGCTTCCCGAGGTGTATCTCCGTCGCAATTCATGCTTGATAGCTCTCAGTGGTTTGAGGGTCCTACCTGGATGTACGAGGATCGTGAAACTTGGCCTGTATCAACGTACACAAATAAAAGTGAAACTCAAATTCTTGAGATGAAATCAAACTCGAATACGTTCAGTTTGATAGCTCGAAAGACTGAAGAAGAAGATAAACTAGAGTTTTTTGAGCGAGTCTGTAACCGGTTCTCTTCTTTTTCAAGAATGCAAAGAAGCATCGCCTGGATTTTACGTTTACTTCGACGATCCCGCGATGACGTTTCAATTCGCCACCAAGTCTTAACGACTGAAGACTTGAACGCAGCCCACGATAGTCTTATAAAGCTAGTGCAAGCTGCATATTTTAAAGAGCAAATTGAAACACTGAAGAGGGGCGAGACGTACATTCCTTCGTTAAGGAAACTTGCACCCTTTCTTGATGCTCGTGGCTTCCTCAGGGTGGGGGGTCGTATCCCGCACTCTGATTTGCCATACAATGCAAAGCATCCCTTATTGTTGCCGAAGCAGAGTAGGTTTACAAAGCTCTTGGTTGAATATTTTCATAAAAAATATTTGCACACAGGTCCTCAAACCTTGCAAAATATTATCAACCAAAGATATTGGATCTTGTCGGCTCGTAGCCTCATTCGATCAATTCACGGGAAATGTAAGAACTGCTTCAAATGTAAACCAAAGCTGCTTCAGCCCAAAATGGGTGATCTTCCCTCAACTCGGCTGATGCCTAATAAAGTGTTCGAGCATGTAGGTGTAGACCTAGCCGGACCTTTCTACATAAAGGAAAGTTTACGGCGTAATGCAAAGATAGAGAAGGCTTATTTAGCGGTCTTCGTGTGTTTTTCCACAAAAGCCGTGCATTTGGAAACGCTTTCCTCTCTATCTGCGGATTGCTTTCTGGCTACCCTAGATAGATTCGTATCCCGTCGTGGTCTCTCGGCATGTTTTTATTCGGACTGCGGAACGAATTTCATAGCAGCCAGTAAACATCTTGCTGATGTTCAGAAATTCATGTTTGACAACAGCACCCGGCAGGATATTTTGTTTTGAACGGCTGCGCTCAGCGCTTAATTAACTGGCAGTTCAATCCTCCTAGTGCTCCTCATATGGGCGGTTTATGGGAGAGCTGCGTTCGAATTGCGAAATATCATCTTGTGCGTACTGTCGGTGACAAAGCTTTGACTTTTGAGGAATTGTCAACAGTTTTCTGTAAAATAGAAGCCATAATGAATTCAAGACCATTATGCGCTCTACCGGCTAGTGATAATCCTCATGAGTTTAATGTGTTAACACCAGGACACTTCTTAGTGGGCAAGAGTCTGACAACTGTACCAGAGTATGATTTACAGTCTGTACCCGTAAACCATTTAACACGTTGGCAATATTTACAAAATTGCTCCCAACTGTTTTGGAAGAAATGGAGCCAAGATTATTTAAACACCTTACAGCAAAGGTCAAAATGGTTCACCTCGCCTCCCAATATCAAAGTAGGAGACTTAGTATTGGTGAAGGATGATCGGGTTTCTCCATGCAGTTGGCCACTTGCAATTGTCGAACAGACACATCCCGGTTTGGACGGCATTGTGCGCAAGGTTACCCTGCGTACAAGAGCTAATAACTCTTTATCAAGACCAGTTAACAAACTGTGTCCTCTTCCTTACACTTACTAAATTCCCTTCCTCTTTCTTCAATTATGAAGATTTTATTTTCTAGCGCCTCAGTGAGCGCATTTTTCGTTTTATTTCTTTTCCCTATATTTTATGAAAGCCACATAGTGCTTTCGGTGGGGGGTGTTTAGTATTAACCTTTATACTGATTCATTTATAAATGGCGGGGACACTGGCCGCTTTGCTGCTCTCTGTATAAAAATGTAACTAGACTTCAGTGTCAAAATTAGTGTCTGCGAAAACAACAAGAATTACAGCTAAACATTATTTATTTAAACCGTGTGATCAAAAAGGAAGCTGACGGAGGCCTCCGAAACAGAACGGGCACATCAGCAACGGTAAGTCCTTGATATTTATTCTTGGATCAGTATAGAGTATTTTTCCTGACTCCACACCAGGATCCTCCCTTCGTTACCTACAGTCCGCTAACGGCTTTACGCCACACATACTATCAATAAATATTCTAAGCAAAGCAATTATTATTTCAATTGATAAAGTCACAGAAATATATCAAGATCACATCGACATCCATTCACAAATCGATTCGAACACGGCACCGATTCTATGCATCGCCACCCCCACCGCTCCGCGCCGCGGCCCAGCCGCCGTCACAAACAAAAACAGTCACAATAATATTTGCATTGCAATATGTACTTACATTATATAGCTGCATAATAATATAAGCGTAATTATCATTTCCCCTGTTTTCAAAATCGATTTTAATCGAATAAGAAAATCGCAGTGTACAGCAGCACTATTCTTACTTTTGACAGAAAAAATGAGAAATCGACCTTGAACTGCCGGTAGTAACCGAAAGCAGCGGCTAGAAACGAATAACCAGCCGCTTGATACCGGGTAGATACCCGACTTGAGCATCAAATAAAGAAATTATTTTTATTACATTTTTTTTTGTTAAACTCTTATTTTTGTTATACAGTAGCACTTATTATGTTCTTTTTAAAAAAATAGACCCCGAAGACACCATTTGTACCTACTAATTTACTTAATTCAGATACGAAAAGTAAACTATGAAACATCGTTTGTGTTCAGGTGGCGGTGTATGAAAATTATAAGAATAAAGGTAGCTAAATCAGTTTATTTTGGATCTAATCATCATTGTAAACCAAACGCGGGAATCTCGCGCGGCAGGATAAATGCGTGTGGGGGGCTGAGGGGTGCGCGGGGCATGCGGGGATGAGTGCGCGAGGCTCGTTGCGTTGGTGCATTATAGAAATACAACTAAATGCTTACTATTACTAGGTGACTGATAAATACCTATTTCCAATTCATCTCTCACAAATAAATTATTAAAATAGTCCTATTCCACTGCTCTTTCACATTTTGTAAGAGAATTTTGAGTTTTTAACACTTAATACAGATGCAAATGTCATTGTTTATATATATTTATGTTAAATAGATCCTATAGTAAATAAATGAAAAGAAAAATAACAAAAACAAACATTGAATCATGTGAATATGTCAATGAAATGTAAGCAGCCGTTTCCAGCCGCTTGTTATCGCTAGAAATGATAATAAGCCAAATAAGCCGTTTCTAGCCGCTTGGCTAGAAATGTTAGCAACCAGCTTCGCATCTATAGAAATACCTCGATTAACAGCTCCAATTTTATTGGAAGTGTTTGAACAATTAATTATTGCGCAACAAGCCATTATTAACCGACTTCAAAAAACGGAGGAGGTTCTCAATTCGAACTAATTTTTTTATTTTATTTTTGTATGTATGTTACTCGATATCTCCGAGAACCGTGAACCGATTTTCAATTTTTTTTTTAATCGAAAGGGTATAACCGAGTTGGTCCCGTTGGCACTAAGTCGGGATCTGATGATGGAATCCTGGAGAAATCGAGGGAACTCTTCAAATGTTATAGGGACATGTACGGTGCTTTCGGTAATTTATCGATAAAGTCAAGAATTTACATTCAGTAAATAGGATTTGGTGTAAGGAAACTGATGATGAACACCACAGATGGCCACTAGAACTTTTATATGAATCACTAAAAAGCACAAAAAAAAAAGATTTTTAACAAAAATAGAACCGACTTCAGTAAAATTAAAAAGCCAAAAATAACCCGTTCAAGTACAGATTACATTTGACTCACCCTTCGAAGTCGGTGCCAAACCTCACGTAAACTATAATATATAAATATAAGAACGAACAACAAAACGCCTATCGATCGCGTGAAGCGGTTTTTCTGTTAATTAATTTATAATCTGACGAAAGCAAGACGGTTAATTTTTACACCAACAAATATTTCAATTCATGTCCCGCACCGCACATCCTCTCCAATTCCTACTATTTCCACCGACCGAAGATGCGCTGGGAGGGAATGGAAAAAATGCAATACAAAATAAAATTCCCGCCCCGTCTCGTCTCTCCACGCCTCGCCACGCCGCTTCCCGCTCCGCCGGTGGAAAAATCAGATTTAATCTCTACCCTATATTAAAAGCAATAAGGTTCATTTTTACACAAACAAATATTTCAATTCAAGCCCCTCGCATCCACGCGTCGCCTTACTATTTCCACCGAAGATGCGGGGATTGAAAATTTGCCGTACTAATTTCAATTCTCGCCCATTCACGCCCCGCCACGCCTCGCCGGTGGAAAACCACCTTTAATATTGTATTAGATCACTGTATACAATTTTGTGTCAATATTAATAAAAACAAAAAGTGGTATTTCCACATTAAAAATATTAGAATCGACAAAAAGATTCTATACAAAAATGTATACAATTTGTTCACTGTAGTATACTTACTACCCTAGAAATCTTGTCCAAGTCATAAGCGGACACAATAGTTTTGGACAAGTTTTTGGGGACAACTACAGAGTATAATTTTCTATTTTGGCTTAGTGATCTAAAAAAGATCGGGCACGTATCCCCAGCGATACCTGAGACAACAAACAGGTCTGCTGGCCACCTAAAGTTTCTATGGCACAATCCTCTTGCATTCTCTGTAGATATCCGAGCCATGAAAATATTTTGGCCTTATGACTCTGATAATGTTGGGCTCAACCAACCAACTCCTCGGTATCAATTCAGATTATCCACGTACCATCGTTTTTCTTGGACGATAGCCAGGAGAAGAACCGAAGAGGAATTAAACAGGATAACTATCTTTACCGAGAACTAAATTCAAGCATTTTAGTGGTTGCGCGGTCGGATTCTGAGCTCACCCGTTTGATCACCCGCAATTTCTGACACCCACCGCAAAGTTTATAGGAACAATTTTATCAACATCACCGAGAGTGAATCGCTATGGCTGTTTGGTGGTCGGCTGTCACCCCGTTGCGTACCAATACAAAAGCATAGAAAAATTCATATTTGTGAAAACAGTTTGAGAACTGAATTAGAAATCCTTCTATTGCACATGATTGCACACCTCTATAAGAAATAAATACAAACAAATACTTAACATGTAAGAGTAGGTACGGTCAGGACCAAAAGTAGCTGTAAAGTGTAAATTTTACTACAGGCTCATATCAAATCGCATATCGACGGTGTAAAGGAGAAACCCCTTAAGCGACATTTTGCTAACTTTACAGGAGAGCGTTTAAAAGTATTAATTTTCTTTAAAAAAATCGTAACTTTTTTTGTTTTAGTTTTAGAGACTTCAGTTCTATGGACGTATTTTATTAAATTGTAATACCTATCCACCAATAGTAACGTTACTGAAAAAAACTTAGAATCTTCTGATATAAATGTCACTTACTTTAAATTGACATGAAAAAAACCCAGAGAAACCCTCTAAGCGACATTGCAATTTTTAGGCAGACACTAGAAAAAAAACAATTAAACGACCTTTTATATCATACTTATTACTAGAAGATTACTTCAAGCAACTATAGTGAGGAAAACATTTTCTCATGATTATTAAAGCAACTATTATAATCAATTATATATTTTAAATACAATATAAACCCAATAATTGTTAAGTCATCTTAAATGGGTACCTAGTAACCCAAACCCGGGAACAAAAAACAGGAATGTACAGGGTAAACATGAATAAGTAAATAAAAACAGAAAAAAAACGAGAATGTTTATTTAAATTTCAAGTTTCCACTTTCTATAATTATTCTTGTGTTTTTCCTAATTTACTATCAGTCTTGGTAATTTATTATAATAACACTAATACTAGTAATGGCATACATAATTTTTAATATTAAACTTTAAAGGCAGGGATACAAATCAACATAACTTAATAAATAAGTTCTCTTATCATAGCTAATGTCTTATTACTTCTTATCAGGCTTAAAGAGATCAATTACCTATAAAATCAGTCTTGAATTTGACAACTTTACAATCTAAGTGATATGTGTCATCTTTAAATTATAGTAGTAAAGTTTACATTAAAAATAGACACTAAAGAAAACGTAGAACTTTTTTTTAAAGTAGTCTGCGACTTCAAATAGCGAGACAACCGCCTCCCCACAATGTTCGCTGCCGACTGAAGCGACCGACTGGTTACTTCGTGTTTATAAAAACGCCATCCACAGGTATATTACACTAAAAATGGTTCACTGAAGCGACGATTGACAGGTAAGACCGATAATTCAAGCCTCAGGATACCTTTTAGATCTTTCACTTAAACGACTAAAGCAAGTTTTAACGAATACATTAAGCGACATAAATGCTCAAAATTCAACGTGTCGCTTGAAGGAGCATATACTGTCGTAAATTTTGTGACAATCTATTAACCGACAGCATTTGTTGTTCATAATTCCAGAAGACACGATTAAGCACCTAACCTTATATAATTTGTGTTTGTAATAAAAACTTTAACGCCATTGCTACAAATTCAAGCCATTTTTAAAAACACTTTAAGCGATCACGTATAAAATTGTGAGTTGTTTAAGTGACGTAGTTCAAATTTCAATCAAATGATGTGTCGCATAACTGGGTGTTTTTTAAATCGGTCCACTATTTATAAGCTACCTTAACCGACATCAAAGTAACCCTACGCTACGTAACGTAACGTAACGTAACGTAACCCGGCTTAAAAGACGCAGAAAAAAAAGCTGATTCCAACGATATATATAACTCAAATTCATTGAAAATGTCGCTTAAGGGGTTTCTCCTTTCCTCCGTCGATATAATTGAAATGAAATAATGTATTCAGTAAGTAGCTACAAGGGCACTTTTACAAGTCAGATTGTGAATCTACCGGCATTTCCAAGGAGAAGACCGCTGTTGAGAAGAAATCCGAAAGAAACTCAACAGGAAGTAATTTTTTCGTAAATTATATTTAAAACAATCATTTAAAACAATTGTCAGCTACTTTTACTTTGATGCTGACTGTACAATAGAGGTAAACTTGTACAGAATTAAAAAAAACACAATACGGAATCCTATCGCTGACGCGTACGCACAGTTATGATGGACTAAGAACGCGCGTCGAATTTTTTGTATGCTTGGTGGAAAGCGGAGGGCGAGGCTGCTGCACTAGTGAGTGCTGGTGCATAGGCTACTAGCGCAGCTTGGACGCGTAGTAAGTCTGTCTTGGCGAAAAAGAGGTCGTTAGTCGGCCTAATGCTGCTATTACAGTAATGAGACGTTACTTTCACTGACGAAAGGGATGCTGCAATATGCGAAACATCACGTATGGAGATAAATCCATTCTTCGTATTGCTGCATCCCTCTCGTTAGTGACTAATTTAGGAAAGTGTAATAGCTTGTTAAATAGCTGCATTAGGAAAGACCTACAGTCCGCGCGCGAGCTCCGAGGAATCAGGGGCTGAGAAAGGGGCGGGTGTGTGCCGACTCAATCACAACTCTAGCTCAGTACATCAACATTCCGTATCATTCCTCGGTGTACCTATATGATTGTATCTGACTGGATGGTTTATCGATACAGGTGGTGAGGCTTATAAAGATTTAAAAAAACTAATTATCACGCCCACACACAGTTCGGAATAGAAATTTTGAGCGAAACACATTCACATTATAGTTTACGAGCTCGTAAACCCGCCAAATGGACTGCTCAATAAAACGAACGTTACATCATAAGATCATAACGTTCTAACAGACAGCTGGCAATTTATGGGGGATTACTTTCGAAGGCTGGTTTATGCCGAGATAAACTGGATCACTTGACTTTGACCTGTCGATTATTCAAAGTGACTTCCAAGTTTTTAAGGGTGCGTCTCCACCACAATCGACCAATCACAAAAGTGAAGCGGAGTTGAGATACAGATTTCAACTCAGGTGATTGGTAGGTATATTCCACACGTCTCCTCGCTTCAATGGAGACGCACCCTAATACATCTTTAAAAAAATAGTGCGTGGAGTCCCTCCGCGCGGAAGAAGTGAAACTTCGTAATGCGGAAATGAAAATAGGAAGGGGTAGAAATTGATTTTTAGTGAACTCATATTATTTCTTTAAGACAAACTTCTTCACTCTCGCTCTGTCTCTTGCTATTCCCCCTCCCCAGGAGCGTTGAACGTTTAACGCAGCAGTACTTTCCTACCCCCTCCACGGTAGCGTTTAACGCAAGCTTGTTGGAAGTCGCATTAGAAGTTTCACTTTCAAAAACAAAGAATCACTGCAAAGCAGGCGTTGTATTTATTAGCCACATTGTTGATTTTCGGACGCTTTTTTGTGTTTATTTGACCCCATGGTCGTATTATGCCCATATATTAGGTATATTTCTGTAAATATTTACAATTAGAGCAAGAAGATGCTGAGTCGCACAATGAACGAAGTCACTGCTAGCCCTGAAAATTCATTGGTGTTTACACTATCTTGTCAACCATTCATACCCGACAATGACAGCCTATTAAAACCCAATCGCCCAGCAACATTTGACTATGATTTAGCCAAATTGAGGCTCCATTCAGTCATCTGACGGCCAACTGTGACGTCATTGTATTAACGTGTTGGGGCGAGTACAGATTATTAAGTTTAATAGACTTCGTAGCTTCGTACGATGTGACGCCTCGTCATTTATTTTATTACATTTATGTAATATAATAAATGACGAATAGGGCGTCAACGCTTAAGGGTGAAAATACATAATACGCATGTTATAATTTATCGTCGTGACGAGGCATTGTGTTTAGGTACTTATTTATTCAATTCGATGTCAAAAAAGCAAAGCAAGGACGTTAAAACTTAAACTAAATAATAATAAAACAGTATCAAAATTAGAATTAATTATGAAAATCCCTTACCAGCTATGCTGGCGTTGCGCGAGAAAGCTGCCACCTCTCCGGTCCCCGGTAGTCTCTATGAATATCTTTGTAAGTTGATTTTGAGCGCTGCACGCTGGTACCCCATGGACCTAGAGTCTCGACCCTAAAAGGTACAAAATTGTACTCGAGGCCAAGACTCCTATATTTGATGCTCAATCTTTCGGCCGCTTCAGCAGCCGTACTCGCCCTGAGATGGTCCTTGGAGGTGTCAGTGTGTTTGACTAAGTTCTTAGACCTAGGTTATCTATTTCCTTAAGCTTTATTGATAATGGCGTCTACTTGTATGATTATTTACTTAGTACATCATATCAGCCGAAAGACGTCTACTTCTAGAGAATGTCCTCCCCTAGAATCTCTATAACAACGGGTCACGATAGCGGCAGCGGCAGCGGTGCGCGGTACGTGTGTCTTGCTCTCTCGTATGGCAGCCGCGCTAGGATCTCTCGCTCAACCGCTCACCACGCCGCTGATCGCGCCAAGTCGAGGCATCTCCGTAACGGATTTCAGCGATGCTGACCAGAATGTCGGTCCACCTTGGTCTCCTACGTGGTCGCCACACAAAGATCTCTGTTTATCGGTTTAACGAGGAACGTGCCGCAGCCCAATAACCAATTTGGAGATGGTGAAATAGACTCTGAATCTAATTTGACAGTTCAACAAAGGCTCGGGATACGTAATTTGAAACACCCTATTAAAGAAAGGAGCGTTATACTGTTATAGAAACGAAAGAGGATTTATTACCCGATAATTGGGTCTATTAACTTTTCCGTCTTTCTGTTTATATAGATGGTTTTAATTAAGATACTTTATACTTTAAGATTTGTTGTAAATAACCTTTTTCTTTGTTTAAAATCTTGAAAGTTGACTCACATTTGCAGAGTTCCGTCAACACGACCGTAAAAAAACGAGCTCATTTGTTACATTCTTATTGTTTTGTTTTAGTGTAAAAAAACGAATAGGTATTTTAAAATATTTAATTTGTATGAAGGAAATATTTCGAATTTCATGAGTTTTCACACCTATTCGTAATATGGCTAGTAAATAGTAGTAAATACTCGCAAGCTGAACCAACTTTTTCTAATGTTTTTTCTTTTCTTCGTCTTTAATTCCCACTTAATTACCTCGGCAGATAAAAAGCAGCTAGACCAGGATTAATGTAAGACAGCTTGGTCTGAAGAGCTCATCAATCTTCCAGCACTTACGCAATTAGCTACTCCTACATATATTTATTGCCGAGCCCAGACATGTGCAGGCCATACATCAAGGTGTCACTTCATTCTTATATAAATATTTTCAAAAAAGTACCTACTTTGTTTTTTGCTAGGTATAGCCCCACAGGCGGTTATACAATATACAACCCACGCCATATTTCGGTTTTTAGTGGTATTTAAATTTATTTGGCAGCGGCAAATTTTTGGTAACTGAACACGCAACCGGGATTCGAACCCAGTACCGTTGCATAACCGGTCCAACGTCATAACCTTTCGACCAGAGACGCACTGTCCGTACGCTTTAAATTTCTCCATCTGTGTTGATCTCTGTAACTATTTTATTTTTAAAGGTATTTAACCTTAACGCCATCTATGCATTACACATGTTCACATTTCATTGCACTCCTTTTACAGCAGTGTGAAATTAACGAAAAAATGGAGCTGTTGTTATTAATATTTTAATGTCTTTTTTCTTTGGGCGTTGATCTTTGTCAATTAATTTTAGTTCTAAACGAAAATTTATTTAAAAATTACAATGAAAAAAAAAAATACATAATAAAACTTAATTAAAAGGAATCCCCAGTACTGAGACCGTCTGAGGTTGAGATTTTTTGGATTGCCTTATAATATTTCATTTAATGCAGTACTTCTTTTCAAAAAAGTTTTATTAGAAGTAAAAAATGTCTCTGTCACGATTTTGGAACTCTTTCGATGTAGTTTTACAACATCTTCAATTAACATAATATATCTCCGTTTCATCAAGGTATTATATTGTAAATATATCCATTTGTGCTGCCATTTTAGAGCTTCATTTGTAGATATTATTCACTTATTTGTTCATGTTTCTTGGGATAAGTTTTTTTTACAATAATAAATTGATATAAATAGTAAAATATAAAAAATACATTACAAATATAAACACATTCTAAAAAAACCTAACGAAGGGTGCCACCGGCAGCGGGGCATGGCTTGGTCTGCAGAGGAACCTCCTGACGATGCGCGCTGTGTCCAGGAGTACCGCCTTCTAGGTATTATTATTAGTATAGGTATTCTTATTATTATATTGAGCCCGTAATATCCCACTCCTGGGCAAAGAAATTAAGAGATTTGGGCAGAGTGGAACTGGAAGCCCAAAAACTCGAATCAGAAACGTGGCAGACCTCGCCGGCGGTGGCGGGACGACATGGATGTCTTGATTGAAGGATTGGGCAGAAATCTTAAGTCGAGATCACTGGAAGAGAAGGGGCAGGCTTTTGCACGGCATTAGGAATTGTAAGTATAGAAATATGAAAAGAGAGAGCAATATGTAAATCTCATTTTAAACATTATCCGACTACGGTAACGAAAAAAGGGTAACGCGGACTATGTTCGCGAGCAGTTTCTAGTTCGTAAAATTTAAATATGGTGCTAATTCCAGTGTACGGGTACTTTGAGATATCACCAAATAAGAGATGTCTCAGGTATATTTGCCTGTATGTTTTTGACTGTCATTAAAACGCCATGTTTGTGATTCGAGCTGCGTAAAGTCATTTATTTCATGCGACTTCCCGGTCAAGTTATGTTTGCACCTGAAAACGTCTAAACGAGTTGCAAACATAACGCGGCTGGATTGGCGAAGTGGCCATAATACTAGACAACATAAAGCCACTTCGGAGATCTCTCCTAGATATCAGAGATGAATATGGAATTAGGGACTGCTAGTCCCGGATTTTCTCCGGCAAACGTTTCGTACGAATAGGTTGCTTCATTTCATTTAATTTTCATGTCGTCCACTGTTTTTTCCGATTCTGTAAAGCCATACATTTTTGAAAAGTTCGTACGTATAGAAGCCATTAGGTTGGGATGGATGTTTCATAACAATCTCAAAAATGTTTTCAATAGAGTATGCCAATGAAATGAAAGATTCAATTGAAATATCGACAAAATAAGACCAAGTTAACTACATTTTATACGAAATAAGTCTCAAAGCAATTTAAGATAAATATTGAACAACGGAACAATAGTAAACATTGCGATAAGAAATTATTTCGTGTTCCAATTTCATTACATTTTGACACTGGAATAAACAAACCCAATGCCAAGTCTATAAAATATACAGGTTAATTTTACGATTGTGCCTGCGCGCCCCAGTGATTTTGGAACAATTGATAACGTTTAATATTTTTTCCTTGCTTAGAATCTGCCATTTTTCTTATTTTTAACTGACTTTAAGAAACGGAGGGGATTTTATGTTTGACTGTATATTTTTAGGATCATATTTGGCTCAGTTTGTAAGCACCCGCCTACTGAGCCAGCGGTCCCGGATCCGAATCCCGGCCGGCCAGGGCAAATATTTGTGTGATGAACTCGAATATTTGTGCTTGGGTCATGGTTGTTCTATGTATTTAATATATATATTTAGTATATATTTATCTATATTAAGTATGTATATCGTCGTGTAGTACCCATAACACAAGCCTTCTTGAGCTTAATTTGGGACTAGCTAGATCGATTTGTATGAGGTTGTCTGATATTTATTTATTTACTATTTTTCACATTGTTTTCATTATGTATTGTTTGTCATAAAATCGTTAGCCATAACTGAAATTATTATCTTAACAATAGTTTTGAGAGTAAAACCCATGAGCTTAGGTTAAGTTAGGTTGTATAACAATCCTGAAGAGTTATTTGTTTCAGAGTAACGTAGAAATTGTGACAACGAAAATTACGACTCATGACAATTGAAAAAAACACTCACAATGTTTATCTGTAGTTTTTAGTATTGTTAATATTATATTGTATGTGTTTATTTTAAAATAAACTTTATACCTCACAATTTTATTCTTGTGGGCACGTTTACTCATGCGGTATTCAATAGGTATAATAAACATCAAGAAATAGTTTTCATTGACAGTGTTGAATCACTTTAGGTTCTGTTTCTTTACCCATGCATAAAGGATGAGATGGATGAGCGTGAACATCAACCAAATTTGTTATTGTTGTCAAAGTCTTCTTTTTTAGATAAAAACTTGGCCGTATGCTTTATTTCATAGACAAATTATTATTCCCCGGAAGTAATAAATTTTTCAGAAATCTTGAAAATGTCAATCTATAGATTACTTTAGGTTAGGTTTGTGTTATAAACCATTAAAGATTTCAAAATATTTAATGGTTTCAGAAAAAAAAACGCTTTCGATGAAATGAAAATTCTATGAAACGTTTGAAAGAAATTTCATGACAATTACATACTAGTACAAGTAGCCAATAAAGTGGTGTACAACTTTTGAAGCTGATTACTCAAGAAATATAGCCGATCTGATGGCACATGTACATACATTCCTCGTTACATAATCTTTCAAAATGCTTCAACTCTCTGTTAGGTTAGGTTAGGCTAGTGTCCCCTCATCTAGAAAAGTTACAGATTTTACTGTTGCTTTCAATAAAATAAAAGGAAATTCCCGTGTACACTGGCCTTATATTTACAGCAACATAGCGGAAACGAATTTTGATCGACTTGGCACGGGTGCTCCTGTGCTTGCTCCTAGACAATACATTTCGATAAAGCTACTTTTACTGTTTATATTAATACAATTTTCCTTAATAAGGGCGCGTCTACACTGAAGCGGAATCACCTGAGTTGAAATCTGTATCTTGGCCCCGCTTCACTTGTGTTATTGGTCGATTCCGCTCCACTTCAGTTGAGTTGAGACGCACTATGATTAGCTTGCTAAGAAGAAAGGTACGTTTTGTGCACAGGGCATATAGCAAAGAAGACATTTTGTGATTTTGAGACGTAATTTTGGTGGAGGAACGCTCTGCCAAACTGCATTTACTATGCAAAATAGAGCACATATACGGATTTTAACCAATTTTAGTACAAAGATGGTCGTCCAAAAAAACCGGCCAAGTGCGATTCGGACTCGCACACAAAGGGTTTCGTAGGCACCAGCAAAAAAATCACGTTTGTATGGGATTCCAATGAATTTTTGGGCCCTAATTGAATATTAGCATTATTCTGTTATTTTTTGTTATAGCGGCAATAGAAATACATCAGCTGTGAAAGTTTCAACAGTCTAGCTATCACGGTCTAGTGACAGGCAGACAGATAGACGGACGGATAGTGGAATCTTAGTAATAGGGTCCCGTTTTTACTCTTTCAGTACGGAACCCTAAAAATGATTGTGCGATACTTTTGACCTCAGTTATAAGCAAAAAGTTTAACGCGGACTTAGTTGACAGTTCGACACTAGCTCATTTACGCCCCTCCGTCACACATATATGTACATAAAATGTAGTATGGAACCGTAGTCGGATACGCGGAAATAAATGTATCCAGACTGGCAATTTACCTGTCACTTTGTAAATTACACCCTGTGTGAAAATGGCGCGTGAGCGATGGAAAGGTCTTAGCTCATTTATTACTCTAAATTAATAAACGGTTATAATTACAGCATATATTAATATATAAACGAATGATAAATGATGTGCAAACATTGCATGATTCTGAAGCTATAATTAAATAAAATTACCTAATGGTAATTAAGTAAACGCTTTTGCACGCGATTCAGTCCCATTTTGTTCAGAAACTAGAAATAATTTATTTGTGAAATATAGGACATGTTTTCAGTATTGACCTACAAATTCAGGTGTACAAATATTTTAGCCATAATTTTCTTGTTATAATAATGTCTCCAACTCTGTTCTTTTAAACCCCTAACAGAGGGGTGTTATCATTATTTATACGCTTGGCCCCTATGTATCTTTTTCTGTGTATGTCTCTCTGCGGCTCTTAAACGGGTGGACCGATTTCAATGTGTTTTTTTTAAAGCGCGTTTTGGCTACTGCGGTACGGTGGTTATTTTTAGTTATGTTAAGTTTGTCAAGAAATTAATTGAAAATCATGTGGAAATAGAAGCAGTCGTAGTTTCAACTATCTACTTGTGTCGGGGATTTTTAAATTTGAGAGTAACTTATGAGAGTTGTGTGAGACCTGGTAGTTACTGTGAGGAAAACAAATCCCATCAGCAACTATTTTTGTACCAACAGATGGCTCTGTACTACTGCCGCCGCGCACATATAATACGCCCTCTCCATAGAAAACATACCTATATTTTTCTACTCCAGTACTTTTTTCTGTCATTTATATAGTTACTAACTCTAACGCTTTGATCCATTAACCCCGCCTACCTACTAACGCGTTCGTGTGCGCTCGGTAAATAAAACGAAAATCCTCAAAAAAATGGCAAAGTCCACTATAGATGCCATCGAAAAAGTGTTAACAAAGTTCCTAACTCCTATTGAAAATAAAATAGATCGTGCACTAGCCGAAATTAAAAAGTTAAACGATAAAATATATAAGTCAGAAAACTCCAAAACTGTGTGTCAAAAGTGCAATTCACAATCATCAAGCAATTGTAGCCCGAATGAACCGGAGGCGGCCAAGCCATACGCAAAAAATCCCTCGGCAACGGCAGCGAGCAAGAAACTACCGACGGCAAACCAACAACGGACGCTACCGCCGAAGGTAACCCGTAACGATACGAGGCGCTATTCGATGCCCGCTACCACCAGCAACACTGGACAAAACCCCAGGCAACAGTTGGAACCCACCGAAAGACTAGCCCCCGCACTTCAGGTAGAAACACCCACACCAGCAGCACACACTAACACTCCTATTGACGACATCACAGACATCTCAAACAACACTACCGATGACCCCCGCACTAAGTGGCAAACGGCAGTATACAAAAGAGGCCGTATGCAATTACATCCGAGGCGAATTGCCGTCACTGGAACCGGCCCAGCCGATACCGAACTACACACGACAGAACGCGTAAAAAAAATCCATGCCTGCTTCTTCAAACACGATACCACCCCAGAGGCCATCCAAGCATACATCACAAAGAAAATAAACAACATGATATGCACCGTAGAAAAATTACGACTAAAACATCAATATTACTCATCTTTCGCTATAACAGTCCCGCACAGCAAGTTCGAGTCTGTTATGTCCGCCGACATCTGGCCGTTGGGTACGGAGGTGAGCGAGTGGTTTCGCGTTAGCACCGAGCGCGCGAGGCGCGCTCCCTCCCACCGCCGCTCCGTCGGATCAACCGCTGACGCAGAACCGGCCGCTCCAGCAGCGGCGGGACACACGGACACCACTAACCGAAACCATCACAGTGTGCCACCAAAATATTAGAGGTCTACACGGCAAGACGACAAAACTCGAACTCCTACTCACGGACGACCTCAAATGTGATGTTTTAATTTTAACAGAACATTTTTTGCGTAGTTACGAAATTCAGTCTGTTACGCTAACAAACTTTGACCTGTTGTCATATTATTGTAGACCTAATATAGAACGTGGTGGTAGTTGCATTTACGCGAAACCTCACATTAAAGCCGTAAACAGGCCCGACTATTGTGAGTTATCTTGCGAGCAATTATTTGACGTATGTGCAATACATATACTAGACGATGATCTACTAATAGTAGGAATTTACCACTCAAATTTAACTAGTCATACCGAATACCTAAGAGCATTCGATATGTTACTAACAAAAATAGACGATGAAAAACTAAATGCAATCGTAATGGGAGACATAAACATTGATTTACACTGCAACACCCCTATTACAAGAAAACTCCAATATACTATCCGCTCATCGGTATTGTCAGTGCGTAGAAGAGGCCACTAGAATAGAAGGGGAAAGCGCCACATTACTGGATCACGCTTACTCTAACATCCGGGACGACCGTGTGTACGCGACGTGCGCAAACACCAACCTCAGCGATCAAGCAGCGCAGCGCCTGGTCGCGCCGCGCTCGGCGCCCCCCGCGCCCGCACTGATAACAAAGCGCATTTATAGCCAGAAAAATAAAACTTCCTTTGTTACCGCGCTCGAATCCTTAGATTGGCAGGTAGTAGTGGATAGACACCGCGGGGAATGTGAGCACTTCGCAAGCAAGGTCATCAATATCCTGACCACATTTCTCGACATCCACATTCCATTTAAAAACATCACCATCCACCCCAAAAATAATCCATGGGTCGACTCTGAACTAACCGACTTAAAATTGCTAGTGTTCGACATCATAAATTTCTCTAAAAACAACCCCCAAAACAGCGACCTCACATCCATCACATCCAAAATTATAAACTTATACAACTATAAACTACAGACTAAACGGACCGACTATTTTAATTCTTTAATAGAAAACAATCCCAATAAAAGTAAAGCAATGTGGAGAGCGATCAACACAGAGTTGGCCAGAAAGGCCCACGAACGCGCCGATTACACCGACCTGCTGGTGGACACCGACGGAAACCCGTTCGCTTCCAAGCAGCAGCTGGTGGACGCGCTAAACGCGGAGTTTGCAACCGCGGCCGCCGCGTGCGGCGCGCCTCCCGCAGACCGCCTCCGCTGCCTCGCAGTCCTGTCTGACCGCTCTTCACCAAGCGACTGTTCCATCAGGTTGGGCCAGTTTACACCGGACGAAGTACACAATATTTTATCAAATATTATAGCCCCCAAAAACAGTACGGATGCCTATGGCCTGTCCGCTAACCTACTCAAACACGCCAGCCCAGCAATCTGTTTCGTCTTAGCCCACCTATTCAACAACTGTATGAGGTTAGGAACATACCCAAGTTGTTTGAAAAAGGTTAAAATCTGCCCCCTATACAAAGGAAAAGGCAAAAAATCAGACCTCAAATCATACCGCCCTATCGCAATGGTCCCCGCCCCCAGTAAATGTTTCGAGGTAGGGTTAAATAAAAGATTGCTAGCGTTTTGGACGCCGAGAAACATACTATCGGACAGCCATTATGCTTACCGGCAAGGCCGGTCGACAACCGACCTTGTGCGAGAGGTGGTGCACTGCGTGTTGCTTGCACGCGAGGCGAAACGTCACGTAGCCGTCATCTGCTGCGACCTGTCACGTGCTTTCGACACCGCCGACCACGGTCTTGTCGCTGACAAACTCGCTCACCACGGCATCCGCGGTCCTGCATTAAGCCTAGCGATATCTTTTATGACTGGCAGAGCACAGGTAGTGGTCGGCGGCGGTGGAAACGTCGTGTCCTCGGAACGCCAAAATCTAATGGGCGTCCCTCAAGGATCCTGCCTCTCCAATACAATATTCACCATACTCCTGAACGACCTACCGCAGGCAATAAACGGCGCTAACATATTTATGTACGCCGATGACGTCACGGCTATAGTTAGCACGCCCTCCAAACAGGAATTAGAAAGCGCCTTAAACAGTGTAATCAACCAACTGCACAATTGGTTCAAGTCGAACGGCCTAGCACTAAATAAAGATAAAACCTGCTTCATAACTTTTAAATTAAATGGACACGCCGGTGAGACCCTGCGAGTGTGCGCGGGTGATGCCCCTATACAGCATGTGCCCTGCACACGCCTGCTCGGCTTCCACCTAGACTAGACGTTGTCGTGGGAGACGCATATAAACGATATATGCAGCCGCCTGGGCCGCGCGTGCTTCGCGCTGCGCCGTCTGGCGCGCACTGCCGGCAAGGCGGTGGTGCGAGAGTGTTACTTCGCCACAATCCACTCAGTGCTGACCTACGGTGTGGAACTGTGGGCTATGGCAGCGGATTGGTATCGCGTCTTCTCGATGCAAAAAAGAGCGGTTCGAGCTATGGCAGGCAGGCCGAAGGACGCTCCGGCCCGAGAACTATTCCAGGAGTTCCATATTCTACCCCTACCATGCCTACTCGTATATCAGGTGGCAACGTTTACGCACGACAACCTGGACATGTTTAAACGCAAGGGTATTAACTCCAGATACCCCTTACGCAGCAACAAAAACCTTAATAGGCTCGTAGCAGCGCCACACCAATTAGCTAAAACCAAAAAATGCGTTTATAGCTTGGGACCGATAGTGTACAACCGGCTACCTGAAAATGTAACAAATGCAACTACCACCACAAGTTTTAAAGTACAATTAAAAAAATGGCTTCATGAAAAATGTTTTTACGACTATAAGGATTTTTTTAATCTACCACTAGTATTATAGTGTGTGTATTTTAAATGATACGAAATTGGACATGTAGGTACATGTAATTTATAAAAAGTATGTAAAAATTGACTTGTAACTATTGTTATTCAAATAAATCATTTTCATTTTCATTTTCTAATATAAAGACATAAATTATGAAAGTCTGTAAAAGTCTATACTCTACTGCCCAAAAACACACTGCTAACCGATGGTATAATGTCGCCAAAAAAGCATCACTTAGTACCACAGATTACAAGATGAACAGCTGCATTCACACAATTTGCAAATTTAAAAAAAAAACTTATTGTACTAAGGCATTGCTGCCAACTTAAAAAAAAAGTTTTATCTTCAGTGCATGGATGTTTAGTATAGTGAACATAACCTTTATGTATAAGTTTAATTTTTTTGACAGATGTTTAGTATGGTGATCGTATACCTTTATGTATAAGTTAATATTTTTTTGACAGATGGATGTCAATAAGAAAAAGTCTATAAGAGACAATTTTTCTTTTTAATTTTGTTGATTCCGAGCGGGAACATGTAATTATTTTCTTTGTTGTTTATTTGCATTTTATTTATGAAATGTCGAGTCGTAGAAAAAGTATTGTATGCAACGTTGTATAAGTAGGTCAAAAAACGCTCGTGGCATCTTTCTTACGATGTTCGCTACGCTCACATCGTAACCCATGCCACTCGCGTTTTTTGGCCCCTCTTATACAACGGTTGCATAAAATACTATTATTATACTATAAATTAAACAGGCAATTACTGCGTCCTTATAATTTTAATTTCGATTTAAAATCGGATATAATTAGATGCGTTTCCTTCGTATTTTTTTTATTATTTATTTATATAAACATGTTTAATGTTTCTGAATAAATCGTTTGCAGCGATCCTTATGTTAACCTTGTAACTTTTTGCCGAGTTAATTAACTATCCCTTGAGTAATCGCATGCGGGGAACGCTTTCCTAACGAGTAATTTACTTGTCAGCTTGTAAATTAGGCCATGTACTCGTAGCGAAAAGGTACGCGAATGCGGAAATAAGGTTTTAAAAGTAATATAATTTCATGCTTCAAAGGTTTGCGTTTCTCGTAAACAAATAAAGTAATAGCCGTTATCAAAAAGTGATGTACAGTGGAATTCATTTACATCTACGATACTTTTATAAAAGTTACGAGAACAAAAATATCTGAACACGACCCTATTGTCAGGAGCTTAAAATCGTGTTCATATACTTTTGTTCTCGTAAGTGTGTAGATGTAAATGAACTCGACTGTACCTATACCACTTTCCGCATCATAACTTGCACCAATTATGCCACGCGGGTGGGCATATAATTAGTTGTCATTTTCACTAAGACAGCGCAGAAAAAAATTGTCTATGGTTTAACCCGTATATTTTAGTTAACATAAAAACTAAAATCTCCAATAACTTGAAAACAATGAGTTTGACCCCTAGTTGACTGGACTTAAATCATTGCAAATGAATCATAGAATAACCCCTTTGTAGGAATACGTCGAATTTCCAGTCAACCTGTAGGTAGGTTAAGGCTAGAAAAAAATCCTGACATTTGTTAGGTTTCTGTTTTCAATACACAATTCAATTCCGGAGCGGAATGGAAAATTGGGGCAATTTTCGAGATGACGTGATCCAATTACATATTTCTCATTCCGTTGACTTAACATTGTCTGATGAAATATCGGGAAACACTTCATTAAACACGAACCAATCAAGTCGCGTCTTCTACAGATAGGTAATCTGTTAATTTAATGAATGAATTAATGATAAAATGAAATGTGTGTGGATGTTCTATGTATTTAAGTTTATATTTTATCTATATAACTATGTATATTTATTTATTTACAATGAATCATTAATTGTAACATTACAGAGTTGTCCATTGCGCTACATCGATTCTTAATCTAGAGTAATACAAATTTATAAATCTAATACAATAATAAACAGTAATACAAAATTAATAATACGAAATAAATAAAATCCTTTCTAGCTTCTCTCAATCACTCTCTTCCATTCGATCATCAGTCGTGCTATCGCTGTCACAAACACATCGCACTGCGGTGATTCCTCGAGTACTGAGTTGAGCAGGGCAGTCGCACGAGAAATTATGGGCGAGTGGCGGTACAAGTGCGTGCGTGAGGGAGCTACTGCTAGAAGCGGTACTTCCCGTCGCTGTTGCGGTAGTCATCCGGTACTTTTAGTTTAAGGACCTTCCCCAGGATACTGACGCTGTCGATCTTATTTCTTAATATATTCAAAATAAATAAAAGCAGGCTTATAGACCTGCGCATCTCTAAGGATTCGTAACCCAAACACCCTAACAGGTAATGAGTCGGATATAGGTAAGGATAGTACTTATATATCTTTTTGTAAAGATCTCTGAGAAACCTTTTCTGGACTTGTTACAACATAAAATTGTACTTAGCCTCATTTTTTCTCCTGCCTACAAAGTTATTCAAATTGTTACAGCTTTTCTGTTACAAGTCTTAAGTTTGCGAAATCTTAGGGATAATCTATTACAAAGGCTTTACCTGCAAGACTCAGCTTATCCCCAGCAATCTATCACCTTCAATGGGAACTAAAAGAACAAAGACTTTGTATATTGCAGTTGTTAGACACCCTTGTTACCATAACTAAGGGAATATAAAGCTTGTCACGGTACAAATAATACAACGCAATATTTACAGCGCTCTTCATGGACTACAGGAGGATGACTGATGTTGAATTCCTTAACATACCTACAATGGTTATATGAATAAATAAACTGCTAAACTAATAACCCTTCCTTTTGGCTTTGCCGTAGTCGGGTGAAAATAGATCAGCATGTCATGAAATAAAGAAAAAGAAAATAAAAAACTAAAAAGGTTTTGGAAACAGGATGACTTCAGCGGTAGGTACTTACGCCAAACATGTTTTTTTATCCAAAAGTACATTTTAAATTGTTTGCGAAAATGGCAAATTTGTTATTTTCCATACATAAATTGGTACTTTTACAGTAAAAAAAGGTTTTTTTTTTGTCAGGACTAATATAATCAAAGAATATTTTGTAATAATCAATCATTTATTAATTTATTCGAATGACGATTCCATTCTTTCTGCTTTGATTTATTCTAAACCTCCTCATCTAAATAATATATTCTTGAATGACGGTCGTTTGATTAATCGACATCGCCACGGTATCGGAGCGATTTGCATGGAGCGTTTTGAGTGCTCTGAGAATGTCGAACTTTGACGGTCAGTTCTGTCTTTTACATAGAGTACCTATTTACGAGTAGTGTGGTTAGTCCGATACAGAGATTTGATCTCCATAAAGCATATCGATTAACATCCTCAAAAAAAGAAATTGTCATGATGTTCTTTTAAGTGTTCATTATTTACAGGGCACCACTGAAAATCAGAGTCACGGCTTGCTGTAGTTATTAATATGCTGAGTTGTAACAATTTCAGTGCCAACTCTTGTTTTTTTGCTGTATTTTTTGAATGTTCATGGGTTAAATTATTGCAATTTCATTTTTCTTTTTTTCTCATGTTGTGTTGTCTCATGTTATGCAAAATAATCGTGGTTGTGGGTAAATAAAGTGCTAAATATTTGGATTTGGCGGTTTTATTCAAGAAAACATCTACGTATATACCTGTTTTCTATCATTGTCGTATAAGAGCAAGTGCTTCAATTATTTCGCACAAATAAATCCGATCTTGACTTGATCCAATACGCAATACTTTACGCGCGAATGACTTCTCTACCAAAACTAATCCCTATGTAAATATAATCCTAAGTCGGGCATCGGTTCCAGTATAGGATTGATTTTGCGCCAGGATTGGCAGACATAATCCTGCGATTCCTGAAGGGAAAACGTGGCATAACCGAATGGGTAAAGGAATTGAAATAAATGCTGATACCTTTTTCTCGTATAAAAATCGATACCATTTGTCATAACTACAATTTGTACATTACAAACGAAATTGTGGATTCCATCAGTAGGTATTGTGCTGGGAACGGGAGCATACATTAATTGGTGTCCCGATTAATGCATACATGATAAACGGAATGAATATTCACAAGAGAGAGATAACAGGAAAATGGCAAGATTCACGCAGAAAACTGTTTTTTTTTCTTTTCTACTTATTTTCGACTGCACGCAATTAAAGCATGAAATAGCTGTGTTACTATCAAGAACTCAGGAAAAAGTATTATTCACTTTAAAAAGAAAATGTCATTTATTTCATAATAATTACATTATTAACGTCGACATAATAACTAACCTAATTACATTAGTCAAAGCCGCTCAATATCGTTTCCGGTGCGAAAGTGCCCATAATGCTCACGGCATTACCCCGCTGGATGGCTATGGACAGCCTCTGCACCAGAAACGATTCGGAGCGGGGGTCCTCTCCCTTTTGTCTAAGTCGACGGCCTATGTCACGCACAAATTGCTTCGCATCAGCACCCCAGCAGCCCGCCGTTTCCACCGCAAAAGGGACGAAAATATACCCCGAGCCTAAAGGAGCATACTTTTGGCGCTTCACCGCCGCCTGCGACTCGGCCGCCGCTCCGCCCGCACGTACTGTGCGACTGATATGAGAGGCGGCGAAGGTGCTGACGCACGTAGCGTCCCAGATCAAGCACCGCCCTCTCTCCCATGGCACCAACGTTAGGCCATCCGGCCGCTTGCCGTCCGTGCGACTAAGACCCGGAGGCTCGAGCACAGACGGAACACCTGCCGACCTGAGCGCCCTCTGGATCACGTCGTTCAAGGCATGGTGACGCGGATGTCTCCCGACGCATCGCCGGCAACTCAATGCATGATGACCGTCAGCTCCCACCATGGAACCACAGATGCATACGTGTGGTTGACATACATCACAGCCCAAGCGGAGAGCGACGGACACCCGCAACGAGTCACCGTCGAGTAACGTGCCCAGTTGAGGGGAGGGTAACGCCTGTAGCCAAGCCCCCGATTCCGCCCGCGACACTGCCAAAAGCCTTGCGCGGTCCACACCCGTAGCGTTTCCAACCAGACCGTCCAAGGTGGCCTTACACCCTACGTCATCCCACGCGCGCTGGAGTCCTGGGTTCTCCGGGACGGACGCACCTGGATTGACAGCCAACCATCGCCCAACAGCGTCGGCCACATACGGTATGCTCACCCCGTTGCCATCTAATGTTAAAATCTCAGCAACTAGGTCAGCAACCCCATGGGCCGACGCCAAGAAGGCCGGCAGGCTAACGTCCCCTACACGCCGCACCCCAATACCCCCGTGACGGATGGGCAAACCTGCTTGTGTCCACTGAATGTCATTCAAAGACACATTGATCACCGACTCAATCGCCGACTTAACGGCCAAATCGAAGGTCTCAATGTCACCAGGGAACAACCAAACAGGGGCCGTGCACAGCAGGTAAGTGATCTTGGGAACGGCGAAACACTTTTGCATCAAAACTAAGGCCACGTGCGGGGCCAAACCCTTGAGACGTTCGCCCGCGAGGAGAAGGAGATCCTTACGGATTTTGAGTGCCTCAGGAACTGCAGAAGGAAAACTTGGTGCACCCAGTAGGCAAAAAGAATCAGCGTTCAGTTCCTTGAGGCCCGGAAGTATACCTGAGAAAAAAGAGAAGAGAGAAGCTGATCGCGGCCCACAGGGGAAAAACTCACACTTGGAGGTATTCACTTCCAAACCCATATCCTTCAGGAGCGGCAGCAAGACGAGCAAGTCTTGTTCCACCTCTTCTGACTTGCCCCCTATGGTACCATCATCGAGGTACCAGACGTTAAGAGGGGACTTCAGCTCGGTAACGACCTTCTGGATTGCAATGCTGAAAGTGAGTGGACCCAGTGGATCCCCCTGCTGAGCCCCCACTTGTGACAAAATAAAAAGTTTAAAAAGTATGTTAAAATTATCAATATATTTGTCATAATATGCCATAGGTCACGGGGCCGGGGTAACCTGTGGCTAATTATGTGGCTAATTATGTGTGTGTGTAATATGTCAATGTGTATGTGTAAATTGTATTTTGTGTTTTAATTTTATATAATTGTAATTGTTATGGAATCTCGAATTCTGGAATAAATTATTTTCAATTCATTTCATATGAAAAAAAAATTGGTCAAGTGCGAGCCCGACTCGCGCATGAAGGGTTCCGTACCTATACATATATATAATCTTTAACAAGTTTGTTGTATGGGAGCCCCCCTTAAATATTTATTTTATTTTATTTTTAGTATTTGTTGTTATAGCGGCAATAGAAATACATCATCTGTGAAAATTTCAACTGTCTAGCTATCACCGTTGTTGAGATACAGCCTGGTGACAGACGGACGGACGGACGGACGGACAGCGAAGTCTCAGTAATAGGGTCCCGTTTTTACCCTTTGGGTACGGAACCCTAAAAACATCTTAAAATGTATAAGGCCTCTTAAGACAACGGTTCTTCAAACTTTTGCAGATGTTGAAGAAATGACTTGAAGTATAGCAATACGCAAAGATTATAAAAAAATGTGTTGTTTTAGAATTGGGCACTAAATTACTTGTGTTCGCTGGGCTGAAGTCCCTCAGTTTCCTCCATTTTTGGCACGTAAATACTTAGGTGTAAGGACTGGGCTCCACTAAAGCGGAACGGAGCGGAGCCGTGTGGAGTCGACCAATCACTTGAGTATCTGTAATCTCTGCTCCGATTCACTTTTGGTTGACCGGTTCCGCAGTTCGGGCCTAAGGCTGCTAGTCCACAGAAGCGGAACGGAGATGTGTAAAATGGACCAATTACATTCCCCAGATTTAAATGCACTTACTTTGGTCTTTACAAAGATGCAGCCTGATTGGTTCAAATATGTCCCTCTGCTTCTGTGGATACGCAGCATATAGCATTTTTAATATAATAGGATGTACATTTTTTTAAGTTTCTCTATGAGGTGTTAGTCAGCGTGTTAATCAATAAAACATTAAAAGGTTTAAATTATAACGGTTATGAGCTGTTCGAATCGTACACTTATCAGTAAAAAAAAAATGGTAACTGGTTTCGTACAAGTAGAAAAAAGTATTCTATCGCAACTGGTTACGAACCTCCGGGTTTCGTACGCGGCCGAAGGGAATAACCTACTTACAAATAATCTATTGGCTGAAGATACAAGTGCAGATTCAGTCATAAGGGTAGCGTCAATAAGGATAAGGGGTACAAGAAGATAATACGTTAAAGCCCCCTTAGATACGAAGATGGAGCAGTAAGCCTTTGAAGAATGAACTGCCGTAGACGCAGTCACCTCTTAAGCGAAATGGAAAAATTGGGCAAGTGCTAGTCTGACTCGCGCATGAAGGGTTCCGTACCATAATCTATAACAAGTTTGTTGTATGGGAGCCCCCCTTAAATATTTATTTTATTTTATTTTTAGTATTTGTTGTTATAGTGGCAATAGAAATACATCATCTGTGAAAATTTCAACTGTCTAACTGTCACCGTTCTTGAGATACAGCCTGGTGACAGACGGACGGACGGACGGACAGCGAAGCCTCAGTAATAGGGTCCCGTTTTTACCCTTTGGGTACGGAACCCTAAAAAGGAAGTAGCACTGTAGCTGTAGCTTTATTCAATCCCGAGATTTAATTTATTCCGTTTCTTGAATAGTGAGCTTAATAAAAAAGTTATTGGGAAATTCTTGATCTAAGTGAGCGAAAAAAAATTGAAAATGGAAAAACTAGAAAATCTTAACAGTTGCCGACGGATTTTGGGAATTCAAATTGAAGATTTTGAAGCCCTCTGGCAGACATATGGCCCATCCGCGTACCTTTCATATCTACGAAACTACAGGCAAAGTCACAATTTCATGAATCGGGGCACTATACTCGATCAGGAAAGCATAAATATTTACAAAAGGTTAAAAACTTTACGCGGACGAAGTTGCGGGCACTTTCTACTTCATCATAGCGCGAGCGAAGCCGCGGGCAAAAGCTAGTTGGGTAGAAAGAACGGCTGATTTCACTATTAAAACGTCTCCAATTTGGAGACGGACAGTTTCCATTAAATTCGTTTTACGTTTTTTATCGCTATAAGCTTTGTTAGGTACGGTTGTCTGACTAGGCGTTTAATCTTTATTGAACAGATCAGACCGTCTCAATGATAATGGCTTTTGACGTTCTGCCAAACCCTTTTTCTTACGGTCTATAGAAAGTTTAATAAAATTTACTGAATCCCCTGAACTATCGCATATTCTATAGATGATTTTTAGGATTCCGTATCCAATCGGGACCCGATTACTAAGACCCCGCTGTTCGTCTGTTTGATCATAGAGAAAAATGTCTAAAACAATTAGCATTTTAAAAGGAATAACTAATAATATAATAGAATAGAATACTCTTTATTGCACACCTCAAGAAGAAAGAAATACAAATACAAATGACACTTAACATTACAATAGAGGCAAACAATAGGCGATCTTATCGCTAAAAAGCGATCTCTTCCAGACAACCTTTGGGTAGCGGATTAATGTAAATGAAATGAGATGAGTAGGCGATGCAAAAAGTAATCAAGAAAACTACTGAAAAAATATTAAAATCTACTAAAACCTATAATAATATATATTGATAAATAAACATACATAAAAATATACATAAATGAACATAAAACTAAATATATACTCATATATAAACTTACTAATAATAATAGAATATCTCAACCAGATTTTTTAAACGAGCTTCTAATGAAAGGTCTCGTTATGGGCCGCGGGGCAAGCGTCGTTGATGGTTGCGTTAAAGAGCATTAGTACACTGATAGGTATCTATCTGTGAAGCTTTTTATAATAAAGATGACTTTTATAATACTAGAATTTTATAACATGCATGACATTTACAGTTATAATAAATTTAATAAATACCTAATATAATATATTACCTATAGTATTAATAATGAAAGAAAGAAAGAAAGAAATGATTATTTGCTAGAATACGTCCATAGAATTAGAAGGTGTTAAATATTTTTGCATATAGCAGGTTAACAGTATTCAGCCGAAACGGCATGCAAATTGTGTGTTTGTCATTGTTAAATTATTTGAGGCCAATAACAATAATCTGAACATAATGATAATTTAATTTCTACTACATATTCTTCATGTCTAAATATTCCTTAACTGAGTAAAAACAATGTTCATGTAGCCATTTTGTCAATTTTGTCTTAAATTCTGGATTTTACAACAACGTTAAATTGTCAGGTAGAGAATTATATACTAAAATACAGGTATTGTAGGCATTTCGTTTATAGATATCAGCACGACAACGTGGCTGGTACAGGAGGCTCCTGTACTGTGCTCTATGATTTCCAGAAAAGACATCGGAACGTGATTTAAAATAATTTGCATGAGATTTGACAAATAAACATACCTTTTTTTAAGTACATACACGCCAAAGGTAATATATTGTATTTCTTAAATATGGGTTTACAACTATTGGTTATCCAACAATTAAATAGCAATTGCACGCAAGCACTTTTTTGCAGTTTAAATACATTTTCAACATTGACCGAATTTCCCCACAATTTAAGACCATAGTTGAGTGTTGACGACACGTAGCCAAAGTATGCTGTTATAGCTGCTTCAGTAGAAACGGTTCTGCTAAGTTTTCTTAGGGCAAAAACAAATCTATCTAATTTAGAGCATATAAAATCAACGTGCTCTTTCCAATTTAACTGACTATCAATGTATCTATGTAATTGTTAAATGTAATTAAATAATAATTTAATAGTAATAAGAATTTACGACTGCTATTTGACTTGTAAAATGTTGAAATTTTTATCAATAAATGAGTATGAGTATTGAGGCCGGAGTTCTCGGCGTCAAAAGCCAAGTCTAATGAAAGTGCTACACTACTCGCGAAGTTGACAGAGGTTGGGCGAATATGACAGTGTGGAGAGGCATTTCGGTGGAGGAACTAACACTTCGGAAACAGTGACTAGTTTTCAATCGATTTCAAAAAAGGTAGAGGTTCCTAAATCACCTTCATGTGTTGTGGTTTTTGTGTTGTCCCTTTGATTTACCGACAGAATTTTCATCTAATTTTGATTCACAGAAAAAAAATACAGGTTAAGTACTGAATTCTCGTTTTTTTTTAAATAATTCCGTTTCATCGGCTATTCAATATAAAGAAACATAGATCCAAAAACTCTACGCAGTGAATTTTATATTTTACATCGAATAGATTTTTTAAGATCGAATATTTAAAACATAAAAGTACCTACCTAACTAGGATTATTTTATGGTTATACCGAAATTTGTTTGCCCGATGTTTGATAGGTATTACGTCAGTGTGTAGAATATCAAATATTAAGAAAAATTTAAACAGAATAATTATCTAGACACGCGGCAGCGTGTCCAGCCAAGTTCACCGCAGGAACTGGCGAGCAGCAGCCGTGTGTTATATTACACGAACCGTTTGGAGCCACTTTTGACCCCCCAATAACTCCAAATCTATTTAACATAAAAAAATGAAATTTGGCTTATGTATTAAGATCCTTTAGAACAAGTAGAACCCCAAATTTCATTAATATAGGTTAAATAGTTATTGAGATATTAAAGTCCAAAAAACGGTATTTTTAGCACTGACTGACTGACTGACTGACTGACTGACTGACTGACTAGTAATCAAAAACCTAACCCACTTCCAGGTGACCTAGAAAGGTGAAATTTGGCATCCAGCTTAGTGATTGTGTGTGTATACATATAAAAATCTAAAACAGTGATTTTTTTATGTTTTTTTATTATTATTATTATTGATGTTTGTTGCCTCAGAACTCTGTCATTTATAAACCGATTTGGAAAATTCTTTTTTTGTTTGAAAGATATAATAGAGTAGCATATACACTCACACGCACACACTTACACATACATGCACAAAAAATCCAATACGTACTAACCGTTTTGGTAAATTCTTTGTTTGTTCAAAACTTTCAAAAGATGTACTAGATTAGCACACAGAGCTAATTAACAAATAATAATTAAGTAATTTACACATCATAATAATTTCTGTACAAAAAGTAATGATATCCCATCAAAAACATAAATGTAAAATGAGAGCCAAGTTCAATATCGCGTGCACTTCGCCGACAAAAGAATTGAGATCTGCAAGAGCGCCAAGTTCTTTGCCCTAAAATTTTTAGATACAAGGACATGCTACATACTCAATGCATTTATTTTACTTGGGGTGTAATTCAATATCAAGACGTGACTTGGCTAGTTTTAAAATATAAATTTATATTATAAATCAAAATCAATCAAATCATTAACCTATTTTCGTAAAGGTAAGTACGCAAGTTAGTTTACGTCTTGTTACTTATACTGTTAGCTTGATAATGAACTATGACTATGACTATGTTACTTTTATAAAATTTAGTTATTTTGTGAAAACTAGCCAAGTCAAATCTTGATATTGAATTACTCCCCAAGTAAAATAAATGCATTGAGTATGTAGCATGTCCTTGTATCTAAAAATTTTAGGGCAAAGAACTTGGCGCTCTTGCAGATCTCAATTCTTTTGTCGGCGAAGTGCACGCGATATTGAACTTGGCTCTCATTTTACATTTATGTTTTTGATGGGATAAAACTAACCTAACCCAACTCACCTGTCAATTTATTACCAAATTAGAAAGAAAAAAACGCGTTATTATGAGAAACGTTACATTAGGTCAAAAAACATTATGTCAAACGTCATGCACCCATCTAGTGGAAATAACTTTTTATAAATATGTGTATACAATCGAGCATCGGGTACCCGGCGGCTGGTGTCTAATAAACTCGTCTTTGCGGTTATAATGTAATTATTTTATCACGTGCCCCGTATCACAAGGTCTCCGAGGAGGGATATAGTTCGTGTAGTAGCTAAACTAGCTAATTAATTTGCATAGGCCGGACAGGCAAGTGACTTCGAGTAGATAATACCACCCCACGTTAAAATAATTTGATCACTTTAGCCACCCTTGAGTGAGAACTCGTGGGTAAATGAAATAAACTGCTCGAATTTCAATTCTTTTTTTTTCTAAGCTGTATAAAAATCTCTTCTTTTCTACGAATTATGGGAGTTATTAATAAACATAAAAAAACGCTTTGAAAGTTTTTATCCTTTCCGATTCGAAAGTACTACACTTATTGTAGACGGTTTTTTGTGTTGGGATTTTGAAATGTTGAAGTTTAATGGCACCATCTACTAAAGCTTTAAAAATACTGATAACTGCCATACGGTTACTCTATAAGTAAATAATTATGTTGTAATTAAGTATGCTTACATATTTTTGTAAGCATACTTGGATTGACTTCCGGGAGCTGTCAAGTAACGAACCGTATTTGTGCTACAGCGTAAATTTAATTAAAAATCTAGTGAAATAACCACTATCGCGTTACGGAAAGTGTACGGCGGTACGAACTATAATTAGTGGCAACTAAATCACAAACTAAAAGTGTCAAAAACAGTGCGTTAAAACCGAAAAGCGTGAAAACAAAAAACAAGAATAAACATAACTATACGTATAACTAGTTATCATAACGTATGAACTGTCACATATCGAAACGCGATATCCGGTGCTATGACACTTGAGATGTCAAATCAATAAGAAGTTGCCAGTACAAAAAAGCTACCAAAGACAAGACTAGTGTTACCAACCACTGCCCAGTGTTGCACGATATAAAAAAATTCCTACCATTTAGTAGAATTTTCAACAACTATGGAAAAACAGATGGCACAACTACTAGAAAAAATGGACACCATGAACACAAATATAAATAAAATGAAGGAAGATTTCAAAGACCAAATAAAGGAACAAACAGAAAAACTCACCACCGATTTGGCTTCCACAATCGATGATAAGCTGAAACCACTCCTAGAAGAAAATATGGTATTGAAAGATAAAGTAGCAACTCTAAACAACAAAGTCCGAAGCCTGGAAAAAGAAATAAGAAGGAACAACATTATTCTTCATGGAATCAATGAAACAGAGCAAAATAATAACGAGCTCCAAAAACTGGTCATTGAGGCATTCAGCACGGTATGCACAGCTGCGGGATCAGAACCGTTCGATAAGTGGGAACTAAGTGACGTCTACAGACTGGGCAGAAAACAAGAAAAGAAACATAGACCCATACTAGTAAAACTTACCCTAGCATGGAGAAGAACAGAACTGCTAAAAAACAACAAAAAGTTCCCCCTGGACACCTATGTCACAGAAGACTTCCCAAAAGACGTCCTAAACACAAGAAAAGAACTCAAAGTAAAGCTGCAAGAAGAGATAAAAAAAGGCAACAATGCCGTGATTCGCTATGACCGACTCATATTCAAAGAAAAATCGAACGCAACAGAAAAAAGAAAAAGGTCACCATCGATAACACCAACAAAAAAAGACTCCCACGAAGAAGTGCCCCAAAAGGCACCAAATAAAATAAATAAAACAAACGCTTTCGATCTCATGAACCGCCCAAGGGCAAATTCTTACCACGGCACGAGCGAACAATAGCAACGAACGACGGACCCCCGGAAATACACCACAGTAGATGAAACAACCAACATAAACCACCATTCCCCAAGACGAACAGCGGTCATCGTGGGGAATTCTGACCGCAACCCTTCAACGAAGGAACCACAAACAAATAAAATAAATCATGCGCAACAAAATTCATTAGCGTAAAAAGCATCAGCTTCATTAAGCAGTAAACCCAGCGAAACAAAAGAACAAAAAACTACACAACAGAACCTTAAACAAAGAAACAATTTCAAAACAAATGAAGAGCCTGTACGCAGAAATTAAAGAAATTGCAGGAAAAGACTGGCTAAACAAAGCGGAAGACAGGCAAAAATGGAGAGATTTGGAGGAGGCCTACACCCGAAGAGGGGTCCAAATTAAATAAATAAATAGTACATAACAAACATAAACTTAACACTAACAAATAACTATAAGAAACTCACTAACCGAAAAACTTCTAATGTAAAAAAATGGGAAATTTGGAAATAAAGGCTTTTTTATTTTTTATTTATTTTATTTTTACATATTTTTGTAAGTAGGTACTTACTGCACAGTAAAGTTTAAAAATATAAATAATATTCATCATTCCAAAATGAAGGTGGCACTAACTACTCTAGTTTATTTCCATCCCAAAACTTTAGGTAAACTCATAACCCTACTTCCGATCCATGTGGACTAGTTATTTCGAGGACTTTTCTAATTTATCGGCTAGTGAAAGTAATTAGAACTTTACTCAAGTACCCTAAACTAAACCTGAGTAAACTGTTACATTATTAAGTAATTTGTGAAGAGCAATCTATAACTCAAGTAAGTTTTTAATACGTTGGAATTTGTGTATTATGGGAAACTGAAATTTGAAATTTTTTAAATAATTTTAATTTACTTATTTGGCAATACTGTCTCTTTTTAGATATGAACAAAAAAGAAAATGTACCTTTGTAAGTAAGCATTCAAAAGTGAACTATTAAACGAAAGCACAGGCCTATTAATATGTCATGAAATAAAGAAAAATAAAAGGGGCTTTGAAATATGCGGCTTCAATGCGGTACGCAATGTTTATGTTTTTTATCAAAAGCAAATTAAGATGGTTTGTAGAAACATCAAAACCATAATAAAATTGTAATACAACATCAACGCATTTTTCACGGCCAAAATAGCAAATTAGTTAGACAATGACTGAACGGGTTCATGGCTATTTGTATAGAGCGTTTTCAGCGCTTCTTAGAAAGGTCAAACTTGAACGGTAGATTCTGAATTTTAGAGCAGTTTAAGTGTAAGTAGTCGTTAAGTAGTAGACATTTGATCCCAATAAAAAGTAGAACCAATGGCCATTCTCAAAAAAATCTTTATTCAATCGTCATCGTCAGTTAAAACAAAACCCCCAGCAAGCCTGACTTGCCAGTAGAAATAAAAAAAAAAATATGGGACTTTTTTTTACAATAATAACGAACTAATTTTGGCTTCATCCTTACATTTAGGCGTCTTGAGTGTCTGAGGATGAAAAGGAACAATAACATGCTTGGAGTGCACTCCAAACGTCTTTGTTCCATTCCTATCACAATTCGAAGTAATGCCATTCGGATTTAGGGGGACTGTACAAAAATGTCGAGCACAAAGGCGGGGACGTCGGGCACTAAACCTTTGACGGCGCCAGTATTTGAGGATGTACTTGTACAAGCATTATTTTAAGGATACGAAGATGAGATTTGCAAATGTAATGCAACCACCTAACTAAGAATAATTATATTTGTACGTTTATAACTGTTTAAAACTGGGGTTTATATAAAAAATATTACTATTATTTCCATGAAGCGATCTAAAATAGGAATATTTGATATTCGACGGTGTTGTTGATAGTTCGACGGCTGCTGACCCTACGTCCCTCCGGCTTTTTTAAAAACACTCTAGAGTGCTCTGTGTCAGCACGCGTCCTAACCAGCGAGAGCCCTAGATTTGGACTTTCGCAGCTTAATTTCTGTTCTATCATGCTTAAAATTATATGAAAATTAGGTACCTTCTATTAAACGTACATTCTATCAAATGATTGTTATAAGAAAAGTGCATTCTATTAAACGTACATTCTATCTAATGATTGTTATAAGAAATGACTTCCAATCAATTGTACTTCTACGAAGTAACGATATATGAATTAAACATTCTATGAAACATTGTTATACAATCTGCAAATTCTACCAAACGTATGTCCGGTCATATGAAAATTTGTTAATTGTTTTTCTAAGAAATGAGTTGGACCCATTTTCACCACCACCGTCTCGCCAGCGATTCTGATTCTGCATACCCGAGCGAACGAAAGTTTACTCCTTACGTAATCAAACCAAGTACGCAAGTAAACTAGGTAATGAAATTGCCAATTAACACAAAATTATACCCTCGATGTTTTGTTGACCTCTATTAATTAAGTGTAAAGGCCTCATTAGTAGATTGATTCCTTTATGCTAGGGGAGTGCTATGTCTTGTCAGTAGAAAAAATGGTTAAGTGTGTCCAATTTTCGCTTGGAGGGTTCCGCTCGATTTTAACTACATCGGTGGCTCAATATTACAGTCCGAAGATAATAGATAAAGTTCCGCCTGACGTCACGCCGTGCGACTTTTGTTAGCAAGCCGTGACGTCGCGATCCTGACTCCTGAACTTTTATGCGCTTTACCTTTGTTATCTTTGATTACCATAGCCTAATCCTTTTATAATTCTGTGCTGTCGTTTTTTCTCATTACGTCTTGTGTCCGCTGTGATATACTTTTTATTCTTCCTTTTTGTATGGATGAACGTTTATGTATGTTTAGGTATACCTATTTATTACTTATTTGTGTATGTGTATGACCTTTCATATTTATTGGTTACTTCACATATTATTTCAATTCTTATCTCACCACCTACTGTTTTACCCAAAGGTTATTGTATTGATATGGGAAGGAAATGTTTTATTTCGGACTATTTCGATACTTGCGTAAATTCGTCAGTTTTTAGCCAAAATTCCACCGCAAACGCCGCCTAGTACACAAATTCTATAATAATTTACGCTAAAATCCAAACGGTCCAACACAGATTATTTCAGTCCCATTCAGTTCCTAAAATTTCGTAAAGATTGGTTAAGTTTTGGAGTAGGAAATACACGAGAACAAAACCTCCGACGTAATATATTTCTTTTTTTTTTCAGGTAAGGAACCTTAAAAACCTGATTACTGGCGAAAGTAAAAGTAAGTCCTTTAATATTTGCACGATAGCAGAGGTCATTTGTATACGTAGGTTAAATGTATCGGTTACTCGTGGGTTACTCCAATTAAATAAGAAGAAAAAGGTTACATATGTATGTGCTTGGATATTAAATCATTGATTTTAGTTATCAACTGATCATGTAGGTAATCACTAGGATGAGATAAATAATCATATTTGATATTACTTATACACAGTTAACTGTTTTTTTAATGCTTTCAATTTTATTCAGTATTCAAATGTTGAATGGCATTTTATAACGGATAACATCGTTGTTTTTTTGGCTAACTGTACGATTGGTGTTAAAAAGTGCTTCGGCGAATCCAGCGTTTTACGGCATTTTTTCATTATTCACATCCTAACCAATAATTTGGTCAGATCATGATTAAACACACGTTATAGTTTTGATATTCTCATAAATCCGGAAGATGGGACTCTTATCCCAGTTTAATTACAGTTAGAGCGTCTTGTTTCTATTATGACAATAACATGGTAATAATCATGAAACGAGGAGGACGATAAAACCGCGCCATTAACGACGCTCGAAGATTGGCCCACTTCGTGGTACTTTCCAATGTTGACGCAAAACAAACACGCCACATACAATTTTTATAGACCATGGTATAAGATAATAAGGTATGACACTCTGGAATGACGGCCAGACTTTTGACGTCATCACGCTAAGATTGGTTGGTTGGCTCTATCAATCTGTTTCTGTGTTGCCAGTGGTGTATTATAAGTATGCAAGCCACATTCGGGCACATGACCGAAGCTCTAGATAGTCCAGCAGCCACTACCTGTTTTTTACACGCTTTTATTTAACTTGCATTGTATGTATGTATTAAGTACCTATGTTTGTTCGGGTGAAATCTTGCAACTCAATTTTGAAGCAGATATCGTCAACCGATTGAGCTGAATTTTTGCATACTTATTTAACTTTGATGACAATACAATAAAATGGTACCATGGGGCTGATCTGATGATGGAGCCGGAAGGTGGCCATAGAAACTCTATAATAGAAAAAGCAATCCTACCGAGCTTTGGCTCTTTAGAATCGTCTCAGTGAGCATTTGATTGATATCCAAAGAAAAGTACAGTCGGCTATAAAAGCTTGCCACTAAAATGAATTTTTTCACAGAAACTTATTTCAGTGATTAACAGGCTGAATTTTCGTGAGTTCGTTCGGTTCGAGGAGACGCCCAAGTTTTTCCTCTGTGCACATTCTCAAAGAGGTAGCTAATGAACTGCGCAGATGTAAAACATGTCGATTTGGTAGGGTGTCGAAATTGACTGACTAACAGTATTTTTTTATTTATTTATCGTATGGCGATGTAATATTGCACATTTTTAATTTTTTATTAAAATTTGAAGATAACTAATGTGTTAATAAACTCGGAAAAACAATTGTCCTACAAAATCGATGGTTTGAGTTGGAGCGTCCTCCACGCCGAATATGTCGAAATAACGAGGTCATAAAAAATATTAATAACCAGCTGATTTTTTGTATGCAGCTTACAAAATATTAATATATTTGAATGGCCACAAAGTCCTACAAATGTAGTGGTACGTTTTCCTAGTCCTACGCTTGGAAGTTGTCGATTCCACGGTAACAATTTTTTCATTAATAACAACCTAGGTTTGATTTTGTCCTATCGGGAATAAAGTGTAGAACACAATTTTACCACTGTCCTACACTAAAAGTGGTATGTATTTCCAGGAATTGATATATTTTGTCCACATATTTAACTTACCTATTTACATTTCGATACAGAGTTAAATTCGTAAACAATCCCAAGTAAATCACGTTGTCGTTAGACATTGAAAAAGAAGCCCAAACACTATTCTATACTCCGTAAAATTGTCGTGTATGTCAATTCCATTGTTACCTGTATGAATCTCATAAAATCGTGTGTTTTTACCAATGATTACGACAAAATAAAACTAAGCTTATTTTCTTATACCATGTTATAGACCAACCAGGAGGTGCCCGCTACTTCGACCGCGTATTTTCTTTGCCGTAGACGGATAAAGTATTGTATAACCATCTTTCAATGTCCAGCTATCCCTGTATCAAAATTGGTTAAAATCCGTCCAGCCGTTTCGGCGTGATAAGAGATGGCGCCAGACTGGCATGGCGCCGCGCGCCCATACATAACAAATGACGATCCTGCATCGCGCTGCTAAGATTTTTCCTGAAATCATGACCCCTCTCCATAGAAAAATGATTTTCAATACAATACAAAGGGTCTAGCAGGCTAAGCTAATAAAAACTGGCTCCACAATGGATTTAGTTATACTTTTAGTTGGAGTTGTGGCTGGGCCTAAGAACACTGTATGCCTAATATCAGCCTTCGATCCTCTTTTGTTTCCGATTTATTCACAATAATGTTACAAAATCAAGGTAATTTTAAAATTTTCATTTTAGTTACACCAAGCATGCGAGTGAAACCTTATTAATTCAGAATTGAGGAGGATATAATGGGGTTAATAATTCATATTTTTATTGACCTTAAACTTGGGTGAAAAAAACCGGCCAAGAGCATGTCGGGCCACGCTCAGTGTAGGGTTCCGTAGTTGCCCATAAGCGAAGTATAAGGACACCGCGCGGAATTTACGCCATTATAAAGAAAATTATGAATTTTTGCGATAACTCAAAAACGGCTCAATCGATTTCATTAAATATAGTTTTCATTGAAAGTACTTATAAGGCCTCGTTTTCATGAATTTTTCCACATTTTTTTGACCCGCGGTTGAACAGTTAGAGGGGGGCCATTTTTTTTTATTTTCGGAGTGAATATTTACGAAGCTGCTGACTTTATCAAAAAATGATGTTTAAGGGTCTCCTATTATTTTTAAAAGACCTATTCAACGACGTCACACACACTAGTTGGAACGAAAAAATTTTTTTTTTTTTAGTTTTTATTTTACTTTTTTGTCGGCGTGATACATACACAAACACATACTCATACCAAATTACAGCTTTCTAGTACTAATGATCACGGAGCTAAGCCGCGGATGGACAGACGGACAGACGGACTGACACTAGACAGACGGACATGGCGAAACTATAAGGGTTCCTAGTTAACTACGGAACCCTAAAAAGAAACAGTTTTTTTTTTCGCTTTATTTTTTTGCCACTTCTCGCGGAGACACAACTAACAAAATAAGTTTCTGTCAAAAATTACATTTTAGTGGCAAGCTTTTATAGCCGACTGTACTTTTCTTTGGATATCCATCAAATGCTTACTGAGACGATTCTAAAGAGCCCAAGCTCGGTAGGATTTCTTTTTCTATTATAGAGTTCCTATGGCCACCTTCCGGCTCCATGATCAGATCAGCCCCATGGTACCATATTATTGTATTGTCATCAAAGTTAAGTAAGTATCAATCGATTGACGGTATCTGCTTCAAAATTGAGTTGCAAGATTTCACCCGAACAAACATACTTAGATACATACATACATTGCAAGTTAAATAAAAGCTTGTAAAAATTACATGACAAGCTACAATTGTCAGTTGACAATTGTATACGTAGTTACGTATACATTCAAAAACTTCAAATATGATGGTGCGTCATGTTAAAAAAAAGAAAAAGCAAACGTGTATTTACTATAATATCATGTCATCATCAACAGAGTAGTAGTAGCAAATGAGTATGAAAGTAGGTAAAATCCTCGTTCATTATAAAATAATTCACTGACATTGATCAATGACATATGTACTATATTTACAACACATTTTCTAACAAGGCGTATCGTATAGATTTTAAATGAAGCGGAATTTCGACAAGTGTAAAGCCCGCTTACCACGTGGCTATTTCGCTATCGCAAATATAAAGAAGTACGGTACATTATCCGTCATCCCTCAGGGAGTTCAGTGGCCTGGCAGGAAATTGCCTCCTCCGGGTATCGAACTCTGCTATTTGGAGATCTGTAGGTCATAAATTGGATGAAATGAATTGTATAATTGGGGTTACATTGAGGTGTGGATACTTGTATGTACTTAGAATAATAGAATAGTCAAAATAAATTGTACCATTGAAACCACTAAACACTCTTTCAAAAATACAGGGAACCAAATAAACTACCACTATTTTTTTTATATAAATTTATGAAACATGTAATGTCTCATTTTTTTATTTTAATGTGGGTACACCACAATGTTTATTTAAACCATGAATACAAAGATCAAAGCATAAAGAAAAATTGAAAAAGGAGCTACCTGGTGGAAGGGACCGGGAATCGAACCCGGTACCTCTGAATTACCTCTGGATTAACGCGCTGGACCGGTAATCCAGAGGTACCGGGTTCGATTCCCGGTCCCTTCCACCAGGTAGCTCCTTTACCACATTTTTTTTTAACATTATACTATTTTCAATGGGAGAAAGACTAAAAAGAAGATGTATTTTGACTACTGATTTTTATTTTATGACGTCACAAGCCAGTATCTTCATATAAACTCCATACTAACAGATCGTTTTTGTCGTTTCATAAAGAGTAGCTGATTTGAGCTGTCATCAAATACCGTATTCATAAATAACTGTGTATTGTTTTTTTTTCAGTTAAGTAAATAAAGTAATATACACATTATTTAGTTAATTTGTTTAATATTTTATATTTATTGTAACATATTTCCTTCCGTAAGCACTCGAAAGGTCATAATGTATAATACTACATTGAGGAAAATATAAGTAACACCTTTTTAAGCACGTTTAGCCCTCACTACCAAAGAGTCGGACTTTGTGTGGGAGTACAAACCCACTAACGGGAACGCTCCACATGTGGAATGAGGCGAGCTTTTCCCCCGTTCCCGGGGCTACAGTATGCGACGTGGTTCCGTTTAGGTTCACTTCGTCCACATTCCCATTTCGATCACATTCCTACTTCATCCAAAATCCCACTTCGTCCGCAATCAATTCCCAACTCGTCCACTTCCCATTTTGTCAGCATTCTCATCTCGTCCACTTCCCATATTGTCAACATTCCCATTTCGTCCATATTCCTCCTTCGTCCAAAATCCCATTTCGTCCGCAACCAATTCCCAATTCGTCCACTTCCACACAATGGAAATTCGAATGAACTTGAATTGTGGATGAAATGGGAATGTTGACGAAGTGGGAATGTGGACGAAGCGGGAAGAGGACGATGTGGGAAGAGGACGAAGTGGGAATATAGACGAAATGGCAATGTTGACTAAGTGGGATTTTGGACGCAGTAGGAATGTGAACTAAATGGGAATATGGACGAAGTGAACCTAAACTCGCGGTAAGGGGAGGGGAGTAAATAGGTTCTTAAAGGATCGGCAACGCACGTGCCGTGTCATGCTTATGCTCTTGGCCTCGCAAGCGTCCATAGGCGGCGGATAGTACCTATTATATAATCTGTGGCGGCGGTAAGGTTAGGTAGGCCAGACGAGCGTAAGTTGAGTCGCGTAATTTCGGTCGCGCGTCGATGTAATAACACCATGTCACGTGATCACTCCACACTAAGTATGGCGCGACTGAAATTGCGCGACTCAAATTAAGTTCGATTGGATTCACCCTAACTGCTTAATATCAGACGGGCCGAACGCTTGTTTGCCACCGTCGCAGTATAAAAAAAGGGATATCATTAAATGCACATGTGTATAATTTTTCAGCACACTACCTCCACTAATTAACTGAATGCATACCAGAAAAACTAATGCTGTGCAAAAAAAACAATTGATTAACTGAACATGTCCTACAAAAAAAACTTAAACATCATACAAAACGAGATGACCTTTCTAAACGAATTCACACCAAAAATATGGTTCGTACATCGGATATATTTGAAAGTTTCACCAAAAATACTGACTTGCACACTAATTATCCTTGCACTGCACACTAAGATCCGACTCGGCCGGGTTAGGTTAGGTTAGTTTTTTTTATATCCAGTAAAACAGTTTTGCAAATACCTTTAAATAGTATATTGAATTGCACACTAATTATGCACACTAAATAATGCGAATTTAGTGTGCATAATTAGTGTGCAAGTCAGTATTTTTGGTGAAACTTTCAAATATTTTGATCGAAAAAAGGGAATATACAGATATCGATTTAAATACACGCCTAAAAACATACAACAAATAGGCTATCGCCAATCTAATTTTGCAATTCTTCGAGCGCCGTTACTTTGTTTCGTCGACGGATCTCTTCGTTCCTCCGATAAAATATAGGAATATGCTATTGAATATCTCAATTTGCTGTTCATTGTCGAATTGTTAGCGTAGCTGTGAGGAGGTATTAATATTAATTTTGGGTAATTATAGAAACCCAAAGTGGGCTGCCCAAAATTCCAAACCTTAGACGGCGTGGCCCGGAAACCGGTTCGCATACCTGCAAACTGGAAACTAGCTAAATGAGTAGGTATGCACAGCCATTATAATGGATACTTAGCATATCCTAGCAAACCTCCGGTAGCTAATGGTGCGGAAGGTGAAAGGTAATACGAACATTACGTGCGTGTAGTGTAATGAAATATTATTTGATTTAGTTTGCTTTTTAATCATGGCGCCAGACTGAATGACGCGGCGCGCCTATACATAACAAAGACGATTCTGCATCACGCTATTAAGATTTCCTGAAATCATGACCCTGAAAACTGATTTTTAATATAAATCTAGAATTTTATAATAGTATGGATGTAATGTCTCATTACCTTTAAAGTGGGTACACCACAATTTTTGATATTAAACCATTGGTACATAGATCAAAGCACAAAGAAAAATTGAAATGCGTAACCAGGCGGAAATAAAAGGCCGAGAATCGAACCCGATACCTCTGGTTTCCCGGTCCAACGTGTTAACCTCTCCACCACCCTAACGTCAGACAATCTTTCGAATTTTTCCTTAAATGCTTTATATGTCGATCTAGCCATTATTTATTTTAGCAATGTGTCGATTATTTATTTTAGCATTGAATTTTTTTAAATTTTGGTACAGGTATAGACGTCTGAAAATTGATTACATTATAATATAAGTAACGTATATAGAACTGTTGATACAAAGATCACAAAAAAAGCAAATAGTTTTTTTTATGCATAGAAGAGACCGATGATCGATACCGGTACAGTTGGCAAAAAATCGGTCTACAACTTTTGGACTATATTTCACGAGTATTTAAGTCCAAGTACTGGTAAACCACTTTCTTGGCTGACAGTACCAATTCCACCAGGTCACACCAGGTGACGCATTTATGTTTTTCTTTATGCTTTAACCCTAGCATACAGTCCGACCAAAAAGAGTAGAAATTAAAAGGGGCAATACTGTAGTGTCGTCCCCGTTGTCTTATATTGATTAGAAAGGGAGGACACTACAGTATTGCCTCTTTTTAATTTCTACTCCTTTTGGTCGGACAGTAAATGGTTCAATAAATGCGAAACTATAGCGCCACGTCACCCTAATAATATTATAATGTTATAAAGGCGTAAGTTTGTGAGTGTGTTTATGTGTATGTTTGTTACTTTTTCACGCTCAATAGCTGAACCAATTTTGAAAAATTTTGATATGAAGGTAGCTGACACTCTGGATTAACACATACGCTTCTTTTTGTCCCGAAGAATGTAGTGTTCCCGTGGGATGAGTGGGCAACACCGCGCGGCGCAGACTTACCTTCGAGTCGAGTTTTTTTGAGTCTAGGAGCTAGCAAAACTTAAATATTTATTAAATCATTGTATACGATTTGTTCACTGTAGTTTAACCCACAAAACTTGTTCACGTCAAAAGCAGGCAAATTACTTTTGGGCAAGTTTTTGGGGACAACTACAGAACGAAAAGTTCTGTATAATGATTTAATAAATATTAACGGCATTTTTCCAGCTCCTATAGACTCTTGCGATTACTGAGAATTGATCTGATTTATATTATCTCTACATTTAATTTTTCGCCTTGTATATGGTTAGAAAGTGTAAACATATGTGTTTGTCGTTGACTGTACTGTAACATAGGGGTAGAAATTATGCTGACAATGAGTGCACATCAACATAATATTTAACTTATTTCCTTAGATACTTTACGTGTGGATAGAAAATCAAGAATATTTTCTAGAATCAAAACTATAATTCCTACTACACAAAGTGTGACCAGCCGCAGATTTTTTAAATTTTTACGCCAAAACTTTGAGTAATATTTCATAAGTCACTATAGATGATAATTACCTATAAGAAAAAATCGGGAGTGGCGCTAGTTTCGTAATACCCGTTGACATAAAAAATTGGGCAAGTGCGAGTCGGACTCGCGCACCGAGGGTTCCGTACAAACACTTTCATCCTTAAGTGGTTAAGTTAAGTTTGCACCTGGTATGTATAGCGCCCCATACAAATGAGGTGCAAAGTTAACGCAACCATCCCGTTTGTTGTATGGGAGCCCCTTTAAATATTTATTTTATTTTATTTTTAGTATTTTTTGTTATAGCGGCAATAGAAATACATCATCTGTGAAAATTTCAACTGTCTAGCTATCACCGTTCTTGAGATACAGCCTGGTGACAGACGGACGGACGGACGGACGGACGGACAGCGAAGTCTCAGTAATAGGGTCCCGTTTTTACCCTTTGGGTACGGAACCCTAAAAAGTAATTTAAACTTTAGATGTTTCACAAATAGTACATTACTGCAGAAACCGGGAAAGAAGGGCTTGCCGGGTGAGTAGGTACAGACGCCGATCGTAGGGAGGCCGGATAGTGATACGAAGCCGGCAAGCCATTTTCACGGCTAAGACATTTGTAGTGGTTTTCTCAAACATATGTAATGAAATAAAAAAATACGGTTGTCTATTGTTTGACCGAAATTTATATGCAATAATATTGATTTGCTCGAATTTCACTTACCCGAATTTCATTTGCCCGAATGTTTCGTTTCCTAGAAAAGTCATTTGACATACTCTTGTATTCCCGAATATTATATGCCATAACTAGCGGCCGCCCGCGACTTCGTCCGCGTAGATTTTTGATGATGAACAAGATATTAAAATAGGGAAGTGAATTTTATTCTTAATTAAGATGGTCTAGACATATTACATTTCAAACAGTGGCAGACACTGATATGCAATTGTAAAAGAATTTAAGAAGATTTTCCAATTAGATTACGGGAATTGTTTGCAGGATGCTTAATATTTATTCCGTCAGTTACCTGATGCTTTTAATCTTTGGCAAAAATGACTCTGCATGATATAGAGCGACGCATTTTAGATTTGGAGTTAGAAAATGGGGATCTTAGTTATGATGAGTGAGATTTAAAAAAAATGTTAAATATCGTAAGGCTGTTAAAACAATCTTAAACTCAGCACTGGAAATCGAGAGATGGAGGCAGTTTAATGAAGAGTATCTCTTTCAACAATAATAAATAATAAACTTTATTTCAAAACAAAAATAAATAATGACCTCTTTTCATAAGAAGGCAGCACTGGTATTTTTACACGCCGGCCTGGCTATTAAACGAAATGATTGGTGTGGCGGAGTTCCCGAGGCTGGCCAAAATGTTTCTAAATGGTCTAGCAGGTACCCCAGTTATTAAATTGGCTAGTGTTTAAAGAAAATGCTGAAATGTGACCATTAAAAACTTAATGCACATAAGCGAATTTAATGATGCGTTACTATTTTGGTCTACAGGCTAGTAGTAGTATTGTTTGAAGAGTGATTCAATATAATCTGGTGCTACAATTCTCTATATTTCTCAAGAAGCTAAATAAAGTAAGAATAGGTATATAAAGTATAGATTATTCATGTCCTGATATAGACAACTCACTATATATAGGAACACATAAAGTTTGGAACACAATTATACTTAATAAGAGACAGCACTAAGAAAATATTGTTGACAGTCAACCATAGAAAAGGGGGTGCAAGTTCGTTTTGAAAAAATTACCTAGTCACTGGGTAGAAGACAGGAAATAAAATAATATAAACTGATGACCTTAGCGTAACACTTCTTTATAAACAACATTAGCGGTGTTCCCCATACAAACTTTGCAACCCTTTTTAACCCCCTTAGAGGTGAAATTTTCCAAAACGCTGAAATGACTTTTTTTGTATTTGATTAAGTATTAAGCTATCTACAAAGTTTTAAGTCTCTAGTTCAAAACATAAAGTTTCTCCCATATAAATAGTGCACCCCTTTTCAACCCCCTTCGGGGTGAAAGTTTTTAAAACGCTGAAAGTACTTTTTGTGTTTTTGAAAAAGTAATCATTCTATAAAGTTTCAAGTGTCTAGCTCAAAAAAAAAAGTTTACCCCATACAAACTTTGCACCCCTATTTAACCCTCTTAGGAGAGTTATTTCCAAAAATCCCTTCTTATCCCTAGCCCACGTTATAAAAGTAATCTACTGTGCAAAAATCAACTCTCTAACATTAGTAGTTTCGGCAGTGCGTTGATGAGTCAGTCAGGACTTCTTCTTTTATATATATAGATGATACGTATGCCATAAGTATTGTTTACCATAGTATTAAGTGCCATAATATTGTTTGATAGAATATTTAAACGCCATACTAAATATTGTTTCTGCGCGAATCCAACCTGGCTATGCATTTGACATTGTCTCGCTACGCTTCGCTCCCGCCTGACCTTCTAACCTAACCCGGCCACGTCGGATCTGCTCTAAAAGGTTTTGCTCGCTCGCTTCGCTCGCTCGCTCGTTCAAATTTAGTAATCCAATCTATTTTCCTAGTAGTGGTTCGGTGGGTTGTTCTTGTATGTAAACAGTATGAATATAAGCAAGCCTTTTTTTCGGGACGCAAAAAAAAATAACCTCGAAGGCCAGGCGGGAGCTCGCTACGCTTCGCTCCCGCCTGACCTTCTAACCTAACCCGGCCACGTCGGATCTGCTCTGCAAGGTTTTGCTCGCTCGCTTCGCTCGCTCGCTCGTTCAAATTTTGTAATCCAATCTATTTTCCTGGTAGTGGTTCAAAATATTAGTATGAACAAGGTGTATGAGTGTTGATTGTATGAGTTTTGATGATTATGAATTCTGATGATTATGAGTTAGATTAGTAGTGTAAGAAAATATATGAAAAAAAATATTAGTATAAACAAGTTGTATGATTAGTGATCTTATGAGTTCTGATGATTATGAGTTCCGATCGTTAGTATTAAAAAAAATTATGAAGAGTGATCATTATGATATAAAATTGTATAAGAAATATTTTCGGACTTCAGATAATAGGACTTAAAAAGTTATGTGAGAAAATACGCACCCCCTTTTATCGTGGTTCTTCTAAAACTGTAAATTAGGCTAGGATTTGTATTTTGAAGCAAACATTCTGACGCTCCGCTCGCTTCGCTATACGGGTCACAACACAAGCCTAACCTAACCTATAGTTTTCGGTTTTAGATCCATGTACTATTTGGTAGCATTCTTCTAAAACTAGGTTAGATTGTAAATCAGGAAACTGTAAATTAGATTAGTATTTGTATTTTGAAGCAAACATTCTGACGCTCCGCTCGCTTCGCTCGCTCCGCTATACGGGTCACAAAACAAACCTAACCTAACCTATAGTTTTCGGTTTTAGATCCATGTACTATTTGGTAGCAGTTCTTCTAAAACTAGGTTAGATTGTAAATTAGGAAACTGTAAATTAGATTAGGATTTGTATTTTGAAGGTAACATTCTGACGCTCCGCTCGCTACGCTCGCTCCGCTATACGGGTCACAACACAAACCTAACCTAACCTATAGTTTTCGGTTAAAGATCCATGCACTATTTGGTAGCAGTTCTTCTAAAACTAGATTAGATTGGGTTTGTATTTTGACGCTCCGCTATACGGGGTCATAAACAAACCTAACCTACAGATGTCGGTTTTCGACCTATGTTCCATTTAGATAGCATATGAAATTATAGCATGTGACAATTATGGATTACAATATTTATGGAAAATGTGATTATTGGAATTAATATTATGGGAAACAAAGATTCGGGCATAGGATTAATATGGCAAACAATGATTATGGGAAACATAATTATAAGAAACAAGATTCGGACAATTGAATATTATGGCAGACGAAATTCGGGCATTTGAAATTCGGGCAAGTGAAGGTATACCAAAAAATACACCACTAAAAAAAATTAATTCGGCTGTTTAAGCACACAGACTGAGCTGTTCATGAATACAAACGCCATTCTAAAAAAAATTACTTCCCAGCTTAGGCCTTCAATTTTGTATGAAATTCATTTACAGTTTCTCGAGTTGTTCCGCCCGAAACGCGATACTTTGTAGCCTATTATAACGCCTGTTATCACTACATTTCATTACATGTTTGAGAAAAATAATGTACTATGTAAGTATTTCAATTTCGTTACTACGACCCTACTTTTCCCTACAACTCTTTCTAAAGTCGTATTATTGAAGCAAACGTACCGTACCGCTAAATGTAGATTTATTCGGGCCTTCGCCGCATGACGGCGCTTGTTTAATAGAAAAGGTCTCGTAATATCACGGGATGGAAACTAGCCATGGTCATTCCTTTGATGTCACAATTGCCCGGGATTTAGTGCGGTTTTTGTAATTTGAACGATATACAAAATAGCCTATTGAATGTTTGGACAGCTTATTGATTTTTGGAAATTAATTATAAAATATTATAATTCTTATTAACGACCTCTAGGTAGGGTGCTCATGACGCAGGCAGCATTCCCACGTTGTATGGCTATGGAAAGCCTTGTTGCTGTTGCCTCCCTCAGGCGCTTACTGAGCTCCCTGTAGAGTCCACCGCACCCTGGCCCCACGGACCAAGGTGTCTCGACGCCAAAAGCGATGAAGGCGTATTAGCCATACAGCGTGGGAATGCTGCCTGCGTCATGGGCACCCTACCTAGATAGAGGTCTTAGTTTTATAAGTATATTTTAACCTTAGTTTAATTTTTAGTTTTAATCCCATAATTTTTTTATTTTTTTATGTTTTATTTTTGACCCATAATAAATGTACTTATATAAATATAAAAAAAAAATGTTATCACTGAAATCACAAATTATTTTTGTGGTATTATAACTGTATAATGCGTGAGCTGTTAAAATTAAGTATACTTGTTTCGCTCGCTCTTACGCGATCCAGATAAGACCCTCTCAGTTTTCACCCGAATCGCAATCCGAGAGCTCATGGACTGTAAGTAGGTAGTGAGTAGGTGTAATGGATTGCATTGTAGGTATTTAATATAAGATGATGATGATTAATTAATTGAAATATAAAGCTTTACTTTTTCGTACTTCTAAATTAAATGGACGAGTGAATGAAATACTTAAATTTTATTTTAATATGGTTCAAATGTAGGACTTATACAAGTATGTTGGTTTTTTTTTCTGTGGACACATAATATGCAAACTTATGGGAGTAAATACTTATCAGTGTAAAAGTCGTTCCCATTTCTATAATCCTATATGATAAATACATAGATTACATCGATACAAGCTATTAACTTTTAACCATAAAAGGGATATTTTTTTGGACTAATAACTACCCAAAGTTGCTGTTAACTTTGATATTTTAAAAATAAACAAGTGGGCCATACCATACAACATGCCGCTATTTATAATGAAATAAAATAAAGTATTTTTTATTTGCTTTAAAATATGGTACAATTAGTTAGATGTCAGTAAATTTATTCTAAATATTATCATGCAAAAAAATTATGTAATAATCATAATATTGAATTTATACAAATGTAATTTAAAGATTACCTAAGATTTTCAAAAGCTCATTTATGGAATAAATCATTTTTTGTGTTGGCCAGTACTGTAGCTTTTTAAACTGATTTATAGTACATAGTACGTACTAACATAGTTTAATAAGTTTGTAACTAGCACTTATGGACCTCTTCGTTGTCTGAAATAAACGATTATTATTATTATTATTATTATTTATAGGCAAGGATTTATATTATCTGTAATTGCATTATAGACCCTTATAGGTACTCATCTGGTAACTACCCTTAATGAGGATGCACTATTGGGAACCATGTCCATTACAAGTTAATTCGTCTGTCTCGTGCTTCTAGGGTATACTTCAATAGCTTTCCTAAACAGTTCAGGGTGTTTCTTTACAAAAATAGCTACCTCCAAAATATACATACATGGCAGTGTTAAAATTCAGTGTTTCTCAGATAGCGCCTTATGAAATGCCTATGACTGTAGCGGACTGTACCGCTCATACAATTATTATGTAAAGTACTCGATCGGGCAGGGATCGGCGATTCTCTTTAATGGGCTCTCTGACCATCCCACTGCGTGATTTTTGTATGTAGTGGCACTAAAGCCTCTAGATTTTCGTCCCTCGTTTTTTCACAACTTGGCTAAAAATAGGTTGAACCAAAAAGGAAATCACATTAGGTAGCTTTGACGTCATCACTAGGGTTGGGACATTTGGTGGCAATCCTGGTTTAAAAATCACGTGGACGCTTGTAAAAAAAACTAAGTCAAAGTGAAAAAGTAGTAGTTTAGTAACGGTGTATTTTTAAACTTTGACTTTAGAATTGTTTATAGTACATTCAATATTAACTGACGCGTTTCCACTTGAACCTAAACAATAAGGGTAATAAACCAAACACCCATAGAGCTCATTCATTTTTAAAGGAGCCGTTTCGGCCTTGTCTATTTTTTTGCAAACCAACCAGTGTTGATACTTAATTTTAAATATTCATAGAATAATACAAAAAAAATACGTACAGGCATGTTAAATAAAATACAATAACAAATTTAATTATTTATTTATTTTAAAATAATAAATCAAAACATGAGATTTTTTAATTATGACTTTATGACTACTCACTGATTACTTCTGATTCAGAATTATTTTCCACGATTTCATTCTCCGATGAGTCCCTTCCAATCCAACATTTATTATAAAGTTAGTGCATGATGTTTTTAAAAATCTTTGTTCAACTTTCTTACAGTGATTGTAAGAATTCTGCCACAGAATCGGATCCGAAGTATTAATAATTAAGACGAATTTTGGTAATGACACTATCTCCCACGGTTGGTGTGATGTTTTTCAACTGTGGTATTTCTATTTGATAATATTATAAAAAGAAAGATAACAAAGGGAAAGTATCAAAAGGGTTTGAAACACCGCCTGCCGCACGTGTTTTGCAAGGTTTACAAAGAATCCACCCGCCACAACTTAATCCTATTGTTATTGCTAATGACGGTCTCAAGTGGAAACACGCCAGCTAATATTGAATGTACTATACGAATAGCGACGCCGTTGATTTTTGGAACACGGTTGCCACCAAAATACTTCCTTGTCATTATTTACGTGTAGATTCGATATAGATAGCTGATTATGGCGACTAATCTTTATCATCAGGTTCTCACGACCTTTTGTAATATTCATAATCTTACAATAAATTATTATGGATATCGATTATCGGTAATAGTAACGCCATCTATGTATAGTTGCATGCGGCTAGTTTATTTCTTAACCCCCTTCGCTGTAACAAGACCGCTCGGGGCCGAGTAGTAATTTTGCATTTTTTACAAATACTTTTTTTACTAATCACGATTTAATGAGCCTTGAACCTGACTACGCAGCGGGACTTTTCCACAGCTGGTGGGATATGTGGTTACAGACGACGTGATCGGTAAATAACATTATCTTCAGGCACTCAGGTAATGACATTACTATTGATAGGTGGTGCTAGGAATGAAGGGATAAAGGTGACCTGAAGGCCTGAAGGGTAGACAAATAAAGACGGGTTTTTCAAAACGTTGAAAGAACCAAAGACTTTGGCAAAAAACGAATAGATTTAATGTATTACATTTTCAATTTATTTAACTAAATAAGAGTTGAGCCTCTGCCTCGGAAAAAAAAACATAAGAAAACTATCTCCTTGCAATTGAATACAATTTTAAGTTTCATTCGACTCACTTAGCTTAAATAGAATTTTAAACCGATTAAGGAATTGATTTGTGTTCAGTAATTTCGAATAGTTTTAGTGATATAGAAATTGATAAGCAGCCTTTCGAAATGCTTTCAGCGAAAGCTTAAACTAATTCAGAAAATGTTTGCGCAAAAATATTAACGTAGTCATAAACAAATAATCTGTCGTACGAAATTTTACTAATGTTGAAAACAACAACTTTAAACGGAGTAGATTATTCATTAAGGCGACGAGGGATCACGACTATATTAAAAAAACTTAACAAAACGATACACGTTTTATTTTGTTTCGTATAAGGATCGGTTACAATATTTATTTATTGAAAAATGGCGGACTTAATGCCTTCAGGCATTCTCTACCAGTCAACTACTGGGTTAAACGGAAATATGAAGTCGGTGCAGGATCAAAAGTTACAGACAAACAAAATACAAAAGATATATATAATAATATATTATCTAATTAATTACCGGCATCTTCACGTAAATACCTACGGTCCAAGGAGTCAATCCTAAATTAGGGGGGTACTCGTAATTCGACCAATTTTATAGAGATGATGGAGATCTGTCCATTTCATCGCCATCCGTCACTTTTGACGTGTCCCTACTTGACAAGTGGCGATATCCCTATAACATCGCAACTTCGTCAATCCGGTCGCGCTTAATTTACTTTTCCTTTGTATGTGACGGCATAAATAACAAGCGCATACTTTAATTTGACCGTGTAGTGCGTGAAATTAGACAGTTATGTTTCGTTCAAAATAGAAATTCATATGCATGAATAGCATTTTTTACAATCATTATCGCCTTCGTATTTCCAAAATTGAGATGAGATTATGTCACTTTAAGATCATCGCATTTTAATGATAGTTTATTGGCAATATCACTGTTATCTAATAGAGTTTCGACGTTTTGTGATCTCTCAAACGGCATTCTCGAATTGACAACATTTCATATTTTTAAGACTATCATTTTATTACTTTTCTGAATTCTGCTTAAAAAGATGAAGTAATCTCTGTTTTTATTTATTTTCTGAGATGATTATTTATTTTGTTATTAATTTATAAAACATACTCATTTTAAAATGTGGCAACACCAAAACCAGAACTTAATGGAACGGTTACTTTAGTCGGTTTTCTTATTAAAAAAAAACTTAATAAAACTTGGTATGCATCTGTCATCTGTCAACGTCAAATAAAAAAAAAAAATATTTTTTCGCTCTTTGGTTTAGACACCAACCCTATTCAGCCCGTATTGTCTTAGATTGCAGTTATTTGATGTATTTTCTTACATTTCTTTAAATACAGAAGAATAAATTCAAAGATTTTTTTTAAGGTACACGACATAAAGCCCTGTCGATCTCTATATTAACTTCCACCTGTTATAAATATGAAATGTTGTCAATTAGATCCCTGATTTAGATATGAATCCCTATAAATGTTTATTTATGTCGATTACAGGAAAACGATATAATTTCATCGAATACCAACAAATACAGAGAGAAGCTCCATGCATCTTGTAAAAGGTATCATATTCCCCTTCTCCGTCTATACCTACTCCTTGGGCTAATGCGATCGAAATTCGTTGTAATTAAAGTTTGTACCGTGCCATCCCTCTCGATCCCGTTTCAAACAATATTTGAGTAAGCAGCACGGCACGATACCAAGGTCGAATTTCGAACATCGGAGTGTGATGAATCGAAACTCAGTTAGAAACAGACACAAATATTGGTATCCATCAATGGTCTGTGGTATCCATGATATATATGAAATGAAATGAAATGAAATGAAATTTGAAATGAAATGAAATGAAATGAAATGAAATTATTTATTTGCTTTAGATATGGTACAGATAGATGGATGAAAAACATATAAGCACAAATGACATATCTAACCAGCAATGCTGGCATGCAAAAAACATACAATACAATAAACATACAATAGAGTCTATAGCTATAAAAGTTACCAAAATACATGACATGTCAAATTAAATATAATAGAAAATGTACTCTGATTAAACACATACACATACAAATTAACTTAAACACATAATAAAAACGAAAATCCTCAATTAATTATTTAAATAATCCTTAACCGAATAAAATGTCTTTTCTTTTAACCAATTGTATAATTTAGTTTTAAATGTCTGCAATTGTAGCTCCTTAAAATCATCTGGTAACTTATTAAATATACGGATAGCCATTGGAAAACAATTTTTGCGATATAAGGCTGTTTTTGTTTTTGGATACTGTAACCTATTCGGATATCTCGTGTTGAAGTTACATACTTGGTCTTTTGTTTTAAAGCAGTGTTTTTCAAACTGTGGGTCGCGACCCCCAGGGGGGTCGCAGCTTATGTCCAGGGGGGTCGCAATGTGCATGAGTTTTCACAAAAACGCTGATTTCAAAGATATACAGACATGGTACAGTTAAGAGGTTCAGTTTCTTGAACAATGGCTTACATGATGTTATGGGACTAACGTCACATATACCGCGTATGCACTGTATATACTACTATAATGTGGTCATTTGTATAGAGCGTTTTTGGGGGAATCACCTTTTAAGTGCACCTTGTTGCTATGGTTACGCTTAATTTGTCCCTCGGACAACCTAAGCATTTTTTCAAACAGTATGAAGATGTCGCTTGGACAACGGGAACAGAGTAAACAACACAACAAAGTTGATTCACCCTTTTAACGATCCGCAGGAAAGTGTTTTAGAGCAGTCTAACTGTAAAAAATAGAATCGATTGATATCCTCAAAATAGTTATTTGTGCAACAAGAGAGCAAAGTTGTTTTTTGTTACGAGTGCTGATTTTGAGTCCCGAGCAAGCGAAGGATTCTACGTTTGAATCACGAGCGTAGCGAGTGATTCTATGTTAGAATCCTGAGTGTAGCGAGGGACTCAACAGCACGAGATGCAAAAAACTTTGCTCTCGTGTAGCACACACAACTTTTCACCTCATCAGCGAGAACATATTCGAAATTATGTGATTTTCCTTCCAACGAATGTTTATAGTCTTTGTTGCTGATTTCAATAATATTATTAATCAGAAAATAGATAACTGCTGCATAAAAAGGAATAACAATATAATTTAATTGAAATTATAATCAACCTACCAACACGGTTATTGTCATTATTTGATCAAATTGGAAGATTTAGCAGATACATGAACATGACGTGTTTATTTATAAATAAATATTATATTACGAGATTTTTTTTATAAATTGATTAATATTTTTACTCGTAAAACACCAAACAAAATAAATGAAAAAGAAAATAACAATTACAATATGAACTCGATATTTTTTAAGGTAGGTATGTTTCGAATATGCATCTTTGATAAATGGTGAAATTATAAATTATTATTATATTTACAATAATTACAATAAGTAACAAGTTGAAAAATCTTATTTTATTTGAGCAATGATCTATTGTTTTATATAAAAGGCACAATAATTTTAATATTCGGTCGTTAAATAAAAATATAATAAAGAAAAAAAAATACGTTCCAATAAAAACTTTTTCGGGTGTTTTTAATGAATTTTTTGGTATAACGCGTATCCGAACTGTTCTCAATCGAGGTCGGATTCGAAAATCGAATTTCAAATTGATAAGTTTCCATCCCTCTCTTTTATATACATATGAAAGAAACAGAGTGCATCGAAATTCAAATGAATAGAATTTTATAATTAACCTTTGGCTGAAGAATGACAATTCGTGGTCAGATATTGAAAAAAATAAAAAGCTACTTTCTACTCACGCTCGAAACAAAATCGCATTTTGTTCACTGTTATCTGACAGCAAAATCGCCATGTTTGGGCTGGTGAGGTGAAAAATTTTTTTTCCTCATGCTTAATATAGCAACTGTGACCCGACTGACCATGTACCTACTAAAGTTATACACATAGATAGATCTCTAAGGTAGGATCGTTAGTTCATAGTAAAATATTCAAACTGAAAGTTCGTGAGCGTCCATCTGTCGTAGCGAACTTTAACTTTAAATTAAAACTTTGCTTTACGGGATATTTTGAACGGAAAATAGTTTGGCGTATTTATTATTCTGCGGGACATTGTTATGCTGCTAAACAGATGTCTGTTCGTCACAATGAAGACAAAAGAGATATTTTCATGTTTTGTTGTATAATTGGAAATTTATAAAACCGGAAAACGGTGCCGAGGTTTATCCCCGGGCTATCTACAAAATTTAATAAAAATAAATAAATATTAACGGACAATCTTACACAAATCGACCTTGTGCCAAACTAAGCAATGCTTGTAATATAGATATACTAGACGACGATATACATAATTATATAAATACACATAGATTAGATATAGAAAACATTCAGTGTTCGAGTTAATTACACAAATATTTTGTCGTGGCCGGGATTAGAACCAAGGACCGTCGGCTTAGTAGGCAGCTGTAATTACAAACTGCGCCAACCGCGTCATCAAAACTGTTTTTTTAGGAAAGAGTTAATTTTATTTTGTTGTAAAATCATAAGAATAAGTTCCAAACGAATAATATAAAATACGTACCTCTGGCCAATTAAGCAATCCAAAGCAATTGCTTTATCAATGGACCCCTTAGAAATAATATTTCATGATGTTTCGTGCACGTGGAAAACGTGCTTTGGTTTATTCTATAGGAAATAAAAAACTAAGTCCAACGTGGGGCTTAGTTTTAGTACTAGCTTGAGTATTATATATATATAGATAAATATATAGAGTAGTGACTCTATGTAAGTATATCATGTAAAGAAATACTTCAATCTGTTTTTCTGAGGCTTGATTCGATTAGCATTGACGCCAATTGACATTTAAATAGACTTTTAAGTAATGTATGTAATTTAAATAAAACAATTTAAACGGATTATATCGCGTATATTAATTATTTGAGCCTCCCTGACGTTTCAGTACCTTTACAGATACCGTTGTCAAAGGTTGACTGAGAAAAACACAATGTTTCACAGAGAAAAATTGTGTTTTTCTCAGTCAACCTCGCGATATAATCCGTTTAAATTGTTTTATTTAAATGTGTGACAGTCGCAGAAACCGAAGAAAATATAATGTATGTAATATTATGAACTTCTTGTATAGAGGACTACTTTAAGCTTTCGTCTTCATGGAACCCAACGATCAGCAAAATGTCAATCAACTTCATATCTCAGCAATTTTGAAATAAAATCGACAAAAGAAATACCTATATTTATCGAACCTATTCAAAAAAATCGTGAGAATATTGAGAATCGGTTGAATAATGTCATCTGTAGGCGAGAAGAGCCGAAAATTCTAACATCCGGACATACGAAAGAAATTTTGGCGAAGCAGAAATAGACACGCCTCGCTCGCTCGGTCAGTTAAAGTTACCTCGTATAGACTAACTGTACCATATTTTGTACAAAATACAATAGCAAAAACATATTCACTACATAATTGTATCTAGCTTTACATAGAAAAGTACCTACCGTGAGTCTCAGCCATTGCAATCTAAAAGGGTTTACTCACATCGTAAAAGTCGAGTATCGCACGATTCATCATCAGGAGAGCCGATCAGTCGCGGCGGCGGCCAAGCGAGGACTCTCGGTATTCTACTTCTACGACGTGAGTAAACCCGTAGTAAAAAAAAGGCTTTTTATAACTGTCCCGTGGCATAAAATATTTTTCTGATATGCTTTATTATTAGGCCTGAATCTGGGGCAGCTTTAGCTTTTAAACGGTGCAGCAAAATATAAAATATTTACGACGAAATAACTATATATTTTTATACCTCAAACAGCAAACGGCTTTAACTGGTTGCACGACATCAAAGACTGAATCAATACTTCCATACTAATATTATAAATGCGAAAGTGTGTCTGTCTATCTGTTACCTCTTCACGCTTAAACCGCTGAATCAATTTTGATGAAATTTGGCATGGAGAAAGTTTAAGATCCGAGGAAGGGCATAGGATAGTTTTCATCCTGGAAATTATCCCTAAAAAGGTTGAAAAGTGAGTAAGTAATTCATGATGACATTGATGACCCTGTAGGAAATGTAATTATTAGACCAAAAGCACAATTGCTCTTACATTTGCTTAGGCGCTTTTAATAATCCCTTTTATTAATTAAGGTGATTAGGTGGATATCTATCGTGTTGTAGGTACGAGGTTGCCTCCATACTTCCAAGTTACACGCGGACGTAGTCGCGGGCAAAAGCTAGTTACCTATAGTTTAAATACCTACGTAATCACTTTTTATCAAAAAAAACACCGACGTGAACGAAAGGAAGTTATGTTATATGACAACGGAACCAACTGGAAAGTAGTACATTCTTTCAAACAAAAAAAGATTTTTCCGAGTCGTTTCAGCTATTTTCGATCAATCAGGGAACATACATAAGAACAAAAAACAAAAAAGAACTCCCCGACGAACTGAGAACCTGCTACTTTTTTACAAGCTTTTATTTATCTACTGTAAACAATGTTAGGGTGAAATCTTGCAACTCAATTTTAAAGAAAAGCATAGTCGCCTATAAAAACTTGTCACTAAACTGAAATTTTTGACAAAAACCTATTTTGACGTCGGTTAAAAAGGCGCCCAGAGATCGTGCAGAGAAGACAGAAGTCATAACATATCGTCTTTTGGTTTCGCTGTATTTGGAAACTGTAACCAAACAGCCTCATGTTTGGCATTACGAGACTGCATAGTTAGGTACATGAGTACACGGGGTTTTCGGTTCGAAAATGCCGCCTACCGTCAGCCTAGTATCAAGTCATTCGTGCACCGAATACCCCGTAGTAATTACTATGGGAAGAGTTCACGTTTCTCTACAGTTTACTATAACGTAATGATTTTTTATTCTGTTCATAATGTTTGACGTACCACTGATGACCAATATCGCAAATTCTGTACTTCACTATACTAACCTACTCCGGAATGGTTACTGATAAATCGTATTAGCCTAATTTATAGCAAAGTTTCTGGATCCCAGGATCCAATAAGGTATGGCACTCCGGCCAGGGAGATGCTCTACGTCAGTGTTTTTCAAAGTTTTTGGTGCCACGGCCCTTAATGACCATCACAATTCCTTAGCGACCCCCTAAAACTGTTTGTGCTATTAAACATAGAACCCAACTCTTAATTAACAGATTTGGAACGCACCCGCCTATCATTCAATCGGTCACAATGCGTTTTTAAACGCAAATTCAGAAAGTAGTTTACTGCTTGGCAAAAAATAAAAAAATAAATGCATATTATAATAATTGAACATGTCAGAATGATTGCTGTTTTATTAAAATGTATATGCTTGAAAAAATCTGCATTCCTTGTAGTCACGAGACTTTCTCGATGCTGATCCTCGCGACCCCTCTGGATATATGCCGCGACACCCCTGGGGATCGCGACCCACAGTTTGAAAAACACTGCTCTACGTCATTGATTAGTTGCCATGGTAACAAAATAATTAAATGAAAAAAATGTCTACCACCAGTCGTACCAAAAAAGAATATTATGCATTTATGCGTTAGAATTATCATGTTATTTGACTAAGTTAATTTTGTCGTAATCATTGATTTAACCTTCACGGTTTTGTGAGATTCATACAGGTAACAACGGGGGAGTAATATAATACACCACTGGCAACACAGAAACGGATTGACAGAACCAATCAACCAATCATAGCGTGATAAACATCAAAACTCTCGCCTGTCGTTCCGGAGTGCCACACCTTATTTTTTTATACCATGCTTGTTGTGAAGAGCCGCGCGAGACGGCCGGAAGAAGGGTCGATCCCATCAAAAATATAAATGCTAAATGAGAGCCAAGTTCAATATCGCGTGCAACGTTGTCGACTTCGCCGACAAAAGAATTGAGATCTATATGGGCGCCAAGTTCTTTGCGCTAATTTTTTTAGATACAAGCACATGCGACATACTCAATGCATTTATGTTACTTGGGGTGTAATTCAATATCAAGACTTGACTTGGTATTGTGTAGTTTTTACATATAAATTTATATTATATTTGTCTAATCATTAACCTATTTTCGTAAAGGTAAGTACGCAAGTTAGTGTACGTCCCGTCCTGTTACTTATACTGTTAGCTTGATAATAATGCTATGTTACTTTTATAAAATTTAGTCAGTTTGAACACACGGCTGCTGCTCGCCAGTTCCTGGGGTGAACTTGGCTGGACACGCTGCCGCGTGTCTAGACTTAACACAGAAACGGATTGACAGAACCAATCAACCAATCATAGTGTGATGACGTCAAAAATCACCTTATTTTCTTATACCATGCTTGGTATGAAGAGCCGGCCGGCCGGATGAAGGGTCGATTCAGAAGGCACTTTACGGCACGTATCGTCAGGGTCAGGGGAGTCCTTAGTGACCTTAAGGCAACTATACTCAATGCCCTTGACCTTAAGAGGCCTTATTCCTTTTAAAATGCTGATTGTTTTAGACATGTTTCTCTACGATAAGACATGTTTCTTATTGATGTTACTACCTAGAACAGGGCTATTGAGATTTATTTGAAACCAACAGTTTGAATTTTCATTTCAAAAACTACTCGAAATTGACTTAATTCACGCGGAAAATTAGTTTTTTCAACTTATTTTCGACTGCACGCAATGAAAGCATGAATTAGCTTTGTTACTACCTAGAACTCGGGTAAAAGTATTATTCACTTTAAAAAGTTGGTTGAAATCATCAATATATTCGTCATAATATTAAAAAAAAATTAAAAGGACTATGGGCTCTTAACGATCTTGGGCTAAGTTCAACGATTCTAAAGACACGTGTTCGATACGTCGCGTGAGCATTTCTCGAAAAGATTGTACAGTCAATTAAGACGTCTATCAATTTTCAATTATATTTTTCCTATTTTGTTACTAATTCCCTTTGTGATTTCCAATACATTGATTTCAGATTATATATAGTTAACACGTTCGCTGCGATATAAGGTTAAGACACCCGATGCATGTGCTCGCACTCTGTGCGGAGGTGAGAAACGGTGAATTTCCTTTGTTGCGGCGGCTGTACTGTGAGTATTTCTACATGTACAAAAGAGACAGGTATTGGATTGAGTTTAGGACCTGAAGGACAACTCAATAAAGCATTAAGATTGTGCTAAGGTTTTGCGCCAGATAACGCGCTGGCTGATATATTTTTCGATTCGGGTACCGGGTCGAAAAGCTCATCATAGATTACAAGGCCTTTCCGCCCCCTCCCGCACTGTTGTAGGTGATTGCATTGTTTGCTTCCGATTAGTGTTGTGATTGTTATCGGTTATCGGGAACGGATGTTTATTACGATAATGCCTAATTCAAGATTTTCAAGTGTCTGACTACGTTTTAATGTGGTTTAAACCCGTTAATAAGGCCTCGACTAAATAAATGATGTAAGCGATATTAAAGCTGCATTTTGTACACTCACACGCCGAGAAGCAAAAAAAAAAGTAAAAAAAAAAATGTTTCAATGTGAAATGTAAGAAACGATTACTGTTTGTTATTTTCTATATATATATATATTTATTATAAACGATATTATAAATAATTTGTCGATAAATTATTGCCCATCACTAATAATTCTCCGATTGATCTTGTTATTCAGTGCGGTTTCGGGTTGTAAGCCTTGTAAGGCCTTACACTTATTCTTACATATACCTATTAAGTAAATAGGTAGCAGGAACCCGGGGCGAGGCAAACAATTAGATAACCAACTCGTTTACTAGCGATATTGATAGGTAGGTATCCAAAATGTAAAGCTTTCGCATAGTAACAGTCTTTACTATCCGTCAATACCTTACTAGGCCTATGAGCCCTACAACGCACTGGTGGAGAGTTTAAGTAACAGGCCAATCGACCTTTTAACGCACCATACAAAAGAACGTCAGTTTCGGTCCCGCAGCGAACGTGTTTAAAAAGTATAAGCATAACAGAACCTTAATTATAAATAGCCGTACGTAACATCGATATAAAATTACAAAAATAATTGGTAACGAATTTGGAAAAGTATATTGAACTTTAATTGAAGTCTTGTGAGAAATGCTTATCAATGACTCCTTTGGCAATCTGCCTTTAAATTACTACTTGTTAATATCACTGTATGCTGCTCGAATAGCAATAATACATCAGTGCGTGAGCTGTCAGAATGCGTTTCGCGTCTCTCTCGGCCTTATGCGATTCAGATAAGAACCTCTCACTCAAAAACTATTCGCAATCTAAGTTCACGGACTGTAGGTACACATGAATGGATTGAACTGACGCTAGAATAAGCATGTCACCTACGTCACAGATATATTTCGTGCCGAAGCATCTCACAAAACTATCAAACCTTTTTGATATAAAAAACCGGCCAAGTGCGAGTCGGACTGGCGCACGAAGGGTTCCGCACCATCAAATAAAAAACGGCAAAAAAACACGTTTGTATGGGAGCCCCACTTAAATATATTTTTTATTCTGTTTATAGTATTTTGTTGTTATAGCAGCAAAAATCCTCATTTGTGAAAATAATATCAACTGTGATAGCTAGTCACGGTTCATGAGAGACAGCCTGGTGACAGACAGATAGAAGACGGATGAACAGTGGAGTCTTAGTAATACCCTAAAAATATCTAAAATCCATTAGTAATGTCAAATTAAATATTCGCTGTTACTGTTTTCGATCTTAACCTCTTTATGATACCAAAAAATTGGCTCGTTAAGGTCTGTGGCGACATATTAAATTGCCCTAACATCAGCTGATATCACACCCTGTAATCAGCATATCAAGAAAACTTCAGACATAAACATTTATATTCAAAAATAACGACAGCGCCGCAGTTCGAAACTCTGAAATCTTGTCTAACAGACATTTCAACACCCATAATGATATTATTATTCACGTACAAACAAGTCCACATTTAGTGATTCAATATTCGACGCGACGTACACAAACATACAAATGGCAGAAGTTTGATAAAACTCTCGCATACGACCCATTATTACCCCATTAGCGAGTTGTACCATTGTGCGCGGTCGAAGCATTCCAGAATTGTCAACAAAAAAATTCACCCCTCTTTAGGTGTACGAGAGGTACCCGAAAAAAAGTTTCTTCTTTAGTTTTATTTTACCATTTTGTCGGCGTGATACATACACGTACTCATACCCAATTTCAGCTTTCTAGTACTAATGATCACGGAGCTAAGCCGCGGACGGACGGACAGACGGACAGACAGACATGGCGAAACCATAAGGGTTCGTATTTGACTACGGAACCCTAAAAACCATTTTCTCAATTTTGCGTAGTTTTTGAAACAAACATTATGAATGAAAACTTCAAATTGTAGGGTTACATTATATACCAATAAATTGCAATGGCCCTGTTATATGTTATAATATTGATAGTATAATAAGAAACAAATATGTTTTATTATAAAGAAAAATGTCTAAAACAATCGGCATTTCTAAACGGATAAGAAGCCTCACCTCAAGTCACCGTTTACTTACAATATAAAGCGATAATGGCATTAATGCCATAATACAAAACTAAAATTTAATCTAGTTAGAGTAATTTTATTATTTCATATTTTTATAACAAATAGCGCCAATTTGAAACAAGTACATAAAGACGGAAAATCCAAACATACTGATGAAAGTAACAAAGTCTTAAAGTTATCACCTACTTACTTAATGCCATCTCAAGGTAATGCTCCACGTTCAGGCGATAAATAAAACCTAAGGTGGGTCTACATTTGTGACAATTTGCCGAACATTATCCCGAGACCGTATCAGAAACACAGTGTCGGTACCGATAATGTGGAGGTATTTTTGTCGAATAATTGTCACAAGATGCAGTACGATTAAATCCGTTCCGAACACTGACACCACCGACCGACTCCTGTAGCGATACCGTGCCATGCAGTCTAGTTCGACACCATGCGTCTACACACGTAACATTTCATCGTACATAGTAGGTACAGTAGAACGGGGTTACTTTCAAATGCAGGGGCTACTTTGGAAAAGTGTTTTTACGCCATATCCTTATTTTTTTTTACTATCTGTGGCAATGCAATACCTACCTTCAACAATGACCTAACCTTTTGCTTCAGTTGCTCAATCGCACTATGAATATTTGCGTTTTTATAACCATTTTAAACCTATCAAAGTAGCCCGAAATTTTCCTAAAGTAACCCCGTTTTACGGTACATATGTGACTGTGTCAGCGCAACCTAGGCCGTCCACATTTAGCGTAACATGTCCTGTAGCGATGCCACGTAGTCCGGTCCGTCATCATGCCACAAGTGTGGACCCACCTTTAGAAAGCTCGTGCAGGCCACAACACGTTGAAATAGTCGTAAATAAGTTTTATTACATTAACTAATGCTTTGACCTTGCGACCATCAAGTTCACATTTTAGGGCGATGCTACACTTGCGATTTTGTTAAGGGGTCGTAATATAAAAAATGTACAATCTAGGAGATTGAAATAGCTAGCATCCTTTTTTGCTCTTGTCACAAAGGAAATTAGGGCGCTCCAGTAGCGTAAGAATTATTGAATGAAAGATTTGGTGTGATTGACGTAGCGATCTAATAGCTCAGTTGGGAGAGCAATACGCCGGAAACGTAGAGGTCGCAGGTTGAAATCCTGCTTAGATTGTAGTAGATCGCATTCAATTTTTCTTTCTTAATTTACCTTTGTGTCATTATTTATAAAGCATCTGTCATTCACACTCGCATTTTGAAAAAGCGTGACGGATGCTTTGTCACTTATTTATCGAGTGATAAAAGCAACCATCATAGGCCTGCAGAAGTGAAAAGTGAACAACTTTGTATTGACAATACGCGCCCAATTGTTTTTTTTTTACCAGGTCTTAATAATCCGGCCTTTATTGTCCGATATAATCCGATTATTTTGTATTGTTCCCTAAACACGTTGACGCCTAGAGACCTTATACATCTCTATGGAATTAAATTAAGACGCCTAAAAACTTTAACATCTCTGGGAAAATTATTACTTGTTGTTGTATAACGGTAGTTACCTAATGTGGAGAATCTGATGCAACTCCTTTACCTCACACGCCTGTTTTTAGTTATACCATAAATGTAAATGATTGTTTTAAGTACGATTTACGAAAAAAATACTTAGGTACTGTTGATTTGGTTCGGCTTTCTTCTCAACAGCGGTCTCCATTTGGGAAATGTCGGTAGATTCACAATCTGACTTGTAAAAGTGCCCTTGCCTACTTTCAGAATAAATTATTATAAATGATAAAAAATTAAATATAACCACATTTTTACATTTTCGCAAATATACCAGTTTATTATTTAAAAAAAATCGGTTGTCTGTAAAGTCGGTTTACTGACGATAATTGAACGTGACAACGTCATATAAAGAAAATACTGATACTGAACGCGGAGGCCGATTGTGCCCCTTTGTCGCTCGTTCCGCGCTCTCGCTTGCACTTCAAGCCTTAAATGGAATGCCTCAGAGCGAGGTAACGCCCAGCCTTCCCTTGCGCATAAAGCTTGGGATATATAAGACGTACCTGCGGTCCCGTTTGACCTACGCGGCACCCGCATGGTACGCTCTTACATTTGCTTCCAACAACAAGAAAAGGCTGCGTGCGCAGGAGACCCAAGCCCTGCGCACCATAGTCTCGGCCCCGCGATACATGCGAAACGAGACTATTCACCGAGACCTGAAATGGCAAGGGCTGGACGCCTTCATAGGGCAAGGCAACTGGCTGGAGCCATGTTCCGCCGCGCTGATCACTTGGGGATTCCCAGCCTCAAGGGGATCGCGCCACTCCACGCTCGTCCACCAGACGTACGGGGCAGGGCTCTGCCGAGAGAGCTCGTGCCCCCCGACTGAGTCCCCTGGAACACCAGGTGTCCAAAACGCCAAAGAATGGCCAACATAACCGCAAAGCCGCAGAAAGGCCAACGTGCTCGTCTGCAGCTGAGCAAATCTCCGCGCCACCAGCATCAACGCTATAATCGCCAGCACCGTTACCTGAAACGACTGCTCACGAGCTGAACACACCGGCAAAAAGGAAGAAGATAAATAAATAAATCGTCTCAGAAAGAGACGTCCCGTTCGTACTTGCGAACGGAGGAGCTGCTGCCACAGAGGGCCAAGCCCTGTAATGGCTTCCCCACACTCCCTCTCTGGGATGTGTGTGACGCAAGAATGAGGTAACGCCGCATGAGTCATGTTTTTTCGTGCGTGCAGCCGGCTCCATGAATTATAAGACGTTGTCACGTCAAAATTCCATATAAGAAGTTTCTCATTCTAAAAGAGCGCAGGCGACAAGTAATTGATCACAGGCACAGCGCAGTAAATCATATTATACAGTCGGACTATTACTAAAACCACAGAATAGATAATAGTACAAGTACAGAAGGCACACTACTTTGATCTTTACAAAAGCCGCTTTTTTTAGCCGAAAAAATATGATTTATGGCCCTTCTAAAGTCGTCGTCCCCAGCGCAAGCCAAACGGAACTTTAAAGCTGCGTGCCAACGGTAAAAATGAATTGGCTCGCTTGCCGCGTCGCCGAGAGCGAGGGCTGTCAACGACTAAAAATAAAAATGTATTTCCCATTTATTTCTTGCATTCAATATAGAGAGTAATATATTTATATTCCTCATACATTATATTTATTATTTCATTATTTAACTATAAAATAATCAATCTCAGAATTTGGACGAATTGAATCCACCACCAGGCCGCAAAACATTTTAGCTTTATTTTTAAACATTTTAATACGTATAATATAATAAAATAATGCAACGAATGCGTTACCTTAACATGCAATTAAATTCTTGAGCTTCATTTTGTTTTTGCTTAGTTGTCCAATATTTATTTATATGTTCATATATATTCATCACTTTTATACACCTAGTATAAAACAAAGTCGTTTCCTGCTGTCTGTCTGTCTGCCCCTATGTAGGTATGCTTAGATCTTTAAAAATACACACGGACGCACCGTGCGAAGCCGGGACGGGTCGCTAGTTACAAATAAAACATGTATAAAGGCGAACTTATCCCTATTAGGGATCTCTTCCAATACATTTCTTTTAACTCTTTATTTATATATTTTATATACTTACCTATGAAAACTGTCACTTATCGTTTATTCATTACTTACAAGTAATTTTACAAACTTGATATTAAATATTATTATAAAAACCTCTATGATTGTTGATTTAGTAGTAGACATACTTATTTTACTAGAATTTAAATTGACAAATATCAGCAAATTATCAATTCAAAATTACATCAGTACTTAACAATTAAAATTGATCTGAGTAACCAGTGTTAAATATGGAAGTAGATACACCTGCAATATGTTTTTTATTATTATTCAGTAACTACTTATTATATATTATGTTAATTTTCTTACCTATCGGCATCCTTCGGACGTGTTGGGAGAACGAAAAACGCGTGATTCCAATTTCGATCATTGTTCCTACAACCCGCTGCGATACATAGTCATAGTAGTAGTCATAGTATTTTATTCATAAACAATACAGGTATTGTGTTTGAAATACAGTTTTAAATTAAAATTAACACAATAATAAGTACAGTTTTAAATTAAAATTAACATGATACAGTTTTAAATTAAAATTAACATGATAAAGCAATATTTTAGGTGACAAAATTTAAAATATAAAAATACTCAGCCCATCTAACACATTTACACGTTTACTTATCGTCTATATATATTTCATCAACACTGTAAAAGCAACCTCTCAACAAAAATGTTTTCAATTCCCTATGAAACAGCGAGTCGTTCGTAATGATTTTTAGTTCCATAGGCAGTCTGTTAAAAAGTATTACGGCTTGGTGACTAGCAGAATGTGCTACGACCCTGAGTCTAGGACAAAGAGGAAATCTCCTGTTTTTAGTACGCGTTAGTAAGCGTTCACATTGCTCTTCACTAGTCTCATTTTTGAGGAATTTTGTGAGCAGCACTAAGACATATAAACTGGGTACCGTGAGAATATTTAGTTCTTTAAAATAATGTCTACATGAAACCCATGGAGGTAAGCGAAACATAGTACGAATTGCTCTTTTTTGACTTATAAGCGCTCTATTAATATTATATCGGAAGCTGTTTCCCCAAAGCTTGATACTGTATCTCAATTTAGATTCGATCAAAGCATAATAAACTGTCTTGAGCTGTTCGATTCCCATGACCTCTCTAAGACACCGTAAAGCATAGCATGCCGACGCAATAGAGCTCTCGACAACTTCCAGCTCATGTTTCCAATTTAGATGGGAATCGATATGCACACCAAGACATTTTACGTGGTCCACTACATCAATGACAGCTCCATTCATTAACACTTCAAGTTTGTCTGACTTCTTAGAGTTATATTTAAACAAAATTAATTTAGTCTTGTCCGTGTTGACACGTAAATTACAATATCTTTTCGCTGTCTTTTTACTCATTTAAACACTTTATATTATAATATAACACTGGTATCAACAGATGAATGAGGAACGGTCACTTGCGACGTACATAAATCGGAAGAGCGTGCGCGCGAATTTCGTGTACGTGCGTTCCGAGACAGTGCGTGGCAGCCACTGAATAGTCCCCATGCATGAGGCCACCGGCATGTACTTGTAGCGGGAAACGTTAATCGCGGAGTGCGCCCCGCCTGCTAAAACTGATTTAGTAGCTCTTTTTCTAGGTTGCGATTGTCAACTTTTCCACAAGGCGGCGCCATTCGCGGTGCTGAGTGCTGAAGGTGAAAACTTTTTTTTAATATTTTCAAAACTAGTGCGTATAACCAATAGTTTTGGGTTTTGTGATATAGTAAAATAATGAAATTAGTTTAAATTTAACACTATTTGAAAATTTTAAATGTTGTCAATTTGGGCAAAACTATGTTGGGAGCGCTAAATACCTACTAACTATATAATATATGAACGAATATTATGAAAATTAATAACACAAAACAGATATTCATACTCGTATTTTGTTATGATTATGAATATTTAAGTAGGTATATATTTATTAGTTTTTTTAGTTTACTACTTAGTTCTATTACTAGGCTAAGTTCGTAATTACTCACAAAGTTAAGTATAATTTACAAGACAAATAATGACAAAAATGAGTGCTGAGTTACTTTCGGCGTTTTTTTTCAACAGCGATCGCCTCTTGTGAAATGCAGGTAGATTCAGACATGTAAAAGTGCCCTTGTGATCTAGTGCTATAATAAAGTTTATTATTTAATTCTACTTACGTAATAGATGGATATTATTCGAGCGTTTCAACCGCCTCACTTTCGTGGACATATTTGGGAAGAATTGCGCGTAGATTTTGATGCCATTCTCGGATATTTGTTAGATGTCCGGTAAACTTAGATACCTGACCGGAAACAAAATCGAAATCTGCAGCCACTTCTACAAAAATGTGACCACGAAAGTGATTCGGAACAAACGCTCGAATAATGACCCAGATGAGAATATGAGAATCTAGTATTTTTCCTTTTAGGAAAATGAAGTACAGTTTGTTTTTACATCAAAATACACGACAAAAGATCAAAGATCCCCTATAAATAAGGAAAAACAGACTATAATAAGCAATCAAAATTCGTTGTCTCAATTTAATAGAATACGTTCATTTATTAGCCACCCGGCTTCATATAATTTGATCGGGAACAAGCCTCGTGGAAACTTCATCATATCTTAAAATTTCCAATTAAATTCGTGGGATTTCCCCGGTGATTACAACGAGTATCTAATTATGGTCTCATAATTTCCGTATAGTTTTGGCAGGACCCCAATTTTCGTCCCCGTCTAGTAAATGGGAATTTAATAAACGAAAATGTTATTTGTGTTTCCGTTGTGTGTCTTTCTCCCAATAAGTAATAAATTAGAATATTGAGAATAAAATAAACGAAAGGGAGATCGCATACGGCGAGTAGGGGCCTAATTCGAGAATGCCGTTTGAGAGATCGCAAAATGTCAAAACTTTATTACATACTCATACTCATTTATTAATAACAGTGATATCGCCTTTGAACTGTCATTAAAGTGCGATGAGCTCCAAGTGACATATCTCATCTCAATTTTGGAAATACGAAGGCGATAATGATTGTTAAAAATGTTATTGTATATGAATTTCTATGATGAACGAAACGTAAGTGACTAATTTCACCCGATTTAATTAGAAGACCCGGCACACCCGCGGAAATATTTACAAGAAAGAGTGTGTGTGTTAAACCTAATTTGTGTAGTGGTGGTGTGGAGTGTAGTGTACGTGCCGGACGAGATAAAATGTACCTCGTCGTGTAAAGTGTAGTCCTAGGCTTGCACTGGGGCGGCGAAGCACCGCAAATATGTAGGTCTCACCAATAACTACATATTTGCGGCGTTTGCAGTGGAGACACTCGGACTGTGGAGCCCGATCGCCCACAGACTGCCAATGAAAAAAAAGCTGACGAGTGTTTTTCGAGCCATGGAACCGGCTCATTCCTCGTTCAAAGGATTAGCATGGCTATTCAGCGGGGGAATGTAGCCGGCATCATGGGTACCCTGCCGCAGGGCCGTGATCTAGGGGATATCGGTTTTAATAAGGTTCTCTTAGGATAGGATAAGTCATTGTCATTGTTGTTTATTTCATTTCTTTACCCTAATCAGTTCAGTACCAAATGTAATACCTAATGTAGCATTACGCTACGGTTTAAGTGCTTCTTTTTACTAATCCGTTGTTTATTTAAATTCATCACGGCACAGCGCCATCTGTTACAGACGAGTTGTACTCTTTTTCTAATGTCTTAGCTTGCATGAATTTTTGGTTTCACTTGGTAGATTGCATGCTTTCGGAAATTGTTCACTCCGTTCCCGTTAGGTGTCGCTATTCTCAATTGTACGAGTTTCGTTCGTTAGTTCGTAGCCTTATTTACCTATAGATTTAGGTCTGGCAAACTGTCATTTTTGGTATTTTTAGGGTTCCGTACCTCAAAAGGAAAAAACGGAACCCTTATAGGATCACTTTGTTGTCCGTCTGTCCGTCCGTCTGTCAAGACCCTTTTTCTCAGGAACGCGTGGACGTATGAAGCTGAAATTTATATCAATTACTCAGGTCTACTGTCCCTTGAAGCTGTGAAAAAATCAAACTTCTAAGCCAACGCAATCAAAAGATACAGCCGTTTATGCCGCAAATTTTCGATACTTGCAAGGGAATCAAAACCTACAGGGTGCTTCCCGTGAACTCAGAATCTTGAAATTTGGTACGAAGCAACGTCTTATAGCATAGATAAAGGAATAATTACGAAAACCATAATTTTTTTTTTTTAATACCTAACTTTGCACCTAATTTATATGGGGCGCTATACATACCAGGTGCAAACTTAACTTAACCACTTAGGGATGGAAAGTGTTTGTACGGAACCCTCGGTGCGCGAGTCCGACTCGCACTTGGCCGGTTTTTTTCTTATATATTTGAATTTCAAAAAGAGATTTCGTTCGTTCTTTGGGTTTCTGTCAAGGAAAAAATTGGTTGAAAGAATAAGATTAAGATTTTGAGTTGGAGACAAGAAGCATCATATTAATAAAATTGCTTGAGTTTTCAAGTATTTGACCGGAGTACTACAGTTTGTGTCCACGTTTTGTGATCCCAGTACTACAGTTTGTGTCCACGTTTTTGTGATCCCATAAGGAGCCCCCCACTTATTTTTCTGAGGGCCTGTGCGGTGCAGTTCATGTAACGGCTGCAAGCGGTGCGCTGAGTGCTTGGTTCTCTTGCCGGCCGGCGTGTGATCCTGTGTGTGCGTCTAGCACGATCTGATTGCGGCTGGGAGCCACAGTGCTCCATCCAGTGCCCGTCAGACCTGAACGGGTTTGTTTTTTAACCTGCCGTCTAATGTACGAGTCCTGCCCTTGAGGGTCTACTGAAGGTTGGTGTCATCGAGGCGCGACTGGTGCGCGCACATCTTCGTGCAGTTCGGTGCATTTAGAATAATTTAATTTAATTGTAATATTCGGCTAAAACTAATTCAAAATTATTTGATATTTAATTGTTAGTTTTAATTAACTGTAACGAGTTGTGATCTTAATGCTTATTTGATTTTTATGCGAACAAAGCTTTTTTGTTCGAAGTTATCCTCTAAATTCCGAAAGCCTCATTCGTCGGGCACATATCTCCTTTTTACTGCAGTTTTCGACCATAATCAAAACATCCATCAGCCATTCCTCACTCCTCACCTACCTTCAACAATTCATGCATCCGTTTTTAATCGCCAGCCCAGCCAGAATCCTTTCGCGTGAGAGAATTTTGACTGGTTTTCGTCAAATTGCAGTATAATAATTCTTTTTAAATTCATCGCGAGTAATTTAATCATTTTGACTCAACCCTAGAAAAACCCAAAGTATAAATTCAAGATTATTTGTTAATTTTATCCATTAATATCTGTGTGTTTTAATTTCTGCGTTAAACCTGTGCTAAGTGATCTCCGGTGTGATTTATCGTCAAATTCTTAATTTAGTACTAATATTCGACCAATAAACAATAAATTATACGTGTGTCAGTGAAAGTGTTGTTTTTCTTATATTATTTATTTTTTCTATCAACTAAATTCACTGCACTAACTAATATATATAAACTTTAGTTATAATCCTAAATAATGATAATTATGTTGACTTGCAAAACTATGTTTTATCAAAATATAAATTAATCAATGAATACATTTGATTCCTTTGAAAAAATTACATCAATCTATTGAGGTCGTATCAATTCTCGAATTGGATTACTTATCTTTTCATACATGTTACGTCACGTCACTTACATATTTTACGATGTCTGAAGTAGAACTTGCCCAAATGGTGTCGCCAGTCCGCACTGACACCGACCAACTTTATAATCACTGGAAACAATACAATTAGCTTATAAAACGAGTTATCTCCGTTATAATTTTCTCAAATTTCAATCTTGTTATGGAGCGGAGTAAAGTTGATATTCCATGTAAAATTAGGAAAGTATAAGTCCTTTCGAACTGATACTGTTTTGAACAATTGCATAAAGTCAAGACACGAGTATAACAGCCCGGAGTGAGTCTCGCTTATCAAAGCTTTATGGAAGTTTCAGACACATGTGAGTACTTACTGTGACTTGTCAGTTTTAATAAATTATTGTTCTTAGAAGCGAGGCAGTAACTTCTGAATTAATTTTAATTACTTCATAAATTACTGCTGTTAGTTTTAAATTACCCAAAATTTCACGAACAAACCTGTTTAGGTAAAAGTAGTTAAGTAATAAATAAGAAAAGAAAAATGAAGTGTACGTTCCAAGAGCTCCGTAGATACTACGAAAGCACTGAATATTTCTCTAACGAAAATATAAACTGGATTAACCCTTAATTTGACAAAAAAAATCTATGGTCGATATTTCATGTCTTTTTTTTTTATTCAAAATAGCCATGCATTTAACCTCGATTGCACCTGATGTTAAGTGACAATAAGGCCTAAGATGGAGCATGCTTGGCTAGAAGATGCCTATTCACTCTCGACTTGAAGAGATCCAAGTTATATTTTTCAGGAAACAGGTGCGCAGGAAGAGAGTTCCATTCCTTAGCTGTCCTCATAAGGAAATGTCTCGTTAAGTTTGAATAGAGCAAAGAATTCTCGTTCGGAAAAAAAAGATAGTCATAGAGTTTGTACATCCTGATATACAGTGCCAAATTAAGGGTCAAGGCACGAACTTAACTTTGTCGTGGGAAAACTGCTGTCCCGATACATCGAGATAACGGAAAGTAGCCTATTGCTTTTGATTCCCTAGCGAACGTCAAAATATGCGCCATAAATGGCACAAACACGGTCTTATCTTTAAAATGCGTTTATATAATGACGCCTAGTGAGTGTTTCTTTGGTAGAAAAAAATGCACGTCTCCCAAACGATAAGCTAATACGATTGTCACACAAGCAAAGCCGCTAGAAAAAATTGAGAATTCAATAGTTTCTAATAACCCATCTCATCAAAGTTGTAGTAATTATACTCAAATACAATTATTTAGTAGGGTCCTAAATATCACTCCAATCAACACTGACAAGGACCGAAAGGCAATAAGTGGTAATTAATTACTCTAATAGTGCAGAAAAGGGTCCGTTTAATATCCTTTCGTGGTAAATATAGGTTAAAGTTACGCATAACCATTACTCATTTGTATGTGTATCTACCTGGGACAAACAATCCAGTTGGGTAGGTCGACTAAAATATATTGTATTAAGAATAAGAATAAGAATAAGAATAAGAATAAGAATAAGAATAATTTTTATTTTACCAAAAGAAACATTACTACATTATTAAAAGATAAATTATTTCTTAGACTATATCTTGATTTCTTCTCTGCGTTGTTTATGTATTAAATGCTTTTTCAATGGTGCACGACATCTTATAAATTATTCGAATATAAATTAACATTATTTGACAAAAAAATAACATTTATTCTACTAAATAGCATGCTCATCGTCTAATAAAGAACCACTGCCTAAATTCAACTTTCCAAATTATACCTACCAGTCCGAAAAATCACCAAATATATGCCTGCTGTTGCGATTTGCTTTCTAACATCAATAAAACCAACTCCCATAGGTCCGTATCACGGATATAATTATGTCAGTGTCAATGGAATGAGGCTCTACTTACATAAGTAGAGCCTCATTCCATTTGAGTGTCCTAAATCCACTCTCCACACCGGCGTTAGTAAACAGTCAAATTGACCGTCACCTGCACTAAATTGGGTTGAACTGTGGTCGATCACGCTCAGCTTCGGGATTTGTTTGAATTAGATATAGTGAATCCTACATGGAACAGGTTGTGCCTTCTATACAATTAAGTAATTCTAAAGTAGGTACTGCAATTTAGGTTTCTCAAACATGCAATGAAATATCGTTATAACAGGCTTCGAAGTATCACGTTTCGGGCGGAACAAATCGAGAGAACTGTAAAGGAATTTCATACAAAATTGAAGGCCTAGGCTGCGAAGTAAATTTTTTTTAAACATGGCGTCCGTGTTTGTAACTCTTGAATAGGCTAAACAGCTGAATTACCTATATTTTTTATGAGTGTTTTTTCATTTTATTTCATTGCATATGTTTGTGAAAAGGGCTTGCCGGCTTCGTATCACCATCCGGTCTGTACCTACTTACCCGGCAAGCCCTTCTTTCTCGGCGTCTGCAGTAATGTACTATTTCGATGGAGGGGGGTTTCAGCCGTACACCTCCATCTGCTGGTAAGACTTTCTTTGTCCACTCATCACGTCAAAACGGCTGGACGGATTTTAATCAAATGCTACAGGGTTGCTACAGCTGGACATCCAAAGATGGTTATAGGATACAATTGTAGTACGAATCCTACAAGAGACATGGAACTTGAGATTGTGACTTGTGGTTAAAAGATCCGTTTGGAAAATGCAACCAAGGAGGGTTAGATTTTTCCAGTTTGCATTGATCCGAAATAAAATCGCGGTAAGTACTTTTAACCCCCGACGAAAAAGAGGGGTGTAAAAAGTTTAATGTGTATCTGCTGTGGCTTCGTAGCTCCCAAACCGATGGACCTTTTTTAAATTGAAAGTCTAGTCTGTTGAGGCGGTTCATGCGTTTGGTAAAAATACCTGTAACCGTTTCCAAGATATTCTTGATGAAATAAGTGACAGGATCTCAGCCAATATTGAAGCTAAGAATTACAAATTTGTTGCTATGTTCAGGTTTAGTCACATTTTTATCGCACTCATCTAATGAGGGCCCCATGATGACCACCTACTTGTATCGGGGTTACATTTTGAATTTAGGTTACTTAATGTGTAATGTACATATAGTGTTCTAGTTTGACATAAGCTGAAAAGTATTTTTTCACCTCACTAGCTCGGAAAGCCCAGTTTGTTTGTTTGATATCTATTGAGAAAATCGCTTTTTATCCACATGTGGAGAAAGAGTTTTGACGTTTCAACGCAGCTAAAGTAAAATTTGACATGAGCTTATTTTCTGAAAAATCCCGTTTAAAATACCTACATGAAAGCTAATTAGACCTTAGTTTTTATAAATGGCAAATTGGTTGATTATTGCAGATATTTTTCAAAGATATAGATAGGATCCTTTCGCTAGCTCGTTGTTGAGGATAATCACTCAACACTGCCTCTTCGGTAGCTCACGAGTGAGCACAGTGGACTGTATATCGGCTCTCGGAATTCGTGGCTCCGGTTCGGTCGCCGTGGCTAACCCAGTCGTAGGCACGGCGGTTCAGACGCGGCACGTAGTTGCCACGTAGATGCTGCGTAACACGTAGCAATCGATCGTTGGTAGCTCGTAGCTCGGGTTCGGTTTCGTAGCTCCGGTTCCGATGCGTAGCTGCACGACGTGAATGTCACGTAGATATCACGTAGGGCACGTAGACCGAAGTTCGGAGATCAACCAAGCGAATGGGACCTCGGACAAACTTGGTTACGGCAGCTGGTCGATACAGGTTCGATGCAGGTTCGAGTACGAGGTATAGAAACACTAGTTGACTTGTTCGTTGTTTAATTTTCTTCGGCAGTATGGTAAACGTTCTTTTTTTTTTTTTTTTGGCTAGTGACAGGCCCGAGCCTTTCGGCTGTACTGGGGCGAACTTGACTGTGCGGGTGGGGTCACAAAATGGGACCTCCGGACCCGCAGCGTAGTGTGTTGTGAAATGCTGTGTCTGTCACTAGTGTGTGACAATGACCAGCTGTGTATATAATAGATACATATTAATATGATAGTGAAATATATGAGTGAGTGGTAATGATTGTGTATTGTGTATTGTAGTTATGAGATGATTAATGACAGGTGATTTATTTATAATGATGATTGGTGATTTGTCAACCCATGTAATTAATGAGTGGCTGGGACAGTCCGGCCAGGCGGCGGTCCCGTTCAGCGAGGGCGTCTCGGTCTTGGTACCTGTCCTCATAGACCGGTCTTTGAGCTACTATATTTTCAGGGGGGCGCCCTCGTCGTCGGGAGCGCTTTTTGGCCTTCTCAGCCTTGATCGCTGCCATCACGAGGTTCCACTCATTGGTGACTTTCGTGATGGCATCGATCGGGTCGAGAAGACTGTCTTTCGGACGTCGTCGGTTTCTATAGGCGTTGGGTTTTGCCCGGGCTGGCTTGAAAATTGGGGGCCTTGTGCGGCGCCTGAGAGGGATAGTGGTGAAGTTAATGAGGGGGCCACGGGGCCCGCCATTTTCATACAGTTCGGGTCGTCGTCGTCGTCGTCGTCAACGACTAGCGTCTGGGTTAGATCGGTGGACGGGTTCGGGGTTATTTGGTTAGTTGGGGGGGGGGGGGGGGGGGGGGGGGTGGCTGGGTAGTCCACCGCTTTCCGGACTAAGGGGTTCGGGTGGGAGGGGGCGTTTTCCTCCAGGAAGTGGCGAGTTGAGGTCCTTCTGAACTGATAGATGGTTGGAATTTTTAGGTCGAAGTGTATGGACAGATTAGACACGTACCATGGAGCTTTTGATATTCTGCGGAGGGCGCGATTTTGGAGTGTTTGTAGTGGCTTTAGTTTGTTAGCGCCCGCGTGGGCAAAGACAGGGCAGGCGTATGAGAGGATAGGCCTCACGCACAGCTTGTATAGGGTTAATTTGTTCTTAACGGACATCTTGCTCTTCCTGTTAAGCATGGGGCTTAGCCTTCCTAGGATGAAAGCTGCCCTGTCTCTGACCGTTTTGATATGGGGTTTAAATGATAGGGATCTATCGAGAATGACACCCAGGTATTTGGTTTTGCTTGTCCATGGATTGGTTGGTTATAGAGGCAAACCGGATTGCACATTCTGTTTGGTCTTTATTGCCTGTGGTGAATATAATGGCCGCGCTTTTATCCGGGTTTACCTCTATTTGCCAAAGCTTGAACCATCTACCTAAGTCGGATAGGGCGGACTGAAGGTCCCTTCTAATTATGGCAGGGCGTCTGTGGGTGGTGTAAAGGGCGGTATCGTCGGCAAAAAGCGCCAGGTGAACTCTAGGGTGGATGGGGATGTCATTCGTAAATAATGAATATAACATTGGCGAGAGGGCGGAGCCCTGGGGGACCCCGGCATTGATGGGATGGGGTTTAGAGAGGACCCCCTCGTGGCGGAAGCGAAAGCTTCGATCGGTGAGGAAGTCCTGCACTATCAGCACAAGACCTCCCGGCATGCCCAGCTGGAAGAGCTTGAAGACCAGGCCGGCATGCCAGACCCGATCGAAGGCTTTCGCCACATCCAACAGGACGGCCCCCGTGTGAAGGCTACCTAGTTTTCTGAACCCGTCGATGATATGTTCAACAATTCGGTGCACTTGGTGAGTGCAAGAGTGCTTTTTTCTGAAGCCGAATTGTTGATCTATCAGGATGTTATTTTGTGCGGTATATTGTCGGATTCTGGAGAGTAGAATTTTTTCGTACAGTTTCCCTAGTGAGCTAAGTAAAGAGATAGGCCGGTAGCTAGAGGGGGACGAGCGGGGTTTTCCGGGTTTGTGGATCCCTATTACCGTGGCTACTTTCCATACTGGCGGAAAGTAGCGTAGGGACAGCGCGGCGTTTAAGATGGCTACCAGGATTGTTAGCGCCTCGTCAGGGAGAATTTTGATTATTTTATTTGAGATCCCGTCGGCACCGGGGGCTTTCCTGGGTCTGAGGGACTTAATAATGGATTTTAGTTCTGAGACTGACGTCGGGGGCGGGGGAGGGGACGAGAGGGCGTTTTCGGATTTAGATTGGACTACGGCGTTTATGAACTCGGTGTGGACGGGATCAGCTAAATCGGTGTTTGGGGAGCACTGCTTTTCGACGCTGTCCGCAAGGCACTCCGCCTTCTCTTCGTCCTCCAGTGCGGGGGTTGGATGGTCAGGACGGTCTAAGGGCGGGATAGTGGTATTTGAGTCTGTTTTAAGAGCCCTTGCGATCTTCCAATAGGCAGTGTGGCTTGGTTTTATTTCACCCATGAGATTTGCAAAGTCTCTGGCCCGGAATTCCGCAACCCTCTTTTTGACCTCCCTTTGGAGGGAGCGAAGGGCGACACGGTTTTCGGGCGAGGGGAAGGCGGTTGTCTCTCTCAACATGGCGTTCTTTGTGGCGATCAAGTTCATCAGCTCCTCTGATAGGGGTCTTCGGAGGGCCTCTTCCTCCGGGATTTCCCTAGAGGCTTTGCTCTGAGAAGAGCTGATGAAATTGGTGAATATGTCAATGGCTAGGTTTGTTTCAGAGGTGGAGTCTAGGGACGCTGTTAATTCGGTGAGGTTGGCTGGTATGATCTGTAGGTTTTTCCCCACTTTGACCCAGTCAATGATTGTCTTCGTTCTAGGGGTGTCCGTTGATGAGGCAGGGCCTAAGCTCAGCACCACCGGGCGGTGGTCTGAGTTCAGCTCCTGTACTACGGAGATTGAAGTCATGCGCATGGAGATGTTTTTGAACAGTGCTATGTCGAGGATATCGGGGAGGTGGTCTCCCTGGTGGGGGAGGTGGGTCGGTTCCAGAGGGGAAATCAGGTCGTAAGGGCAGTTCTCATCCAGGAGGATGGACATCAGTTTAACACTGTTTGGGTTGGTCACACGGCAGAAGGCAGTCGGATTGTAGTTGAAGTTTGGTAGGGGGCCACGCGGAGGGCCAGCGGGGCCACGGCGGCCCGGGCCGGCGCTTTGGCGCGCGGGCGGTACTCTGCGCCTCTTTGGGGCGCAAGGGCAGCCCTTGAAATTGGCAGTGTGCCCAAACTTTTTGCAGAGGCAGCAGAAGGGCGGCTCCTCATCCCGCTCGGGGTCGCCCTTCTTCCGCCTCTTACAGTCATTTGTGTGGTGGTCCCCACCACACTTTACGCATCGGGAGGGGGCGCAGCAGCCCTTAGCGCTGTGCCCGTATCGTTGGCAGTTGTGACACTGACCAATGAACTGAGATGGTCGCGGCTTTTCGATTCTGAGACCGGAAATGAGGCAGATATCTCTTATCTTGAAGATATCGCCTTTTGTGGCCGGGTCTGGATCTAGTCTCACCATTATAGTGTTAAGCTTGCCGTGGTGGGAGTTCCAAAAACGGTGGACCTCCCACACCTTAATCCCTTTTTCTATGAGGTCTTCTTTAATTTCCTCCTGGTCGAACTCACGCGGGACCCCCTTTATAATAATAATAATAATAATAATAAATCTTTATTAATAAAACACATAAGAATTACAATTAGCATAAAAAAAGTCTTACATCTACACAGAACACACTTAATTCTTGTGCCTGAACTAGGAAAATCCTGTATCTCAGGCTTTTAGAGAGGTCATTTAATTAATTAAATTCTTTGTCAATAAATCTTATTAAAGAAATTCATAAAAACGCGTACAAATTATATTCTAAGTAACAAAGTAATTGTTTACAATCATACTATAAAACTATTATACTATATATATTTGAATATAATATTTTTTTGATATGACATAATACTTGATTACGTTTATTAGGCACGGCATTGCAATGTCAGCGTCAGCATAATTAGAAACTCGGTCAGGTTATAGTCGATATTGCATAAATCGTCGCCTCTGTAATTTAACATTTTATAATATCACGAGTTATTAGAACAATATTCTTCTAAGTTACGAAATAAGGATTAAATAATTCGAGAAAGGTAACTCATTTCTTAAAACTAGGTGATCTATAGACTCTACGTTAAAATTACAATGCTGTAAGTTAGGCTATTCTATTTCTATAATATAAACTGCCAGATAAATAAAGAAAACACACCAATAACCACCGTGAATCCCTTTTCCTCCTCGAAAAGGGATCGGTGGTAGGGGAGCGTGAGTTCGGTCAGGAGGCGGGCTAGGGCTCTGAAGTCCTCAGATGTGCCCAGAGAGATTTTGATACCATCCTCTATGTAGCCCTCATTACCCTCAACCATGTTGATGGCTTCCAAAATCTTGATGCCCCTCTGCAGGATCATCTTTTTGGCCGTCTGCCAGCGAGTTTTATCTAAAGCCGTTATGAAACCAATCGGTTTAGTTTTTGAATTGGGGTCTCTATAGAGAACGTATTTAGGGTCTAATCCTGTATTATTATTTGTCGGGTCAGTCAGTAACGTAGCGTCAGTGACGTTGGAGCAAGGGGGACTACCCATAGGGGCGACCGGGGAAAATTGTGACAAACTTTGAGATTGGGTGATCTGAGGGGAGGGCATAGGCCTTCCCAAAAGTGAAAGATAGGTGTCTTGGGACTCACCTGGGACTATATCCATCCCATCCTGCAAATTTGGGGATGATTGGGGAATGTTTTGGCCGGCACCGACATGGTGGTGCTGCAGCTGCACTTGCTCTTTGACAACATTTTGTGGCGTTTTTGCGGTTTTCGCCACCGGGGAGGCAGAAGAGCCTCTAGAACGGGGGGGCAACGTAACATTAGGGGGGGGGGGAGTCGGGTTTGCGAGAGCGCTTTTGCCTGGCTACCTCAATCCCTCCTCGGAGTCGAGGAAGGGCGAGTCGGAGAGCGCGGGCGTGGGCGCCCGGGTTTGGTCAATGACGCGGCCGTCGCCGCTTTCCAATGGGATTATTATTGGTGCCTTTGCCGGTGACAGCAAGGAACGTTGGGGAGAGGGGCTCCTTGGGGAGCGGGACCGGTTCTTTGACTGGTCACCCTGGTGCGGGTGCCTATTTTTGGAGCGCGAGTGGCGACGGCTCGCGGACGACGACGTCGACGACGATCGTGAGTATGGACTGCGCGAGTTAGCCGCGCGGGCGGAGGCGGATTTAACCGTCTGGCCGGACTGATGGCCTGGGGCCCCATATTGGGGCGGCGTTTTAAAAACTTGACTTTGGGCAACCGGGCCCACGAAATGGGGTGACATATCAGATGAGTTATGGGGGTGAAGGGCATGCGCATCCTCCCGCCCGGCAGGAGTCCGTGATTGGGCATCCAGATTGGAGCCCTGGGCCTGAAGGGCTTGCCCCTGTGGGGCAGGGCGGGCTTCCTGCGAAGCGGGAAGGGTGGGTGAGTGGCCAGAAGGGCCGCCTACCGGGGGCCCACCGCCGGACCATGACCGGGCGAACTCCTCGAAGGGGCCGACGAGTCCCACACTGTGGAGTTGGAGAAACTCCCTAAAAAACTCGATCGCAACCTCCTTTGTCCAAGCCCGGTCATCGTCCCGCGGGGGGGGGCCGGTGGGGTGAGGGGCATGGCCCCGTGTAATATTGTACTCGGGCTTAAGGCCCGAGGTGTGTACTCACCCTGATCGAGCAAAGAACTGGCAATCCTTGTGTAAACCAAATTCACAAATCGAACACATTACACCATTAACACACACACACGTCTGACGAGGCAAGGCAGACCGGCGCCGGGCAGCGGCGAACTCTTCCCGCGGTCACCGAGCAGCTCAATCAGTTGTGGGCGTGGCTTAGTCTTGAAGTTGTTGATGGTGTAGCGGACTACGTAGCGGTGTAGCGAGACGGCGTAGCGGGCAGCGTAGCACTCACAAGCGGACGGCACATAAGTTCGTAGCACTTGGCCTTGACCTTGACGTAGCACTGAACGGGCGCACCGAGACGTGTTTACTCTGCAACTGCTGAGGCGGAACTGGGGGTAATGGTAATGGTAATGGGTAATGTGGTAAACGTTCGAAAACAATAATTCCTTATATGCATTTTCCTTAAATCTAATAAGACTCGGGACTCGTAAGCAAACTACTGGCTCGCAGGCCAATAGGAGGCGTCAAACCCCCTTCATCCACGTTCATAACCAAGATTTCATAACCAGTTATGAATATGGATTTTTTTTCACTGTTTCATAACCAGTTATCAATCAAAACTTTTTTTTCCATTTTTACAACCAGAACCTCCTATACATGTCTGGTCTCCTGGTACTTTTCTGAATAATAAGAGTTTACTCAAACATGCAATTGGGTATGAGATTCAGTTAAACTGATAAGGTGAAATTAAGTCTTAAAATACAAATTTAATAGTAAAAAAACACTTATATGAACACGTAAAACTTAATCTTGTCAACTTGAACCCTTCGGCCGCGTACGAAACCGCAGGTTCGTAACCAATTGCGGCAGAAGAAATAATCTACTTTGCACGACACTAGTTACAACGAAAGTCTTTTTTTTACTCAAACGAAGCCTAGTAATTCATTCGTAACTGGATTCGAGCGACAACTTTTATGTTTTTTTCCGACACTAGATTCTTACGAGGGTAGGAGGAATAGTCAGAAACAAACTCTTAATGAATATAATAGAAACTTAAATCTTCAATATTCTATGGTGTATGTGAATTTTACTTCATTGTTTTCTTTTGAAATAAATAAAATACTGCTAAATGCTCGTAACTGTTATGTATTTGCCTTCACATATTATTAATTAACAATTTGTTACAATGTACTGTTAGGTTCTTACATAACAAGCTAAGAATAAAAAAGAAAAGATGAGGCAATACCATTAATTTTCAGCAACGCTTGTCTCATAAGGTTTACTATGTCTTTACTATTTTCGTGTTCATAGTTATAAGTGTTTTTAACTATTAAATTTGTATTTTAAGACTTAACTGAATCTCATACCCAATTGCATGTTTGAGTAAACACTTATTATTCAGAAAAGTACCAGGAGACCAGACATGTATAGGAGGTTCTGGTTGTAAAAATGGAAAAAAAAGTTTTGTTTGATAACTGGTTATGAAACAGTGAAAAAAAATCCATATTCATAACTGGTTATGAAATCTTGGTTATGAACGTGGATGAAGGGGTCAAACCGTACATTCTACGGCCGGCACGCCCCTTTCGTCAAGTGCGTTCTTTTCTAAGGATCGTTGTATGAAAAAGTGAACTGGCTACGTGATTGGCCGTTCATTTTCCCATTTTTCAGCCCTAACGGCTTTTCTGGTCTACGGGATGGGCGGTTCGGGGAGGGTCGTGTCTACGTTTACGGTTCGATATCTACGTGAGATGTCTCATTCTGTAGCTTTCATTGCACTGCATTATATGGTCTAACGTTTTATAAGATAAGAGTTACGGTTCGTTAGCTATTAAGTCGGATCGATCGATAAAGTTAAATTTACGTTGTGCTGGCAAGTCGCGGAAGGCCATAAAAGGTAAGTGTAATGAGTCCAGATGCATTTCTAAGTGTATTCTAAGCGATTAGGTCATAGTGAAGTTAATTTGAATTGTTAAAACGAAATTCCGATACAATTTCGTACTGAAAATGGGCTCTAATTGGACGGTTCATAATTCACGTTAATTTTACGTTAACGTGAATTGCGGCTGACCTAATTACTTTAGAAACATAATAAAAACGGATTCCTGATGGGATTATCCGTAGCTATCGCTTGACACTATTGTGTAAGCGATAGCAGGTGATGTAATATTATCATAACATTGCCACGTGGTTCGGCACCACGTGAATATCTTATGTAATATTCATCGCTATCGAATTGTGATTTTCGGATCGGGATTGGTTTGGGATTAGACCAGTTACATACATATGTCTCTTTTACGGACTGTTATATACATTTGGTACATAATAACTCGAATTATAGCGTCTTTTATGCGCAATAAATAAATTAAATAAATTAACGTTATGTACATTAAATTTCGCTTACAAACTAACAGTTTTCGGCTTGTGTCCGTAACAATTCTCCCCCGATCGCAGAGTCGATCCCTCGGTGATGGGCAGGACCACAAGCCGGCTCGTAGCTCGCCTGAAGACTCCTCCTCTTGTCCTGACGTCCACGTTCCGTACTGCGCCGTCAGGGCCGGGGTAGGTCGCCTCCACGATGCCGCGCGGCCACACGTTGCGGGGCGCGCTGGGGTCCGTGATGAGCACGTAGTCACCAACGGCGACCGTAGGCTCCCGTGACATTGAGGATTGTCGTGGGGCTAAGGTCGGCAGGTATTCTCGGATCCACCGGTTCCACCAGTGGTCGGCGAGAGCTTGACTTGCTTTCCATGATTTGCGATCTGCCTCGTCGCAGGGGCCGGTTAGTGGGACCCCCGCCGGGCCGCCCAATAAAAAGTGATTGGGCGTTATCGCTTCGCTCTCGTTCGGATCAACGCTCACGTGTGTTAGGGGACGTGAGTTGACCGAATATTCAAGTTCGGCTAGAAGCGTTATTAGGATTTCTTCCTTCGGGCTTCGTGTGTTTAGTGTAGCGGCGAGTGCAGTCTTGACGCTTCGTATGAGGCGCTCCCAGGCGCCGCCCATGTTCGGTGCGCCGGGCGCGATGAAACGCCAACTCATTCGGTGTTGCACGCCGTGTTCTTGTAGCGCCGGTATCCAGTCGTGGTAGGCGGCGCGTAGCTCAGCATCCGCGCCCCTCAGGTTCGTGCCGTTATCACTCCACATAACGGCGGGCCATCCTCTGCGGGCTGCAAGGCGGCGTAGCGACATGACGGCGCTGCTCGTAGACAGGGAGTACACGAGCTCCATGTGTACAGCTCGGGTCGTGAGGCACGTGTAAAGCGCTACCCAGCGCTTCTCGTGCCGGCGGCCCACAGTGACTGTGAGCGGGGCGAGTCAGTCTTGACGCTTGACCAGCGAGGCAGCCCCAACAGCATCCTGAAGGCGTTGTTATATTGAACGCGTATCTTATTTATAGACTTTTGAGTATATTTGGTCCACAGGCTGCAGGTATAAAAAGTTAGTTGAAAATTTAAATAAAAAAATTTGAACCGATCATATGGCGTATATGAATTATTTGACATTGCCCTCCCTGACGTTTCGGTAGCTTTGTTGTCAAAGATTGACTGAGAAAAACTTTTTTTCTCTGTCAAAGTTACATATGGGTGAATATATCGTCTCTAGTGCCCATAACACAAACCTATTTATTTTATATATACACCTATTTATTAATTTGGGACAGGTCGACTTGTGTAAGGTGCCCGATATTATATTTATTATTATTATTATTTACTAAAACATCCAAAACCCAGGAACAAAAATTAGAGCTCATCACACAAATGTTAGCCCTTATTTTTTTGTTTGACGGACATTTCTACGTCACAACAACACAACACAACATTACATGTCGTTATTTCTACGTCACAACAACACAAAATTACCTGTAGTTGTTTCTACGCCACAAATTACTTGTCGTTATTTTCATTCCGTCCTCTAAGAACCCTACAGTACAGCCTTTCACTTATATTTGGTTAAAGTGATCATTTGTATATTTTAGTTTTAAAATGTAAATCTTAGTCAGATAAGTGGCATTTCTACTCAAGTTTTAGATAAACATTATTTTCAAACAACTGAATATATTTTTTTTGACAAGTTAGAGCTTTTAGCAGCAGCTTGGGTTGTCTCTCGCCTGTTAAAAGTTTCGAGATATTTGACAAGTTGCGAGGTATCTGCGATCTCCAACTAAATTAAAATTTACAAAAGTTTGTACGAAAAAGTTTATTTGTTCGTGGCACATTCGTAATTATTTAAAATTTTAAGTCTGAAATGTTGGGAATTCAGATGAGAGAGTGCGTGATATAATCAGTTTAAGCTATTTTATGTACACTTTTAGTTTAAATTATACCTATAACAAGTTCAGATAATATAGGTGAAGACCTACATTACTAAGGCAGTGACCAAGATCTGGAATGTTATTTCATACGGGTCTATATCGGATGGCATACAATTATTAGTCCTATCGTCGTGTCGCATAACGTGTTTTGTCCTAATAACGTATGGCGTACATACACTTTGTTCCGCATATTTTTGATTATCCGAAATTGATGCACCTATTATAGTTTGTCCTAAATATTATTTGTCCTATCGTTTGATGTGGCTAAGATTCAACTATCGAATGATTGATGTGCATAGATGTAATGGGTCGTTCTCAAAATATTTGCACCGCCACCTGTCAACAGGTTTGTCTTAAAAGAAGTTTTTTACACCGCATTATTTTAAATATCCATTTATCAACACATATTAATAGACACTTTTTACATAGAGGCCAAATGATTTTAATTAAAACTAAAGTATATTAATAGACAAAAAAACGATTTAAAACTAGGTTTTGTCGGTCACTTGCCGTGTCCCAACGCGAGGTACTCATGTTTCGTTGTAATAAAAACATATACATTACCGACTTAGCTTAAGTTCAGTACTCCATTTTATTTTCATATATGATGAGGATTGAATACTACCATATCGAATAATAATACTATGCTTATGTTGCGAATTATTTGCAATTTAAGTTTGTCCACGCCATTTTTTGTCGTTCACTTGTCATGAGACAAACATTACAATTGTGCGACTACTATTTCGTTTCCCCTGCCTCACCCCGCATAAATCGAGACCTTCAGTTGCCACCTAACGCTGTCCCGAGTGACACGTCGTCAGTGTGCTCCACTAAAAAAATATGATACATACACTTATGCGAGCGGGAGTTTGTAATGGGTATGTAGTCTATATTCTGCCTTCCATATTTTGGTTGACGTGTGTACTATCGCATTCATTTTAACTTATAATGCGTAAAGTATGGTCTACTTTTATGTGTATAAATATGCAGTTCATCAACGAAATACTTTATTTGTTTTGATGACATAACTGTCATTTTGTCCATCTCCTGTATGTCGTTCACTTGTCTATAAAAAAACAGGTGAACGACACATACGGCAGGCGAACGACAATTATTTAAACACTTTTACAAAATTATTTAAAAACCAGGTTTTATCGGTCACTCGCCGTGTCTCAACTCATGTTTCGTTGTTATAAAAACATATATATTACCGAAATAGCTTAGTTTGAGTATTCCATTTTACTTTCAAGCTGTCTTAGGAATCGTTAGCAGGCGGCGCCCGCACCAGATTTCGAAAGCATCAATCCTCTGCCTGTCAGCGGCTTTGAACGTCCAGGTCTCAGCCCCATAAAGAAATATGGAGAAGACAAGTGTACAGACGAGGTGCATGTTAGTCCGGTTAGGGATGTTTCTATTTTTCTATACTTTGGCCGAGTTGGTTCATCGCTGTTTTGGCCATTCCGATTCGTCTGCGAATCTCTGGTTTACATGTGCCTCTACTTGTGACGATGGAGCCAAGGTACTGGAAGTGATCAACAGTTTCGAACTCTTGAACCAGGTTAGTACTTTGTCGACTAGTAAATGGTCGCGGCTATCATCAGCTCGGTCTTTTTTTTAATTAATATCGATACCCATTCTGAGGCTGGTTGTTTTGACTGATTCCAAAAGTTGGGCCACTTCTGCTTCGGGTGTGCAAAATAGGCGATGTCTTCCACGTACCTTCAAGGGCTCCATATCTGTTAAATAGTATTGGGGATATGATGCATCCCTGTCGTACGCCTTTCAGGAACTTAAAGTTCTTGTATGTGACATCTCCTACCGTCACCATTCCGTATCCAGACTCATAAAGGCTTTATAAAGTGTAACCAAATGTGCTGGCACCTAACGCAGCCGAAGGCTTTCTGGTAATCAGATGTGAAGGAATTCCTCGAAGATGACGAAAACAGTAGTAGGAAAATCAGCGGGTAAGATACAATATCTCAAAAGAGGCAGCATTAGGATGCAGAAATGTTATTTAAATGATTTGCTGTTGACCCTTCATAAGAGATTTATAAAATCACGTGGGTATGCTTGAGATTTGAATCTTTTTGCCGGTTATGACCTTTCTGGATTGTACAGGCTTCAAAAAAACCTCCTGAGAAATGTCCTATGAGATGAGAATTAAATGCTTGTTTTCTTTATGCAAATTACTAACATAAAGAAAAAATATAAATAAAAAACAATCAAAAAAGCACTAGTTGACAGTTCAACGTAGGTTTTATTTAAAATGTCATTTACCTGCAACCGTCGTCGTTAACCTGCTAACAAATTCAGTTAAGTTGGAACATATTTGTCGCAAACCTGCACCCATTGTCAATAACCTGGTAACAAAATGTCGTTTACCTGACATCGATGTCTTTCACCTGTCGACCTAAAATTTCAAACACCTATATCTTCTAAGATATTCAATTTAACTACTTCCCTCAACGTGATATCAATTGTCTGAATATATTTCTAGCGATCCTATGAAAAATAAAAGAAGAAATCGCAACTTTAAAAAAAAATGCAAAATTAACGCAGCGGTGCAAATATTTTGAGAACGACCCTAATGTTCCTAATAGGTATTTAATGTGCTAAAAATCTTTTGACTACATTTAATTATACTTAAATCATACCTAAAAGCATTCTGACGCTCCGCTATCCACTTTCATAAAACAAACCTAACCTAACCAACAGTTTTCGGTCTTTAACCTAACCTACTAACTGCTAAATTTTAATATAAGTACCTCCATGCAAGCAAGCATTCTGACGCTCCGCTATCCATGGTCATAAAACAAACCTAACCCAACCTATAGTTTTCGGTCTTTACCCTAAGCTACTGACTGCTAAATTTTAATATAATTTCGCTCGCTCGTTAGGGTCACAGTTCTGCCTAACACAACTCCTAGCTTTGCTCGTCATCGTACCTAACCTAACCAAAATCTGACCTGCCTGAAGGTAGAATACGTAACGATGCGACGAGTATGCGATACGACAGGCACCCATTTCAGACATACATATACATAGGAGACATAGGAGGCAAACGAGCAATATTGAAGGTCGTAAGTTAAGTTTCCGGAAATTCGCGAAAACTGTGCATCACTATATAATTCGGTGAATAGAGACTAAAGTACTATGTGTGACCTTACAAACGGTCCGGTAGTTTTGATTTTTTTATATGTTGTCTAGGATGGTTAGTCAGTGTTTAAAATGCAAAATGCACAATTCCCCCGCCCCTCCGCGCCCGCCGCCATATTGAAAAAAAACCGGCCAAGTGCGAGTCGGACTCGCGCACCGAGGGTTCCGTACAAACACTTTCCATCCCTAAGTGGTTAAGTTAAGTTTGCACCTGGTATGTATAGCGCCCCATATTAAATTATGTGCAAAGTTAGAAGTTAGGTATTAAAAAAAAAATACTTACTAGATCTCGTTAAAAACAATTTTCGTTGGTAGTTTTTATAGTAATGTACATCATATGTTTTTTTTAGATTTTTCATTTTCTTATTTTAGAAGTTAGAGGGGGGGCGACCAACTTTTTTCCACTTTGGAAGCGTCTGTCACGCAAACTATTCGGTTTAGAATAAAAAAAATTTTAGAAACCTCGATATCATTTTTGAAGACCTATCCATAGATACCCCACACGTATATGTTTGATGAAAAAAAATTTTTTGAGTTTCAGTTCTAAGTATGGGGAGCCCCCAATATTTATTATTATTTTTTTATTTTTGCATCAAAATCTTAATGCGGTTCACAGAATACATCTACCTACCAAGTTTCAACAGTATAGCTCTAATAGTTTCGGAAAACAATGGCTGTGACATACGGACGGACAGACAGACGGACAGACGGACAGACGGACAGACGGACAGACAGACATGACGAATCTATAAGGGTTCCGTTTTTTGCCATTTGGCTACGGAACCCTAAAAACCGGCACGTTCTTCATATTTTTGCTCATATCTTCCTTTAGGATCATTTTAGCAAGAAGAAAGCTTTAACAATGTTATAGAGAGTTAAATTTACTACATTCTCCATTTTATATTTTGTTTCTAGGACAGATAGATACGGAGATATGCACATTTAAAAAAAACGTAAAAAATCGCAATTTCCAACTCAAAAACAAACTTCTAGATTATATCTTCGTTTAGGAGCATTTTAGCTAGAACAGTGCTTGGGCAATGTAGAGAATTCAATTTACTATAAATTAAATTTCAAATTTTGTTTCAGGGACGTTTAGTTACGGAGACATTAAAAAAACTGGAAAAGTCGAATTTTCAAGAAATTTCTGAAAATTCTTGGCTTAGAACGCTGTCATTCAGTTACGGACTAGTCTAGGACAAATTAAAACATGTTGGAAATATAATTGCTTATAAAACTCATGTCCATTTTTAACCGACTTCAAAAAAAGGAGGGGGTTCTCAGTTCGGTTGTATGTTTTTTTTCTTTTTTTTTTTTTATTGTTTGTTACCTCATAACTCCGATTCATGAATAGACATCTCAAGGTTGGTCCCATTAAATTTTGGTGAAGATCGGATGACGAAATCCATGAGGAATCGAAGAAATTCCTGAAATTTTATAGGCACTCATAATATTTTTCATATATTTTCTAAAACTATTTAAGTATTTGCATATGGTAGTCATCATCTTCCAATGCTGAACAGATGATGGAAGGTACAACTCCTTAACGGTTAGGAGTTAGGCGATAATTCAAACAAGATGCATGCCTTCAAGTCCTCTCTGATCACCCCGCCATAAGTATTTTATATGAGTCACTAAAAAGCGAAAAAAAATTTTTTTAACAAAAAAAAGAACCGACTTCAGTGTAACTAAAAAGCCAAAAATAACCCGTTCAAGTACAGATTACATTTGACTCACCCTTTGAAGTCGGTGCCAAACCTCACGTAAACTTTAATATATAAATAAATTAGTGGTTTGGGATCGATTGAAAATGTATGTAATAACTCATGAGCAAAATTCTAAACGTTTCTCAAAATTTATCTAGTTGGTCCCAGGCAATTCTTCCTATTAAATATGGCGGACTAGGCATACGCTCCACAGGCGACCTTGCTCTTCCTGCCTTTCTCTCATCCATTCACAGTACTGTCACCCTCATCAGTGGTATTCTTAACATTTCTAATCCCACTGATGTAGAGGTTTCGGACCTGGTGGATGCAGAGTCAGCATGGAGCGCTAGGAACCCGGGTGAGAGCGCGCCATCTGAAAAAGCCAGCCAAGCTGCCTGGGATCACATAACAGTAAAATCCATTCACAAATTTCTATTAGACAGTTGCCTTACTGCGACCGAGCGGGCCCGCCTACTGGCAGTATCCGAGCCGGAGTCGGGACATTGGCTGCATGCCTTGCCCTCACGCAATATCGGTTCCGTCTTAGATCCAAGTACCCTTAGAATCGCAATCTGCCTCCGTCTCGGTATAAAAATTTGCGAGCCACACCCTTGCTGCCGTTGCGGAGGCTCAGCTGACACCCTCGGACGACACGGCCTCTTTTGCCAGTCAAGCGCTGGTCGTTTTTATAGACACGGGGCACTTAACGACCTCGTTCGCCGGGCCCTTGGCACAGCATCCGTTCCAGCAACTCTGGAGCCTGTGGGACTTTCCGCTGAAGACGGGAAGAGACCGGATGGCTGCACACTGGTGCCATGGCATCTCGGGCGGCCTTTGGCATGGGATGTTACATGTGTGGACACTCTAGCCCCGTCCCATGTCCAACGTTCCGCCAGAAAACCGGGGATGGCCGCAGAAGATGCCCAAATCATCAAGCGCCGCAAATATGCCTTCTTAAATAAAAATTACGAATTTGCGGCACTGGCGGTGGAAACATTTGGCCCGTGGTCTTCGGATGCAAAGAAAATTGTAAAAGAAATTTCACAAAAATTAATCGGAGTATCGGGTAATATCAGAGCGGGCTCCTTTTTCGCTCAAAGACTGAGCCTCGCCATTCAAAGGGGAAACGCGGCGAGCGTGCTGGGGACGATGCCTCAGACGGCTTCAGTACTGGGGGATTCTTTTTAATTTTAAGTTTTAGTATGTATATTTTTAATTTATTTTCCATTGTAATAAATACTTTATACTTAACATGATGATAAGAAATTAGAAATGAGCACTAGCCACATTTAAAATTATCGAAATTATGCCGATATATATGTATATAAATAATCAATTTTATAACTCATGTCCATTTTTACATACATTTTTGGAAAATGTGACTTTAGTTTTTACATATCTCCGTAATTATCTGTCCTAGAAACAAAATCTGAAATGTAAATTATAGCAAATTTAATTCTCTACAACATTGGTCAAGCACTGTTCTAGCTAAAATGCTCCTAAACGAAGATATAATCCAGAAGTTTGTTTTTAGGGTTCCGTACCTCAAAAGGAAAAAACGGAACCCTTATAGGATCACTTTGTTGTCCGTCTGTCCGTCCGTCTATCAAGACCCTTTTTCTCAGGAACGCGTGGACGTATGAAGCTGAAATTTATATCAATTACTCAGGTCTACTGTCTCTTGAAGCTGTGAAAAAATTAAACTTCTAAGCCAACGCAATCAAAAGATACAGCCGTTTATGCCGCAAATTTTCGACACTTGCAAGGGAATCAAAACCTACAGGTTGCTTCCCGTGAACTCAGAATCTTGAAATTTGGTACGAAGCAACGTCTTATAGCATAGATAAAGGAATAATTACGAAAACTATATTTTTTTGTTTAATACCTAACTTTGCACCTAATTTGCAAATTTTCGACACTTGCAAGGGAATCAAAACCTACAGGGTGCTTCCCGTGAACTCAGAATCTTGAAATTTGGTACGAAGCAACGTCTTATAGCATAGATAAAGGAATAATTACGAAAACCATATTTTTTTTTTTTAATACCTAACTTTGCACCTAATATATATGGGGCGCTATACATACCAGGTGCAAACTTAACTTAACCACTTAGGGATGGAAAGTGTTTGTACGGAACCCTCGGTGCGCGAGTCCGACTCGCACTTGGCCGGTTTTTTTGAGTTGGAAATTGCGATTTTTACGTTTTTTTAAATGTGCATATCTCCGTAACTATCTGTCCTAGAAACAAAATATAAAATGGAAATGTAGTAAATTTATCTCTCTATAACATTGTCAATGCTTTCTTATAGCTAAAATGCTCCTAAAGGAAGATATGAGCAAAAATATGAAGAACGTGCCGGTTTTTTCAATATGGCGGCGGGCGCGGTGGGAGGGGGGGGGGGGGGGGAATTGTGCATTTTGCATTTTAAACACTGACTAACCATCCTAGACAACATATAAAAAATTCAAAACTACCGGACCGTTTGTAAGGTCAAACTCCTTTATTTACTGAATTAATAAGAAATTTGCCATCGCCTTCTCTCACGCATTATAAAGACGTAGACGCAAATATTTGCTGTTTGTGAGCTACGTCTCCTGATTTACGACTCACTACATCTGCGCAAATACAAACGTAAATACATTGATAACAAGTGGGGTTTTTGCGGACTCGTTATCATAATGGTACAGCCGTGATCGCACGCAAGGCATCGTCGGAATGCGAGATAAGGGAATGTGGTGGAACATCTTGATCTGTTTGAACAAGCCATATTTACCAATGATACTTTTTTAGGGTTCCGTACCTCAATCGGAAATAACGGAACCCTTATAGGATCACTTTGTTGTCCGCCCGTCTGTCTGTCTGTCAAGACCCTTTATCTCGAGAACGCGTGAAGGTATCGAGTTGAAATTAACATCATATACTCAGGTCTACGGTCCCTTGATACTGTAAAAAAAATTAAACTTCTACGTTAACGTGAAAAAAAAGATACGGCCGTTTATGTTGCAAAAATAGTATGTTATGCAATCGTTGCACAATGAACGTTCTTAAAGTCGAGTAACCACGTTTAGGTCACGAGGTTTGCCGAGTGGCCTAAGTAAAGTACGAGATTTCAAAATCTAATTGTGTAACTATTTGCATACAATACTACTTTTTATACGAGCAAAACACAGAAAAACATTTTTTACTTTAATCGTGATTCCCCACTATGAATTTTTATTTTTGGTGTAACCCTTTTCGTTCAACTAAAACTGACCTATTAAAAAAAATTGGGCAAGTGCGAGTCCGACTCGCGCATGAAGGGCTCCGTACCATAATCTTTAACAAGTTTGTTGTATGGGTATTTGTTGTTATAGCGGCAATAGAAATACATCATCTGTGAAAATTTCAACAGTCCAGCTATCACCGTTCTTGAGATACAGCCTGGTGACAGACGGACGGACGGACGGACGGACGGACAGCGAAGTCCATACAACAAACTTGTTATAGATTATATATATGTATAGGTACGGAACCCTTCATGCGCGAGTCGGGCTCGCACTTGCCCAATTTTTTAAATCAAATATGCTGATGTTCACTTTTTGAAATTATTAGAGTTGAGTAAGGTTCTCTAGCGGGTACCATAGAGTATAGAATTTTGTTACAGGATTAGAAAGTGCGTTATTGTGATTTTGTCTGTGAAATTATAATCGAAGTACGCGTGTAAAAACGTACATTTCGACACTCTCAAGGGAATCAAAATGATAGGGTACTTCCCGATGATCTAGAACTATTGGCAAGTAAGATCGTCACATACTACAAATACTTATAAAAATTAAAAACTATACAATTGTAATAAAATCATTAAATAAAAATAATAAAATAAATAAATATTAAGGGTCAATCATACACAAATCGACCTAGTCCCAAACTAAGCAAAGCTTGTACGATGGGTATACTAGACGACGATATACATAATATATAAATACATATATAGATAACATCCATGACCCAAGAACAAATATTTGCCCCGGCCGGGATTCGAACCCGGGACCGCCGACTCAGTAGGCAGGTGTCTACAAACCGAGCCAAACGCGTCATTAAAAATCATCAAACATCATATTTGGAGAACCCGGCTGCGTTAAGTTTGCACCTCGTTTGTATCCGGCGCGATACATTTCAGGTGCAAACTTAACTCAACCAGGCCAATTAAGATGGGATAAGTGAAAGCTTGTACAGTTCGGTCGGAGTTCATTAACATCTACACACTTACGAGAACAAAAATATCTGACCACGACCCTATTGTCAGGAACATAAAGTCGTATTCAGATATTTTTGTTCTCGTAAGTGTGTAGTGTAAATAAACTCGACTGTACGGAACCCTCGGTGCGCGAGTCAGACTCGCACTTGGACGGTTTTTTTTAGGCCAAAAGGGCAATTTCTTAAGTCAGATTTTGAATGTATCGGCATTTCCCAAGACGAGATCGCTGTTGAGAAAAAACCCGATAGAAACTCAACAGTGTAAACGTAATAATTATTCTGGCAGACATACACGGATGATGGAAATATGGCAAAAACGTCGAATCGTGTCCCAATTGTCTAACAATAAAAAAATAAAAAATCCCTTAAGATTCGCGAATATAACAGTGTTCATAAACATATTTTTTATGAAAAGTATTCCGCTAATCACCATCAACAATTGAATTGATCAGTAACGCTGAGGTGAATGTAAAGCATTCCTTCACACCTCCACCCACGGACGCTGAAATTCGGTTAAAGCTCTTCCAATTGGCTTCAAATTCATTTTCAATAGACACTCATTAAATCGGTTCATTCGGCTGTGGAATAATTCAAGGCGATATTATATAGGTCTTAAGAATATTATCGGTATGTATTTGCTATTTACACCATAATATTATGTAAAGCTACTATTTTTTTCTGGAAGTTTCCCAACAGGGTGTTTAGCCCACGCCATATTGCGGATCTTTAGTGTTACTAGAAATTTCATCGTTAAGAGTGTTCCAGACGTAGTGACCGGACCGGACCGGACTAAATCGTGTCGTCTGGCACGACGGAATGCAGAACACTGGTGTAGCGGGTCGTGTAAAACTGGCTTCATTGGATTGAGTTCGAATCTCATCATCATCGTACTCCTAGCCTTTGTCCCATATCTTTGTAGAGAATGAGTTCTCGATCGGGGTCGCCTACCTAAAATCCCAAGATATGGCGTAGGCACTAGTTTTTACGCAAGCGACTGCCATCTGACCTTGCAACCCAGAGGGGAAACTAGGCCTTATTGGGCTTAGGTGGTTTCCTCACGATGTTTTTCTTCACCGAAAAGCGAGTGGTAAATATCAAATGACATTCCGTACATAAGTTCCGAAAAACTCATTGGTACGGGCCGGGTTCGAACCCGCGACCTCCAGATTGAAAGTTACATGCCCTAACCACTAAACTAAAATCCACAGACCTACGGACTAAATTGAAAAATGACTGACAGGTAAAATGATACCAGGAACAGCAAAATAAAAATAGTGAAGGGTATATGTCGATAACAATATATCGACAAGTTGTAAAGTACAAATAACAGACTAGTTTAAATCAAAAATATTTATATTAGTTTCAAATAAGAGGTACAAATTTTGGTTTGTTTGATTTTCGAGGGAGTGAATGGATAAAATGCGTTTTTACCCACTAGTTTCAAAGCATAAAAAGTTTCCGAGTCTGTAGGTAAAAAATAAAACACCTTGTCCGACGATAACTAGTCTTTATTATAAAATATTATTCATTCCCAGGCTCCGTTATTTCGTCATCTTCATCATCATCATCATCATCAGTTACAAAATAAAAATTTAGCTATACCTAGTCTGACAATCACAATCTGGTGATGGAATATTCTTTAAATTTATTTGTCCCGTCTGGGTGGACCTTAAACCTACGATGTAACAATAATTTTAATATCGATGAGAACGACACTGGTCAAACTGTGGCAACATTTGTTCATACTTACTTGTCAATTTGGTCCGTAGGTCTGTGGATTTTACTTTAGGCTACCACCGCTCCGGATTGAGTTCGAATCTACCCACCAATAAAATAAATGAGACATTGACGGCTCGGAGCTCAATCATAATCCTTTATCATCTAGTCGAAGCACCACGTGTTCTGCAGAACGTCATTCGTGATTGGTATAACGGTTAAATCTGATTATAGTGCCGGTTATATTTCGTGATTTTAGTCAATTTGTGAATCAGTGGCTATAAGCAAAATGCTTAAACTTAATCAAGTTGTTAATTTGAAATTCGGCTTGATACTAAATTTAAGTGTCTAATTTCGGTCGAATGCGCATTCAAATGTCAACTCCCTGGTAATAAAACCACAAAATTAATGTAAGCGGAAGGGAGTTATAAGGTCGTGAAAGGGTTAAACTGTGTAATACAATTTCGCATTCAGTTCCAATCGCTGTCATTTCGTCCGCTAATTAAGTCTAATAATAGGCTTGTACAATTTTTGAAAGACCAATATATTTTTTTCTATAGTCCTTTGTAAGGAACAAAGTGCAGGTAATTAATTTTTCTTTTCCATGGCTCAAAGTTACTCAAAGGGCAATGAAGCGAGCTATGCTCGGAGCTTCCTTGCGTGTTCCAATCCGAAATGATGAGATACGCAAGAGAACCAAGGTTGTAGATGTAGCTCAGACAGTCGCCAAACTTAAGCGGCAGTGGGCGGGGCACATTGCTTGTAGAATCGATGGCCGTTGAGGCAGAAAGGTTCTTGAGTAGCGATCGCGGACCGGAAGACGTAGCGTGAGAAGGCCTCTAACATGGTGGACTAACGACCTGGTTAGGATCGCGAACAGACCGATCGTTGTGGAGAACTTCGGGAGAGGCCTTTGTCCAGCAGTAGACGTCTATCGGCTGTTATCCCTAATAGCATTTATTGTTGGCATTTGGGTGGGCCACGTGCTCGTCGTTGGTTGGACAACGGTTAGAATTGGCCATCATTCCGAGGCAGGGCCCACCACAATGGGCCATTGTAAATTTCCTACCGAAGGGCCATTAGTTGTTTTGCGTTGTAGGGCCTTCGTGTACTATATTGACAGTTTCCCAACTGTCGGGCATTGGTTGTTTTGCATTGTAGGGCCTTCAGGTACTAAATTGACAGTTACCCAACTGTCGGGCCTTGGTTGTTTTGCATTGTAGGGCCTTCAGATACTAAATTGACATTTACCCAACTGTTGGGCGTTGGTTGTTTTGCATTGTAGGGCCTTCTGATACTAAATTGACAGTTACCCAACTGTTGGGCATTGGTTACAATATATACTATTACCCTACGGTTGGGTAGGGGTTGGGCAGAGTTACTCGAATACCACACTAAACCAAACGGTTTAATGTAGTATTCCAGCAACCCTGCTGTGGGACACAATAATTAGAAAATAAAAAATATATTCAACTAAAACTCTTTTATTGAACCAAAATTATACACACAAATGTTTCAAAAATTTGGAAAGAAGTTTACGTCACCCTGGGCCGTAAGTGGGATTTTCTGCTCGCTACTCGTACGCGGGGAGAAAATCTCACTTCCTGGTTAAAGCAAGACGTAAAACTTTAGACAAACTACGGGCGACGGGCGGTAATTCGTAAAGCCCCGGATTGCATATTTATGGCCCTCAACTTCGGCTCGGGGCACAACACCTGCTATCTGAGACATTCACGAATTCACCGCCCTACGTATGTAACAATGTAGGTACTATAACAATACGCTAAATGTACAGATAGTACATTACATACCTAGGGTGGTGAATTCGAATAACCGCCCGTAGTTTGTCAACAGTTTTACGTCTTGCCTTGGCCAGGAAGTGAGATTTTCGCCCAGCGTTCGCGTAGCGAGCAGTAAATCCCACTTACAGCCTTAGGTGACGTAAAAAAGATTTGTAATAAAGACTATAATAAGTAATCAACTAATCAACCTTAATAGAGAGTCTTAGGTTATGAACTTATGACCCTATAAAGGCGAATTAACCTAACATATGCATGGAATACTATGGTGAAGTCAGAAATTTGATAAGTATCATTCATTTTGAAAATTATTGTATTAAGCAGCGGTCCATACGAGTTCGAAACATGTCGGGCCGTTCCTGACAATTTCACGTGAGTGTAAACCGCTTAATACTATTGTTTCGGCCTACACAGGACGTCCGATAATACTACGAGAAGGCGTAATTTTGACATTAGAAATCTGTCAGGCGCTTGCTTCAGTATAGCGCCGCCATGTCATGATTATTCATTCGCTCTTATACAACTGTCATGTACTGATGTACAGTAAACGTTTATTAAAATTTCTTGGGTTTTATTTAACAAAGTAAAGCCACGTTATGTAAGCCAATACATAAATTGGTAGCTCATGAGGGGAAAATAAAGAAAAAAGTATTAAATCGGCGAAAACGCAAGTTTCACGGCAATTAATTCGGAAGGCGCGTATGCAGTTTTGAAGATCGCCAAAGAAGTGGACGAAATTGAACTGGCATCAGGGCTTCGTGTCTGAAGACGGACAGTGGCATGTCTAAAGTATCACACCGTGCAGCGCAGGCCTGACTACAAGATAAGTGCCCTTCCTTTGTCATCCCGGCTCCCTAATAGTTTACGTCGATACTGTTTAAATAGTCAAAATAGCAAACTATTTTCTATTTAAATAGCTAAATAATCGCCTGAACTTGTGTAAATTCGTTGAAGCAATAGCGCAATTGTGGTATATTCGTTAAAATTACAACATTTCTTTGTTAATTTAGACTTCTACGTCTACCTACATATTTAAATATCACATATCGAAATATTTTAAAACTTCATATCTTATTAAATTACGGTGGCCCATTATTAATATCACAAATTTAAGCCTTGTTTGTTGCGAATCGACTTGGTTTAATTTCCCATAAGTTTCAAATGTTACTTTAAAACCAGATATAAATAAGTAATAAGTACGTGCATACCTACAAATTAATAGTTCAAAATTAAATAACTTAGCAACTTAGAAGCCCGTGTCTCCTTAAAAGTCGTGTATTTAGCAGTTTTACTCCCGTATATTTTGCCGACGATTCCAGGATCTAACGGTGCGCGGTGGACCGACGCCCTAAGGGTTGACAGGCTGATACGGTGATCAATTGAGCGCGCCGCTGGGTCTCGCGGTCAAGGTCGACGGCGTAGCTGCACACCGTCTTGAGGAGCGTGAGCGTATTTTTTCTTTCTAATCATTTATTTCAAGTGAACGTTTAGTTTCGTTTGCGTTAAATATGTCTAATCCTGCCGATGGTCCTCAAAATTCAGCAGCTCCGGCAAAGGAACTTAAAAACTTATTGACAATGCGTAGCTCAATTAAAGGGCAAATCACTAAGTTTCAAAATTATATAAACAGTGCAAATGAGTCCGAGGAACTCACACAAGTCCAGCTCGCGGAATTAAATCTCAGGCTTGGCAGATTTGAGGCATTGTCGGTGAGATTTGACACGTTGCAAAGTCAGATTGAGGTATTAAGTCCGGATAATTTAAATAATGAAATTGATGAACGTGAGAGCATTGAAAATAAAATTATCATGAACATCGCGTCAGCTAAGAGTCTGATAGCAAGTTATAATAATAACGAATTGGAACAGCGGCGTCTTTCGAACGCTGCGGATACTCAATGCTGCCACGACCATCATGAACAAGGTTTTAAGTTACCATTAATAGAAATTGCAAAGTTTGACGGTGCATACTTTCGCTGGCTCGAATTTCGGGATACGTTTGAGAGCTTGATTCATAATAATAATCGTATAAAACCGGTTCATAAGTTTCAATATCTCGTTTCTTATCTGGAGGGCGATGCCGCTCGCATTATATCAAATTTAGAAGTGTCTTCGGCTAATTACGCGGAGGCTTGGCGGATGATCGGCGAGCGTTACAACAATAAAAGGATGTTGCTCAATCATCATCTTAGTTCTTTGTTCAATATTAACGTGCACGCTCGCGAGTCAGAAAAGTCATTGCGTTATTTGGTTGACCACGTCACAAAAAATTTACGGGCGTTAACCAGTCTAGGCCAGCCAACTGACCAATGGGATTTGCTGCTCATTTTTATGTTGTGCCCTAAATTGGATAGTCGTACTCTTATTAAGTGGGAGGAATATCGGAACACGCTCGAAGACATCCCTACGTTTGAACAATTTAAAAAATTCATAACTGATCGCGCGGACGTCCTTGAAGCCTTAAATAAAAACAAATATGAAAGCGATGGCTCCAAGTTTACATCACCACCTTCACGAACTGCTGTCCCAGCACCGCGCCCCTCTCATCCGGTACCTCAGCCGTCTCACAGGCAACCAGCATTTATTAAATCATTTCCGAGTACCACTCAAGCAAAGTCGGTCTCTTTTAAACCACAAAATAAACCTTTGGTGCACGTTTGCATAATCTGCGACGGAAATCATAAAGTCCACGAGTGTCCAAAGTTCAAATCTAAGTCTGTTCAAGACAGGTTAGCTGATGTAGCTATGTACAAATTATGCGCTAATTGTTTAAGACAGGGACATCGCGCTAACGATTGTCGTGGGGGTCCTTGTCAAGAATGTAACAAAAGGCACAACAGCCTGCTCCACGAGCCTGCGCCAGGCGATGTAAACACCGCTGCAGTGCTCAGCCAGTCAGCAATGATGACTTCAAGTAATTCACTTAGCTCGGTGCTTCTATCCACTGTGCTCATAAAAGCGGCCAACCCTGTGACTAAAGAAACTCACACGGTGCGAGCTCTGTTAGATAATGGCAGCGAGGCCTCATTTGTAACCAAGGCATTAAAGGACAAATTGTCACTTCAATCAAAGCCTATTGACCTTCTGAAAGTCATAGGAATTGGCAACAGCACTACAAAAAACGTTGTAGAAAGGGCTGATGTTCAAATAAATTCATTGAATAGTTCATTTGAGGTTACATTATCATGTCTAGTTTTGGAGGAATTAACAAGTAACATTCCTAAAGCGACAATTAACGTCGAAGGCTTGAAACTGCCTGATAATATTAAATTAGCGGATCCAAATTTTAACCAATCGGCTCCTATAGATATGCTAATCGGCGCAGATCTTTTCTGGGACATTATAGGCAGTGAACAGCGATCCCTTGGTCCCAATAAACCAAGGTTACGAAATTCTGTCCTTGGTTGGTTAATATCTGGACCCATCAGTGAAACAAGCACGCGCAGATCAATAAATTGCAATCACGCAAGCATTATTGAGTCACACGAAGATGATTTGAACCAATTATTACCTAAATTTTGGGAATTAGAAGACGTCCCTAGTAAAAATAGTAAAACACTGTTTATGACCGAAAAGGAGAAGGCTTGTGAAAAAAATTTCTCTGCTCACACATTTCAACTTGAATCCGGGCGATACTGTGTGAGGCTTCCATTAAAAAACACTCCAGAAAAACTTGGTGATTCTTATCACTTGGCAAAAAAACGACTGCTAAATTTAGAGAAAAAATTTAAACGTAATCCAGATCTTAAATCTGAATATGTTAAATTCATAAATGAATATATTAATTTAGGGCATATGACCAAATCACCAGAAGTTAAGCCTAGTCCCGGCTATTTTTTATGTCACCACGCTGTATTCAAGGCCAACAGTGAGTCAACTGCCCTGCGAGTCGTATTCGACGGTTCAGCACCCTCCTCCTCAGGTCTATCATTAAACGATATACTCTTGGTCGGTCCGAATGTCCAAGACTCGCTTTTCTCAATTTTAGTCAGAGCTCGGCAGTATAAATATATCTTAGCTGGAGATATTGAAAAGATGTATCGGCAAGTTCTAGTTAACAAAGACGACAGAAATTTACAACTTATTCTTTGGCGAGAAAACGAGTCACAGGCCATTCAGACTTATAAACTAAACACGTTAACGTATGGAACGGCCAGTGCGAGTTATCTTAGCACTCGCTGTTTGGCCCAAATCGCAGAGGAGCAGGACGACATGCTCATAAAAGACATAATTAAAAAAGATTTTTATATAGATGATCTAATTACGGGATCAGACAATGAACATGAATTACGCTATATACAAAAAACTGTAGCAAATGAATTAAAATCGCGCTGTTTCAACTTGCGTAAATATAAAAGTAATTTGCCTACTTTATTTGAGAATTCCGAAATAAATACACATGAAAACTTAACACTGAGTGAGTCGTCGAGCACGCTCGGACTGGGGTGGAGTCCGTCTGAAGACTTACTTACATTCCCAATAAAAGATTTACCAAATGATAATGATAGCATAATAACAAAAAGATTTATTATGTCAACAGCTTTCAAAATTTTCGACCCATTAGGAATTTTAAGCCCGTACACAATACAGCCCAAAATGCTCCTACAGAAACTATGGCTAGAGAAAATTGACTGGGATCAACCTGTCCCACAAACATATAAGCAAGAATGGCTTGAATTTTCTGAAAATTTACAGTACATTCAAGATTTTAAAATTAATAGGCGTGTGCTCTGTGACTCGCCTAAGTATGTCGAATTGCATACTTTCAGCGACTCTTCTCAGAGCGCCCTCGGAGCGTGTGTGTATGTAAGGTCTATCAATAACAATAATGAAATTAAGGTTAGTTTATTATGCGCCAAGTCGAAGGTTGCTCCGCTCAAGCCCACAACGATACCAAGACTTGAGCTCTGCGCCGCTCTGCTTTCGGCCAGGCTGTGTAAGGCAGTATTAGACTCCCTCAGATACAGGCCGGATCGCATAGTGAGATGGAGCGACTCAAGCGTGGTATTGGCTTGGATAAATAATAACGGTAAAAAATTAAAGCCATTCGTAGCGAATCGGATTAGCGAAATATTAGAAACTTCAGAGTCAGCTGACTGGAGATACGTGCCCACTGCAGACAATCCCTCAGACCTCATAACGCGCGGCGTAAACGCCAATCGCTTGCGGAGCTTGGATTTGTGGTGGTCTGGCCCTCGTTTCCTGTCTGAAGATGAATCTCGCTGGCCAGTGTTGAAGGTCACGACGTCCGATGAGCTACCTGAAACAGTTAAAGCTTACACTACATTAATAACACAACAAATATTATATTTTGAAAATTATTCTAATCTTACAAAGCTAGAAAGAATGTTTGCATACATAAAGCGATTTATATTTAACTTAAAACATGCTAATGACAAAAGAACAGGTATACTTACTTGTAATGAACTCGATGAGTCATTCATTGCGCTGTGTTTACTTGCACAGCGCCAATTATTTCCCGATGAGTATGACTTGTTAGCAAAGGGCAAGGATTTAAGTCCAAAGTCCAAATTATTATCGCTTTCACCATTTTTAGATGACTATAAATTAATGAGAGTTGGAGGTCGTCTTGAGGCGTCCAACTATCCGTTTGAGAAGAAGCATCCAATTTTATTGCATGCTAAACACCACTTGACCAGACTTATATTTCAGAATCAGAATCAGAATCAGACATTTATTTGTAAACATAGGTACATAAAATATATCAGGTCTTACATTTAATAAAAACAGTATCACCATGTCTAGCCGTTAGGCATACAAATATTTCAAGTCAAGATGGAGCATGCAGTATATTACTTAAAGTCGTTATCTATATAAATAAAATTACAATTCAAAATCGGATAAGTATTCTCCTACTGAATAATATGCTCTATTTACTAAAAGCGCGAATAAGCTTTTTTTAAAATCTACAGTATCGTCTAAGCTAGACACATATTTTGGCAATTTATTGTAGATTCTAGGTGCCATTCCAAAGACACTTTTGGAGAGAAGAGCGGTTTTAGTAGGCTGAATTTGGATCTTATTACATCGGCGAGCACTGCTAACGTTAAGGAATTGGTTGGTATTCATGTTGTTTTTCACATACAATGCGGTTTCATAAATATATAGGCACGGTAATGTAAGTATGTTTAGCCTAATGAAATGCGGTTTACATGATTCGGTTTGCGGTATCCTACATACTGATCGTAAACATTTTTTTTGAGCCTTGAAAGCTAACTCTCGGTCAGTGGAATTCCCCCAGAACATGACACCATATCTTAAAGTTGATGTGACATACGAATGGTAAGCGGTTAGTACTGCTGATTGATTAACTATTTTATTTAGATTATATAGTGCATATGAAAATTTGTTAAGTTTATTACATACAATGTCAATATGATCTTTCCAATTCAACTTATGATCTAAACTTAATCCTAGAAATTTCGTCAGATCTGTGTTATCGATTACGTGTTCCCTATATGACACAGCGAGGTTTGGTGTTTTGTCCACTCTCTGCTTAAAACTCATGACTTTTGTTTTATTTAAATTTATATGTAAATTGTTCTTATTCAACCAATCAACTACTGTTTCAAGTGTTTTGTTAATGCTGATCTGTAATGAAAGTGGGTCACTTCCTGTAAATATTATTGTGCTGTCATCAGCAAAAAGAATCATTGAGTGTTCGGTGGTTTGTGGTAGATCGTTAATATATATTATGAAAAGCAACGGACCTAGAACACTGCCTTGCGGTACTCCGTATTTAACTTCTTTATAATTAGATGTTACCGACATTTCCGTTCTTGATTTTGTGCATATTTTATTCATTGATACCATTTGCTTTCGACCGGTTAAATACGATTTCATAAGATCGTGGACATTGCCTCGTACGCCATAGTCATAAAGTTTATTTAACAATATATTGTGATCAACGCAATCGAAAGCTTTGGACATGTCCATATATAAAGCACAAACAGGTCTTTTTCCATCGATCTCTTTCATAATTGTTTGTAAAAGTTCAAAAATTGCCATGTTAATTGATCTTTTTTTCCTAAAACCTTTTTGTTCTGGTGCAAGTAGGTTATGAGTCTCGAAATATTGGTATAAACTTTTATGAATTACCTTCTCCAGTATTTTTGAAAATATGGAAAGAAGTGCTATTGGCCTATAATTCTCCATATTTTCCCTATCACCTTTTTTAAAGAGTGGCTTCACTATGGCCATCTTAAGCATTTCCGGAAACTGGCCCTTCTCAATACACAGATTTGCTATGTAGCTAATAGGCAGTGATATAATAGGGGCTACTTCTTTTACAATTTTACTTGATATGCCATCATAGCCAGTACTATTTGTGTTTTTTAAGGATTTAATAATAATTACAATGTCTTCAGGGTTTATAGGTTTCATAAATATTGAATTAGTTGATTTAAATGTCATGGTATTATTAATTGGAATTGAATTGGGATTACTACAACTATTAGGCATGTCAGATAAAATGTTTACATTATTGTTAGATGTCACATGGTTAATGAAATGTTCGTTAAATTTTTCTGCAATTTCGTTCAAATCATTTAATCGCCTGCCATCGTATTTTATGTGTGCAATATTATCCCTTAAGTGAGTATTTTTGGAATGATTTATAACCTTCCATGTAGCTTTACACTTATTTACGGAGTTTTTAATGTAATAGTCATTTTGAGATTTTTTGGTAAGCGATATAATATTTTTAAGTCGATTAGAATAGGCTTTAAAGTAGTTTTTGTCTCTCACATTAGGGGATAGTCTATATTTCCATAGTAATGCCCTTTTTTTCCTACAGCATTTACGAATACCTTTAGATATCCATTTCGGTTTTTTATAAGAAAATATTTTTGTTCTTATAAAGGGAAAACATAAATCATAGAACAACTGAAAATGATCTATGAAGTATTCGTAGGCCTCGTTAGCATCATTAGCCATGTAAACACCGTTAAAACTAAAATTTTGTAAGCACTCGACAAACTTTGCTATGTTTTCTGTATTATAGTCTCGTTTTCTTATATACCAGAACGGCAAAACGCACGTTTTTTTTACAGGACATTTAAATATCTGAGAAGTATGATCGGAAAGAGCTAAGTCTATAACCTCTGTTTTACTACCACGCAAGTTATGCAAAATATTGTCAATACAAGTATTGCTCGGGAACATGTTCAAAAAATGCATGCAGGCCCTCAGCTATTGTTAGCCTCGGTTAGAGAAACTGTTTGGCCCATTAATGGCAGATTATTGGCGAGGCGCACTGTAAATCGTTGTGTATGCTGTAGACGGCATCGTGGTTCAACACTGTGCCCAAAAATGGGTAACTTACCTCCCCAAAGGGTAGTACCAGACTTTCCCTTTCTATCTGTTGGTCTAGATTTTGCCGGACCCTTTTACGTTTTGAATAGAAAGGGGCGCGGAAGTAAGCTCATTAAATGTTACATGTGTTTGTTTGTTTGTTTGAGATTTAAATGCGTGCACTTAGAATGTGTTAGCGATCTAACCAAGGACGCCTTTATCATGACTTTACGACGCTTCGTATCCCGCAGAGGAAAGCCAGCGGAAATATACTGCGATAATGGACGGAATTTCGTCGCAGGCGCGAAAGAGTTGGGTAGTTTTTTAAAACAAAATGTTGAACCGATATCTGATTTTGTCAACAAAGAACGCATCCGATTTTTATTTAGCCCAACTTACGCTCCTCATTTCGGTGGCATCTTTGAGGCGGGTATTAAATCCGCAAAACATCATCTAAAGCGCGTTATAGGAAATAGTCATTTAACATATGAAGAACTATCAACGTTATTTACGCAAGTGGAGGCGATTCTTAACAGTCGTCCCTTGTATCCATTATCATCATCACCCAACGATTTCCTCTCCCTCTCCCCAGGGCACTTCCTCATTGGGAGAACACTGACTGCGTTACCTACACCTGATCTGCAGAGCCGCAACGAGAGCTCTCTGCAAAGATATGCCCGAGTCGAAAAACTTCGTCAGCATTTTTGGCAGCGCTGGCAGAAAGAGTATATTGCCGAATTGCAGCAGCGATCTAAATGGAGAAGTAACACCGCTCAGCTAAAAATTGGCGACTTAGTTCTGCTGCAAGAGGATCACGTCCCACCGCTATGCTGGCGCCTTGGTCGAGTTGCAAGATTGTTCCCTGGAGCCGACGGCGTGTCCAGAGTAGCGGACATTACTACTGCGCGAGGCACTGTGCGGCGACCTTTCGTTCGTTTGTGCCCTCTACCAACGGCAGAAGAGTTGCAGGGTTGAAAGAAGGCTCTTTCAACGAGGCGGGAAGATGTTTCGGCCTACACAGGACGTCCGATAATACTACGAGAAGGCGTAATTTTGACATTAGAAATCTGTCAGGCGCTTGCTTCAGTATAGCGCCGCCATGTCATGATTATTCATTCGCTCTTATACAACTGTCATGTACTGATGTACAGTAAACGTTTATTAAAATTTCTTGGGTTTTATTTAACAAAGTAAAGCCACGTTATGTAAGCCAATACAACTATAATTAAATATGTCTCACGAAAGTTTTAATAAAATTAACATTTTGAAAATGTTCATTTCCATACTAAATTCTGTTACTTAAGAACCGAGACAATGCAATACAGGCAGGTACTCTTTATTGCACACTTCATAAAACAAAACTAACCCAAGAACCAAAGCACGAAATTACCATTAAAGGCGGTTTTATCGCTAAAGAGCGATCACGTCCAGACAATCTTTGGGTAGCAGAGAACTTGAAAATGTAATGTGTTAAAGGGCGTGCAATAGCGAAAAAGGATAATAATACATACGTGATAAACACACAATAAACAGCAAATATAATTATTATACATACACCTAATTTCAGCCACAAAGATAAAGACCAGTTGAACGAAATACGAATTATGAGAGGGAAAGATAATGCTCTTTCAGATGACTGATTTGTAGAAAAATATTGTTTTTCAAAATGAGGATATCAAATTTCTGACTACGCGATAGTATTTATGTGCATATGTTAGCTTCATAGGGTCATAAGTTAGGGTGCGTCTCCACTAAAGCGGAGCGGAATCTACCAATCATAAAAGTGAAACGAAGCGAGATACGGATTTCAACTCGAGAGGATTGGTCTATTCCGCACGTCTCCATTCCGCCTCGCTTCAATGGAGACGCACTCTTTGGACCCTATTAATGGCGTTGGGTTATGACTCATAACCTAATAATGCCATGTATTATAGCACTTTTTGACTAAAAAGACATACTGAGAATCGTGCTTACTAAATTGGACAAACAAGGACAAAAAGACTGTAGTAGAGTTGCTAAGCCGCGAAATTGTGCGCATCGGGTAACAAGCATGAAATTTTTACCACACATAGAACGTTCCACGGTTATTATTTCCAGATGTGGAGGGAAGTCAGATTCGTCCCCTGTGTGGTGGGAGAGCGGGGTGAAGAGGTCCAAGTACTGCTCTTTTTCTTTTTTTATTACTGATCAGTAAAGGCTATTAGGGCTTTTGCGACATCATTTTCGTGTAAAAAAGATATCAGCTATTATTTTTTTATGTTATTTAAGATTAGTTTCATATTAAAATTTAAGTTTATTGCCGAAAAGGTAAAAATCACAACAAGTTATTTTTATTCAGAACGATAAATTAGTTATCTATCCTGAATATTTACAATTTAAAAAAATATTACTAAACAGCAAATTTAATCTTGTTTTTAAAAATGTATACATACTGGGTACATCTAATACAAAAAATACCTTGAAAAAAATGTTGATGTTAAGCTGAGCCTGCGTGTTCTAGTATATTTTGGTAAGTCTACTGTTTATATGAGAAGTGCCCAACATGCATATATTTTTAGAAACTAGATTAAATGAACTTTTTAAAATAATAATAATAATTTGAAAATGTTTACGAAATTGAACTAATTTACCTCACTGAATAAAAAAACTTGTGATTTTTACCTTTTCGGCCATACACCCATATTTTTATATAGAACTATACAAAAATAACATTAAAAAAAATCCTGATATTTGTTTTACATGGAAACGATACCAAACACGTCCTGGTAGACTTAACTGACCAGCAATAAAGAAAGAAAAGAGGGATACTTGGCCCTATTCACTCCACTCTCCCGCCTCACAGGGGACGAATCTGACTTCCCTCCACATCTGAAAATAATCACCGTGAAACACTCTATCTGTGGTAGAAATTTCATGCTTGTAACCCGATGCGCACAATTATGTTAGAAAACAGCGGACTAACAACTCTACTACTGTAAGAATTTTAACTTTTTAGGAATTTGCCCTTTTCAACAAAATGGCAGAACAAAGAGGCGTCATCGAAATGCAATAAAAACTGAATTAAGAGGTAAATTAAGGATAGACGATAAAAGTAATGTTACTTGTAATAATCCAGAAACTAATCTATCTTTCTTAAATAAATGTCATAATAATAGTATATCAGAAGATTATAGTGATGATTTTGATTCTGAAAAAATCACTTTCACGCATAATATTTATACATCTGGTAGAATTGAAAATTCAGATTGAAAACAACTCTACTACTGTAAGAATTTTAACTTTTCAGGAATTTGCCCTTTTCAACAAAATGGCAGAACAAAGAGGCGTCATCGAAATGCAATAAAAACTGAATTAAGAGGTAAATTAAGGATAGACGATAAAAGTAATGTTACTTGTAATAATCCAGAAACTAATCAATCTTTCTTAAATAAATGTCATAATAATAGTATATCAGAAGATTATAGTGATGATTTTGATTCTGAAAAAATCACTTTCACGCATAATATTTATACATCTGGTAGAATTGAAAATTCAGATTTTAAGGATACTGATCTTACCAAATCTCTTATTTCATGGTCTCAGGAGCATAACATTACCCATTCTGCAGTAGATGGTTTATTAAAGATTTTAAAACCACTACATCCGCTTTTACCTAAAGATTCGCGGACTTTATTACGTACACCAAGGGACATTAGCGTTATAGAATGTGGGGGAGGTTCATACATTTATTTTGGACTTTTAGCCCATATAATAGAAAGAGCGTCGTGTGGCTTGATTCGTCAAAATTATCCTATAATTGATAGAAAAATGCGTCAAATGAATACTGATTTACTTTTATCTGTAACCCTTAACATAGATGGCTTGCCAGTACATTCTAGTACAAATAAGTCATTCTGGCCCATTTTATGTGTGTTAGACCAGAGTATCAATACAAAACCCTTTATTGTTGGACTTTACTATGGCGAAACAAAGCCACAAGAAGTAAATAATTATCTAAAACCCTTTGTGGATGAATGTCTTGATTTGGAAAAAAATGGTATTACATTAAATGAACAAAAATATGCTTTTCGAGTTAGCTGCATTGTCGCTGATGCACCAGCAAGAGCCTTTATTAAGTGTATGAAATCTCACAATTCTCTGTATGGCTGTGAGAAATGTACCCAAGAAGGTATTTATATCGGTAGGACTATATGGCAATATGAATCGAACTTAAATCTTAGAACCGATCATGCCAGATTAGTTTCTGGATTATTACAAGTAACATTACTTTTATCGTCTATCCTTAATTTACCTCTTAATTCAGTTTTTATTGCATTTCGATGACGCCTCTTTGTTCTTGCAGATAGTCCAGAATATAGTCGTGGAGAGCTCCTGTTATTAATCTGATCTTGTTCGTATGTTCTCTCGTCCGCCATTTCGGTCTCTGGCAAACCTAAACCAGCTTGTTATGACACCTGTGATTTCAGATTCCGTTGCTGTCTCTGCCACCCTGTTTCTTCGCACTGCAGCTGCATTTCGATGACGCCTCTTTGTTCTTGCAGATAGTCCAGAATATAGTCGTGGAGAGCTCCTGTTATTAATCTGATCTTGTTCGTCTGTTCTCTCGTCCGCCATTTCGGTCTCTGGCAAACCTAAACCAGCTTGTTATGACACCTGTGATTTCAGATTCCGTTGCTGTCTCTGCCACCCTGTTTCTGCGCACTGCAGCTGTAAACATAATTGTACTTTAGAAATTGATTTAGAATACCACAGTCGTTTTTTTTTATCTATCCAAATATCATAAACCCTCCATGATGCGTTCAAATACCGTACATTATGACCACCATAAAAATAGACTGTTTTGTTATAGTAAATTTCTTATCTTTAAAAATGTTATTATTGTTAAATAATAACATCGATTTGGATAATTTTTGACAGCTGCCAGAAAACTTCATTACCGCCATTACAGCTTAAAATTTGTTTTGTTACATAAAATTCATCGATTTGTTGAATTTAAACCATAAAATGAGCGATCAAAATGATATAGATATTTCGGCGACGCCTCCTGATACTGATATGATATATGAAATTTGTTCTAACAAAACAGTATTTTTATGGTGGTCATAATGTGCGACTCCTGAATGCATCATGGAGGCTTGTGATATGTGTGTAGAATATAAAGTAGTGTATGTAACTGTACATAATTAGGCTTTAACACACTCGTGTTTCACCCTTCATTATGTACAGTCACATAAACTACTATAATATATACCTCTACCATATAATAATTTATTTACGATAAAATAGAAATTTATATTATAAAAACATTATTTCCTTTGTATTTGCTTGTATTTTATGGTTTTGATATATAGATACTTTATTTTTCAATTCTTAATAAAAAATATATCTATGAGAACATTAATCTGAATATAACATTAGTATGGATGTGTGTAATTTTCATACATACCTATAATGACTTTAATCAGATGTAAATTTTTCAAACAGAACTTATTATTCTTTCCAGTCCAGTTACACTGAATTGCCAAAGAGTTGGTGAAAACACGTTCCAGAAGCTTGGCTTGCAGTTCGCTCTTCTGGTAATTGTGCCAGTTCCCTTGCCACCAATATAGCTCAAATTATGTATCTGCAACAAAAGTAAATAACTCTTAAGTCAATAAACAATCTAAGTATCACTACATAGTATAAAACAAAGTCGGTTCCTGTCTGTCTGTCCCTATGTATGCTTAGATCTTTAAAACTACGCAACGGATTTTGATGCAGTTTTTTTAATAGAAAGAGGATGGTTTATATGTATAATACATGCATAATTTATTAGCATTGCACTCGTGCGAAGCCAGAACGAGTCGCTAGTATCAATATAAAAATTAATTACACGTATAACTACCGGACGACTCGACTGCACCAAAATGGGATATATTTTCTTATTTGGGACAGCAGAGCTAGTTTTTAATAAAAGCAAAAATTATGTATACTGTTTGCGATATTATTAAATTTTACATAGTACTATTATAACACTACATACTAGTATAGTATACTATATATCATCAGTGTGCCCAGTAGTCTTGCTTGCTTGTAAAGCTTGTATATCTCTAATAAAATAAATATTTACCAATTGTTCTTTGTGGTCCTCTTCTTGAAGCCAATTTTGAGTATTTATTAGATCGTCAAATGAGTTCAATGGCATGTTTATCTCTATCGGTAAAGCGGCTACTGCAGTTGAAGAGGATGATATTCTCAATAAAATATCATTTTGAGTTTGCTTCATTTCCTCAATTTCGCTTTTCATGTGTCCAAGGCATTCAGCAATGACATCTTAAAAAATAATAATATAATCAATTTTTCTTATTACAATAGTAGATTCCAAAACCATATAAATAAAATCTATAAGTACAATTAATTGGTGTCCTATCGTTTGACCAAAAGTCATTTTACTTTTGAGTCCATCTCCATACAACTCCAGCAACTTCAGCGCCTACACCAAAGTTTAGGTATAAAAGCATCCGAATATACGATGCCTGTTAATTATCCATCCATAGTCATCTCATTGTTTTAAGTATCACCAGACCATTACAAACTATGTTTCCTAAGGGACAAGAAAATATATGACTTGATTTGTAAAGTTGTAAAAAATAACTATGTATTCTTAAAAAAAATTACCTAAAGAAGAATTAATTTTTTCGATGATTGATTGATCCATGACACGATTTCCTGTTTTTTGTGCATGTTTTGATCGCAATGTCGTTGGTGTGGATTCTTCATAAGTCGGAGTTGGGTTATTTGAAGATAACGGAGAATCTGAAAATAAGCAATATTATTATTATGATAATTACACTGAACACTTGAATTTTTGTGACAAGCTTTTATAGCCGACTGTTCTTTTCTTTAAACAACCATTAATTGCTTACTAAAATGCTTCTAGACCCAAAATTCGGCAAGATTGCTTTACCACATTATTGTATTATCATACAATTTAAGTAGGCATGCAAAACTTCAGCTCAATCAGTTGAAAGTTCTGCTTCAAAATCTAGTGGCAAGATTCCACCCGAACAAACATAATAACAAACATATTTACATTGCAAGTAAAATAAAAGCTTGTAAAAAAACTAGCATATCTTATTTAGATTACCCTAAATATGTATATTAATATCCAACCAGTTCCAAAAGTTCTTCACAGCTCCATCAGACCATTTAAAAAAAAATCTTAAGAGACAAGAAACTATGACTTCAATGTAAAAAATAAAGCATGTATTTGTTTAATACTTGCCAAAAGAAGAGTTTATTTTTTCCAAGAATGTTTTTTGGGTAAGTTTTGACCGCAATGTTGTAGGTGTGGTTTTCTCATTCCCTGGTGTTGGGTTATTTGAAGATACTGGAGAATCTGTAAGATGAGCAATATTATGAAGTATTATGATAATTATAAGTTTCTGTCAAAATTTTTAGGACAAGCTTAAGCTTATATGCGACTGAACTTCTCTTTGAACATCGATTAGTTGCTCACTGAGATGAATCTAAATAATAAAAAGATAATTCTATTGTCATCAAAGATAAGTAGGTACATGCATAATTTCAGCTCAATCGGTTGAAGATATCTTGAAAATTAAGTTGAAAGATTCCACCCGAAGAAAATAGTCATATCATCATTTTAAAAGTTCGACCGTACCATTTAAAACATTTTTTTTAAGAGTAAAGATGTAATAAGAAAATGTATTCTTGAAACTAATACTCACCTACAGAGGAGTTTATTTTTTCCAAGAAAGTTTTTTGGGTAAGTTTTGATTTTGACCGCAATGTTGTAGGTGTTAGTTTTTCATTCGTTGGTGTTGGGTTATTTGAAGATATCGGAGAATCTGTAAAATGGGCAATATTATTATTTAGATAATTACATAACAAATAAAATTATGAAGATTTGAGTTTTATTATGTTTCATATATTTGATAAAATAAATTTAAATAGTTCCAAACAGCGTATGTCTATTTATGTATAGATACTACCACATAGGTATACTACAAATACCTTACCCCAACCAACTTAGTGGTACTTATCTAACTAAATACATATAACCACTAACCACCAAAATTTTTCGTGATTCGCACAAAAGCTGAGAAATTTCTACCTACCATAAAGTCCGCTTTTATGTTAATACAACTACCATACAAATCCTCTTTATTGCACACTTATGACATTGACGGGCCTGACGCCTGGCGTGGCCTGTCTTTATACAAGCCTTAGGACCCCGCCTAACTAAATAATCAAGGATAACTACTTACCTGTTTCATACATAACACGCTTAATGGTATACAGCGGCCAATTTTCTTCAGGTAGGTCTTGTAATAACAAGCATTTATTAAATTTATAGCCTACTTTATGCGGCGGCCACAAACACTCTTTCTTTCGTGGCGTAAACCAAGTGTTTCTTATTATGCCTAAAGCATTGTCCTCGAACTCGATTACTTTATACATTGCTTACTTACTTGAAAATATCAAATACTTAAATACTTGTATTTAACAGTAACACGCACGATCACTCGAAGTCGCGAAACGTTTGTAAGTAAACAAAATGGCGGACCGCGAAGCGGAATGCTTGGCAAGGCTTGGGAAGTGTTGCCAGGTCACTTCACTTAAAAATTACCTCGCTAGTTTTTTTATCGAGTTCAAAAAGGAGGTTCTTAGTTTGACCTGTAAGTATGTATGTATGTATGTTTGTCCGCGATTGTGTCGCGTTTGTTTTTTTTTGTTTTATTATTTAAACCAACTTCAAAAAAGAGGTTCTCACAGTTGAACCAGCATATGGGTTGTCCGCGATTATAAAGTTGTTCATGAACACCTTATAAAGGTGTTCATTTTGCACAACTTATCTTGAACAACTTTTTAATTTGTGTTTGATAGTTAACAAAAACAAGAACCGACTTCAAAAAAAACTGAAAAAAATCCTGTTCATATACAGATATAAATTGAATCACTTTTTGAAATCGGTGCCAAACCTCACGTAAAGTATAATATATAAATATACCAAACGGTAATCATTAAAGGCTTTATGCGCGGCATCTCGCGTCCGCGGCTTAGCTCCGTGATTATTAGTATTAGAAAGCTGAAATTTGGTATAAGTATGTGTATGTATAACGCCGACAGAACGGTAAAATAAAAATTCAAAAATTTTATGTCTTTCGGGTACCTCTCTAACACCTAAAGTGGGGGCGTAACGATGGGAGGAGTGCCCCTATGGTGCGGGCTTCATAGGGGGAGTCCTCCAGGTCGTTTCTCCACCGGTCCCTCACCCAGCGCTGCACCTGTCGGCGCTCCTCACGCAGCTCTTCGGAAGCGGGGAACTCATTAAGGGCTCTGCTCTCACCCGCTTCCTGTGCGCCTCCGCGAGCCCCTGGACATCCAGCTCCCAGGGCGTGGTGCCCGCCAAGGCGCCCGCTGCCACAGCACTTTGGGTGGGCATAGGTTAGCCTGCTTTGCTAGTCTTTGTTTTAGTCCACTTTTGTGGCCGATGATGGGATGCCGAAAAAAAAAACTAAAAAGAGGCCAAGAGCGAGTCGCACTAGCGTACGAAGTTCGGTACCATACGTATAAACTGGCAAAAAAAAAACACGTTTGTTGTATGGAAGCAGCACTTCAATATTTATTATTATTTATTATTTGTTGAATTACAGTAACCAACATCAAAATCCACTTGACTTAAATCTCATAAAACTTGCAAAAAAAGAATAGTAGTTTATGTGACTGTACATAATGAAGGGTATTAAACACGAGTGTGGGTTTATGAAACGCGCCGAAGGCAAGTTTCATAATAGCATCACACGAGTGTTTTAATGTCTAATTTTGTACAGTTACATACACTACTTTACCTAGCCACATATCATAGGCCTCCATGATGCATTCAGGAGTCGCACATTACGACAAATATTACCCGGTAATGGCGGTAATGAAGTTTTCTGGCAGCTGTCATAGTTTTTTAGCTGTCACAGTTCAGAGACAAACTAGAGTTGACCCCAACTATCATATCGTTCGATATCCTACTTACGTGCGACATTTGTCAAATTTGATGCAAATTTGACAATTCATTTCGAACTAAACGTCATCTCGACTGATATTAGAATAGAGGTCAAATCAAATTTCTTTGTTTTTCAAAGATGTTCGAAATTTGAATAAATAATATTATCGAAATCGATGATATTATTTAGCAATAATAACATTTTCACAGATAAGAAATTTGTTCTAATAAAACAGTCTATTTTTATGGTGGTCATAATGTGCGGTTCTTGAACGCATCATGGAGGGTTTATGATATTTGGATAGATAAAAGTAATTTCAACATTGCTTCGATCTGAAAATAATATAATAAAGATGTAAAATGTTCAAGATAAGATACCACGCGGACGAAGTCCCGGGCAACACAGTTATCTATACATATAAAAGAAGAAGTCCTGACTGACTCATCAACGCAACTACTAATGTTAGAGTTGATTTTTGCACAGTAGGTTACTTTTATAACGTGGGCTAGGGGTAAGAAGGGATTTTTGAAAATACCTCCCCTAAGAGGGTTAAATAGGGGAGCAAAAGTGTGTATGGGGGAAACTGTTTTTTTTTTTAGCTAGAGACTTTACTTATTAAAAAACATAGAAAGTGCTTTCAGCGTTTTAGAAAATTCTACCCCTAAGGGGGTTAAATAGGGGTGCAATATTTATATAGGAGAAACTTTATTTTTTGAACTAGAGACTTTAAACTTTGTAGAAAGCTTACTTAATCAAATACCAAAAAAAGTAAATTTAGTGTTTTAAAAAATTCCGCACTTGCAGGCGGAATTTATTCGAATTTCGGAGGGTGAAATAGGGGTGCAAAGTTTGTATGGGGGAACTTTTTTTTGAGCTAGAGACCTAAATCTTTGTAAAAAGATTACTTATTAAAATACAAATAAAGTACTTTCAGTGTTTTGGAAAATTTCATCTCTAAGAGGGTTAAAAAGGGGTGCAAATTTCGTATAGGGAAAATTTAATTTTTTTTAGCTAGAGACTTGAAAATTTGTAGAAAGAATTATTATTATTATATTATATTATATTATTATATTGAGCCTGTTATATCCCACTGCTGGGCAAAGGCCTCCCCCTTTTCTGCCAGTTATCTCGGCTTAAGGCAATTTCTGACCAATCCTTCAAGAAGAAATCCAAGTCGTCCCGCCACCGCCGGCGAGGTCTGCCACGTTTCCGTTTTGAGTTTTTAGGCTTCCACTCTGTAGTGGTCTTGGCCCACAACTTAAAAAGAGATGGTCGCAAAGTTCCTGGTAACCAAAATAACGTAAGCACCAGGTCCGTCTAAATTAAGTACATAATTTTAATGTTACCGTCATCACTCGAGGCTTGGGAAGACAAATAATAATGTAAGAGGCATTAATTGCTTTAAAAACTACGAAAACTTTAATGTTACTGACCGAATTATATATTCACCCAGCTTGCAGTAAGCACAATTTGCACTTCATTTCATTTCATTTCATTTCATTTCATTTCATTTCATTTCATTTCTTTTCTTACCTTATTATTTACATGATTTGATTCAAAAACTAAAAGTATAACCCATTAAATGTAATAACCATTTTATAATTTGTATCTAGCTTTGAAGCTAACGTAACAGTCAATCGGTAATAAAGTGCTATAAATTGAGTAATGTAAGTCATTTATTTACCGATGAGTATTACATTAATGACTTTTGTTCAACTTTGGCCAATACTTGTGGTTACGTTAATCTGATATTAAGTAATTTACAAACAATGTTCCATACGCCAAAACAAATACAAAAAACTAAAAAAGATGGTAAATTTTTGTTTAATGTAACCAACATTTTTTTCAAGATATCGTAATTTTAATAACAGCAATGGATAGATCGTCAAATTTACAGACGAACTGTATACTTAACTCAATTTCGTCATTTTGGCGGTTACATTAATTCATATTACAGGTGACGATATAATGACGTCAAAATGTGGGGTTGCCATGGTCGCAAAAAAAACCCCATAAAAAGTGGTTATAAAGGATAAAAAATTATGTAAAGCCTGACCAGAAATATATGAGGATGCGCCATATTGCGGAATTTCACTGGAACTCATTTCTTACACTGGCAATGATTTTATGATGGTTTTTCAACAATGTCAATGTCATTCGTGGTGATTTCTTTAAAAGACAAATATTTAAAATTATTCAAAGAAACTGCCGGAATTCATTCACAATTGTGAACGTAAGATTATAAATAAAGTGTACATGTGTTTACTACACGAAAAACAGTCAGGAAAAGAGTGCATTCCATTAAATGATATTACGAGGTTAACATAGTGGAACTGACAGGTATTTAAAACTAATGTCATTATAGTGGGTTGCGATTGGTTGCAAAATTGTTGCCATATAAATCTTATAAATTGCGCCCTCTTGACAATCCTCATATATTTCTAGTCAGGCTTTATTCCATTTTGTATATTTTTGAAAATATTCCAATTAACGATTAAAAATCTATTTGTTCCTCATTTTAAAAGACCATAGGCGAAAGGTAATTGGTCACAGCGCAGTAAATCATAAGTTGGACTGTTACTAAGGCGGATTTAGTATAAAAATTGTAGCGCTGTTCTTTTATAGGCTACGACCACATATCTGTGGCTACGACTGTCAATTTTCCACAAGGTGTCGTCATTTGAGTGCTGATTGATTTGAGTCGTAGACGACGCTGCTTTCACCTTTATATTTATTATTTTCAAAACTATCCGTATAATCAAATAAAAATAATATACTTGGGTTCTCTGATAATAAAAATAATGAAATTAGTTTAAACTTTAAATAATATGTATTTACAACAATTGTTTCCAAACAAAATTTCTCAAGCCAGATGACACGGAAGATGTCTCCAAACTAAATTAAGATCTGAGCCGAGTAGCGCGTTGGTCAGAACAAAGTGGCCTTGTTCTGAACCCTTTAAAATCGAAGTTTCTTATGATGGGTACAAAGCAGGGTGTCGCTAATGTAATGGCCCTTACCCCCAGGTTTCTATAGACGATGAACCTTTAGAATGTGTCTCTAAAGCTAGAAATCCCGGTGTTATCATGGATATCTGTAGACATACGAATAAAACTTTGCGACTCTCTAATTCTCTCCAAGCTTAATTACGCTGATACGGTGTTTGGCCCATGTTTGCTTTCTCGTTCTAAAAAGTTGATTCAGCGCTTACAAAATGCATGCGCAAGATTCTGTTCTCCCATTTCACCTCGAGCACACGTTACTCCCTTCTATAACAAAGGTAAGCTTCTCAAGATGGAGGCCCGCCGTACTATGCATTTAGCCACGCTCCTTTTCGGAATTATTAATTTTAAAGAGCCTTCGTACCTTTTTCAAAACCTTCGTTTCACCAAGCCAAAACCTAGACGTGCCCCTCGCCTTATCTGTCCTCGACACGGAAGCGCTTCCTTTCGTGGCAGTTTTAGTTACTCTGCCACGAAATGCTGGAACAATATCCCACCTCCAATCCAAAATGCTTCTTCTATATTTATTTTCAAGAAGCGTTTTATATTATATTTGTTAGACCAGCAAAGCAGCTTGTTCCAGGTCGGATTATATTCTGTCACAGTTTGATTGCCATTTTGTAAAGTTTCAATGTGTTAGTTTTAGTCACGGTTTTGTGAGATGAACATTAATTGCCTACTTATCGTAATAACATAAATGTATTATAATCTGTTTGTTCACTTAGTTTTGGATCAATGGGAATATGAGTGTATAACGTACAGTCCTGTTTCGCTCAACATGTGGATCCACATAATACCAGACGTCAAATCACCCCGTGGTTTGGCAATTTGCTGAGTGGACGCCTTTTTCGCACAATACTTATGATTTTTTTTTCATGTTTATAGTATGTAATCCTAATTGCAGCAAAATAAACCTTTCTTTCTTCTTTCTAATCGCCTCAAAAGAAATGGAAATCTGATATCGAGTCCATATGTTAACGGTTAGGACGAGTTTCAGGATTAGTAATTTCTATCGCCAGGTCATCAACATGAGATGTAGGATGACTGTTATACTCAAATAGTATGAATAGCTTTATTAAATATACGAGACAAAACAAAAATACGTGCTTATCAAATTTAAGGGTTGCTCTCGATTTCCCAGGGATTCCATTATCAGATCCTGATTTGGTGAACAGGAGGCCACCTCTGAAAGACACTCTTTCGATAAAAAAAAATTGAAAAGTTATCGACACCTCTGAAAGACACACTTATGATAAAAAAATGATTTTTGAAATTTTTTAAAAGTTATCGACAACTAGGTATATGTTTACCATTTTTTTACCTTCTATGTGAATTCAACAACTATTTCTGGGCTCATATAATCAAAATAAACAATTCGATTGTGACGATACGAGCTGTAAAGTTATTCATAATATTTTTTTAACAAATGGTGTCTTTCTTTTTAGATGTATCCCAATTGACAGAGAAATCGGTGAATATAGATTTAAATAAAAATACAACTTGCAACCTTCCTCTTTTTGAAATCGTAAAATGTTTTTCATTACTATTAGGGCGATTCTCTGTAAGGTCGTAATCGGCTGTCCCGACCGATTATTTCAAAACGTGATATAATTATTTAAAGAAAAAGCACGTCTTATGTAACTTTAACCCCGAAACTTTATGGTCCATTATTTATAGCACTATAACTATTTTCAGCGTTTTTTCTAGACGTGATAGAAGCTCTAAAAATACAGTCCCCTGGCTGTCCCCATCACTGTATTCCCACCTAAAAGGGAAATTTACAAAAAAGTTATTAAAACTAAATGCAATTGGCAATGAATATCATACAGTAAAACAATTACATTATGTTATTGTCGTAAAACAAACTTTGATTACAGTTTGCATTTATTCAGTAGTCCTGTAAATGTTGTCCTTAGAATTTGTATACAGTCCCCTGCTAAAAAAATAATCAATAATAAAACAAAACCATTATGGTTACAAACATTCTTTTAAAGTGAAACGGAGTGCGATTATACTGCGATGCTGGCAACCATGCCGAATGCGGCAGTGAGACGCTATTTTGTTTAGTGTCAGAGCGTCATTTGTGCGGTAAACACGCGTTTTTACCGCTACCGCACACAGTCCTCTGGTAAGTAATAACATTTACGTTAATTAATTTAATTATGTTTAATAATAAATAATTGGTCTTTTATTTATGTCTAAAGTGATCGGTAGGATTTGAAAAAACTATTTTACATCAGTTTTGCAAATATTGTGAAATTTGACCGAAATACACAGTCCCCTACCAGAAAATGAAGCAGGGGACTGTTCTTCACTGCACGGGACTGTAGATTTTGCGTATTGGTTATTATGTATATGTATTGTCTAAGTCAATTTATCCGCTATTCTGTGATATAAATGTAATCTAGAATAATCAAAGTGTCATTGCTTCGCATTACTTCTTTTATAAACTCAATTATTTTGCACAGGCTGATCAAACACACATGATATGGCTCCTAAAAAGAAAAAGTTATTCCGAGAGGAATTGCTGCAGAAAAAAGAGAGAAGCAGAGCGACTAAGATACCAAACAAGAAAAAAATACCCTTAAAAGAGGGATGAAATGAGAGGTAAGGAGAATTTAAAATACCAAAAGAAGAAATAAACGGCTTTGCGGAAGTTAGTTAAGGATATGACACCTCGTGAACATAGAACTGTCTTAAAGAAGTGGAAAGAATTTTTTGTTATGAATGTTTAAAGAAAGGTATGTTTTCTGTTTATATTTTCTTAAAGAAACTTTTGTTGATTATTGATATGCAAATATGCCATAGTAAAAATAAATGATTGATTAACGTAAAATTACTTTTATCTAAGTGAAAAAGTCCCCTTTCTCACGAAACAGCCCCCTGTCCCGTTTAAAACAGTCCCCTCACGCCAGAAACAGTCCCCTGTTACGATTTTTTGGAAAATCGTTAATAACTTTGAAAATACGTATAATTTCAGTGGGCCTCCTTACTAAAATAATAGTTAATTTTCTTCAAAATAGAATTCAGATTTTTGGAAATAGGTAAAAAAACATGCCAGGACAGCATTTGTATGGGACCAATACGAGCTTACAGAGAATAAGCCATTAATAGAAAAATAGCTCCTTTTTCAATATATTTTTAAAATGCCTTTAAAATTTATTTTCGCATAATATATTATTTTTAAAACCGGGACCATAAAAGTTACAAAAAATTGTCTTAAAACCAGTTCCTTTCTAGTTCCGCGAGGGTGTCAAAAATTCCGAAAAACGGAACAAACGGAACTAAACGGCAACACTAAGTCGCGCGGGCGCGAGCGAGCGCCACGCCATCACAAAATGGCCGCCACCCCACCGCCGCTCTCGGCCCTTGCTACTGCGTCTCTCTCTTCTCCTGTTCTGCGTTCATAACCGCGTCGTGCATCTTAATGCGGCTATTACACTTTCCTAAAGAGTTATCTCCATACATGTCTCACATATTTTGACGACGCGTTTGGCTCGGTTGGTAGACACCTGCCTACTGAGTCGGCGGTCCCGGGTTCGAATCCCGGCCGGGGCAAATATTTGTTCTTGGGTCATGGATGTTATCTATATATGTATTTATATATTATGTATATCGTCGTCTATTACCCATAGTACAAGCTTTACTTAGTTTGGGACTAGGTCGATTTGTGTATGATTGTCCCTTAATATTTATTTATTTATTTTACATATTGCTGCATCCCTCTCGTCAGTGACTAATTAGGAAAGTGTGATTGCCGTATAATACTCAAAGGCGCGCACACATTCATTTACCTACTGTACTTATTGCATTAAATAATGAAAGAAATTTGGTATTAGGTATATAAGACTAATTAAAAAAAAAACATTTTCTTAATAAATATAACTAATGATCGTTGTCTAAACTGTTGCATTGGCCCAACGCTGGTAAATGCTTGGGCGAAATGATAATATCTTACGGTCTTGGGCCAATGTTAGTTGATACCTAATAGGTGCTAATAGGGCCTACTATAAATACACTAGTATAGGCCCAACGTTGGTAAATGGTTGGATATAATGATAATAATTTACTGTATTGGGCCAATGTTAATTGATACCTAATAGGCCCTACGATAAATACACTGCAGAAATGCCAACAGTTATTGCCTAACGGCTGGCAGCAGTGGTATAGGCCCAACGTTGGTAAATGGTTGGATGTTATTATAATATTTTACTGTATTGGGCCAATATCTAGACACGCGGCAGCGTGTCCAGCCAAGTTCACCGCAGGAACTGGCGAGCAGCAGCCGTGTGTTATATTACACGAACCGTTTGGAGCCACTTTTGACCCCTCAATAACTCCAAATCTATTCAACAGAAAAAAATGAAATTTGGCTTATGTATTTAGGTCCCTGAGAACAACTAGAACCACAAATTTCATAAATGTAGATGAAATAGTTATTGAGATATTGACGTCCAAAAAACGGCATTTTTATCACTGACTGACTGACTCACTAGTAATCAAAAACCTAACCCACTTCCAGGTGACCTAGAAAGATGAAATTTGGCATTCAGCTTGGTAATTGTGTGTGTACACATATAAAAATCAAAAACAGTGATATTTTTTAGTTTTATTATTATTATTATTTATGCTTGTTGCCTCAGAACTCCGTCATTTATTAACCGATTTGGAAAATTCTTTCTTTGTTTGTAAGATGGCACTCTCTCTCTCACACACACACCACACACACACACACACACACACACACACACACACACACACACACACACACACAGAGAAGGTTAATAAATTGCCGTGGCGCGGGGACGGATAGCGAAGCGCGGGAGCGCGGCGTGGCGAGGAGCGGTCCGGCCCCTCCCTCTACCCCGCGTCACTCTAGTCAAGACAGGTGGGGCGTCAATTCAAATTTCTGTACAAAAAGTAATGATATCCCATCAAAAACATAAATGTTAAATTAGAGCCAAGTTCTCGCATGCAACGTTGTCGACTTCGCCGACAAAAGAATTGAGATCTATATGGGCGCCAAGTTCTTTGCCCTAATTTTTTTAGATACAAGGACATGTGACATACTCAATGCATTTATTTTACTTGGGGTGTAATTCAATATCAAGATTTGACTTGGCTAGTTTTCACAAACTGACTTAATTTTATCAAAGTAACATAGTATTATTATCAAGCTAACAGTATAAGTAACAGGACGTACACTAACTATACCTTTACGAAAATAGGTTAATGATTAGACAAATGTAATATACATTTATATGTAAAAACTAGCCAAGTCCAGTCTTGATATTGAATTACACCCCAAGTAAAATAAATGCATTGAGTATGTCGCATGTCCTTGTATCTAAAAAAATTAGGGCAAAGAACTTGGCGCCCATATAGATCTCAATTCTTTTGTCGGCGAAGTCGACAACGTTGCATGCGAGAACTTGGCTCTAATTTAACATTTATGTTTTTGATGGGATTGGTTTTACGAAGGCAATCTAACGACAAAATGCCAACGTATTCCCCACGGTTGGCCAATGGATGCCAACCAGAAATGCTACTAGGGATGATGGTGATGATGGTTTTTCCAAAATGCGTATCATATTGTGGGTCAATTTCAACAAGACGCATTTTTTGTATCATTTCGGTGTGATTCTTTATTTTTGATTATTTTTGAGTTTTTAAATGTGAAGAGATACTTTAGACTATATTATTTAACATATGTAAAAGGGACCCTGAAATCTGAAATAGTTTTCGAGATATTCGAGATCGAATATGAAACACACATCGGAATGATAAATGTACACCAGGATGATAAAATAAGTGCACCGCAATGAAATTTCATACACCGGAATGAAAGAAAAGTGGCATATTATGAAAGTAATTTTAAGTTTTATATTCGTAATGTATATTATTATTGTTATAAATGACAGATAAAAGTACAGGAGTAGAAAATCATCTATATATATATTACGCGAGGCCGATTTTTGTACATCCCATCAGATCTACAGTTATGGTCCGATTTTGATAAATGATATGTCATTAGATTCGTCCCATGCTGGAGATGTGCATAAAACTCTTGGATTTTTAATTTTTTCCCGAAAAAGTACTGAAAAATGGATTTGAAAAAACTACTGTGCGCTAACCACGTGACATTGACCACGTGACCTGTGATCCCTATTTTGACTTAAGATGACCAAATAATAATAAGCATGATTTGCTCACAAACCTGTAGTAAGTTGTTCAGTATGATGAAATATTATTTTTGAGTCGGCAACATAATATCCGCAACACTTAAAACATGTACGAATATGCAAAAATAATTTTACAGTTTGTTGACAATGAATGACAGTAATCATATTCTGACAACTTTTAATGTATTTTTTATTGGGGGCTATAATGTCAATGATCTAAATTGCCAGGTTGTTTTTCTTTTTAAAATGTTGATATGGAAACTTTTTTCGCATGTTAAAAATGTGGAGGAAAAAGCCGGTTAAGTGCGAGTTGGACTGGTGCTCGCAAGACCAGAAAAACTGACCGTCATTCAAGAATAGATTATTTTTATAAGCGAGTTTTACAATAAATCAAAGCAGAAAAAATGTAGTAAGTACAACTAAACGTCATTCAAATAAGTAAATTTATGATAGATTATTTTAAATATGATTATATAAGTCCATCAAAAAAGAAACCAAAGCAAATAGCATGAGTTATGGTAAATTAAATAGTATTTTACTAGAAAAAACTAAGTCCTTCCGCTTGAATGTCGACGGGATGGGAAATGTGGTCGAGTTGAGAATATGGACGAGTTGACAATGTAGCTAAGTTGGGAATTTATCTACATTGGTAATATGGATGAGTTGGTAAAATGGACGAGTTGGAAATGAGGTCGAGTTGAGAATATGGACGACTTGACAAAGTAGCTTAGTTGGGAATGTATCTACATTGGCAATATGGATGAGTTGGTAAAATGGACGAGTTGGAAATGTGGTCGAGTTGAGAATATGGACGAGTTGGCAATGAAGACGACTTGGTAATACGGACAAGTTGGTGATATGGAAGATTTGGCAATAAAGACGAGCTGATAATAAGGACAAGTTGGTATTGTAGACGAGTTGGGTGTATCGTCGAGTTGGGAATATGGACGAGTTGGAAATGTGGATGAGTTGGCAATGTGGATGAGTTGGTTAAATTGACAAGTTGGGAACATGGAAAAGTGGGCAGTTTTTTTTTATGTCATAGGGTGAAAACGAGCAAACGAATCGCCTGATGGAAACCGATTACCGTCGCCCATAGACACCTGCACACCTGTGGACGAGTTCGCATTATGGACGAGTTGGCAATGAAGACGAGTTGGTAATACGGACAAGTTGGTAATATGGACGATTTGTCAATGTGAATGAGTTGGGAATATGGAAGAGTTGGGAATGTGGATGAGTTGGCAAAATGAACAAGTTGGGAACACGGACGAGTGGGCAATGAAGACGACTTGGTAATACGGACGAGTTGAGAATATGGACGAGTTGGGAATGTGGGTGAGTTGGCAAAATGAACAAGTTGGGAATATGGACGAGTTGGCAATAAAGACGGGCTGATAATAAGGACGAGTTTCTATAGACGAGTTGGGTGTATTGTCGAGTTGGGAATATGGACGAGTTGGAAATGTGGACGACTTGGAATTGTGGACGAGTTGGGCCTATGGACAAGTTGGAAATGTGGACCAGTTGTATTTGTGGACGAGTTAGCAATATGGACGAGTTGGCATTGTTGATGAGTTGGAAATGAATGCGAGTTGGCAATGTAGATGAGTTGGGTGTATGGACGAGTTGGTAATGTGGACGACTTGGCATTGTGGACGAGGTGGGAATACGGATGAGTTGGAAATGTGGACGAGTTGGCATTGTGGACGAGCTATTATAAATGAATACATAAACAGTTACGCACTACATGATTTCCTTTTTAAAACCTGCGTAGTGAGTGCCCAAATCTGTCGTTTCGATTCATGTGCTTTTTCTGGAAATTGATAGAAATCGATCAAATCGATAAATTCTTCTTTCCTGAAGAAAGAACAACAAATTAAAATTCTACCAATCTTCGGTCCTATGAAAATATGTCAATATTTTTTTCAAGATATGGGATTATTTTTATGAATTAAATTTTTCCATAAAAAATAATATACATTTTATTTGTGGAACAGATCAGCAGATCACATGTCATTAATGCACAAGTTATTTTTACAAAAGAGTTGAAAAAGTTGTCACGATGAAACTGGCAGTTGGCTATCAGGCCTAGCTCTAGCCTGGCATGTTTCAACGTTTTTAAAACATTATTTTAACGTGTTTTTTTACAGTATTTATTCTTCGTTCGCCAAAAACTTCTTTTCGATAAAGTAGTTATTTTCTGTAACACTACCGGATTTCCATATTCTAGCGGCGGTTCGACGCCGCAACGGGCCTCTAGTTATTATTGATGCCTGTCTTCCTTTTTATATAATTCAGAAAATAATATTTTGAAACGAAACATATTTTTTTAAGATTTACGATTATAAACCCGGGATTTATTCATACATTAATATTATGTTACGAAGTCCCCGGGAAATTGCATACCCTAATCCGACCACTAATCATTACGCAATTAGCATATCGTACTCTGTGTTCGATGTTCATTTTACGAGTATGTGGTAGCAACACTCGTATAGGCAATTTAATGTTCCATATTAAGTAATATATCCGTATATAAGTGGCCGTGGTTTTTATTTAATTTTCTGTTTTGGAAACAAACTTAGAATTCGTTTATAGTAATACTATAAACGTGAAAGTTTGGATGGATGGATGGATGGAAATAATAACAATAAAACCTCCGCATGACCCATGCTCTTCTGTACCAATGAAAACCCAGGAAACGGGACTCAAAAGATATTTAATTAATCCTATGAATCGCACGGAATCCGGATCCCAATTTATTCCTCTTGATTTATGAGAATCCATTTCCTTTTTAGGTGTGAAACCATTGAAATGAAAAGTTACTGTTGTGGCACGGATATTTAAAAGCAAACCGCTGTTTTTTATTCCCTCCGAATGCTGAGGCCTCGTGATTAAGCGTGTTTACCGAAGACAATGATTTTTAGGGTTTCGTACCCAAGGACGAATGGTTTTTAGGGTAAGTACCATTTTTACGGCACCCTATTACGAAGACTTCAATGTCCGTCTGTCTGTCACCAGACTATAAATAAATGAATGGGGGTTGGGGTTGAGGTCAAAAACGTATGATCATTAACATGTTCTAACTCGGACGCACCAGATAACCCGTGCTCGCAGAGGCAATGGGACGAGCCTCTCTGTCGGACATAAAAAACTATCTCCTAGAGACAGCATGTAGTCCAATATACCGACCTCGTCTCCTTGCTACCGCCCGCGGAATGTGAGTCTGGTCTGTGGCTGCGAGCCTTGCCATCATACACTACAGGGACTTTGATCGATAGTGATAGTATTACACTAGCCACATGTTTAAGGATTGGGGCACCCTCAAACGAGCCCCATCGCTTTGGCCACTAGCCTTGGCCACTACAGCCTCTCATGCCACCGGAGTGGAGTCAGAATACCTCGCCACGCTAGTATCAATGACGTCAGCCGAAGGGCCTTTGTCAGCGTCAAGGTACCGGCAGTTCTAGAGCCCAGCGGTTTGGCTAGGGACGACGGCAAAAGGCCTGACGGAATGACGTCGGTGCCTTGGAGTAGGGGTCAGCTCTTGGTTTGGGACGCTACTCGTACGTGCGTAGACACCTTGGCACCGACTCATATTCCAGGCACCAAGAATGGTGCTGGTGCGGTGGCTTCGTCTGTGGAAAGCCTCAAAAGTTGTAAATATGCTGTCCTTGATAGCAGCTACATATTTGCGGCGTTTGGGGTAGAAACTCTGGGTCCGTGGGGGCGAAGGGCGCGTCGACTCTTTAAACAATTGTCGACGCGCCTCATAGAGACAACCCGTGACCAGAGGGCTGGCCACTATTATGTCCAGCGAATAAGCATTGCCACCCAGCGTGGCAATGCGGCCGGCCTTCTAGGCACACTTCCGAGCGACAGTGATTTAAGACAATATTTTTTTATTTGTAAATAAGTAGTTTAGTTTTAGTTATTAGTTTATTGATTATTGTTTTTATTAATGTCTTAATATGTTTTTATGAAATAAATAACTTTTAATTAAGCTCAAGAAGGTAATATATAACTCATGAACTGTGATAGCTAGACAGTTGATTTTTTTACAGAGATGATGTATTTCTGTTGCCGCTATAGCAGCAAATACTAAAAACAGGATACAATAAATATTAAGTGGGGCTCCCATACAAGAATGATTTTTGTCGTGATTTTTTTCCGTTTTTTTATTTGTTGCTACAGAACCTTTCCTGTCTTGCGCACTTGGCCGGTTTTTTTCGTCGTTCTATTTATTTAAATTTTTCCGAAATCTTTGTGTTCCATTACAATTTCGTTGGATTTGCTTGAGTGTTTGAGTCCATAAAGAGGAATGTTTAATAAACAAGTCGTTTGCATGCCATAGTTTGATTTGCGAAAAGGAATTCTGTATATTTTAGCGGAGTTTTATGTCCTTGGGGAACTTTGCTTCGATAAGACGATGGATCACTGTGCTATTTTGAGTTAAAATATACTTGAGTGATCACTTTTCGAAGTTTGTAAGTCAGGGAGTGGTTCGGTGAATATAGACTGAAGTACTAGACCAAACGGTCCGGTAGTTTTTAATTTTTGATGTCTAAGATGGTTAGTGAGTGTTTAAAATGCAAAATGCACAATACACCTCTCTCCGCGCCCGCCGCCATATTTAAAAACCTGCACTTTCTTCAGATTTTTGCTTATACCTTTGGTCACATAGGGCGTCTTTTGCAGCGATTCAGTCGCGGATGCCGCGACGTATCGCGATAGTGACAGCGGCAGCGGTGCGCGGTACGTGTGTCTCGCTCACTCGTATGACCGCCACGCTGGGTGTGTGATGATGGATAAAACAACGTTTCACATCATTTTCCTAGATATAACAACATTTGATAAAATAACAATAAGCATAATTTCATTCAGTATAATTTAAATTAGTTGAATAGTACATTACATCAGAGGCCGGGAAAATTAGGATTTCCGGCCAAGTAGGTATATACGGCCGAGCGAGCGTGCGAGCGAGGCCGGATAGTGATACGAGGCCGGGAATCCGTTTTCACGACGAGGCATGTATAGTGCTTTTCTCAAACATACAATGAAATAAAAAAATATACTTCAAAGAATAACACTTAATATTGTTTGTCCGATATTTTCCGAATTTGACCGAATTTTAAAAATCAGATTTCAGATTCGACTCAGGAGCCCCAAAAACCCCCGGATACCGAATTTCAGCCTCCTAGGACCAATTTGAAATTTTCTCCATACAAATCGGTTTTTTTTTCGATATTTTCCGAATTTGACCGAATTTTCGGATAAGATTTCAGATTCATATTTTTGAGCCCCGAGAGCCCCCCGATACCGAATTTGACCGAATTTAAAAAATCCGATTTCAGATTCTGACTCAGGCGCCCCAAAAACCCCGGGATACCGAATTTCAGCCTCCTAGGACCAATTTGAAATTTTCTCCATACAAATCGTTTTTTTTCGACATTTTCCGAATTTGACCGAATTTTCGGACAAGATTTCAGATTCATATTTTTGAGCCCCGAGAGCCCCCCGATACCGAATTTGACCGAATTTAAAAAATCCGATTTCAGATTCTGACTCAGGAGCCCCAGAAACCCCCGGATACCGAATTTCAGCCTCCTAGGACCAATTTGAAATTTTCTCCATACAAATCGTTTCTTTTCGATATTTTCCGAATTTTACCGAATTTTCGGACAAGATTTCAGATTCATATTTTTGAGCCCCGAGAGCCCCTCGATACCGAATTTGACCGAATTTAAAAAATCCGATTTCAGATTCTGACTCAGGAGCCCCAAAAACCCCCGGATACCGAATTTCAGCCTCCTAGGACCAATTTGAATTTTTTTCCATACAAATCGTTTTTTTTTTTCGATATTTTATATTAAATTTAAAAAAAGTCGCCATCTTGAATTTTTTTTGCCACAAGTGTCTAACAACCAACCTTTAAAAACAAAACCTGCTTTTTGTCAAACCAGCCAGCTGTGTGAATGACCTTGTTGTTGAAACAAAAAAAGTTACTTTGCAGGCCTAGGCCTGAAAAGCAGTATGAAATCCCTTTACAGTCCTCACGAGTTGTTGCGCCCAAAAACCGATACTTCCGAGCCTATTATAAGGAACGCAAAGACAATATTTCATTGCATGTTTGAGAAAAAGACATTTGACATAAAGTTTATATTCGCAAGATAACCTACAGCTAACCTCGCTTCGCTCGTCGTCGTATCTAACCATGAACATGAATCATAAATTACAGTTTAAAAATTTTATTTGAGCAGTTTGCACGAATTAGAGATTCAAGTCTAACAGAACTACGCTTCGCGACTCCTGTCGCGCGACATAGCCTCGCCCGTCACTCTCATAGCACAGCGAAGATAAAGATAGGTAATATTTCTCCCGCGAGAAAGAGTCGCGTGTCACAGCTGTGCTAGAGGTACTGTGCGTCGCCTTTTTGCGACTCCATTACTAATGAAAGGCTGCAAAGTCATCGTCTGTGATCTCCTTTACGTTTCACCCACACTCTGTGCCCTTACTATGAGTTTACAATGACAGTACTCGCTAGCGCCTGCATAAAGGATTTGTATGGAGAATTTTAGTTCTACAAAGTAACTGCTAAGGGCTGTACTATTCTCCATAGAAATCATTTACGCGGTACTCCCCTACTTGACCTAATAACGCAAGTGCTAATATTATTACACCTATCAACGTTAGCTCTAATTTTCACTAGCCCTAATGTCATTTCACCTAATTTTTATACCCTAATTAGTTGTTAGACCTAATAATCAAATACTCCAATAATGATTTGTACTAATTGTCAACAATACTAATATGAAATAACCTAATAATTACCACACCTAATGATTATTAGACCTAATCATTACTGACACTAACTTTCAAGAGTACTAAAGATTACTTAACCTATTTTTTACGTTAAAACAGAAAATAACGGATTTGGACAAATATCGAATTGGCTGAACCCCGAAAACTGTAGGTTAGGTTAGGTTTGTATTGTGACCACATATAGCGGAGCGAGCGAAGCGAGCGGAGCGTCAAAAGATTCCCATGTACATTCAGTCTATGGCAATCCCGACTCCACGTGGTCTTGTCTGTCCTACCCCTAGAGTGTTATTCTAAAACCGGAGGCGCGGAGGGAGAGCAGCCCTCGCCTTAGGTTTATTGATATATAGGTTTAATAAAACGTAGGTATTAGCATAAATTAGGTATTATAATATTAGTAGTCTAAAAAAATCGGATAAGTGCAAGTTAGGGCTGGTGAAAATTCGGTATGAAGTAATTAGGCATTATGAAAATTCGGAATCCTGAAATTAGGGCTATTCATTAATTAGGATGAATGAAAATTCGGGTTTGTGATTTTAGGGTTGCCAAAATTAGGGCCAATGAAATTGGGATGAAAGTTTTTCGGGCTAACGGAGGGGAACCCATTTACGTTGTGCTAGCGGGTAGGTACTGAAGTGAGAGCACATTGACGTCGGATTCGAATAGTGTCATAACTTTAAGTACGTCCCTTCATATATCACGTAAGACAGACTGTCGGGTATATTCAATCCCACCAAAACATTTCATGTAAATTTGGCGGCCAAGACTCACATGCTCATAACGCTTTCGCTCTAAAAAGTTATCAGATCCCAGGAAAAGCCAAGCCCCTAAGCCCTGACTTTACTAACCCTGCACCTTGGTTTCAAAAGTATGGCTTGGCTGTTTCATAGGTTACCGTAAATATAAACTGTAATGTGCCAGACGGTCCGTTGGACTTATTTACGGTACTATGAAACGGCCAAGCCTGAAACATGTATTTGTAATATTTCTTAACCATGTTGAGTGAGTTTTCTCAATATACAATTAAAAAGGGAGTGAGGCGATTCTTAATCCAAAGAGCCCAAAGTGTTTCATAACCTGAAAAATGCAATTCAACATTTCCTGGACAAGGTCAACCTTGTAACCGCAATAATATTGGCTGAAAGGAACTTTGCCTAGGAATGCCAAAAAATAATAAAGAACATCGACAATTCTGCTTAAGAAAGTCGGCACTTGTGTCAAAACTTCGACTTAGACATCAACGTCTCCACAAGTTTTGGAACATATAGTTTTTGTATGCAATAGACTTCATCTCTCTATGATCTTCTTTCTCCTGCAAATTTCAAGTCTCTTCTTCGTTTTCACACCATTATAACAATAAATACTAAAAAAACTGAATACAGTAAATGTTTAAGCGCGCTTTCATACAACAAACGTGATCGGTTGCGTTAACTTTGCACCTAATTTGTATCCGGCGCGATACATATCAGGTGAAAACTCAACTTAACCCGGCCAGTTAAGATGGGATTTGTACGGAGCCCTCGGTCCGTGATTCAAACTTGCACTCGGCTGGTTTTCTTTTTCGTTTACAATAATTTTCTTGTTGTGTACCTACAATAAAATAATATTCTCACTGTTTTCAAAACTTGACATCGAGCAAAATAAAACGCTTTACTATTACAAACTGACATTTAGCAAAAGCCTCGAGCTGTTAATTTTCCTATAGGTACAATAATGTTGATATTACATTTTTTCTTTTTTTTTGTATACAATTCTTTAAGCCTAATATGTTTCTTAATTTAAGTTGTTTTTCTTTTAATTAGTATCGATAATATAATCTGTTATTAATTGCATGATGGTATAGTTAGCTGCTAAATGGATGTTTTTGTACGCCAACTGGCAAAACATAGTGTTACGTTACATTTTTATTCCGCCTATATTCACCAATGTTTTACAAAATAAAACACTTTGACTTTGACTTTGACTTTGACTTTGACTTTGCTATTCTAGGCTTACTAATAAGTTTTTGTATGTTCGTTGTCCACAGTGTGACGAACATATTCCTGGTGAACCTGTCCGTGGCCGACCTGCTGGTGACGCTGTTCTGCATGCCCGTGCAGATCGCCAAGTCGGTCACTCTGCTGTGGTACTTCGGCGAGGTCATGTGCAAGACCGTCAACTTCTTACAAGGTGAACATTCTGTTTCTTATAATTCTGATCAGCATTTTCCCTACTAGTTAGGACTTTATAGGACAACACCAATATTTTTGTCATTGAGAAGCGGTGGTAGCCTAGTGGTTAGGGCATGCGACTTTCAATCCGGAGGTCGCGGGTTCGAACCCGGCCCGTACCAATGAGTTTTTCGGAACTTATGTACGGAATGTCATTTGATATTTCCCACTCGCTTTTCGGTGAAGGAAAACATCGTGAGGAAACCACCTAAGCCCAATAAGGCCTAGTTTCCCCTCTGGGTTGGAAGGTCAGATGGCAGTCGCTTTCGTAAAAACTAGTGCCTACGCCACATCTTAGGATTTAGGTAGCCGACCCCGATTGAGAATTCATTCTCAAAAAAAAAATGGGACAAAGGCTAGGAGGATGATGATGACCAATATGTTTGTCATTAAAGCATGAGCCTTGGCACTCTTGTTACTTAGGTGGACTAGAGTTGAAAACGCACGGGAGACAAGCGAGGACGCCCCGCTGGTGGGGAGGGGGAGGGGGGAAGTTACGTTCCGTCGCGCGTTCTTTCAGTCCTCCTATCATCGTATTATAGAGACTATGGAATGTTTGGTACCGTTTTCGGATAAATTGAGGATGGCCAATCATTTTCTGGGACATTAATAACATATTTTTAAAGAAAAAAAATAGGAATAAAGGCAAAGTCAGAAAATCTTAGTTATAAAATTTTCTTTCTGCACCGATTAGGTACGTGAAAATGAGCAATGATTTGGGCATGCAAAAAATATTATTATAAAGCCTCATTTATGTAGATTTCGATACGGTTGCAAGAGGGCTGCAAAATGCTGCTATAGTAGTAACGGCCCGGCCTCGACTTCGGTCTTAGCGGTGAGCGGTACGTGTGTCTCGCTCACTCGTATGGCCGCCGCGCTGGGATCTCTCGCTCAACCGCTCGCCACGCCGCTTGCTGCCGGAAGACATGGCATGTCTGTAAGGAGTTAGTAGTGCAAATCGTCGGTTAACAACCAAAACTCACTAAGTAACAAATACCTACTTCAAACAAAACTCGTATCTCAGTATCAATTTACTAACTAGATACGAGTTTTTCAAGAGCAGTGACAAATATTACCTAGTGATTTTTAGTTGTCACCAGGTAAAATGGTAAATCGTCATTTCAGTTGTAATTTGCACTTTATTTTCCAAATTAAGCATTTTATTGCAAGGCAATATTCTTATTTTAAAACACTGACAGTTTGGTAGCCAATAATCCCTTGTCTGGCAAACTGTTAAGCTAACCACACAAAACAACGGCAGAACTTTTACTTCCGATGCGGGTTACTTTAATTTGGGTGTTCCTCAGGGTTCAATCCTCGGACACACGTTATTCACTGTCGTATCAGTTAAACAGGCGGGGTAGTAATTGTAACATATTCCTATAAAGACAACTAATACAAAGTTAAACGGATTATGAAATCGTCATACCAAATATTATAAATTTAATCGAAGAATAAAAAGTTGAATAACCCACACAGCCAATTTCGAGTACAACTCCAAAATACATTTAAACAGGCGAAACTAACTGGATCCTTCGGTTCATACTGTATTATTAAACTCATTAGCATTTCAATTTCGCATGTAAATGTGGATAACGTCGATGCTAACTTTAGATTAGGTTTGGTGTTAACTAGTGTATGTTAAATAACATGAATCTTGTATACCGTACACTGTACGGTTATTTTATATGTATACCGGGTGTCCCAAGACTGAAAGACTTTGTTATTTTTAAAAGTTAGTAATAGGCATGTTTACTAAATTTTTTTGAGGATGTCAATCGATTCTATTTTTTATTGTGATCAAATGTCTATATGGGACTGACTGCATTTAAACTGCTCTAAAAGTCAGAAATGACCGTCAAAGTTCAACATTCCTACGTAGCGCTAAAAACGCTCCATACAAAACGCGTCAGGCTAGTGACGTCACAGGCCGGTATAGGTACCAATAATTGTATGGAAAAATTAAGAAATTTGTCATTTTCACCGTGAAAAAGTGCGTTTAAGTTCATAGTTGTTTTACAATTATTGTTTCGTAAAATTATGAGGATTCTGAAAACATTTTCAAAATTTGTTTTGGATTTAAAAAAAATATCATAAAATTTGTACCTTTGAAGTCACATAATTATGTACAAAAAAGATATATGTTTCTAGATTTTTTTTCTTTGTTTCGTGAAATATTTAGCTAATTTTATTCATATAACTACAGTACGCTGTAGAATTCAACATCAGTCAAATAGCCTATTCTGCAATTAAAGATTTTTTAAGAATTACTTACTTATTCGTCGTTGGCTATAAAAAAAATTCTTGAAATTTGACTCAATCATTTTACGTTGTTCCTTTCTTTTAAGATACCTACTATGTTACTTACGAAGAATTATTATTTTTTATCCATTCTTTCGATTGGCATGCTTCATAAAAATAGGAATGATGTTTTTTTCACATTTACGTCGGTTTGATTCCCAGACGAAACAAGTAATTCCTAGAAAATCTTTAAGTGCAGAATTAATAACTTTTAAAAATAGCATAAAGTCTTCTTTCAGCAAAATATCCTATCTACGACAATTAAGGTACTTTCCCTTGATGTCCCATAGTCTTGGGACGCCCTGTATATCGCATAACATGCTGTTGGAAGGGTAAGGGTAGTAAATATTACGCGCCCTGTAATCGTAATAATGTATGTGTTGTAATCAAATTTGTAATTCAGTTTAATGTTAGTCATGGAATCGGGTAAGTACCAACAATTGCTAATATGGAGGCAAGTGAGTCTTTCTCGATTTAGTAACCTCCAAATAACCTTTTTCATAATTTTTTGTGGACATGGAATTTTTATTTATATAATCTTTATTGCACAAAAGAAAACTTATCGTACAAAAGGCGGACTTAATGCCATGAGGCATTCTCTACCAGTCAAACTTCTTTTTTACTGCTTTGTGAGTACTGTACTTTTATACTTATGAGTACTTTTACTAGAAGGTTCAACTTCATCCACGTGACCCTTCTTTCTTTTCTGTAGTGAGGTAAAAATGGGTACACACTACAAAACTCCGACATTTCAGTTGTCCGAATGCGTCACTATTCCGAATTTTCATAATTCCGAAAACGATGTTCTGATAAAATATTTAGTTTTCTTTTTGGATCTAATCTAATTAAATTATGTAATATACCATCCACAGTAAATATCATCGTTTGGCGTGAAAGCGCTTTCGGTAAATACCGAAAGTACTCCTGCGGCATAGTGACCCGGTAACGGGAATATTGGATCAAATCCGAATTCACTTCTCCACTGTACGATCGCGAATTATTATAAAACGCTACAAAAGAAATAGGTATGTTAAGATTTCAGGAGAAATCCTTATGTGCAAAACAGGATGAGTCACATCTTGTATGGATTTTTAAACAATTTCGGACATCGAAAGCGGTGGACATCTTTATACAGTTGGTTAAAACAAGGGTAGTTTTTACCCGGAATACGCAATAATTCCGAAGTTTAATTTATTCGAATCCATCATGATTCCGAATTTTCATAATATTATGAAAATGTCCACCGCTTTCGATGTCCGAAATTGTTTAAAAATCCATACAAGATGTGACTCATCCTGTTTTGCACATAAGGATTTCTCCTGAAATCTTAACATATTTCTTTTGTAGCGTTTTATAATAATTCGCGATCGTAAAGTGGAGAAGTGAATTCGGATTTGATCCAATATTCCCGTTACCGGGTCACTATGCCGCAGGAGTACTAATAGTGCGGTACTCGACACAATAATCGACTCGCTTTGAAGTATTGTCTCGAAATTCCCAATTCAGGCGCTCGTTGGGTCGGGAACTTTGTTTAAGGGGAGACCGAGGGATTTAGAAACATAGATGAGCTGAAACAAAGTCACTTCTCGGATCTATATCCGTTAGCAAAGCAAGGGTGCAAACCACGCGTCTTAACACCCTTGTTGCCGGCTCGCCAATGGATCTAGATACCGGGAAATTGAAGTAGTTTTAACTCATCCCTATTTCAAAACTCCTCGATCCCTCACTGTAATGCATGTCTCCGTGAAAGCGTTAGATTTTCGAAGATGAATTATTTACGTATAATCGCTAATGAAGATGCAGTTATATTATACAGTTTTTATTTACTTCTGTATTCAAAAATTGTTAATCAAAATAGAGTGTATCACACTAACATTATAAACGCGAAAGTGTTTGTATGTGTTTAACTTTTTCATGTTCAAATCGTTGAACCAATTTTGATAAAACTTGGTGTGCAGGTAACTGACACCGTGGATAAACACATAGGCTACTTTTTATTTGATAAACAGTGGGTAACACCGCAGGGCGCAGATAGTATGTACATAACTAACAGCTGAAAATATTAAACCATACAAATTGGGGATTGGTTTGCGACGACCCACAAACAAACGCGATACATAAAGTGATATTACTTAACTTAATTTTGCCGTTAGAAAACTGTTCTCGCCATACATCAACATAGGTTGGGGTTAATTTACTAACTGCATAAAAAAAGAAAATATTTATTGTAATGTAACTACAAATTAACAGTTTCAGACCTTTTAATTTACTAGTGCTACATGATGTTGTTTCTTGCCAAAGATAAATCTAGGTCAACGGGAAGTAAGATTTTGAAACACTTGTCAGCACTCAGCGTCAATAAACGCAGCATAAACGCTCGTATCTTTTTTACGTATTGCGTAGACTTAGGGCTACCGCAGATATTCGGAACTTTCGATCGGTTCCGGTACGGAAAGACGTCAGCAAGCGAGATATCGCGATACGACAGACAGAGACAGAGACCCTTTCTGTCGTCATTCCGTACGAAAACCGAACGATAATTCCAAACGTCTGTGGTGGCCCTTTTCTTTTTTTCACGGCTCCAAACGCTTGCATACTTTGATATTAATTTCAGCTTTTGCCCATTGATGTACCGAACCCTAAAACGGAAATGTATATTAATATGTCTACCTCTTAGCTGTCGTGTTTCTTTGATATTTTCGCGTTTCCCGATATTTAACGTAATCCAAAATTAATTACGATTTCAACCTCACAATTTCGGGGAAACAGACGAAATTAATCCGGTACTTGTACCTCGGTATTGAAACACCTGACTTGTCACGAGAGGCATTCTACCTAACTCATCTCGTCCTTGCCACAAGAGGATCATTTTAATATAATAAACGTCGAAACCTTTTGGCAAAGATTTACGGATCTATTTTGCTTGGCTGGTTCAAATTAAATATTTGCCCATCAAAAACGAAAAAGGGGAAAAAGTGTCAAGTTCGTAAACGCCAACGCGGTTTCAGTAAAAAAGTGGTGATATCTAACTGGAAAGTTCTTCCAAAGCTCCTCAGATTATAACTCCATGCATAACCTATTTCTGTTGCTTAAATTGATTTGTTACTCAATAGTGATATTTGCTACTCAATAATGCAAATTGGCATAAGAAAGCTGTAATAAGAACTTGGTTTCCAGTTATATAATACCTCTTTTAGAAGCAAAACGGTTTGCGAACTTGGCATTTTTTTACCTTTATGTTTTTGATTATTGTCTTGTTAAGTAAGAAACTATTTTTTTTCATTATCTTCACATTTTCACGCTTCTTCCTCTTTTTCCTTTTCCCCCTTCCACTCTTCTCCTCCATTCGTTCTAACTGACTCCTTCCTTCTTTCACTATTTTTAAATTTCATCCTTTTCACCTTTTCACTTTCTAACCCTTTCACGCTTTTGACTTTAATACCCTTTAACTCTTTCCCCTTCCATGCTTCACTCTACATTTATAATTGGAAATAAAGTTTTGGTATTTTAGAAGTAATTATACATGTTTGAAAACCTTAGCAGTTATTATTGTACTGTTGTAATTCAATTTTAAGTTTTTTTTAGGGTTCCGTACCTCATTCGGAAAAACTGAACCCTTATAGGATCACTTTGTTGTCCTTCTGTCCGTCTGTCTGTCTGACCTTTTATCTCGAGAACGCCTGGAGGTATCGAGTTGAAATTAAAACCACTCAGGTCTACGGTCCCTTAAAGCTGTGAAAAAATCAAACTTCTACGGTAACGTGAAAAAAATCTCATGAACGTTAGAGACCTTTGATTGATTTTTAGCATTCGTTAATTTACCGACAGTCTTACCAGACTAGCGAAACCGGAAGTGCGTAGATCAAATAGATTTTAAGTTATTGGGGGGTCAAAAGTGGGCCCACGGGCTGGTGTGTCACCTTTTCGCTTCGCGAACTTGGCGGGTCCACTGCCGTGTGTCTAGATCATATCGGGCGGAGAATGGTTCTGGTTACCCCTGAATGAAATAAGCCGATGAATATAGGTACATGTTCAATAACGTTTTTGGCACGTGATTTGTTGACTACCTACTAACCGAGAATCGTGTTCTACTATATTGATATTATAATAAAGCAGATCCAAATTAATGTTATTAATTAGTAATTAGTGCAGATCCGAATTTTCTGAAATTATTGCTGAGTTTCATTAGACTTTTAAATACAAAAAATAATGTATTGGGTATATAATAAAGATATTAGAAATCGAAATGGAAACAGACTACCTGATACAACGGTTTCTAGTGAATATATGCGTATAAATATATTTTTTTTTACCCAACCAAAGAGAAGTAAAAGGGTCATAACCCATTTTTTCTTCTGCACCGACGAAGGTGCCCCCATTAAATAAATAAGTAGGACAACAATAATAATGCGTTTCCTGATCGGTAAAAATACCGTACTTTTCTCAAACATGAAATGAAATATCGTCATATTGTGCGTTATAACAGGCTTCTAAGTATTACGTTTCGGGCAGAACAACTCAAGAGAACTGTAATAGTACATTACATCAGAGGCCGGGAAAATGAGGATTTCCGGCCAAGTAGGTATATACGGCCGAGCAAGCGTGCGAGCGAGGCCGGATAGTGATACGAGGCCGGGAATCCGTTTTCACGACGAGGCATGTATAGTGCTTTTCTCAAACATACAATGAAATAAAAAAATATACTTCAAAGAATAATACTTAATATTGTTTGTCCGATATTTTCCGAATTTGACCGAATTTTAAAAATCCGATTTCAGATTCTGACTCAGGAGCCCCAAAAACCCCCGGATACCGAATTTCAGCCTCCTAGGACCAATTTGAAACTTTCTCCATACAAATCGTTTTTTTTTTCGATATTTTCCGAATTTGACCGAATTTTCGGACAAGATTTCAGATTCATATTTTTGAGCCCCGAGAGCCCCCCGATACCGAATTTGACCGAATTTAAAAAAATCGATTTTAGATTCTGACTCAGGAGCCCCAAAAACCCCCGGATACCAAATTTCAGCCTCCTAGGACCAATTTGAAATTTTCTCCATACAAATTGTTTTTTTTCGACATTTTCCGAATTTGACCGAATTTTCGGACAAGATTTCAGATTCATATTTTTGAGCCCCGAGAGCCCCCCGATACCGAGTTTTAGCCGCCTAGCACCAATTTGAAATTTTGAAAAAAAAAAAGTCGCCATCTTGAATTTTTTTTTCCACAAGTGTCTAACAACCAACCTTTAAAAACAAAACCTGCTTTTCGTCAAACCAGCCAGCTGTGTGAATGACCTTGTTGTTGAAACCAAAAAAAAGTTACTTTGCAGGCCTAGGCCTGAAAAGCAGTATGAAATTCCTTTACAGTCCTCTCGAGTTGTTGCGCCCAAAAACCGATACTTCCGAGCCTATTATAAGGAACGCAAAGACAATATTTCATTGCATGTTTGAGAAAAGGATTTTTACAAAATTGAAGGGCTAGACCGGGAAGTATTTTTTTTAAAACATGGCGTCTGTGTTCATGAACACGCTAAACAGCTGAATTACATATTCTTTGATTGGTGTATTTTTTTATTTCATTGTATAAATATGTTTGAGAAAATCATTTTTCTCAAACATGCAATGAAATATTGTCTTTGCGTTCCTTATAATAGGCTCGGAAGTATCGGTTTTTGGGCGCAACAACTCGAGAGGACTGTAAAGGGATTTCATACTGCTTTTCAGGCCTAGGCCTGCAAAGTAACTTTTTTTTTGTTTCAACAACAAGGTCATTCACACAGCTGGCTGGTTTGACAAAAAGCAGGTTTTGTTTTTAAAGGTTGGTTGTTAGACACTTGTGGAAAAAAAAAAACAAGATGGCGACTTTTTTTTTCAAAATTTCAAATTGGTGCTAGGCGGCTAAAACTCGGTATCGGGGGGCTCTCGGGGCTCAAAAATATGAATCTGAAATCTTGTCCGAAAATTCGGTCAAATTCGGAAAATATCGAAAAAAAACCGATTTGTATGGAGAAAATTTCAAATTGGTCCTAGGAGGCTGAAATTCGGTACCGGGGTTTTTGGGGCTCCTGAGTCAGAATCTGAAATCGGATTTTTAAAATTCGGTCAAATTCGGAATCGGGGGCTCTCGGGGCTCAAAAATATGAATCTGAAATCTTGTCCGAAAATTCGGTCAAATTCGGAAAATGTCGAAAAAAAACGATTTGTATGGAGAAAATTTCAAATTGGTCCTAGGAGGCTGAAATTCGGTGTCCGGGGGTTTTTGGGGCTCCTGAGTCAGAATCTGAATCGGATTTTTAAAATTCGGTCAAATTCGGAAAATATCGGACAAACAATATTAAGTGTTATTCTTTGAAGTATATTTTTTTTATTTCATTGTATGTTTGAGAAAAGCACTATACATGCCTCGTCGTGAAAACGGAATCCCGGCCTCGTATCACTATCCGGCCTCGCTCGCACGCTCGCTCGGCCGTATATACCTACTTGGCCGGAAATCCTCATTTTCCCGGCCTCTGATGTAATGTACTAATACATGCCTTAGCCGTGAAAAGGGCTTGCCGGCTTCGTATCACTATCCTTACATCTACGTCTATACCTATTCACCCGGCAAGCCCTTCTTTCCCGGCGTATGCAGTAATCTAAATATATAAAAGAAGAAACTGACTGACTGACTGATTGACTGACTGACATATCAACGCACAGCCCAAACCGCTGGTTCTAGAGAGTTCAAATTTGGCATGTAGGTTCCTTATAAGGTGTAGGGGTGCACTAAGAAAGGATTTTTCAAAACTCACCCCCTAAAGGGGTGAAATGGGGTTCCAAAGTTTGTATGGGAAAACAAGATTAGTTAGACCATTTTATTCGAAACTTCACAAGAGTATTTCTAACGATAAATGAGTAAACACGTGTTTCAGGTTTTTTGAAAATTCAACCCCTAAAATGGAGAAATGTGATGACAAAGTCTGAAAATCAGCATGGGTATTGTTTTTATGGTTTATCGGATCGCTGATTACGAAAACCACAATGATTTTAAAATCCAACGACGCGGACGTGAGTTACCATCTCCCCTGTTGGGGTGAAATGGGGTTGAAATGTCTAAACACTAAACCGCTGGTTCTAGAGAGTTCAAATTTGGCACGTAGGTTCCTTATAAGGTGTAGGGGTGCACTAAGAAAGGATTTTTCATAACTCACCCCCTAAAGCGGTGAAATGGGGTTCCAAAGTTTGTATGGGGAAACAAGATTAGTTAGACCATTTTATTCGAAACTTCACAAGAGTATTTCTAACGATAAATGAGTAAACATGTGTTTCAGGTTTTTTGAAAATTCATCCCCTAAAAGGGAGAAATGTGGTGACAAAGTCTGAAAATCAGCATGGGTATAGTTTTTATGGTTTATCGGATCGCTGATTACGGAAACCACAAAGATTTTAAAATCCAACGAGGCGGACGTGAGTTACCATCTCCCCTGTTGGGGTGAAATGGGGTTGAAATGTCTAAATACTAAACCGCTGGTTCTAGAGAGTTCAAATTTGGCACGCAGGTTCCTTATAAGGTGTAGGGGTGCACTAAGAAAGGATTTTTCAAAACTCACCCCCTAAAGGGGTGAAATGGGGTTCCAAAGTTTGTATGGGGAAACAAGATTAGTTTGACTATTTTATTCGAAACTTCACAGAAGTATTTCTAACGATAAATGAGTAAACACGTGTTTCAGGTTTTTTGAAAATTCATCCCCTAAAAGGGAGAAATGTGGTGACAAAGTCTGAAAATCAGCATGGGTATTGTTTTTATGGTTTATCGGATCGCTGATTACGGAAACCACAAAGATTTTAAAATCCAACGAGGCGGACGTGAGTTACCATCTCCCCTGTTGGGGTGAAATGGGGTTGAAATGTCTAAATACTAAACCGCTGGTTCTAGAGAGTTAAAATTTGGCACGTAGGTTCCTTATAAGGTGTAGGGGTGCACTAAGAATGGATTTTTCAAAACTCACTCCGTAAAGGGGTGAAATGGGGTTCCAACGTTTGTATGGGGAAACAAGATTAGTTAGACCATTTTATTCGAAACTTCACAGGAGTATTTCTAACGATAAATGAGTAAACACGTGTTTCGGGTTTTTTGAAAATTCAACCCCTAAAATGGAGAAATGTGGTGACAAAGTCTGAAAATCAGCATGGGTATTGTTTTTATGGTTTATCGGATCGCTGATTACGAAAACCACAATGATTTTAAAATCCAACGACGCGGACGTGAGTTACCATCTCCCCTGTTGGGGTGTAATGGGGTTGAAATGTCTAAATACTCAACCGCTGGTTCTAAAGAGATCAAATTTGGCACGTAGGTTACTTATAAGGTGTAGGGGTGTACTAAGAGAGAATTTTTCAAAAGTCGTCACCCATAGGGGTGAAATAGGGGTCCAAAGTTTGTATGGGGAAACAAGATTAGTTAAACTGGAGGAAATGGAGTTGAAATGTCTAAATACTAAACCGCTGGTTCTAGAGAGTCCAATTTGGCACGTAGGTGCCTTATAAGGTGTAGGGGTGCACTAAGAGAGAAGTTTTCAAAATTCACCCCCCAAAGGAGTGAAATAGGGGTCCAAAGTTTGTATGGGGAAACAAGATTAGTTTGACCATTTTATTCGAAACTTCACAGAAGTATTTCTAACGATAAACGTGTTTCAGGTTTTTTGAAAATTCAACCCCTCAAAGGGAGAAATGTGGTGACAAAGTCTGAAAATCAGCATGGGTATAGTTTTTATGGTTTATCGGATCGCTGATTACGAAAACCACAAAGATTTTAAAATCTAATGAGGCGGACGTGAGCTACCATCTCCCCTGTTGGGGTGAAATGGGGTTGAAATGTCTAAATACTCAATCGCTGGTTCTAAAGAGTTCAAATTTGGCACGTAGGTTCCTAAGGTGTAGGGGTGCACTAAGAGAGAATTTTTCTAAATTCACCCCCCAAAGGAGTGAAATGGGGGTCCAAAGTTTGTATCGGGAAACAAGATTAGTTAAACTATTTTATTCGAAACTTCACAGGAGTATTTTTAACGATAAATGAAAAAACACTTGTTTCAGTTTCTTTTTTAATTCAACCCCTAAAAGGGAGAAATGTGGTGACAAATTCTGAAAATCAACATTGGTAATGCTTTTATGGTTTAACGGATCGCTGATTACGAAAACCGCAACGATTTTAAAATCCAACGTGGTCGTTTGAATTAACATCTCCCCTGTTGGGGTGAAATGGGGTTGAAATGTCTAAATATGAGTATGGGTGTAATTTTTATGGTTTCTTGGGACGTTAATTACGAAAATGCCACAGATTTTGAAATTTTATATTGTGGACATAAAAATTCTTGAAAGCATTTGCGCCAAATTGCAGCATTTGACCGATTAAATGGTCCAGTAGTTTTGCAGCAAATCGGTTGTAACAGACGGACTGACAGACAGCTACACGTGATCCTATAAGGGGGTTCTATTTTTGCTTTTGAGGTATGGATAGAGACCCGCGTTATCCTAATAGATTAAAAAAATAGTATTTGGTGGCATCTCGATCGTCGTCAATCGGTACCTAGGCGGGCGGCGCATTGGGACGGGAGGAGTTATGATCGGGAAACTTCCTGCATTCGTAATAAATACATTCAAGCTTTTCAATAGTTATGTTAAGTCATTTCAGAATTCTGAATTACGTTTATCTGGCTCGGAGTAATACATTTTTCATTCATCAACGCAGAGAACCTCAATATCTTACAATAGAACATGACGTAACTTAGAACATGGCTTAGAATCATTAAACCAATCTCGAATATCCCAAGTCGATAAGCGGAGGCTCGGGACATTATAAAAGCTTTATACAAATAAAATGCACACATATCCCGGTGTCTTAGCTTCACTTCGAGTTATGAATTTTGAAGTGAACTTTATTTGGATACAGTAAAAGCTGAGATCGCTTGATTTGAGTGCTTGAGTTTTCGGTTTGATTTGATAAAGTGGAGTTGTGATAACATAAAAAGCATTTCCCAGTAATATTAGAAAAGCGAAAGTCTATGTATGTTTTGTTACTTCTTCACGCTAAAACGGCTGGACGGATATGCATGAGGGAAATGCAGATTGCAGACTATACCCCAACTTAACAAATAAGCCTACTTTCAATCCTGAAAAAAAGAGCATTGTTCCCGTAGGATGATGTATATTATATAGGCACGCGAGCGAAGCCGCGGGTTAATGCTAGTGTATTAATACTTTAATTTAAAGCTCACGTCACGTCGCCATGTGCTGAATTTATGCGTGATATCAGTTTTATTTCGACGCCATCATTCACATCACGACAGGAATGTAGATGAACACACTGCGAAGCATAATTATAAAAACGGTTTAAACCCACGTAAAAATTTTCAGGAAGGGCCCGATATGTTACGAACTTATATGGAGCTCTTCATCATAAGCCGTTAGCCGCGTAGCAGCACGGAAAGCTCCATATGAGTTCGAAACATGTCGGGCCGTTCCTGTCAATTTTTACTTGAGTAGGTATAAACCGTTTTAATAAGTATTAAAGATGTCTCACGATACTTTTAATAATATTACACTAGGAAACGTTTCGTCTGGCTATTTTAAGCTGATGATGATGATGACATAATGAGAGATCTTAAAACACCAGTATCGCTTTCTGTAACGAACCGTAGGTGACTTTCATAATGGTATAATACAAGTGTTTTAAGGTCAAATTATGTACAGTTGTATACACTACTATATCTACACACATATCTTATCATCATAACATAATATGTAAAATAACATGGATCTTCATTTATTTAAATATAAACAGGGTTCGGATTGGGTGGTTGTGCTATTTGGGGCGAAAAATAATGGGGTTTCCGGGATTTCCGGAAAACCCCTTTTTGGTGACATTATACATATAACATCGTTTAGCAGTGCGCATTTGGGCAATGGACTATAGACTGTTACAAGGCTTTTGTAAAGTATATCTTTATTAGTTGGTGATTATATGTAAAATAATGACGGATTAAAGTGCAGGAGTAGAAAAACAATATTATTCATGCCTGTATAATAATAATAATAATAATAATAATAATTTTATTGAAGCTTAAAATATTTTGTACATTTCATTAACTTTAAGTAGGTAAGTACATAGGGTTCTCTATAACACGAGACGCTGACATTTGTAATAGGAAGGTCCTGTGCTACAAATATTAGCTACCTTCCATGTGTCAAAACAAGACTAATCAAAATACAGTTAATGGTATACAATTTCAATAGGTTAATTAAATATTTTATAAGAAAAGCTTATAATTATTTGTACAAAACAAAGAGAAGAGAGTTTATAATAACAAAATCATGGGATCAACGTACTCCTGTATGTATGCGTGTGTAAATATATATATAATATGTGTGAATGCACGAGTATTTGTGTGACAGTGTACATTATGTTATTGGACGCAAAAGATTTTCAGTGCAATCGTAGTTTAGGGTAAGCAACCAAGTTGTCACCTCTTTTTTACATAAGTACTTGCTTTTGCCTTCAATTGCTAGTATTTTATTTACTTTATTGTAGAGAAAGCAACCTAGGTAGTAAAAGAATCTTTTGCAAAACGCAGTTTTACAAGACACGGTGCAGCGTATAACATTTATACGTCTACCTCGTTGATTGGAGGTATCTTTAGACTGAGAAAAATGTTCTGCATGTTGCCTCATTAATATTTGTTGAATAAACAACTGTCGTACCGTAAGAACCTGACACTGTTTGAAAAGATCTTCAGTAGGGTAACGGTATGGTTTGCAGTAACCAACCTTCAGTAGGGCGCGCTGGGCTCGTTCAACTTTTATAAGATGGCTTTTTGCTGCTCCTCCCCACGTCAGGATGCAATACCCTAATAGGGATTGACATAATGCAAAATAAACCATCTTAATTAGATTAAGGTTAGCAACATGGCGCAGATGCTTAAAGATAAAAATTAATTTGCGGATTCTACCAGTAAGAGCGTCGATGTGAGGTCGGAAATTAAGCCTATCATCTAAAACCACTCCCAAGTATTTGATGTTTTCCACTCTGTTCAATATTGGACATGTACAATCTTGGATGTTATCTGTTGTGTGGCTGTGCGCAGTAATGAATGCGTTTCTGGATAATTTAGACGCAGTATTTGCAATTGAAAACATCATATATTTTGTTTTGTCCGCGTTAAGTGATAGCGTATTATTTGCAAGCCATGTTGTCACCTTGTTAAAGCCTGCCTGTGCTCTAGCGAAGGTTTCTTCCCAAGAGTTGCTGCTAAAAACCAAAGCTGTGTCGTCATCAAATGCCACCAGCTTTCCATTTAGTAATTCAAGGTTGCACATGTCATTTACATAGACTAGAAAAAGCGTGGGGCCCAGAATACTTCCTTGAGGAACACCGTATTCGACTCTCAATTCACTGGTCAGATATTTTGATACTCTGTGTGCGGTTGGTTAAGTAACTTTGAAATAACCTGAGCTGATTCCCACGGATTCCAATAGATTCTAACTTACCCACAAGTCTGGGAACAGATACAGTGTCAAATGCCTTCTCTAGGTCTAAAAATATTGCTAGACATTTTTTACCCTTATCCAGAGCTCCAACTATGTGGTTGGTGAGATCATGAACAGCATCGTTAGTCGACTTACCATTTCTGAACCCGAATTGCCTATTTGACAGTAGATTGTTGGTTTCTAAGTATTTTTTAAGACGGTTATTCATGATCTTTTCCAAAACCTTTGACAAGGATGGTAAAATGGATATAGGTCGGTAATTGTTAACTTGATCTCTGCTGCCAGACTTGTGGATAGGGTGCACCAAGGCTTTTTTTAGAGCATCCGGGAAAACGCCAGTTGTCATGCATAGGTTAATAATATGAGTTAAAGGACGTATCAAAAATTCCTTATGTTGTTTTAGAAGACTGGTCGTTATACCATCCCATCCAGCGGCGCAGTCTGATCGCAGTGAGTTTAGAATAGACTCAACCTCAAGTTCATCTGTGTCCAGAAGCACAAACGACTTGTGATAGTTAAAAGAAGGGGAATTAATATTTTCCGTAGCTGATGATTTATCTTCAATGTTTAGGACAATGTTTTTACCTACGTTTGCAAAATAATTATTAACATGTGATAGAGATTCGGCTGGAGATTGCTTAATGGAGAGAAGTTCATCCGGGGTGGTATTGACTTTTGTGGTATGAGTGATTTCTTTTATAGTACTCCAGAGTTTTTTTGTGTTAGTGCCTGCTTTATGCAATTGGTCTCTCTCGTATTGATATTTAATTTTTTTCAGTAAACTATTGCAAAAATTACGATATCTTTTATAAGTTACGCAAAGAATTTGGTCGTGGGGGGCCGAGTTAACTTTTTTGTGCATTTTATCTCTATTTCGCATACACCGCAGTAATCCTGGTGTTATCCAGGGTTTAAGAATACGTAGCCGATGAGGCACAAATTTGGTTGTAGTATTTTGAGATAATTCTCTAGCTATGGAGTTTACAAAATAATTTAGAGCGAGATTGGCATCTGTTGTGTTGAAAATAAAAGTAAAGTCAATGTTTTTAATATCAGCGGATAATTTTGGATAATCTATAAATGTTTTAAATTTACTGGTTGTAGGCAATTTAAGTTTGTTTAAGGAAAGAATTACGGCTTTATGATCCGTAACTGTAGAGTCTAACACTAGAGTGACGGCATTTTTGTTTGTTTTTAATATAATATGGTCTAGATTAGTTTTCCCATGTGTCACAAGGTTATGACCTGGCAGCATTCCATGGCTGGCTATAAGGTTAAGGTATTCCGTGGAGTTGGTATCACTGCTTAGTTCCCGTATATCTATATTAATATCACCCATAATGGCAAGAGTATTACAAGTTTTGTTTTCTGTTAGAACTTGGTCTAGCGAAGATATGAAACCTGTAATGTCCTTGTTCGACGGCGGCCTGTAGATTGCTAGAATACAGATTTCATTGCCAATATGAACTATAATGCAACTCGCGTCCCTAAAATCAGGTTCATTAATCCTCACATTCGCAATATTATTACGTACATAAACCACTACTCCGTCGTTTTGGTTTTTATTCACTTTTGTTGAGTAGTGTACATACCCGTCCAAATTAGGAATGAGTGGATTACAAGACAGCCAACATTCGGTTAAAACAATTATATCCTGACAAATATCTATGCGAGACAGAAGGGTCTGGAAATTGAAGAAGTTTGCAGATACACTGCGGATGTTTTGGGTAAGAAGATTTAATGTACACGGGTCACGATTGGGTGTTAAAATATCTTTGCAACCGTCTGGATTACACGTAAATGAGGTAGAGATTTGAATGTTGTCTAGGTTAGTAATTATATTGTTTATTGAATCGAATGATTAAAAAAGTAAAAACATTGGTCATAGACTTTGTACTGATTTTTATAAGGTAATAATACGTTCAAGAGGTTCAAAAGAAAAGTTCTTTGTGTTAATAAAAAGGTGTAGTAAGACAGAGGTCGTGTACTTGTAGGCAGATAGGTAAAGTTGCTCTTTATTTGGATAAAAGATGGGGTGCTGGTGTGGAGTTGTAGTGAGAAAAGTAATATAAGTAAAACATGTTTCGTCATTGTGATGTGTAGAGAGTTGTTTGATTGACTACATATTTCTAATAGGAGTAGATCCGAAGACAGTGGTACATACAGTATTGTATTAAAATAATCTAATGATTTTTGCATATTCCGACAGGCTTTTAAACAATTTAATGATATAAGTATAACTAGTCAGTTTGAATTTTGTAATCTAAGGAAGTCTGATTCATGATCGATGCGTGTTGGTTTCTCACCCTCAGCTTTGCGAAGATATACCAATCCTTTGGATGTCCAGCGATGCTCGTAGGCATGGTCACGAGCGAACTCGCGAGCCATGAAAAAGAGTTTCTTGTTCTTAGTCGTGAGCGTTTCCGACACGTAGACTGGTCTGGCTGGTCCGGCAATTTCCAAATGGGTTGTATTAAGTTTTTCTCCTTTTGGTTTAGTTTTGTTGAATTCCTTTATCGCTTCCAATAATTGCTCTTTCATGATAACGCTGCTAAAGTCGACAATTAGAGGCTTTGTTTCGCCTTTAGCCGAGTTTATTCTATATACATCACGAATTTCCACATCTTGTATATTCACTTTTACAGATTTGGCCATTTTTTTCACTAAATCTAAGAGCTGTTTTTTGGATTCCGCTTTCTTTCCTCCTTGCACGTTAGTTGTCGGGATGTTTCGAACTTCAATTCCTGACATGCAGGCTCTGCGTTCTAAGCTCTCCATGTTTACAAATGAAGCGAAAATTGAAAAATTTAATGATTCGGACAGGATTCGAACCTGCGTTTCCAACGGCTTTCCGGGCCAAAACTGGCGTCCTCCCAATTGGACCACCGAATCAGATGTCAGAGTCATTGAATTTTTCAACCAGTCGCTTCGACATGCCTTAGGGTGGCATCGTAGCGACATCTACCGTAAAGATTTAGACTTTATCGTCGGCACCATCGTCTCAAATTTGTTGAGAATCGATAGTAACGATGTGCTACACCCAAATTACTTATTTTTTTTTTTTTTATTAAAGCAGTAACGTCTGCTAACGTAAACTAAATGTTTACAAATGAAGCGAAAATTGAAAAATTTAATGATTCGGACAGGATTCGAACCTGCGTTTCCAACGGCTTTCCGGGCCAACACTGGCGTCCTCCCAATTGGACCACCGAATCAGATGTCAGAGTCATTGAATTTTTCAACCAGTTGCTTCGACATGCCTTAGGGTGGCATCGTAGCGACATCTACCGTAAAGATTTAGACTTTATCGTCGGCACCATCGTCTCAAATTTGTTGAGAATCGATAGTAACGATGTGCTACACCCAAATTACTTATTTTTTTTATTAAAGCAGTAACGTCTGCTAACGTAAACTAAATGTTTACAAATGAAGCGAAAATTGAAAAATTTAATGATTCGGACAGGATTCGAACCTGCGTTTCCAACGGCTTTCCGGGCCAACACTGGCGTCCTCCCAATTGGACCACCGAATCAGATGTCAGAGTCATTGAATTTTTCAACCAGTTGCTTCGACATGCCTTAGGGTGGCATCGTAGCGACATCTACCGTAAAGATTTAGACTTTATCGTCGGCACCATCGTCTCAAATTTGTTGAGAATCGATAGTAACGATGTGCTACACCCAAATTACTTATTTTTTTTATTAAAGCAGTAACGTCTGCTAACGTAAACTAAATGTTTACAAATGAAGCGAAAATTGAAAAATTTAATGATTCGGACAGGATTCGAACCTGCGTTTTAAAAAAATAAGCTCTCCACTTTATCCTCCAGCTCGGCTATATAACGTTGGTCTTTCTTTTTTTCCATTTCTAGTTCGTGTAGCTTCTCCATGACACCATCGTACTTGTCCGACATGAACTGTACACTCGAGCGTAGTTCTGACGTAATTTCTTTAAGTTCATTGAACCGTTCTTCCACTGCAGATGTGAGTGAAGAAAATAAGCCTCGCATTTCATTCCTTAGGTCTATGATCTCTTCATGATCTCGCTTTCGTTTTGGGCGCATGGTGACAATACTCCCGCTGGTTGCACTTTTTTCCGAAGTATCGGAGTCATATATTTGCGAGTGCTTGCCCGTTGTACTCGAATGTGCACCCGCCGGCCGCTCGGAAGTACCCGCGGGGGGTGCGGGGGGTGCATGAGTCTCGGTGGGCGGGGGGGAACGTCTTGATGCCATCATAGAAGATCTTTGTCGAGTGTATAGGTACTAGGACCTCAGAGATTGCAGGAACCGTGCGAAATTGCACTGCGTTAATGAGAGGTCAACTTATAGTGGCCGCGATCGGGCGTATACGTACAATCTCGCTTTCCGTCAATTATAACTTGAACTCCGTTATTTATGCGGCAGGTATTGAGCGAAATAGTGCTGTCCTTTTTCTTCACAGGGCTCGAGCCTCGGCTTATTTCATTGTTGAGTTGTAGAATACGTACTATCGCAGGTTTACTATGCGTAGTTTTTAGTGAATGGGTCTTACTTGGTTGCGTAGACGCCGTAATTGACCTGTCTTGACTTCTGCACTCCTAGTAGTTTCAGCGATTTATTTTACAATGATTTTTTATTTATTTAAATATTTAATTTAAATTCGAAATTGACACAGACACGTCTTTACTCGACAGCGGTCCGAGGGGAAGGGAAAGGTAGATACAAATAATAATATATTATATGTATCTACCTTTTTAGGGTTCCGTACCCAAAGGGTAAAAACGGGACCCTATTACTGAGACTTCGCTGTCCGTCCGTCCGTCCGTCCGTCTGTCACCAGGCTGTATCTCAAGAACGGTGATAGCTAGACAGTTGAAATTTTCACAGATGATGTATTTCTATTGCCGCTATAACAACAAATACTAAAAATAAAATAAAATAAATATTTAAGGGGGGCTCCCATACAACAAACGGGTTGGTTGCGTTAACTTTGCACCTCATTTGTATGGGGCGCTATACATACCAGGTGCAAACTTAACTTAACCACTTAAGGATGAAAAGTGCTTGTACGGAACCCTCGGTGCGCGAGTCCGACTCGCACTTGCCCAATTTTTATTATAACTAAGTAATATTTTGAAAAGAAACATTTTTATACTTTAGCTGTACAAATTATAACCCTGGGATTTAGTCATCTCCATATGAATGCTACGAAGTCTAAATGAAATTGCACACCCTAATCCGAACACTGAATACGAAGTACTGCCGGTGACTCCCGCGGAGGAATGAAGCGGCGGTGGCGCCTGCGAGGTCGCCATAACACCATCATATATATCGTAATGTTATGATTATGAAATAACATCACTGATTCATTTCCTGCCTCCATGCCCCACCGCTGTCTGTGCATAGTTTAGTTATGTATGTAGGTTTACCTTTTTACCTATACCTAGTATCTGAACTTGTTATAGTAATGTAACAATATGGGTGTAGATAAAATGGTAAAAAAAATTAACAAAAAAGAATCAAATTCAAAATAAACTGAAAAGCCAAAATAACCCGTTCATGTACAGATTACATTAGAATCACCTTTGGAAGTCGTTTAAAAATACAATAGTAGTATCGTCACCGCGTTCATGAACAACTTTATATAACATACGCAGACAAACATACATTTACATACGGGTCAAACTGAGAACCCCCTTTTTTTGAAGTCGGTTATAATACCAAAACCTTCTCCTAAGTACAACAAATACTTTTCTGAAAACCGCATCAAAAACGGTTCAGTCAAACGCAAGATAATCGTATACATACATACTTACAGGTCAAACTGAGAACCTACTTTTTGAAGTCGGTTAAAAATACAATAGTAGGTTTGGAATAAGGTTTTATTTTCATACGACGTCGCCGCTCGTATACAAGATTTATACTTAGTCTTTATGGCTTTATGGCTTTCTCTAAATCTTGAACAAAGTACAAATTATGTATTATGTGCTCAGCTTAAGTCCGTAGGTACGCTGCTAAGCTAACTCTCTAAAATACGTACCTACCTTTATGTCTCTGAAAGAGCCATTTTTTTTATTTCACGCCAAGATTATATCAAAATTAAATGAGCAAGATTACTGAGTGTTTATGATTTCAAGATCAAAATCTTTTTTAAAGCAGGATGAGTAGGTATATGATATTTTGACTCACTGCCGTAAAGTAAAATAGAGAGTTACGACTACGACTTTTCTTAAGTATCGGGTTTTTTAAAAGTGAAATTTAGTTGGTTGCTAGACTTTAAGTCTTTCCGAGACTTCAAGTCTAGGGCGTTGTGCTTTCGTGGTCTGTTTGTGTTACTAATAAATCGGCATTTATGTTTCCCAAACTATTTACTATCCCAAATGTTTTATTTACAGATCCATTTATTATTTATTAAGGCAGTAACATCTGCTCGCGTAAACCAAATAATAATTCAATAGTTCAGGGTTCAAACACGCGTCTCCAAAGGCTTTTCGAGTCAACATGGGCATCCTACCTATTGCACCACTGAATTTGATGAGCCATTGAATTGTTCAACTAGTTGGTTCTTGCATGCCTTAGGGTGGCATCGTAGCGCGATCTACCGTAAAGATTCAGACTTTATGATCGGCATCATTGTCTCAAATTATGTTGAGAATCGATTGTAACGATGTGCTACACACCCTAACTAATTATTTTTTATTAAAGCAGTAATGTCTGCTGGCGTAAACCAAAATGTTTAGAATGAAACGAAAAATTGAAAATTCTACGGTTCAGGTGGGCCTGAACCATTGATTTGAATTGAATTGAATTGGGCTTCTTTCTAAAAATTTGGTTTACAGATCCATTTATTTTACGAAAATACATAACATATTTGGCTAAATGAAAGGATCCATGGAGCGAGACCGTACAACGAGCAAGCTTCTAAAATTATGAGATTAAAAAAAGGATACGTTTATAACTATATTTCTAAAGAATTATTTGTCTTGCAATTTCGTTTTTAACAGTTTAATTTAGATTTTCCCGCGCGTCTATTGTCGAGAGATTCCTTTATCCCGGGCGCAATAAAAAATGTACCTAATATTCTTTTTCCCTGAAAATTTACAAAGAACCGGTTCTGAAGCATAAGTACATTGCTTTACAGATTTCCGGTCGAACGAGTGTTGTAATTAATTTACGGGAAATTGAGAATTGAATATAAAAATTGAGAACCGCGCTAGTATCTTTGCATCAGCACCACTAGAGACCACGGTTCCACCTTCCGCCTTCGTTCATTCAAAAATGGCGCGCGTTCGCAACTTTTTAGTTTTAGATCGTAAGTTGTTGCGTATTTTATTCTGTGATCTGACTAAATAGATTGATGTGTTTATTGCTGAGCCTATGTGTGAAGAAGTACCTAAGTACGATATAGTTTCATTGAAGGGCTTTCCAGTCTTGGGGCTCCGTAAAACATGCATTGCCTTAAAAATATCCCACTGTCAAGTTTGAAAATCACTGCAGACTAACAGTTCTACCTCATAGTTTTATTTCTATACTTACTTGGTAATTTTACTTCAACCAATGCCAATGTGATGACCAAGATGGAGCACGCTTGCCTAGAAGATACCAATTCACTCTTGACTTGAAGAGATCGAAGTTGTATTTTAGGGTGGCATCGTAGCGCCATCTACCGTAAAGATTCGGACTAAGACCTAAGGCATGCAATAAGCAACTGGTTGTAAAATTTATTGGCTCTCGCATTATGTTCAGTGGTTCAATAAGTAGGACGTCCGTGTTGGTCCGGAAAGCCGTTGGAGACACAGGTTCGAACCCCGCTTGAACCATTATTTTGGCCTGGCCAAAGTTTGAGAATCGTTAAAGACTAACAATTCTAGACTAAGTAATTTTACCTCAACCAATGCCAAAGTTTAGTTAATAAGCGACAAATATTCACATGGCCGAAGTTTGAGAATCGTTAAAGACTAACAATTCTAGACTAAGTAATTTTACCTCAACCAATGCCAAAGTTTAGTTAATAAGCGACAAATATTCACATGGCCGAAGTTTGAGAATCGCTACGGACTAACAATTCTAGACTAAGTAATTTTACCTCAACCAATGCCAAGGTTTAGTTAATAAGCGACAATAGGTATGATAGCTTTGAGTCGGCGACGTCAATTTCAAGCGGTATTACAATTACTTGTAATGCTGTAGACTGAGCTCCTTTGATCTGATTCGCTTTCTATTTATAAAGGATTACAATTTTGCATTTATATTATAAATTGTCGGAATTTTAGTGGTCAAAGAGACCAGGTACCGGATACAGGTACAGGTATTTTTCAACCAGTTGCTTTGGCATGTCTTAGGGTGGCATAGTAGCGACATCTACCGTAAAGATTCAGACTTTGTGATCGGCATCATCGTCTCAAATTATGTCGAGAATGTTGAAATAAACATTAGTTTAATACAACTTAACATGAGTCAATAACCTATTTTCGATACGGTAATGGATGTGCACTGTCCCTGCGGAATAGGATTTGAGCTCAATGCAATCAAGATTCTCTAACTATACAGGATGGATCTTAATACGCTGTGAACGAGTGGGAGATGTGGAGAATCCCATTAGCGGGTTATACTCCCACACAAACTTCGACTACTGGTAGTGAGGGCTAACCAGCCCCAGTTCAAGACATGTCTTAAAAAAAAACTGTGAACGAATTCATTTTTCAGATATACCTTACTAGAGTAATAGGATGTTAATTTCAGAAAGATATTTTGTCAGTGGGAAAAAGTGTGTCGGGCATTCTCATTGTATTTAATGTATTAGACAGTTATACACAATAATAACGTTATCTATTTTTATGTAACTCTGTTGTCTGCATTAGGGATGTATTTTTGTAGTCTTATTTAGAATATAATATAATCACGATAATAAAATAATAATGTATCTTGAAATTTTACTAATAATAGCATTTCGGGTCACTTAAAGTTCCATACGTAACTTGAACTAACTTATAGTTTTTGTGCCATAGGTATGTATGTGAAGAAACACTAGACTGTTGATAAGATTAACACTATGAGAAGAATACATTTTAAATGGCTTTAATAATAAAATAATGCCTTATTATCAGTATTACTAACTGATCGAAAAAAAAGATATTTTCACGACTTAGAAATCAATCTGTATAGTGTCTTAGAAAGTCATTCACAAAACAAATTCTTGGCAGCACTACACGCGAGGCATCATGCCATTCTTCTCTAAACAAGAATGAGCTCGCATTTCTATGGACCGAATAAATAGAACATGGACTAATTCCTGAAATTTTCTTTGTCCCTATAATTGACTGGAATAGGTAATTAGCATGAATTTTGTCATTTTTATTGACTATTTTAACGTTATCAGGCAAAAGATTTTCGATAAAATAAAAAAAATCTATAATTAAAACTTAAGATTTTCCTCGTAATGCTGACCTGTATGGATAACTTAGCACCCTGTATATTAGGGAGGAGCGATTTTTTTTTTTTGGAAATTCAACTCAGAACGTCTCTAAAACGTTGCATAAGGCTGCCAGGTGTACGAGAAAAATAATAATAAAAATATTCAATACTACTTTTAGCCCTCTACTGTCATTTTGAATATTATGATCAAGCCCATACTAAAAAAAAAATTTTTTTATCAAAATCTTGTTTTTTTTTAATGAAAGTCAAGTGATTTTTATCTAAGCACATAATACTCGAAAGTAAAGATATTATTGCATAAAAATATAACAATATTAAAAATATTAATTTTTTTAAAATACTGAATTTTAATTTGGGTCACAGGTTCACGTAGAAGTTGCCGTAAGTATGAAATAAGCTCAAAACATTTGAAGTTGAAACCCTTCTTTATAAATCTAAGACTATTTACGTAAAAAAAAGTTTTTTTTTACCAATTATGAGTAAAAAAAAAAATTTCTAGCTCAAGTAGAGGGCTGAAACATATTTAAAATCAATGACATATCTTATCTAAGGGCAACATATTACAAATGTTCCAGGTCGATCAGACAACTTTTTTTTTTCTCCAAACATCGACGCTCCACCCTACTGTATATGTATCCAACAGCGTCAATATAGGCTCTTGAACTTCTCAGGTTAGGTCGATAAATATACAGTGTCTCTAATCACGAGGCTTTAGAAGTTATATCGATGCTATTCCTAAATGGACCTCATTCGCACTGCAATTTTTGAATCTCAAGTAGTTTGTTTAAATTCCAAAACAGTTAGGTACTGACGTCTTTAAAGTTTAGTATTTGCCTTTTTTAAGTGTTATTTCTTTAGTTTCTAACAAATTAAGTATCTAAATAGGAATGCTTATAGATGCATAGATGTCCAAACGGACAAAAAGTGATCCTAAAGGAGTACACAGTTTTGAGATCTTAGGGAATTATCCAGAAGTGGGACCTTTTTTTACTTACCTATTTTCTAAAGTTTTTATCTCAATCTTAAACTTAAATAATACCATTTAAGTTTAAGACAAGACATACTCCTAACTTTCCTTGTTCACAGAACTAAAATGTATTTTTAAGTTGCAAAATGAAATCCTATACAATTTCTTTTCGTATTTATTTGTTTAACTTCTTTAATTTTGCCTCGTTAGAGAAATAAATCTTGTTGTATTTGTAAAACGGAAAATCCATTTCGGAGGAGGCGGGCCTCGGAGCAAAACGTCCTTATTGGCATTAAGTCCCCTAACCATAATGTCCGTTGAACCAAAATGACCACAGGGAAGAAAGGCCAAGCAGTAAATTGTCCGCAAATAAAAAGGCCGTTAAAGCAAATCATCATTCATTAAAAATGTCATGAAAGCAAGACGTCCCTAACGCATTATTAGGACCTAGTTTTACAAGTTAGCGCAGAATAAAGATACTACAGAGGCCGCACTCTTTTTGTCATTTACCGCTTTTGCAAAGGTGTTAGCCTAATAGACTAATAGTATCTCATTGGTAATTTTGTATGACATACAACGTCGTTGCTTGTAGCGCGTCGTGAGAGTGTCCTACTCCTAGGGCCGCCTACAACAACCAGGACGTCCTAAATAAGACGAACCTGACCCGAACTTTATGATGACCCTGGAAGCCTGGAAGTCTCTACTGAATGTAAATCTTGTTAAAGGTACAAATGTACAGCTTTCGCATTCCGATTCACTTTCATGAGGTTAGAGCCAGTATCATAAAATTAACCTGATGGGGAACCCTGGAAATGTCCACTGGATCTCAGGATTGATTGGAACGCTGACATGTGTGGTTTGAAAATCTAGGGTCTATATTTTTTCATTAAGGTGCATCGAAATGTGAAAATCACACACGTCTGCACTAAATCAATCTTGAGATCCAGTGGGCATTTCGAGAGTTCATAATCAGGTAAATTTTTAACCGACTTCAAAAAAAGGAGGGGTTTTTCAATTCGGTTGTGTGTATATATATATAATTTATATATTTGAAGCGATGTGCAAACCGAGATATTTGTAGTGCGACAATAACAATTAATAAGGACAAGACATCAATTTTGCGATCACCAGAACATACATGCAGGTCTAACCATATCAAAAATAGGGTTGATGTAGTTATGGATCGGTGCAAAAAAGAAGTATGTAAGAAATATAAACCGGTTCAGCAGATATTTGAACGGTCATTCTCCAGACGTACATTTTTGCTTGTCTTCGCTGTTTAAAAATATAAAATTATTGATTTAATTATGTCTTATATTTTTTGATCGTAGCAGGTATTCGTATTGAGCTGTACATGAATTTTCAAGAACATATTTAAAACCCTTCGGATAGAAAAAAAAACTTTTAGTCCTATTCTCCTAATTGACACGTCGCGTCCCACTACCCAAATTACTTACATACCAATTTCTCCTGATGATATACATGAAGAAAAAACAATGTAAGCAAGATTATTAAACAAAAGAATACATGTTTAATTTGCACAAAAAAAACCTAGTCAATACAAATAATATATCACAAAGATATCAATTATAGTAACTTTGTCTCGAAACGTATAATAATTGACGCGTCGAGGTCGGTTGTGATCACACAAGTCCTCTGAAGGTAGGTACGGATCTCACTAACGCATTTCGGTGAAGCGGTCAGTCGTGCCCAGAGCCCCGTGTGGGATGGTTGTGTCAGCTGTGTACGGGTCGCGGATTATGAATGTAAGTATCTAATTCACGCGTTTTGGCTCACGAAATTTCTAATTAACACGTTCACGTTTTAAAAATCAACCAGTAACTCTATCGCGCAGAGAATTTTAGTGCACATTAAAGGCCGCATTATTTAATAGATACTAGATTCTGTAGATAATTACATGTACCTATAAAAAGTTATTTTCTATTTTTCAAGAATCCCTAATTCACAAGTCTAATTCACGCATCAAAATGAACGCGTTAATTAGAATTTTACCATCCATGCGGTTCTAATCATCAGTTTGGATTTTTTTTCTAGTACATTTTTATTTATTTTTATTTTATTTATTTGGAACATCAACAGCAATACATTATTAATAGTAGATTTGTATATATAATAGTAATAGTACCTATAATATATAGTCACATCGTCGTGAGGTCATTTTAAAACCTCATCAGGTAGCAAGCTGTATTTCTCAGGGCTGGAAAATTCTAGCCGAAGCGGTTTTTTCCATATATTAGCACCATCAGGCATGAACAATATTTCGTACTTGGATATAACCCTGTGTCTGATAGAATAATAACAGTGAAGCTGAACACCGATTTATGTCTTCTCAACATCGTGCAAGTTTACAACACAGTCCACGGAAGAGAACTAGAGGAAACTCTAGACAGCATACCAAGCCGGTAAATCGCAATGGTATTAGGAGACTGGAATGCTAAAATAGGAAGCTCAGAAATAGTCCATGAAATCCGAGACACCATTGGAAAATATGGTCTAGACTCTAGGAACGAAACGAGGTCAGAGGCTTGCAGAGTTCTGTGTTCTGTGTCTGGCCATTACTCTAACACTCTTTCACCATCACAAAAGATGACTCCCCACTTGGAAGTCTCCTGGAACCTGGGTCGTTTTAGGATCAGATAGACTACATACTGGTAGACAAGTGCTGGAAGTCATCTGTCCAAAATGTGAAAACCTTCCCTTGAGCTGAATGCAGTTACTGGTTCCCTCCTTCGCCATTCGTCTCAAAGCCGTTTACCGTAACGCGCGACCTAAACCCAGAACTTAGAATCCAATAGAGCGATCCCATTTCCAGAATCTGACGGAAGCGACGCTCATGAATTTAGATCCACCGCGGACAGGTGACGCTGAGTCCAGGTAATAAATGAAGATTTTGAGGATATCGTATCTAAGAGAGGGAGGGACTGTTGAAGGTCCACATGGATCACTGAGGAAATGTGGAACCTAATTCAGCGCCGGAAAGAAATGAAAATTAATGCCCGTCAAGACTCCAAGGTGAAACGGGAATACTTGAAACTATGTAAAGCAATTCAAAGGGAACGCCGCAGAGACAAGAACGAGCATATGCCAAGAAGTCGAGTCGCATCCACTTAAATTACAACTCCGAATCTGTTCAAGAAAGTTCGCCTGCTGAGTCGAAAGTTCAAACCCAAGTTCTGGGTCATTGAAAATCACGATGAGCAACCGCTGCATGGGTTTGACAAAATTGCAGAACGCTGGCGTGGCCACTATGAGCAGCTGTACAAAAGACCCTGTACATCCACCGACACTCGGTTGCACTGGGGACTTCTGAACCTGAAGCTCAACATCTTCAAATCAGAGATAACAGCTCCTGGACCAGACGACATTACTTCCGAGGTTTTCAAAGCTCTGGGGGATAAAAGCAGCCTTGAACAGGATGGCACGCTTTAGTGAAGAATTCGGACTCTCAATCAAATCAACAGATCCAAGACCAAACTCATGATTATTGATCGTACAGGCAAGGTAGAACAGTGGAACACTTAACTTCGAAATCACGGAGAACCTGGGTTCTAACATTAGCAATAATGGTTCATGTAAGACGGAAGTTCGCAGAATTCGCGCTGGGATGGCCAAGGGCGCAATGTCACAGCTTAATAATGTACGGAAGGACGGGAACATCTCCGCCAACACTAAGACTACCTTCGTCCGAACTATGGTGTTCTCCCTATTTTCATACGGCTCAGAAACATGGACACTGAAGAAAGCGGACCGTGATCGAATTGATGCTTTCTGCTGGAGAAGAATGCTGCGCATACCATGGACAGCACGCCACGTCAACGCACCGATCTTAGCCCAACTCAAGATCCGAACTAAACTGTCGACGACCTATCTTCGCAGGGTTCTGGAGTACTTTGATCGCATTGCCAGGAAAGACAGTGATAACCTGGAAAAACGACTATCACTGGAAAAGTTGAAAGCAAGCGACCAAGAGGCAGGAGCACAACACGCTGGATAGACCAGATTCTCACAACCCTTGGCACTACAGTAAACGATGCTCTACACACAACTACTGACAGCAATAGATGGCGCCGCATCATCCGGGAATGATCACGACCCTCAGCAATGAGGCAACTGACGCAAGGAGAAGGAGGAGATAATATAGTAAGCGTAGCGAGGGCGGGTACATGTATAAATTATTTATTATAACTTTTCATAATAATTCAATTTATATACGTAATTGCATACCTAACCTACCTAGTAAGTAACGGCCGGTGTGCTTGTTTCTTGAGTACTTAGGTACTTTCATATTATTTAAAACATAGCTTATATCATATAACTGTCACCATATCAGTCATATATTATTATACAAAACGTTTTTATTTTAATATTAAAAAATATAACTGAATTTGTATAATTAACGCGTCGCTTTTCTAATTAACACGTCATACAAAAAGTCCAAAATTCTAATTAACACGTCGTTTTTCTAATTCACGCGTCATATAAATTTTAATTTGCTTATAAGTAATGAACCTTTAATAATTATCATGTGCCCTATCCACATTTAAGTTTCAATGGTCGATATGTTACTATATTTCAGATAAAAATGATTGAAAAGTAAGTAGAAAAAAAGCGACGCGTTAATTAGAATTAGAACACAAATCTGGAGAATGACCGTGAAAAGGAATTTGCAGCAGAAGAAAATGAAGGTTATATACCAAATTTTCAGTCCAAAAAAGATATATTACGACGTGCTAGAAGAAATTTCCTGCAAACACAGCGAACGGAAGCTGCATCCCGGAAAGAAGTTAAAGTTCCAGAAATATTGCCAAATAATTTTTTGCTATGTGATGATGGCGCAGACGACAAAATATTTAATATTTTCTACAAAGTTTATGAGATCTGCCGTAAAGAAACTTGAAGATAAACTATTCTTTATTGACGGCACCTTCACACGAACGCCGAAACCATTTTGCCAAATTGTTTCTATACAGTCATGTTGATTTGCATAGTACCAGCGATTCGGTATAGTATGTTTATTACCTAGGGACTCTTGACATGTTTCCGAAGAAACATCTTACGTTACTAACTCACGCACTCTAGAACTTTTTATTCAATGGACTAATATGTGGTGGGAGTGATTTATGCCCTACTACCTGATAAATTGCAATGTACCTACGAACGGTTTTTTGAACTCTTGAAACAACATTTGGGAATAAGTATTAATAAGATAAAATGCGATTATGAAATTGCTATTATAAATGCTTTAAAAAAAGCATTTCCGCAAATAAATATATCAGGATGCTATTTTCACCTAAATAAAGCTGTTTGGAAAAAAGCTGAGGCTTTGAAGGCCGATGAAAACAAGGAGTCTAGAGACTTAAGCGGAATTTGTGCAAATTTTCCTCTTTTACCTGCAGCGTACTATACTGAATGTTGGTTGTACATTAAACAGCACGCTACAGACTCTGACTGTATGGAAAAGTTTCTCAATTACTTTGAAAAAGAATGGCTTAAACCCACTGTGGACATAAGCTGCTACAATGATGTGTTTCGCACAAACAATCCCATAGAAGGATGGAATAGACGATTTAACTCCAGAGTGAACAAAAAACCAACATTCATACTGTTTCTTGATGCATTAAGGAAAGAAGCGAAATGGCAGGAAATGAGATTTAAAAACAATATATTTCATGGTAGTAAAAGAAAAAAGGTGGACATCAGTTTTTTAGGCGGACATTAAGTACTCAGAAGTTGAAAAAATTGGAAGAAAGCGTATAAAAAAAGCCCTTTGAATTTTTAAGAAGGGTAACTACAATTAAGAGGATTTTAAATATTGATATCTAATAACCACGTCTTTTAAATACCTAAGTAATTGACAGACCTGTTAAATAATTGTAGATAGTATATATAATGAAACAAGTTTAGTAAAAACATAATTTATAGTTTTATTTTTAGGGCTCCGTAGCCAAAGGGTAAAAACGGGACCCTATTACTGAGACTTCGCTGTCCGTCCGTCCGTCTGTCACCAGGCTGTATCTCAAGAACGGTGATAGCTAGACAGTTGAAATTTTCACAGATGATGTATTTCTATTGCCGCTATAACAACAATACTAAAAATAAAATAAAATTAATATTAAAGAGGCCTTATTCCTTTTAAAATGCCGATTGCTTTGACAACTTTCTCTATGATCAAACATGTTTCCTAACATATTATTGATGTTACTACCTAGAACAGGGCTATTGGGATGTATTGGTATATATTTGAAACCTACAGTTTGAATTTTTCATTGATAATTTTTGTTTCAAAAACTACTCGAAATTTACAAAATTCACGCGGAAAATTTGGTTTTTTTTCAACTTATTTTCGACTGCACGCAATAAAAGCAAGAAATAGCTATGTTACTACCTAGAACTCGAGGAAAAGTATTATTCACTTCCAAAAGTTGGTTAAAATTATCAATATATTTGTCATAATATGAAAAAAAATTTTTTTAAAAGGAATAAGGCCTCTTAAAGGGGGCTCCCATACAACAAACTTGTTATAGATTATGGTACGGAACCCTTCATGCGCGAGTCGGACTCGCACTTGCCTAATTTTTATAATTGCAATCAGGCAGACAGCCGCGAAACGCTTGTTCAAAGTAAGTACCTACTAACTGCTGTGTGATAGTGATAAGGACACAATGACACATAAATATGGACAGACTTACATAGAACCAAATATATTATTTTTTGGATAACATCTGCAATACTAATTTTTCAAATTATAAGTATCTATAGATGACACAATTCAGTTAATTCATCAAACTGATTTTACTCATTCTTCAGATGTGTCCCATCACGGGTTAGTTAGGTACGCGAAAACGGTGTCTGTTAGCGTGTAATTTTTGATGTGTTGAGTTTTTCTGTAGTGTGTGTTTATCACAACAGCAAAATTTGTCTCTGTTGAGTTCATCATCTTTTGGTGGTGTGTTGGACGAGTTTACCTCGTCCCCCGCTAACATTGGCAAAAAAATGTGTTTGTAGAGTTTACGCTATGGCACCTCTAGTGGCTTAATACTCAAAGGAATTAGAGGAAAATATGTTATAACATTGTATTGATGTACATTTTCGAATTATTACTAGTTTTGGTTTTTTGCAGTAAAAATATAATTTATTTGATTTAAAAATAGTTTTGTAAAATGACGGCTGATAACTTTTTTGATATGCATTTAACGATATCCCCTTATCTATCTATCTATATTATATAAATGCAAGTGTCCTGACTGACTGACTGACTCACTGAATGACTCATCAACGCAAAGTCGGAACTACATGCTACAGAGTTGAAATTTGCACACTAGGTGTCATTTATAAAGTGTACAAGAGATAAGAAACGATTTTGAAAAATTCAACCCCTAAGGGGGTTAAAAAGAGAATGAAAGGTTGTATGAGGTACCAGTTTTTAACTGACTTAAAAAAAGGAGGAGGTTCTCAATTCGAACTATTTTTTTTTTAACTTAGGAACTTGAAATTTCGTTAAAAGTTATAAAAATAAAATGGAAGAAATCTAATTTCAGCGTTTTTAAAAATTCATCCCCTAAACTGGTTAAAAAGGGGTTGACAGTTTGTATAAAGATTTTTTTAGTGCGGGAATTGAAACTTTGTACCTATAAGGGTAAACTATTATAATACAAGAACAGTAATTTAAGCGTTTTCAAAAATTCAACCCTTAAAAGGGTTAACAGGGGTTGAAAGTTTGAACCCATTACAAATTCATTGAAACTTCTTATAAAGGCATATAACAGTAACAAAATAACATTCATTGAACGTTATAAAAAAACAACCTCTAAGGGGTTAAAAGGGGGATGAAAGTTTGTCTTGGGGTTTAAATTTAATTGTAAGCTAGAATCTTGAAACTTCGAAAAAAAATATTAAAATAAAATTAAATGTAACTGATTTCAGCGTTTTTGAAAATTCATCTCTGAACTCACAAAAGGGGTTGAAAGTTTGTGAGGAGATCAAACTCTTTTTTGAGCGCCAGACTTGTAAATCTTTGCAAAAGGCATATAATTAGAATACAAGAAAAGAAATTTCAGTGATTTTGAAAATTCAGCCCAGAAGGTGGTGAACAAAGGGTCGTTTAAGGGGTTCCTAGATTTCACCTGTACCTAGTTTCATAATGATTCCGCGGAATTAGAGCAATTTAGCCGAAAAAAAACTAAAAAGCGGCCAAGGGCGAGTGCGACTTGCGTACGTGTTCGGTACCATTACGTTAAAATGGCAATAAAAACACTTTTGTTGTATGGGAGCCGCACTTCAATATTTATTATGAAGTATTTAAAATTATTTGTTGAATTATTACAGCAACCAACATAAAATCCACTTGACTTAAATACAACAACTTGCAAAAAAAGAAAAGTAATTTAAACATTGCTTCGATCTGAAAGTAAAATGTTCAAAATAAGATTCCACGCGGACGAAGTCGCGGGCAACACAGCTAGTTTCTCATACATGCTCAGACGATCGGTCATAACCATAACAATACTCTCATGAAATATGTTTTTAATTAGGTACGAGTAGGTACCTTTTAAATTCCGGACGTTTTGCTCCCGTGACTATTTCAATTGCGGTCGTTTGATAGTAAGGACGTTTTGCTCTGTACAAAGAGTACCTTTAAAATTGCGGACGTTTTGCTCCCATGACTTACCACGTTACGGTCGTTTTTTCAACGAGGACATTTTGCTCCGAGGACCACCGCCTCCGAATCGTAATTAACCTACTACTTTTGCAAGCGTATTATTAAGAAGTAAATCATTAATTTTTTTCTTATTTTTTTGTAAGCTGTTGAAAATCTTATATGCTAATAATGTTATTATATAGTACTGTTAAACAGGGCGACTTTAATATGCAGGGGCTACTTTGAAAAAGAGTTTTTATACAGGTAATTGTTGCGTTTTTTTGTAACCATTTTAAAGCAAAGCAAATTTTCCTACGTAATAAAGTCAAACCCCGGTTTTCGTTACTAACCTTCCTTACATTGGCATTCTTCATTAGAACACATTGTGTACATTCACACTTTAATATTTTCCATTTCAACTGCGCACTCAGGACACGTACTTAAACAGAGGCGTCGATTCCAACCGGCTTACCAATTTCAGAATTATACAGCACCATTATCTATTACTACTGAAGAAAAGGTAAGCCGAAACTACCCCGGCTTGTCCCGATTTTTTGTTTGACGCCACGCACCACTGGTAACTTGGGCCCCCAGTTTTACGTGGCTCCGATTTTATTGAAACGGTTTTATTTTTATTGTCCCAGTGGGGAGGGCCGGAGTGCCCAAGAGACAAACCATGCTTTAAAATGGCCTTGGACGATTGAGACCTCATATTTATTCTACTCTTGTCATGAATTTATAAGATGTGTAGTGGTTTTGTCTGCGGCTTGCATTCAACGTTTCTAATAAGACGTTTCTAATAATATTCGAGATAATGTCTATTGTCTGTGGTAGACTAAGACATGTTCTGGGAAGGCCACAAGGGCACTTTTACATGTATGTGCCCTTATGGCCTACTTATTCTTTCATTATTTCATTACTAGCTGCGTCGCGCGGAGTTACTCGTTCATCCCATGGGAAAACTACATTTTTTTCCGGATAAATGTAGCCTATGTGTTAATCCAGGGTGTCAGCTACCTTCATACCAAAATTTATCAAAATTGGTCCAGTCGTTTGAGAGTAACAAACATGAACACACTCACGAACTTTTGCCTTTATAGGTAATTATTAGTAAGTACACTAACTGATGAAGGAACAAACATAAACACACTCTCAAAATTTTGCCTTTATAATATTAGTAAGCACACTAACTGTTAGCTACCTCTCAAACTATTAGCTACCGTTCAAGGTAGTTGCTCGGTAGATTTTACACAGTAGGTATTTGAAAAGTTTGTTGCCTCAACACCAGGTCACTAGTTTTAAACACAACCCTAATTCGTACAAAAGCGTTGTTTGTATTCTGTGTTCGTGTTTGTGCTCTGATAAAGTAATTTAGCAAAGAATGTTTGGCGTGCTAGGCTTTGAATTGAATCTGCATTGCAGATCTCTTTTCAACCTCACATCATTTGCATTTTGTGATGAGACAAACTTACATCTAGACATGTGGCCTGAATTTTTTACCGAAATGAAAATTGAATAAGGGGAAGTTTCTCATTTAATAAGTACTACGCCACATATGTACATACTTGTATGGGACCCCTTTTAGAGGCTTATTAATTCCGTATTTCCGTATTATATTTGAGGTAGCTTTCTAGGACTGTTTATTACAGTTTTTATTTTGTGTTCATCATGGTGTACAGCTATTAAAAAGTTATATAGAGGATACAAAGGATAAATAAGAAGCCAACATTTTTAAGCGATCTACTGCAAGTGGGACACGAACCCACGTCATCAGTTTAATCGGAACAGTGCTCGTCCAACTAAGCTACAGGACTGCTATGCAGATCACATGAAATAAGTAAAATGCCTTCTCATTCTGATATTTTACTGCGCCCTCTATATTTAAAATGCGCGTATTACTTTGAAAAGTGTGCGCGTTGTAGCTCAAGGGCCCTTCTGGCAATGATTTCAGGAAAATGTTAATAATCCGATGCGCGTTGCTATTATTTCGGATGGATATTAGTTACAGCGCCAGCTACTGGTGATATACCCTATTGATTTATTAAAAAAATATTGCACAAAGTACACATAGCGGACTTAACACTTTAAGGCATTCTCTATCAACCACGGGATTAAACAGAAACATAAGTGTGGGATATTTTTGTATCACGCCAAAAGGACTAGATAGATTTAAACCAATATTGGAACAGAGTTATAATAAAAGAGAGACGGAGTTATAATAGCCTGTCATCCAAAGATGGTTATATTATACTTTTCACTCGAATACGATATAAAAAAAATTACGCGTACCAAGGCACCTTCTAGTGTTTAATACATATTTAATTGTTTTTTCACAGGGGTGGCAGTAGCGTCTTCAGTGTTCACGATCACAGCCATGTCGGTGGACCGGTACCTGGCGATCACGCAGTCCCTGCGGCAACCCTGGATGCCGTCGAGACGAGGAGCGTGCAGCCTCCTGGCGTGTATGTGGCTTATATCCCTGGCCATCTTTGCGCCATTGCTGGCGGTGGCCGCTGTGGAGCGGGAGGTGGTCCCTATAATGGCAAGGTCGAGGAATGGTTCGGTGAGTAGGTGTTGAAAGTATACTGGTACAATTGGCCGCAATTATTGTGGTTGGCTGACATATAATAATCTTATTAAAACCTTCCTGGGACATATTTAATTTTATTGTATTAAGTGACAGTGACGCAGTTAGGTACCGCGCCGCTGTACGGGTAGCAGTCCCTGCTGAAGAGCTCCATATGAGGTCGAAACATGTCAGGCCGTTCCTGACAATTTCACGTGAGTGTAAGCCGTCATTTATGCTGGACCCAGTCGGTACTAAACGTTAAGTAGTTTAGGCGGTTACATAACTCGCAAAAGGTACCTACATTTGTAATTTCCGGCGCCATTGTTGATCCTATTGTTTAATTGGTTAAGTGGGGGGTATAATCAGATAAAATAAAAACATTGCGTGATTTGAAGAAATAGTAACCGTCATAAAGTAGTCCATTTGTAACTTGAGTGACTAATCATTATTAAATTCACCTTTATATACCCATAGTATTTCTTTTCCGTAACTTATTTTTATCACAAAATCAAAATACTTAACTCGAGCTTTGTTAATATTTATTTGCTTCGGCCGTCGCGTCGTCGTTATTTTCGTTCCGGCATTCTCATTTGAGATTGTTAAGTAGGAATAATTTAATTGTTCTTAAGACTAAATTGCTTGTTATTCTGAGATTCCCAGAAATAGATAAGACTCAAACGTCACGAAAATAACAAACGTTTACCTTAATGACAACAAATGTTTCGTATGTTTGAGATGTTTTAGTAAAACTGTGGCATTGAACGTTTATACGTAATGAATGCTTCGGAAATGTATTGATAAGTACTGTATTATTTTATTAGACTACAAGTAAAACTAAAACTACCTTTGCGCTTCGATATTCTTTACTGTAACATGTGAATTGGTCTATTTTACCTGACTAATTTCTCCTGGAACGTGTCGTTTAGATAATTTTACCTGACTCTATTTCGACGGCCATTTGCGTAAGCGACGGTAAATCGTAAAATATGCCATAATCATCAAAAAACAAAACCTTAATGTAGAAAACCTGTCAATGTTAATATTAAATGCTTAATTAAAAAAAGTTGTACACTGAATATTTATAAATGATTTTTTCCAAAAATCTCGAAGTTTTTGATTCTCTTATAATTTCTCATTTCCATCGTCGATACATTGCCTCATAAATACTTATTAAAAAGCTTCGGGGAAAAGCAGCATGTTTAATATTCATGGGTATATTTTGAGGCAGCCAATATTGAGTTCCGCTTGAGCCCCCGTCCAAACGAGGCTCCATTTTATTTCCATTGTCACGTCTATTTAAAAAAGTATAAAGCGAATAACGAAATAATTGGATTTTTCCTAATGAATTCATATTGATAAATAAATATTCAGATCAGTCGGGACAAATGCGCCATACAAATATCGAAATATAAAAAAAAAGTTTCATATTACTAACGCCATCTGGCTTTTTCCAACTACGTATAGTTGCGTGATTGTATAGCCCCAATTAAAGTTCAAGTAGGATTGTGATATCATGATACGGTACCTAATTAAAGCAATCAGTATTTCTTGAAAATATGTATTCAATTACTCATCCTCTTTCAAAACATTAGATCAATAAAATCAAAACTCACTAAGTAACAACAGACTACTTACAGGCTTAGCCTAGTTTGGAGTCTGATGGATATTATCATGTTTGTATCAATTTTGGTTTTTGGTAATATAAATATATATATGTCGAAGATCAAAAATCAGGACGTCAAATTGAGACTGATTTGAGTGTATTCGGCGGCGAGGGTTGGCAACACCGTGCACGTGCAGCTTACCAGTTACCGGTCTACCTGCATAAAAAGGGCAGCTGGCCACTGGGAGGGGACATTCTTGGCTTGAGCGTTGAACTGCACGGACGTGCTGCCAACTCTGATCCGACTTCACTGCGTTCTGATTAGTAACATTAGATTGTCGTTATGCTATCGTGTTAATTAAAAGTGATTAATTATAGTGCATTGTTATAATATTACCTTACGTTGATTATACGAGTTTAAATCAGAAGCTTGACTATTATTTTGGACTCTGATAATGGAAAATGACCTGTCACCTGATGGTCAACGCCCGCCCGTCCCGTCATCAGAAGTGGGATGGCCTACGGGCCACTGAGCGAAAAGATGGAACACGAAGCAAAGAAAATGAAATAACCAAAATTAGTGGCTACCCTTCCACATACAACAAACTTGACATCACTAAATCAAGGAGCTACAAGCGTTTGCGTTATTGAAACTCAAGCTAACACCGTCACGGACACCTACAAAACCATATGAAAACAAATGAAGATTGCACTATTTAAATTGTTTTCATTGCGAGAGAAACGGACATGGAAAATTCGATTGTTTACTTCGTATAAAAGAAAACTACAACTTACCACCACTACGGTGACAAACGCCAGCAGTTAACAGCAAACCACATCAAAGTTCATTGTTTGCTTCAAGAACAGCGGGACATATCGTCAGTCGTTGCACCAGTGGAAGTGACCCAGAAGCGACAGTCAACTACGAGCGACGCATGGACGTAGGCATAGGCACCATGGCCTCACCGATAGATTTTAAAAACACATCAGGTCAGTCGTTAACTTGTCACTACGATTCCAATATAGTGTTCACTAAAAGACAGTGTAGCTAGATGCTAGGGTAGACTTGAGTCACACTTATTCAGTTTAGTGGGTATTTGTCAAAAAAAGTATTATTGTCATAAAAGTAGTAACCTCCAAGTAAAAGTTGAATATAGCGTGCTAGCCTAATAATCATGTGAAAGAAAGTTTATTGGACGTTTTTATAACGATTGTTTTCGTAGTGATATAATATGACCGAACGCGAAATGTTTCTACAGAGATTTAGTGTTGATTAATATGACCACTACGCAGTTTACCTACCATTATTAAAGTTTATCATTCAAAAATTGCGCTGTGAGGGTACATCAATCATACACAGTACTTCGTAGTAGGAGCGGCTGCTTAAATAATCTACCCTCTGTTCATGATTTTCCAATCGTTCTGTAGAATTGAATTTGTTGACATCTTGAATAGTTTCTTACTCTGTGTACTTTAGCTGGCGTATAGTTTAGCGCCTATAACTACCGTAAAAACTGGTGAGCTTGAGATTTGTTTAAACGATCCTAATGTTACTTTTAACTGTGGTAATCGCTATAGCCTAAAATATTTAAATGGGGGCACCAATAGGATTAGGAAAATATTAGGACAAAAGAATTTGAAATTGAGGTTTGATTTTTATCATTAATGTTTCATAATCAGTAAAGCCTTGGTATCCCAAAAATTATCATACAAAGTATAAAGCTTGTTATTAAAGTGCAAATAATGTTTTAATTTAAATCTTTTCTTGTATACTTTGTTAGATTGATTTGAATTTCCTTTTTTTTGTTAGATTTAAGGTTAGAATTACCGAGTTTTGTGATACTGTGCTTCGAGTTTTTGTTTCAAGAAAAGATACGCGAACTTGGCAGCTAACAGCAAAGCCATGAGTCGTCTGCTTCAGCTGCCGCGGTACAAGACATTACGCAAAGAGCTGCACGAAGGCAAGCAACAGGGAAGAGGGTTGACGTGTGACGTCACCACACCATATGAGACAATCTGGTGAGGAGTTTTCATTTTATTGTGATTTGGTTGCCGAGTGATCGCTTATGGAAGAGTTTATTTCCAATAAGTTCCATGGCAAACAGTTGGATAATTTAGTGACTGTATGACATGTATCAGTCTAGCTAAAATTGTTAATACTGTGCAGTAAAAAGACTTACTGACGCGAGCCTATTAGAAATTTTGACATGTAGTATTGTAAATTGCAAGACCCTTTGCGATAAACTTAACTTCCGAACATGCGCGTACTTGTACAGTAGGTTGAGGGAAATGCCCGGGAGCTATGTACCATTTGCAGTAGACTAACAAGATAGTGATGAGACTGATAGGGAGGTTCTCAGTTCGGTTGGTCGACCGTACCAGTCACTTCATCGTAGCCTTAGTCCGGTAGAAGCCGGCATCTGCTCTGAGCAGTCCGTGAATGCGGTGAAGCATTTTCGGCATTATCTTCATGGCCGTAAGTTTGTCGTTGTCACCGACTGCAGCTCCCTGAAATCCGCTAGTAAAAAGCTCGATCTCGCTCCTAGAGTACACCGATGGTCGGCCTTTTTACAAAGCTTTTCATTCGAGATTGTACATAGGGAAGGAAAACGTATGTTACATGCAGACTTTTTCTCGCGAAACCCGTTACCCCCGAAACCCAATAAGTCTTATGACCATGTAGAACCCAGACAGATTAATATGACCAACATTACGCCAAACTGGTTTCTCGCTGAACAACAGCGAGATAGCGACATCTTAACGCGAGTACTGCCATAACATATGAAATTCGGTCCGGTATTTTGTACAGAAAAATACAGCGTAACGGCAAGACGCGTTGTCTGCCTGTTGTTCCTAGATGGTTACGCTGGTCTATCGTCAATAACGTACATGAGGGTCTGGTGCATTTGGGATGGGAGAAAACTTTAGAAAAAACTGTATGACTTTTATTGGTCCCAAAGAAATCACAGACAGCTAAAATTCCAGCTGAACTGCATCCCATCCCAAAGGTACCGGCCCCATGGCACACAGTGCATATCTAGATGTCACTGGGAAGCTTAGTGGAAAGAGTGATGCAAAATAATGTTTTCATCTTGATAGATGCTTTTACAAAGTACGTTCTTTTGCATCACACGCGCAACATCGACACTGCTAACAGTAAACGTAGTTACCGTCAAACGTAGTTGTGCATTATTTGGCCCTCCTAAACTACTAATAGCAGACCAGGGGCGTTGTTTTGCTAATCAGGAGTTCCGTGACGATTGCAAGTCCGGGCCAATGGGCAGGTAGAGCGGGTGATGCCTACTCTCAAAAACATGCTCACAGCCGCTGAAACATCTGATAGGTCCTGGCAAGATGTTCTGCCTGAGGTACAGCTTGCGCTTAATAGCTCGTTCAGTCGAGTAACCAAATCAAGTCCGTTAGAGTTGTTAATAGGGAGAGTTAGCCGACCATTAGAAATGATGTTAGTTGATGACACTGAGGAAAGTATTGATTTAGACCGGGTTAGATCGAACGCACTAATTAACATGGAGAAAAATGCAGCCTATGATAAAACGCGATTTGAGAGGCTAGTTTTACCCCATTTTCTGTTGGTGATTTTGTATTACTTCAAAATGAAGAACGTAACCAAACAAAACTTGATCCCAAATACAAAGGTCCTTTCAGGGTTATCGAAGTTTTGGATAACGATAGCACACTTAAAGCTTAAGATTCCAAACGCACCTATAAATACGCACACGACCGTTTAAGAAAGATGCCTAGTAATGACTTGACTGATAGCTCCGACGACGATGACAATGATGACGATGAAGGGGATAAGACGATAGATTGAGCTCTGATGATATCGAAGGGGATGGACCTTCTACTAGTTGCGATTAGAAATGTCGAACAATACTCATCTCGTATTGTGTAATGTGTTATTGATTGATGGGTGGTGTCATTGGCTCAGACTGCATACATCCTCAATCTTTCGTAGACGTAAGTGTAAATTTGGGCTTGAGTTCCCGTAGCTGTGCGGCCACGGCAGTGAGTGGCATGCGTTAGGTTCGGGGATGTATGCGGCCGTTAAATTCGCTCGATAGAGGCGGCAAGGGTATCGTTGCTCGATAGAGGCGGCAAGGGTATCGTCACTCGATGTAGGTGGCAAGGCTATCGTCACTCGATATAGGTGGCAAGGGTATCGTCACTCGATATAGGTGGCAAGGGTATCGTCACTCGATATAGGTGGCAAGGCTATCGTCACTCGATATAGGTGGCAAGGCTATCGTCACTCGATATAGGTGGCAAGGGTATCGTCACTCGATATAGGTGGCAAGGGTATCATCACTTAAGTTGGCATGAGCTACTATCACTCGAAGTAGGTGACAGTAGCGACAGACTAATTATTGTCGAAGTAATTTAATTAGTAACTTTATGGATTAAGTATCTACCTGTTAAAGATTGGTTTAAATTATTGAAATAAAGTAATATTACGTATCATTACCGTTATTATTACACATGTAAAGGAACCCGCCCTTCTGAGTTTTGCTTTAATCAGGATTGGCTGAAGCTAGTGATGATACTGCGTTTTATTTTCTGATTTCAGGAACTTCACACGAGGACGTGTGACTTGTCAAGATGGCCGTGTCGAAGATCAAAAATCAGGACGTCAAATCGAGACTGATTTGAGTGTATTCGGCGGCGAGGGTTGGCAACACCGTGCACGTGCAGCTTACCAGTTACCGGTCTACCTGCATAAAAAGGGCAGCTGGCCACTGGGAGGGGACATTCTTGGCTTGAGCGTTGAACGGCACGGACGTGCTGCCAACTCTGATCCGACTTCACTGCGTTCTGATTAGTAACATTAGATTGTCGTTATGCTATCGTGTTAATTAAAAGTGATTAATTATAGTGCATTGTTATAATACCTTACGTTGATTATACGAGTTTAAATCAGAAGCTTGACTATTATTTTGGACTCTGATAATGGAAAATGACCTGTCACCTGATGGTCAACGCCCGCCCGTCCCGTCATATATATTTTTTTTAAACTAGTGGCTCATCCTTTACAATTTTACAATAGACGGGATTAAAACAGCGGTTTTAAGAACGGTTTTAACACTTCAACACCGGGAGCCCGCTCCGTGGGCACAATGCTCGTAGCGAGTTTTCGCTACATACGCATTTCCCCATGTTATCGGCTACGCGCGTAGCGCTACGAAATCCGCGGTTGCGAAAGAGACAGATGTTTAAATTACGATAAAGATTTCAAGCTCTATGAAAAGGTCGTTAACGCCAAAGTAGCTGTAATTACTTATTACCTTCTGGAAGTTATCGATTATACGCGCCAGATTGAGCGGAATGTATTAATGCAGCTTGGCACTTCACTAATATGTGTAACGTTCGAAGTATAAGGACACCGCGCGGCACTTACGTCATTTAAAAAAAATATGAAAAAAACCCCCTCTTTAGGTGTACGAGAAGTTTTTTTTTTGTTTTTTTTTCAGCTTTCTAGTGCTGATCACGGAGCTAAGCCGCGGACGGACATACAGACGGACAGACGGACAGCCGGACATGGCGATACTATAAGGGTTCCTAGTTGACTACGGAACCCTAAAAAGCTCTTATCTCAGTGTCAATCTACTAACTAGCGCTATCCCGCGAATTAAGTTGAAGTAGGTATTTTGAATATAAAGCTAAGTACCTACTTCTTAATAATTTTTGTAATACCTACAACGATATCTTTTCCAATTAATGAATTTGCTGATGAAGTTCGTCGATTCGTCGGGATCAATCAATATTTAAAATATGAATCCTCTACCGTATTATAATGAGGTACTTAAGCAATATCTGCTAAGGTTGATTAAGTTTTTATAAAAGAGGAATCTTTCCTTTAAGAAAATATGAATATTCTTAACATCATGTGAAGTGGATGCCTTTATTACTTAAAGTATGATATCTCGAAGATATTTCTCATTACAATAAGTATGTGATCGAATATGAAAACTATGGTTAGAATGCGATCAATCGCTTAAGCTTTATTTTACATAATATTTTCTTCGGTTTCCGCGACTGTCACACATTTAAATAAAACAATTTGAACGGATTATATCGCGTCAATTAATTATAATTTGAGCCTCCCTGACGTATCGGTAGCTTTACAGATACCGTTGTCAAAGGTTGACCTTTCAACCTGTCAGCAGAATAATTAATATTCGCGATATAATCCGTTTAAATTGTTTTATTTATTTTATAGAATTTATAAATATCACTGCTTTTGAATAAAGAGTTCAGCGCAAAGGTGGTTTAAAATAATATACTTTAAGTCTAATAAAATAATACAGTACGTAGTTATCAATACATTTCCGAAGCAATCATTAAACTATTTAAAAGTTCAAGGCCACAGTTTTAAAAAATCATCTCGAAATTTTCAACGTAAATTTTCTTGATATTACGGTAAACATTTGTTATTGGACATCGCCATATGACAGACAGAGACAGAAACACTTTCCGACGTCATTGCGTACGGAATCGGAATTAATGGCTCAGTTTCATTAATCGATAACTTGGTCGATATACGGCATGCAGGGACTCCCCGCAGGCGGTATAACAACTAGTGAAACTCACAATTCGATAACTCGGGCGATATACGGTGTAGTATATCTAATCTGTGCCATTCATTCTTCAACTCACTCTCTCTGCCCAGGCTTAGTTACGAGTAACATTGTGCTCTTACTTATAAAAACTATATTAAATAAATAACTGTGTTTCCGAAGTGCAGTGTTATTAATTAATTATCACCGACACCAGGTTACCCAGATATATAATAATTGGCGACGAGGACAATGGATTTATCATAAAAACGTGTGTTACAAGTCAGAAGGAGCGAAGAAATTTGTTCGGCCATTTTGAATTCACCTGACATTGTGAAGTTGGCAGCGCGTAAATCGCATCATTTGGACACGACTCACTCAGTGAGTGAGTGACTTAAATCAACTTTTTAATTTAACAAGTGACATTGACAGTTCGGTGTCATAGAGAATTACAAATGCTCAATTTTTTGGAACAACATAAACAAGATATAAAAGATAAAAAAACCTCTTGGATCCAGAATTTGAAGAAAGAACAGCTTTTAGAGATTTGTATACAGTTCTCACTTCTAGAACCGGACGAGGAAGACTTAGATATTGAAGCTCTAAGAAAGACTCTTAGAGAACGCACTAGAAATGGCGATCTATGGACGCTTTTAGAAGAACAACAAAGCGAAAATCAAACTGAAAACTTTGATTCTCCTCGAGGAGTTCCGGTGCAAATCAACATGAATACTTATCTGGCGCGGATTGAACCATTTAATGGAAATAATTTCGAGTTGTTTGAACAACAGTTGGAGTGCATTATAACGTTAAACGATGTTCCAAAACCGAAACAGACAGCTTTGTTAATTACAAATGTGACATCAAAGGTTTTAGAAGTCCTAAATCACTTATGCGCACCTGACAAACCCATAAGTAAAGACTATAAGGACTTAATCTTACTACTGAAGAACAGATTTGCCAAGTCAACCTCCTCAGTTCTAGATAGAACGGCTTTTCGCTCAAGAAATCAAGGCATTAACGAAAGTATTGAAGACTATATAATCGAATTAAAGAAATTAGCTCAAAGATGTAATTTCAAGGATATGGACGACCAGGTGAAAGAAAAGTTTATTGATGGTGTGAGTAAACCATTAATTAAATTTGAACTATTAAAAAATGGAGAAACTTCATTAGAAAACTTAATTATTTTGGCAAGGACTGTGGAAGCAGCTATAAAGCAGTCAAACTTGGAACCTGATCATGTGGAAACATCACCTGGAACAAAAGAAATGTTCTACACAGCCCGGAAGAATGCTCCATCTACAGCACAAGTAAAATCTCAAGCAAAACAAAAGCAGAGTTGGAGTAAGCAGAACCAAACAAGCTCCATCAAGAATAATAGTGTTGTGTGTTATGTGTGTGGCAAAGACAATCACCGTAGGTCTGAGTGTTCATTAAAAAATAAATTTTGCTCAGAATGTGGAAAACAAGGACATATTTTCCACGTGTGTCGTGTTCGGCAAACAAAAACAGTGAATGTAGTAAGTGAAGAAAATATAGAAGAGGACATTCAAAATTTATTTAAGACGGAGGACAACACCGATATGTACTGTATGTATTCTTTTAATTTTGTTGATAGAAAGGTGCCTCCACAGTGATCAATTTAATAGTTGAGGGACAATCTGTGGAACTTGAACTAGACACTGGCTCTGAAGTTAGCACTTTAACCATAGATGACCGGACTAAATTATTTCCAGGCAAAATAATAGAAAAAACAAATATTACATTCAAAAATTTTGATCAAAGCATATCACGTATACAGACCCCCATCAGCGGACTATAGTTTATTTTAGTCAACTATGGATGAAGTGCTCAATAGTATATTCTCAAGTAATAAGTGTATTATTGTGTGTGGTGATTTTAATGTTAATTTTGTGAAGAATCATCTATGAGTGTGAGTTTATTGAACACTTTTAATTCTTTTGGCCTAGTGAATTTGTTTTCTGAGTCTACCAGAATCACAGCTACCAGTTCAACGTGTATTGATAACATATTTAGTAGTGTTGATGCGATTGATAAATCTATCATAAACAAACTAAGCTCTGACCATTGCGGACAATATGCCTCCTTCAACTTCAGTGGAAATATTGAGAGTGATCCACAAGACGCCATGTGCAGACCTATCTCTGAAAATCGCTTAGATTTATTTAACCATAACATTCAGAGGAGACTATGTTATCTTACATTTACTCAAGAGGATGCTAACTGTATGTGTTCGGTCTTGTTTAACTGCATCAAAAAAGAATTTGATGCCTGTTTCAATTTAAAGAAAGTACAAGACAGGGTTAAAACTAAATTCAGCGACTGGGCTACACCTGATATTCATGAAAAAAGACGTCGTCTCTACGATCTTTATGAACAAAGGACAATCGATAAGAGACCGGAGTTCCTAGAGTACGTGAAAATGTTTTCCAAATCCTTTAAGCAAATGTGTGCCGCCGCTAAAGCTGATTACTTGTCTAAAAAGATCACAAATTCCTGTGATAAGGTGAAAACTATTTGGAAGGTAATCTATGATGAAACTGGGAAAACGAAACCAAAAGATCGCCATTACAGTCTTCGAATCGACGATACTGTAATAAGTTCCGATGTTGAAATTGCCCATCACTTTGAGCAATTCTTCTGCAATATACCTGTAGAGACAACAAAGTCTTTAAATTCATCGCCCGATGTTGCTGAATTACTTTTGAAAACGAATGTAACAGAATGTACAACTATCTTTAAATTCATTTATGTAACCCCTACCACTATTATTAAAGCGTTTAAATCGCTAAATTTAAAGAAGACTGAGGATCTGTGGGGCCTATCTGTGAAAGTGTTACATTCAATTGTTGAATCTATTGCACCATATTTAGCTGATATCTTTAATAAATGTATTGATACTGGAGTATTTCCTGATTTGATGAAGCATAGCAAAATTATTCCCTTATTCAAATCAGGTACAAAATCAGACCCCACAAATTTTAGACCAATATCAATACTACCAGCACTAAGCAAAGTTTTTGAGAAGATTATTCTTAATCAACTTATATCTCATTTCAATCGGAATAATCTACTCCACAGCAATCAATTCGGGTTCACTAAAGGTCGCTCTACCACTGACGCTGGCGTGGTACTAGTTAAACATATCTTTGATGCCTGGGAGAAGGCTCAAGATGCTATTGGAGTTTTTTGTGATCTATCCAAAGCATTTGATTGCGTTGATCATGAGAATTTAATACGTAAGCTAGAACACTACGGAGTCAAAAACAATGCCCTTGACCTTGTCTCGTCATATCTTTCAGGCAGAACGCAACGGGTAGATATCAATGGGACTCAATCGACTGGGTCAGCTGTTGCTATGGGGGTACCTAAGGGTTCAATTCTGGGTCCCTTTCTTTTTCTAGTGTATATTAACGATTTACCAAACCTTGTGCGAGATAAACATGATATAGTACTATTTGCAGATGACACATCTCTTCTTTTTAAAGTAAAAAGGCAAGAAAACAACTTCGATGTGATTAATGATGCACTGTCCTCTATTGTGGATTGGTTTACTGCAAATAATTTGCTTTTAAATGCCAAGAAAACTAAGTGCATTAAATTTACATTACCAAATGTGAAACAAGTCAATTGTGCCAAGGTAAAACTGAAAGGCGAAGTACTGGAATTTGAAGAAAAAACAGTATTCCTGGGTGTTACTTTAGACTCTAAACTGCAATGGAGTGCGCATATAGCCACTCTTGCAGGTAAGCTTAGCTCCGCGGCCTATGCAGTTAGGCGAATCAGGCAGCTAACAAACGTCGAGACGGCAAAGATTGTATATTTCAGTTATTTCCATAGTGTTATGTCATATGGAATTTTATTATGGGGAAGAGAGGCGGACATCCAAACCATCTTTGTGCTACAAAAACGAGCTGTACGCGCAATTTATGCACTAGGAGGTCGTACGTCACTAAGAGAGAAATTCAAGGAAACAAACATTCTCACCGTAGCATCTCAATACATTCTTGAGAATATCATGTATGTGCGGAAAAATCTCCATGAATTCAAGCTCAACAGTGACATTCACCACTACAATACGAGAAGTAAGGACAAGCTCGCAATACCTGCCCACCGTCTCCGTAAGGTTAGCTCGTCGTTCGTGGGGAACTGTGTACGCTTCTACAATAAAATACCTATTGATGTAGTAAAATTGCCCTGTAGCAAATTTAAAGCGCAAATAAAACGTCACTTATTGAATAAAGCTTATTATACTGTTAATGACTTTCTAAACGACAGTGATGCCTTTAAGCCAGTAGTTTAGTGTTGTGTGTCAATAGTAAATTTTTAAATAAGCATTATTTTGGTGGGTAATTAATAATAATGTAACATGAGAGCACAATTTGTTATTTCTCACCGGGCAAATAGAATTAGTCAAGTATGCCCGGCAGCTTGAGCATGTCATGCTCGCTTAAAGGTCTTTGCTTACGGTGGCGTCGTTGATCGGGTCGCAGCCTTCCCTATAATATGGTTGAGGGAGGCGATGGCTGAGATATGCGTCATACTCGTGAACGGGTGCCGTTTGTGGGGTCCGGTCTGTTCATGCTAGCAAGGGCCAAATTAAATATGTAGCAACCGCATACTAGTGTTAAATTAAGCAAACGTGAGAAACTTCACCTGTACTCGATTGAAGTTATTCAATGTTGATTTTATCTTTTTGAACTCTTAGAGACTGTATACATCTCTAAGAAACAGCTTAGTGTAGTATGACACTCAGAGACTTTATACATCTCTGAGGAAATTAAATCATTTTAAAATATTTTATTGCATGTTATGACGCCTAGAGACCATATACTCTAAGAATTTTAGGTTTAATAATTATTTTCTAAATTATTCACGTTGACGCCTAGAGACCTTATACATCTCTATAGAATTAAATTAATTAAGTAATTATATTTTATTGCATGTTGTGACACCCAGAGACTTTATACATCTCTGGGTATATTTAATATTTTAAATTTATTAAATTTTTATTTTAATGTTCCTACTTAACATTGATTTGGAGTATCTATACATCTCCTTTACGTGTACCCAGTGTAATTAGTTATAACACAACTGTATCATGTAATTGTTTTAAGTATTATTTACGAAAAAATGACTTACTGTTGAGTTTCTTTCGGCTTTCTTCTCAACAGCGGTCTCCTCTTGCGAAATGCCGGTAGATTCACAATCTGACTTGTAAAAGTGCCCCTGTGGCCTACTTACTGAATAAATTATTTCATTTCATTTCATTTCATTTCATTATTTCATTTCACAGCCCATCGGTATAATTAGAAATTTAAATGTATGTTGGAATAATATTAGTAAACAGGCAGATGTGTATGTTGTCGATAATGATAAACCAAGAATATTAGGAAGAAGCTGGCTTCACATTTTTGAGCAGTGGCCTTTAAAATTAAATGAAAATATTTGTGACCAAAAACTTAACGATACATGCAATCCAGTGGAAATAATTAAAAACAAGTTCACAGAAGTATTTACACCAGGTTGGGGCGATTTTAAGGGGGAATGTATTAAATTAAAATTAAAACCTGATGCAAAACCAAAATTTTTGCCAGTTAGACAGGTGCCCTTTGCCCTAAAAGATAAAGTAAAAAATGAAATTAAGAGACTTTTAGACAACAAAAGGATTGAGCCGGTTGAGTACAGCGAATGGGGCACACCTGTGATTCCCGTTATGAAGCCTTGTGGTGCAGTGAGACTATGTGGTGATTATAAAGTCACACTTAACCCACATTTAGAGACTGACCACTACCCACTGCCACATGTAGAGACTATATTTCAAACCCTAAAAGGTGGTGAATACTACTGTGAACTTGATTTAAAAGAAGCATACTTACAGGCACCATTAGATCCTAGTTCACAGGACCTAACAGTAATTAATACTGAGTTCGGAATATACAAATACCTATTTTTACCTTATGGCGTCAGTACTGGGCCCGGCTCATTTCAGAGATTAATGAGTATGAAATTAAATTACATACCAAACACTACTGTGTTTATAGACAATATTTATATGTGTGGTAAAGATCTGGCAGATATGAATAATACATTGGATAAAGTGTTAACTGTCTTAAGAGAGTCAGGATTAAAAATCAAACCTGAAAAATGTAAGTTTTTTAGAAAAAGCATAGAGGTGTTTGGATATAATATTAACAAAGAAGGAATAAGCATTGTTAAAGAGAACATTCAGCCAATATTAGAGCTATCGCCACCAGAAAATATGACCATGTTGAGATCGTTTTTGGGGAAAATAAATTACTATGCGCGATTTTTGAAGGATATGGCTTTTATTATAGCTCCACTGTATGACTGTACGAGGAAAGAGAAATTTAAATGGACAAATGAATGTCAACATAGCTTTGATTTAATAAAAAAGAAATTGTCAACAGCACAAAGTGTGAGTCATTATGACCCCAACTTACCTCTGATTTTGTCTTGTGATGCAGCATCAGAAGGTATTAGTGCTATTTTGTCCAATCGGGGTAATGACAATGTGATTAAACCAATAGCATTTACTAGTAAAAAGTTAAACGACAGGGAAAAGAAATATAGTACGTTAGATAAAGAGGCATTAGCAATTATCTTTGGGATAACAAAGTTTTATAACTTTTTATATGGCCGGCATTTCGAATTGGAAACAGACAATGCGGCTCTTATAAGAATTTTTGGCCCTAATAAGAGTATACCAAAGATGGCTGCTAAACGCTTGCAGCATTATGCCATATTTTTATCAGCATTTTCTTATACAATCAAACATATACCATCAGATAAAAATCCCGCTGACTATTTATCTAGAAAACCATATGAGGATAAAAAAGAATTAAATGTTGATGAAAAGTTAGGTATATGTGTTAATTATATTGACAGTTCGGACTATGAAAATATTAATTGGGAAAAAATCCAGAAAGAAACTAAAAAAGACAAATTGTTGACACAAATATTAAGATATTGTTATGATGGCTGGCCAGATGGCAAATTAATTGAAAGTGCTTTAAAGCCATTTTACATAAAAAGAAATGAGATTACCATTGACAGAGAATGCCTGTTTTGGGGCCATAGAATTATAATACCACAGGTTGTTCAAAATGATGTGTTGAATGAATTACATAAGAGTCATTTTGGTAGTAGTAGGATGATAGACATGGCAAAGTCTTATTTTTGGTGGCCAAAATTGAATGAAGATATTTTGAACATTACAAAAACTTGTGTCCACTGTTTGTCTTACAGGAATGCCCCTCCAAAAACAAATTTAAGACCTTGGCCAATACCACCATCACCTTGGTATCGCCTTCATGCTGATTATCTTGGACCACTGTTTGGGAAAATGTTCTTAATTGTGGTAGATAGCTTCAGTAAATGGCCAGAAGTATTTGAAATGACAAACATTGGAAGTGCCCTGACTATAAAAAAATTTAAGGACATTTTCCTGAGATTTGGGTTTCCTATTCATTTGGTAACAGATAACGGGGCATCATTTACTAGTCATGATTTCAAGGCTTTTGTCAACAATTGTAATATCAATCATACTTTTACACCTCCACATCATCCGGCCACTAATGGGGCCGCTGAGAGATTTGTGGAAACATTTAAATCTAATATTACAAAAATAGTGGAAAGTGGTAAATCTCTTAATTATGCCATAGGCATATTTCTGTCTGATTATCGTAGTACCCCCCATAAGAATACTGGCGTCTCACCCGCAAGACTAATGCTGGGAAGGGAAATAAGAAGTCGGTTGTCACTGTTGAGACCAACACCAATATTCCAAGATTTATTGTTAAAACAAAATAATGTGGTAGAGTCATTTGGTGGTTCCAGAAATGCAAACTTCAAGGTAGGTGAACAGGTCATGACTCGAGATTTCAGAAAAGGGAAAAATCCTTGGGTAAAAGGGACTATTGTTGAGGAATCCATTCCTGGAACTACTTATTACATTGATGTCGATAGTTTAAGGTGGAAGAGACATGTTAACCAAATTTTAAATTGTAGTCAAAACGATTAATAAAGATATATATCTGTTAATTATAGTATAAGAAAATATAGTTTGTTTAATTCTTAATGTGTAGCGGGGAAGAGTGTAGTATATCTAATCTGTGCCATTCATTCTTCAACTCACTCTCTCTGCCCAGGCTTAGTTACGAGTAACATTGTGCTCTTACTTATAAAAACTATATTAAATAAATAACTGTGTTTCCGAAGTGCAGTGTTATTATTTAATTATCACCGACACCAGGTTACCCAGATATATAATATACGGCATGCAGGGACTCCCCGCAGGCGGTATAACAACTAGTGAAACTCACAATTCGATAACTCGGGCGATATACGGCATGCAGGGACTCCCCGCAGGCGGTATAACAACTAGTGAAACTCACAATTCGATAACTCGGGCGATATACGGCATGCAGGGACTCCCCGCAGGCGGTATAACAACTAGTGAAACTCACAATTCGATAACTCGGTCGATATACGGCATGCAGGGACTCCCCGCAGGCTGTATAACAACTAGTGAAACTCACAATTCGATAACTCGGCCGATATACGGCATGCGGGGACTCCCCGCAGGCGGTATAACAACTAGTGAAACTCACAATTCAATAACTCGGGCGATATACGGCATGCAGGGACTCCCCGCAGGCGGTATAACAACTAGTGAAACTCACAATTCGATAACTCGGCCGATATACGGCATGCAGGGACTCCCCGCAGGCGGTATAACAACTAGTGAAACTCACAATACGATAACTCGGTCGACATTCGGCATGCGGGACTCCCTGTATAACGACCAGTGAAACTCATAATTTTATTTATTTATTTATTCAAATTAGTTACACAGCATTACAGTATAAACCAAGGCACTGTGAACTACAAAATTACATTTTAAAAAGCTTAAATCTAGTTGAATTTAGGTGACGTGACTGCGTGGCTCCCTTGCGTCGTCTGATCTGGCGCAGGAATCGGCAGATAATGACTGTGTGTGGCCGCGATTAAACCTTTAAAATATCTACGAAACTGCTTTACTCACGTCGTAAAAGTCGAATATCGCTGTCGTAGTGGCAAACGGAGAGTCCGAGCACTTAGCAATGCTCGGTTGGCAGCCGCCGCCACGATTCATCATTAGGAGAGCCGTCTCCTTACGATGAATCGCGAATCGATTGGAAACATGTCGAGCGATGTTTGACTTTTACAACGTGAGTAAGCCAGTTTCTATGTATAATAGTTAAACTTTTAATTAGATTATACGGCCGACATTCAAATTCGTTGTTCAACACAAACTTTCGCCTTTATTATAATATTAGAAATTTAGCAAATATGAAATGTATTTCTTGTTTTTGGGTGTTAACATACGAGGACCCGTCCCTCGACACTGAAAGAACTGGGCACTTATGAAAGATATAATAAAACTAATAACTTGCTTGCGTTTATTTAGTTTTTGAGTTTCTTAAAACTTTCAGTTTGACCCTCGTACATGTATACATTGATATAAGTCTGATTGTAGTGAACGTTTATTTTCTATGGAGAAGGGTCATTATTTCAGAAAAAAATTAACAGCGCGATGTAGGATAGACATATAATATGTATATGAGCGTGGCGTGGCCGTAAATTAGCTGTTGGTAAAAATGTATTTGTCGGCTCATTACGCCGAAACAGCTCGACGGATTTTTAAATTTTTTTGGTACAGACCGCTGTGGTGTGGACTGTGGACTTGGCCATCAAAATATGGCTGTAAGACAGTTTTTATCCGACTACGTGAACAAAGAAGTTTTCCGCAGACGAAGTTGCGAGCGCGAGCACCTCCTATTTATGTATAGGGTTGTTTTATTTTTCCTCTTTATGTCATAGGGCGCAAACGAGCAAACGGATCGGTTACTTTTAGTTATAAATACGAGTACACCTAACATAAAGAACTTGTTCCCAGGTCTTCATGGAGCAAAGCGTCGAGTTCTGCACGGAGAAGTGGCCGGACTCGATACGAAAGGAGCTGTATGGTGCCTTCAGCTTCGTGTTGGTGTACGCCATTCCCGGTAACTTACTGTTATTATCTTTTGCCAAACATGCAATGAAATATCGTTATAGCGTGCGTTGTAACAGGCTTTGAAGTATCACGTTTCACGTAAAGGAATTCTATACAAAATTGAAGACCTAAGTCGGGAAGTCATTTTTGTTTAAACATGGCGTCTGTGTTACTTATGAACAGGCTAAACGCTGAAATATATATTTTTTAGTGGTGTATTTTTATATTTCATTGCATATGTTTGAGAAAAGCACTATACCTACGTGCCTTGGGGCTATACCTAAACGGGAGAGGGGGGATTTATAATAATTATAAATGAAGCTCTTACGTCTAAAAATTCATGATTTAGATTTCTGTTATATATATCTCTCCTCACACTATACTCGTAGGTCGTAGATAATAGTGTTTGAGGTTTCATCGTCTAAAGCACCAATATGCCGAATGCAATTACTCAAGTGAACTTATAACGTAAACATCTGACACAAGTTCGTCTTAATAACCATTAATACATGCTCACAGATTTGTAAGCTCATCTAATTTGGTTAGTTCGACGAAGTTGGCTCATAAGATCTGAACTGTTGGAGACTGATGTTGCTTTGAAGTCCGAGAGGCATTGTAGGTAATGTTAATCAAGTGCCGTTATAAGACCGATACCTTGTGGACAGAAAGTCTGCTAAAAAGTGTTTTAGATTAGAGCCAGGACCTATTTTGTACAATTATAAAGAAAGAATAATCTTGTAATCCCATAGTCGATAATAATGTACATTTTGAAACACTTATTTTCATGCATTGAACTATCTCCCGGATCGGAATTCCCTTCTGGCGTCTGTAGGTATTCCTATTGACCTGATATAGCAGGTATTTCTATAACTTTGAAGTTTTTCAGACTGAATTGTGCTTACTAAATAAGGTTTGGTTACCGACGATTGTCGCTCGGTCTATCAGTATGAATTCTAGCATTAATTCAATATTTCAAAGTACTTTGAAGACGGATAATTGAGTGTAGCCAATTTAGCTTGTAGACAGGCTTTGACATGCAACTCAATTTGCGATTATGGTTGACATATTAAATACCTGCATAAAATCAGTCAATTTGATACTTAATCAAAGGAAATGGTAAAATATTCGGTATGAAAATATACCAGGTGTTTCCTGTAATAGGAGCAATAAATTAAAATATTGATTCTACTCTTCAAATTGAACAACATTTGTCCAGCAACTTAAAAAAAAAAGTCAGTTTTCAGAATTTTGTTATTTCAAACAAATTAAATCCCACCAAAAACATTCTGTAAAAAACTAGCCAAGTCTCGATGGAACTGCTTGATTATCTCTAAAAAGTAATGAAATCTAGACAAAGTCGTACCAAGTCTAAGGTTCCTTACTGCGATTTCTTTATTATTATAGTTAATGTTGTGTGACTTGGCCGTTGAAGAGTACACAAGGGTACAACACCAGGTGCTCCATGACACCATTGCACCAATCTGTCCCCAGAACCGCTACAAGTCAATTTTGTTTACACGTAATGTTGTATCTGTTGTAACTACCTATGTTTGTTAAGCGAGATAATAGCCCATACTGGTATTGGTAATTTGACGCTAGTGTCTCATTTTAGGCTGTTGTTGATTGTGCAGCACATGCATTCAGCATTGACAATGCTGACTTCTGCTTTCTTCTTTTTGGAGCGTCAAATCGACCACCGATCTAACATAAAATAGACGTACAGACGGACTTCTATCAATGATTAGAGGTCCATCTGTACTAGAAATATTTTTTATACTGTTGGTTTCAGGCTCGCCTATACATAAATATTATTGAAATACGCAGCTTTATCAAGCCTACAAGTGACTGGTTATTGAATCAACGTTTTCCAAGTGGCAATTTTCCATCGTCAATGGGTAGCGGTTCTGGCGACAGATTGATGCAATGGTGTCATGGAGCACCTGGTGTTGTACCCTTGTGTACTCTTCAACGGCCAAGTCACACAACATTAACTATAATAATAAAGAAATCGCAGTAAGGAACCTTAGACTTAGTACGACTTTGTCTAGATTTCATTACTTTTTAGAGATAATCAAGCAGTTCCATCGAGACTTGGCTAGTTTTTTACAGAATGTTTTTGGTGGGATTTCACTTCTTTTTGTAGAAACGTGGGCATATTGTTTTATAACAACCTGCTAATTCACTTTAGCAAACCTCACGAAATAATAAGCGAAATCAACGAAATGCAAATAATCCCTCCTAATCCCTAAGCAAACGTTTTCGAGCGCAATAGAAGAATGTCGTAAACGACTGTAACGCGGCCGGTTGCCACTTCGCCATATAAGATTATCGGAAAAACAAACGTAGGCGCGTTTTAAAATACAGTTAGCGCCATCTAGCGACGTGTGCGGCGGGTATCACCGCCACTCTTAGACCAATGCATTATATTTTGACCAAATTTTGAGCGAAATTAATATTTTGGTGTAATTTGTTTATTTAATTTGTGTAATGTTCGAGTAGAATAAAGTTAATCGTTCGACTATTTCTTCTTGTAAACTTGTAAGTATAAGTATAAAAGCCAGTCTTGTCTTACCCAGAGTTTTCCTTTAATTTTATTTATATGCGTATTAAAAGCAGAAGGGGAGGCATTCGCCCAGCGGGTACGTATTACAATGCCGAAGTTCAAAATACCGAATTTCATAAGACCTATGGACGGAAGACCGAAAATTAAAATTTCGAATGTTTATTTGACCGAAAGTTTAAAATTCCGAATGAACGTTTGATCGAAAGGATAAAATACCGAATATTATAATCCCGAAGACTGTAATCCCGAAGAATGAAATCCCGAAGACTGTAATTCCGAAGATTATAATCCCGAAGACTATGATCCTGCCTGAGTGGTTGTAATCCGGAATATTATTTAAACTGTCGAGAATTATATTTCTGTAGTCTTACAGATTCTAATGTTTATTTTATACAAAGAATATTAACCTAAATTACGTAACCTACTTGCCTACTACTATGCTTACTATTTATAAGTGAACTCTTCTGTGGAACCGATCTGCTCCGGCGCTGCGGGATGTGCAACCCCTCCGCCCTAGCGTTAGAAAGTGCGGGCATCAAGCGAGTCGCAGCAGCTGAGGCTGGTCGCCGAAGGTGACCAAAAAGCCGAAGCTGCGGAGGCGAGCGTTGACAGCTTCGGTTCCAGACAAGTTCGGTTCGGTTGGCAGTCCATGACAGAATATTTTATCATAATATCGACTATTTAGTGTCATAATTTCCCACTCTCCCGGACTCTTTCCTTTTCTTAATCGACTTGCCACAGAACCGAAGCTGTCAACCCCGATTCCACGTGGTCTTGTCTGCCCTACCCCTAGAGTGTATATAAAAGGCCGGAGGCGCGGAGGGAGGGCAGCCCCCGGCCGCCATAAGAAAGTGCGGGCATCAAGCGAGCCGCAGTCGCACTTTCTTACGCTAGGGCGGAGGGGCTGAACATCCCGCAGCGCCGGAGCAGATCGGTTCCACGGAAAAGTCAGATTAGTTTAGTGTCCTGACACTTTTAAAGTGCTCATTGACTTTCGGGATTATGAAATTTCGAGATTTTGAACTTTCGATTTTCTGAAAACAGTAATTTGAGCTTCGGTTTATCGAATATCGCCTTTGAACTTTCGGTATTTTGACCATCGGTATTTCAACTACTAGGTATTATGAACTTTCGGGATTGTAAAACGTAACCCGCCCAGCTGTGGGACGCTATAGGCTAGATTAAATTAGAAGATGTGTACCCACTACGCTGGATTTTTTCAATGACAGTCGATTTTTTAATGTACCAATAGTAGAAGGGGGCATTACCATATCTCTAATACAGCTGAGACCAGCTGAGGGTTCTTCATCAAATAAATAATAAATAAATAAATATCGGACAACCTCGCACGAATCGATCTAGTCCCAAATTAAGCTCTAAAAGGCTTGTGTTATGGGTACTAGACGACGATAGACATACTTATATAGATAAAGATATACTTAAATACATAGAACAACCTTGACCCAAGCACAAATATTCGAGTTCATCACACAAATAGTTGCCCTGGCCGGGACTCGAACCCGGGACCGCCGGCTCAGTAGGGAGGTGTCTACAAACCGAGCCAAACGCGTCGTCAAAATACTTCAGACCTTGGATTTTTGACATCAAATGAAGCGGCCCACTAAGTTGAATATCAAAATACTTAAACGGGTTTACTCACGTCATAGAAGTCGAATAACGCTCGACATGTTTCGAATCGGTACGCGATCCATCATCAGGAGAGATGATCATTCGCGACGGCGGCCAACCGAACACCGCCTTTACAAAAAATATTCATCTTGTTGTATGTCGATCTCTAATAGTTTGGTTGGGCTCTTGTGTTTTCTAATCAGAGTACTTCAGATCTTCGATTATCCTAGTTTTTAGGGTTCCGTACCCAAAGGGTAAAAACGAGACCCTATTACTGAGACTTCGCTGTCCGTCCGTCCGTCCGTCCGTCCGACCGTCCGTCCGTCTGTCACCAGGCTGTATATCACGAACGGTGATAGCTAGACAGTTGAAATTTTCACAGATGATCTATTTCTATTGCCGCTATAACAACAAATACTAAAAATAAAATAAAATAAATATTTAAGGGCTCCCATACAAAAAACTTGTTTTATGGTACGGAACCCTTCATGCGCGAGTCGGACTCTCACTTGGCCAATTTTTATAGTTTTCGCTTTATGTGGCCATTAAACCCTAACTCTGTACCAAATTTCAGCTCTCTGAATTTATGGGAAGTTCTTTACTGATGATCATGAGTGAGTGAGTGAATGAGTGAGTGTCGTAAATGCGAAACTTTGCTTTCGCTTAACTTCGGAACTAAATGACCTACAGACTTGAAATTTTGGATTTTAAGTATGTGATTATAGCTTACTGGATGACAAAAACTTCTGCGTTCTGGTCTTATCCAGAGGTGCTCAAATAGGGGCCTGAAAATGCGGCGAAATGGTTCCAGTAAAGGATGGTACGGCAGTGTTTGCTTCGCGCTCGACTTGGCGGGGGCACTGCCGTGCCCCCCGATAGTATTTTCAATGTACGTCGTACAACATTGACATTCCCTGAGCATTGACATAGCTGTCACTCTACTAATTTCGGACATTTCGCAAACATTACTTTTTAGTTTTTTGTCTCTCCCATGGCACGCCACTGAGCTCGATTTTCAGCTCTCGTCCTCCAGTTACTACCTGCTGTCTTATGGAGAGGCCTATGTCCAGCAGTGGACTGAAACAGGCTTATGATGATGATGATGATGATTATTCTACAAAATGTCATTTAATACACGTTATTTTCAGAAGTTTTAACAAATGTTGTCCAGTTTCAAGCGAAGAATCTATGTTTTAATTTATCGCTCCTATTACAGGAAACACCCGGTATACTGATTTATTTTAATCGAGTCGTCTCCATGAGAGTAAGTTGCACCAGAAGACAAATCAACGCCTTCCATTGTGAAGACGGAGCAGGCATTCTTCACTGAGCAAGATTTTTCCATCAACCTCCCCCTCCGCCCAAGATTAAGAGGCCTTATTCCTTTTAAAAAATTTTTTTTCATATTTATGACAAATGTATTGATAATTTCAGCCCTTTTTGAAGTTTATAATACTTTTCCCCGAGTTCTAGGTAGTAACATAGCCTTTTCATGTTTTCATTGCGTGCAGACAAAAATAAATTGAAAAAACAAATTTTCCACGTGAATTTTATCAATTTCGAGTAGTTTTGAAACAAACTGTAGGTTTGAAATATATACCAATAAATCCCAATAGCCCTGTTCTAGGTAGTAACATCAATAATATGTAAAGAAACATGTTTGATCATAGATAAAAATGTCTAAAACAATCAGCATTTAAAAGGAATTAAGGCCTCTTAACTCCTGTCTGCCGTCGTCATCCATATTTTGTATATTTTCAATATTTAATTTCAATAAATCTATTACAAGTACCTTTATTTTAGTCAGAGTGATGTTCTATGGATACAAATTACAGACATATTCAGATACTAAAAGACTGAGGTCGTTAACAACGCATTTCCATTATATTTCGAGCTGGGAACAATTCATCATCATACCATCCGATAGACGTCCATTGCACCCGTCTGGCCAAGAAAGCCGTGGGGACGTGGGGACGTGGTTTCAATTCAAATCCCGCTCAGAGCATACAAGTTTTCAATGTTTCGCGTCTACATAAACGTCTACCAGTTTGTACGTGATGTAAAAAAAATAATTTGTGAACTTCTCATATATCTCTGTATGTCGAAAGAATCTGTAAAAAATAAGGGCACTTAACCAACGAAGCTTGTATCACATGTTAAGCTTTAATATGACGTTTGATATAAAGTGTCGCGACAGGCAAGTCGCCCCGGGAGTGCTGCAAACGGCATAAATAGTGAGGGCATCCCCTGTAAGGGAGGTTGCCAAGGGTATGTAGAACTGCCCAAGCGCGAGTCGGACTCGCGCACCGAGGGTTCCGTGCAAATAAATAATTTTTAACTTTTTTGTTTTCTGTATTTGTTGTTGAAGCGAAATACATCACCTGTGACAATTTCAACTGTCTAGCTATCATGGTTCATGAGATACAGCCTGGCGACAGTATCGATCAAAAAACGGCAAAAAAAAAAACAGGTTTGTTGTATGTATATATATTTATTCTGTTTTAAGTATTTGTAAATATAGCGTCAATAGAAACACATCATCTGTGAAAGTTTCAACTGTCTAGCTGTCACGGTTCATGAAAATACAGCCCGGTGACAGACGGACAGACGGATAGGCGGACAGCGAAGGCTTAGTAATAGGGTCCCGTTTTTAACCCCCGACGAAAAAAGAGGGGTGTTATAAGTTTAACATGTGTATCTGACGTATCTGTGTATCTGTCTGTGGCATCGTAGCGCCCAAGCGGATGGACCAATTTGAGTGCGGGTTTTTTACCCGTTAGGTACAGAACCCTAAAAATCAGCGAGTCATATTTTTCCATGAATAGTCATAACATAACCATTAGCTTCATTCATGAAGGAATAAAATGGGCTTTGCTTCAGCGTAGTCGAGTAAAAAGCCTATAGCCATCCGTAGGTTTACTTTACCTTTACAAACATTTATACCAGTTCTCATTTGATTTAAACATACACTATTTTCACATATTATTATAGCAAAACGGGACTTGATCGCGTGCAAAAAGTGTCGTAAGTCCGAATTTTTATTTCCCATCTGTAACATTTCCACAAAGGACCCCGCAGCAAACTTAGGGAAAAAGTGGTTTCAGTCAAATCTTACTAAATTTTAGTATGATGTAGATTAAACTCTCCTGATTATTTTTTTATAAAGGGCGCAACTCTCTCAGACATACTGTTTGATCTATGCTCAGACGTATACTTTTTGAAATAATCAATTTAATTGCTTATGGCTTTATACAATATATTATGTTTTACGTTTCCTATAATTCCTCCTTTTTGCTCTGTTATGCATGTCGTTCGTAACATAGATAATTGATAAAAATGCAATGTCAACGTTACAGAAATATTACAAACATCATATTTTATGTTCGATAATTATTAATTAACAATAATTTTATTAAAACTTTCGTGAGACATATTTAATTATTGTATTAAGCGGTTTACACTCACGTGAAATTGTCAGGAACGGCCCGACATGTTTCGAACTCGTATGGAGCCCTTCATCAGGGACGGCTGCCCGCACACCGCCGCGGCAAACTCGTCACGAGTACATACGAGTTCGAAACATGTCGGGCCGTTCCTGACAATTTCACGTGAGTGTAAACCGCTTAATACAATAATTATTAATTACGTTATTATAAGTACATGAATAAAAATAAAGAAGGTACTTACAACACTTTGACTTAATTACGTCAGTAACTGACAGTGCGTATCATTTCGTAATATATATTATCGATTTTAGAAACCACGTTGCGTAAATAAAAAAATGTATGCTTGATTATTTCAGAAAGTATATATCTGAGAGAGTTATGCCCTTATAAAAAAATAATCAGGAGAGTTGAATCTACATCATACTAAAATTTAGTGCGATTTGACTGAAACCACTTTTTTCCCTAAGTTTGCTGCGGGGTCCTTTTCATTTGTCTGAAAGCTTTTTTGTTTCAAACATAACTAACCTAACGGGTTGTTTAAAACGATGGTTATAAAACTTAAAAAATATTGTGGGTTTCAGGAAAAAACTACTTTCAGACAAATAAAAGTTTAGCGAAACGTTACAGAGGGGAAACAATTGTTACGGAAATGAGATAGGATACCGAGATATAAATAATAAATAAATAAATGTCGGACAACCTCACACAAATCGATCTAGTCGCACAGTAAGCTCTGGTAGGTTTGTGTTATGTACACTAGACGACGATTAACATACTTATATAGATAAATACATACTGTTGCAAAGGCTGTCGATCGCAATTCAACGCGGTAATGCAGCGAGCGTGATGGGCACCTTTGCTCCCGGATTGACTCGGGGCGGGTTATTTGATTAATACCTACTTATTCAGGGTTGTGTTAGGTTAAGTTACTGATTACCTATTGTCATTTTGTGTTATTTTTGAATAAAGAACTTATTATTTGAATACATAATTAAATACAAATAACATCCATGACCCAGGCACAAATATTCGTGTTCATCACACAAATATTTGCCATTGCCGGGATTTTAACCCAGGACCGTCGGCTCAGTAGGCAGCTGCTTAACCACTGCGCCAACCGCGTCGTCAAATAAATATGTTTATTAATCACCTCGACGTCCAATGTGACGTTACGTGTATGGGGGGCTAAGGGGGGCTAAGGGCCTCGGAAGGGTCTAGAAGGGTTGGAAGGGGTCCCGTGAACCTGACATCACGTTCAAAACGTCGAGGTAATTAAATAAGCACATGATTAACCCCTCGTATGCCTTATTTTAAACTACAGTTAATTTCAATTTGACTAGCAATTTTTTGACACCGCATAGAGGGGTTAAGTCTCGTTTTTTTTACAATAAAGTGGCTTGATGAAATCGCAACAATGTTCGATAGAAGGCGTTATGGTAACAACGCTTTCTTTTAGTTATTTATTTTATTTATTCAAATTAGTTAGAGCATTACAGTAATTAAACCAAGGCACTATTTAAAACTAACTTCTAAAACACCGTGGTTACATAATGTTTGATTCGATACAAAGAGCTATAAATGCAATACTGAGTGACCCTGTAAACTAAAAAAAATACCTATTTAAATTGCATTGATCAAATAATAAGCTAATTTTTGACATTTAAACACATAAATTACTCATTGGTTTATTTATAAATAACCAAAAAGCTTCGTAAAAGTTACTACTTTCCAGTAATTATAAAATTACACGACTTCGGGCCGGAAAAGATTAAATTAAGCCGTTAAAAATACAGGCCACTACGAGGTTCATTAAGGGCTTCGTAGTCGGAGAAACGTGTGCCCTGTTACGGAGGGTTATGGTTCAAAATTAATGAAGTCATCAAAGGAAACGTTTTCTTAGATCGCTTGGCACTGAAGCTTTGTAAATTAAAATTTGAATCAGTGAAAATAACTTTGAAGGAAACGCTACGTTTTACCGTGTATTTTTGTAAAATTGTTTATTTAACGGGTACGACGTACGCAATCGACTGTTGTATTAAAAAAAATACTCTAAAGTATGTGTGTACTCACACTTATCACACAAAATAATTATAATTACTCAAAATATTTAAGTTAAGTACCTACCTATAAATTATTTAAGTATTAATACTGAGGACTTAATTTTCTTAACAAAATGAGACAATCATAATAAAGAATAATGTTGTAAATTGTATCACTAGATAATTGGCGGGGATTTGAAATGAAGTAATACTACCCTATTTTTGTACTCTAACTTTTATTAAATTTTCCATCAAGGTTGCCTGGAAGAGATCGCTTTTTAGCGGTAAGAACGCCTGCTGTCTACTGTTATTTAAAAATTGAATTTGTTTTGTTTCCTTTTGTATACTTTTATTGGTGCGCAATGAAGTATTATTGTATATAAACAAAATAAAACGAACTTTTTTTCCATCCATATATCCATCCATTGCTTATGTTATTTTGGCGACGTTTGCAGACACGTGCCTACTGAGCCGGTGGTCCCGGGTTTGAATCCCGGCCGGGGCAAATATTAGTGTGATGAACTCGAATATTTGGGTCATGGATGTTATCTATATATGTATTTATATTTTATATATTATGTATATCGTCGTCTAGTACCCACAGTACAAGCTTCGCTTAGTTTGGGACTAGGTCGATTTGTGTATGATTGTCCGATAATATTTATTATTATTTATTTATTTTATTATTTTATATTTCCTGCGGGCTAGCTTATCTTGACGCGACTTCGCTTGTCACGTGACTTAGCGTCACCTGTCTTGCTCGCACAGTATTGACAGGAAATTGACAGGTAGTATTTGTCACGGTCACAGTTATGCTAGACGTGCTGTTAATAATGCTATACGGATGTAACATACATAATCCAATGTAAGTAATACTATTAAAACTATCGTGAGACATCGTTAATAATTATAAAAATTGGGCAAGTGCGGGTCTGACTGGCGCATGAAGGGTTCCGTACCATAATCTATAACAAGTTTGTTGTATGGGAGCCCCCCTTAAATATTTATTTTATTTTATTTTTAGTATTTGTTGTTATAGCGGCAATAGAAATACATCATCTGTGAAAATGTATAACTGTCTAGCTATCACCGTTCTTGAGATATTGCCTGGTGACAGACGGACGGACGGACGGACGGACAGCGAAGTCTCAGTAATAGGGTCCCGTTTTTACCCTTTGCGTACGGAACCCTAAAACGGTTTAAACTCACGTAAAAATTGTCAGGAACGGCCCGACATGTAGTTCGAAACATGTCGCTCATTTGGAGCTCTTCGTCAGGGGCAGCTATCCGTGCTGCTGCGCGTTTCGCGACCCACTGCACTATTTATCGCTCTCCTCGCCGCCGCCCTCAGCGCGAGTTCGAAACATGTCGGGCCGTTCCTGACATTTTTTACGTGAGTTTAAACTATTTTTATTATTACCAATGTAAATATTGATTATTTAGACGGGTGGATATTATGTTACAATCTGGGGGCTCGGTAGTGCCCCAGCCAAGACGAGCCAAGCGAAGCGCACTATGCAAACATTTTCTTACCATTCAGTCTCTAAAAATTTGTAAAGATTGGTTAAGTTTTGGAGAAGGAAACAAACGAGAACGAAACCTTTTGTATAACCCGGTTACGTTAAGTTAGGACCTCATTTGTATGCGCCGCCGCCGTAGTTATCAGCGGGTCTATGACGGTTGCGTTTATCACGCGATAGTTAAGTGACAAAGCATCCGTCACCTTTTGATAAAATGCGAGTGTGAGTGACAGATGCTTTGTCACTTATTTATCACGTGATAAACGCAAACATCATAGGCGCCCAGTTGCAAACATAACGTAAACTAGTATTCTGGGAAATGAAAATTAAGAGCCCACCCCTGCATAATTCGTCAGGTGAATGCTCCTAGATCTCAATATCCATAGTGATTAAAAATCTGTCCCTTGGAAATAAAAAACTTAAACAGTTTTTCTTCAATCTTGTCTACGTGAAAACACGATTGGTAATAATTTTCTCGATACTTTTATCTCTCAAACATAACCCTTTCTTAAGATATTTTCGGGTGGATCTTCAATACCCTTCCGTTTTTAACAATGTTTTTTAGCTTAATAGATGCACAATTATAAGTTCTCAAAAACTGTAAAACTACTTTCAATATAAAATGCACACGTTTGTGACACAACTCAAAAAACATGATTTCCGCGTTTCCGAGCACGCACTTTCGTCTCGCTCACGCTTACGCTCAGTGAGAGAGAGAGCTAGCCAACGCGTTGGCGCCCTATAAGACTTATAAGGGCCGTTTTACAAACTTGTCAATTGTTTCAGGATGCATCGTCGTCGTATCGTACGCGCTGATGGGTCGTCGGCTGTGCTCGGTCATGCCGCCGTTTGACCAAACAGAAGGCAGTGCGAACAGCCAACAGGTTAGTATTTAAAATACATACGAGGCGGGCTTACCTATTGAAGTTTATTCACGTCGTAGAAGTCGAATCGGTACGCGATTCATCATCAGGAGCTTCAGTCGCGGCGGCGGGCGAAAATTCAGCTGACGATGAAAAGAAAAGAAAATACTCAAACGCTTGCGATATGCGCCACGCCACCTTCACCCCACTAGTAACGTCAGTTGATGGCGTATTTGCCCCACAAATGTCTTCTTTCATGAAACACATGGCAGAAGCCATTTCAGACCGCTGGCACCGATCTCTAAGTACCGTGCTGGGCTGGCTTAGAGCACGGGTAAGCGTTGCGATCATATGTGCAACTAGCATGTGCATTCGTGGCACACGTTACAGGTTCAAGCCATTAGTGAAATGGCTGGGATTCGACGACGGTGCTGCCCTCCCACACATCGACTGAATTTTATTTTTTTTACGACAATTTATTGTACCTATTTGTATTGTATCCACTTTATTGAAAAAATTGTTTTTATATAAAAAATAAAAATCCGTACGGGCTCTTATACGTGTGATACACTCACGGGAGTTTCATATATAAAATAGGTTGGTAATTCCATCACGCACTACCCAGTAATTTATTATTATTATTTATTATTATCTTCGCTTATACCACGGAAATTGTATTTTATTGGTTAGTTGTGTATAAAATTTGAACTAATTGTTTGTGGAGTGGGGTGACGCGACCGCCCGAGGCATGTGACTGGCTACGAACGCGTGCCGATTTGCCCGAATAAAACGCCCCATAGTGCGCGTTAAAGACTAAAATAATGAACTTTATTCAGTAAGAAGGCCACAAGTACTCCTTTACATCTCTGTCTAGTTAGGAAGAAAGCCGAAAGTAACTCAACAGTCAGTATTTTTTTCCAATAAACTTTTTTCAGTTCAGCTTACCGGGGCGACTAGCCATGATATGGCTTGTCTTGAATATTTATTTATTTATTTCATTTATTTATTGCAATACCATGGTTATAATAAAATAACAAGATGTTAAAAGATGTTTACATTGTATATGGCTCCAGACAATTTATTTTCTACGTATCGTTGCGTTTTTCAATTTAGATTTTAATTCAGATATGCAGCCATAGGAGAGTCTTGTAATACGTGATTGTTGTGATATGCAATCACACATGTTGTTCGGCGATGCACAGCAGTGGTGTTATACTCGTATTAAGTTTGACGTCAGAGAGGCCAATCTCAACATAATAATTACAAAAGATGTCTCACGATAGTTTTATCATACATTACATAGGGTGGTGAGCTCATGAATGTGCCAGATCGTACGTGTTTAAATATGAGAGCTGGGGCTTAACGATACACCGCCCGTGGTTTGTCTTAAGTTTTACGTCTTGTCTTGCCAGGAAGTGAGATTTTTTCCGTAGCGGAAAAACCCACTTATAAGGCTTGTTCGGACTAGGCTAGTATTTTAGTCTAGTAGCGAGTAATTTAGTAGCTAAACCATTCGCTACTGCCTAAAAATCGTTCGCATTACAGTCGAGTAAAGTTCGCAAGTCAGTGGTATTCTGCAAGATGAACAGCCGGCAGCGTAATAAAGTGAATAAACTGATTAGCTAATTGTAACGGCTATTTTAGAAGAGGTGGATGAGGAAATTTGCGTGATTAATAAAAAGAAGCTATGGATACGACGAAAATTGATCAATAGAAGAGATTACCTAGGAGGTACTAATCGTCTTCTAAAGGAATTAGCATTGGAAGATCCCAAAGAATACTTGAATAGCTTGAGGATGTCCGAAAGTTGTGTGAATTTTCTTTTAATGAAATTACAGTCTCAGATCCTCAGTCGTGGGGGGTGCTACTCACTACTAAACTACTAAAAAAAATAGAATAAAATGGATTGACTCGACTAAATTACTTACTAATCTACTCGACTAATTTTTTGGTGTTCAGAGACGTTTAGCTACTAAATTACTCGCTACTAGACTAAAATACTAGCCTAGTCCGAACAAGCCTATAGCCTAGGCTATAAAGTGGGTTCGGGTTCGTCACCCGTGGTGACGTTAATATTTTCATATGAAAATACAGGGTGGACCAGATCGAAGAACTTTTAAGCAAACAGGGAAATGTTCAGACCGAGTACTTCATTTTTCACCAATGGAAATATGTAAATATTTCTATCCATTTTTGAGATATAGTTTGTTAAACATTAGTGTAAAAATCTGCACATTATCAACCCTAGCATCTTTTGAACATTTAAGTTAAAGAGTGTCAATTGTAAATAAAACTTTTGAATTAGTAGGGTTGTCACTGATATTAAAATATTTTATTTTGATGTTTTTTTTTTACTTTTAAATCCAGCTTTACAATTATAATGGGTGGATTGCAGATCACTCAGATGACACTATCCTGTCAGCTCAGTCTTTACAATGTACAGGTATATTGATTACTTTTTAATGTGAAAGGTGTGTAACAGACCGCTTCTCAAGCTGTTCCGGTTTAACGTGTAAAAGGTGTGTAGGTTCGGTTCCCGCTTAGACTGCAGTAGATCGCGTTTAATTTTTCTTTATGCCGAAATCTTTATTGCAATATAGTAAAGTACAAGATCATAGTCGGTATTTACTAATAATGAACATTGACTAATCAAAATCATTATTTAATTTTCTCTAACCACTCTTTTTACTATATTGGCAGTAAAAACAGTTACACATATATGAAAGACTACTGTAAAAAAAGGCAAATCGGATCGAAACAAGATGAGATACAAAAAGAAACGCAGATAGCCTAGGTGAGTCTTGTTTTGATGCTTACGTAAGGTACAGTCGCCATCAAATATATCGCAGCATATAAGGCGTTCTTAAATATCTGAACACGACTCTTATTTATTGGGTGTTACAGTACATGTTCAGATGTTTATGAACGCCTAATATGTTGCGATATATCTGATGGTGACTGTACGTATTTTTGCAGTCGGGTTATTTGTTTTTAATTTTTCTCTTTCCTATAAAAATAAGCTATATAACTTTCAGTAGTCCTGAAAAATTATAAACGTAACTCACGAATCATTCACGTATTATAAATACCTGCAGTAAAACCTATCGACATGAGGCGTATTCAATCCAAATGGCCTATTTTATTGTCAATGATAAGGCGCTTATATCGTTTTGTTTGACAGGGATATTGTAAAGTATGCATGCTCCATCGTAAACCAAACTGGCTCCATTACCGTTAATGTCACATAAAGAAGCCATTATTTATATTATATTGCAGCCCTTCCCTTGAGATTACTACATTAAAAAGTGCTTTAATCTTTTGACATTGATTAAATGGCTGAAACAATAAAAAACCACTTCACTCACGCATCTTGCTTACACTGTACGGAATGGAAAGAGATAGGTAATAAATTTTTCACCTCACCAGCTCAAACATGGTGATTTTGCTGTCAGATAACAGTGAACAAAATGCGATTTTGTTTCGAGCGTGAGTAGAAAGTAGCTTTTTAATTTTTCCAATATCTGACCACGAATTGTCATTCATCAGCCAAAGGTTAATTATAAAATTCTAATCATTTGAATCTAGATGCACTCTGTTTCTTTCATATGTCTATAAAAGAGAGGGATAGAAACTTATCAATTTGAAAGATTAAGAACAGTTCGGATACGCGTTATACCAAAAAAATCATTAAAAACACCCGAAAAAGTTTGAATTGCAACGTATTTTTTTTTCTTTATTATATTTTTATTTAACGACCGAATATTAAAATTATTGTGCCTTTTATATAAAACAATAGATCATTGCTCATATAAAATAAGATTTTTCAACTTATTACTTATTGTACTAAATATAATAATAATTTATAATTTCACCATTTATCATAGATGCATATTCGAAACGTACCTACCTTAAAAAATATTGAGTTCATATTGTAATTGTTTTTTTCTTTTGCATTTATTTTGTTTGGTATTTTAGGAGTAAAAATATTAATCAATTTATAAACAAAATCTCGTAATATAATATGTATTTATAAATAAACACGTCATGTATCTGCTAAATCTTCCAATTTGATCAAATAATGACAATAACCGTGTTGGTTGGTTGATTATAATTTCAATTAAATTATATTGTAATTCCTTTTAAAGCAGCACTTATCTATTTTCTGATTAATAATATTATTGAAATCAGCAACAAAGACTATAAACATACGTTGGAAGAAAAAGCACAAAATGTCGAATATGTTCTCGCTGATGAGGTGAAAAGTTGTGTGTGCTACACGAGAGCAAAGTTTTTTGCATCTCGTGCTGTTGAGTCCCTCGCTACACTCAGGATTCTAACATAGAATCACTCGCTACGCTCGTGATTCAAACGTAGAATCCTTCGCTTGCTCGGGACTCAAAATCAGCACTCGTAACAAAAAACAACTTTGCTCTCTTGTTGCACAAATAACTATTTCCCTCAACAAAGAGTCGCAGAGTTTTAGCGTTAACATTTTTCTGAACACTGCATTCCTCTAATTTATTTTAAGCTGACACGAAAAATGGTCGTGTTTGCCAAACATTGTTCAACATAACGAGTTTCTGTCAATATAATCATTTGTGTGCCAAGTTTTTATAGCCTACTGTACTTTTCCTTGGCCTTCCATCAATCGCTCACTGAGACGATTCTAAAGACCCCAAACTGGGTAGAATTAGTTCACCAGACCAGCTACATTGCACGATATTACTGTATTGTCATCAAAGTAAAATAGGTATGCCAAATCTCAGCTCAATCGGTTGAAGATATCTGCTTCAAAATTGAGTAGCAAGATTTTACCCGAACATACATACTTACATAGTTACATAAGTATAGCCTTACAAACGTCGGCCCGCCCAGGGATAGTGGCGCTACAAACAACTTTCATATGGCAATAATGTGTGGCATACGTCATTTATTTGGATTAATCAACGTCAGTAGCTATTTGTCAAGGATTTATCATCAACCAAATTCAAGACATAGCTTTTCTTGCGAAATAAATTATGATTTCTATTGAAATAAGTATCTGTCAAAAAATTCATTTTAGTGACAAGATTTTATAGCCGACTGTACTTTTCTTTAGATATCCATCAAATGCTCACTGAGACAATTCTAAGGAGCCCAAACTCGGTAGGATTGCTTTTTTTATTATAGAGTTTCCTATAGCCACCTTCCGGCTCAATCATCAGATCAGCCCCATGGTACCATATTATTGTATTGTCATCAAAGTTAAGTAAGTATGCAAAATTTTAGCTCAATCGGTTGACGATATCTGCTTCAAAATTTAGTTGCAAGATTCCACCCGAACAAACATACTTACATACATATATACATTACAAGTTAAATAAAAGCTTTTAAAAAACTTGCCTTTCACCACTGTGGATAGTTTTCGATTTAATTATGTAAAAATTACTTGTTTCCGGAATATTTAGTCCTGTTTCCTCTTTGTTTATATCAGTGATATTCACTGACTTTCAACGTCTGTTACGAAAATTTTTTTTGTGGCCAGTTAAATAAATTAGTATCACTAAAAATGCGCAATAAGGTGTGGACTGAAATACATACACATTGCGAGTTAAATAAAAGCTAGTAAAAACAAAAGAGACAAATGAGTTCGACAAATTATTCCTTTCTTTAGCAGTGTACGGACGGGACGACGAGGGAATAAAAACATGCATCGAACACCTAGTTTACACTAACGAGCCCCAATAATAACAGGACGTACGATTTATTGTCGTGTTCACCATGTTTTTGTTCGTTTGTGCGTACACGGTCTGAAACCACACAAATCATCTCGCGATTTCCTTTTCAATCTGCCGTTCGTAGCGGCCATTTTACCTGTTGTTTGTTGTTTATATGGTTGAATCTCAAATAAATGTCCACGTGCAAGCTATTTGCGTATGTTATTTGCCCCGCGGGAAATACGAGTGCAAAGTAAATTGTACAGTCAACAAATATGTTTATACTCCGCATAAATTGTATGAGCGCTTTGCTCTATGTAGATAAACAAAGTTTGTGTACAAAAGTCATGTTGGTGGCAAGTTTAATTAGCATTTTTGACTTCAGTGCTATTTCTTTTGTTTCAAAGTAAAGAATCAGAATTAATACTTGAATGCCGTTAATAAGTAAGAGTAAGTTATTAAATTAAATGCCAAGTTAGTATAGTAAGAACTTCGCTCCTTTGTGTGGTTGCCTAATTTGCCTATGCATACATACACAAAAATAAATAGCATATAAATCGAATGATGTTTTGAGTGAGTTTTCTTCATTGAGTCTCGGAACATATTAAATATAAGTACATAAATATTATAAAACGGAATACTTATATACTTACATCTAGACACGCGGCAGCGTGTCCAGCCAAGTTCACCCCAGGAACTGGCGAGCAGGTAGTCTTGATATTGATTACACCCCAAGTAAAATAAATGCATTGAGTATGTCGCATGTCCTTGTATCTAATTTTAGGGCAAAGAACTTGGCACCCATAGAGATCTCAATTCTTTTGTCGGCGAAGTGCACGCGATATTGAACTTGGGTCTCATTTAACATTTTATGTTTTTGATGGGTATGAATTACTCACGTCACTAAAGCCGAATGATGCTCGATATATTTTAAACCGGTTCGGGATTCATCTCCGTGAGCTCCGATGGGTCGTTCAATAAACTTTAACTTTTTATTTTCAATATTTGTTGTTATAATGGCCATAGGTACTAAATACACTATCAATCTACCTATCAGCCACAGCCGTCCACTGCTGCACATAGGCCTCCCCCAATGCTCGCCACAAGGTGTGATCCTATGCAGACCACGTCCATCGACTCCCTGCGACGCTAACGAGGTTATCTGTCCACGTAGCCGGGGGCCGACCCACGCTGCGCTTTCCTATATGTGGTCGCCATTCCAGGACTTTGGTGCATGCCTTTGCTTTTAAGTATCTACCTGTTACGGTTGGAAAGATGCCTGTGACAGTCGAACGGGCAGACAGACAGCGAAAGCTTAGCAATAGGGTCCCATTAATACCAACGGGTGCCTTACGGAACCCAAAAAAGGCCCTGTTCGTTGAAGATATACTTAAGACACTGGAGTTTGAAAATAATAAATGCGAGAAAATTACAAACAGTTTGTAAAAATGGCGTACGGAATGTGTATTCTTCCAATTTTTTGGTAAAAAATAATGATATAGACTCAGCATTAGTATTCTACGAATCACTCCAGTAATAAAGTAAGTAATAAATTCTAAAATCCTCGATTCTTGCTTGATTATATTGAACAAAAACGAAATTCTCTTCGGAATAAAACTTCACTCACGTATAAGAAATCGAATAAAATGTCGTGGCTTCATCAACTTGGCGCGACAAACCGCTACTAGGTTTATTTAGTTCCTTTTTTATTTCCCCCCAATTCAGTTCTACGGAATTGAGTATGTTTAATAGAAAATGTTTCTCTTATCGCATTTTCTAAGAGAGGATATTTTGTCGTCGGGTGATTTAGGATATAAACACAACTTCACGATATATCGATGTGATTTTGAATTGGGCCTGGGCTGGGAAATGTTAGTATGGGAATATCGGAAATTCTCGGTACGGCCTGCCATACTAAAATGGGGTCTGCTGGCCCGAATGTGGAAAGGTTGCTAAAACGTGAGGTTGAAAACAATATTTACTTTTTAAGGACGCCATTTTACTTTTTTTTTATTAATATAAATATTGGACAACCTTACACAAATCGATCTAGTCCCACAGTTAGCGTTAGTAGGCTTATGTTATGGGCACTAGACGACGATATACATACTTAATATACATAAATACATACTTAAATACAAATAACATCCATGACCCAGGCACAAATATTCGAGTTCATCCCACAAATATTTGCCCTTGCGGGGATTCGAACCCAGGACCGCCGGCTCAGTGGGCAGCTGCTTTACTACTGTACCAACCGCGGCTGTCTGACTAAGTAAACAGGGTGTTCAATCAAAGCGGGTTGCCAAGGAGAAGTCAGAAATTATGAGAGATAGCGAAATCTGTTCTCAGGTACCATGGCGTCGATTTGAGATTTAATAAAAATTGCATTTTTTTATAACTCTCATACGTAATTGATCGGTATTATAAGTAGGTATTTGATCCTACATGCTACATGTAGCACCCACCCCAGTAATGGTTGGTAACTCGGTCCTCGAAGTTGTTGAGGAATACGTCTATCTGGGACAAACAATTCAGTTAGGCAGGTCCAACTTCGAGAAAGAGATCAATCGGCGGATTCAACTCGGATGGGCAGCGTTCGGGAAACTGCGAAGTGTCTTCTCGTCCAACATACCTCAGTGCGTATTACCGGTGATGACCTACGGAGCCGAGACGTGGTCTCTAACTATGGGCCTTTTAAGGAAGCTCAGAGTCACTCAGCGAGCTATGGAAAGAGCTATGCTCGGGATTTGTCTACGAGATCGAATCAGAAATGAGGAGATTCGTAGACGAACCAAGGTCATCGACATAGCAAACCGGGTAAGCAAGCTGAAGTGGCAATGGGCGGGGCACATAGTTCGAAGGACCGATGGCCGTTGGGGCAGAAAAGTTCTCGAGTGGAGACCACGTACCGGCAAGCGCAGTGTAGGACGACCACCCGCAAGGTTGTCGGACGACCTGGTTAGAGTTGCGGGGACTCGCTGGATGCGGGTCGCTGCTATCCGGCCCATGTGGAAATCTATTGAGGAGGCCTGTGTCCAGCAGTGGGCGTCCTATGGCTGAAATGATGATGATGATGATGATTTGATCCTATGAGTTGGCAATGTATAAAAAACAATGCATTTTTATTAAGTTTAAATTCGACGCCATGGTTCCTAAGAACAGTTTGCCCTAGCTGTTATAATTTCTAACTTCTCCATACTGACCCATTTGGATTGATCATGTATACACTAAAAGTGTCGTTATCCAAAAATCGCTATAAACTAATTCAACGGTGATGAAATTGATGTACTATGACGTATGAGCTGCAAAATTACCCATTGCCCTATTTATTTATGAATTCATTCATATTAGGCCATGCAATTTATGCAAGATTTCAATTCATTAATGAAGTTAATTTGTGAGTAATTACATTTCTTCAGAAATCAAATTTTATGAATAAATTTTATGAATAAATTTGATTTATGAAGAAATGTAATTTATGAAGAAATTTAATGTATGAATGAATTTAATTTATGAGTAAATCTAATTCATGAACGAAGTTAATTTATGAATGAATTTAATGTATTTATTAATGATTTTAATTTATTTATGAATGAATTTAATTTATTTATGAATGAGGTTTTATTTATTTATGAATGAATTTAATTCATTTATTAATGAATTTAATTTATTTATGAATGAATTTAGTTTATTTATGAATGAATTTATTCATAAAATAACGCGGCGGCGGCAAGAAACAATGGCGGCGGAATAGGCGGGCCCGAGCGCAGTGTCTCGCTCACTCCTATGGCTGCCGCTTGCTGCTGCCGCCTAATACTCAAATCGCAGCAGGTCCGTTAGACCGATGTCGTGGTAGCTCGCCCGTTAGAAGCTGTGTATACTGCCCTGAGAAGCCGAACGGCGCTGTCTGAGATACGCCTTTTTGTTTTTTGTTACACCATTCGATAGCTATGACAATTCCGCATCTAGACGTTGTGACGCCAACGCTCACCACACCATCTGGGGGAGCACAGGAATCAATAATAGAGGTGAGTTACTCTCTAACTTTATCTTTACTAACTGTCTGCATCTGTTGAATAACGGCAACACGCCGACGTTCGTTACTAGGGCCAGACAGGAGGTACTCGATATAACATTTGCAACTGAAAAGGCAGCCAAATGCCTCGCCGACTGGCATGTCAGTAGTGAAAACTCGATGTCGGACCATAAACATATTCTTTTTGATGTTAAAGGATTAGATATCGCTGAACAAAAAAAGCGCAGGAATCCAAAAGATACCGCCTGGGACACATACGGTGCCCTGCTGAAAGAGTACCTAAAGGAAACCCCAAAACACATCAAAACACCAGATTCTCTCAACACAGCCGTGGAGCTCCTGACAGAAGGCATAAACAAGGCCTACGAAAGGAGCTATCCACTGAAGGAATCGAACAACAAAAACACGACGACGTGGTGGAACAAAAAGCTGGAAAGGCTCCGGGTCTCCACGCGCCGCATATTCAATCACTCTACCAAACCTAGCGAATGGGAAAGGTACAAAAGAGCGCTAACAGAATATAATAAAGAGATCAGAAAAGCCAAGAGAGCGTCATGGAAAAGATTCTGTGAAGAGATTGCCCAGACCCATAAAGGAGCGAGAATTCACAGAATACTAGCCAAGACACCAAATAATTATCTCGGACTCCTGAAGAAACCAGATAATACCTTTACGACCACTGAAGAGGAGACGCTAGAACTCCTTAGGGACACACATTTCCCCGGCTCGTATTCCACCAGCGATACACAACGATGCGCCCACAAGAGACACCAACCTCACAGGGCACATAATACCGACTGGAACTTGGCTGCAAATATTTTCAGACCAAACCAAATTAAATGGGCCTTGGAAAAATTCAAACCATTTAAATCTGCGGGAGATGATGGAATATTCCCTGCCTTACTACAGGAGGGACGCGATTTTCTCCTCCCGCTTCTGGTAAAAATATTTAGGGCGAGCTTCGCCCTGAGCGTGATACCAGAACAATGGACTAAGGTCAAGGTACGCTTCATACCAAAAGCAGGGAAAAAGGACTATTCACAACCTAAATCCTTCAGACCCATCAGTCTAACCTCCTTCCTACTAAAGACCATGGAAAGGGTAATTGACCAACACGTACGAGCTAAATATCTGGTAACAAGGCCACTCAGTCCCTGCCAACATGCCTACCAAAAGGGGAAATCAACAGAAACTGCCCTGCTAGATCTGGTCGACAAGGTGCAGAAAACCCTAGAGGACAAGCAAACAGCTCTATGCGCGTTTTTAGATGTAGAAGGGGCCTTCGACAACACACCCACAGATACCATCATTAAACGGATGGAATCAAAAGGTGTAGACGGCACCACAAAAAGATGGGTTCGGAGAATGCTCTCCAATAGAACAGTAATACTGACCCTAAATGCCACCACGCATGAATTTCACACCACAAGAGGATGTCCACAGGGAGGGGTTCTATCACCACTTCTGTGGACTCTAGCGGTTGACCAACTCCTTGTTCGAATGGCGGCCAACGATTATGACGTACAAGGATATGCCGACGATATCGTAGTCATAATCAAAGGACCTTGCCTTAACACAATCTCGAACATTATGCAAGGAGCTCTCAACACTATCTGTATATGGTGCAGAGAAAACGAATTGTCTATCAATGCAAACAAAACCATTATAGTGCCCTTCACAAATAAAAGGAAACTCGACAAGCTCAATACTTTAAAGCTAAACGGCCAAACTATAACCACTTTCAAATGAAGCCAAGTATCTAGGGGTCACCTTTGACTAAAGGCTAACTTGGAACACGCATTTGAACAATATAATCCAAAAAGCGAAAATGGCACTGTGGACATGCTGTCGAATGGGAGGAGCAAGATGGGGCGTAAGACCCAACATTGCTATGTGGCTATACACAGCAGTCGTGAGGCCCATAATAACTTATGCCTCCGCTGTTTGGTGCAACAAGGCCAACCAAAAGACAGTGATCCTAAAACTAAGCGGCCTACAACGCACTGCCTGCATTATTGCAACAGGAGCCCTGTCTTCGACGCCGGGCGCGGCCCTGGACTCACTGCTCGACCTAACACCTCTGCACTTACAGGTGCGGAAAGAGGCCGAGCAGTGCATCTACAGGCTCTGCACTCTGTCTAAGACGAAATGGCGCTCGCAAGCACTGAACAAGCTAAAGGCTTCAGTGTTCGAAAACAAACTACTGTGCATGCCCTCTGACGACATGCTCACTGAATGTATCTTTACGCAATACTACTCAGTGGAACTACCCTCCAGAGACGAATGGCTAAACGACCAAATGTCTCTCAAAGAGGGCTGCCACATCTGGTATACGGATGGTTCCAAAAAAGGAAAAGATGTAGGATGTGGGGTCTATGGACAGAGACCTAAGCTCAATGCAAGCGTCAGCATGGGCACAGAGGCATCAATCTTCCAAGCGGAGATCTTTGCCATAAACAAATGCGCAGAGATAAACCTTGACAAGAACATAAGACACTGCCACATATACATCAACTCGGACAGCCAAGCTGCCCTGTTGGCAGAGGTCAAATCTAGACTAGTCCAACTATGCAAAAACAATTTAAATGCCCTAGGCGAAACCAACAAAGTCACTCTTAGATGGGTACCAGGTCACTCCGATATTGACGGAAATGAAAGAGCAGATAAACTCGCGAGAGATGGCACAAGCCCCTTGTCGGCCCAGAACCGTTCTGTGGAATCACAAAACGCCAGGCTTACTCTCTGCTCAGCGACTTACACAAATCTAAGGCGATCGAGATGTGGGTGGCTGTAAAAGGACAAAATCACTCGAAAGCCCTTATAAAAGGCTTTGTTCAAAAGTTATCTAAAGAGTTACTACTGCTCAAAAGGTCAAAAGTCTGTGCGGTGACTAGAACTCTGACCGGTCACTGCAAGCTGAAAAAACACTTGTTCCTAATGGGTATGGAACAGGACGCAACGTGCAGGTTCTGCCAAGAGTCAGAGGAGACAGCTATGCATATCCTCTGCTCCTGTGGACCACTTATGCACAAAAGGAGTATCCACTTAGGGCAACACTTTGTGCCCCCAGAGGAGATACAACATCTCACTGCCCAAAGAATCTGGAAATTCCTGGACTCAACGGGCCTCAGCAGTGAGCTCTAAAACAGGGCTGCCACAATAGATCAATTATGGTCGATGCGGCACACAAAAGGCCCAATTGAAAATAAATAATAATCTAATGGTATCAGCTAAATAGTGCTATCTGACTTAAAACGATTAAAAAAACCACTATAAAGTCTTTTCACATCTCAAATTTTTATTGAATTATTATGAGACTTCGCGGAATTTCGTTACTTTGAAACCAAAAAGCCTTATATTGACGTAGACTAATAATCGCTTAAAAATACTTGAAAACTTCCATTCAATGTCTAAGGCAATTCCGTAATTCCGTTTTTCGAGCTGGTTACGAAAATTCGATTTTCTTAAAACTTACTCAGATTGAGATAGCGCTTTTCGGCTTATAGCAGGGTAGTATATAGTGCTGCTATGCTAAGCTAAAAGGTGACTTTTTTGTCTGGAGCTCCATAGCAAAAGGTTGCCTTTTACCTTAGAACGGCAGAGTGGGTCTAACGTTGATTTATTTTGGACGTAAAGTGGTCTCGAGCTTTGGCCTCAATGCTAGCGTAAAAGTAAATACACAAGTTTAGTGTCAACCTTGCTGAGACCATTACTCATGTCTGGGTTTAGCGCTAACGCAGCTGCCCGTTCATTATTATAAACTCTGATTTAAGTACCAAGTCCTGAGTGCTAAAATAAAAGTTTGCGCAAAATGAGAACGACTGTTGTCCATTATTTCGCCCTCACAGTGTGGAAATCACATAAAAGAAGGTAAAGAAATAGACAGTTAATTTAGTCGGAGAAAATGCGTTGTATGACCTATCATATTGTATCCTAATACAAGTGCATTTTTTGATAATAAATGAGATATAGACATCTTCTCTTGCTCTCTGAATGTCTAACGCTATGTATGCTTTTTTTTGTTGTTCTGTTGTGTTACAATAATTCCGCACTGTCGCTTTAGCGCCTTTAATGATATGTGTCGTAATTAATCAATAAAAAATATTTTACAAACGTTATACTGTAAAATTAACTCCGCTCTTTGTTGTTATTCTAACATTTACGTTTAAGCAAGGGATTTCTGGGGAATGCCATACAAATTATTTAAGACGACGCGGTTGCAGTATTGCACTTTACTTCCGAGCTGGCGGCCTGGGTTCGAATCCCAGCAAGGGCAAATATTTGTATGAGGAATTCGAATACTTTTGTGCCTGCCAAAATACATATATTTATTTACTTTGTTGCTGAAGTTTTTCCATTCGTCCCACTGCTGCCACAATGTCCGTCCGGAGCGCGATCAGGCGGCCCTTAGCATGTTTTATTCATGACGGTGCGGGAAGTAACGCTTTGTTTGGTTACGTGATATTGAAATTGTATTGTTGCGGAAATAATATTATGCAATTGCGAGACGTGAAATTTTTGGGATGGTGCCGTGACCCGGGTGGATCGATTTGAAGGCTTTCATTAATGATTGGGAAGTGTTAAAAAGGTATCCACCCAGATGATCATGTATGTATGGTAGCACAAAAAACTGGTTTCAAAATTCAGATAAAATTACGTTGACTTACAACTAACAAAAGAACCCGATGTGAATCAACACGCCTCGATATCCATCAGTTTTATTATCATCCCACTCATACTTTTGGGAGAAGACAATACATGCAATAATATAAACAAAATAGCGAAGTGCCAATATGTGTATTTTTAAGATTTGTTTACAATTTTCTCAAGTTACCCACTCAAAATAAATCAACATACGTACTCGGGAATCAACGATACGACAGGATTAGTAAATGCATGTCTCCCCCAGCCCGTAAGCGAGAAAAATCACACTTCCTGGCCAAGGCAAGACGTTAAACTGTAGACAAACTACGGGCGGTAATTTGTAAAGCCCCATATCGCATATTTATGTCAAAGTCAAAATTTATGTATGTATGTATGTAAACGCTTTATTGTACACAACAACTGGTTATAAATACATTGATAACAAATGAAATATGTACAAAGGCGAACTTATCCCTATTAGGGATCTCTTCCAGTTAACCTTTGAGCAATTGAAGGAATGGGTATTCGAAGAAAATAGGCAAACTACACTGCGTACAACCAAGATATCTATATTATACTTAAAGGAGGACCGGCAAAAGTGTATGGAGGCTGGTCCAAGAACCAATAGCGACGTGACATATATCATTAGAAAGGTGCTTCAATATACTACAATAGTTACTATGGGAGCTCATTTCAAATCACTGTGTGAAAAAAGTTATGGCGATATAAAAAACTTATTTACATAGGCGATTTTAAGCAATAAAAATGAATTATCGCGTTTCCCATGGCGTTGCAGTGCTGGTTAAAACGTGTTTGTGAGTAGTTCTGGGGGGTGCAGAGCAGAGTGCAGGGTCCTCACCCTGCACTCTGCTCTGCATTCTCTACCAGAATGTAAAAAAAAAAGTTTTGATTAATATATAGTTTATTGTTTTATTTTACACATTGTCACATCACTGTGTTACCAGCGCCGCCGTGTGGTGTTGTGGTGCCTGTCTGGGCCGCTTTTGCGTCCCTGAAGGCACGTGTAGTGGTGGGCAGCACTGCAGAACAGCACCGTCCGCCCTTTGCGATTGAGTAGAGGTGCCGCACAGAGGCACAGCATCGGCCGCACCGGCACCTGATGTAGGGGCGCCTTCGGGTTTCCCCTCCGGCACCAGTGGGGTTTGGGATCCATGATCTTTGTCTTCATCTGTCGAGCTTCCCACCCGCCGTGGAGCCCGCACCTTTGGGGATGTTCCTTGAACCAGAACTACCCCAGAGATAAAGACGTGGTTGGTTGGGTCTCACGCGCGACATCCGCAGCTGCAGGCAGTGTGGCTGGGGAAAACGATCCAAGTTCCCCCAGTTGCTCCACACGCCCTCGCTCCGGCAGCATGGCTCCTCATCCATACGGTACGCGTGTCCGTTTCCCTGCAGTGGCTAGCTGCAGGGCCACCGTTTAGCCTGAAATCCGGACCAAAGGGGGCGTGTTGTCTCACAATAGCATCGAACCCCGGCTAAGCTCGACTCAACCCCCCAAGACTCCTTCATCCCTGCGTACGGCGCTCAACAGATCTAAGCCAACATGGCTAGCAAAATGATGTCAGAACCAGCATATTACTATTATTAGCAAAATATTACTAGCAATGTTCCGTGGTAGCTGGTTTTATCCCTTTCGGGTTTTTAGGTCCTCGAGGGTTATCCCCAGCTACCCACACTAGGAGGCGCTCACACCCCAAACAACACACAAACGCGTTTTAACTAGCACTGTAACGTCATGGAATACGAAATAATTCATTTTTATTGCTTAAAATCGTCTATGAAAATAAGTTTTTTTATATCGCCATAACTTTTTTCACACAGTGATTTGAAATGAGCTTCTATAGTAACTATTGCAGTATATTAAAACACCTTTCTAATGATATATGTCACGTCGCTATTGGTTCTTGGACCATTTTGTCCGATCATCCTTTATCACTAACATATATATTATATATTCACAAACATATATATTTGTGGTATTACCACATAAAAAATATAGAATCGATAAAAAGATTCTAAATATTTATCACTAACACTTGCGACATTCAGGAATTTACCACCCTAGGTATGTAATGTACTATTGAAATACTGTTTGCATACAAATATTCGCTTAAAATATTCCACCGGCTAGCCACTAACTCACTAAAGTTTTTAGTACCCGCATAATAATATTTAACTGAGTGTCATCAATCTTACTTATGTACACGAGTATAAAGTGTCAAAGCTCACATCTCATATTTTCACTCAGGAGCAGTAACAGTTTAAAAGCAGGAAGTCCGTAATTAATGTCGGTTGACTGATGAAGTTGGAACCCGGAACTGAAACGGATATTCTTGTTACCACTTACGTAGGTACGCACGCAGTTCCATGATTCATAATTGAGTTTCAACTTAAGAAACATTTTAATAGGTATTTTTTTCATATTATGTCAAATATATTGATAATTTCACCCAACGTTTTAAAGTGAATAATACCTACTTTTCCCTGTGTTCCTGATAGTACCATAGACATTTCATGTTTTCATTGCGGGCAGTCGAAAATCAATTGAAAAAATAAATCCGAATTTTGTCAATTTCGAGGTTTTTGAAACAAAAATTATCAATGAAAAATTCAAACTTTAGGTTTCAAATAATACTCGTATATATAATAACTAGCTTTTGCCCGCGACTACGTCCGCGTGGAACTTGGAAGTATGGAAGCAACCTCGTACAACACGATAGATATCCACATAATCACCTTAATTAATAAAAGGGATTATTAAAAGCGCCTAAGCAAATGTAAGAGCAATTGTGCTTTTGCTCTAATCATTACATTTCCTACAGGGTCATCAATGTCATCATGAATTACTTACCCACTTTTCAATCTTTTTAGGGATAATTTCCAGGATGAAAACTATCCTATGTCCTTCCTCGGATCTTAAACTATCTCCATGCCAAATTTCATCAAAATCGATTCAGCGGTTTAAGCGTGAAGAGGTAACAGACAGACAGACACACTTTCGCATTTATAATATTAGTCTGGAGTCTGGACTAGTATGGATTAGTATGGATGTATACCAACAAATTGCAATAGCGTTGAGCTCTAACTAGCAACGTATGATAGTATTAAGAAACATGTTAGATAACAGAGAAAAATATCTAAAACAATCATAATATTTGAACGGATATGGCAAATTAGGGCCTGTTCACACTTGAGCGATTTGCAAGCGATTTGCCAGCGATTTCTATACAAAACTCGAACGCGGCGATCTTGCGGCGTGATCGCCGCGATCGAATTTGTATAGAAATCGCTGGCAAATCACCGAAAAGAATCGCTAGTGTGAACAGGCCCTTAAGAGGAAATACTGCTCATTTTCCATACAAATTAAGGTGTCTGTTTCCTCCTCCAAAGCTTAGCTAATATTTACGGAATTTTAGGAACTGAATATGTAGGTAACGTTCTGAGTCGGGCCGTTTCCATTTTGGCGCAAACATATAGAATTCGTCAACCTTAGGGAGGCTCAAATAATTAATTTACGCGATATAATCCGTTTAACTCATTTTATTTAAATGCATCATTTCCTAAGATGACGTCGGTTTTTTAGGTGATTATTAATGATGGATTACTCACGTGCTTTTACAGTTAAATCATAAAGTACTAAACGCACTTAATAGTAACAAATTGAACGAAAGCAATTTGGTACCTACAAATAAGCGAGGCGCGGCATCTATAACACCCATTCCCCAAACAGCTTTTCTATTAATCTTATTAAAACTTTTGTGAGACATATTTCAGTATTGTATTAATCGGTTTACACTCACGTGACATTGTCGGGAACGGCCTGACATATTTCGAACTCGTATAGAGCTCTTCATCAGGGACCGCTACCCGTACAGCGGCGCGGTAACTTTGTTTTTTTTTTTTTTTTATGTGATAGGGGGCAAACGAGCAAACGTATCGTATCAGTGACAAAGATGAAGAGCCTAGGGCTGTCTTAAACTAGGCTGGGGCCCTTGGGCTCACAAGAATTTGGGGCCCTTTTGGAAGTAAAAAAAGCGAATTATAATAACATTTTTAGGGTTCCGTACCTCAAAAGGAAAAAACGGAACCCTTATAGGATCACTTTGTTGTCCGTCTGTCCGTCCGTCCGTCTGTCAAGACCCTTTTTCTCAGGAACGCGTGGAGGTATGAAGCTGAAATTCATATCAATTACTCAGGTCTACTGTCCCTTGAAGCTGTGAAAAAATCAAACTTCTAAGCCAACGCAATCAAAAGATACAGCCGTTTATGCCGCAAATTTTCGACACTTGCAAGGGAATCAAAACCTACAGGGTGCTTCCCGTGAACTCAGAATCTTGAAATTTGGTACGAAGCAACGTCTTATAGCATAGATAAAGGAATAATTACGAAAACCATAATTTTTTTTTTTTAATACCTAACTTTGCACCTAATTTATATGGGGCGCTATACATACCAGGTGCAAACTTAACTTAACCACTTAGGGATGGAAAGTGTTTGTACGGAACCCTCGGTGCGCGAGTCCGACTCGCACTTGGCCGTTTTTTTTTTTACTAAGTATGACCATTTATTGTGTGAGTGAAATTGTTGGTCCTTCGGGGCCCCCTGAGAATGGGGGCCCTGGGCACGGGCCCCGTGTGCCCTTATGGTGAAGACGGTATTGTGAAGAGCTCTATAAGAGTACGAAACATGTCCAGCGTTTCTGTTACAAGTTTTGAGCACCGTTGTACTTGCTCGTGCAGAAAAACTTAATCAAAACGGCTTTGCCTACCTTGAGAATACTTTAAACGTAACCCGACCTCACTGACAAGTACCAACACTCCCGTACTATCGGTACCGGTAAACAGTAACAAATTAAAGAACTAAAATGTAAACTTTAAACTTTTCAAATATTTCTCTTTTAATTACACGCCAAGTGTTAAACTTATTTTACAACAAGTGCGAAGCGGGTCAAAAGAACCGTTAGCCGTAGTAAACAAAGAAGAGTAATTTGCTTTCGTTTAACTTGCAATGTCACTTTTACGAGTGGGTGAAAGAGTGGGCGTGGGTGGGAGAGAACACACAAATATTTTAAGGATTTAGTACATTATGGCATGACGACTGTTAGAATGAAGGTGGATCGATCTTTGGACGTCGTACGTCCAGTTCTTTTTTTTCTTTATATATCATAGGTCATAGTCATTTTCGCGTTGCGTTACAGTCCGTGAGCTCTCAAATTGCGATTCGGGTTCGGGTGAGAATTGAGATGTTCTTATGAGGGGGGGTATTCGACCAATTTTAGAGATATAATGGAGATCTCTCATTTTCATCGCCATCCGTCACTTTTGACGTGTGCCTACTTGACAAGTGGCGATATCGCAACTTCGTCAATTCGGACGCGCAAAATTTTCGTTTCCTTTGTATGTGACGGCATAAATAACAGGCGCATACTTTAAATTGACCGCATAGTACGTGAAATTGGTCCGTTACGTTTCGTTCAAAACAGAAATTTATATACATGAATAACATTTTTGACAATCATTATCGCCTTCGTATTTCCAAAATTGAGATGAGATATGTCACTTTTAAGCTCATCGCATTTAAATGACAGTTCAATGGCGATATAACTGTTATCTAATGGAGATTTGACGTTTGGAGATATCTCCAACGGCATTCTCGAATTGGGCCCCAGGATCGCGTAAAGAGCGAGCGAGACAGGAATAAAACGCGAATCGCATTCTGACAGCTCACGCACTGTACCTATTGGCATAATTGATAACTCAACGTATTTTTTTTTAAATGTATATTAGTTTTCTTATTCAGAAAACTGATTCTGATGCTCCGTATTACTTAGACAAGAAAAAGGGAGTCCCAAAATATTGTATGAAAATATATTTTTCCGGTGAGTCACGTTCATAGAAATTAAGAGTACATTCATACAAAAACGTGTCAATATGGAATAGTAGGACACCTTTTCTTGTATGAGGTTCAAATGTTCAAACGATTTTGAGTAGGCGAAAAATCATCTGTCTGAAAAAAACTCCACTGTAAGTACCTACTTCATTTTAAAAGCGCTTAAATGAGATTTTCAGCGGAACATTTCTATAGTTTTAAATTCGAAATACCTAATTTCGCTAGGGAATGACGGGAGTGAGCAATATATCTGATTTATCGATGGCACCTTTGAAATGTCAACTTTTCAGTTTCACTTGGCGCAACTTGAACAGCAGATTCCCTAGAGCGCAATCGTACTAAATTAAAAAAATATATATTGCAATTAGAACTAAATTTCTAGTAACTAGACGTCAAAATCGCGAGAGGTGGAAAAAGAGGGGGAGGCCTTTGCCCAGCAGTGGGACATAATAAGCTCATGATGATGAGACGTAAGTAAAGTTCACTAACGTGCTTAACTGTACGGGTTTGAAATTTCTTTAGCAAAATAATTGTAATTAGTACGAATGCGAAGTAAAAAACGTACAAAAACACAAACAAACGTTCGCCTTTATTATTTTATTGTGATACCTAAACGTGCTTGCCACACGTCGTTAGGCCTACTTTCCTATTTTCGCTTGACTGTTGCTTTTTGCGGCTCAAATCTGCCCTCGGAGACCCGTTTGTGTCGACTATGAGTGAACTTACGCTACACGCCATTTTGTGAGCTGAAAATAAAATATACCAGCTGATATTCCCAGTTAACTTTATTTTGAGTCTTATGAGAAAAGCCTTAGAGTTTCATACATGTTTAAAATTATTTAGAGTTGTGACGTTTTTCGTTATAAATCTGAAGCATTACCCGCGCTCGTTACATTTTGGTATGAAGTTTGTAAATTTTAATTTGTTATAATCAGTTGCTTACATGTTCGTACTAAGTACTGTGAAGGTCGAAATGTGTAAAGCGTAATAGTACCTACAGCTTGGAGCTTTTCACAAAACGGTTGTGTTAGCGAGCGCAGTGCGGTTGGACTCATGGTTGCAATTTTTTAGGGGCCATCTTAAATCCGAATACAGACCTAATCTAGGCATTGCTATTATGAAAAAGAACGGGACTTAATCGCGTGCAAAAAGTGTTTATTTAATTACCTCGGCGTTCTAATCTAAGCAATATAAGTACTTGACGACGATATTGAATATAAGTTATTGCTCTGTTACTTCTTCACGCGCAAACGGCTGGACCAATTAATTTTATTGGGTATGAATGTAGCTCACATCCTGGATTAACACTTAGACAACTTTTCATTCCCAAGATATAGTGTTCCCGTAGGATGAGCCGATATACCGGGTGTTGCCTGTAACAGGAGCAATAAATTGAAACAGGGATTCTTCCCTTGAAACTGAACAACATTTGTTAAGCAACTTCTGAAAATAACGTGTATTAAATAATATTTTGTAGAATAATGTTTAGACAAAGAAGCAATGTACCTACTGCGAAATTTCCGATATTAGTAGAGTGACAGCTATGTCAATGCTCAGTGAATGCCAATGTTGGACGACGTACATTGAAAATACCTACTATTTAATTGGTTTCAAATAATAAAATTCGGAAAACTGACATTTGTTAAAGTTGAATGTTGTTCGGTTTGAAGAGTAGAATCTGTCTTAATTTATTGCTCCTATTACACCCTGTATACCGCACTTCTAAAATTAAACTACCCAATTTCCATTTAACGGTCCTGTGAGCTACGTCAATTTTATTCTAAAGGTGCGATATAGGTTCCATTGTGTTTTACCCGACTGTGGTAAGGCACAAAAAGGTTAGTGTGGCTATTTGGACAAATTTTTATTTTGTTGTCCTTTTTTTTTCTCAGATTTCAATAAAATTTGGTGAGTTGGTAAAGTTGCTTATTCTGAACAAGGTAAGCCCAATTTCACGATATGTCCTACAAAATTTTCCATTGAGTTACAAAAAATGTAAGTATGCCCATTTCGCGGTTACCTATCTGAAACACAAATTTTTGTTTCCCATCCGTAACGTTTCGGCAAACTTTTATTTGGCCGTAAGCCATTTTTCTTCCGAAACTATTAATTTTTCTTAACTATAAAACAAACCTAACCTAGCCTAATGGGTTCTTTAAAACTATGTTCGGGCAGTTTGGGCAATTTTTAGGGTTCCGTACCCAAAGGGTAAAAACGGGACCCTATTACTGAGACTTCGCTGTCCGTCCGTCTGTCACCAGGCTGTATCTCAACAACGGTGATAGCTAGACAGTTGAAATTTTCACAGATGATGTATTTCTATTGCCGCTATAACAACAAATACTAAAAATAAAATAAAATAAATATTTAAGGGGGGCTCCCATACAACAAACTTGTTATAGATTATATATATGTATAGGTACGGAACCCTTCATGCGCGAGTCGGGCTCGCACTTGCCCAATTTTTTATTTTGTTGTCGATTTTGTTTTTTTTTTCAGATTTTAATATAATTTGGTGAGTTGGTAAAGTTACTTATTCTGAACAGGCTAAGCCCAATTTCACGATGTCCTACAAAATTTTCCATCGAGTTACTAAAAATGTATGGTTTTTTTTTAAATAAATTTCGTATTTTGTACTAACATTTAGTACAAAATGAGGAGCTCGAAATGAAAAATAAATAATTCGACAGCAAATTAAAAATTGGCCAATACATTTTGGGTAACTCTATGGAGAAAAATTTGTAGGACATATCGTGAAATTAGGCTTACCAAGGTCAGAATAAGCAAGTTTACCAACTCACCAAATTTTATTGAAATCTGAGAAAATAATAGACCAAGTGCGAGTGGGACTCGCGCACGAAGGGTTCCGTACCATTATCTGTAAGCTTGTTGTATGGGAGCCCCCCCTTAAATATTTATTTTATTTTATTTTTATTGTTTGTTGTTATAGCGGCATAAGAAATAATCATCTGTGAAAATTTCAACTGTCTAGCTATCACGTCCGTCACCAGGCTGTATCTCAAGAACGGTGATAGCTAGCTATCATACACTTGAAATTTTCACAGATGATGTATTTCTATTGCCGCTATAACAAAAAATAGTAAAAATAAAATAAAATAAATATTTAAGGGGGACTCCCATACAACAAACTTGTTATAGATTATGGTACGGAACCCTTCATGCGCGAGTCGGACTCGCACTAGTCCAATTTATTATCATCTGCACCAAGTGGGTGCCATGTATGATTAAAACCTATAGGGTCCTGTTTTTACCCTTTGGGTACGGATCCCTCAAAAATGTATGACTACAGAGAAATAAAAATTCTGCGAAATTATGTTTCGGATGAAACATTCGACTGAATAAGTTTCTGAAAGTCAAAGGGATCTCAAGGCGAGGGTCTATATTCCTAGAATTATTTTAATTAAATGTTGGAGGCAGAAGTCGACCGTAGGAACTCCTAAACAGTACAAGATAAAACCATCATGTTTGGACTCTGATTAGTCTTGATGAGCAGTTTGTGTGAGAAATCGGCAATAAAAGGGAGTCTAAATCAAAAACTTATTAATGATATAAAAAGTAGATACAAGGACTTCATGGTAGTATACCTACATACATAGGTTTAGTATATTGTTATTTTATTTGCCGAATAATAAGGTGAAGCAAAAAATTTACACATACGATGTAGTATTATTAGAAATAGCGGATTGGTGAAAAATAAACTCCATAAGTAACTTTACTGTTGCATCTTAATCTTATTTAAAATAAAATATATTGCACATTTTTGTAATATTAGCACGCCAACGCAAGTATTCCATCTTTAAAATTATAATGGTTCACTCATAACACACCCACGAACATATATAAGAGAATTATCCCTCTGAGCTGACAGCACTTTACGAACTGAGAAGTCTGAAACTTTTAGTTTAATCTCCAAAACTGGACAGTAAAGTAACAGCACATTTTAAAATTTACGAGTACAGTTAATTTAATAGAATACAGCACTGTCTTGTGGACCTGTGTCTACATTCAACGGATTTCAAAACAGAGAGTATTTTATCGTCACTAGAGCTGCATTTTTGTAGAACTTTTTTTTATATTGGTCAACCTCACACATATCGATCTAGTCCCAAATTAAGCTCAAGAAGGCTTGTGTTATGGGTACTAGACGACGATATATACTTATATAGATAAATATATACCTACACTTAAGTACATAGAACAACCAACAATTCAAGTTCATCACACAAATATTTGCCCTGGCCGGGATTCGAACCCGGGACCGCCGGCTCAGTAGGCAGGTGTCTACAAACCGAGCCAAACGCGTCGTATAAAGAACTTCAAGAATAACATGCATGTTTAGGTTATGCCTCTTGACCTGACACTCCTGACACTGTGCACTGACAGCGCTTGTTTGATACGATCTGGGAGCCTATGGTGGTTGCGTTAATCACGTGATAAATAAGCATCTGTCACTTGCACTTGCATCTTGTCAAAACGCGACGGTTGCTTTGTCACTTATTTATCGCGTGATAAAAGCATCCATCATAGGCTCGCAGCACTCGTGCGTGGCTCTCCGTGGCGCCACCTATGGTCCCAGGAAGATCAGTGCTAGCTCTGGAGCTAGCATCATGCTGAGGAGGATCCTTTTCGTGGGACAGCCATAATATTATAATTGCCTAGTTTTATATTTTTGTATATTTGTCACACCCTTTATATAATAATATCTTATAGTCACGACACGATTCCTTTTTTTTTTCTTTTCTTTTTTATTATATAAAACTTGAACCCCTACTACTTAACTACAAATATCTAACTAGAAGTTTGGTTAAGATGAGCTCACTACACGCCGTCAGCTAAATATCCTACGGACTAACGAACATCAAGGTGCTCTACATAACCTCCTATCATTGTTAGGACAAAATCGGCGCGTGTTTGTATGTATGTAGTTGTAGGTTTGTTTGTAAGTATGGCGGGTGTACGTTCACACTTCTTCACATCTTCACGCCCCACGACGCATTAAATTCCATTTACACTTAACCAATAAAATACAGGTAATTTGCGGGTTTTAACGGGGAGAAGCCATCTTATTTTGTAACGTAAATTCGGTCAAGGTCATAAATTTAGAAAAGCGATAAAATTCTCACTCCGGTAGGAAAAATAAATACTTACCAAAGTCTCTAGAGCAAAACTTTGGGTCTGCGGTGTGTCAGTTTAATGAGAGTTCTATAAACTGTGGGCAGTAACTTCAAGTTTAGTTCAACTTCGGACAGAAGTCGTGGATGTTCGGAAACTTTGAAAGCTATCGAATGGTATACTGATTGCTGAATAGTGAGCTTTAACAGACAATCAGAAGAAGATTTAACTTAGGCGAGGCGTTAAAAATTGGGTCACTATGTAAATGCGAGATGGCGGAAGAATGTATAATTCATTTCATATCCCAAGGTCTGAATCCACATGAGAACTAACTTACATTAGGCGCCAACAATGGAACAAAAGATAACGATAAAGATAAGGGTAAGAACTTTATTGTTTGGTAATACCGACACGTGCCATTTGAAAAACTGAAATAAAAAAAAACAAGAGAAATATTATGGTTCTTCTTCCACTATTTTATTTTATTTGCATCACATGAAAAAGAATATTACACTTGAGCTCACATATCCTGCATTTTAGCAAGTGAGTCACCTACTGTAGTTTTCTTTAGTATAGTTTCAGTTACTTACAGCTACATTTCTTTGGCTTAAAATACGACGAAGGAAACAAGACAGGTCAGTGTCCATTTGTTTTTTCTTGCTAGCATTTAGTGGCGCAATTTCCGCAATGATCTCATCAGTTCTGTTTTTCTGTCTTTAACTTGCTTAGGTAAATGTCTGTACATTACTTTTGGCCACATGGTGTACTTAATTTGATTAGATACTATTAAGACCTACAAATTCATGTCGGAGGCCAAGACTCGCGTTAGGACGCTGGGCCATTAAGTTAGTAAGTAAGAACTACAACTTGTGTGGAGAAACAAAATACATAACAGTATATTCAGCGTATTTACGCTGAAACGGCTCATTTGACTCGGTTTATTAATTAATATGTGTGTGAGCGTGTAGGTTTCTAAATCAGAAATATCGAAATTGCTGTTTGATTGAAATAATGAACTTATGAGCGCATTTTACATAATCTTATTAAAACTTTCGTGAGACATATTTAATTTTCGTATTAAGCGGTTTACACTCTCGTGAAATTGTCAGGAACGGCCCGACATGTTTCGAACTCATTTACATGTCTGTGTCTGCCGGCATTTCACAAAACCACTGTTGAGAAGAAGCGCGGGAGGAAACTCAACAGTGTGATTTTTTTTATAGGATATTTTAATTATTACAGTAAGTAATATTAACTAAACCTAATTTTTATCTATAGGATTTACTAAGCTTATACTCGTAAGTAGTTCTCGAAGAAAACATATTAAAAGTGTACATTTATGATTATTAGATTGATGCAACAAACCACCAAGAAAATACAATTCAGGCTTATGAGACGATGTAATTTGTAATATTTATGTGACTATTTATTTAGTACTTAGGGGAATATTTTAACGTTTAGATAAATTGGCCATGAAAGACCACAGTTAAATGATAGACCATACTTATGTGATTACTTATACTGCTGATATATTATTATTTGGTAATTTAATTAGACATCAAAAGCGAGCTTTAATCGAACTTGTGAGTATTATATTCCTTGAATCGAACGCAATCAATAATGTTCAACGAAACTGGGGCCGAATTCGACTATCTCTTGCTCTATCCCCGAATAAGAAATATCTCAGCTTTATCACATCGGTATTATATAATTTTTGTCACGAGCTGCATAAAGAGACATGGCCAAGTTGACATTTTTAACCCCCGACAAAAAAAATAAAGGTGTTATAAGTTTAACATATGTAGGTATAATATGTGTGTCTGTCTGTGGCATGATAGCTTCCAAACGATGGATCGATTCATAAGCGGTTTTTTTTAATCGGAGGCCTTGTCTGTCGGAATGATTCTTAGCTATGTTTGGTCAAAATACCTGCTACCGTTTTCAAGATATTCAGCTTTGATTGGAACTAGTGACATGATCTCAGGCAATATTGAAGATAAGAATTCCGAATTCTGGTGTTATGTTCAGGTTTAGTAGCATTTTTATCTCTGACTTAATAATAAATAGGCCTTGTCATCTATAACAGATGATTTAAGCAGCATCGCGACAACACTTGCGCTCATGACTTAATAGTCCTATTCGGGACTGAATCCGTCGGCCGCAATCCCGACAAGTGTATGCACCCCCAGGTGGACGGAAGTTGACAGCCCTATCGTGACGTCTCATGCGTTTCTCCCTCAGCACCCCAAACCAGGTTTCGTCGTGCTTTGACTGGCCCTCATAAACAAGGCGTCGCCACTTATCACGATCCTCGGCCAGCTCTTCCCATTGGTTGCTAGGGATGTTAAAAGCAACCATATCACGCTTGGCACAGTCTTTGAAGCGCAACATGGGTCGGCCTACGGGTCTCTTTGCCCCTGCGACCTCTCCGAGTAGAATCTGCCTGGGCAAGCGAGTCGCCTTTGCCTTTATAGAGTGTGATGATGTTAGCATCACGCATATCCTGAGGCACGAAGCCGGCATCCCAGCATGCGGAGAGATGGTTGTGAAGGAGGGGGAGTAGACACTTAAGTTTAACGATCTCGGTATGCACCTCGTCTTTGCCAGGACTCTTTCCGCACTTGATCTCTGACTTATACCTACAGCTATTATCGGGATATACTTAAAGGAGATTATACTCAATATATATCAAAACTGCAGACAAAATTAAATATATTAATAATAGGAACCAACTACGCAAAATAGCAGGAATAATAACGGGACATAATACTCTGAACAAACACATTTTCAATTTAGGGATAACAGATAGCCCTCTATGCAGGGCATGCATGGAAGCAGAAGAAACCACCAAACATATTCTACTAGATTGCAAACAGGTAGAAGCATACAGGACGAAGTACCTAGGATCCCCAAGTACCGTACACGACGCCACAAGCAACATTAAAGCTTTGATAAGGTTTGTCGAGGAGTTGGGGTGGTTGGAGTAGCGCTACCCCCTTTTCACGCAAAATAGGCACGTTTGATGTCGACTTGCGGAAAATGCCCAGCGTAACTAACTAGCTAACTAACTAAATAGGTAATTCGACCGTCGTATATACCTAGTACCTAACTAGTACCGTCCCTCCCGATCTCCTGTCATACTAAATTTGGGTGAACGGGACAATACTATACGACGGTCGCATTAGCCCTTCTAATATTTACACTTTAGCGATATGACTCACCATTTTTAATTTTCCTATCAATGAAAATAAAAATGTCATTATAGTTGCTCGGAAACACTGAATAGGATATAGAGTAGATAATATAATGGCCATATCCTGTTACTCATGTTATTGGAAACACGATTTTGGCTGCGTAAATTATCCAATAGGCTGAGAAGTTGAATGTCAAATTGTCAACGCACGTGACGTGTTGTGTAATTATAATTACTATGCATGGATACTGTTACCTTATTGTCATCAACAACGCTGTTCTTGATTAGATGAATTATTGGCTTTTTGTTTGTTCCTTTTTCGGAACAATGATTTTGCATTTTATTACAAAAAATCTTTAGTTTTTATTTTGTAGTAACATGGGGTGTCATCTGTGTGGTAAGACTTTCATAGTTAACTGTCTAATGGGATACCTAACAGTTAGTTCGTTATTGAACTGATGCAGTCTTCCCCGGTGATAGTCTTATCTCACCTTCTTCTAAGTCGATCCCTCACTGTTGAGGATCGTGACTCCGCCGATTAATATTTTTGATAGCAGCTCTCCACTTCTCCCTGTCGTATCCAGTTGGTTGGATATCTGAGCACACCATCGTATTGGGCTTCTACCCCGTGGTCTGGTGCCGTCCATCTTTCCCATCACCATCAGTCTCTCCAAATTGCCAGGGTCTTTGCGAGCTATGTGACCAAAGTACGTAGCACACGTTGGAGGCAAATGGTAGGTCACCTCCCACCTTACGGTATTAAAAAAAGTTTGTAAAAAGCGACAGGAGAAAACTTAAAATCGTGATGCAGGAATATGGACCGCGGTGCGCGGAGTTTGCCGTACAGCGCTATAATCAAAGAGTATGTAATCACTACGCTATAATCTGTTGGTAAAATTTTCTTTGTCGTCCCATCACTGCCTCCCATCATCGACTGTGTATCGAGTGGAGTACTCCTGGAGTACTTATTTATTTATTTATCAAACTAGTGCAAATGGTGGCCTTAATGCCACAAGGCATTCTCTACCAGTCAACCATAAGGCTAAACAGAAACATTGAGTTGGTGCAGGGTCTATAACGTTCGGAGACACTGTTAAAAACAGTTTTAGGAATAATACCTAATATAGACATACTTAAATTTACAGAAATAAATAAGTATAATATACTACATAGTTACATATAAATATTATTGTGAGGCGATGGGTGATAGCGGGTTTTTAAATAAATAAATAATAGATAATCACACTAATCATATCAATAAATAATCAATAATCAAACAGGTTTGTTCAAAGGATAGCTGAGCATCCTCAAATACCTGACTTTTTCAGGCGGTCTTTACGAATTTGTTTTGGTATTTGATACTGCAATTAAGTAGGGGAACCCGGGGCAATATGGGCCCCTTAAGGATATGTCGTGATAAAATGGGAATGGAGTAAAATACATAATTCCTTAAGTAGTAATTTATTACACCAACTAACAGTCGTTAATTATAACACAAAATAATTAGCTCAGTCTACCATTTCTGTGGTCCATTAAGATTAAACCAAAAAATGCAAATTGCTCATATTGCCCCGTGCTCGGGGCAATATGGTCATACCTGGGGCATTATGAGTCGGTGCACTACGGGCAAGATACAAACAAAGTATATAAGCTAAAATATAGCACAAAAGGAACAGATTATAAGGATTTATCATCGTTTTCTTCGTCTGCACATAAACAATGAGCCTACGCTCACGTGTCACGCTTTTACACGCGCGACAAGATACCCAACCCTCTTTGTATTGAGAGTACCAATCTCCACAATTTAAGCACTCTACATCTTCATCATTTTTCTTTGGGGCTTTGATTTTTCCAGTTCCATTTTAAACGGTGAACTTATAACTCCAGTAACTCCATTTTTTGACTGTCCCAACCACCGCGATTAGCATTCCTTTTATAATCTAACCATGTTTGCTGCTGCAAGAAAAATATCATCAGATTATTATAATTATCTTAAAATGTATCCCAAATCAGAGGCCCATATTGCACTTATTAATTTTAGCGGGGCAGCATGGGCCCTGCCCATATTACCCCGCCCATAATGCCCCAACATCATAATTCTAACAAACTAACCCTGAAATCTATAAACCTTTATTTAAATTCAAATTACTTTGAGTCATATACAAACTAAAGATATTTAAGTATTAAAACGTTATTGTTGATTAAAGAATGACACAAATATCTATCAGACTCAGATAACACAAAATATAGAAAAAATAGATCAAAATTCGTACTTATGTAAATTTGTCGCCTGCTTCGGGAGACGCGCACAAATGTCAACATCACCAGTCACCGCGCGGTCGCGGGCCATCTGACGCCCGTCTAACCTCTAATCTTCGGCGTTCGCGGGTTGGTAGGGAGAGGAGATAGAGTGTTTATATTGCCCCGGGTGCCTGTATTGCCCCGGGTTCCCCTACCTTTGTATTTTATTTAGCGTCTACATGACGAAATATATGGAGAGTCTAATAGACAATTTGTGGGTTGCTGCAAACAGGGGACAACATAATTCAACTGTCAATCACAGTGCTGATACAGACAGTTTTCACGCAGTCACCTAAATTTTAGGGATATTCAAAAAATCACCGTCCTATCATTATTATAATCGGCGTTACTATTTCCTCAGTCTTCTGTATTGTTATTAATTTATTGTTGTGTGACATGTGACAAATTTTGACATGTGACAAATATCCCAGTAAATGTAGGGCCATTCCATAAGAAATCAACAAATGGGAATTAAAAAGTGTGCTGCATGAGCTTCGATTTTAGTATAAAAAATTGAGAATATCCTTTGAGATGCCAGAAATGCTGAACCACATCCAATTTTTTTATATGCAAATAATCTTTGATATGCAACAGGGTTGACGCAGTACAGTCGAGTTCAATTACATCTACACACTTACGAGAACAAATATATCTGAACACGATTTTATGCTCCTGACAATAGTGGTCGTGTTCAGATATTTTTGTTCTCGTAAGTGTGTAGATGTAATTGAACTCGTCAACCCTGTTGCATATCAAAGATTATTATATTATTAAATGAACTCGACTGTACGCTGCAGAAATCTCAAAAATGAGAAAATACAGATAGAACTTCAGAGGGTCACCATGTCGTTTTTGATTAGTTTAGTTCAGATTTGTTATACAACATAAAATGCACATTTATTGTTCTATTAAACAAAACTATGTTCGTTCGGACACCTACTCATAATAAAAAGTTAGAGCTTATCAAGTGGAAGTATGAATTTGACTAAATGTTCAACTTCACATGGGCACTTCTTGAATGATATGCGGTAAAAATAATAAATGGATGCGGTTCAGCACTCCTGGCATCTCAAAGGATATCCTCATTTTTTTTACTAAAATCGAAGCTCATGCCACACTTTTTAATTCCCATTTGTTGATTTCATATGGAATGGCCGTAGTAAATTTATTAGATTTAAAAAATTGCAGTTTCTATGAATTAATTCGCATAATCTCCAAGAATTCGACCCTAAAAGCAAAGCTACGATGTGAACAGTACACACACCTGGCTCCCAAAGCCTGCCATTTTCCGGAAAAAGGATAGTTCTTTGGCGTCAAAAGCGATGTGTTCTATTCAGAGTAACTACATTGTTTTGAATTTCTCTTTTCATAGCGATGTATATACCTAGACACACTTGGCTAAGCACCTTGAAACATATCTCTTTTAAAATGTCAGCCTATCAATGTCATTTAATGCAACCCGAAGAGAAAATAACAGTAGATAAGTATATTATAACCATGGTCATAATAGTGCTGAAAAAAATACTTATTTGAAGATATCAGTATCACGGAGTTCCATTGATCTCGGGCCCCTTTATAGTTTCAGAGATATTGCAGAGTTTATAAATCAATTCGCAAAATCAGTCATGCCAATTGCTTTGCTCTTAAGCTCAAAGCAAAGCGATGTGCGTGCAGCTGGCTCTCAAAGCAAATATGCAGTGATCCGTCTGATATTGTTGGTAATTCTCCCTTTTCCGGAAACCGAAAGCTTTGACTATGTACCAAACTGTCCTGCACTGATTTGATCTATTTTAATATGTGTTAGAGAGTAGTCATAATGTACCTACCCTACACTCGTATTTTTTTTAGCTGCTCAATCTCAACTTATTTGGAGAAATTGTCCTCTAAAATACTGAAAAGCGACTAAACGGTACATAATTTTGTTTGAGCAAGTTATTTATTTTAGCCATTAGCTAGTAACTGGTTTGATTATAATATAGGTATATATACAATGTGGGTCCTGTAACATAAGCTAAAAATTATAACATAGATTTTACTCGTTAAACTGAACAACATTTGTTCAGCAACTTTAAAAAAGTCAGTTTTTTAAATTTTATTATATCAAACAAATCTGTCACTCTACTAATATCGGATATTTCGCAATACATTGCTTCTTTGTCTAAACTTTATTCTACAAAATGTAATTTAATACACGTTATTTTCACGAGTTGCTTAACAAATGTTGTTTAGTTTCAAGGGACGAATCTATGTTTTAATTTATTGCTCCTGTTACAGGGCCCACCCGGTATAAGGTGTTAACAAATCAGATACCAATACTTTGGGAGTATACTTAAGTATAAATAATTTCAAGTTTATGTTGATTTTTAGAAAAAACTAGGGAAATATCTTTGGTTCGTAAAGACAACCTGTTAAGAGGCCTTAAAAATTAACACCCAACACTGGGAGGTTATGTCTGAAGATGAAGAGGAAGGAAGACTTTGTGCGATGGTGTGGTTGCGCATGATGCAGTATGGTTTGCTTCTCTTTCTCACAAGCGCGACATGAGACACCAGCGTGCAGCTTTTCCCCCTTCATCGATAGGTGCAACATTTATTTGTCAATTATGCGGCCGCGGCTGTCGCTCTCGTATCGGGCTTTCCAGCCATCTTCGAAAGTGCCGCAGTTTATTAGACGCTGCTTAACTCATCTGTTATAGATGTAAAAGGCTAATGATGATGATGATTTCTAATACCAAATATTTTTAAGAGGCCTTATTCCTTTTAAAATGCTGATTGTTTTGACATTTTTCTCTATGATCAAACATGTTTCTTAACACATTATTGATGTTACTACCTAGAACAAGGCTATTGGGGTATATTGGTATATATTTGAAACCTACAGTTTGAATTTTTCATTGATAATTTTTGTTTCAAAAACTACTCGAAATTGACAAAATTCACGCGGAAAATTAGTTTTTTCAACTTATTTTCGACTGTACGCAATGAAAGCGTGAAATAGCTATGTTACTAACTAGAACTCGGGGAAAAGTATTATTCGCTTCAAAAAGTTGGTTGAAATTAACAATATTATATTTGTCATAATATGAAAAAAATAAATTTTAAAAGGAATAAGGCCTCTTAATGAGTTGTTTAATAGTCCGTAATTAAGGCCTCTTTGGGTTGAAACCTGAAACTCTTGACTGTCACATAATTGGTCAATCCACTTAAATAAAAAGACGTCTTTTTTGATAATTCTTGTAAATAAGCGTTAAGCTTTAATAAAAGTGATTTCTATTACTATTATGTTAAGTTTTTAACTTGCTTATACTTGTATTGGTAATTAACAAAAGTTAGTTGTTGATTTATACCTACTTACAGTTTTCCCGCCATTTAATGGCATTCAATGATTTTCACCTTACCACAGACCTGACTGTACATGATAAACACCTCGTGAGTTAAATGCACAGGTGATTATATCTGGGCAAAATTTAAATTTTATCAAATTCCTATTTAAATTAAATTATTTAGATGTAAATTAACATCTCTTAAAGTATTGGTATCTAATTTGTTAGCACCTATATAGGTAGTAGTGGTATTAGTAAGGTAGTACGACCTGTAGTGGTTCTTTGCCTCCGATATGAAATGGCGCCAATGCGCCAGGTTTTGCTCTCAGTTTCCTGTTTGTGGAGCGCGTAGATCCTTCACCACTTCATCCTGCCATCGATATCTCGGTCGGCCGACTGGTGGACGACCTACAGGCTGTCCAAATACGCCTTTTTTCGCCCTACCTTATAACATTCTCTCTGGATGTCCGACCCACCATGGTGGCTCTGCATCTTACTGCTTTTATATTCCCTTCAGACACTAGGTCTTCCGGCTCTTGATTCTTACGGATTCTCCAGAGGCCAATTTCTCTCCGTGTCCCCAAAATCTTGCAGAATATATTTTTGCGACGAGAAGCTTGTTTTCCTATTTTATGGTGAGTTTGCCTAATTATAATATTTAGTACATGTATAATCAGCACGAGATATTTAGCAATTTCGCTACAGAAGCCAGTACCTAGCAACTTGAATAAATTATGCATTCTATTTCGAGTAGTTAGTGTCTGGATCACTTGCATAATTAATTTGTGAGTTGATGTACATTCAGTTTTGCAAGTTGCGCATAAATGTAGGACGTATTTGGAGTTTAATGCATTCACTTTATTATGACGGAATAAGCGGGCAGTTTCTTATTCCAGTAATGAATTATGATAAAACAGCATAGAAAAAAATACTTAAGAATCTCTTTGATTTTAACATAAGCTGTTGCTTTGGTTATGGATTGTTCGTGTTAATCCACGCAGCCCAGGATAGAGTAAGCTGGCGCGAAATAGTCCACGAAAAACTTATTCAGAGAGGCCACGAACTAAAGAAGGTGTTCGTGTTATTAAATGTGATGCAATTGGTCGCGGCCGTCGCGAGATGTGGCGACGCGTGCGTGCGACTAGTAGCGAACGCGCGCCGAATTGCCTAAAAAACCGGCCAAGAGCATGTCGGGCAGTGGCGTGCACCTTATAAAGACAAAAAGACACTGCCTACCCTAGTTGATTACAGAATCGAAACATATTATTTATTGTTACAAACATTACCTTTTTATAAAACAAATGTACAAAAATAATCAATTTGCGATCCGCGCCATCTATCGAGTCGGTGCGCCAAAATTACGTACGTGTTGGTCGATTCCGTGGAGATTGACTTGAACGATTCCGCGGCACTAGCGCCGCTTCGCGCCGTAAGCGGTAAAGACAGGCGATTTTCTGTCTAAATTTATATTTGTGTGCCTCGTGGTAACACGGACCGCGTGTGTGTGCGTTCTTATAAAAATATTGCACACAATAACAAAACTCACGCACACAAATACAGAAGTAAGACATTGTCTAATGTCTTTTACTTCCTTACGGAAGTAGGATGATTCCGACCCGCGACTCGACACGGCGAACAACATTCGGTGCGAGCGAGGCGCGAATACCGCGACGCCCGATGTTAAGCGAACAATTCCGAACGGGTAGCCTGTCTCGCTCTCTCCTTAGCTATTATTTTGTAGATTCGAACTTCCGTTCCGATGATGACTATGTAACGAATTTAAAAAGGCGCTTTTTTGTAACTTTAATTAGCGCAAAAACAGTAGGTACTATTTAAGTTTGTCGTATTTTTGTTACCTATATTTTTTGCATACTTTGACGCCATTATTGTTTGTTGTGATTATTACGTGTGATAGTGGTGACTAGTAAATAAGCGAATAAAACTTTTAGTGTATTCTTTTAATTGTGATAATTGTGGTGGTGTTTATTGTTTGTGGTCGTCAGTTAATAGAGGAAATTATTTAGAGATGGTCGATTCGCTTGATATTTGAGAAGACGAAGAATAAAAACTGTCCCGCAGTATTTCTGTAAGTTATTAGGTTCTCAAAATTTTTTGTCTACCCTGTCGTAAATCTCTGTGCACGCCACTGATGTCGGGCCACGCTCAGTGTAGGGTTCCGTAGTTACTCTCCTTCACAAGAGACGGGCTTAAAACAGCGGTTTTAAGTTACGAGAAAGATAACAAGTTCTATAAAAAGGTCGTAAACGCCAAAGTAACCGTAATTACTTATTACCTTCTGGAAGTCAACTTACGTCCTTTTAAAGAAAATTATGAAATTTTGCGATAACTCAAAAGCGGATGGACCGATTTTGATCAATATAGTTTTCATTGAAAGTACTTATAAGGCCTCATTTTCATGAATTTTTCCATATTGTTTTGACTCGTGGTTGAAAAGTTAGAGGGGAGGGGACACTATTTTTATTATTTTCGGAGGAATATAAGGAATATTTACAAAACTACTGACTTTATCAAAAAGTAATGTTTAAAGAGCCCTATTATTTTTAACAGACCTATTCAACGACACCTCAACACTAGGGTTAAAACGAAAAAAATAATCATCCCCACATTAGGTGTTCGAGAGGTACCCGAAAAAAATTTTTTTTTTTTAGTTTTTATTTTACCGTTTTGTCGGCGTTATAAATACACATACTCATACCAAATTTCAGCTTTCTAGTACTAATATCACGGAGCTAAGCCGCGGTCGGACGGACGGACGGACAGACGGACATGGCGAAACTATAAGGGTTCCTAGTTGACTACAGAACCCTAAAAACGGAAGGTTACAAATAAATACATATAATGCCACCACAAAAAACATTTGTACAATTAATAGGATGAAGGTGGGTGGAGTGTGGACGTTTCAGGGATAATATGGACATTGAAAAACTAATATTACGGAATCGATACACTTACAAATTAATGATTCCGTCCCGCTTAGATTGCTGACTAACATTTTTATCAATATTATAGAAAACGAAATAAATATGATATGTACTTTATTAAATCTGGTGTATCAATAAGTGACATTCGTATTTCCGACTTAAATAAATAAGGACATTTTAGAAGATGAAAGAGAGATTGACCGTTGATGTCGTTTCAGATTGATGTCATGCCATTAATCCTATCGCCAAGCAATTTGTCGAAATCGTGGATGTCTTGGGAGTTATAGATTTTGCCATCATTTTACTTATTGAGGCAGTCAATTTATATCATATTCATATTGATGTTTGGTAAAAAATTGAAACGCCACCAACTAAAGAGACATTTCGATGTTATTGTAGTTTTATTGAGGGTACGTTCCACAATATTTTGTCACTAAATGATTCAAACTCAGATATTTTTTTATTAGAAAATGTCTTTATCCTCATTTGTACTTTCTGAAATTACGTATGCAGTAAAAATAATAAGATTAAAACAGGACCAATAAATGTTATATATGGCAACATATAATTCGTATTCCTACTTCCGTGCTCCTACGGAGTTTTTAATTGAGAAGACAAGCGTGAGAAAGAGTGCACTCTACGAAGATCGAGATTACCATCCCTCTCAATCTTGTTTCGCACAATATTTGAAAGAGCACGATAGGTATTATGAAGTTCGAATTTCAGACACCGAAGTAAACATATTGCGTAGGTACTAGTCCAAAAAGTCTAGTGCTATCTTTTTATCATGTGAGGAGTTCCATATTTTAAAAGTAGTTAAGTTTAAATTAACATACAGAATCCTAGACCATTAATTCTGTTCACAGTGACCTACTAAGTTTTATAGGTGCTTACTATTTCCGTCCGCGTAGTAAACATAGTCGCAAACTTTAAGGTCTCAGACAATCGTCTTGTCGCCGCTTTGATGTCCCATGAGAGGCTTGACGAGGTAAATAACGCTAGATTGGCTCAACACCCTAATACGAATCTGACAGGTCAAGGCTGCGTTTCAACTGATGCAAAGCGGAGATGCTTAAGCACTGCGGCCGACTCGCGGTACAGTCCTATCCACTCCACTCAGCTCCGTGTAACTGGAAATGCACCATAAAACATTACAAATTACGCTAAATTGATTCAGCAGCCCACTTCTCTCCTCCTGAATACTATTTTCACTGACATGGGAGGAAGACTTCCTGAATTATGATTGATAAATTCGAATTTGTGGAAATGTACAATACATTACAATACAACAACAATTCTTTATTGCACACCAACAAGAAAAATATTACAATCGAAACCTTAATTTATAAATGGTAGACAATAGGTAATGTATTGCAAGCCATTATAAAATTTAAAGAACTAAACAAATCCTGGTCACGGCACCAATTTGTAGCTACAGTGTACGACCTAAGTTTTATGTGTCTACAATTCCTGTACGCATAGTAAGCGCTTTTGCAAACTTTGAGGTCTAAGATATAAAACAAACATCTCGCCGTGACTTTGATGTCCCCTGAGAGACTAGACGAGACAAATAACGCCAAATCTAATCCAAAGACACATCAGCCTAATCCGATCTGACAGGTTAAATCTGCCAGTATAAAAGCATATAGGGCATAATGATTCCCACCAGATTGACACAATACATGTGTGTTAAAAAAAATGTTTAAATTGGAAATTATATAAAGCTTTTCGGTATTGTATACGTCTTGGGTCCTTAAATTGATACTAAAATCCCGACTGAAATCATAGTTTAGATTACATAACAGATCTGAAAGTCACTGCCAGTAGATACAAAAGGCAGTAGGTTACAGAATTTTATTCTTAATTGAGTAATTAATGAAATAATAATATTCTTTATTTTTATTTAAGCTTTTTTTTTTATTTATCAAACAATCAATCTATTTTATGTTACCATGAACACTGTAACAAATTGTTGTAGGTACTATAATGATTAAAATGTAGCTTAATAATGTATGATAAATGGAAATAAAAAAAATTAATGATAAATTTGCAAGGTTTTTTTTAGTTAGTAGGCGCCTAAGCTCTGACTGCCGTAAAATTGATAAAATGTTTGTCAGAGTTTTCGTTAGTCACAATTGGAATTTATTACGAAACTCTTGGATATTAAGACAATCATTACCATACCCCGTGGTTTTCGATGCACGAATGATTTTAAACCAGGCCGACAGTAGGCGTCAAATCATTCGTGTCCCGAAAACCACGGGATATGCTCATTAGGTACATTATGACTAACAATAATACAATACAACAATACTTTATTGCACACAAACAAGAAAAATATTACATGACGAATCATAAATTAAATAATGGTAGACAATAGGCGGTCTTATCGCTAAAGAGCGATCTCTTCCAGACAACCTTTGGGTAGCAGAGAAAACAAAATTATTTTTGAACAAGCTTCAGACCTCGGACCAGCAAGCGCAGCGTGGGACGTCCACCTACAAGATGGACAGATGACCTTATAAAGGTCGCCGGAAGGCGCTGGATGCAGGTCGCTTCCAACCGGTATATATGGAAGTCCAAAGGGGAGGCCTATGTTCAGCAGTGGACGTCCTATGGCTGAGATGATGATGATGATGATGAAGCTTCAGACTTTTTGTAAATACTAGAAAATTGTGTACATAGTTAACTTTTATCACATTCTTACCGTCTAAGTTTCTTGAAACTCAAAAAGAAACTTAAAAGGGCAGCTTTTAAGTTAACAGTTGCTTCTGTGCCGTCCCTCTAGATTTCATATCAAACAATATGTGAATGAGTTGGACGGCACTCTGTGCGATCTTTATTCTCGGATTAGCCCTCAGGGCACGAATAATTAACGATAGCTAACTAGCAGCGCTGCTTACGTAAACCCTGACTCAGCTGTCGTATTAAATACTCGCTATCTGTGACTAATAGGCTTAAATTACTCTTCTTAGGCTAAAAGGGACTTAAAGGACAACTAAACTTGTGAATTGTTTTATAAGTTTCACTTATTTTACATAATAGTTTCTCCCGTCAGTATAAGCAAAATTTATTTATTTATTGCATATTTATTGCTCAAGAGAAAAACTTATCGTACAAAAGGCGGACTTAATGCCATGAGTATTAACAGGCTGATGTCCATTTTTTAAAGATGTTAATTGATTTTATTTTTAACCGACGTGATATTGGGATCAAAGTCGATTGTCTGGAACTAACTAAGTTTACAGTGCTCTAAGAGTCAGAACTTCAGAAGTGACCGATAAAGTTTGAGATTGCTATAATGCATGACTGAAAATGCGAGTACGAGTGCGAGTTCAATACGAGTAAAGGTACGAATCGTTCTCGCCAACAAACTGTCTTAGCAGTTTGGCGAGTTAAATACAGTTGCATGCAGTTATGTACACCTTCTTTTGGAAAATAAATTAAAAAAAAGAATGTTTAAAGGTAAGAATGTATACGTAATGTGTATGACTGTCAAACTGACACTTTACGAGATTATACGTCGTTTTTGGATCTCCTTTCTATAAATTGTAAATAAATAGCTAAACATCTCAGTGGTGAACAATAAGTGACAATTACCTTGGCGCAGAAATGAGAACTGTTGTGAAGATCGTAAAAAACATCCGGGTGAGCCACTTTAACGCATATTTTACAGAAAATAAATAGTGCTTATTACGTACATCACACACACATACAAACATTTTTGAAAATAACAGAAATATTTAGCTAATTAAATCAGAAGATTCGCGGTATATTTTTTATCAGCTGATGTGACAACTGAACTGACATACATCAACACAAAGAAACGTCATGTTGTGAAAACGTCAGATGCGTTCAGAAATGGTATAAGCGACGAGTTTAAGGAGACCGTTTTTTAAACAGTGAATAATTGCACATAGATGGCAAAGAACTTCAACTATTTTTCGTTTCTGTAATTTGTGTGATTGATTTGAATACTTAATATTAGCACTAAATTGTATACAATGGACTTCATCTCACAAGACGACAAAAATAACATCACAACCCGGAGAAAAATGATCAAATCAAAATCAAGTGATCACTTATACGCGAGTTCTAGTCTTGACTCTGCAGATTCAGATATTGCAGCTAAAAGTTTGGACTTATCCACGTACATTAATTTGAGCACCAGTTATACAGAAATGAGAGAAGAAATTTCGAATTTGAAACTTCAACTTAAAAGTGCGAAATTCGAAATCGACAACCTATGCTTGGAAAATATCGACCTTAAAAACGTAATACAACAACAAGAACATCAAATAAATTCACTTAAAGAAATATGTACAGCACATTCTAAAACACCTAAAAGCACATTACTTCACAGCGGAAAAAAAACGTAGATTACTGACGGACAGTTTCAGAAATATTTCCGCATTCGACCAAGAGTCAGAATTGGAGGATAACACGGCTGCCATAGAACCGGATCATCATCACATCAGTATCACTACTACCGCAGAAGTACACAACACGCCAAAATATTGCAAACAATCAAAGGAAAACAATAAAGATAAAACAAATTTGAAGTGTAAACCTATGGAAGAATCAAATGCTAAGAAAACCGATAGTATAAATTTAGAGGACTGCAAAACTTTAGAAATAAAAACTACTAAACAAGACATCGAAGCTATACCTATGGCTGAAACAGACAAGATCCAACATGTAAATTCTCAATTAATACTAAAACCGGTCGATCCTATTGTAGATAGAACAACAATACCTTGCAAAAAAATTTGGATTTACGGTACACAACAATGCTCTGGACTAGCTTGGGCTTTAGCTAAATCAAGAAGAAACACGACATATGAACGGTATTCGACATATGCCTTGATTAAGCCTGACGCTCCAGCAGAGGAAATCATAAACAGTTGCTCCAGTGAAAAGTTCCAGTCAGAGGACATTATCATCTTAAGTGTAGGGGAAAACGATTCAAACCCAACAAAAGTTATAAGTGAGATCAGTTACTTTGCGAAGTTAAATAAAAATAATAATATTCTCATACTGAGTGTAATAAAAAACAATTACCTTAATGAACATTTGCTAAACAAAAATATTAATTTACTGTGTAAAAATCTGAAAAATTGTCATTTTATAAATATTCCTACACGAAATAATCCAACATTTCTCAAAAGTTTCTGTTATAAAATAAATATTACAGTTGACTTCTTGGATTATGAACGTACACATTTATGTCCACAAACAATAAAAACTCGATTGAGATGCTGTAAACCAATAACTAAGATGCACTCTATGTTTACCGGCCTTTCTAAGCCTGAATCTCCAGATCTGGTAACTGGTTTGTCTTTGGTCAAACAAAAAACCATACTAGATTACTTCCCCAAAGCAAGTCTCAAAGACGTTCAAAAGCCAAAGACTACTACAAACTCAGAGGTCAATCTCACGAATTCAACATTTTTTCGAGGCTAACGAGAGCAAGTTAACAATCATGCATCAAAACATTGCAGGATTCTTAAGTAAAAAAGATACTCTAGATATAACATTACAGGAACTCTCAGCCCGAAATGAAAATATTGATATTTTATGTTTAAGCGAAACTTTCATTAAGCTGGGAGATGAAGGGAACATTCACTTAAAGAATTTTAAACTAGCACATACATTTTCTAGAACCTATATGAAGCGCGGTGGGGTCTGCATCCTCTGCAGAAACTTTCTGGAATCAAAGGAATTACCGTTGATCAAATACTTAAGTCGCGAATTTATCTTTGAAGCCTGCGCTATAGAAATACCATTATTTAAAGTGATCATCATTTGCATTTACCGTACACCTAGTTCTAGTCCTTTTGCTTTTCTAAAACAGCTCGAAAAGACTTTAACCATACTTCGTAAAAAAGTCAATAAGAAAATCATACTTGTTGGTGATTTTAATATTGATCTGCTTAAGGAATCAAAAGTACTCGTTGAATTTAATAGAATAATCCAAAACTCTGGATACGTAGTACACATGCGCGAACCAACGAGACAAAAAGCATGCTTGGATTTGCTTATTAGTAATGTTGCTAACACATGCAGTAAAAATTTACCGCTCCACCTATCAGACCACGATAAAGCACAAATCTTATATATCCCCGTAGAAAACAGAAAAGATCCTCCGACACACTGCTTTATTAGTAGGCGAGACTTTAGCCCAGAATATGTAGATAAATTCCTGAAGCACTTGAATAGCTTGTCGTGGGCAGAAGTATATAACGAGCCTGATTCTAATGCTGCATTTAATAGTTTCCATGATATGTATACCCTCCTTTTTAACCTATGTTTCCCCAGTATACGTGTAAAAATTACCAGTACTAAAAAACAAATAAACTGGATTACCAAAGGTATAAGAAAATCGACTGTAGCAAAAAGAAGGCTTCGATTTAAGTATTATTCTTATAGAAACGAATCCTGTAAGAAAAAGTATCTGAGTTACAGTAAGTTACTTAAAAAATGTATAGTGTCTGCCCAAAAAATCAACAACTCAAAATTTATAGAAAAGAGTAATAACAAATGTAGATCGTCTTGGGCCCTCATTAAAAATGACACTGGTCAGCATATAAACAACGTACTAGATAGGATCTGTAATAAAATAAATGACAAAGAGAAAACAATCACAGACCCAAACTTAATAGCGGATACCTTTAATAATAGCTTTATCAACTTAACAAATACAAATCATACAGAAACAATACCTTACCAGTATCCCATTAGTTGCAACATGTCCAGCATCTTTATTCGACAAGTGAGTCAAGATGAAGTTTACAAAATTATAATGTCCCTGCGAAACACAAGCTCAGTAGGCTTTGACCAGATACCAACATCTATATTGAAACATTCTGCGAAGATCATAACTCCTGTGATAACTCATTTGATCAATCAGTCTTTGGATCAGGGAATATTTCCAGAACAAATGAAAATTTCCGTCATCAAACCCTTACATAAAAAGGGAGACAAACAAGCTGTTGGAAATTATAGACCCGTTGCGTTACTCTCTGTGCTATCTAAGATTTTTGAAAAAGTTATGCACACTCGAATCGTAAGCTACATGAATAAATTCAAAATAATAAAAGCAGAACAATATGGTTTCCAAAAAAGAAAGTCTACAACTATGGCAATATTTAACCTAGTGCACAAAATACTGCAACAAGTCGATAAAAGAGTGCCATGTACAACAGTATTCTTTGACATGAGTAAGGCTTTCGATTTTGTTGCGCATGACTTACTCATTTATAAATGCGAAAGATATGGTATTCGAGGCGCAGCCCTAGAATGGTTAAAAAGCTACCTGTCTGGAAGAACTCAATTAGTGGAAATCTCTTCTCTGTCAGATAGTATGGAGTTGTGTTCATTTCAATCGAAGAGCAAACTTAATAAAGTAGGAGTCCCCCAAGGTAGTATATTAGGTCCTCTCTTATTTTTGATCTACATTAATGACTTGCCGAATATATCTGACCATAGCTATACTTTATTTGCCGATGACATTTCAGTTATAATTCCATGTAATAATAGATACCGTGAAATACGCCAACTTTGCCTCCACAGGGAACTTTGCCCAAAACGCTACTTAAAAAAAGAAACGTTTCTGTAGACAATTTCAACATGATTCTGGCAACACTACTATTTTTAGTGGAAAATAGATTATATCTGTGGTATCACTGGGAATCACATTTGCGCGCAACTTCATTCCGTAACGTGTTAGGACTAGTTGAATAAGGTGCATGATTTGGCGGGCCAATTCTAGGTGAAGTTCTGGTGTATTTTTTACAGAATGGGGAAGCCTCAGGTGAATGTATCTTATTGCTTGTTATAAAATAAGAACTGTAGATCATTTTTATTGTAGTTTGTACTAAAAATACTTATTAAAACCGGAGTTATGATGGTGGGCAATGTTATCTAGTAACTTGCTAACCTATGAATGCCAACATTGCCCAGACTAAAAAAAGGGTTAGGGTTGTCACCTTGTCGTAATTTTACCTGACTGCGTAAATAAAGGAGAGTTATGTATTTAAGGTAAGGTAAATTATATTTCTATTAAGCCGTTGTACTGTTAGCAGTAGCTGCATGTCATGTCATGTCACGTCCATAAAACAAAAAAAACATAGAATATTCAATTATGACAATTGTTTTTTAGATTATTCTAACGCGAAGTAACAAAATAACCGCCTAACTATTAGTATCCAATATTAAGCATACATTTTTCATTTTGATAATGGTACTGGTAAAGATGGTTTACTCAACTAAAAGTGATAACCCTGACAATTTCAAACTGCTTGATTCGGCTTGTATGGAGTTAAACAAAATACCTATGTAACATTGCCCACCCATATTGCACACGTGTTTGTACAGTTAAGACCAAGATATTTACGTGGAACGCCATTATTACCCCAGATTTTATACTGATCCTTATCATAACGTTGTAGGGGCTATAGTTACGAAAATAATCGATTTGGGCAATGTTTTAAAAAGTTTAGATAACTTTACCCGAGGTGAAAATTGATAAAAAAATTGATTAAATGTAGATTTAAAAATTGTTTCTCGTAATAAACGCATGCATATGAATACGATGGATGCGTTAGACAAAAAAAAACTTCATCCCGTCATAGAAAAAATTAGAGAAATTCGGGTTTTTACGAAAAAAGCGGGCAAAGTTGGCATGTTTCACGGTATGATAATAATGAATATAACAATGACATAAATAATACAATACATACAATAATTCAATGGCTAAATAATAATAATTTAAATATAAACATTAGTAAAACAAGTTATGTACAATTTCATAACACACATGGTAACAAGGTAGACTTAACAATAAAATATGATAATAACGCATTGACAGAAAATGAAGAGGTGACATTTCTCGGAATACTGCTTGATGATAAATGCTCCTGGAAAGCACATATCGAGAAAGTTTGCAGTAAAATCAACCGCTTTGCGTATGCTCTTTGGCGCTTGAGAAAAATTACAAACAAGGAAACCGCAATTCAGGCTTACAATGGCTATGTGTGCTCTGTACTTAGATATGGAATTATAATTTGGGGTAATTCGGTACACATCAATAGAGTTTTTATTGCACAGAAGCAATGCATTCGTGGAATCTGTGATGTAACAAAATTTACGTCATGTAAACCTTTATTTAAAAATCTAAAATTATTGACGGTACCATCGCTGTACATTTACGAAATATGTATATTTGTAAAATCTCATCCTGAACTATTTAAAACAATTGGCGATGTATACATGTTTAATACACGATATCCCAATAATTTATATATGCCTAAGGTAAAAACAAAATTGTTTAGTAATAACTGTTATCCGATGGCCGTCAGAATTTTTAATGCACTTCCAAACGAATTTAAAAATCTGTCCATTGTAGAACTTAGGTGCAAACTCTCACAGTGGCTACAAAATGAATGTTTCTACTCGGTGTCTGAATTTCTGAAAAGAAACGAAATTGGCCGAAGCTATTGACATATATATGTATACATATATATTTAAATTAAACTAGTACACATAATATAACAAAACTGTCGAAATATAATTATTAATAAGTAATTAGAATTGTATGTACATATATATTTTGCATGTCACCCTGTGACAAAGCATGTGATGCTGATATTATTTAACCGAAGACCTATGTAACTACCATGTTTTATGCAAATAAATGATTTATGATTTATGATATAATGAATCTATGCAGTATGGTATTTTAATTTCTTCAATTTCTGCACCAGAAAAGTGGAGGTCGTAAAAACGCTCTATGAACTACTTACCCATCTGGTTTTTTTTAGAATTAATAATGAAAACGAATCGAAAAGTTTAATAAGTACTAGATGCACGTGGCTTTTTGTTCCACGACTCTGTGAAGTTACAGAATAGTCATGACTATGAGTAACTTTTATATCTGCTACTTGTACGTTTTATTTATGTGTCGACTCCAAATTAAAGTTTAGGAGATTAAAAGTTGAAATTACGAGTAGACATTTGTTTAATTTTAAACAAAGCTTCTGCCGTGATAAAGATGCAAATCTTAATGAGAAGATGTTTGTCTTTCAGATGTATATTCAACGTCCGCGCACCCTTAAAGTAAAATCCACAGACCTACGGACTAAATTGACAAGTAATTATGAACAAATGTTGCCACAGTTTGGCCAGTGTCGTTCTCATCAATATTAAAATTATTGTTACATCGTAGGTTTAAGGTCCACCCAGACGGGACAATCAAATTGGCAATTTGATCGGCTAATCTATATACCAACTTTTTCCAATGATTTTGACAGATCAAAAGGTCTGTAGACCCCTAATTAGAGATAAAAATTTAATGTCAAAGCAGCAATAATGTACATGAAAATTATATATTTATGATAATTGATAGTTAATTGAATACATACATTTAATTAAATGAATTAATAAAATTATTGTTCTTTATTTTCAAATTCCCAACAATGTGGTCCATCTTTTTAACAAAAAAAGCGGGTATCTTCAGAAATAGTTGACCGCTGTTTACAAACTACTTTTATGTATCTAACGATATACGTTATCATTGCTATTACGAGTGTTTATTGAAATTGTTACGTGTCATTATGCATGCATTGATGCATTCGCAAGATTCGGGACCAGAGCCATGTTCATAAAAATGTTCGCCTCCGACAAAAAGGAGAAAAAAATCTATTAGAGAAACTGAAAAAGAGACGATTCATCAAATTTACGTTTATATTTATGAGATTCATGTCAATAAAAACGAGTGTGTCATGAAAACATCCGAAATTCTTGGTATTTCGAGAAGTTCAGTTTTTAAAGTTTTGAAGAAATACAAAGAACAAGAGAAGTTTACAAAATGTTACAACTCGACCATGTTTCGGATCGTTTTATTATAAATGTAACTGATGATGATGATGATGAAGATGACGAAATAACGGAGCCTGGGAATGAATAATATTTCATAATAAAGACTAGTTCGGAAACCTTTTTATGCTTTAAAAATAGTGGGTAAAAACGCATTTTATCCATCCACTACCTCGAAAATCAAACAAACCAAAATTTGTACCTCTTATTTGAAACTAATATACTTATTTTTGATTTAAACTAGTCTGTTATTTGTACTTTACAACTTGTCGATATATTGTTATCGACATATACTCTTCACTATTTTTATTTTGCTGTTCCTGGTATCATTTTACCTGTCAGTCATTTGTCAATTTAGTCCGTAGGTCTGTGGATTTTAGTTTAGTTACGTTAAAATTAAATGTAGAAAAAAAACTGGGAACGGCTGTGGGGGCGGGGAAAGTCTCGCGTTTAAAGGATTTGTCATTAGAACGCTTAGAATAATAACGCCTAGAAACCCAGTTCACGCGCAACGGTGAGGCAACTAAAAGTAAGCCAGAAATGGCTTAAAGCGTCGATCGGCTTGTCAGTTGCAAGGACGCGTGACAGGTGTAAAGAGCTCCCGCATTTTCAATTATTATGACGGTTTGTGCAGTGATAGGGTGTCACAATGCATCTGATAAAAAGGATAAACATGCTAAGACAACATTTCACTCGTAAATATTATTCTTTAACTCGTATTTTTACGTAAAACAGTAATCAAAATCTCATATTTTCTATAAGCGGCATGACAACGTAGTGTTTCCAGTGTAACGGACTTTTTTTACCCATAATTCTGTCCTGATAATATACTGACCTATTTTTGGGAGCCTATAATTTAAAAATACAAATATGAAAAAATTAAGAAGATTAATCACTTGATTTTTATTATCCTTTTATTTGACTTGCCGTGTATGTTAGAGTATGTCTGGGTCAAATATTGCAAATCAAATTTAAATCGAGTTTAAATTTTGTACACCTGTTTAAATCACGTGAGAATGCATTATTATGGTACTACCAAGCTGGTCTGATGATGAGGACGGAAGGAGGCCATAGTTAGCTCCTAAATAACACAAAAACACAACGAGTTAGGGCTCGTCACAAATGTCTTGATGATGAGTTGACGACTGTGCAAATAAAAGTGTTACGCCGGTGGATTAGGTCAAATCTTTTAACTTCAATTTCAGTGCTTTAGAAGCGTTTTCAGCTGGCTGAAAAGTCATTTCAGGATTTGACCATACTTACGATTTTATTTACTTATTTTCAAGTGACATTGCAAATTAAAAATAATAAATAAAAAAACCTTTGTTTGATGTATTTAATAGTGTTTGAAGTCAACAACGGGTCTATGATTCAATTAAAATTTAGAATGTAACCAATCACCACTGGCATGAGTATACCCCCAATTTCAGGGGAAAAGTGATTGCGCTAGCAACATTATTGCTGTGTTTGTGTGCGTATCGGCGCGTGTAAATACGAGTTGTTCACAACTACATGAATCCATTTTATGCCTCACGTGTGGCGCCTCGGCCGGTTGAAACTATCCTTCTAGGCGTTATTATTCTAAGTTAGAACGGTTGAAAAGAGATTTTTCTAAGGGACCATCTGGTTATAAAGTTTATTTTAAAATAAACACAAACAATATAATATTTACAATACTAAAAACTACAGATAAACATAAAAGAAAGGATAATTATTATGTACAATTTGTTAAAACTAATTAGAAAAAATAAGAATAAAATATATACATTTTCTATAAAAAGAATACCCCATCCAGAAGGTCTGCCTGCGGCATGGTTCCCATTACGCTGGCGGCGTTACCTCTTTGGATCGCAAGAGCGATCCTCTGTGAGAGGTACGCGCCAGCTGGGGTCCCCCGAGACACGTACCAACCGAGGCGACAGGGCCCTCATAAATGCAAGAATTTTCTTGGAAGAGCCATATTATACATTTTAACTTGACCCTTTTCAAGTCAAGTGTTAATAAGCACTGTGTAGGTCAACTTTATCCGTAGGTAGGTAATTTGTATTAATGTACGATAATTTGAATACTGACTTCTTTAGGATGTTCTGGTGTGCTGGTCACTCATTAAGGGTTTATAACTGTGATAATTTTCATCGTCTACTGAATATTAAAGTCGGCAAAGGGGATTAAACCCCGATTACCGACCACGAAGAGGAACGGTTTGGTTAGGTATACAGTACACATATGATGTTCGTCCGTAGCTTGGATGATAAATGTTAGCAGAAGTCGTTAATAATGTGCTTACGATGTTCATTCGCGGTGTATCTAAACATTTTTCTCCTCGGTAATGTACATTACTTACTAGGCATAATACTCGCATACAATTTGATATGGTTCTGAATAAACACATCATTAAGAAGAGTCAGCTAAAATCGTTAACACGTTCACTGTCCCAGTTTGACATGTGAAACTTATGTATCTGTAATAGATGCTTGCCGTGACCCTACACACAAACTGTACGTGTTAATTCGAATCGCTTAGGGTTAAGATATATGATTCTCATTACACAAATGTTCCTGAAACTGATTTGAGGCACTAAATAATGAATCAATGTATAACTACTGAACTATGAGGTTATTAAACCATTGATACGAAGAACAATTCAAAGAAAAATTTAAATGAGTTACTTGGTGGAAGAGACCGGGAATCGAACCCGGTATCTCTGGATTGTCGGTCCAGCACGTTAACATTATTCCCACCTTTTGAAGCAAGCTTTTTATACATTATTTTATTAGGCTTTCTTAACATTACACCAAGACTCCTTTTCATAGAAATTTGCACATTTTGTTTTCAGCGACTCCGACTAGTGCGAGAGCGCAAGCGCGTCGCCTGGATTCTACTGCTTCTGGCCATCCTGTTCGCGCTGTGCTGGCTCCCGTACAACATCCTTCAGCTCTTGATTGACGTCAGCGCGGTCCAGGTGGACTCTGTGGCGCTACTGATGCCATACACCCTACTGCTGGGTGAGTGTCCTGTTTAGTGCGAGAGCGTAGCCACATCGCCTGGATTCTACTGCTTCTCGCCATCCTGTTCGCGCTGTGCTGGATCCAGTACAACATCATTCAGCTCTTGATCGACGTCAGCGCGGTCCAGGTGGACTAAGTGGCGCTACTGATGCCATACACCCTGCTGCTCGGTGAGTGTCCTGTTTAGTGCGAGAGCGTAGCTACGTCGCCTGGATTCTACTGCTTCTGGCCATCCTGTTCGCGCTGTGCTGGCTCCAGTACAACATCCACCAGCTCTTTATAGACGTCAGTGCGGTCCAGGTGGTCTCTGTGGCGCTGCTGATGCCATACACCCTGCTGCTGGGTGAGTATCCTGTCTAGTGCGAGAGCGTAGCCGTGTTGCCTGGATTCTACTGCTTCTGGCCATCGTGTTCGCGCTGTGCTGGCTCCCGTACAATATCCTCCAGCTCTTGGCGGATGGCGGGCACTTGGCATGCGTAGCAACTTTTAACATTATCATTATCCTAATAGTGCCTTGCAAACTGCGTGCTCTTGCGACAAAGGCAGCAGAGTCATATTTTCCGCCGATATTGAATCTAATTTTAATACCTTATTGTGGCCTATGTTCAACGGGGTCATAATCCACGCAGATCATACCTAGGGGTGCACGAATGATTTGACAGGCCGAGTAGACGTCAAATCATTTATCCACCGAAAACCCCGCTGGTGATGCTGATGACAATTAAACTAATGAACGTCTTATCATTCCCCAGGACACGCAAACTCGGCCATCAACCCGATCGTGTACTGCCTGATGACGCGCAACTTCCGCCGGTCACTGCGCAAGCTGCTGTGCCACGACCCCGGTAACATACACTCTAGTACTCATTTCCATGTAAGTTAATCGCGGCTTTTTTGTTTTACACTCACACACACACTGAGTTGTTTGTAACAGGGTAGTCCACTTTATAGATGACTTTTATCTTTTATCTATATATCTATACTATTATATAATTCTATATTTGTATTTAAAATCAGTTTTCTGTGGAGAGGCTTCAAGGCTTCAGGATTTTTTTTTTATAGCGTGAAGCAGGATTCTCATTTGTTTTATAAATTATCGACGAAGTTGCGAGCTTATAGTCTGCTATAAAGAAAGAAACCTGCTCTAATGGTCCTAATCACGTCCTAATAGACTATGACTTATTGCAGAAAGCCTTTCATTATTAGTGTTCCTACAGTGGCGTAACTACAATTATCGATGCTTCAGCGTTGAACTGAGTGCATACATCAATAACGTACCTAGTCCTATTTTTAAATGTAATGGACATTATAATAGCTTTAAATGTGAGGGAGTTATTCTCCTATGGAGTATCAATGACTACACTGTTACAACTCAGTTTTCTTTTTCTCACTTATACACACATATTCTAAATATTAATAACGGCAGTTTCAATGATATAATTAATTAATATTCACTATAGTCAAACACCGTATTGCGTTACTTTACTGGTGACCAGTTCACAGCTAGAGCAATTTCATTGAGACAAAGTGACATTTCAACACTGAGTTCAAAATTGATGCTCGGTAGCTCACAAACAAGCCACTGCTATTCTCTTTCTATGAGAAATATACTATTACGTAGTTTAATGGATTGATTCGTACATAACACCAAACATGCAATTTTACAGGTTTTTATGTTCATATCATACAAGGCTGGGCATTTAATTTCCCTCTTCTCATTATAAAGTTGTTATCGGCGATTTTTGTTTATTTATACTTAACATTACAATACACTAAAACTGTAAATTGCTTATTACATTATCAGCCATCTCAGAAAAAATATCGTTCCAGACTCTTTCTTTTTACACCCTAGGCCGTAAGTGGGAATGTCTGCCCGTGTAACTCAAAATATAAAAATCTCTCTTCCTGGCCAAGACAAGACGTAAAACTTTAAACAAACCACTGGCGGTAATTCATGAAGCCCCAGATCGCACATTTATTCACAAACACCTGCGATCAGAGACTTTCACGAGTTCACCACCCTGGCTATGTACCTAGTGTACTATTGTGACTGTAATTACTATTGTAATGTACCTTATTCCGTACCCAATGTACTATTGTGACACCGCATTACATTAAATGTTGGTGTAATAGCAGATAATTACGCATGATTGCGAAATTATACTCATTCATTTCTCAACAAAATAAATCAGATTACCTTAGAGCGACTGCCTTCTAACTGCCAAATCAAGACGAACTATATAATTTAGTCGTAAATTGTTCTTGGTTACCTATACAACGTGTTTTTATACAATTGCTTTAACTTCGACATAGTGCTTGGAACATTAACGTAAACTCATCCCTTAAACCGTTTAATGATATTCGAAAAATATTTTTTTTTTTGGTATCCCATACAAAGTAATTAATTATTTAATTGGTGGCTATTGTAAAAGGTCCTTTTGAGTTAGGCAATAGTTAGAGTCAACTTGTTGTCATTTTAACGTCACTGATAAAACTTCATCGATGACAGAATTGAGAGCTCGTTAAAAACTTTAGCTATGTGGAATGCGTGTGGATGGTCTTGGGTTCAAACCCCGGTAAAGAATTTTCTTTTTGTATTTATTTTTCTTCATTGGCAGTGAAAGTTACATTTTTTGTGCTTATTTTTTATTTCAGAACAATTTTTGCGATGTGTTTAATCCATTTTAATTTTAATTCACTTTATTTAAATTCTTTCGGGTTATGGTATAGTCACAAATGAAACTAATTAAGTTTAAGTATAAACATTTAATTACATAAACAATATTGGCCTAATAAAATAAAATGATCTCCTCATCTGTATTTAACACTCAATATTTTTTATTTAAACCAAAATAATAATTTACTACAACTTATTTTCAAAGTGCCCGCCATTATTTTCTAAACAAATATTCAACCGAAATCGTATCTCGCGATTTAGTTTGACAGGAGTGGCACGCATGGCATCGGCTTCTTCCTGAATTCGTTGCAGTAGGTCTTCCCTCGAAGCCACAGGTTTGGAGTAGACTTTTCTTTTAAAGTACCCCAGACATTAAAGTCTAAGGGTGTTCGGTCCGGAGATCTGCATGGCGGGCCACGCAAGAGTTTGACTGCCGCGTGTCTAATCCAACGCCCAGCAAAGTGCACATCCAAATACTGTCTAAAACGGCCAGCAAAATGTGCGGGTGCTTCGTCATGCTGGATCCAGTGTGTCCGCAGTGTTTCCAATGGAATATCATCGAAATAATCCAAATTATGCAAGTTCTTATTGGGATATTGACGTCGGTACTCCCTTGCTGCTTCCGCCGCATATCCATTGCAGAAACCGTAAACAAAGTGCATATTGGCTTCTTCTTCGGCCGTATAATTTATCCGTGGCATCACAAAGCAAGTGAACACAATTATTTCATTAAAAATTAAGTAAATAACAACAATAATAAATTACTATTGTCAATTTGACGTGACACATGCGAGTCAAGTGAGAGCAAAATAAAAAATAACTTATTGATTTAGACCTTGTCGTACATAAGGAACACTGAAAACTCTTTACATACGAACCAGCAGATAATAGTCTTTGGTTATAAGAAGATTTTACACTGGTTAAACTGAGATTACTAGTGATTAAATTTGAATATTAAATAATTTGAAAACGGTGCGAGTTAGGAACTTGGTTTCTTTGAGAAATTGACTCAATAAGACGTAAAGAATTACCCCTTAAAGTTAAAGCAATTGAAAAAGTACATCCTGTATAATCTAATAGTCACTGAATGCAGTAATTTAAAATGATATCACGATGTTCCCCGTTGGTGCTGTAACAGCTGTTGTAGCTGGTAGTCCTGGGTTCGATTTCCAGTAAGAGCAAATAGTTGTACCATTAACTCGAAAGATTGTTTCTTGCTTTTAGATTTCTACTAAGTCCACTTCGAGCTAAGTTTAGGACTAGATCGATTTGTGTAAGTTTGTCCCCTATTTTTTAACAGTCAACGTGTAAACACATTATTTTTTATCAATGCAGTAACGTCTACTAGCGTAAACCACATGTTTAGCGCTACGATGCCGCCCTAAGGCGTGCAAGGAGCAACTGGTTTAAAAATACAACGGCTCTCTCATCAAGCTCAGTGGTCCAATAAGTAGGTCGCCTGTGCAGTGTTAGTCCGGAAAACCGTTGGAGGTGCAGGTTCGAACCCTCCCTGAACCATTACATTTTTAAATTTTTTGCTTCATTGTAAACGTTTCAGTGAATAAATTGCTTGTTCTTCCAGATGCAAGGCTTAAGACAAAAATCCAACACGTCTAGCATTCGCACGCGCACTACAGTCACTTTCCGAAGCAGCAATCACCAGAAGCCCTGCGCCCCGAACATCCAATACGGGAAAGTGGCCCGCGCGACCTCTTTAAAGGACAACGGGTGGAAAGGCGAGAAGAGGCCACAGTTCTTGTAGAACAGCACTTTTCGAAGCAGCAACCGCTAGAAGTCATGAGCTTCAAACTTTCTGTACGGGATAATGACCCGCGCGACGTTCATAAAGGACAAGGGCTGGAAAGGAGGGTAAGGGCGTCAGTTCCTGTAGAAAAGCGCTTTAGGCAAACGTTCGTTGCGTTTGACATTACGTAGATGTTTAGGTATCATTCCGAGCTCACTATTTTATGGAAGAAGAAACGGAATCCTAGCCCAGGCCTTTTCAGCCCTCAGTTGCTAAGTCATGGAATGATACAATTAGAAACGTGAAAATGGTGGATTTATTGTGATTTGTGACAGAGTAGTGAACTTTGTGGTTTAGAGTAGAGAATACAAGACAAGTTGTAAGCATAAAAATATGAGATGTTTGTAAATATACTTAATTAATCTTGCATTGTACGCGTAAGTTGTAAATGCAACGCGTGTGTTGTACGCCTAAATGTAAGTTTTAGTCAATACAGTGAACCAAAGGTTACCTAATAGTTATTTAAACATAAACTTTAAAGTAAGAATAATACGATCATTTATAATTTACAATGTAATCATTATAAATAAAAATTATGTCACACATTTGAAAGTTTTATATTATAATTACAGTACAGACAAGTGATAAACGTGGAACTTGAATGTAAATAAAATAAGGCTGCGACTAAATTGTACAAATATATCTATATAAAATATGTAGATAATTTGATATGATATCGAAATTCATGAGACGTTATGAATATACCTACTTACCTATTTTTTTTAATTTTAAGAATCTATAACTAAAGTAAAATCTTAACACCGTGTACACGTCACATATACCATTAAGGAGAAGAATAAAATATTTAAGGATTCACTCTATAATACATAATTATGTTTTAGAAACACGATTACTTGTAGTTTCCTCGATAGTTTATTTTTTAAAGTTACCTCAAAACAACATAAACCCTTAGTATGTTTTGTCATAAATATTGCAGGGAAAGTCATCAGTTTTTTAATAATAACATAACGAGATGTAATCTATAATTTATACGTCTTACATTTTCAAAATCTGTATAATTTTAATAATTAAACCGAGAAAACATGATTTCCGCGCTCCCAAGCACGCACTTCCATCTCGCTCACACTTACGCTCAGCGAGAGAGAGAGCTGACCAAAGCTCGGTTCCCTTATAAGTGAAAAGTAAAAACCACATTGAAATCGGCCCGCCCCTATCATTAGAGGATGGTGGCCAACTCAACGGAGAATAATTTGAAATGCCGCCCCTAAATTGTTTTCGTTTAGTTACTTTTCCGACTTTGAAGCTCACAATTTGGGTAATTAATTTAAAAAGGTTCACTTTAACAATTCCAGATATTTCGTTAAATAACCCTACGTTTGTTACACGAATGCCCGTTTAGTTAGGTAATTAGTTTTCATTATTTACCTACGTATATTCTATTTATCTGTCCACAGCTAAAAACTGTCAGTTTATTATTAAATTTAACTGAATGTAGTTACATTATAGTTATAACGGTTGGTTTATTTGGTTAAAGCTTTTGAAGTCCTAATTTTATTGTAAAATATTATAATAATATGTGTATATTATTTATTTATTACTGAAGAAACATTACAGATAGTCGGGGTTACTCTGACCGACGTTCGATATTCAAATATTATTTTGATAAGAGAGTGAAAGGTGGCACTGCTGGTTTCGAATTTTAAATAAATACAAACCCAGTGAAATGACTAAACTTCCAAACAGACTACTCACGTCACAGTCTAACCTGGCTAAATGTCTAAAGGGTGCGGTCGTCTATACGAAATATATGCACTTAGGAAGCGGGTGAAAATAAAATTTGAAAATTTTGTATTCCAAGTAGTAAGGGGCTATCTCGTCATTTATTAGGTAAGTAATCGTACAAGTACCTAGGTTTAAATGGTAAATGATTTCTCATTATTTTTGTAAGTAATGTAAATATTAAGGAAAACATTATTTTTGTAAGGTAATTTATAAACGAATTGATAAAAACGAATAATATATAATGATAAAAGGTAAAAGAGATTACAATCAAAGTTATAGGTACATTTCCCACAAAATTAAAAGCCAGTCGACTACTGTTGGTGCCACCGAGCTTAAAAATAGTTGTTTTTTTAATAAACTCCGTACATGTTTTTATAGGACCAGATGACAAGTCATAACCTCAGCTCTCATTTCTGGCAGCTTCATATCATTTCCATTTACATTCTGTATTATTATTGTTCTTGAATTTGCATTTGTTTGAGCTAGTGCAGGCTAAGGTCATGTTAATACCAGGATCTAGGATCAGAAAAGGATAAGTAATGAGATTACACAAATACGCTCGCTATATGTACATATGTACTTGCTTATTAATAAGTTTATGTCAAAATTTTCATTTTTGTGACAAGCTTCTATAGCTGTACTTTTCTTTTAACATCCATCAACTACTCACTGAGATGATTCTAAAGACCGCAAACTCGGTAGGATTGCTTTACCTATTACCGAGTTTATAGTGCTACTATCCGGCTCCATCATCAGAACAGCTCCATGGTTCCATATTATTGTATTGTCATCAAGCTAAGTAGGTGTGCAAAATTTCAGCTGAATCGGTTGAAGGTATCTGCTTCAGAATTCAGTTGCAAGATTCCACCCGAACAAACATACATATGTCGGGGACAGGTCGGATGGCCGGTGCCGTGTGTGGCACATTAGATGAGCTATTCGACATAGTTGTGGACGAGGAGGTAGTTCGAGCGAGATGAAACACTTCAGATACAATTAACTTGATTTATTCCTTATACAATGAAGCACCAAATAACAGTTCCTGGCCAGAGGTATGTAAGCTAGGTTATCGAAGTCTCGAACAGAATAGTCTTTATTAAATTAACACTAGGTACATTGCAGAGTTATAACTAGTCACACTGAGTCTAATCAACTTGGTATAGCACAACGAAACGGGACAGTTCCAAGGCAGTAGTGCACTCGACGGTGACCCAAAGCGAAGTGTCGGTGGGCGTTCGCTGAGTGAACCGCCAAGACTCTGTCTAGCGCGCCAAAACAGGTTCAAGGGGGCGCCACTGTCGCCTTCCGATGGCGCGCTGGCTTCGTTGAGCTTCCATACTCATGACCGTCTCCGACACATACATTGCAATTTAAATAAAAGCTTAAGTTTGAGTTTGTATAAAAAAATACAAGCGCTCAATGGGTAAAATCTAGAAAAATTGACAATGATAGTTATTAAAATGATCACGTCTCCCGAGTAAAAAAATAGACTATGCGATATACGATTGTATATTTTTATGATAATAATAATAAATAAACCCATGAGTAGGTACCTATTAAGATTTAAGACTTTATTAAGATATATTTTAGGATTATTGTAATAAAACAAATTAGATTAAGTATAAACGCTGGTTTGTAAAAAATACGTAAATATGGAATTTAAAAAATTAAATTTAAGTGCATCGCATCTAGTCAAGATATTTAATTAACTTAATTATTAAGAATCATAAATAAAAGATGGTGTATTAAGTGGCGCTATACTGTGTTAAAGTAAATTATTTTAAAAGAAAATAAAGAGTGAATTTACTAAACCGACTTTGTATTATAAGCACACATAATTAAACCTGCAGTGACGCGGGGAGCTATCACAGTCTTATTCGTCTTATCGTGAAACCTATATTATTTTCAGGGTTCTATAGACATCGCTTTGAAAAAATAATATTTTAAGCAAGTGATACATGACATATGAAATTCGGGCAAACGATAGAGAACCGTATCAATCGTATAAAATAACTGCTGAAGTGAGTCTTGGCCACCAATACAAGTTCCCGCCAGCGGTCTCGGTGTTGTGCGGTTTCACGCCAGTTGACGGCTTGGAGCTCGCGCAGATCGTCTTCAACCACATCTGCCCACCGATATCTGGGGCGGCCTACCGGACGACGACCTTTCGGTTTTCAATGGAACACTCTACTAAAACTTACCTTATAAAAATAACACAAAAGACATATTTTTATTATTTATTCCTTCATAGTCGTTAGCGTATTCTTTTTTCATATTCAGCCTAGAAAGTTAGCAGTACTCCCTTATCTCTTCCAAAATGCAGGGTTTATCACAGCACTCAGAAGCAAGTCCACCCATCCTTTTGCTTCTCAATCCTGTAGCGACTGGAGCCGCCAGCCAAGACGAATACTGTCCCTCGTAATCATATGATTTCGACCGTTTGGCGTCTGATAAAGATAAGCGCTCGCCGTAGCAGAGGAGTGCCCTCGCAGTTGCAAGTCGTCTTCCACAGTAGAACTGAGCAGGATCACGCGATGCCATTGCACAGGGAATAGTCAACAGAATCACTAAGACCTCAACTCTCATGTTGAAAAATCACGTTGCTAGGTTTGAAGGGGAGCTTTAGTAGTGAAGTGTGCGTCACATGTTCAGTCCTTATATACTGAAGGTGCATTAGTATTCAGACGTCAATGCGTGGTATAACTGTGCGAGGTAAATGAGAAGTGACACCGGAACAAGGGTTTATTATAAACTGTAGGGGCCCTAATTTGACAAGGCATTGTGACATCCGCGGTTTAGCAATATCGCGGATTTTGATGACAATATAACGACATTAAGATTATTGCAATTTGAGCTATAATATGTATAAATCAGATTATGTGTGTCATAATAGTAGTTTATGTGACTGTACATAATGTAGGGTATTAAACACGAGTGTGGGTTTATGAAACGAGCCGAAGGCAAGTTTCATAATAACATCACACGAGTGTTTTAATGCCTAATTGTGTACAGTTACATACACTACTTTATCTAGCCACATATCATAAGTCTCAATGATGCATTCAGGAGCCGCACATTATGACAAATTTCACCCGTTAATGGCGGTAATGAAGTTTTCTGGCCGCTGTCATAGTTTTTTTTTTAATTCAGAGACCAAACTAGAGTCGGTCCCAACTGTCATATCGTTCGATATCTTACGTGCGACATTTGTCAAATTTGATTGCAAATTAACAATTAATTGCGAACTAAACATCATCTCGACTGTTATAAGAATAGAGGTCAAATCAAATTTCTTTGTTTTTCAGATATGTTCGAAATTTGAATGAATAATATTATCGAAATCGATGTTATTATTTAGCAATAATAACATTTTTACAGATAAGAAATTTGTTCTAACAAAACTGTCTATTTTTATGGTGGTCATAATGTGCGGTTCTTGAACGCATCATGGAGGGTTAATGATATTTGGATAGATAAAATGTATTAATAAATCGAATTTTCTTGCTTTTACATGGAAAGCTCCCGTGAATCTCATATTAAGTTAAAATACATACAGTGTGTTTGATTGGCCGCCGCCGCGACTGATCAGCGCTCCTTAGATTGAATCAAGAACCGATTCGAAACATGTCGAGCTATATCCGACTTCTACAAAAGTGAGTACACCCGTTTCATAATATACGTATTTTCAATATGATGGTCCTGTGGATATTGCGAAAACACGGATAATCAGAAATAGGAGCCCCGCAACAGCCATCTATGATCGATGGATCAATTTAAAAATGTATTTCTAACGGATTCAGTTAGTCATACTATTGACCAGCTTCGTTTCTTCACCATTGCCTACGGGCATGATATACGGGAAAATTCGATTTATTAAATCATACTACGACATATATTGCACGCGCACTTCAGTGCTATTCTTCGCCATCTTGATTTTGACGCCAATTTTTTTAAGATAATCACCTATCATTAAAGCATCGAATTTAGCCGTTGTTTCTGGCGTCGGCGTCAACTTATAATTAAAACTTACGTATTGCAAAAAAAAATCGCATAGTTTGAAGCTTATCTTACCTACTTGTAAGTAGGTTTTAATTCTTTGGTCCTAGTAAAAAAGGGGTATTAGTCAGATTTAAGCTAGGAGCAAAGGAGCTTAAGTCTTACAATAGAGTAACATTTTGTTTCTGGTTATAATTTGACTTATACCCTTTTTTACTAGGGCCACAGAAATAAGGTACGGGTAAGATTAAGTTCAAACTATGCGAACCGTTTAAGGAGTATATTGACATAAAAAAACTTTATTTTAAAATAAAAATATTTATTATTTACATAATTTGTACACAAGGTATTTTAGTATTTAAAAACAGATCAGGTAATGGTAAGCTCTATTGCTATTGTGACTACCGTTAGTTTAATAACTAGGTAGGTAGGTTAGGTTAGGTTAGTTTGTAATTTAACTAGATAAATTATAAACTGAAGGTGTTCATAATTATACGGTGACTTCTACAACAGTGTTGCAGTTGGTCTTAGAAAGCCCTGACGTAGACGTAGTCCACCTGCAGAGAGTCGTCTTGGCCGTCGTCGATAACAGCGTTGTAGTTGGTCTTAGAGAGCCCAGACACGAACGTAGTCGACCTGCAGAGAGGCGTCCTGGCCGTCGTTGACGTTGAGGTTCCAGGTGGGCAGCCACGCGTTCTGAGCGTTCCAGAAGTCTGTCGCAGCCTGGAATGTACGTTGATGTATTAGTTTTGCTGCTTGGAAAATACCTACATAGCTAAGAGATGTTTGAGAAAGAAACCCGCCAGTAGCAAGTTAGTACTTACACTGAGTCTCAGTGACTCTTATATTCAGTGAATCCTGTACAGGAGTCTCAGTGAATCCTACTCCTCCTAAGTAATCCTGTTGGTACTCTTTTTACACTCACCTCTTACCTACGTAGCTTAGCTCCTGTAGAAACGAAGCCAAACCGAGAAAGCGAAACGTCCACGTTTCAGCTTGGCAAAACTTTCTTTCGTATTTCCAGTTCCCAATTTAAAAGGTTCTCATGAAATTTTGATCCCACAATGATTGTAAGTAATTATAAAGATTATTTTTGACGATTAAATTTTAGAATAAAGTCAGTGACTTTTTTGATTTATTAGTTAACTTACGGTAGGCGAGCCGTTCCACCAAGGCTTGGGGCTGGGATTGGAGACGCCATCGGGAAAGAATCCGTTGGTGCCACCAACAGCCACGTTCATGATGATGTAGAACTGAAATGTAAATTACCGAACGTTAAAGAAACTACCAAACGTTTCCCACACTATATATGATTCTTGCAGACGTATTATCGTAAGTTTTTTTTTTTTATTCAAAATAGACATGCTATTAACCTCGATTGCACCTGATGTTAAGTGACAATAAGGCCTAAGATGGAGCATGCTTGGCTAGAAGATGCCTATTCACTCTCGACTTGAAGAGATCCAAGTTATATTTTTCAGGAAACAGGTGCGCAGGAAGAGTTCCATTCCTTAGCTGTCCTCATAAGGAAAGTAGACGCAAAGCGTTTCGTACGAATCAGTGGTATATCGACAACATAAGGGTGGAATCCAAGTCCGCGCCGAGTACTGTATTGTCTGAACGGAGACGGTGGAATTAATTCATGCAGTCCTAGTGCACACTCACCAAAGTAGATCCGGTAGAAAACCGATAAACAGGCGACTTTCCTGCGGTGTTCGAGGTTTTGCAGCTTTTCCTGAACTAAGGCAGGGTCGCCGATGAGCTGAGCAATGAGCTTCTTCGCACGTTTGTCAATTGAAGATCGATATATTTAACTTAAAGGAAATTCCAGCGGGGGGGGAATTCCCAAAATAAAATTCCGATTACTAAAAAACACGAAATTTATTTAACCGAATTTCATAATTCCGATTGTATAATTATTCCGATTTTTATAAGTCCGAATAATGAAAAGCCCGAAGTGTCATTGGCCTGAAAAACAAAATTCCGATTATTAATTATCCGGAACTTCATACTTATTCGGAAATTTGATATTCGGGATAATGACGTTGTGTTTTCAATAATCGGAAATTTATTTCTTAGGAATTATGAAATTCGGAGTTTTAAAAAATCGGAATAAGTAAATTCTGAATAAAATATTTCGGAGTATTTGGGTAAAGATTATTTACTTAACCGATTTTTTACGTTAAAATAAAAATAGAAAACCGGATTTGGACAAATATCGAATTGGCTGAACCCCGAAAACTGTACGTTGGGTTAGGTTTGTATTGTGACCACGTATAGCGGAGCGAGCGAAGAGAGCGGAGCGTCAAATGACCTGCTGAACCCCGAAAACTATAGGTTAGGTTATTGGCTGAACCCCGAAAACTGTAGGTTAGGTTAGGTTTGTATTGTGACTACGTGTAGCCTAAGTCCTAACATTACCTATTTCACCTTGAGGCAGGCCTCCGTTAGCCCGAAAAACTTTCAAATATTTAGGTTTATATTTTATAGTGTTAATAACAGAAATTCGTAATTTTTATGTTTCGGACTTTTGATTAGTCGGGTTTATTATTGGTCGGTGTAATGATATTCGGAGTTTCGAAAATAGGTATTTTTATAATCGGAATTCGTATTTTTGATATTTCGGATTATTATTCATTCGGACTTCTTATTGTTCGGTGTATTGAAATTCGGAATTTTGAAAACCGTGATTGTAAACGACAGACATTTTGAAATTTCGGATTTATAAAAATCGGAAAAATTAAAAATCTAAATACTTATATTCGGAATTTTCAAACATTCGGAATTATAATAATCGGTATTATGAAATTCGTGATTCCGATAATCGTAATTTAGTTTTTCGTATTTATGTAGTGTACCTACCTGGCCGAAGCCACCAAAGTCCCAGATGCCGCCAGTACCAAGGCTCATGCGGCCGAGCTCCAAGTCATTAATGCTGAACCACAGATAGTCTAGAGGGATGTGGAAATAAGTAAATGTACCTTCTGGTCGAAGGGCGCCATCTTGGAACCGTTGCGCCAGGGGTTTTCGATGTTGCGTCCCTGGCCGAAGCCACCGAAGTCCCAGAAGCCACCAGCACCAGGTGTCACGCGGCCGAGCTCCACGTCATCGATACTGAACCGCAGGTAGTCTGAAATAAGTTAGATGTAGGTATTATAATGAAGTAAACTAGTATTAAAAACCCTTATACAAAATGAACCTTTATTTTTAAAGAAGAAATAAAAAACTGACAAATAGGACATTACTAGCGCGTGTAGGCGTGACGGAAACCGAGTAACTAAAAGAACAGCTACTAAAGTATAGGAAGATCATTTTCGTTCATGGCATTGTTACAGACTACTCAACAAGTTAACCTTTTTGTTTATCTCAACAATCACAACTCAATAAGTGTCATTATATTTATGATAGTTTTACTGCAGGAAAGCAGTTTTGGAATAAAAATTACCTGGAGTCCATTCAAGCTGGTAGCGGTGGAAGTTGGAGTCATAGCCGTTGTTGTTCATTCTGATCCAGTGGGCGCGCTCCCAACCGTTGAGGTCAGGGTACGGGCCGTAGTGGAGCGTGGAGCCAGCCTCTTGGGTGCCGATGTGGACTCCGTTGGAGAGCATGTTGCGGTTGCCTCGGGACTCCACCAGATCGATCTCGCCAGATGAGGGCCAGGTTCCATATGCGTTGTGCGCGGGCATCAGCCAGATAGCTGTGAAATGGAAGTTAATAAAGCAATAATGATTGTGATAATTTTCAGTATTATTAACTAAATGCCAAAGCTTCTAAACGATGGATTAATTGCGTTTTTTGGGCTTTACATATCAGACCATAAGTAATATGTGTTTCTAATTGAAGGGCTTAGTGATTATATTCATGGTTTTACTGATTTTATTTCCTGCGGGCCTGTGATAATTGCTTCACGCGACGCGAGTGACAAAGCATCCGTCACGTTTTGACAAAATGCAAGTGTGAGTGTCAGATGCAAACATCACAGGCCCCCTGGTCAAAGGATTTTAGGTAAATAAGTCCAACGGACCGTCTGGCCCATATGGTATCAAGAAACTAAGTTTATGTCTTTGATAATATATACTTATAAACTTAATTCCTTACGATATAGGCCGGACAGTCCGCTAGACTTATTTACGGTAGTCTATGAAACGGCCAAGCCATACTTTTGAAACAAAGGTGTAGGGTTAGTAAACTCAGGGTTTAGGGGCTTGAAGCCAGTTGATGCCATACTTTTTAAACCAAGGTGGTGGGGTTAGTAAAGTCGGGGCTTAGGGGCTTGGCTTTTCCTGGGATCTGATAACTTTTTTACAGCGAAAGCGTTATGAGAATGTGAGTCTTGGCCGTCAATTTTACATGAAATGTTTTTGGTGGGATCTCATTTCTTTTTGTAAGGTGCTTTAGTTTTTTTAATTTTTTTGGGCTGTAGGGTTTCTTGAGCGTCAACTGAAGTAGACAATTGTGTATTTAAGAAATACTTAAGTTTAGCCCCATATATATATACACTTTTATCCCCTATTATGGGAAACCCATACAAACTTCCATCCCCTTATTTAAAGGGTGGGGGGTGATTTTTTAAAAGTCCTACAATATGTATTTGATTTATAACAATGAGTCCCTATAGGTTTTAATTTTCAGACCTCTAGTATCAAAATTTGCGGAAGTTTCATACAAACTTCCATCCCCTAGTTTAAGGGGTTGGGGGGTAAAAGTTCCAAGTTTTAGAATTATTTTGTTGTTTGTGTACTAATACTACCTTACATACCAAATTTCAGCTTTCTAGGTCATCGGGAAGTACCCCAGAGGTTTTGATACGTCAGTGAGTGAGTGGCAAAATCGGCGTATTTTAGGTACCAATAAAACCTAAAGTATAAAAGCTAGATCAATGAAATTTAGTACATTTCATATGTTCCCTAACTGCATCTTAACCTGTGAATTTGGGCGCTCTGGACGGGACTGGGACGAAACTATGAGGGTTTGAAAATGAGACGAAACGGTTCGAGAAAAGGTAGGTAGTGCCCCGCCTCTTTTTTTTTCTAGAGTAGAGAATACAAGACAAGTTGTAAGCATAAAAATATGAGATGTTTGTAAATATACTTAATTAATCTTGCATTGTACGCGTAAGTTGTAAATGCAACGCGTGTGTTGTACGCCTAAATGTAAGTTTTAGTCAATACAGTGAACCAAAGGTTACCTAATAGTTATTTAAACATAAACTTTAAAGTAAGAATAATACGATCATTTATAATTTACAATGTAATCATTATAAATAAAAATTATGTCACACATTTGAAAGTTTTATATTATAATTACAGTACAGACAAGTGATAAACGTGGAACTTGAATGTAAATAAAATAAGGCTGCGACTAAATTGTACAAATATATCTATATAAAATATGTAGATAATTTGATATGATATCGAAATTCATGAGACGTTATGAATATACCTACTTACCTATTTTTTTTAATTTTAAGAATCTATAACTAAAGTAAAATCTTAACACCGTGTACACGTCACATATACCATTAAGGAGAAGAATAAAATATTTAAGGATTCACTCTATAATACATAATTATGTTTTAGAAACACGATTACTTGTAGTTTCCTCGATAGTTTATTTTTTAAAGTTACCTCAAAAAAACATAAACCCTTAGTATGTTTTGTCATAAATATTGCAGGGAAAGTCATCAGTTTTTTAATAATAACATAACGAGATGTAATCTATAATTTATACGTCTTACATTTTCAAAATCTGTATAATTTTAATAATTAAACCGAGAAAACATGATTTCCGCGCTCCCAAGCACGCACTTCCATCTCGCTCACACTTACGCTCAGCGAGAGAGAGAGCTGACCAAAGCTCGGTTCCCTTATAAGTGAAAAGTAAAAACCACATTGAAATCGGCCCGCCCCTATCATTAGAGGATGGTGGCCAACTCAACGGAGAATAATTTGAAATGCCGCCCCTAAATTGTTTTCGTTTAGTTACTTTTCCGACTTTGAAGCTCACAATTTGGGTAATTAATTTAAAAAGGTTCACTTTAACAATTCCAGATATTTCGTTAAATAACCCTACGTTTGTTACACGAATGCCCGTTTAGTTAGGTAATTAGTTTTCATTATTTACCTACGTATATTCTATTTATCTGTCCACAGCTAAAAACTGTCAGTTTATTATTAAATTTAACTGAATGTAGTTACATTATAGTTATAACGGTTGGTTTATTTGGTTAAAGCTTTTGAAGTCCTAATTTTATTGTAAAATATTATAATAATATGTGTATATTATTTATTTATTACTGAAGAAACATTACAGATAGTCGGGGTTACTCTGACCGACGTTCGATATTCAAATATTATTTTGATAAGAGAGTGAAAGGTGGCACTGCTGGTTTCGAATTTTAAATAAATACAAACCCAGTGAAATGACTAAACTTCCAAACAGACTACTCACGTCACAGTCTAACCTGGCTAAATGTCTAAAGGGTGCGGTCGTCTATACGAAATATATGCACTTAGGAAGCGGGTGAAAATAAAATTTGAAAATTTTGTATTCCAAGTAGTAAGGGGCTATCTCGTCATTTATTAGGTAAGTAATCGTACAAGTACCTAGGTTTAAATGGTAAATGATTTCTCATTATTTTTGTAAGTAATGTAAATATTAAGGAAAACATTATTTTTGTAAGGTAATTTATAAACGAATTGATAAAAACGAATAATATATAATGATAAAAGGTAAAAGAGATTACAATCAAAGTTATAGGTACATTTCCCACAAAATTAAAAGCCAGTCGACTACTGTTGGTGCCACCGAGCTTAAAAATAGTTGTTTTTTTAATAAACTCCGTACATGTTTTTATAGGACCAGATGACAAGTCATAACCTCAGCTCTCATTTCTGGCAGCTTCATATCATTTCCATTTACATTCTGTATTATTATTGTTCTTGAATTTGCATTTGTTTGAGCTAGTGCAGGCTAAGGTCATGTTAATACCAGGATCTAGGATCAGAAAAGGATAAGTAATGAGATTACACAAATACGCTCGCTATATGTACATATGTACTTGCTTATTAATAAGTTTATGTCAAAATTTTCATTTTTGTGACAAGCTTCTATAGCTGTACTTTTCTTTTAACATCCATCAACTACTCACTGAGATGATTCTAAAGACCGCAAACTCGGTAGGATTGCTTTACCTATTACCGAGTTTATAGTGCTACTATCCGGCTCCATCATCAGAACAGCTCCATGGTTCCATATTATTGTATTGTCATCAAGCTAAGTAGGTGTGCAAAATTTCAGCTGAATCGGTTGAAGGTATCTGCTTCAGAATTCAGTTGCAAGATTCCACCCGAACAAACATACATATGTCGGGGACAGGTCGGATGGCCGGTGCCGTGTGTGGCACATTAGATGAGCTATTCGACATAGTTGTGGACGAGGAGGTAGTTCGAGCGAGATGAAACACTTCAGATACAATTAACTTGATTTATTCCTTATACAATGAAGCACCAAATAACAGTTCCTGGCCAGAGGTATGTAAGCTAGGTTATCGAAGTCTCGAACAGAATAGTCTTTATTAAATTAACACTAGGTACATTGCAGAGTTATAACTAGTCACACTGAGTCTAATCAACTTGGTATAGCACAACGAAACGGGACAGTTCCAAGGCAGTAGTGCACTCGACGGTGACCCAAAGCGAAGTGTCGGTGGGCGTTCGCTGAGTGAACCGCCAAGACTCTGTCTAGCGCGCCAAAACAGGTTCAAGGGGGCGCCACTGTCGCCTTCCGATGGCGCGCTGGCTTCGTTGAGCTTCCATACTCATGACCGTCTCCGACACATACATTGCAATTTAAATAAAAGCTTAAGTTTGAGTTTGTATAAAAAAATACAAGCGCTCAATGGGTAAAATCTAGAAAAATTGACAATGATAGTTATTAAAATGATCACGTCTCCCGAGTAAAAAAATAGACTATGCGATATACGATTGTATATTTTTATGATAATAATAATAAATAAACCCATGAGTAGGTACCTATTAAGATTTAAGACTTTATTAAGATATATTTTAGGATTATTGTAATAAAACAAATTAGATTAAGTATAAACGCTGGTTTGTAAAAAATACGTAAATATGGAATTTAAAAAATTAAATTTAAGTGCATCGCATCTAGTCAAGATATTTAATTAACTTAATTATTAAGAATCATAAATAAAAGATGGTGTATTAAGTGGCGCTATACTGTGTTAAAGTAAATTATTTTAAAAGAAAATAAAGAGTGAATTTACTAAACCGACTTTGTATTATAAGCACACATAATTAAACCTGCAGTGACGCGGGGAGCTATCACAGTCTTATTCGTCTTATCGTGAAACCTATATTATTTTCAGGGTTCTATAGATATCGCTTTGAAAAAATAATATTTTAAGCAAGTGATACATGACATATGAAATTCGGGCAAACGATAGAGAACCGTATCAATCGTATAAAATAACTGCTGAAGTGAGTCTTGGCCACCAATACAAGTTCCCGCCAGCGGTCTCGGTGTTGTGCGGTTTCACGCCAGTTGACGGCTTGGAGCTCGCGCAGATCGTCTTCAACCACATCTGCCCACCGATATCTGGGGCGGCCTACCGGACGACGACCTTTCGGTTTTCAATGGAACACTCTACTAAAACTTACCTTATAAAAATAACACAAAAGACATATTTTTATTATTTATTCCTTCATAGTCGTTAGCGTATTCTTTTTTCATATTCAGCCTAGAAAGTTAGCAGTACTCCCTTATCTCTTCCAAAATGCAGGGTTTATCACAGCACTCAGAAGCAAGTCCACCCATCCTTTTGCTTCTCAATCCTGTAGCGACTGGAGCCGCCAGCCAAGACGAATACTGTCCCTCGTAATCATATGATTTCGACCGTTTGGCGTCTGATAAAGATAAGCGCTCGCCGTAGCAGAGGAGTGCCCTCGCAGTTGCAAGTCGTCTTCCACAGTAGAACTGAGCAGGATCACGCGATGCCATTGCACAGGGAATAGTCAACACAATCACTAAGACCTCAACTCTCATGTTGAAAAATCACGTTGCTAGGTTTGAAGGGGAGCTTTAGTAGTGAAGTGTGCGTCACATGTTCAGTCCTTATATACTGAAGGTGCATTAGTATTCAGACGTCAATGCGTGGTATAACTGTGCGAGGTAAATGAGAAGTGACACCGGAACAAGGGTTTATTATAAACTGTAGGGGCCCTAATTTGACAAGGCATTGTGACATCCGCGGTTTAGCAATATCGCGGATTTTGATGACAATATAACGACATTAAGATTATTGCAATTTGAGCTATAATATGTATAAATCAGATTATGTGTGTCATAATAGTAGTTTATGTGACTGTACATAATGTAGGGTATTAAACACGAGTGTGGGTTTATGAAACGAGCCGAAGGCAAGTTTCATAATAACATCACACGAGTGTTTTAATGCCTAATTGTGTACAGTTACATACACTACTTTATCTAGCCACATATCATAAGTCTCAATGATGCATTCAGGAGCCGCACATTATGACAAATTTCACCCGTTAATGGCGGTAATGAAGTTTTCTGGCCGCTGTCATAGTTTTTTTTTTAATTCAGAGACCAAACTAGAGTCGGTCCCAACTGTCATATCGTTCGATATCTTACGTGCGACATTTGTCAAATTTGATTGCAAATTAACAATTAATTGCGAACTAAACATCATCTCGACTGTTATAAGAATAGAGGTCAAATCAAATTTCTTTGTTTTTCAGATATGTTCGAAATTTGAATGAATAATATTATCGAAATCGATGTTATTATTTAGCAATAATAACATTTTTACAGATAAGAAATTTGTTCTAACAAAACTGTCTATTTTTATGGTGGTCATAATGTGCGGTTCTTGAACGCATCATGGAGGGTTAATGATATTTGGATAGATAAAATGTATTAATAAATCGAATTTTCTTGCTTTTACATGGAAAGCTCCCGTGAATCTCATATTAAGTTAAAATACATACAGTGTGTTTGATTGGCCGCCGCCGCGACTGATCAGCGCTCCTTAGATTGAATCAAGAACCGATTCGAAACATGTCGAGCTATATCCGACTTCTACAAAAGTGAGTACACCCGTTTCATAATATACGTATTTTCAATATGATGGTCCTGTGGATATTGCGAAAACACGGATAATCAGAAATAGGAGCCCCGCAACAGCCATCTATGATCGATGGATCAATTTAAAAATGTATTTCTAACGGATTCAGTTAGTCATACTATTGACCAGCTTCGTTTCTTCACCATTGCCTACGGGCATGATATACGGGAAAATTCGATTTATTAAATCATACTACGACATATATTGCACGCGCACTTCAGTGCTATTCTTCGCCATCTTGATTTTGACGCCAATTTTTTTAAGATAATCACCTATCATTAAAGCATCGAATTTAGCCGTTGTTTCTGGCGTCGGCGTCAACTTATAATTAAAACTTACGTATTGCAAAAAAAAATCGCATAGTTTGAAGCTTATCTTACCTACTTGTAAGTAGGTTTTAATTCTTTGGTCCTAGTAAAAAAGGGGTATTAGTCAGATTTAAGCTAGGAGCAAAGGAGCTTAAGTCTTACAATAGAGTAACATTTTGTTTCTGGTTATAATTTGACTTATACCCTTTTTTACTAGGGCCACAGAAATAAGGTACGGGTAAGATTAAGTTCAAACTATGCGAACCGTTTAAGGAGTATATTGACATAAAAAAACTTTATTTTAAAATAAAAATATTTATTATTTACATAATTTGTACACAAGGTATTTTAGTATTTAAAAACAGATCAGGTAATGGTAAGCTCTATTGCTATTGTGACTACCGTTAGTTTAATAACTAGGTAGGTAGGTTAGGTTAGGTTAGTTTGTAATTTAACTAGATAAATTATAAACTGAAGGTGTTCATAATTATACGGTGACTTCTACAACAGTGTTGCAGTTGGTCTTAGAAAGCCCTGACGTAGACGTAGTCCACCTGCAGAGAGTCGTCTTGGCCGTCGTCGATAACAGCGTTGTAGTTGGTCTTAGAGAGCCCAGACACGAACGTAGTCGACCTGCAGAGAGGCGTCCTGGCCGTCGTTGACGTTGAGGTTCCAGGTGGGCAGCCACGCGTTCTGAGCGTTCCAGAAGTCTGTCGCAGCCTGGAATGTACGTTGATGTATTAGTTTTGCTGCTTGGAAAATACCTACATAGCTAAGAGATGTTTGAGAAAGAAACCCGCCAGTAGCAAGTTAGTACTTACACTGAGTCTCAGTGACTCTTATATTCAGTGAATCCTGTACAGGAGTCTCAGTGAATCCTACTCCTCCTAAGTAATCCTGTTGGTACTTTTTTTACACTCACCTCTTACCTACGTAGCTTAGCTCCTGTAGAAACGAAGCCAAACCGAGAAAGCGAAACGTCCACGTTTCAGCTTGGCAAAACTTTCTTTCGTATTTCCAGTTCCCAATTTAAAAGGTTCTCATGAAATTTTGATCCCACAATGATTGTAAGTAATTATAAAGATTATTTTTGACGATTAAATTTTAGAATAAAGTCAGTGACTTTTTTGATTTATTAGTTAACTTACGGTAGGCGAGCCGTTCCACCAAGGCTTGGGGCTGGGATTGGAGACGCCATCGGGAAAGAATCCGTTGGTGCCACCAACAGCCACGTTCATGATGATGTAGAACTGAAATGTAAATTACCGAACGTTAAAGAAACTACCAAACGTTTCCCACACTATATATGATTCTTGCAGACGTATTATCGTAAGTTTTTTTTTTTTTATTCAAAATAGACATGCTATTAACCTCGATTGCACCTGATGTTAAGTGACAATAAGGCCTAAGATGGAGCATGCTTGGCTAGAAGATGCCTATTCACTCTCGACTTGAAGAGATCCAAGTTATATTTTTCAGGAAACAGGTGCGCAGGAAGAGTTCCATTCCTTAGCTGTCCTCATAAGGAAAGTAGACGCAAAGCGTTTCGTACGAATCAGTGGTATATCGACAACATAAGGGTGGAATCCAAGTCCGCGCCGAGTACTGTATTGTCTGAACGGAGACGGTGGAATTAATTCATGCAGTCCTAGTGCACACTCACCAAAGTAGATCCGGTAGAAAACCGATAAACAGGCGACTTTCCTGCGGTGTTCGAGGTTTTGCAGCTTTTCCTGAACTAAGGCAGGGTCGCCGATGAGCTGAGCAATGAGCTTCTTCGCACGTTTGTCAATTGAAGATCGATATATTTAACTTAAAGGAAATTCCAGCGGGGGGGGAATTCCCAAAATAAAATTCCGATTACTAAAAAACACGAAATTTATTTAACCGAATTTCATAATTCCGATTGTATAATTATTCCGATTTTTATAAGTCCGAATAATGAAAAGCCCGAAGTGTCATTGGCCTGAAAAACAAAATTCCGATTATTAATTATCCGGAACTTCATACTTATTCGGAAATTTGATATTCGGGATAATGACGTTGTGTTTTCAATAATCGGAAATTTATTTCTTAGGAATTATGAAATTCGGAGTTTTAAAAAATCGGAATAAGTAAATTCTGAATAAAATATTTCGGAGTATTTGGGTAAAGATTATTTACTTAACCGATTTTTTACGTTAAAATAAAAATAGAAAACCGGATTTGGACAAATATCGAATTGGCTGAACCCCGAAAACTGTACGTTGGGTTAGGTTTGTATTGTGACCACGTATAGCGGAGCGAGCGAAGAGAGCGGAGCGTCAAATGACCTGCTGAACCCCGAAAACTATAGGTTAGGTTATTGGCTGAACCCCGAAAACTGTAGGTTAGGTTAGGTTTGTATTGTGACTACGTGTAGCCTAAGTCCTAACATTACCTATTTCACCTTGAGGCAGGCCTCCGTTAGCCCGAAAAACTTTCAAATATTTAGGTTTATATTTTATAGTGTTAATAACAGAAATTCGTAATTTTTATGTTTCGGACTTTTGATTAGTCGGGTTTATTATTGGTCGGTGTAATGATATTCGGAGTTTCGAAAATAGGTATTTTTATAATCGGAATTCGTATTTTTGATATTTCGGATTATTATTCATTCGGACTTCTTATTGTTCGGTGTATTGAAATTCGGAATTTTGAAAACCGTGATTGTAAACGACAGACATTTTGAAATTTCGGATTTATAAAAATCGGAAAAATTAAAAATCTAAATACTTATATTCGGAATTTTCAAACATTCGGAATTATAATAATCGGTATTATGAAATTCGTGATTCCGATAATCGTAATTTAGTTTTTCGTATTTATGTAGTGTACCTACCTGGCCGAAGCCACCAAAGTCCCAGATGCCGCCAGTACCAAGGCTCATGCGGCCGAGCTCCAAGTCATTAATGCTGAACCACAGATAGTCTAGAGGGATGTGGAAATAAGTAAATGTACCTTCTGGTCGAAGGGCGCCATCTTGGAACCGTTGCGCCAGGGGTTTTCGATGTTGCGTCCCTGGCCGAAGCCACCGAAGTCCCAGAAGCCACCAGCACCAGGTGTCACGCGGCCGAGCTCCACGTCATCGATACTGAACCGCAGGTAGTCTGAAATAAGTTAGATGTAGGTATTATAATGAAGTAAACTAGTATTAAAAACCCTTATACAAAATGAACCTTTATTTTTAAAGAAGAAATAAAAAACTGACAAATAGGACATTACTAGCGCGTGTAGGCGTGACGGAAACCGAGTAACTAAAAGAACAGCTACTAAAGTATAGGAAGATCATTTTCGTTCATGGCATTGTTACAGACTACTCAACAAGTTAACCTTTTTGTTTATCTCAACAATCACAACTCAATAAGTGTCATTATATTTATGATAGTTTTACTGCAGGAAAGCAGTTTTGGAATAAAAATTACCTGGAGTCCATTCAAGCTGGTAGCGGTGGAAGTTGGAGTCATAGCCGTTGTTGTTCATTCTGATCCAGTGGGCGCGCTCCCAACCGTTGAGGTCAGGGTACGGGCCGTAGTGGAGCGTGGAGCCAGCCTCTTGGGTGCCGATGTGGACTCCGTTGGAGAGCATGTTGCGGTTGCCTCGGGACTCCACCAGATCGATCTCGCCAGATGAGGGCCAGGTTCCATATGCGTTGTGCGCGGGCATCAGCCAGATAGCTGTGAAATGGAAGTTAATAAAGCAATAATGATTGTGATAATTTTCAGTATTATTAACTAAATGCCAAAGCTTCTAAACGATGGATTAATTGCGTTTTTTGGGCTTTACATATCAGACCATAAGTAATATGTGTTTCTAATTGAAGGGCTTAGTGATTATATTCATGGTTTTACTGATTTTATTTCCTGCGGGCCTGTGATAATTGCTTCACGCGACGCGAGTGACAAAGCATCCGTCACGTTTTGACAAAATGCAAGTGTGAGTGTCAGATGCAAACATCACAGGCCCCCTGGTCAAAGGATTTTAGGTAAATAAGTCCAACGGACCGTCTGGCCCATATGGTATCAAGAAACTAAGTTTATGTCTTTGATAATATATACTTATAAACTTAATTCCTTACGATATAGGCCGGACAGTCCGCTAGACTTATTTACGGTAGTCTATGAAACGGCCAAGCCATACTTTTGAAACAAAGGTGTAGGGTTAGTAAACTCAGGGTTTAGGGGCTTGAAGCCAGTTGATGCCATACTTTTTAAACCAAGGTGGTGGGGTTAGTAAAGTCGGGGCTTAGGGGCTTGGCTTTTCCTGGGATCTGATAACTTTTTTACAGCGAAAGCGTTATGAGAATGTGAGTCTTGGCCGTCAATTTTACATGAAATGTTTTTGGTGGGATCTCATTTCTTTTTGTAAGGTGCTTTAGTTTTTTTAATTTTTTTGGGCTGTAGGGTTTCTTGAGCGTCAACTGAAGTAGACAATTGTGTATTTAAGAAATACTTAAGTTTAGCCCCATATATATATACACTTTTATCCCCTATTATGGGAAACCCATACAAACTTCCATCCCCTTATTTAAAGGGTGGGGGGTGATTTTTTAAAAGTCCTACAATATGTATTTGATTTATAACAATGAGTCCCTATAGGTTTTAATTTTCAGACCTCTAGTATCAAAATTTGCGGAAGTTTCATACAAACTTCCATCCCCTAGTTTAAGGGGTTGGGGGGTAAAAGTTCCAAGTTTTAGAATTATTTTGTTGTTTGTGTACTAATACTACCTTACATACCAAATTTCAGCTTTCTAGGTCATCGGGAAGTACCCCAGAGGTTTTGATACGTCAGTGAGTGAGTGGCAAAATCGGCGTATTTTAGGTACCAATAAAACCTAAAGTATAAAAGCTAGATCAATGAAATTTAGTACATTTCATATGTTCCCTAACTGCATCTTAACCTGTGAATTTGGGCGCTCTGGACGGGACTGGGACGAAACTATGAGGGTTTGAAAATGAGACGAAACGGTTCGAGAAAAGGTAGGTAGTGCCCCGCCTCTTTTTTTTTCTAGAGTAGAGAATACAAGACAAGTTGTAAGCATAAAAATATGAGATGTTTGTAAATATACTTAATTAATCTTGCATTGTACGCGTAAGTTGTAAATGCAACGCGTGTGTTGTACGCCTAAATGTAAGTTTTAGTCAATACAGTGAACCAAAGGTTACCTAATAGTTATTTAAACATAAACTTTAAAGTAAGAATAATACGATCATTTATAATTTACAATGTAATCATTATAAATAAAAATTATGTCACACATTTGAAAGTTTTATATTATAATTACAGTACAGACAAGTGATAAACGTGGAACTTGAATGTAAATAAAATAAGGCTGCGACTAAATTGTACAAATATATCTATATAAAATATGTAGATAATTTGATATGATATCGAAATTCATGAGACGTTATGAATATACCTACTTACCTATTTTTTTTAATTTTAAGAATCTATAACTAAAGTAAAATCTTAACACCGTGTACACGTCACATATACCATTAAGGAGAAGAATAAAATATTTAAGGATTCACTCTATAATACATAATTATGTTTTAGAAACACGATTACTTGTAGTTTCCTCGATAGTTTATTTTTTAAAGTTACCTCAAAAAAACATAAACCCTTAGTATGTTTTGTCATAAATATTGCAGGGAAAGTCATCAGTTTTTTAATAATAACATAACGAGATGTAATCTATAATTTATACGTCTTACATTTTCAAAATCTGTATAATTTTAATAATTAAACCGAGAAAACATGATTTCCGCGCTCCCAAGCACGCACTTCCATCTCGCTCACACTTACGCTCAGCGAGAGAGAGAGCTGACCAAAGCTCGGTTCCCTTATAAGTGAAAAGTAAAAACCACATTGAAATCGGCCCGCCCCTATCATTAGAGGATGGTGGCCAACTCAACGGAGAATAATTTGAAATGCCGCCCCTAAATTGTTTTCGTTTAGTTACTTTTCCGACTTTGAAGCTCACAATTTGGGTAATTAATTTAAAAAGGTTCACTTTAACAATTCCAGATATTTCGTTAAATAACCCTACGTTTGTTACACGAATGCCCGTTTAGTTAGGTAATTAGTTTTCATTATTTACCTACGTATATTCTATTTATCTGTCCACAGCTAAAAACTGTCAGTTTATTATTAAATTTAACTGAATGTAGTTACATTATAGTTATAACGGTTGGTTTATTTGGTTAAAGCTTTTGAAGTCCTAATTTTATTGTAAAATATTATAATAATATGTGTATATTATTTATTTATTACTGAAGAAACATTACAGATAGTCGGGGTTACTCTGACCGACGTTCGATATTCAAATATTATTTTGATAAGAGAGTGAAAGGTGGCACTGCTGGTTTCGAATTTTAAATAAATACAAACCCAGTGAAATGACTAAACTTCCAAACAGACTACTCACGTCACAGTCTAACCTGGCTAAATGTCTAAAGGGTGCGGTCGTCTATACGAAATATATGCACTTAGGAAGCGGGTGAAAATAAAATTTGAAAATTTTGTATTCCAAGTAGTAAGGGGCTATCTCGTCATTTATTAGGTAAGTAATCGTACAAGTACCTAGGTTTAAATGGTAAATGATTTCTCATTATTTTTGTAAGTAATGTAAATATTAAGGAAAACATTATTTTTGTAAGGTAATTTATAAACGAATTGATAAAAACGAATAATATATAATGATAAAAGGTAAAAGAGATTACAATCAAAGTTATAGGTACATTTCCCACAAAATTAAAAGCCAGTCGACTACTGTTGGTGCCACCGAGCTTAAAAATAGTTGTTTTTTTAATAAACTCCGTACATGTTTTTATAGGACCAGATGACAAGTCATAACCTCAGCTCTCATTTCTGGCAGCTTCATATCATTTCCATTTACATTCTGTATTATTATTGTTCTTGAATTTGCATTTGTTTGAGCTAGTGCAGGCTAAGGTCATGTTAATACCAGGATCTAGGATCAGAAAAGGATAAGTAATGAGATTACACAAATACGCTCGCTATATGTACATATGTACTTGCTTATTAATAAGTTTATGTCAAAATTTTCATTTTTGTGACAAGCTTCTATAGCTGTACTTTTCTTTTAACATCCATCAACTACTCACTGAGATGATTCTAAAGACCGCAAACTCGGTAGGATTGCTTTACCTATTACCGAGTTTATAGTGCTACTATCCGGCTCCATCATCAGAACAGCTCCATGGTTCCATATTATTGTATTGTCATCAAGCTAAGTAGGTGTGCAAAATTTCAGCTGAATCGGTTGAAGGTATCTGCTTCAGAATTCAGTTGCAAGATTCCACCCGAACAAACATACATATGTCGGGGACAGGTCGGATGGCCGGTGCCGTGTGTGGCACATTAGATGAGCTATTCGACATAGTTGTGGACGAGGAGGTAGTTCGAGCGAGATGAAACACTTCAGATACAATTAACTTGATTTATTCCTTATACAATGAAGCACCAAATAACAGTTCCTGGCCAGAGGTATTTAAGCTAGGTTATCGAAGTCTCGAACAGAATAGTCTTTATTAAATTAACACTAGGTACATTGCAGAGTTATAACTAGTCACACTGAGTCTAATCAACTTGGTATAGCACAACGAAACGGGACAGTTCCAAGGCAGTAGTGCACTCGACGGTGACCCAAAGCGAAGTGTCGGTGGGCGTTCGCTGAGTGAACCGCCAAGACTCTGTCTAGCGCGCCAAAACAGGTTCAAGGGGGCGCCACTGTCGCCTTCCGATGGCGCGCTGGCTTCGTTGAGCTTCCATACTCATGACCGTCTCCGACACATACATTGCAATTTAAATAAAAGCTTAAGTTTGAGTTTGTATAAAAAAATACAAGCGCTCAATGGGTAAAATCTAGAAAAATTGACAATGATAGTTATTAAAATGATCACGTCTCCCGAGTAAAAAAATAGACTATGCGATATACGATTGTATATTTTTATGATAATAATAATAAATAAACCCATGAGTAGGTACCTATTAAGATTTAAGACTTTATTAAGATATATTTTAGGATTATTGTAATAAAACAAATTAGATTAAGTATAAACGCTGGTTTGTAAAAAATACGTAAATATGGAATTTAAAAAATTAAATTTAAGTGCATCGCATCTAGTCAAGATATTTAATTAACTTAATTATTAAGAATCATAAATAAAAGATGGTGTATTAAGTGGCGCTATACTGTGTTAAAGTAAATTATTTTAAAAGAAAATAAAGAGTGAATTTACTAAACCGACTTTGTATTATAAGCACACATAATTAAACCTGCAGTGACGCGGGGAGCTATCACAGTCTTATTCGTCTTATCGTGAAACCTATATTATTTTCAGGGTTCTATAGACATCGCTTTGAAAAAATAATATTTTAAGCAAGTGATACATGACATATGAAATTCGGGCAAACGATAGAGAACCGTATCAATCGTATAAAATAACTGCTGAAGTGAGTCTTGGCCACCAATACAAGTTCCCGCCAGCGGTCTCGGTGTTGTGCGGTTTCACGCCAGTTGACGGCTTGGAGCTCGCGCAGATCGTCTTCAACCACATCTGCCCACCGATATCTGGGGCGGCCTACCGGACGACGACCTTTCGGTTTTCAATGGAACACTCTACTAAAACTTACCTTATAAAAATAACACAAAAGACATATTTTTATTATTTATTCCTTCATAGTCGTTAGCGTATTCTTTTTTCATATTCAGCCTAGAAAGTTAGCAGTACTCCCTTATCTCTTCCAAAATGCAGGGTTTATCACAGCACTCAGAAGCAAGTCCACCCATCCTTTTGCTTCTCAATCCTGTAGCGACTGGAGCCGCCAGCCAAGACGAATACTGTCCCTCGTAATCATATGATTTCGACCGTTTGGCGTCTGATAAAGATAAGCGCTCGCCGTAGCAGAGGAGTGCCCTCGCAGTTGCAAGTCGTCTTCCACAGTAGAACTGAGCAGGATCACGCGATGCCATTGCACAGGGAATAGTCAACACAATCACTAAGACCTCAACTCTCATGTTGAAAAATCACGTTGCTAGGTTTGAAGGGGAGCTTTAGTAGTGAAGTGTGCGTCACATGTTCAGTCCTTATATACTGAAGGTGCATTAGTATTCAGACGTCAATGCGTGGTATAACTGTGCGAGGTAAATGAGAAGTGACACCGGAACAAGGGTTTATTATAAACTGTAGGGGCCCTAATTTGACAAGGCATTGTGACATCCGCGGTTTAGCAATATCGCGGATTTTGATGACAATATAACGACATTAAGATTATTGCAATTTGAGCTATAATATGTATAAATCAGATTATGTGTGTCATAATAGTAGTTTATGTGACTGTACATAATGTAGGGTATTAAACACGAGTGTGGGTTTATGAAACGAGCCGAAGGCAAGTTTCATAATAACATCACACGAGTGTTTTAATGCCTAATTGTGTACAGTTACATACACTACTTTATCTAGCCACATATCATAAGTCTCAATGATGCATTCAGGAGCCGCACATTATGACAAATTTCACCCGTTAATGGCGGTAATGAAGTTTTCTGGCCGCTGTCATAGTTTTTTTTTAATTCAGAGACCAAACTAGAGTCGGTCCCAACTGTCATATCGTTCGATATCTTACGTGCGACATTTGTCAAATTTGATTGCAAATTAACAATTAATTGCGAACTAAACATCATCTCGACTGTTATAAGAATAGAGGTCAAATCAAATTTCTTTGTTTTTCAGATATGTTCGAAATTTGAATGAATAATATTATCGAAATCGATGTTATTATTTAGCAATAATAACATTTTTACAGATAAGAAATTTGTTCTAACAAAACTGTCTATTTTTATGGTGGTCATAATGTGCGGTTCTTGAACGCATCATGGAGGGTTAATGATATTTGGATAGATAAAATGTATTAATAAATCGAATTTTCTTGCTTTTACATGGAAAGCTCCCGTGAATCTCATATTAAGTTAAAATACATACAGTGTGTTTGATTGGCTGCCGCCGCGACTGATCAGCGCTCCTTAGATTGAATCAAGAACCGATTCGAAACATGTCGAGCTATATCCGACTTCTACAAAAGTGAGTACACCCGTTTCATAATATACGTATTTTCAATATGATGGTCCTGTGGATATTGCGAAAACACGGATAATCAGAAATAGGAGCCCCGCAACAGCCATCTATGATCGATGGATCAATTTAAAAATGTATTTCTAACGGATTCAGTTAGTCATACTATTGACCAGCTTCGTTTCTTCACCATTGCCTACGGGCATGATATACGGGAAAATTCGATTTATTAAATCATACTACGACATATATTGCACGCGCACTTCAGTGCTATTCTTCGCCATCTTGATTTTGACGCCAATTTTTTTAAGATAATCACCTATCATTAAAGCATCGAATTTAGCCGTTGTTTCTGGCGTCGGCGTCAACTTATAATTAAAACTTACGTATTGCAAAAAAAAATCGCATAGTTTGAAGCTTATCTTACCTACTTGTAAGTAGGTTTTAATTCTTTGGTCCTAGTAAAAAAGGGGTATTAGTCAGATTTAAGCTAGGAGCAAAGGAGCTTAAGTCTTACAATAGAGTAACATTTTGTTTCTGGTTATAATTTGACTTATACCCTTTTTTACTAGGGCCACAGAAATAAGGTACGGGTAAGATTAAGTTCAAACTATGCGAACCGTTTAAGGAGTATATTGACATAAAAAAACTTTATTTTAAAATAAAAATATTTATTATTTACATAATTTGTACACAAGGTATTTTAGTATTTAAAAACAGATCAGGTAATGGTAAGCTCTATTGCTATTGTGACTACCGTTAGTTTAATAACTAGGTAGGTAGGTTAGGTTAGGTTAGTTTGTAATTTAACTAGATAAATTATAAACTGAAGGTGTTCATAATTATACGGTGACTTCTACAACAGTGTTGCAGTTGGTCTTAGAAAGCCCTGACGTAGACGTAGTCCACCTGCAGAGAGTCGTCTTGGCCGTCGTCGATAACAGCGTTGTAGTTGGTCTTAGAGAGCCCAGACACGAACGTAGTCGACCTGCAGAGAGGCGTCCTGGCCGTCGTTGACGTTGAGGTTCCAGGTGGGCAGCCACGCGTTCTGAGCGTTCCAGAAGTCTGTCGCAGCCTGGAATGTACGTTGATGTATTAGTTTTGCTGCTTGGAAAATACCTACATAGCTAAGAGATGTTTGAGAAAGAAACCCGCCAGTAGCAAGTTAGTACTTACACTGAGTCTCAGTGACTCTTATATTCAGTGAATCCTGTACAGGAGTCTCAGTGAATCCTACTCCTCCTAAGTAATCCTGTTGGTACTTTTTTTACACTCACCTCTTACCTACGTAGCTTAGCTCCTGTAGAAACGAAGCCAAACCGAGAAAGCGAAACGTCCACGTTTCAGCTTGGCAAAACTTTCTTTCGTATTTCCAGTTCCCAATTTAAAAGGTTCTCATGAAATTTTGATCCCACAATGATTGTAAGTAATTATAAAGATTATTTTTGACGATTAAATTTTAGAATAAAGTCAGTGACTTTTTTGATTTATTAGTTAACTTACGGTAGGCGAGCCGTTCCACCAAGGCTTGGGGCTGGGATTGGAGACGCCATCGGGAAAGAATCCGTTGGTGCCACCAACAGCCACGTTCATGATGATGTAGAACTGAAATGTAAATTACCGAACGTTAAAGAAACTACCAAACGTTTCCCACACTATATATGATTCTTGCAGACGTATTATCGTAAGTTTTTTTTTTTTTATTCAAAATAGACATGCTATTAACCTCGATTGCACCTGATGTTAAGTGACAATAAGGCCTAAGATGGAGCATGCTTGGCTAGAAGATGCCTATTCACTCTCGACTTGAAGAGATCCAAGTTATATTTTTCAGGAAACAGGTGCGCAGGAAGAGTTCCATTCCTTAGCTGTCCTCATAAGGAAAGTAGACGCAAAGCGTTTCGTACGAATCAGTGGTATATCGACAACATAAGGGTGGAATCCAAGTCCGCGCCGAGTACTGTATTGTCTGAACGGAGACGGTGGAATTAATTCATGCAGTCCTAGTGCACACTCACCAAAGTAGATCCGGTAGAAAACCGATAAACAGGCGACTTTCCTGCGGTGTTCGAGGTTTTGCAGCTTTTCCTGAACTAAGGCAGGGTCGCCGATGAGCTGAGCAATGAGCTTCTTCGCACGTTTGTCAATTGAAGATCGATATATTTAACTTAAAGGAAATTCCAGCGGGGGGGGAATTCCCAAAATAAAATTCCGATTACTAAAAAACACGAAATTTATTTAACCGAATTTCATAATTCCGATTGTATAATTATTCCGATTTTTATAAGTCCGAATAATGAAAAGCCCGAAGTGTCATTGGCCTGAAAAACAAAATTCCGATTATTAATTATCCGGAACTTCATACTTATTCGGAAATTTGATATTCGGGATAATGACGTTGTGTTTTCAATAATCGGAAATTTATTTCTTAGGAATTATGAAATTCGGAGTTTTAAAAAATCGGAATAAGTAAATTCTGAATAAAATATTTCGGAGTATTTGGGTAAAGATTATTTACTTAACCGATTTTTTACGTTAAAATAAAAATAGAAAACCGGATTTGGACAAATATCGAATTGGCTGAACCCCGAAAACTGTACGTTGGGTTAGGTTTGTATTGTGACCACGTATAGCGGAGCGAGCGAAGAGAGCGGAGCGTCAAATGACCTGCTGAACCCCGAAAACTATAGGTTAGGTTATTGGCTGAACCCCGAAAACTGTAGGTTAGGTTAGGTTTGTATTGTGACTACGTGTAGCCTAAGTCCTAACATTACCTATTTCACCTTGAGGCAGGCCTCCGTTAGCCCGAAAAACTTTCAAATATTTAGGTTTATATTTTATAGTGTTAATAACAGAAATTCGTAATTTTTATGTTTCGGACTTTTGATTAGTCGGGTTTATTATTGGTCGGTGTAATGATATTCGGAGTTTCGAAAATAGGTATTTTTATAATCGGAATTCGTATTTTTGATATTTCGGATTATTATTCATTCGGACTTCTTATTGTTCGGTGTATTGAAATTCGGAATTTTGAAAACCGTGATTGTAAACGACAGACATTTTGAAATTTCGGATTTATAAAAATCGGAAAAATTAAAAATCTAAATACTTATATTCGGAATTTTCAAACATTCGGAATTATAATAATCGGTATTATGAAATTCGTGATTCCGATAATCGTAATTTAGTTTTTCGTATTTATGTAGTGTACCTACCTGGCCGAAGCCACCAAAGTCCCAGATGCCGCCAGTACCAAGGCTCATGCGGCCGAGCTCCAAGTCATTAATGCTGAACCACAGATAGTCTAGAGGGATGTGGAAATAAGTAAATGTACCTTCTGGTCGAAGGGCGCCATCTTGGAACCGTTGCGCCAGGGGTTTTCGATGTTGCGTCCCTGGCCGAAGCCACCGAAGTCCCAGAAGCCACCAGCACCAGGTGTCACGCGGCCGAGCTCCACGTCATCGATACTGAACCGCAGGTAGTCTGAAATAAGTTAGATGTAGGTATTATAATGAAGTAAACTAGTATTAAAAACCCTTATACAAAATGAACCTTTATTTTTAAAGAAGAAATAAAAAACTGACAAATAGGACATTACTAGCGCGTGTAGGCGTGACGGAAACCGAGTAACTAAAAGAACAGCTACTAAAGTATAGGAAGATCATTTTCGTTCATGGCATTGTTACAGACTACTCAACAAGTTAACCTTTTTGTTTATCTCAACAATCACAACTCAATAAGTGTCATTATATTTATGATAGTTTTACTGCAGGAAAGCAGTTTTGGAATAAAAATTACCTGGAGTCCATTCAAGCTGGTAGCGGTGGAAGTTGGAGTCATAGCCGTTGTTGTTCATTCTGATCCAGTGGGCGCGCTCCCAACCGTTGAGGTCAGGGTACGGGCCGTAGTGGAGCGTGGAGCCAGCCTCTTGGGTGCCGATGTGGACTCCGTTGGAGAGCATGTTGCGGTTGCCTCGGGACTCCACCAGATCGATCTCGCCAGATGAGGGCCAGGTTCCATATGCGTTGTGCGCGGGCATCAGCCAGATAGCTGTGAAATGGAAGTTAATAAAGCAATAATGATTGTGATAATTTTCAGTATTATTAACTAAATGCCAAAGCTTCTAAACGATGGATTAATTGCGTTTTTTGGGCTTTACATATCAGACCATAAGTAATATGTGTTTCTAATTGAAGGGCTTAGTGATTATATTCATGGTTTTACTGATTTTATTTCCTGCGGGCCTGTGATAATTGCTTCACGCGACGCGAGTGACAAAGCATCCGTCACGTTTTGACAAAATGCAAGTGTGAGTGTCAGATGCAAACATCACAGGCCCCCTGGTCAAAGGATTTTAGGTAAATAAGTCCAACGGACCGTCTGGCCCATATGGTATCAAGAAACTAAGTTTATGTCTTTGATAATATATACTTATAAACTTAATTCCTTACGATATAGGCCGGACAGTCCGCTAGACTTATTTACGGTAGTCTATGAAACGGCCAAGCCATACTTTTGAAACAAAGGTGTAGGGTTAGTAAACTCAGGGTTTAGGGGCTTGAAGCCAGTTGATGCCATACTTTTTAAACCAAGGTGGTGGGGTTAGTAAAGTCGGGGCTTAGGGGCTTGGCTTTTCCTGGGATCTGATAACTTTTTTACAGCGAAAGCGTTATGAGAATGTGAGTCTTGGCCGTCAATTTTACATGAAATGTTTTTGGTGGGATCTCATTTCTTTTTGTAAGGTGCTTTAGTTTTTTTAATTTTTTTGGGCTGTAGGGTTTCTTGAGCGTCAACTGAAGTAGACAATTGTGTATTTAAGAAATACTTAAGTTTAGCCCCATATATATATACACTTTTATCCCCTATTATGGGAAACCCATACAAACTTCCATCCCCTTATTTAAAGGGTGGGGGGTGATTTTTTAAAAGTCCTACAATATGTATTTGATTTATAACAATGAGTCCCTATAGGTTTTAATTTTCAGACCTCTAGTATCAAAATTTGCGGAAGTTTCATACAAACTTCCATCCCCTAGTTTAAGGGGTTGGGGGGTAAAAGTTCCAAGTTTTAGAATTATTTTGTTGTTTGTGTACTAATACTACCTTACATACCAAATTTCAGCTTTCTAGGTCATCGGGAAGTACCCCAGAGGTTTTGATACGTCAGTGAGTGAGTGGCAAAATCGGCGTATTTTAGGTACCAATAAAACCTAAAGTATAAAAGCTAGATCAATGAAATTTAGTACATTTCATATGTTCCCTAACTGCATCTTAACCTGTGAATTTGGGCGCTCTGGACGGGACTGGGACGAAACTATGAGGGTTTGAAAATGAGACGAAACGGTTCGAGAAAAGGTAGGTAGTGCCCCGCCTCTTTTTTTTTCGTCTTGGCGGGGGCACTACCGTGCCCCCAGATTGTGATAATTTTCAGTATTATTAACTAAATGCCAAAGCTTCTAAACGATGGATTAATTGCGTTTTTTGGGCTTTACATATCAGACCATAAGTAATATGTGTTTCTAATTGAAGGGCTTAGTGATTATATTCATGGTTTTACTGATTTTATTTCCTGCGGGCCTGTGATAATTGCTTCACGCGACGCGAGTGACAAAGCATCCGTCACGTTTTGACAAAATGCAAGTGTGAGTGTCAGATGCAAACATCACAGGCCCCCTGGTCAAAGGATTTTAGGTATTGAGGTTTGTAATATGAGACTGGTATTTATGGAAGACTTTAGAGGCGAAATAACTTCAAAAACAATGGTAAAGATTATAAAGATACTTTGAGTATGTTTGAAGCTCGAAAGACGGCATATCTGTATTTACCAGGCCACAGCCAGTCTCCAGCGGGCATCTTGGCGCGGACCTCCAGCCGGCCGTAGCGGAAGCTGAAGGACTCGACGGTACGGACTCGTGCGCTCTTGATCGGATTCAGGATGTTGGTAGGTGTGCCTGTACGCTCGCAGCCCAACCATTGCGGGTTCGTGCATCTGGAGAACAAAGTAAATTCATTAATCCATCTTCGTAAAAAAAACTTATTTTCCAGTTCTTGCGCTAACACTTCATCTCAGGGGTCGGCGTCATGAGTATTTCAAAAATATATACTTTTCGGAAGGAAGAAATGCGTGCTTTTTTTTAATTTTCAATTTTAATTTGCTTAAAGATTTCGATTTCTTCTTCTAGATTTAGATTTCGTAGCAAATGTATGAACTGTATGGCAAAGACGGTCCAATTCCTAGTTTTGGAGCATGTTTGGTTGTTATTAAGGTGCTGTTTTCTTTTGTATCTAAAATCAAATCAATTTGGTTGTTAATCCATATTTATTATTCCAATGTTCGCATAGTAAATTATCTCTAAGATAGTTCACACGTAATACCGATTATACTAATATGAGCTAATCATAGATCTTTATCATTGGTGCTTTGCTCCAAACATTTAGATGGCCTTAACTTTGGTCTTCGGAGTATTGTTGAAATTGTAGAAAACATCTTATTTATGGTTGTTTCATTTGTTTCTCGTTTTCTTCAATCCATACTAATGCGAAAGTGTGTCTGTCTGTCTGTCTGTCTGTTACCTCTTCACGCTTAAACCGCTGAACCGATTTAGATGAAATTTGGTATATAGTTTCAGTCCCGGGGAAGGACAGGATACTTTTCATCCCGAATAAATGTAGTGTTCCCGTGGGATGAGCGGGTAACACCGCGGGGCACGGCTAGTTAAGTATAATTTTGTAGATAGCTCTAACTGCTACCAAGGCATTGAAATTACGATAACCTCGCGGTAAGTAGTATAAAAATCATCTGCAGAAATATTATCTTTACCTGTCAGCTGGAGCACCACCCTCGACGTTCAAGGTCTGACTGGTCAAGAAAGCCTGGCCGAACTGATCAGTCATCAGCGAAGGCCTAAGGAACAGGCGGCCACTGTGCACGAAGGAGTTGGTGCGGTTGTTGTTGTAGTACTGGAACTCCCAATTCTGAAAGAAATGATATTCCACTATTATAAATGTTGCATGAATGCAAGCATACGGAATATAACCAACAATACAACAACACTAACAATAGGTAAGTGTTCTAGAATGAATGTCTTCACGTGTGAATAACCAAAGTCATATTTTCTTAAAACATTGTGGGGGGGCTGTACTCTTATTAAATTATTTCAGAGCATTTGAGTTGCGACATAAATACAGCCGCCCCTTTACCGTTGACTATTCTGTCCCTAAATGATTTCTATCACTTAAGCACTTTAGATATCCGCAAAATATGTGTTTGATTTCAGTGTTAAATGCCGTTAGAAATATGGACGTTTTATCTAACAACCTTCTTTAAAATAGATTGTCCAAGTCAAGCTCAGTGAACTCCTTAGAGAATATGAACTGTCCGGAGCAGATCGTGACGATTGCGAAGATCCTGCTGACATACGTCAACTGAACGTAACTGCAGTATGACTGACAGAGAGGCGTTAGTAACCAAACTCTGCTAAAATCATTCAATACTTACACCACCGCCAGCCAGCGTGTTCTCGTGCTGCCACTTCTCCAAGTCGAACTCGGTGAACTCATCAGAGAAGACGAGCTGTCCGGAGCACACGGTGGCGGGCGCGAAGGTGCCACTGACTGTGGTCACGCTGGGGCTGCACGCGGCGGCCAGCGACGCGAGCGCTGCGAGCCCGAAGAGTAGTGCCCACATGGTGCTGCCACACAACAATTTATCAATATTTATGATACGCACAGATTTTTGTTTTTGTTGAGAGTTGTAAGTAAACTTTAGCAACAATCCAACAAAAATATTCACTAAGGATACGAACTAAGAAAAATAGTACAGGATGAAAAACTACGAGCCGATAGAATTTTAATTAGAAGCCTGACTTGACTTTTGATGACAAGCCACACCGGATGCGAGGACAGCCCATCTTCAGCAATTATGCGCAGACGTGAGCAGCACCTCTGTCAACGATGAACGTGATGGAGTGTATTGCAAACACCATGCAGTGTGCTATCTCTGACGAGAATTCACACCATACAACGCATACGTCTATGCATACATACTGCCTACGCATCTGTTGTGGCATGCCCTTAGGAGAGATCGGAAATGTTCAGTATCCAATATCAGTTCATTATCTAAGAGCTCCGGCTTAATAATTAAAATTTTAGCTCTTTCATTTTTGCTTAGCAATAATAAAACTGATTGATCAATAAGTCTACCTCTGAATACGGCTATTAGTGGAATATATGAGTATCTAGTGCCCACAAATGTATCGTTTAAACAGAAAATATCTATCTAAGACGCTTAGGGTGGCATCTGTTTTGAGAGATCTTCTAGTAACAAGGGTCTATCCTTATTTCAGGGTTTAACGGTGCTACGTTAGATCTACATTTTGCAAAGACATATTTACGATAGAATTATATGCCAGAGAGGTTTGGGTAACTGTCGAGGTACCTTTGCTTTTATGTAAGATATTTTGTATCTACAGTCGTATCTACTTACAAATGAAATTTGAAGAATAAGAGCACCTTCACAGATTTTGCGCAGATCCCTTCGCTAATACGATTAATAATTATTCATTAATTCATAGTTACGAAAACTAATACAAATAAAACACGCTACTCACCAGTCAAATAAAATCTAACCGCCGCCCAACTGCTAATCTCTTTCATCAGATTTTACATTTATACCACTTCAATGAGATAACGATAGTCGATATCCGGGGGTATATAGCTATATAGCTAATTGTTTGTAATCGGACCAACAAAATATGATGGTAGGTGAACTGTATCCGTGTTTAGATGTGACATCAATTACTTTGAGTGCAGATACATCAGATAAATGATACTGCTGTTGATAACTGGACAGTGCTGACACGAATGCAACAGCATTGATGCGAGACACTATCTAAACATCATGTCCATCACATGTATTGTATGAGTTAGAGTGCCTATCGTAATACTCCTACGCCTACGTTAAAATTCGGATAAATTCCAAGATGTAAACAAACAGTAATAAAAACGTATAAATTCACTTCAAATTCATGAATGAGGTTTGGTTTGAACCATAGTTGGTTGACCGAATAATTGTAACATTACCGTAGGCACTAACCGTGTGTGTACTACGGTAATGTATTTTTATTGTTTATACCATGTGGGTCCTGTAACAGGAGCAAAAAATTAAAACAAAGATTTTACTCGTCAAACTGAACAACATCTGTTCAGAAAAAATACTGTTTTCATATACATATATTCATTATTTCAAACAAAGTAAATTACACTTTCAATGTACGCCGTCCAACATTGGCATTGCGTTAGCATTGTTGACATATGTACTCGTAGATGTAACTTCACTAAATATAAATATTTCACAATACATTGCTTCTTTGAATAAACTTGATTTTACAGGTTGACATTATAAATGAGTTATTTTTAAAAGTTGATTAATAAATGTTGCTCAGTTTGAGGGGTAGAATCCGTGTTTTAATTTATTGCTCCTGTTACAGGGCCCACCTGGTATAACTAGAATTTCATCCCTTTTCAACGGTAGAAGAGAGGAAAAATGTAAGTAGTTGATGAAAGACGAGGCTTTTCCTACTAATATGATTTTGTTTCAGGATAAAAAGTGACTTCTCCGTGCAAAAGATCACGTCTACGTTGATTCAAGGATAAATCATCATAAAGGTGTTGATCCACCAGAATAAGGGCAATTTCATTTCACCTGATTTCACCGTACATGTAAATGTAGTGAGTAATGTTTTGCCATCGGATTTATCAACGAAAAAAACGGAAATAAAACGATTTAGCATGCTTTCTCAATTAACTTCATAGAAAGAGTTGAGATGGAAATGAAAATAAGCTTTCCCGACAGAATGCAGCGGAGGGGAATCCCCTTTAATTTCCATACATTATGCATTTAATACCGTGAAGTTTAAATTACATTTGTATTAGTGACACAAACTTTATTTGTTCAGACGGAGAAATTGCGAACTAACCACTACGTCATATGAATGATACACCGTTTCACGTAGATGTAGATGCGACGCCATCGATTGAATAAATAAATTTATTCAGCACTTACAAAATTCAATGTACCTTATTAACTGTTGAAGGAGAACAATCTTATACAGGAGATCAGTTCTGTCGAAAAGTATATAAATAAAAGTTCCGAAACCCTTCACAATCCACATAGCACTTGATTAGCAATATGATATGAAAAATGCAGTTTTAGATGGAGAAGTGTACAGAGTTAAAAAGTTGGTGAAGTTAGTAGTAGTAGTAGTTGGTAAGTTCCTACTGAATGGCTCAGTTTCTTTGGTCGATAGGGCCCGCATGCGGGCTGCGCGGTACATTGCCATAGTGAGTATGCCATTTTGAGTTTTACTGGTCGTTATACCGTATGCGGGGAGTCCCGCACGCGGTATATCGACCGAGTTATCGACTTGTGAGTTTCACTAGTTGTTATACCGCATGCGGGGAGTCCCCCATCAGCGGTTACATCGCCAGTCTCACTCATACAGTATTGATAGGAAAGAGACAAGCATATTGACGACGCAGTGAGGTGGATGAAGTGAAGACACATGTACATTCGAACACGTACCTTTTTCGCTCTTGTCACAATGACTGTAAGAATTCAAAAGGTTCTAAAGTACATTTAGAATTTAGGTATACGTAAATAGTTATTTGTTATGCAAGGCTGCAAAGTTGTTATTTAGCGCGAGTGTTGAAATTGAAAGCTGAGCGAGCAAAGGAATCTAAGATTGAACCATGAGCGAAGCGAATGGTTCAAAGATAGATTCCTGAGCGTAGCGAAGCTTTCAAGACACGAGAAGCTAAATAATTTTGCAGCCATGCGGAACACACAACTTTTCACTTCACTACAGCAAGGAAAATGGAAGTTCAAGAAAAACAATTAAAACATAAAAATAATCATATTTAATTTTGCCTTCTATTTAACACATCAAATTTAAAACATTAACACACTCAAATCCAAACCAAATAAATACGAGAGAAGCACACATATTAAAAATATGGCCGTAATTTGTATTATCGTCGTGTATATTTTATCGTTGAGTTTTTCTTAAGCACTGTTATATTATATTTGTATTTGATACTACTCGACACATTCGTTGTGAATGTGGGAGAATGGCATGCATTCTGGGAAGGATTAGTTGGCCACTCGGAAGTATTTTCCATAACACTTGCTTTGGAAGTTATTGGACGATGGGATCCGCACAAGATTATTTCGGCTTTATCTTCTTTAAAAACGCCAATAGTTTCGGTAAATTACTTATCGTCTCCAAATATTTATAAAAAATCCTTTTTCGTTTTAATGCAGGCTTTTAGCATTGAATAAATACTCCAAATTGGGCTTAACTTTCTTGTTTTCCATATTTCTATTATTTTTTTTTTTTTATGATTCGTCCTTCCGGACAGGCTAAGACCATAGGCCATACTGCCTCTTCCTTAGTTTAATATTTCTATTAAGTAAGACAACAGTATGTATTATCCACAGAACCAATTTACGTTGTTTACGTCAAAGACTACAATGTAACGTGAAAACTTCCAACTTTTTAATTTTTTTTTTTTCTCGGGTGCGTTCAGAAATTACACTCTTATGTTCCAACTTTCATATAACAAATAAATATTAAAATTTGTGATGTATTTAATATATTTACTAGTCAAAATATGTAAATGAAACTGAAATACTTACTATTAATATATATATAAACATATTCAACATAAAATAAAGTGTATATAAAATAAAAACTTATAAATCTGTAACCACAAACCAGGTTTCTGGACGTGATATTGTAGGTGTATTTTTTTTTAAAGAAGTAGGTATTCAAACGTACATATGATTTTAGCCGGCCAGGCCAGATCGCCCTTTATTAGCGTGCGTTGATTGGTTATTCGAAGATTTATCGACTGATGAAATCAGTCACGCGTTGAAGGAGTCTTAAATATAAAAAAGTTACATGCACCACAGAGAATCAAAATCGTCGTGTTCGAAATTCAAATGACTTTTGCACCCTAGCGGATAAAATAGACTTTTGCACGCAGATTTCGCCCTATAAACGGAGTTTTTCCGAGCGAGTGAGGTGAAAAAACAATTGTCCAACATTATCTGATATAAGTGATTATTCTAATTTTATATTTGATTGTTATTTATAATTTAACATTACTGTCGCGATGTGTTGTTTACCATTGACGCATTTTCTCTAGATCGTCTGATAAAAGATATTTTTGTTTAATTGCTGTAATCCAAAGTTTGAGTTTCATTGTTATCTATAATGACTATTATCTAGGTCCGGAATTCTTCATAGCAATAATCAAACTTGGAGAGGGTTCGACCAAAGTGTTTTATCGACTATCGATAATTAATTTTCACTTAACGAAACATCGTTTAAAGAAATGAAATCAGGCTTTTGGATATATACAGTGGAGTTCAGCTACAGCCCGACCAAAAAGAGTAGAAATTAAAAAGTGGCAATACTGTAGTGTCGTCCCCGTTTTCTTATATTGATAAGAAAGGGTACACTACAGTATTGCCACTTTTTAATTTCTACTCTTTTTGGTTGGTCTGTAATTAGGGACATCATTATTTTATTCTATACAACTGCATATTGGTAAAATATAACTGGAAATTGGATGAACAACGTAAGATGCGGTTGACCAATTTTATTAATAACATGGTGTACACGTGTTTAAACAAGTTTTAGTATAGTGCAATTGAAATTCCTGAAAAACATATTTTTTGTAAATAGACATATGTATATTCCGTCTTTTTTTTATAAATAAAGCCTGATTTCATTACTTTAAACGATGTTTCGTTGAGTGAAAATTATTTATCGATAGTCGATAAAACACTTTGGTCGAACCCTCTCAAAGTTTGATTTTTGCTATGAAGAATTCCGGAACTTGACTATAATATTATAAAAATCTATATTTGTATTGAAAAACAGTTTTCTACGGAGAGGGGTCATGATTTCAGGAAAAAAATAATAGCGTGATGCAGGATCGTCATGTTTTGTATGGGCGCGGCGCCATGGCGCCATCTGTTTTCATAATTTCCTTTGTCCTCGCATCACGCCGAAACGGCTGGACAAATTTTAACCAATTTGGGTACAGGGAAAGCTGGACATCCAAAGATGCTTATAGGATACGTTTTACCCGACTACATTATTAAAAAAATTAGGCGTACGAAGTTACCCTTCTAGTGTAAAATCCTTACGTGAAAACAAATCAAAGGTGATGCCTGTAATCGAGCAGTGTAACAAGAGTGTCTTTGAGGATAACAGTATATCAGCTACTGTGGGAGATGTCAAAGTTGATTACAACACAGAAAATCCTTACGCCAGCTCAGCTGTTAAAAAGATGCAATAGTACTTTTGACTGAACAAAAGGAGCGTTTTTTTTAGGGATATAAAAAAAAACACTAACCTAACCTAACCCGGCCGAGTCGGATCTGCTCTGAATTAGTCAAAAGTGCTTTTGTCGAGTGCCTGCGGTCAAAATTACTTTTGACTGATAGTAATAGTCAAAAGTACTAATATTAACCAATGATTTTCAGGCAAAACTACTTTTGACCAACACGCTCAGTCAAAAGCAGTTTTGCCTGTTTTTGTCGGTTAAAAGTCCTTTTGACCAGTTCACACTTTTGACTGCGACATATACAGGGTGATCAATCCAAACGGGTCAGTAGGGAGAAAACGAAAACTATAAGAGATAGGGAAATTTGTGCTTAGGAACCATGGCTTCGATTTTAGATTTATTGAAAACCGCATTCAAATATTTTTCGTATATCTCATTCATAACCGGGAATCGAACCCGGTTAAAATTTAAAAAGAGGAGAAAAAAAATAAAGATGTCAATCGATCCTATTTTTTATTGGCAACAAATTTCTGTATAAGAGTACATACATTTAGAGTGCTCTAAGAGTCAGAAATTGCTGTTAAAGCTGGAAACGCTCCATACAAACATGCGTGATGTAATAGTACATTACATCAGAGGCCGGGAAAATGAGGATTTCCGGCCAAGTAGGTATATACGGCCGAGCGAGCGTGCGAGCGAGGCCGGATAGTGATACGAGGCCGGGAATCCGTTTTCACGACGAGGCATGTATAGTGCTTTTCTCAAACATACAATGAAATAAAAAAATATACTTCAAGGAACAACATTTTATTAATTGACAAATAGGACATTTTAGTCTAACAACCAACCTTTAAAAACAAAACCTGCTTTTTGTCAAGCCAGCCAGCTGTGTGAATGACCTTGTTGTTGAAACCAAAAAAAAGTTACTTTGCAGGCCTAGGCCTGAAAAGCAGTATGAAATCCCTTTACAGTCCTCTCGAGTTGTTGCGCCCAAAAAGCGATACTTCCGAGCCTATTATAAGGAACGGAAAGAAAGTTTTTCATTGAATGTTTGAGAAAATAACTTTTTCCATTTTGACCATGATAATTTCCGTTTAGGTTCATAGTTGTCGTACAATTATTGTTTTGTTGAATTATGAAGATATTGGAAACAATTTCATATTTGCTTTTGGATAAAAAAAAACGTAAAATGTTCGTACTACTTAGGTACCTTAAAGGAATGTCACTCTTTCTGATTCTTAGAGCACTCTAAATGTATGTAGTCCCACACAGACATTTATCTCAAGAAAAAATAGGATCGATTGACATCTTATTTTTTTTATTTTTATATCTACTTAATTTCGGCCGGGTTCGATTCCGGGTTATGCATGAGATATACGAAAAAAAAATTAATGCACCTTCCACCCTGCTGGTCCCTTCCACCAGGTAGCTCCTTTTTCAATTTTTCTTTAAGCTTTGATCTTTGTATTCATAGTTTAAATTGAATGCAGTTTTTAATAAATCTAAAATCGAAGCCATGGTTCCTAAGAACAGATTTCCCTATCTCTTATAGTTTTCGCTTTCTTCCTACTGACCCATTTGGATTGATCACCCGGTATACTGATCAGACAACACTGAGGTTGCTAGGTCTGCGTCAATTAGTTAGGGGACGATCCTGCGTGCTTGGAACTCGATCCAATAGTGCCTGGACGCCTGGTATTACGTAGTATTAAAGCTATTAGTATTGGTTCCCAAAACCACTATTTTAATGCCTCGTTATCATAGGCTCGCTTGTGGTCCCATGGTCCCACTGAAAGATCAGCGCTGGCTCTTGAGCTAGCACCATGCTGAGGTCGGAACTTTTCGTGGCACAGCCATAGCAACATTTTAGTAGTCTATTGTTTTATTTTATTTATGTTCTATGGTCACGTCACGAATAAATATATTTATTTCTTTCTTTCTTTCCTTATTTTAGGCAATCTCCCGTGTGACCAATGTGATCAGCGATGGACAATACCAGAACCTCAACGGACTGCTCACAAAGCCTGCGCGAGCCAGCTTGCTAAGAGAGTTGGAACGGAACTGGAACGACCGCCAGAGGTCGCTAATGGCGCTGCGGCCCGAAGACATCCAGATCAGCGCGCCTATGAAAGTGTATTTCATCAGGATAGCAGGTATTAAAACGCAAGGATTACAAGGAGTTCAAGGTCACAAAGGTGAATGGTCTGTAGCGGGATTTAAACTGGAGCGGCTACTTCTAGATCCAGCCGTTACATCTAGATCAGCGTGCCCTGGAAAGTGTACGTCATTTAAATAACAGGTACGAATAATAGAGGGACAATAAAAGGATCTCAAGGAACTCAAAAAGGCTTAGTCTACTGAGGAAGTTGGAACGGAATTGAAAAATCGCCATAGATCACTACTGGCGCTGTGGCCCGACGATATTCAGATGATCAGGATCGCAGGTTACGAATAACTGTAGAAGGTTCCTAATTTCTCAATGCTGCTCAAGACGGCTAAGTCCGCTACGGAATATAATACTTTATCTAGCCACATAATCATAAGCCTCAATGATGCATTCAGGAGCCGCACATTATGACAAATTTCACCCGTTAATGGCGGTAATGAAGTTTTCTGGCAGCTGTCATAGTTTTTTTTTATTCAGAGACCAAACAGTCTGAAAATCAGCGCTGGGCTACTAGCCTAGCACATGCTGAGACTGGTACCCATTACCAAAAATGTGCACTAAATAGTAAAAATGTGTTATTTTCTTCTTGTTTATGCAAATTGTACCAGCATTTGTGTATTCTTTCTTACTGTACTGAAATACTTGTGTTCATTTTGGTAATAAACAGATTTTTATTTATTTATTGGAGTTTACTCCTTAAGAATCGATTTTCATATATAAGCCCGGGGTATGAAAAATATGGGGTATAAAATCGAACGTATCTGCCGTGCTAATTTAAAAAGTCGTATCTCAGTATACGATCGTAGTAAAAATACGACTTCTTAATTTAGCAGGTTATGCGTTACGCGTTATAGGTTAAGATCCCGATATAAAATGACCTTCACCGAGATGTTTATTTTATGAAATGTATTTTATAATCAATTTAATATGTCAATAAATATATTGCATATGGGTTGCCTAACAAATTTTAGTCCAGGGTATGTTTAATTAATAATAAAAAAAAATGTCTTAAACATTTCACCGGTTTGATTAATATTAGATAAATTCTATACCAATCGAAAGTATGAAGCCCATAGAATATGCAAACGTTAGGTTACCTATTCTTTTCCCGTCACAACTATCGGGTAGCCAGGTATAAACAGGTAAATCTATACCTACTAGCATTTTGCAACGGTCTGATTATTGAATTGAAACTGAATAAAATTAAAGATTATTTAATTATGAATTTATCTAATAATCAAATCGGTGAAATGTTAAAAAAATATATATTTTTATTTTTTACTAAACATACCCTGGACTAAAAATTGTTAGGCAACCCATATGCAATATATTTATTGACATATTAAACTAAATATAAAATACATTCATCAAATAAACATCTCGGTGAAGGTCGTTTTATATCGGGATCTTAACCTATAACGCGTAACGCATAACCTGCTAAATTAAGAAGTCGTATTTTTACCCCGATCGTATACTGAGATACGACTTTTTAAACTACCATTATGTTCACATAAACAAACTATAAAATTGTCAATGTCAACTTCATGTCGAGTGTCAACAAAATTTTATAAATAAAATAAAATTTAATCAAATCTACGCTTAACGGGTAAAATGTGCTGCTTTTGAAACAATAGCGCCCGTCACACAATCGGCTAAAAGATACGTGTTCGTTTCAGCTCCCAAACAAACCTAACGAATTTTTGTGATATCCAAGATTACAACTTTTATAACGTGCAATGCAAAGACCGTGTTTTCTTGGTGTTTAAGCCGTGCTTGTATGGTGCTAAGATCGAAGAAGACGTCTTGCTGTAGAGAGAGAGACCGCTTTAATTGTGACTCAGCTTTAAGCTTAGAAATAGAGAAGGCGTGAATACTTTTCCATCACCACTGCTCTCATTTTCCTGCATTCAGCCGCAGAATGGTTTTGATTTCGTGAAACTTTCCAGGATAAATACATACATAAATCGAGGATCCAACACAACCGAGCCATTCATTTTCTAGACGGGAGTCTTGCCGACCGACAAGAAGCTATGAAGTTTAAATCGAAATTGTTATGTTTTTGATGTTGGCTTTTAAATTGTATCTTTTTTTATTATAATTGCTTGTATTTTTACTTTTATTTGTAAGTGTTAGTTATAAATATGAGTGATCCTTCTTCATCCTTGCGCTGTCCCCATTGTCCCAACTCAACTCGAACTTTTACCCCTCATGGACTTAAAGTGCATATAGGGCACATGCATAAACATTTTCCCCAAGTCATCCCCTCCAACCCTAGACTGTCGGTTTCACAGCAAGCTCATGGTAACAACCCCATTCATCTAGATTTTGGTGATCTAGCTACGTTAAAGCAGTCAGTACGTGTGTTACGGCATATCCCCAAAGGGGCGCGAAACTTGGCAGCGGCCAAATTGAGCGACCTCATTGATAAGTGTATCGACTCCAATGGCACTCTCGAATGGTTTAGTTTACTGTCTTTTGCCTATTCCGCACTCAAATCGCCTGAAGCGTCGGCCACGGGCAATTTAACCACGAAAGTTAAGAGAAATATTAACTCTGCTTCTTTTGATATCAGTGGGAACATCGGTGCAGAGACCACGCCTTTGAGATCACACTCCATACTGAAGACAATTGAGCGTAAAGTACATGAAGGGGATCTCAGGTGCAGTGCGAGTGCTTATGTCGGATGAGGGCGTGGCGCCGTCGAGCCCTGAGACTTTAGCTACGCTGCAGTCGAAGCATCCAGCCCCGTCCCGGCCGCTGGTACTTCCACCGGAACCTGACATATCTATTTCTGCCTTAACTGTTAAGCCGGAGGAAGTGGTGCAGGCACTCAGCTCTTTCAACAATAGTTCGGCCGCCGGTTTGGATGGTATCCGCCCTGTTCATCTTAAGGAGCTTACGTCTGCATCTGCGGGAGACGCCGATTTTCGGCTCCTGGAACATCTGGCCAAGCTTTGTAATTTTTTGCTCAGTGTTCAATTAAACCCTGAAGTTTGCTCCTATATTTATGGTGCTTCCTTATGTGCGCTGTCAAAAAAGACGGTGGTATAAGACCCATTGCCATAGGCAGCGCTTTCCGCCGCTTAACGGCAAAGCTAGGATGCCGTGCAGTGAGAGAAGAAATGGCAGCTTATCTGCAACCTTGCCAATTAGGGTTTGGCACAAGATTGGGCTGCGAGGCTGCAATTCACGCTACGCGGGCTTTTTCGGTAGATAGCAAAAACTTAGAATCCGTTTTAATACGTATAGTTAAGTTCATATCATTGTAATAGTTAAGTACTTATGCTTTCTGAAAAAATGACTGACTGTTGAGTTTCTTTCGGCGTTTCTTCTCAACAGTGGTCTCCTCTTGTGAAATGCCGGTAGACTCAGACATGTAAAAGTGCCCTTGTGGCCTACTTGCAGAATAAAGTTCATTATTTCATTATTATTATTATAAATTAAAATTGATTTAGAAAACGCGTTTAACTCAGTGGAGCGTGATGTTTTACTGTCCGAAGTGAAGGATAAAGTGCCATCACTCTACCCCTTCATTTTCCAAGTATATTCTTCCGCTTCTAATCTTTTCTACAATGGTCCTCTTGTTCTTTCCCAAGTTGGTGCACAGCAGGGGGATCCGCTAGGCCCTTTAGTTTTCTGTCTGGCCATACAAAAGGTAATTTCAGAGGTTAAATCCCCATTGAATATCTGGTACCTAGATGACGGTACCCTAGGTGGTAAACCTGCAGAAGTGGAACAAGACTTGCTCATGCTCCTGCCTCGTTTAAAAGCTCTGGGTTTAGATATTAATTTCAGCAAATGCGAATTTTTCCCCTGCAGTACCAACTCACACGATTCTTTCCCCTTATTCAGTGCTCTGCTCCCCGGACTGAAAGTGTTGTCGGCGAGATCTTTCAACCTCTTGGGGTCCCCAATATTCCCAGAAGCCATTCCTGAAGCCTTCGAGGAGAAAGCTGCTTCTGCTGATGGCTGCGCAGAGGTTGAATGAACTTTCGGCTCACGTAGCCCTCGTTATGTTGCGAGTTTGCTTTGCCGTGCCTAAGCTGACATATTTCTTGTGCACCGTGCCGGCCTGGCTGCACCCTGTCCAGACAGACTCCTTTGACTTCGTGTTGAAGGAGAGTTTGGAAAAGGTGCTGAACGTCTCCCTTAACCAAGGTCAATGGGACCAGGTTTCTCTGCCGATTCGAACTGGTGGTTTGGGCGTGCGTCGCGCGCGAGATGTGAGCCTCCCGGCCTTCCTGGCTTCGGCGTGTGGGGTGGTGGACCTTGTCACTCAAATTTTATCTTTTGATGGTGACAAGGCTATCATTCCTTACGCCTCCGATGCTTTGACGGCCTGGACGGCTCTTAATCCCGGCGTAGCCATACCCGTAGAATTGTACCGTCAGCGTCTATGGGTTTATTTATATGAGAGTGCACGCACCACGATTTTCATAAACCCATAAGTAAGCTTATTTCTGCGACAAAATTATCGCGCGACTAAAAAAAATCGTGGTGCGCGCCTGGCCTGAAGAGTAAACTCCAGTCGTGCGTCGGAGCTGACACACACACTTTTTTTATATTAAACTAGAGTGGGTCCCAACCATCGTTCGATAACTTACGTGCGACATTTGTCGTATTTCAAACTAAACGTCATCTCGACTGTTGTTAGAATAGAGGTCAAATCAAATTTCTTTGTTTTTCAGAGATGTTCGAAATTTGAATGAATAATATTATCGAAATCGATGTTATTATTTAGCAATAATAACATTTTTACAGATAAGAAATTTGTTCTAACAAAACTGTCTATTTTTAAACGGTTTTATTTAGCTTGCCCCGTTCGTTTATTTATTTATTTGGGTCAAATCTATTAATTGAAATTTGACCCCATTCCTGTTGACTTATTGATCTGAAATTTGGTGCAGATCTTTAGTTTTGGTGACAATATAATTTAATACATTCGGTATTATTGTAAATCCAAGATGGCCGCCGCTACAAAATGGCGGATTACATATTTTATCGCTACTTCCTTAATATGGGTATCAACTGAAAGGGCTTGATTAGTAAAATTGAGTTCTTTATGAAAATAAAATGAAAATCCAATACGGCCGCCAAAAAATGACAGGTTCATTTTTCTTTTCATAACCCCTTCAATATGGGTATCAAATAAAAGGTCTTGACTAGTAGAATAGGTTACACTATGAAAAATAAATGAAAATCCAATACGGCCGCCAACAACATGGCAGGTGATTTTTTTTCCACTACCCCTTCAATATGGGTATCAAAACGAAGGGCTTGAGTAATAGAATACTGTAATATGCTTTGACAAATTTAAAATCTAAGATGGCCGCCGGAAATGCCATATTTCCATATGGGTATCAAATTTAAGGTCTTGACTAGTAGAATAGATTACACTGAAAAATAAATGAAAATCCATTATGACCGCCAACAAGATGGTAGTTGATTTTTTTTCACGACTCCTTCAATATGGGTATTAAAAGGAAGGGCTTGAGTAATAGAATACTGTAATATGCTTTGACAAATTTAAAACCTAATATGGCCGCCGGAAATTCCAGATTAATTAATTGTTTCAATATGGGTGATGGATATCAAATTAAAGGGCAAGTCGAAAGCTGGGGGGGTATTCGACCAATTTTAGAGATATAATGGAGATCTCTCATTTTCATCGCCATCCGTCACTTTTGACGTGTGCCTACTTGACAAGTGGCGATATCGCAACTTCGTCAATTCGGACGCGCAAAATTTTCGTTTCCTTTGTATGTGACGGCATAAATAACAGGCGCATACTTTAAATTGACCGCATAGTACGTGAAATTGGTCCGTTACGTTTCGTTCAAAACAGAAATTTATATACATGAATAACATTTTTGACAATCATTATCGCCTTCGTATTTCCAAAATTGAGATGAGATATGTCACTTTTAAGCTCATCGCATTTAAATGACAGTTCAATGGCGATATAACTGTTATCTAATGGAGATTTGACGTTTGGAGATATCTCCAACGGCATTCTCGAATTGGGCCCCTGCATAGTGGATCGTAAAGTTTAGAGCAGTCAATACTTAACTGAACTGGTAGCGTCCAAAACACCTGAGCAATATGAGGCCAGGATAACAGGCCAACGTGAGAGACAAAGAGAACTGGTAGCGTCCGAAACACCTGAGCAATATGAGGCCAGGATAACAGGCAAACGTGAGAGACAAAGAGAACTGGTAGCGTCCAAAACTCCTGAGCAATATGAGGCCAGGATAACAGGCCAACGTGAGAAATAAAGAGAACTGATAGCGTCCGAAACACCTGAGCAATATGAGGCCAGGATAACAGGCCAACGCGAGAGACAAAGAGAACTGGTAGCGTCCGAAACACCTGAGCAACGCAAAGTCAGGTAAAATAACCAACGGCAGCGTACCCTGCAATCATCTGAATCATCGGGAATCATCTGAAAATGTTCGAAGATGCTATTAATACTTTGTTCAGTCACGTTTGTGAAATTTGCACCAAGCATTGCCACTCGTATCCTAATCAAGTACATACAGTACGTATAATACTCAACGTTACTTTTATGTTCCCGCTGCCAAACACATGTCACCAGTAATAAAACAATAGCACCATCAAATGCTTTCTGGAATAATCTGGATCCAGGTTCTATACCAGACGCGATTGAATCGATGACCCAGGCAGAGCAACGTTTACTGTGCAGAATCATACCCTTTATTAGTGTAAAAATTACTGGGCTATAAAAAACCCTTGTACTCGTAATAATGAGGCACTGAAATAATGAAAAAGAATGAGAAGTACGTATGTAACAACATTAAAAATTGAAAACTTGAAAATAAAAAAATAGTAAAAAAGTTTTTAAGTTAAACGGTTTTATTGAAAATGTACTAAAGGGTAAAAAATAATTTGGTAGGTCCTAGGGGTACCATGACATCATCAGTCTAGGGCACTGATCAGACAAAAAGTAAAATCATTGGGCGTGTGAAATTTACATATTTACGTTACGTTTAGGTTACGCGCGCCCAACGATTTATTTTTTTGTCTGATCAGTGCCCTAATTATACCTCGGACTAAGTACTTCATATAATCAGGATAGAACTTCACTTAAGGTAAGTTCGTTTAATCCTGTACCTAATTATATTCGTACTTAGTCCGAGGTATAATTACTATATAGATGTTTAGAGACATCCAAGGAAATATACATCTTTATATTATTATACTTTATAATATGTGTCAGTGCATCTGGAAAGGTACCTAGTCACGACATCTAGTTACCGAGTTACATGAGTTTTTGTGGAAGCTGGTGAAAAAGTGGCAAATGGGTTTGTGTTATAATTGGGTTATTTACATCCTAAGGAACACGTGTGTACAAGAATATCAGTAAAATTATGTTTTTTTAGTATATTTCTCCGACTATAAAGTTTAGTAGCCAGGGTACCTTGTCACGCCACGTCTTAAAAGCCTTTAAATTTTTAATAATTTTGTCAATATTTCCATCGCGGGTAGTCAACTACCTCTTTCTAAGATAAGGTATAGGATCGGTCTATAGCAAAATAATTTTTTGAACAAAAAAAAATACTAAATGTTTTTTATAAGAAAACATTCAACTTGCATGACTCTTGTATGAAATAACTATTTATTTTAGTTTAATACGTTTGCCATTACTTAGATCAGAGGAGTTATGTACACAATTGAGTTATTTTTTCTAGTTACTCCATTTATGTAAGATAATGACTTAGCGTGACAAGGTACCCAGTTTAGTAAAATGCTAAACTTGATGTCTTACACGACTAAAACAGAAGTTTTTATAAATAAGAATACATTGATTTCCGCTATAATTATCCTAAATAACATTTTGTTACAGATATTTCTTGCATTATATCTTCGAGTTTAAGTTACTAAAGTTTAGTAAATGTCGTGACAAGGTACCCTAGTTACGTTTCCATACAAAAGTTTCGACCGAGTCACTAAACTTTATTGTTAAAAAAAACTGCTTTAACACCATTTCTATTATACCATTGTGGTACACCACGCTAAATACCATTTGATCTTGTGATATAGCATGAATATACAAATTATTTTGTTGGTTTTTAATATTATAAGTGATCTTTTTTGTAACTGTTAAAAATGCGGTAATTATTAAATTTCTTTATGATTATGGAGTTTTCTTTCATTAAATTGTCCCAAAATGCCATGGAATATGTAACTACGAGTATGATGAGAAACTAACAGTTTTAATCTCGTTATTTTATGAATTATTAAAAAACGTAGAACAAGAAAAATACCTCGGCCTGATCTTAGATAAAAATATCTCTTGGAAGCCCCATATAGCTAAAATCAAGAGTAAGTTAGTCTCACTAACGGGAGCGTTGCGTGGTATTGTAAAATGCATACCACGTGACGTTCGATATATTATTTATAATTCACTAGTTAAGCCACATATTGAATACTTAATAGAACTATGGGGTGCTGCTGCTAAAACAAATTTAAATGTTATACAAAGAGCGCAAAATAAGTTAGTTAAGGTGTTCTTCCACTACGACTTCTTGACACCTACCGTAAAAATATACAAAGAAACCAAAATAATGAACATAACACAAACCTACATCTACAATAGCTGTTTATTAGTAAGAAAGATACTAAATAAAGACATGCACTCCCAAATAACTTTCAGTAAAAAACAACATATACCAAGGCTCCGGTTAAGACACAGTGGAATACTACTATACAGATCGAGGACTAACTACGGTAAAAAAACTATTATGCATGAAGGTGCAAAACTATACAATAAACTACCGAGAGATGTAAAGGAAACGAAATCTACTTATATGTTCAAAAAATTACTCAAACATTACATTGTGAGTAACGCCGTTTCCCTAGAATAATGAAATATGAAATATCGTAAAATTAATGTTAAGTGATAAATACATGTTATGATAACTATATATATATATAAAATAATAATATTAATAATATGTTACACATAATTCATTAATTGTATCATATTATTTCACACTATATTATGTGTTGGTAATGTTGATAAATACAGCAGTATAATATAATAATTAATATTATTTAAAAATGAAACTATATACTTAAATGAAATACAATTAAAACAATATAATAATAAAAATATGAAATGAATGTATACATATAATACCTGTCTTACTTTTAACTTGCTAAACTGCCAAAGAGATCGTTAATTTACTATTTTAAACTAAACTAAAATACATATTAAATTAAATGAAATATACAAAATAAAATATTTAATAAAACAGTTAAGTTTTTACTACAATTTTTAAATATTATAATCTTAAATTTATCTTTATTTTATTTATAACGTAAATAAAATTGAAGATTACATATTACAATAATACCTAGATGTCATATCCAATACCATCTAATAAAAAGTATCGTATTGAAGCCCATGAGTACGGACAAACAAGATGCCATATCCAGGTGCGCTCGATCTGTGTTTCTACGAGCACATGACAACAATGTATCGGGAACAAGTTAGCTGCATTCGTTGCGCGCGTGCTTACGTACCGACCGAGCGGCGAATTGAAATCTACCTCCGTAATAAAAATGTTTACCTGTATGTTTTTATGAAGTTGACACTTGTTAAGTTTGTTATTAATTTATAATTTGCATGCAATTATTTTTCTATGTTACATTTCTCATGTTAAGTGAATCAAATTCTTATGAGAAATAAATGTCTTAAACCATATAAACCATAATTGGGTATAATTTACACTTTCGTGTTTCTTCCACCCTGGCATGTTCAACCTAAGAAATCAGAATAATTAACATGTATTTTTAGACAATTCACCTTTATTATTGTACAGGTTCGCTTTTATACCAGTAAAACAACAATATAACAGTCGGACAGTCTAGCTCGCTTGACCGCTCTCCAAAGAGTGAGAGAGAGCAACCCCGGCCCTGTCAGCCATAGTGTCCATTTATTTGGCAATACACTACATCTACCTTTTACAAAAGAATGAAAATTTAATTTAAATTTTATTAATTCATAATTCAAAAGGTTTATATGTAAATAGGCCTTACAGGGCACTTTTACATATCTCAATCTGAATCTACCGGCATTTCACAAGAGGAGACCGCTGTTGAGAAGAAAGCCGAAAGAAACTCAACAGTAAGTCATTTTTTCATAACTCTTACTTAATACTATTACATTCACGTTATAACTAATCAGTACACGTAAAAGGAGATGTACAGATTCTGAACTTCAATGTTAGGTAAGTACAGTAATATAAAATTTTATTAACAATTTTCTTGTATAAGATCACACATGACATGAGACATGCAATAAAATACAAATCATTTATTTAATTCCACTGAGATGTATTTGGTATATGACATCAGCTATTTCAATATCCCAATATCTTAGCGTACATCTAAATATAGGATATGATCCTCATGTAATATTTTCGTCAATTTAAATAGACGCGTAACAGTAAGCGCTGGAACGGATAACGCATTATGATCAGATTTTTGGTAACCTTATCGAAACGATAGATGCAGAGTAGCTGGGTTGATAATGCACGCTGTTGTATGGGAACCTTGCACTTTGTGACTATGCGCTGAAACTTGGCACAGTTGATCCTTTCGTGGTCTTGAGTGAATTCAGACCGGTAGACGTCGAGAACCACCGCGCGTTTAGTGGGGGGGAGGGGGGGAAGTTCGACGCTGCCGCGCTTTAATTAATGCAACATTTCTCTAAAACTATACATAATATGGCATGTGATATATCATTTTCGGATAAATTAAGGATGAGCAATCTATTTTTGGGACAAAAATAATGCACTTTCTAACTAAAAAAATTGAAAAAGTAGAGAAACCTGAAAAACGTTTTATGTGTTTTTTTATATAGTTGCCAATTATTTTAAAACTATAACAGTAATCTCAAAACAAAAAATATAGTCGTAAAGCTAAACTTATGTAGTTTCTAAAAATATATAGTTTATTATATATGTCTGTCGATACATGGGAGATAATAAATAATATCAAGCGTAAGTCAGGGCGATCTCAATGCATGATCGTCCGTGAAGTAGGGCTTAGGTACTGTGTTAAGCAACATTTCTCTAAAACTATACATAATTTATGGCATGTGATTTATAATTTTCGGTTAAATGAAGTATGAGAAATCTATTTTTTTAACAAAAATAATGCACTTTTTTAACAAAAAACGTATTAAAAAGTGGGCTAAACTGAAAAATGACATTTGTGTTTTTTACATACTTTCCAATTATTTTAAAAGTATAACAGAAATCTCAAGACAAATAATATAAACGTAAAGTTAAACTTATTTAGTTTCTAAAAATATATAGTTTATTATATATATCTGTTGATACATGGGAGATAATAAATAATATCAAGCGTAAGTCAGGGCGATCTCAGTGCATGATCGTCCGTGAAGTAGGGTTTAGGTACTGTGTTAAGCAACATTTCTCTAAAACTATACATAATAGGGCGTGTGATTTATAATTTTCGGTTAAATGAAGGATGAGGAATCTATTTTTTTAACAAAAATAATGCACTTTTTAACAAAAAATATATTAAAAAGTGGGCTAAACTGAAAAATGACATTTGTGTTTTTAACATACTTTCCAATTATTTTAAAAGTATATCAGAAATCTCAAAACAAATAATATAAACATAAAGTTAAACTTATTTAGTTTCTAAAAATATATAGTTTATTATATACATCTGTTGATACATGCTCCCATGTATCATTAGAAGTATATAATAAATAATATTGAGCGTAGGTCAGGGTGATCTCAATGCATGATCGTCCGTGACGTAGGGTTTAGTTAATGTTTTAGACACACAAAAAGTGCATATATTGTATTGTTTATGTGTCCTAGTATTTTAAATGAAACTACGCAATTGAAATTAATTTATTGCAAGTCTGTCTATGTAGGCTCCCAGTTGTTGTTGACCTTCGTCCAACCCCAAGTAGTTACCTCAAGTGCGTGATAACTGACACCCAAACGCCCACCTTTTGATAAATGCTGATACAAAGTGGCTTTGGTCGGTGGGAGGTGTTCTATCTGCTGGTCTATCTTGGTAAAAATATATAGGTATAAGGGGCTCATTCACATGTCAAGGGCTCAAGTACATGAAGCTGATCTGAAATAATAAGTATGATATACAATATTCTTTCTTAAGTTTTGAGATTCTATTATATCAGTTTTAAAAGCAGAAAACTGACCTATCATATGATGTTAAGACCTATTTTACGATGGAAGCCATTACCTCCTCAATGCATCGCTTGATCAATAACTCGAAACCTACAGTAGGTCAGGAAAGGCTTCCATGCTGGAAAAGCACTTCTCTTTCGAAATCTCTTTAGTAAATTAAGAAAATACAGGTGTTTTATACAGATTTGTTTATTTACAGGGCCACAGAGAGCAAGAGTATTAAGATACCCTCTTTCACGCATTCACAGGATGTGATACGGTATCTTGGTTCAATGGTAAAGGAAAGAGAAGTGCTTTTGAAGCTTGGGAAACCTTTCCTCCATGACCTCTTTCTTCTTCATTGGTTTCACTCTCGGCAGAGTGGTCGTGGTCATCATTTCAGATATTGGTGATAGGCTTCACAACACGCCGCCATTCTTACCTGATAGCCGCCTTCTTCGTGCATTCGTGTAGTAACGATGATGCATTTATTGCAGCTTTTATTTAGTTTGTCCATAACATAGGTGATCTTCTTCGTGGCCTGGTACCCTCAACCTTTCCGCGGACCAGAAGCGCTCAATAGCCTCCGCCCCCCGGCGGCATACGTGGCCAAAGAAGGTGGTACGATACTGTACTAAAGACGATAAACGCTGCTTGATGCCAAGTTTTCGAAGTATAGAATCGTTGGTACGGAATTCAGTCCATAATACTCCAAGCATTCTCGTCCAACACCACATCTCTAGGGCGTCTATCTTCTTCTCCTCAACTTCCTGCAGGGTCGACGTTTCTGCGGCGTACAGGAATATGGGGAATACAAGTGCCCGAACGAGCTGGTTTTTTGTGTCTTCGTGTTTATTGCGATTCCTTCATATAGTACAAATATGTAATTTGTTTATTGTTAATTGTGCAATAAAAAAAATCTTATCTATCTTATACATATATTCCAGACCTAACTGTAGGTTTCGAGTCAGCAATCGAGGGCCGTATTGCGGAGGTAATAGCTGTTATCAAAAAATATGTCGTAACATTATATGATAGGTCAGTTTTTCTGCTTTTGAAAATAATATAATAGGATCTCAAAACTTAAACCAGAATATTGTATATCATAATTATTATTTCAGATCAGCTTCGCGTACGTCAGTGAATGAGTGCCGTATAGCCCACTTTTAATATCTTTTTTGTTAAAAAAGTGCATTATTTTTGTTAAAAAAATAGATTCATCATCCTTCATTTAACCGAAAATTATAAATCACACGCCCTATTATGTATAGTTTTAGAGAAATGTTGCTTAACACAGTACCTAAACCCTACCTCACGGACGATCATGCATTGAGATCGCCCTGACTTACGCTTGATATTATTTATTATCTCCCATGTATCAACAGATATATATAATAAACTATATATTTTGAGAAACTAAATAAGTTTAACTTTACGTTTATATTATTTGTTTTGAGATTTGTGTTATACTTTTAAAATAATTGGAAATTATGTAAAAAACACAAATGTCATTTTTCAGTTTAGCCCACTTTTTAATACCTTTTTTGTTAAAAAAGTGCATTATTTTTGTTAAAAAAATTGATTTGTCATCCTACATTAACCGAAAATTATAAATCACATGCCATAAATTATGTATAGTTTTAGAGAAATGTTGCTTAACACAGTACCTAAGCCCTACTTCACGGACGATCATGCATTGAGATCGCCCTGACTTACGCTTGATATTATTTATTATCTCCCATGTATCGACAGAAATATATAATAAACTATATATTTTTAGAAACTACATAAGTTTAGCTTTACGACTATATTTTTTGTTTTGAGATTACTGTTATAGTTTTAATATAATTGGCAACTATATAAAAAAACACATAAAACGTTTTTCAGTTTTTTCTACTTTTTCAATTTTTTTAGTTAGAAAGTGCATTATTTTTGTCCCAAAAATAGATTGCTCATCCTTAATTTATCCGAAAATGATATATCACATGCCATATTATGTATAGTTTTAGAGAAATGTTGCATTAATTAAAGCGCGGCAGCGTCGAACTTCCCCCCCTCCCCCCCACTAAACGCGCGGTGTCTATCGACGTCTACCGGTCTGAATTCACTCAAGACCACCTAAGGATCAACTGTGCCAAGTTTCAGCGCATAGTCACAAAGTGCAAGGTGTCGTGCACTAACACCCCAGCTAAGAGAGCGTACAACCGTTGTTGTGGGAGACCTTTCACTAGCGGACGACTATTAGTAATATTATCTATCAAGTTCTTCATCCGATGCAATCAGAGTATTATTTAATAAATTATCTATTTCGGCATCTTTATCTGATACCTCCCATCTTACCTTCCTTCTTCTTTCAGTTTTTCTATTATTTTATCAGTTAATAATATTAATTGGTTATATGGTTCCCTTTCTCTGGAATTGACTTATTTGGAATACTTTTGAATTTTTATTGTATTTAATAACTTATTTATTATAGTTACCACTTTTTGTATACCTTCGCTCTAAAATAATGGTTCGTTAAGCCTGATGATTCACAAAATTACATAGATGATTCGAATTATTCCAAAACAGCTAGAGGGTTCTGCCATTTGTGACCCGAAATATTTATTTCCAATTGATCAGACTGCATTTCTGACTGTAGTGTGTTCGTCATTACATTATTGACAAAGTAAGTACATATATGAATTGCTAGAGTTGACTAGCCTATAAATTTTGGACTCCATAAGCCTATTTCAAAATGTAATTAATGGTATTATAATCAGTGTGAAGTCCATCAGTCTATCTATTATTTACTTAAATTTACATTTTCCTTGATTTTTCCAGAGACCTTTAACCTCTTGAACACCCTAGTAGGCTGAGCCTTTCAACGGAAAATTGCTCCACTGACGCCGGCAAATGCCGTCAAATTCCAATTATCCAAATTTATGTAATTTAAATTTCTACGACTAATTCTTTCAATCCCTGTTGATTTTGGAGTATGTCTTTATTTTATTTTGCTGTGGCGTCACTGACACTGCAAATTGCTACACTACTTGGTGTTCAAAAGGTTACGACATTAGCAAATGGTCCCCATGGTTTTAATTCCGTGCTCACACCAAATTCCAGCACATCCTTGTTCTGTTAAAATATAATCGATACTACTACCGTAAAAGTGCAGCAAATTCAAAGTACTTTTTCACCTTTCCTGTTCTGTCAACTTGTTCTGTTCATCATCATAGTCTGAGCACTCTAATCTAAGCAAAGAATTGGGTAATTTAAAGTGTCGTCCACTTAGCATCAGCGTTTAGATAACTTTTCGCTAATTAACATCAAAATTGCTTACAGAGTATTTCCAAACAAAAATATTTGTTTCCATTACTTCTTAATTATTAGCTTTAATATAAATATTTAGCCAGTTATTGCTAAATAAAGCAGTTTTTTTTTTAAGTATCTACATATTCTCTTTCAATTACTCTTAGTACAATTCCGTACAATTCTCTCTAAGGAATTTCGGAGTTAGCAAATCTGGTCATTTTAGCTAACGGTTCTCAAACTTTTTTTTTTTCCAGTAAACTTTCTTTTGACATTCCTTGGTATTTTGGAGTCATTGTTAATTGCCTGGGTCCGAAGGTTTCTAGTTCAGTTCTATATTTTTTTCTATTTATTAGATTAAGTCTAAATTACTTGTAAAATTGTTTTGATTTTGGTGGAGCTTTCTGAGAGGCCTAAATTACCCCACGGTTCCACGGAACACATTTTAGTGATCGCCATCGTATAGCATTACTTATTTAGGTACCATTAGAATGTCCTTAAATTACCTCTTATCCTGATCGAATATTGTTTAGGTGCCGTTTAACAACAGCCAAACTATCTGTTGATCTGATCGGATACTGTTTGGATACCGTTTGATAACAGCCAAACTATCTGTTAACCTGATCGAATATTATTTAGATACCGTTTTACCCTAGGTGTTGTTTGACGACAGTCAAACTGTCTCTTATCCTCATAGCAAATATCCCATAGAACCATCTAGACACCATTTGACAACTTGTCAAATTATCTCTTATCCTCAGGGGATATTATTTAGATACCGTTTAACAAAACTGTCAAACTATCTCTCATGTAGCTTTCAAATGCTACGCAGGTACCGCTGAGTAAACTGACTACCTTTAGCAATCTGCATAAGCAAATATCGTAAGTACTTGTTTGTCACATACCGGTTTAATATAAATTGTCTCTATCATAAATATAGCGTGACAATATTTTAGGTACCGTCCAGTTTACTAAGCTACCTCTAGGCCCCAGTGATATCTTGGTTCCCATCAAAGCAATGTAATTTGAAGTAATTACTTATTTTCCGCATCAAGTTATCTTGCAGAACAATATACCAAAAATACATAGATAGGCAATTATGAAGTTTTTACACTTCAATTCATTATGTTTCTCAGTTTTCCGTATAAGTAGTATGTTTCCAATATATGATACTGTGTCGTCATTTTAATCAGTTTATAACCGAAATTCACTTCAATTTCAAGTATAAATCAATATGACAATGCAGCTTATTTCCAAGATATCACTGTATTATGTATCATATACATAATTTTATTATTTACAAGGTCATAAATGTATACCGTCAACCTGTAGATAGGTACCATTCGAGCTTGCTCGAATTACCTCTGCTTCTGGCACCATTCGACTACAGTCAAATTGCCAACTTTCCTTTTGGATTTTATTTGTTTGTTTTATGCCATAAAGCTACCATTCAATAAACTGACTACCTCTGATCAAATCAGATTTCATTTTGTTAGATGGACATTCAGATTTTAGTAAACCGAAATTTCTTTAGGTACCGTCAGCTTACCAAACTAACGCTCAGTGATACCTTGATTGGCCATACATGTGTTGTCTATTGACACAAGAGACATTTTATTCAGAATACAAACACTTGTCAGAATTCGAGAGCGCTGTCTTTAGAAAAGGAGCTTTACGCAGCCTTAATACATAATTTTCACTCCCTTAGTTATCCAGTTTTATCAGCCATTAAACATTGATATTATTATAATACAGGTAAATAATATAAAAAATTACTAATTCCATACTCGAACCATAAAGTTCATAGCTTTCCAATTTGTTACAGAATATGTATGTATCGAAACAGTGTCACGAAGACAACCGTTTTTTCATGGGCAATTTTGTTTTTGCAGCCAATATCAATGCTAACTAGTTTAATACCTGTCCAATAATATCACAAAACTTTATTTTCAACATTTGTTATTTCTTAAAGCGCAAATCGTTAATATCATTATGATGATTCAATCAAAGGTATCACTGTTTATGTATCTAATACATAATTAGGTATTTATTAGTTCGTAGGTACCAATTAACGGGATGAGACCAGTATCGTGTGTGTACTTCTGATATTTAATTCGAATAAAGTATGTTGTGTTGTTGTGTTAACTAATTCTCTTTTGACAAAAAATGATGCTTAACCAATTTCCATATTGCCAGAAAAAGATTCCTTATGTATAACTTAAGTATTGTATGCTGCATCAATCACTATACATAACAACATTGTTTGATGGTGTTTCCATCTTCTACAATGTTCTAAAATTATCAATAAAATATTACTCTGTCCACGCGGCGTACTTTTTGTATAGCTTTTGCGGCAAACATGAACAACAGCATTTCTATAGTTTTAAAATTGTATTACAATAACAACAGCAAGTTCGGAATACCTACATGGCCCATTGATGATATCAAATGTATTCCATATTCTATTTGGAATGAATGACAAGGCAAATACAAAAGCAACTTATTATTTTGCTCAATAATATGAGTATTAATTGATCGGTTTTAATATGAATTGCCACATTTACCACGTACTATAAGTTTATCGGTTTCAGGCATCGATTATTATATTTACCCAAACGCCTGATATTTACAATCATAACTTCATAACCCATAATTCTTATTAAGGTACGTAATAAATCATCGTAAAACATCTTGTTTCACAGATTCACACGAATAATTTACCATATTACTTACGTCAATATGGTGCTGAAAAGTTATTAAATTTCGTAGTTTGTGAAAAGTAAATTGGCATACATAATTATATTCATCATACTCAGCATATCCCAAAGTATAAATCGTTTATAATTAAGAACTATATGGGGAATATTTTGTTGTGATGTGGCATTCATATTTAATTTAAAGTCAGACATTGTGCTGCGCAAAGACTGCGCAGATGTCATATTTCGATACGTGCAGCACGAGTTTTAGCCAATCACAGCGCAGCGCGTCACGCGCGGCGATTCTCATTGGCTGTTACGATCTCGCCGACACATTTGATTCGCTTTTAGTTGTCATTCCTTCCAACATCAACTAAATATCGTTCATAAGGCTTTTTGGGGGTACTCACGTATTTCACATAATTAATCAAATTAAACTGGTCTCATTCGCTAATTTACCTCTAGTATTTTCTTTTGTTGTTTTCACTTACTGTACATTTTGTAATCCTGGCAGGATCGCCACTTGTACAGGTTCGCTTTTATACCAGTAAAACAACAATATAACAGTCGGACAGTCTAGCTCGCTTGACCGCTCTCCAAAGAGTGAGAGAGAGCAACCCCGGCCCTGTCAGCCATAGTGTCCATTTATTTGGCAATACACTACAATTATAAAGAAGAGGCTTCCGGTTTGTGACTTAAGATGGCCGCATGCCTTTAAGTTTAGTTATTCGTTATTTATTCATTTTGGTTGTTCAATGTGTAGTATTGATAGTCTATTGTGCAGTGAACTACCGTATGAGTGAATAGTTAATGAAGAATTCAACTTAAAGCGTACATAGCCCTTCTTGGGTCAAGGCCCGGTAGACCGCGTGGTTCTTTGTAAATCGCTATCACTTTACAAAAAGCTCAACTCACCGTACAACGTTCGTCAACTTTGACACTGGCAAAATTGACCCAATGGGCAGTAGCCATTTTTTTTTTTTATATAAAAATAGAATAGAATAGAATACAATTATAATTCTTTAACATTCAAAGATTATGATTATACCCTTCACTATGTAACTTCGAAGTAGAAGTGTGTTTTTTGCCACTATAAACTTTAAATGCAATTTTCTCAACTTGTGCATTTCGGAAGTCGAAAATTCAAAAATTTATATAAAAATAGTGGTTCCACCTACAGCCATTATTCTTTTTTGTATTGATAGCAAATTTAATCTACTTTTTGGAACTATGCATAACTCAATACCTGAAACAAGGTACCTTTCCAGATGCACTGACACATATTATAAAGGCGAAAGCTTGTGAGCGTGATTGTAACTTCTTCACGTTCATATAGGTGGCTCAATTCTGATAAAATATGATTGATATGGAGAATGGAGGTAGCTGGCCCTCCGGACCAACACATAGTCCACTTTTCATCCGGAAAATATTAGTGTTCACCGCGCGTTAAAACCTTGGGATTACCAATTATAAAATAGTGCTAAGTACAAAATAACAAATTTGACATAATGTAGAAACGGTAAATATTATGGGAATTATTAAGTGTATCATGTTCATCATACACATGGATCATATCACTGACTTATTTTATTGTCATTCTGAGGTAAAAGGTTGATTGTACTAAAAACTAAGCCTCACGAAGATCTGGGGTGATGACAGAATCAATTAGAATGTCAGATATTACCATAGATTCAAATCGTAGGTGAAAACTATGATTCCTGAAGTCTACTTTAACTCCATTATATATAGTATTATTAAGCCAAATTCTAAAGCAAAAGCGCATGAAATAATAAAGCCGTATCTAGATGTAACTGTTCCGTGTATTTAGTTTTGAATAGATTTAAGATAACGCTGCGCGTACTGCGCTCGGGCAGCGCATTGTAAATTGTTATTGTACCCTTTATTTTTATTTTTGCTTATTTAATAAGCTTGCGTTCATTAGTTTGTAACTTAGGATAATTTTGTGTCTCATATAAGTGAATTGTAAACTAATTCTTATGAGATTAAATGATCTTAAACCTTATAAAGGATTTATTTTATGGTGTAAGTGCAATATACCCAGAAATTAGTTCTCTGCAACATAATAAATATTTAGAAAAAATCTATATATATTATGATTATTTAAATACACCCGGGTGTTTGAAGTTTCCTAAAAATACATCAGAAACATTTTAAGGTGGTTGCAGAGGAAACAAAACTAGACATTCCACGCTAGATGGCGCTGAAAAGCAAGATTTGTAGTTTTTGTGTATTATTTCGTATGTTACTTTAGTTTGAAGTAAAATTTGTATCTTGGCGAGTCCGCGTATTTGTCTTTTAGTCATGTAGTATTAGTAGCACGTCATAAATTGTCTTATTCTCCCATGTGTTGGCAATTTGTGAAAAATCAGCAAGTACTCACACTAATAGACACTAATTGTGACTGTGTGCGGGTGATTCATTCATTAAAGGGTCGCGTATCATCTGTCAGTTTGATAGTAAGCGCTGAATAAATAAGCAGGCATGATATTTGATTTTGACGATGAAGTAAAGATGCACCTCTAGCACAACTGTGACTCGCAACTCTTTCTCGCGCGAAAAATATTTCCTATCTCTTTCTTTGCGGTACTGTAGGAGACTGACGGGCGATGCTATGTCGCGTGACAAGAATCGTGAAGCCTAGTTGTATTAGACGGGCTGGATTGTCAAAATAAATAATACGAAGAAATTACAAATCTTTGGCAGTTCTATATTTTTTAAGTATGTGGTGAAATTAAATGAGTATATTTGTTGGGTTTCTGTTCTGATATATTGTGATTCTGATTTGTGATGTTATTGAGTTTGTCCTAAGTTTTTCTGAATGATAGATTGGGGTACAGCAAAAAGGGCCCAATTTTAGGACACATATTTTGTTGAAAAATATTTTTCTCATTTTTGTTACTATTTGATTAGAACTAAAGAATACATTAAAATAAGTATCTTTTATAAATAACAATTGTTTGATTAACTTGCCCGTTTAAGAACTAGAGTGGTCCTAAATTAACATAGAATTACTACGTAGCCTGGGACTACTTGTACTATCATCCATTCTGTGCTGGGACTTTGAAATTTATGATGAAAAAAAAAACACAAGTATACCTCTGACCCGATATACAAAAAAACGACATCAAGTATGTACGTATGTGTTGGTACTGATTAGGGTTGGGATTTTCGTGGTTCTAAATCGTGGTTCCATGGAGTCTCTAATTGTAAAAATGTTCAGTCTAAAAATATATAACTACTAGAACTACTACTAACTGAGCGCAGCACCAGTTGTTTGCGCCACGACCCCGAGCTAGCTCGCGCCATATAAAAATATATGACAATATATTGTTATTATGTACATATATGGATTTTAGAACCACCAACCACTAAATAAAATAAAACAATTTTTGTTACGTGTAGGTTTTATTATAATACTAGTGTTTGCGTGAGTTGTAGACGTCGCTTTAATTCGAAATGGTGTATACGTTGTAATAATATTTTAGGCAACACGCATGTTTTGTAGAAAATTATAAGTTTCTGCAGCTTTTCTTGGATGAAGCCTTCATCTGTTTGAACTTTAATTGACATTATTTTTGTGGATAATTCAATGAAGGAAATCATCTTGCAGTGATCCCTTTTGATGAAGCTCTAAGCTGGCCTTGAATCTGTAATGAAATTATTTATTACGCCACAAAAGTGCCGGCAATGGAAACGGCTGTATGCATGTCCTATCTTACAGGGAGTTACGGTAATTAGTGTTATTACAGGTATCCTTCAAGGAGGAAACTTAGTCACTGAATCGATAATTCCCAAAAGGATTTGGTTTCCCACACCTATTGAAAAACATGGGTAGGTCTTGGTATCAATTCAGTCAGAGAGAAGAAACTACCTATATGAACCCACTATGAACAGCTTTGTTTTTTTTTCATCACCCAAAGCGAGCGATTGCGTTCAGTTTTTGTGGTTGGTTACGGTTGTCATCAAGCCATGCTTGTCTTCGTCTAAAAAGCAAATAGCGCGAGACACCTCTTTCACGGCAGGACGCTTCGATTTGTCATGTTTTCAAACACAATACTTTCCCCGCAATTTCTGACCCATGATATCGCAATATCGTTTAGGGATCACTATGTCCTGAGTACACATGTTTATTATTATTATATGCACGTTTCATTATTCACACTGCATAAAGTAAAAACTCACGAAACAAAAAAAATGTAAAGTTGTAAACCAAACATGATTCATTTTATACGAATTTCCACAATTGATATGACAGTATTGACATAATTTATTATTTCATTCACAAGATTTAGTGCGTTCGAAATCTGTTCCACTTTATTGTTATGAGCAAATAAACACAATAGGTATCTTTAAAATCCAAATGTTTCCAATTATTTGTTACATGTTTAATGAAAGCTGTAATCATTTAAAAATAAACTGTTATGCATTCATATCGAAACATCAATTTAAATTTATTATCCTAAATCATAAGTTAAGTAGTATTATATTTCAGAACGCACTGTTCATGAATAGCTTTACGTGCGCTTACGTTTGTATGATGTGTAAAAGCAACGCACACATACATATACCTATGGGCAATATTTCAACGGGTTTTAAAGCTTTAATAACTTTGTAATTGTATGATTTATAGCAAAACTGATTTCCTTGGCGAGTATAAGATCGCTTAAAGATTTTTTTAAGAATGTTTAATAACCTAAAGCCATAACTGCCTAAGTGTGTATTGATCAAACGATTTGTATGAAAGTGACATCTCTGCAACCACCTTAAGTGATTTCCTAGTCTTCACTTTTTTATTGACCTCAGTAAAAAACCTCAAAGATTATTGCCTTGCATTTTGCATCAATGTAAAAATTTCATGTACTTATCAAGATATTGAACACCTGCCTACATGTTTAATGCATACATTTTTATTATTTTTCCAAAAAACCTAAGTAACATTTCACTCAAAGAATAAGTATTGTCTTAAATACCAGATAGTGAATATGGATTATGAAAGAATTATGGAACAACAAGGCATCTGTAATTGTTTTGAAATAAAATTTACCTGTAAACATTGGATGCTAATACTTAACTATACCTATATCTCCAAAATTTAAGTATTTAAGCTTACAAGTTTCTAATAATAATAATTTACTCTTTTGTGTAAATTAAACGAAAGTAACCAAAAACTGTATTAAATTTTTAATAGTTGGCTGAGTTTCCGAATGTAAATAGATGAATTATAACAATCTTTTCTTAAAGTATATAAAGTTCTTGCAATTCTTTAACATGGAATGCAATACTATTTCTTGTAAGTTGATGGCAAAGCTTAAATATTCCCTTATATGAGATAATGTTACGCAGATCTATCAGAATTAAAAATCAACTGAGTTATTTCAGTATCTTAGGTATTAATCTAATTTGTATTTCTTTCTTCCTGAGGTGTGCAATAAAGAGTATTCTATTCTATTCTATTCTAATACTCCTTAACCTTACCTCATTACATTGCAAATTAGGTATGTTTACCCTTACCCTGATTTCTTAGCAATTCAATAGGTAGTTGGTTCCATAATTTAAAAAATATTAATTATTATTATTTTCATTTAATGGGGCACTTGAGAGACCACCACAGTTGTTGTTGTTGACAGTTGACTTGAACCATTTTTTATTATATTGGAATTACAAACACTTTTGTGTATCTCATGCATCTTTTATATTAAATTATGTAATTACAAATAGTTATTCTGTGGCATTATATATAATGATCTGTCTTTTTCGTACTACTCACGGAGCTTATTAAGAACTTATCAAAGTTGGAATCTTATGAAGAACAAGAGTCTCGGCTTGAAACGCGTACCAAGAATTTAAAGGTAAATTTTTGTCCCAAGCGAAAGATTGCTGAGCATTGCTCCAGGTATCAAGCAGTCAGGCTTTTTAATAAGTTGCCAACGGAACTAAAAATCCTTACGAACCATCGAATCTTTAATGTCCAACTAAGGTCATTTCTGTTGAGAGGGTGTTTCTATAGTTTGGATGAAATTTTAAGTGATTTATAGACATTATAATTAGATTTAAGTGAATTTATTTATTTTTGTATGACTGCTTTTTGTTCTAGACTTTAAGTTTTATTTCAAACACAATCCTTGTATTGTTATATGAATAAATGATATCTATCTATCTATCTATTGCATTTCATTTATTGCATCCATGGTACAAAGATATTATCATATATGAATACAGTTTCTCATGGGCCCTGATAGGGCGTAGCAATTATACATTATACCTATAGTGTAAGATAATACAATTTATAACACATTACATTTTCAAATATTCAATTATTACATAGACAATTTTTAACACATACAATTAATTCAATTATGACATAGTTATTCGTGTAATTCAATTTGATTATCTATCGATTTTATTTATAATTATAACATATAAATTAGTTAATTAAATAGAAATAAAATCTATCTTTTATGATAGTTAAATACCATTACATAATAGCATTCTTCATTCTTAGGAATTGTAGAAATATTAGCCAAGATATCTTCAGCTGGTTTGCGTCCATTAATATTGTTAATACATTACCAGAATTTTCCTTGTCATAATGGTCCAATTAATTGTTAAGATGGCTATAATTATTTTCAAAAAGTATTGATATATCCCATTGTCCACTATTAACAAAGTTAGAGTGTGACATTATTCAAAATATTCAAGTTACATACATCCACATATTAAACATGAGCTTCTCAGTAGAAAGGGGTTGACCGTTGATATAAGGTAGATTATTGAGTGTCCCTGTGTCTACCATGGTGTTCCACAGTGGTTTCTATGGTTATACCTACTGAACTGGGTTTGTAATTTGTAAATAAAGTTAATCTACTTCAATATAATACATGTTCTTTATCTGTTAATGCCTTATAGTAGGAGAGCCAAAGAGGGGATCTCGGGAGTACCTAAAGCGCGGCAGATTAATATATAGGGGGATACCTTGTACCCAGTTAAGTACTTCCACCAAATATGAGCCTCATATGTATGGCCGCCCGTCAAGGATAAAAGATCAGATAAGTAAAAAAAAATTGTTCATCTGAAATTCTCGAGCGCATCAGATTAAGGTAGGGTGAGTTAGTTACATGCTAAAACGTGTATATTCCTCTAATCTGACAATTTAAAGGTGACGTAAAGAAGGCGGAGGGCTACAAAGTTGTAAAAAAAAAACTTCATCTCGACATTCTCGAGCGTGGCTAATTTTTTTTAACCGACTTCAAAAAAAAGAGGAGGTTCTCTATTCGAACTAATTTTTTTTTTTTTTTTTGTGTGTATGTTACTCGATATCTCCGAGAACCGTGAACCGATTTTCAATTTTTTTTTTTTTATCGAAAGGGTATAACTCCTAGTTGGTCCCGTTGGCACTAAGTCGGGATCTGATGATGGAATCTTGGAGAAATCGAGGGAACTCTTCAAATGTTATAGGGACATGTACGGCGCTTTCGGTAATTTATTGATAAAGTCAAGAATTTACATTCAGTAAATAGGATTTGGCCACTAAAACTTTTATATGAATCACTAAAAAGCTAAAAAAAAAAAAATTTTTAACAAAAAAAAGAACCGACTTCAGTAAAACTAAAAAACCAAAAATAACCCGTTCAAGTACAGATTACATTTGACTCACCCTTCGAAGTCGGTGCCAAACCTCACGTAAACTATAATATAACTATAAATATAAGAACTGAGTGGTTTGGGATCGACTTCGAAGGGTGAGTCAAATGTAATCTGTACTTGAACGGGTTATTTTTGGTTTTTTAGTTTTACTGAAGTCGGTTCTTTTTTTTGTTAAAAATTATTTTTTTTTTTTAAAAGGGAATGAATCAATGATAACGGAAAATATATAATCTGACGATTTCCACTAGCCGAAGTAACAAAAATTCATCGATAAAGTTGAATGCGTGCAGTTACGTGATGCCTGTATTCCACTCTGGTTTCTATTGCCATGACGCCATGACAGCTGATCATGTTGTTTACAACACTAAAGTACTAGCACTATTAAATATTTATAGTTGCCGGCAACTTTTAGAACAAAAATTGCAGATTTGCGCATGTAAATTTGTACCTACGTAAATGGGCTACTGCGCAGTCAAAATAATGCTCAAAAGTTGGCCGGCAGCTGTACTATGAGTGATATTAATATAAAGTGTCTATTTTGTGGTAAAACTACTTTACAAAAAACAATTAAGACAATTTACATTAGAAACATCACAAAAATGTGTCAGTAAATATTTTAGAATATAGTCGGAGCAAACCGGTTCTCCGAAAATCCCGAACAACATACAATAATCTCGAACTTTCGAGAGAATCTTCATTAAATGAAGTAAATCACGCACAGTGCTATAAATTATTTATAGCAATAAAAATACCGCGAGTCTTTCAGTATTTACAACAGCGGCAAAGTACTCGTATAATGGAATATGACAGTGCATCGGAAGTTTCTGGGAATAGCTCCGAATCACATGCCCCTGCTTCTGAGGAGTGCTCCGAGTCACATTTTCCTGTTTCTGGAGAGTGCTCTGAGTCACAAGTTCCTGTTAATTTTTTTAATTGCCAGATTAGGCGAATCCCGCCAGATAATCGGCAGATTATGAGACAGCACGTCTAGGGCATAAAGATGAACCATATATTTGGAATAAGATGGAGAGGTGCACGAGTACACCGAGGGAAGTGATCAGTTTGCTGCGCTATTGGTATGGCAATCAGACGAACCAGGTGAGATGGGCAGGTGCGTACTCGGACGAGTACAGGTTGCAGTGTGGGGTAAGACAAGGTGGTCTTAGTTCACCAAGACTGTTCAACCTGTACATGGATGAGTTGATCGACAGGCTCAGCAGCACAGGTATCGGATGTTCAATAGGCGGAACTATGGTCAACAATATTAGTTATGCGGATGATATGGTGCTGCTGTGCCCGTCGATCAGTGCGCTGGTAAGGCTGCTGAAGATCTGTGAGGAGTACGCGGTGATCCTCGGTCTGAGATACAATTCTAGCAAAAGTGAGCTGCTAGTGTTTAAAGCTGGAAATAAGGCCTTTGATGCTATTCCTACGGTATTCTTAAATGAAGTTCCACTAAAAAGAGTCACAAGTTTTAAGTATCTCGGACACTGGATCACTGAAAATCTCCATGATGATGCCGATGTTGAGAGGGAGCGCAGGGCATTGGCCGTGCGCTGTAACATGTTAGCACGCAGGTTTGCACGTTGTGATAGAAACGTCAAAGTAACCCTTTTTAAGGCATTCTGTCAGACGTTTTACACGTGCAGCCTGTGGACGCATTACACTAAGAAGGCGTTCAAGGCCCTGCGCGTCCAATACAACAATGGGTTCAGAATGTTGTTGGGGCTACCACGCTTTTGCAGCGCGTCAGGTATGTTCGCTGAGGCGCGCACTGATTGCTTCAGTGCCATAATACGCAAGAGAACTGCCTCACTGATGCGGCGTGTGTGTGAGAGCTCCAACACCCTCCTGCGCCTAGTGTCGGAGTTTCCTGCCAGCGCTATATGGAAGCACTGGAATACTATCCATATGGAATCAAGAGGCTGTGTGTACGATGTTTTTTAGGTTTAAGTTAATATAAATAACTAACATAGTTTATAAGTTTTATGTAATTAACAATATGGACATGGTCTGAAATAAATGCTTTGAATTGAATTGAATTGAATATATATCTTAATCTGACGCGCTTGAGTATTTCATAATGGCGATTTTTTTTTGCACATTCTAATAATAACTGCGAGTTTGCGTCACATCCAAATCGTCAGATTATTATATAAGAGCTTTTTTTAGGTTCACTTAACATCCCCTTAGAAAGTCTGACGCGCCCGATGAAAAAAAATTTTTTTTTCATTTTAACTCTCAAGTACGACCACCCCCATCATGGAAATAATCAGTTTAACATGCGTACATCTTTAAAAATGTGTAGGACATGGATGCTACCAATATCTGACGCGCTCGAGTATGTCCATGCAACAGTTTTTTTTTACATTTTTGAAAATCTGTAGCCGCTCCCCCCACCGATGAAAAGGTATATCTTATGTGACATTTTTTTCTTTTTATCATCTAAGATTCGCAACCCAATAGGTCTCTATGACGCTCGAGTGAATCCCGATTTAGCATCGTGGCGTACCTTACTATTAATTGCATCCTTCTACAATTTGTATTTCAGGTAGTAAATACTCCTGTATTGTTTGACCCTCCATTGCTCATCATCATAATATATTCTTTTCAAATGCGGATCTAGAAATTTATTCAATGGATTTGCGCTAATTATAAAAGGCAGGGGGCAGAGCAAATTTAAATTAAAAAGTAATATTTACTGTTTGTAGGTTAGGCAATTGCCTCTATGGTCTGATTGTTATTCCTGGAGCTCTGTCAAACCATTTCAATGCTTCTGGGTGAAGCTGAGTTTTATTATAATTTCAATAAATAAAACACTCACACCTCTGCCCGGCCCCACCGATACTGTAGTGTAGGTATACCCTGATACCAGGTGTACCCAACCGTTTAGAGTCTGCATTATCAATGGAAGGAAGGCATTGAATAAAGGATAAAACTTACCGATTAACCTCTATTGCATTTACTGCTTGTACCTGAGACTTGTGTTCCAACCAGAGCATCAATTGTATAACTCAATATGATTGATATATTATGAGAGGTGCTCTTCTTCTTCCTCGTCTCCTCATGACTGAGGGTCGTGACCATTTGAGGTCGTTATTTTTTGCACTAAAGCCGTCCGCTCCACACAACATTATATGAGAGGTTATAATGGAGTAATTTTTCGCATAATTTTGGAACTATCTCATAGAGATCTTCTGAAAGGCCCTCTAACATGTTGTTACATTCTCCTAATGGAAGAACAGGGGGTCCGATGCTCGAAAACCTTGCCTGTAATGTGAGGTTATTGCCTTATAAAGGCCTTCCTTCCCCGCGGGAAGGGCTCCTCTCCGGAAGAGAGGATAATTGTAACATATCGTCGCTTGTAATATGAATTAAGGTAACCGCCAAATGACGATTTTTCAGGAGAGGCCAAAAACGAAATTGCAAATTAAAAAAAGTGCAGTAACATTTTATTTTCTAATCCGATTAAAATGATGTAAAGTAGTTATAGCTTAATTTTGTAAGATCTTTCAGTTGATAATGGTCTCAAAAAGGCTGCTTTTATAGTTTAGAAAATAGCGTGGCGCTTACGTTAATTTTTTTCAAAAAATGAGGAGTTACGTTAACACAACACAACATTCATTTCAAAAAATGAGCCCGAATTTAAAGTAAGTCACAATAACGTAAAAAAATCTAACGTAAAGGGCACACATTTTCAAAACGTGGACTTACATTAGCGGAATTCAGCTAAGGAATTTTTAAACTTATCTAATTGTAATAAGGTTTAACATAGAGCTATTTCTTGTTTTTCAGTTAATTAGTGGCAGGATAGTAAGTCGTGATAAAAACCGGTTTATAAGCGGGAAACAGTTTCTTTTTTGTTTATAAAAACCAAAATTGGTAAAGGCACCTTTAGATTTAAAAAAACACTTCATTTTCTTTCCAATCTGATACTTTTCCTTACTGTTTTTCCTTACTTTGCTTTTCTTTCTCCCTTTCCTACAATATTTATGTACCTTTTTTACCTACGACTTTTACTGCACATTCTGCTTTCCCTTTTTCTCTTTCTTTTTTATTCCTTTCTATATAGTTTTTTTCGTATTTATTACCTTCTTTCTGTTCCGTTCATCAACTCCCTCCTTTTGATTTTAGTGACTTAAGTTTAAACTCCAGCTTAACGTTGTATAATTTCGTTTAAATAATCAATTTTGTCTTTACAAACCCTCAGTCCTATTTTCAGTTTAAGGCTTGTCACTGTCTGAAACTAGCCGAATGATCTTTATTTGATTCTTCATTAGTAATTTTACCATTTCCTGGCAAACTGGTGACTAAATGTTTCGTCACATAATTAGTAACTCACTCTCACATCACTATTATGAACTTGAACGTCAAGGGGTAAATGTACAACTGAAATGCTTCGAATACCTTCGCTATTGAGCTTCGACATCTTTCTTATAGAGCTGAAACGGATTAAGAGATTTCCTTATATCTTGTAAGCTGTTGTTTTCTCGCGAACTACTTATTTGAAGCATCATTTGTGTCCCGTTATTAGTAGAAAGTATGGCCCAGCTCAACGCCTTTCTCTGGCTGAAAGAAATAATGGTCAAGGGGCAAGCAAATAGTTAACGTATTTTATTGAATCATCGCATCAATACAATGACATTACGTTGGATACGTAGGCTACTGAAAAGAATGATTGGGGTGTATCTCAATGTCACTAACCTCCACCATATCACTATTACTACCATCATTCATTCCTGTCTCTTGTTTTCTAAAAATAATATACAAGTATATACATTTTATTCGCCTACATGTTGCTACATGGTAGTGGCAGTGACTGATTTTCACAGAAAAAGTTTTCACAGTCCGTTTAACCAGACATTTAAGAGATTCCCTAAAAACGAAATGCATTAAGCCAGATTGTTTTAATTAAAAGTCCCTAATTCAATAATTAGACATGATATAAATAGGCATAATAGCTAATTAATAAATAACTTAACTTTAGAAAGTTTAAAACATCAATTTCTATTTGATACTGGAAATCCCGACAAACTTCATTCCGCCTTAGAACTCCCTTTTGAAGTGATAACAATTTCTATAATACTTACTTAGTACTTATCCTTTTCAAATTTCCCTTAATTTTTGAAAGTTTTTTTTTGTGTAATATTATTATTTATTTATTTTTTATGTCGTTGAGGGCAAACGAGCAAATGGATCACCTGATGTAAAGCGATGAATGTACTTAACTCGTAATTTTTAAGTGTACTTATTGATATAAAACAACGCAATCGCACAATACTGTCCTTATCATGAATTGTTGGAACCAGGGATCGTTACCGGTATTCATAAAAATTACAAAAAAATTATTACAGATTTTATTTGAAATGCCATTACATACAATTAAAGTATTGGTATAGAACTTTGAAATTAGCTCAGTAAAATAAAGAAATGTGTAATAATAAGCGAAATACCGAAATTTTATACCAGTATTTGTATGGAGTCGAAAACCGGCATCCGATCGCTGGTCGGTACAAACTAAAGTGGCTATCATAATTTATCCATCACAACACCAAATCGTAAACAGACGCACGCGGTAGTGTGTGTAATTGCTTCCTACAGGCAAATGTATGTTCGTCTCACCGGTATCTACTCATTAACACTGCAAAGGAAAGAGATGGTCGCAAAGTTCCTGGTAACCAAAATAACGTAAGCACCAGGTCCGTCTAAATTAAGTACATAATTTTAAATGTAACCGTCATCACTCGAGCCTTGGGAAGACAAATAATGATGTAAGAGGCATTAATTGTTTTAAAAACTACGAAAACTTTAATGTTACTGACTAAATTATATATTCACCCAGCTTGCAATAAGCACAATTTGTGACAAGATTAGACTATAATTGACTTTAAATGGTTGCTGTCTTATAATCTCTTTTTTTTTTTTACCTATCTAATCTGAGCATATAAATCATTTATGTACCTTATTATTTACATGATTTGATTCAAAAACTAAAAGTATAACCCATTTAATGTAAGAACCATTTTAATTTTTTTATCTAGCTTTGAAGCTAACGTAACAGTCAATCGGTAATAAAGTGCTTATAAATTGAGTAATGTAAGAGTCATTTATTTACCGATGAGTCTTACATTAATGACTTTTGTTCAACTTTGGCCAATACTTGTGGTTACGTTAATCTGATATTAAGTAATTTACAAACAATGTGCCATACACCAAAATAAATACAGAAAACTAAAAAAAACGGTAAATTTTTGTTTAATGTAACCAACATTTTTTTCAAGATATCGTAATTTTAATAACAGCAATGGATAGATCGTCAAATTTACAGACGAACTGTATACTTAACTCAATTTCGTCATTTTGGCGGTTACATTAATTCATATTACAGGTGACGATATATATCGTTACATCTCCCAAACCTTGGGAGAACCGAAGTTTCACAATCGAAACGATAGCTGTAATGTGAGGTTATTGCCTTGTAAAGGCCTTCCTTCCCAACGGGAAGGGCCCCTCTTCCACCGGAAGAGAGGATATAATCTATATATATAAAAGAAGAAGTCCTGACTGACTCATCAACGCACAGCCGAAACTACTAATGTTAGAGAGTTGATTTTTTCACAGTAGGTTACTTTTATAACGTGGGCTAGGGATAAGAAGCGATTTTGAAAAATTCAACCCCTAAGAGGGTTAAAAAGGGGATGAAAGGTTGTATGGGGTACAAGTTTTTTTTAAAGCTAGGAACTTGAAACTTTGTAAAAAAGATAATAAAATAAAATAAGAGAAAATTGATTTCACCGTTTTTGAAAAATCATCCCGTAAGGTGGTAAAAAAGGGGTTGAAAGTTTGTATGGAGATCAAGTATTTTTTTGAGCGCGGGACTTGAATCTTTGTTTAAAGGCATTCTATTAGAATACAAGAAAAGTAATTTCAGCGTTTTTAAAAATTCGTTCCCTAAAAGGGTTAAAAAGGGGTTGAAAGTTTGAATCCATTACAAATTCCTTGAAACTTCTTATTAAGGCATATATAATAATAACAAAATAATATTAATTTAACGGTTTAAAAAATTCAACCTCTAAGGGCGTTAAAAGGGGGATGAAAGTTCGTCTTGGGGTTCAAATTTAATTTTAAGCTACAAACTTCAAACTTCGTTAAAAGTTATGCAAATAAAATGGAAGAAAAGTAGTTTCTGCGTTTTTGAAAATTCATCCCCCAAGGTGGTAAAAAAGGGGTTGACAGTTTGTATGGAGATAAAACCTTTTCTTGAGCGTGGAACTTTAAACTTTGTATAAAGGCATATAATTATAAAACAAGAAAAGTAATTTCAGCGTTTTCAAAAATTCGTCCTCTACAAGGGTTAAAAAGGGGTTGAAAGTTTATATTACGAATTGGCGATCAAACCTTTTTCTGAGCGCGGGACTTTAAACTTTGTATAAAGGTATAGAATTAGAATACAAGAAAAATCATTACAGCGTTTTTGAAATTTCAGCCCTGAAGGTGGTCAAAAAAGGGTTCAAAATTCGTATCGAGGTCAAAAAAAATTCTGAGCACAGGACTTGAAAGTTTGTATATGAGCATATTATTAGTAAACAAGAAAGGTGATTACGGCTTTTTTGAAAATTCAGGCCTGAAGGTGGTGAAAAAGGGGTATAAAGTTGGTGAAGATCAAACATTTTATTGAGCGCGGTACTTGAAACTTTGTATAAAGGCATATTATTAAAATGCAAGAAAAACAATTTCAGGGTTTTTGAAAATTCAGCCTTTAAGGTGGTGAAAAAGGGGTTGAAAGTTTTTATAAAGATCAAACATTTTCTTGAGTTCGGGACTTGAAACTTTAAATAAAGGCATATCAATAGAATACAAGAAAAGTTATTACAGCGTTTTTGAAAATTCAGCCCTGAAGGTGGTGAAAAAGGGGTTGAAAATGTGTATGAAGATCAAACATTTTTTGAGTGCGGTACTTGAAACTTTGTACAAAGACATATTATTAGAATGCAAGAAAAACAATTTCAGGGTTTTTGAAAATTCACCCTAAAGGTGGTGAAAAAGGGGTTGAAAGTTTGTATGAAGATCAAACATTTTATTGAGTACGGTACTTGAAACTTTGTATAAAGGCATATTATTAGAATTCAAGAAAAGTTATTTCAGGGTTTTTGAAAATTCACCCTAAAAGTGGTGAAAAAGGGGTTGAAAGTTTGTATGAAGATCAAACATTTGTTTGAGTGCGGTACTTGAAACTTTGTGTAAAGGCATATTATTAGAATGCAAGAAAAACAATTTCAGGGTTTTTGAAAATTCACCCTAAACGTGGTGAAAAAGGGGTTGAAAGTTTGTATGAAGATCAAACATTTTTTTGAGTGCGGTACTTAAAAATTTGTATAAAGGCATATCAATAGAATACTAGAAAAGTAATTACATCGTTTTTGAAAATTCAGCCCTGAAGGTGGTGAAAAAGGGGTTGAAAATGTGTATGAAGATCAAACATTTTTTTGAGTGCGGTACTTGAAACTTTGTGTAAAGGCATATTATTAGAATGCAAGAAAAGTAATTTCAGGGTTTTTGAAAATTCACCCTAAACGTGGTGAAAAAGGGGTTGAAAGTTTGTATGAAGATCAAACATTTTTTTGAGTGCGGTACTTAAAAATTTGTATAAAGGCATATCAATAGAATACAAGAAAAGTAATTACATCGTTTTTGAAAATTCAGCCCTGAAGGTGGTGAAAAAGGGGTTGAAAGTTTGTATGAAGATCAAACATTTTTTTGAGTGCGGTACTTGAAACTTTGTATAAAGGCATATTATTAGAATGCAAGAAAAGTAATTTCAGGGTTTTTGAAAATTCAGCCCTGAAGGTTTTTTTTGAGTGCGGTACTTGAAACTTTGTATAACGGCATTATTATTCGAATCAAAGAATTTATAAACGTCGTTCTTAAACTCAACGAGTTTCGTAAAGCTATTCGTTCGTAGATTACCTGATTTCATAATGGTACAGCGTAATTAGAGCAAATTAGCCGAAAAAAAACTAAAAAAAGGCCAAGATCGAGTCGGAGGGTTAGTTACTATTTCGTAAAAAATAAAAATAAAACACGTTTAGTAATTTCAACATTGCTTAGGTCTGAAAATAATAAACATGTAAAATTTTCAAGATAAGGTTCCACGCGGACGAAGTCGCGGGCAACAGCTAGTCTATATATATAAAAGAAGAAGTCCTGACTGACTCATCAACGCACAGCCGAAACTACTAATGTTAGAGAGTTGATTTTTGCACAGTAGGTTACTTTTATAACGTGGGCTAGGGATAAGAAGGGATTTTTGGAAATACCTCCCCTAAGAGGGTTAAATAGGGGTGCAAAGTTTGTATGGGGTAAACTTTTTTTTTGGAGTTAGAGACTTGAAACTTTGTATAATGATTACTTATTCAAAAACACAAAAAATACTTTCAGAGTTTTACAAAATTTCACCCCTAAGGGGGTTAAAAAGGGGTGCAATGTTTATATGGGAGAAACTTTATTTTTTGAACTAGAGATTTGAAACTTTGTAGATAGCTTACTTAATCAAATACAAAAAAAGTAATTTCAGCGTTTTGGAAAATTTCACCTCTAAGGGGTTTAAAAAGGGGTGCAAAGTTTGTATGGGGAACACCGCTAATGTTGTTTATGAAGAAGTGTTACGCTAAGGTTATCAGTTTATATATTTTTTATTTCCTGTCTACTACCCAGTGACTACGTCCTTTTTTTAAAACGAACTTGCACCCCCTTTTCTATGGTTGACTGTCAACAATATTTTCTTAGTGCTGTCTCTTATTTATTGTGTTCCAAACTTTATGTGTCCCTATATTTAGTGAGTTGTCTATCAGCACATGAATAATTTATACTTTATATACCTATTCTTACTTTATTTAGCTTCTTGAGAAATATAGAGAACTATAGCACCAGAATATATTGAATCACTCTTCAAACAATACTACTAGCCTGTAGACCAAAATAGTAATCGCATCATTAAATTCGCTTATGTGCATTTAGTTTTTAATGGTCACATTTCAGCATTTTCTTTAAACACTAGCCTTTTTAATAACTGGGGTATCTGCTAGACCATTGAGAAACATTTTGGCCAGTCTCGGGAACTCCGCCACACCACTCTTTTCGTTTAATAGGCAGGCCGGCGTGTACAAATACCAGTGCTGCCTTCTTATGAAAAGAGGTCATTATTTATTATTGTTATGAAATAAAGTTTATTATTTATTATTCCATCTCTCAATTTCCAGTGCTGAGTTTAAGATTGTTTTAACAGCCTTACGATATTTAACTTTTTTTTAAATCTCACTCATAATAACTAAGATCCCCATTCTCTAACTCCAAATCCATGCGTCGCTCTATATCTTGCAGTCATTTTTGCCAAAGATTAAAAGCATCAGGTAACTGACGGAATAAATATTAAGCATCCTGCAAACAGTTCCCGTAATCTAATTGGAAAATTTCAAAAATTCTTTAACAATTGCATATCAGTGTCTGCCACTGTTTGAAATGTAATATGTCTAGACCATTTTAACTAAGAATAAAATTCACTTACCTATTTTAGTATCTCTGTGATCATCAAAAATCTACGCGGACGAAGTCGCGGGCGGCCGCTAGTTGTAACATATATATCGTTACATCTCCCAAACCTTGTATCTGCGGTGTTCTTGTAGATTTTCATTTTCCTCCTTCTTCGTGTCTTCATTTTCTCTCTCCTTTCACATTCCATACACTTATTCCACGAAAATAAGGCGTAATATAACTTCTTGTTAAAATAGTAGTGTGAAAATTCAAAATGATGTTAGACCATCCTTGCATATCGTATTTTTGTCACAATTTACGCCTCCGACGCCAAATACTTGGGTCTTTACTATCGTACTGCCTTTTAGGCATGGTAAAAACACTGTACAGTTAGTATTTACTAGATAATACTTATTTTTAAATAAAAAAAACACGGAAAGCGAACATATTCTTAGCGCGCTAAGAAAATAATGACATCTATAACTAATGTTGTCAGGTGCTGTGTTTTTTATCTTTGTTTTTAGACTTTAAAATTAGCGACATATAGAGCAAGCAAGAAAAGTACTAAATAGTAATTATACCTCGGACTAAGTACGAATATAATTTACAATTAATAGATACGTCTTCTTTTAATAATGGTGTGGGATAATGAAAAGTGTATTCTGTTAATACAACTAGGTATACGAAAAACAAAATCGGTAAACGATTAGAGGAAAGTGCCGAAATAGTGGTAACTTTTTCTATGTTATGAATATTTGATGTCAAAATACGATCCGGAAGTGTTGGTGTTAGCTCAGCACGGTAATGGATCAAAGTTGTCTTAGGAGTGCAAATGTTATAGCTTGTTAAATAGTATTCTACCATGTTTGTTACTTTTTCGCCCATACCAGTAGGGATGAAGGTTCAAAATCCGTGCTTGACATGCGATGAAAGTTGATTCTGTCTTGAGCTTGATTTTCAAATGTAATTTGTTTAAGTAAATAATATATACCACATGAATCATGATTTTTATATACTTAACTGTTTCCTCCACCACCGAGGACATTTTTTTCTTCCTTATATTAATAATTCTATGAATTACTATAAACGCAGCAACAGCTGTTATTGCGTCCGACGCCATTTTGTGCGACGCACAAAGTCGGCTCACCGCGAGCGCGTTGCCTCACCCGAGCATAAAATGTGCTAAGGTTTTGCTCGCGTGCAGCTCGCTGCTCGGAGTGAGCGTGCCTCAGGCCGAGCCGCTCAAATGCGTACGCACCTTAAGATATACGGGAAAATTCGATTTATTAAATCATACTACGACATATTATATTGCACGCGCACTTCAGTGCTATTCTTCGCCATCTTGATTTTGACGCCAATTTTTTAAGACAATATATATATATAGTCCTCCTCATCGATTTCGATGACGGCGACCCAATGCAAGAACTATGGACTTCATCTATTGTGGGCTCTGATATGGCTAGCTAAGCCAAATTTAGTTTTAAACTCTCTTTTGCTCGTGTGGCAGTAGAGTTGGCCAGTGGAATTATACGTGTACGCGTAGGAGGGCTTAGGTCGTTCTTTGCGTAACTGGCGTTTTACGTCTAGAGTTGTGAGGCGATTTTCCTCAAACGTTTTTATACGGTCAAAGATGGTAGATCGCCAAGATGACCTATTAGCAGCAAGCTCCTCCCAACACGTAGGATTGATAGCACAAGCGTTGAGATGTCGTTTGAGCACGTCCTTAAAGCGCAGGTGTTGGCCGCCATGCTTCCGCTTAAGCGGAAGACAATATATACCTATCATTAAAGCATCGAATTTAGCCATTATTTCTGGCGTCGGCGTCAACTTATAATTAAAACTTTTTGGGAAAATGTTTCGCATAGTTTGAACCTTATCTTACTTGTTAGTTCTGGACCTCATTAGCAAATGGGGATCTGTTAACCTGGTTGAGTTCAACGCCAAGAAAACCCAGGTGTGTGCGTTCACTACCAAGACGTCTTCGTTTCTCCCTGCTCCTAGTCTCCAGAGCACTCCTCTTGGTTTGCGTGATTGCCTGAATATGCTAGGCATGGATATCCGCGGCAATCTTAACCAAAACGAATGTTACATCAAGTCACTGATTACCACAGCTTCCAAAAAACTGGGGATACTGAACCTGTTCAGTATATACCCAGTTTTTTGGAAGCTGTGCACTGACTGTGACTGTTTTTGGTTTTGTGCACCCTGGTGCGACGGTTCTTCACGCCGGACCAGCTTTGCCTTTTTTATAAGACTCAAGTTCGGTCGTGCGTTGAGTACTGCTCGCATCTTTGGGATGGCTCCGCCCAATATCTACTCGATGCTCTTGACAGATTGCAGCGTCGGGCGGTCCGCATCATAGGTGACGAGAAAAGTACCAGATTCCTCGAACCCCTTCAATTACGTAGGGACATTGGGTCGCTGAGTGTTTTTTATCGCCTATACCATGGCGAGTTTTCTGAAGAGTTATTTTCTCTTATCCCACCTTCCCCTTTCCGTCATAGAACCACACGTGCCAGCTTGCGATGTCATCGCCTCACCGTGGAGAATATTCCCACACGTACCAAGAAGTTTGTCAATTCCTTCATCTGCCGAACTATTAAAGTATGGAACTCCTTGCTGGCTCATGTGTTTCCTCCTTCTTATAACTTGGGACCCTTCAAATGAAGCGTGAAGAAGCATCTCTCGGGCCAGCATGGCAGTGTCAACTGACTTAGCACCGTTGGTTTCTCGTCAGTTGCCATTGCTTATTTAAGCTAGGAGCAAAGGAGTTTAAGTCTTACAATAGAAGAACATTTTGTTTCTGGTTATAATTTGACTTATACCCTTTTTCACTAGGGCCACAGAAATAAGGGACGGGTAATATTAAGTTCGAACTATGCGAACCGTTTAAGGAGTGTATTGATATAAAAAAACTGATTTTAAAATAAAATTATTTATTATTTACCTACATACTTTGTACACAAGGTATTTTAGTATTTAAAAACAGATCAGGTAATGGTAAGCTCTGGTGCTATTGTGACTACCGTTAGTTTAATGACTAGGTAGGTAGGTTAGGTTAGGTTAGTTTGTAATTTAACTAGATAAATTATAAACTGAAAGTGTTCATAATTATACGGTGACTTCTACAACAGTGTTGCAGTTGTCGACCTGCAGAGAGTCGTCTTAGCCGTCGTCGATAACAGCGTTGTAGTGGTCTTAGAGAGCCCAGACACGAACGTAGTCGACCTGCAGAGAGGCGTCCTGGCCGTCGTTGACGTTGAGGTTCCAGGTGGGCAGCCACGCGTTCTGAGCGTTCCAGAAGTCTGTCGCAGCCTGGAATGTACGTTGATGTATTAGGTTTGCTGCTTGGAAACTACCTACATAGCTAAGAGGTGTTTGAGAAAGAAACCCTAAGTAATCATACTCGGTTTACTATATGTGACATTCGATTTTTTGAGCCCAAAAAAGTAATGTCGCAAGTAATTCCGCGGATATAATACGTTTTAAACTCAATAAAACTGACCGTTTATAACGTCATACTTCACACGAGATTCTTTAAAATAATTATTTTCTGTAAACTTTGACACATGTAAATCAATCTGTTCCAACGGAATACTAGTTGGCAATACCCGATTGTCGCAACCCTAGCCTCCAATTTTTTACATTCCATTTGTAATTTTAGTTATGTCATTCGAAATTAAACTTAAGTACATCCTATTACGTTCGCTTTTTGCATATATAAGAAATCACTTACGCACTTCTTACTGTACTTATTAATTTTATGGCTTTTTACTCTAAAGCCGCCGAACAAAGCAGGTTCTCAAAAAATTTTGAACCCACAATGATTGTAAGTAATTATAAAGATTATTTTTGACGATTAAATTTTAGAATGAAGTCAGTGACTTTTTTCATGTATTAGTTAACTTACGGTAGGCGAGCCGTTCCACCAAGGCTTGGGGCTGGGATTGGAGACGCCATCGGGGAAGAATCCGTTGGTGCCACCAACAGCCAAGTTCATGATGATGTAAAACTGAAATGTAAATTACCGAACGTTAAAGAAAGTACCAAACGTTTCCCACACTCGATATAATGATTCTTGCTATATTTAACTTAAAGGCAATTCCAGATCTTCATACCTTACAACGTCAGAAGCATCCCACGCTCTTGACGACCTTTAAATAACCTTTGAGTATTAGTAATTAGAAAGCGCAATTTTGCTTGTTATATCGTCAGCTTTCTTTCGATTGCCAGATCTAGTATTACTTAATCGTTTCACAATAAGTGGATGGTGAAACGATTATGTAACACAAGATCTGGATCTACTTATAGCAGTTCATCGCTAGTTTCGTTCTATGCATTAATAAGAACGATCTTTTGTAACACTGCCATCAAATTTGCCAGGAATAGTCATAAATTGGAGAGAATTGAAAGTAAAAACATGTACCTTCTGGTAACGTAGCGCCAGGGGTTAAGGATGTTGCATCCCTGGCCGAAGCCACTGAAGTCCCAGATGCCGCCAGTACCAGGGGTCATGCGGCCGAGCTTTAAGTCATTATTGCTGAACCACAGATAGTCTAGAGGGATGTAGAAGTAGGTAAATGTACCTTCTGGTCGAAGGGCGCCATCTTGGAACCGTAGCGCCAGGGGTTTTCGATGTTGCGTCCCTGGCCGAAGCCACCGAAGTCCCAGAAGCCACCAGCACCAGGTGTCACGCGGCCGAGCTCCACGTCATCGATACTGAACCGCAGGTAGTCTGCAATAAATTAGATGTAAGTATTACAACTAAGTAAACAGGTATTAAAAACCCTTATACGAAATAAACCTTTATTTTTAAAGAAGAAATAGAAAACTGACAAACAGGACTTTAATAGCGCGTGTAGGCGTGACGGAAACCGAATAACTAAAAGAACAGCTACTAAACTATGGAAAAATTGTTTTCATTCATGGCATTGTTACAGACTACTCAATAAGCTAAACTTTTTGTTTATCTCAACAATCACAACTCAACAAGTGTAATAGTCCAATCGTATTTAAATATGATAATGTAAGTTCTAAAAGATACGCTTACTGCAGGAAGGGAATTTTAGTAAAAATTACCTGGAGTCCATTCAAGCTGGTAGCGGTGGAAGTTGGAGTCATAACCGTTGTTGCTCCTTCTGATCCAGTGGGCGCGCTCCCAACCGTTGAGGTCAGGGTACGGGCCGTAGTGGAGCGTGGAGCCAGCCTCTTGGGTGCCGATGTGGACTCCGTTGGAGAGCATGTTGCGGTTGCCTCGGGACTCCACCAGATCGATCTCGCCAGATGAGGGCCAGGTTCCATATGCGTTGTGCGCGGGCATCAGCCAGATAGCTGTGAAATGGAAGTTAATAAAGCAATAATGATTATGACTATTTTCAGTATTATTAACTAAATGCCAAAGCTTCAAAACGATGGATTAATTGCGTTTTTTGGGCTTTACATATCAGACCATAAGTAATATGTGTTTCTAGTTGAAGAGCTTAGTGATTATATTCATGGTAATACTGATTTTATTTCCTGCGGGCCTGTGATAATTGCTTCACGCGAGTGACAAAGCATCCGTCACGTTTTGACCAAATGCAAGTGTGAGTGTCAGATGGAAACATCACAGGCTCCCTGGTCAAAGGATTTTAGGTATTGAGGTTTGTAATATGAGACTGGTATTTATGGAAGACTTTAGAGGCGAAGTAACTTCAAAAACAATGGTAAAGATTATAAAGATACTTTGAGTATGTTTGAAGGCCGAAAGATGGCATATCTGTATTTACCAGGCCACAGCCAGTCTCCAGAAGGCATCTTGGCCCGGACCTCCAGCCGGCCGTAGCGAAAGCTGAAGGACTCGACGGTACGGACTCGTGCGCTCTTGATCGGATTCAGGATGTTGGTAGGTGTGCCTGTACGCTCGCAGCCCCACCATTGCGGGTTCGTGCATCTGGATAAAAAAGTTTCATTCATCAATCCATTTTCGTAAAAAAAAACTTATTTTCCAGTTCTTGCCCTGTAACACTTCGTGTCAGGGGTCGGCGTCATGGGTATTTCAAAAATATATAGTTATCGGAAGGAAGAAATGCATAAGTACTTATTTCATTAATAAATTTTAGTTTGCTTAAAGATATCGATTTAGAGTTCGTACCAATTAAAGGTAACTCTCATCAATTCGGTTGTTATCCATATTTAAATTTCCAATGTTCGCATGTGGTTCGCATAATCAATTATCTCTAAGTAAATTCCGATTATACTAATATCAGCTGATCATAGATCCTTATCATTGGTGCTTTGCTCCAAACATTTAATTAACCTTAACTTTGGTCTTTGGAGTATTGTTGAAATTGTAGAAAACATATTTTATTTATGGATGTTTCATTTGTTTCTCGTTTCCTTCAATTAAGTATAATTTTGTAGATAGCTCTAACTTCTACCAAGTCATTGAAATTACGCTAACCTCGCGGTAAGTAGTCTAAAAATCATCTGCGTGAAATATTATATCTTTACCTGTCAGCTGGAGCGCCGCCCTCGACGTTCAAGGTCTGACTGGTCAAGAAAGCCTGGCCGAACTGATCAGTCATCAGCGAAGGCCTGAGGAACAGGTGGCCGCTGTGCACGAAGGAGTTGGTGCGGTTGTTGTTGTAGTACTGGAACTCCCAATTCTGAAAGTAGAAATATGGACGTTTTATATAACAACCTTCTTTAAAATAGATTCTCCAAATCAAGCTCAGTGAACTCGTTAGAGAATAAGAACTGTCCGGAGCACATGGTGACGATTGCGAAGATCCTACTGACATACGTCAAGTAAACTTAACTGCAGTATGACTGAGAGAGAGGCGTTAGTAACCAAACTCTGCCAAAGTCATTAAATACTTACACCACCGCCAGTCAACGCGTTCTCGTGCTGCCACGTCTCCATATCAAACTCAGTGAATTCATCAGAGAAGATAAGCTGTCCGTAGCACATGGTGATGCTTGCGACGATCCTACTAACATACGTCAAGTGAACTTAACTGCAGTGTGACTGAGAGAGAGGCGTTAGTAACCAAACTCTGCCAAAATCATTAAATACTTACACCACCGCTAAGCTGTCCGGAGCACATGGCCTTAGTACCGTAAAACGGGGTTACTTTAGGAAAATTTGGGGCTACTTTGACAGACTTAAAATGGTTTTAAGAACGCAAATAATCCAAGTACGATTTAGCAAATGAAGTAAAAGGTTAGGTCATTGTTAAAGGTAGGTATTGTATTGCCACAGATAATGAAGAAAAAAATAAGGATATGGCGTAAAAACACTTTTCCAAAGTAGCCCCTGCATTTTAAAGTAACCCCGGTTTACGGTAATCAAACTCTGCTAAAATCATTCAATACTTACACCACCGCCAGCCAGCGTGTTCTCGTGCTGTCACTTCTCCAAGTCGAACTCGGTGAACTCGTTAGAGAATATGAACTGTCCGGAGCACATGGTGACGATTGCGAAGATCTTACTGACATACGTCAAGTGAACTTAACTGCAGTATGACTGAGAGAGAGGCGTTAGTAACCAAACTCTGCCAAAATCATTAAATACTTACACGACCGCCAGTCAACGTGTTCTCGTGCTACCACGTCTCCATATCAAACTCAGTGAATTCATCAGAGAAGATAAGCTGTCCGGAGCACATGGCCTTAGTACCGTAAACCGGGGTTACTTTAGAAAAATTTGGGGCTACTTCGACAGACTTAAAATGGTTTTAGAAACGCAAATAATCCAAGTGCGATTTAGCAAATGAAGTAAAAGGTTAGGTCATTGTTGAAGGTAGGTATTGTATTGCCACATATAATGAAAAAAAAAAAAGGATATGTCGTAAAAACACTTTTCCAAAGTAGCCCCTGCATTTTAAAGTAACCCCGTTTTACGGTAATCAAACTCTGCTAAAATCATTCAATACTTACACCACCGCCGGCCAGCGTGTTCTCGTGCTGCCACTTCTCCAAGTCGAACTCGGTGAACTCATCAGAGAAGACGAGCTGTCCGGAGCACACGGTGGCGGGCGCGAAGGTGCCACTGACTGTGGTCACGCTGGGGCTGCACGCGGCGGCCAGCGACGCGAGCGCTGCGAGCCCGAAGAGTAGTGCCCACATGGTGCTGTCACACAACAATTTATCAATATTTATGATATACACAGATTTTTGTTTTTGTTGAAAGTTGTAAGTAAACTTAAGCAACATGCCAACAAAAACATTCACTAAGGATACGAACTAAGAAAAATAGTACAGGATGAAAAACTACGAGCCGATAGAATTTTAATTAGAAGCCTGACTTGACCTTTAATGCCAAGCCACACCGGATGCTAGGACAACCCATCTTCAGCAATAGCGCAGACGTGAGCAGCACCTCTGTCAACGATGAACGTGATGGAGTGTACTGCAAACGCCATGCAGTGTGCTATCTCTGACGAGAATTCACACCATACAACGCATACGTCTATGCATACATACTGCCTACGCATCTGTTGTGGCTTGCCCTTAGGAGAGATCGGAAATGTTCAGTATCCATTTCATTATAGAGCTCCGGCTTAATAATTAAAATTTTAGCTCTTTCATTTTTGCTTAGCAATAGTAAAACTGATTGATCAATAAGTCTACCTCCGAATACGGCTATTAGTGGAATATGAATATCTAGTGCCCACAAATGTATCGTATAAACAGAAAATATCTATCTAAGACGCTTAGGGTGGCATCTGTTTTGAGAGATCTTCTAGTAACAAGGGTCTATCCTTATTTCAGGGTTTAACGGTGCTACATTAGATCTACATTTTGCAAAGACATATTTACTATAGAATTATATGCCAGAGAGGTTTGGGTAACTGTCGAGGTACCTTTGCTTTCATGTAAGATATTTTGTATCCACAGGCGTGTGTACTTAGAAATGAAATTTGAAGAATAAGAGCACCTTCACAGATTTTGCGCAAATCCCTTCGCTAAAACGATTAATAGTTATTCATTAATTCATACTAAATAATACAAATAAAACACGCTACTCACCAGTCAAATAAAATCCAACTGCCGCCCAACTGGTAATCTCCTTCATCAGATTTTACATTTATACCACTTCAATGAGATAACGATGGTCGATACCCCCGATAGCTAATTAATTGTAATCGGACCAACATGATGTATAGGTGAACTGTATCCGTGTTTAGATGTAACATCAATTACTTTGAGTGCAGATACATCAGATAAATGATACTGCTGTTGATAACTGGGCACTGGGCAGTGCTGACACGAATGCAACAGCATTGTAGCGAGACACTATCTAAAGTTTAGATTCTAAACATCATGTCCATCACATGCATTGTATGTGTTAGAGTGCCTATCTTAATACTGCCAACTATAGTCTAGTCCACACAACTATTGTTAAAATTCGGATAAATTCCAAGATGAACAACTCATCAAACAAAATGTAATAAAACCGTATAAATTCACTGATAGATATGAATGAGTTTTGGTTTGAACCATAGTTGGTTGACCGGATAATTGTAACATTACCGTAGGCACTAACCGTGTGTGTACTACGGTAATGTATTATTTATTGTTTATACCAGGTGGGTCCTGTAACAGGAGCAAAAAATTAAAACAAATATTTTACTCGTCAAACTGAACAACATCTGTTCAGAAACAAAAAAAATACTGTTTTCAAATGTTCATTATTTCAAACAAAGTTAATTGCACTTTCAATGTACGCAGTCCAACATTGACATCGCCTTAGCATTGACATAGCTGTCACTTTACTAAATATCAAATGTTTCGCAATACATTGCTTTGCTTCTTTGAATAAACTTTATTTACAGGTTTACATTATAAATTAGTTATTTTTAAAAGTTGCTTAATAAATTTTGTTCAGTTTGAGGGGTAGAATCCATGTTTTAATGTATTGCTCCTGTTACAGGGCCCACCTGGTATAACTAGAATTTCATCCCTTTTCAACGGTAGAAGAGAGGAAAATCTATGTAGTTTATGAACCTCGTCTTTCATAAACTACTTTTCCTACTAATATGATTTTGTTTCAGAATAAAAAGTGACTTCTACGTGCAAAAGATCACGTCTACGTTGATTCAAGGATAAATCATCATAAAGGTGTTGATCCACTAGAATAAGGGCAATTTCATCTCACCTGATTTCAACGTACAAATGTAGTGAATAATGTATTGCCATCGGATTTTTCGAAAATAAAACGATTTAGGATGCTTTCTCAATTAACTTCATAGAAAGAGTTGAGATGGAAATGAAAATAAGAGCTTTCCCGACAGAATGCAGCGGAGGGGGAATCCCCTTTAAGGCCCCCATACATGACCAGGTTTACCTTCAGTTCCATCTGATCGGACTTAAATCCGTACCGTGTATGAATGAAACGGCCTTAAGGTCACCACGCTTACGGCGGCCAGATGGACTGAAGCGGTTCAAACACATCGGCCTGATCAGTTTTGCCTTCCCATGTATGGTGACCTTTAACCTCCATACATTATGCATTTAATACCGTGAAGTTTAAATTACATTTGTATTATTGACACAAACTTATCTCTTCAGACGGAGAAATTGCGAACTAACCACGTCATATGAATGATACACCGTTCTACGTATATGCTAGCGACGCCATCGATTGAATAAATAAATCTATTCAGCACTTACAAAATGTACCTTATTTTAACTGTTGAAGGAGAACAATCTTGTATGGGAGATCAGTTCTGTCGAAAAGTAAATAAATAAAAGTTCCGAAACCCTTCACAATCCACAAAGCACTTGATTAGCAATATGATATGAAACATGCAGTTTTAAATGGAGAAGTGTACCGAGTTAAAAAGTTGGTGAAGTTAGTAGTAGTAGTAGTTGGTTATTTCCTACTTAATGGCTCAGTTTCATTGGTCGATAGGGCCCGCATGCGGGGTGCGGGAGATTTCCAGAACGCATGCCATAGGGCCCGCATGCGGGGATTGTTTTCATTGGTCGTTAGGGCCCGCATGCGGGGTGCGGTACATTGCCATAGTGAGTATGCCATTATGAGTTTCACTGGTCGTTATACCGTATGCGGGGAGTCCCGCACGCGGTATATCGACAAAGCTATCGACCAATGAAACTGAGCCATAATGCCTTAGGTAATTATAAAGGGCTATGCTCGGAGTTTTCTTTGCGTGATAGAATCAGAAATGAGCATATCCGCAGAAGAATCAAGGTAACCGACATTGCTCACAGGATTACACGGTTGAAGTGACAGTGGGCGGGTCATGTAGCCCAGAGAGCGGGTGGCCGTTGGGGCAGTAGTCCTAAAATGGCAACCACATCCAGTTGCGAGCAGAGCAGAGTGGGTCGGTCCCCGACTAGGTGGACGGATGACCTTGTGAGGGTAACGGGGAGTCGATGGATGCGGTCTGCACGCGATCGCATTTTGTGACGAGCTATAGGGGAGGCCTACGTTCAGCAGTCGGTGTCTGTGGCGGATAGATAGATATAGAACGTAAACTGCTGTTTACTACAGTGTAGCGACTCCAAATTTACCGCCTTTCAACTGACACTTTTGGACAAATAGAGATCGTTCTCCTTTTTTTTACCCTCCATAATATTATTAACCTTATTGCTCTATGGTTTGACACTGTCAAACATAATATCCCGTCATGCATTGACAGTAAATGACATTTTAGAAATCGCAATGAGTTGTTTTATTTTCCGGACTAATTAAATTTGTTGTAATTATTTGTAAACGTAAAAATGCATAACTATCAAGCTGACTAATTTATCACGGGTTCAAGGGGGGTGCTGTGGTATGTTTTATATTTCTCTCTTTCCCTCCTAAGCTATATTCTCGTCTGATGGTGGAGTGTGCTTTCTTGTCTTTCTCCTTATCTAATGTTTCATCTGCCGATACGATCGAACTTTATGAGATCTGTCCATCGCCTCTCGCGAAGAGGCGATAGACCTCCGGCGACACAGATCTTCGAAATAGACCGAAGCTTCGGTTTTTTTCGGGCTCTAGATAGCCTTAGCCCTGGTATGGTCTGATTCATAACATGGTAACATTGTAGTACTGTCCATAGGCCTTCTTTGCACATGCCCAATACATGCAGGTATTTATTTGTATCATTTGTAATATAATTCGCATTAACCCAATTCATTCACATAATTTCCATAGTACCAAACCACAATTACACGGTACGACATCGTGTCGTGGCATAGGACGTCACGACTAAGGTGTGACCCGTTCAAATAGACAATGCAAAGGTCAACACAAGAAGCATAAGGAAAAATTCGAAATGTTATCTGGCGTTAGGGTGGTGGAATGGTTAACACGTTGGACCGGTAATCCAGAGGTACCTTCCGCCAGTTAAATTTCTCTTTGTTCTTTGATCTTTGTATCAATGTTTTTGGTTTAGCATTTTTTGGTTATAACACGCTTCGTATATACAATTTACTATATTTTATTGAAAACGGCATATCATGTAGCTGATCAAATATTTTCTCTCTTCTACAAATAAAAAAAGAACCTTGTAATGTCATTACGTGACGTATCTACTTGAAATAAAAGTTTATAATCGATATCTTTGTTCTCTTCCAGATGGAACGAGCATTAAAACTAGGAAAATGTATTTTCCTTAATACATTACAGGCAAAAAACGTTTTGAATCGTCACAGCCTTACCTTGGCCCGATATTATTCAACACCATGGAGTCTCCCATACAACAGATTACAAAAGAACCACTTTACATCACCACATGATACTTCATTTAAAAAATTCCATTCCCTTAGACCAAACAAGCCCCAAAATGTTGATACGAAATTATCACATCTTCCAAAAGTATCAAATTTCAATTTAGTGAATGGCTTCCCAAAAACATTCTTTTGGCGGAAATCAAACAGAGATCCTGAACCTAGAAAGAAACGTGTACCAAGATTAATTTTAATACAAAACCCGTTCACGTGGCTCATGACGAAGATCGATTTCCGAGTGCTCCGGAGTGTGTGGGATAAGGATTTCAGGGAGAAGGATTTTAAATTTGGTGCAAAACAGGTAACTTATTATAGCTCTCTTAAAATTAACTCTTTCCCCCAAGCGTAACCTGAGATACCAGTGTGCAGCTCTTCGCCCTTCATCGATAGGCGCAACATTTATTTGTCAATAATGCGGCCGTGGATGTCGCTCTCGCATCGGGCTATCCAGCCGTCTTCGTAAGTGCTGCACTTTATTAGACACTGCTTAACTTATGTGATATAGATGTAAAAGGCCAATGATGATAATGAAAGCCAACAAATCAACCCATTTCGATCATGTACCTTTTTTGGGTTCCGTACCCAAAGGGTAAAAAACTGGACCCTATTACCAAGACTGTCCGTGCTTACCTATGTCTGTCTGTCTGTTCGTCTGTCACCAGACTGTATCTCACGATCCGTGGTAGCTATACAGTTGAAATTTTCACAGATGATGTACTTCTATTGCCGCTATAACAACAAGGACTAAAAAATAGAATAAAATAAATATTTAAGTGGGGCTCCCATATAACAAACGTGATCGGGTGTGTTAACTTTGCACCTCATTTGTATGCGGCGCCACAAATGCCAGGTGCAAACTTAACCCGGCCAGTTAAGATGGGAATGGAAAGTGTTTGTACGGAACCCACGGTATGCGAGTCCGACTCGCACTTGGCCGGTTTTTTCACTTCTTGTTAAGCTAATGCTACTTACCGCGACTTTGCTTATCTTTACATCGCCAGTCTCACTCATACATTGATAGGAAAGAGACAAGCATATTGTCGACGCAGTGAGGTGGGTGAAGTGAAGACATGTACATTCGAACAATTCGAACACGTACCTTTTTCGCTCTTGTCACAATGACTATTCTTATAGATATATAGATCTGATATAAAGTCTAATTTTATATTTGATTGTTATTTATAATTTGACGTGACTGTCGCGTAATATGTTCTTGTTACCATTGACGTATTTTCTCTAGATCATCTGATAAAAGATACTCTTGTTTATTTGCTATAATCAAATTTTGTCCATGCAAAGTTTTAAAGTTTGAATTTCATTGTTATGTTAATATCATATCCTTAATACGTGAAAAACAAATCAAAGTTTATGCCGGTAATCGAGCAGTGTAAAAAGGGATAACAGTATACCAGTCATTTAAGACAACAGTATACCTACCAGCTATTACTGTAGGAGATGTAAAAATTGATCACACCACAGAAAATCCTTACGCCAGCTCAGCTGTTTAAAAGATCAGAAAGCACTGATAATGCTTGGTCTGCGTCAATTAGGTAAGAGACCATCTTGCGTGCTTGGAACTCGATCCAATAGTGCAGTACGTCTTAGCATAACTTTGACACGCGACTCTTTGTCGCGCGAGAATACTACCTGTCTGTTTCCTTTCAATACCTCGCGAGCAAGACAGGAGATACTGACTCGCGACCTCGACTGACTCATGACCCTGCAGGACTTGGACGCCTGGTACTAGTACTGGTTCCTAAAACCACTATTTTAATACCTCGTTATCATAGGCTCCCTTATTCTAGGCAATCTCCCGTGTAACCAGTGTGATCAGCGATGGACAATACCAGAACCTCAACGGACTGCTCACGAAGCCTGCGCGAGCCAGCTTGCTAAGAGAGTTGGAACGGAACTGGAACGACCGCCAGAGGTCGCTACTGGCGCTGCGGCCCGAAGACATCCAGATCAGCGCGCCTAGGAAAGTGTATTTCATCAGGATAGCAGGTATTCATGCAAGGATACAAGGAGTTCAAGCTCACTAACGTGAAAGGTCTGCTGTGGGATTTAAACTGGAGCGGTTACTTCTAGATCCAGCCATTGGGCTGTTGATGTAATTGTACATCTAGATCAGCGTGCCCTGGAAAGTGTGCGTCATCAGAATAACAGGTACGAATAACAAAAGGACAATACCAGGATCTCAAAGATCTCACAAAGATCTAGCCTGCTGAGGGAGTTAGAACGGAATTGAAAAATTGCCAGAGGTCACTACTGGCGCTGCGGCCCGAGATATTCAGATCAGCGCGCCCAGGAAAGTGTACATAATCAGGATCTCAGGTACGAATAACTGTAGAAGGATCCTAATTTCTCAATGCTGCTCAAGACGGCTAGTCCGCTACGGAAGATATATTAGAACTGCTACGACCGAACGGCAAAGTGCACTTCGCCGGCCCCTTCAGGATGGCGTACAGTCAAAATTTCAGGTTAGCATGAATACACTTACTTCATCTGTATAGTACCTACCTACACTCGCATTCGGATCGTTGCAGAGAAGCTCAATGCTACATAATATTATATTAAGGATTCCTAACTACATGGCTTCTTCAGAATTTTGGAAAATATATTTTCTTGGAATTTCTGATGACAAATTATGACAAGTTTTTGTTGTTGTTTACGTCTATTTTCAGTTTTCTTTGCCTTAGCGTGTATCTCTATTTGTCTTGGCAACTATTTATAGGTACTCAGGTGATTATTTAATCTAATCATGTTTTGCCAATCTCATGTTCGTAATTACCGCAAGATGGCTATCATGATTACAACGATAGCTGTCACAGATTTCGTACGTATTATCTAATACTTAAAATAAATTCTAAATACTAAACATGTAAATATTATAAATTTATGAAACATGTAATGTCTCATTATTTTTATTGTGGGTACACACTACAAATTTTCTATATTATACCATACAAAGAAAAATTTAAACGCGTAACATGGCGGAACAGACAGAGTGTCGAACCCGGTACCTTTAGATAATCGGTCCAGTGTGGGGAGGTAACACTGGATTTAATGTAAATATTATGTAAATATTATTTACTCGAGATGGCGCCACTGCCACGGTAAACAACGGCTCCGCGTTATGTGATCGTAATAAAATAGTTAAATACGATATGTAAGAGACTGGACCTTACTAATATCTATAATGTAGCATAGTTATCCGTAGGAAGTGTTATCTACAGTGAACGATTACGAAGAACAAAAATAAAAACGCTCTGCGTGTGTGGATACTTAATTGACATTTTTGTTTAAATTACATAAAGTTAACCTTATTAAGTGGTGTATTTGTGTGCTTTCTTCGGTCAAGGATCACAAACAAAGGACCTTACAAATAAACAGTGAGTAACACATGTCTGGGATGAGGAAAATACTAAAATAATTTCGGTTGGACATTTGACATTTGTGTTTATATCGATCAGCTGATTCATCCTTGTGGCCATCAAGCGACATCTTGCGTAATTTTTCTGAACGGACCACTAAACTCACTGTGCATCCATTTCACGAGCAATATTGCGCCATCTATACGCAACAGGAGGTTCCACTACGGAAATCCATTGATCGACTTACCGCTTAGATCAACGGATTGTTCCAGCGCCATCTTACGGAATAGTGAAGAACCTGCTTTATACACCGCTGCTGTTGCTGCGCTGCGTGCGTACTCGTGCTGCTCCTCAAATGCCCAACATTTAAGGTAGATGGCGCCACAAGGCACCGAACACACTAACTGGTTATAAATATCATATATAACTCACATGTAATATATTTGAACTATAAGAGACTTATACGTTCCGAAATGTCTTTTATCGATAACATCACGGTCAGAAAACCTAGACCTAGACCAAGTTACTCGGATAGTTCTATCTTGGAGGTGCATGAGAGTTTTCTGAACTACAATTACAATAGTCATGTGAGCTTGCCAAGCTTAATAACAGGAGAATCGTCACTTCTGAAAGATCTAAAGAGCCTCGTAATCGACCTACGAACTCGATTAGAAACGGCTGATGAAGAAATTGCTAGGCTTTCTCTCGAAATTACCCAGCTGAAGAGCTCAAATGAAGCATATAAGGAAAAAATTGCCTTGTTCAAAACCGTCACTCTTTCAGATGTTATAAAACAAAAATCTACTCCCGTGAGGTCGTCACGAAAGTCTTGCACTCCAGCTTTCAGGAAAATCAACTTGCTATGCAACACGAGAACATCGAGTACACAGCGCTCCTATACGGTGGGCAAGTTTTTTGAAAATCTTCAGTCATCGCGTTATATGGATATGGAATCGAGCCCTGCGCGTAAGCACCCGGATAGGAGCGCAAATGACACTATAATTTTTAATAGTCATCAGGAGCATGCTATTAGTACTTCTACTCCGAAAAAAAACCACGACTGTATTTCAGTACCTATACAAAGTGCAGCGACCAAGATAGGTAGCACTTCAGACTATCAGGCAACCGTGCCTAGTGCTAATCAACAACATATGTCACGAAAAATTTGCATAATTAGCAGTAATAATAAGAACTCTGTGCTCAAGACGGCGGAAAGGACTATGGGTGAATATGAAATTTGCCATCATATCACTACTGGTGGAGGAATATCTCATCTATTAGACGGTTTAGACAGCAAACTACAGAATTATACTGAACACGATTTCTGTTTCGTCCTGATAGGGAGTGAGGACTTTTATCATACAAAGGACTACCACACAATGATCAGTGATCTCAGGACTAAAATTATGACGATAACACACACTAATGTGATAATTTGCACTCCGACTTTCAAAATGGGGTTTAATTGTAATTTATTCAACAGACGAATTGACTTATTTAACAAATTATTATATGAGGATGTCTTATCTTATAAATACGCGTATCTTATAGATTCATGTAAAAACCTGCAATACTCATATGGAATGTTTTGGAGAAAGAGCGGAAATATAAATAACTAGAGACCCGTTGCGGCGTCGAACCGCCGCTAGAATATGGAAATCCGGTAGTGTTACAGAAAATAACTACTTTATCGATAAGAAGTTTTTGGGGAACGAAGAATAAATTAATACTGTAAAAAAACACATTAAAATTATGTTTTAAAAACGTTAAAACATGCCAGGCTAGAGGCAGGCCTGATAGCCAACTGCCAGCTTCATCGTGACAATTTATTCAACTCTTTTGTAAAAATAACTTGTGCATGACATGTGATCTGCTGATCTGTTTCACAAATAAAATGCATATTATTCGATTTATGGAAAAATATATTCATGACAATAGTCCCATATCTTAAAAATATAATTGTCATATTTTCATAGGACCGAACATAAGATTGGTAGAATTTTAATTTGTTGTTCTTTCTTCAGGACATAAATTTATCGATTTGATCGATTTCTATCAATTTCCAGAAATAGCACATGAATCGAAACGACAGATTTGAGGAAACAGGAAATCATGGAGTGCGTAACTGTTTATGTATTCATTTATAATCGTAAATATTTCACAATATTAATAATAAAAAATGTTACAAAAACTCAATTGTATGAAATAGAGAGTAAAAAACGTTTATAGATACACGAAAAACCACTATTATCAATGCTTGTTTTTTTTTATGAAATTCATTAGATCGTGCAAGTTTTCTTAATATGGGTGCTGCCATGTCATCATCATCAATCATTTATTCAATAACAATTACACATTGTGTTTGAAATTCTTACGCTAGTTATACTTAATCAAACCCTACTTACTAATCTAAATAAATTACTGACCAACAATACTCCACCATAAAAAAAAGAATGTGTCAAATATGTGTAATAAGAAAAAACAATATATAAAACAGCTAAACATGTTTGAAAAAAGAATAATTCAAACTTTCGTGTCTTTCCTCTCATTGAAATTGTGTCTGACAGAAGAGTGAGGGAGATGCTAAAGACTCTCAAGCCTATAATATAAACCTAATTTTAGGGTTCCTTACCATATTCGGTAAAAACGGAAACCTTATAAAATCAATTTGTTTTGTTGACCGCAGAATTTGTCAATTTTTATTTTGAATGAGAATAAGAATGATCAGCCAGACGTCATTAATTCAAATATGATTTATTCTTGAGCGCGTCGATTTTTTGAAATTTGCATCATATGTAGGTTATTTCTCCATCAAGTTTCGCATGTTAGCGTAACATGTTAATTATTCCACATTGCCAACTCGTCCACAATGTCAGCTCGTCTATATTCCCATCTGGGTCACAATGCCAACTTGTCCATACACCCAACACGTCTACATTGCCAACTCGTTCATACACCCAACTCATCTGCATTGCAAACTCGTCTATATTACCAATTCGTCTCCATTGGCAACTCGTCCATATTCCCAATTCGTCCATAATGCCACCTCGTCCATATTACCAACTCGTCCACAATTCCAACGCGTCCATATTGCTTACTCGTCCACAATGCCAACTCGTCCACAAATACAACTCGTCCACATTCTCAACTCGTACACAATGCCAAATCGTTCATATTGCCCACTCGCCCATACACCCAACTCATCTACATTGCCAACTCGTTCATATTACCAACTCGTCTTTATTGCCAACTCATCTATATTCCCAACTCGTCCACAATGCCAACTCATCCATATTGCTAACTCGTCCACATTTCCAACTCGTCCATACACCCAACTCGTCTACAATACCAACTCGTCCTTATTATTAACTCATCTTTATTGCCAATCTCGTCCATATTATTAACTCGTCCGTATTAGCAACTCGTCTTCATTGCCAACTCGTTTATATTCCCAACTCATCCACAATGCCAACGCGTCCATATTACTTGCTCGTCCACAATGCCAACTCGTCCACAAATACAACTCGTCCACATTTCCAACTCGTCCATATTCCCACCTCGTCCACAATTCCAAGTCGTCCACATTGCCAACTCATCCACATTTCTAACTCGTCCATATTCCCAACTCGATGATACACCCAACTCGTCTACAATACAAACTCGTCCTTATTATCAGCTCGTCTTTATTGCCAACTCGTCCATATTCCCAACTTGTTCATTTTGCCAACTCATCCACATTTCCAACTCGTCCATATTCTTAACTTGTCCACGTTGACAACTCGTCCGTATTACCAAGTCGTCTTCATTGCCCACTCGTCCGTGTTCCCAACTTGTTCATGCCAACTCATCCACATTCCCAACTCGTCCATATTCACAACTCGTCCATAATACCAACTTGTCCGTATTACCAACTCGTCTTCATTGCCAACTCGTCCATAATACGAACTCGTCCACATTGCCCCCTTGTCCATGTTCTCAACTTGTCAATTTTACCAACTCATTCATATTGCCAACTCATCCACATTTCCAACTCGTCCATATTCCCAACTCGACGATACACCCAACTTGTCTACAATACCAACTTGTCCTTATTATCAGCTCGTCTTTATTGCCAAATCTTCCATATCACCAACTCGTCCGTATTACCAAGTCGTCTTCATTGCCAACTTATCCGTATTACCAACTCGTCTTCACTGCCAACTCGTCCATAATGCGAACTCGTCCATAGTGCCCACTTGTCCATTTTCCCAACTTGTCAATTTTACCAACTCATCCACATTGCCAATTCATCCCCATTTCCAACTCGTCCATATTCCCAACTCGACGATACACCCAACTCGTCTACAATACCAACTTGTCCTTTTTATCAGCTCGTCTTTATTGCGAAATCTTCCATATCTACAACTCGTCCGTATTACCAAGTCGTCTTCATTGCCAACTCGTCCATATTCTCAACTCGTCCACATTGCCCACTCGTCCGTGTTCCCAACTTGTTTATTTTGCCAACTCATCCACATTTCCAACTCGTCCACATTGCCCACTCGTCCGTATTCCCAACTTGTTTACTTTGCCCACTCATCCACATTCCCAACTCGTCCATATTCCCAACTCGTCCATATTCCCAACTCGTCCACATTTCCAACTCGTCCATTTTACCAACTCATCCATATTACCAATGAAGATACATTCCCAACTTATCTACATTGTCAAGTCGTCCATATTCTCAACTCGGCCACATTTCCCATCCCGTCGACATGCAAGCGGAAGGACTAAGTTTCTTCTTGTAAAATACCATTTAATTTACCATAACTCATGCCATTTTCCTTGGAATTATTTTTTTGATGGACTTATATATTCATATTTATAATAATCTACCATAAATTTACATATTTGAATGACGTTTAAATTAGTTTTACTATTTTTTTTCTGCTTTGATTTAGATTTAGTAAAACTCGCCTATAGAAATAATCTATTCTTGAATGACGGTCAGTTTTTCTAGTCTTTCGAGCACCAGTCCAACTCACACTTGACCGGCTTTTTTCTCCACATTTTTAACAGGTATGCGAAATAAGTTTCCATATCAACATTTAAAAAAAAAAACAACCTGGCAATTTAGAGCATTGACATAATAGCCCCCAATAAAAAAGACATTAAAAGTTGTCAGAATATGGCTACTGTCATTCATTGTCAACAAACTGTAAAATTATTTTTGCATATTTGTACATGTTTTAAGTGTTGCGGATATTATGTTGCCGACTCAAAAATAATATTTCATCATGCTGAACAACTTACTACAGGTTTGTGAGCAAATCATGCTTATTATTATTTGGTCATCTTATGTCAAAATAGGGATCACAGGTCACGTGGTCAAAGTCACGTGGTTAGCGCACAGTAGTTTTTTCAAATCCATTTTTCAGTACCTTTTCAGGAAAAAATTAAAATTCCAAGAGTTTTATGCACCTCTCCAGCATGAGACGAATCTAATGACATATCATTTATCAAAATCGGACCATAACTGTAGATCTGATGGGATGTACAAAAATCGGCCTCGCGTAATATATATATAGATAAAGCACTATCTATAATCTTTCAGGAAATAAAAAATTGCGTGCAAATCATTAGTATTAATGATATAAATCCATCTCAGGGAAGTAACTCATTAGAAAACCGCATGAAAACTTCAAAACATTCCAATGAACAGTCTTTTTTAGATCGGAGTTGTCTGGGTCGAAAGACGCCGTGAGTACGGTACATGGGGATAAGTTATGTATTTTTTATCAAAATTTATGTGGCATCAGTAATAAAAAAGACGAACTTGAAATTTACTTGCAAAAATTTCCGTATACAAATAAATATATATGTGTTTGTGAGCATTTCCTCAACGCGATTTCTGCACCCATTTTTAGCTTGGCAGAGTATAAACTTGCGGTTGTCAATACAAGGTCAAAAAAGAAAAGAGGAGGCTCTTTAATCTTAGCTCGTAACGCTTGTAAATTCGAAGAGCTTGTATTCTGTAAGAAGTTGTACTTGGAGGAATGTTTCGAGGTTTGTGGTGTGAGAGATTGCGACACAAATGTAAATATTGTGTGCTGCTATCGTAATCCTAAAGATGATAACTTTGATCAATTTATACATCGTCTTGAGCAGTCTCTGGAGCACTTTTTCAGCAAAAAATGTGTTTTTGTCGGTGATTTCAATATCAATCTGTTGAGGGGGGATAAAAAAACTGCCGATTTCCTGTCGTTGATAACACGCTACAACTATAGACATCTTATCTCAGCTGCTACTTTCATACGAAATGAGACACAGTCTTGCTTGGATAATGTCTTAACTAATTTACCACACGAAGGCGTGGTGGCTCCTGTTATCGACCAAAACGGCTTGGCGGATGGGCATGCGGGCATACACTGCACCTTTGTTGTTGATAAAACTGGCAAATTGAGTAACGATATTCCGTTATATAAAGAGGTCAGAAAGTTTACTAGCGCTGAAAAACTGTATTTTCGAGAAAAAATGTTTAGTGAACATTGGATAAACATTGGTTTAAATACTTTCATACAGAAATTTAACAAAATTTTCAAACAAAGCTTCAAAAAAAAGAAATTAAAATTAGTGCAGAAAAGCGCTAAAATGAAGTGGGTAACAAAGGGAATAAGAGTCTCAAGTAATATGAAGCGAATCCTTACCACAAACAAAACTTCTGTTTCTGATTCAATTATAAGCTACAGAAAAAAATATGTCACCATTTTTAATCGTGTAGTTAGAATGGCCAAGAAAATGGCAACTCAGGCTCAGATTGACAGAGCCAAGGACTCTTCGAAGGCAATATGGAGCATCGTGAACAAACATCGCAACATCTATAAACAACTTATCGCTGAAAGTAGATACTGAAAATGGAACTTCTGAAACAGTTAGTGACCCTAAAAAAGTTTGTAACATATTTTTAGAAAAATTCACTCATTCTGACGGGCCCTGCAACTCTTATATCCAAGCCATTACACTTCTACAGGCAAACACTACTAGAGTCCTAGACGATATGACGTTCGAGCCCGTGAACCCGGTGGAGGTTCGTTTTTTAGTAAATAAACTCAAACCTAAGTCATCTAGTGGATATGATGAGATTCCCATTGCAATCATAAAAGAGAATATAGACATACTTGCGGAACCACTAACCTATCTTTTTAATGAATGTTTTGATACAGGTATATTCCCAGACCAATTCAAAATAGCCAAAGTTCTCCCAATTCATAAAAAAGGGTCTAAATTGGATCCTACTAATTACAGACCCATCTCTCTACTGCCTACTCTGTCCAAATTATTGGAACGTCTAATAAAGGATAGACTTATGAAACACCTCCATTTTAACAATGTTTTAAACACTAGACAGTATGGGTATCAAAAGAGTAGGGGTACTAACGAGGCCATAACTAGATTGATTGAGGATGTTGTTGAGCAAGTGAATGCAAAAAAAAAGGTGGCAGGTTTATTCCTGGATCTTAGCTCTGCATTCGATATGGTAGACCATAGTATCCTTATTGCCAAACTGGAACACTACGGAATCAGAGGCAGGATGTTAGCACTTTTACGGTCTTACCTAACAAATAGGCAACAATTTGTAGAAATAAAATATATACAGAATAACAATGAAAATGTGTTCAGCTCTAGATTATCCAAAGTTACGAGAGGTGTTCCACAGGGGTCTACGTTGGGTCCAATCTTCTTCATCATCTTTACCAATGACTTAATTAATTTCATATATAACTCTTTTCTTGACACTCGTCTGGTACTTTTTGCAGACGACACGAACGCCATTATATCTGGAGATAATATCACTCAGTTGAATGAAAGAGTTAACGATGCAATAATAGCTTTTAATACTTGGTTCGATTCAAATGAACTGAAATTGAACTGCAATAAAACTAAGGTCATGCTCTTCAAAACCACGGCCAACAACAAAGATTTTCTACAGATGAATACAGGGGATGAAACGATCCACCAGGTGGATTCAGTTAAATTTCTTGGAGTTATTATCGATTCTAGCTTGACCTGGAAAGAAGAACTGGCAGCTATCGTAAAATCGGTCAGTTCCGCCAGCTATGCAATTAGAAGCCTTAGGGATGAGGCTAAACTATCCCAATTAAAAATAGTATATTTTGCCTTGGTAGAATCTAGAATTAGATATAGTATAAAATTCTGGGGAAATAGTCATCAATACAATGTCAAGGCGGCTTTTACAGCTCAGAAGAGGGCCATTAGGATTATGGCCAGAATACCTCAACAAACGTCATGCAGGGGTTTCTTCTTAGACTTCCAAATACTCACTGTGCCCAGTCTATATATTCTTGTAGTTCTCAGTGACTTAATTAAGAATATATCAGACTTTGAAACGACTGAAGAGAGAATACGGCGCTTGGAAACTAGGAGAAAGGATCTGCCACTATCCACCCTTGCAAGGCTTAATGTAGTGAAACATTCGGCAGGCTACCAGGGAATTATTCTCTTTAACAAATTGCCCGTTGAAATGAAGTTGATCTCAAGCAGTAACATGTTTAAAAATAAGCTCAAAGCTTTTTTGCTGAAGGGGTGCTTTTATTCTATTGAAGAATTTTGTAATGCCATTAATTCAGGATTTTAATAATTATTAAGGGACCAGATTTTTAATGTTATGAACGTATGACTTAGAATTAGATTGACATTTAATTAATTGTTAGTAATTTTAGTAATTTGGACGTAGATATAGGTAAATAATTTTTGTTGTTATTATGTCGATTTTAATTCTAATTTAATTTAATATGGTATTGTCAATTTATCACATTCAAACACAATGTATATTGTTTTTTTTGAATAAATAACTATGAACTATGAACTATGTTACCATAGAGAAATTGTCTTTAGACCCAAGGATATACTCACTGACAACATGATTCTGTTATATTTGAATTTGAATTTGAATTTGAATATACATACAAATTTTTGCTTACCATTGAACTTTGCTTACAAAGCCTTTACCTGCAAGGCAATCCAGGGTAGAATTCGCTTACTTTTTCTGTAGTAGTAATAGATAATGCTGCTAAATCGTCCTGAAGTGGGCAAGCAGGTGGGAATCAGTTCTATGGACGCCGCATCAGCTACTAACCCACTATTACTGTACCTTGTCAGGCGTTTTATCAGTTGTAGATATTTAGGGTCGCTGTTCAAGTTGACTTTGACCCATAAATGAGTGAATCAACTTTTTCTTGCTGTTATTCTGTCCCGTGACCCAGGGGACAATAGTGATTAAACTTCTATGAAAAGTGTTGATAATTTTTATTACTGGTATTGTCAGGAGATAGTCTACATAAGAATGGGCTTATAACTGCTTAAATGACTAAGCTTTTGCTAAATTTAACCACGGAATATCGTAGATTTAAAACGTGACCCAGGGGACATCACCATGCAACGAGTGGCAGGAAATAGTTGATTGACGCAAATACATTAATCCCATGGTAAAATTAATTTGCCAGTTAGCATGTAAGGTATATAGCTGTTAGTGCTATCATTTTATTTATTTATTTATTTAAACTTTATTGCACAAAATACATAAGTAAAAGTACAAATGGCGGACTTAATGCCTTTAGACATTCTCTACCAGCCAACCACCACCATTACTAACCAAATCATTAATGGTAATAAATAAATAAATGCATTGATAAAAATAAAAAATATAAAAAGGTAGTGTTTTCACATTAAAACCGAATCAAAAAAATATTCTATTAAAAAAAGTTACAAAAGAGGAACCAACTTCAAAATAAACTGATAAGCCAAAAATATCGTTCATTTACAGATTACATTTAAATCTCGGTCGGTGAAGTCGGTCGGCGGGTCCTTTTTTTCAAGTCGGCTAAAAAACGTTAATATTTGTGCGAAAATCATATGCAACTATCATGTTTCAGATAAAAAATACTGTGACGTGGATACAGTGTTCCTGGCGCTCAAATGGGCCCCAGTAAACGACTCCGAAGTCCTGATCTTCACGGAGATCTTCGCGCGGTTCCATCGGGAGTACACGCCCCACTGCATTCCGGAGTGGACCATCGCGTACTTCAAAGTCACCAGGTTCCAGGCATTACGACGGCAATAGACGTGCTTGGTAATTGAAATCGGAGTTTGATTCAGATTTAATGATAGATCTATACGAGGCTCCATTATAAAATGAATCCAGTGCATTTTATATTGGATAGTATCATGAATTTCTCGGAGTCTTCGTGAAAATTCACCACTAGTCGCGCTTACTTTGGGCTGATATCTAATGTATAATTAAGATACACCTTCCGAAATGACGGACCATGACGTCAATTGCCAAATTAGAGTCGGAGGTACACTTGGTTTTTCAAATGGCAGAGGCTGCTTTGGTACGTACCATAAAAATATAGCAGTCAGATGCCATTAAATCAAGTGAAATGGTTTACACTTGTTTCACAGAAAAATGTTTCATCGAATTTTCATTTCAAAGCATTTTTTTAAACCATAAAATATTTTGAAACGTTATAACGAAAACCTAACCTTATCTATAGGTTGATATTTTCAAGATTTAGTAAAATTGTATGACTTTCGAGGAAAACACGCCGGTGGGAATCAGGTTCTATGGATGCCACATCACTAAAGTTGTATGGATTCTTCCGAAAACGAGGCTAAAATTTCTCGCCAACAGCCATGTTCTGCCATCGTTGTTAGCTGGCCATGTCGTGAACCTACCTTATAAATGGTGGAATTAAAAAATATCTTTTCTCAAACATGCAATGAAATATTGTCTTTACGTTCCTTATAATAGGCTCGGAAGTATCGCTTTTTGGGCGCAACAACTCGAGAAGACTGTAAAGGGATTTCATACTGCTTTTCAGGCCTAGGCCTGCAAAATTTTTTGTTTCAACAACAAGGTCATTCACACAGCTGGCTGGTTTGACAAAAAGCAGGTTTTGTTTTTAAAGGTTGGTTGTTAGACTAAAATGTCCTATTTGTCAATTAATAAAATGTTGTTCTTTGAAGTATATTTTTTTATTTCATTGTATGTTTGAGAAAAGCACTATACATGCCTCGTCGTGAAAACGGATTCCCGGCCTCGTATCACATACCTACTTGGCCGGAAATCCTCATTTTCCCGGCCTCTGATGTCATGTACTATTTCAAAACGTCTAAACTAAACTCGTTATGTCATCTCACAACAAAAAAATGTTTAAAATTGCCATATATAAACGATTTAATAAATTTAATGTTGTGACCATGCATTGTGACATTAACTAATGAAAATGAGAGGTTTTGAAAACATAATTTCCAATTAAGTTAATTTAAAAGAATGCGAATTAATGTGAAGGAAAATTGAAGGGTTTACATAATTATCTCTGGTGTGACAACTAGATTCACATTTAAATATCTTCAAAACACAAGCGTTGCAAAATAGATATCTACTTAAGTAAATATGATTTGTGCTGTCGATTTTGTATAAATAAAATAAAATAAATAAAAATGATATGCTTTAATGTTATTGTTGCGTAAATGATGTTATAGTAGGTAAAGGACTAAGGAAAAAAAGACTGGCAACACCGTGCCACTGTCAACATCGTCCCGCGTATTATAAAGAAAATAAAATACAATTACTACGTAAAAGTGTTCTAAAAAGTGTTTAAAGTGATTAATAAACTATAAGTATATAAGACAAGTGTGGACAAACGAATCTCTTGCCGATTTCAGTGAAAAAAAACCCTAGTGCCAAAACCGTTAACTCACTGGATCAATTGTCGTGTTTTCAAAAATAAACATTACTAAATACTTATAAAGTGTTAAAAAGTGTAACACCTGTATATAAATAACGTAAATACAGTCAGTCAAACAACCGAAATAATATCCAGTATTACAAGTAACCTTAAAATTAATTGCAACTGCCGCAAAACATTCAAAATTCGTACGCTGCGCGCGTCGTGTCATTGAACTCTTTAAATTGCGACGAAGCGCCACGTAGCACCCACCGTACAGCGCCATCTATGTTTGGCAATCTAAACCACAGGAACGTACCGAATTACCGATACCGAGTCAACGCATTGAATAAATAGTTACAAATTTTGCCAGAAGATGTCGAACTGTGCCGGTTGCCGAATTATCTTATCGGATAGACATCACATGACGTGTTCTAAATGTACAGAAAAGTATGACCTGGAATGCTCTGGTGTATCCGAACAGCGATTTTACAACACCATGACCAAGGAACATAGAGATAATTGGATTTGCCCAGCTTGTTACTGCAAAATGAGAAAGCAGGATAATTCGAATAAAATTGCTAGGACGGCCTTAGCGCAAGCCGAAGCAACCGTAGCGTCAAAAGGGCAAGAGCCTGCTTTAAATATGACACTGCGACCGCGTATTACTCGTAAGCGCTATAAAAATATTGTTAGCAAAAGCAATGACTCTTCCGACGAGGACGAGCGGTTCCTAAACGACCAAAGCTTAATGGGAAATACAATGAATAGTGCCACATCACCAACCAACGACCTTAACAGGTCTGCAAATACATTATGCCTAGAAGACTTTGGAACGATGTTGCAAGAAAAATTGGAGATTAACAAAGAGATAATAATAAAAGAAATGAAAAGCATTATACAAATTGAAATAAGCGCGGCAATGAATAAATTTAAGACTGACATCCTACAATGAACAAACACCATAATTACGGAGCAGACAGTAATAAAAAAAGATATATTAGATATAACGAAAAAAATTCAAACTCTGGAAATGGAAAACAATAAACTTCAAGAAGACCTTAAATACTTACAAAGAACTTTGAAAAACCACGAAATTACACCAAACACTTCAATGAGCTGTACCGCCGGCACCGGTAGGACAATCGTACTGCACGGCCTCGAAGAGTTACACGGAGAAACAGAAGATGACCTCTACGAGAGAGTGCTGCACGCGTTCAGAGAAATTACTAACGTGAACCTACACGGGCACATTGAAGACCTGCGCCGGATAGGAAGACGAGGGAACAAACGCCCGTTAGCGATAGAGATTCTTAGTAAAAATATGACTAAGTACTTATTGCACAATAAAGAATACTTTAAGTACTCAGGATTAACTATAACAGAATACCTGGATGAACAATCTCTGAAAATAAGACGAAATTTAACGGAAGCACTGCGCGAGGCCAGGAGTGAAGGGAAGCACGCAATAATACGCAATAATAAATTAATAATAAATGGAAAAGAACATATCTATAACAGCGCAACATCAAACTATCAAACCAATGAACAAAATGAACCGACTAAAGAAAGCACAAATATTCAACGCAACCAGAACGAACAGATTACATCAAGCCGTACATTTCGAAACTAAGTTTAATATTCTAGTACAAAACACACAGAGCCTGAAAAATAAAACCCATATAATCGAAAGTCTCCAGCAAAACAAAAAGTATCAAGCATTATGTTTACTAGAAACTTGGATAACGGAAGAACAAACTGATTGTATAAAAATAAGAAACCACACCATCGCAGCCAGCTTCAACCGCAGCGAGCACCGCGGCGGCGGCGCCGCCATCCTGCTGCGAGACGACGTGCCGTACAGCGCGTGGCCGGACATCGCGGACCTATCCGTGGAATGTGTGATAGAATGCTGCGCTGTAGAAATAAAGCCCGACGTAATTTTAATTGCGATATATAGACCAGACCGAGAAATTGAAACCTTTTTTGTAACATTAATTAAGATATTAGAAAAAGTCAAGGCAAAGAGTCAGAAACATGTTATAATTGCAGGCGATTTTAATATAAACAAATTAGAAAATTGTACAAACTACCTTAAATTAATTAATACTATGCTAGAATATAACCTCCATCAAATAGTAAACCAGGCGACTAGAGAAACTAATTCAAGCTCAACATGTATTGATTTAATTTTTACTAACAACAAGTATTTTAATATTGCAATAGAAGACTTGGGTATTTCTGATCACAAAAGTTTATTGTACACTTTTAAGCTAATACCGCCTCCTCTTAAGTTACCACAAAAACAAAAGAGACACTTTACTTCATATAATATAAAAGCGTATCAATCTGCTTTAACTAAAGTAAACTGGGATGACATCCTTGTAGAATCCAATAGCTTAAATGATAATTATAACTTATTTGACAACATATTATCCCAGTTATTAAACATACACATACCACTTAAAAATACAAAACAAAAAAATAGAGCTCCTAAAAACTGGCTTACAACTGGTTTGAAATGTGCTTGCAAACGTAAAAGACAATTAAAAATTCTCGCCAATCAAACAAATAATACCGCTCTAAAAAAACATTGCGCTAATTATACAAAAATCCTGAAAAAATGTGTAAACAAATCAAAAAAACTTACCTTCACTCAAGAATTGTCAATATCTAAAAATAAAAATAAAACTATGTGGAACATTGTAAAACAAATAACAAGAAAAAATTGTCAACAAATTCATAAAAACATAACATTAAAAATAGACGACAAAACTGTAAGTTGCCCCGAAAAAATTACAAACTTATTCAATGATTATTACGCTTCAGTTGGTAAATTAGGTGGCAGAAACGAGACCGCGCCTCCGGGCGGTCGGCCCACCATACAAACCTCAGTCAACACCATCTTTTTGCATTCTGTAACTGAAAATGAAGTTCGTGCCATGATACGATCCCTGCCCAATAAGTATAGTTGTGGTATAGATGAGATTCCCTCCATTCTATTAAAAACCTGCATAGATGAATTTACACACCCTATTACTAAATTAATAAACCAATCTTTTGATGAATGTAGTTTCCCTGATAAGTTAAAAATAGCAAAGATAAAACCTATTTTAAAGAAAGGCGGCAAAGCTAACAATCCCTCTCAATATAGACCGATAGCACTCCTTCCAGTAATATCTAAGATATTTGAAAAATGTATGTCAAATCGCCACTACAGTTTTCTTGAGAAGTATAGTTTGTTAGATGAAAACCAGTACGCATTCCGAAAAAAACATTCCACAAGCCTTGCCGTTTATAATTATGTCCAAACTATAGTTGATTATTTACGAGATAGAAAATACGCAGTGGGTTTATTATTAGATATGTCTAAAGCATATGACAGAGTTTCACATAATATTTTACTAAACAAATTAAATGAAATTGGCATACGCGGTAAGGCCTTAAACTGGTTGAAATCATATTTGACATCGCGACAACAATACGTAGAAATAGAACACATTAGTAACCATACCGGAATATTACAGTCCTTTAAATCAAAAATCAAATATACTGATAGCTCAATCCCTCAAGGTAGTGTTTTAGGTTGTGTACTGTTTCTCATCTACATAAACGATCTTCCAAAAATCACCAGCCATAAAGTAGTAATGTTCGCTGATGATATATCTCTATTATTTCAATGTTCAACTTTCAATAGCAATACATACATAGAAGAAACATTCGATTCCGTGACCCGTTGGCTACAGGATCACAACCTTATAACAAATACCGACAAATCAAAACTTATTCAATTCAGACCGAGACAAAAACAGCCACTTAACCTAGACACTGTAGCAAAAAACTTAAACATTGAAGAAGTCACCGATTGTACTCTACTGGGCCTCAAATTAGATAGTAATTTAAACTGGAAAATACATGTTGAAACAATAAAAAATAAACTATCCCGATTCGTATACGCACTGAGCATATTGAAGAGCAACACTAGCATGGAGTGCGCGCTGACCGCGTATCACACGCAGGCGGTCGCGTGGCTACGTTACGGGCTCCTGTTGTGGGGCCACAGCACAGATGCGCACCAGCTCTTCATTATGCAAAAGAAGTGTATACGAATTCTGGCCAATATCCACCAACCAAATAGCTGTAAACCTGTATTCAAAAATCTAAAACTATTAACTCTCCCCTCCCTGTATATCCTAGAAGTAGCCACGTTTGTAAGAAAAAATATACGTCTCTTCAAATTCAATCACAACACTCGTCGCCACCAAAATCTCGAACTCCCGGAACCTAAACTAGAAATCTACAAAAATGGACCATACTACAGAGCAATTAAAATATACAATAAAATCCCTATTAATATAAAAAACACCCTAAAAGACTCATCCTTTATAAGCAATCTGAAACGAATACTCATAGACAAATGCTACTACTCAATTGCGGAATTTATGGACGAGAAAAATATTTAAATAATAATGTACACAGCACAATGTATATGACACATGCTATGATATCATGCTCATAAAAGTATGATGCTTGTTTTAGTTATTAAATTTCAAAACAATTTTTATTTAAATTAAGAGAAACACCAAGTTGTTATTACTTAGTATAAGTTATTAGTAAGTTTGGTAAACCAGACTACAAAAAATGTTAACTTTTTGCTACACCCTGACAGGGTCCTTGTACCTAGTTATTAAGTACTTGGTTGCAATAAATATTATTATTATCTCCTTTATTCATTTAAAATCTTAAGTTAGGTTTTTTACAATAAAGTTATATCAAAAGTAAAATACAATAAAGAAATTACAAAATATATAAACACATTATAAAAAACCTAACCTAGGGTGCCGCCGGCAGCGGGGCAGGGCCCAGGCTACCGGTGGTGTCGGGCTGCAGAGAGAGGAACCTCCTGACGATGCGCGCCGTGTCCAGGAGTACCGCCTTCTGTATCTGGCCCTTGATCCAGCCATCTAGCGAGAGTCTCTTAAGATGTTTGTCGAGACTCTTCGCTATAAGACCGTTCGCCGAAACGACTATCGGGACAATGATCGTCGAGTCAACATCCCACATGACGGTCACCTCGTTATTATTATTATTATAAGGTTATTATAATGAAACGCAATCGTTTTAAACAACAAACTTTAATAAACACAACAATGTACAAAACATGTTCGCTGTTTCTCTTCCCGGCAGTGGTAAAATAAAAAATACAACATTTTTTCTGACAACACATAATTCTCCTAACATTGTAAAAATAAACTTGAGAATGACATGCAGATTTGGTTATAAAATAAAAGAATAGGCGCACAGCAATCTAAAGACACGCGCTTTTAGTTATTTCATAACGTGTTTCTATGATCGATCTGGTACTTCACTCTCACTTGTGTATTTAGACAAATACAATCAGTTTAACTTCAGTCGGGGCAAGCGCATCAAACGGGATAATTGCACTTACCATAAAAATATCGAAAAAGTACAGTTGTTGCGCAGTTGCATAGGTTATTAGTGTAGATGGCGTTGTTAGTACAACACTACACACCATATCACCATACTTTTCGATATTCCTATTACTTAGGTGCGTGTATTTCGTGTGACGCGCTTACCTGGACTCACTATTATACACACTTATATATGTATACGTTTATATTTCTAGCAGGAACAACAGCTGTTTAGTGCTAACAAAATAATAATATCGACCAACCTGTTACCAACAACCACCACGCCAAAAAGAAAATGCCAAGTATAATAGTTGTTTTAAGAGAATATTTACAATGTCGTGAAACTCGAATAATTGTCACATTGTTATTGATTTTTTTTTTATTCTTAAGATAATAAGATCATTGAATGTAAAAAAAAGCTTTGATTACTCAACTTATAATACGTTGATGTTAAGTTAAGGAGCAAATGAGAATGCATGTTACGATTTTTCCTCTATGACGTTGAAGTAGTATTTATCGATAACATGACTGTCGATGTTTTATTTGTCAAGCACTAACAACACGTTGTTCGACGCTTCTTATCTTTTTACATAGGTAGGTTAACTCTACACCGTATTATAAATCCAAGAGCAGAGTGTAGGGGTTTTCGAGGTACTGCTTCATGCGGTTGGAGAACCTTGCGACGGTGGCGCCATCTATGACGCGGTGGTCGGCGGCCCAGCTCACTGTGAGGATGTGCGCTTTGACCACGTTTCCTGCGGCGTCGAACCGGGGTAGAACCTGGGAAGTACCGATTGCATATTAAGTTAAAAAAAAATATATTTTAGTATTTACCCAGGGTCTTTTAATCTTTGGGTCGTGAACATGGATAGTTTTGCAACCTTGTCATTATGATGAAAGCTACATTGAAGCACAAGTCTCGTAACACCGATTTTTTTAAATTACATGGTTATGAACTAGATTTTTCAGATTTTTTTTTCTGGAGCAAATATTATCTTGTACCATTGATACAAACCTCAAAGAAAAAAATTTAATATATAATCTTACCTGTATTTTTCCTAGTGCTCCTATTGATACTTGGGGCGGGAATATTATAGGACTAGCGTAGGTTCCACCCACCTGAAAAAGACATTTTATAGTTCGTTTTTGACTTCTTGTATGACAACTTTGTGTAAAATTATATATCTTCGTTTAGGAGCTAGCTAGAAAAAAGCTAAAATCCTCCGAAACGAAGATTTAAACCAGTAGTTTGTTTCTGACTTAAAAATTGCGATTTTTTCATTTTTTTAATGTGTATATCCGTAACTATATGTCTTAGAAACAAAATGTAAATTAGGAATATAGTAAATTTAACTTTACAACATTCTCCAAGCTTCTTTCTAGCTAAAATGTTCCTAAACGAGGATACAAGCAAAAATCTGAAGAAATTGCAATTTTTTTTCAATAGGGGGGGAGTTGAGCATTTTGCATTTTAAACACTCACTAACCATTATTAGACAACATCTCAAAAATTTAAAACTACCGGACCGATTGTAAGGTCACCCATAGTACAGTCCGACCAAAAAGAGTAGAAATTAAAAAGTGGCAATACTGTAGTATCGTCCCCGTTTTCTTAGATTGATTAGAAAGGGTCGACACTACAGTATACAGTATTGCCACTTTTTAATGTCTACTCTTTTTGGTCGGACTGTACTTTAGCCTATTCACTGAACTATTAACCCATTCGTCAGGAAATCTCACTCTGTGACGTCATCGTTTTTTTAATAAAACAATTTAAAGGAACTACTTACAACGCCCACATTCGACAGAGTAAAAGTGCCACCGCTGAGATCGCTGAGTCCAAGCTGACCCTTCATGCCCTTCTCCTGCAGAGTGTTCAGCTCGCGAGCTATTTCCAATATTGTTTTATTTTGTACATTCTAAAAAAAAGTTCATATTTAAAAACAGCAGCAAGAAGTTCACTATCATCATTAATATTTTGTGAATATTATACAACCCGATTAGTTTAGTCAACTGTTTGGAGACCAAAGATATGCAACAACGAATACAATACGTCTGGGGTATCACATAACAGCTGATTAAACATGCTATAATTGTATCCTTAAAGTTTTCTTTGAACAGTTTCATAACTCAGTTTCATTGGTCGATAACTCGGTCGATATTCCGCACGCGGTGACGGTTACTTCCCGCAGGGCATCAAGGAAACTAAAATTCAGGCCCAATGGCATGCATTATGGAAATCTCCCACTCCGCTTGCGGGCACTACCAACCAATAAAAACAGTCCCCTTAATTCGGGCCTTTCCTGCATCCCGCATTTAGGCCCAACGACCAAAGAAATTGAACTTGAGGCTGCGTTTCCACCAGTGCGAGGATGCGTAGCGAGAGCGAGGGATGTGTTATGGTGAACCAATAGATTCAGTTGCGCTCAGCGAGGATAAGTAAAAGAAGTTATTCCATTAGTTCACAAAAACACATCCCTCGCTACGCATCCTCGTATATCTCTAGTGAAAACGCAGCCTTATGGGACTTCCTCTAAGGCAAAATACGGAATACAATCAAAATCGAACAAAATCAAAATTGAAGCTTGATTTAACGAATTTTGTACACGAGGTGTCCTCCTCGTGTCATTAGTCAGACTCACCTTAATGACAGGCACAACCAGTCCATTTGGAGTATCCATCCCCAGGCCAATATTATGGCTGGACTTATACGTGAGATTCTCACAGGCGCTGTCTGGACTGCTGTTCAGCACAGGGTAATCTGTGAGGCTCAAGGAGGCCGCCTTCATTATGAGCGGCATGTATGATAGCTTCACTCCTTGTTTCTCCGCCAATGCTCTGATATTTTGTCTAGCTTCGTATAGCTTCGTGACGTCGTATTCGTCGCTTAGCACCAGGTGAGGGATTTTCTGTAAAGTTGGAGAAGTTTACGTTATTTTTCTCGCGGTTTGGGCTGTATTTCTTTGTGAACCATGCACTTTTCCAAATCGTCGGGGATAGTGCAAAACCGCGTAAGTGACAAGTGTAGATACGAATCAATATTCAAACAAATGCTTAGTATTTTATTGAAATGAGAACTTTATCGACAGCTGTTATTCACGCGGTATTGCACTATCCCCGACGAAATGTAACGATGCAAAATTCAACAAACCTACGAACCCAAAGCCTACTGCATTAATATCAAATGAACGACAGCGGGTTGAAACTTAAACTATGACCAATATTTTTTTTTAAGATGAGCCAATATTCTAACTATTCCCACTAGTGGTGCCTGCTGGCCGGTCCTTGGGTGAATATCATATCACTCTAATATTATAAAGGCGAAAGTTTGTGTTTGTGTTGTTCTTCACGCTCAAACGGCTGGACCAATTTTGATGAATTTTGATAAACACATAGGCTACTTTTTATCCCAAAATAATTTAGTGTTCTCGTAGGATAAGCGGGTAACACCGCGCGGCGTAGCTTGTAAAAAAGAATTATTTCATAATATCATTCTTCAAAAGTAACTTCGTTAAGATTCTTAGCCTATTTTTAGGTTAAGTTTGTAGGTAATTAACATTTGCTTTGATATCTTACCATAGCTTCCGACATCGATTTAACCATGGCCTTCATGAACCCAGTGATCGGCACCGTCCTGTCCTCCAACAGCACTTCAGTCTTAACCTGCGCGGGGACTGGTGTTTGAACAGCTGGCGCGTGCGCATCTGGCACCACGTTGGACATGTCGGCGCTTATGCCCAAGTGGGCGAGCACATCTTCTTTCAATACGCGACCGTTGCGGCCTGTGGCCTTGACGTCGCCTAAGTTCACCTGGTAACACAGGAAAAGTATTGATTATCACATACTATTACTTTATAAATTTTAGATACTAGCTGTGCCCGCGGCTCCGCGCGCGTTTAAACCTTCCCTGGACTACTCAAACATTTAAAAACCAAAATAAGCTAATTTGCAGCCGTTCTCGAGTTTTAGCGAGACAAACGTACAGCAATTGATTCTTATATATATAGATAGATTTCTTATTTATTAGTTGAGATCCTCAATGTGTTAAGTGAGTGATGTGCAATGAGTAAAAATTTTTGTAGTTCCAAAACTACAACAAATTATTTGCTTTATGGTCGGTCACGACACTAATTATGTATGACTTAGACCACATTTGTAATGGTTATGAATTGAAGGCTTTTTTTATACATATTAGAAATAAAGAAGATAAATTTATTGAGAAATAACTATTAACAGCATCAAAATCAAATCATATTAATTAAGGGACACTTACACAAATCCACCCAGTCCCACACTAAGCATTTTACTATGGCTACTAGACGACGATACACATAGTATACACCCAAGAACAAAATATTCAAGTCCTTGCCGGGATTCGAACCCAGGACCGCCGCATCAGTAGGCAACTGCACTACGAGTAGGTACCTATGCTGATAAGTCTTTGCATAATTTTATAACTCTGCATAATTTTATAACTCTTTGCATTATTTTGTCAAAGATTTGACCTACAGATTGCATTACTTATTGTGTGCTACGTGATTGACTTTACCTTGAATTGGGCAGCTATTCTCCTAACAGATGGTGTAGTTAATACTTTTATCCGTTGGTTGTCGTCGGCTACCGGGGCGGCGACTTCTTGTTGAGCAGCCTCCGCTGGTTCTGATGATGAACCTGCAAACACACATTCGGAACATTCAGAATTAGACTTCCAAAAAAGGATGAGGTTCTATGTATGTATCACTTTATGTATGTTTTTTTTTGTAGTTATAGTAAAAGAAACCTTCAGAAATCATTGACTCATTCACTGCCGAGCCACGCCCCCTCGGTACAAAAAGCACCTACGTATGTGGCCGGCACTGACTATTTTAAGGGTTATCAATGTTATCATTATTAACACTATTTCGTCACTTTCTATCTCTTCTTACATCAGCTCAATGAAGGTTGAACGCTCAACGCGCTTTTACACGTTTTAATTACATTCACTTGTTAATAAGTTTGTTAATTACATAAATCTTCCGCTGCGTCTTCTGGTCCGCGGTCGCCACTCAAGAATCTTTTTGCCCCAACGGCCATCGGTTCTACGAGCAATGTGCCCCGCCCACTGCCACCTAAGTTTGGCGACTATCTGAGCTACAGCTACCATTTAGGATCGCGGGCAGAAATTGGATGAGGGCGGCACAAGACCAATCGTTGTGGAGAACTTTAGGGGAGGCCTCTTTCCAGCAGTGGACGCCTCTCGGCTGATATGATGATCATGATGAGAAATGTCTAAACATCTACCATTATTTACCTTCATCTCCATCGTCTTCCACTTCAACATCGATGAGCGGCTGGCCCACTAGCGTGGTCTGATCCACGTCGCAGTACAGCTTGGTGACGGTCCCGTCGTACCGGCTCGTGATGGTCACCGCTGCCTTGTCGCTCTGCACCTCGCAGATGTTGTCGAACTGTTGCACTTTGTCGCCAACTTTGACGAACCTGAAGAAGAAACGCACGAATTTTAGCACTATTGCTTTAAAATATATTACATGAGAAAATTAGATTCGCTTAGGGTTTACGCACACGGCGTTAACAAACAAGCCTTTCTTATGGACCAACTCTATATCTCTTTTCTTTCCTATAGTCACAATTACATCATTGTCATGTAAATTAGTTCCACGACGCACAAAAACGTGTTGTGAGCTCCATTAAAAAAATGTCCTCTGCATAGAGGCCAGTATAATTTTCCATATCTTTTATTGTTAAAGTTTTAAAGTGTCTAAATACCTACATATCGACGGCAACAACGTACAAGGTGCTAAGTGCTAAAAGGTTCGAACTACACCAGCTACAGCATAATGATCTAGAAGTCGAAACCTATCGCCTAGTATAAAAATTTTCTTAAAATGTCGCTTAGTATAGATTTTATGAATGACGCATACAGTTCCATCTGTATCAAAAATGTGTATACTAACACGAACACCATTCTAAGTGCCACATCGAACCGTACACAATGAATGCCATCTTGCTCACTCGCGCACACAGAGCGCTATTTACCACATAGCACTCAGTACGCGGCCGATCGGCAAATCAACGGTCGTGAATGATTCGATCGTTTCCTAGAGAATATTAACATGTTACTACCTTGCTTTTGTCTTAATTCACAATTTTAGTTAAGATGTTTGTTGAATTCATTCACTCAACCAATTTACTAAAAAAATAAGTTAGTTAAATTATGACGGGGAAACGAGCGAGATGGTTGGAATCTAAATCAGGAGTGCAGATCGGGTCTGGGTTGCGTCGAAACAGATCTAAATAAATCAGCCACAATAAATGGAGGTATGTAATATTTATTTTTGCGTTTACTTTATTTTTCTTAGTTATTATTTAAAAAAAATATGTAAAGTGTTCGATGTGACACATAGTCCTACATACATGTAAAGTATCATTTAAGAGAACTACGTGTACAGGTCTATCTGCCACTTAGAACTGTATTCGTCATTATCAGTGCTGTAGTGAAACAAAGTACCTTATTCTATGTACCACTTAGAATTGTTTACGTCCTTTAATCAGTTACTTAGCACTATTTACATTTTCAAATTGTTTTTGGACACACTCAAATAGTGTATTATCTGTAATTGCAAGTGCTAATTTAAGTTTTAAAAGTTATATTGTGTTATGTAATCATAATCTGCAATAGTTAGGTAATCATAACTATCGCAGATTAAGGTTTATTTTTTCTTATGTGGGCGGTTTCGTGGTAAGCACGTAATCCTTATTTCGATCACTATTTACTTTGCACCACTAATATAGCTTTCACGTTTGAAAATATGCTCATAGTGGTAAAGAAAGCTAAGTCTATGTTGCTTTAATATGCATGGTATTTGATTTTCAGACCCACCTCTAAGGATCATGCGAGGAACTGCGTTTGAGGAGACAAAGACACGCATTCCACAAATACAAATATGTTTAGTCAATCAAAAAATCAAATCCCATGTTTTGTTAATGACTCTGATTTTAATGCAGCTGAAAATAGGGAACCGTATGATCATACTTTTAAGGTCCATCTTAAAAGTATGAACGAGTTGGAGAGCCAAATTGAATGCTGTATTAGTAAGCCACGTAAAAAGACTGGGATGAAATCTAGTCGATCTCTTATTCCTGTGAATCGATCACGATCGAGAAAGTTCGTTATAGTCGTCATTATCTAACGCTATAATTATTTAAGTTGTCTTTATCGGTCTCAATTGGTCATCATCCTCAACGATAGCTTGTTGTCTAGCTCTTAGTCAGTTTATTAAACCGTCGAAACTACCCCAACCATGGAATCTAAGTTCTTTACGTGTGATTGGGACGACCCACGATGAGATTGGGACTTATGCCTTAAAAAGAAACAAAAATACTCTTCATTGAGCTTTTCAACTCATGAAAGAAAGACCCGATATATTGTGCATTCCCCTGATGATGTTATTTACTATCAAAGGCTCATGCAACAGATTTTATTCCTTGATCCAATAGTATTTGTTTTTTGGTGAGGTTGAGATGTTCTTCATAGAGTTCCATGCACCAGGTTAACCCCACAATACTCTGAATCAATCCCGGATTGGTAGCCTATACGAAATTAGTATTGCTATCAAATAGCCGAGCAGTGGATAATGATGGAGCTACATCTGAGATTCTGAAATCAGGTGATAAACTGGCAATGAAAACCCCTTCCGAAGTAATTTAATCAACTTACTCGAGGCAAAACTCAAACATGTCCCAGAAGTGTGGTACTGTTCTTCTTTAACGAAGTTTAAAAGACCCTTCTTAGAAATAACATGCCCATTTCATTTGTGAGTCATGTGTATAACATGCTGCCGAGACTCTCATCATGGACCGTGTCGCACACGACTTTCAGCCTCCTGAACAAGCCGGTTACGTTACCGCAAAACTTCAGTACCGTAGACAACGTACATATGGTACAGTTTATAATACAGACGACTGGGCAGTATATCAGCTAGCAGCCGTTATACTTAGCATCTTTGTATTATAAGAAGGCTCTCGATTGAAGTACAACATGGACGGTGCTGTAGCCTCTCCATTGGTGTGCAAACGTCTATCAATCAGTATATTGAGGTGCTGAGGTCTTTAATGTTTATACTAAAGTGCGACGACAAAGGTTCATTTCTAAGACCAGAAATCGAAACCTATCCAATTACAGCTTAGCCTGAGACACGGAGACGCAATATATACCTAAAGTGTTCACAGCTGCTTATTATAAATATATCCAAGCATTTAGTTTAAGTACGGACATAAATAATTACCATCAATGGCAAAGACCTGACCAACCTCCTCTCATCTGATGGTATCGTTGTCAATACTAGTCACGGCGCGGCGGAAGACCTAGAATATCTCGACAAAATAGTCAAAGACTTCAAGTACAGTCTTCCAACAAGTGTATCTTAAAATGAACACTGAATACAAAAATAATATTAATTTTCCATTGTCGATTATATAAACAAGACTATGACTAAACAAATAAGTAATTAAGAACAATGTTATATACGTTGCTCCTTTTTTCCAATCCATTCCGTTATTAGGACTGAGATGTAAGGTTCTAGTAACCCTTTGTAAAATGTTTAATTATGTACAATATGTTTACATTTTATATTGAATAAATATTACACCTAATATTCTTATAAATAATGACACAAAGGTAAATTAAGAAAGAAAAATTGAATGCGATCTACTGCAATCGAAGCGGGATCCCGCTTCGATTGCAGTAGATCGCATTCAATTTTTCTTTCTTAATTTACCTTTGTGTCATTATTTATAAAAATAAAAATGTGGTATTACCACATAAAAAATATGAATCGATAAAAAGATTCTATACAAATACCTAATATTCTTTTAATTTGATATAGAACTTTCTACATAATGATTATTAAGCTATATCAAATGTCGAATATGATTCTATCTGCAAAATGTGTCAAAATTATAATTCAGCACATTTTTACACAATGTTTATACAACCAAAAATAAAATAAAAAATAGTGCATTAGAGCTATGTAATATATTTTAAAAAAATAATCAAAATACGTGATTTAAATTTGATGACTTAATTCACACATAGAACATTTTACAGTGAGTCGGACACTTTTATTACCAAGTATAATATTCTAAGTACCTGATAGACCTGCATACGTTGATTTTATAGAAAACTATAACCAAGTATAAAATTCTAAGTCCCACATAGACCTGCTTACGCAGTTGTTGGACATAATTTTAACCTAGTATAATGTTCTAAGTGGTAGATAGAACTTTATACACAACGGTTGGCAAATATTTATGACTTAATCTAGTGGTCTATCTGCATTTTCTCAAAAACTACCATTAAATTGAATTATATGAAAATAAAATAAGCAATAAAATATAATTATAATCATGTGTTCCAAATTTCAGTTTATTATCTTTAATACGAAAAAAAATATAACGATTCTACTTCTACGATTCGGTTTTTTGGCTCTCCTGTAAAATTGTAATTTTTCAATTAGAATCATATACGTTGTTGTCGTCGATATGAGCGGAGATTGGACTTTTCGAAAACTATTAAAGAATACAGTAATTGAATCAAGATAATCCCTTTGCGTCATAAGATTACAAAGTGTTTAGACACTTTAAGTTTAGACTCTTAGTTTTAAATATATACTTGGTGATTATTGGTTCTCAAGAGTCGATTACTCACCATTCTTTGACGACAACTTCCCGGATCCCCTCTCCAATGTCCGACAGCTTGAACGCCACAACTTTGTCGAGAACGCTGCTAGTGTGGAATGGTCTGGGGAATCTTCCCAATAACGGTTGTGATATCGATGCATCATTTCTCGGCCGAAATCTGTCCTGGTGGAAAGTGAAAGTATAATTACATAAATAGATTATTACAATACGATGAAGCGGGTTTACTCACGCCGTAGAAGTCGAATATCGCTCGACATGTTTCGAAATATTCGACTTCTACGACGTGAGTAAACCCGTTTCGTATATATTATTGTCTGTCTGTGGCTCACGGGAGTTTTATATTTATAAAATAAATCGATTGTATAAATATACCGGGTGATCAATCACAAAGGGTCTGTAGGGAGAAGTCAGAAACTATAAGAGATAGGGAAATCTGTTCTTAGGAACCATGGCGTCGATTTTAGATTTAATAAAAACTGCATTATTTTTTTTTATAAATCGCAGACATCATTTCATACATAACTCGGTCATAACCATAACCGCTGTAAAGAAGGTAACAAGACGACATGCGATTACTTACAGAATTTTAACCAGGTTAAATTTCCGGTTATGTATGAAACTTATAAAAAAAAAATAATGCAGTTTCTATTAAATCTAAAATAGACGCCATGGTTCCTAAGAATAGATTTCCCTATCTCTTATAGTTATAGTTTCCTCCCTACTGACCCATTTGGATTGATCACCCCTGTATATCAATATAGACGAAACGGTTCGAGAAAAGGTAGGTAGTGCCCCGCTTCTTTTATGCTCGTCTTGGCGCAGATCACAATCACACTAATATTATAAAGGCGAAAGTTTGTGTGTGTTTGCGTGTTTGTTATTTCTTTACGCTCAAACGTCTGGACCAATTTTGATAAAATTTGGTATGGAGATAGCTGACACCCTGGATTAAATACATAGCCTACTTTTAATCCCATCAACATGTATTTTCCCGTGGCATGAGCGGGTAACACTGCGGGGCGCAGCTAGTATCAACAAAAACGCGATATCTATTCATATTCATATTCATCTAATAAACTATACCATAAAATATTGTCGTTTATCTCCCCTCCCATCCATTTTATTAGACAATTTCGTCGGGTAGTACACCACCTTCATCACCATCACCACCATCACCACCACCTCCATCACCACCATCACCATCACCACCATCATCACCACCATCACCACCACCTTCATCACCACCACCACCACCACCACCACCATAACCACCACTACCTTCATCACCACCACCACCGTCACTACCATCATCATCACCACCATCACCACCACCACCACCACCACCAGTCACCACCATATTCATCACCATCATCATCATCTTCACCAACACCACCTTCGTTACCACCAGTCACCACCATATTCATCACCATCATCATCATTATCACCAGCAGTCACCACCATCACCAACACCATCACTATTTCACGAGTCAATGCCCACCTATAACCATATACACAGTAACAGTAGGTACACAAACAACCCTTTCGAAATTTTCTACGTAGCCAACTCCCGGCCAACTCCGTGCCCTTGCGGGGTGAGGTAGCTCAATTCGGTGCGGGGGTGTGCGTGTCCATTCTGTATGTACTATTAAGTATTCTGTGGTTATGGGTACTAGACGGCGATATATACATACTTATATAGATACATATTTATATTTAAATTCATAGAACAACCATGACCCAAGCACAATTATTCGAGTTCATCACACAAATATTTGCCCTGGCCGGGATTCGAACCCGGGACCGCCGGCTCAGTAGGCAGGTCTCTACAAACCGAGTCGTCATTAATTAAATGGCATTATACTATCGGGAACAAACATAATATGAATCCCTCTGAAAGAATTTAAATTAATGTGTCCAATTAATAAGTTATAAGTTTCCAGCATTATCAGTTAAAATAAATCTCGACATCGTGTTATCGTGTTTTGATTACGCCCATTATTTCGCTACATTGATAAAATTCGGAATAACAAGTTTATCATCTCCATTGACTTATCTTAGTTTACGTACATAATTAAATGACTGGGTCTATTCAAACTCGCACGCCCATTTCGTAAGATAGTGTTTTATGTTGCTATGGCTGATATTATTACCTACAATTTTCACGTCATATTAATACTCAAAAGAATATTAAGTCCAATTTAATTTTACACACTTTAGAAATTTGTGATTTTATACAAACTTCTACATAACAGTGAAAGGGCATATCATATCACAATTTGAAATCCCAAATTGATATTTTTAATTTTTGTATGTCATTCTCGATTTAAAGAGATACTGCTCGAAAAATCATTGCAATATTTACCACATATTTATTATATTAGCCCAAAGACGTCCACTGCTGGCCTTTTCCAAGGTTCTTTTTTATTAGTGACCTCGTATTGGAAAACGCAGCAGGGAGAACCTAACAAGGTGGACTGACGATCTAGTCATGCTCAACGGATGTTTTTGTTGCGGAGAACACATTAACTATCATTCATAAAATATACCTACCAATCAACTTCACTCCCATTATGCATTATGATGCAAATTTATGTCGAATGATAAACAACCTAAATTACATTGAACGCGGCATGAGACTTGGCTAAACTTGTTTACAAAGTAAAATTTCATCGAAATAAACACAACTTACTAAATCATACTTACATTTTGAAACACACACGATATCCTGCTTTTATTCACATTTCTAATAGTCACTACACATGTTCTGAGGATCGACATCGTGGCAATATTTTATTGTTTGTTTATCGACTAGTGAGCATGGCGACACGCGACTACTCGCGCTCCTTCCTTACTGACGTTTTATCGCTATCACAAACCCAGTGTGGCGCGATACGACACAACTTCATTGTTATCTTATTTAAAGACTGCTTCGAATGGGACTTTAAAACTCGGCAAGTAGAATTTAGTTTTCAATTCACATAAAAATGAAACTCGTTTTTATTTGCGGTAAAATGCCTCGTGGTATCGTCATCCGTACGATCACCTCAAGGTCAAGGTTTGAATACATTACATTACACCTACATTTCTTTTCTATAGTATACAATACATAGACTATTTGATTGTTTATTCAGCATATAAATTTAGTGATTATGATAACGTCTGTTGATGTTACGATATTAGTTTAAAGAAGATATTATTATAAAGGCGAACGTTTGTGAGTGTGTTTATGTGTATGTTTGTTACTTCTTCACGCTCAAACGTCTGAACCAATTTTGATACATTGTGGTATAAAGGTAGCTGACACCCTGGATTAACACATAGGCTTCTTTTATCCCGTAACCCCACGCGGTGCAGCTAGTTTACAGATATTTGAAAAAAAAATATTGAGTAATGTTTTAATAAGTAGCATAAATTTCTTATCTTTATTAAAGCAGTAACATCTGCTAACGTAAACCAAATGTTTACAATGAAGCGAAAAATTTAAAAAATTAATGGCTCAGACAGGATTCGGACCTGCGTTTCCAACGGCTTTCCGGGCCAACACGGGCGTCCTACCAACTGGACCACCGAACCAGATGTCAGAGCCATTGAATCCTTCAACCAGTTGCTTCAACATGCCTTAGGGTGGCATCGTAGCGCCATCTACCGTAAAGATTTTTCAGTTTTTCGCTTCATTGTAAACATTTAGTATAAATTTCATTAATTTTAGGAGATTTTTGAGTCACAAAAGCGTTAGTGGTTTGGGCATCGGACTTGTAGGAAAAAGGTCGGGGGTTCGATTCCCTGCAGGAGAAAAAGGTATTTTGGGACACATTTTACAAAATACTGCATACGGCGGCGGTAACGTAAAATAGGCTTATTTTACGTTTATATAAGGTAAGTAAGAAATATTAATGTTTCTTCTCCATAACTTATATTATAACTTTAAAAATAGTACTTCTAAATTTTAAAACGACCTATGAACAAGCCAAACATATCTCTGTTGTTAGAGATTATTTAAAAATAAAATAAAAAACAGGATTATTAGAATTATAAATGTTAATTTTAGCATTGCAATTTGTTTTTCATTTTACAAATTAAAATAAACGGGAGGTTAGAAAATAAAATAACTACCTTTATAAGCAATTCTTTTATTAAAGACGTAATAAACATGTTAATAAAGTGAATAAATACAATAATATAATATCTAATAAATAACCGTAATGTTATGCACGATGTGATGCAGGGCAACCCATAGTAGAATGCGCGACCGAGACCACGGGCGTAAATAAACACGGTAACTTCGACGATCCTATTCTACCAAATAGCTAACGTGTATCACAGAGGCGCTCCGCTAAGTGTCAACTACGGCTTGATCTGGGTCGAAAGGGTCTCTGAACTTCTGGCATAGTTTATCAAAAGGGGAAACAAGGAATTGAAAACCTACTTAAAGATTAACAGTAGACAATTTACAAGGATAAACTCGGTTTTGTACACATAAATATTTTTTATGTCTTTATCGTTTGTTTATTTTTATAGAGGTGCGGTAAAGGGAAAAAAAATGCCTTTTTAACTGTATTTGTCAAGGTCAAGGTAAAACAGAGCCGGGGTTCAAATCTAATTAATTGATTACTCCATAAATTGTTTGCGGTTTTATTAGTTTAATCATTTTAGGAGCCTGGTCGTTGAACGATCATGACACGTTTTACGTTTTGTTATAACTATTACTTAATTATATTTCAGCTAATGTTAAAACTTGTTAACGGAGGTTTCATAAAAAACACCAAGAGTCTATCAAGAGTCATCATACTACACCTACTCCATAGCAGCTCGGGGTATGCAATGCACTGTACTCAAGCACAAAAACCGTTTTCAAGGCATTCAAATGATCATACACTATAATTTTTGTTAGAGCATGACTGGCATTTTCTGAACACCACTCGTGACCCCGCCAACGCAGATACCACCAACTCGTTATTTGCCCTGACCCCTTCTCCAAAAGTATTGCCCACGCAATGTTCATTATCACTACATAGTATAAAACAAAGTCGCTTCCTGCTGTCTGTCTATCTGTCTGTCCCTATGTATGCTTAGATCTTTATAAAGGCAACGGATTTTGATGCAGTTTTTTAATAGATAGTGTGATTCAAGAGGAAGGTTTATACATATGTATAATACATGCAGCATTGCACCTGTGCGAAGCCGGGGCGGGTCGCTAGTACACCAATAAGCCCTTTAAGCCAAGTAGTCTCGATTCTCTATGCTAGAAGCTCACGAGACTCAATCGACCTCACACCAGCCTTTTAATTACGACTAACATTGCTTTCCATCGAACAAAACACTTCCCGTCGGACGCAAACTATAGGTACTCACGCTGGAAAATAATACCCAAACTGCACTTGGGCGCCTTTTAAATAAACTATATGAATATACTCGATATTTATCACATCGTAACTGCTTCAGTAATTAGTTACGATCTACAGGATGACTCAAAAATAAGAGGAAATCGCAAGTCACTGATCCAAAATACCCGAAGCCTTAACTTAAAATTTCTGCACTAGGATTTGACAATTCAGTTCCCGCGTTGATGACAACAAATTTTCATTTAGAAACATTAAATAAACGTTAATCACATCTACGATAATGTGTTAGAACTACCTGCGATTTACCCTTCTTTGAGTCAACTGTAAATCCTTATTTAACGCGAAGCCCTGTCTGTAAAGTACTCGGGCGTCTTAAATTACTTAAGATATTTATTATATTCGTTTTAATGAATATCAGAATCTCTCATTAAGCAGACATTAGGGTTCGATATTTGTACATGACAGACAGCTTATTGACTAACCAATTAATAAGAGTAACCCTTCGCTTGCGCAGTCGGGTAAAAGAATAGTATAAAGCATTGAAACAATTTGCTCCCGATTTTGTACGCTTAATATTATATTCGATAGCATGTTACCAACTGTGATAACCTAACTCCAGGATCTGGCCAGTGAGTGTTATAATTATGCTTAGGTTTAATGTATTACTATACATTTCAGATGCACTTAAAGAGTCTCTATGATAGAAACTGATTCAGTGTTCGATCGTGGAAGAGCTATGTTCAAAATTCACAACGCAGTTTATCATAAACAGTGCTGAAAGTAACATTATTATTATTATAAATTCATTTTAACCGTATCTATTACACATGTACTTAAATATTTGTTACTAAAGTTGAATCAAATTAAATTTGAAGGAGTAAACCAAATTCAGTTTAAACAGCTAGCCACAACGATTTAAACATTGGAAGACTACACATACACAGGATAAAGTGCTACGACATACAAATTGACACGACCCAAGATAGGGTGACATTTAAACCTATCACATTCTTTATAATACAAATTCCAATTCCAAAAGGTGTTTGATAATTCTTCAATGCAATGGCTTAAGGTCACCATTTCGAAATACCGAAAAGTACAGATGTCACTATGAACGCCACCCTACCATCACGCACTATAAGGTAAGACTCACCGGGCTAAAACTGCCACTGTCCTGACTGTTATTCTTATCCCATTAGACAACAAACTATGTTAGCCTCAAGGTATAAAAAAATAAGGTATGTCACTGGAATGACAGGCGCGACTTTTGACGACATCACGCTACGATGGGTTGGTTGGTCCTGCCAATCCGTTTCTGTATTACCAGTGGTTATCTTAATGGGGACTATTATTACCTGTATTAACCTCATGAAATCGTGAGTGTTTAGATCAATTATTACGACAAAATAAAACTTAGTCAAAGAACATGACAATCGTAATGCATAATTATTATTTTTTGTACGACTGGCGGCAAACAATTTTCTCCTTACAATTATTTTGTTACCATAAAGCGGAAACTAATCAGTGCCGCAGAAAGTCTCACCAGCCAAAGTGTCTAACCTTATTTTCTTATTACGTGGTTAGTCTTTTCCCACCTTACCTTAGTTAGCAAAAGTAAGAAGTTGTTAGTAACATCTATACTTCTGTACCTTTTCTATATTTCGATATAGTAAATAGGTGCACTTGAACCCGCGGGCGCATTTGTCCCGACTGCCCGTAGTTATTTTTGAGATAGGCTTTTGTATTAATAAACGTGCTTATGATTGTGAAGACATGTTTATTGTTAGGCTGGAATGTCTTCTAACTGTACGAGTATTATTGTAATATGAACTGCTTACTCTGTACAGTCCCCGTATTATTATTCTCTATAATCAGACTGACTTAAATACATTTTAAATTCCATGAGATCATATGATCGTAGCTCATTTATTTTTTACATTAAGCAATTCTGTCTCAATTCCATAAATATTTGAAAATGCGTTGAGTCTCTGAATGTAAATGCAACGTTTTCCCATATTTATATACTAGTTGGATGATCAATCGAACCACTATCAGAACACAAAAATGTTAAGAAGCCTTCGATTATGAAAAGTGCGTGTTAAGTTGTTAAATGTGTTACACCTTATAAATTTATAATTTCAAGTCTAGTTGTTATTTATTTATCAAAAATTCACTAGCCTTTTACAATGTTACGTTATTACACCATAAGAGCAAGGCCAACATTTGTATTTTTGCAATTTTTTTGTAGATTTGCAAAAGATTGAAACGTACAAAATTACACCCTCTTTCACCGCCAAAAAAAGTAATCGCCATTTATATTGTTTAAACATTTCCAACAGGATAATCACCAAACTTAATGTATGTCAAATAAGCGTGAAGTTTCACAGCGATAAATAGAAAACCTGTGACGGCTATAGTCGTCGATGGAAAACTATGCCCCAGATGCAAAAATGTCATTTGCCGCTATGCATTGGGATTTGGTCCATTGCTTGGCGTCAGGGGGACAGTTTTCCGCCAGCTAAGCTTAAGGTTAGGTTTCGGCAAAGACTAATATTTTAGTAATGTATTTTGCTCGTGGCGAAAATCGACGTTCGATCACGTCTTTCACTACATCTTTAGAGAAATACTTAGGAGACAAGACATAGAACGATATGTATTCTCAAGAGATCACGCATTCAGGCTTGCATGATTAGCCTGCCTTTGGATTGATAGTTCCTACCGTTTAAGTTCCCGTTGTACTGTACAACTCAAGGATGTCTGGTCGTAAAATGAAAGTTATAGCCTTTCACAATTTTAAAGTTTCTGATTTTGTGCGGTATGCATTTATAATGATAATTGAAAGCTATGTTCAAATTTTAGAATACCCGGCATTACCTATGCTTCTTACTGTCATTTAGTTTGCCTCTCGTTAGTAACGTTCAGTTTTAAGTATTAATCAGTTATTTTATTCACCCAAGACTGCAACGTTTCTTTATTAAACGAAATTAGCATAGTACAATTCATTAATTGCGATAGTTTTATAACACAGTTTACAGAACTTGAAATTTTTGTTTGTCAGTTCCAGATGCAAATCATTATATTGATTACGATGACTAAAAATTTCATAAAATACTGAACTTGCACTGCATGCAGAAATATATAATACTTTTTAACTGTTTCAATATTCACAAATATCATTAATTAAATTCAAATTTAATTATATAAAATAAAAAGCCTTTAAAATTATGAAAGGCTGACTCTTAATTTCATTTTGACGGAACTAGTAGCTAAAATCCGACTTGGTGTCGCTGATACGTTTATACAAACACTACTCGCTCATCTAGTCTCACACGATACAGTAAAGAAGCGACAACATCAACTAAACACCAACGCGAAATATTATCATTACTATAACATGTTCGTGTGACTTGACACCTAAATACAATAGGAAGATCTACCAGCCCCGCCTGCCCGCCGGACAGGCTTATGTTAGAAATAAATTATCGGATATATTCTCAAAAGACTTGCCAAGTTTTGAATTATGCCATCAATACTTCTTTATATTCGAAAATGATGTTTTGGAACTAAGAACTGGACCTTGAGTGGTGCTGGTGGTGAGCATCGTCCATAAATATGAATACACCAAGGAAGTAGCAAGTTATGTTGCAATTTAATAGAGATGTGTCTGATATTTAATATGTCTGGTCAATTATAGATGCACATGCTTCAGTACTACCTAAGCAAAATTACTGTTTGACTGTTATCGAAGCACACATTTTAAGTTTCCGTACATACTAATTAATTTCAAGAGTAAATAAACTGTCGATTTCGGTCTGACATCAGCCAACCTATCCGCTGATTGTTTGCTCACTAAATGGCATTTATAGGCCAATTTTGGGCCGTGGACGCTCTACCATCAGTCACCACTATAGAACCGATAATTTACTTCTAACGTTATTTAAACGTAAGTTCATTGAAGCACAGCGCTTATCATTTAGGTACAGAGTTCGATTGAAAATATCTTGAACGTGAGAAATATTTCCATACGTGCACAAAATATGTTTTAAAACAACGTTTATTATTATTTTATACCCTAATTTTAACTGATTCGCGGTCAGTACTACTTTAGTTTATATTTTATCGGCAACACTGTTTAATGCATTCTCAATAGAAAATGGAGGTAAGGAACTATGCGGTGTTGTACACGATAGCTGCCCATCAATTAATGAGAACATTTGCGATCAATAAATAATTGATTTCATCGAAATTTCATTTTGCTATCATAACTTCATTGACATATTTGGCTAATGAAAATATTACTTAATTCTAAGTTGAAAGTTATAATCGACACACATCGACAGTAACTTAATTACGCTGAATAACCGATTTATGCCAAAAGTTTTTCTTTTTTGCCTGAGCTTGTGGTGCGAGTAATCGATCGTCGTCCTCGAACACTCGCTTATAGCTGAGCGAGAAAACTAACGGAACTACACAATCGCTTCTCGCTGCTCGCCAACTTGTTTCTAGTTACTAGCTAGAGCGATTAGAATCGTTTCTCGCTCATCGTCGACGGTGGGACCAGTGCCTCAATTTGTTTTATTTGGGACATTTTAGCCGTTAGATCCAGTTCATGGTTTTTTAGTTATGTTTCTATATCAAACATAATCGCTCAATATTCTATAATTACAGTGTCACAAACATTCGCATTAAACGATGTCAGTCGTTATATACTTTCATAACTCGTTGTAAAACTCTCTCCAAATACAATATTAAGTCCTCGATTCGGTGAATACTTCGGGATTACAAAATAACATTATTGATCAAGGATTTGGGTGTTAGTTTTAAGAAAATGTATAAGACAAAGCTCGCTAAAGGTAAGTATTTACGGGTGAATGCCCAAGAAGCAAAGAGATATTCACGTCTTTTTTTGTAACTTCAAAAAATTAAGGGTTTTCTCGTGAATGTTTGGTAATAGGGAGGCACGAAAATATAAATCTTTGCTAAACAAATAATCATGGTCTTAACATTAGTTACCTATTTCGAATATAAATCCTTGTATTAACTTTATAATTTTATCACGATTTAACGTCTTAATACTAACAAACAATGACATTATTTATTAATACTTTTAGAATTCCACTTGAATTATTATCAATCTATTTTACATAGAAAACTATCGTGAGTCTCAGACATATTAAAATACTTAAACGGGTTTACTCGTGTTCGATTGGCCGCCGCCGCGACTGATCGTCTCTCCTGATGATGAATCGCGTACCGATTCGAAACATGTCGAGCGTTATTCGACTTCTACGACGTGAGTAAACCCGTTTAAGTATTTTAATATTATCAATCTCTAGAAAATTATAATTTACATAGTTATTCTATCTGTGTTTTGTTGCTGTTTGTTTGGTTGGGTGCTGATCGTCGGGTGGCGACCTAACACATACACAATTACTTAGGCTAGCTACGTCACGCACACAGCTGCACTCGTCTAATCCACGGCCATCGACACCAGATAAGCTTTATCCTTCTGATTCCTCATTGGTAGAATCTAACATTCAATTGTTTATTGGTCTAGATGGTCGTGCTTTAAAAACGCAACTATCACTATATCACTAGACACATCGGCCGAGCGAACGAATAAGCATTCACTTCTAACAGTAGGTACATTGCAGTCATGTGTTGCAACAGGAAGCTCATTTTAATAATGGAATATGTATGGAAACAACAATCTTCATTTGTCAACAGTGTCAATTAAAACTACTAATTTTTTTAAACATCTCAAGGCAAGGGCGTAAACAAATAACTAGAGAAAAGCTTTCCGTTTCCAAAATATAGGGGCTCTATATAAAAAATAGTTTTTAAACAATATATCTTTGCATGCCACTGAAACAAATTTAACGCTTATCTTTTATCATTCCAAAATCTCGTTTATTGATAGTCAAATACAGTAGCTTAGGTAGGTACTTTAAATTATAATTAGGGCAGGCGACATGGTATAAGCCACGTTTGATTTTGTCATTGTTAACTATGACGATATTCTCCTTTTTTTTTAATTCTCGTCACTGTAAATTTTAAGTGCTTTTACCAGTATCCTCGCAGTCTTCCAGGACTCAATCTTACTCACTCTTCCAAGATATCTGGTTCTTGATGTTATGGTAATGTTTGTTAGTTACCCAAATTGGTTAAAAATGTCCAAAACCAAGTTAAAAATGTCCAAAACCCCTGCCCAAACAGGGTCATACACAGGCTTAAAAAAAATCCTTCTATAAAAAAAAGAACGTCTGTTTATTCATATCACATCAGCACTCCTGTCGTAGTTTCGGTATTTAATGCACTCACTTAACCTAAATCTGTGTGACCCACTTCTGGAAGAGCAAACTGAAAAAACTTAGCCCGGTCGCTGCCGGGGAATAAACAAGTCTTCGTTCACCGTGACCGACTAGAAGTCCGTGGTGCGCATCGTTCCCTCGCGTAGTCAGGGATGCCGCGAGGGGGTGGAGTCCATGAGCGGCTCCAGCTCGTGCTGGGGCCGCGGCCCGCGTCAAACGGAGTCTCCGTCCTCCGCGAACTTGACCTCGCGTCCTCGTCGGAAGGAGGCGGCGCGGCGAGGAGGGCTGCGCCGCCGCGGCGCCGGCTGCAGGCTCGCCGACGACACTTGCGTCAGCAGGCGAGGAGGCGCGCCCGTGCGCCCGAACGGAGACTGCCGCAGAAACTGGCGGGCTACCATTGGCTGCCAGTATGAACTGCCTGTAACCATCATTTGAGTCCATTACTACAACATTCACGTTTACAATTTGTGCTTGTCCAGTGTGCAGTTTGTGGATAATATAATGTACGCTATTGCTAATCCTTTGTATAGTTATCGGTTTCGGAACGCACCCGGACCAAACGTCAAAATCAAAAGTCGTATTTAGAAATTGTATATTAAATTGTTTATTAACTACATATTTCCAGCTAAATTCTCTGTGTACAAATATCCTGTGAGACCAATATTACCCGCATTAAGTAAAGTTTTTGAGAAACTCATTCTTAATCAACTTACATCTCATTTTAATCGACATAACCTATGTATTACATAGCAGTCAATTTGAATTCACTAAAGGTCGCTCCACTACTGATGCAGGGGTGGTGCTGGTTAAATACATCTTTGATGCCTGGGAAAAGGCTCAAGATGTTGTTGGCATTTTTTTCGACCTATCTAAGGCATTTGATTGCGTTGATCATAATAATTTAATACGCAAATTGAAACACTACGAAGTAAGGAACGGTGCACTTTACCTTGTCACATCTTATCTTTCAGGCAGAACGCAACACATAGTCATCAACGGAATGCAATCAACTGGATCAGCTGTTGCTATGGGTGTACCTCAGGGCTCAATTCTAGGTCCCTTTCTGTTTCTAGTGTATATTAATGATCTACGAAACCTTGTGCAAGATAAACATGACATTGTGTTATTTGCAGACAATACTTCTCTCCTTTTCAAAGTGAAAAGACAAGAAAATAACTTCGTTATTATTAACGACGCGCTATCTACTATTGTGGATTGGTTTACTGCAAATAACCTACTTTTAAATGCCAAGAAAACCAAGTGCATTAAATTCACATTACCGACTGTGAAACAAGTAGATTGTGCCAAGGTGACATTGAAAGGGTGATGTAGTAGAATTTAAAGACAAAACAGTGTTTCTGGGTGTTACTTTGGACTCAAAACTGCAATGAAATGCGCATATAGCCACTCTTGCAAGTAAACTTAGCTCCGCAGCCTATGCAGTAAGGCGAATCAGACAGTTAACAAAAGTCGAGACAGCAAGGCTTGTGTATTTCAGTTATTTTCATAGTCAGTGTAATGTCATATGGAATTCTGTTGTGGGGAAAAGCAGTGGACTTCCAAACCATCTTCGTGCTACAAAAACGAGCCGTACGCTCAATTTATGCACTAGGAGCTCGTGCATCGCTAAGAGAAAAATTCAAGGAAGCCAACATTCTCACCGTAGAGTCTCAATATATCCTTGAGAATATTATGTATGTCCGGAAAAATCGACATGCATTCAAGCTCAACAGTGACACCAAGTGACACTCACCAGTATAATACAAGATGGAAGAATAAGCTTGTTATGCCTGCTCATCATCTCCGTAAAGTTAGCTCTTCGTTCGTGGGGAACTGTGTACGTTTCTATAACAAAATTACCTACCGAGGTAGTGAGTTTACCTTCCAGCAAATTCAAGTCTCACATAAAATGTCACCTAATAAACAAAGTCAAAGTATTTGCTAGAACACAGTGTTTAAGGTCTTATAATTCAATGTTTGTTTCCAATGTGCTCAGCCTGCAAGCAAGCGTGCAAATGTTTGAGCGCGATAATTAATTACATTAATCCATAATAATAACATTAATATTAACAAAATTGCATAAAGACAAAACAAAATAACAGAATAAAATTAAATAAAAATCAGGAATTAATAAAATAAGATAATAAAATTGAGAATTCAGTTACGTTCCAAATATTTTTTAACGCTATAGAAGCACCTTTCCAGGAGCCAGGTGTCCAATTTGTGCTTGAACTGGTTTCCTTGGAGCACTTTAATGTCATCAGGTAGACTATTAAATAGTTCGATGCACATGTTATACACGTTTCTACCGTATATCGTCTTACTAACCCGCGGTTTATACACTAGATCCATAATTCTTTGTCTGGTCGGCCGGCAAGCCGACAAGGCGTTTTATACTGTGAATGATTTTTAGATGATAGGGATGTCTTTAAGCCAGTGGTTCAGTCATGTGAATCTAAAGTAAGCATTAGGTATATTTTAGTCGGTAGTATTAGTTTGTTTGTAATGTAACATGAGAGGACATTATGTTGTTTCTCACCGGGCAAATGGCTTTAGTGATGAATGCCCGGCAGTGTGAGCATGTCATGCTCGCTTAAAGGTCTTTGCTTACGGTGGCGTCGTTGATCGGATCGCAACCTTCCCTATAATATGGTTGAGGGAGACGATGGCTGAGATATGCGTCTTGCTCGTGTATGGATGCCGTTTGTGGAGACCGGTCTGTTCATACTAGCAAGGGCCAAATTAGTTATGTAGTAACTGCTTACCAGTGTTTCATGAATTGACGTGAGATACTTCATCCTGTACTCGATTGAAGTTATTTTTTTATTTTTTACTTAGAGACTGTATACATCTCTAATAAACTTAGTGTACTGTACAGTGACGCTCATAGACCTTATACATTTCTGAGGAAAATTTAACTATTTTCATATTTATTACTGTATTTTTTTATTTTTTTTATGTAAATTGTGACGCCTAGAGATCATATACATCTCTAAGAAATTTAGGTATAATAATTATTTTCTATTGTAAATTATTCACGTTGACGCATAGAGACCTTCTCTGTGGAATTTAATTAATTAATTGTATTGTTATTGCGTGTTGTGACACCTAGAGACTTTATACATCTCTGAGTATATTTAATATTTTAAATTGATCGTTAAAATTGCATTTATAATGGCAGTGAAACGTGGTCCCTGATACAGAAAGACAGGGAGAGGTTGGAGGCGTTTGAGATGTGGTACTGGAGGAGGATGGAAGGCATAAGCTGGATGGAAAAAAATCTCAAATGAAGAAGTCTTGGATAGGATAGGAGAGAAAAGGACATTACTGACACTAATAGAAAACAGAAGAGGAAAAATTATTGGACATCTGCTAAGACATGACTTTTTCCTCAAAAATATCATAGAAGGAAAAATCGAGGAAAACCGAGGTAGAGGAAGGCTAAGAGGAAATTACATTGAACAAATAAAAGAAAAGGTAAAGTCATGTCTTATCAAGAAGTGAAGGAGAAAGCCCAAGAAAGAGACGGCAGGCGATTGCTACACCGACAAGAGCGCAGCTCTAATTGAAGAGAAGACTTACTTTTGGGCGTGGTACTCCGCGTACGCCACGCCAGGCTGCGCAAGCGGCCTCGCGTGCCCTCGTGCACAGCGTCTACGCTGGCAGAGCGCGTGAGATGCGCCGCAGCGTCGCGCTCCGGTCCGCCCCCCGCGCCCATCAGACCCTCGCTCACGGAATACAGTTTGTGGGTAATGTCTTTGCCTGGAATTTGATAAGCAGAAAGTTAATATATTTTACGTATCGTTAGGAAAAGTATCTTGTCGCATCGAGATTTTGCCGCAATGATTATAGTTTTTTTACATTCTGTATCTAACATAACAAATCTAACCTAACCTGGTCTATGATGATATGAAAAATTTACGACTACAGACGAATACAAATTCTGCGAAGCGAAAATTCACGAAATTTCATCTCATTATTATCAGATGGTGTGGCTACGAGTATTTTATATTTATTTATAAACAAATGTTCACTGAACGGCAAGACTTTTTAAGATTCTAACAAAGTGATACCACGTGACGTGATAGAAAGTTCTTATTTTTTTCTGTCCATAATACGGTGTCAGGGTGATACTGTTCGCACACCACGCTTCTGTTCTCCGACTCTAATAATGTGACATCTCACTATAGGAAGTTGACTCCTCAGCCCCCTTAAGATATTGTTGCTGCAAAGAAACCAACCGCCCATCTACAACCGTAGCTAAAGGAGAGATCTCGTTGTCATCAAGATGGTTTCACCTTAGTGGAGAAGAAAAAAGCCACTTCGGCGCAAACAATATGGCAGCGCAGTGATTGGGTCACATCTGATGCAGCCTTTGGTCCCGACAACACTTTTGTTGGTACGTGTCCAATCTGCGTTACTGGATAAAATATGAGCTACTAGTGAAGACCAACTTCGTACTGAGGGTCGAGCGGTTGGAGTCTCGTCACAATGAGAACTTCAATTCGTTTGTGGTGAGAGTGCCAACTGCCCATCTGTCGACCTTCATGAAGGAGGAGCTAGTGTCATCTTGCGGCATTTCCGGCACTACCATACTACACCGGTTAATTGACATCAAGGTAACGTGTTTGTTTAAAAATATGTATGTTAGGTTGTAAGGTATTTATGCATATGATGCTTGAAATAAATGGATTTAAATCTAATTAATTTAGCACCCAATATATTCACCAACGAATAAATTCGGTAACATATTCACCAAACGAAACGTTAACGTTGACGATACATGGCAGACTTGAAAAAGTTTTCATAAGTAGTTTCTTCACGTTCCAATAGGTGACCAGTATCCTTACCATGAGTTAACGTGACCGTACTCGTTACCGACAGCATAAACGATTTGTAAGGAGTACAACGTCTCTAGCGGTAACTTTGTAGAACCACAATTATCCATACAAATCGTTTAAATAGTCGCCAGTGAGTACGGTCACTGTAAATTCGTGGTAAGGGTACTGGAAACTTTATTCGTAGAGGCAGGTGAAACGGGCGACTCGTGTAAATCAATAACACGCTCTTAATCAAAATGGAACATCTGTTTTCCTACTCAAGTCCCTGTTTTATGAACACACGGTTGGTAAACAAGGTCGGGCCAATACAAGCGTCGTAACTTAATTAAGTCTAGATAACAAACATAAAGGGTTATGGAATTCCAAAAAAAGGTGTACCTAAGTATATTTTTTTGTCTAGATCCCATAGGAAATACGAACTTTCTCTCTTCACTACCTACAATAATACTTACACTTAGTTACTTGAGATCAGAACAATAAAACCCAAACTAAATGTTACAAAGTCAATAATATCAATATCAACAGTATCTCCCACCTATTTGTATAATATTTATTTATACTTATCAATAGCGATTTAATGTTTTACAAAATACTTATTTTTTTTACTGTTTATTGGTGGTGTATGTAAATGTTAACACCCTTATTGCCAAACGAAGCTAAAATTTAATGCAAATAGGAAAGTACCCCAATTTACCGGTGAATTGTACGCAATCAGAGCGCCGCACACACTTATTTAGATTTTAATCTATTTGAATGGCTTTTATTGCGGTTCCATTATCGGGTATGAAGGAAAACGCGGCGTCATCGGCATGCAATCATCTGAACAAGTGTTAGAAAGAGGCACATTTTCCTTAAATTTTGATGTAAATAGCGTTCTGGTTTTCATGCTCAGTTTTAGTCTGTTTTATTCTTGACTTTCTTGCTTAATTGACAACATTCCATTTCTTTAACCAGGCTTTTTCTCGATATTATTAAATGAAGGATAAAAAATTAAATATTACAAACTTACATTGTCGAAAATATCCCAATTTGTGATTTCAAAATTCATTTGTAAAGTTCCTTATTTTAAAAGAGATTTTCTAAGAAATACTTGTCGTTAATTATTCGTCGTCGGCAATTAATAATTTTCTTGGCATATATGACTCAAACATTTTTCGTTGTTCCTTTCTTTTAAGATACTATGTTACTTAGGAAGAATTATTCTTTTTGTCCATTCTTTCGATTGGCAACATAATAATAGGGGTGACTTTTTTTTCACATTTATTAAGTCTGTTCGATTCTAAGACAGTGTAATTCTTAGGAAATCTTTAAATGCAGAATTACTAACTTTTAAAAATAACACAAAGACTTCTTTCAGCAAAATATCCTATACGATATTTAAGGTAGGAACTTTCCCTTGATGTCCCGCAGTCTTGGGACACCCTGTATAGTTTAAATTAGTGTTATAATGGCTGTATAAGCTCTTATACAGCCTGTTTACTACCTGGAACTAAACTAAGCCTAACACGATTTTCGAATGCGTTACTCGACAGACAAAATAATGCGATTGGTAGGTATGATAAAAACTTTCCATCGCATGAGAAAGAGATGCGTGATTGTCGTGTTTTCAGATTAAACACCTGAGGCTTGCCGTAACGAGTTAAGTTTCAACGGACTTAACGTCTAGGATACTTTACGGCACTTATTTTTTACTGCCCATAAGAAGGCCAGCGACTAACAGCCACGCAATGTCTATTAGTGGTAGGAAGGACGTATGGGACATGATGTTTCCCACATTCACTGCCAGGGGGCATGGTCTAGGAACAAACTTGTATGACGGTGAACGCATATATTATGCGTCGGAGGAAGTGAATGCGTTAATGACCAATCAATACATTAACTAGCTTCTATACTTGAGTTAACCCGTTTTTTATTTATTCGGAGTTTTGTTGAATCAATCATTATGTATCGATCGACTACAATGTATGTAGTTACCATTATGTAGTCACTACATAATGTTAATTTCATTCGAGACAATTTTAGGTTTCTAAGAGATTCTTCTGTGACAATCGATGATTATAAGGGTTCGGAAATTCGGATCGATATTTACCTAAACTTTGGCGGCGGCTTTGTTATTCGATCGTAGGTATAGGCGGCTTTGTTTGACGTATTTATAAGTGAGACAGCAATAGGATTTTGTCAACTTTAGGTAAATATCGATCCGAATTTCTGAACCCTGATTATTTCAAAAGTTTTTCACGCAGCCCCAGTAGAAAACTTGCTTTAAAACACTCAATCTGGCTTCCCTAGGTTGCGCATTCGATTTCTGAAATGGAGCAGTTTCAGGAACATAAGTTGACCTTTTGTAAAACATGAGCGTGTTAATCGCTTTTTTTTTTCAAAAAACTGATTTTTTTGGCTCTTTGCACTCAGAACCGCTTGTACCTACATCGCATGTTCTATGTTCCTGCAATAAACTAATTGAATTGAATTGAATACATTCGAACCTCATTCAAGGAAAAAAGTGTAATTTTTTGGGTAGTATACTGACCTATAAGACAGTCGAGCACGACCTTGAGCGCCGGCCGATGGCGCAGCACGCGCTCGAGGCGCATGCGCGGCCAGCACACGCACGTGCACACCTCCTCGGCCACCACCGACACCTGGATGAGGAACAAGAGTTAACATTAAGAGGATAGGTATATTAACAGCTTCTAATGTAATATAATCTGCTCCTTTTCCCAGACTATCAGTTTATTTAAAGAATGCAACTTAACGTAACCGGCTTTTACAAATCGAGATTTCGTTCATTGTCAGTTTCCTCCTCCAAACCTTAGCCAATCTTTAGTAAATTTTAGGAACTGAATGAAAAGGAAATGCTCTGTGTTTTCGGACCATTTCGATTATTGCGCTTTTGATAAGATAAATTGCCGTTTGAACGTGAAGAAGTAACAACAAACACATAATAGTAGTTTATGTGACTGTACATAATGAAGGGCATTAATCAGGAGTGTGGGTGTCATACCCAAGTAGCACAACTGGGTCTAAATAGCTCGTAGATCATATCTAATTAGATGCTTAAGTGAAATTTACCACCATGACTAAGTGCTATATAGGTGGCAAGAACCCTTATGCCACCAGTATAGAACCAAAAGGAGAAAAATTGCAGCCTATTTTTGGTGCTAAATAGAATCCATAAGAGATCTCACAATTACCTTAAGTGGTAATTAGAACTATGGGTGAAAGTTATGCGCAGTGAACGAATGAAAATATTTCAGTTCGGTCAATGAGTGATAAATGAGTCGCCAAAATTATCTTTGAGTGGCGAGGCAACTGTCAAATTGTGTTTTATGAAAAGTAATACGTGATCTGCCATATTCATTTTGGATGTATATGTCTGTTTGATTGTGATTAAAACTTTACGTTATACAAGCATTGAAATAAGCACGAAATTCTTGCGATTTTTTTTTTACTGTGAAACTATAGTATGTTTTCTTTGTAAATTTCGACGCGCCCTTCATTTGGTCAGGAATATTAAAAAAGAGAGTGCTAAATTAAATAAGGACTAGATACTGATAAGAAATAAAACTGTTAAAAACCTGACCTAATGATTGTAGGTTACGTACAATGTTAAAGTAACATCGTCACAACTATCAAAAGTCTGTGATTATGCGTGAGTGTGATAAAATTGTGGTTAAAATAATCTATTTTCATAGGCTTCCATTTGTAAACATGGCGAAACAAAAAAGATCCTACAGTGTTTATTTTCACTTATTTGTCCCTTATTTGGAACTATCAAGTCTAATAATCACTTATTTGTATCTTGCGAGTGGCAAAGCAGTGAATGATATTACCAATAGTAATTATTTGCTCTTTTGTAGACTATTAAACAAGCAAGACTATTAAATATATTTTGACAAGGTGCAAATAGGAACAATAATAGAACTTTTAGTTCGTTAGTGGTTTGAAATAAATGAAAATAACTGCTTTTGGTTCCAAGAACCTCCTACTGAGACCTATTTATGCGTTGGAGTGGCAATAAGGTACTTCTTAGGCCTTAAAGTTGCAATATTTTTTGGTTCCAAAAGAGCCGTAAAATTATCCCTTTAGCCACTATTGGTGATATAATTCGCTATTGTACTAGTCATTTGGAACTTTTAGTTCCAAATAAGGGTATGTTCCCACTTATATGTAAAAGTTGCTTATAAGTGATTTTAAGGCCTTATATAGCACTATTGCTTCTTATTGAGTGACAATTTGAACCTGCATGCAACTTTAAGTAGCAAAATCGACTTTATCCCACCATAAGTAATAAAGTAGAAACAAAAAACGTTCCTATGCAACTACAAGTGATAGGATGAACTCATATACAGTTTTGAGTTGTGTTTAAAGCTATAAGTTGTATCAAACACTGTTAAACCACTCATTTAGAACTTAAAGCTATAAGATAAGCTGCAAAATTCACTAATGTGCTGCTTGGGTAATAACATCACACGAGTGTTTAATACCTAATTATGTATAGTTACATACACTACTTTATCTACTCACATATCATAACATAAGCCTCCATGATGCATTCAGGAGCCGCATATTATGACCACCATACCCAGGGACGTATTTACCCTAGGGCGATCCGGGCTATAGCCCGGGGCGCCAAACCGACAGGGGCGGCGTAGGCGCCCCTGGCCGATTGCATTTTGTTTTGGTATCGGCGCCATTCAACCAACTATTACTTCTCACCTTTTTTTTGTCAATCCACAATTTAAAATGAACATGAAAAATAACAAGAACTAGTTAGTTTTGGTCGAAAACATGCTTGTGAGTTTGTCAATATCTTCGGGGCGCGTCTGTAAGTAAGAACATGCTTCAAATATAGGCCGCGGGCGCCGAGCGTGGTCGCGGGGCGGCAAGAGGGGCGGAGCGCAATAGGCCATACATAAATCAGCGTTGCCAGATCGGATCTTTTTACATAATATCGGTCAATTTTGTTACTATGTACAGGGGCGCCGAAAAAATTTCGCTCTCGGTGCGCTCGCGTTTTCATCTGATCGTGTTACTACGCACCCCCGGGCCAAAAATTTCAGGCTCGCTGCGCTCGGGTTAATATCTATTTCTGTTACAATATACACATACTATACTACGTAGTCTACGTACGTTTTTTTCTGATTGTGTTACTTACGTACCCGCGCGCCGCAAAATTTCGGGCTCGCTGCGCTCGCGTTAATATCTACTTCTGTTACGATATATACTATACCACGTAGTCTACGTACGTTTTTTTCGTATTGTGTTACTACGTACACCCGCGCCGAAAAATTTGGCGCTCGCTACGCTCGCGTTTTTTCTGATTTGGTTACTACGTACACCCGCGCCGAAAAATCTCGCCCTCGCTGCGCTCGCGTTTTCATCTGATCGTATTACTACGCACCCCCGCGCCGAAAAATTTCGGGCTCGCTGCGCTCGCGTTATTATCTATTTCTGTTACAATATATACTACGTACGTACGTACCCCCGCGCCGAAAAATTTGGCGCTCGCTGCGCTCGCGCTGTCATCTCATTGTGTTATGCTCAATAATGTTCTTTTTCCTATGACCCAACCCTTACATTTGCTATATCTAAGTGCTTGATAGACACAACTACCATTATATAAAAAAAGAACGTTAAATATTTCTTTGACATCTGGGGCGGCGAAACTTATAAGCCCGGGGCGCCAAATTTCAAAATACGTCTCTGACCATACCTACTGTTTCTTTGACTTAGCTGGTAATAAGTAATTAATGACGTTAGGTGCTTTGTTACGGATATCAGGATGCGTCGCCGAAATATCTATATCATCTTGATAGCTCATTTTATGGTTTATATTCAACAAATCGATGAATTTTATGCATTAAAACATATTCTAACCGGTAATGGCGGCAATGAAAACTTTGCTTTTCTGGCAGCTGTCATAGTTTTTTTTAATTCAGAGACAAACTAGAGTGGGCCCGAACTACCATATCGTTCGATATCTTACTTGCGTGCGACATTTTTCAATTTGTCTGCAAATTGACAATTCATTTCGAACTAAACGTAATCTCGACTGATATTAGAATAGAGGTCAAACCAAATTTCTTTGGTTTTCAGATGTTCGAAATTTGAATGATATTAATATTATCGAAATCGATGTTATTAATTAGCAATAATAAAATTTTCACAGATAAGAAATTTATTCTAACAAAACAGTTTATTTTTATGTTGGTCATAAATTCATAATGTGCGGTTCTTGAACGCATCATGGAAGGTTTATGATATTTGGGTAGATAAAGACTTAAACACACTCACCAACATTCAACTTTATAATATTCGTTTTCGTGAATTTTCCAGGAGTTTGGGGCCTAAACCGAAGGAGAGGGCCATAAATATACGATCGGGGCTTACGAATTACCGCCCGTGGGTTGTCTTAAGTTTTACGTCTTGCCTTTCAGAAAACGTATTAGCTTATGTCGTTGCTGCTGCTACAATGCTATTCATTTCATAGTAATATTTAGGCTATTACGAATACTCTGAGTTCGTTGTAAAGATATTATGATATGAGTGTAGCTTAAATACATTTTGTATTTAATTAAAGAATCCGTAAAGACATCCTAATTGCAAAAGGTCCCCGGCCCGAACCGGATCTCTCCCGGGATCTCTAATGATACGCCTCACCTAAAGGTCGAATCGAAAGGGCTCTATTATGAGCGAGTGGATTTTATGACATTAAAGAACATTATAGTACCGTATTATAATTACTACGTAAAACTATGAAAACTGTTTAGTGAAAATAAGTAACATTTCCTTAAACTGAAATTGGGGCGTTTCTTATGAAATAGGCTACGTTTCATGTCTAAATAACATTCCCCTTTTGGTTGTTTTTTAGTGAAATGATTAACAGTTTAGCCATTAAAGAAATACATTTAGGTAGGTCCATATAAGCTCGCCTAAAAAACGCTGTACCAATAAATTACACCACAGCATTGGGCTCTAGGGAATGCAATCGCTTAACCGCGTAATAATCCCGTTTTCTGATAAAACTCGGTAATAATTTCCTGGATAAAATTTCATCATTCCCTATTAATGAAAATGTAGTAAGTGAAAATTCACTGACGATATTGAAATTGAACGAAAAGATGCGCGAATTTAATGTTGATATCTTTTATGAAAAGTAGCTCATTTCGTTGTAAGTTTCGTTCGCGCGGCAGTCAACGCATGCTGATACCGTGTGTCGATACCCTGCTTTTAGTACGTCGTGTTTATAACTAGTTCACTATATTCCGGGGCGTATGTTTCCGCAAATTTCATACAACATGGCAGATTTATCGGTCCATAAATATTGATCCGGAACTCGAAAGCCTGCTGAATTCAATACGTTTCATTGTTTGTTGCGAAATCACTAACCATGAATCTTGCAGGCTTAACATGCGCCTTTGTAGATAATTCTACACACACATGTATCAAACCTTAGTGCAATACGTTATGCTTTGAAAACAAGTTTGTTCCAAAAACATAGCCAAGTTAGGAAAAGTGGAGAGAAGTAGTTTTTGTGGCCCAATTTCCTGTGTTCAAAAGCATTCTATAAACGTATGCTATATAAAACTAAGGATAGATTGAAGATAGTGGCAGAAGTCATTACAAAAACTTTTTAAGACTTTTCACGGTTGGAGGCATTTGTTTACATTTGGTGGAGATCCTAACAGGCCAGAGAAAAAATTTGAAATCACATTAAACTTTGAAAAACAACTTTGATGAAACCGGAAAACAGGGCCAAGTAGAAAGAGTTGAAGATATGCGTGACGCGATATCATAACTTTTTAATAAAATTAGCTTACAAAGGGTTTCAATCTTCTTCATAAATAATGCATGGCAGCTTAATTCAACCTTTACACAAACTACATCCCTCGTCAAAAACCCGTTCACCAGTCGCATTTAGAGCAGGTATTTTCGGTCTATAAATACCAAAGCATAACAAATTTCAAATCAAAACGAATTACGTAAAAGGTATTTCGGGCTTTGGAACATGTCCAAGTACGCCGACCATTTGTCATAAGATGTGCCTTTTAATATAAATTTACGGACTTGGGCCCGGAAACACTTTACATGAAATCATAGGCTACGTAATGGTTCTGTTTGTGTAACCTGAATGTAATAACATTGGAGACATAATTTCGGGTATTAATTGGAGTTATAAGTAACGGGAGAATATGCTAACTTCTTGTTTATGCCCTTATCTCTAGGAGTTACACAGATTAAGTTCGGAGAAAGCAATTTGGGAAATTAGGTATTTTCCCGGTTTATTTCGCTATCTGTTCCGAACGTATAAAGTATTACATGAGTTGGAGCTAATTTCAGGCATTTTGCATTGCTGCTTTAGCAGCTTCATACAGTGTATGTACCTGCTCGCACAATATGTATCGCTCTCATCAGTTTCCTCCTCAAAAACTTAATCAATCTTTACGAAATCTTAGTAACTGAATAAGAAGGAAATGTTTTGTGTCGGACCATTTCGATTTGTTGCGCTACTTGCGCTTGTTATTGTGAAATTTGTGCACTAGGCGTCTGTTTTTGGACAAAATTCGCAGCTAGGTAACTAAAATTCGGCAATACGCGTATTATGCGTATTAATTCGAACGAAACTGATCATTCGGAGAAATAAAATTATGCGAAACGTATTCAATACCATATTCAGTATTCAGGTAAAATAAATTTCGAACAAAAAAAACCTACCAAAAACATTTCCTGTAAAATTGGCGGCAAAGACACATGCTCAAATGCTTTCGCTGTAACAAAGTTATCAGATCCCAGGAAAGGCCAAGCTCCCCAGCCCTTACTTTAATAACCCTACACCTTGGTTTAAAATATATATAGCCCCTAAACTCTGACTTTTCTAATCCTACACCGTGATTTCAAAAGTATAGCCTGCCCGTTTCAATTCAGATGTTCTCTTTGTGTTTGACCTAATAGTATATACCACGAAGAGGGGTCATGATTTCAGGAAAAATCTTAATAACGTGATGCAGGATCGTCATTTGTTTTGCATCGGCGCCATGCCAGCCTGGAGCCATCTGTTTTCATAATTTCCTTTGTCCTCTCATCACGCCGAAACAGATGGACACATTTTACCCACTTTCAGTATCAGAGATAGCTGGACATCCAAAGATGGCAATAGGATACTTATTACCCGACTACGGTACAACCAAAATTACGCGTACAATATTGCGGGTACCTTTTGCAGCAAATAAATAAATGTATGAAATTTACGGCACCCACCTGGAAGACATCGTCTGATTGCTCCCGGTTGGCCTCCCACTCCGGCGAGTCGATGAACTGGTACGGCTGGATAAAGTGCAGATGAGTTTCGTCACAGCTGACCCGCATCCTGGAAAGTGCATGACGTTGTAATCAATCGGATATTATTACCTGTAATAATAGTAATCATTTCTTTCGGAAATTCATCCATATTGTATTAGTAACATAAGTATTAAGCCTTATAGCTATAATGTTAGTAACATACAAGTGTCAAACGAATCTTGACTAATTTAACCTATGTGGCAAAGGCAAGGCATTCCATTCTTGCAAGAATTGGCCTTCTTTCCTATCCGCGACTGTTACTAGGAGGCTGTTAGCGCTGCCGCGCACGCGCCGCAGGAGCGACGCTGTGCGCTTGCGCATGATGGCGTGGAAGCCATCTATCTATGCGCGCTTCGGCGAACATGCCTGACGCGCTGCAGTGGCGTCAAACAATCCGGAACGCGTTATTATACTGGACCTTTATACTTCATCAGATATCTCAATCAAAATCACTATAAATGAAAATTTTATGCAGGGTATAAATACAAATGTTAATTTTTTCGCGGTGTGCCTCTATTTACCTTTCATTGAGCAATTTAAAAGTCAACTGCTAGTGATAGGGCATTTCACCACGTGACGCTATTAATTTCATAGTTTTATACTTATACAGAAGCAAACACTAGTAGTTTATGTGACTGTACATAATGAAGGGTATTAAACACGAGTGTGGGTTTATGAAACGAGCCGAAGGCAAGTTTCATAATAACATCACACGAGTGTTTTAATGCCTAATTATGTACAGTTACATACACTACTTTATCTAGCCACATATCATAAGCCTCCATGATGCATTCAGGAGTCGCACATTATGACAAATATTACCCGGTAATGGCGGTAATGAAGTTTTCTGGCAGCTGTCATAGTTTTTTTTTTTTATTCAGAGACAAACTAGAGTCGGCCCCAACTATCATATCGTTCGATATCTTACTTACGTGCGACATTTGAGAAAATTGACAATTCATTTCGAACTAAATTGTCATCTCGACTGATATTAGAATAGAGGTCAAATTAAATTTCTTTGTTTTTCAGAGATGTTCGAAATTTGAATATATAATATCATCGAAATCGATGTTATTACTTAGCAATAATAACATTTTTACAGATAAGAAATTTGTTCTAACAAAACAGACTATTTTTATGGGGGTCATAATGTGCGGTTCTTGAACGCATGGAGGGTTTATGATATTTGGATAGATAAAAGTAAGAAAGTCATTTTTTGGTATTTCAATATTCCCCCCTATGCAGACAGAATGTAAAAAGTCAATAGGTGTTGAGCGTTGTGTGTAATACATATAAGGAAATTGACTCAACCATTTGAGGGCTCAAATTGTTGTGTCAATTTCTTTCTAAATGGCTTTTTTTTTATTCTGATGAAATAAACAGAATTAAATTACCACGCGGAGGTGACTGTTGTTGACTCACGACAACGGTCGTTCTAGTTTTAACATTTAATCAAACAACGTGAAAAGAAAGCTTTTCTATTACTATAAATACCTAACTCAGTACTAGCACTAGTTAGGTATAATGTAAGTAAATATAATACGTATGCATAGTCGAATCCCTCTTGATGTAATGGTGTTTTAACGGCTTTTAAGGGAATTGAAAGTAGCGCTAAGTGTTGCCGCAACACTAATAAAACGTGTACGAGGCCGAGCTAGAGGTGGGATAACGTCACGATAAAGTCACCGTGATCTGACGTCTAAAATCACTGTGACTTGTCTATTAGGAACGATAAAATCATATTGGTTCTAGGCGCTCGTATTGATACCTGTTCTGCCAAACACAATGCAGACACTTATATCACACCTATATACCTATATTGTAAAAGCAAAAGTTTGTCTTTGGGTGTCTGTTTGTTACTTCTTCACGCTCAAACGGCTGGACCAATTTTGATAAAAAAAATTATGGCGATAGCTGCCACTTTGGATTAACACATGGGCTACTTTTTATTCCGAAAATGTAGTGCACCTCTGGGATGAGCGGGAAACGGGTTAGCCATTTCCTTATTTTGTTTTGTTATGACGATGGGGCGTTTTACAACTAAGTCCTTTCATCTATTTTGAGCGCGTTTTACACAATTATAAAAACGGTTTAAACGCCCACAGTGGGCCGCGAGTCGCGTAGCAGCACGGATAGCTGCCCCTGATGAAGAGCTCCAAATAAGTTCGAAACATGTCGGGCCGTTCCTGACAATTTCTACGAGAGTTTAAACCGTTTTTATAATTACTAGGTCGATGCAGTCAGCCACCGGCTAAGCTTGCACCATAGATTGGAGCGTTTTTTTTTTTTTCGAAATTTTCTCTTCGTCAAGACCTAGCGAAATTTAATTTGTGCATTTTATAACAAAAAATTCTAAAATCGGTTGAGAACTCGCTGAGATCTGCGCATTGTTACAAAGTCCATTCGAGTCGATCCATGGGAGCTTCGCTCGCTTCGCTCGCTCCGCTCCAATTAAAGATGTCCCACGATATTTTTAATAATATTATCGCGTATTACACATTAAGTTATCTCCCAAACTTAAATAACGTAGATTAACGTAGATTATGTAGTTGTAGTGAAACTGTTTGTACTAAATACTTAAAATAGTAAGAGTAGGTATAACAATAAATAAATATCATACAAGTATAAATTATAGTAATGTATAAAGAGTGCGGTCTTCGCCAACAAACTGCATTGCAGTTTGGCGAAACATAAAATGTACCATTTTTGTAATTTTCTTTAGCATAATAAATAAAAAAAATAAATAAAAAAAAAATATATATAATTTTAAACTCCTAAATCGCATCCAGTCCCGAGGGGTGTCTACCCGTCTGTCTATTTATCACATAAAAATATCTTTCCAACCGTGTAAGTAGACACTTTTTGTCGAGCAATACTATGAATAACTATGGCCACTATAATAACAAATACTGGAAATAAAAAAAAAAGTTAAAAATAAAAAGCGTATTAAAAACGCGTGTCTTTGGTGTTTTCTGCATAGCTATTGACTGAATGGTAGTGACTGTAGCTTTTAAAAAATATTGCTACAAATAATACAAAAAAATATAAAAAAAGAATTTGGTATGGGACCCTTCGAATTTGATTTGCAAATGTACCTTCTTCTTCTTCGTGATCGAGTCTGACTCGCACTTGGCTTGTTCTTGGATTGGAACGAACTTGGATTGGGACTACTTACGGCGACGGAAATACGCGTTTCATCCCATCTCTCGGCCGAGCCCTGGTGTGCCCTGGTCTAGATGGATATGAATGTATATCGTTTAGGTGCAAATAGAGCTAATTAATTATGTTTGCACTCTAACGAGTAGTATATATAGTTGTCACTAGTTGGTACAGTCGCCATCAGATATATCGCAGCATATACGGTGTTCATAAATATTTGAACATGTACTGTAACGCCCAGTCAATAAAAGTCGTGTTCAGATATTTATGAACGCCTTATGTACAACATACGCGTGACATGTAATGAAATCAAACAAATTAACATTATACCGATACGTAGCTAAAGCGGTAAACAATAGTTTTATACGTTTTGTCAAATATTTTATTTGTTACTAGCTGCGTCGCGCAGAACAATATAATTATAATGTATCCTGGAGCTAGGGTAGCGAAATGGTAAACGCGCTGGACCGGCAATCCAGAGGTACCGGGTTCGATTCCCGGTCTCTTCCCCCAGGTAGCTCCTTTTTCAATTTTTCTTTAAGCTTTGATCTTTTTATTTAATCTTATTTACCTGTCCATACCAAAATTTATGAAAATCGGTCAAGCCGTTTGTGCGTGAAGACGTCACAAACATAAACATACTCACAAACTTTAGCCTTTAGAATATTTGTGTGATAATGCGTTTTTCTCTGAAACCGATGAAGCAAAGTATTACATAATAATTCGAAATTAAAATTCTGATTTATTTGTTGTACAAGTAAAGAATACTGTACAACCGAATAAAAATACAATTTCCACACAAAACTATCTGTATATCCACTTCGAGGATAAACAATCTTTTGGCAAGAAACACACCAGTAATTATAACGCGCCCGGAAAAAGCGGATTTTCTAGGTCTTGCTAATGGCGCGCCGTTTTTACGTTTAGAGTACCTAGCTTAGAGTGGCTAGGACTTCTAACTAACACCATTCCCCAAATATGACGCCCGCTTGTATACCTAAAAGCTGGGAGTTTGGGATGCAGACTGCATATTGGCGACATGCAAGTAATTATAATTAATGTGGAAACTCTAAAGTTCCTCACGGGAACATGAATTTGAAATATATCTTCATCGAGTTGAATATCAAGTTTTAACTTAATACGGCACGTTTAAGTAATTCAGAACCGTGTAAGAATGTTAAGTATAAATATATACTTAAATACATAGAACAACCATGACCCAAGCACAAATATTCGAGTTCACCACACAAATATTTGCCCTGGCCCGGATTCGAACTCGGGACCGCCGGCTCAGTAGGCAGGTGTCTACAAACCGAGACAAACATGTAATTTCTTATGATGCGACTCTGTCTGTACATCTCAGGAACGACTTATGCCATAGCTTTGTTTGTGATATTTTGTTGTACTAAAGTCACTGAATTATATCACTGATAATCTGGCTCCTAAACTGCTCAAGGCTCTGCTTTTAGCAAAATACCTTTCGATCAAAATTCTTCCTTCGAACCCTCAACAAATAGGAATTAAAAGTCACTTTGTGAAGTTTCAATACAATTTTCCCTATAGTACTATAGAAAGCCACTCATCCGCAGATGTAATGTCCTTGACGGCATATGCCTCATCCAAATCTAGAGGCACTACATTTCACGAATGCCTTATCCATTGTCAGTTTCATCTGACCTTACTATCCTTTCAACAGCAGTAGGGCGAGCTGCTCATCGGTCTCCTTCGGGTTCACTCGTACCCCACGCATGCCCTTAAAATGCCAGTGCATTCTCAACAGCCTCAACACAACTAACTTTGCCTTCAGCTAGAGAGCCGCTCATCTTGTTATGTTCTCGACGGCATAATCCTTACACGAATCCCACGTAGCACACAGGGTCGATAAGAGCTAATACAGTCCTTAGTCGACTTATTTTAGCTGTGTAAAGGCTGTATAAGCTATTTTACAACATGTGTGCTACTTGGGTAACCGCACCACAGCTCACGCTTTACCTGGAACTGCTTATTGACACTCAGTTTTAACACAACTTACTTTCCTTTCAGCAGTATGGAGAGCCGCTCGTCAGCGGGAGTGACGTCTTCGATGGCGTAGGCCTGCCCCGGGTCCAGCCGCACCACGCGCGCTTCCCGCGTCAACTCTTGGAAGTGTTTCTTATTCACCCTCAGCGGCTTGAACAGCTTCAGGTACAATTCAGTCAGCTCCAGCGATAGCGCTGGTGGAAGAAACCTGTGGAAAAGGGACAAATTTATTATTAAGGAGCCAAATTTTAGTTTTCAGGAGCTTTACTAACGTGGCGAGCCGTTATTACAGATAGTGCAAGGGACATGTGAAGCATTATAGGAAAGTTACGTACGTGGTATTACGTCGCTGACCTTTGAGTGCCCTTGTTAACTCGCTTCTCGCTTAGGAAAACACCATAAATGGCAGCGAGCGCTCTTTGTTGGCTTACAAGAACTTATTATCAGACTCCGTCTACTTTTACCCATTTATTGTCTTATCCTTATTACATTAAGGCAGTCTTTAGTCCCAGAACATCTGCAAAATCTCATACCTGATAAGATTTATCGTCACGTCTGCATGACCTTAATCTAATCGGTACCCACAAAACGGCAGGATTTCTCCATGATACCTTATGATCAGGAAGATGGTGTGCACGGAGTTGACGAGCGCGAGCGCCAGGTTCCAGGCCAGCACGTCGGGCGCGCACACATCGGCGCCCGCCCACATGCCCATCAGCACGGCGCCGGCGCACGCCAGCGCGCGCAGCACGAGGATGCTCTGCTTGAAGCTCTTCGGGGCGAGGAAGGCGATCGCGAAGCAGAGGTTTGCCGCCTGTTCAAAAGAAAAAACTAATTTAAAATGTGTAAGTACCTTGTTTTCGCATTGGCAGCTTTTTTTGTTTCAATTCACAATTGCGTCATTTCCAAAGTCAAGCCTAACTCCAAAGTCACAAACTTGAGACTTTTTATCGAATCAAAAACTCAGTAAGAAAGGCCTATCTCATAAAAGTTCTGAAAAGTATATGGTTTAAGAGAAAACCTTACTTTCAGTAAACTATTTTAATGGCATTGTAGTCAAATAGTCAGCTGCTTAAAACTGTAAACTGTTTAAATAGTTTGTTTTTGTACTCGTAAACATTCAATTCTTACCAGCCTTTTAAATAATGTGATAAGAAAGAAGTGACAAACTTCCAATGAAACCACAACACGTTGAAATTTATCCTCGTATGGATTTCGAACGATCGTCAAATAAAAGTAAAAGAGCCGTTTTAACGGACAATGAGATCCGTCTAGGCAGAGCAGGTACGAGTGTTTGTTCAGCTGTGACTTGCATAAATTCCCCGGAGCGGACAATGGACATCGTAGCTCCGAGCGCCATTTTGGCATCTAATCCGGCAACTTCGATTTAGCAAATTAGTTTCGCCAGCCAAATGGGAATTGATTTTCTCTTACAAAAACCCATCAAGTACCTTTCGAAAGGCGTTAAGTTTATCGATGCAATTTAGCATCAAGGCAAAGCGATAATGGGGTACGTCGCTCGGGCTCGGGACATTCTACTTGTAATAAATTCCGAACGATACACTTTAATAGAATATTATTTTTAGTTAGCAGGTCGGCATTATGTTTGAAGGGTATCGAATGGATACTTAAGATGTCTATCAGCGCTGCGGTGACGATAAACTGAAGTGATGCTGCTTGGGTCTGTGAGGTGACATTACTTATTCTGTAGTTTAACATTCTGTAGTTTTTAAGGTACGGCTTACTGAACATCGCCACGTATGATTATATTCAGACTGTCAATGAAGTGCAATATTCTTCACGATTTTTTTTTTACATTTTTGAATTTATTGACTTAGTAAGAAGCTGCACTACCACTGCGTCAACCGCGTCGTCTTTTTTTATGTCATGCGAACGAGCAACCGGATCGCCTGATGGAAAGCAATCACCGACGCCCATAGACACCTGCAACACCGGAGGAGTCACGAGTGCGTTGCCGGCCTTTGGTTTGGTAAGGTTTGATAAGGTCGTATCGGTCTGGAAATACCACAAGCGACAATTCATTACACAATGCAATCATGCGAGGCAGGAAATTTCTAGAAAAACGCACATTTGTGGACTGCCAACTAGCTAAGTGTTGAGGATGAAAGAATTTTCGCGTAGAACGATGGCGGAAAGATGCACCAGGGATCAATCCGAACAATCCCTCGGAGCACTCCCCGTTATATAAGCGATAAAAGATGCAGAGAGAGGCTACATCTTTATAGGAGTCAAGCCAATCTGAAATTCGTCAAACAAGTTTAAAAATGATTACCTGAAACAGATCCTGCTGCGCATTGGTCCACTTGGCGCAGAACCAGGGATTGTCAGGGTCGTCGGTCGCATTCCCGCTGAGCTGTTCGTAGTCGGCGTCGTAGGTGAGGTTGAGCCGCGAGGCGTTGTACAGCCTGGCGTTGTATAACGTGGCATTGTACAGCGTGACGTTGCCGACGTCGAGCCAGGGCGCGGGCGAGCGAGGCGGCGCCATGCTGCGCCGGCGATCCCCCCGCGCGCCCGGGCCCGAGCCCCCGCCTGTGCCGCGTGTCCTCGCCTGCTTCTCACCTAGAGGGACAACGTTACAATGAATAAGCACTACCCAAGATCACTACTCGCGACTTTGACCGAAGTTGGGCGGGGCGAAGTTAGCCGAAGTATGGGTTTCCGCAGCGAAGTTTTCTACACTATAATCATTCGCCCAACCTCGGCCAACTACGCGAGGGTTACCTTTTAATCATCTAGCCGGCACTTCAATACAGTGAGTGAGCTGACGATGTGATTCGAGTTGTATGCCTGTCTTGCTCGCTTTTACGCGATCCACATAGAAGCCTTTCACGCAAACCTGAATTCTAATCTGAGAGGTCACGGACTGTAATTAGCTACTTTACGTCCCATTTGAATCTGAAAAACCCGTTTTCACATTGTGGTGTTTCAACAAAGAGGTAGATCTATGAATTTTGTACCTGAATATACATAGATTGACTCAGAAACCAATTTTTTGGATACAGACGTAGAGCATTTGAACTGTAACCAAGCTGCAAAGCAGCAGTTCAAGAGCAGCTGTCGCAACTGAATCAGAACAGCCCTTACGAACTAAACTAACGCACATTACAATTGGTATGCATTCTTGAATGTTAATTTTCAGTGTTGAAGCAACTTTAATTTACTCAAACTTCAACCAGTCTGGTGATCTCAAGAGATAAGCTTGTCTTACTTACGAGTAGTATTCTCTCCCGACACGAGTTGATTCAGTTGGGCTCGAGCCTTCAGTATTACCAACTCCATCACCACACCCTGCGATCTCCGCCTACGAGCTGAGAGCTCCCCGTATCTGAAACAATCAGCTCACGTCATTGCTAGTTTATTTACTTCGAAAACAAACAGAGAGACTAATTATAAGTCATGAAATAAAAATGCATCTGTCTCCGCAACAGTTCTCACTAAGACATAAAGTTGAACCAACCATGCAGTCAGAAGAATAAACAGCTCGCCTTGTTTACTTCAGTTACTACCCGAGTATTTATTCTTATGGCATATTGATCTGGGGTAAAGCAAGAAACCATGTTCTACAAACGGGAGCTATTCGGTTTATTTAAAACTGTCACCGAGAGAGCTTCGTAATTTATTTTATCTATAACCTGACAGTAGCTCCACAATACATACCATACTATTCACGCATAGATATATCGCCCCCTGCCTGCTATACGGCCACATCTCAAAAAAAAATTTTTTCGGATTATTGCAGATTCGTAGTCAGAATAGGTTAATTTACGACCTTATTTCGAGAGCCATAACAAAAAGTGTCCTTAAGAGCCTTTTTTCCACAAGTGGCCTTATGGATCTGACCAAAAATTGTCAGTTGACTCCCTGCAAGACAGCCACTTTTCAGTTGTGGCTGTAGGTATAGCATAAATTTGTAATATTTTTTTTGAGTTGCGTCTCATAGAAATAACGTATATTCTAGTATTATTACGATGAATCCCTTTAAATATAAGCGAAATAGACGTCATTGTGCGCTGTTGAGCCAAACTGGCGCGCAATACCTACTCTGTTGTGGAGTAAACTAGGCTGACTGGGTAGTGCGTAGCACATCAGTTGTTGCTCCCCAAGTAGTTCCCCTTAGTCTGTGGAGTATGATGTAATTCGGCGTCTGTAGCTTCTTCGCATATAGGTAAGACTGCGGTCTAGAGTGACACAAGTACTTTTGTGTAGGATTTAATTTAAGCACAGTCTCTCTGAAGCATATATTTGGCATAATTTGCTTCTTTGTTGCAAGGATGGAATGTCGCAACTTCTGTTTTACTAGCATTGGGGCAGCCTAATCAGAAATGTCATTCCAGATTGCGAGTAAGAGCTTCCTTCGAGGATTTAAATTTGCCATGCTGGTTTGTGATGGCGATGTCATCACCATACATAAATTTCCGACTCTCTGTTTTCGGAATCGGTCCTGACCCATGTTCAACCTATACACACACGATATGGGTTAAACAGGAGCAGGGCCAGGACCGATCCTTGAGGTAGTCCATTGTTCATCTTTCTGAATTTGCTCGGAATGCTTCCGAGGTAGACGATAAATTCCCTATTGCTGAGCATAGAGTTGATTAGTCCCACCATCTGCACCACGGTCAGGAGCTTATAGATAAGCTCCTGTCTACATACGCTATCGAATGCAGCTGAGAGGTTGAAAATACTGCCACGGTTTTCTCTCTCCTTTGAAAATCAGCCTCTATGTGTGTTGTGCGCGACATTTACCTGATCCACGTAGTAGTTCGGACCACTACGGAATCCAGCCTGCTGCACAGGAATTATTTTGTCGACAAAAGGTTCGATTTGATTGTAGATTAGCCTCTCCAAAAATTTGTAGATGGAACTAAGTAGTAGAGGTCGGTAACCCTTTGGTTCGTTGCCTGGCTTACCCGGATTGAGTGTGGCTATTATATTTGAGCAGTTGAACTTAGGTGGAATTATATTATCCGAGACTATGTCTAAATAGAACTGTGAGAGCCACGTCCTACATCTTGGGTCAAGGTGTTCTAAAAATTCGTTGTAAATACCGACACATAAATTGGGACTTTGATTCGAACCAGTCTTCATCCAGTATTGCCAAACCGAAAACGAAAACGAAAAGCTTATCCTGCACTATGAAAAGGTAATACTGTAAAGAAGTTGAAGAATTCTGAAAAACACGGGAACTTAGTCCACGCTAATACCTAAAACTATGGGGCATCCTTGTACACGGTACATGTTATATATAGGTATTATACCATATATGGTACATGTTAACACGATAATTAAAGATACAAGTGCCTTAAAGGGAAGGTACCAGATAATCATTAATTATATGCAAAATGATGATGATATCTGCATCTAGAAAGCTGGTATTTAAAGCTACATGCACTGATTATCGCTTACAGTGATGTTGTTACTGTAACAAAAGTTGATTAATAAAGGTATTTTAATTATTTTAGTATTTGTATAATAATTTTCATGTTACCATTTTCCAATAATTCTTGTTCGGTTTTGGACGCATCTCAAAATTTCAACAAAATGTTTCTGCAATACGGCCACAACTCTAAGTACCTATCTTAAAGGCCTCGTATCTTAAAAAATATACACATTTTATATAAAAAGACGTATTCATGAGGAGCGTTATATCATGTAGAGTAAAAAAAGTTAAATTTAAAATGAATTGACCCAAAACTCAAGGAGTAAGCCCCGTTTTACTACCACGCAATACGCTGCCAAAACTTTAACAAGCGATTTCTCGAAAAAATGGTTTTTTGAGATGTGGCCGTATAGCAGGCAGGGGGCGATATAATAAAAAAGGCTTGCCTTACAAAAGCTCAAGCTTCAAACCGACTTGCCTGAACATCAAATATTTTTTTGATGCCAGTTGCTTTGTCGCTCATATCTTTATAAACGTAGGTTTATTGCCATTTATTTTAATCGTTGTTTCAAAATGTAAAGTTAACTAAATTGACGCGAATCTGTTAACTTTGTACGATAAAATACTTCATGACCTATTTTGTAAAATTTATGTAAAACGTGGAATTGAAGCAATCGCCGTAGCCTGCACTCGTAGGCATTAAATATTATGGCTGCCGTTCATTTTATGACTTAATGATTCCACATTTTTTATTGTCCCTACCTACTGCTACTACGTTCTAAAAAGTTGTATGAACCAAAGACAATTCAATGATGGTTTCATAACAAAATGGAGTTTTAAACTTGGTAGACAGTTACAAGTTTATCCTTTCGATACAACTGTTCGAGACACTTTTCTCTTTTTACAAGTCTTGAACTTTTCTGCTCGGCCGATGCTTGTATGTACGATAAAGTTCTTAAAGAATATTAATCATGCATATAAACAAGTACAGCCAGGTACTGCGTTACTAAACAGTCTTATTTAAAAGCACTTCTCAGTTCTGACCATAAAGTATTTAGGGGGGTTATTTAAGGGGCGTCCAAATTTAGATAAAAACTAGGTCTGTTTTTTTCTTTTTCAGGAAAAACAGACAACGTCGATTGGATGATAATTCCACGAGGATTCAATAATGATTTGGCCATATTTAATTAGAATAGAATAGAATCTTTATTAATAAATAAATACAAACAAATACAGATTACACGTAACATTTAATAGAGGTAAACAATAATTAATTTCGCCTTCGCTACAATAATACTCTTCGTGTTCTTAGTAAAAGCGTAGGATTGGTTTTCGATGGCGTCAGTGTATTTTGCTAAAGCGTTATTAGCACAATTCATTTATGTATTCCATATGGGTTACCCTCATCTGGCAGAAAAATGTTTAACGAACGTAATGTTAGTAGATTAGGGTAGGTTAGGTTAGGTTTATTTTATAACTTTTCAGAGAAGTCAATGGCGTCCGTAGAATAACAATTATGCGAAATGAGCATTATGCGAAGCATAACGTTCGGTAAAATAATTTTCTGCGAAACATTAAAACCATTCCATATCAACATATCATATATCCATTTCTGAGACGTTGCATATTATAATACTCTTCAATTAACTCCATCCATTACTGAACATTGCGAAGTTCTGTACAATACATAATATATAATAGGTACGATGAGTGTACATAAATATATATCTAGGCACGCAAAGCAACACCCCAACTACAACTAAACCAAGTAACTCCAGAATAATTAGCAGCATATACGACGCCTCAACGGTTTATCTTGCGCCCATCTGATGAGTGCGCTACTCTGAAATTCCAAATCAGAACTCTAATTCATGCCGTCTCACTCATTCAAATATTACATAGTTGGAGAACGAAAGGGCACAATACGCGTTTCTAATTTCGAACTCCGGAATAGTCCTCCTAGATCTTCTAACCGATACAAATTCCGGTGTAATGTTTTAACTCTATCTTCCAGATTAGCAAACTTGTAAGCGAGAGCAGGCCAGGAATAGTCTTAACGTTAGATCATGGGTAATCTTGACAATGTGGGACGCGAATCTGTTAATTGCAAGTGCGAGGGATTGCGGGACACGTTGGTTGGTATTTAAGGGATTGTGACGCCATCTTTTCTAACAATTGACCTGGTTTTGTGGCGTGTTGTTATTGTTTGTAGTTTATGAAACGTCTTAATAGATACAGAGATGACATTGGCTATGGTTTTATGAACTGCATTGCTACACATTTTCATCCGCTATTGGATTCGCTAGTTCTTGCTAGTGTTTTAATATATTTTCATATAAAAACATGTTCTCTTTTGAGAATCTAATAAGAAATAGCTTTCAAATCAAAACAAACAAATAAAATCTTTATTGCCATAATCTCAAGATGGTCCGGCTCATGTTCTTTCAGTGAGTAACCAAACTACCTATTCGTTAGAATATGTTTTTTATTACCTACGAATAATATATTATATTTAACAGACAATGAGGAAACATTTTTCGTCCGCCATTTGTACGATAAGATTTATTTTGCGCATTAAAGATTAAATAAATAAATATAATCTAATTATGAATTTGCGGCACTGGCGGTTAAAACCTATGGCCCGTGGTAGTCAGATACAAAAAAAACGTTAAAGAAATATCACAAAAACTTATCGGAGTATCATGTCTCCTTTTTCGCACAAAGACTGAGGGTGCGTCTCCAGTGAAGCGGAATCGACCAATGATAAAAGTGAAGCGAAGCCAAGATTCAAATTCACCTCCAGTGATTGGTCGTTTCCGCAAGTCTCCGCTCCGGTCCGCTTTAGTGGAGACGCGCCCTGAGCCTCGCGATTCAAAAGAGGAACGCGGTGAGCGTTCTGAGGACGATGCCTCAGACGGCCTCAGTCCTTTTAATTAAGTTTTATTTGTACGTAGTGTTGCAATTTACATTGCAATTTACATAAATAAACACCGCCTGAAAAATCTAATTAAGAATGTACCTAATTCTTCTATATACTTGCATGATGACAAGATGAGGACTTTATTGAAGATCCCGCGAAAGTTCCCGAAGAAAAGTAATATCGGGGAAGGCGTGCCCCGCGTGAGAAATACTGGCGCGGGGCGAACAGCACAAACACCTGACATGATTCATTAATATACGACTCATAATAAAACTGGGGCTGGATTCGACTCTCCTAATGACCAGGGATCGAACATCTAACGTTTACCTGAATATAATAAATGCTATAGCTATTTCATCTCATATTTACAATTATTTATTAAACTATTTGATATTATTATTAAAACACACCTAACATGACCTAATCATTTGGTTGATATTTGCAGGAATTATAAAAAAATTATGACTACAGAATGGGCCAGTAGGGAGAAGTCACAACCTATAAGATAATAGGAAAATCTGTTCTTAGAAACCAGTGCGGCGCATATCCGAAAGTCGTGACATATCCGTTACATTTAACTGGCTGTTCGTGGTGTTACCCGTGTTCGGGATAATAAGTAGCCTCCGCTGATACCTTGATCAACTACCTTTATACCGAATTTCATCAAAATTTACCAAGCCGTTTGAGTGTGAAGAAGTATATAACAAACATACAAACACACAAAAACACTCACATAGTTTCCCTTAGTTTTAGCAAAGACTATATACCCCCTAGACCGATATTCTTCATACTACGCACCGTACTCCGTTTGTTACTATCGTTCTACATCGCTAGATGCCGCTAAGGGTATCAATTCATTCAAAAGTCGACATTTTTCAATTTCTACTGTACGGTACGCGCAAGCGTGAAGTAACACAGTCGTCAAGCGTTCAACGACATTCCAACTTCCAAGTGACAGTAAAAAGTGAATAGATGACGTTAGGTGCGATGTTTGTTTACTACGTTCCGTTTCGTCTCATTTCACTTTTCGTCTCATTTCACTATTTGTGTATGTTTTATTTAAACATAAAAATTACTTACATCCTAATCCTAATAATATTATAAACGTGAAAGTTTGGATGGATGTATGTATGTACGTTTCACTTAATCTCAAAAAACTACTGGACGTATTATGATGAAACTTTCGAGTTATGTACCTTACCTTACCTGCCTGAAGGTAGAATACGTAACGATTCTGACTTCACGCCTACCATAGTTTAGTTTAGGTGCTGTAATTTTAGCCAATTTGATAATAGGCAAAATAATTCTTAGGGCAATTCATGTTAGGAATATTATGCTTTAGGTAATTAGATTTTAGTTATCAATATTAGGACAAACTTGATTTAGGACTTTAAGAGAGTATGCGCAAAAATTATTAGGACAAACGAGTAGTATGCCATTCAACAGTATGCCAAACTTTCTCGGCCAAACATTTTTAGGACAAAAAACGTTATGCGATACGACAGGCACCCGAAATTTATCTATACAAAAACTAACAGAACTAACGACAGTGATAATTCAATAAAACCACAATTTTATAAACGTTTTTTTTATATTACTTTTAACAAAAACAAAACGAACGAATATATTTTCGCAGGCCGCCTGCATGTAGGCAATTTCTAATTGTTCTAGGGTAAATGTCAAACATTTCCGCAAATCGTCCCTTTGGCGTAAAGCCGTTTTGTCGTCGGCGTTGGTCTTGGGCCATGGCAAACGGACGATGCAATGGTTACTTTGCTTTGCAGTAGATCAATAAGGTTTCCTTCAACATTATATCGCCGTACCCAACGTCAAACTGTGTCCCTGCTAGCATTGAGCCGACGCGTGATCTCATAAATCCGTATTCCTTCCTGGTGTAACTCCACTCTTTGAGCTCTTCATTGTTTTCAGTCATTATCATTATCTTTTAATAGTTCACGGTTAGCGGCAAGCATTTTATTTTTCATATTAATAACGTTGCTGAAAATTATTTTACGATTTTCTCGATTGACACTGACATATGTTCCTAATTAGAAATTAAAAGCAAATGATAACCTTTCGCGAGGAGGTTTTTTGTAAAATGAAGTGACAAATAATAATATTGACATTTCAATACTATTATTGAAATATAATTTTCGACCTTAATGCATTGCGAATGTCTAACGACATTGTAACGAAATGGGTAGGAAATGAAATTCCTTGACTGTACAAAACTTATCTAACAAATATTACGTTACTGACTGTTTGTTAGTGGGAAATGTCGCATGACAATTCGGGCGTAACTTATTTTGTCCATTACATCAGTGCACCAACGCCATCTAGCTATTTTGTGTAGCAAAAATTGGCGAGCCCGCAAGCAACCTTGAGCTATCCAGAGGTAGTGCCATCTATTTTAATACGATCAAACCACGTTTTTGAAGAGTAAAAAATATAATCCTTAAAAATTGTGTATTTAAGTTATATTATCGTATTAAAATAAAGCAGTAATGCGTTTGATTTCCAAAAATCAAAAATCACTTAAAAATGTTGGTGAAAAATAACATTTTTGTCACTTCCAGGCTACGAAGCAGCGCCATCTAGTTTTTATACCGAATTTTGAGCTTTTTCAGAGTTACGTTTTTTTGTATGAGAACATATGTCTAGGGGGTATATAGTCTTTGGTTTTAGACTGTTAAATAAAACTGTGTGTTAGCTCAAATTCAGTCTTACTCTACTGAGACGTTTTATAGTCCAGACGTTTCAAGATTCCAGTGAACTTGGGCAAAAATATCAGCTATTCGAAAGCCTGTCTACTTTTACCCACTCATAATCGAAGTTAAAAGCCAAAGGTTAACGACCACAACAGTTCAAGGCTACCGCCAATCGAAGGTCTGAATCTGGGTAATTGTTTTGGGGAAACATGTAAAAACATGTAGAACATTGCACGTTTTTCTTAGAAGATAAACTGACATGACATTTGCAGCCGCACGAACAATATCATTATCTTAGTCTAACTAAAATCGGATCCGATAATGATCTAATCCAAGAATGAAATCAAAAATTAACAAACTAAAAACTATTCTAAATTCACATAATTTGATAGGACCCATTTGAGAGGTTTTGAACAGGATAGGAAAGAAAAGGACACTGCTAACACTTATAGAAAATAGAAGAGGAATTATGATAGGGCATCTCCTAAGATATGAATTTTTGCTCAAAAATATCATAGAAGAAAGAAATCGATGGAAAGCAAAGTAGAGGAAGGCCAAGACGAAATTCAAGAAATTTGAGCAAATAAAAGAAAAGGTTAAAGTCAAGAAGTGAAGCAGAAAGCCTAAGAAAGAAACGACTGGCAATTGCTGCACCGACAAGAGCTCTTAAATTGAAGAAGAGAGTCTCTTAACGAAATCCTGACATTTACAGAAAATATCATTCGCTCGAGGCCAGCCATACCCGCGCCATATTTGCTATTTATTGTCCTCATTTAAATTACAAGCCCATTCCGCTGTTCCGCTCGCTGTACGGCGTCGTAAAGTTTTCCGCTGTATGCAGGCGTTTTATGACGTTCCGACGCCGCGGTATTCGTGCCAAGTGACGTGCATTATTAGAATCCGATTATGAATATGCCAAATGTCCCTGGGACGAATAAAAATAGAGCAGGAGCCAATTCTGATTGTTTTTGTTGATGTATGCTCAAAATATCCTATTGTCATTTGTTTGGATTAGGACGATGTATTGGTTAAAATATCGTGTAACTACTGCCACTTCCACAGGGTGTTCAGCCTTTTAGCAGAATTATTTAATTATAGTGTGCAACATATGAAACATGGTGAAAAAGATCGTTTCACGTTATTTCACTTTCGGAATTTTGAAAATTAGGAATACCTTGATGGTTTCGAATAAAAGAAACATGGGAATTTTTGAGAGATCCCGAAATACATTATTTCGGAGGATACTACGCGCATTCTGTTTTTTGAAGCGCGAATTCGAACTCGCGTTATCGCGAGTATGAGTGCTCTGGAGCGATTTTAGAAGCGAGCAAAATCGCTACCCTGAAAGGAGCCCTAACCGCGGCGCGACAAGAGTGGTGTGGGAGAACGCGTAGGTGTGGCCTAGGTACAGCTGTTTGTATAGGCACATAAATGCTTATAATATGCCACTTTTCGCCCTTTGGGGTTAATTGAATTAAGCATTTGAAGCACCAATGAATATTAACGCTAAACATTTGTAAAACACTGTTTTTGTGCTATATTAATCCTAATATAATTTTATCCGACGATTATATTTACGAAGTTACGATTACGTTAACCTATGGTGTTAAAATCTTCCATTAACACAATATGACACTAATACGGTTTATTTCACACCAAAATACATTTACACAAAAAATCTAATACAAACAAATTCCTACCGTCTACTGTTTTTGTAGACAAGAGGTGGTCTTATCGCTAAACAGCGATCTCTAATAATATTGAAGAAAAAGAGATTATGTTTATAATTAACATTTATAAGCCACTAAACATGGGCATGAATGAATCAGTGAATCAGTGAATTAGTTTTAAGACTGTAATACTGTGTAACCTAATAAATAAATAAATAAATGATCTTACCTTGTGCGGGTAGCGGGGAATCAAGGGATGCGGTCTGCATGGGATCGCACTTTGTGGTGAGTCATGGGCGAGGCCTATGTTCATCAGTGGAGTGGTTCCCGGTCTAGTCACTCGCTACAGAGTACGATCTTACGCAACCCGCAACCACTAACTCCCATCAACCCTAACGAGGTGAACCTAGTTGGGAGATGTCCTATGCTCTGCTTTCATAAAACGTGGTCGCCACTCCACGATTTTACTAACTCTGACTTTACTAGCTACCTTCATCGTCATTCCCTTGCCCTTATCCCATTGATTTGGGGTTGGCGCAGCGTTTTCTTCCTCCATTATTCCCTATTACTCGTCATCTCATCGCTTTCTTCTTTCTTATTCATATCATATTTCTCACAATCCATTCATCTTTTCTATGGCCTTCCTCTTCTTCTATTATCACGTGCCCATACCTTGCTATGCAAAATTTAAATGAGGATCGATAAATAGTTTGCTATTTATTGGTCTTCATTTAAATTTTGCAAGCCGTTCGTGGTAGAGGGCGTTTGCCGCTTCCGCTTGCGTTAAGTCATCGCGGCGCCTACGAACATAACGTTACTGCCACCCCCTGCACTGTCTGATAACGTCATAGTGTATTATAATTTATAATGAACTGGCGACATGCTCCAGTCTGCGCTTTTAATATATTTCAGGAAACAATTTTACACAAATTGATCTAGTGAAACTAAGCTACGGCGGTAGGCAAAAGCATCATCATCATCTATCACTGTCATCATCATTCCAGCCATGGGAGGTCCACTGCTGGACACAGGTCTCTTTGAAAGAGCAAGGGACGACGAGTCCCCGCAGCTTGAACCAGGACGACCACCTGGCCATCCTATACTGTGCTACCCGGTACGCGATCTCCCCTCGAGATCCTTTCCGCCCCAGTGACCATCGGTTGTTCGAACTATCTGCCCCGCCCATTGCCACTATGGCACATTGGTTTGCTATGTCGGTGACCTTTGTTTATCTACGAATCTCCTCATTTTTCATTCAGTCCGGTAAAAGCGTGGGTTCGTTTAATTAAGTCGACATGTGTCGTCATCTAGTAACCATAAAAACATCTAGTAACATTATATAGGTACAATTCGTGTGTAGTTAGTTGACTATACAAAATCAGCACAATCTCATCGACTTCAACAAGTCTACCATGAATACGAGTACAAGCATTTCCTGTCAAAAAATACTATAGCAAAACTTTATTCACTAGATATGTAGCAAATAATTATCGAGCTATAGCTAAATAATAAAATAGTCCCTCTCTCTCGGACGTATAAACACGACATAAAGTGACAGCGTTTTATCATTTATCCGTCATGCGATAAACAGGATCATCATAATCACGTAGAATGACAGTCGTAACTGTTCCCACCCCTATCGCGCTAAGTGATCGCCGTCAGAATGCATCACCGTATAAAAAAGCCCGGGTGTGGTCAAGTGCAACATGTAGCGGAACACTCTGGAGAATTACGGATGACTCACGGCTGTCACAGTAAACATTTCGCTAAATCAGTAGCTTAACTATTCTACTGAAGGTGCGACTCAAGCGCTGCTCAAAAAACGATGAGGGTGTGTATTTACAATGACGTGGCGTATACTGTTATTGCTTTTATCCTTCAGGATTGACACCGAATACTGGGAGGATATGTCTGGAGACCGTGACCTATGGAGAAAGACTGTGCGACGATGTGGTTTCACATGCGCAACCTGAGACGCATGCCCCCGTCATCGATAGGCGCAACATGTATTTATCATTTATGCAGCCGCGACTATCGCTCTCGTATCGGGCTATCTAGCAATGACGCTGATTAACACATCTATTACAGATGTAAAAGGCCCATGATAATGATGATGATGATTATTTGCAATTAGAAGGTGGACTTTGGACGTTCAGCTATCCTTGTACCGAAATAAGTCAAAATCTATTCAGCCATTTCAACGCGATAAGAAGACTGTTACATCCTGCATGTATTTTTTTTTCTAGAAATAATGACCCAGAGGGGTCCCAGGGTGGGGAGGGGGGGGGGGGGGGGGGGGGGGGGGGTATGGAGAGCCATAGAAGTGATTTTTTTAAATAAAATTATTTCATATTCTTCAAATATGCCGAAACATTGTAAAGTGTAAGAGCTCATAAATATCGCGTTGAACCGGTTAAATTTAATAGCGTTACAGCTGTACCGTTATGTGAATTACATCATTTGTGTCAAATTTACGATTTTAAGCATGTGTACTGTTATGTCCATGCAGTTACCGCCACATTACATTTGCATCAAATTGCATTACCCAAATCCACAGCTCATTATGCAAATATTTAACGAACCGACCGCGCATGCCATGGGTGTCAATTTCACCGTAAAAATAATAGAGAGAGAGACTAAATTCAATATTTCTAATAACATTCGTTTGAGATATTTCAATTTTAGCTATGTAATCTATTTGCTTTTAAATGATACTTAATGCAGCTCAGATATATCACTGCAACAAGTCCGTAATTATGACCGATAGATCGCTTGAAATAACTACAAGTCATTATCAATCGAAATAATTACTATGAAATTACCAACGATTTCCTTTCACTCGTACTTACATTGTATTTTAACGTTGGCTATAGTACAAATTATTGTATTAAGCGGTTCACACTCACATGAAATTGTCGGGAGCGGCCCGTCCCTTCCTCAGGAACTACTGCTATCTGTACAGCGGAGCGGTAACTTCGTCACCGTTGCGTTGTGACGAAAATCGAATAATTTCGGGCCGTCCCTAACAAATTCACGTGATTGTAAACCGCTTAATACAATAATTAAACATGTTGCACGAAACTTTTAATAAGGTTATCGTTAAAATTGTAAACAAGACACAGCAATATTTTTATTTGTTATCCAATACTTCTCGTGACGGGAGCAGAATATTAATTTCACACGAGTCCATTTCTATCCAGTAAATTCCAACGCGGCGGTTGCAGCGGGCCGTGTTATCGCCGCATCGCATTTGCATCAAATTGCATTACTTCCAACCGCCGCGGCTCATTATGCAAGTTTTGACGACGGGCATCTTGAAATCCAAAGTGGCATAAGCGGGCTGAACGGTGGCATAGGTCTGGTATACGATCACGGCACTTGGGTGGCTTAGTCATGGTGTGTAGAGAAATAACATTTTATTTTTAAGTTCAAACATACGCCTTATGCGGGCATTTCTAGTATCTTTATTCTGTGCCACGGCATGTCTACATATTATATTTACTGTTTTGCAAAACAGCTGACATTCATAAGTGCATTGTGATTATGCCTAAATCAAAGATTTCAAAACGTTTTTCAAATGATTTCTGATCCATTTCCAAGAATAATATGAAAGTTGTGACGTAGATGTAGATACTTCGTTACATAATTGACGGTTTTCACTTTTTGTGTAGTTGGACTTATAACTATTTTTTGTGTACTTTAGGAGATTTATAGATTCTCATAAAACTAAAAATAATGTTCAAGAATAGACATTTTTAATTAAGTTAGTACCTACATGTGAATTATTAATTTGAAATATCTAGGGTAATAATAATTGAACGTTCTTTTTCACCATGATTAATCAGTTTTGGGAAGAAACAAGACGTAACGGTGTAGGTGAGGGTCGTTTGAGTTCATTATGTTTAGCTTTTGGGCTGACGCACGCTGCCGCCGTATTTCATTACCGACTTCGTTATCCGGTACGTCAATTTTATTGAAATTGGGTAGCCGGTTTGGAGAATTAGCATGTTTGTATTAGGCGGCGGTGTATTTTTAGGCAAACATTATTTCTGACGACATATTTGAACAGGTATACAAATTGAACAAGAATAAATATTTTAACGTTGACGCTATAGGTAGAATAGAATAGAATAGAATATATTTTATTGTATAACTGTGTACAGAGATGGTAACAAAATGTATTTAGTTACAACAGTTTATCCGTCACGGACGTACAATAATTAACATTTCATATTACACGTTATTACATGCATGAATTACTTATAACTATAAAACTCATTCATATTATAGAAGACCCTATCGATGAGCCAGTTTTTTAAGCTGGTTTTAAATTGTTTACTTTCAAGTGACTTTAATTCAACTGGGAGATTATTGAAGACACGCATTGCGGCAATGAATGTGCTTTTATACATAAGTTTATTGTTTACCTTCGGAATCTGATAGTTATATTTGTACTGGGTGCGCAAATTGTTGTTAAGTGATGACTTTTTAGTGAAGTATTCTCCATTGTGTTTGACAAAGAGGCAGAGCTCCAGTATGTAAATCCCAGTTAACGTAAGTAATTTATTTTCCTTGAAAACATTTCTGAGTGAATGTCGACTGTGCAAATGATACATGGTGCGTAAGCATCTTTTTTGCAACCTAAACGTGGTTTCAACGTCAGTGGAATCGCCCCAGTAAATTATACCATATGCAAGTAACGAATATACATTACCATAGTAGGCACTTTTGATGACATTCTCAGAACAAGTTTCGGACAGTACGGATAAAGCATAACAGGCTTTTGCAATTTTATTGTTCAAATCTGCTATGTGAGACTTCCAGTTAAGATGTGTATCTATTTTAATACCTAAAAAGTTAGCATTATCGACTTGTTCAATAACTGCCGACCCCGCTGTTATGGCAACAGACCTGGGTACTGTTTTATAATTTCGTAATTCCAGGAGTTTGGTTTTCTGTAAGTTGACATTTAAGTTTATGGTATTTAGCCATTTAATTACAATGCTTAGGGTATTATTAATATTCTGTTCAAGTTCTTCGTTTGACAAAGATCCCGAAAACAGAAGCGTAGCATCATCAGCAAATAATACACATAACTCATCGACGATTTTAGGCAATTCATTAATGTAGATTAGAGAAATAAGTGGTCCTAACACACTTCCTTGTGGAACTCCAACATTTACGGTCTTGAAATCTGAACGCGTCTGTTCCATACATTTTGTAAAGTTATTGAACGATTCAATGACTGTAGCCTGTTTCCTATTACACAAGTAGGTTTTAAAAAGATTAAGAGCATTACCTCGAATGCCTATGCTTTCTAACTGATATAAAACTGTGTCGTGAACTACGCAGTCGAATGCTTTAGAGAGATCTAGTAAGAGAGCAAAACATGGTCTCTTGTTGTTTATTTCATCCCAGATGTGCATAAGAATCTTGAACATCGCTAAGGAAGTAGATTTACCCTTTTGAAACCCAAACTGGTTTGGACTAAGTATGTTGTGAGCTTCAATAAACCCTAACAATCTAGAACACATGACTTTCTCAAAAATCTTCGAAAATGTAGGAAGGAGAGCTATTGGTCTATAGTTACCGATTTGATCCTTGTCACCTTTCTTATGCAAAGGTTTAATTAGAGTTATTTTTAGGTTATCAGGAAACATTCCTGTCTCAAGTGTGAGATTTATAATGTAAACTAGAGGGTCGCAAATATAATCAATACTTGATTTAATTACCTGAATTGGAATAGAGTCATGGCCAAAACTTTTCTTGTTACCTAATGATCTAACAATACCTTTTATTTCGTCATTGTCAACAGGTCTTAAGAATATGCTTTTGCAAACCGTTTGAGATACAGTTTTATATTTTTCTCAAGGCGGTGTGCTACCCGAATCTGTAGTTTGATTAAGAAAATAATCATTAAAGGTATTAGCAATGGCTAGAGGCTCTGATATATAAGTGCCGCCATGCATTATTTTCTTCATTGTCATTTTTAAAGGGTTGGCACAGGTGGTTTGTTGCTTAATCATTGCCCAAGTAGCCTGTGATTTATTGACACTATTACTAATAAATTTATCATTTGAAATAATCTTAGAGCAACGTATCACTTTCTTGAATAGTTTACGATACTTTTTGTAGTTATTCGCGCAGACCGGATCTTTGCGTCTTTGTGTTAACAAATGCAGTTTGCGTTTGGTTTTACTTGCTTTTATTATACCTTTCGTTTTCCAATTGGGTTTCTTCTTAAACGTTTTTAGGGTTCCGTACCCAAAGGGTAAAAACGGGACCCTATTACTGACACTTCGCTGTCCGTCCGTCCGTCCGTCCGTCTGTCACCAGGCTGTATCTCAAGAACGGTGATAGCTAGACACTTGAAATTTTCACAGATGATGTATTTCTATTGCCGCTATAACAACAAATACTAAAAATGAAATAAAATAAATATTTAAGGGGGGCTCCCATACAACAAATTTGTTATACCTATATATAGGTACGGAACCCTTCATGCGCGAGTCGGACTCGCACTTGCCCAATTTTTTTAACAGACTCGAGGGGTATTGTTAAATCAAATATTAATTTAAACGTATCTATAAATGCCTGACTTTTGAGTACACTTTTGTATGGAGCTGAAACCTGGACGTCGTATGCAAAGCAAGAAAAAAGACTCAATAATTTTCACATGCGCTGCCTCCGGAATATTTTAGACATCAGTTGGCGAGACAGGGTCACTAATGAGAGAGTGCTTCAAGTTGCGCAGCTTCCCAGTATTACCGCAATGCTTAAACAGCGCAGACTGCGATGGCTGGGGCATGTGCACCGTATGGATGCCACTCGCTTGCCAAGACGCACCCTGTTAAGCGAAGTTGCTTTTGCTAAGAGAAGAGTGGGGAGGCCCATGTTACGTTTTAAGGACTGCACAAAGCGCGACATGCTTACGTTTGGCATCAGCCCTGCTAATTGGGAAACTTTGGCTAACAAGCGTAGAAAATGGAGAGCGTCTCTTGCCGAAGGCTGCAAAGCTCATGACAGAAGTTGGTTTCGGGCTCTGGCTGCGAAACGTGAGAGGAGACACCAACATGAGAGGAGGATCACTTCACCAACACAATCATCAAACGACCCCCTAATGAGATGTCAATCTTGCGGACGTCACTGTCGCTCCCGCATCGGACTGTATAGTCATTTCAAACACTGCCACAAAAACGCTGCATAAAATCATCTGATAAAGATGTAAAGGCCTATGATGATAAATGCCTGATATGCACTATTGGAGTCCAGTTTATCATAAACATCTGAAAAATTTACTTGTGAAATGTACTTTATGAATATATTTATGTATTTATAAATTTTTCTAGATTCTACAAACCAATATTTCACTTTAAATCCAAGACACGTAGGAAATGTAAATATCTGACCTGTGTGATCAGAGATACCCAGATTTAAAACATGGGCTGAGCACTGTCGAATGTTAGAAATTATGTTATCAATACAAGTTTCCGATGTATTTGTGATCCTTGTTGGTTTATTAATTTTTGCAATCAAATTGTACTTAGATAGACAAGATATGAAAGAACGTTTTGCCATATCATTGCTTAGTAAATTTATATTAAAATCACCCGCCAAAATTATTTTTCGTTTGAAATAACGGAAACGGAGAATTAGTTTGTCAAGCAGGATTTCAAGACTTCTTAAAAAATAAATTAAGTCACCATCAGGGCTTCTGTATATACATACCACTATACAGCTTATATCGGGTATTAAAATGCCACAGGTTTCAAAATGCAACTCTTTCGACATAGCAGAAATCCATTCAAGGTCAATGAAACTCAAGATTTTTAACATAAATGCAGACTCCGCCCCTAGTCAATTTATTCCTACAAAATTTTGCCCCCATCACGTAATCATCAATTTGGATAGTACAAGCTTCATTTCCCCTTAAAAATGTTTCAGAGCAGCAAAGCACGTCAATATTCAACGAGTCCTTTAAAATTTCTATTTCACCGATTTTTGATTTTAAGCCTTGAACGTTTTGATGGAAAACTGAAAAATTGCACTCATTGGGATCGAAAAAAAGTAGTTTCATCCAGAACACTCGATTTATCGTTACGTGTGTTAGTATATGGTATAGGTAATGCTGGCTCAGTTTGAGTGTCCCTTAACATATAATGATCATATGTATATTCTTTATTCAAACTCGATATGCGGTTTAACAATTCTGCACTCAAATCTAACTTACGAGTTCTAAAAGAATGAGAAGGGCCATCATAAGGACTAATGAAATAAGACCAGTACTTAAATTCGTCACATAGAGACTTAAACATTTCACTAAGTTTTGGGACATTTATATGCTTGTTGAAATATACATCGCTAATAAGAACATTTGTGTGTGCTAATCGCTCTAGATAAAAATATAAAGTAGCCTGCAATTTCATGATACTCTTATCATTTTGACCACACAAAAAAACTACATATTCATATTTACTAAAGTTCTTACAAAGTTGTATGCAGGAGTTCAAAAGTTTATCGGTTGATGCACCTGGTTTAACAATGGCCGTAACGACGTGGCTACAACCAAGGTGATTTTGTAAATATCTTCGTACAAACACACATCTACTGTCAGAAACTATAAGCACTCTTCGTTTGTTTACATGTAGGTCTGCATCCGTTTTTTCCGCGTTTCTGGGTGGATATTCTTGACTACGTCCGGTAACAGCTTTACAGTCGAGCGATAGAGCCTGCTCATTATTGTTAGAAGACACATAAATATCCTGAGGATCCATGTTACTTGTGATTGAACTGCTCGGAGACTTCGGAGAAGAATGAACAGCTGATTCTGATTTGTGGAAAATGTTAACTTTTGTTTTGGCGATACTACTATCGGCCGTGGAATGAGCAGTGTCTAATTTTGTTGTTGGTTTTTTAGGAGTGCTCTTTTGTAACTACCCTTTTTCTCCTAAAATTTTTTTGTAAAGTTCAATCTTTTTTATTTTCTCTTCCATTTCTTTTGTAATTTCCGTTATAGTGCAGTTTAAGCGGTCAATTTCATCATGTGCACTCGCAAGTTGTGAGGATAGGATAGCCACCTGTGATTTTAGTTCCAAGACTTGTTCACTTTCTGTGGCTGACAGATTAGGGAGGCTGCACACAGTGTCATCATGCTCTTGCGAGTCAAATTCGGTAAGTAGTTGACTTTTTGGAGAAGTTTCCGGAGTACGATATTGTTGAATGGGTTTAGTTTTGGATGACATAGCGATATTTCCATGCATATGAGCGATATCTGAGTTATAGGTACTGAGATTGAAGTCGATGAGCTCTGTTTCTGAGACCGAGGATGTATGCACTTGTTTCGATCTGTGTTTTCGTCTTGTAATATTGTCGCGATCTGGAGATGGTAGTATATGTGGACTTTTTTGTAACATAGTATTCACTAGATTAGTGTTAAGCAGATGAGGCTGTTGTTGCTGGGTCTTATTTGATGGTTCAGGCACGGGCTGACATAAAGTGGAAGTAATCGCAGAATCATTTTTTTTGGTGTCTGGTGTATTAGTCTTCAGTTGGGATTTTTTTGGCCGACATTTAGTGCAGATCCAAGAAGCTTTACGTTCCTTGTCCATTAGGTTGTACAGTTTGTCGTAGTTAGCACAGTTTAAGTCATAGGACTTTTTACAAACTGTACAAATAAGATAATGTTTCTCTGCTATTTTCTTTGAACACTTAACACATATCGGTGTAGGTGCCATGGTGATTAAATTTATTTATTTAGTGTGCCAAAGTAAAGGATAGAATTTCTAACACACTATATTTTTTTGTGCTAAAAAAATAACAATTGTTGATAGCACCCTCTACCACTGTAACACTTCCAACACTCGGAGCGACCGGCGAGCGAAGATTATTGTACCGCATATACGATTGATAACGTTGCGTAGCGTTTCCTTGGTACGGGGGCGGACGATGAACAAGCCGTTTTGAATGATCTAGCCGGCCGGCTTAGGGTGAGTCATCGCGCGCACGGGCACCTTGCAGACTATATAATGTTTATTTAACTTCACACGCTAATAACACTGTTAGTTCTGCACGGATTTTAAAAACAAAAAAACTATTTGAAAGCACTATTAGGTGGCTTTCTTTTGGTTATAATCACAAGTCAACTGATATCAACTATAAATATTGCGAAATAATTTAACACAGAGCCGATCTGAAGTCGAGTCGAGCGATCGCGAACCTCCCCAAATTGCTTTTTTCTTGAGTTATTTTTCTAGCCTGCATGCATACATAAATTTAAGCTTTGCACAGTTTTAGATTGTACTAAAATTACTAACGGGAAACCAAATGCAATTGACATTGACGTAATCATAGACATGTGGTCGACGTAGCTCGATTTTTGCTGTTAGTGATCTTGACTAATTGCCTATTTAGGTAATAGCAAAAATAGCACATCGCAAAGTAGTCAAAAATTGGTAATTATTAGAACAAAGAAAAGGTAACAATAGTTCTGTCCAGTGAAGTACAGTGACGGTCCACTCGAAAATATTTTGTTTTATTAGTACACTTACACGTACTATTTTACAAAACGTACCTCAAATGCGTTTTATTTCAAAAAGTTTGTGTATTCTTGTAATATTCTGGTGCATGTTTCGTAACTACACATGTTTTGAAAAAGCACCGTGGAAGAAAGGAAGAAAATATGTAATACGAGTAAAGTGCAGTATTCCACAACAATACTGACTGATATTAATTTATGTTGCGTGGTTATCCAAATACTGGCTTAAAGGTAAGACAGACAGCTCATAAGACAACGTTAAATAGTAGTAACTAAGACAAAAAACGCATCTAGCAGTCCATAACAAAACAGCACACAATAGAAACAATATTATAACATTTAGCAAAACGTGGCATTCCGAGAAACAGAACGAAATGAAAAAATTCGACCAGCATTTGGCAAAAGGGACCCAAAAACAAATCTAAATACAAGTATCGAGCAACATGCGGAGTTAAGCGACCCGGGTGCTACGGTGCTACGAAATGGCTACGAAACGGCTCCGGGGAGCTACGGCGTAGCAGGTGAAAGTTGATAAAATCTACAGGGGTGTAGCCTGACCGAGTTTCGAATCGAGGATTGCGTTTGCTCCAATACGTTGTATAATACTATTTGAACAAACGTATACGTACTTAAGTATGTATAATAGTAGTGTATGCAACACAATAAGACGTCTTAAAACACGAGTGTAATTTTATGAAACGATCCGAAGGCCGGTGATGTCTGTGTTTATAAATAACTCTGGATTTTATCCAATCTGGCCAACACCAAAATCAAAACTTTAACAGCACACCAGCCTCCCGGGCACTATTTTTTTCATGAAACCCCTCTGTAAGACATCTATTTTTTTGGTTTTTATCAATGCAGGAATGTTTCATCTAAAATATATATTTCTAATTCAGAAATTAATTTTAAATTTTTATAGCTATACACTTTGTAGTTATTATTTGTACATATTGTTAGGGTTCCGTACCCAAAGGGTAAAAACGGGACCCTATTACTGAGACTTCGCTGTCCGTCCGTCTGTCACCAGGATGTATCTCAACAACGGTGATAACTAGACAGTTGATATTTTCACAGATGATGTATTTCTATTGCCGCTATAACAACAAATATTTTTATTTTTTTTATTTTTATTTTTATTTATTAAGGCAAAAAAATATTAAAAATTAAAAATAAAATAAAATAAATATTTAAGGGGGGCTCCCATACAGTAAACTTGTTATAGATAATATATATATGTATAGGTACGGAACCCTTCATGCGCGAGTCGGGCTCGTACTTGCCCAATTTTTTTTTATACATGCCTGTCCATAAAGAACTATTATTATTATTTTTAATCATTATTATTTTATTTGATGTTTATGCTAGTTTTAAGGTACTTTTCTATCGGCCACAGTTGTCTGGAAATAAATGATTTTGATTTGACTAATCTTTGATTTCATAAATTTTAAACAGGCACGATGCATAAATGACATTTAAAAATAATTACTGATAACTGTTTTACACGAAAACGATACCGCACAAGGCGTAGTGTTAATTAATCCGCAATAAAAAATAAATAGAGCTATACTTGGTCCTATTAACCCCGATTTCCCGCCACGCAGGGGAGGAAGCGGACTTCGCTCCACATCTGAAAATAATCACCGCAAAACGCTCTATCTGTGATAGAAATTTCATGCTTGTAACCCGATGCGCACAATTATGTCAGAAAACAGCGGATTAAAGCTCGTTATCCATTTAAAAATGCTGATTGCTTTAGACATTTTTCTTTATGATCAAATATGTTTATTATCATATTATTAATGTTACTTCTTAGAAGTCTTAGCCCTGGCTATTGAGATTTATGGTTATACATTTAAAACCTACAGTTTGAATTTTTCATTGTAAATATTTCTTTCAAAAACTTAACAAAATTCACGCAGAAAACTTGTTTTTTTCAACTTATTTTCGACTGCACGCAATGAAAGCATGAAATAGCTTAGCTATCATTCTAGAACTTAGGGGAAAATACTAAAAAGTTGGTTGAAATTATCACTTTATTTGTCATAATATAAAAAAAATATATAAAAGGAATAAGGCCTCTTAACAACTCAACTGAGATAAACTATGCGAAGAACGCAGTCAACCAAGCGGTCAATATGTCTCGAAACTCCGCGCACCTTCCATTTCCAAAAGGACGAAACTGATGATAATTATCTATGGACTTATATCCTTTTGAGTGAATGAAGTTAGAAATAACTCTGCAAGTCAGGAATAAAGTTAGCGGTCGGCCCCTTGTCAGTTGTCACAAGTTTCTGTTGGTGCTTTCCAGACTGTATCTTATTGGCTACTCACCTAACTCTTGCTGCGTATTATTGTACCTATAACATTTTAAATGAACAATAGAAACAATAAAATTATTTTTCAGCTTAATCCGATACTAAATAAAATATTATTCACACTAATATTATAAAGGCAAAAGCTTGTGAGTGTGTTTATGTGTATGTTTGTAACTTCTTCGCGCTCAAACGGGTGGAACAATTTTGATAATTTTTGGTACAAAGGTAGGTGACACCTTGGTTTAACACATAGACTACTTTTTATTCCGAAAAAAATAAGTGTTCCCATGGGATAAGCGGGTAACACCGAGTGGCGCAGCTAGTAAATTAAATAAATATCGAACAACTAACACAAATCGATATAGTTCCACAGTGTAAGCTCCAGTGGGCTTGCGTTATGGGCATTAGATATACATACTACTTTTATAGATAAATATACACTTAAATACATAGCACAACCATGGCCCAAGCACAATTAAACGAGTTCATCACACAAATATGAGCCAACCGCGTCGTCAAAAAATAGACGATTAAAATTCAATTCAATCTTGAGCGTCTCATAAATCAATAAACCAATTAATCAATCAACAGCGGTGCCGCAATAGCTTCAAATACACAATTATATATATAACGTATAACGTAATTGTAGGTACACATATACTTATAGCTTTTAGCTCCTGAGCTCTGACATCGTCCTTTTTAGGGTTCCGTAGCGAAATGGCAAAAAACGGAAGCCTTTATAGATTCGTCATGTCTGTCTGTCCGTCTGTCCGTCTGTCCGTCCGTATGTCACAGCCATTTTTTTCCGAAACTATAAGAGCTATACTGTTGAAACTTGGTAGGTAGATGTATTCTGTAAACCGCATTAAGATTTTGATGCAAAAATAAAAAAAATATAATAAATATTGGGGGCTCCCCATACTTAGAACTGAAACTCAAAAAATTTTTTTTCATTAAACACATACGTGTGGGATATCTATGGATAAGTCTTCAAAAATGATATCGAGGTTTCTAGAATATTTTTTTTATAAGCCGAATAGTTTGCGTGATAGACGCTTCCAAAGTGGAAAAAAATTGCCCCCCCCCCCCCCCCTCTAACTTCTAAAATAAGAAAATGAAAAATCTACAAAAACATATGATGTACATTATTGTATTAAGCGGTTTACACTCACGTGAAATTGTCAGGAACGGCCCGACATGTTTCGAACTCAAGTGAACTTGAGTGAGAAGTGACGAGTTTGCCGCGGCGGTGTACGGGCAGCCGTCCCTGATGAAGGGCTCCATACGAGTTCGAAACATGTCGGGCCGTTCCTGATAATTTCACGTGAGTGTAAACCGCTTAATACAATAATTAAATATGTCTCACGAAAGTTTTGATAAAATTATGATGTACATTACTATAAAACTACTACCAACGAAAATTGTTTTGAACGAGATCTAGTAAGTAGTTTCTTTTTTAATACCTAACTTTGCACCTAATTTATATGGGGCACTATACATACCAGGTGCAAACTTAACTTAACCACTTAGGGATGGAAAGTGTTTGTACGGAACCCTCGGTGCGCGAGTCCGACTTGCACTTGGCCGGTTTTTTTGATTTGCATTTTAAGGATGCAAGAGTGGATCGGAGATATGTAAAAAAGACCAATCACATTCCTCAGATTCAAATGCATTTATTGTGGGTTTCAGAAAGACGCAGCGCCATTGGTTCATTTTTCCGCTCCGATTCAGTGGACAGACAGCTTTAGGCTGCGTTTTAATTGACGCGGAGCGACCGTGATTTTGATTTGTCAATCGCTGAGCTCTAAATCTTCATTCGGCATCTTTGTGAAACTGTGCGATTGTTAAATGGCAGTCCACTCTGAACCCACTCAATTTAACTAAATGTAATATTATAATCTAAATAAATGTTGCCCAACACACACACACGAACACACACATGGCAACCATAAATAAACTGGTAAGTGGATATTGCCCCATTTCCGAAATACGTAATCCGTCCTTTGTCTATTCTCATGTTTGAAAAGTGCATCATAATATCTTTAAAGAGAGGAGCAATAGTGATACTCAGCTCAACACTAGAATCAAACCATAGCTTGGTTTTGACTCTTCCAAGCAAATGAACTGTCAAACCATACAAAGTGAATCTGGGACCTAATTCGAGATTCTCTACTAGATAACAGTGATATCGACTTTGAACTGTCATTAAAATGCGATGAGCTTCAAGTGACATATCTCATCTCAATTTTCGAAATACGAAGGCGATAATGATTGTCGAAAATGCTATTCATGCATATGAATTTCTGTTTTGAACGAAACGTAACTGACTAATTTCACGCACTACACGGTCAAGATAAGTATGCGCCTGTAATTTATGCCGTCACATACAAAGGAAACGGAAATTAAGCGCGACCGGATTGACGAAGTTGCGATGTTCTAGGGACATCACCACTTGTCAAGTAGGGACACGTCAAAATTGCCCATTGTTCACTCGATGAATTCTCAAAAGTGTCTTTGTTTGTTTTATGTTATTATTTTTAATACCTACGTTAACTTACAATATTGTTTTGTGTTGCTACTCTATCGCATTGGGAAACTGTAATGATAGATGTAATGTTGTTATAAATAAATTAAAAAAAAAAGTGACGGATGGCGATGAAATGGAGAGATCTCCATCGTCTCTCTAAAATTGGTCGAATTACCCCCGTTTGTATGGTTTGACAGTTCATTTGCTTGGAATAGTTCGCGTGGTTTAACCACACTCGCGGAGTTGATCGAGGTTTGGCGAATATGATATTGTTGAGAGGCACTTCGCTACAAAGACTCATACTTCGGCCAACTTCGCCTGGGCCAACTTCGCGATAGTGTGAAGCCGGGGTAAAGCTTAAAGTACAGCTTCTAGTTACAAGTGTATGTGCTTAGTCTTAATAAAACTCATATCTAATAAACACGTCTAACATGAAACCATTATTTCATATTTTATAGTCCCCTCTCTAAATAAAAGCGACGAAATATGATATCTGGATACAAATGCTTTTCTCGTTGAATTGAAATAGTTGGTAGTCTAGGGTTGGGCAATAAATCGCGCCATGATGAGAAAGTCACTGTGATCGATCCTCTTTATCACTATATAGTATAAAACAAAGTCGCTTCCTGCTGTCTGTCTGTCTGTCTGTCCCTATGTATGCTTAGATCTTTAAAACTACGCAACGGATTTTGAAGTGTTTTTTTAATAGACAGAGGTATTCAAGAGGGAGGTTTATGTGTATAATATATTCCGTGCGAATCCGTGGTGGGTCGCTAGTACGTGGTTCATTTCACGTAGTCATAGATTCAAGTCATAGAGTGAATACTGATGTACCGTTCTCAAGAATTTACGGAAACTTTCCTCATTTAGCATGGGATTTTTTTATATCTCGAGAACGTTCTGTCTCTATAAAAATCGAGAAACGCTCTCGAATCTCGAAAACGGCACATCTCTACACGTAACTAATTTTCAGTGAGTGAGTACTTCATTTTTATATTCCTACATTAATCGAGTTAATAGAGCAGTTGCCTAGAGAAATGTGGAAATTAGTGATATTTATTCTATCTATTGCTACTCCGTACGAAACGTACTCGCATTTGGAAATGTGAACAACAAGTGCGACAAAGTTATTGTAATATTATCAACACAATTACAGTATGAAATGGTCCTGTCACGTGATTAACAGATGATGAAGTCAGAGTGACTTTTTGGAACTGGAACTAAAGTCACTGCGACTTAAATGTAACGCTTTCCCCTATCTCTAGTCCGGTCACCAAAATGTATTCCCGGCAGCAGCGAGCCCAAGTCTACGAAGATCCAAGATGGATAAGGCACAATCATACTTCCTAACTCTACTGAATACGTGGTAATAGCAATTTGTCTTAAGGAAATTATCATAATAACGACTTATAAGTGCTATGCTACTGCCAAATCAGATTATATTTGTGAGAATGTGCAGGATGATTTAGGTTTATGAGTTAATGATATTTAGAGTATGTACTTGTTTTGTCTAATTCATAATCATAGGTATGTATTTGTGTTGCGTTTTTTGCGGTGTGTAATTGTGAGCTTGTGTGTGTAATTAAATAAACAACAATAGGGTTTGTGAAGTTTAAATTTCGCTAAACATGTAATAAAAGTACTAATATTTAGTTATTTAGTAATACAATTGGTTGTGTAATCAATTTTAGACATAATATTAGGACATAATTATATTATATAGGTACCAGTTCAAGGATATATTTCGACAAAGAAAGCAGTATAGCATGTAATAATTATATAATGTAATGGAATAAAGCAATCACACAGCAATAGAACAGCTCATGTACCTACAAAGACCCGAGATACTGAATTCCCGGCAAATAATCATATCGATAGATTTACACTTAAAAAAGTGTCCTTATGTCCAGCTTATAGTCTACTTACAGGATCAATTTAATTTGAACTTGGCCAGAGCCGCGGGTTAATGGTAGTAATTTATAAAATAATACAAGCAATGTGTCAATATTAAGCGCTGCAGAGTCAATTGTATCGGCTGCAGGCTTGGCAGAGGTCGGGGCGTCGCGTTGGCGGCGTCCTCGCCTAAAATATCGTCTTACACGTCAAACAGTTTAAGAGAATAAGCCTAGAGTAAAATGATGAATTATTGAACGCAGTGTGAATACCTACAGAGGTGAAGCCGCGGGTTAATATTAGTAGCCTATAAAATAATACTTTACTTACTACTTACTACTCTGGCTCAGTGACCCAAAGAGGATCTTGGCCTCTGACACAAGAGAACGCCATTCTTCTCTGTTTTGCGCCTTTTCCCGCCAGTTAGGGATACTTAGGGCGCACAGATCCTTCTCCACTTCATCTTTCCAGCGGTATCTCGGAAAATAATACCGCTACCGCTACCGCTGGAAAATAATACTTTACTAAATATTATTTTTTGAGGGGACAATCTGGAAAAACTGTTGGTAACAGGCAAGATATGCGGAAGACGGCCCAGAGGAAGAAGTCCAACACGCTGGTCGGACCAAATACGCTCTACCCTCAAGACCTCTATTCACGAAGCCATCCATGCAGTCCAGGATAGAGTAAGCTGGCGCAAAATAGTCCACGAGAAAGTTATTCAGAGAGGCCATGACCCTCAGCATTGTGGATATCGAGTGAAGGAGGAGGAGGATAAAATAATACAAGCAATATTAAGCGGTGCACAGTCAATTGTATCAGCTGCAGGCTTGGCAGAGGCCGAGGCGTCGCGTTGGCGGCGTCCTCGCCTAATATCGTCTTACACGTCAAACAAAGAATAAGCCGCGAGCACAGTGGCGAGTAGTGACTGATTATTGCCTATATGAAAGGCTTATTGGGGTATGAGAATCAATACTAATAGAATAGGTATTATAAATGTCTATGTTTAGTCCTATATATGGTTGATAAGAGAATGCTTTGTGGATTAAGTGTATTTTGTACAATAAAGATCAAATAAATATAAACCAGAACTCGCCCGCAACCTTATTTCGCACGGAAGGGATAAAAAGACTTTGCTTCTTGCTTAAAGAAAGTCAAATTATTTTGGCTTAATTGTACGTATATAATAGTTCAATGTTTAATGTTATATTATACTTAGTATATTATAAATAGCGGATGCCCAAAATCCCTCTTTCAAAAATGCTTAAAATCTGTCCAGGTGTTTCGGCGTGCTAAGCTTGCAAAGAAAGGCTTACCTTAAGTTTTTTCACAATTAGTGTTAATTTTTATTTTATCGTATGGCATATATGTGGCACTGGAATACATATAAAAAGAAAAACTTGTAGTTAGTATTTTGCCCTTCCCAGGTACGCGACTGTTTCTTCTGATAGGAGAAAAATAGTGTGTTTCTCTGAATGGCAATACTACCTTATTTACCTGCACAAATTCACCCTGATGTAGATTTCTACTCTACTTTATCGCAACTTCCTACGTCGCGATGGCGCAACATGAAATTTTGTTCCCGCCTTCACACTAGAATATAAATCAAACTATTGCTCACGCAACAGCGAGCCTCTCCAATTATTGTACAGTAGTCAATAGTGACTCACGTATGGATAATATAAACGTGCGCTTATTGGGCTTTGGAGAGTTAAGTCTATTCTGGTGACCTGATTGTAAGATCGAGAGCGCCCCTGGCTTGAGATTGCATGAAGCTTCAATGACACTTACGTATAAGAGTACCCTTATCTGAAATACACGTGAAGTCCTTAGCATGAAATGTCAGTGGAACTTATATGTATGACTCGAACTTGGCGGTCAGTTAGATGTAGTACATGGTATCTTACAACAACGCGACTATCATTAGTTGGAAAAAGTAAGATACCGTGTAGTAGAACCGGTAAACAACTACAAAGTATGCGCTTCATACCCTCACACACACACAAACACACGCGCGCACATGTTTATTTGAAGTTTGTATAGCTCGCTTTTGTTCCTATTTGTATAGACACAAATAGTTACTAATAGTTTTTAAGATAGCATTCAAATAACTGTTATGTTTATTATTATTGTCAAACCGCACTCGCAGACGGCCAACATACAGGCTCAGCATTATATGAAACATAACATTAGATGTATACGATTATTACGTCTAAAGACGTTACATCAACTGTCTAGCAACGCAACACACTACAATAGTTCGTAATGTACATTTGCCCTTTTTCTAAAAACGGGATAGACGAACAACAGAGTGGTAATTTACACCTCTCCACACATTTTGGTGTGAATTCAATTTCAACCAATTTATATCAGAAATCCATCCATATAATGTTGTTAAAGCAATGACAAAATATCCGTTACTTTTGATAATGTTAATGCAAGAGAGACGGAAGCTTATAATTTTTGAGATCAAACACAATTATAGTATGAGTTAGCGTTGTACATTTACATAACTCCTGTGAACATTACAAAAATAATAGGCTTTAAAGCCCAATTTTGTTGCTGGATACAAGCATATACGATCAGCATCGGTTGCCTTTTTGATATAATATTGATCAATAATGTTAATATCAAATGTCTTTTATACTAATTGAAATTATACCCAATGAAATTATACTTATTGTAGTTAGGTATAACAAATGAAACATTATATGAAATGTTGTTATATCTAGTGAAATTATATGAAACGTTGTTATACTTATCCATCGTTCCACACCCGTCAGCATCCAAAGCAGCTGACATGGCTTATGTCAAATTTCATACTAAAATGAAATGATATTAATAAATTTATTTACTAAGTAGTCCACAAGGGCACTTTTACAAGTCAGATTGTGAATCTACCGGCATCTCTTAAGAGGAGACCACTGTTGAGAAGAAAGCCGAAAGAAACTCAACAGTAAGTTATTTTAAATAATTGTCGGCCACTTTTGATGCTAACTGGACAAGCTTTGTATTCCACGAAACTGTGTGATGAAAGTATACGTTAAATGCACCCAAATCGTTAATGTATTGTCCACAGAACTATTCTTATCGAGGATAATACAACTCTTTTACCGCGTGGCATCGTTTTCGTGGCACAACCGTAATATTATTATAGCCTATTGTTTCATATTTTATTATTTTTGTCACACCCTTTATGTAATTATGTTTTATGCGGGCCTATGATGATTTTGCATTCATCACGCGATAAATAAGTGACAAAGCATCCGTCACGTTTTGACAAAATGCGAGTGTGAGTGACAGATGCTTTATCACTTATTTATCACGTGATCAACGCAACCATCATAGAAGATGTCACGTTACGAATTAATGTATTTCTTTCTCTCTTTTTGGTAAACGCAACCATTATATACCTCGCTCCATTTTCCTGATTGAGCTTATAAAGTATTAAGCAGGTATTCGTAGTCCATCAATCTTTACGCAATTAAGATGAAGCGTACTCAGCTATAATGGGGTCTGTAAGGTGATGGATGGGTCCGAACACGTGCGGCTGAATCCGATCCACGGCCGACTCAACCCTGCATCCCTATTGCGTGATGGCACGACTTAGGTACTGATACTATTGACTTGGACTTTTATTGAGTCGATACGATTCCACGTAACAAAACTAAATAAAATAAATAAATATTAAGGGACAATCATACACAAATCGACCTAGTCCCAAACTAAGCAAAGCTTGTACTATGGGTACTAGACGACGATATACATAATATATATAAATACATATAAACATTCATATTTGAGCCTTCTGACTGTGGAATTGTAGAATAGTTGCGTTCAAAAAAGGGTACGATTTGTAACAGTTTAAAGTGCGTGTGAACTTACCATCAGCATGGTTGCGGTCCATTTTTGTGGTAATAAGGACGCGTTATCGCGTATGATCACACTGGAACCCGAAAAACAATTGAACTCGGGTTTCATTTGTTTTAGTGCAGCCCCGCCAGCACTTTAATATGAACGGTCACATAAATCATAGAATGATGGTCTTAGGAAAACAATTGAACTAGATTTTCATTTGTTTTTGCAGCAGCCAGGGCTGGCGCTTGATCTCCACCGATAGCCTCAGGAGCGCAAAAAAATATTTGAAATTCGAATTGCGTTCCAGGCGTCAGCTAGGGTTGTCACTAATCACTATGTTCACAGGGTCTCACCTGAAGGCCCGCCCACTTGTGGCGGTCACCCCGCGCTGGCATGGTGCATCATAAGGCAGCACAACACGAGCGCGCGCGGGCGGGCATAGCAGCGGGCGAGACGCTGGCGCGGCGGAGCGGCGCTACTGACTGATCCCTCTCCCGCGACGCCGCGCCCGTCGCCGTAGGGTTGCCAACGGGGGTGGAAATTGTGTTTCAACTGTTTTCTAGATATAGGTTCATATTTTCGCACCTAGCCCGGTTCCTTGTACGTATAAGCTAGCTTATCAGTGAGTGATGTCGACAGCATCTAATGGATAGTTTAATAACTAAAATAAAATGGCGCTGTAGCTCACAGTTATTACCTTTACCTTATTTACCTGTATTAATCATAAAATGGGTAATGAATGACATTTATTTTTTTTCTTTAATAATATTGGATACAGTGCGCCCTAGATCGCTTTAAAATATAAAATTAATCTCTTTTTCTCAAATTCTATATTCAGTATTAATTCAATATTGCGTTTGATAATCTGATAATGAAATAGTGTGTAATTCTTCTCTCTTCTGCCTTCATTTTCCTCAACCTTCCTATCTTCCATCCTGTCAATCCTAGCACAAATTTTATCAAGCTTTCTACATACTCCCCAGTTCAGCGCTCTCATAGCCCAGTTTTATTCCGCATAGTTTCCTTCCTTATCTTTCCATATTAAGTTTGACAATCACTATTAAATTCACCTATACATAATCTACACATAAACCCAACTTTCATTCAAGAAACGCACATTCGTCTAAAAATTCCCCGTATTCAACTTTTTAGCTGTCAACCCTATTCTCCCCGTTCTCACGCACGCGCGCCGTGCCCCGCGCCGGCTACCCTACTCCCATCTCGCTACTACACTTAGATATTATCAATAAAATTATTGTACGGCATAAACGAAGATACCCACCTGACAAATGTATCGACCCTGAAACCTGGAAAAGAATAATAAAAAAAAAACATTTTATACATCGCTTCCAAGTAGTTACGTATCAACACAAACGTTAAAAGTTACGTATTGTTGGCCGATTGATTGCTTACATCAATTGTCGATTTGACCTTCTTTCACAGAACGTTGCTTAGTTAGGAGAGCCTACTCCGGAAAAGTAGAGTCGTGGGTTCGAATTCCACTTGTGTCGCAGTGGATGTCTTCATAATTAACTTCTGTATGATACTTACAAAACAATACATAAGTAGTTGACCTTTACGTTCTTTACTTAGGGCGGCTAAAGTATGGTACTCTCTTGCATCAATTTTCCCTTAAACATAATCCAAATTTCTTCAAGACGAGAGTGAAAAGGAACTCTCTTTGTAATGCTGCATCCTTGGCTTCGTCATTTCTTACCAAATAATATCATTATAACTGACCTTTTACATCTATAATGAGTTAAGCAGCGTCTAATACAGTGCGGCACTTACGACGATGGTTGGATAGCCCGATGCGAGAGCGACAGCCGCGGCCGCATAATTGACAAATAAATGTTAAGCCTGTCGATGAAGGGGGGGGGGGGGGGGAGCTGCACGCCGGTGTCTCAGGGTGCGCTTGTGGGAAAGAGAAGCAAAGCATGGTTCATCATGTGCAACCACACCATCGCACAAAGTCTTCCTCCATATGACGGTCTTCAGACATATCCTCCCAGTGTTGTGTGTCTATCCTTAAGGGCAACATGTCACGCTTTACGCTATCTTTAAAGTGAAAAAAAAACACAAAGAAATACCTACAACAAACGGCGCTGGAAATGGCTTACATTCAGTACTTTGTCATAGCAAGCTGCGGCGTTGTATTTCAGTACATTTTCGTGGAGTGAATGGCCGGCGATTGAAGCAATCAGTAACAAAAAGTTAACGTATTAAATTATGTAGAAGTTCCAAAAGATTTCAGTGAATCGGGTATTTAAGAGGATATATCACGGCTCATTTTCCCTAACAAATCCAGGTTTCGTTTTCGAAATGTTGAGAAGTGAATGAAAAGGAAATGAACTGAAGGAACATACAATTTGTGTAGGTATTTTTCTCCAAATAGACGCCGAGTACACAAATTCTACATATAATAATAGGTAAGCGCAAAAATGGAAATAGTCCGATACAAAGACTGTCCTTTTCATATAGTTTCATAATTGGTTAAGTTTCGAGGAGGGAACAGTGGATAACGAAACCTCGATTTCTTCAACCCGGTTACGTAAAGTTTAAATCTCATTTGTATGCGACGCCATAGTTACCGGTTGCAAACTTAACGTAAACGGACGTTAAGGAAGGGTGGACAGTGGTTATTTCTCTTACCTGAGTAGCTAGGGGGAGTCTATCGGATTAACTTTGGTATTTCCGTATAACAGAGAAATACATTTTTTTGCTGTTGAAATACATTATCTCGGCGCTGTAGCAGTAAAACCATTAAAACTGTCAGTGTGTAAGTGTAGGCCAATGTTATACGGAAGGGCTAAAGTTACGCCAATAGGTGTCTGAACTTGAGAAATGTCAACATTAACATAACCAGGCCGCTCGCGCAAGTACCCAAAATCGTTCTTTTTAGGGTTCTGAACCTCAATCGGAAAAACGGAACCCTTATAGGATCACTTTGCTGTCCCTCCGTCCGTCTGTCTGTCTATCAAGACCCTTTATCTCAAGAACGCGTGGAGGTATCAAGTTGAAATTAACACCATATACTCAAGTCAACGGTTCCTTGAAGCTGTAAAAAAAAACAAACTTCTACATTAACGTGAAAAAAAGATACGGCTGTTTATGTTGCAAAAAACGTACATTCGACACTCTCAAGGGAATCAAAATGATAGGGTACTTCCCGATGACCTAGAACTATGAAATTTAGCAAGTAATCTTGTCACATACTACAAATACTTATAATAAATTTAAAACATTGTAATAAAATCATAAAAAATATAGTCCTTTTCAAACAACATATTTGGAGAACACGGTTGCGTTAAGTTTGCACCTCGTTTGTATGCGGCGCCATACATTTCAGGTGCAAACTTAACTCAACCAGGCCAATTAAGATGGGATAATAAGTGAAAGTCTTGGCTGACTCGCACTTGGCCGGTTTTTTCAAGAGCAACCGAGATAGATAATAAAAACATCAAGTAAGATGTCTAAGTAGACGTAGATGTTTGTGTTTTTGAAAGTACAAAGCTAGGGCCAATATATGTGGTCAGCATCGACAGACCCGGCAGCTGGGTCCAAAGTCATTTGGCCGATGTTCCTTACATTAATGATGAGCTCAACCCACGCCCAGACAGATTTGGTTTAAAAATTCAATCACTTTCTTCCTGGTTTCCAATAGCCTTATCCTTACTTTTCAGAACTTTTTAATGGGCAACGAGTAAATTTAAGAAAGGTAATACCTACCTACTTACTTGTTCTGTTCCAAAAGAAGGAACGTTATAGAGATATTTATTATAAAGACTGTCAGATTCAGATGCTTTATTGGTAAAAATAAAAAATTTACAAGTCAATGTTAACAATAAGTAGCTACATGCATAAGTAGGATTACCTACGTCATTTTAATAAATTTATATAAAGATTGTGTTACATTATAATAAAAGTATGACGGCGCGCGGCAGTAGCGCCACCTACCTGAGTAAGAGTGGACTCACTCTAGCGGAGCGTCGTATCTATGGCGGCGGGGCGGCCATTGTGGTTTTGACAACCGTCAGACGCAACGGTCGCATGCGCACCAAGTCCGCGACGAATCGCTAATATTCAGCGTAATCTTCGTTGTTGTCGATTAGATTATTATCTTTATCTGCGCACATATCATTAGTGCTCCAAAATGCGTTCAGAAACCGTAGGAAATGACCAGCATTACTACAACCAATTTTACTATGAGAACTTTCTTATCTGTGGCACTAGGTAAAATTTGTACTGTAATGTTATAACGCTATCAATTTTTGTAAGGTTATGAGTTTAAATTTGGAACAGCTGTCAAAACTGAAGTAGGTCTCTATTCTAGTATCCATAGATATTAATATTGTTATCGATACGAAACGTCAATTCAGTATGTTTTTTTATAAAAACCGCACGACATTTGATCTCGAGTGACATGAGAATATGGATACATTCGTTTGTAGGTATATGATTTAGAAAAAAAAAACATTCGTCTTGACGGAGGTCCGAATTGCCGCCATTATTGTTGTCATTTGTTTGTTGGTTCTTTGCTGTTACGAAAGTAGAATTGAGAAAAGTTTATTGTAATTCACATTTTAGTTGAAAATATTGTTTCAATGTAAATGTAAATTACAACTATTACAATAAATAATCTGTTTATGTATTTGTTCAGATTTATTTCTTACTGCATTAGTATATGTCGTTTTTAGATATTTTACAGGTAGCACTAGTGGTGCCGGTCATTTCCTTATGGCTTCTGAACCCATCTTAGAGTACTTATGATATGTGTGTAGATAAAGTAGTGTATACAACTGTACATAATTAGGCCTTAAAACACTCGTGTGATCCTATTATGAAACTCGCTGACGCTCGTTTCATAAAACCACACTCGTGTTTTAATGCCTCTCATTATGTATCAGTTGCATAAACTACTATAAATTGATCAGAGTTACCTAATTAGTAACGTAGTGATTTAATTTGTGTTGATTTAAATGTGAGTTGTGTTAATTAGAAAAATCATATGCAGAAACTGTTATATGGTGTTTTGATTTAGCTCATCGCCCTAATACTCACGATGCCTGATCCTGATGAGGCCACTCCTGCGCCTATAAGTAGGTATTCGATTATTCAACATGTTTGTTATTGTGTTGTTTGGGTTAGTGGTGAATGATGATATTTTGTGGAAGAATTCATCAGTGCCTCACTTTATTAAGGAAGATTGCATCACTCGGTGAATCACTGTAAAATGCATTTAAAGTACACATAGTATATTCCTTTGGTTGGCAGCCGTTACAGTTGGCGTTGTGTTCGATCTACTTAAGAAAAACAATACTATTTTGTGGTTTTGTACCTCATTATCGTCCGTCATAAAAAGAGAAGCGTGCTAAATATTCAGATAACGCCTTCGTACATTTGATGTATTATCAAATCTAAGGCCTTTGCCGAGAGTTAAAATTGCTATAATAGAAATGACGTTCACCTGACTCAGGTACTCAAGTAAACGCCAGGGGTGCAGAACGTTTCTATTGTTTCTACGAGGTACAAAACCACAAAATTGTATTGTTTTTCTTAAGGCGATCGTACACAAAACCAACCAAAGGACTATACTAAGTATTTCTAGGTGAGCATAATACAGGGTGGAACATTTGTAAAGACTGGGCTGACAGGATAGTGTCATCTGAGTGATCTAAAATCGACCTATTATAATTTTATTGTAAAGCCGGATTTAAAAGAAAAAAAGTCAACAAAATAAAATATTTTGATATCAGTGACAACCGTACTAATTCAAAGGTTTTATTTACATGTTAAATTGACACCTGTCTTTAACTTTTAGCGATGTTCAAAAGGTGGGGGTTGGTATGTACAGTTTTTTACACTAATGTTTAACGGGTAAGTAATATAAGATATAAGAACTTATACTATAATATTCATATTATATACGCTCATATTGTATAAGCTTGTTTTGTATACCGTTCAAGGTGTATAACGAACGTTAGATATAACATCAAAATATCTATTTTTGTTAAGTATAACGTTATTTAAGTATAATATCATTGTATATAACGATCATAACGTATAACGTTCATAATATCTCAGATTTATAATGTATATTACTCAATACATCTAACACCGAAATGCATAATGCTCATATAGAATAACCGCCTGCACATCAATTGTGTACATACTTATGCAATAGTTCGCTGTAACATTTTAATATATGTACCTCCATGCAAGAAAGAATTTTGACGCTACGCTCGCTTCGCTCGCTCCGCTATCCATGGTCATAAAACAAACCTAACCTAACCTACAGTTTTCGGTTTTTGACCCATATTCAATTTTGTCGCAGTTCTTCCAAACGGTATACTCGTATTTGCCGGAATTTCATCTGCCATTATCAATTGTGTACATACTTATGTAATAGTTCGCTGTTAAATTTTAATATACCTCCATGCAAGCAAGCATTTTGACGCTCCGCTATCCATGGTCATAAAACGAACCTAACCTAACCTACAGTTTTCGGTTTTTGACCCATATTCCATTTTATCGCAGTTCTTCCAAACGGTTTTACAAATTTTAATGTAGGTAACTCCATGCAAGCAAGCATTTTGACGCTCCGCTCGCTTTGCTCGCTCCGCTATCCATGGTCATAAAACAAACCTAACCTAACCTACAGTTTTCTGTTTTTGACCCATGTTCCATTTTAGGGGCATAGGGGTAGCTGTTATAACCTATTTAATATATCATACGCTATTATATTTTCTAATCATTATACTAAAAGAAAGTATATACTATGATCGATATACGTTATGTACTTATGTTATATTAACTGAATTTAGAGTATTTGAGTGTTATATAAAAAACGATTCTACAACATGAGTATTATGCTAATTGACCGTTATTCCTAATAAAAATATAGATTTTGATGTTATAGCAAAAGTTTATTATATCTTGTGAACGTTATTAATATGAAATTATATATTATGTAGTTATATCTCATGGGACGCACCCCAAAAGGTGACATAAATATTCTACAAATACTATAGAGCACCATCTTACGATTGACTCACTGATCTTTCTGAAACAGTAGTTAAATTAGTTTGTCTGTCAGCATTCCAGAAACTGGTAACAATTCGTGAAATTTTAATGCAGTCGGCCGCTAACTGGCGATAAAATAGTCTAGCAAGCTCCCACTTTGCGATTAAGTTGCGAAAAACAATTAACGAGCTGTATTTAAGTCATTTTTTAACCGCCACTCTGTGCGTTGGGCTGAAATTATGAATTTCATAAAAAGATATGCGTATTTGTTATATTATTGCATTGGCACCTTAAATTAACCGACTTTAATTTTAAAGCTGGAAAGCATTGATTAATTTAAAAATGCACTATTTAAGTTCTTAGCATCTAAGGTTTAACCCTTCGTATGCCGTGTCCTGAATCGGTACGCGGTACGCGTATTCTGGACGCGGCATACGAAGGGTTAATACTCGCTTCAAGAATATTTAAGAAACATTGATACCTATGTGGTAATAGATGCGCGTGTGTTACGGTTGCATCTAATGTTGAGCACTTACTTGCGAAGGGAATCACCTCGGGTGCAGAATGTAAACACAAGCCAGTCCTTTGTTCTTTAAGGTTTATTCTTCCACACACATCACAAGCAAAAGCGAAGAAACAGTTTGTATGGTACAGAAGGTGAAATAGGAAGGCAAAGCACTTAAAACTATGCAAGCGCGAGCAATATTTACAAATTAGCGGGCGGAGCGCAGCGACATGCGTTTTGCGTCAGATCAGTGAATCGACTAATGGCCGGTGCTCGATGCAGACTGCGCGGGCGCTGCGAGCGCCCTAAGAACCGGCTCCGCTGTGACGCGCGATGACGTAGACGTTGTTGCTGCGCGCGCCCGTGAATGCAATTCACTACTAATAAAATAGGATGCGTTTGTCCGCTTCAACATACAAAATATTGAACTAAATATGATTTCAATTTTATACATAAAAATGATCCTATCTAATAAGTTAAATTGATTTGTACAGAATAAATGTAGATAAAATTCATGCGACACTAATTAACAATAAAAATTACTTTCCATAAAAATTCATTGGCATAATTAGGTGTAAAAATAAATTCATTAAAATGATTAAAATTATTGTATAAGTTGTAAAATGTTTTGATATAGAATAAAACTGATATAAATTGTAATTGACATAAATAATTAATTTCATTGATAATAAATAATAAAATAATTTCACATCATGATTTAAAATATAACATTACAATATTAAAACAATTTAAACTTAAAATAACATTCGTATGATGATAAATACCCCACATCACCCCCTCCCAGAGACCTGGCTAAGGGCGATAATAATCAGGAAATTTAACTACACGGCCTGACCGTGTACGTCTGATGTCACTTCCCTGAGTAGATGTTGACCTGGTGGTGATTGTGGTTTTGTGGGTGTTGTTATGTGTTTGTGTATTTTGTGAAGGTTGGGTGGTGTTTGTGTCGTGCAGTATGTAGGCTGGCTTGACGCGGTCTACCGATACCGTCATCGACTTACCCTTGACCAAAAGAGTAAATACTTTTGGACCTCTTTGTAAGACCTTATGGGGTCCCGTGTACGCTGGTTTCAACGACTTGCACAAGGTGTCATCTCTAAGGAAGACATGTGAGGATGTGGCCAAGTCATTGAAAATGAAGGTGCGACGGTGACTTACGTGACGAGAAGCTGGTGTCGGCTGCAGGTTCTTTGTGAACGTGTGAAGCCGAGACAAGTAGTCCGTCACATCAGGAATTGAGTCCGCACCTGGGTTGAAAAACTCACCGGGCATTCGCAGCGGCTGTCCATACACAAGCTCTGCGGATGAAGCTTGTAAGTCGTCCTTGAACGCGTTCCTCACGCCTAACAACACGAGCGGGAGTGATTCAACCCAAGTGCTGTTGGCGTGACACGTGATGGCTGCTTTCAGCTGGCGGTGGAAGCGTTCCACCATGCCATTGCAGGCCGGGTGGTAAGCGGTGGTCCGCTTGTGCACGAACCCTGCCAACTTTGAAAGCCTCTTAAAGAGCACAGACTCAAACTGCCGCCCCCTGTCTGTCACGATGTCCACCGGGCATCTGAAACGAGCAATCCAGCCATGCAACAAGGCCTGCGCGACTGTTTCGGCGGACATGTCCTGAATTGGAACTGCCTCAGGCCATCTCGTAAAACGGTCAACGGCGGTGAGGCAGTACCTGAAGCCTTGGCAAAGTGGAAGAGGGCCGATGAGGTCAATGTGTATGTTGTGAAACTTGGCCTTGGGTATCTGAAAAGAAGATAAGGGTGTGGAAACATGTCGAGTGACCTTTGAACGCTGGCAAGCCAGACAGTTCCGTGTCCACTCTCGACAGTCTCTTCTGATCCCAGGCCAGACATACCTATCAGCCACGAGTTTCACCGACGCATTGGCACCTGGGTGGCTAAATGAGTGGAGGCTCTCAAAGACCTGCCGCCTCAGCTCTGCCGGCACGTAGGGTCTTGGAGTAAACCCACTCCTTTCCTCGCAGTACAGCACAGCGTCCGTTCCAGGTATTCGAACTTTCGTCAGGCACAACGAGGTGTCGCTGTTCAGAAGCTGCTCCAACTCTTGATCGGTGTTTTGTGCCGTAGCCAGCTGATCTACATCAACCGGCGACGTGATCTCCTCGACCCTAGAGAGAGCATCAGCTACGACGTTGTCCTTACCTGCGATGTGCCTGATGTCTGTGCTGAACTGCGATATAAAATCCAGGTGACGGAATTGCCTGGGCGAGCAGTTCTCCTTGCGACTGTGGAAGGCGAAGCACAAAGGCTTATGGTCTGTGTAAATAGTGAAGTCGCGGGCTTCTACCATGTGCCTGAAGTGCTTGATCGCCTCGTAAATTGCCAGAAGCTCACGGTCATATGGCGAGTACTTCTGCTGGGCCGGACTGAGCTTACGCGAGAAGAAAGCTAGTGGTTCCCAACCTTTCTCCTCGTTGAACTGCTGGGCCACGGCACCCATGGCTACATCAGAAGCATCCGTCACGATGGACAGCTTGGCCTTTGCGTCCGGGTGAGCCAACAGTGCTGCTTGGCTGAGATCTACCTTGCAACGATCGAATGCGTCCTGCTCCGCCGACGTAAATTCGATCGGGTGTGACCCTTTCACGGAACCTGTTAAAAGAGCGTTCAGGGGGGCTTGATGCTGGGCGGCGCTGGGTATGAACCTTCGGTAAAAGTTCATCATGCCCAGAAACCGTCTAAGCTCCCGGACGTTCTTGGGTGGAGGAAAGTTGCTGATCGCCTCGACCTTGGCAGGCAGCGGCTTGGTGCCTTCGGCAGATATGCGGTACCCTAAAAATGTTACCTCTGGAGCACCAAATACGCACTTCGACGTGTTGATCACCATGCCGTACTCCTGCAGCCGGGCGAACAGCTGTCGAAGATGGACTTCATGGGTCTTCTCGTCCTTCGAGAAGACTAAGAAGTCGTCTAAATAGCTATAGCAAAAATCCAGACCCCGCAACATTTCATCCACGAAGCGCTGGAACGTCTGGCCAGCATTACGGAGTCCGAACGTCATGAAAGGGAACTCATAGAGCCCGAACGGCGTCGTGATGGCAGTCTTCGGGATGTCTTCAGTGTTGACCGGGATCTGGTTATAAGCCTTGACAAGGTCAATGGTCGAAAACACGCGGCAACCGGCGATGCTGTGTGTAAAGTCCTGAATATGTCGTATAGGATACCGGTCAGGTATTGTGCGCGCATTCAGCATCCGGTAATCACCGCATGGTCTCCAACCATTGTCCTTCTTCGGGGCTAAATGAAGTGGTGAGGCCCAAGGAGATTCGGAGGGTCTGGCTATGCCACTCCCGAGCATAGAAGAAAACTCCTCCTTGGCTATTTTCAACTTGTCAGGGGCCAGCCTACGAGGTGCACTGAAAACCGGAGGTCCGGGTGTAGTCCGGATATGGTGTACCGTTGTGTGTTTAATTGTGCGGTGTATGCCAGACGGGCGTGTGATGTCGGGATATTCCCGTAGTATTGTGTGGTAAAGTGACTCACCAGTTACAATCTTTACAGAGGAAATGACATCAGACGACTGGACAGGCAAAGCCGCGGTTGAGAGCGTAGTATTCCCATCAATGAGACGCTGGTTCCTGCAATCGACAATAAGGTTATAATGAGATAAAAAATCTACACCTATTATCGCCCTTGTAACATCGGCTACTACAAATCGCCAAGCAAAGTCACGGCGTAGGCCTAAGCTTAGATTTAAATGCACGTAACCGTATGTTTTGATCACAGTGCCGTTAGCGGCGCACAAGTTATAGTTCGTCGGCGCTCTGCGGTCATTTAATTTACTACGCGGAAAAACACACAAATCACTTCCTGTGTCCACAAGAAACGGTACCTTTGTCCTGGAGTCCATGACGAATAAGCGACTCGTGTTTGGGCAGCCACCCGTCGCCATTACCGACTGCCCATCGCGTTTCCCGACTGGTAATCACAAGGCTTGACGCACTTTTTAGCCTGCTCGCCGAACTTGTGGTGATACCAGCAGGTGGGAAATTTGCGGTAGTTAGAGTTTGACCTCTTGGATGCGGAACGCTGCCGTGAGTGACTCGCCGATCTCCCTCGGGGCCGCGACATTCGACCAACCTTTGCGTCTAGTGCTTTCATTTGTCTGGTCAGCTCCGCGATCTGAAGCACCAATGGATCGGTAGAAGTAGACGGGAGTCCTGCTGCTGCCACCTGTGGTCCGGGCGCGACGACGTCATGCAGGCGGTCGGCCAGCTCCGCCAAGTCCTCCAGGGATGATTTTAATTGTGACGCCACAATATCTTGCGTTCTTTGGGGTAGCCGGTTGGTCCAGATGGTACGCAGGAAGTCTTCCGGTAGTCCAGGGCCAGCTAAATTTTGTAGGTGCCGAAGAAATTGCGAAGGCTTCCTGTCGCCTAGCTCTTCATGGATCAGGACCTGCTGGACCTTCTTCTCACGCGTTGCAGAAAGGCGTTTAATCAGCTCCGTCTTCAGCTTCGTGTATTTATCCTGGGCCGGAGGTGAAGTGATAATGTCCTCGACTTCTGCCGCGTACTGGGGGTCAAGCTGCGCCATGGCGTAATAAAATTTTGTTTCATCCGCCGTAATTTTAGAAAGAGTGAACTGTCCTTCCAGCTGAGCAAACCATAAGGCGGGCTTCTCCGGATAAAACGGCGGGATTCTCACGCCGACCCGGCATGATTCAGCCGTTATCGGCTCCGCGCCATTTTGTAACGGGACTTTGTCACCCGAATCTTGCATTTTTGCCTTTTCTCTGTATTCTGTGCGGGGTCACCAGTGTGGTAATAGATGCGCGTGTGTTACGGTTGCATCTAATGTTGAGCACTTACTTGCGAAGGGAATCACCTCGGGTGCAGAATGTAAACACAAGCCAGTCCTTTGTTCTTTAAGGTTTATTCTTCCACACACATCACAAGCAAAAGCGAAGAAACAGTTTGTATGGTACAGAAGGTGAAATAGGAAGGCAAAGCACTTAAAACTATGCAAGCGCGAGCAATATTTACAAATTAGCGGGCGGAGCGCAGCGACATGCGTTTTGCGTCAGATCAGTGAATCGACTAATGGCCGGTGCTCGATGCAGACTGCGCGGGCGCTGCGAGCGCCCTAAGAACCGGCTCCGCTGTGACGCGCGATGACGTAGACGTTGTTGCTGCGCGCGCCCGTGAATGCAATTCACTACTAATAAAATAGGATGCGTTTGTCCGCTTCAACATACAAAATATTGAACTAAATATGATTTCAATTTTATACATAAAAATGATCCTATCTAATAAGTTAAATTGATTTGTACAGAATAAATGTAGATAAAATTCATGCGACACTAATTAACAATAAAAATTACTTTCCATAAAAATTCATTGGCATAATTAGGTGTAAAAATAAATTCATTAAAATGATTAAAATTATTGTATAAGTTGTAAAATGTTTTGATATAGAATAAAACTGATATAAATTGTAATTGACATAAATAATTAATTTCATTGATAATAAATAATAAAATAATTTCACATCATGATTTAAAATATAACATTACAATATTAAAACAATTTAAACTTAAAATAACATTCGTATGATGATAAATACCCCACACCTACTAAGTAATTCACAAGAAATTTATGCATGTGGCACACATAACATTTTGCTATAATTTGCATGTCTCTGTGACTAGTTCTTTAAGTAGATTTAAGACCACCATATAAAAATATTCCATAGTTCCTGAGAACATCCAACCTAAATAAGTGACGGATAACGTTCAGTTATTCATACATCGCTAGAGTAGTGGCGATTGAATGCATAAACTGCGTGGCGATTAGCGTCTGGCGGCGCGCCAGGCCTCGCCGGGACCGCGCTCCGCCGCGCAGTCTCCCGCAGGCTCCATAACCTTCGCTAGGGGCTCTCAAAATGTACCCTACATTAGTCAGTAGTAGTACTAATATTCTTTATTGTGTACCACATGAAAACAAATGCAACAAAGAAGTAATAAAACAAAAATTAGGGTAACAACAGGCGGTCGTATTCGTATCGCTAAAGGGGGATCACTTCCAGACAACCTTTAGAAAGCAGATAAAGTCGTGGGAAACATTTGCAAAAGGCAGCGTTAGAATTATTTAAAAAAGACCCTCCATTGACGCATACAATTCGTTTTATTTTATACTAGCTGTTTCCCGCGACTTCGTCCGCGTGGAACCATTATCTTGAAAATTTTACATCTTTATTATTTTCAGATCTAAGTAATGTTGAAATTGCGAAACGTGCTTTTTTTGCAATTGTATACGAAATAGTAACGAACCCTTCGTACGCGAGTCCGACTCGCTCTTGGCCTTTTGATGAGTCAGTCAGTCAGGACACTTGCATTTATATATATAGATTAGCGGATTTCCCCATACAAACTTTGCACCCCTTTTTAACCCCCTTAGAGGTGAAATTTTCCAAAACGCTGAAATCACTTTTTTTGTATTTGATTACGTAAGCTTTCTACAAAGTTTCAAGTCTCTAGTTCAAAAAAAAAAGTTTCTCCCATATAAACCTTGCACCCCTTTTTAACCCCCTTAGAGGTGAAATTTTCCAAAACGCTGAAAGAACTTTTTGTGTTTTTGAATAAGTAATCTTTCTACAAAGTTTCAAGTTTCTAGCTCTAAAAAAAAAGTTTCCCCCATACAAACTTTGCACCCCTATTTAACCCTCTTAGAGATTGAATTTTTCAAAATCGCTTCTTATCTCTTGTAAACTTTATAAATGCAACCTAGAGTGCAAATTTCAACTCTCTAGCATTTGTAGTTTCGGCTCTGCGTTGATGAGTCAGTCAGTCAGGACACTTGCATTTATATATATAGATATAACTTTTGGAGTTTACTCCTTAAGAATCGATTTTCATATATATAAGCCCGGGGTATGAAAATTATGGGGTATAAAATCGAACGTATCTGCCGTGCTAATTTAAAAAGTCGTATCTCAGTATACGATCGGGGTAAAAATACGACTTCTTAATTTAGCAGGTTATGCGTTACGTTAAGCGTTATAGACTAAGATCCCTATATAAAATGACCTTAACCGAGATGTTTATTTCATGAAATGTATTTTAAATGTACTTAGCAACGGGAAAACATGGCTCCCGTTAGAGAAAATTAATATTAATTGTTCTCTGCCATTTATTTATTTTAAATTACCACAAGAGGCTTAACAAATAACATAGACAAGAAACATATTCATAATTTCTCCGCGGAGACTGCGGCGGCGGCCGGCGGCCTACACGGCGCGTTGCTGCGCAAGTGCGCATCGGGCAGCTTGACTGACAGTTGTCAATCTACAACAGCTGAGAAATGTGTTTTTGTTTTCAAGTTTTTGCTAATATTTTGCGTGAATCTCTATCATGTTACGAGTGTGATTGCTATCAGTGCATGAGTACTATCTAGTTATATGTGCAATTATAAACCACCGCTTCCCCCAGGAACTTTATGGGGCAATTTGTATGCCGAAACTTGGAGCGGTTTTTTTAAATACTTTATTTGTTATCGTAGCCGTAAGTTTTTATCTATTGCGTTTTTTAATAGTTTACTTGATGAATCCTAATAGCACGGGCTCCTCTCAGAATGTCGCTTCCAGGTCTGTGTCGCTGTCGCTGGAGAATTCCGTACAGTGCCCACATTGCTCCCAGATTCGTTTCTTTAAAGGTCAGAAAGGACTTAATATACACATCAGTAGAACCCATGGCATTCGTGCTGGCGCAATTACGTCGCCACCAGGCAAACAATTCACAACTATTATTATTATTATTATTATTTCGCTTGGGCCTTTTGTGTGCCGCATCGACCAGAATTGATCTATTGTGGCAGCCCTGTCTTAAAGCTCACTGCTGAGGCCCGTTGAGTCCAGGAATTCCCAGATTCTTTGGGCCGTGAGTTGTTGTATATCCTCTGGGGGCACAAAGGGTTGCCCTAAGTGGATACTTCTTTTGTGCATAAGTGGTCCACAGGAGCAGAGGATATGCATAGCTGTCTCCTCTGACTCTTGGCAGAACCTGCACGTTGCGTCCTGTTCCATACCCATTAGGGACAGGTGTTTTTTCAGCTTGCAGTGACCGGTCAGAGTTCTAGTCACCGCACAGACTTTTGACCTTTTGAGCTGTAGTAACTCTTTAGATAACTTTTGAACAAAGCCTTTTATAAGGGTTTTCGAGTGATTTTGTCCTTTCACAGCCACCCACATCTCGATCGCCTTAGATTTGTGTAAATTGTTGAGCAGAGAATAAGCCTGGCGTTTTGTGATTCCACAGAACGGTTCTGGGCCGACAAGGGGCTTGTCCGCGCCATCTCTCGCGAGTTTGTCTGCTCGTTCATTTCCGTCAATATCGGAGTGACCTGGTACCCATTCACAACTAAGTCAGATCAGGCCTTTTTCTGAAAAAATCAGTGAGCTTAAACATTCAATTCCAGTGGTCAAACGAATTCCTCGCAGCGCTCGAATTCAGGTTGCACAAAAAGTGTGCCTACCTTTTCGTTCTTGTCTGCAGCGCCCAACAGGGTACATAATGTGATACTTAAACTATTTACTTTCACCTGTATAATCATTATGTGCAATACACGTATTGAGTATTGAGTATATATTTTATAAACGTTCTTAAGGCCAGGCGCGCACCAAGATTTTAGTCGCACGATAATTTTGTCGCATAAATGCAAGATATGGGTTTATATGAGAGTGCGCGCACCACGATTTTCATAAACCCATAAGTACGCTTATTTCTGCGACAAAAAAGTGGTGCGCGCCTGGCCTGAAGAGTAAACTCCAGTCGTGCGTCGGAGCTGACACACACACTTTTTTTTTTGTTTGTTAATATGTCATAAACAAACTAGGTCGATGCAGAGTCAGCCACCGGCTAAGCTTGCACCATAGATTGGAGCGGAGTTTTTTTTTTTTTTTCGTAATTTTCTCTTCGTCACGACCTAGCGAAATTTAATTTGTGCATTTTAAAACAAAAATTTCTAAAATCGGTTGAGAACTCGCTGAGATCTGCGCATTGTTACAAAGTCCATTCGAGTCGATCCATGGGAGCTTCGCTCGCTTCGCTCGCTCCGCTCCAATAAATAGATATACGCATAACTGAGAATATATTTAGCAAGTACAAAGACCGATCAAATACTTTAAACAACTCAAATCAATTATCAGTATTAGTCAGCCAAACGTAACATTTTAGTTGTAGATTTTACCTAATAAACAATATGACTGAGCTATATGTTAAAAACAATTACAAAAGTTTGAGAACCGCAGATCTACGCTTTTATATTACTAGCGTAGAAGATAGTAGAGTCGCGTTCTTGTTTAACGATGAGCTGCGGGTGCAATCCTTACCCACGCCCACGGAAAAAGAGGTATTGATTTTCAAAAAGTTTATAGCGGATAAATTGTCCTATTGTGATTCTAAGCGCAGTTCACTTAAGGCGCCTTTACCGCTGAATGGATCTAAAAATCCTCTAGCCTGGAATGGAGAATGTGGAGTTGGCTCCAAAAATAGATATTTACGACATATCGCCACTATATTTTTTTGAGTATATCTATACTAACTAGGACAGGCAATCTTCCAAAAAGTACTTTTTTTATCACTCAGAACACAAAAAAAACAAGTCTGAATGTGTCGCGCCGCACGCGTCAGCTAATAATAATCGAAAGACTTGTCCGTCGAGAGTCGAGATGGTTCTTAGCCGTGTTTGGTGGAAACAGGATTAGAATTTTCCATTTTTTTTTATTCAGCTTTAATTGGAACAAGGGACAAGATCTCAGCCAATATTGAAACTTAAATTTCAAAATGTTGTAGCTAGGTATGTTCAGTTAGTAGCATTTTCTATATCACTCATTGAATGAGGGCCTCATAATGAGCAACTAATTGTGTCGGGGTGTTTAAATTTTTAATTTAGATTATAATTTAAATTAAAAATTCAACAAAATTAAAAGAAAGGCTAATCGTTACAGCAACACGACGACTAAAGCAAATGCACATTAATTTCGTGGAGCGCCCATACGTTACAAATGAGTTATAATATCGTAGACGGCCCCTTCAGCGCCGTTTTGAATTAGTACTGAGGCAGTTCGTAAACATTTTGCGCTGTTACCTATTACGAGTACTATGTCAACAAAACGGCTTTTAATCACCTATAATTATTTGAGTAATTTCCTTAACATTTTGAACGTTTCAGTCAGGGCAAGAATACCTATCTTTGACGAAGTTCCTAGACACAACTGTGTCCGTAGCTCCATACTACTCGCCAAGTTGACCAAAGTTGGGCGCATATGATAGTGCGGGGAGAATGATGTGTTGCGAAGGATTTTGGAAGCGAAAATATAGCAGTCACTAACCAGGTGTTTGTCAGAGGTTGATGAGTACAGGGAGGCAGTGCTCAGTGTGTCTGAAAAGAGATCACATCCTTGCACCACTCAGCTTGATCACACATCTTTGAGATTTCTGCTGACAACGTACCTTTTATAAACTTTATCTACACCCATCTTGTTAAATTCCTGTAACTAGTTCAGATATTATAGGTATTAAGGAATTTAAGGACCTACATTACTTAGCAGCGACCAAAATCAGAGATGTTATTTCATAACAGTACCGCAGCCACCGCCAGGTCACTATTACAGCATCAATTTTGATCAAAATTGATACTGTAATGGTGACCTCCACCACCGCGCGAATCACCGCATGTGTTTCTCTGCTCCGCGGATCGACTGGCAGGACTCAGTGCATGTTTCATATTTTCATAAAAGAAAATCTGTGATAATGATTATGAATATGTGTGTAGGTAAATTAGTGTATGCAACTGTACATAATTAGGTCTTAAAACACTCGTGTGATCCTATTATGAAATAAAACCACACTCCTATTTTAAGACCTCTCATTATATAGCAGTTGAATAAACTACTATTACATAACTACCAGACTTGGGGTCATTTATTAGATTATCAACAATGGTCTTTAGTAAAATAAGTTGTCTATAGTTACCCCGCGAGTACCTAGTTCCGCTATTTGACTGTAAAGTACCGTGCATCTTAGCTTCTTTTAGGTGATATTAATTTTCTTACCCCGGCTCTAAACTACTCGTAAACTTGACTGAGTCTCGGTTGACCGAAGTATTACTTCCTCCACCGAAGTGCCACATATTCGCCCGACCTCGTTCAAACTCGCGAGTAGTATAGAGCTTGCATTACCATCCACGCTTACGCCAGTGTCTAGTTTAATGTAAATTACAAGGTTTACGTGCGATGCCTCCTTATCCAACACTTCACGTTACGTGCGATTTACCATTCGGCCTTATCTGATGGCCTGGACCCAACAAAGAGCTTTAAATAACGCCGCAAGATCGATACCCCGGCTCCTAGCTGTTACTTGTGTTTATTTCCTGAGCTATTCGGCATTGTATAGGCGATGCTGAGTGACGGTCAAATACAAATTTTACTAATATTTTCCTTCTTCCTATTACCCTCTTCTGGGGTGTAGGGCTCGAATCAAATTCTTCCATTTGCATTCTTCTATATACCTCCCCACCCCACTCCCAAACCGTCTCCTGCTCTACAGAATGACGTAAAGTTCTTCTGGGACGCCCTCTTCCAGACAGTTTCCAGGTCAGGCTTTACCAATATTATTTCAGGAAATCCTTTCGGGTATTATCACAGCACAACAGAACAATACTTAGTCGAGTAACGTATCTAAATGTGATTTAGTTACTTTTTATATTTGATCTTCAAATGTTTAAATGACTCCTTACATTCATAATTATGTAGTTGCAGGTCATAGTCTAAGTTCCATGTTCCTACTAGGATCATTTATGTCAAAATGTACGTATATAAAACGTTAAATTAACGCTGTTTCAACTCACCTATGTTTCAAAACCCCTCGGTCTCCCTTAGCTTCATTGACCTACAAGTACCTTGGCCAGCAAAGTGATCCGATCATATCTTCATCAAAGTCTTTGTTCAGCCTTTTACGTTTTCAGGTCACGTCAGGCATCTACTTACAGTAATGATAGAGTAAGGCACTTTAACGACTATTATAATGTCGTGATTGTTAACTCAGAATGCCTCCAGGAAGACTGGTCTTAGTTGTGATAAACGGACTTTGATGGTGATAAATCATCGTTGGAATATTTATCATGCGATTTGAAGTGAAATAAATGTACTTAAATGGTTGATTGTGATGCTAATAATTAATTTCGATCCTGTTTTATTTAATTTTCTAACGTTATACAAGCCATGTAGCTATCTCGCGCTCTATTACCTTAAAATTGCAACATTTCAATGCCACTTAGTGCATTTTACTAGTAAGTGCCCGCGAACTCATCCGCGTAAACTTTTCTTTACCGTATTCTGATAAAAAGTATCCTATATTTAAATAAAACAATTTAAACGGATTATATCGCGTATATTAATTATTTGAGCCTCCCTGACTTTTCAGTACCTTTACAGATACCGTTGTCAAAGGTTGACTGAGAAAAACACAATTTTTCTCTGTCAAAGTTACATTTGTGCAAACTACCCATTTTGTAAAAATTAATTTAAAATAAAGGTGTTCATACATGCCAGATGGGCCTAATGTCACAGATTAATATAATAGTTCTTCGAACAGATACCCATGTCTGAATAAAAAGGCAAATACCTACTGCTTTTCATGCCTACTCAATTTAACAATGGAGCGACCTTGAACGCGCGGGTCGTTGGCCGCACGTGCCGGCAAAACGAGGCTAGGGTTGACACCGCTTAGAAATGATTTTATAAAAAGTCAAGATAAATGAAAATACGATCGATTTATTTACATTTATTAGTCAAATTTAATTATCATTAGGTACCTACTAGAAATAGGTATTCACATGCGCTGCGGCACACCATCAAAATCGTTTTAATTTCCGAGTAGGTATATCGGAATCTTACCTACCTATTCTATCTGAACATACCAGAAACCTGCAACAAAAACAACTCTCTGTGTAGGTACCTAAGTAACCTAAATATATCCCGATGACAGTAGGTATTTACTAAATAAAGTTTGGTAGGTGCCTATATATAATGTGTTACATATTGTATAATACTAGCATTACAAGCTTCGAAACAGTCACTAGGTACAAGTTGTTTTACAATAATCTGATCACGCGTTTCATCTTTGCGAATGCATTCCTTGCAAAAGGTCTTAAGTGTCAAGAACAACGCCGACGTTTACACCCTTTTTAGGCCGTGCAATGCACTCTCCCGCCACACTAAACTGATTTGGTAAATCTAATTGAGTAAATTATTTTCACTTGTTGATGTAGTGGATGTTTTCTATGAATTTAAGTATATTAAGTAGGTAGGTTTATTTATTCAACAGTGTATGCAATGCGTTTCTAGGTAGGTGCTTATTAAGTTCTAAGAATTTTTAGTAACATTTCATCGTTTGTCGGCAAAGAAAAAAAGGATAAATGTCTGTTGCTTTTATGTTTTTACACCCCGCAACACTGCAGCGCGTTGGTCTCATTCGCGACGAAGCCATTTTTTTGGTGATTTTATAGCGCGACCGGCGGCGTCCGGCCGTGAGCGCGTGTGGCAACCGACTGGCTGAGCGTGTCGGCCACGACAGGCGACGTGTAGGTATCGTTCTGGGTTCCCACGGTACAGATGGGGGGCACTGCTAATGTGTAGACAGTTACACATGTGCCAGAAGGGCATTAATAATTTTATTTAAAATATCTACCAGCGGTTCACTAAAGGCTTACTGAGGAGAAAGAACCGCCAAAGAAAACTCCCAGATTGCCTTATTTATTACTATGAAATACGTTTAAACAAAAACTTTATATATACTACTTTTAACACTAATTTGTTTTGCCCGAATGTTCTCCGAAGCCCGCCCGGATTGGAAACATCTTAAGACGGGCTTCCATTAAAACATATTTCAAGCCGATGAAGAAGATGTCTCAATACCTGAGGCCCGTGAAGTGCAGCATCCCTCTGCAGAGTGCTGGTGTTTACAAGCTGGACTGCGAGTGTGGTCTATCATACATTGGCCAAACGAAACGTAGTATAGCTACACGGGTTAAGGAGCATGTAGCCGATGTCAAGCACCGTCGTTGCATGTCGAGCATGTCATGGACAAACCAAACCATTCAATTAAGTTTAACAACACTTCAATCCTTGCCAGGGAGAAACGACGTTTTCCCAGAATGTTGCGCGAGGCTATTGAAATCAAAAACTATCCCCATTTCAATAGAGAAGATGGTTTGTCATTACCACCGGCTTGGGATCCTGTTGTACATCTTATCAAGGATTAAGCAAGACACAAGACTGGAAACCTTGGGCCTCGAACGGTGTAAAACAAATTAGTGTTAAAAGTAGTATATATAGAGTTTTTGTTTAAAAGTATTTCATAGTAATAAATAAGGCAATCTGGGAGTTTTCTTTGGCGGTTCTTTCTCCTCAGTAAGCCTTTAGTGAACCGCTGGTAGATATTTTAAATAAAATAATTAATGCCCTTCTGGCACATGTGTAACTGTCTTTACACATTAGGCCCATCTGGCATTTATGAACACCTTTATTTTAAATTATTTTTTACAAAATGGGTAGTTTGCACAAATGTAACTTTGACAGAGAAATATTGTGTTTTTCTCAGTCAACCTTTGACAACGGTATCTGTAAAGGTACTGAAACGTCAGGGAGGCTCAAATAATTAATAAACGCGATATAATACGTTTAAATTGTTTTATTTAAATGTGTGACAGTCGCGGAAACCGAAGAAAATATTAAGTATCCTATACTTAACCGTCTTTGGTTGTCCAGCTATCCTCGTACTATGGGTACTAGACGATGATATACATAATCTGGGGGCACGGTAGTGCCCCCGCCAAGACGAAAAAAAAGAGGCGGGGCACTACCTACCTTTTCTCGAACCGCTTCGTCTCATTTTCAAACCCTCATAGTTTCGTCCCAGTCCCGTCCAGAGCGCCCAAATTCACAGGTTAAGATGCAGTTAGGGAACATATGAAATGTACTAAATTTCATTGATCTAGCTTTTATACTTTAGGTTTTATTGGTACCTAAAATACGCCGATTTTGCCACTCACTCACTTATGTATCAAAACCTCTGGGGTACTTCCCGATGACCTAGAAAGCTGAAATTTGGTATGTAAGCTAGGTTTAGTACACAAACAATAGAATAATTCTGAAAATTGGAACTTTTACCCCCCAACCCCTTAAACTAGGGGATGGAAGTTTGTATGAGACTTCTGCAAATTTTGATACTAGAGGTCTGAAAATTGATATAGGGACTCCTTTATTATTTATAAATAATAAAATACATATTCTAGGATTTTAAAAAAATCACCCCCCACCCTTTAAATAAGGGGATGAAAGTTTTTATGGGTTTTCCATAATGGGCGATAAAAGTAGTACCTATATATCGGGGTAAACGTAAGTATTTCTTATACACAATTATTACTACTTCCATATCTACACTTCGACTTCGTATTTTAAATATCTGGGGGCACGGTAGTGCCCCCGCCAAGACGAACAAAAAAGAAGGGGGCACTACCTACCTTTTCTCGAACCGTTTCGTCTCATATTCAAACCCTCATAGTTTCGTCCCAGTTAACACTAGAGCGCCCAAATTCTCAGGTTAAGATGCAGTTAGCAAACATATAAAATGTACAAAATTTAATAGATCTAGCTTTTATACTTTAGGTTTTATAGGTACCTAAAATACGCCGATTTTGCCACTCACTCACTGACGTATCAAAACCTCTGGGGTACTTCCCGATGACCTAGAAAGCTGAAATTTGGTATGTAAGCTAGTATTAGTACACAAACAACAAAATAATTCTAAAACTTGGAACTTTTACCCCCCAACCCCTTAAACTAGGGGATGGAAGTTTGTATCAAACTTCCGCAAATTTTGATACTAGAGGTCTGAAAATTGAAACCTATAGGGACTCATTGTTATAAATCAAATACATATTGTAGGACTTTTAAAAAATCACCCCCCACCCTTTAAATAAGGGGATGGAAGTTTGTATGGGTTTCCCATAATAGGGGATAAAAGTGTATATATATATGGGGCTAAACTTAAGTATTTCTTAAATACACAATTGTCTACTTCAGTTGACGCTCAAGAAACCCTACAGCCCAAAAAAAATAAAAAAACTAAAGCACCTTACAAAAAGAAATGAGATCCCACCAAAAACATTTCATGTAAAATTGACGGCCAAGACTCACATTCTCATAACGCTTTCGCTGTAAAAAAGTTATCAGATCCCAGGAAAAGCCAAGCCCCTAAGCCCCGACTTTACTAACCCCACCACCTTGGTTTAAAAAGTATGGCATCAACTGGCTTCAAGCCCCTAGACCCGGAGTTTACTAACCCTACACCTTTGTTTCAAAAGTATGGCTTGGCCGTTTCATAGACTACCGTAAATAAGTCTAGCGGACTGTCCGGCCTATATCGTAAGGAATTAAGTTTATAAGTATATATTATCAAAGACATAAACTTAGTTTCTTGATACCATATGGGCCAGACGGTCCGTTGGACTTATTTACGGTACTCTATGAAACGGCCAAGCCATACTTTTGAAACAAAGGTGTAGGGTTAGTAAACTCCGGGTTTAGGGGCTTGAAGCCAGTTGATGCCATACTTTTTAAACCAAGGTGGTGGGGTTAGTCAAGTCGGGGCTTAGGGGCTTGGCTTTTCCTGGGATCTGATAACTTTTTTTACAGCGAAAGCGTTATGAGAATGTGAGTCTTGGCCGTCAATTTTACATGAAATGTTTTTGGTGGGATATATTATAGCGGGACCGCCGGCTCAATAAGCAGGTGTACTACAAACCGCGCCAATCGCTTCGTCGTCAAATAATTTAAATAAAGTACGTATGGAAGGATGCATATTTGCATAACCATGGATGCAGTCTACATCATGGAATTCAGGTCAAAAGTGGGCAAAGTAAACTCGTTAAAGGCTCGCAAAGGGGCTTATCCCGCAAAAGCAATCGATGGCAGCACCTGTAGGTACTTACTAGAAGGCTTAGAGCATGAGTTTGCCAATCACGATAGCGCAGGTGTGCTTAGTGGAGTAACCTCTCTTTCCGTTCGCGTGAATGTTGTCTTTGAGTTAGGGTCGAAGCGGAATGCTACGTTACGTCGATCTGGATTTACAATCAAAAACAAATAGTTAATTCTATAAGCACGAGGGCACTTTTTCAAGTGAGTCTACCGGCATTTCACAAGAGGAGACCACTGTAGAGATAAAAATAAAATTAAAAATTTAATTAACCCCCGACGTGACAACCTACAAAAAGAAAGAAATAAAATCTACGAAATGTGCCTTTACAATGAACAGTAGAAAATGAATCCAAGCTTCGTTGCGTTCGGGGGACCGCTAAGTAGGTACGTAAATGAAATGAAATATTTTTTTCAACGCGAAATTGTAAGTATGCGTTTGGGCTTCCCACTTTACGATTTTCAGTACCTACATTGCATTTCATTTACTTAGCGGTCCCCCGACGCAACGAAACTTGGATTCATTTTCTACTGTTCATTGTAAAGGCACATTTCGTAGATTTTATTTCTTTCTTTTTGTAGGTTGTCACGTCGGGGGTTTTTTAAATTTTAAATTTTATTTTTATTTCATATTTTTTAAACGAACAGAAGTTTCGTCCCGATTTTTTTAACACAATTTTTGATTGACACCGTTAAAGGTCCTAAGTTTCCAGTCTTTTGTCGAGCTTGATCCTTGACTATATATGTAGGTACAACGGCATCCCTAGCCAGTGTTAACGAAATCTTTCTTCTATAAAATTAAAGTTAGGATATAATTTGATTTCAATAGCCTTAAGCAACATTCTGGGACAAATCTTTAAAGTCAAACTAGTTAATGCTTATAATGACAAAATGGCAGTTATTAGCCAAGACAATCATATTATATACTTTAAATGCACTGGATGTGCCGAAAGAACCTGCTACGTATGACCTAAACCAGAACCAGTTTTCTATTCTACAGGATCCAAATACTACGGGTGGCTTACTTAGCTCCATAAAAATTTCAGTTGGTGCTAGGTAACTTGACTTAGTTTTGAAAGACCTAATTATCGATACCACGGTGTGGCCATGGGATAAACCAATAAAAAAATTACATCCCCACTTAAAAAATTTACATCTCGACTTAAATTTATTCTACCACTATGTCTTTGAGCTAAGCTGTGGACAGACGGACAGACGGACAGACGGACAGACGGATAGACGGACAGACGGACAGACGGACAGACGGGCAGACGGACAGACGGACAGACGGACAACCGGACAGACGGACAGACGGACAGACGGACAGACGGACAGACGGACAGACGGACGGACGGACATGGTGAAACTATAAGGGTTCCTTGTTGACTACGGAATCCTAAAAAGCTGTTTTCTCTTAGGCAAGAGTACTTTTGGTAAAGCTTACGTGTCCTTTAGTCGCGTTAAAATCTTGCAGGGTGTTGCTATTTGTAACTTCAATCAAAGGAACCTGTTCAATAGTCCTAATGACAGTTCAGCTTTAGCAGAATTGCGAAACTTAGAAACAGTGACCCAGTACTGTGACGGAATTTTAAAGTTTTTCAGAGGTTTTATTATCGACTGTTCTTACACAAACGTACACAAACGTTAATAGCTCATCAAGAACAATCAGACGAGCCCAAACATTATGGGTTTATCTTGTGCTGTTTAGGAGTTCCTACGGCCATCTTCAGCTCCAAGGTACTACCTAACTATTGTACTGTCAAGATTTTATTAAATTGTTGATTACGCTAATACAACTTAACATTTAACCAACATTTGAAATGCTTGGCTTAGATCCTTTCACAACTAGCTGGTCATCATGAGACCTTCATTTAGAAAGTGATATAGAAAATGCTAACAATACTTAACATTTAACCAAAATTTGGAATCTTTGGCTTCAATATTGGCTGAGATCCATTAACAACTACCTGGTCATCATGAGACCCCCAATTAGTGAGTCATATAGAAAATGCCAATAACACTTAACATTTAGGCAATATTTCGAAATATTGACTTCAATATTGGCTGAGATCTTGTCACTTGTTCCAAACAAAGCTGAATATCTTGGAAACTACTGGTCCTATTTCCACCAACCATAGCTAAGAACCATCTCGACGGAAAAAGCTTTCGATTAAAAAAAACCGCACTTAAATCGGTCCATCCGCTTGGGCGCTACGATGCCACAGACAGACACACAGATACACAGATACACAGATACACAGACACACAGATGCACAGATACACAGATACACATGTTAAACTTATAACACCCCTCTTTTTTGTCGGGGGTTAAAAAACCGGCCAAGTGTGAGTCAGACTCGCGCACCGAGGGTTCGGTTGCTTCGGTACAAACACTCTTACATCTTAACTGGCCGGTTTTAGTTAAGTTTGCATCTGGTATGTATGCTCCGCATACAAATGAGGTGCAAAGTAAACGCAACCGATCACGTTTGTTGTATGGGAACCCCAGTTAAATATTTGACGACGCGTTTGGCTCGGTTGGTAGACACCTGCCTACTGAGTCGGCGGTCCCGGGTTCGAATCCCGGCCGGGGCAAATATTTGTGCAAATATTTGTTCTTGGGTCATGGATGTTATCTATATATGTATTTTATATATTATGTATATCGTCGTCTAGTACCCATAGTACAAGCTTTGCTTAGTTTGGGACTAGGTCGATTTGTGTATGATTGTCCCTTAATATTTATTTATATTTATTTATTTATTTATTGTATTCTGGTTTTAGTATTTCTTGTTATAGCGGCAACAAAAATACATCTGTGAAAATGTCAACTGTCTAGCTAGCACGGTTCATGGAAACAGCCTGGTGACAGAAAACAGACAGACAGACGGGCAGCGGAGTCTTAGTAATAGGGTCCCATTTTTTACCCTTTGGATACGGAACCCTAAAAATCCCAACTTATGTTATACGAGTATATGGGGTAATATCTCGATATATATGGGTTAATCCTTGAGCTGCGGCTGCCAATAAAAATGAATGGTCACGGGCGGGGCGCCCGCGATGATAAATATCACGAGCTTTAACTCTACTAGTCCTTGCTACGATTTTTATCATTCACATCTATCACCGTCGTTGAAAGGATCATAAAAATAATATTATGTGCCTGTCTAACATAATTATATGCTTCGCGACGCGACACTCGTCGCGCGACATAGCTTTATACCAGTCACCCTCTCACATTACTCTGCACAGAAATGGACAGGCAATTATCTTGAGAAATAGTCGCTTGCGACAGTTGTGGTATAGGTGCTGGACATGTCTTGTATGTACTCGTACATGTTCGCTATACCAGTGGCGTGCACAGAGATTTACGACAGCGTAGACAAAAAATTTTGAGAACCTAATAACTTACAGAAATACTGCGGGACAGTTTTTATTCTTCGTCTTCTCAAATATCAAGCGAATCGACCATCTCTAAATAATTTCCTCTATTAACTGACGACCACAAACAATAAACACCACCACAATTGTCACAATTAAAAGAATACACTAAAAGTTTTATTCGCTTATTTACTAGTCACCACTATCACACGTAATAATCAAAATTCAAAACAAACAATAATGGCGTCCAAGTATGCAAAAAATATAGGTAACAAAAATACGACAAACTTAAATAGTACTGTTTTTGCGCTAATTAAGGTTACAAAAAAGCGCCTTTTTAAATTCGTTACATAGTCAACATCGGAACGGAAGTTCGAATCTACAAAATAATAGCTAAGGAGAGAGCGAGACAGGCTACCCGTTCGGAATTGTTCGCTTAACATCGGGCGTCGCGGTATTCGCGCCTCGCTCGCACCGAATGTTGTTCGCCGTGTCGAGTCGCGGGTCGGAATCATCCTACTTCCGTAAGGAAGTAAAAGACATTAGACAATGTCTTACTTCTGTATTTGTGTGCGTGAGTTTTGTTATTGTGTGCAATATTTTTATAAGAACGCACACACACGCGGTCCGTGTTACCACGAGGCACACAAATATAAATTTAAACAGAAAATCGCCTGTCTTTACCGCTTACGGCGCGAAGCGGCGCTAGTGCCGCGGAATCGTTCAAGTCAATCTCCACGGAATCGACCAACACGTACGTAATTTTGGCGCACCGACTCGATAGATGGCGCGGATCGCAAATTGATTATTTTTGTACATTTGTTTTATAAAAAGGTAATGTTTGTAACAATAAATAATATGTTTCGATTCTGTAATCAACTAGGGTAGGCAGTGTATTTTTGTCTTTATAAGGTGCACGCCACTGCGCTATACCGGTAGCTCGTCCAATAGCTATTGGCCACAGACCGTGGTCATTGGCGTAACTAAGATTATTTTCCAGACGGGGCCTGGGGTGGGCCTGGCCGGGGCCTGGCCATGGCTTTTGAGATGAAGCCATGAATATCTATGGGTAACCCAAAATCCTGGGGTGGGCACTTGACCATACTGGGGTGGGCACGGCCCACCCGGCCACCCCCCTATATACGCCAATGACCGTGGTACACAGACAACCCCCACTAGACGCAGCATGTAAGGCGACCCGCGCGCACCAACGGTATGGTACTGTGATCTTATAAAAGTATCAACACGGGCGCCACCGTTTAGTTGCGTCCAGGTTTACGACCCGTGCGTACGGCAACGAACAATAATATCAAATATCAACGAAAAATGGTAAATTGTAGCGTTAAGTGGTGTGGGAAGACTTCTAGGACTTCAAGCTATGATAAAGATGGTATAACATTCCATAGGTGAGTAAATTTTACTGTATAAAACAAAAATTATGTTTCCTAGCCACGGAGACCGGAGCTCTCTTTATACTGGTCAGTTGGAACTAACGAACGTCGCTCGGAAGTAGTGAAGCATATCTGTCCCTTTTGATCAAGTAAAAAATGCAATTGAGCTATCCTTTTCTACCGGTTCTTACGAAAGCACGTGTATCGTTAGTGATGTACTGCAGACAATACCAAATCTACTTTTGGCTGTAGCGTATTTTATTAATAAAGTATTAATATTTATTTTTATTTTTGTATTATAGTAATTTAGAGTAGTAATTCGGTAGTTTAATTTAGTTTGTAGATGTTTTTAGTTTGAGTAAATACTGTCATTATGATTTGATTTATTTCTGTAAATTTGTAATTAAATCGGTAAATGCACATACATATTACTTTGTTTTTGTAGAGTTACCATGTTGTTTGGAGTTTTTAAGTCCTTTTAATAGCAAGACGTTAGAACCGGTGACACAAGATGGACCTGATGATGGACTTGGAGGAAGTGCGACGGATCTCGGAGTTGGTTTGACATAGACTTTTGCTGCTTCGGTTTTTCGATTCCTCTTAGCGAGCAATTAGAACCAGTGTCACAAGATGGACCTGATGATGGAGTTGGATGAAATGCGATGGATCTCAGAATTAGTTTTTGCTTTTAAAATACTTTTGGTGACTATTTTGGGCCAGTCATAAGACTCATAAGATGGATTAAGATATTGGGATCGTAAACCATACCGCGATAATATATTATATTGTCCGTTTATTTTTTGCATCAGATTATTTCCTGAACTGAACCGATTGTGCAGACGAGCCAGCATCACAGGATTTTCTATATAGCCACCGTGTCAACTCGTTTGTAAACCGTAGAAATGAAATTGTAGTAATGTGAAGTGCGTTAACAGCAGATAATGTGTTAAGTATTTTGCTTTTTTTTACTTTTTTAGGGTTCCGTACCCAAAGCGTAAAAACGGGACCCTATTACTGAGACTTCGCTGTCCGTCCGTCCGTCCGTCCGTCTGTCACCAGGCTGCATCTCAAGAACGGTGATAGCTAGACAGTTGAAATTTTCACAGATGATGTATTTCTATTGCCGCTATAACAACAAATACTAAAAATAAAATAAAATAAATATTTAAGGGGGGCTCCCATACAACAAACGGGTTGGTTGCGTTAACTTTGCACCTCATTTGTATGGGGCGCTATACATACCAGGTGCAAACTTAACTAAACCACTTAAGGATGAAAAGTGTTTTTACAGAACCCTCGGTGCGCGAGTCCGACTCGCACTTGCCCAATTTTTATATAATTATAATAATTTATATAATTATAATAATTTTACAGTCTCGGAAAAACATACGTATAAGGACCTCTCTTTTATTAAGTCGGTTTAAATTCCAAAACCTTCTCCTAAGTGTAATAATTACTCTTCTGAAAATCGGTTTAGCCAAACGCCAGATCATCGCGGACAGACATACATCGGGGGGCACGGCAGTACTTACAGGTCCTCCTTTTTGTTGAAGTCGGTGGAAAAGCATTTTTATTAATTATTAACCCTCAAAATAATTATAATAATAAATTACCAGGTAATTTCTAGAAGTATATTTTCAACTACTCCGCTACCTAAAGGTGGTCTGGAAGAGATCGCTATTTAGCGATAAGGCCACCTGTCGTTTACCTCTGCCTGTTATTTTAATGTATCTCATGTTGTGTTGTATAGGTATTCCTTGAGGTGTGCAATAAGAGTATTTGTATTTGAATATTATCAACTTTATATTATATGAAATCATTTAATGCCTTTAGTTACATATCCGTAACCTGCTATAACTTTGTTTGCTTACCTTAAATATTTTTTATAATTAATACCTATTTAGTACAACTGTGTACGAGCAGTAATATTTGATACCGGTTTAGACACTTCTAATGAATGTGTCGCATCACTATGATCACGTGCGCTTTAGGAATCGGCCAATCATGACGCGGGTAACGCCCACCCGCTCTCCCCGTCGTGCCTCGTCGCGCGGTGAACTGAGTCGCGAATAATACTATCAACATTAGCTATCTAGTGGAGGTGATCTGTGCCGTGGTATAAAAAAAAATATGGTTGCCTGTAAAGTCGGTTTTACGGGCGAAGGAAGATTTTACGTGACAACATCTTTTTCTCGGTAGAATATTTATTGATATGAATATTATTAAATTGCACAATAGGAAAATGCACCTTTAGTTTTTCTTTTGGTTCGGATACCTTTGTATCCGACCGTTCCCTCTTCCCTCTTCCCTCTTCCCTCTTCCCTCTTCCCTCTTCCCTCTTCCCTCTTCCCTCTTCCCTCTTCCCTCTTCCCTCTTCCCTCTTCCCTCTTCCCTCTTCCCTCTTCCCTCTTCCCTCTTCCCTCTTCCCTCTTCCCTCTTCCCTCTTCCCTCTTCCCTCTTCCCTCTTCCCTCTTCCCTCTTCCCTCTTCCCTCTTCCCTCTTCCCTCTTCCCTCTTCCCTCTTCCCTCTTCCCTCTTCCCTCTTCCCTCTTCCCTCTTCCCTCTTCCCTCTTCCCTCTTCCCTCTTCCCTCTTCCCTCTTCCCTCTTCCCTCTTCCCTCTTCCCTCTTCCCTCTTCCCTCTTCCCTCTTCCCTCTTCCCTCTTCCCTCTTCCCTCTTCCCTCTTCCCTCTTCCCTCTTCCCTCTTCCCTCTTCCCTCTTCCCTCTTCCCTCTTCCCTCTTCCCTCTTCCCTCTTCCCTCTTCCCTCTTCCCTCTTCCCTCTTCCCTCTTCCCTCTTCCCTCTTCCCTCTTCCCTCTTCCCTCTTCCCTCTTCCCTCTTCCCTCTTCCCTCTTCCCTCTTCCCTCTTCCCTCTTCCCTCTTCCCTCTTCCCTCTTCCCTCTTCCCTCTTCCCTCTTCCCTCTTCCCTCTTCCCTCTTCCCTCTTCCCTCTTCCCTCTTCCCTCTTCCCTCTTCCCTCTTCCCTCTTCCCTCTTCCCTCTTCCCTCTTCCCTCTTCCCTCTTCCCTCATCCCTCTTCCCACATTTTAAAGTTTGAGAATCTGTGAACAGCATGATGACGTAGGCTTGTGTATTGCTACAATGACGTCATGTCCACGGCGCTACAAAGTATTAGTACAATGACGTCATCTTAAAGTATTACTACAATGACGTCATCTTAAAGTATCACTACAATGACGTCATGTTTTTCGTATGTGCGGCCGGCGTTCATCAATTTATTGGACGTTGTCACGTCAATAAGATATGGCACGTGGAATAACAGGCGAGACTTGACGACGTGATTTAGCAATAATAACATTTTTACAGATGATAAATTTTTTCTAACAAAACAGTCTATTTTTATAGTGGTCATAATGTGCATCTCTTGAACGCATCATGGAGGGTTTATGATATTTGGATAGATAGAATCATTAAAGATGTCTCACATTCGTTTTTAACCCCCGACAAAAAAGAGGGGTGTTATAAGTTTAACATGTGTATCTGTGTATCTGAGTGTCTGTGTATCTGTGTATCTGTGTATCTGTGTATCTGTGTGTCTGTCTGTGGCATCGTAGCGCCAAAGCGGATGGACCGATTTAAGTGCGGTTTTTTTTAATCGAAAGCTTTTTCCGTCGAGATGGTTCTTAGCTATGGTTGGTGGAAATAGGACCAGTAGTTTACAAGATTTTCAGCTTTGTTTGGAACAAGTGACAAGATCTCAGCCAATATTGAAGTCAATATTTCGAAATATTGCCTAAATGTTAAGTGTTATTGGCATTTTCTATATGACTCACTAATTGGGGGTCTCATGATGACCAGGTAGTTGTTAATGGATCTCAGCCAATATTGAAGCCAAAGATTCCAAATTTTGGTTAAATGTTAAGTATTGTTAGCATTTTCTATATCACTTTCTAAATGAAGGTCTCATGATGACCAGCTAGTTGTGAAAGGATCTAAGCCAAGCATTTCAAATGTTGGTTAAATGTTAAGTTTTATTAGCGTAATCAACAATTTAATAAAATCTTGACAGTACAATAGTTAGGTAGTACCTTGGAGCTGAAGATGGCCGTAGGAACTCCTAAACAGCACAAGATAAACCCATAATGTTTGGGCTCGTCTGATTGTTCTTGATGAGCTATTAACGTTTGTGTACGTTTGTGTAAGAACAGTCGATAATAAAACCTCTGAAAAACTTTAAAATTCCGTCACAGTACTGGGTCACTGTTTCTAAGTTTCGCAATTCTGCTAAAGCTGAACTGTCATTAGGACTATTGAACAGGTTCCTTTGATTGAAGTTACAAATAGCAACACCCTGCAAGATTTTAACGCGACTAAAGGACACGTAAGCTTTACCAAAAGTACTCTTGCCTAAGAGAAAACAGCTTTTTAGGATTCCGTAGTCAACAAGGAACCCTTATAGTTTCACCATGTCCGTCCGTCCGTCTGTCCGTCTGTCCGTCTGTCCGTCTGTCCGTCTGTCCGTCTGTCCGTCTGTCCGTCTGTCCGGTTGTCCGTCTGTCCGTCTGTCCGTCTGCCCGTCTGTCCGTCTGTCCGTCTGTCCGTCTATCCGTCTGTCCGTCTGTCCGTCTGTACACAGCTTAGCTCAAAGACATAGTGGTAGAATAAATTTAAGTCGAGATGTAAATTTTTTAAGTGGGGATGTAATTTTTTTATTGGTTTATCCCATGGCCACACCGTGGTATCGATAATTAGGTCTTTCAAAACTAAGTCAAGTTACCTAGCACCAACTGAATTTTTTATGGAGCTAAGTAGGCCACCCGTAGTATTTGGATCCTGTAGAATAGAAAACTGGTTCTGGTTAAGGCCATACGTAGCAGGTTCTTTCGGCACATCCAGTGCATTTAAAGTATATAATATGATTGTCTTGGCTAATAACTTTGCCATTTTGTCATTATAAGCATTAACTAGTTTGACTTTAAAGATTTGTCCCAGAATGTTGCTTAAGGCTATTGAAATCAAATTATATCCTAACTTTAATTTTATAGAAGAAAGATTTCGTTAACACTGGCTAGGGATGCCGTTGTACCTACATATATAGTCAAGGATCAAGCTCGACAAAAGACTGGAAACTTAGGACCTTTAACGGTGTCAATCAAAAATTGTGTTAAAAAAAATCGGGACGAAACTTCTGTTCGTTTAAAAAATATGAAATAAAAATAAAATTAAAAATTTAAAAAACCCCCGACGTGACAACCTACAAAAAGAAAGAAATAAAATCTACGAAATGTGCCTTTACAATGAACAGTAGAAAATGAATCCAAGCTTCGTTGCGTCGGGGGACCGCTAAGTAAATGAAATGCAATGTAGGTACTGAAAATCGTAAAGTGGGAAGCCCAAACGCATACTTACAATTTCGCGTTGAAAAAAATATTTCATTTCATTTACGTACTTAGCGGTCCCCCGAACGCAACGAAGCTTGGATTCATTTTCTACTGTTCATTGTAAAGGCACATTTCGTAGATTTTATTTCTTTCTTTTTGTAGGTTGTCACGTCGGGAGTTTTTTAAATTTTTAATTTTTAATAATATAATTATTTTAGACTTTCCAAAGTTTAGCTTTCTAATTCTCACTAGTTTTACTGGACTACTAATTAATATCAATATCCATTGAATGAGCTGCAATCGATGCATGTTACGTGCTACGTGCGTTATGTATCAATCTATATCGGCTTAGCTGTAATTTATTGCTATATGTATAACCGGCAATCTGCATTTAATTATTCTGGTTGACGTAAGCCCCTTGTAGTAGGTAGACGACTCTATCGCTATCTGTACATTTGTGAAATGTCGAGGAAGAGGATCTCAAACTTTTTACTGATACCTATATGATACATGTACAGCTTACAAACCAATACCTGAGGCCTGATTTGAGTGATGAGTTTGCCCATAGCACGACCATTTCGATTGTTACTTTTCGATTGGTGACATTGAATACATTGCTAAAATAGGCCTCGTTAGCTTTACAACGATACTCATGTTTTTTTTTTAATAGTATACGTTATTCGGATTTAGAATGTATGATTCGTTTATTTTTGCATCCTATAATTTTTTGGATATCATTTTTGAAAACCTCAATGTGATATTTGATTTCATTCTGAAGGTATACAGCATTACTTTAGGCTACATGGAATTGGTAAGGCAAATAAAAAAAAGTAAGTACTGTCAATGTCGACTCACGTCACGACTACGTACTTTTTAGGGTTCCGTACCCAAAGGGTAAAAACGGGACCCTATTACTGAGACTTCGCCGTCCGTCCGTCCGTCTGTCCGTCCGTCCGTCCGTCCGTCCGTCTGTCACCAGGCTGTATCTCAACAACGGTGATAGCTAGACAGTTGAAATTTTCACAGATGATGTATTTCTATTGCCGCTATAACAACAAATACTAAAAATAATATAAAATAAATATTTAAGGGGGGCTCCCATACAACAAACTTGTTATAGATTATATATATGTATAGGTACGGAACCCTTCATGCGCGAGTCGGGCTCGCACTTGCTCAATTTTTATTTAATTTTCCTTACAATTCCTTATAGATCAAGGCAACATTGTATACCTTCGGAAAATTACCAAATATCACATAGAAGTTTTAAAAAAACTATATCTTATAAATAGCGGCTTGTAAAAACTATAGGACGTAAAAATAAACTAATCGTACATTCTGAATCCAAATAACGTGTACTATCGGCAAATAATATGACATTTATATCTGAAAAACTTAATGTTTCCAATTAAAAATATTTAATTTAGTACCTACCCTACCCTAGTACTCTGATTAGGTAATTTTTTTTTTTATTTATTTATTAATTAAAGTATAAAGCTAAAAACATATACAATTTCCTGCAAAACGGTTTGTACTGTTTGTCTGCAGTCTCTATATAATATTTTTACAGTACAATAGTTATTGCTAAACACTTGAGTGACACTTTGAATTGACAACTTTATCACTCAAGTGTCAGCAATAGGTGCTTTTTTAAGTACTTTTTAAATTTGGACTTATTTTGCTCATGTCGGATATACTCGGGCAAACTATTGAGTATGTAGGGAATCCTTTTGCTCAATGTTCTATCTCCATAGTAGTTCCTGACCCTTGGTACTTCAAATTTGCCCGCGGATACCGACCTTGTTCCATGTTTATGTTCTATTAGTATTGGGTTATGCTCTCGATTGCCGTGGTTGTTAACTGCTAAAAGATATTTATGTTTCAAACTAACGGGAAGTATATTACAAATTTTAAAAAGCTTGAAATAATTACCATTACATTTATTTTTAGTTTTTTTGTCCACTATTAATTTTAGGAATCTTATTTGTATTGCTTCTAATTTGTCTATTAAAGATTTAAATGTGAGTCCGTAGCAATCCAGAGCATATCCCAATATAGAATCTACTATTGCAAAGTATAGACATTTTAATATATTATTTGGCATTTTAAAGCTTAGGTGGTAAAATTTTCCTAAAAGTATTCTTAGTTTGCCACATATATAATTAATGTGATGGTGCCATGAAAATTTGGTATCTACTTTGACTCCAAGATAAGTTACACAGTCAACTTTTTCAATGGGTTTGCATTGACAGTTTTGTAAACTATTGTGAAAGCAACTAAAGCTGTGAGTATACATGGGCAATGGCTCTTCTGTTCTATGGAAGTGAGGTGATTGTATAATTAGAAGTTTAGTTTTTTCGGTATTTAAAATAATTCCATTATCGTGAGACCATTTTACTACTGCATCTATATCTTGCTGAACCAAGTCACATGTCTCAGAAATGTTGGTGCCGGCACGTAGGGTACAAAGATCATCGGCAAACATGTGTGCTGAACAGTTACGTATTACTCCACATAGACTGTTAACATGCATAAGATAGCATACAGGTCCGCACACAGAGCCTTGAGGGACTCCGCAGCGTACCTGAGTCTCTTCACTTAGGCTGTCACTAATCTTGACACGATAAGAACGTGATGTGAGATATTAGTCGCGGAACCAACAGTTCAGCGGCTGCCCCACACCACATTCGTCCATTCCATCTAAAAGGGTATTAGTTTCTAAAGTGTCGAATGCTTTTTTAAAATCGTAAAATATGGCAACCACAAACTTTTTATCGTTTAAGTGAGTATTTATCTCATCAGTAAATTTTGACAGTAAAGTGGCGGTACTTCTATTTTTTTGGAAACCATGTTGACAATCATTTAATATATTATTTTTTTGTAAAAAAGAACTAATTTGGTTTATTATGCATTTTTCGATTATTTTGTCTATACTAGAAAGGATGGATATTGGCCTGTAGTTAGAGAATAATTTACGGTCACCTTTTTTATGGATTGGACGAACGAGTGATTCCTTTAGCTTATCCGGATATTTATGTTGAGCTACTGATAAATTAATTAATCTGGCTATGACTGGACTAACCTTATCTATGACTAGCTTCAGATCGGACATACGTACAAGGTCGCTTCCCGGTGCTTTATTTTTATCCATTTGGCGAATGACTTTTTTAACGTCTAAGCTATGTACGGGTTGCCACCTTATACACACGTTCGTCTTACTTACATAACTATTACGGTCCAGCCATTTGTCATTACATATGTGTTTTATCTGTTCTATCTCACTATTGAAGTTAGATGCAAACTTATCACAAATATTTTTAATACTCCCTTGTTTTTCCATATTACTAAGGACAGAACTATCTAAAGATTGCTTTTTATTACCTAGCAGACTATTAATTTTATCCCAAATTTTCTTAATGTTATTATTGCAGTTTAATATACTTTGCTTATCATATTCATTCTTACATTTAGAAGTGGCTTTGTTACATTTATTTCTATATTTAGTATAATTTAGTCTTTTTAACATATTTTTAGGATCATTGCACCATATTACAAATAACCTATCCCTTTCTGAGATCATTTTTTTTATATTATTACTAATCCAGCTTTTCTTATTCCTATTACTAGATACATTTCTAATTTGTTGAACTTTATAGCATGCGTTATAAATATTATTAAATAACAGAGTGAACTCTTCGTATAATTGAATCGGGTAATTCCTCAAAATTAGTTTCTAAAAGTTTTTCCCGCACTACCCGCCTAGTGGCAGGCTGCGCGGGCGCGGGCGCGCGAGTTAAGGGTGCTGCAACGCCCAAATCCTCTCGCGTCAGCGATAATTATCGCATATCAGCATCAACGCAGTAAACACCTTTCTGGGACATGCGTCAATGCTGAAGATGCAGAAATTAGCTATAAATAGTAATATTAATTAATTTTAAGATTAGAATACTTTTGATTGTAAAACTGTACTGTTACTCTGTTGGTTTAAATAAAGATTTTTTTTAACTTAAATCTCTGCCGTTCACTTAATTGGCGCTGAGGACAGGATTCCCGTCGTTTTCCTGACACGTCCAGTGACCGATATTTCGCGATCGCACCGTGCCGGGCAACGTACGTTTCAACGTTTCAACGGGAAGCCGAACAAATAAATTTATTAAGTAACGCAAGAAGACCAGTCGCAGCAGTAACAAGCAGCCGATCCAGAACGCTGTCCAACTCCAGCCGACCGGAAACAATCCAGAAGGTTCCACCACAGTGAGGACTCGTGAAAGCAGCCGGGGGGAATGTGAGTCAATCTTTTTCATCATCCTTTTCTTGCCCCTTTTATACGTATCCTCACTTGTATTAAATATATGTGTGTTATTAGGGATTAAAAACGCCGTAATAACATTAATATATCGTCATTGAAGGTATCAAATTCTACTTTCAATTGACATCGTTAGTTAGGTACTATATAAAAATAATAAGTAGTTATTTCTGTTGAGTGTATTTATATCGCAATTTTAAAATAATGGAAGGAATTACGGAAGTTCCACAGTCACTCATCAATCTTATCCCGCTTTTTGAAGGCAATACGAGACAATTGCCAGTTTATATAAAGAAATGCGAGTATGTTATTAGTAGGTATACTAGGAGTCCCGAACAGGACCGATATCTGTACGAGATTATTACTAGTAGGTTAACAGGGCAAGCAGCTATTTTAATAGCCGAACAGGAGGACATCACAACATGGGATGACCTTAAGTTAGCCCTTAGTAAGCATTTCGGGGATCATAGGAACGAGCATGGCCTCAAATTGGCTTTAGAAGGACTCGTTATCCAAAAGGACGAAAGTTATTTAGAGTTTTGTCAACGAATTCAGCATCATCTTGGTATATTACTTGCGAAAGTCACAGAGACAGTAGCAGACCCGAATACGCGAAGGTCCAAAGGCGAGCTTTACCATCAGTTAGCTTTTGATACCTTCACTTACAATTTACCACAGAAGTTAGTTGAATTAATTTACGATAAAGGCGTAAGTAAGTTAGAAGACGCGTTAAGGGTAGTTTTAGAACGCCAGAACCTCCAAAATGTGTATAATTTAAAGAATCCCTTCAGGAACAACGTAAATAATAGGCAGAACCATAATCAAAATAATTTCGAGCCTCATAATAGGCAGGATAGACATCCGAATAGGAATATTTTTAATTCCGTTAGTCAAAATAGTAACCGTAGACCGCCAAATAATTTTAATTCACCAAATAATTCATTCCAATATCGAAATAACAGGCCACAAAATAATAATTCTAATAATATGCGCAATCAATGGCAACAACCGCTGGTATCGGGGCCGCCGCAAATGCACAATCAGCAACCTTCGGGTTATTCACCGTTCGCTTCGCAAAACCAACACGTGCCGCCGCCGCGTAATGTACCGTCGGGCTCTAACACTGACGTCACCATGAGAACGGCTAGTTCGAGACGTGTTAATTATACGGAAAATTATGATACGAACCCTATACATTTTGAATCAAATGAGGAACCAACCCCGGGACCATCCCACAGCTATACTGAGGCGGAAAATTTTTTCATAATGGCCTCCACGATAGAAGGCGAATAGAGTTAAATTTTAATAGGTTACGTAGACTGCCACACATTTTAGTTCCCGAACTACAAGGCGTATTTATGATAGATACTGGTAGTACTAGATCGTTCATTAGTCCCGAAAAGGTAGAAAGATATTACAAAAATTATAAGCAACAGGAAAGATTTGAAGTGGTCAGTACCCACGCATGTAGCAAACATGACACGGTTGTCTCTATCCCGTTACCTAAGATTTTCAATAGCTTAGAGCGGCACAAGTTTTATGTATATAGTGTCGATAGTAAATACGACGGATTAATTGGTAGCGACCTGTTGAAACAATTAGGTGCAAATATTGACATGAAAAGTCAAATGTTGTATACAAATACAACACGAATACCTATTGTTTACACGCCGCCAATGCGAGAGAAACTCGAATTACCTCCTCGCAGCGAGTTACGGGTCAAGTTACCGGTAAATTTATTAAATGGCGATGCCATATTAGACTTTAAACAATTTACTGAAGGCATTAGAATGCCAACCGCACTTGTTAGCTGTGTCAATGGATACGCTACAACTGTGATTCAGAATTATAAGTCAGAGAAATTGACTTTAGTAATTACGGCACCTTTCAAAGTCGAGCCTTATTCTGATGAAAAAATAAATTTAAATTTTTCGCAAGACGCGACCTCCACGAACCAATTATTGTCAGAAAATCTCTCAAAATTGAGATTGGATGACCTGAATAAAGAGGAAAAAGAACAAATAAGTCAGCTATGTGAGGAATATAAGGACATATTTTATTGTGAACATATTCCGTTATCTTTCACTAACCAAGTGAAACATAAAATTCGGACGGTCAACGAAGACCCTATATATATTAAAGCGCATAGAATGCCTCCTGTCCAGACACAGGAAATTAAAAGACAAGTGGAAAAGATGCTTAATGACAACGTCATTCAAGAGTCACACTCTCCATGGAGTGCCCCAGTCCATTTAGTACCTAAGAAGATGGATATGTCAGGGGAACAAAAGTGGCGTATGGTCATTGACTACAGACGTCTTAATGACATCACAGTTGATGACAAGTACCCGCTACCAAACATAAATGACCTGTTTGATATGCTGGGAAAAAGCACATACTTCACCACTTTGGACCTGGCTAGTGGGTATCACCAGATCGAAGTGAATGACGAAGATAAGCCCAAAACAGGCTTCAGCACGCCATTTGGCCACTATGAGTTCCACAGGATGCCCTTTGGACTGAAAACGGCTCCAGCGACGTTCCAGCGAGCCATGGACAACGTCCTGAGAGGACTTCAAGGAATACATTGTCTTGTATACCTTGATGATGTTATAATCTTCTCAAGCAGCCTTCAGGAGCACATAATCAAACTGAAAGCAGTATTTGATAGGTTCAGAGAAACAAATTTAAAAGTCCAATTGGATAAGTCTCATTTTCTCAGGAAGGAAGTCCTCTATCTCGGACATACCATAACGAGTGAAGGACTTAAGCCAAACGACGACAAAATTACAGCGGTACTTAATTACCCCATCCCAAAAACCACTACTGAAATAAAAAGCTTTTTAGGGCTCATAGGATATTATAGGAAATTTATAAAGGATTTCGCAAAAATTACGAGACCAATGACTGTATGTTTGAAGAAAGGGAAAAAGATTTTATTAGATGATGAATACAAGGAAAGCTTTGAACTTTGTAAGAAAATATTAACTAACGCACCATTGTTGCAATTCCCAGATTTTAAGAAACCTTTCATCTTGACGACAGACGCTTCAAACTACGCAATAGGCGCAGTATTATCTCAAGGAACCATTGGTTCAGATAAGCCCGTAGCATACTTTAGCAAAACATTAAGCGACACTCAAGTTAGATACAGTACTATAGAAAAGGAACTTTATGCCGTAATAGAGGGTGTAAAACATTTTAGACCTTATCTGTATGGAAATAAGTTCTATATTTATACTGATCACCGTCCCCTCGCTTGGTTGTACTCATTGAAAGAACCCAACAGTAAACTTACGCGATGGCGATTAAGGTTAAACGAGTACACATTTGAAATTTTATATAAAAAAGGTAACCAGAACACGAACGCTGACGCTATGTCTCGTATAAAACTTAATGTAACAAACGATGACAATGAGTCAATGACAGTTAATGTAGACGAACAAGAACAAAAAATACAAAAACACGTAGAGTCACTTGTTGATCAAATAACAAAACTCAGTAGGCCTGAATCAGAACCAGAAATAGAAACTATAGAGCTTTCAGATTCAGATGATGGAGCTACAGCTCACTCTGTCTCGAACCGAGAACACGAAGGTATCCCAATAATGAATGAAGCGATAGATATGAAACCTAAACAGATTTTAGTCTATACTTGGTTCAAAAATGATATCAGTGTCAAGGATAGTTCTAATAAAAAACAGAAAATCCTTGAAGTCCACATGCCAGTTGGGAACGAACAGTTAGTTAAGAAATTCTTAAAGGAATATGTAGATTTTAAAAATAAATACTATATTTATTTTGAAGTACCAGAGTTTCGAAAGACCTTCAGTCACGTTGTAACGAAACTTTACAAGAAAGGTACGCAAAACTTAGTAGAATGTACAGAACGAGTTGTGAACATGACGGATGAAGATGATATAAAAGAATTAGTCAAAAAATATCACGAAGGCAAGACATGTCACAGGGGAATAAATGAAACTTTAGCCAAACTTAAAAGGTCGTATTGGTGGAGCAATATGAAAGAAACAATTTCCGCAATAATTAATTCATGTGAACAATGTCGCAAGATGAAGTATGAAAGAAAGCCCATCAAGCCATTTATCCAACTCACTCAGAGTCAGGAATCACCATTCCAGGAAATTTTTATAGACCTCTTATTTATTGAAGGTAAATATTACCTAACAGCAGTAGATGCCTTTAGCAAATTAGCACAGGCAATAGGTATACCAAATCGAAGCACTCCAGAAGTCGTAAGAGCTTTGATTAAGTATTTCAGCATGTATGGTATTCCCAGGAAAATCAGTTGTGATTCTGGCGCAGAATTCAACAACGAACTAATGAAGGAACTATTGAGCTTATATAAAATTGAATTGCACATAGGAACCCCAAATAACCCTAATTCGATGGCTATAGTAGAACGATTTCATTCTACTCTCATTGAAATTTACCGTTTAGCAAAATATGATAAAAGCGAACAGGACGCGGCATCTGTCATGACCTATGCTATAATGGCCTATAATAACTCCATTCATAGCGCAACAACGTTTACCCCATTCGAAATGGTTTTTGGTCATACAGACACCGGAAATCTGTTCGATATAGATAGGGAACGAAATCTTATGCAAAAATTGCTTATAGACCACAGGAAACGATTGAAAGTACTATATGAATATGTTAGTGAGAAATTAGTAAATGATAAGGTCAAAGTTAGGGAAAAGAAAGGAGGCGAAATCCCACCAGAAATTAAGGAAGGCGATACGATTTTTATGAAGGACACGAGAATCCGTAAAGCTAAAGAGCTACCTAGATTTGAAAAAGCTAAAGTTATAGGCAAACCAGATAGGAATATAATCCCTGTCCAAGTAAAAAAGCGTAACACCCGAGTAGCACTCAAGAATATCAAACGACCTCCACAGGTGGCGTGTGATATTACTGATGGCCCTGGCGCATCAGGGATGCAGCCTCAACATCCAAAACCTCGAGCGGAGTCCGGGGATAGCTCCAGTCAAGATGGGTACAGCTCTGATGAGGACTAGTTCCTGGAGCATTATTAAGACAATAGATCTAGAATCGATAAGTTTATTATTAGAAGCTAATTTAGAACAGTATAGTAAGTTGAAACAAATTATTGAAAGTAACATAGATACTAGAAGAGAACTGATGGGTTTAGAAGTACAAGTAAATTCTTTTATAGAGCTTTCTAGAGATAGATTATTACAGATTCTGCCAACGGCAAGAACAAAACGAGGTATTCTCAACCCATTAGGATCAGTTGTTAAACTAATTACGGGAAACTTAGATAACGACGATGCAATTAGATTTAATACGGCAATCGATAATATGAAACATAAGGAGATATCAGTAGAAAATAAGGTAACATTACTTCAAAAAGCTCTTGATAAATTAGTAAACGTCTCAAGTGACATTAATTTTAACGTTAAACATTTAGGTTATAAAACTAAACAATTAGAGTCAATTCAAAAAGAAGAGTTTAAACTTTTTAATTTGGTTTCCATAATGAACAGCGTTTACCAGATTCTAAATAACTTTCGGACTATTTATAATATTATTCAGGAAATAGAAACCGCCATAGCTTTTAGTAAACTGTCAACGCTACACCAGTCCGTAATAAATTCAACTGAATTAATTAATGTTCTTTTTGAAATAGAGAAACACGCTACTGTAGTTTATCCAGTTTCAAAAGAAAATTTAGTTAAGATAGAACGTAGTATAGAATTAAAATCGTTTATTAGTAATAATCGCTTAACTTTTGTATTAGATATCCCACTTATTGAAAAGAACACATATATTTATTACAAGATTATCCCTATTCCAATATATAAACCTGAAACCGATAAAACATTCACAATAATTCCCAAATATCCATTCCTCATGATGAATAGATTGCAATTCAAACCCGTAGCTAGATATTGCGAGGAAATAGAGGAAGACAAATACCTCTGCACTGATGATGACGTCGTGCAGCATCCAGCAGCAACCTGTATAGAACAACTGATGCTACTTAAAGATAGCCTAACAAAATGTAACCAGCAGACAATCAAAACTGAAGACACAATTATCCAGAAAATTACATCTGACCACTGGCTCCTCTACACCAGAAGAAGAGCAGTGATAACCGAAACCTGCGGAGATGAAGTCTCCAAACACAACCTAGAAGGAACATTCATACTGACACCAACCAAATACTGCGAAACCCAAATAGATGATATAACCATAAAGGCAACAAGCAATACTACAATAACCAGCTATACATTACCGTCTGTAATATTACCAGAACCACAGCTTCAGATCCAGAGGAACGAGAACGAGGTAGATCTTCGAGGCGTGGACTTCAGCGATGTAAAGGACATCCTCAACAGCGTCAAGTACAATCAGTGGCGGATTAAGGGTCGAGAGCGCCCTAGGCAAATACCTCATCGGCGCCCCTTTGCGCTCCTTTGCGGCCCTTTGCGCTCCTTTGCGGCCCTTTGCGCCCCTTTGCGGCCTTGCGCCCCTAGGCACGTGCCTACTTTGCCTTAGGGATAATCCGCCACTGAGTACAATAGTGATAGTGATGATAGTGAAAGCTATGTCATTAGCTATAGAGTCAGTGTGTGGACCATTGCGTTATACGTCGCAGCACTTATTATAGCATTAACATATATCTCCCATAAGCTACATTCTGTATTTTTCAGACGAAATTATCTGAAGCCAACTGTGTCACCTTCAGATAACTTCTCTCTTGAGGAGGGAGGAGTTAAGGGTGCTGCAACGCCCAAATCCTCTCGCGTCAGCGATAATTATCGCATATCAGCATCAACGCAGTAAACACCTTTCTGGGACATGCGTCAATGCTGAAGATGCAGAAATTAGCTATAAATAGTAATATTAATTAATTTTAAGATTAGAATACTTTTGATTGTAAAACTGTACTGTTACTCTGTTGGTTTAAATAAAGATTTTTTTTAACTTAAATCTCTGCCGTTCACTTAATTCGCGCGCCGCGGCCCCGGCCGGCCCGCGCGGGCAGTCCGGGTCCGGACTCGCGCCGCTTGCGCCATCACCACCTACCGCTAGGCTCTGTTTCCATTGTATTGCGACTGCAGTAAAGTAGTGGTCAGAGATCTTGTGGGTTATTACTGCCGAATCAATTATGGACGAAGGTGCTCTTACATATATGTGGTCTATACACGATTCCACAATTTTATCCTTAATTATTTCTTTTCGTGTTACATTCTTAATACATTTTATAAACCCGTATTCGGCCATAATATTCTCATATGCTATAACATTATTGTCTTGGTTATTTAACAGGTTAATATTTAAGTCTCCACATAATACAGCTTTAGAATTACTAGGTATACATTTTAGAAGGTTGTGCAATTCTGATAAAAACTCTAATATCCTATCTTGTCTATTGTATCTCGGAGGTCTGTATATGGATATTATATAAATTGATTCGTTATTATTAGAAAGTGAAATGGACACACACTCTGCCGCTCGCATGATGGACGCGGTAGCGAGCGCACCCGTCTCGCTCGCACGCGCGGCGAGCCGCTCCTGCGAGTAAACAAGCACGCCCCCGCCCCTGCGCCCATCGCGAGTATAAGCATCAACTTTAAATCCATCTATTTTGAAAAAAGGCAATAATGAGTAACTTATATTTGCTTCGGTGATGACTAAAATGTGTATGTACTTTAAGTGATCATTTATAGTTACAAGGAGCTCATGAAAATGTTTTTTTTAGGAACATATATTTACGTGTAAAATACATAAATCTTTGACACTGTTATTTATACGCCAGCTGGCAAAGCTATCAACACAAACACAGTCAATGGGTTCATCTGTTATAGTATCTAGGTTATTTAGGTCTGTGAATGTTACGACTTAACTTAAACACTATAATTAAATGTAAATTAAAGGTAAATTAGTTCTTATTGAGCTCGGTGATGTCGCTCTCAGTGCGTACGCATATATATCCATTGAATCGGCTGCAATCCGTGCATGTTACCCGCGTGATGTATCAGTCTATGTCGGCTTAGATGTAACTGCTCCGTATATATTTCATTGTCCATATTAATTATCCTAGGTGATGATAGTATGCTACATGTGGATTCGCTCATGTATGGTTTTATGCATTTGGCAGAAACAAAAGTAATATCATCGTTAATTTTAACGACGTCCGCGAGGTTGGCAACACAAAATGGTAATGGACGGGGAACCTGACACTTGGTCGAGAAATAGTTAATATTAATTTCATTTGATTAGATTAGGAAATTCTAGTATTGGAACTGTTTATACTATCAAAGCAATTCGTCTAAAAATATACGTTCAAGGAAGGATCCTGCGTTATTATTTCGGAAGCTGCTTAATGCTTACACTCATAAAGCCTTTCTATTTGACTTACAAACCAACATACAAAAAAAAACGTCCTAACCCTCCCGCACTAAAAACCAAGATGGCTCTCCTTCTTAAAAATGTTTTAAAAGTTCAAAAAGGTTCACCTTGCCAAAGCGCCATTATTTATTTTAATGAACAACATGACAAAACGATTGCTTGCTAAACGGATAGAGCACAATGCTAAATATACAATGATTGAAGTTAGGCCCAGGTCTGATTAATATCTATTAAATCAGCCTGCAATCTATGCATGTCATGTTACGCCGTGCGTGATGTATCAGTCTGCACCAACTTTGCTATAATTTGCTCCGTATGAGTACATAGCCGGCAATCTACATTTCATTATCCTAGTTAACGTAAACCCCTTGTAGTAAGACAGCTCTTTTGCTACGTACTTATGTAGGTCAGGTTGGGTAGGTAAGTGAAACCGTGAAAGAGAGATTCATGTAAAATGATGCCAAGACAAGACTATTTATGACTCGCTCTGTCAAAAAGTTAACAGATATCATAAAGTAGACTGATGATCTGATGAACGACGCAGGAGTCCGTATAATTTAATTTGCAAATAAATATTTCTTTCTTTCTAATTCTATCGCGAAGCGGCGACCTTTGGGAATGCTATGCCCATTATACCGCAGTGTACGTTTTTGGGCAAGTACTCGCGATGATAATTATTGAACCAAAAACGACCAAATCCACAAAAAAATAAAAGAAACGTTTTAAAAAAACTATACCTACTTATTTGAACAAAACTTAATTGATTCCTTTCGGTAACAAAGGTTACCCATATAATTTTGTATGACTAACTTACGTTACACAAAAGGCGCGATCTTAGTTTTGTTTTTATTTAACCTAAAATGAAGTCATATTACAAATTTTTGATAACGACTCAGAACGATAAATACTAAATTCTCATCTACACTTCAACGGCTGCACTTACACATCAGCTTTCGTGAAAAAAAACCTCCACGAATTGAACCGCCTTACAAACGCGAACCAAACTTAGCGTGTCCAGTCCATGCCAAACACGGCTGCAAATCCGATATAGTTAATTACGATCGGCACCGCGAGGTTAAGCGCCAAAAAGCGCGCCAAGTTTAGTTAGATGGGGTTCATTTGGCTGCGGGGACCGCAGCTGGTCACTTGGCGCGGGCGCCTGGCGCGCTGGCCGAGACGCGCGGCCAAACGACTTCGGTGTCGTTTCATTTGACTGATGCTGGGATTAGATGGAGGCATATTTCGCGGGTGTGTGGCGTTTGCCGTTTGGCGAGTTGTTGTAAACAGTTTTAATGCCAAAACCGCAGATAACATAATCTACTTACTTTCCTCAAACATGCATTGAAATGTCGTCATAACCTGGGTTATAAGTTATAACAGGCTTCGAAGTATCACGTTTTGGGCGGAACAACACGAGAGAACTGTAAAGGAATTTCATAGAAAATTTAAGGCCTAAGCCGGGAAGTAATTTTTTTAAACATGGCGTCTGTATTCATGACCAGGCTAAACAGCTGAATTATGTATTTTTTTTAGTGTTGTGCATATTTTTTATTTCATTGTATACTCGTATGTTTGAGAAAAGCGACATACATGAAAAGCCTAGTGTTGTCTTCGATTTCCGCGACTATCAACCATTTGGTCATATATTAAGGTCAACCTTTGACAACGATAACTGTAAAGCTACCGAAACTTCAAGGAGGCTCAAAAAATTAATATACACGATATAATACGTTTAAATTGTTTTATTTAAATGTGTGACAGTCGCGAAAACCGCAGAAAATTTAAGATTATTTAAATTTTATTTTAGCTAACCACTTGAGTGCTCGCGTTTTAAAAAAAGGTCCTGTAAAGTGCCCTAGATATACCGCGCGCCAGCGGCGCCGTGACATGTTTTGTTAATAAATCGATTGCGTGGCTTTCACTGAACTTTTTGTTACGATTCTTGTTATGTTGTAAAGCTAAAGAACCGGGCAATTTGTTTATATAAATAATTAAATAGGTCACAATAGTAATATTAATTAAAAAAAAATCTCAAAGTTGACGTACAGTTTCGAATGGGGACTTTTGCCAGATATATATTTTCTTTTAAAAATCTAAATCGATAACATATGTATTTTTAATGTTTAATTAAAACTTTAATAGTTTACGCTTCGATTGGTACCAAATAAAATATATGGTCACGAGGAAATATTTTGCATAAAACCTTTTTCATTTGCAATGTTTAAAATGTCAGTTTCGCAATTCACCGCGAAACCGGGTGGGTTTGTTTATGATTTTTTTACGAATAATTTAGGCTGAAGAGGGCAAAAATATTGTTATACGTAGATAAAGACACTATTAATCTTTAAATAACATGTGCCAGTTTTGTCAAACTCGCAGCAATATCTGTCACAAATTATCAATAACAAAAGATAGCCCTACATACCTAGCGTAACGAGTGCCGTTTTTGACGTCCGATTACCGACAATTCCCACCACTTCAAACCACAAATACACAACACAAATACACTCACATGTCACACTTCACAACTAAATACATATCAATGCATATCAGGCCGATAACCAACTCAATACGTACTCTTTTGTTTTCATTACAAAAGTAAACAAACCCACGTGCAGGGCATCACGAATCATACTAGACCAGACCTCGCCAATCGCCATACGGCTCTCGCGCGGCCATTATTTTGTAAAATCGAAGATGGCGGCGGCATAAGGACGGGATACACAGGCGTGCAACGAAATCACAATAAAATTCTTGACACGAATTTCATGCAGTCACATCTTCAACATTGAAATGATATACTTTTCATTGTAACAAATTAATGATAACAGATTCTTATTACTTATAAAATGCTAAATTATAATTAATGAATTATATTTTAATAGGCCGTCGTGATATATAGAACAAAGACTAAGATAGTATTTAAATTAATTGATTTATTTAAATGAGTGACAGTCGCGGAGATCAGAGAATAACATAGATGTTATAGTAGGTACGGGCGGATTTTAGCATACCTACTCGTAAACTACTGTAACCAGAATTAACTGACCGATTTGAATAATTTTGAATAGAGTTTTTTACGTACAAGATTATGTTGTTTAAAAAATATTACTTAACATGAAAAATTTAATATATGTTCAAAATAAGCGTACCTATTAAATTTTATTGTTATACATACATATTATAAATTGTACTATGAGCATCACATTTAACTGACCATTCGTGAAACTTATTGCAACGAGATAAGGTCTACCAATGGTCTATCAACTGTGATGCTTGTAGTACAATCAATAATTATTTAAAAATAATAGCTAATTTCGATATAATATCCGAGGGCACGGGGCACGGTAGTAATTTTAGCTAATAAGTAGTAGTAATTTAGTTCTTATTTTAAAACGTCTTACTTCACACTACGTACCCTACGAAAAATATGTATATGATATACATCCATGTAATATTGTTATCTTAAGCTAAATTAAATGAAACAAGACTTCTTCGAAAACCATTTATTAACTAAACAGTTTGAAGATCAATACAATAAAGGCTATTTTATTCTATCCTAATCGTATTACAAATTTTTGGAACGCTTGACTAGTAACAATTCATCGTATTCATTCATTCATTCATTCATTTCAGCCTATTGCAGTCCACTGCTGGACGTAAGCCTCCCCCAGGGTTCGCCACATGGCCCGATCTCCCGTTTTCGCCATCCAGTCACCACCCGCCACTTTTTTCAGGTCGTCGGTCCATCTGGCTGGAGGGCGTCCTACACTACGCTTGCCGAGTCGTGGTCTCCACTCGAGAACCCGTCTACTCCACCGATCATCGGTTCTGCGACAGATGTGACCAGCCCACTGGCACTTCAGTCTGCTACACTTCTGAACTACGTCAGTGACCTTGGTTTTTTGTCGGATAATCTCGTTCCGGACTTTGTCCCTTAACGAGATTCCGAGCATACCCCTTTCCATAGCTCGCTGTGTGACGTGTAGTCGGTGGGCTAGTTTCACTGTCAGGTTCCACGTCTCGGCTCCGTATGTCATGACCGGCAGGACGCACTGATTGAATACCTTGGTCTTCAGGCATTGTGGCAAGGGTGACTCGAAGATGTGACGCAGCTTTCCAAATGCTGCCCAGCCAAGCTGCACTCTTCTGGTGATTTCACCTTCAAAGTTGTCTCTACCCAGCTGTAACTTTTGTCCTAGGTAGACGTACTCCTGGACAACTTCAATGGCTACACCTTCGACGGAAACGGGCACAGGGACGATGTGCTCGTTGAACATGACCTTAGTCTTGTCCAAGTTCATCCCTAGCCCAACGCGTCTCGAGGCAGCATTAAGACCGGACAGCATTTCCTGCAGGTCTTGCAGCGATTCTGCCATTATAACTATGTCGTCAGCAAAAAAAAAATTCTCTGTCTGATACCAATTATAACAATCTATCCCCGCTTGAGGTGGTCACGGGTTTAGACTGAGATGCACCGGAAGCTTGGCAGAAATCTCAGGTGGTCGTGGGTATGTTTTAGGTATTGCAAATTTCAGATTCCCAGGAAAAGATTACAGATGTTTCTTAGTAGTAGTTTGGACGCCAGCACATTTTAACCTAATACAAATGGCAAGGTAAGCAAGTAAAACAATCTGCAGTATTTCACTGAAAACTTGAAATATCAAGTTGAAAGAAACAAAAGTTTATGTACAGTACTTATATTGCAGCTCAATTGGGAAATCACATGAAACAGTCATACATACACTGCTAGAACAGTGCTGCGGGAAGGCGTTCTATCTTACTTAATATTATGTACTTAACTAATATCACAAGGATTTAACACTAACACTGTAGATGGTTTTAAGATTGTGTAGAAGGGCTTTGTAGTTTAATAACAGTAGTAGTTTAAAGTATGAAGAGTAAAGTGTAGAATATGAGTATGTTGACTCAATGCCGCAGACAAGAAAACCCGAATAAAAAGAAGTGAGACAAGGAATAGTATCACCTGGTTAAGAAAGTAGCGTAGTTTCTCAGCCTCGGACTCATCACTTGATAACCGTTGGCTTAGAAACGAAGTGAAGCCCTAGATGTGACAGCCGACACCAGCAGAAGAACATGCACGCAGGTACGTGCAAGAATCCCGTAGGAACGTGTCTGCATGCACTCTCCTGACTGCAGCACCGCGGCTCACACACAGGTACGTGCAAGACTCCGTGAGGACCGTCCCTGCATGTGGACACGCAGCCACTACAGCAGCCTGGCGACTCCGTCTATGACAAAATTCATCGTATTACCGTATGGAATTCTTCAAAACATATCTCCAAGCAGAGAGATACTTTGCACTGCTTGCAAATATATTTGGTGCGGCATTGACGGCACCAAACGCATACCTTGTACCGGGATTCGCCTATGCCGATGAAATGATTCCCGATTAATATCGGACGCAACAAACCACCAGCGAGTGGCATCGGCATTAAAGAAGTGGTGTGTACTTGCAGCGGCCGATCTACATTTCTGGGCAAGAACTTTTCAATCATAGCATCTACTAGCGCTTGCCTAAATGCCCGTTGTGTCACTTTAGGATGCTGCATTTTGAAAATTACGTAACTGTTTAGGACAGTAATGTTTAACAGTCGCCTGAATACTTTTTTGTACCAAGCCATATTTTTGGCTCGTTCCACTTTATGGGCAGATAACTGTTGGTCTTTTTTATCTACGCCACCCATAGCCATATTGTAGTCTAGAACGATGTTCGGTTTATATTTATACCGTCCGTATTTTTCTTTTCCACCTATATCACCTTCGTGATACGTGGAAATCATGGACACAATATTAGTGTCTCGCCACATCATAACAAAAATATCGCGACAAAAGGATTGTGCGACCTCTCCAACACGCATTTCGGATTTAGACGTTTGTTTAAATGATTCTGGGACAAACTCCCTGTTGAGGCGGAGTGTTCCAAAACAATCGGTTTGCTGGGCTTTTAAATAACGAGCTAAAAGTGGCGCATTGTAAAAATTATCCATAATAAGGGTATAGCCCTTATTAAGCAATGGTTTGGCCAGATGTTGCACAATCTGTGCTGTGGCATTCATCGGGGCGGGTGGTAAGGAAGATGTAGAAGCTGTCGAAGCAGGAGGCGGCAGACATGCATGTCTGCTCTCGTCAGCAGGTTCGTTTGGAGGTTGTTGCTGTTCGTCCTGGATATCAGTTTGTTCTCCGTTATTGTCATCCGTCACTTGTTGGTCTTCTGTATGCGTGTGTCCTTTGCCTGTGTAGACAAAGAAACTCCACAAATAGCCGGAAGAGGATTCACATAGCTCATAACTCTTTATACCAACTTTAGCTGCTTTTGTTGCTATTTTCTGAGCGAATGAGATCCGTCCGTGCCACTTGAGGAGTGACTCGTCTATGGCTATATCTTGCCGCGGAAGATATAGTGTACTGAATTTTGTATTCAGGTGATTCAGCACCGGCCATATCTTACGGAGCTTGCGTTCGTCAGCCGTCAGTTCCTCCATTGCACTTTCATTGTCAGTAAAATGTAAAAATTTCTTTAACAAAACAAATCTATTGTACGTCATCAAATTTTTGAAGTATTTCAAGGTGAGATATCCGTTTTCTTTCCAATAATCCTTTTCCACTGTAAATGGAGCCATACCTTGGAGTAGGAGTATACCAAGGAAAATAACTATCTCACCACGATCGGTATCTTTCCAAAAACTGGCACGTGAGTGTAATGCATGGGATTGCTTTGCTAAAGTCATTTTTGCATGCTTGTTCGTCTCAGTCACTATGAGGTCCAGTAAATCATCGTCAAAAAATTTAAAAAACAAGTCTAATTCAGTCAAGTTCTCTGTCATTGTAAAAGTCGGTCCTGGAGTGCCACGGAACTCCTCTCGTTTGCCTTTAAATGTTGACGGTTCACTGTTCCATTCAAAAGCCAAATGGTCAACAGGCAGTAAGCTCTGAATCGTTTTGTCTGCTTCTGCATCTTCCCGAGATAACCACTGCTGTGCTACTGGATCTAATTGCTCCTGTACAAAGGCTGCAGCTTCTGAATTGACGTAATTGGGTTCGGAGTCAGGTGGTGGAATGTCATCTTCATCTTCAGTATCACCTTCGATACCATCGATCTCTGCTTGCCAACTGTCAAAAATATCTTCCGCCTCTTTGGTGAAGATATCTAAAAAATATATATAAATTTATACGATTTGCTTGATTTGATTTAAACCAATATATGGCTATATATTCATATATGTATGTATACCTGAACCACGAATTACTTGTCTTCGCTTTTTGGGCGGAAGTGGAGACTGTTCTGATGTTGAAGAGGTGTTGCATGCAGATGACGTGTGCGGAAGGGTTGAGTATCTTCGCTTTTTGGGCGGTAGTGGAGCCTGTTCTGATGTTGAAGTGTGCGGTAGTGTTGATTCTGAAATGTGAATTTAATGTCAAAAATGGATATCAAAACCTTGGAATCTTTGAATAATTCAAACATTAATAATACTTTTTTTCGGCAGCGGCAGTGGCAGTGACAGAGATGTAGTTGATGATGCTGATGTCACAGACGGCAGTTTAGATTCTGAAATGTTTATTTAATTATTTAATGCATGGATAAACAACAGCTTGAACTATGTTAGTAGTAGCTTAAATAGTATTAAAGAGCCAATTTCAGGATCTCACTTATAACAATGTAAATTTTATAAATGTTAATGTTTATCAAAAAATCTAAATTGGAATCTTATAACGTTTTAGAATAAACTGCTAAATCATTGGTTCGAAAATACAAGTATGTTTGGCTAAAACTAAAAACGAAATGAGTCATACTTTTGGTTCCATTGCCTTTTTCTTTTGGCTTCTTTTCAATTAAGCTTTTCAATAACTTCCTTGTCGACGGAGACATCTGGTTTTCTATAAAAAGAGTAAGTTAGTAATTAAAATTAGAATAAAACAATAAAGTACATTACAAAATAAATATAACTAACTTAAATTTTTAGTTTTTTTTTTGTAAAAATTTGGTATTTCCACGTAAAAAATAGAATCGATAAAAAGATACTATAAAAATATTTTAACTAACTTAAATCTCCTGTCGTCCAATCCACCCGCAACGGTGAACACCCTGGGACTTCTATACAGCTGTCCAAACTAATTGTGCTAAAAAAATAAACAGGTTTCGTTAAAACGTTGGTAGCTCATCGTTTAAATATAATATTTTAATGTTTTTATAATATATGGCATACCTAGTTGGGGTATCGCAATTAGATTCACGGTCATGGTGGTGAGGGGTTGTTAGTAAATCTATAATATCTGGTGGTTCGTCATTTTGCTGATTTCTGTAAGAAAAAATATATAAAGTGAATATAACACTTTCTTGTTTTAAACTTAATATAATTATTCATTTTAATATGCAAACACTGTATAACCTCGTTGGAGTATCCCAATTTACAGATTCACAGTCACGTTGGTGAGGTGTGGTTGGTAAATCTATATCTGGTTCGTCATTTTCCTGATTTCTGTAATAAAATAATATTTGAAGCGAACTGACTTAATAAAATTTCAAATAAGGTATTATTGTAGCATTGCAACAAAAATAATATCCGTACCTAGTCTGCCAGTGTCTCAATTTTGGGGATGGGGGCGTTGATGGGGTGCCCTCCTGTAATCGACATGCTTGCCGTACTGGAGACAATTTTCTTAAAAAAAAATCCTTATATAACATAAACATATCTATTAAATTAAAAAAAAATACATCGAAATGTGGATCTTACTATACCTTGATTTCTTGCGTGGAGGGGCATCGGGCAGCAAAAAGCGCTCCATTTCTTTTGCCCGCTTCATATCGCTAAATTTATGTTGCATTGCAACAGGTAGGCTTTTTAGAGCCTTTCTTGTCTGCGCCGACGACTTTTTTACATTCGCATACTCCTCATCGTAAGTTCTACTGAGAAATTAATATTATATGAAAACCTGTTACTGTCTCTAATACCAATGTAGAAAACATGTTTAAGTACACAACCTTGTACTGGGTCCGGGGATCGCAATATCGTTTTGGGGATCGTCCAAAGAAGGGAACAGCTCCTTTGGCATAACTTTACGTGCCCCTCTTCCTCGTCCCCCGCTCCCTCGACTCCCTCGTTGTCCACCTCTACCTCCCCTTTCATTTTTAGTTCGTCTGTCAAAATTACGATAATAAAGCATAAAAATTCAATCCAGCCAAAAAATTAATGTGCAATTATTAGTAGACAAACACATTGTCAACTTGCAAAAAATGGTTATAAGTACATGCCACACCAAAAATTCCATAAAAGATAGCTTAAAAATCTAAGGTTAGAAAACAACACACCCTCAGCAGTTCGGAAAGGCACCTTTGCAGCGAGAAATCAGTAAGCAAAACTTTAATTAAAATATATGATCGATATAAAATTTTAAAACAAATAACTATATTAGAGTTCTGTTATGATTCAAAATATATAATTAATAATCCTATTTTGTTTATTTATCTATGTGCCAAACTAAAAAAAAAAAATCTAGATGCCATCCTAGAATAACTCGCTACGCTCGTGATTCAAATTCGGCACTCGCAGCAAAAACAACTTTTCTCTCTTGCTGCACAAATAACTATTCACTCAAAAACATCCTTCGCCGATTAATAAAAAGAAAACTAAAAGTAACCAAAAATATTTAGTAATAGCCTCCACAAATAAAAATAAAAACACTCAAAAATAAGCCAAATTAAACCAATCTGCAACAAAAACCCAGTGTGCACCATGCCTTATGACATAAAACGCGGACCTTGTGCGGATCTGTTAAAATGCTTCGAGCAACTACTGTTGCGTATAGTTGTACTTACAGACGTCACAAGTTTCTTTCACCTAATCCTGTTTAAAACATACATAATTATTCATTTAAAGAGGATTTACGCTAAGGTCAATAAACAAACTAACTTATTCAAATAGCCCAGACAAAAACATGTCGTATAATCGTATAATAATGCACGATTAAAAATCAAACACGCAAAAATTTCATCACTCTACGTACTTTGTTGCAAGAATTTAACACATTATATTTAAATTAGCATTGAAATATATGCTTCATCATATGTAGCAGTTAACAACGATTAATCTGATATACAATACTATTTAAAATATGGAAAATAGAATACTTACGGCATTTTTTTAAACACTAGCTCCCTCACTAACACACCGAACTTTGACAGTCACCAATACTACTTTTTTAATTTTGCAAAATTGTTCCATAGACTGTTGTTTTTATTTTTTTTAATGTTGCCACATCAATCCTCTACCTAAATAAGTCAACAGAAAAGCGCTCTTCACACGATCCACGTAAATATCATTTAAAAACCGTTGGAACTCCAGCTCGCAACTAGTGTTGCGAGAGCACTTTGCGTTTTGACAAATCGCAACCGTAGTTGCGCAGAGCACGTGAGTGGGGGTCAACCTTTGACAACGGTAACTGTAAAGCAACCGAAACGTCAGGGAGGGAGAAATAATTTATTGTACGCGATTTTATTTAAATAAACAGCCTAGCCGTGAAAAGGGCTTACCGGCTTCGTATCAATATTCGGCCTCCTTGCGGTCGGCAGTCGGTACCTACTCCCCGGCAAGCCCCTCTTTCCCGGCGTCTGCAGTAATATACTATTTCTTAAATCAATAGACGGATATAAGAGGTAGGTATAGTCGGGAAATGAACATTTTCAGCACTTTTCGACTTTATGTGATGGTATTAAGCTCCAAAAGTGACTGACTGTTACTTACGTAAACAGTAACCAATGTAAGTATGATTTACGAAAAAAATATTTACTGTTGAGTTTCTTTCGGATTTTTTCTCAACAGCGGTCTCTCTTTTGGTAAATGCCCGTAGATTCACAATCTGACTTGTAAAAGTGCCCTTGTGGCCTACTTACTGAGTAAATTATTTCATTTCATTTCATTGGTTTATTATCTAAGTGTAAATTTTAAAAACCGTTAAAAGTAGACTAACAATAGAGCCTGCAATCTTGTACCATTTCTCACCCGTTTAAGGCTTTAAGATAGGTGTGTATCTGCTTGGTCAAAATATATTGAACAAAATAATATCCTGAAACCCAATCATATTTTACTTATTTACCTCCGACAAGCTTGATCGAAGCATAACAAAACCGGACAGCACTGATTGATTAGTCACGGCGAAGGCTCAAGGGCTGAAAACGGTAATTTTCACTCGTAAACAACCTATTACTTCCTCCATTTTCCTTCACCTTGGACGATTCTTTGAAAAAGAGCCTTGTACGACATGGGGTATGGTTTCTTTTATGTTAAAAGATATATGGAAAAAGTTAAGACAGTCTATTGTTGGTAAGCTGGTAAAGTCGCATTTCTGTTTTCATTATTTTGTATAAGTACCTAACGCTTATTCTTTAAAAATGTTTTGTGTACAATAAAGTGTTTATACAAACAAATTGCATGGTTACCAGTGGCGAGATTAAATTATGTTTTTGAAGGTAATAGGAGTTTTCAATAGGAATTTTTGAAAAATTCTAAAAGCATTCACAAGAATTTAAAACAACATTTCATGAAATTTCCTAAGGTTTTTTTTTATTTTCTATAGGTAATATCCCACGTAGTACATAGGCGGTTTTTTATTTATTTAATCACAAAATATGTTCTTGCAGACATGACCAGTTGATTTCCCGTAGTGACAGACATCTAAATATAATATTTATTTATTTATTTAAACTTTATTGCACAAAATACATAAGTAAAAGTACAAATGGCGCACTTAACGCCATGAGGCATTCTCTACCAGTCAACCACAAGGTCAAACAGAGACATTATTGGTGCGGGGTAATATTATAACTATTATAAGAATTTGTACCTATTGAATATAGATTTCTATGGAGTCATAATTTTCGGAATTATTTTAGCAGCGCACGATTTCTAAAATTTTATGTTGTCTGAAACGGCTGAACAAATTTCAACCAACTTTGGTACAGGGATAGCTGGATATCCAAAGACACATACTTTTAAATACAGTAGGTAGGTACTTACTTTTAACCCTACAATGCGAAGTTGTACCATCTAGAAAATAATATTTTTAGCAGTCGATAATTACGAGTTCAAACAAAGTCTTTAATCGTTTTACTTGAGGAACAATAGACTACAGATTTTTCTAACCGAAAACTTTATTTCCCTACCTAATCAAGTAATAAAGCTTTACTCTCGACTAGAAAAGCTTCTGAAATGAGCCACAGCTTTATGGTGAATGTTTTTTCTGGAAACTTTAACCTAGGTACAGTCGCCATCAGACAAATCGTAGCATGTAAGGTAAAATATCTGAACACGACTCTTATTGACTGGGCGTTACAGTACATGTTCACATGTTTATGAACGCCTTATATGGTGCGATATATCTGATGGCGACTGTACTTATTATAATGCATAACAGCTGTTCAGATCTGAACCGTATAATGCGTTAAAAAAAACAACAACATTTTCATAATTTCTTTATTTCTAAGCCGTTTATGGGAGATTTTAACACATCATTAGGACCCAAGCTATGGGCTGCACAAATGCATGGCTCATTTATGAATGAATTCATTTGTGCAGCTCATTGTACGTGAGACTTTCTATCAAACAGTACCAAAATAGGTATTTCTAAGATTCAGTAGTCTCAATAGTTCTTGATCTGTAAATTTCGCAAGAATCCTAATTAAAATATGTCAAAGCGAGTTAAAATTACGCTTGGATTCGGCATTTGATGACGACACCAAGAATTTACTGCGTTAAGTTTTGGCGAAGCGCCACCGTAACTCCACGCTTCCGCAAAGCCGTAGTTTGAAGGCAATTTTAATAGAAACAAATAAAATTTGCGAAACTTGTGAGATACAAATACAAACTTCAGACTGTTTATAATACCTACCAACCTAAATTCGGAAGATTTGTGTACTGGAAACTGGAAGTAATCAATGTAAGGCATCTTAGGCGACATTAGAGTCAATAGGTACACTTATTGCGCTGATACAAAGTAACATTCAATCGTGTCTGCAATCCTTTTACGTAAAAACACGTCATTGCCGAAGAACCCATTAAACGACGACGATGAATATTGCTTTGTAATATGCAAATCTTACAAATAGAAAGTGGCTTCTGTAGAATCAGTCCAAGGAGATATCAGGGCACTTATGGAATCAGGATCGGGACCATACTAGCAAAGAAAGGAAGAAATCGCGGAAAATAATACAAATAAATAGTTACCTACTACGGAACAGCTCGCTTCAATATCATTATTGTGAGGAATACGCCAAGCATGATTTTCTAATCCAAGCAAGCATTGAAAAACTGGATATCATCAAATAAAAGTTTTAGACAAATTACAAATTAAAATAAACCCCTTCTATGAGATCGCGTCGTATCTATTTATGGACATAGCCGACATAGGTTTGGGTACTCTTTAACGAAACGATGTTGGACATTCGGAAATGGGAAGACTCAGTGTTTGAGTTCATCATCAGTCTCAACAGCCTCGCAACTGTGGTACTTCGAGGAGGTGTCGGGACAGCTCTCAGCGATGGAGAGGTCGTCAAATGAGGCGGCCGGGGCTTCGTGTTCAGCTAGTGGCATCAGCTCTTCGTCTCCCGAGTATTCTGAGCCTTCTGTGCGCCGGGCCTGCTCCATGCGATCGGTGCGGTCTGTACGAAGCCAGTCTAGGAGAAAAGGTGTGGTGTAAGAAATAGATTCTACGGATTAGTTACAATTTTAACCCTTCATCTGCGGGACGAGGAAAAAGACTTTTGTTTTTAAATCTAGTATGTAGTTAAAAATGCACAACGTCCAATAGGACCTGAGTGGATCACCCAGGTGATTGAATTGGCCGAATATGCCCAGTGAGATCACCCAGGTGATCCTATTGGATGCCATGTCCAGCACGATCATCTGGGTGATTTTAGTGGATAGATTTTTATCCAGTAGGACGTCGCGAAAAAATGCAAAAATCCAGGGCCTCGTCTCACTGATGAAGAGCTTTTATTGTGCACCTTAGGAATATTACGGAATGAGGTGAAACTATAGTATTTAAACAGTCTCGTCTTGCCGCTAAAAAGTGATGAAATGAAGCAAAAAAGTCGCAGGATTGCGAGTAGTCCGAGATTTACAGTTAGCATTCTTCTTAAGCAATACCTGTTTTTTCAGTTTCTTGACATAAATATTTACTTTTGTACCCAGCTCAGCGCCATACCTTATTAAAATGATTAATAACTATAACCGCAATTATGCAATGAAACTAGAACAAGAAACAAAAATACCAAGTGGCCTGAAAACTTGGTCGAAAACGGTTCCGCGGCGGAAGCGTAGCGTTGCATATTCAAAAGTTGTGATTTACTGAGACGCGAATTGCTTACAAATGACTTACTTGCTCAAAATACTCAATGTTATTTTTGCTATTTGCAAAAAGCGCTTTGGCCTATTGTGACTATAAATTTCATGAGTTCATTTGCATGTTCAAGCATCCCTCTCCAATACGAAGTGACTTCTTGGGTCAACGCGGGATCGTCAATATGTCCACCATCTCTTGATGATAACTCGAGAGTCCAAGGAAGCGATTTGTAATCACAAATCGCAAATGATCTATTGCATACTTGCATGTTTATTTGAGGACACTTGAAGTGAACACCACCAGTCTATAATTTTCGATATGGTAGGTGCGCTTGTCTCGCTGGCACAGCTGTCCCGATATGTCTTTATTCTGTGGCTATGCACACTCTGATAGTGGTAATAACGATATGAATTATGAGACTGCTCTGCCAGTGAAAAAAGAAAAAAGTCAGGAAGAATGAAACAAAGAAAAATAAAGGAAAGAAAGCTAGCCATTACTTACTTGGCCGTTTCTCAGGAGGTACAGGTTGAACCGTAGTCGGTGGTGGAGCCCGGTTCACAGCCCTCAGACGTCTTGGACTTTTGGCCAGCGCGTGGGAGATACTCGGCAGCCTGATGTCTAGATGCGACCCTCGGCTCGTCACGATCTTGTTGTTCATCGCGTACAACTTGGTCGTTATATCTCGGGCGATTAGGGTGGTAATGACGCAGGCTAGGTAGGGCTCCTTCACGAATAGGTACTCCAGGGAGCTGCGCTGCCAATATACGTAACGGCAGGACGATGCGGCTACGATGGATACCTAAATAGGAAATAAATTAATTTAAAAAGTTACCTAAGCAGTTACTCTGTTTGTAACAATAAAGGGCTTATTCATAGGTATAAATAACATTTCAAATTATTGTTTTTTTTATCCATTCTCCAATATTTCAATACTATATTTTCTGCAACCGATTAAGTATTCCGTAGCAATTCTGAAAAGTTAAGCACACAAGACATTTCGAGCAAATGATTCAATAGAGAAACTCGAAAACCAGGAAATCACGAGTGAAGAAATAGTTTAAAGGTTAGATCACTTTCTGTTTAAGTACATATTATTCTTGTATTTTTATATGCGTAATTATATTTCTTTGTATTTCGGTTGTTCAATTAAGAGAAGTTTGTTTTAGTTATACAGCTCTTCATGATTAAATATTATTTTCCATTGCCCACATTCATTATAGTTCAATTCCACATAATAGCTATTAAGCGTGTCAACACAAGAAAATAACTTCAAACATAAACTAAACTAGTTGTAGAAGCATTAAAACAATCTTTTCCCGCGTATACTATCGATATTTAACCCAGTTCGCATTTATAGCCACCTTGGCCATTATTCGGCCGTATCAGACAACAATTAGGTCAGCGGAAAGGGGTAGGTAATGCCAAAAGAGCAGTGACTTACGGCGAAGTAAACCAAACGTGAAATGAGAAATGGACACCCTGAACACGCCCGACAAAGTACAAGTATAAGTTTGGAGCTGGCATCTATGGCGTCGCATACAAATGAGGTCCAAACTTAGCGGAAACGGGTTGTCTACTCATTTAGCAAATACAACAACTCTTTTAGCACTATGCTTTTTATCGGTAGTGGTTGAAAAGATAATGGCTTTCTACTTTCGACGGATGTTTTTCTGTTTTCCATCGGGAATAGACCAGAATCTTTGAAGCGTTTTTTACAATGACTAAATGTGTTGATGTCCGGGAATGACGGAGTTGAGTCGGAAAATTATCAATTTATTTATTTAGGTAATATTTATTACATAGAAGAAAACGTGTCGTACGAAAACCCTAATTAATTATATTAGCCATTCTACTAGTTAGTTTTAGAACACATATTGAGTACTCGATGCTTGCCCTAAGGTAAACATTATACTTACTTTGTTTGAATGTAGAGGTATTAAAATACATCCGAAACGGGTTTACTACGTCGTAAAAGTGCTCTGTTGGCCGCCGCCGTGACTGATCGACGCTCCTGAAGATGAATCACGAACCGATTCTTCAAATACCGAGCTATATTCGAATTCTACGACGTAAGTCAACCCGTTTCGTATTTCAATATGTCTATGACTCACGGTATTTTCTATGTAAGAAAAAAAATTGGCGAAGTTTGATCCGTTCACGGGAAAAAGAAGAAAAGTATAATATAATATGTACATGTAATATGCTGCACATAGCTTTTCTATTCGTCGGTCGTTAATGCCAATCGAACGGCACTTGTACACGAGCGGGCGATTTGCTCCGTTTGCTGTTACACGGGTCGTTGGGTTTACTTTTAAGCCGGGTCTAGACGTGCGTAACGTTAACGTTATTTTATTTTAACGTGACGTGACGTCATAGCCCCCAAAAGCTATCAATACGATGTGTATGGAATATCTAAGTTGTTATTTTGATCGTCAAAAAGTGTCTAAGTTAAAGTAGATATGTCGTATTATAATTCAACATCAGTCTGTGTGTGGACGGCACGCATTAAATGTAACGCTCGCCCTGTAGGGTTGCTCAGATGGTCGAAATGCGAACTACGTATCGTGCCGTCTCGCTCATTCAAAAATTGCTTGACACGGGACTGAAAGGGATGGTACGATACAAACTTCTCCGATGTTCGAAATTCGATCGTCCCTCTCGATCTCCTGTCGAACTATATTTGGGTGAGAGGGACAGCACTAAACGACGTTTAAATTTCGAACATAAGAGTAGCCCTTCTGTCGGCGGTCGATTGTTTGTTGAACACGAAAGCGTTCTCACTTCTCAGTGTCGTCCAGACTGTTGACGCTTAAAAGGCCAAGCCGCATCGATCGGTGTAATGAAAGATTAAAGGCCCAGTCACACCTGTGCGTTTACAGCACCTGTGCGTTGACGACGTAGTAAATTGTGCAGTGCGTAATAAATTACGCATCGCTTCCGTGATGTATCCGTCCACGACCGCGTGTATCATACGTGCTGTATCCGTGTAGCAGACGTGGTGCACGCTCAGCTGGTGTGGCTATGCCTTTAATGTTACATTACTCGTTACACCTGTCTGAACCCGGTTTTATATTGTGGCTTGCTAAGATTAATTATTTTGTAGTTAACTTTGAACGAAACAACACTTTGATTGCATCATGCGCAAACCGATTATTTACATAATGGTATGGGTAATGACATTCATTGTATGGTTTCCTACCTTCCGTTTTTTTATCAGATTAGGCGTTCTAGTTAGTAGAACAAATCGATCTAGTTCCACAGTAAGCTCTAGAAGGCTTGTTTTATGGGCACTAGACGACGATAAACATACTTATAATAGATAAATACATATTTGAAATATAAATAACATCCATGACCCAGGCACAAACATTCGAGTTCATCACACAAATATTTGTCCTTGCCGGGATTCGAACCCTGGACCGCCGGCACTGTAGGCAGCTACACTACAAACAAACTGCAATAACCGCGTCGTCTATAATACGAGTACGTCAAAGTTCTGAACTTTTGAAGTAACAAACATTAAAGAATGCATAAAAGAAAATACAAACGAACAGAGAACCACCTCCTTTTGTAAAAATATCAGACATATTCTTTATTGGCTACAGACAGACAGATAAGTCCTTGTCAAAATGCCCGTAATGTCCCGAATGCGAAAGATAATCGATCAAACCAAATCCCTAATTGACGGAGCTTCCCACCGAGCGTCGACTTTTGCGCGCCACAAACCCCTGTGAGTAGGGGAGACTGAGGGGTTTTGAAACAGGGCTGAGTTGTAACAACGTCAATTTCTCGGATCTACATCCGTTAGCAAAGCAAGGTTTTTTTAAGTATATCATAGGGGGCAAACGAGCAAACGAATCGCCTGATTAAAAGGATTACCGTCGCTAATAGACCCCTGCAACATCAGAAGAGTCACAAGTGCGTTGCCGGCCTTTCAGAGGGGAGTACGCTCTTTTCTTGAAGGTTTGAAGGTCGTATAGGTCCGGAAATATCGCAAGCGACAATTCATTCCACAACGCTGTCGTGCAAGGCAGAACATTTCTAGAAAAATGCACAGTTGTGGACTGCCAACTATCTAAGTGGTGAGGTCACAAAAAAGCGCGCAACGGCTGGGCCTCTCTACACAAACAGCGACATTGCCGGCTCACTTACGGATAAAGAAACCGAGAAGTGCAGGTTGTTTCAACTCACCTCTGTTTCAAAACTCCTTGGTTTCCCCTAGCATTTGTTAATGTAGGTCAGGAATAGTATAGGTAGGTGCATGCTGGCACAGTGCGAACGTTGAATAATGAACCCATCGGGTGCAACTAGAAATATCAGGCCCCTGCGCCGAGTGCTATGATATTGTAAAATACGTCACTTTTTTGCACTTAAACACAAGGTAAAAGACATCCTAAAGCAAAACCTCAAATTCTAGTGTAAGTGAATTAAACAGATGACATTTCAATTGGTCTTTAGATCAGATTGTTTCCTACGTCAGTTTGACAGCTCACTTTAGTATGGGATTTGACAGTTTAATATTGGCAACTCGAGTACGATTTGGGAGAAACGTCAGATGACGTCATATTTAGCGTGAACAATACAATTCAAATGCTATATTTGGCACAGTCGAATGCCAATACTAACGAATCATATTAAAATGTCTTCATTATCTTCTTTCAGTGTACAATGGAATCGCTGCCCTGGTGCTTGATTCGACTGATATTGCAAATCGCCAAATTGACAAATAAAGGCCACATCACGGACATATTGTAATGTGGCCGATTTACATCAGTTTAGTTGCCATTGTAAGAGTAAATAAAGCATATCGCTAAAGATCATATTTCGGATATGGGTGTCACTAAAACAGTGGAAATTAGTCACCGAAAATACAAATAAAAACATTTTAGTAACTCTAAGTAAGTTGCACTGACTCGTTGCTTCGAAAGAATAATAAATTAACGAATGAATGAATAATATTTACCTACCTATTTCAGACTTATCATTTAAAAATAAGACTATTAATAAATAATAATACAAACAACCTCACACAAATCGATCTGATCACAAGTCGATCGATCTCTATTAGGCTATTGTATTTCATTTTAATTTTCTTGCCGGGATTCGAACCCAGGGCCACTGCTCCAACCGCGTCGTCATTGCCACTATTGTACGTAATGATATTTAGTCTGTGGTGAAAGTGTTACGAGGTAAACCGTTGAAGAATATAAAATGTGAAAGCATTTAAGTTAGCACGTCGCCATCGTCCCTCAAGACTAACACAGAATACTTATGCAGCTCCCAACTGACCTAATATTAATAATGCCTAAGTGACTTCGCACTTCGGAGTCGACCACCGGCCGTAAAGTCTAGTTTAAAACGGCATACCGGCTTCGTTACTTAACGCTACTCCGGTGTGCTACCTGAATTTTGTATGAAACTTCGTTCCCAGACATCTAGCCCGTTTTGAGAGATGTAAAATAAAATATTGATGCGCGGGGTGTAGAATTTAGAACTAGTGTGTAATTTTGAAAATGTAATGTTTACTTTTAGAAATTGATTTTTTTTTGTTGCATATTTTTAATCATGGTATTGAAAGTGAGTTATTATTATTAAAAATTCATTGAAGTGCTAGACTTCAATGAATTCGGCTCGCATTTTACGAACCCTGAATTTAGTTATTGTAAATAGGAATGTATATTTTATCCCTCTCAAATACACGTTATAAGAACACACTTTTAATTTTGGTTCACAGCTCAATTAGTACTTATATTATGTAAAACATATCAACAAACTCTTGTAGATACTACTAACAGTAATCACAATAAAAGTTTTTATAGGTTTATTTTATGGACACTGAATTCACAATATTATGCTCATGTTCATGGGCATAATAATAATAAATAATGAGCAGAATTCTTTCTGTCATAACTCTAGTGGTGTTTCATAAGTTATGATACTTATGATGGTGTCATATTCGTAAAGGGGTTATGACTAAATTTCTTACTAAGTACACGTATTAAACCAATTAATCTAATTATGTGCTCCCCTCACCCTCTAAATTTTTCATCAATTTCACTACACAAAGGTTGTCTGGAAGATATCGCTTTTTACGAATAGACCGCCTGTTGTCTACCGTTATTTATATATGTACCTAACTATACATTGTATTTGTCTTGTTTCCTTTTGTAAACTATTATTGGTGTTAATTGTATTAAAACTTTCGTGGGACATATTTAATTATTGTATTAAGTGGTTTACACTCACGTGAAATTGTCAGGAACGGCCCGACATGTTTCGAACTCGTATGGAGCTCTTCATCAGGGACGGCTGCCCGTACACCGCCGCGGCAAACTCGTCACTGCTGATACTTTGATCGATGTTCCGCTCTGAGCGCGCGCGCCGATGGCGCAATTATTGGTGTGCAATAAAGTGTTATTGTATAAACCTAATTTATGAATAATATCGTACTCGCATATAAATACGAGTACTGTGCAAACATAGAGACCTCCTCAGGGCCTATCGCGTTTTTTTAAACAGGACCTGAACTGTAACAGGGCTGGTTAGCCCTCACTACCGGTCAGTCGGACTTTGTGTGGGAGTACATAGTCCGACTCACTGGTAGTGAGGGCTAACCGAACGATTGCGCTTATCACGGGATATAGGTATAGTATAACGGAGATGCCACAGCTATGAGCGACCAGCGTCGCGGCAAGCGGTCGAGCGAGACATCCGAGCGCAGTGGCATAATGAGTGAGCGAGACACACATCGCCCCCTGCCTGCTATACGGCCACAACTCAAAAAAAAAAATATTTCGGATTATTGCAGATTCGTAGTCAGAATAGGTTAATTTACGACCTTATTTCGAGAGCCATAACAAAAAGTGTCCTTAAGAGCCTTTTTTCCACAAGTGGCCTTATGGATCTGACCAAAAATTGTCAGTTGACTCCCTGCAAGACAGCCACTTTTCAGTTGTGGCTGTAGGTATAGCATAAATTTGTAATATTTTTTTTGAGTTGCGTCTCATAGAAATAACGTATATTCTAGTATTATTACGATGAATCCCTTTAAATATAAGCGAAATAGACGTCATTGTGCGCTGTTGAGCCAAACTGGCGCGCAATACCTACTCTGTTGTGGAGTAAACTAGGCTGACTGGGTAGTGCGTAGCACATCAGTTGTTGCTCCCCAAGTAGTTCCCCTTAGTCTGTGGAGTATGATGTAATTCGGCGTCTGTAGCTTCTTCGCATATAGGTAAGACTGCGGTCTAGAGTGACACAAGTACTTTTGTGTAGGATTTAATTTAAGCACAGTCTCTCTGAAGCATATATTTGGCATAATTTGCTTCTTTGTTGCAAGGATGGAATGTCGCAACTTCTGTTTTACTAGCATTGGGGCAGCCTAATCAGAAATGTCATTCCAGATTGCGAGTAAGAGCTTCCTTCGAGGATTTAAATTTGCCATGCTGGTTTGTGATGGCGATGTCATCACCATACATAAATTTCCGACTCTCTGTTTTCGGAATCGGTCCTGACCCATGTTCAACCTATACACACACGATATGGGTTAAACAGGAGCAGGGCCAGGACCGATCCTTGAGGTAGTCCATTGTTCATCTTTCTGACTTTGCTCGGAATGCTTCCGAGGTAGACGATAAATTCCCTATTGCTGAGCATAGAGTTGATTAGTCCCACCATCTGCACCACGGTCAGGAGCTTATAGATAAGCTCCTGTCTACATACGCTATCGAATGCAGCTGAGAGGTCGAAAATACTGCCACGGTTTTCTCTCTCCTTTGAAAATCAGCCTCTATGTGTGTTGTGCGCGACATTTACCTGATCCACGTAGTAGTTCGGACCACTACGGAATCCAGCCTGCTGCACAGGAATTATTTTGTCGACAAAAGGTTCGATTTGATTGTAGATTAGCCTCTCCAAAAATTTGTAGATGGAACTAAGTAGTAGAGGTCGGTAACCCTTTGGTTCGTTGCCTGGCTTACCCGGATTGAGTGTGGCTATTATATTTGAGCAGTTGAACTTAGGTGGAATTATATTATCCGAGACTATGTCTAAATAGAACTGTGAGAGCCACGTCCTACATCTTGGGCCAAGGTGTTCTAAAAATTCGTTGTAAATACCGACACATAAATTGGGACTTTGATTCGAACCAGTCTTCATCCAGTATTGCCAAACCGAAAACGAAAAGCTTATCCTGCACTATGAAGAGGTAATACTGTAAAGAAGTTGAAGAATTCTGAAAAACACGGGAACTTAGTGCACGCTAATACCTAAAACTATGGGGCCTCCTTGTACACGGTACATGTTATATATAGGTATTATACCATATATGGTACATGTTAACACGATAATTAAAGATACAAGTGCCTTAAAGGGAAGGTACCAGATAATCATTAATTATATGCAAAATGATGATGATATCTGCATCTAGAAAGCTGGTATTTAAAGCTGCATGCACTGATTATCGCTTACAGTGATGTTGTTACTGTAACAAAAGTTGATTAATAAAGGTATTTTAATTATTTTAGTATTTGTATAATAATTTTCATGTTACCATTTTCCAATAATTCTTGTTCGGTTTTGGACGCATCTCAAAATTTCAACAAAATGTTTCTGCAATACGGCCACAACTCTAAGTACCTATCTTAAAGGCCTCGTATCTTAAAAAATATACACATTTTATATAAAAAGACGTATTCATGAGAAGCGTTATATCATGTAGAGTAAAAAAAGTTAAATTTAAAATGAATTGACCCAAAACTCAAGGAGTAAGCCCCGTTTTACTACCACGCAATACGCTGCCAAAACTTTAACAAGCGATTTCTCGAAAAAATGGTTTTTTGAGATGTGGCCGTATAGCAGGCAGGGGGCGACATACCTACACCGCTGCCACTTTCTTATATTTATACTATGCTATAGATGTCACGAGATCTGTGTATATAATAAAGAACCCGTCACTCACCTACTTGCTGTCAGAAAGTGACGAGTGCTTTGTCATTTATTTATGGCGTGATAGAGTGACCATCATTAGTCTACAGGCCTATAAAGGTTACTTTCTTTCAATTTTATTATGTGTAACCTACAAGAGTGACGGATGCTTTATTTTCTACCGCACGTGAATGCACTTTCAACCTTCTAAAACTTCAGCTTATCTTTATAGCGTATTATGATACTCGTATGATGATGAGCTGATAAAATGAGCCCCTGAATGATCAAATAGTAAAAATAAAAACCGGCCAAGAGCATGTCGGGCCACGCTCAGTGTAGGGTTCCGTAGTTGCTCATCCTTCACAATAAACTGCTGTTTTAAGCCCGAGGTTTACATTAAGAAAGATTTTAAGCTCTATAAAAAGGTCGTAAGCGCCCTAGAAACTGTAATCACTTATTACCTTCTGGAAGTCAACTTACGACCTTTTAAAGAAAAAATATGAAATTTGGCGATAACTCAAAAACGGCTCGACCGATTTTGTTCAATATAGTTTTCATTGAAAGTACTTATAAGGCCTCATTAACATGAATTTTTTCGATTTTTTTTGACCCGTGGTTGAAAAGTTAGAGGGGGGACACAATTTTTTTTGTTTTTGGAGCGAATATTTACAAAACTGCTGACTTTATCAAAAAATAATATTAGAAGACCCCTATTATTTTTACAAGACCTATTCAACGAACCCCCACACACCAGTGTTGAAAACAAAAAAAAAATTCACCCCCACTTTAGGTTTTCGAGGTACCCGAAAAAAAATTTTTTTTTTAATTTTATTTTACCGTTCTGTCGGCGTTATACATACACATACTCATACCAAATTTCAGATTTCTAGTACTAATGATCACGGAGCTAAGCCGCGGACGGACGGACGGACGGATGGACAGACGGACATGGCGAAACTATAAGGGTTCCTAGTCGACTACGGAACCCTAAAAAAAGAATTAAAAGTCGTTAACAACCCAAGCACGGCAAGAACCAATTAAGAAAAAGTTAAATTAGCCGATGAGAATGACCCAGTTACACAAAAACTTGAATCGTTAACGAATACGGCTAGCATAGACGCACAACTCTATCCAAAATGGCGGAAAATTATATAAGTGGCAAAAAATCCTTTGCTAGTTTAAGTGCATGATGTGGGCATAACAATAAAACCAAAAGCACAGAATAAACAACGTTCACTAAAAAATAATATAGCTCAAGTAGTTTAACTATTTAATAGAGAAATAACCAAATTGTGTTTAGTGGTAACCAAAATAATCATGCTACGTAATTTTACATAACTTATGTTGGTAAGTAGTAGGCCGCAGTTGGTCAGTCCTCTGATTTATGTAACTAGCAGCTAACATTTGGGCTAGTGTTAACAAATCTTTTTTTTCAGTCTTGATGCATTTCTCTTGTGATCTTCTGTTAAGTTGCTTCATGCTTGTTGCGATGCGATGCAATGGGTAATGGATGTTTTTCTTTTTAATATTGAATTTTTGTTTATAAATAGGAATAACCCCCTCTCATTCCTTTATTATAGATTAATTACATTATATTAATTAATTACAGACTTTTCTATAGGTTATACCTAAATATGAAATCGAGGTGATAATTTTTCCGACTTGGCAGGAGTGCTGATGTGTTCCTCGGATGGATATTAAAAACTAATTTATTATTCTGTCTATTAAGTAAATACTTACTTTGAATTTCTCGTCAATGGTAGCTCGGCTAGACTCGAACTCGGGAGAGTCCAAAAACTCGCACGGAAGAATTGGATGTAGGAACTGATCACCACTCATCACGTTTACCTGAGTAGAAAGAATGTACATAATAATGTTATTTAAACTTTCGTGAGACATATTTAACAAAAGTATTTAGCGGTTTGCGCTCACGAGAAATTGTCAGGAATGGCCCGACATGTTTCGAACTCGTATGGAGCTCTTCAACAGGGACTGCTACCCGACAACGATGCTCCGCCCTGATAGTATCGGACAGACAAGCCGACGGCGCGCGCTATCAGAGCATATCATGAACTAGTGACAAGTTACCGCGCCTCTGTACACAGCAGTCGTTGATGAAAAGCTCCATACGAGTTCGAAACGGGTCCGTAATGTTTCATATAATGTCAGATAAACTAACATACACTTGATATACAATCGATTGATATAAAGTTGTTTCATATAATGTTACGTTTCATCCCAACAAACAAAAAATCCTCTTGTAGTGGCTTATATAGCCAAAAATATTATTCTTGTAAAGGCCATATTATCGCTAATAAGGGTGGATTTGGGCACAAATTATAAATACAATAACCTTATACTCAACTTATAGTTGCTTTATTATTTGCTTTATTTATCTTGTAAGTGCTTTATTGTGACAAGCAACAAGGTAGTCAAACTTCTAATGGCATGGAAAATGCACTAAAAAGGTTAATATACTTATAAGAACTATATTTAAAGCGTTTATAAGGGCGATCGTCCTTATACGCGTTTAGTTATGGTCCGATTTAAGGGCGTAAAATTCATAACGGCAAAACAAATGCCCCTAATAAGGTATTTGGCTCTTATAACTGTATGTTTATGACTGCGCAATAAGTTTATTATCTTTTTTGTAATAGTTTGACGAAAAATAATTAGTCAACATCTTCATGATTAATAGTAAACGGTACCTAAGTTATTTTTTTATTCTATGTTAGAGTACCCGAATCTATAGTGAAAACTGTGTGGGAATTTAAATTTGTGATAGATTATGGTATAAAACATGAAGTGTTATCAACGCGCCTTTGTATTATTGCGGTTTTGTACTGAAAATGTAGTTAATTATTTAGTCATGTTTTATAAAAGGCCATTATAAGAGCGAAAGAAATTTGCACATCATCTACAAATACACTATGAGATTAAAAATCTATCATTAGCAATAGGTGTTGCTTATGATTCGCCATTTTATATGTCGTTAGGGTTCCTTTCTCACAAGTGAAGTCCCTTATCTACTAAGTAACTAAGTAAGAAATGTTACGTCGTGAATATAATAGAAGTTTTGCAACAATTCACTTTCATTTTCTGTCAAAATTGTAAAGCGTATTTGATATACGACCATTTTATTGCAGATGAATGCGAATATTGTAATCCGTAATTTAAATAGTAACAATATTTCTAAATAAACATTGACACTTATTATTAATCGGACGAGTAAGTATAAATTTAATATTTAAAAAAGTTTGATAAATTAGTCAAATACCGATTATTATTACATATAAAAGTACAATAAAACCAAATACTTCATTAATTCATTCATTTAACACGTCATTAATTACATTAGATATAAAATTTGATTAATAAACGAACTTAAAATCGTTATTCATTAAATACATTTGGCTGAATGTACACGCGCTTGTGCCATTTTGATATAAGACGAATATTAAAAAAATGCTTTTGCACATGCGCAGTAGTAGATGTCAAGCGCGGTTTACAAATAACCCCGCCATTTTTTTATTAATTACTAGTTTATTTCGAAGTTTTTTCAATTCCTCATTTGACGAATTGTCTGTATCACTGTCACTGCCGCTACAAATGTATTCCTCAGTGCTTTCCTGCTCACTCTCATGTTCCATAAAATAATCTTCTACGGAACCACCGGCTGCTACCTCGGTACCAGATTGGTCATTTTGTAGATTTACAGAAGTATTAGGCGTAACCATATAAAACCTTTTAATATAACACTATAGAGAACATAGCCCTTATTAGTATTATATAAGTGAATAAGGATTGCTTTAATTCTTATTAAGACTATATAAAATGCTATAATTCATTCGTTGGGTAAACATCTTATAAAAAGCTCCTATAAGCCGAAAAGCTTTATAGGTACCTTGTGCATTACTTTTATAAGAATGATTGGCCATATAAAACGCCTTTACTAGGCTTTCAATATTATACAGCTAAAACGCAATGTAGCTAGCTTCTATAAGAATATAAAAAAATTAACCCTTATTGTGGCCATATTAATTGGTTTTATTAACGTTAACATAACCAAATTATAAGAATAAAGGCAATTTTAGCCAAATTGTCTTATAAAAAGCCGTTAAAAGGTACGTTGTTGTAATGAATGCCATTTTAAAACAACTATGAGACTTTAGTCCTTATAGATTTAATTTTATAAGGTCATTTTGTTTGTTGGGATATAATGGTTTTTTCTTATATTTTGCTTTTCTCTAATTATCGATTGATATAATAGGCTAAATGACATAATTGACAATATGCATAATAATACTTTCGTATAACATATTTATCACATAAATTTGTTTAACATACATACTATTTAGAATAATGGCGTTTTCATATAAATACTCCCTTAAGGTGAAATAGGTAATGTTAGGAATCGTAAGCCAAGTCGGACCTGCGCGGCTCGCTCGCTTCGCTCGCTCGTTAGGGTCACAGTTCAACCTAACACTCCTCCTCGCTTCGCTCGTCGTCGTACCTAACCTAAGCCGAGTCGGACCTGCCTTATGGTGTAATAGGTAATGTTAGGAATCATAAGCCAAGTCTGACCTGTGCGGCTCGCTCGCTTCGCGCGCTCGTTAGGGTCGCAGTTCAACCTAACACTCCTCCTCGCTTCGCTCGTCGTCGTACCTAACCTAAGCGAAGTCGGACCTGCCTTAAGGTGATAAGGGTGACAGTCTAATATATCTAGTCGGAAGTCGGAACCACCTTTTTTGGTTATAGTAAAATCAACTTATATCTTCTGTAGTTTATAGCATTGACGAATTATATCAAGTAAGTCATTATGATAAATACGTTTTATACCAAGTAATAAATATTGTAAATGTACATTATACTAAAAGTAATTATACCTATAAACCATTATATCAATTGTTACATTAGATCATTTGAAAATTATCTAAAACAATATATTATACCATTCGTTACATTATACAAAGCAATGGTACTCGTATATCAAACCAAAATAGATTAAGTGAAGTTATATGAAACGTCGGGCACCCGTTCGAAACATGTCGGACCGTTCCTGGAAATTTTACGTGAGTGTAATAGCGCTTTATACTTTAATTAAATATGCATGGTTATTAAAAAAATTTAAAAGCTTTTTCATTAATTGCGCACTTTTTGTGCCCCTTTATAATTGTAAACATCATTCATTTAGGTGACATGGAGTTGGGTTGATTTTCATTCAGAACATTATTTAAAAATAATAGCTCACTGAAATTGCTAAGGGCGCGTACGCGTATGTTTTTAGTTCCGTGAAAACGAAGAAAACACTTCAGTAGAAACCTTCGAACATCGAAACGATCCGTGTTCATCCAATAGTGAAGCGAGTATCAGTACTGAACTTAACAACTAAAATAACTCGTTCCTTTGAGGCTTTTACCGATTGAGCGATATTGGATCGCTTTTGAAAAGCTGCTAGCAACTGGTTAGGTGTTATTTTTCGAATAAAATCGTAGTTTCGAATAAATATTACATTGAATGTTTCTCTCTTTCTCTCTCTTTTGGTCTGCATTTTCAAGTGTATTATTGTATAGTTTTCCTCCTACGTATTGAACATATTGCTTGGTTTGTCTACCATTTATATTTGTGTTTAGCATCCATTTACGCACTGTTTGTCACTGAATTTGTGAATGTCCCAGATCGCAGGTGTTATACGGGCCATATTTTCAAAAAGTTGTACACCCCACTTTTTTTGAATTTTCCCAATTTATTCATACATTTTTGTTTTTCCATTCCGTTACCGCCGTAGTAGCTTGTATTTAAATGGTAACGGAATGGAACGAAAAAACTGGGGACGGTTTTTTTCTCCTAAATAGATCAAAAGAGCTCGTGATTCTGAGTAGAAAACACCCAAAATATCGAAAATAAAAATAAAAAGTGGGGTGTACAACTTTAGAAAAAGTGGCCCACACACATAAATATGCGATCTGGGGTTTTACTTTTTACCGCCCGTAGTACATCTAAAGTTTTACATCTTGCCATGGCAGGGAAGTGAGATTTTTACCCGCGTAGCGGGCAGTAAATTCCACTTACGGCATACAGTTAGGCATTATGCGAAAATTTCAAGTTACTCCTATTTCAGTTGGAAAGAAACAGCCCTGCGAACGACGGATAGACAGAGACACCCTTTGGGCACGGAATCCTCAAAAGTCCTTAACATGCGTACCATTTATCTACCTATCCAGTACCTACCTATCTATCTATAAAATGTTCACAAAACAAATTGGAACAACTTGTAAGGAAGTTCAAACCACACAGCCATTCAACAAGCTTGTACGGACGCCACTGGAATTACTTGGTACTCAAACTTCCAAGTCAAACTAACGTTAAATAAATCTACTGCCACTTAAGGTTTTCTGCGAAGTTGCCCACTCAATCGCCTACTTTTGTTGATCTTTGTCGCGAGTTTTGGATATCCTTTAATAGGTTTCTGCAACGCAAATATAGTCAGATCAGAGTTTCATTTCAGGAGTTATTTTATCGCATGATATAATAGATCAGCTATAGACATATAGCTGATCTATTATAGCAGCTAGCGTCTTAATAAGTAACTCTTATTGTGATCTACGCCACGCCAACACGCCACGAAAAGTGATTATAACTTGCAGTTTGTACTCGTATGTACCTAACACCAACTACAAGAAGGTTAATTTAGCTCACTCTATATACATTTGGTGATGCGATGATATGGTTTAATTTTTATGGGGCCTATAATGGTTGCGTTTATCGCGAGATAAATAACTAACTAAGCATCTGTCACGCATACTAGCATTTTATCAAAACGTGACGGATGGTCTGATGAAGAAGACGGAAGGTGGCCATAGTATTTTCAGTCATAGAATTTACCAACCTCTATTACCACAACTAGTAAGTAGTGCAGTCGCTTCGGTCTCGCAAGAGACGTGTCGGTTAAAATCGGGCAAGGTGTTAAAGTTATTACCGAAATTGATATGCGAAAAATCGTTTTACATAAATGATTACAGAGACGCCCGGCAGGCACGCTTATGTCGTTCCCTACATCGCGATAGCTATTCATTGCAAACATTGGCACGTATTGAGACCAGAATTGTTTTAAATTTCCCTGCGTGGCACTTTGCGGAATAGAAACTTTTCCATTTGCATATTTTGAGGGGAGATTCATATCCATCATAGCTTTTATGTGGTTTTTACTAACGATCAATATTTTTTTTTATTGATTTATCTCGTGCAATGCTTACATTTGGTACATTTATCTTACTTTCGCCAAACATACGTTTATTGGCGAATGCTGCGCTCACTTTTATAACTACGTTTATCTACAAATGTACCTAACTAAGAATATAATAATTAGATTATTCTCTCATATCGTATAGTTTGACCTTAGTAATATTACTAAGTTCAAACTATATACAGATTTTAAAATAACTATATATAGTTATGGGGTATTTATTATTAACTGATCTAGTAGAAACTTTTTTAGCTTAACTTTAAAAACATTTTGACTGCTACATTCATTCTCTAGAATAATCTTATTAAATATTCGAGGTACCAAATAACTGCGTGTCCGCCGTCCGTAGTAGGTAGGTAGTTATTGGCTTCGGGCTCCACGTACTGCCGTTGCGTCGAGGCCCTCAGCTCGCGGCTGTATGTATGTTCTAGGAGTTTTAAACTCAGAATTTTGAAATTGTTCAGTTGATAACTTTTTCATGCACTGGTAGAATATTCAGGATTTGAAACAGGACCATGTAGTCGCCGTTACAAGTTACCTTTGTTTTACTGTCTACAACATTTTTTAATATTCTAACTTGAATTCTAATTTCGATATATTCTATTAATATTCTAATTTCGATATATAGAAGGTAGGTTTGTATAGGAATTTATATGATGTAAAATAAATATCGTATCGGTAAGCGTACTCCATCATCCCACCAAAAACATTCTGTAAAAAACTAGCCAAGTCTCGATGGAGCTTCTTGTTTATCTCTAAAAAGTAATGAAATCTAGACAAAGTCATACCAAGTCTAAGGTTCCTTACTGCGATTTCTTTATTATTATAGTTAATGCTGTGTGACTAGGCCGTTGAAGGGTACACCAGTATGGGCTATTATCTCGCTTAACAAACATAGGTAGTTACAACAGATATAACATTACGTGTAAACAAAATTGACTTATAGCGGTTCTGGCCACAGATTGGTGCAATGGTGTCATGGAGCACCTGGTTTTGTACCCTTGTGTACCCTTCAACGGCCAAGTCACACAACATTAACTATAATAATAAAGAAATCGCAGTAAGGAACCTTAGACTTGGTATGACTTTGTCTAGATTTCATTACTTTTTAGAGATAAACAAGAAGCTCCATCGAGACTTGGCTAGTTTTTTACAGAATGTTTTTGGTGGGATTTCACTTCTTTTTGTAGAAACGTGGGCATATTGTTTTATAACAACCTGCTAATTCACTTTAGCAAACCTCACGAAATAATAAGCGAAATCAACGAAATGCAAATAATCCCTCCTAATCCCTAGCTAACGTTTCCAAGCGCAGTAGAAGAATGTCGTAAACGACTGTAACGCGGCCGGTTGCCACTTCGCCATATAAGATTATCGGAAAAACAAACGACGGCGCGTTTTAAAATACAGTCAGCGCCATCTAGCGACGTGTGCGGCGGGTATCACCGCCACTCTTAGTCCAATGCATTATATTTTGACCAAATTTTGAGCGAAATTAATATTTTGGTGTAATTTGTTTATTTAATTTGTGTAATGTTCGAGTAGAATAAAGTTAATCGTTCGACTATTTCTTCTTGTAAACTTGTAAGTATAAGTATAAAATCCAGTCTAGTCTTGTCCAGAGTTTTCCTTTAATTTTATTTATATGCGTATTAAAAGCAGAAGGGGAGGCATTCGCCCAGCGGGTACGTATTACAATGCCGAAGTTCAAAATACCGAATATCATAAGACCTATATGGACGGAAGGCCGAAAATTAAAATGACGAATGTTTATTTGACCGAAAGTTTAAAATCCCGAAAGAACGTTTGATCGAAAGGATGAAATACCGAATATTATAATCCCGAAGACTGTAAACCCGAAGAATGTAATCCCGAAGACTGTAATCCCGAAAATTATAATCCCGAAGACTATGATCCTGCCTGAAGGTTGTAATCCAGAATATTATTTAAACTCTCGAGAATTATCTCGTATTTCTGTAGTCTTACAGATTCTAATGTTTATTTTATACAAAGAATATTAACCTAAATTACGTAACCTACTTGCCTACTACTTACTATTTATAAGTGAACTCTTCTGTGGAACCGATCTGCTCCGGCGCTGTGGGATGTGCAGCCTCTCCGCCCTAGTACGTTAGTACTCTTTATTATACTGTGGCCCTAGCGTAAGAAAGTGCGGGCATCAAGCGAGTCGCAGCGGCTGAGGCTGGTCGCCCAAGGTGACTAAAAAGCCGAAGCTGCGGAGGCGAGCGTTGACAGCTTCGGTTCCAGACAAGTTCGGTTCGGTTGGCAGTCCATGACAGAATATTTTATAATATCGAATATTTAGTGTCATACTTAATTTCCCACTTTCCCGGACTCTTTCCTTTTCTTAATCGACTTGCCACAGAACCGAAGCTATCAACCCCGATTCCACGTGGTCTTGTCTGTCCTAACCCTAGAGTGTATATAAAAGCCCGGAGGCGCGGAGGGAGGGCAGCCCCCGGCCGCCCTCCCTCCGCGCTTTCCGCACTTTCTTACGCTAGGGCGGAGGGGCTGAACATCCCGCAGCACCGGAGCAGATCGGTTCCACGGAAAAGTCAGATTAGTTTAGTGTCCTGACACTTTTAAAGTGCTCATTGACTTTCGGGATTATAAAATTTAGAGATTTTAAAAATTTCGGGATTATGAAATTTCGACATTTTCAACTTTCGATTTTCTGAAAATAGGTAATTTGAGCTTCGGTTTATTGAATATCGGCTTTTTGAACTTTCGGTATTTTGACCATCGGTATTTCAACTGTAGGTATTATGAACTTTCGGGATTTTAATACGTAACCCGCCCAGCTGTGGGACGCTATAGGCTAGATTAAATTAGATGTATCCCACTACGCTGGATTGACAGTCGATTTTTTTATGTACCAATAGTAGAAGGGGGCATTACCATATCTCTAATACAGCTGAGACCAGCTGAGGGTTCTTCATCAAATAAATAATAAATAAATAAATATCGGACAACCTCACACAAATCGATCTAGTCCCAAATTAAGCTCTAGAAGGCTTGTGTTATGGGTACTAGACGACGATATACATACTTATATAGATAATAAATATATACTTAAATACATAGAACAACCATGACCCAAGCACAAATATTCGAGTACATCACACAAATATTTGCCCTGGCCGGGACTCGAACCCGGCACCGCCGGCTCAGTAGGCAGGTGTTTACAAATCGAGCCAAACGCGTCGTCAAAATACTTCAGACCTTGGATTTTTGACATCAAATGAAGCGGCCCACCAAGTTGAATATTAAAACACTTAAACGGGTTTACTCACGTCGTAGAAATCGAATAACGCTCGACATGTTTCGAATCGGTACGCGATCCATCATCAGGAGAGACGATCAGTCGCGACGGCGGCCAACCGAACACAACAAGTTGAATATTTTTTGTAAAGGCGGTATGTCGATCTCACGTCGATCTCTAATAGTTTGGTTGGGCTCTTGTGTTTTCTAATCAGAGTACTCCAGATCTTCGATTATCCTAGTTTTTAGGGTTCCGTACCCAAAGGGTAAAAACGAGACCCTATTACTGAGACTTCGCTGTCCGTCCGTCCGTCCGTCCGTCTGTCCGTCCGTCCGTCCGTCTGTCACCAGGCTGTATATCAAGAACGGTGATAGCTAGACAGTTGAAATTTTCACAGATGATCTATTTCTATTGCCGCTATAACAACAAATACTAAAAATAAAATAAAATAAACATTTAAGGGCTCCCATACAACAAACTTGTTTTATGGTACGGAACCCTTCATGCGCGAGTCGGACTCGCACTTGGCCAATTTTTATAGTTTTCGCTTTATGTGGCCATTAAACCCTAACTCTGTACCAAATTTCAGCTCTCTGAATTTATGGGAAGTACTACTTCTTTACTGATGATCATGAGTGAGTGAGTGTCGTAAATGCGAAACTTTGCTTTCGCTTAACTTCGGAACTAAATGACCTACAGACTTGAAATTTTGGATTTTAAGTATGTGATTATAGCTTACTGGATGACGAAAATTTCTGCGTTCTGGTCTTATCCAGAGGTGCACAAATAGGGGCCTGAAAATGCGGCGAAATGGTTCCAGTAAAGGATGGTACGGCAGTGTTTGCTTCGCGCTCGACTTGGCGGGGGCACTGCCGTGCCCCCCGATTATAGATCTAAGTTTGTAGTGTTTGTAATGGAGCGTTTTTATAAAACGCCACGAACAGTTTCAGAACGTAAGCTGTCAAACCTCAAGGAAAAGACTGACAGCTGTCATATCGAAGGCTCGAGAAAACCGCGTGGCGAGAGCGGCCACGAATGGACATTTCATATTCGATTATATCATAAGCCTCGCTTTACCCTTCTTTCCTTGGGCAAATAAATTTCCGTTATTACCAAAATGTATTTTCTTTTTTGGTCACCTACTCTCAAAATCTATTGAATTAAAAAACTAAGTACCTATTGCATGTTGTGTAAATTATTCAAAGATTAGAAGGTGCAGCTTCGTCCGCGTATTTGGATAAAAGGCAGGTATTCTATAAGCATTCTTTGGATGTGCAGCTATCCCTATCCCTGTAGGTACCAAAATTGGTTAAAATCTGTCCAGCAATTTAGCGTGATGACCGGACTAATACATTGTTACCAACAGATGGCACCGCGCGCCAATACAAAACCTACTCGTGCTGCTTAGATTTTTCCTGAAAATAACGATCGCTCTTCATAGAAAACTTATTTCGAATACAATTTTATAACAGTAAGAATAAGACACACAAAGGTTTACAAAAAAGATACGCAATATAACAGCCTCATATTTAAACCAACACACTGCGGCTCCCAAACTCTCATCCCAGAGGGTTAAGTGCCAGCGACGTAAAACGTTACAAACAGCGTATAAATCAATGAATTCGGACATAAATTGTAAAAGGCCAGATTTCACGACTCTCGGCGTATAAAAACGGAGACGGGTGGAGACTTAATTTGGCCCGACATGCACAAGTGCTGACGTAATGTGTGACGTCATAAGAAAGAGCCGTTTGTGGGAAGGAAGTTAGAATTGCGACGGGGACTGGCACTTATGGAGATATATACGACTCCACAGCCACACTACCGCGAAGTTGGCCGAGGTTGGGCGAATATGATAGTGTGGAGTGGCACTTTTCTGCGGAAACCCATACTACGGTCAACTTCGCGTCAGCCAACTTCGGTCAATTTCGCGAGTAGTGTGGAGCCAGGGTTACGTTTAGTCGGCGACGCCGCTACCGTTTTTGTGGACTAACATATCATAATATTATTAAATATGAGTGTGAAATGAAAATGTCTGAAGTTTTGTTACTAAACGCGCGGACAGTCAGGCAAAAATTGGTTTACCATAAGTCATAAATATATGATATTTTGTATTAATTTAACGCAATTTGATCAAATTATATTGTTTATACGGTCCAATTTTAGATAAAGATAATACCTATGTTTATAGTTTTAGATTAAGTATTGATTTTTCTTTCTTCTATTAAGTTAGATAATAAATTAGTTTTAAGATTATATTTATTGCTGTCAAGTTAGTTTAGTCTATTATATTAAATCTTTTTCGAGAGATAGTTACTTTTTCGCATTCTTTTTCGCCCTATACAAGCAGTCACAATGCAGATACGTGCACCACCATTTCTAAAGTTTTGTACGTAGTTACATATTTTACTCTATTTGTTCAAATGAACAGATAATTTGTGACGATCCAAATCAAAAGGGACCTTATGGCGGCATTTAGTTTCCGAGATAATCGATGTTTTGTGAAATGTGTCAGAAAATCGTATTTTTTTTTTATGGCTCTAATAAAAAGAACGTTATTTATACTATCTTTTCAATTAACTCACTTTTATATACGTCAATATATTATGGGTTTTAAATCCCTGTTAAGTTTAGTAGAAAAGGGACCTTATGGCGGGATGACTTAATTACACAATAAAATCATTTTGTTAAGATCCTTATTCATCAAAATCAGAATTAACAACTGGTAGGTAATTACGTACAGTCAATAAATAAGTATATCATTATTCCTTTTGCATTTCCGCATGGGAATAATGCAGAGGAAATAACTTTGCTGTTTGCAGACTGTACCATACGTAACAATGTAGATTGCATATTATGCATTTCAGAATTTTGTGTTAACAAATATTATTATTACTTAAATACAAGAATAGAACCGATTTGCGACTGTCAGCAATTTCAAAGTGAATTGCTGGGTAGCCGCGTTCTTTTATCTTGCCACCGCCCGCTGTAGATCTCGTCCCATCGTTAATAGTAACAAAAACCGGTCAAGTGCGAGTCGGACTCGCGCACCGAGGGTTCCGTACAAATACTTTTCATCCTTAAGTGGTTAAGTGAAGTTTGCACCTGGTATGTATAGCGCCCCATACAAATGAGGTGCAAAGTTAACGCAACCAATCCGTTTGTTGTATGGGAACCCCCCTTAAATATTTATTTTATTTTATTTTTAGTAGTTGTTGTTATAGCGGCAATAAGAATACATCATCTGTGAAAATTTCAACTGTCTAGCTATCACCGTTCTTGAGATACAGCCTGGTGACAGACGGACGGACGGACGCACAGCGAAGTCTCAGTAATAGGGTCCCGTTTTTACCCTTTGGGTACGGAACCCTAAAAATGAGTTCGCTGCTTTGTGTGCATCACATAAGAAAGATATATTAAAGAAAATAGTCCTTTGAAATATAACAAACGAGCCTTATAGTCACTTTTGCTAAAGGCCGCCATAAGGGCCCTTTTATTAAATCTCTTCTTCTCACTAAAGTTTTTTAACGTTGATTTGAAATCTAACCGCTTAACAATTATATTTTTGCTCTTTAATATCGCTGTTAAATTAGTTGCAATTAAAATTACTGCGAAATTGCACTAAAATATTGATATTTCATGTTTTGATTACATAATTGAGTTTAGTGACCTCCATAAGGTCCCTTTTCTCTGAAGTATGGCGAAAATGATACCGTCTCTACGTAACTAAAAATTGTTAAAACTTTTAGATTTAAGGCAAATTATGTTTGTAAAGCTGATAATTATGTTGATATATGTAAACTTTACGACGTTATTATGAATACGTGTTAGAATTTTGCTTCAAGAGTCTATTTTTCATAAAATAATTGATATGAAGAAAAAAAATTAAAAAAAATGTTGCAATCTAGATATTTTAGTTTTATTTATATGTGACATTTCCCCAATAAATGTAGTCTACTAGAAAGTCAATAATAGCAAAAAATATCGTAGAATCTGGGAGTTAATGTGTTTTCAATCCATTATCGATAATTTGCACCTTGTTGTGTTTGGGCGTCACTAGCTCCTAAAGTAGGAAAGCTCTTGTACATATTATGTAATTTTCCGGTAGATTACATCATAGTCAATTGTAATATACCATCAGCTCCATAACTTCGCATTATAAGTTAGGTTTTTGGGACTCCAAACTTTAACTGTAATTTTCTCGAAACTGAAGATATCGATGGATCAACTTTAAAAAATTATAATAAAATAAATAAAAAAGCTAGGAGGTTGATTCGTGAAATATAGCTAGGTATATGCTTCTAGATTTCATTTCTGTAGATAACTCATTCCCGCCATAAGGTCCCTTTCCATGTGGACTACCACATTTGGTAACATTAGGCGCCATCTGCCGCTGTGAGTACATATAACTTTGTCGTACTATCACTCTAATATGATAAGCGTATTAGAGAAAAATAATAATATTGCTTTGCTATTCCGCGATATAATATCGTGCCAGTTAATTTTGTGCTAACCCGTTATACTTATTTGCGTATTTTTTCATGCATATATGCATTTAATGGTCCCACCCTCCCACCACGATAAGAAAAATAAATACGCAAATAAATATAACAAACCACCACCAAAATAACAGAACTTACTCGACACGTGTTTCGCCCCTCTACGAGGCATCATCAGGAGATGTTGACGGTCTGGAGTCCGACAACCGAAACGGTTGTGTTTCGGTTGTCGGTGTTATACGCAAATAAGTATAACGGGTTAGCACAAAATTAACTGGCACGATATTATATCGCGGAATAGCAAAGCAATATTATTATTTTCATTAATATGGATTTCCGCAAAGTAACGCCTGATTCAATTAATTAGCGTATTAGAGCTTATACCGAAGGAATACTACTCCAAATTGTACGTTAATTCAACGCTTGAAGCACCGCTTCTCACTTATGGTGTCGTAGATGTTTGTAGTTATAGCCTCAGTACTGAAACGAAACATTTAATATGATGGACGAAATAAAGTGTACCTAATATCAAGTTTAAACTCGCACGGTAAATTTTTCGAAATTGTTGCAGATGAAACTATTGTTTCAGTTCATGTAATGCTTCCTCTACACTACTGGCAAAGTTCCGCGACGAAGTACTCGGGAAAGGCCGAACTCCGAAATACGACACCGCACAGTCTTTCAACTTCGCAAGGGGCTCATTCGCGCTGCTTCGTGTCCTCACTCGGGCGCAACAAACAACTGACAACAGTCGGATATCGCCCGAGGTGCTGTAAATTTGGACGTAGAAGGCCGAAGCGAAGTCCTCACTGTCCCATTCACCTATCCTCGCTCAAATTCGCGAGTAGTGTTTAATAACATAACGCAAGACGCCGTAGGCTTCCCACAAGCAAGACTGACGACGTGGTGCGAATCTCTTTTCGAGGGCCGGCTGGTTTCATGCGGTGATCCGGCCATTCTTCCGAGGGCTATGTCTAGCAGTGGACGTGTTATGGCTGATGACGATGAGACTGCACAAAGCTAAGACTGTTTATTAGGATCGGCACATGCCACCTTTACATCATCTTCAACTTCAACATTTTCAACTGCAGAGAAAAGATGGGTCATCTGCGTAGTGCCACAGGCTTTGTGAAAGGCGTATGACCTCTTCCACCTACCATTACATAACGATGACACGAACTGATCTGCTACCTTAGATAGACGTTTCTCAGGCGTTGTCAAGTACATCGGATAATATGTAATTAGTGCTAGATACCTACTTTCAAACTAAGATCTTGAACTTACCTTCCCAGCCAGCAGCAGGCCAAGTCTGTCGGTCTTGGTTAGGTTCTGCATGGCATAGGCTTCACCCGCATGCAGTGACATCACAAGGGCAAAGTCGGGGGATACCATCCGTTTGTACTGTAGTCTCGATACCTGGGGAGAAAGGTTACTTCAAAAGGGTGTGGAACGTATGGAAGGGCCTGAAAACAAAAAAAAACCCTATAGAAAACATAAATGGATATAAATATCAGACAAACTCACAAAAAATTATCAAGTCCCATCTTAAGCTCAAGAAGGCTTGTGTTATGGGTACTAGTCGATGATATACATACTTGTATAGATAAATATATATATACTTCAATCTACAGAACAACCATGGCACCCAAGCACAAATATTGTGCACTACAAACTACGCCAACCACGTTATCAAAAGAATGAATATAAAAAAATTGGGCAAGTGCGAGCCCGACTCGCGCATGAAGGGTTCCGTACCTATACATATATATAATCTATAACAAATTTGTTGTATGGGAACCCCCCTTAAATATTTATTTTATTTTATTTTTAGTATTTGTTGTTATAGCGGCAATAGAAATACATCATCTGTGAAAATTTCAACTGTCTAGCTATCACCGTTGTTGAGATACAGCCTGGTGACAGACGGATGGACGGACGGACGGATGGACGGACGGACGGACGGATGGACGGACGGACGGACGGACGGACAGCGAAGTCTCAGTAATAGGGTCCCGTTTTTACCCTTTGGGTACGGAACCCTAATAAGTATACATAAGTTATATAGCAAAGTGCACGCGAACAAGTGGATGGGTTGGCAACATTAAATGATGAAAAGGTGGAAATAATATTTTAATTTCTAAAATTATCATTCCGGAAGGACAATATTCCGATAAACCATAATGAACCAAATTAAAAAGCTAAACGAATTTCAGTCTGGTCCATATTACCCTTACGCTAGGCGCCCTAGCCCTTACCTTAAAAGGCTCAAACAAAGTATGGTACACCTCCTCCAGCTCAGGGTCGAACTTGACAGGCCTCATCTCGTAGACGAGGTAGACCAGCTGCGCGAGGTTCAGGAACACGAAGCCAAAGTTCCACGAGAAAGCGTCGGGCGAGCAGATCACGTGCCACGCCCAGATTGAGTACAGCAAGAAGGCTATGTGACCAGCATTACAGTACGTAAGGGAATTTAGGTAGAGTTAGACCACGCTAAGGCCGGAGCCCCACTGCTGCGCACGCTACACACGCTGCCCACGTGGGTCCATTGTTATAATATTGGTATCAGTGACGTCATTTCGTGCGCAGCGTGCACTACTGTGGAAGTATCTACCTACATTTTCATACAAAGCGTTTTTGTACCCACGTGTGTAGCTCGACCGTGCGCAGCAGTGGGGCTCCGGCTTAACTGTTACAAGCGAATGAACTGTCAAACCATACAAACTGACATAATTTGTATGGTTTGACAGTTCATTTGCTTGGAAGAGTTACCGTGGTCTGATACTACAGGTTCGTATCCTACCATCTTTTACTAAAACATGACTTGAACTGTATCAGGGCTGGTTAGCCCTCACTACCAGAGAGTCGGACTTTGTGTGGGAGTATAACCCGCTAATGCGATTATCTCCGCGCTATAAGAGTGATCGTATCCTACCGACTGAACATCGTTTATAATTCATTTTGGGATACGTGATTCATACATATTATAATAATAAAATGCATTTATTTCGGACTACAGAATCCATATTTTGTTATTATTACAGAAACTTAAAAACCTATGCTAGTATTAAGGCTTAAATGCAGATGTTCAGAGCCTGATAAGGCCAGTGTCCCACCTCTCAGTCACGAGCCACAGAAGTCTGGGGGACATAATTATAGATTATACGGGGTTTTCGGTGCACAATTGATTTCACGCCTACTGTCAGCCTAGTCTTCCAGTGTCTAATAATTAATGCCATGGTATATATACCATGCACCAGCTCATGACAAAAAGAGATTCTCTTTTTTTTTCACTTCACCGAATGCTTAATTTCATCGAATTCACATTTCATAGACGTTTTTTCCCCGTTAGTCGTAAATTTTTCAGAAATCTTGAATATGTCAACCTATAGATTAGGTTTGTGTTATAACACTCCAATATATTTTATGGTTTCAGAAAAAAAAATATTTATATGAAATTATGTTTCTATGAAATAAACATTCGATGAAACGTTTGTTTAAATAACAAGGGTGTTGTTGTTCCTTCGATCGTCAGGTGTTTTTGGCCTGAACCGAAGGTGAGGGTTATAAATATGCGATCGGGGACTACAAATTACCGCTCGTGGATTGTGTAAAGTTTTACGTCTTGCCTTGGCCCGGAAATGAGATCTCCCCGCATATGCAGTAAATAACACTTACGGCCTAGTTTAACGTAAAGAAATTACACCGACACAGCGAGTTTTGCGCTCCGTACGGATCTTGAAAAATGTGTTGCCATGTGATTTTAGCCGGGAAAAACTGGGGTTGCTATGTAAATAAACAATTTACCTACCAAAAATTAAGATAGTGTGCATCCACAGTTGTCCTTTCTTTGTGCTTGGAGCGCAGTACGACGCTACGAACAGCATATTGGAAAGCTACACAAATAGAAGAGAGATCAATCGTTTTTCTAAAGTTAAAAATAATGTGCCAGAAAATATCATAATAAATTGCACGGAGTTTTCTGAAAACGACTCACATTTTTCGATTTTTGTAATTTTGTACTATATCTATAAATCCTTTTCAGCAAGGTAGTTAATTATTATTTTATGTCATGGAAAGTAAGGAGTACAGACCTGGAAAAGAGGGTGTTGTGGAACCCTCCATAGAGGACACCAGGGCCAGTACCATGGTCCTTTAAAACGGAAATATTTTCAATTAGTATCTTAATTTACTTCGAAAATAATCTGCTTACACGCTTAACAGAAATCATACCTGAAGGCATTGTGTAATTTACCGATCCAAAGTCATGAAGTGTTCCATTTTCGCCAGGCCACGTGTAATTATATTCGCCGACTTCCAAATATTCTGTTCTACCACTGGCTAACCCTCTTTTAGACATTTTTACTTAATTGTGATGTCTGTTTTGGTATAATGAGTATAAAATCACGATAAGTAGTCTTGTTTTGCATTCACTTACTTCGCGCCAACCAAAACAAATCAATAACATCCGCCACTGGCACATTGAACGCACAGATAACTATATCCGGGAAAACCCTATGGCAGCGCCATCTCTCGACATTTTCATTCAACATCCGTAACGTAAATTTGTGCGATAAAATCTGTAAAGGTATTATCTTTCTTGAAGATATTACATAACTTTTGAGTTAAAATTACATTTCCCGGCATGTAAAACCCTATTCCAGAATTGTTTACTCAGCTAATAAATTCTTTGACGTGAAATTTGTAGCGTCTTTCTAACAAGCTGAAACAGCTTTGACGTAATTCGCAAATTTTAAAAAAAGTTTGACGTTTGTCCTTGCCTATGAATTCATTCATTCATTAGGTGTGATGTGAGTAGTGGAATTTCATGTCCTGAAATTCCATATCCATATAATATTTTGAAATGAGGTAGCACCGGTTAACAACCAATTTTTAAACAACATCTTAGTACTATGCCTTAATTTATTTATGCTGTGCAAATAATCAGTTTTTGCGGGAATGCCGAACACGAACAGTGCCACCGTCGCTAATGGTAAGTCTGATATTTCACCATGCATATCCAACCTTTACTGTATGACTCACTTCAGACTAGGGTATCTTCGAGTATCTTAAGACCTGGACTTAGTGCGACGAAATGTCTGCGCAGTTATTTTACGCGGTAACAATTGCGCCTTTGCGCTGTAGATAATGAACAATTCCTGTGTTGCTACTGAATGTACAGGGATGCAAATCTCTTTAGAGATGTCTCTTGATCTTGACAATCCTAATCTTTGGTACGTGAGTCATTTCCTATATGATATTGATATGCCTATATGGATATATCATTTATACTGTCCTAGGGAACTGTTTCTTAGATCTTAGATTTCATAACAGAATTTGTAACCTTGTCAGCATATTGTTTAATTATATGGGTCATTCCCATTAGTTGCAAGTACTTGTTGAGATAAGTGAGTGCTCTTTCTATAACATTCCATAGCAGGTTGTCTCATGCTTGAGTTAATTGAAGGTTATGAGACTATATTAGTTAAGATGTTGTCTCCACTCTATATACTAGTTGTAATTACATTTCTATTGAGAGAAAATTTACGTTTGTTTATTTTGTGACTATGTGTATGTTCTTTAGTGAATATTTAATTTTTGTAACTTTTCATATTCTTTTGTATCCACTTAACAGTGAATGAATCTGTTTTCTCCTACTTATGAAACAAATAATAGCAATATTTTATATATTTGACAACACAGTTGGTGCAGTTTGTAGTGCAGCTACCTACTGATCCTATGGTCCTGGGTTCGAATCCTGTCTAGGACAAATATTTGTGTGATGAACTCAAATATTTGTGTGTGATTAATGGATGTTATCTTATTAATATTGTAATTATATATTATGTATATCATCGTCTAGTACCCATTGTACAAGCATTGCTTAGTTTTGGCCTAGGTCGATTTGTGTAAAATTGTGCCTTAATGCTTATTTATATGCATATATAAATATATTATGGCAAAAATAGTTACAAGTCAGGAACAGTTAAGTAGGAGAAAATTGTAGAAAACCATACTAAATTGTTGTAATGTTAATGAACAATTCAAGACACTGACTTGCGGCTACTGCCAGGGCCTAAAGCACTGGACCTGGAACATAAATAAATATCAGAGCCTCACACAAAATGTAGGAGAATAGATTACACTTTTCTTTCATAATTTACCTTTTATGTCATATTTATACATACAGCATGTTATTTTTGCTACTAATAAACATAAAATGAGAGCATATCTATAGCAAACATTTCAAGTAGCAAACTATTGCACAACATTACTTACTCTTTTATCAAATCCTTCCTTTTTATCATTTTGTTCCTTACAGAATTACAGCAGTACTCATGTAATTACAAATAGTAATTTCTTACTTGCATAAAATTAGTCACCATGACTAACAACTCATTAGTCAAGTGCACTTTTATTTGCTTCACCGGGGATACTGTTGGGATAAAAAATAAATACACAAATTATGTTATTGAATAGATTGTGTATTTATTTTTATTACATGCAGTGTAATGGCACAATGTGTTTGCACTTCATTTTAATATTCATTTTTTAAATGAAATTTAAATATTTAGAGCATGAATTTTAATATTTAAAGAGAAATAAGTGAATGTTTCAATTTTATGTTCTCAAAAAAATTAAGTAATATTGTTTTTTTTTGCACTATGAAGCTTTTGGTGATATACTTTTAAATGTAGCATGAAAAGTCCCTTACAATTACATACAATTATTTATTTCGCCTGCATTCATTTATTTTTTAATTTTCTTCATTGTTCAATGTTAAGTGTCTGTAGCTTGTTATATAGGTAAAAATATTTGGGATTTTTTGTATCTATGTAGCAGTAGTTTGATGTATAAAACTTGTTTTTATTTTATTTTATATGGAATATCAAAATGTCTATGCGGACACATTAAGTACTGCTACATACAAGATGCTCAGTATCATAGACTACTCGCTTATAAAGCTGTTTAAAAAAGTTTTATCAATATATTTGCAAATAGGACTGCATTTATGTTTGTGTGATTTATTTTCAAATTTTGGCTTAACTATGAAATCAGGATTTTTCTAAAAAAAGAAAACTTACTAGCAATATTGTAAATTGTGATCTGAAATAACCGAGAAATTGGTTATAAAATGTAGCATTACAGATTTTCTAATCTGAGCCATATAACGGGTTATAACCGATTTATTCGGTTGCGGTCATAACCAATTTCTGTTAGTTACTCTCAATAGATTAAAATAATAACTGAAACCATAATATAAACATCTTGGTCGTGGTAGAAACAAATTATGAAAACCTAAAATTGCCAACATATTTTTAACATCAAAATAGTGGTATTTTACAACCAAGTATTTCTTTGATGTAACATGTAAAAAAAATTGGGCAAGTGCGAGTCCGACTCGCGCATGAAGGGTTCCGTACCATAGTCTATACCAAGTTTGTTGTATGGGAGCCCCCCTTAAATATTAATTTTATTTTATTTTTAGTGTTTGTTGTCATCATCTGTGAAAATTTCAATGTCTGTCACCAGGCTGTATCTCAAGAACGGTGATAGCTAGACAGATAGACAAACAGACATAGACTAAAAATAAAATGAAATAAATATTAAAGGGGCTCCCATACAACAAACTTACAGATAATAATACGGAACCCTTCGTGCGCGAGTCCCACTCGCACTTGGTCGATATTTTTTTTCTCATATTACGGGTTAAATAATTTGTGCACCGAAAAGGGTATATATGAAGCGATGCAAACACTGTGTACACTGCACCCAACAGTTGTCCCCGGTAAGGATTGCAGACGGTCTGCTCCATGTTCCAGATGATTACGAAGTTATCGGGGAAGCCCAATGGCAGATACTGGAGAACGTGGTCGACGACGAGATATTCAAGATATATGGGTACAAGTACTCCAAAGTGCGAGCGGCTATATTCCACGCTATATGCATAGCACTATGTGGATTACCGTATTTTGCATTGGTTCATTATCCTTCTTACAACAGATTCAAGTACTTAAAATGCAGTTTGAAAACGGCTGAAGATATTTGTGGTAAGTTCTAATTTTTCAGTCTATTTATTACTATTAGGACTTCCAACCCGGGTTTTTTTGGTATGGTATTACCCCCCGGGATTACGGGATTCACCATAATAAAATCCCGAGGTCACGAGATTTGCCATACAAAAAATCCCGGGACCGCGGGATTCGCCATACAAGATATCCCGTGATTGGAAGCCTTAATTACTATAGAGCCCATTGAATAGAATAGAATGTTCTATATTGTTCACCTCAACAGGAAATTAATACAAATAAGCACAGATCACACGCAATTGGTACTATGTATTAAATGTAATGGACTAAGATTTGCCATAAGAAATAAACAATAGTTTCCTGTTAAATGTATATTTCATATTTATAAATAAATATTAGTACTTACAGGTATTTATTTGATTTGTTTTTAAAATGTAGTGGTACAATACAATACAATACAAATCCACCTTATTACACACCTCAAATTCACAGGGATACAAACCATGAAATATACAATAATAGTACAATGTATGTATAAAGCGTCTATCGGAGAGTGACAGATATATGCTTTATCAGTTATTTTTCGCAGGATAAATGAATTAATACATTGATACAAAGATCAAAGCTTAAAGAAAAATTGAAATGAGCTACGTGGTGGAAGAGACCGGGACTCGAACCCGGTACCTCTGGATTGCCGATCCAGCGCGTTAACCTTTCCGCCACACTAACTCCTAAGCAACCTTTCGAATGTTTCCTTATGCTTTGTGTGGCACCGGGTTCGATTCCCGAGCTTTGATCTTTGTATTAATGGTTTAATATAAAAATTGTGACAGTTCAATTACAAACATGCTCTATTTTTCAGTGAGGGATTCCGAAGGATCATTCAACATGGAGAAAGTTCTAGAAATGGACCTCAACATCGCGAACCACAACAACAAGCTGCGGTACTTCATTTTCCAGCACACTCGTTTCGTCTGGCTGAACGACCAGGGGGTGTACGTTAATGTGCAGTCCCTTAATGAGAAGTTGACCATCAACTTGCTGATGGAAAATATGTCGGGGATCAATAAGCGACAGCAGAATGAGTTGTAAGTATCCACGGCAGTTGAGTCATTATCAAATACTTTTTAATTCGTAGACTCCGAAAGCTAGATGGCGTTGTTGGTATTGTAATCTCCAGCTAAATCAAACTTTTATGAACTGTCAAAACTCGACTTAGTCCGCGTAAAACTTTTTTGTTACCCTAGTCAGGTATCAAGTATCGATCGTATAAAAATCTTTAGATGTCCAGTAAAATCAAAAAATTAAAATCAGTCCAGCTTTTGGTGTGATAAGGGGACAAAGATTTTTTTACCAAGAGATGGTGTTATTATAATATGGAATATTATTAAATGCACATCTGTATAATTTTTCAGCACACTAGGTAACTCCACTAATTAACTGAATGCATACCAGAAAAACTAATGCTGTGCAAAAAAAACAATTGATTAATTGAACATGTCCTACAAAAAAAACTTAAACATCATACAAAACGAGATGACCTTTTTAACCGAATTCACACCAAAAACATAGTTCCTACATCGAATATATTTCACACTAATTATCCTCGCACTCACTGCACACTAAGATCCGACTCGGCCGGGTTAGGTTAGGTTAGTATTTTTTTTATATCCAGTAAAACCGTTTTGCAAATACCTTTAAATAGTATATTTAATTCGCATTATTTAGTGTGCATAATTAGTGTGCAAGTCAGTATTTTTGGTGAAACTTTCAAATATTTTGATCTAAAAAAGGGAATATACAGATATCGATTTAAATACATGCCTTATAATATTCTAAATTTGTATTAAATATAGTTTTTCTATGGTAAGGGTTATTTTTTTGGAAAGATGCGCCAGCCATTACAACGCCGTCTCTTGGTAAAGAATCCTAGATAAGAGAAAAAGTAACTATAACGTCACTATCTATCGCAGTCAAATTGTTTCCATTTATTTGGTTATCGTTAAGGCTTTCAATCCCGGGATTTTTTGTATGGGAACCTTCAGGTTACCGGGATTTCCCGTTTTTTTTAGTATTTTGAGTATTTTGGGATTTCCCATACAAAAAAATCCCGGTATTGAAAGCCTTAATTATCTACAATTTTAATCACGCAAATAACCGTACCTTTATTGTTATCTGATTTTTTTTAAACATTATTTATGGTTTGTATCCATTAATTTATATGGACTATAAAAAGTTGCAGGCAAAATCAATTACTAATTTATATTTATTTCCATTTCTAGAATCAAACTGTACGGCACAAACTCAGTAGAGGTGGAAGTGAAGAGTTACTGGACACTGTTCGTGAACGAAGTCTTCAACCCGTTCTATCTGTTCCAAGTGTTCTCTATCATCCTTTGGTCGCTGGACGAGTATTACCAATATGCCACTTGTGTGTTGATACTGTCTACGGGGTCCTGCATGCTGGCTTTGTATCAAACTAAACAGGTATGTCAACACTAGTATTACAGGCTTACATAATTTACAGGCAGGTGATTTGATTGGATGCCTAACGGTTGCTAGATCATCTTATGGTATAACATTGGTCAATATAACGATCAAGGGATATAATAAACTAATGATATAATGACTGCTATAATCTCAAATGTCATTTAGTTTAATTTTCATTTGTATAATAAGTTTACAGGTTCGTTATCATACACCCAAACTCCTGAAATCATAGAATGGAGTTATAGTTAAGTACGACGATGAGCGAAGCGAGTAGGAGAGTTAGGTTATCTTGCAAACATAAACGTTATATAAATGTATATTTACAACCCAATGAAATTAAGCTTTTTGTTGTTATACCAAATTAAAAATTATACCAATATATGACTGTTATCCATCATTAAACACATACAATTCCCCCCTAGTCGGTGTGTTAGCCTGTCTGAACTATACAGTGATCGGCAACCCACGATCCGTGCGTCGTCCTTGCGGCCCTTGGCTGATTAGGTTTCGTAAATAAAAGTCATATTATAATCCCAATGGATTGTAACCCTTTACATATGACGTAGATAAGTCACTTACCGCGTAACTATAAATATTAACTTTAGATCATAACTTTAAACCGTGTATCTCATTTTTGTATCTCATGAACGCTTTTCCCCATTTGCTGCCCGACCTACTTTTATCTGCCGCCTCTTGTATTGCTCAGAGCTTGTGCGAAGAATTCACGTTCACCATTTACTTCCAGATGAGCATAAACCTCCACAAAATGGCCGGCTCCACCAGTTCGTTCACGGTGTCGGTGCTGCGTCCGGCCCGCGCCGGGCGCGAGGAGTGCGTGGTGAACGCGGGCCGGCTGGTGCCGGGCGACGTGCTCATCCTGCCGCCCGACGGCTGCGTGATGCCGTGCGACGCCATGCTGCTCACCGGCACCTGCATCGTCAATGAGAGCATGCTCACAGGTACATGTCCGGCTCCACCAGATCACAGTGTCCGGCGTCCGGCCCGCGCCGGGCGCGAGGAGTGCGTGGTGAACGCGGGCCGGCTGGTGCCGGGCGACGTGCTCATCCTGCCGCCCGACGGCTGCGTGATGCCGTGCGACGCCATGCTGCTCACCGGCACCTGCATCGTCAATGAGAGCATGCTCACAGGTACATGTCCGGCTCCACCAGATCACAGTGTCCGGCGTCCGGCCCGCGCCGGGCGCGAGGAGTGCGTGGTGAACGCGGGCCGGCTGGTGCCGGGCGACGTGCTCATCCTGCCGCCCGACGGCTGCGTGATGCCGTGCGACGCCATGCTGCTCACCGGCACCTGCATCGTCAATGAGAGCATGCTCACAGGTACATGTCCGGCTCCACCAGATCACAGTGTCCGGCGTCCGGCCCGCGCCGGGCGCGAGGAGTGCGTGGTGAACGCGGGCCGGCTGGTGCCGGGCGACGTGCTCATCCTGCCGCCCGACGGCTGCGTGATGCCGTGCGACGCCATGCTGCTCACCGGCACATGCATCGTCAATGAGAGCATGCTCACAGGTACATGTCCGGCTCCACCAGATCACAGTGTCCGGCGTCCGGCCCGCGCCGGGCGCGAGGAGTGCGTGGTGAACGCGGGCCGGCTGGTGCCGGGCGACGTGCTCATCCTGCCGCCCGACGGCTGCGTGATGCCGTGCGACGCCATGCTGCTCACCGGCACATGCATCGTCAATGAGAGCATGCTCACAGGTACATGTCCGGCTCCACCAGATCACAGTGTCCGGCGTCCGGCCCGCGCCGGGCGCGAGGAGTGCGTGGTGAACGCGGGCCGGCTGGTGCCGGGCGACGTGCTCATCCTGCCGCCCGACGGCTGCGTGATGCCGTGCGACGCCATGCTGCTCACCGGCACATGCATCGTCAATGAGAGCATGCTCACAGGTACATGTCCGGCTCCACCAGATCACAGTGTCCGGCGTCCGGCCCGCGCCGGGCGCGAGGAGTGCGTGGTGAACGCGGGCCGGCTGGTGCCGGGCGACGTGCTCATCCTGCCGCCCGACGGCTGCGTGATGCCGTGCGACGCCATGCTGCTCACCGGCACATGCATCGTCAATGAGAGCATGCTCACAGGTACATGTCCGGCTCCACCAGATCACAGTGTCCGGCGTCCGGCCCGCGCCGGGCGCGAGGAGTGCGTGGTGAACGCGGGCCGGCTGGTGCCGGGCGACGTGCTCATCCTGCCGCCCGACGGCTGCGTGATGCCGTGCGACGCCATGCTGCTCACCGGCACATGCATCGTCAATGAGAGCATGCTCACAGGTACATGTCCGGCTCCACCAGATCACAGTGTCCGGCGTCCGGCCCGCGCCGGGCGCGAGGAGTGCGTGGTGAACGCGGGCCGGCTGGTGCCGGGCGACGTGCTCATCCTGCCGCCCGACGGCTGCGTGATGCCGTGCGACGCCATGCTGCTCACCGGCACATGCATCGTCAATGAGAGCATGCTCACAGGTACATGTCCGGCTCCACCAGATCACAGTGTCCGGCGTCCGGCCCGCGCCGGGCGCGAGGAGTGCGTGGTGAACGCGGGCCGGCTGGTGCCGGGCGACGTGCTCATCCTGCCGCCCGACGGCTGCGTGATGCCGTGCGACGCCATGCTGCTCACCGGCACCTGCATCGTCAATGAGAGCATGCTCACAGGTAAATATTACGCAGGATTCTGATAAATGGCTCGGATAAACGATTCTACGTTACGTTTTTATCGCACTGCTCACCATCAGCAGGGTGTCCAGCCTCACACACTGGAGCCTAAATGGTCGAGAACTGTATGGTTCCAGAGGAATTTCCTATCGCGAACGTTCCGCATGTGGAATGAGCTCCTGCCGAGTGTCCCCGGGGGCTACACTATGCGGTTCTTCAAGAAAGGGAGTAAATAGGTTCTTAAAGGGTCGGCAACGCGCGTGTGATGCTCCTAGCGTCGCAAGCGTCTATAGGCGGCGGTTACTACTTAACATCAGGCGGGCCGCATGCTTGTTTTCTACCGTCGTTGTATAAATAAAAACGTGTGAAGTTTTCCGATATTTATTTATTCATTGATTGTTTCAGGGGAGAGTGTGCCTGTGATGAAGGGCCCGCCGTGCGTGTCTGCGGAGCTGTACTCCACGGAGGCGCACAAGCGGCACACGCTGTTCGCCGGCACGCACGTCATACAGACCCGGTTCTACGGCAACAATCAGGTACAACACTACTAGATCCTCTATTAAAAGACAAGCGAGACATCGTCAGACAGAGACAAAGACATCTCCAGACAAAGACATTGACACACAGAGACAAAGACATTGACACACAGAGACAAAGACATTGACACACAGAGACAAAGACATTGACACACAGAGACAAAGACATTGACACACAGAGACAAAGACATTGACACACAGAGACAAAGACATTGACACACAGAGACAAAGACATTGACACACAGAGACAAAGACATTGACACACAGAGACAAAGAAATTGACACACAGAGACAAAGACATTGACACACAGAGACAAAGACATTGACACACAGAGACAAAGACATTGACACACAGAGACAAAGACATTGACACACAGAGACAAAGACATTGACACACAGAGACAAAGACATTGACATACAGAGACAAAGACATTGACACACAGAGACAAAGACATTGACATACAGAGACAAAGACATTGACACACAGAGACAAAGACATTGACAGACAGAGACGAAGACATTGACACACAGAGACAAAGACATTGACATACAGAGACAAAGACATTGACACACAGAGACAAAGACATTGACACACAGAGACAAAGACATTGACAGACAGAGACGAAGACATTGACACACAGAGACAAAGACATTGACATACAGAGACAAAGACATTGACACACAGAGACAAAGACATTGACAGACAGAGACGAAGACATTTTCTGACATCGTTCCGTACAGAAACCAGACGAATATTTTGTGGCCGCCCTTAGGGTGTAATTTCCCTTAGCGGAACAGCGAAACGCGCCGTATTTTAACCAATCATACTTTTGTCTGCCGACGCGCACGCGTGATACAATACAGTGCAATAATGCTTTACTGCATACCGAAAAAAGCTTGCAAAAAATGTACAATACAATTATAATAACGGCGTCGATGTTCATGGACATGCTAAACAGCTGAATTATATATTTTATCTAAGCACATATCATTAGTGCTCTAAAATGCGTTCAGAAACCGTAGGAAATGACCAGCATTACTACAACCAATTTTACTATGAGAACTTTCTTATCTGTGGAATTAGGTAAAATCTGTACTGTAATGTTATAACAGTATCAATTTTTGTAAGGTTATGAGTTTAAATTTGGAACAGCTGTCAAAACTAAAGTAGGTCTCTATTCTATAGTATCCATAGATATTAATATTGTTATCGATACGAAACGTCAATTCAGTATGTTTTTTTTATAAAAACCGCACGACATTTGATATCGAGTGACATGGGAATATGGATACATTCATTTGTATATGATTTAGAAAAAAAACATTCGTCTTGACGGAGGTTCGAATTGCCGCCATTATTGTTGTCATTTGTTTGTTGGTTCTTTGCTGTTACGAAAAAGTATAATTGTGATAAGTTTATTGTAATTCACATTTTAGTTGAAAATATTGTTTCAATGTAAATGTAAATTACAACTATTACAATAAATAATCTGTTTATGTATTTGTTCAGATTTATTTCTTACTGCATTAGTATATGTCGTTTTTAGATATTTTACAGGTAGCACTAGTGGTGCCGGTCATTTCCTTATGGCTTCTGAACCCATCTTAGAGTACTTATGATATGTGTGTAGATAAAGTAGTGTATACAACTGTACATAATTAGGCCTTAAAACACTCGTGTGATCCTATTATGAAACTCGCTGACGCTCGTTTCATAAAACCACACTCGTGTTTTCAGGCCTCTCATTATGTATCAGTTGCATAAACTACTATTTCGAGTGGTGTATTTTTTTATTTAATTGGCTAATTGCATATGCTTGAGTAAAGCAGTATTCATGCCTAGCCGTCAAAAGGACTTGCCGGCTTCGTATCACTTAACTACTCACCCGGCAAACCCTTCTTTGCGTAATGCACTATTCTTTAATGTCACATTGATTTTTTCCCGGATACCCTTGGAATGTCGACAAACGTTTCACGGAATGCTTCATTTCGTCGAATTTTCATTTCGTCGACAAATTTGTACTCGTAAGTCATAAATTTTTCAGACATTTTGTAAATTATAACCTTTAGATTAGGTTAGGTTAGGTTTGTGTTATAACATGCAAAAATATTTTAAGGTTTCAGAAAAAAAAATGCTTTCGACGAAATGTTTGTCGAAATTTCAAGGGTAAACCTTTTGTCCCTATCCAGGTGTTGGCAAAAGTGGTCCGCACAGGCTTCTACACGGCCAAAGGCGAGCTGATCAAGTCCATCCTGTTCCCGAGGCAGTTCGACTTCCAGTTCTACAAGGACGCCGTCAAATTCGTCGTGTTCATGTTCTGCATCGCCGCCATCGGCATGGGATATTCCATCTGGCTGTATCTGCAAAGGGGTGTAAGTATATTAGACGATTCACTAATGTTTGACCAAAAAACGTTTGACCAAATGATCACTTGACCAAACAACGTTTCACCAAAATAACGTTTCGCCAAATGATCATTTTACAAAAGTATCATTTGACAAAAAGTCATTTCACCAATGGTTCATTTCACCAAATAATCATTTGACCAAATGATCATTTAACCAAATGTTATTTCAAGATGAAGATGAGGATGAGGATAAAGATGAGGATGAAGATGAAGATGAAAATAAATGTATCTATCTTATCTTTATCTTGTCCTGTCCTGTCCTGTCCTGTCGTGTCGTGTCGTGTCCTGTCCTGTCCTGTCCTCTATGGATATAAAAAAAAAACTAACCTAACCTAACCCGGCCGGGTCGGATCTGCTCTGAAAGGTGATTGATTCACCTCAAGTTTGGTCAAATGACTCAGTTGCTAAATGATTATTTGGTGAAATGAACCATTTGTAAAATGATCATTTGGCGAAACGTTATTTTGGTGTAACGTTATTTTGCTGAAACGTTATTTTGGTGAAACGTTGTTTGGTCAAACGATAGGACACCATATTAGACGAGTAATTGACCATAGTTATGCAGAAAACGACCAAAGATTTTTTTTCACAGGTAATGCAAACAGCGACCAAACTCATTTATTGATAAGACTTAAGTCACTTTGACAAAAAATCTACGCTGGTCGCCTTCTGCATAACTATGGTCAATTAATCACTTTAAAAAAAACTACTTCAACGAGAAAATTTCCTGAACGAATCAACATTTAAAATACCCCTGACAGAAGTAGCTGGTGGTCACGGGACCGTCATTGAATGAGTGATAGAAAATGCTACTAAAACTGAACATAACTACAAAATTTGGAATTATTAGCTTCAATATTGGTTAAGATCCTGTCACTTGTTCCAATCAAAGACTTATTCCTTTTAAACACAAACATATCGATAATTTCAACCAGATTTTTGAAGTGAATAATATTTTTCCCTGAGTTCTAGATAGTAGCATAGCTATTTCATGCTCTTATTGCGTGCAATCGGATATAAGTAGAAAAAACAGTTTTCTGTGTGAATTTTGTCAATTTCGAGTAATTTTTTAAAACAAAAATTATCTTTGAAAAATTCGAACTGTAGGTTTTAAATAAATACCAATAAATCGCAATAGCCCTGTTCTAAGTAGTAACATTGATAATATGTTAAGAAACATGTTTGATCATAGAGAAACATGTCTAAAACCATCAGCATTTTTGAACAGATACGGAGCCTGAAGTGTAGTATGCTTTTTAAATAAATAATAATATAATAAATATCGGACAACCTGACACAAATCGATCGAGTCCCAAATTAAGCTCAAGAAGGCTTATGTTATGGGTACTAGACGACGATATACGTACTAATATAAATAAATATATACTTTTCACTTCTCATGCTCTAAAAATTCGACTTTATGCTGTGCGCAGGCGACATAAAATCGCTTTTTATGCTCTAGAGCATAAAGTAAAATCGTCGTCGAAGACCAAGGCGATCGGTCCAACAGCCACACGAACAACTTAAAACTTAAACCCGTTCCAGACCTTCCGATCCTAATTATCGGATGAAATCGGCTAAGGAGTAGTGTAATTTTTAGGATCTATTACACTACACTACACATTATCCGATTTCATCCGATCATATTATCCGATTTCATCCGATAATTAGGATCGGATCGGAAGGTCTGGAACGGGTTTTAGCTGGCATAATAATAACAATGATAAAAGTCGCTTAATAAACAAATAAACTCTTTATTTTATTTCGTTTCGTTAGTAATTCTAAGACCAAGGCAAAGATATCAACAGCCAAAGTACACAATAAAACTTCTTGAAATAAATTTCTAATTTTAATTTACTATCAATTATTACTTTTTAGGGTTCCGTACCCAAAGGGTAAAAACGGGACCCTATTACTGAGACTTCGCTGTCCGTCCGTCCGTCCGTCCGTCTGTCACCAGGCTGTATCTCAAGAACGGTTATCGTTTGTACGGAACCCTCGGTGCGCGAGTCCGACTCGCACTTGCCCAAATTTTATTAAATTTATTTCTCATTGCTCTAATGGAACTTTAAATTTTAATTAAATTTATTTGTAAGTATAGTACATATTTACATGATGCAGTTTCATTTCCTCGCAATCGAAGTGAAAAGTAGAGTGTGCAACTCGTCCATAAAACGCATTTTACACTCGACTTTATATTCATCCTCGCTCGCAAGCTCGCTCGGATGGATAAACGTCTCGTGTAAAATGGTGCGTTTTATGCACTTGTTGTACAATCTACTATTAATACACAGAACAACCATGACCCAAGCACAAGTATTCGAGTTCATCACACAAATATTTGCCCCGGCCGGGATTCGAACCCGGGACCGCCGGCTCAGTAGGCAGGTGTCTACAAACCGAGCCAAGCGCGTCGTCAAATTAAAATTATTATATTAAACGTGACATCCCTGTGAACAGAGTCAAATGGAAACTATAGTCCTCCGGACACTGGACATCATCACGATAGTGGTGCCGCCGGCGCTGCCCGCCGCCATGACGGCCGGCATCGTGTACAGTCAGCAGCGCCTGCGCAGGAACAGGATCTTCTGCGTGTCGCCGCCCAGGATCATCATCTGTGGGAAGCTCCAAGTTATGTGCTTCGATAAGGTATTTATATACATCTAGTTCACTTCTTTCTGCTGCTTTAAACGTATTTTGCAAAGAGGTCATGTTAAATGAAAACCATATAAAATTTTCTATAAATAAGCGTCAGGAAGCGGTAAAAACGCTGAATCTACATAATTTAAATTTTCAAGTATTTTTTACTTTCTCGCAATCAAACTGAAAAGCAGAGTGTTTACGACGTGGCTATAATCCATTATGACTTTATGACTCGAATTTTGTTTGTCGTCTCTCGCTTCGCTCGCTCGTCCAAATTGTAACTTCGTGTCACAAAAGTTTGTTTTAACTCCTTATCAAACAATTTACTATTGCACAGAACCATACTAAACTCAGCAAGAGAGTAACAAAAGAAAAGAAGGCATTTTTTCAGATATTATAATGAAAAACCGGCCAAGTGCGAGTTGGACTCGCGCGCGAAGGATTCCGCACCATCAAATAAAATAACGGAAAAAAAATCACATTTGTTGTATAGGAACTCCACTTAAAAGTTTATTTAAAGCGCGCTATTTACAAGATTTATATAGCAATAATTTTGCAACCAATCGAAACCGCACTATAATGATAATGACATTAGTTTTTTAATATCTGTCAGTTCGTATGGTTAACCTCGTAATGTAGCAAACACGTGTACACCATAGAGTATATTGAATGTTTTATAATAGAGTCATCAGTCAACGATTTCGATTGCAGCGCCTACGGCGTTAAGTGGCCAAAACTATACACGACGCGCGACTGTAGCTATAGCTACAAATAGCATTTCTCCTTGTTTACCTTCTATTTTTATAACGCCATATTGAATTCTTTTCATGTAAAAGAATAGTAATATGGCGTTATAATAATTTACAAAATAGGAGAGAAAATTCAATTAAAACACAATTTTAGATTTATGCAGTAGATTTATTCCTTTTTACATAGTAATTACGTGCTTTCACTTGCATAATAATCTGGTATATAGGTAGTATAAAATCTGTCTGCTTGCGTGTCTTGGTTCAGGGAAAAAATGGGTTATGACGTTATTCGGACCTGTAAAGATATTAAAGATATAAAATAACGTAGTTTAAGCTCATAATAATTACATAAAAGTCATTTTAAAAGAGAAATAAAAACACGAACATTTTATATTTCTGTTCAACCTATAAGGAGAACTTTAACGAACTGTTAGGACCTTCATTTTATTGACATTGTTGTGATTGTTGTGTTAACTTACTTATTTAGAAGGCAAAGGAATACTTACAAGTTTTTTCACAACGCGGCACACAATTGTCGACGTCATGGCGGAAAGTTATCCAATCCAGGGGAAAATCAGAGTCCAAAAACAAAAAAGTGGTCAACGTAACAAGCCGAAATCAGGAGTCCAAGTGCAGCCAAGTCCTCGTAAAAAATAGAAAATAAACACAGAAAGCACTTTTACGTTCACGGAAATAAACGGAAATTTGAGAATTGCAGGTACAATAACAAATTAGCGTTTCGTTTTCGGTAACTAATGTTTCTTTAAAATTTCCAAAAATTTTATGGCCGTAATAAGAATACAATTTTTATTTTTTTATTTTATTACTATATAAATACGAATTACCTACAGTTAAACACTTTTAGGAATATTTTCTTTTTATTTAAACTTACTTTGAAATACCAGGACTGATTAGTTATTTAACTTATTTTGCGTAATTTGAAACGAAACAAGTGAATGATCCCAGAGTTACTATAAGAAAAAATACTGTAGTGATACCATAGCAATATACATTTGGGTCATCATTTTGATTTAAGAGCCATCTATTGTTAAGTGGTAGCATAATACTCTCCCCCATAGAAACCGCTGTTTTGTTCTAACTGAAACCACTGTGGTGTACACTTTGTTTTTAATATAACGTTCACGACTGTGAATGTTTTTCGGCATTTGCTTTGGATATTTTTAAATATTTATCTTTCAAAGAAACCTCCACGAATGACATTGACATTGTTGACAAACCATCATAAAATCATTGCCAGCGTAAGAAATTAGTTCCAGTGAAATTCCGCAATATGGCGCATCCTCATATATTTCTGGTCAGGCTTTAATTAAGTTAAGTACTCAGATGATTTCAAATTGCATATTATGTCCGAGGCAGTTGACATAACATAACATAAATTATTGATAGACTTAGGTTACACATTATTTATTAATTACCCATCAATCACACCATGGAAATGGGTCAGTTCTAAGATTTGTTTTCTCGTTTATGAAGTTATAAATCACATCAGCGTTGAAGGCTCGTAGTTTTTAAACAAAACTGAACGGTGTCTTCGTTTGTTCCATTCTAAGCTACTGGTAAATTCTTTAACCAAGGCTATCTTTCCAGACCGGGACCCTCACCGAAGACGGGCTGGACCTGTACTCAGTAATCCCGGCGAACGTCGGGGAACGCTTCGGCCGCACCGTGGTGGACGTAGCCGCGCTCCCAGTGAGGAGTCCGCTGATCCAGGCGCTGGCGTCGTGCCACTCGCTCACCAGCATCCAGGGCCAGCTGAAGGGAGATCCTCTGGATTTGAAGATGTTCGAGTTCACTCAGTGGGTAAGGAACTATATGATATGTGTTAAGTCTCGACAGAAATCTGTATAATGGGATGTGTTATAAGGAATTGTTGAACATGATGCCCACGGCTGCTTGCAACCATCGCACTGCTCACCATCGGCAGGGTGTTCATTCTCACGCACTGGAGCCTAAATGGTCGAGAACTGTGCAGTTGCAGAGGATTCTCCTACCGCTTCGCATGTGGAATGAGCTCCTGCCGAGTCGTTCCGGGGGCTACAGTATGCGGTTCTGCAAGGGGGGCTACTCCCGATCGATCTTTTCATTGTTTATTAGAATGGCTTTACATCTATACTATTATAAAATCCTAAATTTGTATTGAAAATAAATTTTCTATGGGGGGAGGTCATGATTTCAGGAAAAATCTCGATAGCGTGATGCAGCCGGATAGTTGTTTTGTATGGACACGCTTCGCCGTGCCAACCTGGCGCCATCTGTTTTCAAAAAAACCGTTGTCCTCGCATCACGCCGAAACGGCTGGATAAAAAGTTACCAATTTTGGTACAGGAATAGCTGAACATCCAAAGATGGTTATAGGATACTTTTTATTATGATTAATATTTATCTCTGAAAACATAAATTCCATGAAATATTTTCCTTACAATGTGTAACCTTATAATGACAGCGTTTGTGATTTTGAATTTAGAACGACGCGACCCCCGCGTGGCTCTTACGTGTACAAAAACTAAAAAGTATGAATTCGACATAATACTGTAGGAAGTTGAGGACTGTGAAATTAAACTAATGAGTTGATATTTATAATAAACCGATTTCATTTAATCGTTTTAATACCACAAGGAAGCAATACGTCCATTTGACATGAATGATGGGTAGCGAGAGAATTGCCAGTGTAAAAATATAAATAGTGAATACAGATTAATTTTTGTATATTTAAGGAGGTCAAATTCAACACGCCCCCTCAAAAATTAATCACCAACTCTATACATCAAAATAATAATAATATTTCAAGGACAATATATAACTTCCAAGTGTTTGCTGGGAGATATACAATAATGATCCAACATTCGTTGCTCGGATTAGGAAAAACCCAGAAAAACCTAATCAGACCATTTAGCTCAGATATATACAAATATCTATTTACAATTGTCAACACATTTAGTGCAATCATACACAAGCAGTTAACTTATTTCAGACCCATCTTGCTTCTCATCCCTTGAAAAATAATCGCAGGCAATGGCTTGGTCAAAACATCAGCCAGCTGTTCGCCTAGGGGAACATAGTTTAACCTTACTACAATTGTCTAAACTTGTTTTCCGTGAATTATATTGTAGGTATGTCAATGTGCTTTGACCTTTTATGACAAGTTGAATTATTGGCTATGCTTATGCATCCGTTTTTATCCGCAGATACAACAATAGGGTCAGTTATTTTTAGATTGATGATATATGTGCTAGAGATTTAAACCACAATGCTTATTTAACGGCTTCATACAAAGCCTCAGCCTCAGTAGACGACGCGGCACCTGAAGTTTGCCTCTTTGTATACCAAGAAATTGTGCATCAGTCAAATAACTTGAACAGATAACCAGTGGTACTTTTCCTGTCACTACTAAATATCATGGCCGCCCCAATCAGAATCGGCATAACTACTTAGGAGATTTTCATAGTTACCTCCTTTGTCGGTTTGTTTTAAATACATAGTACCTTTTAGAATTACTCTCTTTAAACTTTGCCACAATTCATGAGTATTGTAGTTGGTATAACGACTTAAAATATTAATAGATGCACTTAGGTCTTGTACACAACATAACATACATTAAACATCCTATGAGGTTACGACATGGCGCATCATAACATAACTTGTTATCGAATTTAATGCCTCATAGTTTTATCTAGCTTCAGTGGGGGTAGCCACAGGGTTACGTTCTCTCATATTAAACTTATTTAATACCCTTTTAAATGTATGCACTTTGATATATTTAGACGCATATAAATACCAAGATAGAACTGTATGTCTTTCATGTCTGTAATCTCAAATTAACTCTTTATATGTATTTAAAATGTTTTAATGTTAGCGCATGCAATAACCAAATCATCAGTGTATAGTATCTACTATTTTTGCTTGTATATCCTTGATATAAATAAAATTAATTAATTATATACATATTGGAAACATTTTTCTTTTAGTGACATTTCAAAGACTTCAAAACAATTGTCTCAGCCCGTATTAAGTTTTGTTTAATTTGCATAAATATATATTTTTCCATCAGGAACTTGTAAATATACATGTTTCTTCCTTTTTTATGCGCTATTCAGAGACACGGTTTTAACATCCATGTTATGTTTTAATAAATTATATTGATTGGCAAAACTAATATTAAAACGAAAACTTGCTATCCTCGCAACAGGTGCGAAAATTTAGTTAGAATCTGTAACTTATTCTTGGCTGAAACCGTAAAGTATAGCTGTAAATATATATAAAAAAAAACGATTTTTACATCTGTCATTATTAATCGTAAAGGTCCATTCGCAAAGTACTATAATTTTTTTTTTTAGATCTCGACATTAGAGTACATGTTTTATTGGTTTTTAGAGAGTTAAACTTTTCCCTTACTGCTTTCTCCCACTGAGCCCTATCCGCTAGTGTTTTAATTTCGTCAAGATAATTACTACACTAGTTATCGATTGTATGATAATATATATATAAATAATAATCATCATATTTCTTATAGACAAGGTTAAGACCTCTTTAGCCTATCACTTCTCCTAGGTGTCTCTAGGTTGGATTCGTTACAATCATCACTATTTACAATACATACAGATAATACATCAGATTATTTTTCAGAGTCAGGTGACACGGACGTTACTCTTTTAATCTAATTTGCGAATTTTACTTGCACTGCCTTGTACTTCAACTTATGAACTCGTTGATTTAGGGATACTCGAAACATTGAGACTTTACAGGTACTAATTTCGGCCCACAGGCACTAAGTATCAGTTTAATCCTGGGAATATTCCACATTACTCCCTTCAGGCTTTGATAAAGGCCTGGATTCAAGAAAATTTGTCTCATCAACGACGACATCTCTGACAGCTTTATTTTTTCGCATTCTGTGTTCCATACTTTATTTGTAACCGTTTGGCTCGTAGCCTACCAATATACCTTTCCGTGACTTTTTGTCGATTTTTGTTCTACAGGTTTTATCATGTATGTATATGTACACAGTTGAACCAAATAGGTACCTTAAGAGTTTTTATACATAGGTTTTTCGGTCGTGCCACATTTCAAATGGTGTTTAAAGTGTTTTAAAGCTCTTGTTGGTGTTATATTGAAATATACAGCAGTTTGGACTGCTTCGCCTCAGAGACATTTATTCAATTTAGTACTTAGTAGTCAACATAGTACGAGCCTTTTCAGTTATTGTTCACACCATGCGTTTTGATACACCATATATTATATAACTGTGGAGACCTAGGTACTGATAAATGATACGGGATACCTTTCTGTATGCAGTAATCTTCCTGTCGGTAGATGAATATTATCCACCGTTAACACAGTATAAAGTTTACTAATTTAAAATTCAATTTAGCTTCACTTTTTACGACAAAACCTTGAAAATTGAAAATACATCTGATTTATATGTCAGTGGACACACAACACAATAATGTGAAAACTGATCAACAAACAATACAAAATAGTTTCTGTTTTCAGTTGTTGTAGGTGTGATGGGGTCACATACGTCAGAGTGCATTATAAGTAGCAGTCGCTTAACATCATTTTTATACTTAGATGTATTAAAGAGTAGGCGAGTCTGTTTCCCATTTTATGCAGGCCTCACATAAGCTATAATTCAAAACAACATTCTCAATTTGTTGTATAAACGCAATCATGCTATTTCTCTTTAATTCCATGAATTTACTTTTGCTCATATGGCCTATATGTTCACACCATAGTTCATAATCTATGTTTTTGCTTTAACATTACTTGAGAAACAGACTGACGTATTTTTGCGGGTAATACAATTTTTAAAACAATAAAATTGCGCGACAATTTACCTGGCATGATATTTGTACCTTCACTTATGACGTGAGCTCCTTCCTGATCAAATATGACCGTCAAGCACGCCTGTTGCATCTTAGAAACCGACAGCAATTTGTATGGCACCTCGCGGCAGAACAGCACGTTCTCCAACACGCCGGTGTTGCTGATGAAGTGATGACATTGATGTGAACTCGTTTGGTAGCTGAAATGTAATTTAAATTTTTAGCAACAGAGATTTGAAAGTGTAATAATGTTTTCATATTTACAGAAAAGATCTTCCCTGTTTATTATATGATCCAATGCTGTGCAATTCAATAAAACGAGTTTATTTTGTCATTTTCTTGCTGGTACTCGCCGGTCATAAATGCATAGTCTGAAAAATCGTCAGACGGTGATGCTTCTTTCAGGTAAACAGATTGAATTGTTCTCATCCTCTCTGGGTTATCTTTCTGACTATTCGTCCTCTTGAAATAGTAGCATTCCCTTTTAGTGTGTCCTTTGCAGCAGCAATGACGGCATTTTATGGAATTTGTCTTTGATTTGCTTTTCAACTTCTTATTATTTTATGTGGGTAGTTTTGGTTTATTTATCCATCGTAGAATGTCCGTTTGTGATTTAATTCTAAACTATTTTCGACTTTGTGCTAGAATCACAACCCTCATTCTTCAATTTAACTTCATGACCCAATAATCGCGTCTTGACAAATACCAAAATTAAACTGTCTTTAGATAATGCTTTTATGGCATTTATACCTCGTAATGTTAGCAAAAAATGCGCAAACTTATGTCTCGTCCAGTCTTGTCCCGGCCGCCGACAATTCCGTGATTAAATCATCAAATATGGTGAATGGTGAATTGTTTGACTTGAGATATGTCAACTTGCAGCTATAATCCTATTTTTTTTTATAAAACCAATTGCATAGCTATGCTTTTACGCTCGTTCAAAACACTTCCTCAGCAGTAACATAGTCATTTACAAACCCAATATATGAATCAGACAAATACTTCATCAATATATTTTATCAATATATATATTTTTTGCAACTCGATTACTGTATTCCCAGTCCTCAGTTCGATTTTCTGGAATTTCGCCGTCAACAGCATTAAACACATCTAACTTACTCAGTAAGAATCATATTCGAAATTTCCATATGCTGTATATTTCACCGTCAAATGGCCTAATGTTCCGTTTTTGCTTGAAGATGTCCATAGCAACGGAATTCAAAAATTGATTTCATAACGGCACTTTTTCACTGATTCGATTTTACTGTATTCACAAATTATTTCACAACGTGACTGGGCCCATAACCTGTAGGAAGTTGAGGACTGTGAAATTAAACTAATGAGTTGATATTTATAATAAACCGATTTCATTTAATCGTTTTAATACCACAAGGAAGCAATACGTCCATTTGACATGAATGATGGGTAGCGAGAGAATTGCCAGTGTAAAAATATAAATAGTGAATACAGATTAATTTTTGTATATTTAAGGAGGTCAAATTCAACAAATACCTCCTCGCGGCCCACCGGTATTAACAATAAGGTTAAGGTTGTTTGAGGCGTTCAGTTACGGAAACCGTCTTAGTTAGATAGAAAAGATGGCGCCAATTATCGACCAACACAGACGAAAATATGAGTGCAATGTTCGTTGTAAATTGGCTCATGCTAAAAAAAAACATACATTTCTTTAAAAACACAATTTGCAACAATAGGAACTAATTAATGCTCTTTTATTGAATATGCAATTATATTCTTCTGTAGTTTGTAAGTATTGACCATAAAAAAGCCCGGAGACGCAATAAAAAATGTTAATGAATAAAACAGATTTTTAATGCCATTTTATCGAGTGTAATTGAAATAAAAGTATTTCGAATCAATTTAAGTAAATTAAATACATTTTTAAATATGTTTTACCAACCAACATTTAGAACATTAGGCGCAAATTTTGGTATTGTTTGTGTTTGGCCTAACTTACTAATAAGGTAGCGAAATGTATAATAAACGATAAATATACGATATATTTAGCCACAATTTTGCATCTATGTAGTTTTTTTAATATATCAAATTTATTCAAAGCATTAAATATCAGTAATTCTTTATTTTTAACTGTATGTTGAGATTTTGTTCTCTGTCGACGACAACGCCGCCACATCAACGCGATAATCTCCGGGCAGCAACAAGGCGGGCTTCAAGGCCAACCGGCCCGGTGCGGTACCGGGACGGAGCGCCCGCGCGGACAGCCCGCGACTCCACCGACGGACGCGCTTCGCTATACACGACACATTGTTCGCGCCGCGACTTAGCTATTTGTAGTTTTTTTATTTATATTAGAGTTTGTACAGTCCGCTCTTAGTTTCATTCTATAGTCTAGTTCTCCTTCCCGTAAAAATAAGGCACTAGACTATAGAATGAAACTAAGGCAAGAACAAAAGAGACCTTCCAATGAAAAAATGAGCTGGAGTTAAAGGAATCAGATCAGAAGGATCATTCGAAAGGGGTGTGAGAGGACGTGAATTTAATATTGCTTCGATGTTGATCAAGCACGTTGACATTTCCTCATACGTGAGGTGTGCAAGACCTAGAGTTCTCCTTAAATGATGCTTTACGGACTTCACTGCTGACTCCCAGAGTCCTCCGAAGTGCGGAGTATATGCTGGGATAAAAGAGAAGTTAATCTGAGCATTTGTCATATCTGCAGCAAAATCTTGCTTCAACAACTTAGAGAGCTCATTGAAGGTGCCGACGAAGGTGGTGCCGTTGTCAGAAAAGATGACTCTCGGCCTACCGCGACGGTTTATGAATCGACTAAGAGCTGCCATAAAGGCTTCTTTAGTTAAGTCTGATACAAGCTCCAAATGAAGTGCCTTGGTTGCCAAACAAACAAATATACAGATATAAGCCTTTGCAAGCCTACACCCTCTGCCCTTACGGTCGGCTATCAGAATTGGGCCTGCGTAATCAGTGCCTGTTTCATAGAATGGATATTCTAGATGTACCCTCTCTTTTGGCAAGTTACCCATTATCGGTTGCACGGTTTCGCCCTTGAGCTTAATACATCTGATGCAAGTATGGACAACATGCTTAGCCAAGTTTCTGCCTCCAAGAGGCCAGTAATTATGTTTTATTGTTGTTAAGAGCAACTGAGGCGGCGCGTGAAGTAAGCGCAAATGAAACATTGTGAAAAGCAGCCTTGTGACAGGATGTTTGCTACAGATGATGATGGGATGCTTTACGCCGTAATCATAAAATGAATTAGCAAGTCGGCCTCCAACTCTAATAAGGCCCGAGTCGAAGAACGGCGACAAGGAGCTAAGCCGACTTTTATTAGGCAATGCTTTACCTGATTTAAGCAGTTCGTACTCATCAGGAAAACTGTCTATTTGAGACTGCCGAATAAGCAAAACGGAAGCGGCATGCAGTTCAGAAGAGGTAAGTGACCCTGCCAATTTCTTATTAGAATATTTACAATTATTAATGAATCTCAAAATATAAGCAACAACTCGTTGTAATTTTGAATAATTTGATTTGTCTCTTATCAAGTTTCCTAATGGATTACAGTATGTAGTAGTAGGACATGTGACTAATGATGTGTTTGTTAATGTCTCTGGCAGTGGAGAACGTTTTTCAGACTTAGGTGCTGTCGGCCAGAGAGAAGAGTCCAATTTTAAGAAGGGTGGTCCTGACCACCATAAGGATGAATTCGTTATGAGATCGGCACTAAGACCCCTGGACACGAGGTCCGCGGGATTTTCTTTCGAAGGAACGTATCGCCAAGAATCTGCGCTGCAGTTCTCCTGGATTTCGGAAATGCGGTTTTTGACGAAAGGCCGCAACAAAGAAGGAGATGAAGACAGCCATCCCATAACGATCATTGAATCGCACCAAAATACGGTGCGTTGTGGTTTCTGGGTGAGTGCATCTAAGACCTTTGTATACAATCTTGATCCTAATAAGGCCCCACAAAGTTCTAGACGAGCAATGCTCGTGGCTTTAATTGGTGCTACTTTACTTTTAGATGCAAGAAGGTGAACACTCACTGAGCCATCCCCGGCCACGGAGCGGGCGTACATACAAGCTCCGTAAGCTTTCTCCGAGGAATCTGTAAAGACGTGAAACTCAACGTATGCCGGGGAATCGATCAATATCCATCGAGGTATATTAAGATCATTTAAGCGTGGCAATGTTGTGACGAAGCTTTGCCAAGATGTAAGTATGTCACCTGTAAGCGGTTCATCCCAAGAACATTTTTGTACCCATAACTTCTGCATGAGAATTTTGGCTTGAACGATACAAGGTGTGACCAAACCGATGGGGTCAAAGACCTGAGCTATGGCTGAAAGAATGTGTCGTTTAGTGACAATTGTAGGCAAGGCGATGTCTATTTTAAATGTAAGACTATCTTGAGAACGTCTCCAATTAAGACCTAAGGTTTTAGATAACTCGTTTTCACTTAAGTTAACACATTCTTCCAGGCAGCGACTGTTAGAAACAGCTTCTAGTATGTATTGGCTATTAGACTGCCACTTACGTAAGTGGAATTGGGCAGCTTTTAGCGTGCTTGCCACCTTATGACATAGAGCCACAGTATCACTGACTGAATGCGAACCAGACAGGAAATCATCGACGTAAAAATCTCTGGCGATGGCTTCTCGCGTTTGTTCATCAGATGATTCCTGTGATAGTTGCAAGAGGCAACGCGTACTAAGAAACGCTGCCGAAGATGTTCCGTAAGTTAAGGTGTTTAAAGAGTAGATTAGTAGGGGCTTAGAGGGGTCCGACCTCCAAAATATCCGTTGCAGATTACGCTGATCCTCATTGACAAGAATTTGTCGGTACATTTTTTCAATGTCAGCCGACACTACATATTTATGCTGACGAAATCTTGTTAAAATTGAAAATAAGTCGTCTTGTATCCTGGGACCTATTAACTGTATGTCGTTATAGGACTTCCCAGAGGTAGTCACGGCGTAAGCATCGAAGACGACGCGCAATTTCGTGGTGGTGCTCGACTCTCTCATAACACCATGATGCGGGAGGTAATAAGATGGCGATGAATTACATGTAACACCTTGACTCATGTGACCTAAGGCCTCGTATTCCTCCATGAACTGAACGTAGCGTTCTTTAAGTAGGGTATCTCTGTCTAGCCTACGCTCTAATGACAAAAATCTGCGTCTAGCCATTTCAAAGGAGCTCCCTAATAGCTCTGGAGATTCTTTTAGAGGTACGGTAACCACGAAGCGTCCTTCATCGTCCCTTTTCGTTGTTTTAATGAAGGTTTCTTCGCATGCATTCTCATCTATCGTGAAATTATGTTTTGGAGATATGGTATCAAGTTCCCAAAAACGTGTTAGGTCTGTGTCAGTTTGTTTGTCAGTCAGGAACAAGCAAACAGGCTTGGCGAAGCTGGGTTGATATATGACGTTGATATAAGAGCCAACCTAGCTTTGTCTCGAAAAGGGTGGGATTATGTTTGCCTAAACTGATACGATTTTGGCCGATAACGCTCCAGAAGACCTGGGCACCGACGAGAATGTCGATGGAAGAAGGTTCGTTATAAGAAGGATCGGCAAGGCAAATTCCCGATGGGATGGGTATGTCATGTATGTTTATGTATGTATTTGGTATTGATGACGTAATTTTGGGTAGTATTAAGCAATCAATTTCTGTCTTGTAGCTGCCATCATAAGACTCCATTTTAAGAGAGCAGGCATGCGTACTACAAGACTCTTGATTATTAATCCCGGACACCTTAGAAGTTACGTTTTGAGTGGGCAGTTTCAGCTTACCAGATAAGTCCTGTGTTATATAATTGGCCGTACTGCCATTGTCTAGTAAGATCCTAGCACTATGGAATTGCCCTTCACTATCGCACACTTTGACTAGCGCTGTGGACAGCAGAACATGTTGTGATAAATTCGGAGCGTTATGGTTGCTAGCAGCGAGTGCTACGTGCTCCGGAATAGTGGTAGGCTCACTATGAATGTGCAGCAGCGTGTTGTGCTTGACCTTGCAATATTTGCAATGGCTTAATCTGCATTTGGTGTCGTTATGACCAGGGCGTAAGCAATTCAAACAAACCTTGAACTCTTTAGCTCTGATCACGCGTTGCTCCACTGGTAAAGATCTAAATGAATCACAGTTAAAAATATAGTGAGCCTTATGACACAAGGGACAAGACACACTGTATGTCTTAGGCTTTTCATTGTTATTGGCAGACACCACAAAGCTTTTCGATTTATGATACGATGTATCCGCCTTAGCCCTATTATTTTTTGATTCCTCTAAGGTTTCTAGGAGATTGCACCTATTGCTCAGAAACGTTATGAAGTCGCTTAGTATAGGAGGGTTTGTCAGCGTGTTCCTATGTTCCTCCCAATGCCTACTTGTAACTCCGTCTAATTTTGAAGCCATTATGTGAATGATTAGGGTGTCCCAGTGTTGTACAGGCTGATCGAGCGTAGCTAAAGCATTTAAGTTCTTTTTTGTGTTGTCAACAATCTGTCGCAGGTTAATGCTAGACTCTTTATGTACTGGTTCTATATTAAAAAGCGCCTGGACATGATTATTGACAAGCAACTGCTTGTTGTCATACCTGTCACAAAGAAGCTTCCACGCGGCATTGTAATTTTCACCCTTAAAATCTAGACTTTTTATTACCAAGGCTGCACTTCCATGAAGAGAAGCTCGCAGGTAATGGAATTTGTTGATGCTGTCTATACTTGTTTCCGAATGTATTAAGGAAATATAGATGTCCTTGAATTCCAACCAATTCTGATAACCCCCGCTAAAATGCGGCAAATTAATCTTCGGCAACCTTACATTGTTTTGTCTATGAGACACAACTGTTGGGAATCCATTAGAGCCTACCTCAGACTGAGCGTCCTTTGCGCGGTCGCTGCGGTGCCTGTCAACCAGCTCCCGCGCGGCCGCGAGCTCCTTGTAATATAACCGCTCGAATTGCTCGCGCTCAGTATATTGCTCGGTTGGATCCTCTGCCAACACCTCCAATTCACTCTGATAACAGTCAAAAGTCTCATACGAATCGCTAAGTTTTTTAATGCGCATATCTAATTCCACTAATTGTGAGTCGCTTAATTGTTCACAAGTTTTTGCTGTAGATACGTATGCAATAAACTGTGTAAGCTTGGCTTTAATTGAAGCGCGCTTCTTTATTAATTCTTTGCATTTAGACTCGTTAGCCATTGTGCAGTAGTAAGAAGTAATTGAAACAATCCGCTTGAAAATATACAACCAAGTTCTCCTTTAAAAAAAATGCAAAAAAGAAATAAGAAATACACTCTGAATATATATACCTTCCAAAGTTTGTTAAAAAAAATGGCGCAGGAAAAGGCACCTGTATATGTGAAACCCAGATAACAAACAAATGTTATGCCAAAGAAATATGAAGAAAGAAAAATAATAACAAAATAGTAATAATGTAGGAATAAGAATGCTTTTAAGCTTATTTGATGATTCGTAAAAATAGCAATGTTTACATACCTAGGTACTCTGAGTTATTTATGTTTCTGGTATCCCTTTAAAACAAGTAGGTACAATGATAAAACAAGCCGGTGGGAATCGGGTTCTATAAACACCGCGCCACTGTTACCTAGGCACTATAAGATTGTTTGAAATATTTTATAAAGGAAATATTATGTTGTAGTGACAGTATTTATAATTATTATATAGCGGAAAACAAGGTTACTTTATGTATCTTAAAGCACCAGATATTCAATGTTACTGTGGAACTAGAAATACTAGAATAGCAAAGCTGTTTGTTTATGTAAATGGCTGCTAAATGATATTTGTTAAGGGCTAAATATGATGCATTCTCTATTTAAAGCATGAACCTAATTACTGTAAGATGTCACTGCTATTTATCACTAAATACTTAATGCTCTTTAGTATGTAACTATACGAGTAACAATATGAATATACCCACTTATGAATGGTAAACACAGTTATAGAAATTTTATGAAATGTTACAATGAACTTAACTTACGAGTAATGTTATTTATGTTATTAAACACTTGATGATTAGTACAGTAGGAAATGGAATTCTGACGATTATGTTACGATACAAAATTTCGTTATCTTAATGTTAAATGTAAGGTTCTTAATTAGTCTTAATGAGTAGTTATAAGCAGTGATTTTAGTGCATCGAATGAAATACGCTTAACTTAGTAGGTAAACATTAAGATTATAAATATCATGTACTTATTGAAATTTAATTATGATTATCGTAGTTTATGAATGGAATATAAGGTGTACGTAAACAATATAAATTATGTAGTAACTTGCGTTTTACTCTTTACATTTAATTATTATTTTAGATGACTTTTAATGCTAATGTTTACCTTAATTGAAGCAATGTTAAACCCAATAGTTATTAAGTTTCCCGTAAGCAAATGATTGTAATGAACGATGATTTTGTATTTTTGATAAATATGATCGTAATATGTATTTAAATGAATTTTATTGTATGTAATAGTATACCCCTATGAATAAAAAAATTGGAAAGGCCTCACAGTTATGCTATCCTGGCTATATGTCGTCCGGTAGGTTGTGGGTTCCTTCTATTCTTGTGATGATGCTGTAGTAGGTAATATACACTCCACTCCGTTGATTTTATTTAACACTTAGTTTGCCTCGGGAAGTCTAATGATTGTTATAACTCCGTAGTTGCAGGTAATTTATGCATGTAATCCTCTCGGTCGCATACGTTCGTTGTTGTCGTGGCGGTATTGCCGTTGCTCGAAGAAGGTAATGTATGACGATGTCTCTCAGCATAAGCGGCTAACCCGAAGACCACAAAAGATGAACGATGGAGGATGTTGGTAGGACGGCGCTCCCAGACCAGCCCCCGCTAGTCCGTCACGGCGAAAAAAAATCGTTGATCACTACGGCGACGATAAGTCCAGCGGTTGCAATGCTCTGCCAGACCCAACTTGATTTTGTAGCTCGATTATCGGTGGTCGCTTATTACGGCGAGTTATTGGACCATTATGTTACGTCTAGTGCCTTATTTTTACGGGAAGGAGAACTAGACTATAGAATGAAACTAAGAGCGGACTGTACAAACTCTAATATAAATAAAAAAACTACAAATAGCTAAGTCGCGGCGCGAACAATGTGTCGTGTATAGCGAAGCGCGTCCGTCGGTGGAGTCGCGGGCTGTCCGCGCGGGCGCTCCGTCCCGGTACCGCACCGGGCCGGTTGGCCTTGAAGCCCGCCTTGTTGCTGCCCGGAGATTATCGCGTTGATGTGGCGGCGTTGTCGTCGACATTCTCAATGACCAATTTTCCGCTAGATGGCGTTGTTACTTTGACAAAATCTCCATACTAGCGGCTGCATCGCGCTGTTAAGATTTTTCCTGAGTTAATAACACCAGCTCCATACATGTAAGGCGCGACACCAAGGCCAGGATTCACGTACGTCGTTGCGTGCCCGTGACCACGATTCGGCACAAGCTAGGGTCCAGCTGTGATGGGTTAACCTGGACTTCGAGAATTACTACCGAAGTTGTTGAATATTGATCGCATACCTAATAAGCAGCAGTGTATCAGGTATTGAGAGTTGCTGCTCGACAATGTATGCATTTTATATGAAAAACAACCATGATTCGAGACAAGACAAAATTATGAAATTTACAATGTAGAAAGGATTTCACCTAGCCGGGATTTGAACCCAGAACCTACTGAAATAATAACCGTGTTATCTCATGCATTTTCCTTTGCTTCCTTATTCATTATACCACGGATAACAAAACAGTGAGGCCATCACGTATCCGTTCAGTGGTGCTGTCGCCATTATTGACGTACGCTCGATTGAGTTAAGTTGGCACCTGAATCTTATGGCGTTACTTAGGACATTATTATGACAGGTCATATTATTATTATATTAGTACCATTGTAGACGAAAATAATTTATTGTCATCTTAATAGATGTCATTAATATATATGTTCAGGTAGGACTATGAGCTAATTATTTTTCAAGGTGCTTTGAATAGTTATCTACAACAAACAATAAATATTCAAAACGATATATAAACATAAGTCTAGCCTCAATTTAAACTAAACCAAGATGATGTTCACAATGGTAGCACCGAAGGTGCGGAGCGATCTAGAGTAGTCGCCCACCCACTAAATTAAGAAGTAACTTAATGCGAGGCCGTAGGCCGAGCTCTACGAAGCACCGAAGGTGCAGAGCGTCCCAGGGATGCCGCTCACACATTTAAGCTTATATTAAGTGTGTGGGCGGCCTCGCATTAAGTTATTTAAATCTACAATAGACAATTAATAATCAAAACGATTTTTTAAACATAAGTCTTGCCTCAATTTTAATTAAACCAAGATCATGTTCACAAGCGTAGCACCGAAGGTGCGGAGCGTCCTAGGGAAGTCGCCCACCCACTAATATAAGTAGTAACTTAACGCGAGGCCGTAGGCCGAGCTTCACGTAGCACCGAAGGTGCAGAGCGTCCCAGGGAAGCCGCTCACACACTTCAACTTATATTAAGTGGGTGGGCGGCCTCGCATTAAGTTATTTGAACATACTTTAAGTGGGTGGGCGTCTTCCCTGGGACGCTCCGCACCTTCGGTGCTAAGTTACTTTATAAACCCTTAGTAATTTAATGCGAGGCCGTAGGCCGAGTTCCACGAGCGTCCCAGGGAAGCCGCCAACCCACTTAACATATGTTTAAGTAGCTTAATAGGCGGCTTCCTTGGGACGCTCCGCACCTTCGATGCTACGCGGAGTTCGGCCTGCGGCCTCGCATTAAGTTACTTCAACTTATATTAAGTGGGTGCGGCTTCCTTGGGACGCTCCGCACCTTCGGTGCTACGCGGAGCTCGGCCTTCGGCCTCGCACTAGGTTACTTCAACTTGTATTAAGTGGGTGGGCGGATTCATTGGGACGCTCCGCACCTACGGTGCTACGCGGAGCTCGGCCTTCGGCCTCGCATTAAGTTACTTCAACTTATATTAAGTGGGTGGGCGGCTTCCTTGAGACGCTCCGCACCTTCGGTGCTACGCGGAGCTCGGCCTGCGGCCTCGCATCAAGTTACTTCAACTTATAATAAGTGGGTGGGCGGCTTCCTTGGGACGCTCCGCACCTACGGTGCTACGCGGAGCTCGGCCTTCGGCCTCGCATTAAGTTACTTCAACTTATATTAAGTGGGTGCGGCTTCCTTGGGACGCTCCGCACCTTCGGTGCTACGCGGAGCTCGGCCTTCGGCCTCGCACTAGGTTACTTCAACTTATATTAAATGGGTGGGCGGATTCCTTGGGACGCTCCGCACCTACGGTGCTACGCGGAGCTCGGCCTTCGGCCTCGCACTAGGTTACTTGAACTTATATTAAAAGGGTGGGCGGATTCCTTGGGACGCTCCGCACCTACGGTGCTACGCGGAGCTCGGCCTTCGGCCTCGCATTAAGTTACTTCCACTTATATTAAGTGAGTGGGCGGCTTCCTTGGACGCTCCGCACCTTCGGTGCTACGCGGAGCTCGGCCTTCGGCCTCGCATTAAGGTACTTCCACTTATATTAAGTGGGTGGGCGGCTTCCTTGGGACGCTCCGCACCTACGGTGCTACGCGGAGCTCGGCCTTCGGCCTCGCATTAAGTTACTTCCACTTATATTAAGTGGGTGGGCGGCTTCCTTAGGACGCTCCGCACCTTCGGTGCTACGCGGAGCTCGGCCTTCGGCCTCGCATTAAGTTACTTCCACTTATATTAAGTGGGTGGGCGGCTACCTTAGGACGCTCCGCACCTTCGGTGCTACGCGGAGCTCGGCCTTTGGCCTCGCAATAAGTGTAGTGAACGTATGATATTGTGTTTACGCGTGCGAAGCCGCGGGCAAAAGCTAGTGTTTCATATATTTATAAATAACAGCGCCCTCTCTCGCTTGCTCGTTCACTGCTGTAAAGTAGTGCGGTAAGATGTGAATATTAACGTATTCACAAAGAGGACGCTAAGGTGTAAAGCCTTTCAAATAAACAATGTAAAGATCGACACACAAAGCATAAGGAAAAAATCGACAGGTTATCTAGGCGTTAGGGTCGTGGAATGGTTAACACGCTGGACCGGTAATCCAGAGGTACCGGGTTCGATTCCCGGTCTCTTCCACCAGGTTCCGCAATTTTCTTTGAGCTTTGATCTTTGTACCAATGTTTTAATAACGTGTATAATTTTAGACAATGTTGTCTCCAGGTCCTCGAGGAGCCAGGGCCAGAGAACACGCGCTACGACAACCTTACGCCCGCCATCGTGAAGCCGGCCTCCGCGAAGAACGAGCTTCAAGACCTGGACAACTACGACCCGCTCACTATGGAAATGCCGTATGAGGTACGTAAGGTCTAGATAGCCGTATAAAGGAGGTATTCAGACTACTCAGCAAAGTCATAAGCTTACCACGGGGTTTTCGGTGCACGAATGATTGAAGACGGTCGACACTAGATTCACTTTGTACACTTGACCACATACCTATACATTTACTTGTACGTTCTATTCCTAATTAATGTGGAAAGAATACTGGTAATAATGGTATGGGTGAAAACTGAGAGGTTTCTATCTGGATCGCGTGAGAGCGAGCGAGACATGTCAGAACGCGATTCGCGCACCTTTAGACTATACCCCGAGGTTTTCGGTGCACGTTTAACACAAAGCCAAGAGTAGGTGTCGAATAATTTCGAACCCTGGGGTATGGTCATAAGGTGTGTGAGCTGTTGCGCGATTCGCGTTTCGTACCTGTCTACGCGATCCAGATAGAAACCTCTCAGTTTTCACTCATATCCGAATCGCAATCTGAGAGCTCAAGGACTGTACTTATCCTGGACATTAAGCCTGTAAGCTGCTCAAATCTAAAGTGTTAAATTCCCCAATAAAAATTAACTTTTTATGATCACGGAAATCACATTGTATCGTGGGACTGTATCGATGTGTGTGAGGTTGTCCGATATTTATTTATATCTAGAACTCCATCTGAAGTACAAGCTACAAGAAGCCCTGTCATGTTAACGTGGCCTGTCGTGTTAACGTAGCCTGTCATGTTAACGTAGCCTGTCATATTAACGTAGCCTGTCATGTTAACGTAGCCTGTCATATTAACGTAGCCTGTCATATTAACGTAGCCTGTCATGTTAACGTAGCCTGTTATGTTGACGTAGCCTGTCATGTTAACGTAGCCTGTGATGTTAACGTAGCCTGTGATGTTAACGTAGCCTGTCATGTTAACGTAGCCTGTCATGTTAACGTAGCCTGTTATGTTGACGTAGCCTGTCATATTAACGTAGCCTGTGATGTTAACGTAGCCTGTGATGTTAACGTAGCCTGTCATGTTAACGTAGCCTGTCATGTTAACGTAGCCTGTCATGTTAACGTAGCCTGTCATGTTAACGTAGCCTGTCAAGATAACGTAGCCTGTCATGTTAACGTAGCCTGTCATGTTAACGTAGCCTGTCATGTTAACGTAGCCTGTCATGTTAACGTAGCCTGTCATGTTAACGTAGCCTGTCAAGATAACGTAGCCTGTCATGTTAACGTAGCCTGTCATATTAACGTAGCCTGTCATGTTAACGTGGCCTGTCATGTTAACGTAGCCTGTCATATTAACGTAGCCTGTCATGTTAACGTAGCCTGTCATATTAACGTAGCCTGTCATATTAACGTAGCCTGTCATGTTAACGTAGCCTGTTATGTTGACGTAGCCTGTCATGTTAACGTAGCCTGTCATATTAACGTAGCCTGTGATGTTAACGTTGCCTGTCATGTTAACGTAGCCTGTGATGTTAACGTAGCCTATCATGTTAACGTAGTTTGTCATGTTAACGTAGCCTGTGATGTTAACGTAGCCTGTCATGTTAACGTAGCCGGTCATGTTAACGTAGCCTGTCATGTTAACGTAGCCTGTCAAGATAACGTAGCCTGTCATATTAACGTAGCCTGTCATCTTAACGTAGCCTGTCATATTAACGTAGCCTGTCATATTAACGTAGCCTGTCATGTTAACGTAGCCTGTTATGTTGACGTAGCCTGTCATGTTAACGTAGCCTGTCATATTAACGTAGCCTGTGATGTTAACGTAGCCTGTGATGTTAACGTAGCCTGTGATGTTAACGTAGCCGGTCATGGTAACGTAGCCTATCATGTTAACGTAGCCTGTCATGTTAACGTAGCCTGTGATGTTAACGTAGCCTGTCATGTTAACGTGGCCTGTCATGTTAACGTAGCCTGTCATATTAACGTAGCCTGTCATGTTAACGTAGCCTGTCATATTAACGTAGCCTTTCATGTTAACGTAGCCTGTCATATTAACGTAGCCTGTCATATTAACGTAGCCTGTCATGTTAACGTAGCCTGTTATGTTGACGTAGCCTGTCATGTTAACGTAGCCTGTCATATTAACGTAGCCTGTGATGTTAACGTTGCCTGTCATGTTAACGTAGCCGGTCATGGTAACGTAGCCTGTCATATTAACGTAGCCTATCATGTTAACGTAGCCTGTGATGTTAACGTAGCCTGTCATGTTAACGTAGCCTGTGATGTTAACGTAGCCTGTCATGTTAACGTAGCCTGTGATGTTAACGTAGCCTGTCATGTTAACGTAGCCTGTGATGTTAACGTAGCCTGTCATGTTAACGTAGCCTGTGATGTTAACGTAGCCTGTCATGTTAACGTAGCCTGTCATGTTAACGTAGCCTGTGATGTTAACGTAGCCTGTCATGTTAACGTAGCCTGTGATGTTAACGTAGCCTGTGATGTTAACGTAGCCTGTCATGTTAACGTAGCCTGTCATGTTAACGTAGCCTGTGATGTTAACGTAGCCTGTCATGTTAACGTAGCCTGTCATGTTAACGTATTTTGTCATGTTAACGTAGCCTGTCATGTTAACGTAGCCTGTGATGTTAACGTAGTTTGTCATGTTAACGTAGCCTATCATACGCTACCCTGTCATGTTAACGTAGCCTGTTCTGTGCAGGTGGGTCTGCTGCGGCGGTTCCACTTCTCGTCGTCGCAGCAGTCGATGGGCGTGATCGCGCGCGTGCTGGGGCAGCCGCAGATGGTCTACTTCGTCAAGGGCGCGCCGGAGAAGGTAAACGGACTTTAACACGTAGTTCTTAGCAAATTATCTATTCTTCTATTAAAACATTGTAAGAAAGCTTGATAAAGTCGGCAGTTTTGTAAATATTCGTTTCGAAAATCCAAAAAATAGCGCCCCACCCATAGCAGTTAAGTACCATACTGCATTAAAACATTCCGCTCATTCTGGCGCGTATAATCGATAACTTCCAGAAGGTAATACGTAATTAAATCTACTTTGGCCTTTACGACTTTGGCGTTTTATTGTTACCCTATTTAACGTTGCTTTATTTCTTTGTTATTAGCATACCCCGCAATCGAACTAGCAAATCTGTAGCAGATGCACGTTAGGGTTGTCACTATGTACAGTCGCCATCAGATATATCGCAGCATATAAGGCGTTCATAAATATGTGAACATGTACTGTAACGCCCAGTCAATAAGAGTCGTGTTCAGATATTTATGAATACCTTACATGCTACGATATGTCTGATGGCGACTGTACTACAGATTTTTTCACCTACCTCTCAAGAGTTCTGTGAAACCTGTCATCTCAGTACATTTTATAATCTATAATCGGAAAAATGTACTGAGATGACAGGTGCCACAGAACTCGTCATAGCTGAAAAATTCTATAGGGACAAGTAAAAACACAATGTTAATTAAATAATATAATTTTGTTTAAATAATTATTCCTTAAATTTGATTCGCTGGGCAGTATAGTTTCCTTTGAATATATGCCATTAATACAATTTGTCAAAAATTCTCTGAATTTAGGATTTTGCAGCTGATTCCACGGAATGTTGGAATGGACTAAAAAGCTGTTAGGCCCTTGTTAAATTCGGAATGATTTAGTTTTGAAACATTACGATATTTATCTGTTGCTAAATGAAGATCAATGTCATGTTTTTTTTGTAAAATGTAAGTATCACATGTACAGTAAATTTTGTTATCTTTTACCTGTAAACCTGGTATATTTTTTAAAAGACAATCTAAATGTGAAGAGAAACCATCTTCCTTTTCTTGGTGGCTTCTGCTAGCTAAATGGATGACCACGTCGTGTTTCTTTAATTTTATATTCACTGCACATACAGTACAAAAAATATTTTGGTTTTTCCAGTACTCCAATATTCTGAAGCAATAAAGATTCCATATTAATATTTGAATGAAATACAGAAAATACGTGATTTCATAAAGAAAATGACAGACACATTAAAACGCATTTAACATTGATGACATTAACATATTAATTCATTTTCTTTGATAGAAAATTAAACAAGGTTATATCTAAAGAAGGTCTTTAAGTTTATCATTAAATTGTACTTATTAATCATACGTACAATAACATACGTAAATGATTCATCGTAATTGCCAACCCTAACATAGAACTGACATATGCTACGGTTTTGCTACCTCCGTTGCGAGGTATGGTTATTAGTCTTTTTCATGTGGTGCACAATAAAGGATATTATTATTATTATTGCGACCTGTTTATAGAGCTTGAGATTCTTGTATATTGTGAAGGATGGGCAACTACGAAACCCTACACTGAGCGTGGCCTGACATGCTCTTGACCGGTTTTTGTTAAAGCCGCAACGTCTAGCGTACCTAAAACAAGTGTTCAGAATGAAGCGAAAAATTAATTTAAAAACCGGCCAAGAGCATGTCGGGCCACGCTCAGTGTAGGGTTCCGTAGTTGATCAATTGATCATCCTTCACAATAGACTTAAGTTACAGGAAAGATTTCAAGCTCTATAAAAAGGTCGTAAACGCCAAAGTAACTGTAGTTACTTATTACCTTCTGGAAGTCAACTTACGTCCTTTTAAGAAAATTATGAAATTTTGCGATAACTCAAAAACGGCTCAACCGATTTTGTTCAATATAGTTTTCTTTGAAAGTTCCTATAAAGCCTCATTTTCATGAATTATTTCATAATTTTTTGACCAGTGGTTAAAAAGTTAGAGGGGGGGGGGACGCTATTTTATTTATTATCGGAGCGAATAATTTCAAAACTGCTAGCTTTATAAAAAAATTATGTTTGGAGACCCCTATTATTTTCAAAAGACCTATTCAACGACACCCCACACACTAGTGTCGAAACGAAAAAAAAAATTCACCCCCACTTTACGTGTTCGAGAGGTACCCGAAAAAAAGTTTTTTTTCTTTAGTTTTTATTTTACCGTTTTGTCGGCGTGATACATACACATACTCATACCAAATTTCAGCTTTCTAGTACTAATGATCACGGAGCTAAGCCGCGGACGGACAGACGGACATGGCGAAACTATAAGGGTTCCTAGTTGACTACGGAACCCTAAAAAATGGTTCAGTCGGGGCTCGAACCCGCGCTTCCACCGGCTTTTCCAGTTTCCAGTATTTTCGCTTCAATCTACATTTGTTTTTTTTTTATGGAGTGTTACCGGCAGTTGCGCTGCACGCGGCAGCTAGTAAATACTATAATAACTGTTGAAGGTCGCAGGCATGTGCAGCACAGACACGCTGCCAGAGAACTTCAGCTCGGTCCTCAACGAGTACACGTCCAACGGGTTCCGCGTCATCGGGCTCGCATACAAGAAGCTCGACCGCAAGATGAAGTGGGTGGACGCGCAGCGCGTGAAGCGCGAGGGGATCGAGTGCGACATGACCTTCCTCGGGTTCCTCGTGATGCAGAACAGCCTGAAGCCGGAGACCACGCAGGTCATCAAGGAGCTGCATGAGGCCAACATCAAGCAGATTATGGTTACAGGTTGGTTACCTTTATTAATACCTAACAATACAATGGCTCGCGTACAAGCTCGACCGCAAGATGAAGTGGGTGGACGCGCAGCGCGTGAAGCGCGAGGGGATCGAGTGCGACATGATCTTCCTCGGGTTCCTGGTGATGCAGAACAGCCTGAAGCCGGAGACCACGCAGGTCATCAAGGAGCTGCATGAGGCGAATATCAATATATATATATTATGGTTACAGGTTGGTTACTTTTATTAATACTAATACAAGGGCTCGATACAAAGCTCATATCTGTTAATATAGTAGATACGCGATTTTGAAAAGCAGTGACAGAAATATTTGTGACTTTTGAATGACAACCATATGTAGTGGTATAAACTTGGAACACAATAGCAGGGAATAACCTGCAATGTATTGTTTGCAGGCGACAACATAATGACAGCGATGTCCGTAGCCCGCGGCTGCTGCATGGTGCAGCCGCACCAGAAGCTGGTGCTCATCACGGTGGGGCAGCCGCAGACCGACGACACGCGCCCGCCGCTCTGTATGGAGGTGAGTGTGCTGACTGCTGCATGGTGCAGCCGCACCAGAAGCTGGTGCTCATCACGGTGGGGCAGCCGCAGACCGACGACACGCGCCCGCCGCTCTGTATGGAGGTGAGTGTGCTGACTGCTGCATGGTGCAGCCGCACCAGAAGCTGGTGCTCATCACGGTGGGGCAGCCGCAGACCGACGACACGCGCCCGCCGCTCTGTATGGAGGTGAGTGTGCTGACTGCTGCATGGTGCAGCCGCACCAGAAGCTGGTGCTCATCACGGTGGGGCAGCCGCAGACCGACGACACGCGCCCGCCGCTCTGTATGGAGGTGAGTGTGCTGACTGCTGCATGGTGCAGCCGCACCAGAAGCTGGTGCTCATCACGGTGGGGCAGCCGCAGACCGACGACACGCGCCCGCCGCTCTGTATGGAGGTGAGTGTGCTGACTGCTGCATGGTGCAGCCGCACCAGAAGCTGGTGCTCATCACGGTGGGGCAGCCGCAGACCGACGACACGCGCCCGCCGCTCTGTATGGAGGTGAGTGTGCTGACTGCTGCATGGTGCAGCCGCACCAGAAGCTGGTGCTCATCACGGTGGGGCAGCCGCAGACCGACGACACGCGCCCGCCGCTCTGTATGGAGGTGAGTGTGCTGACTGCTGCATGGTGCAGCCGCACCAGAAGCTGGTGCTCATCACGGTGGGGCAGCCGCAGACCGACGACACGCGCCCGCCGCTCTGTATGGAGGTGAGTGTGCTGACTGCTGCATGGTGCAGCCGCACCAGAAGCTGGTGCTCATCACGGTGGGGCAGCCGCAGACCGACGACACGCGCCCGCCGCTCTGTATGGAGGTGAGTGTGCTGACTAGCTGACACTAGCACCTTTTTTTTTTTGACCCAGAGAAATGCATTGAATTGCATACCACTACGTAATATGAGACCCTCGGGGGTAGAGTCAGACATTACGCATTGGTGATGTGGGGCTCTCTAGTCCGCGAAGGACTAGCCTACCCACTAAAACTCTGGGATGCTGCCAACCCGTGCCGTAGCGGTGATGCCATGGGATCGCGAACATGTCACCACGACACCACCAGCACTTTCGCCCTAAGGCGAACCCTCACCGAAAGACACACTGTAGCATAGCAGTGTGCCTTACCCTCACCTACTTCCCCAAGCCCCCAGGAAGCGGGGACCGCCACCAACACACGGTGCTTCGGTCCCAGCCTCCTGGCTGAGGGAGGACAAACGCCCCTACCCCCCAGCCGGCCGTGGGAGGACAAACGCCCCTACCCCACGACCCCCTCTCCACGCCAAGGGAGGACAAACGCCCCTACCCCTCGGCCTGCCACGGGAGGACAAACGCCCCTACCCCTCACCCAACCACGGGAGGACAAAAGCCCCTACCCCGTGGGTTCCCTCCCCAGGTGCCGACGGATGTCCCGTCCCACGCGAATCCCAGAAACTCGGCCCCCGCAGACGCCGTCAGAAGCCGGAAACCTCCCTGACGTGTCACAGACATGCATGACACCTGATATGTGATCCTCCCGCCTCGCTAATACAGCCGACCCGCCTGGGGAATGGATTTGCGTTTTCGATTTCTCAGAAATCGAAATGCACAATCCTTCCTGGCAGGTAGGCAGTATCAGAGGAGCAGGAGGCTCACTAGCCAGGCAGCCACCCACAGCTACGACACGTCGAGAGTCCTTCCGACATCCTCCAACAACCACAAGGTCAGAGCCCCCAGGACCCACGTAGGCCGAAGACACCAACCAGCACCTGTCTCCCCCGCCCGTCTTGGCCCGTAGGCCCCCTCCCTGGTGTCTCTTGGCTTCCCCGCGCCCAACCGCAGGTACTGAGCCCCCCACCACGACAAGGTGGACACCCTCGGGGGGGTGACACTAGCACCTAACCTGACATCAGCACCAACTATCTGACACTAGGACCTTTTTTTTTTGGAGGGAGCATCGCAAGCGCAACGAGCTCCCCCCAGACGTGCAGAGCCGTGCAATGTGGGCCCCTAACCCACTGGCTCTGCTAGGGGTTCAGGCGAGCAGCGAACTGCGCTCGCCTTCTTCCCACCCGTCTGCGCCGGAGCGGGTTCGCGTCGATGTTTTCCTCGCGCGCCCGCTCCGCCGCCTCTTTCTGCCGCATTATGCTTTCGCAGAAAGAGGCCACTGCCCGCCATTTGGTTTTGCTGCACAGCATAGTCGTAACTACACTGTGCAGCGAGAGATCTTGGCTGCCGATCTCCGCGGTCAGCCTACCGCGCTCTGCGTCCCAGCGACTACACGACTCAAAGGTGTGCTGAGCCGTGTCGTCTGGGCTACCACATTCGTGACACTGGGGCCTGAGCTCTCTCTGAATGTTATGCAGGTAATGACCGAAGCAGCCATGTCCGGTCATTACCTGCGTGAGCCTGTATGTCAGAGCCCCGTGTTCCCTCTCCAGCCACTGGTCAAGCGAGGGGAGGAGTGCCCCTATGGTGCGAGTTCCATAGGGGGAGTCCTCCAAGTCTCTTCTCCAGCGCTCCCTCAGCCTCTCTGCGGCCAGTCGGCGCACACGCTCCTCCTCCTCTGGGTCAGGGCACTCTCCTCTCGCCCTGGCCTCCGCTGTCGTCCTGTATCGCTCTGCCAGAACCCGAGCGTCTAGCTCCCACGGAGGGGTGCAGGCGAGGAGGCAGGCTGCGGCAAAAGACACCGTCGCGTAGCCCCGAATAATTCGCTGGGCCACCACTCGCTGCGGCCTTCGGAGGAGGGACTTGTTTGCCCCAGTGAGCTGGTCGGCCCATATTGGCGCTCCATACAACGCCATGCTCCGTATGACACCTGCAAATAGGCGACGACACGTGGTTTTAGGCCCCCCCACATTGGGTAGAAGCCGACCTAGTGCCGACGCAGCGCCCGCAATACGGGGAGCAAGTCTCGCAAAATGCTCCCCGAATTCCCACTTTCTGTCCAGGGTGAGGCCCAGATATTTAATGTGGGCCTTAACCTGGACAGTCTCACCTGCAACGGGGATTGTGGTCCCTGCCCGCATACGCCAGTTTTGCCCCCCGAAGACAATGGCCTCAGTCTTCTCCAGGGAGACCTTTAGCCCAAGGAGCCCAATGCGGCCGACCGTTAGATCGGTTGCAACAGCCGCCCTCCTCAGTGTCTCCTCGGGGTCCCTTCCCCGCACGGCCACCATCGTGTCGTCCGCGTAACATATGGTGATCATGCGAGGGAGTTGCGCTCCTCGAAGGACCCAGTCATACCCTAGGTTCCACAATAAGGGTCCAAGGACTGAGCCCTGTGGAACCCCACAGGCCACTTCACGGGCGCACTGACCTCCCTTCTGCTCGTACAGCACTCTTCGGTCCGTCAGGTAGCTCTCTAGTACTTTCTTTATGTAGCTAGGCACCCCATGATAACAGAGTGCCTCCTTAATGACCGAATAGGGGAGTGTGCCAAAGGCGTTGGCGATGTCCAGAGACACCGCCACTACCCCTTCCCCTCTGCTTCCCGCGTAATCGCTGAAGTCCTTAAGGGAGCTCAGTGCGTCCATGGTGGACCGTCCCGCCCGGAATCCGTACTGTCCATCGCTTATGTTTGGGCCGGTGTTCTCCAGGTGCTGGTGGATGCGAGAGACGAGGATCCTCTCAAACATCTTCCCAGTCTCGTCCAGCAGCACCAGGGGGTGATATCCCGATGGGGAGTCCGGTGGACGACCTTCCTTCCGCAGGAGGCACAGCTTCCCCTCCTTTCAGCATTTCGGGAACCGACCCTCCCTCATGCAGTCCTCGAAGAGGTCCTTGAGGCGGTCCCCGAGGTGTTTCAGTGCTAGAGGAAAGATTTTTCCTGGCACTCCGTCCGGCCCTGGCGCCTTCCTGCAGGAACGAAGGGGATAAATGACCCTCTCCAGCTCGTCGTCTGTGATCGGTGGGACGTTAGTGGGGCCCTCTGGCTCCTCAGTGGGGACAGCCATGCGCGGAGGGACAAAGTCGGGCGCTGGTGGGAAGAGGCCATCGACTATCCTCGCAAGAAGGTCCGGCTGTAAGGAATCCGTGGGGGGAGCACGTTTCATTTTGTTGCGGACAATTTTCTATGGTCTCCCCCACGGATCCCGGTCCAGCATCGCCAGGAACTCTTCTCGCGCCTCGTCCTTCCTACGAGCAATGGCGACCTTGAGGGCGTCCTTCGCCTCTCTGAGGGCTATGTAGCTCTGTTCCTCTTCCTCCTCTGTGTGCCGCCTACGTCTGCAGCGGGTGTAAGCACGCCGGGCACGGTTACTAGCGGCGCGGAGGGCCGCGATCTCCTGCGACCACCAGTAAACCTGCTTTTTAGCAGGGGTTCGCTTCCTCGCCCTGGGCATAGCAGCGTCGCATACCCGTGTTAGCGACGTACGGAAGGCCGCCGCTCTTTCTTCGACGTCCAGGTCTGCTGAAGGAGGAGGACACCACGCTTCCACCATGGCCGCTTCATCCGCCATTTCACGGTCTAGGTTGGCAACTGACCACTTGGGGAAGCTCCTGCCGTTTCTGCCTCTTGTGCCCCGGTCTCCATTGCTGGGCGGCGTCACTTCTACTACTGGAGACACCCTCATCGTGATATAACGATGGTCGGACAGTGTCTCAACGTCTACCAGGACACGCCAGTCGGAGATGCGCGCAGCAAGTGCAGGGGTCGCGAACGTAACATCCACAATGGATCCTCCCTGCCTGCGCACGCATGTGTTGGCGTTGCCCTGGTTGACAACCTCCAGTTCCATCGTCACCGCCCAGTCTCTCAGCGCTGCTCCCTTGGGGTCTGTATTGGGGCACCCCCACGCCGCGCTCTTGGCGTTGAGGTCCCCAAGGACCATTACGTGCTCTGAGTCAGCCGCCCGGATCACTCCTCCCAGCCTCGCGAGGAAGCGCTCGAACGCGTCAAGTGGCAGATTGGGAGAAAAATACACCGCCACTAATGTATTTCCGCCCCATTTGGCAGCCACAAATCCCGCCCCGCGGTCCGTTCCAGTGAGAGGCGGGAGGTCGCCTGTCATCGGCACCATTATGGCCACTCTCTCATCCGCGGAACCAGTCCAGTTGTCCTGAGGAGGGACAAAGTATGGTTCTGCTATCACCGCTACGCTAATTCCCCACTCCGCTACGCTAATTCCCCACTCCGCTACCACCTGCATAAGTAGGTCCTGAGCGCGGGCGCAGTGGTTAGCGTTGCATAGCAGAATGTCTAAATAGCGTTGCTGTTGTGCTGGCATTAGACTTCCATACTCTGTCCCTCAATGTCCGAGCGATTCGTGTTCCCTTCAGAGGTTTGCACGGTCCTTGTCGGGGCCTCTATTCCTCTTGTCGGAGGTGGACAGCAGGATTTCCCCCCCATTACATGGTCTGCGGGGCGTTTGGCGTGGTGGCATACTGCGCAGAATGAAGGCGCATCGCAATCCACCTTCCGGTGGTCAGGCCGACTACATCTGTAGCACAGGGCACTACGGTCAACCGATGACGGGCAGAGTGCGCGCGTGTGTCCAGTGCCCATGCACCGGTAGCACCGCATTGGTGTCCGCTCCAGTACCCTCACATGTGCGGATGACCACCCCACCAGCAGGCGTCCAGTTAGTGCCAACCGTTTGGCCGATGTGATTGGACACTCCACCCATGTTGCGCCTGTACCGTTTGGGCGCGCCTGGATGGCTCCGACTTTAATCTGTGCCAGCAAGCATTCGCCCTTGTTTGAAATGGCGTTCGCTACTGCGTCTGGAGTGGCCGATTCATCGAGCCCGGATATCTGCAGCTTTTCCATTTTCACTGCTCGGTACACCCTTGCATCGCCACTCACTAGTTCATCTATCTTCCTACACAGGTCATCAACAACCCTGCCACTGTCCGCACCGGGTACCTCAATGAGACGGGCTCCAGCTGCCGTTTTGCGGATCTTCACGTGCTCAATACCCAGGTCTCCAAGTTTGAGCGACGTGGTTGCCTTGGTCATGACGGAGGCGTAGGTGGCCTCTGTTCCGGGCTTCAGCGCTACCACGATAGCAGCGGTGCTAGGCACAGTCAGTTTCTGTAAACTCTGCGGGGTCTTCTTGGCCTGGGCTTTCGGGGGCAGAGGCTTAGAAGTATTGGCCTTCTTCTTTCCCCTTTTAACCACTGTCGTCCATTGCGGTTGGGCAGGTGGTGCTTCCGGCTGAGCACTGGAGACAGGCTCAGCTTGATGGGGCGTTGGGGGATCCCGCCGTGGTTTAGGCTTAGTTTTCGCCTTGTTGGTCCTCGGGGCTGGAGCAGGTCTGGCAGGGGGCATCAGGTTGGACCCCGTTGCACCAGACTTTGCTGGCTCAATTGTAGCTGCGGAGGCAGCTTGGGTCCTCTTTGCTTTTGGCCGGTTGGTAAGAGGGTCTGCCTTCGCTCGATCCGCGGCTAAAGGCGGTCGGAGGGTCGGTGCGGGCGGGAGGAGACTTTTGACCTCATCCATTCGTGCGTTGACCATATCTCCTAGTGAGACAAAGAGTTCTCTGGTCAGCTGCACTTTAAACTCCCTTAGAGCATCGGTCACTGATTCCAGGATTGGATTATCAGCGCGAGGAGCCGTCGTGGTCTCAGTTCGACGTTCTGAGAATGCCGTGCGTAGCGCTCTGGTCTCGTTCCGCAGGTGAGCTAGCTCCTCCTTCATTCTCCTGTTGTCGGCCTTCAGGGTGCGGATCTCCTCTTCCTCTCCCCTGCCCTCAAGGCGTTCGGCAGCTGCCAGTATGTCTTTGCAGGCCTGATACATACGGCTCTTGACCTTTCCATTGAGGTTGCTGGATTTGGTCGCCTCCTCTAGGACCGTCTTGGCAGCTTTACGTACGACCTGAATGTGGTCATCCTCCGTGTGTACAGACGAGCTACGGCTGCGGCTGCGGCTTGGTTCAATCCTCATTCTGGAATCATCCACCGCGGCATCCCTCTTGTCCCGCCTCTTCAATCGAAAGGTTTCCCTCTTCTCGAGAGGAGAACTCTGTTTCAGATCTACGTACGCCCTCTCGTGCCCCATGTCGGCCAGGTGTGCTTTGAGCTGCGCTCTCGCTGCGGCCATCCCACTGTAGTGGCCCCTCGATCCGGTGCCCTTGCCCCTGCGTGCGGTGTTTACTTTGAGCCTGGGCTCCGCATCGTCAGTGCCAGCCGTACGCGGTCTCTTGCCTCCTCCTGGCCGCAGAGTATCTGCTATTGCTGCCGGGCTGGCAGTGCCTACCAGAAAGACTTCCGTGCTTCCGCCATCTGCACATTTTTCCACATTAGTGCCAGGGTTTCTGGTGTTGGAGTGCGACATCGGGTCGCAGTCCTTCACCTCCAGATGAGCTAACTTCTTATTGCGCATGACGTCATGTTCGAGCCGCGTTAGCTCGATGCGCAATTGCGGCTGCTGCGCCATCGTGGCCGCCGCCTCGTTCGCCACATTATCGGTTGCCATGTTCATCGCCAAGTTGTCACTTATATCTAAGCTTAAATCTAAAGTTTTAGGTCCTGAAATTTTTATTCCCACGAGTATGGGGGAAATAGCCGGTCCACCCAGGCAGTGCCCCCTGTACCTGGGTAACCCTACTACCACTGGGAGGGCGGGCGGTCTCCCAGGGTTGGCCGCTAGTGACTGCGTTACCTACGCAGCCACTCCTAAGGGTGTCGATCGGGGACCTGCGTTGCGCACGAAGGACTGGAGTCTCCCTCCCACAGCCACTATTGGAGGCCGAAAGCCCCCCGGGCGCGCCACGGATATGTGTGGCACCCGATGCGTGAGCCCTCTACCACGCTAACACCGCCGACCCACCCAGAGAATGGATCTGCGTTTGGGTTTCTCAGAAACCCAATGCACAATCCTTCCAGGCAGATAGGCAGCTGACACTAGGACCTGACCTGACATCAGCACCAACTATCTGACACTAGCACCTAACCTGACATCAACACCAACTATCTGACACTAGCACCTAACCTGACATCAGCGCCCACTATCTTACACTTAGCACCTAACCTGACATCAGCACCAACTATATGTATATATCCCAACAGGGGGTGCCAACCCACGCCATATAGCGGACTTTTAGTGGTACCCTGTTTATTTTACTAGTAACGACAAAGTTTCGGTAACTACAGGGTGACATTATAGTCGTGAATGGTATGGCCAGGGGGTGATGAGGATGGTGACGCTGAGCAACTTTCACTATGGAAACAACCACGAAATCTCGAAAAACAATTATAATTATTAAATACTCATAAGTGTTTACAAATGAAGCGAAAATTGAAAAATTTAATGATTCGGACAGGATTCGAACCTGCGTTTCCAACGGCTTTCCGGGCCAACACTGGCGTCCTCCCAATTGGACCACCGAATCAGATGTCAGAGCCATTGAATTTTTCAACCAGTTGCTTCGACATGCCTTAGGGTGGCATCGTAGCGCCATCTACCGTAAATATTTAGACTTTATCGTCGGCACCATCGTCTCAAATTTGTTGAGAATCGATAGTAACGATGTGCTACACCCGAATTACTTATTTTTATTAAAGCAGTAACGTCTGCTAACGTAAACTAAATGTTTACAAATGAAGCGAAAATTGAAAAATTTAATGATTCGGACAGGATTCGAACCTGCGTTTCCAACGGCTTTCCGGGCCAACACTGGCGTCCTCCCAATTGGACCACCGAATCAGATGTCAGAGCCATTGAATTTTTCAACCAGTTGCTTCGACATGCCTTAGGGTGGCATCGTAGCGCCATCTACCGTAAATATTTAGACTTTATCGTCGGCACCATCGTCTCAAATTTGTTGAGAATCGATAGTAACGATGTGCTACACCCGAATTACTTATTTTTATTAAAGCAGTAACGTCTGCTAACGTAAACTAAATGTTTACAAATGAAGCGAAAATTGAAAAATTTAATGATTCGGACAGGATTCGAACCTGCGTTTCCAACGGCTTTCCGGGCCAACACTGGCGTCCTCCCAATTGGACCACCGAATCAGATGTCAGAGCCATTGAATTTTTCAACCAGTTGCTTCGACATGCCTTAGGGTGGCATCGTAGCGCCATCTACCGTAAATATTTAGACTTTATCGTCGGCACCATCGTCTCAAATTTGTTGAGAATCGATAGTAACGATGTGCTACACCCGAATTACTTATTTTTATTAAAGCAGTAACGTCTGCTAACGTAACTATCGTTACTATCGATTCTCAACAAATTTGAGACGATGGTGCCGACGATAAAGTCTAAATATTTACGGTAGATGGCGCTACGATGCCACCCTAAGGCATGTCGAAGCAACTGGTTGAAAAATTCAATGGCTCTGACATCTGATTCGGTGGTCCAATTGGGAGGACGCCAGTGTTGGCCCGGAAAGCCGTTGGAAACGCAGGTTCGAATCCTGTCCGAATCATTAAATTTTTCAATTTTCGCTTCATTTGTAAACATTTAGTTTACGTTAGCAGACGTTACTGCTTTAATAAAAATAAATACTCATAAGTATGATATACCTCATTGAGACACAAAGGGTTAATGTGGATTTAGGAGCATTACTACGAGCAGTTTATCTTAGCATCTTCGACGTATAGTACCCATAACAGAATCCTAGGAGCCTATACTTGTCGACTTAACAGGCTTGTCCAAAGTTTGTTAGGAAATTGACAGCATTAAAAAATTTCAAATACTGTTAAGTTTAAACTTTTTCATTACTTGAATATCTATCACAGAACCGAACAGTATTATTTTTATTGAATTTATATTCCGTTAACTTTTTTTTATAGTTAACTTAAAAGATAATCCGTTACTCGAATAGTCAACTTCGTTAATAAACTAATAACGGATTAACGAGTTAATGCCCAGCTATAACGGGTTTATTCACGTCGTTTAGTAAGTAATTGTAATGTTCGTATTAAACGACGCGAGTAAACCCGTTTCTATGGATTTTAATATAATAAAATCATTAATATTAGTCAATTACCCTATAACTTGAATTGCAGGTGGTCGGCGAAGGAGGGCCGCCGAAGCTGGCCAGCGACATCTACGTGCTGGCGATGGAAGGGAAGACCTGGTCGGTCATTCGTACTTTTTATCCGGAGATGATGAGCACTGTACTTAATAGGGGTAAGAAAATATGTTGTAATAGAAATACCTATTTTAATTTTCCGTTAATAAATTGTATTGTTCGCTGGATGCAGGTGGCGCTAGATCGGGCGTGCATTTTTTTCCGGGCAAGGTTGTTCAGTGTCCCACAGTATAGGAATGTATCTCTTTTGTCGTTAGTCATGATCTGTCAGTAACTATGCTGTGAAGTTTATTTGGTGCTAGATTAAGGCTGGATTGGATATGAACAAAGTTTACGGATTCGTTAGGTCTCTGCACGCATCTCCCGTTTCTGATAGTAACTAAACATTTGTGTTTATTGTCTTCTTTGTGTGACAGGCATAGTATTCGGGCGCTTCGGTCCGGACCAGAAGACTCAGCTCATCACAGCGCTGCAGGGCTTGGCGCGCGTGGTGGGCATGTGCGGCGACGGCGCCAACGACTGCGGCGCGCTCAAGGCCGCGCACGTCGGCATCTCGCTCTCCGAGGCTGATGCCTCAGGTACACACACCTCGTACAGCTCACACAGTGCGGCGACGGCGCCAACGACTGCGGCGCGCTCAAGGCCGCGCACGTCGGCATCTCGCTCTCCGAGGCTGATGCCTCAGGTACACACACCTCGTACAGCTCACACAGTGCGGCGACGGCGCCAACGACTGCGGCGCGCTCAAGGCCGCGCACGTCGGCATCTCGCTCTCCGAGGCTGATGCCTCAGGTACACACACCTCGTACAGCTCACACAGTGCGGCGACGGCGCCAACGACTGCGGCGCGCTCAAGGCCGCGCACGTCGGCATCTCGCTCTCCGAGGCTGATGCCTCAGGTACACACACCTCGTACAGCTCACACAGTGCGGCGACGGCGCCAACGACTGCGGCGCGCTCAAGGCCGCGCACGTCGGCATCTCGCTCTCCGAGGCTGATGCCTCAGGTACACACACCTCGTACAGCTCACACAGTGCGGCGACGGCGCCAACGACTGCGGCGCGCTCAAGGCCGCGCACGTCGGCATCTCGCTCTCCGAGGCTGATGCCTCAGGTACACACACCTCGTACAGCTCACACAGTGCGGCGACGGCGCCAACGACTGCGGCGCGCTCAAGGCCGCGCACGTCGGCATCTCGCTCTCCGAGGCTGATGCCTCAGGTACACACACCTCGTACAGCTCACACAGTGCGGCGACGGCGCCAACGACTGCGGCGCGCTCAAGGCCGCGCACGTCGGCATCTCGCTCTCCGAGGCTGATGCCTCAGGTACACACACCTCGTACAGCTCACACAGTGCGGCGACGGCGCCAACGACTGCGGCGCGCTCAAGGCCGCGCACGTCGGCATCTCGCTCTCCGAGGCTGATGCCTCAGGTACACACACCTCGTACAGCTCACACAGTGCGGCGACGGCGCCAACGACTGCGGCGCGCTCAAGGCCGCGCACGTCGGCATCTCGCTCTCCGAGGCTGATGCCTCAGGTACACACACCTCGTACAGCTCACACAGTGCGGCGACGGCGCCAACGACTGCGGCGCGCTCAAGGCCGCGCACGTCGGCATCTCGCTCTCCGAGGCTGATGCCTCAGGTACACACACCTCGTACAGCTCACACAGTGCGGCGACGGCGCCAACGACTGCGGCGCGCTCAAGGCCGCGCACGTCGGCATCTCGCTCTCCGAGGCTGATGCCTCAGGTACACACACCTCGTACAGCTCACACAGCGTGCGGCGACGGCGCCAACGACTGCGGCGCGCTCAAGGCCGCGCACGTCGGCATCTCGCTCTCCGAGGCTGATGCCTCAGGTACACACACCTCGTACAGCTCACACAGTGCGGCGACGGCGCCAACGACTGCGGCGCGCTCAAGGCCGCGCACGTCGGCATCTCGCTCTCCGAGGCTGATGCCTCAGGTACACACACCTCGTACAGCTCACACAGTGCGGCGACGGCGCCAACGACTGCGGCGCGCTCAAGGCCGCGCACGTCGGCATCTCGCTCTCCGAGGCTGATGCCTCAGGTACACACACCTCGTACAGCTCACACAGTGCGGCGACGGCGCCAACGACTGCGGCGCGCTCAAGGCCGCGCACGTCGGCATCTCGCTCTCCGAGGCTGATGCCTCAGGTACACACACCTCGTACAGCTCACACAGTGCGGCGACGGCGCCAACGACTGCGGCGCGCTCAAGGCCGCGCACGTCGGCATCTCGCTCTCTGAGGCTGATGCCTCAGGTACACACACCTCGTACAGCTCACACAGTGCGGCGACGGCGCCAACGACTGCGGCGCGCTCAAGGCCGCGCACGTCGGCATCTCGCTCTCCGAGGCTGATGCCTCAGGTACACACACCTCGTACAGCTCACACAGTGCGGCGACGGCGCCAACGACTGCGGCGCGCTCAAGGCCGCGCACGTCGGCATCTCGCTCTCCGAGGCTGATGCCTCAGGTACACACACCTCGTACAGCTCACACAGTGCGGCGACGGCGCCAACGACTGCGGCGCGCTCAAGGCCGCGCACGTCGGCATCTCGCTCTCCGAGGCTGATGCCTCAGGTACACACACCTCGTACAGGTCACACAGCGTGCGGCGCCAACGCAAATGAAACACTCGTCACTCTAAGCACCGGTGCTACGTAATGAAACTATTCAAATTAATCAAATTTCTTTGCGCGCCACGCCGCACTGCATCTCTAGAACATGTGTAGCACGAGTCTTTCTCGCGCGAGATATTTTACCTACCTTTCTAAGCAGTACTGTGAGAGAGTGACGGGCGATCCCAACGCCAGAAAAGAGTCGTGTAGCATAGTTGTGCTATACAGGTTAGTCGAACGTACTTGTTTTTCGCGGTGCGGTACACGCGGCAAGTTTTGGGTAAACAGTAGCTACTGGATTAACGATTAACGGACTTGGAGGAAATTAACGGAAGTCACGCGTCTGTTATTAATTTTAAGTTAACTTAAAAGTCAATCAGTTACCCGACTTATCAACTTCGTTAATTGACGATCAACGGATTAACGAGTTAAAACTATGGAAACAAGTGACTTCTCAAACCGCCCTCGTATTTCATCTTTGTATCGTAACTTTATTGTAAGTACTTAATACAAGAAAAAAACCGGCCAGGTGTGAGTCTGACTCGCGCACGGAGGGTTCCGTACAAACACTTATCCCATCTTAACTAGCCGGGTAAAGTTAAGTTAGCACCTGGTATGTAAATATGGCGCTTGATACAAATGAGATGCAAAGCTAAAACAACCGATGACTTTTGCTGTATGGGAGCTCCACTGAAATATTTATTTTACTCTGTTTTTTAGTATTTGTTGTTATAGCGGCAACAAAAATACATGATCTGTGAAAATGTCGACTATCAATAGAAAAAAAATATATATTAAGGGACAATCATACACAAATCGACCTAGTCCCAAACTAAGCAAAGCTTGTACTATGGGTACTAGACGACGATATACATAATATATAAATACATACATAGATAACATCCATGACCCAAGAACAAATATTTGCCCCGGCCGGGATTCGAACCCGGGACCGCCGACTCAGTAGGCAGGTGTCTACAAACCGAGCCAAACGCGTCGTCAAATCAATGAAATGAAATGAAATATGAAATGAAATAATTTATTCAGTAAGTAGGCCACAAGGGCACTTTTACAAGTCAGATTGTGAGTCTACCGGCATTTCGCAAGAGGAGACCGCTGTTGAGAAGAAAGCCGAAAGAAACTCAACAGTAAGTCATTTTTTCGTGAATTATACTTAAAAACTAATACAATTATATGGGGTACGGGTGGTGGGGTAATGGGGTACGGAACCCTAAAAACAATAAATTTGTTGGTTCCAGTGGCGGCCCCGTTCACCTCCCAGGAGCAGAACATCCGCTGCGTGAAGCTGCTCGCCCTGGAGGGCCGCTGCGCGCTCAGCACCAGTTTCGCGATCTTCAAGTACATGGCTCTCTACTCTCTCATCCAGTTCTTCTCCATACTCATACTCTACAACGTAAGTTTAATGTATAAGCTGTACTATTATAAAATTGTAGGTTTGTATTGAAAATCAGTTTTCTGTGAGTGTCAGGATGGCGGATGTACATCAACAAATTGAGCTGCGGTATATGTTAGGAGGTAGTGCTAGCAATGTGCAAAATGTGCGCCAAAATTGGAGCAATGTGCTCTTTAAACTCCAAAATATTTAAGAAATAAAGGACGCCCGTCATCCTGACGTCATGTTGGCGGGTGTATTTCCAGTTCTAGCTAATGGTTGCCTACTCAAAGGTGTAATAACTGCCTAAGGTTAGTGCTCGCAATGTGCTTCCGCATATATGAAGCACAATCAAATTCAGAGAGCGGCCGGGCGTTCTTCGTCGAGGAGTCACGATTTCAGAAAAAATTGCGTAATACAGGGTCATTTGTTTTTTATGGGCGCGCGGTGCCAGCCTGGCGCCATCTGTTTTCATAATTTCCGTTGTCGTCGCATCACGCCGAAAGGGCTGGGTAAATATTAACCAATTTTGGCACAGAGGTAGCTGCACATTCAAAGTTGGTTATAGGATACTTTTTATCCGTCTACGGTAAAGAAAAAAATACGCGGATGAAGTTGCGGACGCCTCCTAGTCGTATTATAAACTAGTCTCTGTTAACTTTTTTTTTTTTTTTGAGGAATGACGTCATGTCCTAACACAAGTCATATTTATAACTAGTCTCTATTAACTTAATCAATTTTTTTTCTGAGGGATGACGTCCTATTAGAACACATATGAAACGGGTTTACTCACATAGTAAATCACAGACTATGGAGCAATCTATTCAGCATATTATCGAAGAGTATCCTCTAACTCGCTACACTGGAGGCCCTGCCGAAGACCTGATCAACCTCAACGACGATGCCATCAAATGGCTAATAAGTTTCAAACTTAGTATATAAGCTGTATTCGACGTATAACCCTGCCATAAATAATAATAATAAAGCCTTTTTATTTCCATGCACTTAAAATACAAATATACAATACATTTTTACAAATAAAATATAACAACTTAGAATTAAATTGTGTTCAAGACATGGCTCCGTTCTGGGTAAAGGCCTCCTCCAACTGTTTCCATGTTTTTCTGTTAAGCGCTTTCAGTATCCAGTCTTTTTCGGCTTTTTTTCTTATTTCATCGGTCCACCTATCTTTAGTTCGCCCCTGCTCCGCTTGCCTTTCGGGCCCATCCCCTTTAACCCTGCCATGCGGTTAAATAAATAAGTTCACGCTTTGCTTAGTTTGGGACTATGTCGATTTCCAGAAGATTGTCCCTTAATATTAATTATTATTTGTATCTCGTTATCGAATCTCAAGCTCATACGTCCCGGTCTTTTGGAAGGCTTGCGTGGGGATATGGATCCAACACGTAGAGGCCCTTTCGAGAAATTTGCTGTGGCTGTAGCCCTACTGGGAACCGGTCCTGATCATATCAATAAGACGATACATCCATAAACCGGTCCCAGCAGGTGATTGAACTATTGCATTGATATGGAAAAGAAACCGGGCTATATTGAGTTTGGATGGACTATTTATTATGTCACCCGCCGTAACCATCAAGGCGACTGTTACCTCTGGCGCGTGGTGAGTAACACGAGCGTGAGGGCTTTGGGGTGTCGAGAGGTGTGCTGCGCTTTCTCCGAAGTTACTCGCGGCGTGATGCCCTTTAACACTTCCACCCCTGGAGCATATAGCTCTAACGCCCCTCTCTGGACGGCCAATGAAGGCAAGCCAGAGCTGAGAGTCCTACGGGCCCTCTTGGTCTTCCACTTCGGCCGATGAAGGCACACCGGAGACGAGGACCCTGACCGACTCTCTGGAGGATCTCGGGTCCGCGGGGTCGTCACTCCCCAACAGCTCGCCACAAGCTGCCCTGCCCTTTATTTTTATTATAATTATTGTTATTATTTTCCCGGCAGTACTTCTCGATCCTCGGCAACTACCAGTTCCTGTACATCGACCTGGTGCTGACGACGCTGCTGGCGCTGTCGCTGGGGCGCGCGGCGCCGGGGCCGGTGCTGGCGCCGCGCTCGCCGCCCGTCTCGCTGGTCGCGCTCTCCAGCATCCTGCCCTTGGTGGCGCAGGTACAGATACTCTGACACCGGCAGCACTGGTACAGCCAGCTCCTGTACATCGACCTGGTGCTGACGACGCTGCTGGCGCTGTCGCTGGGGCGCGCGGCGCCGGGGCCGGTGCTGGCGCCGCGCTCGCCGCCCGTCTCGCTGGTCGCGCTCTCCAGCATCCTGCCCTTGGTGGCGCAGGTACAGATACTCTGACACCGGCAGCACTGGTACAGCCAGCTCCTGTACATCGACCTGGTGCTGACGACGCTGCTGGCGCTGTCGCTGGGGCGCGCGGCGCCGGGGCCGGTGCTGGCGCCGCGCTCGCCGCCCGTCTCGCTGGTCGCGCTCTCCAGCATCCTGCCCTTGGTGGCGCAGGTACAGATACTCTGACACCGGCAGCACTGGTACAGCCAGCTCCTGTACATCGACCTGGTGCTGACGACGCTGCTGGCGCTGTCGCTGGGGCGCGCGGCGCCGGGGCCGGTGCTGGCGCCGCGCTCGCCGCCCGTCTCGCTGGTCGCGCTCTCCAGCATCCTGCCCTTGGTGGCGCAGGTACAGATACTCTGACACCGGCAGCACTGGTACAGCCAGCTCCTGTACATCGACCTGGTGCTGACGACGCTGCTGGCGCTGTCGCTGGGGCGCGCGGCGCCGGGGCCGGTGCTGGCGCCGCGCTCGCCGCCCGTCTCGCTGGTCGCGCTCTCCAGCATCCTGCCCTTGGTGGCGCAGGTACAGATACTCTGACACCGGCAGCACTGGTACAGCCAGCTCCTGTACATCGACCTGGTGCTGACGACGCTGCTGGCGCTGTCGCTGGGGCGCGCGGCGCCGGGGCCGGTGCTGGCGCCGCGCTCGCCGCCCGTCTCGCTGGTCGCGCTCTCCAGCATCCTGCCCTTGGTGGCGCAGGTACAGATACTCTGACACCGGCAGCACTGGTACAGCCAGCTCCTGTACATCGACCTGGTGCTGACGACGCTGCTGGCGCTGTCGCTGGGGCGCGCGGCGCCGGGGCCGGTGCTGGCGCCGCGCTCGCCGCCCGTCTCGCTGGTCGCGCTCTCCAGCATCCTGCCCTTGGTGGCGCAGGTACAGATACTCTGACACCGGCAGCACTGGTACAGCCAGCTCCTGTACATCGACCTGGTGCTGACGACGCTGCTGGCGCTGTCGCTGGGGCGCGCGGCGCCGGGGCCGGTGCTGGCGCCGCGCTCGCCGCCCGTCTCGCTGGTCGCGCTCTCCAGCATCCTGCCCTTGGTGGCGCAGGTACAGATACTCTGACACCGGCAGCACTGGTACAGCCAGCTCCTGTACATCGACCTGGTGCTGACGACGCTGCTGGCGCTGTCGCTGGGGCGCGCGGCGCCGGGGCCGGTGCTGGCGCCGCGCTCGCCGCCCGTCTCGCTGGTCGCGCTCTCCAGCATCCTGCCCTTGGTGGCGCAGGTACAGATACTCTGACACCGGCAGCACTGGTACAGCCAGCTCCTGTACATCGACCTGGTGCTGACGACGCTGCTGGCGCTGTCGCTGGGGCGCGCGGCGCCGGGGCCGGTGCTGGCGCCGCGCTCGCCGCCCGTCTCGCTGGTCGCGCTCTCCAGCATCCTGCCCTTGGTGGCGCAGGTACAGATACTCTGACACCGGCAGCACTGGTACAGCCAGCTCCTGTACATCGACCTGGTGCTGACGACGCTGCTGGCGCTGTCGCTGGGGCGCGCGGCGCCGGGGCCGGTGCTGGCGCCGCGCTCGCCGCCCGTCTCGCTGGTCGCGCTCTCCAGCATCCTGCCCTTGGTGGCGCAGGTACAGATACTCTGACACCGGCAGCACTGGTACAGCCAGCTCCTGTACATCGACCTGGTGCTGACGACGCTGCTGGCGCTGTCGCTGGGGCGCGCGGCGCCGGGGCCGGTGCTGGCGCCGCGCTCGCCGCCCGTCTCGCTGGTCGCGCTCTCCAGCATCCTGCCCTTGGTGGCGCAGGTACAGATACTCTGACACCGGCAGCACTGGTACAGCCAGCTCCTGTACATCGACCTGGTGCTGACGACGCTGCTGGCGCTGTCGCTGGGGCGCGCGGCGCCGGGGCCGGTGCTGGCGCCGCGCTCGCCGCCCGTCTCGCTGGTCGCGCTCTCCAGCATCCTGCCCTTGGTGGCGCAGGTACAGATACTCTGACACCGGCAGCACTGGTACAGCCAGCTCCTGTACATCGACCTGGTGCTGACGACGCTGCTGGCGCTGTCGCTGGGGCGCGCGGCGCCGGGGCCGGTGCTGGCGCCGCGCTCGCCGCCCGTCTCGCTGGTCGCGCTCTCCAGCATCCTGCCCTTGGTGGCGCAGGTACAGATACTCTGACACCGGCAGCACTGGTACAGCCAGCTCCTGTACATCGACCTGGTGCTGACGACGCTGCTGGCGCTACCGCTGGCAGCACTAGTAGTTCAAAAAAAAAGATGAATGCTTACATTACAATTTGTCCGCATCAAATATTTCAATTATTGTTTGGTATTAAAGGTCCAGATTTATGAAAAGGTGCTTTTAATCCTCACACATTTTTACTATGGCGGCCGCGCGCTGATCTAAATACGCATTCCCCGCGCTCTGTTTTCTCGTTCAGTCGCTAACGTCGGCGCAGTCTTAATTCTTGGGCCACTAGCTAAAGCATCGAATCTTTCAGCCAGTTGCTTCATATCTACATGCCTTAGGGCGGCATCGTAGCGCCATCTACCTAAAAATTCATCTAATAATTGTTAGATATCCTGATTTTTATTTTATTTCTGTTATAGGTGGCGCTGGTTCTGTTACTGCAACTCGCCGCGCTTTACCTTCTGCGAGCCCAGGACTGGTCAGTATTGTTGCCTTCGTGTCTAAGTCCTTGGGTTGGTGTGTTCGATCTACTTAAGGAAAACAATACTATTGTGTGGTTTTGTACGTCATTATCGTCCGTTATAAAAGAGGATCGTTAAATGGATCGTATACCTACACAATCGTACCAACCGTAGGACAATAAGCCTGAATAGATGTACCTGTGTGCTTATCTCTGTCGCTGAGGAATAATAATGATGTACTGGTTTTAAGAGTAAAAGAATCGGCATAAATACTTGAGCATAAGACATATAGAAAAAAAAATATTGAATTTTTTAATTCATGTCAAAAATATACACATACAAAAAAAACCTCAAGACTAGCTTAAGCCTAGTCAAACAGGGCTCCTAGGGTTACATAAAAATATGTTTCTTAATATTTTTATTCCTGACAAAAAAAGAAGCAGATAAGTTAACCCTGTATGTCTATGTAACTCCTAAATAGATGAACCGATTCTGATTTATATATCTAATAATTAAGTCTCTTACGGGTTACTTATTGTGAAATTGTTTTTTCCAAAACTTATTGAACCGGGTTTTAATTATGTGTTCAAACCGCGAGAGTATAAAGTGTTATGGGTCAGGACCAAAAAGTTGGATGAAATTAAGTCGTAGTTAGCGAGGAATTAAAAACTATTGAAAAAGTTTCGTTGTGCGACAAAAAATAACGATACAATGAGGAACCCTAAAATAGAACATTAAGGTACGTTATTGAAAGGTTAACTCTCGTCGCACAATGGAGACTTTGACACAATTATTGACTGAGTGAGTTAAGGGTGAGTTAAGGTTGCAAACTTTTTGGTCTTCACCGTTATATTGTTTTGTTCAAGTGATATGACAGAGGTATTGACGCGTGTCCCCAGGTTCCACCAGGTGGAGGGCAACCCGTCGCTGGAGGTGGTGGTGTGCTGGGAGAACTCCGTCATCTTCATCGTGTCCTCGTTCCAGTACCTCGTCATGGCCTGCGTCTACGCCAAGGGCTGGCCCTTCCGGCAGCCCTTCTGCGCTAACTGTGAGTCATGTTAATCGGTCACCATTTACATTTATTTATTTATTTAGTCGTATGGTAAAAAGTTTGCTGTTTGCTGTTAAAAGGAAATTTTAAATTTATATCCAAGTTACGCAAACAGTCGGTAGCTTCAGGTAACAATAGCACATTACATCAGAGGCCGGGAAAATGAGGATTTCCGGCCAAGTAGGATAGTGATACGAGGCCGGGAATCCGTTTTCACGACGAGGCATGTATAGTGCTTTTCTCAAACATACAATGAAATAAAAAAATATACTTCAAAGAACAACATTTTATTAATTGACAAATAGACAAACTAATAGTCTAACAACCAACCTTTAAAAACAAAACCTGCTTTTTGTCAAACCAGCCAGCTGTGTGAATGACCTTGTTGTTGAAACCAAAAAAAAAAGTTACTTTGCAGGCCTAGGCCTGAAAAGCAGTATGAAATCCCTTTACAGTCCTCTCGAGTTGTTGCGCCCAAAAACCGATACTTCCGAGCCTATTATAAGGAACGTAAAGACAATATTTCATTGCATGTTTGAGAAAAAGAATATAGAGGTCTTTTGGGTCACCCCAGTAGCGTCGTTTTGGACAGCGCTCGACGCGATGCTGCACAGTTTGATTTTCAAGACCACAGTCACACATTGCGGACGAACCCCACTTGTGCTTTAAAAAGTTGCGCCTGCGATGTCCTGTGCGGATTTTGTTAAGGCGGCTCCAGTATTTCCACCGTTTACATGACGATGATAGATGTACATGGGTAGACCACTTCATTCATAAAAGACAGCGCTATATTTCTTGAATTTGAGTGTTTGCATTTAGTATTTTACTAGCTGCACCTTGCGGTACCAGCTGATTCCATGGGAACACTACATTTTTTCGGGATAAAAAGTAGCCTACGTTTTAATCCAGGGTGTTAGCTACCACCAGACCAAATTTTATCAAACTTGGTCGAGGCGTTTGAGCGTGAAGAAGTAACAAACACACTCGCAAACTTTTGCCTTTATAATATTAGTGTACACTTAGGTAGCCATTTCATTCACACACAATCGACTCAAGCCGGAAAAAAAACCTTTATTTGAATGCAATAAGATCGAAGCTGAAGTCATTTGGCTCGTATTAAATTGTTCGCTCTTATTACATTTACAGTAACAACATTTTTGAGTCGTCTTATTAACCCTCCACTTAAAAGAAGGGTGTTTTATGATGGACATGTGTATCTGTGTGTCTGTCTGCGGCATCGTAGCTCCCAAATGAATGGACCAATTTGACTGGTATTTTTAATCGAAAGACTTGTCCGTCTAGATGGTTCTCAGCTATGTTTAGTGGAAATAGGACCAGTAGTTTCCAAGATGTTTAACTTTAATTGGAACAAATGACAAGATCTTAACCAATATTGAAGCTAAGAATTCAAAATTTTGTAGTTATTTTCAGTTTTAGTAGCATTTTCTATATCACTCATTGAATGAGGGTCTCATGATGACTAGCTACTTGTGACGGGGTGTTTAACATTTTTAATTAATTTATTCATTTTAATGCACAAAACACACAAGTAAAAGTACAAATGGCGAACTTAATGCCATAAGGCATTCTGTACCAGTCAACCATAGGGCCAAACAGATACTAGCACTTGGTGCAGGGTTATAAAAAGCCGTGGCTAAAAACATAAAACGAGAAAAAAGTCAATGTTCGTATTGTATATATATACACATTTGATGTAGGTTATTTACTTATTAAAACTTTCGTGAGACATATTCCTCGTCACTCAAGTGACGAGGTTGCCGCGGTGGTGTACGGGTAGCTGTCTCTGATGAAGAGCTCCATACGAGTTCGAAACATGTCAGGCAGTTCCTGACAATTTCACGTGCTGGTAAACCGCTTAATACAATAATTAAGGTTAATTACCGAACCATTAAATTTTTAAATTTTTGGCTTCTTTGTAAACTTTGGTTTACGTTAGCAGACATTACTGCTTTAATAAAAAATAATTAATTCGGGTGTAGCACATCGTTACACGATGGTGCCGACGATAAAGTCTAAATCTTTACGGTAGGTGGCGCTACGATGCCACACTAGGCATGTTGAAGCAACTGGTTGAAAGATTCAATGGCTCTGACATCTGGTTCGTGGTCCAGTTGGTAGGACGCCCGTGTTGGCCCGCAAAGCCGTTGGAAACGCAGGTTCGAATCCTGTCCGAACCATTAAATTTTTCAATTGTAAACATATAATTATAGTAGATTGTTAACCAAGGGTAAGTAACCCATTGAAACCGAGATATTTCTGGCGCTCGAACGAAGTGAGAGCGCCAATAGTTCGAGGGTGAAATGGGTAATTTCACCCGAGTTTAAATACTCTACTTTTCATTTCGACTGCGAGGAAAATAAAATACTACACGCACATGTCAGGAGTGAGTTAAATTAATGTCCATGTCATTTTTAACCCATAATCAATAAAAGACATGGTATTTATATTTAATCTCGTGTTCCCGCTTTTTCTATTTCAAAATTTCGTTATAATTATTTTTAATAGAAAAAAAAAGTTAAAATATACGTACCGCCAACATTAAAAAAATAAAATAAAAAACAAATCCAATGGTTTCAATTTTGTTTTTATATAAATGTACGATTCTATCAATAAATGAGATAAATTAAGCTTGCCTATATCTAACCTTTGGAGAATTATCTTTTAATGGCCACTTACCACGGCCGACTAGATTGTACCTATTTGAGTTCGTCACGACGTGCATCTAGATGGCAATTGTCTTAGACTCCATGGCAATTAAAAAAAAATTACTTTCCACCCTAGGGATGGAAAAGCTATTTTCCACCCGGCTATCTACTCATGAAGATGATACTTTCCGAACAGGAGAGATGAATAGTAGATTGTTAACCAAGGGTAGAAAGTGACCCATTGCACCCGAGATATTTCTGGCGCTCGAACGAAGAGAGAGCGCCAATAGTTCGAGGGTGAAATGGGTAATTTCACCCGAGTTAAACACTCTACTTTTCATTTCGACTGCGAGGAAAATAAAATACTACACGCACATGTCATGAGTGTGTTAAATTAATGTCCATGTCATTTTTAACCAATAATTAATAAAAGACACGGTATTTATATTTAATCTCGTTTTCATGCTTTTTCTATTGCAAACTTTCATCATTATTATTTTTAATAGAAAAAAAATTCAATATACGTACCGCCAACATTAAAAGAAAACAAATCCAATGGTTTCTATTTTGTTTTTTATCTAAATGTACGATTCTATCAATAAATCAGGGACAGAATTATATGTATGTATTATGAATGTAATGCATATTTATATTTAATAATTAGATGTAAATAAATTAAGCTTGCATATATCTAACTTTTGCAGACAATTTTTAATGGCCACTTACCACGGCCGACTAGATTGTACCTAATTTAGTTGGTCACGACGTGCATCTAGATGGCAATTATCTTTGACTCCGTGGCCATAAAAAAAAAATTACTTTCCACCCTAGGGATGAAAAAGCTATTTTCCACCCGGCTATCTACTCATGAAGATGATACTTTCCGAACAGGAGAGATGAAAAAGGTTATTTACTTTCCAGTTTACATGGTGCTGACGCTGGCGACGCAGGCGGTGTTCGTTGTGCTGCTGCTGTTCTGTCCGTGGCAGGAGCTGGCTGACTACATGGAGGTGATGCCCTTCAAGTGGGACCAGCAGGAGGAGAACATCTTCCGCATCTACCTGCTCCTCATTCCGGCGCTGCACCTCATTCTGGCCATCGCCATAGAGGTGAGTTGGAATATCGAAATCGTTTAGGTAATTTTATAATTAAAATCAATTACTTTCACTGATAGTTCTATATATAATGAAAAAAAACCGCCAGCGAAAGTGTAACGCCATCAAGCCTATGAATGCTAGAACTGATCTGATATTGAAATATTGTTTTCACTTCTCATGCTCTAAAAGTTCGATTTTATGCTTTGCGTAGGCGACATAAATTGGCTTTTTATGCTTCTAGAGCATAAAGTAAAATCGTCGTCGAAGACCAAGGTGATCGGTCCAACAGCCACACGAACAACTTAAAACTTCATAGAATAAACTCTTTATTTTATTTCGTTTTGTTAGTATTCTAAGACCAAGGCAAAAATACCAACAGCCAAAGTACAAAATTAAACTTCTTAATAAAAAAATAAAAAAAAATATCATTTATTTTCACCTCACAAAGGACATACAAAACAGTTTGACAACTAATTGGTAAACATGAAAGTGGTACAAAGTATCCTTTGTGAGGGACTGGAGTCTGAACTAGGTATTGAAAAACCTGTAATACAGATCTCCAGGCCCTCACCCTGGAAAGCGACACAATTTAGTAAATCTAGTAAATACCCGTTTTGCACTTATGGAAACTTATGAGGTAGATAAATGAAGTACTATAAAAAGTATTAGTAGAAAACTTACAATAAAAATTTGGAACAAAGCAATGAATAAGGCACGCACGCGCAGTTGCGCTTTTGAATACGTGCGTGAGTGTGTGTGTGTGTGTGTGTGTGTGTGTGTGTGAGAGGGAAATAAACTTGTAATTTTTATTTACTAACATTGAATACTTTTTAAATTTATTATTATTTTAGTAAATCAATATACTATATATTTAAACTACAACAATAATTTATCATAGATATAAAAAACAAAATTTTTGTTTTTAATTATAATATTTACATGATGCAGTTTCATTTCCTCGCAATCGAAGTGAAAAGTAGTGTGCAACTCGTCCATAAAACGCACTTTACACTCGACTTTATATTCATCCTCGCTCGCAAGCTCGCTCGGATGGATAAACGTCTCGTGTAAAATGGTGCGTTTTATGCACTTGTTGTACAACCTACTATATTCACTCGAACGAACCGCGTGTTTATTGCTCACAATTGGTCTCTCTTTAACCTGTTCGTGTATCCCCAGGCGACGCTGTCGGACATGCGGCGGCTGCGCGACGTGTCGCAGGTGCTCCGGCGCCGCCACAAGGACCCGGCGGGGGGCGACGCCGCCGCGCCGCTGTGGCCGCGCGCCGACCTCTGCTGACCCCGCCCCGAGCCCTCTCGCTCGCACCCGCCCTCTCACTCGCCCGCCCGCGCGCTGTGGGGGGGCCGCACGTCGGACACCCGCGCAGCCCGCCCGTGGGCACAGGTGACCCCTGCTACATTAACTTCGCCGTGGAGATTCACCACGGCATCCGATGCTTTAACACTTTCGCAACCAGACAAAAAAGTAAGACATATCCCGGAAACCGGCCGAGCCGACTTTTGTAGCATCAACCCCGGCTACCGGGTTGGCCGGCATCTGAACAAATTTTACGAGCGCCCGGCCTCCGGGTTGTTGGTGTCGAAAGTGTTAACTTCGCCGTGGAGATTCGCCACGGCCGATGCTTTAATCTTTCTGCGACGCGCCAAATCAGCAGCCGTAGCTACCTTCCTGTGCGAACTCACCACTGCACTTGGCACATTGACCTCGCCAAGGAGATCGGTAAAGCATCCGACTATACTCGTATCTATCTTTAATTTATGGCTAATCACGCCCGGTGTTACTTTGACGTTCTGTGGATACGCCACGTTGAAACCTTTTGATTCTATATTAAAATTTAATTTATTAATACTCCTATTGAAGACCGTTACGTTGGCCTTTCTGTGGTATGACACGACGAGACCCAGTGCAATATTGAGCTGTGGGATACCACGCGCGCCACGATCTCATCGGCAGAAAACCGTAATTATATGTTCGCCATGCTCATTAGATTCGCGTTTTCGACGCGTGCGAAAAACGCAGTTCATACTTAGCGTATTGCAATCCTTACGTAGTCTAGCTTTTGTATTATATTTCATCAAGTTTAGGATCAGTAGAACTAGGTCTCTATAATTCAATGGTCGTAGTCAAATGCTGACAAATGTAGTAAGTCACGGGCACGACATATGTGACGTCTTATTATTAAATGAATACGAAATCAAATGCTAGTATAATGTTTTCTTTTTTTTGATATTTATTATCACCCATTTAAATAAAACAAATGGGTTAATTTAAACTACATAACCCAATGAAATTAATTTAAATGGTTATGTTTTTCAAATTGGGTAAGTATAAAAAAAGTGCCCCAATATTGAAAAGTCGTCGTTGACAGATGATGTTGACAGTTTCTTGTTCTCGAATCTGGGTGCAGTAATTTCGATACATGAACAATATCTTACAAAATTGTCGTTCTGTAAAATATTTATATTTATTTATTATTATATTTCTTAAATATTTTTCTCTCATAGCATTATCGTGTGAGAGTTGGTCTATGCGGAAAGAGAAGAAGAGTCATAGGATTTGAGGGCGTGTCAGCTATTTTATGGTTTTTGCTATGCTGACAACACTGTCACTCTTTGTCAGTTATTTTAAGATACTGAATGAATGACCTGCATATTTATGTAAATTAATATAATATTTTTAATGAATATATTTATCGATTTTGTGTCGGATACTAATTACTTAGGGGGACTATTAAATACAAAATAAATATGGCGGACACACGTTCTGTGACATTTGGTAAGTCGATAGTGGGGATTTTAGCCGCTCTTTCCCGCTGACAAAATCGAATAATATTAAATATAATTTCCCTTTCGGAACTATGTGCGGTTTTACCCCTTTTCAACATTATTTTATACATAAACCTTGCGGTTTTTGTACATAACGCAATGAAATGACATATAAACGGCAGAAGTTTGTTTATTTTTTTAAGAAAAGTGTCTAGGTTCGATTATCATGCAAAATTCATTATATTTGTTCCAATTTCTGCCACGACTCTTCTCTTTCCGCAGAGACTAATAATGCCGCCTTTCTATTGAAATTACTCGTATTTATATATTAGTCTAACAAATCTAAGTCTGCATAATACTTGACACCAGCATGTTATCTGCTGTCGTTGTCATATGGCAGTTATGGTGAAATGAATGCAGATGGGCGAATCAATTTATTAACCGATTAAAATCTGTCCACCACTTTACAATACCATACAAAATGCTTTATTGAACACTTAATAAGGTTCATAAATGAAAAACAGATACAATAACTTCAATAACTTAAAAACGCATTTAAATAATGGTTACTCTGTTTCAATTTATGGTTTAACCTAATAAACATGAAATACTTATACGTATACATTTTGAGTAACGTAGGAGATAGTCAAGTGTCACTAAAAAAGATTCGCCCAGATTTGGCTTTGCCAGACTCTAGTCTTACTATAGTTTGAATAAATAAAACGATAAAACGTTGCCAAATTATTGTAGAGAATATTATTTAAGGCTGTTATTTCTGTGTTTTTGAGCGCGTCGAATGCACGAGTTAAACGAAACATATGAGCATAGCGAACTGTACTCCCAAGAACTAAACTCGATCATGTCATCCCTCCTTTAATTTAAGTGCAATATTGTAATCGAAACAGCAATATTAGCTGTATATCGTTCTCGGGAATACATCATGAAATTTCCCTCTACTAAACACGACGAATGAGCGTAAAAATCTTATTATTCACTTAAGTACTTAAATTTTGAAACTTAGCTCCAAAAATTAAACTCACGTATTTAACGTGAAGTTATACATAACAATATCACGTTAGACCAGTGATATGTTAATCTATTTAAGTGTTTAAATTGCGAATATAAAGTCAGTACCGAAAGCTAGGTTTAGAAAGACTAGCCACGCTGGTCACGCAGTCGTGGCCTCTCATAAGTCTATCCTATAGTAGTAAAATCCGACGTTGTCTTCAACAAATCGGTGAGAAGCGACTCGAGCGACTTTGCATAGACATTGACTTCACATCTTGTATTTTAGTGGTCCATGGTTTAGAGTATCGCGTTCTTCGCGCCTGGTTTCGTAACACACATATCCGACGCGTTAAAAACGCGGACACCCTAAAGCCTTTCTAAATCCCCTTTCTCGTGGATATCCACGTAAGACGCGCCGTTGGCTCAGGAACTCCGTGATTCGACAGCGTTACACTATTTTGTTTTAGAAGTAGTCACGACCTGTCCCCTACCTAGCCGCGGCGTTTTTGTTATATTGTTGTAGGAAATTTACTTAATTTCTCTGTTGGGATATACAATCGGAGCCTTTATGCATTGCGTTTACGTGAGCATGTCTTGTAACGCCCATAATTAAAATTTAGTGAAATTGAAGGCCTTTTAAAATGCCTTTGGGCGTTACGAGGTTAAACGCATTGCAAACTCAAAAGGTCTTTATTCTCAAGTTCCCGTACTAGTTTTAAGAACTAATGTACTAAATGTAATCAGACATTGGTTTGTTTGAATTCACGGTTATGTAGTTTGGACTAGTAACTGCATCATCGGCATTCTAAATATTAAGGGGCTTCTAAACGGGCCATATTTTGCTGCAATTTGTGGCCAGCCATTATTTGCATCTTGCTCTAACTTTTGGTGTCAGAGAGGGACGGCCATAGTTGCCGTCTACAAATTGCAGTAAAATATGGCCCGTTTAGAAGCCCCATTAGGCGTTAGACGGTTGAAATGTTGAACAAGAGTGAGAAAGTTGTTGAACTTGAGGCTAAAACCAAAGATCATGTTCGTCGCGAGCGTATTTTCGTTTGTTCTATAACGCTCTGTTTAAAGGCTCTTCGTTTACTTAATATTATACACGTATATTTCATTTTGTTTATTTGCATTCGTAAATTATTTTATCGTCGAACAGACGTTAATTTTTAGAGAATGTTTATATTTTACATAGTTATAGTCAAATGAAATTAATTGTCAATTTGAAATCAGCAGCTGCCTCAGCTGGTACTTTCCGAGAGTTGTTTGGATAACCTTTTCAGTGCCCAGAGGGGATTACTCTGAACTTCGAAATTTGACGTTTGTGTCACCATTCCGCTCATACAAATACAAAAGCGAGTATATCACTCCTGTGGCGAAGAGACATTTCTGTCAGTGGATTTGTACTCCCACACAAAGTTCGACTCACTGGTAGTGAGGGCTAACCAGGCTTGATACAGTTAGTCATGCTAAAAAACGAAAGCTATAAAAATGGCACGACACGAAATTCGAATTTTGAACTTATGAGTTATGACTAAACCCCGTTATCTTGTCGCTCTGACGTTGCTTTTTCGTGTAGGTTGAATGTTTTATCAAGCGACATTCTAAAAGTACTTAATAGTTAAAGCCTGACCCAAAATATATGAGGATTGTCAAGAGGGCGCTATTTATAAGATTTATATGGCAACAATTTTGCAACTAATCGCAATCCACTATAATGACATTAGTTTAAATACATGTCAGTTCCACTATGTTAACCTCGTAATATCATTTAATCTTACGTCCACGACTGAATGGTTTTCGGCATTTTTTTTTATAATTTTAAATATTTGTCTTTTAAATAAACCAACACGAATGACATTGACAGTGTTGACAAACCATCATAAAATCATTGCCAGTGTAAGAAATTAGTTACTTACAGTGAAATTCCGCAATATGGCGCATCCTCATATATTTCTGGTCAGAATTTACATGTCACTGACAATTAGTCAAAGACAATCACTTGGTACTAACGGATATAAAAATGAAGAAAAAGTCCATAAATAAAAGTCTTGGGTGTTCGTTAGTCAAGATTGTTAATCAGTAGTGATCGTAATCAACGTGCTGAATTGGTGGCAAAGTATGGTTGACAAAAAAACAAATACTCAAGTATTTTAAATATTATTATATTTCACAAATTATAACATTTATATACATATTTACTATCACTTCTGCAATTATGCTGAATAAACTACTAAAATTTGTTCAACAGATTTTGCCGTCAGTCGTTCACGACGATTGGAAAAAATCCATTTTAAATAACTAAATGACCTTTCGACGTTGACAGAAGTCACGGGAAGGTAATTTAAGCTATTAAAATATTGCACGCAACTTTTATTGACGCCCTCCGGCATATTTACCTCTTTTCCTTCCATCAGTTGCTGCACGACTTTTACAGTACTGTAACCGGGGTTTCTATTCAGAACATTTTTTAATTTAAAATAAATTTCTTTGCCTGTGGGATGCAATCTCAACTTTGCTATTCTTTTTATCAAGTCAGACACAATTTTTAATGAACATTTTAGTTCTAGTTTTGGATCCTCCAGCAATTGAATTGATTTGGCGATAATGTTGAATTGTGTGTCAACGAACAATAACTCTGATTTTAAATTGCAATTGCGAAAAATTTTCTTGGCGTCGACAATTGCTCTTGCTTCACGTGAATCTAAAGCATTGATCACAGCCTTGATTTCATTAAAATATTTGTTGTAATATGACGCAGCATTTAACCATGTTCCCCATCTGGTTATTACTGGTCGCGGAGGAAGAGGAATGTTCGGATACATCAATCGGAGTTTTTGCGTTCTAGAAGGGGCTTTGAGGAAAACTTTTTTTACGCAGTCTATTAATTTGTTAATTGTAGGATAAAGAATTCTCACTTTTTCTGCGACGCGATTCAGTCCGTGTGCTAAGCATGTTAAATGTGTTAAATTGGGATATTCCTGTGTGAGACATTTACCCGCCTTAAGCATGTATGATCCAGCATCAGTAATGAAAAACAGTAATTTGTCTAAGTTCTCATTATATTTATGGCCCCAAAGATCTTCAAGAGTTTCTTTAACGAGTTTGGTTGTAGTTAAATAATTAGTTTTCTCCAGAACTTTTGAAGTAAACAAATGCATTTTGGTGCTTGTTCCATCCAGGGACTGAATCAAAACATTGGCCACTTTTTTTCCACACGAGTCGGTTGTTTCATCGACGCTAAGGCATATCGTCTTATCTTGCAGTTCCTGCCTAATTTGTTCTTTTTTTTCCTCGTAAATGATTGGGAGATAGTTCAGCCGTATATTAGATTCACTGGGCAAATTGACGCTATTTCCATATTTATTGCTTAACATGTTTTCCATGAAATTCCGAAATTTTGGGTTGTCAAGTTTTGACCACGGTATATTACATTGAATCATAAATTCAGCCAAGTCTCTGTTAAACTGTTTTTGTTCATTTTTCTTGTTGTTATGTTTTTGGTGTAAATCAGATTTTACATGCCGGTCCAAACTGAATAAAGAGAGATGTAATGACGAATTACACAATTTACAAAATAACGTTCTTTCTTTGACTTCAAAATCAGGGTTGTCTTTTAAGCTGTGTTGTAGCTTCGAATGTGAGTACGAATCACTCATTTTATTTTGATGAGATTTCGACTTTATATGCTTATTTATATTGTATTTTTTATTTTTAATATTGACATTGCAAATTGTACATCGCGTGCCTACATCCGTCGTTATAATATCCGGGTATTGTGTTAACTCCATACTGTGAATATAAATACTGTTACCATAATGTGCACTTTACTAAGACTCCACTTGAAATACTTGATTATGATTATCATCAACTCGAGATACGACGTGCCTTTATTTAGATTAAAATAAACTCTTCGCGTAATGTTATCGAATGTTCAGCTGCAGTTATATGTTTATGTATGACAAATTAATGTCATTTTGACGTATATTGTTTTAAAAATATTTAGGGCGGAAAAGGTTTTGTACAGTGTAGATTTATTATCTAGAGATGTAATCCTATGTTGGCAAGTATTTGTTTTATAGTGATTGTGTAAAACTAGAAAATAAATAATTGAATATTCGCTTTTTCTGTCAACCATACACTTTGCCACGAAAATTGCACGTTGATTACGATCACTGTTAATCAGTTTTTCCACACTAAAAACAATAAACCTTGTACAACTACATCAGTGATTTTAAAGGCGAAAAATCAATTGCATTGTTGCATAATCTAAACATCGATATCAAAACGGTCGATAAAGAAACTTTCAACCCCTACGAAAAAGAAACATCACTGCGACACAATAACAGGGTTCACTTATGACCCTTCAGTTATGGGGGCTCAAGCATACATACATATAGTGTCATGTAATGACGACTCTGTAGTGTAAACGAGCTGTGACTGGCGGTAAAAAGGTTAGACAATGAAAAAAATATTGGTAATACTTTTATGTACGTTATTGTATACACCACGAAAGTTACCTCAGCATTAAAACTTGAATACTAGCCGTAGTTAGACATATTTAATTTTATTAAAGTACTTACGTTTTTAAGCAAAATCCTATTTAGTAATTTTATTGTAAATAGAGGCTGATTTGTATAGAAGTAGAGTCTTAGGCGAGACTTTTTCGGTCTGGTTTAAATCGTTGCTTTGCATTTTATCGCTCAGAGAAAAGGGTGTCGATATATGATATAACTCTTTTATGTAATGTTTCGACATTTTATGGTGTATTTATAATCTCTTTGTATTTTACTTTTTATTCACCGAGCTCCGTTTCAGCTTGGTTGAAATTTGTCCGTATGTCCGGTGTTCCGGATGTCCAGTTCGCCGGCTGTTCTCGCCTACAGGTAGCAATCCTAAACCGAACCGAAACTTTGTGAGTCGATTATATAATTATATTTTTTTGTCGATTCCAATATTTTCGAAAATTTTCAGAATGGTGGGTGTTGCAAACGTGAAAAAACAAATTTCTGCCATGATGCAACAACCTCGCGAGGTTTAGGTATGCTTTTTGTAAACCTAACCTAAGGGAGATGCCACGAACTCGGTCTCAGCGGCGCGCGGTACGTTTGTCTCGCTCACTCGTATGGCCGCCGCGCTCGGATCCGCTCTACCGCTGGCCGCGCCGCTGGTCGCGCAAAGACGTGGCATTTCCATTAATTTCAAAACGAATAAATAAATATAAAATAATTTATTCTAACCTAATGTAATATGACCTCACTTCTTGAGTCGCTCGTGTTGTGTCAAATTGTATGTGCGAAACATTACATGATATAATTATATCCAAAATGCCCCAAAGCGAAACGCTTGTTATAGACATTGTTCAGTTATATTATTGATTGTGTGATACTTAAATAGGAATAAAGTGAACTATTCGAATACCGCATTGGTGATTATTTTGTTAGGTACCCTCTTTTATCCTAAGACTAATCAATTGACAACATATCACATTTTTTTACATTGTTAATTGGGTGAATCAATTTTTAAGTGCACCTTGTTGCTATGGTTACGCAAAATTTGTCCCTCTGACAACCTAATCATTTTTCTATGAAACAGTATGAATATGTCACTTGGACAACGGGGACAGAGTAAACAACACAAAAAAAATTATTCACCCAATTTAAACTAATACAATTAATTTATTACCACGGAACCCAAAACCATTCTATCTATCTATCTATCAGCCACAGACGTCTACTGCTGAACATAGGCCTCCCCATGACTCGCCACAAAGTGCGATCCTAAAACCATTATTTTTATTTTATTGTACCATGTACCTATTGGTTTTCTAAATATATACAAAAATGTGAAAGAAGTGTCGCCACAAAATCGTTATTAAAAATGACGTCACTTTGTGAAAAAGTTGACAGTTACAACGCACAAGGAGTCACATCAGTACAATTTCCATAGAAAATTCGGTGTAGTAATAAATCTATTGTATGATGTTCTACGATGTTCTACGCGGTGACCAATGTGACTTGTCAGTATCTCTTAAATACTCCTTTCGAATTAGGAACTTTTGGAATTGATATTTTAACCAGAAATTGGGACATTTTTGAAACCAAAAGAATATTGCTATTTTTTTCTTTGATTTTATCGCTAATAAAATGAAATGTTGTCAATTACGGGGTAATTTTCGAAAAAACATGACAATACTATGTTGATAACTTTTCACAATGCACCAAACATCGGGTTTATCTATGATTTTAACAATAGATTGTAAAACTTGTAAGATTGTATATATTTTTTTGAAAACTACCCAATTATAATATCCGAATATATCCTAAATGAGCAACCATCCCCTTCCCTGTGTTAAAATTATTCCTTCTTAGTGTTTATCGGCGTACTCAAACTACAAAGTGGTCAGAGAAAATTGAAATCCTGTGATCAATAATGTCAACTACGAAAATGCTCGTATTTGTGTAAGTATTTGTACTACCATACTCAATCTGCAAAAACGGAACCCTTATGTGACCTTATTTGTCAGTCTGTCAAGACTGTTTTTCGGGGGAAGTGTGGAGGCGGAAGTGTATCAAGCTGAAATTAGTTTCAAACACTACGCCTTGGTGCCGTGCAAAAATCAAACGTGATTTTGTGTATCAATGATTCAATACCTAATAAATAGTCGAATGAACCCTATATTATTTGTTTACCAATTTTTCACTTCTCTTTAGTGTGTCGACTTAATTAGTTGATTTAAATATGATAAGTAATTTTCCAGATGTTGTCTAAAAGGTGGTAGGCACATTCCTTTCTGGCGGAGAAAATTGTGTTTACTCGAGGTTTTGCATTTGTATATTGTTTCGGAAACACAATGAAACGACAATGACATGCACAATAAACCTTAGAATAATAACGCCTAGAATGATAGTTTCAAACGGCCGAAGCGTCACACGTGAGGCATAAAATGAATTCATGTAGTTGTGAACAACTCGTATTTACACGCGCCGATACGCACACAAACACACCAATAATGTTGCTAGCGCAATCACATTCCCCACAAATTAGCGGAATACTCTTGCCAGTGGTGTTTGGTTACTTTCAAAATTTTAATTGAATCTTAGACCTGTTGCTGAGTTCAAACATCATTAAATGCATTAACCAAAAGTTTTTTATTTATTATTTTAATTTAAAATGTCAGTTATGATGTAGGTATAGTCAAATCTGAATATGCAATATAGCAAATCCTGAAACGGCCAAAAATTACTTAACAGCTAGCTGAAAACGATTCTAAATCACCGAAACTGACGTTTGAAGTTAATCCACCGGCGTAACAATATGATGTTGATCTAAAATCCACACAACTACTCTGACACAAAAAAACTCAGTGTCAAATAAAATTAGATATGATTTTACAACTGACTTTACTTTTATTTGCACAGTCGTCAACTCATCATCAAGACATTTGTAAGTAATCAGTATATTATCAGGACAGAATTAAGGGTAAATAATTCCGTTACACGGGTAACACTACGTGGTCATGCCGCTTATAGAAGATATGAAATTTTGATTACTGTTTTACGTAAAAATACGAGTTAAAGAATAATATTTACGAGTGAAATGTTATCTTAGCATGTTTATCATTTTTATCCGATGCATTGTGACACCCTATCCTTGCACAAATCGTCATAATAATTGAAAATGTGGGAGCTCTTTACACCTGTCACGCGTCCTTGCAACTGAGAAGCCGATCGGCGCTTTAAGCCATTTCTGGCTTACTTTTAGTGGCCTCACCGCTGCGCGTGAACTGGGTTTCTAGGCGTTATTATTCTAAGCAATAAACCTTCAAAAGTGTTATTTACCTACCTACGCCTTATTTTGCACTACGTAGTAGTTACTAAGACTAAACCATTGATACAATGATCAAAGCACAAAAAAAATGAAATGGGTAACCTGGCGACAGAGACCGTGAATCGAACCCGGTACCTCTGGATGACGTCTGGACGCCCAGATAACCTTCCGAGTTTTTCTTTATGCTTTGACGTACAGTCAACCAATTTGATTCCTAGGCCATTGCGTACCTTGTCACAGACACAGTGAACGTCAATATGAAAGCCGCTTGAAATCTCATTTCATTGTCATTGTGACAAGGTTCTATACTGGCCTAGAAATGAAATTGGTTGACTGTATGTCGATCTTCGCTTTGTTTATTTGAAATGATTTACACCTTACCGACCTTTATGGAAATACGTTAATATTCATCTTACCGCACTACTTTACAGCAGTGAACGAGCAAGCGAGAGGGCGGGACAATTTTTATATTCAACCATTAGATACCAAGACCATCAAAATAAAATGTCTAATCTCACGTGAAAAGAGCGGTGTCAAATTCATTGCGCGTATAAATAAGTACTGCGCATACGTATACATAGGTGACATTTGTATCAATAGATAGGTACCTACATGAAATAGTCGATACGGTTGTTAAATCGATAGATAACGCCAATGACCAGGTGAATATCAATTTGATTGACCAGTGAGGGTATAAGATACTTTTTCCTCGGCTAAAGTAAAGCCAAAAGGGAGTATTACTTATGCCCCAACGCGGAAGAAACTGCAAACCACTTCTAGTGTTAAACGCATGACCCTAATCCACGATATTTTTTTAAATTTTTACAATCAGGTATGTGCCAAATATCAATACTACTTGACTACCTCTTCTTTTGAAGTCGGTTAAAATTGAGTCGTATTACCGACTGTCGTTTGGTGTTTGTTCAGTACACACAAGTGTCCATACATACTTGTCAACAAAATGATGAATAAAAAAACTCTATTGACATGTAAATCTCTTGGCCTGATAGTATGGACATGTGGCACGCCCCACACATGAATCGTATCGAGTTTCATGCAATTAATTGATACCTACGTGAGTCAAACCGATCATTTTGTTATCGGAGGCAAATTACACGGCGTAAATGCGATTAATAAATAATAACAGTTCAATAAATCGTTACTATCACGCGAGTAAATACTTTTATTGCTTAGAGTTTATATTGCAACTCGTTTACTTAAGCCAATTAGATACAAAGTTATACTGTACTATTATCTATTCTGTGGTTATACTGAAACGGGGAGAAGATTTTATAAATAAGTTTGTCGAAAATTTCATTTTTGTGACAAGCTTTTATAGCCGACTGTACTTTTCTTTGAACATCCATCAATTGCTCACAGAGACGATGCTAAAGAGCCCAAACTCCGTATGATTGATTTATTTATTACGGAGTTCCTATGGCCACCTTCCAGCTCCATCGTCAGATCAGGTCCACGTCATCATAATATTGCATTGTCACGCAATTTGCATATTCGTGCAAAATTTCAGCTCAATCGGACACCCGAAAGTGGGTCAAATTTATCTTGCAAAATTCCATTACAAAGGGACAGGTGAAAGTAAATATAAAAGCTTGTAATATGAACTTTACAATCAATGGTTACTTTTGTCGCTTACCAATAAGGACGTATTGCACAAATTTCGTCTATCGACAAGCTACAAAGTGAACCCTTTTGGTTGAAAACGTCACCATATGGAGTCCTATCATAAATAGAAAAACTATTTATTTAAATACTGCCTACTGAGCCGGCGGTCCAGGGTTCGAATCCCGGCCGGGGCAAATATTTGTGTGATGAACTCGAATATTTGTGCTTGGGTCATGGTTGTTCTATGTATTTAAGTATATATTTATCTATATAAGTACGTATATCGTCCTCTAGTACTCATAACACAAGCCTTCTTGAGCTTAATTTGGGACTGGATCGATTTGTGTGAGGTTGTCCGATATAAAAAAATAATATATATGTATTTAAAACTTAACTTTGGGATATCCATATGAAAGATGCATAACGCTAACTTATGAGAAAAATTTACATGAGTCAAACTATGTTTTGGACTATACATTAACCGAGTATGGATAAACGGGAGCTATTAACACTAAACGTTTTCCAAACAATCATAATTACGCCTACACTTCCTATTGCGCAATACTCATTTTTGACGCAACTCACTAAACAAACTAAATTATATAACCTTACTAGAAGGTGCCATACTTCGTACGCATAACAATTATTTTTATCTGGTAGTCGGGTAAAAGATATCATATAACCATTTTTGGATGTGCAGCTATCCCTGTACCGAAATTCGTTAAAAATTGTCCAGCCTTGGCGTGATGCGAGGACAAAGAAAATTATGCCCAATAAATGGCGCCAGACTGGCATGACACCGCGCGCCCATACAAAACAAAAGACGATCCTCGTCACGCTATTAAGATTTTTCCTGGAATCATGACCCGGGACCCCGCTCCATAGAATAGTACATTACATCAGAGGCCGGGAAAATGAGGATTTCCGGCCAAGTAGGTATATACGGCCGAGCGAGCGTGCGAGCGAGGCCGGATAGTGATACGAGGCCGGGAATCCGTTTTCACGACGAGGCATGTATAGTGCTTTTCTCAAACATACAATGAAATAAAAAAATATACTTCAAAGAACAACACTTAATATTGTTTGTCCGATATTTTCCGAATTTGACCGAATTTTAAAAATCTAATTTCAGATTCTGACTCAGGAGCCCCAAAAACCCCCGGATACCGAATTTCAGCCTCCTAGGACCAATTTGAAATTTTCTCCATACAAACCTTTTTTTTTTTCGATATTTTCCGAATTTGACCGAATTTTCGGACAAGATTTCAGATTCATATTTTTGAGCCCCGAGAGCCCCCCGATACCGAATTTGACCGAATTTAAAAAATCCGATTTCAGATTCTGACTCAGGAGCCCCAATACCCCCGGATACCGAATTTCAGCCTCCTAGGACCAATTTGAAATTTTCTCCATACAAATCGTTTTTTTCGACATTTTCCGAATTTGACCGAATTTTCGGACAAGATTTCAGATTCATATTTTTGAGCCCCGAGAGCCCCCCGATACCGAATTTGACCGAATTTAAAAAATCCGATTTCAGATTCTGACTCAGGAGCCCCAAAAACCCCCGGATACCGAATTTCAGCCTCCTAGGACCAATTTGAAATTTTCTCCATACAAATCGTTTTTTTTTTTCGATATTTTCCGAATTTTACCGAATTTTCGGACAAGATTTCAGATTCATATTTATGAGCCCCGAGAGCCCCCCGATACCGAGTTTTAGCCGCCTAGCACCAATTTGAAATTTTGAAAAAAAAAAGTCGCCATCTTGAATTTTTTTTTCCACAAGTGTCTAACAACCAACCTTTAAAAACAAAACCTGCTTTTTGTCAAACCAGCCAGCTGTGTGAATGACCTTGTTGTTGAAACAAAAAAAAAGTTACTTTGCAGGCCTAGGCCTGAAAAGCAGTATGAAATCCCTTTACAGTCCTCTCGAGTTGTTGCGCCCAAAAACCGATACTTCCGAGCCTATTATAAGGAACGCAAAGACAATATTTCATTGCATGTTTGAGAAAAACTAATTTTTAATACAGTTGCTCAAAAAGTGGTACTTTTCGTAGCTGCAAATCGTGCGAAAAGTTGGTTATTTCGAACTAGTGCTTTTTACTTTTCAATTTTTTTTAATTTTCTGTTGTACTAACACGTCATGTCTCATACATCCAAACAAAGGTCAATCACTTTCCGACTTTATTTATTACGTCATACAGCATTGCAAGTGTATATCTTATAATTATGCTTAAAATATTTAAATTGCATATTGGATCAATCAAAGGGTTATCTATTAAAAATATTCAAAAACGGTTTTAATAATTTGTTTGAGTGACTCTTATTTAATGAGCAAATGAGTATTATGCGTGACCTAAAAAAAATAAAAAGAAAAGTATTGTCACAGATTAGAAAATACAGTATTGAGCGTGACCCACGCGCTGCTTTATAAATTCATAATAATTATGAATAATCGCTATTTTTGTGTATTAAATAATATATTTATTTACAATTATATGAAATGTAAAGAACTAAAAACAGATTCACGATGTTTATTGTCTGGAATCAATTAAATTACTGTGTAACATTATCATATCTCTTCTGAAATATTAAAACTATTTCTTTTGATTTGGCTGAATGATGACAGCCGACGCCATCTTGAAAAAAAATATTACAATTAAAAGTAAAACTTTCTTTTGTATTCAAGATTTATGTTTATGTATAAATGACACGTAAGATTTATAAAATAAGAGTTTTTGATAGAAAATGATGGATTCTGATGTTACCAGAATAGATTTAACACCGCCCTATATACGAGCCAAGGCAAAAATTGCAAGTGAGAGTATTTTACCCGCAAAATCGAAAGAAAAATTACATTGCCGTCTATGAACATTTTATTGGCTGGAAACGAGAAAAAGAGAATTATTACAAACTTTAATAAATTTTTAAACTTACCAGCAAAGGCCTTAAATGCGATCCTTCACAATTGCTCTAAAAATTGTAGGTATTACTCTTAATTTTTATCAGACAGAAATAAATATAATTGCCCCTTTCAATTACTGTTTTAAATTTGTATAATTGCAATTTTTCGCAAATGTATTAAAAAACGTTGTTTGGTACACGTGTGGAAGTGTCATTTTAACTCGTCCCGAGTCTTGACCTTCGCCTTGCGGTTCAGGCCAAGACTCCTCGGGACTCGTTAAAAATGACATACTTTCCACACTTGTATCAAAAACTACTATTCCAATACAAGTCTAGAATTTTACAATACCTCTAGTATTATTCGATTCTTACACGGGAAGACCTACAACGGAGTAATATTTTTAAGTTCGGTTCCGTCGAGTTTTTGAGTGGCGACTACGTACCAGAAGTCGCAGCGTGTACAGAATCTGCTCACCGACGGATTAGATCTGTACCAAGGCCTCGGGAGCTGCTGGATCCAGGCAACGTAAGGCCAACCAAGATGACATGCATTAGGCTGGTAAGGCGTATGTCCAACACTGGTTGTTTGAGCTGATGATGAGCATACCCCGGGGTTTCCGTGATTTGACGCATAGTGTCGGCCCAGTGTTATATTATTCGAGCACCAAAAACCCGAGCATCATGATGACGGGTTAATGAGTCTACCAGTCACTTGTTTGACATGCGAGCTAACGAGCTAATAATCACCCCCCTTGCTCGCACTCTAGAGACAGGCAAAAATGTTCTCATGACTGAAAAGCGCGTACCACTGTTGTACTGGAAATTGATTGGCTGTTGCGCTACTTGTGCTGGATGCTGTAAGTACCTACTTTTAGAGGCATACCTGTATGCTTTTAGGCGTTTGTTTTGCTTTCTAGAAGTAATTTCGTTACCTGAAGTACAAACCAAGGTAAATATATGTCTAGTTCTCGATACAGACATCCATTAGCTGGCATCTCGATTCATAGCGATACTAAGAGGTGAAAATTATATTAGCTACAGCAAATAATGTTAGAAAATAAATAATAAATAAATAAATAAAACTGTATGTTTAGTTAGGTACATTATAATACTAAAATAATACAATACAATATGATTTTAAAGGCAAATCTGCCTATGGTAAGTATGTGGTGTAGCCGGGAGGCGGAGAATACTGCGGGGGCGAATCTTTGCTTTTCACCAGCAGAGGGCGCGCGCTGCGAGCAGCTGGTGGTTGCTTCCACCTGTAAAAATGACGTAACGACGTAAAATACTTCATGGTCAATCTGTCAGGGTTACCTCGCTAGGCGTACTTACCCTAAGACCATGTGCACCATGGTACAGAGCGGCAAGGCTCACAGGGTAGGCTCACCGGTCATCTTAAAGCGCACAAGCAATTCAACTTACGAGTCAACAAGACTTACCCTGGATTAAATTAGGCCTAGATTTTGGTTATGCATGTTGCAGAAAGCTTTCAAAAAGTTAAGAATTCTTCCAGAAATTTCTCGAAGGTATAAAACGCGAATCGCATTCTGACAGATCACGAACTGTAGTATGATTAGGATTACTGACTATTTACATTGTTTGTTATAAAGTACGTATTAGGTACTTACAGTAACTTTTTTCTAAGCATTATTTTCATTTGAGAATTATATTCCTTGGGTTTAGTAATATATGTATAGTAGGTATTTAGATTTCAAAATTTGACTTACCATGGTATTAAGCTAAGGTCATACGGTGGCTTCGGGCGCGCGAGGCGCTCCGCCCGCTCCCGTGTCAGCGTGTCCCGATCCCGAACCGCGGCGCACCAGGCGCGCAGCGTGAAAAAGTAGATCAGCTCCACGCCCGAGAGTAGGGAGAAGCCGAGGAACAGGCCCGCGATACCGCCGAACGACACTGGGACAGATTGATAGAAGTAATAAATATCAGACAAATAAATAAATATCAGACAACCTCACACAAATCGATCTAGTCCCAAATTAAGCTCAAGAAGGCTTGTGTTATGGGTACTAGACGACGATATACATACTTATATAGATAAATATATACTTAAATACATAGGAACAACCATGACCCAAGCACAAATATTCGAGTTCATCACACAAATATTTGCCCTGGCCGGGATTCGAACCCGGGACCGCCGCTCAGTAGGCAGGTGCTTGCAAACTGAGCCAACCGCGTCATAGATGGGTCATTGTCAGATTTAGATTCAAGTCTTTCCGATGGACATTTACGAAATTAAGGATTCCAGGGCCTAATTTTCTGATAAAATGCCTGTGAGAATAAAGAACGTTCCCTGTTTTTAATCCGATGTAATAGCAACGTAACCTAGATTCATACAACCCTTAACGTTTGACCACCGGAGGGACGAATTTTGTTTTTTGAACTGACAATAACCCTTATCAGAAGGCGATCGTGAAACGGAGTGACTGTTTACCAAGTTGAACAATAACTCCCAAATATTGGTTGGTTGTCGTGGCGCGAATTTATTGAATGTTAATTAGTGCAAGACATTAGTACTTAGTGCGGGGAACATAAACAACGCGGTAGTTCACTGTTATTATCAATTTCGAATATCAATCGTACCTTGGTAGCCTGATGTGATTAAGTATCAAATAGTCACTTCAATTTGAAAACTAATAGGCAGAGGTCGGCAAAACCCGGCAATACAAAAGACTGTCGAAATCTAGCTAGTGTTAGATTTTTTTTACGATATCGAGTATTATTAATATTAGGTACTTATTACTACCTAACACATTATTCCCAGATCTAGATAAATACGTACCCAATAAGTCAACCCAGCCGAACAACACCTCGCGTTTGTACCGCACCATGGGCCAAGATACGAATTCAGTTTCCAACGACGTAGTGGACATTGGGCCTTTGCTTGTACTAAAAGTAAATAGACAATAAAAAGAACCGGTCATGTTACAACGGGACATTAGGGCACGACCACACACTATGCGAAAATGTCCAGTCTCTACCTATTATGGTTCCAAAGATACATTCGTATAACATACCAGCAGACGGACGGATGGATAGATAAACATACATATTAGGGTCCCATTCTCATTGGCTTCATTTAGGTATACAGAACTATAAATATGAGTCTCTAAGTATCAAAATTCAAATTTTTGTTACAAGTATTTAATTGCTAAAACTGTACCTGCTATTCTTTAAACTTCAGTAAATATATTCATCGAGGTGATTTTAAAGAGCACAGATTTGCTAGGATTACTTCAGCGGTCCTACGGCCACCATCTGAGTCGGCCTTATTGGACCAGGTCCTTGATGCTGTATTGTCACCGAAGATACACAATACAATCAGTGCACGGGAAGTAGTTCAAATCTTCGTTACAAGATTTTGTGCCTCATGAGCGAACTAACACGGCACGTTAAATAACAGCTCGTAAAAAAAACAAATGTTGGGCCCCACGTTGGGCGCCAATTTAGACAGCTATCGACAAATAAAAGGAATGAAAGGAGGTTCAAGTAGATGACATAACTTACTCGACTTCTGTCAGTTTCTCCACCTCATACACTGTGTGTGAGCAGCCTAGCTCACAAGAACACCAAGAGACATCGATGATGGAGTCGACGTGGTCCTTAATGCACAACAGTTCTAACACTGTGCAGTGTCTATACCCAGCTGAAAATTAGGAAAGCTAATGTACCTATAGTTAAAACCTAAAACCATGGTTCGATAAAAATATAAGAATACAGAAAATAAGTTCGATAACCGTGTATTGTGAAACTTTCTCAACTATCGTTTGACGATAATGTCTGACATTCATAGATGGGTAGTTGGTTGGATTGGATGGGTGAATGGTCAGTTAGATTGTATTGCTAATAACATTTGGTTGGTAGGTCGATTAATTCAATCGGTCGGTCGGTTGGTTGGTTCGATGGATAGATAAATTCCGGCCAAGTGCGAGTGGGACTCGCGCACGAAGGGTTCCGTACCATTATCTGTAAGTTTCTTGTATAGGAGTCCCCCTTAAATATGTATTTTATTTTTAGTATTTGTAGTTATAGCGGCAATAGAAATACATCATCTGTGAAAATTTCAACTGTCTAGCTATCACCGTTCTTGAGATACAGCCTAGTGACAGACGGACGGACGTACAGACGGACAGCGAAGTCTCAGTAATAGGGTCCCGTCTTTACCCTTTGGGTATGGAACCCTAAAAATCATAAAAACTACGCGATTAACCAGCAGCATTGATTGGTAGGCTGCTCGTTCGGCAAAAAAGCTGATCTTACGTATGTCTGGATAGAAGTGCGGCACGCATTTACAGTGTGCGCGGCTCCTTCGCATACGGCACTGTCGCATGCAGGCCGAATACGTGTACTGTGGCGAGGTCTCCAGGGCTTGCTCGTCGGCGAATACGCAGCGCCTCTGCCGAATGGACAACTGGCGCGCGTCTGCTGTCGTGTATGTGTGCTTCACGGAGAATGAGACCTTCTCGACTCGCCGGTCCCAGGAGTGCTGGGCGCTTTGCTCCAAGCCGGCCATTTCCTCGGTTGCGTGGATGTAGATCTGTAAGATACTAGAATTGGCGACTGCATTTAACAACAAGACCGCTTACCTACCCAGTATTCATTGTGATTTTATCCATTACGTTACCTGCGTTTTAGTCCTATACATTTGCATTTACGAGTTACTTTTCAACTTTTCTATGACGTAAACCCTTAAGTATTATCATAAAATCCAAACAACGTGATTATTTTTGAGCGAGCAAGCGATTATCGTGATTGTGTCCGTTTTATCGTGGCCAATAAATCTTTCGTATGTCCGGATGTTTGATGTTCAGATGTCCGTTTGTTCGGATTTAAGGCTATTCTCGCCTGCAAGCGTCATTTCTAACCCATTCTTTTGTGAGCAGGTTCAATAAATATAATATTTGTCGAGTCAGTTTGTAGAATTCTTTCAAAATCATGGAATTATTTTGAGGGTAAAAACAGTAGGTAATATTGCAGCGACGATATAATAGCAAGGTAATATCAAATTATAAAAATATCTTACATCAATGATGGTGTCATTGCGGTACGAGTTGAAAATGAAGGACCATTTCGCGTCTGTCTCGTGAATAAATGCCTCTGCGAAGGGTTCTGTTTCCGTTTGAGATTGCCTGTTTCAACAAAAAACGGGTTAATAAAGTTTTTTTCTACATATTGGCACAACATAATTATAGTCTGGCAAAAATATCCTTGTCCCAGCAATTTTAGTTTAATGATACTTTGTGTACCTATTATTCTTAATCTTTAAATTAGTATTAAATTCTAGCAAATTTAATTTAATATAAAAATAAAAATGTGGTATTACCACATAAAAAATATGAATCGATAAAAAGATTCTATACAAATATTTAGAACAGCGCCATCTCTCTCGCAGTCTTCGCACTTGCTGTAAAGCAATGGGGATTGGGGATCGTGCGTGTAAAACGCACATCCTTGGGTATGACTAATGCGCATAAAGCATTTCAAAAAACATATATGACACAGAGGGCGCTCCAGTAGCGTAAAGAATTAAGGGATGAAAGATTTCGTGCGATTGACGTAGCGGTCGGATAGCTCAGTTGGAAGAGCAATGCGCCGGAAACGCAGAGGTCGCGGGTTCAAATCCCGCTTCGATTGCAGTAGATCGCATTCAATTTTTCTTTCTTAATTTACCTTTGTGTCATTATTTATAAAAATAAAAATGTGGTATTACCACATAAAAAATATGAATCGATAAAAAGATTCTATACAAAAAAAAATTTAATATAATTTAAAAAACTTTGTTACTTTTGCTTCGAGCAGTAGGTATTGTACTTATAAAAATAATTACACATGATTTGTAAGACATTTCGGAGGACTTTTGCCTTGAATTTTGTGAGTTTACATACTGTAATGCCACTAACTTCAGCGTTTATTGACATTCTTTTTCTACGAAATGTAAAAGAAGATAAAAGTTTGTATTGGTAAATTTTAAATAATAACAAAATATGCAAGTACTAAGATTGTTGGCTACTCTTTGAAACTTTGAAAGTTAGTCTCTCTCTCTTACCAAGGCCATGAAGTTTCAGCATGTCGCGAATTAAAAGCGTAACAAAACCCCATCTCTGTGAAGACTGGCGCGAGAAGATCATAGCATTCTTCTGAATCACCCTTCCATTCACACTCGTAGAACAACGATTCAGAGTGACGAACAATCTAGAAGAACATAGCCTTATTTTTAGTAAATAGGTAAGTAGGTGCATTTGTAGAATTTAGTCATAAAATTATCAAAACAAAATAGGGTAAGTAGGTGACAGTAGTGGCGTGGCGCGGCCATAGAACCCGATTTCCACCGACTTGAACACTTTAAAACGATTGAGAATCGATTGAGCACCATTCTCTATTGCTACTGATGAGATAAGATAAGGTATTTATTGAATAAGATGAAAAAGTAAGCGAAATTTTACCCAGGCTTGCCCTTTTTTAGACGCCACGCCACTGGTATAATGGATGTATTTCGAGTTTAAATAACTCGAGTTCTCTTTCTCTTGTCGTTCCCTCGTGACTGAGGATTGTGATTGGCTTTCACTTTAGAGTGAATGATCTACTCCCATCGAGTACTGTCTATTTCTTCCCTTAAAACCGAGCAAAACTTGGAGGAAGACGTGTCCTTTACTTGGACTCAACTCAACTCAAGAGTAAGGCATCTGTATTTGAGAGATGAATCTATAACACGTCTCAATCTAAGGTATCTGGGTCTGCAAAGGTCTGTTGAACTGACACTTTGTAAAGTAAGTCTCTTCTCCAGGTTCTCATTGGTTACTGACTCACTTCTGATTAGACTGAGATTAATTTTTGATTCGGGCAGAGCAGGCCCGGTCATCGTGGAGAAATTGGTGGAAATTTTTATCTAGTTCTTTTTCTTTTTTGTGGGCGTCTTTGCGTTTGGCAATCCTGTTCATGTTCCTGGTGGATGATATGCGCCTCTAGCACAACAGTGACATGAGACTCTTTCTCGCGCGAGAAATATTACCTGAGTCTTTCTTCGCTGTACTGTAATCTCTCACGGACGATGCTACGTCGTGCGACAATAGTAAAATAATATGTACCTGTGCTACACGGGATGGTGATGATTTAAAACACTTACACTATAAACAGCCTTCTTGGGATCCACGGCTGCGGCCGACATGGCTTCGAATCCACGTCCGACGAGCTCAGCATCCATGGCAAACTCCGCGGCGCGCTCTTCGATGCTCTTGTAACTGAGGGTCGCCAGCCATCGCAGCATGTCCGCCGCGCGGGACGGTGGCGAGTCTCCCCAAGTTCTAAAACACAGAGCAGTTGTACAGGCCTTGCCACATAGACCAGGCAGCCTTGCCTGAAGCGGAGATGTATAAAATTGACCAATCATATTTAAATGCACTTCTTCTAGGCTTCATAAAGCAGCCTGATTGGTTTATTTTCTCCGTTAAGCTTCTGTGGCCAGGCAGCCTAACGCTAACTTGTAAACTCGTTTAAGTCCTACAGAAAGGGTTTAGCAGGCTAAGGAAGGATGTGTGGCCCCTGTCAGGAATATTCGAATTGGTAAATGTCAATTGTTGGTGGCCTCATAACTAGTAATCACTCCAACTTTTAGCCCTCTATCTTGAACTGTCACAGAGATAATGTCAAAAATGTATTTTTATCCCATTTTTTTTCAAACTCATGTATCTTCTAATCCAAACCAGCTAGAGCATTGATACAAAATCACAGCTATGTAAGTTTAGTGGGAGTATACCCTATAATTTTATTTATATTTTATACATGAGCAATAAAAGAAATAAATGTCAATTTATTTTTTGACAGCTCTTATCAACAAGTTTTTTTGAAAGTACAACTACAAAAAAAAACATATGTATTGCTTCTAGTATTAACTACTAGCATACGCAAAATCAATTAATTATATTTGGTGGAACATACTCAAAAAAAATAACGAAGTAGTCAAGTCTTTTGAAAATTCGTTTTAAGATTTTGTTTGTTGCTTAGCAACTAAGGGTGTATTATCTTGAACGTATAGCTGTCATGTATATAATATATATATGTATCATGGGAATATGATAAAAATTCAAAAGAAAAGACTCCTTATATTACTTGAATACTTTCGTTATTTTTTTTTGAGTATTGTCCACCAAATATAATTAATTGATTTTGCGTATGCTAGTAGTTAATACTAGAAGCAATACATATGTTTTTTCTTGTAGTTGTACTTTCTAATTCTAATTCTAATTTTAAAATATGGCTTCCATCAGGTTAATGATGATTTCGCCAATTTCAAGTTTGCTCGTAGAGCATGCCGTTGTTCGGTGAGGTTTTGCTTTTTGTAAATTGATAGCGATTTACAAAAAACCACGCGGTCTACCGGGCCTTGACCCAAGAAGGGCTATGTACCTACGCTTCAAGTTGAATTCTTCATTAACCATTCACTCATACGTTAGTTCACTGCACAATACGCTATCAATACTACACATTGAACAACAAAAATGAATAAATAATGAACAGCAAAACTTGAACGCATGCGGCCATCTTAGGTCACGAACCGGAAGCCTAATACCTAGTTGTACTTTCAAAAAAACTTGTTGATAAGAGCTGTCAAAAAATAAATTGACATTTATTTCTTTTATTGCTCACGTATAAAATATTAATAAAATTATAGGGTATACTCCCACTAAACTTACATAGCTGTGATTTTGTATCAATGCTCTAGCTGGTTTGGATTAGAAGATACACGAGTTTGAAAAAAAATGGGATAAAAATACATTTTTGACATTATCTCTGTGACAGTTCAAGATAGAGGGCTAAAAGTTGGAGTGATTACTAGTTATGAGGCCACCAACAATTGACATTTACCAATTCGAATATTCCTGACAGGGGCCACACGTCCTTCCTTAGCCTGCTATAAACCCTTTGGCATCTTTAATTTCATATTTCGATCAGAATTTAATTTCTATAAGGAAACGTAATAATAAAAATGTATGGTCAAAAAAAAACAAAAATGTTTATTTGGTAAACTATACTTAATTGGTACAATATACAATAGTGACCGGTCCCTCCTGGGTAGTAGTACTGATCTTATCGGATCAGGCGGGCCGCATGTTTGTTTGTCACCGTCGTAGTATAAAAAAAATGTTATGTATCGCAAGTTTTTTTTTTTTCAATTACCATTCATACTATGGTTTTGAATACTGTACACCGAAACGCTAGGTATTATGGTTTTGAGATAAGACGTTAGTTTACTCAATGTTGTAAACTATACATTATTTGTTTGAACCAGACTTAATCGATCACCTGACACACTGACAAAATGTAAATTAATTACCCGTTGATATATACTTGTAGTAGTTCTTCATCAACCGGATTTTGATCACAAATGGTGACTGCCGGAAACGGAACTTCCCAATTATGAAAGTCCGTGTCCAAACCTGTAATTAATGATTGTTTACTGCACTTGATCGTTAACAAGCTGTTTGCTATACTTGTTGAGATTATTATAGTAATAGTTACCTGTAATTGTAGGATTGGTTTGAAATTTCTCCCACAAACTCACAATGATAATGCAAGTGGTGACCGCGCCCACTGCGGTGAAACTGAACCACATGAATCTGGTAGGTAAAAACAACAGAAAAAGAATTTATACAAATATACCCATTAAAAACAATTAGCTAAGATACTGAATGTGACTACCGTATGAGTCTTCTCCGTCAAGTTCGACTATATTGACCATCTATAATGACGAACATCTTCCAGTAAAAACATACCACTTGGACTTTACTTGACCACCCAATTGGGCGGTTTGGCATCATGGTTATTCAAGTTTGCTTTAGTAATTCTGGCTTTTCTTGTCGTCGAAGACGGGAACGATAAGCCACTCTGAAGCTAATTATTGATCTAGATATATGGACATTGAAAGAAGTACTTACTTTTCACAGAAGGGCCTATCTTTCTCAGCAATATATCGAACTCCATGAAGAGTAGAATTGTTGAAAAACTCCGTCGTCTGATGTCGTAAACTCGTCGCAAACAATGATATACCGCCATCATCTTTCTTCTGCTTCCCGCTCTTGAATAAGTACATTTCGCTGATTAACATCAGGATGCACCTTCATTGTTTACATTTCTATTAAACTAGTTTCTTTATGTCGTAAATCAGACCACATTCTCAAAAAGACACGATGTCACTGAACAAAATGTGCCGAGATACTATCTATTTTATCGACCGCCCTCGCGTGATGGTTTATTATCTAAATGTTCTTATAATTGTGCCGGTAACTTGTCTATATAATGAAATTATGAAATGAATGTTTAACGATTTTTCAAGCATGACATCAATCTCTACAAATCGACACCAGGATATTACGGTTAGGCTGTTTGTAATAATAATAATTAATGTGTTCAAGTACCGATATTACGCAATATTCAACGGGTCCACTTGAAGCCTATCCAAAGCAGGTCACCTGTGATTTATATTCTATGTCACCCTAGGCCGTAAGTGGGACTTTCTGCGCGCTACGTGGGAAAAGGGTAAAACTTTAGACAAACCTAGGTTACGGGTTAGGCCCTAGGGCGGTAATTCGTAAAGTCCCAGATCGCATATTTATGGCCCTCACCTTCGATTCAGGCCACAAACACCTGCGATCTACATTCACGAATTCACCGCCCTAGGTATGTAATGTATTATTACTAGACGGGCACACGTAAAACTTTTTTTTTACCGTAATCATCAGGTAAAAAGATGGCGCTGTCTAGCAGTCCCCGCTTTAATAATGATCTTTCTCCAATTTTGTGTTCTATAGGATTATTTTCGAAGTATAAAGTCTTAATTATTTTTTCTGAAAACTTGTTTAATTATCATAGCATGATAATTATTGAGCTCCCTGCCGAGGTTTTCCCCGGGGGCTACAGCATGCGGTTCTTCAATAGGGGAGTAAATAGGTTCTTATAAGGTCGGCAACGCGCTTGTGATGCTCCTGGCGTCGCAAGCGTCCATGGGCGCCGAACTGCTTAAAATTAGGCGGGCCGCATGCTTGTTTGCCACGGTCGTAGTGTTCTGTGTACTCCTCAGGTAAGCTCTCCAGACCAGGAATCCCAGGATCGTCAATGAAGGAACACCAGGATAGTACAAATCTTCGTTTTAATTATATACAAGGACAGTTACAATAGAAATGAAATAAAAATGGTGTTGCCGCCACGGTTGTGCGGTGCAGTCTGCGGGGCGGCGGCCATATGACGTATGTGTGACTGCTGAACCGGTAGTACGATGACTGTTATGTTGCGCCAACACGTAGCATAAAAAAAAAGCTTAGCCAGCAACTTTTTATAGGTACTAAGATTTGATATGAAATACTTTTCATCCATTAAACAGGCGGGTGAAGATCGTTTCACATTCCTATCCTCTACTTTAAGCATTAGCACAGTCGATGAAATGAAATTCTGTATAAAATTAATTTACTCTAAGCTTTATTGTATCTAAAACCAACCTACGATACGCCAGAAATTACTTTAATGGCACCAATTATAGATTACTCATGGGTTTAGCTTTAGTGTGCGTCGGCGGTGCAGGCAGGTCTGCCTCTGGCGGGGCCAGGGGGTCTATCTTGATGTCCAGGTCTTCGAGCGCATCATCCAGGATCTTGATCTTGCCCAAGATCTTCTCAGCTTGAAGGTTGAAGCCGGGCTCAAGCATTTTGCCGGTGGGGTTCAGTTTGAACAGGTATTCAGCCTATAAAAATGAGTTCTGGTGAGAAATAGGCAACTATGACTGCGATTTTTAATAACGAATGTTAAAACGAATGGAAGCCATTTAAATGGTTTAATAATTCCCCTTCGGGCCACCTATACTGCACAGTACATCCTCTTTCGGCACTTACAGCTATATTGGTTCTGTAGCGTTTGCCCGAATTTCATATGTCATAATCGAATAGTTCCCGATTCGCCGGATTTCGGATTCTTGTTTCGTCGGATTCTTGTTTCGTCGGAAATATTTATATACAATAAAATCGGCTTGGTAAAGAAATAATTGATTCTGTGATAGTAATCAACTTAGCCCGCGGGCCGGGCCATAATGATTAGATTAGATTTTTTATTTCACTATAAAAATTACATTACAAATTTGCTTACTGTCATAATTATACGGATTAATAATAATAATAATAATCATTTATTTCGGAATTTCATCCATAATTCATATCATGATCGTCAAAAATAAGGCAAAATTAATGATAAGAGAAAATATTGTTTACAATGTCAAAATACTGTTACGAGCTTGGGGTTCGTATTTGATAGAAAAGCACAAATTAAAACACACTTTATTACCAAAATTACGCACTCACTATTCACACGAACTGTACAGCGCACTAATCACTTAAGAGTCTTTCTCTCCGATTATCCTTTTACTCGCACTGTATCGCAGTTAAAATTAATGTAACTGTCTGCCGCCGGCGCCTTTTATATCCCGCGGAACCGCTCTGCCGACCATTGTGCACATAAAGCACGAATATTCCAGTAAGGTCCAGGCCAAGAGTCGGGGACATTCTAGGTTATAGACGTCTCTCTCTAATCGTGCACTCTCTGTCACTCCCTTCTCGAATGTTCAGAGTCTAGCTATCTCTTTCTAGTAGTTAGGTTATGCCAATTGTCATAATTATGTATATTGATCAAATATTTTTTTTTCTAACGTATGTCTACCTTTTATTTAATATATTACGAGTATGAGTAAAGTCGCGATATTTTCATAGTTTTGCTCAACTGAAGTAGTCCGGCAAAACAAGAAACCGGCGAAAAAAGAATCCGACGAAACAAGAATCCGGCGAATCGGGAACTATTCTCATAATCTATCACTTGCCATAATAGTACCTACCTAAGCTGAAAGTTTTCGGGAGTTTCATAAAACAAACCTAACCTAACCTAATGATTTCTCCATGAATAGTATTAAATAAATCCCGAAAAGTTTATTAAAATTCGGGCAAGTGATACATTTATGACAAATGAAATTCGGGGAAGTGAAATGCTCCCAGCTGTATTCCACTCGTGCAAGGATTCACCTACTGCAGCTTAATTTGGTCTATCCGGATCTATTGGCTTTATTTGCCCTTTCGATGCCACGATGGATGCTTCCTTACAACCGGCTGAATTACATGAATATACAAAAAAAGAAGATACATTTCATCGGTCATTCTCCAGACGTACATTTTTGCTTGTCTTCGCTGTTTAAAAATATAAAATTATTGATTTAAATATGTCTTATATTTTTTGATCGTAGCAGGTATTCGTATTGAGCTGTACATGAATTTTCAAGAACATATTTAAAACCCTTCGGGTAGAAAAAAAAACTTTTAGTCCTATTCTCCTAATTGACACGTCGCGTCCCACTATCCAAATTACTTACATACCAATTTCTCCTGATGATATACATGAAGAAAAAACAATGTAAGCAAGATTATTAAACAAAAGAATACATGTTTAATTTGCACAAAAAAAACCTAGTCAATACAAATAATATATCACAAAGATATCAATTATAGTAACTTTGTCTCGAAACGTATAATAGGTAATTGACGCGTCGCGGTCGGTTGTGATCACACAAGTCCTCTGAAGGTAGGTGCGGATCTCACTAACGCATTTCGGTGAAGCGGTCAGTCGTGCCCAGAGCCCCGTGTGGGATGGTTGTGTCAGCTGTGTACGGGTCGCGGACTATGAATGTAAGTATCTAATTCACGCGTTTTGGCTCACGAAATTTCTAATGAACACGTTCACGTTTTAAAAATCAACTAACTCTATCGCGCAGAGAATTTTAGTGCACATTAAAGGCCGCATTATTTAATAGATACTAGATTCTGTAGATAATTACATGTACCTATAAAAAGTTATTTTCTATTTTTCAAGAATCCCTAATTCACAAGTCTAATTCACGCATCAAAAATGAACGCGTTAATTAGAATTTAACCATCCATGTGGTTCTAATTATCAGTTTGGATTTTTTTTCTAGAACTATTTTATTTATTTTTATTTTATTTATTTGGAACATCAACAGCAATACATTATTAATAGTAGATTTGTATATATAATAGTAATAGTACCTATAATATATAGTCACATCTTCGTGAGGTAATTTTAAAACCTCATCAGGTAGCAAGCTGTATTTCTCAGGTCAGGAAAATTCTAGCCGAAGCGGTTTTTTCCATATATTAGCACCATCAGGCATGAACAATATTTCATACTTGGATATAACCCTGTGTCTGATAGAATAATAACAATGAAGCTGAATACCGATTAACATCGTGCAAGTTTACAACACAGTCCACGGAAGAGGATATCAACTAGAGGAAACTCTAGACAGCATACCAAGCCGGCAAATCGCAATGGTATTGGGAGACTGGAATGCTAAAATAGGAAACTCAGAAATAGTCCATGAAATCCTAGACATCATTGGAAAATATGGTCTAGACTCTAGGAACGAAACGAGGTCAGAGGCTTGCAGAGTTCTGTGTTCTGTGTCTGGCCATTACTTTAACAATCTTTCACCATCACAAAAGATGACTCTACACTTGGAAGTCTCCTGGAACCTGGGTCGTTTTAGGAATCAGATAGACTACATACTGGTAGACAAGTGCTGGAAGTCATCTCTCAAAAATGTGAAAACCTTCCCTTGAGCTAAATGCAGTTACTGGTTACCTCCTTCGCCATTCGTCTCAAAGCCGTTTACCGTAACGCGCGACCTAAACCCAGAGCTTAGAATCCAATAGAGCGATCCCATTTCCAGAACCTGACGGAAGCGATGCTCATGAATTTAGATCCACCGCGGACAGGTGATGCTGAGTCCAGGTAATAAATGAAGATTTTGAGGATATCGTATCTAAGAGAGGAAGGGACTATTGAAGGTCCACATGGATCACTGAGGAAACGTAGAACCTAATTCAGCGCCGGAAAGAAATTAAAATTAATGCCCGTCAAGACTCCAAGGTGAAAAGGGAATACTCGAAACTACGTAAAGCAATTCAAAGGGAACGCCGCAGAGACAAGAACGAGCATATGCCAATAAGTCGAGTCGCATCCACTTAAATTACAACCCCGGATCTGTTCAAGAAAGTTCGCCTGCTGAGTCGAAAGTTTAAACCCAAGTTCTGGGTCATTGTAAATCACGATGAGCAACCGCTGCATGGGTTTGACAAAATTGCAGAACGCTGGCGTGGCCACCATTAGCAGCTGTACAAAAGACCCTGTACATCCACTGACACTCGGTTGTACTGGGGACTTCTGAACCTGAAGCTCAACATCTTCAAATCAGAGATAATAGCAGCAATCGATCGCCTTAAAATTAAAACAGCTCCAGGACCAGACGACATTACTTCCGAGGTTTTCAAAGCTCTGGGGGATAAAAGCAGCCTTGAACAGGATGGCGCGCTTTAGTGAAGAATTCGGACTCTCAATCAACAGATCCAAGACCAAACTCATGATTATTGATCGTACAGGCAAGGTAGAACAGTGGAACACGGAGAACCTGGGTTCTAACATTAGCAATAATGGTTCATGTAAGACGGAAGTTCGCAGAATTCGCGCTGGGATGGCCAAGGGCGCAATGTCGCAGCTTAATAATGTACGGAAGGACAGGAACATCTCCGCCAACACTAAGACTACCTTAGTCCGAACTATGGTGTTCTCCCTATTTTCATACGGCTCAGAAACATGGACACTGAAGAAAGCGGACCGTGATCGAATTGATGCTTTCTGCTGGAGAAGAATGCTGCGCATACCATGGACAGCACGCCACGTCAACGCACCGATCTTAGCTCAACTCAAGATCCGTACTAAACTGTTGACAACCTATCTTCGCAGGGTTCTGGAGTACTTTGATCGCATTGCCAGGAAAGACAGTGATAACCTGGAAAAACGACAATCACTGGAAAAGTTGAAGGCAAGTGACCAAGAGGCAGGAGCACGACGCGCTGGATAGACCAGATTCTCACAACCCTTGGCACTACAGTACACGATGCTTTATACACGGCTACTGACAGCAATAGATGGCGCCGCATCATCCGGGAATGACCACGACCCTCAGTAATGAGGCAACCGACGCAAGGAGAAGGAGGAGATAATATAGTAAGCGTAACGAGGGCCGGTACATGTATAAATTATTTATTATAACTTATCATAATAATTCAATTTACATACGTAATTGCATACCTAACCAACCTAGTAAGTAACGGCCGGTGTGCTTGTTTCTTGAGTACTTAGGTACTTTCATATTATTTAAAACATAGCTTATATCATATAACTATCACCATATCAGTCATATATATTATTATACAAAACGTTTTTATTTTAATAAAAAAAATAACTGAATTTGTATAATTAACGCGTCGCTTTTCTAATTAACGCGTCATACAAAAAGTCCAAAATTATAATTAACACGTCGTTTTTCTAATTCACGCGTCATATAAATTTTAATTTGCTTATAAGTAATGAACGTTTAATAAATATATTTTAGATAAAAATGATTGAAAAGTAAGTAGAAAAAAAGCGACGCGTTAATTAGAATTAGAACACAAATCTGGAGAATGACCGTCATTATGAAAAAAGAAAACATTGTGAAAATTTCAACTGTCAAACTATCACGGTTCATGAGATACAGCCTGGTGAAAGATGGACAGATAGACACACGGACAGCGGAGTATTAGTTGTAATAGGGTCCCGTTTTTTACCCTTTGGGTATGGAATCCTAAAAATCGTGGAGTAGCACGATCGTGGAATTGTGGCGTGGCGTAGCGTAGTAGACGTAGCATACGTCGGTTAGTCACGATATACTAATTACGCTGAATAGAAAAGGCCCCTATAATCACCAGAAAGTCAACAGGGTCGTTAGGTCGCAGCTTGGCGACCTCGAGAAGGGCAGGAGTGAGGGTCGGGAAGATGTAGCATCAGGTAGTTCCTCGGTTCGGTTCTCCGGCTGCCGCCAGCGCCTACTCTGCTCCATGCATCACGGAATACAACTCTGACTTAAGGTTAGCTTAGCGACCTCGAAAGAAGTGAGGGTGGGGAAAACTTATCTTTCTAGCTGCCGCGAGCGCCTGCTCTTAATTTTGAATCACAGAATACAACTCCGACTTAAGGTTTCTTCTTGATTCACGGAATACAACTCGGACTTAAGGTTAATATCGTAATACTTACCAGAAAGTCCTTAAGGTTAATATCGTAATAGTTACCAGAAAGTCAACAGGGTCGTTAGGTCGTAGCTTGGCGACCTCGAGAAGGGCAGGAGTGAGAGTCGGGAAGATGTATCGCATCAGGTAGTTCCTCATCGGTTCTCCGGCTGCCGCCAGCGCCTGCTCTTCTTCTTCTTGCATCACGGAATACAACTCCGACTGTAATGAGGAACTGGTCAAGAACCTAAGAAGGCCAATTTTTGTATGAACATAAACCACCTGTTCGTCTTGCATAACTAGGCATATGATACGTGACTCTTTCTTTTAAATACCGAGCGAGCAAGACAGCTGATGCCGAGCCGCGTGACACGCGAAGTCGTGGCAAGATATGCTAATTGCTAGCCCTACTGACTGTTTACAGCAATACGCGACGATTTTCTGACCGCTAGCAGGAATTAATAGTTGACAGAATCGTAAATTCTGACATTTAACGTAGGAATTATGCCACTAGTTAGAAATGAAATTGATTATTTGTAACTACTAAAATATTGCGAATAGATGTCAATGATGCTATAATATTAAGAAGAAGTAGTAGTAGTAATAGTAGTAGTAGTAGTATAGCAGCAGCAGTAGAAGTACTAGTGGAAAGGTGGTAATGACGTCTAACAGGGAAGGATGCAAGAAAAAACGGCACTAATCCTAAATAACACTGATAACCAGGAAATGATTGTGATATATCTGTCGGCTTACCCAATATTCCATTTTCTGTTCGCGCTCTAGTCGCATCTTTTCCTCAAGCTCTTTCTCTGCTTTCGCTTCTTCGTGGCGCTGCCTGGCTTTATCTTCTTTCGCTTTCTTTTCAGCGGCCTCAATCAGAGCTGGAACATCGTAAAAATGTTATGATATCGTCTAGGTATCTTTTTATAGATTACTCATTGTTTTTATATTACTACTCTCTCTCTCGTTCTGTCTCTTTCTTTCTCCACTTGACTACTCACCTCTTGTTACTCACCTCTCAGCTTGGCATACCGACACGGGCGCCCCATGCGCAACGCAACGTCAGCGTAAGCCCCCTTCATCTCATAGTCAGAGTGTTCCTTTACAGATACAATCAGTGGATGTATGTCCAGCTCGTCGAAGAAGTTCAGTGGAGTGACGTCACGACCATCGTTGGACCTGAACTCGTACAACCGACTCAGGACTAGTTCCTCGTCCAAGCGGGTGTCTCCCTCAGGTAACTTCATTGCTTTCTCGCATATGAAGTCGTCTGAAGCCTCTAGGCTTATCACGATGTCTGCAGAGGTGTAAAATAAATTGTTAGTCTTCATCATTGGTTAGATTCGTCTACTTTGCTGCCTGTTCTTGTTTCTTTTTTTCATGATTCAAACTAATCTCACTTACTCAAGTATTTATTGAAACTTTATTACACAATGCAAAATAGTACAAATGGCGGACTTAATGCCATAAGGCATTCTCTGCCATACCATAACACCAAACACAAACTTAGCAGTTACAGAATCATTAGCCTTTTGAGCATAACCGACGTCATATCACGTCATCGGAAAATTGTGCCACTCACTCCAATGTCAAATGTCAATCATCAAAAACTTGGCAATTCAAAGCGCTAACACTTCTTAATTTTTTGCTATAGCATCAATCACGCTCAATAACTTCAAAGCTTGGCGTTCAAAAGGTTAACATTATTATTATCTACCTGGAAGCATTTTCTTCAAAACGTTAGAATACAACTCGGCATCTTCATCAAATTTGTCTTCTTCGTTTTCCTCTTCGCCTTCCGAGTCTTGCTCTTCTCCTTTGTCAAACACTAGCAGACAGTTATTTTAAAACAATTATTCTAAATTAACTGAAATATCATTATCATTACCTATACTATTATAACTATGGGAATCGACTATCGATCGATGCAAATGTGGCGTTATGCAATCTTTCTAGGAATAAACGCTATTGCGTTTAATATTGATTTAAACTTTTGTTTTGTTTGATTGCGAAATCGGCGGGCATTTGACCATAATGTCTTCTGGTATCCGAATGAAGCTTAATTTCTTTCTCACTCACTTTCTATCTCTCTCGGCCTGAACCGATGGTCCTTTCGGTCAACGGTTCAAATCCCGGCAAGGGAAAAAAATTGTGGGATGAATTCGAATATTTCTAGATCGATTTGTTGAAGTTTTCCGATATTTATTTAAATGAGTGTCATATAGTTGTAGCACCGCACAGTGCACACATTTAAAGAGCGTGACATATTTAACGTAAATTTTTAGTGAAACATTTAAACACAAAAGGGACTTCTTGTGTTTATGTCCGTTATCGTTACATGTATATCGACAATACTTACAAAGACTGCACTGCATCATCGTGCTTGGAAACCCATCCAGCACCCAGCCTCGGTTGAGTGCTTCCCGACAGAGCAGCCTCTTACGCAGATAACTAGAAATAGACCAAAACGGTGCCCTTAGTACTCGCATGTCCTGACTGACCTCATGTTTTCTTGGGACATTTCTTGTCATCCGTCCTAGCTTGGAAGCAGTCCGGGGCCCGTCCGGGGGAGTATTCATAGTGTCTGGACACTATGTGAATGAAAAATAAGGCTTGTTTTTATAATATTTTTTTCGGATACGTCCGGGAAAAAAATGCGATTTACGCCAAATTCCCGGGTTTTCTTAAGTCTATGTCCGCGTTCGGCGAATTTAGAGAAGGCAGGATTTTTAGGCATTATCGCTGAGAACACGTGATGTAAAACTCATGTCTGTGATCATGATCAATATGCTCTGGCTAAAGCCAACGCACCCCATGATCTCCTCCTCGCCGATCGGAATCCCAGAGCGCAGCATGGCCAGGTCCTGGCGTGCAGACTTTTGCGTTTCCTCATCTGCGACATCCTCTTCGTCGTCATCTTGTCCTGGCACCTCGGCTTCCTCGGGAGACAGAGCTGGCAAAGCAGCCGTTTCGCCCTCGTCCCAGTGGTCTACACGCCAACTCTATTTTACATAGAAAACTATCGTGAGTCTCAGACATAGTATTAAAATACTCAAACGGGTTTCACGTCGTAGAAGTCAAATAATAGACTGGTAGAAAAATCCAAATATCGGCTTCCTTTACCGTCCTAACGGCATTTTGTGAGCCATTTTGGCAACATGACTTTTCTGATGTAAAAAAGCCTGCTGAATTCGATTCTGGATGTTGCCAAGCCGAATTTTGCCCCCCTCCCCCCATTTCCCCCCTTTTTACCTCAAAATATGTCCCTAATCACGGTTTTTACGGTTTTATGCAAAAAGTATCACAGCTAGAAAAAAAATGTCAAAGACAAGAATGATCTCTATAAAATTTCCTATAACATGGTGTATAAACTTTTTTAGTAGGCCTTATGGTTTGTGAGCAATATCTTCCCGAACTTCATAGACTGGTAGAAAATTCTAAATATTGGCTTCCTTTACCGTGCTAACGGCATTTTAGGATCCATATTGGCAACATGACTTTTCCGATGTAAAAAAGCCTGCTGAATTCGGTTCTGAATGTTGCCAAGCCGAATTTTGCCCCCCTCCCCCTTTTTCCCCCCTTTTTGACCTTAAAATATGTCCCTAATCACGATTTTTACGGTTTTATACAAAAAGTTTTACAGCTAGAAAAAAATGGTCAAAGACAAGAATGATCTCTATAAAATTTCCTATAACATGGTGTATAATTTTTTTTAAGTAGGCCTTATTGTTTGTGAGCAATATCTTCCCGAACTTCATTATCTTTAAAAAAATTGATAAACTTGGTCGAGGCAGTGAAATGCACTTATTTTAGGATAATTGTTATCGCTCAGGATCCAGCCGCTCTGCAGCGCTTGACGCTGACATCCAGTTGTCATGCTGCTTATTATCTGTCAAGACTCACGAGACTTTCAGTCATAAGCAGTCGTCAGATTTACACGCAGAACCGTACCCAAGTCGGGCTAAAAGGGCCGTAGAAAATAAAAAAGCTTTGCTTCTGAACATGAAATCCTTCGAAATGCTCAGTTCTACGCCAGATTCTCCAGAAATGTGCCTTAGAAATGCAGTTACCCGGGTTCTTGCAACAGAAAAAAATAAAGTCAATTCACACTGCTAAGCAGCTTGGCTCACTCTAAGTAACGAAGTTTGTTTCCGAAAGGCTCACCAACAGCAGCCCGTCTAGCACAACTATGCTTTGCGACTCTTGTCGCGCGACATAGCCCGCCACCCGCCACCCTCTTACATTACTGCACAGAAAGAGACAGACAATTATCTCGCGCCAGAAATTGCCGTTTGCGACAGTTGTGCTAGGGGTGCAGGTCTACAAGCTACAACGCAAAGTTCAAAATGAACTAAGGTCCGACCTTCAAGATCTGTACAAGGCAGGTCGTTTCTAAATCTACCATATTTGCGTCTGATGTGGGGGGCAAACGCTCAGGCGCTGGAGTGGTGCCAAACAAAGCATAGCCTGCATCGTCACATACTCGACTTGTACAGCAGGGACAGGAACTTCTCAGCCTTTCGCTCATCAGTGCTTTCGATAACGGAAAACGGAATACTTTTAATCAAAGGAGTAAATGTTTTAGAAACGCAAATGATCAATTTAATTATTTTGTAACCTGAAATAAAGCCGTTCGAATCGCCAGTGCCTGAGTAAAACGCCAGAATAGTCTAACGTTCTAAAGCAGTCCCTTAATTTTGTCATGATGATGAATCATAAGCAACAACAACACTAATAACCAGTCTTCTGGGTGGGTTATGCACAGTGTGGAGCACATGTCGAGTGTCGGTTTCCTCATGAATAGCAACGTATGTTGAGGTATCGACCTCAGTTGGTGACGCTTGAACCTTAGTCTCGTCTGCAAATCCTCCCACTACGACGACATTAGTCCCGCTCGCGCGTTCGCGGGATAAAAACTGCGAGCCCAACCTAGTTTGAAGGTATTGAGTAATTTTTAACCGACTTCAAAAAAAGGAGGGGAGTCGGTGCCAAACCTCACGTAAACTTTAATATATAAATGTAATAACTGAGTGGTTTGGGATCGATTTCAAAGGGTGACTCAAATGTAATCTGTACTTGAACGGGTTATTTTCGGCTTTTTAGTTTTACTGAAGTCGGTTCTTTTTTTTGTTAAAAATTTTTAAGGAGCTGCTTGGCAGTGAGAAGTGACACTTTATTGTTTTCTGCTGCAAGATCCTGGGTAACTGCATTTCTAAGGCCCGTTTCTGGAGAATCTGGCGTATAACTGAGCATTTTGAATGACTTCATGGTCAGAAGTAAAGCATTTTTATTTTCTACGTCGCTTTTAGCCCTACTTGGATACAGTTCTGCGTGTAAATCTGACGGCTGCCTCGTAAGCTTATGACTGAAAGTCTCGTAAGTCTTGACGTATAATAAGCAGCATGCCAACTGGATGTCAGCTTCAAGAGCTGCAGAGCGGCTGGATCCTGTGCGAAACCAATTATCCCAAAATAAGTGTATTTCACTGCCTCGACCAAGTTCATCAATTTTTTTTTAAATAATGAAGTTCGGAAAGATATTGCTCACAAACCATAGGGCCTACTAAAAAAAAATATACACCATGTTATAGGAAATTTTATAGAGATCATTCTTGTCTTTGACCATTTTTTTCTAGTTCTAAAACTTTTTGTATAAAACCGTAAAAATCGTGATTAGGGACATATTTTGAGGTAAAAAAGGGGGGAAAAGGGGGGAGGGGGGCAAAATTCGGCTTGGCAACATTCAGAACCGAATTCAGCAGGCTTTTTTACATCGGAAAAGTCATGTTGCCAATATGGATCCCAAAATGCCGTTAGCACGGTAAAGGAAGCCAATATTTAGAATTTTCTACCAGTCTATGAAGTTCGGGAAGATATTGCTCACAAACCATAAGGCCTACTAAAAAAGTTTATACACCATATTATAGGAAATTTTATAGAGATCATTCTTGTCTTTGACATTTTTTTTCTAGCTGTAATACTTTTTGTATAAAACCGTAAAAACCGTGATTAGGGACATATTTTGAGGTAAAAAGGGGGGAAATGGGGGGAGGAGGGCAAAATTCGGCTTGGCAACATCCAGAATCGAAATCAGCAGCCTTTTTTACATCAGAAAAGTCATGTTACCAAAATGGCTCACAAAATGCCGTTAGACTAGAAAATTTTCATTTGAACTACCAGTCTATAACGCTCGACATGTTTCGAATCGGATGTGTTCGGTTGGCCGCCGCTGCGACTGATCGTCTCTCCTGATGATGAGTCGCGTACCGATTCGAAACATGTCGAGCGTTATTCGACTTCTACGACCTGAGTAAACCCGTCTAAGTATTTTAACTTAAAAAAAAAAAACTAAATCATTTTCGCATAAGCAACGTTGGTCCTTCTTATTGACGGACTTAGAAAATGTCTGGCAAGTAGGATCTTAAATATCTTTCATTAGATAATAACTAATAAGGCTGCCTGACCACTGGAGGAGCGGAGTACAGCTGTGTAAAATGAACCAATCAGATTCATCAGATTGAAATGTACTACTTTTGGGCTTCACAGAGACGCAGCCTTAAGGTGGTTCACTTTCTCCGCTCTGCTTCAGTGAGAAGCAGCCTTGTTTACTAGCACTGGATTAGGTACGAGAAGAGGTTACCTACGGATAGAAAAGACCGTCATTAAAGCGTATTTTCCAACGTCTAGATTATTCCAAGCTAAGCCACTGTAGTGGCAACAGATCAATTGTTTTATTTATTTATTTAGGTACAAATGTGGTACCAGATCCTCCATCACATCTTGAGTGACAGTCTCCGGTGAAATGTAGACCAGCCCGTAATTTTCGCAGATTTTCTTCGCCAGCGTTGTCTTACCCACGATTGGCGGACCGTATACGATGATCTGAAAAAGTTTTAACATTCGTTTACAACTTTACATCCACGAATAATATATCCAATTCCTCGAATGCACATGTTCCTGGGATGTATAAGTATATGTGTATTCCTGAATTGAATATTCCCTGGAATGTCTATTTCACAGAACCGAACCCTCATTTTCATTAATCTTTCAATTCTCAAATGCCCATTGCTGCCAGACATAACTGCCAGATTACAGATTGACTTACAGACTTCATAAATGTACTAATCGCTGTTAAAGTAGCACATGCGTTCCCATGTTTATTTTGATACCATATGTATCTTTAACATTTAAATAGTTTACTTAGTTAATCTCACTTTAAAAGGTTTCAGTCCTCGTTCTTTTTTAAATTCCTTCATGAGAACTGGGGCATATTCGGCGATCGGCAACTCAGTGGTCCACTGCAGCCCCATGGTCTCCACAATGAACGTCGGCTCCATACTCAGATTCAAAGTCATCAGGTCATAAATCCTTTGCTGTGAATTTAAAAATACCTTAAAAGTCGGTAACTTTTACAAGGACATCTCATAGCTGCTCATGAAAACGATCCTGTGCAACCGCATCCATCGGCCCTAACGAAGCCATCTGTCAACCTAGTCAGGGGCGGTTTCCTATACGTATTCGCCACTCCAGGACTGTGCTGCCCCGACGGACATCCGTTCCATCCGTATGTGTGGCTTGATGGACTGAATAATGTGAGGTTTGCTGGGAGCGATTGGACGATGAAGACTCAAACCGAGACAGTTGCCATGCCATGTTAAAGACTATCCAGCAGTGTACGGACTTAGATTCGGACGACGACAATGTAATGAAAGGAATGGTATACCTTCACTTGCCCGAATTTCAAATGCCCGAATTTCGTCTGCCATAATATTCAATTGTCCGAATCTTGTTTCTTATAATTATGTTTCCCATAATCATTGTTTGCCATATTAATCCTATGCCCGAATCTTTGTTTCCCATAATATTAATTCCAATAATCACATTTTCCATAAAGATTGTAATCCATAATTGTCACATGCTATAATTTCATATGCTATCCAAATGGAACATAGGGTGAAAACCGACATCTGTAGGTTAGGTTTGTTTATGACCCCGTATAGCGGAGCGTCAAAATACAAACCCAATCTAATCTAGTTTTAGAAGAACTGCTACCAAATAGTGCATGGATCTAAAACCGAAAACTATAGGTTAGGTTAGGTTTGTGTTGTGACCCGTATAGCGGAGCGAGCGTAGCGAGCGGAGCGTCAGAATGTTTGCTTCAAAATACAAATCCTAATCTAATTTACAGTTTCCTAATTTACAATCTAACCTAGTTTTAGAAGAACTGCTACCAAATAGTACATGGATCTAAAACCGAAAACTATAGGTTATGTTAGGTTTGTTTTGTGACCCGTATAGCGGAGCGTCAGAATGTTTGCTTCAAAATACAAATACTAATCTAATTTACAGTTTCCTGATTTACAATCTAACCTAGTTTTGGAAGAACTGCTACCAAATAGTACATGGATCTAAAACCGAAAACTATAGGTTAGGTTAGGTTTGTGTTGTGACCCGTATAGCGAAGCGAGCGGAGCGTCCGAATGTTTGCGTCAAAATACAAATCCTAGCCTAATTTACAGTTTTAGAAGAACTACGATAAAAGGGGGTGCGTATTTTCTCACATAACTTTTTAAGTCCTATTATCTGAAGTCCGAAAATATTTCTTATACAATTTTATATCATAATGGTCACTCTTCATAATTTTTTTTAATACTAACGGTCGGAACTCATAATCATCAGAACTCATAAGATCACTAATCATACAACTTGTTTATACTAATATTTTTTTTCATATATTTTCTTACACTACTAATCTAACTCATAATCATCAGAATTCATAATCATCAAAACTCATACAATCAACACTCATACCTACACCTTGTTCATACTAATATTTTGAACCACTACCAGGAAAATAGATTGGATTACAAAATTTGAACGAGCGAGCGAGCGAAGCGAGCGAGCAAAACCTTTCAGAGCAGATCCGACGTGGCCGGGTTAGGTTAGAAGGTCAGGCGGGAGCGAAGCGTAGCGAGCTCCCGCCTGGCCTTCGAGGTTATTTTTTTTTGCGTCCCGAAAAAAAGGCTTGCTTATATTCATACTGTTTACATACAAGAACAACCCACCGAACCAGGAAAATAGATTGGATTACAAAATTTGAACGAGCGAGCGAGCGAAGCGAGCGAGCAAAACCTTTCAGAGCAGATCCGACGTGGCCGGGTTAGGTTAGAAGGTCAGGCGGGAGCGAAGCGTAGCGAGCTCCCGCCTGGCCTTCGAGGTTATTTTTTTTTGCGTCCCGAAAAAAAGGCTTGCTTATATTCATACTGTTTACATACAAGAACAACCCACCGAACCAGGAAAATAGATTGGATTACAAAATTTGAACGAGCGAGCGAGCGAAGCGAGCGAGCAAAACCTTTCAGAGCAGATCCGACGTGGCCGGGTTAGGTTAGAAGGTCAGGCGGGAGCGAAGCGTAGCGAGCTCCCGCCTGGCCTTCGAGGTTATTTTTTTTTGCGTCCCGAAAAAAAGGCTTGCTTATATTCATACTGTTTACATACAAGAACAACCCACCGAACCAAGAAAATAGATTGGATTACAAAATTTGAACGAGCGAGCGAGCGAAGCGAGCGAGCAAAACCTTTCAGAGCAGAACCGACGTGGCCGGGTTAGGTTAGAAGGTCAGGCGGGAGCGAAGCGTAGCGAGCTCCCGCCTGGCCATCGAGGTTATTTTTTTTTGCGTCCCGAAAAAAAGGCTTGCTTATATTCATACTGTTTACATACAAGAACAACCCACCGAACCACTACTAGGAAAATAGATTGGATTACTAAATTTGAACGAGCGAGCGAGCGAAGCGAGCGAGCAAAACCTTTTAGAGCAGATCCGACGTGGCCGGGTTAGGTTAGAAGGTCAGGCGGGAGCGAAGCGTAGCGAGACAATGTCAAATGCATAGCCAGGTTGGATTCGAACAGAAACAATATTTAGTATGGCGTTTAAATATTCTATCAAACAATATTATGGCACTTAATACTATGGTAAACAATACTTATGGCATACGTATCATTATGGCATATAATATTCGGGAATACAAGAGTATGTCAAATGACTTTTCTAGGAAACGAAACATTCGGGCAAATGAAATTCGGGTAAGTGAAATTCGAGCAAATCAATATTATTGCATATAAATTTCGGTCAAACAATAGACAACCGAAAGGAATACCATCTCAGCTTACATCGATATCAGGAATCAAGAAAGCGTCTTCTGCCGGTATGCATTTGAACATTCCAGTCCCTGCGCTGCGCCCGAGAGACTTCACTATCTGTAGGATTGATAATATGAAAACCATAATTAATGTCAGAAATCTTTAATCAATTTTTGTCAGAATTAAGAAGTCACGTCGTGTCATCGTGCAATAGATTTGCACGTCACCACAATGCAAAGTCTATAGTTCTACACCATGAGGCGCCGCCGTCGGCCCCGTGACATTTGTCGTAGCGCACCAAAAGGGGATGAAGGGTAATATTATACCTAAATACACAAACCAAATATTTTTTAGAAATTATAACAAACATAACACGACCTCTCTTTGCTTCGTTACGGTCTGTTCGACGGCCAAGATGTATAGTTTCTTCGGGAAATCCACCACCAGATTATAGACGATTCTGAAAAAAATATCAGTTTGAACATCAGTTTACTACATTTACTTTTTATTGGCCTTTTTACCAACAGAATCACGCATGCATCATCGTGAATGTAGCTTTGGGAAATCACTGCATAGTATAAAATAGTCGCTTCTGTTTGTCTGTGTTTGATCTTTAAAACTACGCAACGGATTTTGATGCGGTTAATTTATCAGCATGGCACCCGTATAAAACCGAGACGGGTCGCTAGTAAAGTATAAGCTGAAAGTTGAGTGAAATATTGCATGGTTTTCGAAGGGCAGGGCAGGCTACTTTCGTGAAAACTTCATGTACTAGGTAAACACGGCGGTACTTATGCCGTTAGGCTTGCCATGAGAACATAGACAATTGCAGCATTGGTACAACAGTTGGCAAAAGCTTACTGTGCTAGATCCAGCACATTGACGAGCGGCACAGCATTCGTTCCCCGCCCGAGGATTGGCAGCAGGGGCTCACACTCCCAAGCCTTTTGGAACCAGTAGAACAGGACGTCTTCTTGACCGCCGTAGGTCAAACCGGCGCAGACTACTATAGCCCTGTTAGATGAAACAGATTAAGAATATACCTATACGAGATATGAAGGGTACACGGAAAGAACTTGTCTAGTCACTTAAAAAAACTACATTTTAATCTCAACATATAGAGCATTCTATAGACTATAAATTACCACTCAGTTACAGATACAAATATTCACGTAACTTGCAGTTTTTAACTTTTTATCACTTAAAAAAAACATGTTATAAAAAAACTATATGGATAATTACCTACATCGTTGCCAACTTTCAAATCGCGATTACTCAACAAGATGTTAAGGTGACTAGACAATATGTTCTTTCCGCGTACCCTGACCTAATCTTCCCCCATCTAGCGAAGAATCCGTCACGACAAAAGGGTTCTTGCTATTCGGGTAATCCGAGAAGCGATATATTCTAAGGACCTTTGTTTCCAATTAAATAATAAGAATAAGTAAGTACCAATGTTTGTTTCTTTATAAATCTTTAGCGACAAAGGACCAAGATAAAAATGAACCAAAATCGTTTTCCTGGGCAAGCTTTGAGTGCTAAATGTATTGCAGCACATTTTTATTCCCATAGACAAAGATGTGTGAAGATATAATTTGATTATTGGTAGCTACCTAATGGTGTCTGTAATACACATGTATCGTATAGCCAAATAAGAACATCTTACTTATGTTTCCAATGAAGCGAAAAAATTTAAAAATTATAGGTTCAGGCAGGATTCGAACCTGTGTCTCCAACGCATACTTATGGATCTAATTTTGACTTTCACGAAACCGCTTTGAATGAACGATGTCAAACGCGTAATTCTTAGATAAGAACAAAATAAGTGAGTCATGGTATAGCCGCGTCAGTGCATGAGAACATGATGAGAACAATACTAGGTCAGCCGCGCCAAACAAAGGGCATTCATTAACGCAAATACCATGGACTTCCAACCTTTTAAACCTAAGTAGCACATGTATTGCCTCACCGATTTGTTAGCTACCGATGGTAATTACCAACCCGATTAGAGCTCGATACTTTCTTGCGATCGCTATGACTTCGTTTTCGGCGTCGTAGTGCATTTTGTAGTTGAGATGCGGTTTTCGTTTGCGAAAATCCGTTTCGATGAATGGCATGTCTGGGTTTTCCTGGGAAATGTTCATTGATCAAAAACTTTTTTTTATAAAGGAGCTTTCTACTTAACACTTTCACGACCGGGTAAAAAAATTAAAAGTAGGTACCCCAGAAACCGACAGAGCTCGCTAGGTGGCCGCAACCCCACCCCAGATACCGACTGAGCCCGCCAGTTGGGCGCTTGTATAGTACAGCCGGCGAGCTGGGCCGGCAGCTGAGTAGAAACTTATATGTTTATGTTCAATGATCAATTCAAACCGCTAGAACCCACCCAAGTAGCACACATACCTTATAAGCGCTGAATAAGGGACACCCCAGGCCAAAAGTATGGAAACAAAGTTTATTCTTTTAATATTTAAAGTTTCCAAAAATTATTCCTTATGTAAATGTTAGTAACCATTAGGCCACCCCCAAAAGATAATATAAATAGTTTCATTTATTATATAAGTAAGTATATTGTAGGTATGTCATATTTATGTACGTTTATGTTATATTTATATATATTTGCATACGAGGTATATTACTTATGTGTTATTTAATTGTTTCATGTAACAGATTACATAAAAGACCCTGCACCAAACAAATGTTTCTGTTTAGTCCTATGGTTGACTGGTAGAGAATGCCTTATGGCATTAAGTCCGCCATTTGTACTTTTACTTGTGTATTGTGTGCAATAAAGTTTAAATAAATAAATAAATAAATAGAACATCCACTATTAAAACATCCGCATATTGTAAACATTATAGGTATACTTACCTAACTCCGGGACACAGTGCATTTCGTCTTTTTTTATTGCCTTTCTACAAAATGTTGCACTGGCAATTTTCATAAGCAGAGTTTGCGTTATTGAACTTTAAAATGTTTAAAATAATTTTTATATTGCGATTCTGTAATTTATTCCGTAAGGAAATCACAGGTTTGTATAGTAGCATAAGCTTGTTTCCATACTTTTGGCCTGGGGTGTAAGTTCTTATATGCAGCATGTGTTACGTGGGAAGTGATATTCAATCCCTGTTGATTTGGAGCACTTTTTTATTATCTTGCTATGTCCTCAGGGGCACGGCGATTTGCTTCACCGCTTGGCGTTCAAATGGTTACCCAAGTAGCAAATATGCTCTATAAAAACCTAATGCAGCCGTTATAACTCTAATTCAGCTGTATATGGGCCTAAAATACTTATAGCGGGGTGATCGGGGAGGTCTTGAAGGCATGCATCTCGTTTGAATTATCTCCTAACTCCTAACCGTTAAGGAGTTGTACCTTCCATCATCAGCTCAGCATTGGAAGATGATGACTACCATATGCAAATACTTAAATAGTTTTAGAAAATATATGAAAAACATTATGAGTGCCTATAAAATTTCAGGAATCCCTTCGATTCCTCATAGATCTCGTCATCAGATCTTCACCAAAATTTTATGGGACCAACCTGGAGACGTCTATTCATGAACATAAAAAGAATTTTCCAAATCGACTCATAAATGACGGAGTTCTGAGGTAACAAACATAAAAACAAAAAAATACAACCGAATTGGGAACCCCTCCTTTTTTTGAAGTCGGTTAAAAATCGTTAGTTATAACCTTTAAAAGAGTGTTGAGAGTAGCAGCTTAGGTTAGGTTATTAGGTCATTGTTTTAAAGTAGAAATTAATATGACTACGAAAATTATGACTAATGACAATTATGAATAAGAATTTTATGTGAGCCAATATGGGACCCTATACAGCCTGTATGCTAGGTAGAATCCAACTGGAGAAACGGATAACATAGCGTGTGTACCGGGTCTAGGGGCTTGGTGGCGGCCCAGGTCATGGCGGTGGACACGAGGATCAGGTACCGCTTCTTGGTCTCCACCACGCTCGTGTCGTCGGGGTCCGTGGCTGGCAACGTCTCGTTTTGTTTCTCCAACATCTCTTTTAGCACTGAAATTATTATACTTAAATTATTATTTACTTACTTATTATTAATTGTGGGCCAAGCAAGACCACTACAGAGTGGAAGCTGACAGGCCTCGCCGGCGGTGGCGGGACGAATTGGATGTCTTCTTGCAGGATTGGCCAGAAATAGCCTTAAGCCGAGATCACTGAAGAACCGGGGGAGGCCTGTGCCCAGCAGTACGATATTACGGGCTCAGTGTAATAATAATAATTATTATTATTTACTAAGTACTGTGAGCTTAGCTGTACATCTCATGAGTTTGTCTCGAAATTGATGAAATTTGTAATTTTTCGGGTTCCGTACCTCCAATGGAAAAAACGGCACCCTTATAAGATCACTTTGTTGTCCTTCCTTCTGTCTATTAAAACCCTTCATGTCGGAAACATGTAGAGGTATTGAGTTGAATATTTATGGCCCTCCACTTCAGTTCGGGCCACAAACACCTGCAAACTGGGACATTTACGAATTCGCCGCCCTAGGTATATGTAATGTACTAATTACAGAACAGGCACCTACTTATCACTACAGGAAATACTTACTTTTCGCACATAAAAAAAACCGGCCAAGAGCATGTCGGGCCACGCTCAGTGTAGGGTTCCGTAGTTGCTCATCCTTCACAATAAACTGCTGTTTTAAGCCCGAGGTTTAAGTTAAGAAAGATTTTAAGCTCTATAAAAAGGTCGTAAACGCCCTAGAAACTGTAATCACTTATTACCTTCTGGAAGTCAACTTACGTCCTTTTAAAGAAAAAATATGAAATTTGGTGATAACTCAAAAACGGCTCGACCGATTTTGTTCAATATAGTTTTCATTGAAAGTACTTATAAGGCCTCATTTACATGAATTTTTCCAAAATTTTTTGACCCGTGGTTTAAAAGTTAGAGGGGGGGGGGACACTATTTTTTTTGTTTTCAGAGCGAATATTTACAAAACTGCTGACTTTATCAAAAAATAATGTTAAAAGACCCCTATTATTTTTACAAGACCTATTCAACGACACCCCACACACCAGTGCTGAAAAGAAAATAAAAATCACACCCACTTTAGGTGTTCGAGAGGTACCCGAAAAAAAAAATTTTTTTTTAATTTTTATTTTACCGTTCTGTCGGCGTTATACATACACATAGTCATACCGAATTTCAGCTTTCTAGTACTAATGATCACGGAGCTAAGCCGCGGACGGACAGACGGACAGACGGACAGACGGACAGACGGACAGACGGACAGACGGACAGACGGACAGACGGACATGGCGAAACTATAAGGGTTCCTAGTGGACTACGGAACCCTAAAAAGAAATGGTGCTCGATTATGAGCGAGTTTACCGTACACCTAAATATCATCACAATAGTTCTAATGAACAGGGAATAGTTGTCATACTTGTAGAAATGAGGTAAACTACTTAATAAATCGCATTTTAAGCCAATGACGATAAACAACAAACCAGACAGTAAGTTCTTTGGTTTAATGAGTCACGTTCAAGTCGTTCAAGCTAACTTTGGTTACAAGTGTCAAGGGAAAACAGTGTTCAATTAATGCGCACTGAACTATGTCAATTACGTCTAAATACATCAAAAGGCGTGACGTTAATAGAACACGATTCATACCTACTTTAGAGAATGCTCCCTGTTATTTTTAGAAAACTACACAGACCTGCTTTATAAGAAATGGGAAAGAGGAAAGCACAATAAGAACTACTATATAGTTTTTACGGTGGAAATGGAATCTTAGGGCCTTAACACGACACTTACGATTTGCGAACGAGTTTTCTATACACGCCTATAACCCGGCCAAGCAGCAAGTCAACAGACTTCACCTGCCCTACGACCTTATTGATGGCCTAATAAGTCCACTAAACCATCAAATCGTCACTCAACATACTAGTCGACATCATCCATTAATTCGTCTCTTCTACCTACGTAGCCTAAAAAGAGGGAACCATTAAGGGAAAAACATGTCGGGACGTATTTCAGCCATCACTGAATCTCGTCCTACCGAGTATACTCCGACCGGTCAGGAGACGATCTCGGTGCCGTGCCTAAGCTACGTCGAACTCGCGTTCATACTAAATTCGGTCGCAATCGCAAATGTGATAAGGTCCTCAGTCTTACGTTTCAAATAATCCATGGCAATTCTTAATTCGTCTCTGTCGTAGCTGATATCGAGGACCACGGTTCCGCAAGTCAGCATAGCAGGGAGTACCTCCGATTTTGGAACAATCCGAGCTACGTTGGGCGGCGTTTTTGTCTTCGGATCGGAGACGGTACCTCAAAAGGGAGTAAAGAATAGTACATTACCTACTGCAGATGCCGGGAAAGAAGGGCTTGCCGGGTCAGTAGGTATAGACGGCCGACCGTAGGGAGGCCGGATATAGTGATACGAAGCCGGCAAGCCCTTTTCACGGCTAGGCATGTACCGCCATAGTGTTTTTCTCAAACATATCCAATGAAATAAAAAAAATACACCACAAAAAAATATAAATCAGCTGTTTAGCCTGTTCATGAACACAGACTACGCCATGTTTAAAAAAATACTTCCCGGCCTAGGCCTTTAATTTTGAATGAAATTCCTTTACAGTTCTCTCGCCCGAAACGTGACACTTCGAAGCCTGCACGTTATGACGACATTTCATTCATGAGAAAAATATAATAAGTAGGTATAGTTAACTACATTTTAAAATATATACGGGAGCCTCAAGAGGTTTTTTCAAAACAATTGTGACAAGCTTTTATTGCCGACTGAGCCTACATTTTTACAAGATTCTATTTAACTTGCAATGTATGTATGTACCTATGTTACTGTTTGTTTGTGTGGAATCTTGCAACTAAACTTTGAGGCAGATACAAGTATCTTCAATTCAACCGAATGCGCGGAAGGTTTGTATAGGCCCCTACTTATTTTTTATGTCAATACAATATAATAATATGGTACCATGGGGCTGGTCTCATAATGGAGCCCGAAGGTGGCCCTAGAAACTCCGTAATAGATAAAGCAATCCTACTGAGTTTGGGGTTTTAGAATCGTCTCAGTGAGCAATTGGGGTATCCCAAAAAAAATTACCCCCCCTTTTTATATTTTTATTCGATGAAATAGGCCATTTTATAATACCAATTTCATTAACTCTTCATTAGAATAAGTAGTTATTTTTTTATTAATTATTTTAAGAAGCTCACAAGATGACGTCATGATTTCCGCGTGTGTTTGAGGATAGTAAAAAAACGCTATTCAGCGCACTCTTATTTGTATTTTTTACTATTTCACTGGTAAACCTACGCGTTTCTGAAGTTGTGAAACTGGCCATGAAATTCCCAAAAAATATATATTCAATATCTTGTCAAAGAACTGTCAGGTGACAGTTTGTAAATAACCAACAAAAAATGTAATTGTTTTCAAGATTGTTTTCATTATTTTACTACAAGTTATATGTGCCGCTTTTCGATAGCTCTGTCTTAATTTTGGACTTATTTTTCACGCCAGGCTAGTCTCCATGGCTATGCTTTGACCGTACCAACAAATATTTGACTTGGAATACGATAAAAGTATTTGTGTGATACTAGATACAATGGAAATAACAGTCCTGAAACCTAAAAATTCAACATCCCAACAAGCTTCATGGAGCAGATTATTGTTAATACTTTAAAACAGTCAAAGGATTCACTATGCAGAATTATGTTTAAGGACGAAAATATTGCTGTCAAGATTCCTAGGAAAATCTCATCACGTCTAACAACATTAAAGATAGAAAACTTGCTAGTAGATGGATCCGGAAGATTAAATTGACAAAAATGTACAAACTACTAAGTGTGAATTACATCATAGTTCTATTTCATTCCTATACATGAAGTAAAGTTTTTGGATGATGTATAATATGCTGTGTCGTAACTTTAATGAATGTATAATGTAGCAGAAAAAATTAAACTAATGTTATTATAACAGTTTTTTTATTGAAAGTAAATAATCTTTGTGACATTTTCAAGAAAAAATTCCTCGATCGAACCTTCCTGTCCTCTTTTATGTCCATGCTGGCTTTAAACTGTCTGCAAGGTGGTGAGAGTTGCGGTTGCCCTTTTGGGTGGGTGTTGACTGTTGAATCAATGAAAATATTCTTGTAGTGTACTTGTAGTGGATCTGATCGAGATTCATGTCTCTGAAAGTATCGAAGGTGTCGAAGGGCACGTTTAAGATTTTCTTGGGATCCAACATACCATCAAAGTTTTGGTTTTGGTCATACGCCTAAATTTTCAAATACAAATATAAAACAAACCTCAAATGTTTTGAGATGATTACCTTCTTATTAAATCAGCATTTTTAATAACCACCGCTGCATTTCTCCTTCAAAGCTCGGTTTGGTGCATTCACGCAGTCTTTGTTAATCGCAGTTAATTGACAAGAAATATAAACAATATAGGTAAAATCGCTTGAACTATTTCTCGAGATATTAGTCTGCATCCTAATTTTTTATAACCGATATTATTTTTATTTCCACTCATCGTCTCGTAAGTGTTTAATAAAACTCTTTTTCTTGTTGAACGTAAGAGACGATGTAAATATATATACATATATATTAATCCTGGAATGACAGCTCCTGGTTTTTGCAAATGTCAGTTTTTAATAAATAATCTGATTCACTTTATAAAGAATAATAAACCATGCTTGTATATGTTCAATACATAGATATAGTATAGTAGTTATAGATTTGCCACAAAGCGACCAGGCGTAAGAGAAAGACATAAAATGACGTCAAAATCTCGGGTTGCCATGGTCGCAAAAAAAAAACCCATAAAAAGTGGTTAGAGAGAAACGTTCCAAGTACTCGAATTCACAACATTTAATTTTTTTTACTCATTTTCCAATAACATCAAATAAAGGATAAAAAAATTATGTATTCCCTTCTTATATTTTTGAAAATATTCCAATTAACGATTAAAAATCTATTTGTTCCTCATTTTAAAAGATCGTAGGCGAAAGGTTGGTCACAGCGCAGTAAATCATAAGTCGGACTATTACTAAGGCGGATTTAGTATAAAAATTATAGCGCTGTTCTTTTATAGGCTACGACTGTCAATTTTCCACAAGGTGTCGTCATTTGAGTGCTGATTGATTTGAGTCTTAGACGACGCTGCTTTCACTTTTATATTTAGTATTTTCAAAACTAGTCCGTATAATGAAATAAAAATAATATACTTGGGTTCTCTGATAATAAAAATAATGAAATTAGATTAAACTTTAAATAATATGTATTTAGAACAATTGAAACAAAAATTTTTAATTTGCTCTTGAATACTGTAGAATTTTTCTGGACAGTACTAAAAAAATAGGATGAAACTTCTTCTTTCTTCTTTTTCTTCTATTCTACTCAGGATACTTTTAATCCATCGTGACAGTCCACGTTCATGGACGCACCGCCTTATTGGGACATTCTGTAACAAAGCAAAATTAAATAGTAAAATTGTAAACGACATAAGTAGGATAGGATATCACCAATAATAGTTGCTAAAAAATCTAATTTTTCTCAGGCCTAGCTATTCATTTTTTACACGGTTCTTTCTCTGTCGGAATCGGAGAACTGAAAATATCAATTTGCTATAGATTCCCCAAATATGGGGGTAATTTTTATTTTATATCTAGGCATCCCCAAATTGGATTATAAACCGACTGATTTATTTAGACGTCTATGTTGGCTGGCTTCTATCGTAGATATATGCTACGCAATTTGACCGATTTGCAATATTGACATGTCAAAATGCTCCGAGTTATTTTGAAAATAATTTACAGATTTTTCCTATTTTATCAAGTTTTTTCATGATATAACTAATGATTTAACTTTGTAACTTGATTCTTGTGAGATTTGAGAAAGAAATAGGTGATCAAAACACAAAGAAACTTGTACTTACGCATGAAATGTAAAATCCGCTTATTTTCGTTAACTGTTGCTTTTCTAACCAAGCACTGAACACCCCACCATTTTTGAGGCTATACACAAACACTCCACATCCGTTAATATGTCAATTATCTGGTAATAACAATTATTTAATACACAAAATCTTCTATTTCTATACAGCTTTTGATACTACCTGATTGTTTTGCTTCGAATTTGAAGTGTGCCAATAACCCGACCATGAAAAAATGCTCGGTCGCTGATAAAGACAAAACATGGCACTCTTTTCTATTTCTTCTTTTAGGAATCGCAATAAGGCTATCTTTATCTATCAAAGCGTGTCAGACCCTTGGTTCAATACCATTTCTAGAAAATCCCGATGTAAATATTGAAAATGTAAATAAATAGTTGTCATTGTTACTGTCAGACGAAATATTTACCGGTCCAAACATAAAATCTGTGATAATTTGTGTTCAATTTAGTTTCAATTGCCAGCGCAATCAAGTATTTAAAATATTCTTGAATGTTTGATTCACAACTTCAACATTATAATATTAAAGAATTATCATAATTATTGAAGGAAAGGGCAGTATAATATCAGTAAGATAATAATTATAATGAACCGTTAGTATAATTTGGACCGAGTATTGGGGTAACCACAGATAACACCACCTGTACCTTTCCAAACTACGGTGACGTAGTAAAACCCCGGTTATTGAAGGTCAAGTGAAAAATTGGGTAGTATCTTTTTTACGAAATTTTTGTAATTTTTTTCAATAACTAGAAATGGTTCAGAAAGAACCCAGCTCGTCAGTCATAATCGAATTAACGGTTTTGAAAAAAAAACGGTACACCCCAATTGATGGATGTTCAAAGTACAGTCGGCTATAAAAGCTTTTCACAAAAATTAAATTTTTGACAGAAATTTATTACTCTCGGTTCTTTGAGAAGCATATTCTCAGAACTTACTTAAATTTGATAAGATAAGAACGAATTCTTTTGTACTTGAACGAACTAGCCCAATTATAGTCGACTATTCAATTATGGAACTGTCTTACCTTTTAAACGCCGCGCGGTGAATCAGGTCACCTTGCTCTGATGCCACAAAAAAAAATAAAGGTGTGCTCCATAATTCTTCAATACCAAAAGATATTGAAAAATACCTGTAGCCGTTTGAATTACAAAGTTTTTGATCACTGCTGTAGAATTTTGACGGTTGTGGCCGACGTTGGCGTCAGTGGAGCAATTCTCCGCCGTCGGCCACAGCCGACTGTGGCGGTCAACAGGTTAATTTAGACCAGCCACACATAGTTTGGTCACTATGGAAGAATCACACTAATATTATAAAGGCGAAAGTTTGAGTGTTTATGTGTATGTTTGTTACTTCTTCACGCTCAAACGGCTACCAATTTTGATAAATTTTGGTATGAAGGTAGCTGACACCCTGGATTAACACATAGGCTACTTTTTATCCCGAAAAATGTAGTGTTCCCGTGGGATGAGCGGGTAAAATAAATAAAGTTACCAATAATTTCATACGGCAGCTCTGGTGGCGGCGGCGGCTCGGCGTCCTCAGCCATCATTGCTCCAGAAACCTCCGTTTTTGGCGGCACATTCTGTTCCAAAATCGCGGCCATTTTCTGCAGTACCATTTGACCATGATACGAGTCAAGATTGTTGATGAAATATCGCTTGTATGAGAACTGAGTCTCGATTTCCAACGACGACGAATCTGATGATAACAGCTCCCCAGATTTATTCATTTTGGGGAAATATTTAGCGCAAACGAGCTTTTAAATTGTTTGCACACAATGACAATGTCATACGCTCATACGTCACTTGCGAGTTTTTTTTATTTGAGTCTACCATAAAGTAAAAAGTAAATCTAAAGCCGTTTTTAAGGATTTTAATAACTTGCAAAACAGACTTCAAAGAAGAAGGGTTGGTAGTTATAAGTCCAGTCAATATCTAAACACGCCCATACGCCGTTATCAATATGGGCGTACGTATTCACATATTTGCTATCTATATATGTACTTATTTATACGTAAATAAATACTCAAAGGGTACTAGACGACGATATAGTACCCATAGTACAAACTTCGCTTAGTTTGGGACTAGGTCGATTTGTGTATGATTGTCCAATAATATGTATTTATTTATTTTTGATAAAATTATTGTTCATAAATTTAAGAACACGATTGAACCTATTTCTACGGTTTTTCGTGTCCAGTTTAGGGCCTATCACAGTTGCGATTTGCGAGCGAGTTTTCTATACAAATAACCGTCGCGGCGAACTCGCTGTGATCGCCTTCATACAAAATTCGCTCGTAAATCGCAAGTGCCACAAACCCCTTAGTGGGCTACTAATAATGATTTCAGAGTTTAAACTGCGTAGTTTTACCGAAAACTCAGACAGTCTACGACTAGTAAAGTTAAACCTAGCTTACCTAATCACCCTTGCGATTTACGAGCTAATTTTTAGGGTTCCGTACCCCAAGGGTAAAACGGGACCCTATTACTGAGACTTCGCTGTCCGTCCGTTCGTCTGTCACCAGGCTGTATCTCAAGAACGGTGATAGCTAGACAGTTGAAATTTTCACAGACGATGTATTTCTGTTGCCGCTATAGCAACAAATACTATTTATGATAAAACAATAATAATTAAGGGGGGCTCCCATACAAAAATAGGGCTTTTTGCATGATATTTCGTTCAACGGGAATTTTCTCATGAGCCGTTATAGGTAGACAGTTGAAATTTTCACAGAATGTATATTTTTGTTACCGCTATAACAACAAATAATAAGAATAAAAAATAAGTAAGGGAGGACCCCATACAAAGAACGTGTTTTTCGTTCAATATTGGTACGGAACCCTTCGTGCGCGAGTCCGACTCGCACTTGGCCGGTTTTCATTTATGAAGGCGATCACGCAGCGAGTTCGCCGCGACACTTATGTGTATAAGAAAACTCGCTCGCAAATCGCAAGCGTGATAAAGCCCTAAAGAGAGCGTGTGTTTGACTATGAGGTGTGAGAATAAAAATGCATTTTTAATAAGATGAAGCATATTATATTTATGTCCAGCATGTAAAACAAATACATATTTATTTCCTAAATAACAATTAATAAGAATAAGTAATTGGATTTATTAAAATAATAAGTAGTCAAATAATACATTTAGTGAGAAATATCTAAAACAAATAGAAATATAGTATCAGATAATATTCTTAAAATTAAATATTCGATTTTATACTTGGTCATAATTATTGTGTAACTAACTATTAACTTATATAAACTATTAATAAATTGTTCCCAAGCACCTTGATACAAAAAATACCAATGCATAGTTGGCACTATTCATTTGTAATAATAAATAGAGCCTTAGGGCTTTATTACACTTGCGAGTTGCGAGCGAAATACCCTCGCAACTCGCAAGTGTTATAAGGCCCTTAGCACACTGGCTATTTGCGGGCGAGTAGAAAGCGAAGTGAGCGCGCAGCGAATTCGTCACGATCTCGCAATGATTTCGCCACCATGAGCGTGGAACGATTCGCCGCGAGCGTGGAACGATTCGCCGCGAGCGTGGAACGATTCGCCGCGAGCGTGGAACGATTCGCACCGAGCGTGGAACGATTCGCCGCGATCGTGGAACGATTCGTAAAAACGTTCTGCCGTGAAAAAAAAATGCGACCTTTTGCTTATGGAGCTCCATACATAAAGGTCGCCTTTTAGCTTAGCACGGCAGCGTTGCACGTTCGCTTCGCTCACAACTCGCCCACAAACCGCCAGTGCGCCAAGGCTCGTATATTGATATATATTTGACAAAAACTAAACACAGCACCCGTATTCTGCCGGCATTGAGAATGCATTTGGTTCAAATTTAATTATTACAAATACACATATTTCATAGTGTTGACAAAATTGGTTATGGAATTAAACACATCAATGCTGTGAAATATGATAAACCAATGTAATGCTGATAGTACAGCCAGCCACAATGTTATCACGTAATGGACAAATTTATAGATATCTTGGCATTAATAACTCTATTATTATAGGAAGAGATTTTACGCCAAGAAAAATATAAAAACTTGTATAGGCGAGACTAATTTATCTGCAAATTTCCAGATGATTATCACATTCTCCACGACGGCAGCATTATTAATGAAATAACATTAATATTGAAACTAATTTAAGTACATAATTTCAGTCATGAATGCTCGTAATTATTTTAATCGAAATGATTGAGCTTAAGTAGATAACGAAATACTTCTTGAATATCTAAAAAAATCTCTATTACAAATTGATTTTCTGGCGATTTTCTAAACCATTCGAATATAAATTATTTTAAACGCCCATTTATTGCGTATTCATAATTATTTTAAAAGGCCAATTATTGCATATACACGTAAAACAAATTATTTCATACCTATGTTTATTAAGAATCAAAGAAATTCAAATTCAATGATAAAATTTATTCTTATTAAAGAGCCTTTGCACATCAGGGGGACACACAATTAGGCTATTTTTTTTTATTAATATACCTATACCTATGGGTTAAAAGTGCAAGGAGTGATAAATGTATTATGGCACTCCTGATAAAAATCGGCTATATAATGTTAATACTGACAATATTGTACTAAATGCTATTGTTTATGTTTAATAACACAATGTATATTCAAAGTCATAATCATAAGTACATGTATAAAACCGGACGGTTATATTTCATTTATATCACAATATAAGTAGCTACGGAATGTTTTTGACATCAATAATAAAACTTCTTCAGTCTTTATGAAACTCTTGATAATTAAGGCAATTGCAATTCCGAATTAGTTCATTCGACACAATATTATAACAAGTATCAGTCTCGCTTTGGGTTTCCTCCGAAACGTAAAAAGCGAAATGATTTACAGTGTACCAACTTGGTACATGCCTATTCCTAAAGCGCTTCAGGCATACACCTGGTAATGCACTAGTTGTAAGTATATGTTACGCAGGCATTTTTAAGGCACAATAATAATACTTTCCTTAATAACATAAATACTTTGTCAATATTAAAATACTGAAATCAATAAATTTCATTAATTCATTATACCATTTCATTGTATATATTTATGGTAAACGTTAAAGTGTTTTTATAGTTGGGTAGTAATAACAGACTTACGATGGATTATAGTTATTTCTTTCTCTCCAATTCCGGACGGAGAGCTCGGCTCAGAAGTCACAAGCCATGGGGACAAGGATGATATTGGCTGAACTTTTGGAGTAACCTCTTCCTTCCTGACTGTTGGCTTAGGTGATGCTACCTTAGCCTGAGACTGTGGTGGCTCCACAACAACAATCGAGACATATTGAGAATTATTCTGGTTAGAAGAGTGTGGTTGAGTAAGCGGCTCGTTCAGGATCTTCGGTGATGGAGAAGATTGTACAGACAGATTAATATTAGTCGTCTCATTTATAATTTTGACTTCATTTTCACGAGCTTTCAAAATATTGTTGCATTTAAGCTGTCCTGGTGGCAGAGCCTTCGTAGATGACAGATAACATTTAGCTTGGTTGTTAAACTCCTTGTCACCAGCTGAATCCAATTGATCTCTCTTCACCTCATTTTTCGAATCATCTTTGTTCAACTTCTCCTTAACCAAACTCATTAATAAATCGTTTAATGGATTAGAATCTGATACAGGCGTAACAGGTGAGCAATTGCAGGTTGGTTTATTAATGACTAATTGGGTAAGATTATTTTTCTTTTCTTCTACTATCGGTTTTTCCATTTTAAATAGAATTTTATTGCTTATAGAGTCTTCCTTTGATACCAACATTTCTTTTGGTGGCTCTTCATCCATGAGATTCTTAGTAGATGATTCCCCAATTTCTGACATTTTCAAATCTACATCCAGTATAGAAGACTTCTGTGACTTAGCGCTGTTCTTTCGAGAGAGTGTGTCGAGACTAGAGTCGGGCATCAAGCTCGCTGGTTCAGTGGATGTGCTCGGCATTTCATCAGTTGCTTCATTAGAGACAGTAGCTTCGGTTTTGGAAGTAGTTTGTTTTTCTCTTTCTCGAAGCACATGACTTTGCCTGCGTGCAAACCTTTGACTGGGCCGTCTTTCAAACTGAACTGTTCGACGAGCGCGATTCTGCTGCGTTGTCTGATATTCTGTTTTACCAGAATATTGAAACCGTGATCCCATTCTGAAGAAGTTTTGCCGAGCGGACGGACCTTTTACTGGTGCTCGTAAGCGGAAGAATGTGTGATGCTCAACCGCACATTTCCACAGGTGCTTACATGCCTTTTCATTATGAAGGCGAAACACAAATGTATGTTCTTGTTCTCGACCCTGGTCATCATCTTCAACAACAACTAATGTTAGTTTTTTTTTCTTGAAATCCAGTTTGCTGATTTTAGGCCAGAAGAATAGACCAATTTTTTGAGGACCCTCAAAAACAAGAATACCAGTAGGTGTCAAACCGAGGTGGTATTCACAACCGTCTTTTCCTAGCACTATATGCATGTCAACACCATACATTTCTAACCATTTTGCTTTGTTAAGATAGTTGACCTCAGCCTGTGCTGGGGTTAGGCTTTTACATTTTTTGTATTCTTCCAATATTTCAATCTCCATTTCTTCAGTTTGATTAGGCACAAACCTAAATTCGGAAACTGTAGCCGGGGTGTGCAGGGCCTCATCATAGTCTCCCAGCTCTGATTGAAGAGCTAGAGCTGCAAGCTCCACAGCCGTCAAGTGAGGGCATTCCAGTTTACTTTCTAGAATATCCTTCTTCAGTTGTAAAAAGAACTGATACCTAGTAAGTTCCTCTCGTAAGTTGTTTGGCTCAGATGAATAGAATTTAACTTTGAGCCTCAAGGTGTATGGTGGACCAATTTTGACTTGCTTCTTAATAGTTTTTGTGGGGTCCAACCAGTGTTTGACATTATTAGTATCAGTGAATTGCAAGCCAAAGTAATCTTTCTCAATTAAATCAAGTGAATAGAACACCTGTTCATATAGGTCTACGGCGCTGGCTTTCTTTGATAAATTTATTGACAAGTCAGTATCATCAAGTAACATCACTTTACATTGTATCAAGTTTTTGTTTGTGGGTGTTTTCTGACCTTGTTTATTTCTGTTCTGGCTCGACGAGCGCCCTCTCCGGCTGAGGAAACGGAGCATTTTTCCTTCTGCAGCTTACCTGCATAAAAACAATAAACAAATGTTTACCATCTGTGTCATTATTTTTCAATTAGCATTTAAATAGGTGCCACATGTTAACAATATTTACTTTAACAGCGAAAACCTTAAGTTACGATACACTTTCGAAGCAAGAAATCGCTCGCGACATTCGAACTATCAACACAGTTTCTATGCAATCTATAATGTCTTTCACAAAACAGGTTTTTGGAAATAACATGTAAAGTTCATTCGTCATGGATTTGCACTGCGAATATTGCCATGACCTCTCCGTTTACTTTCGTACGCCTGCCTGTACACTTCACAAGACGACTACGTTTAGGCCTGATTAGATTGTCGGGCCATTTTAATTTAATTATAAGACGCAAACTTACTTGCAAGATTTACAAGACACTTTACTGATAAGTCCGTACGTTCCAAATGTCATTAAATTAGTATATCGATTGTGCAAACGTGTTACAATTCACTTGGTAGATACAGCAAAACAACATTATGGTAGTTTTGTTATTACAAATATAGACTAATTACCAGAATTTAAGGCAAAGCTCCTTTCAATATATGCTAGGATTTATTTTATTAATTCATCTGTAGCACAAATTCACAACACCCCTTTCCAGAAGCTTACGACATAGACTAAACCAAACCAGACCAGACTAAACCAAAACCAAGGCATAGACAGAGATAATCCACATATAAATAAACTATTATTTTACTAAAGTCAACAAGCTTACGTTTACAAAACGAAGTAAAGTCCAGCGATTTAAAATATGACTTAAATACACTTACTCTTTTCATTTTATTGCCACTGGTAACACGATATAATCATTCGTTCAATCGTTGTAAAGCCGGCCGTACACTATCACTAAAGCTAGACGCAGCAAGTACGCTATCTCTATCGAAGAGTATAATTAAGACAAAGAAGGCAGACATATCTCGTCCATTCCTTCCCGAGCGTGTAAGCTGGTAATTATCCATGAAACGTCATTGTCAGTGTCAGTTTTCAAACTGATTCGTTCATTTCAGTCTCTCCCTTCATGCTTCCGTTTTGCTGATGTGTTGTGTGTGGAAATTAACCCTAAAATATAAAATATAAATTCTGATACATTGTTACACAGGCCAGATTATCCACTAAACCGATCGTAAGTACATAACATACCTATCAACTGATTGTAAATACTTGTGAATTCTATAATCAACTTACTTAATCAGCCGATACTGAATAAGTCATACATGTAAAAAAAGTTATCGAGTAATTCCGCTGAATGTATACATTTTATATCTTGGATTATAACCCTAGTAAAATTGAGTATAATATTGTATTTTGACTGATTCGTTTTGATCGAGCAATAAGTCAAGTGTTAAAGTGTGTATATGAGGAAACTTAGTAGGTACAGGGATACTCAGTACTATAATATTTTATGTACTTACAATAATGATAAAGATGTAAAGTCTTACACTATATTAAGCATGACGTCTAGTGCCCATAGTACAAGCTTTGCTTAGTTTGGGACTAGGACGATTTGTGTAAAGTTCTATTAAATTAACATTGAAGCATAATCCTTTTGTAAATATTTCAAATATTGTTGATGTAGATGAGGGGAGATGAAATCCAGTCGTCATGGGCGGACGAGGTGGAGATAGACCAGGGGGCGCTACCAGCACCGTCAGAAGTGGTGGAAAATGGGCTGAAGATAGTCACAGAATACAAATATGACAATGACAACAAGAAAGTGAAGATTGTGCGCTCATACAAAATTGAAAAGCGTGTGGTGTCCAAGGTAATTCATTGTTATTAAACTGAACTTTCTTTTGAGTGACATACGTGGCAAAAGTGTACTTGAATGTATTTTATCAAAAATTGTTTTTTAGACTCATACTTACTCAGAAAGAAAGAAACAGACCAGAAATTGCTTTAATTACATTATGCGGAATGTAATTAAAGCAATTTCTGTTTTTTGTCAATAACAATGTTGACTAGTTGCAATGAATTAAGTACTGCCAAGTGCCAATTGTACTTTTCTTCACACTTGGCAAGTTGCAATTTGTTTTAAAGTAACAAATAATATTTATGCAAATTCTAGTATTCAATAACTGAAAGTTATTTTATTAATGAACTTTCAATGAAAAAAAATTACACTGTAACATTAAAACTTTTCTTGTATGCATTTGTTTTTTTAAATATCCTATCTCTTTGTACCCTGTAGGGCAATTTAGATACAAATTTTCATGCATGTTCTGTTCTTTATTCAAGCAACATCGAATAGCAACATAACAAGACATGAAGCCCATTTTATTATCATTCCAGAGCATTGCTAAACGTAAGACGTGGAGCAAATTTGGTGACTCCGCCAATGACAAGCCAGGCCCAAACCCTGCCACCACCAACGTCGCCGAGGATGTCTACATGCAGTTCATTACCAGCAAGGAGGAGAGCCAGCGGCCGGATGATGGACAGCTTGATGGCCTGAAGGTAAATAGCTATTCACAATGCATGAAAGGTGGTTCAGGATGCCAAAAATAGCACATTTAGTCTTTGCAAAGAAACAATTGGTCCACCACTGGTGACCGTTCATAAATATAAAATCGCAAATACAACACTTTATGACTTTATTTATTTATTTATTTAATGCACAGGCAGCTTATAGCTGATGCGTGCATATCACTGTTCACTTGTGTTCTGTGTTTGTAAATGTTTGTCAAGTCTATTTTTGAAAGAGTTCACTGAGGGTGCACTAATCACGGATTCAGGTAAACTGTTCCACACTTTGACCACGCGATTGGCTAGAAAGTGACGCCTAGGGTTGCTAGTACTGGCCGTTAATACCAATTTCAAAGAGTGTCCTCTCAGTCGCTCGTTCGTATTTCTTGTGTAGATGTCGCTCACTTTAGTAGTACGTTAAATTGATTGCATGTAAACTTTGGTTAGCTATACTATACTCTTTTGCACCTGTACAAGGACTGACAAACATTCTACATGACAAAAATTTGTTTGTAACATTCAATCTTCAGTGTGATGTAAAAGCCTCCAGGTTTTCCATTCTTGCCGGTTACTGGCAATGGTGACAACGCTTTATGAAGCTGATATTAGCTGAGACTCTTTTTGAAGCTAAATGTGCAATATTTTTGGCTGGATATTGTACCATAATGTCAGTACATCTAGGAATCGGAAAAATCGGTTGCTTTTATACCTAAACTTTGGCGGCGGCTTTGTAGTTCAGTTGTAGGTATAGGCGGCTTTGTTTGAGGTATGAGTGAGATAGCAATAGGATTTTGACAACTTTAGGTGAATATCCACCTGAATTTATATCATCACATTAGTTACATCATCACGTTGGTGAGATCACAGACATTTTGGGAAAGGAAATTTCTAAGAAATACTTTTCAAGCCTGATCTCAAAATGTAGCTCAAGGTCATATTTAGGACGTGTTAACCCCCTATTGGGTGTCAAAAACTTCTTGGCGAGATTGGAATTTACTGATAACATGATAGTGGAATGTATGGTGTGGTAAAGTGGCAGAGACTATGGAACATATGCATCCTCGCATCAGCTCCTGAGTATGGTGGGTTTGCAAGTAGATGGGATGTGTTTGTTGCACGATGAATCTCTGAGGTTTTGTGAGAGAATGGATTTGCGTGTTTTTTCCGTTTCTTTGTAAATATTGTTAATTGTTATTGTATATATATATCTTAAGTTAATTTGAATTGCACAGTGCCCCAGTAAATACTGTTATACTGTGTAATAGATCTTAGTATAAATAAATAAATATGCCCTGTGGCAGATCTTACCCTTGCATGAGACAATGAAGGAATTTGGGTAATGCCTACACAACCAAAGGATTCCAGAGGCTATTATAAATCTCAATAAATATTATGGGAAAATCATAACCCGTTCGCCAACAAACTGCATTGCAGTTTGGCGAAACATAAAGTGTACCAGTTTGTAATTCTTTTTAGCATAATAATAATAATAATATATTTATATTTGTAATGTATTTTTTATATTTTACTTTTTATATAAATTTATTGTAAAAAAAACCTAGCCTAAGTACAAAAATTAATAAAGGGAATAATAATAAAAAAAAAAAAACAAATCAACCTAGTCCCAAACTAAGCAAAGCTTGTACTATGGGTACTAGACGACGATATACATAATATATAGATAACATCCATGACCCAAGAACAAATATTCGAGTTCATCACACAAATATTTGCCCTGGCTGGGATTTGAACCCGGGACCACCAGCTCAGTAGGCAGGTGTCTGCAAATTCAAAAACACTGATATATGTAAGAAACATCACCTAATTCCTCTACAAAAACGACGTGATATAGCTGATATAACCTTTATTCTTAACATTACAAGCGGCGTCACTGATTGCCCTGAGTTGCTTGAGAACCTCTCATTCAATACTCCCCTTCGTTCTAAACGGCATTTTCCTCCCATATCTCTTAAATCTGCATCATCCAATTACAGACAAAATAGTTTTCTGACGCGTGCAAGTCGTAGCGTGAACAATTTAACGAAGGAACTGGATATCGACATATTTAACTGTAAAATTCCTTCTGTGAGACAAAGTTTGGTGACAAGGTGCTTTAACTAGACGTGTTACATAGTCGTTCACCCGCCTGGGCTTAAAATATACGTTGCCATTTTTAGAGCTCGTGTAGTGTAGTGTATTGTTTACCATTTTCTTCTTTTTTTTTATATACTTTTTCTATACAAGGTGAGATGATGTGAAGTGATGAGTGTCGCACTTTAATTTAAGATTAGTTAAATTGTTTCTATCCGTGAGATCCTGTAATTGGCTTCCCTGCTTTCTATTATATTTAAGTTTACTTAAAATTGTTAAAGCTGTTGGTTCTCCTAAATAAATAAAATAAAAAAATAAAATAAAATTGCGCCAACCGCGTATTATGTATTAGGTTGATTTATTTTCCATCAAATACACCTTTTAAAAAAAGAAAATATGTACAACATAATATAATTTGAACAATATTTCCTCTGTTTGTCAGCCTCCGACCAGTAGCGTGATCTTCAAGTGCCGTACCTGCCAGGGCGAGCACTGGACCCTCAGCTGTCCGTTCAAGAACACACAGATGGCCCAGAGCAAGGTTGGAGACTCCGCCAAACCTTCAGGTAATCAATGGCCAAAATCCTTTGAGTAAGTTTGAGAGGTGAAGTGTCATCGAAAGGCATACACTCGGGTCGGCGTTAGACGTACAAGCGCTGGGTGAGTCAATCGTAATGTGGTGCGGTGGCATCCTAGACCAGGTTGACGAAACGCCTTTTAGGAGCCAGGAACCCATCTCGCTGTTCATGCAAAGACCATAAATAAAAAAATACCTTTAAATATCTTACAAATTTCATTCTCTGTTCTTGGAGATGAAAACTATTCCAGTAGTCGCTTAGGAAAGTGTAACAGACTACTTGCCTTTATGTTAGTAGTATAAGAGCCCATTCATTAATTAGGTACGTAAGGACAACTTCGGTAATTTTTGATCCTTCCTTACACCATACATCTTCATACACTTAGAAATCGTAGACAGCAATTAACAAATGGCTCCTAAATACATGAAACAGGTAACGGACGCGTCGATCCCTAGGAATAAGATGTAATTAGAATAGGACGTGAATCCCGCCGTGTTGACTACATAACATGTAATTCCAGATGTGAAGACGGGCGCGTCGACGGGCAACAAGTACGTGGCGCCCTACCTGCGCGAGGGCGGCGCGGGGCGCGGCGGCGTGGGCGGGCGCGGGCCGCCCGACGCGCGCCGCGACGACGTGGCCGCCATCCGCATCTCCAACCTGTCCAACTTCGCCGTGGAGGCCGACCTGGAGGACCTGGTCAAGGGGTTCGGGCCCGTGCAGAAGCTGTACCTCGCCAAGGAGAAGGTTTGCTACCGTTTCACTCGCTTATGTTTTTAGGTGGAAACGGGACCCTATTACTGAGCTCCGGTGCTTCTCCAAGCGGAGTAGCACGTCTGGCACCAGCAGTGCAAAGGGCCCGTCGGACCCGCAAGCTACCATAGAAAAAAAAAAACCTATTACTGAGACTTCGCTGTCCGTCCGTCCGTCTGTCACCAGGCTGTATCTCAAGAACGGTGATAGCTAGACAGTTGAAATTTTCACAGATGATGTATTTCTGTTGCCGCTATAACAACAAATACTAAAAATAAAATAAAATAAATATTTAAGGGTATAAATTGTTGTATGGGAGCCCCCATACAACAATTAAAGGGATTGGTTGCGTTAACTTCGCACCTCATTTGTATGGAGCGCTATACATACCAGGTGCAAACTTAACTTAACCACTTAAGGATGGAAAGTGTTTGTACGGAACCCTCGGTGCACGAGTCCGACTCGCACGACCGGTTTTTTTATCGTTAGCGATTTAGGTATCGGACTTCTGATAGCCACGGGAAGACTAGAGAGCTATTGAGCCGATATTAACATTAATCTCATAACGGCGCAGCTCGTTGACGGAAAACTGTGTCCCAGACGTCAAGCTGACGGCAGATAGTATGGCATTGTATAGCGGCAAATGACGTCGTAGCGCCTCGGACACAGCTAAACGTCGGAGTGATTTGCCGTCTTTGGCGCTCAAAAGGTTAAAATACAATTCATACACATACTCATTTATCTATTTTATTTCAAACTGACTTAGTATATAAATTTAATAAAATTTGTACAATATTACAACTACCTTCCTACTCTTTCCTAGTATTTAACTATATTAATTGACAATTTCATGTATTTTCTAGCTGCATCATTCATCAGCTTTCAAGCATTTCATAACTGAATATTCGATTATATAGAACCTAATTTACTCCAGGAAACATGGAAAAAGTCGCAAATATTTACATGAAATTCAATATTGATATGAGTATGAATTGTATTTTAATGTTAATATCGGCTCCATAGTTCTCTAAAGCCTTACCGTGCTATCAAAAGTCCGATGCCTAGTTATCATCAACACCAGCTTAGGTCCCGCACGACCTGAATCCTCTGTCAGCAATAAAAGCATGTCTCACAATAACTTTTGTGGTTTACTTAATTTACAAATTCTTATTTCAGAGCACCGGTCACTGCAAAGGTTTTGCCTACGTTCACTTCAAGTTCCGTGCTGATGCTGCGAAAGCTATACAGACTCTTAATGGTCACGGTTATGACCATTTGATTCTGAACGTTGAATGGTCCAAGCCTCCTCAGAACTAACTGTATTACTTTCTTTCCATTATTCACAAAATATATTGTATAAAAGCAAGACTGCGTTTTTTTATACAGTATGACTATTATAATTATAACTTACACAACCAGCAAAACAATATTAACTACCCCAGAAACCGACAGAGCCCGCTAGGTGGGCGCAACCCCATCCCAGACCAGACAGCCCGCTTGCAGCAGCTTGTATAGTATAATCCGCCGGGGAGCCTGGGCCGGTAGCTGAGTAAAAGTTACGAGCGCCCACCAGGCGGGTTGTTGGTTGTGAAAGTGACTAGTTCGATAAAATAAAAGTTTGTAATTTATATTCGAACAGTTTATTTGAAGTATCCTTTGACAAAACTATAAACATTGTGCTACCATATTATAATCACTTTGTATACCAGCTACAAAAAATAAATCCATGTCTTTTATGACCATTTTACATAAAGTAAATCATAATAATATAGGGCTTACACTAAATAACACAATTAACAGACAATTAAATACATTGAAAACATTGAATAAGCACAAGTGGAGTGAGACTAGACATTGCTTACAATTCCAAAGCAAATCACAACATAAATGAAGCTACAAACAAAAATGTATATAAACGAGAAGTGTCTTTTCAAAAGGGCTTATTTTAGTATGGGTTTCATAGAGAAATAGGCCCTTTGGAAAAGACACTCCTCAAACATGAACATGAGTACATTCAATATCTCTAATAACAAATAATTCAATGAAAATAACAATAGCCAAGAAACTCAACAAAGATTTGCTTATCATATCACATTACATTACTAGTCAAACACTGAATGGATTGATGTTAAAATGCCTGAGAATATAATAACATTCTCTTGGTTTGATTTGGCCACCTGTCCACAGAAGCAGAGTGGAGAAAATCAATGAATAAAGCTGCGTTTTTTAGAAGCCCAAAAGAAGTGCATTTTAAATCTGAGGTATGTGATTGGTCCATTTGAGACAGCTCTGCTCCACTTCGCTTTAGTGGATAGACAGCCTGAGCCAACATTCCCTCATGTTAACATAGAAATGTGAAAATTCCATAATATTCAGCCATTCCCAAGACATTAACACTTTCACAACGGACCTAGTAGGTGTACATAACATTTGCTTACAAACCTGCTAAGACTCACCTAGCGGGCTCTGTTGGTTCCTGGGTTATTGTTCATTTTTTGTCTGGTTGTGGCAGATGTGAAAGTGTTAAAAGAGATGGTATCCTACCTCAACTCTGACACATTGTTTGCCATCTGTAACGTTTCACCAAATTTTCATTTGTCCGAAAGTATTTTTTCCTGAAACCCATATTATTTTCAGGATTTTATAAACATCGTTTTAAAGCACCCATTAGGTTAGGTTTGTTTCATAATTTATTCTAAAAAATTATCAGTTTTACGAAAGGCTTTCGGACAAATGAAAATATGTCGAAACGTTACAGATAGGAAACAAAAAATTGTGTCTCAGATAAAAGAGATGTTGGTTATTTCAGCCTTAGATACATTGAATATACCCACATTAGCTGCCTTTACCACAACCATAAGCTACATTGCCATAACAATCTTACAGGCATAAGCTTATCCTTACTTAGTGCACACATACATGCTCTGAGGGCTAAAAATGTATTATTTGTTTAGAAATCTGAGCTAGGTTGTCAACACAACTGATAACAGCATTCAATAGTTTTTACATAAATATTGAAAACAAAAATTGTTCCTTTCCACAGTATATTTCCACTTGCTTCCTTTAAAATACTGTCAACAGTTAGGCATTAGGAAACTGATGATATGGTTTTCTAAAAAGTTAGTAATCATGGGGCTTAAACATTAACTTAATTTTGGCTTAACCATACTTTAAATAAAAATGCCCTTAAAGATATTTCAGTTGTCTTGATATCCAATTTAACCCTCAATCATGAATACTATTTACATTATTTATACAGTGATACCAATGACTTTGCCATCCATATTTAGATATCAATGTCATACTTCTCATCATCACTGTTAGGGCTGTATACTTCTTCAGGAAGATGTACCTCTCCGCAGAACATCAGCTCTACGTAGTGGAAGTAATCCAGAGCAATATTTGTAAGCATAGCTCCTGTGGTTACCCCAAGAATTGTGCCAATCACTGGTCTTTGGCCAACTGAGCTTCTTAATATAGCCCATAAGAATATGGAGCCGAGCGGCCACAGGCAACCTCCTAGAAAGGCCCAGGAGAATCTTCTAGCAGGCATGGCGGCTGCCATGTGGGGCCGCGCCCAGAGCCATAAGCCTGCGCCGCCACCAGCAGATAAGAACAGGATATCAGTCACATCTCGCCTTGGGAATAACCTAAAAAAAACCCACCTCTTAAGTCAACAATCAATGGAATATAGATATTTGACTGTTCACCACGTGGTGAAGCCATTGACCTGATACCACACTAAAGTCTTAGTGTTTAAAAATCAACAGGAATAGAGAAATGCTTGTTGTTGTGGTTTGAATAACGAAATTTTTGATCATTGAAATTTGGAAGTCATTTTACGACGTTAGCGTCAGCAATTTTCCGATGGCGTTATGACGACTGTGGCGTTCAAAAGGTTAATATTCACGCTGAGATTGGGAACGACAGTCTTACCTGACCATTAAATGAGGATTCATAACAGATATTGATAGGGTTGTGTAACTAGCCAGACCTTGCATTGGTAAATAATAGTACAACACATTGTCCCTCGTGAATGGTGGTATTTTCACTTTTTGCACTGATTTATTGACGTAATCTACAGCTTTAGGCACTGCAGCCGGCAGATTGGAAACCTGTCCTCGAATGTTGCGATAAATTCTTTCCAGGATCTCCATTTTAAGCGGTTACAAAAATATTCACACTAATGCACTCTGACTATTGCTCTGTTAAGGTTACGCTAATAGACATAATTTGGCAAGTGCAAAGGTTTGTAATGTTATTTTTAATGCAATACTCTATTTTTCTAGTGCAGTGCACTTCGAATTCGATGCATTCAATTCAATTCATTCACTTTCTGTTCTGTCATACTTAACTTAATGTCAAACCGCATGACTATACGGTGAATGAGTGAATGAACCATAAGGGGAAAGGGTTGCTATTTAATAATAATTCACCTGCTTTACTCACTTCCACAGTCCGACCAAAAAGAGTACAAATTAAAATGTGGCAATACTGTAGTATCCTCTTTTTCTAATCAATATAAGAAAACGGGGACGACACTACAGTATTGCCACTTTTTAATTTCTACCCGTTTTGGTCGGACTGTACTCCGTAATGCACCGAATCTTCGCCGAATATACTTGTATTGTCAAGTTTTGAAGATTGATTAAGCAAAATTATTAATTTAAAAAATACCCACATATGAACGTTGCATTACTATCATTTATTAAATAATCTTATTACTCTTTGAGAGCTGCACTGTCTTTGTTGTCTGTGGTAATTTTTTTTAAGGTTACGCGGGTGTAGTTTGCGCGGCATTTCTCGAATATTATTCTGGTTATTTTAAACATACGAAATAATACACAAAAACTACAAATCTTGCTTCCCAGCGCCATCTAGCGTGGAATGTCTAGTTTTGTTTCCTCTGCAACCACCTTAAGGTTAAGTTTATTTACAATAATTACTTTATTTTAAAATTAAATGAAGTAATTATAAAATATAAATACATTATAATATTTATAAAAACCTGAAATAGGGTGCCGCTACCGCCAGCAACGGGGCAAGCCCAGGCCTGACGATGCGCGCCGTGAATATTCTGATTATTATTTTCGACATTTACGGGTTATTTTATTATAATTCCGTTCTGACGGAATATTATAACTATTTCTTTAATAAGCAGGTGTAAATAATTATGTAAGCACATTTTATCATACTTTTATTTTCATTAGTTTAGTAGCTATTTTTGCACTTATAACATCAGTTATTAAACTTTCTCCTAGAGGACTAGCTGCTTGTATATCTAATTTACTTAGATCTGTTGTTAAATCTAAACTTTTCCTCCATTTTTCTAAACCATTCCATGCTATCATAACTCCATTATCTGTACACAGTTTAGGCAAGGGTCGATAAATATTATACTCAAATTCATTGCACAAAAAAGTTAAAGCACTGAAGATATAATTGTTACAAGCCACTCCACCAGACACAACAAACTGTTTATTTTCTTTTGGTATGAGGTTGTTTTGCTCACAAAATTCCATGGCACGCTGGGTTCTGTGAACCAAATGCCTCGAAACAGCCATCAAAAGAGCTGCACACAAGTCATTTACTTCTGGAATAAGTTTGTCAGCTACAATGTTATGCTCTTTCTCTTTCTTGTAAAGCTGAGAGATGACAGATGTTTTCAAACCGTTGAAACTAAAATTGCAATCCCGGTATTCCGCAAGTGAGAGAGGAAGTTTAAATATGTGAGGATTGGTGGCTTTTGATGCAGCTAGCTCTATTGCTTGGCCACCGCATATCTTGGAGTACTCTGATATGTTTCGAAGCTTCATTCTTCTTGCAACTTTATCAAACACTTCCCCGGGTGCTATATCCATACCTTCTCCAAGTAATTTAAATTTATTTACATCTTGAGCAACAGCTAGCAAACAATGTCCACCTGATATTAATAATACTAGGAACGGAAAAGATATATTATGATGCATTCTTGCTGCTAGAGCATGCGCTTCCATATGGTGTATGGGAATGATTGGTTTCTTATGAGTCCGGGCTAAATATTTTGCATATTTCATACCAACAACAAGACTTAGAGCTAGTCCAGGCTTCAGAGTTACCGCTATGGCTGAAATGTCTTCCATTGAGAGGTTTGCTTTTTGCAGGGTTTCATTCACTGTGGGTCCGATATATTTTTTATGCAAGTCTTGTGCTACATCAGGTATAATTCCTCCATTCCGAAGATGCATAAGATTCTGTGAGTGCAAACTCTCTGACAACAGTTTACCATCATGACTTATTATTGCGCAGCCTGTATCGTCGCAAGACGTCTCTATTCCAAGAATAGCACTTCCACAATAATTTCTTCTACTGAAAAATTTTTCATACCTTTGTGGCGTGATTTTAGGCATTACACATTTGTACAAAGTCCGTGTGAAATTCATCATATTTGTTTTGAATCCGGGCTGGTAAATTTAGTTTCAGGTCAGGGGCGAAATTTGATATTGCAGTAATATTAACATATGCATAGGTTATGTTAATTTTCTGCATTTATCTTTTCTTGCGGCACATTAAGGAAACATCTTAAAATACTTGTTATAAACTTGAAACCTTGATAAAGCAGTTTAAGTAATAAAACCTTCTGTTTTAATACAAAAATAGTTCGAAATAATCCAAGACACCTTTACAATCTAATCACATCAGCTGCTTATCTGACGCCGCCTGTCAAATCAAACAAATCTGACAAGATTGGGGTACGTTCCGGTTTAATACCTCTTTTTTGCTCTAACTTCGGTTAATAAAAGGAGAATAGAATTTTTCAAATAAGTGGCTAAAAATTTTCTTTGTTGCGGCCATAATAAATAAATAAATATCGGACACTCACACAAATCGATCTAGTCCCAAATTGAGCCCAAAACTTGTGTTATGGGTGCTAGAATCACAGATTAATAACTAGTTACTTCGTAACAGATACGACAGTCACTTACACCCTGTTGTCACTTGATCCGCTGTGGCGCCACTGTAGTGTTACTTTTAGTAGCATACTCTGTGGATGTAGCTGTCAAGTTTGACGTAATAGTGTTGTCGACATTCGAAAATCGATATCGATATTAAATAGTGATGTGATGATTTCATCGATAACTGCGATAGGGATTTATAAATACCTATACTACGATTTCTAATTCAAGACCAAAAAAACTACCACAAGGTTGCCACTACAATAAAATATTTTTACAACAATAAATTTATTTTTATTTTTTAAACACGCCAAGATAATTTATTTATTGGTAACTTTAACTATATTTTTTAACAAAATAACTAGGAATACTTATTATTACATAATTACGAGAGGAGATAATAAAAACTTAAACATCGGAGATTTTTGGTACAAAATCTGGTATTGTACTTGTAACATTGTCCATTTGGCGCAAGCCAAGAAACAAACTCAGATGTCATTTAAATGTTGTCAATTATGACAGTGACGTATCTGTCGTAGTTTTTTTGGTCTTGAATTAGAAATCGTAGTATACAAACTTTAATTTTTTTAAATAAAGTCATTTTTTTTTTGTAATGCATTTATTTATAATAAAGGCGGTATAGGCGAAAAATATACGTCCAAAATGGAAGAACATTATTATTTATTCAGTGTTTTTTGTCGAACTCTATGTGATTTATATTTTTTATATGCTAATTTTTGTGGTTCCTCCATTTTGAATGCATATTTTTCTTCTATGTCGCCCTTTAAAATTTTATTTATAATATTGCACCAATTATGCACATGCAATCTTATTATTGTCTTTAAAAATATTATTTTTACATTATGTCTATGCTCTGCACATCCCAGCCAAGAAATCCTCAATTTACTTAATTCACAAAGCAGGTCAGTACCGACGTTTCGTTTATAACAATTTATGTTTAAGAAATTATGGATAGATTTACTTGCGTCCCTGTATAATTTAAAAAAAAGTTCTGTAGGATATTGTAGGTTATTGTTTTTTAATCTTTTATATTCTCTGTATTGAATATAGGCGTGGTGTTCTTCTTTAGAGCTGCTTATGTAAGTTTTTAAGCAGCTCTCGCAGTTAATTGTTTTTGAAATTTTTCTACATAGATACCCTGCGGTGTAAGCGGAACACTGGACCTTCATTTTGTCTAACATGCCTTCATTTTTTATTTCTAAGTTAGACCCACTTTGACGACCCTGTGAAGTGGATGGGTGTGAGTTAATGTCGGGACGTTTGTTTTCTTTATCTGTATCATCATCTAGCTCAAAGAGAAAACTTGCGTCTAATAATGTATCTCCGTTGTCCACTTCACAGTTTGCAAATTTAGAATGAGGGCTCAGGAAATTAGAAATAAGTAATGATTTAAAGGTATATATAAAACTATTTGCATTTGGTTTTACATTTCTGTAGTTGAGAGCCCTCACCCTTCCAAAAAAGTTTTCCAGTGGGTCCTGGTTAATGTTCCGAGGGTAAAAATATTCCACGCCAAATTCGTCAAACAATATCTTCGATATCCTACAAAAACTTTCTAACGTTACAACCCATCCTTCAAGCGACGGTACTCGCACCATTCGAGGATTTCCTTGCCTTACAGCCAATTTGCTATTTGTATCTTCATATTGTATTTTTTTTAATTTTTCAATGGCTTCTACCCAAAAACGATGATGTGCAGAGTTTTTTTTAATAGCTTTTCTGAGCTTTCCTTTTGTGGTGCCGCCAGGGGAGCCGTTGACACTGTCGAATAGTGTGTCGAAAAACTCTATTATTTCGGCTGTAGCTTCCATGGTGTTATTTGTAGCACCAGTGTGAAGCTTGTCTGAAAGTAAAAATAAATCATTAGTAAGTATTATTACATTAGCCCTTTAATGAAATAAAACTATGCAGGTTTCGTTATAATAAAGTGTCTGTGATGAGGACAAAGACTAATTGGTTCTTACTGCCCAAATGCAAAAAATGCTATAGTATGTCGTTTGTTTTATGAATTTCGCATATTTAATGACATTTTTGAACTATTGCTGCGCCACCTCATTTATGTCATTTTTAGGGTTCCGTACCCAAAGGGTAAAAACGGGGCCCTATTACTGAGACTTCGCTGTCCGTCCGTCCGTCCGTCCGTCTGTCACCAGGCTTTATCTCAAGAACGGTGATAGCTAGACAGTTGAAATTTTCACAGATGATGTATTTCTATTCCCGCTATAACAACAAATACTAAAAATAAAATAAAATAAATATTTAAGGGGGGCTCCCATACAACAAACGGGTTGGTTGCGTTAACTTTGCACCTCATTTGTATGGGGCACTATACATACCAGGTGCAAACTTAACTTAACCACTTAAGGATGAAAAGTGCTTGTACGGAACCCTCGGTGCGCGAGTCCGACTCGCACTTGTTCGTAGTTTCCTGACACACGCAAGAACAAAGTAAATAGTTAAGTCCAAATATAGCTACTTACTAAGCGCAGCTGTGTAGTTTAGCATGGCCGCCGTGCGAGAACTGAAAACTTGCGCCGCTACGCTGACCTTCATTTTTTTATTTTGTCTGGATCAACGTGATGTGCAGTTAATTTGGGTAATGCCCTTGTGTGTCCCAATCTATTGTCTATGTCATATATAAATTGAATATATCAGTCGCGCGCGGTCGGCCGAACGTCATTGACGCTGACTCACAGTTTAACATAGAAACTTAACAACAAAATGGAGCTAAGTAATGCCTTGGAGTTACAAAAATTACTTAAAATAATCTTACAACCCATCGAACAAAAAGTGTGCGATCTAAGTGAAAAAATTGACGAGATGCACAAGGAAATATGTGATATAAAGTCAGTGCTAACGGCAAAAAAAACAACGAACTCAGCAAAATTGACAAATGGCAGCGTAAACAACAGCGCTCCGTCAACGCCGAGCAGCAGCGCATCAACACCAGCTGGCCGTCCCGCTCTTGCACAAGCGCGAGCGCCTAAGAAGCTGCGCGAGACCAGCGTGCGTGCGAAAGAGAACATCAAAGCGCTAGCCAAGAAACCGTCACAATTCAAACGGTCAAGTCAGCCATCAAATAACGACCCCGCACCGACCGCCGCGGCCCAACACAATGAAACAAAGGAAACGATTCCGGATTCTGGAAAGTCATCGATTAGTCTATCGTGTAACACCAACAAAGAAAAAAGCAACACACAGGATGTGTTCGTTACTCACCCCGTGCCAGAAAGCAACGAAAGAAATGCCGAAAACCCGACAGCAGCCGGCCACTGGCAAACCGTTACAAGCCGTCACCAACGCCGTCGTAGCCGGGACAACAAGCCTGTCCCTTTTTCAATAAATGGATCAGCAAAGAACACAGGAGTTATTGGAGTGAAAATGCTCAAGTACTTGCATGGATGCTACTTTGACAAAACCTCAACCCCGGATGATATCATTACGCACTTAAAAAGTGTTCGTGACGGATGTGAGTACTCAGTCGAACAGATAACGTCCAAAAGAGATACCTACAAGTCGTTTAAAATAGGCATTCCACAAAATGTTTACGACGACTTCCTCACAGCATCTTCGTGGCCTTTAGACACCTGCGTGACTGAGTGGCGGCCCTTTCTCCGACCCCGGGAGACAAGAGCTCCCGGGGTCGGCGTACCCAACAGGACAGCCGAGCGAGCCGCTCAGTGATATCTCACAACATACGAGGGGCACACCGAAATGATCGGGAATAGAGTACTTTAAACTGAGTTACATTAAATCCTTTTTTGTCACATGCATACTGGCGACTTACAATCACGATGCCGTTTTTACAATTTAAAAAAAGAACGATATATTTTTTTAATTCCATTTTTAAATTGACAACTCGATGAACAAAATGGAGCTGACGCGTGAAAATTTTCGTGCAATTATTTACCATAACTTTCGTCGTGGCTTATCTCCAGATGAATGTCGCAATGAGCTTGTTACTATATACGACATTGAAGCACCTAGTCAGACGACAATATATCGGTGGTATGCTGAGTTTCGACGGGGTCGTGCCTCTCTTGGCACCGTACCTTCATCAGGTCGGCCGAAAACGGCGGTTTCGCCTGAAAACATCGCGGCTGTGGAAAAACTACTAAAAGAAGATAGACATGTGACATACGAGCAGATTCGGGCAACCATAGGCATTGGAATGACTGCAATTCACACTATTTTGCATGGTGAATTGGGTGTCAGAAAATTGATTTCCCGATGGGTACCCCATAATTTGTCTGAAGAGCAAAAGGCGGCTCGTGTTGATTGGTGCCGATCTATTCTGAAATGCTACAATGGAGGAAAGTCAAAAGCCGTTTATAATATGGTCTCGGGTGACGAATCCTGGATTTATTCTTATGAGCCTGAAAGAAAGCACCAGTCGGCAGTATGGGTCTTCGATGACGAGGTCAAACCAACGAAAGTTGTGCGTTCTCGAAGCGTGTCGAAGAAGATGGTGGCTTCGTTCGTCTCAAAAAAGGGGCATGTTGCCACAATTCCTCTAGAAGAACAAAGAACCGTTACCGCTGATTGGTATATCACAGTTTGTTTGCCGGAGGTGCTGGCCGAACTTCGCCAAGGGAACCCGAGACGCCGCGTCATCTTACACCACGACAATGCGAGCTCCCACACCGCCCACAAAACAACTAAATTTTTGAACGACGAAAACGTTGAGTTGATGTCCCATCCTCCATACAGCCCTGACCTGAGTCCAAATGATTTTTTTACGTTCCCTAGAATTAAAGATTTATTGCGTGGTCAGCGGTTTGAGAACCCAGAAGCCGCTGTGGAAGCCTATAAATCGGCCATTTTGGCAATGCCTACTTCAAACTGGAATTATTGTTTTAATGACTGGTTTAAAAGAATGCAAAAGTGCATTGAATGTAACGGAGAATACTTCGAAAAACAATAAAATATAATTTATGTATATAGTGCACATAGTTTTTTAAATTCCCGATCATTTCGGTTTGCCCCTCGTAATACTGTCTTAACTAACATTCTCCACCAAAACATAAACCGACTCTCAAACAAAACCTACAGAATCGAAGCTGAACTACAGGTACTTGACCGTGTTGACGTGCTGTGCCTAACGGAACATTGGCAACAAGCAAATCAGATAACGTCCGTGAATATAATAAACTACCAGCTACGTGCCCACTATTGTCGACCAGCACGTCCAGGGGGTGGAAGCTGCATCTATGTCAGATCGGATGTACCATGCATCGAGAGAAAGGAAGTAGCGGACCTGGCGGTGGAATCCCAGTTCGAGGCCTGCGCTGTGGAGTGTGTAGGGCTGGACCTCATTGTTGTGTGTGTGTATAGACCGCCGAGTGGTGATGTATCCTTATTTTTATCTATTTTGACAAATGTACTAAATTTAAATTCTATTCAAAATTACAATGTAATGATTTTGGGTGACATTAATATCGATCTACTAGTTAAATGTAATAATTCCAAAAAATTATTAAATGTATTGAAACGGTTTGGATTCAAACAATGGGTAAACGTACCGACGAGAGTGACCGATGTGTCTAGGACATGTATTGATCACGCCTATTCAAACATAACTAAAGATAACATTAAATCTGTATCCTGTCCTAACATACATCTGTCTGATCATTTATGTGTTAAAATATCTGTTGCTATTGAAAATAAACCGGCCTTACAAATTAACCACATATTAAAACGAACATTTACTGTACTCCGAAAGTGTGATTTCACCAAATGCTTAGCCGAATATAAATGGGATGAAATATTTAGAAAATCAACCTGTCCTAGTAAACAAATGGAACTCGTTATAAACGTCATTAAACATTATTTTGAGATATATTTTCCTATAAGAAAACATCCAATAAAAAATTCTGTAAATGAATGGGTCAACGAACACCTTAAGAGGCTACGTAAAAACATAATTAACATTAAAAATAAGTTGTTAACATCACAGCTTGACAACGCTGAGTCTCGCGCAGACCTGAAGCACCTGGAGGCGGAATACTGGGTCATGTTAAAAGAGGTACGTAGTGGGTTCATTAACAACCTTATATCGAACAAAAGTAGTGAGGATATGTGTAGGAGTGTATGGCGGGTAATTTCAGCAGAAACTTGCAGAACCAAAAAAAGCAAGAGCAGTGCATTAGATGTACTTGTGAGCAAGGCCGCGGGCGACAGCGTCGCCGACCGTGCCGCCGCCGCCGCCGCGCAGCTGAACAGGTATTACATCGAGACCGGCGCCAACCACGTGACACCCTGCGCGCCCGCTGCGCTCGCGTACCTTGCTCAATACCTACCAGCAACGCCCCTGCCACACATTTTTGAACCATTTACGCTAGGCGAAATGATAACGGCATGCACCAAGATCAAGCGAAAGCAGTCAAAAGATATAAACGATATGTCAACGCACATTCTAGACTGCTTGCCTCCCGTTGTTATTTCAGTCTTCCTTTTATTAATTAATAAATGCGTGCATGCAGGAGTCTACCCAGACATTCTAAAATTAGTTAAAGTCCAACCCGTTTATAAAGGGAAAGGTGAAATGCACCTACCCAAGAGTTACCGTCCGATATCACTAATCCCGGTAATATCAAAAATATTCGAACGTTTAATTAGTTATAGGATAATGAAGCACGTAACCGCGAATAACTTACTAAATTGTCAACAATATGCCTACCAACCCGGCCGATCGACTACAGACGCGGTACGCTACGTGGTAAGACGGGTGACGTCACACCTGGAGGGCGGGCGACAGGTCGCCGCGGTATTTTGCGACCTGTCGCGCGCCTTCGAGATGATCGACCATAATCTCCTTCTTGCCAAACTGTCCCGCTACGGGTTCACAGGTGCTTTTCATCAAACCGTTGCCTCGTTTCTGAGTAATCGCAAACAGAGCACGTATGTCCTAAATACGAAATCTGAACTCGAACCGATAGGTAGCTGCGCGGTACCTCAAGGATCAGTTATGGGAAACAACCTGTTTCTTATGCTAGTAAACGACATTACGACCGCCTGTAGTGACCCCGAGTACGTGATGTTCGCCGATGACACGTGCATCATAGTCAGTGCTGATAACGTAGATAACTTAAAATTAAAGTTATGCCAAATAATGAGTCATATGTCTAAATGGTTTTCGGCAAATGGGATGTTGCTAAACGTGGATAAGACAAACATAGTTCATTTCAAATTGAAAAAAAAACATGATCCATTAAACATAAAATCTAATGAAATCCTTGTCCCACAAGTAGACGCAACAAAGTACCTCGGCTTCATAATTGACGCCAAACTGACTTGGTCCCCACACATTGACTATGTATGCGACAAACTGTCTTCGGCGTGTTACGCGCTATCCAGGCTTGCCCCCACCTTATCACCCACCAATTTAAGAAAAGCATACTTTGGATATTTTCATACAATCCTTATTCAAGGGGTAGATATGTGGGCAACATCTGCCAGTCGAGACAGAGTGCTCTGTATGCAAAAGCGAGCCCTACGCATCATAGATCGTAAACCGGTCGATCATCCGGCCCGTGACATATTTAGAAAACACAAAATACTAACTCTGCCGTCCATATTTATACTAACTGCGTGTGAATACGTCAGATCCAACATTCATAAATACCAAACTTACGGCCAACGGAACCCGAGAACGTCACGAAGACCGCACCTTCTGGTACCTCCGCGACGGCGACTGGCAAAGGCAAGTGCGGAACTCAGTGTTGTCGGCCCTAACATTTATAATTGTGTCCCTACGGACATCAAAAACGCATCCAGTAACACCATATTCTCTAAGAAACTTAAAGAATTGCTTCTAAATCTCGCATGCTATAACTTGAATGAATTCCTACAGAGAGATCGTTGACCCAATCATCTGATTGTAGTACCTACAAACAAAGACAGTTTATAACTATTCACCCATACACCTTAGCACGTTGCAATAGGGTTTATATTCGTTTGCAAATGTACAATCCAGATGTTAAACCTATTAAAATGGTATGTACCTATTATGTTAGACCTATTAAAATGTGACATTCTTAATTTATTGTATAGAATCTTTATGTTTAATTGTATTATATTCCGACATGTAATTAATTTGTATAGTTATCAATAAATAAATCTGAATCTGAATCTGAATCTATCTTTCCACGAAGCTCTCTTTCCTTCCCAAATTATGTTTTTATTGAGAAAATTGTTTCTCAACCCTTTCAGAAGATGTGGCGGGTCAAAAAATATACTTAAATTATGCCCAGCAATGTTAATTGTCCCATCTGAAACAATAAAACAAATTATCATTTTATAGGTATTTACATATCTATAACCTCGACTACGCAGGCATGAGTGCCCTGTTATCAAATAATATCATTAATTACTTTTTATTACTTATATACAGTATAAAGTTTAAAATTCAAACATATATCCTGCGAGTATGCTTCAGGGGTTTTTTCACATGACAATATAGGTAAAATGTAGATAGATATAGGCGCGACATGAAGTACCTATATATTTACAAGCAATGGGCATTAAGGTGTGGTGGGGTGGTGCTCAAAAGTAGATTAAATAAAATGACATCAGTTGAAAAACAATTTTAGTAATTAAGTCCTTTCTTTTCAATTATAATTGAGAAGAAAATTAATTGTAATAATTTGTTTTGTGCCACAAAGCGGAAGCGACAAAAGTCCGTATAAATGTACGGGTTCTAAACTGAGATCAGCATAAATAAGTATAGTATTTATATTTACCATCTTTCGCTTCGTCATTACAGTTACGTGCTGTCTCCTCACGGAACTTTTTGATCGCAGTTCTAAAGGTCGATCCTTGATCGCAAACTAGTCCTAAAGGTATTAGTCCTGTTTGAGCTACTTCTGTCACAATTTGCTTTAAAATTTCCTGCATTTCGGCTGTAGATGTTGTTCCTTCACAGAAGTAGTATGATATACATTGCCGCCATGAAGAACATATGCCTCTTACCATAAACACAAGGGCATGATCACAAAACTTCATTTTTCTTTCGCCAGCCACATCCACAAATCCATGAATCAGATCGTTACGTTCGTTAAATGTTAAATATGGCGTCAATGCTATTTCGTCCCCCAGTGTTTCACGGTATTCCGGATATGAGAAAATATCTGTGGATTTACACCTGGCCTCATACATATTTTTTCAGCGAGTCTATGTAAAGTCCTCTTATTGGGCAAAGCGAACATTGCTTCCAAAAGTTTGTATGCTTTTGGACTTTGCTTCATCAGCATAAGAGCCATAAGTTTTTCCTGCATTGTGAACCTTCTGGCCATTTTGTTGTTGCGGCACTGCCTTAATTGCATTAACAAAAAAGTCTGTGCCTGTTTGTTGAGTAGGTCGAAATTTTTAAACAACTGCTCATTACTTCCATAGCATTTAGCTAGTGAAAGTCTTTGTTCACTTGTCTGGCCCAAACTTGATGAAGTAATATTCATCACATTGTTAACGAATTTTCTTCTCTTTGAACTTAATTTCTTCATAATCGTCCCTGTAAGAAAAAATGTGTTAAAATAATTCTATGAAGATGAACTTCAATGTCATTAAGTCAGTGACACATGTAAGTAAGATATGTGTCGACACACTCGTGCGAACTTAAATGAAAATTAAAGCCTGACCAGAAATATATGAGGATTGTCAAGAGGGCGCAATTTATACGATTTACATGGCAACAATTTTGCAACCAATCGCAAGTCACTATAATGACATTAGTTTTAAATACCTGTCAGTTCCACTATGTTCCTCGTAATATCATTTTATGGAATGCACTCTTTTCCTGACTGTTTTTCGTGTAGTAAACACATGTACACTTTATTTATAATATTACGTTCACAATTGTGAAAAATTTTCGGCATTTTCTTTGGATAATTTTATATATTTGCCTTTTAAAGAAATCACCACGAATGACATTGACATTGTTGACAAACCATCATAAAATCATTGCCAGTGTAAGAAATTAGTTCCAGTGAAATTCCGCAATATGGCGCATCCTCATATATTTCTGGTCAGGCTTTAACTCTTATTTTGACGTACACAAACATATCACGCATAGAATTGTCTATAAACGATTTTTTTGTACATTGTGCAAGGTTTTTAACAGAAGGGTAGATCTTTGTTTAACTACCATTTTCTATTTATCTTATTCAATTGCTTAAGGATTAACTGAAAGAGATATCTTTTCAAGCATATTGTATTCTCTCTTTGTAATTTACTTGTTTCTTTTTGATATTTGAATAAAGTTTTACTACTCCTATAGTGCGACAAGAAAGTCTTTAAATTAAAAAGTGGCAACACATTCTTTTCTTGGATTGATTTTAAACGGACGAAATTACTATTACTAAACTACGTAATGCCACTATTTAATTTCATGACTTTCTTGCCAGACTGTACTACTAAATATATATAATTATATATACCTCGACGCTTCCGCGCTGGTTCCTTCTTTTGGGTAGAATGGGACGGAGTAGGTTCAATTTCTAAAAAACAAAAAAAATACCTCAGTAACAAAACCAAGTCGGTACCCAAAGATTTAAACAACCATAAATAAATAATCTGGGGGCACGGTAGTGCCCCCGCCAAGACGAACAAAAAAGAAGGGGGCACTACCTACCTTTTCTCGAACCGTTTCGTCTCATATTCAAACCCTCATAGTTTCGTCCCAGTTAACACTAGAGCGCCCAAATTCTCAGGTTAAGATGCAGTTAGCAAACATATAAAATGTACAAAATTTAATTGATCTAGCTTTTATACTTTAGGTTTTATAGGTACCTAAAATACGCCGATTTTGCCACTCACTCACTGACGTATCAAAACCTCTGGGGTACTTCCCGATGACCTAGAAAGCTGAAATTTGGTATGTAAGCTAGTATTAGTACACAAACAACATAATAATTCTAAAACTTGGAACTTTTACCCCCCAACCCCTTAAACTAGGGGATGGAAGTTTGTATGAAACTTCCGCAAATTTTGATACTAGAGGTCTGAAAATTGAAACCTATAGGGACTCATTGTTATAAATCTAATACATATTGTAGGACTTTTAAAAAATCACCCCCCACCCTTTAAATAAGGGGATGGAAGTTTGTATGGGTTTCCCATAATAGGGGATAAAAGTGTATATATATATGGGGCTAAACTTAAGTATTTCTTAAATACACAATTGTCTACTTCAGTTGACGCTCAAGAAACCCTACAGCCCAAAAAAATTAAAAAAACTAAAGCACCTTACAAAAAGAAATGAGATCCCACCAAAAACATTTCATGTAAAATTGACGGCCAAGACTCACATTCTCATAACGCTTTCGCTGTAAAAAGTTATCAGATCCTAGGAAAAGCCAAGCCCCTAAGCCCCGACTTTACTAACCCCACCACCTTGGTTTAAAAAGTATGGCATCAACTGGCTTCAAGCCCCTAAACCCGGAGTTTACTAACCCTACACCTTTGTTTCAAAAGTATGGCTTGGCCGTTTCATAGACTACCGTAAATAAGTCTAGCGGACTGTCCGGCCCATATCGTAAGGAATTAAGTTTATAAGTATATATTATCAAAGACATAAACTTAGTTTCTTGATACCATATGGGCCAGACGGTCCGTTGGACTTATTTACGGTACTCTATGAAACGGCCAAGCCATACTTTTGAAACAAAGGTGTAGGGTTAGTAAACTCCGGGTTTAGGGGCTTGAAGCCAGTTGATGCCATACTTTTTAAACCAAGGTGGTGGGGTTAGTAAAGTCGGGGCTTAGGGGCTTGGCTTTTCCTAGGATCTGATAACTTTTTACAGCGAAAGCGTTATGAGAATGTGAGTCTTGGCCGTCAATTTTACATGAAATGTTTTTGGTGGGATGGTATAGAATTGAATAGAATGTATTTATTTGCCAGAATACCTAAGGTACAAGATGACACAGGATGTTTGAATGTATCAGTATTCAGTCGAAAACACGACATGCAAATCATTCGGAAATTAAAAATTTCACCATTAATTCATCATTATACTAGGTTAATGTATTATTATAGTTAATGTTTTCAATAAATTATAATTTAACATGTACAAAAAAGGGACAACTAAAATTTACAAGTTATATTAAAATTCACATTAAAGGGATTACAAAATTGATGTCATATATTATTTGTTTATGTATATAAGTTACATATGAATTCTCAATTGAAGTAAACTACATAAATAAATAAATAAATATCGGACAACCTCACACAAATCGATCTAGTCCCAAATTATGGGTTATATTATGGGTTATGGGTACTAGTACTAGACGACGATATACGTAGGGTTAAGGCGGCAACAGTGGCTATAGCGACAACAGTGGCGCAATGGCCGTTGTTTCAAAAGTATCATAGGTAGCTTTCCGTTTCTCTTACTCTTCGGAAGGCCTCCCGATATATACAGGTCACATCCAGTTCCTTTGCGTCAGCCATGTAACAAACCCGTTTTGCGAGTGTTTTTTTGTTTTGACGGAAGAAAAAGTGAGTTTTAAGGTAAGATATACTGTTTATTTTTTCACAAATCTTTCGTCTTACCAATGGAGTTATATTTTTGCTAAGAAATAAACTTAATTGAGGTCATTTTGGCGTATACCGCACTTCGATTTACGTAAAACCATCACACGTGGTATGAGTAAAACCCAAAATGGCGGTTTTGTACACAGTGGCTCAAATCACTTAAGTACACTGTGGTTCATGATCCACTGTGTACTATTGGTACTGGATAATGGGTAACAGACATTAATTTAGAAAATTTAGCGAGATGTAATAATTTTTGTTAATGTTCCCGTTTAGGATGGCTCGTCCAGCAAGGCCCCGTGAAATAGATAAACCTATAGCTGATGACAAAAAAAAATGGTATTAGCGTGAGAACTGCGTCTAAATTTCAGGAATTACTTTCACTGCACAGAGACGTTATCATTTTAAGACTCGATATAAATATTAATGTCGTTTACGCCAAATTATAGCGTTAGTAAAATGTGCAATGAAGCGCAACAAAAATTTTTAAAAGATTATTTCAAATACTGTGCGTTACTGTTTTACAGATTGAGTACAAAGGAATTTCGAAAAATAACTTGATTATTTATTTTAAGGCCAAAGAGACATTTTTCATGATATTTTATGCAAGGTACTGATTAAGTAATGGTAGTTACTTAGTTTATGTAGAAGTTATGCGTTGATTATTAACTAAGTCATGACAAATTAAGCTCATTTAGTACATTTTGAATGTGTAACACTGAAAAGTCACTTTCAGGCTGAAGTAGTAAAAAAAAAGTTTTATTTTCTTATGTGTAACTTATTGTTTGATTAAAACAAAAAAATAAAGACCGATACAAAGCAAAAAAATGCATTATTAGTTGAGTTATATTATAGATGATCCACTGTAAACTTGCCTGATTCACTGTTAACTGAGGGCCGATTCACTGTATCCCACCCACAGTACACAATGGCTCAAATGAGTTTTTTTAGAAAATACTATATATTTTCCAAAATATTATCTTGTCGAGCTAAATCGATTGGAATAATCAATATACATTAGTTACACTATAACACGGATCCTTTTACATCTTCCCAACACTCACCCAAATCAAATTACATCTCTGCAAAAAAAAGTGACCCACTGTTGCCACCTTGACCCTACTTATATAGATAAATATATACTTAAATACATAGAACAACCATGACGCAAGCACAAATATTCGAGTTCATCACACAAATATTTGCCCTGGCCGGGATTCGAACCCGGTACCGCCGGCTTAGTACGCAGGTATCTACATAACAAAAACACTAATTAATATCTAAAATAATGATTTAACTTGAAACACAAACCAGTATGCGCCGAGGAGACTTCTAGAACAGCTTCTTCAATTACTGTTGGTAATGATGCGCCTTCATCTACTACTACCAAATCTGAAACAGTAAAAATAAAATGTTAGCCAGCAATGTCACATAAACATAAGTTATTCTCAAGATGAATGAGCACATAACAGCTCCACATATTTTAGAAACTTTACACAAACTAACATACCTTTATTCTGTGAGATGGAGGCCGCAACATGAGAATATGAGCAAGACGGATGTTGATGGAAGTCTTCACCTAAAATTGTTACAAATAATATTCAATATTATTAACATTCAGTATGAACTAAATTTTTCTCTTCTGTATTTTATTTATATAAATTATAATTGGAATCTTGAAATAAAATAAAGATAATTGAAAGTTTGTTTGTCAACAAGTGGCATCAACTTTAAACTTTTGCTACCAAGAATAATATCACCATATTGTAGAAACTGTTCTTAAACTAACATACCTTTATTCTGTGAGACGGAGGCCTCAACTTGAGAATATGAGCATGATGGATGTTCATGGAAGTCTTCGCCTGAAAAATGTTAAATTTATTATTCAATGTCTATTTATTAAGTATGAACTCGCTCTTTTGTTTTTACATAAATAATAAATAGAATAAATAAATATCGGACAACCTACCACAAATCAATCTAGTCTCTCAGTAAGCTTGAATAGGCTTGTGTTATGGACACTAGATGACAATATACATACTTGTATAGATAAATACATACTTAAATACAAATAACATTCATGACCAGTCACAAATATTCAACTTCATGACACAAACATTTGCCCTTGTCGGGATTTGAACCCAGGACCGTCGGCTCAGTAAGCAGCTGCTTTAACACTGCGCCAACTGCTTATAATTGGAACGTTAGAATAAAATAAAGAGAATTGCTAACAAGTGAACAGGTTGCAATGACTTCAAACTTTTGGACTTTCAGGTCATAATTGCTTTTGCATTCATAATATTAGTAGCGATAAATAAGACTGGCTACGTCATCATCATCATACATAAGTAATATGTGCCACACTAAAACACTTACCTGGCCTTCCAATGACAAGTGTTTGTTCCATTGTGTCTTCCTCATCATCTTGGTTTTTAAAATAGTTGTGATCACTCAGAGCATGTTGGACTAGAACAAAATTAGATAAAATATTTAAATCCAAAAGATAAAATCAATACTTATTCAACAGCCAAAAAATACTTATCAATTGATAACAAATATTATCATAAAATTGCCCTGAATATTTTTTTTATACGAAAATATTAAGTATTTAAGTCACGTGGTAATAAATATTTCTATACTTAGTTATCATAGAAATGGGAAATACTCACCGGTTCCAACTGCTGCAAGGGGTTCACCGTGTGTTATTTCATCATTTGTAAATAGGCAAGGATACGAATAACGAAGCCTTTTGCCTTCTCCGTCAAACTGATATTTATCGAAATGCTTTTTACACACACGTTTCCTGAGCAGTTGCTCTTTTGTCAGACCGAGAAGAAGAGGATTAGTAGGCACAAGGAAAGACATCCACAAATTCCTAAGCGAATCCTTCTTAGGAAATGCAAAAAGCCGATGTGTTTCATTTGTTGCATTGCAACCACCAACACAACACTTTAGTCTCATGGTGATATATTATTGCACAAACGATACCGCAGCACAATAAAAAAGTATTGTTCCGAACAGCAAAGGAGAATTTGGATATTAAGGATCTCAACTCAGCGAAAAAGCGAGGAAATACACAAAACACCAGCGTACTCGACTTTGAAATTCGGCACAATAAAACTTCAAAATGTAAACGTCAAAACTTTTCAAATGTGTAATGGCTGCCAGGGGGAGGGCTGAGGCGGCGGGGCAAGGACGAGACGCGATGGTGGCGCCACATCGGCCGTTTTGGGAGTTGGACTGTCATAGCCCTGGCTAGAATACTAGACGACGATATTTTATATAGGTTCCTTAAATACATTTTCATCACATAAATATTTGCTCTGACCGGGATACGAAGCCGGGACCGGGACCGACGGCTCAATATGCAGGTGCTCTACAAACTTAGCCAAACGCGTCGTCAATCCCGCTGAATTCTTAAAAAAACAAATGTAGCTTCAAAAATGCCTAGTTTGCTACAAATCATACAGGCGATTGAAAATAAGGGTGAGGCATTGGCTGTTAGTTTGGATGTAGCGAAGGCCTTTGATCGGGTTTGACACAAAGCACTTCTTTCGAAGCTTCCGTCTTATGGGCTTCCCGAGAAATTATGCGAATGGGTCAGTAGCTTTCTGGCAGACAGATGCATAAAGGTCGTAGTTGACGGTGCATGCTCTGAACCCATGTCTGTGAATGCTGGTGTCCCTCAACCCACATTGTTTCTTCTGCATATCAATGATATGCTGCAAATCGGTGGCATTCATTGCTATGCAGATGATAGCACGGGTGATGCCTCCTATACCAGCCGCAACAATATTTCTCGGGAAATTGTCATCGAGAGCCGAAAAAAGCTAAAATTCTGAAGTCGAAACTTGTTTAAAAGAAGTCTCAAAATGGGGTCGACTTAATTTAGTCCACTTTAACCCCGCAAAGACACAGCTTTGCGCGTTCACCACCAAAAAATCTGCATTCGTCGCGTCGCCTCTTTTTGAAAGTACTCCCCTAACTGCCTCAGCCACTATAGGAATCCTTGGTGTCGACATCTCGTGTGAAGTCCAATTCCGCGGACATTTAGAGGGTAAGGCTAAATTAGCCTCCAAGAAGCTCGGCGTGCTCAACAGGTCGAAACAGTAGGTACTTCACTCCGGCCCATCGCCTACAGCTTTATAAGGCGCAGGTTCGCCCACATATGGAGTACTGTTCTCATCTGTGGCCTGGGGCGCCCAAGTACCAGCTTCTCCCTCTAGATCGTATTCAACGGAGAGCGACTCGTATCGTCGGCTGCCAGCGAACTTCAGATCGGCTTGACTCCTTGGCGCTACGTAGAGATGTAGCCTCTCTCTGCATCTTTTATCGCTTATAATTATAACGGGGAGTGCAACGAGGAGTTGTTCGGATTGATTCCTGCCGCTTCTTTCCGCCATCGTTCTACGCGACAATCCTTTCATCCTCACCACTTAGATAGTTGGCAGTCCACAACTGTGCGCTTTTCTAGAAATGTTCTGCCTCGCACGACTGCATTGTGGAATGAATTGTCGCTTGCGGTATTTCCGGACCGATACGACCTTCAAACCTTCAAGAAAAGAGCGTACTCCCACCTGAAAGGCCGGCAACGCACTTGTGACTCCTCAGCAGTGTTGCAGGTGTCTATGGGCGACGGTAATCGCTTTCCATCAGGCGATTCGTTTGCTCGTTTGCCCCCTATGACATAAAAAAAAAATACTAAAAATAAAATAAAGTGAAACATTACAGAGTATTCCTCTAGCGTTTTTTAGGGTTCTGTAGTCAACTAGGAACCCTTATAGTTTCGCCATGTCCGTCTGTCCGTCCGTCCGTCCGTCCGCGGCTTAGCTCCGTGATCATTAGTACTAGAAAGCTGAAATTTGGTATGAGTATGTGTATGTATAACGCCGACAGAACGGTAAAATAAAATTTAAGATTTTTTTTTATTCGGGTACCTTGAACACCTAAAGTGGGGGTGAATTTTTTTTCTTTTCAACACTGGTGTGTGGGGTGTCGTTGAATAGGTCTTGTAAAAATAATAGGGGTCTTTTAACATTATTTTTGGATCAAGTCAGCAGTTTTCTAAATATTCGCTCCAAAAACAAAAAAAATAGTGTTCCCCCCCTCTAACTTTTCAACCACGGGTCAAAAAAAATCGGAAAAATTCATGTTAATGAGGCCTTATAAGTACTTTCAATGAAAACTATATTGAACAAAATCGGTCGAGCGGTTTTTGAGTTATCGCCAAATTTCATATCTTTTCTTTAAAAGGTCGTAAGTTGACTTCCAGAAGGTAACTGATTACAGTTTCTAGGGCGTTTACGACCTTTTTATGGGTAAGGCCGCAGGAATTTACCAATGTGACATAGAAGTAACATAAGTCGTTAGATTACGTTATGTTATCATAAAACGTAACATAAGTCGTCATAAAGCTTGGATCATACTGGAAAATATTCCCATTAAATAACGTAGCTAAGAAAAAAAGTCAAGTTATAAAATTATTAGCTTTATATTGCCTGTAAACAAAATTTTCATGGCACATTAAAATCAATATAATGAAACACGCGTGTGATGGAACAAATGAAACCCAAACCGCTCTAGTGTTTTAGCCTCTCATTTTGTACCAGGTGGCAGTAATTACTATTTGTTCACTGCTGGTACCCAATACTAGTAACAAGACGACCGTATAACAATAAAACAGCTTTAGAATCAATGATTCTACTGTGACTTGAGGTCGAAAATAAATTATTTTCTTCTTAAAACAGTTTTTTTTTTAAGATTTTGTTTTTGTTTATTTTATTATTGTACAGGAGTTTTGTTCGACTTTGTATATTTTCGGGTCATTAAAAATCTAATAAAACTCATTTAAGTTAGTATATTCTGTGTGCACTTCCCTTTACAACATTTATTCGTTATGTTACGTAGAAAATACGTAACATTTTGCAATAATGTAACATATTCGTAACGAAAGTGTAACGTATTTTTGAAAAAAAGTGGATTTTCATGGTGAAATAAAGACATTTTTAATACAATAATACGTGTCACTTGCTTGAAAACCGTTACGCTATTGTACAAAAAAAACTGATTAAATACAATCACTCCTTACCTTTAAAATCACACACGACACTTTGGGGGTACTTTCACGAAACTGACTGTGTCTACTTTGAATTGCGTTTGTTGACAAACTGACGGATTTGGACTTGCTCATCGGTGTTGCCCTACTAGAATATGAGTTGCCAGTGCACGTAAACGTATTTTCGCCAAAAAATATTTAAAAAAAAGCTACTTAAAGCGTCACGAAAGTATTGTAACATAAGTGTGGAATGCTGATCCATTAAAATAATATAAGATAAAAAATTAAAATGATTATAATTATCATTATTCCGTAATCAGTAGAACTATCCTTATATCATAAATTTTAGTTTAAAACAAAAGTATGCCCATGAAAGTTGAAATATCATAAAAATAACAGAGCTTTTAGTACCTACTCGTGGTCGAAAAATTTAACCAACTTTCGTTACGTTTTGGACGGAAATATATTTTTAGTATATTTATAAAGGGGTTTATATTAATTATCTTACTTGCGACCATGAGAATTCCTATATCTACTTACATATGATAAAAATATTTTTGAAACAGTAGGGGTTACCAATTTTTTTTAATCAGCTGGGTAAATTTGAAACGTCCAAATTGGTAACTTTCCGCGGCCTTACCCTTATAGAGCTTAAAATCTTTCTTAACGTAAACCTCGGGCTTAAAACAGCAGTTTATTGTGAAGGATGAGCAACTACGAGCGTGGCCCGATAGCTATAATTATGTATAAAACATCAAAGTCAAAAGTCAAAAGTCAAAGTTCTTTTATTTGCTAGAATCATGGTACATGCGGATGACAAATATTACAAAAGAACAACACAATTCACCATAGCAATGGCATGCAAATTTAAAATTTTACATTAACAGATTACTCATTGATAAGATAATATCCCCACAAATGTTCACATTGATTGATCAATGTCTATTGGATAGCGACATTAACCCATTCACCGCCACAGTCGGCCACAGCCGTCAACGGAAAGTCGTGCCCAGGACGCCACGACGGCCACAGCCGTCGTAAAATTGGAGATCAAAATTACATGTTAATACAAAAAATATGGACTATTATTATTGGTTGAAGTTAAGCCTACCCAATACGTACTCTAAAACCGAATCTATGAACACAATACAATATAAAAAACTCGAATAAATCAACTTTGATTCCTTCTATGATTTTATACAGCAACTGCTACTGTTACCAACGCCCAAGACGGCGCGAGCCGTCGCATAGGGATGTGGCCGCCAACGATATTTCATAACTTTGTTTAAGTAATCAAAAAAACAAAAGTACAGCTTAAAAAATAAAATTAAAAATTTTAAAACCCCCGACATGACAACCAATAAAAAGAAAGAAATAAAATCTACGAAATGTGCCTATACAATGAACAGTAGAAAAATAATCCAAGCCTCGTTGCGTTCGGGGGACCGCTAAGTACCTAAATGAAATGAAATATATTTTTCAACGCAGAATTGCATGTATGAATTTGGGCTTTCCACTTTACGATTTTCAGTACATTGCATTTCATTTACTTACTACCTACTTATCGGTCCCCCGACGCAACGAAGCTTAGATTCTTTTTCTACTGTTCATTGTATAGGCACATTTCGTAGATTTTATTTCTTTCTTTTTATTGGTTGTCATGTCGGGGGTTTTTAATTTTTTTATTTTATTTTTATTTCATATTTTTCAAACAAACATGATATGAATAAACATTATCGTTAAATTAATAAAATTACGTTTATTTTATAGACATTGACAAGACTGGAAACATGACAAGACAGAGAATCGATATGGTTTTTGGTAACTACTAAAGAGGATGCGAAGTGCGAAATGAGTTTGTAACATTCGTCCGCCTTTATAAGTATCAATTTTCCATTTCGTCTATTAAGCGTCGGGGTGGTCTAATGATACGCTTGCTGCGACGTGGCGCCATAGGTGTAGCCGGTATGTTGGGCGCATTCTGTGGTGATCGCGATGAAGCAGCTTCTGGGACAGCTTCAGATGCGTTTCCTGTCACTAGAGACTCTATAGGCATTTGTGCAGCGTCTAGTATTGGGGTCGAAGATGCGACTGGACTAAGATGAGTATGAGATGTCCGTCCAGAGGAACCTTCGTTTTCATCGGCGAGTCGGGGACGTATATGGTCCGCGTGATACCTCCTTTCCACACCCACTGGAGTGTTGATGACGTATGAATATCGATGAGTCCGTCGTGACACTATGGCAGGTTCCCATCGTGATTGGTCTCTGGCACGCACATACACAGCATCGCCGGGTCCATAATTCGGCGTCTGGCCATCTGAGTTCACGTTTGCTTGTATTTGCTTGTATTGTAATGACCTTTTGGCACTTGGTCGGGCATTATCAAGGACGCAAGCTATCTGACGCCCAAACATCAGCTGGCTCGGCGCCTTACCAGTGGTACTGTGGGGGTGATGCGATATGCGAAAAGGAATTGTTCAAGGCGTTTTTTTAGGCACTCTGTGCTTGAGGACATTCTGGTCTTGAAAGTCCTTACGAGACGTTCTGCTAACCCATTCGTTCGTGGATGGTAAGGTGATGATTTGATGGGTTTAATTCCGTTGTCTTTGCAGTAACTCTGGAACTCCTGAGAGGTAAACTGCGGTCCATTATCGGAAACTAAAAATTGAGGAAGGCCAAAGGTAGCAAAAATCGTGTCCAGTTCATCACACAGTTTAGTCGTTGTAATTTTCGTCATCGGTTTGACCTCAATCCATTTGGAAAAAGCGTCTGCGAGGACCAACCAATATAAACCCTCGAAAGGTCCAGCGAAATCGACGTGAATTCTTTCCCATGTTTGATCTGGCAGGGACCAAGAGAAGATAGGCAACTCTGGGTTATTAGGCCTGTTCTCCTGGCACTTGCGGCAACTTTTCACGTGTGTGTCAATATCTTCCTCAATGGTTGGCCACCATACGTAAAACCGTGCCAGTGCTCTCATCGCTGATATGCCTGGATGTCCACGATGCAGGTACGTTAAGGTAGTTTTCCTTAGAGTGTCGGGAATAATAATTCGACCTTGCCACATTATGATCTTATTTTCTAGCGAAAGTTCACCACGTTTGCGAGCGTATGGCTTTATTTCGCTTGAGTATTCCTGTTCACGCCAGCCGGTTTTAATATACTGTGATACGTGTCTGAGTGTGGTATCCTTTTTTGATTCTTCTCTTAAGATCTCCTCCGATAGCGCGAGATCGGTTAGTCTAACTGACTGCAGGCGTGACATAACCTTGTGGACTGCGAGTTCAGCCTTGGAAGGTAGCTCTTCTGGATTGGGCATTCGTGATAAATAGTCGGCAATCAGATTGTTACCACCTTTTGTATATACGATGTCGTAATCATAGCTCCCTATTATCAAAGCCCACCGCACTAAGCGGTTATTAGCGAGTTTAGGTAAGTTGCGTTGAGCCCCCAGGATGTGTATGAGAGGCTTATGATCGGTAACCAGCGTGAATTTGATACCGCGAAGGTATGGATCGAATTTCCGGACTGCAAAAAATATTGCAAGAGCTTCGCGGTCTATGACTGAGTATTTGGATTCCGCAGGTCGAAGTTTCCTTGATGCAAAAGCGATTGGTTGTTCAACGTTGTTCTTCTTGTGGAAAAGTATCGCTCCGACGCCCTTCTCTGATGCATCACAGGCTAAGAACAGCGGGCGATTGTCATCGAAGGCTACAAGAGGCTTGGAGCGTACAATCAAAGATTTCGCATGTTCAAAAGCCTTGATTTCTGTGTCTGTCCATCGCCATTTCAATCGGCTTCCTGTTAGTGCGTGAAGGTCGGCACAGACACTGTGTAAATGTGGTATAAAACGCTCGTAAAAGTTGACTAATCCAAGGAAAGACCGTAGCTCCTTGGCGTTTGTTGGAGGAGAAGCTTTGGCAATTGCTTCAATCTTCGATCTTGTAGGACGAACTCCATTTTTGTCAATTGTGTGTCCAAGGTACTCAACTTCAGATTGTAGGAAGGTGCATTTCTTCAAATTAACTTTTAATCCTGCTTGTTCGAGTCTTTCAAAAACGATTCGTAGTGTTTGAAGGTGCTGTTTGTCATCTTTACCTGTTATTGCAATGTCATCGAAGTAGACTGCCACGTTTGGTATTCCTTCTAGGAGTTTGTCAAGGTAATGCTGAAATATTGATGGAGCCGTGGAAATCCCGAATGGCATTCGATTGTAGGTATAGTAACCTTTGTGCGTCGATATTGTTAGGAATTGTTTTGAATCAGGACTTATTTCGAATTGAAGGTAAGCGTCTTTTAGGTCAATTTTAGAAAATTTCTCTCCATTTGCGAGGTTCTGCCGTAACTGGTCGAATAATGGAATTGGATGTGCGTGCGTGATCAGTACGGGATTGATTGTGCTGCGGAAATCACCGCATATTCTGATCTGACCGTTGGATTTGACTACATTGACTGTTGGTGTTGCCCATTGAACTGGTGTGACGTTTGGATCTACTTGTGTTATAATGCCTTCTTCAACTAGACGTTCTAGCTCAACTTCTATGTTCTTCTTCATCGAAAATTTTATCGACCTTGCTGGAATGTGTTTCGGCTCAGCTTGAGGTTTGATGTGTATGTTTACTTGATAATTTTTGACTTTTCCAAGTTTACCATCGAAAAGAGCAGCGTGTTTGTTTAAGACCTCCTTTAGGGTATTAGATTCGTGTCGGGTGTTTTTGATAGAGTAGACTGGTTTGGGAAAGTACATGTTGAACATTTCACTCCACTGTAGGCCGAATAACATAGGTTCTGCTGACTTCATGACGACGACAGGTAATATTTTTTCCTCCCCTTGCAACTGTACTGTAACGTCTGTAAGGCCCTTTGGTTTGAGTTTGATGTTGCCGTAGGCGCGTAATCCTGGAGCCTTCGTGAGAGGTGGTGCCCCGATACGCCTCCAGAACTTGGTGCTGATAATCGAATAGACGGAGCCGGGGTCCCAATCTAGCGTACAATGAACGCCATTGATTATGACGTCAATGCGCTTGCTGTCTTTGCTTTTTGTAAGGTTGATTTGACAAACAGTATCTGTGTCGTCGTCATTGTCATCTGAGTCAGATGTTTGTGAAGAGTCGTTATAGCTTCCGTTATGTTTCAGCTTGTACAATTTGTTTCTTTTATTAAAAAACCTTGATGTGTTGTCGTTTCGATTAGGTAGACATGCTTTGCCTGACTTGATGCAACAGTCTTCGAAATGACCCTGTATATGACACTCTTTACATGTATGACCTTTGGCTGCGCAATGATTTAGTGGATGTCTTTCTGCCTGGCCGCATCTGAGACATTGATGAGTTCGTAGTCTGCGTGGAGATGAATGTGTTGATGGCTGATGAGGTCTAGTATTTCTTTTAACTTTGTTGAGTTTGACGTATCCATCTTCATCGCCTTCTGCTCGATCACGTGACTGTGCAACGCTGAAGATTTGTGCAAACGTGACTTCTTTAATTTTTCCGTCTAAAAGTTCTTGTAAGTCAGGCCATTTTTGTTTCAGATCGATCTGTAACTGTTGGTGGTTTAGGCCGGTGGCAAAACGGTCACGTAGTTGTCGCTCTAATAGATTGTCGTTATAGCCGCAATCTTTGCTTATTTCTTTAAGTCTGTTAGCGTAGTGTTCCATGGATTCATTTTCAGCGCGTATGCAGTTCCAAAAGTCCGTAAGTGCTCTGTATCGTGTGCGCTTAATTCTGTACAGGTCGAGAAGCTTTGCTCGGATGTCTGCATATGTACTGGTTTCAAAATGTGGTGTCAGAGCAACTTTTATGTCGTGAAAAGTTTCAGGAGTGAGGCAGGTAAACAGAAGCTCTTTCTGAATTTTTCGTGCGTCTTCCTCCCAAAGTCCGCATTTTGTTTCGAAATAGTCTATAAAGTTTTCGATCGTTGTGTCATTAGGATTGAATTTGTCACCTTTAAAACTGTTGTAGATGGTGTTTCTGCTGGTGGAACTGGATGACTCCGTGCCATTTGTCGTGTTCGGTGTGGAAGTCACGTCAGCCGCTTTGTGTTGTTGTGATAGTAACAGTTGTAAAATGTCCGATATTTGTTTTTGTTGTGATGCCTGCAATTGCAGAAATTTGTCAAATTGTTCGCTGTTCATTTTGCTTTTAATTCTCGTCGCCACTGATATGAATAAACATTATCGTTAAATTAATAAAATTACGTTTATTTTATAGACATTGACAAGACTGGAAACATGACAAGACAGAGAATCGATATGGTTTTTGGTAACTACTAAAGAGGATGCGAAGTGCGAAATGAGTTTGTAACAAAACAGAAGTTTCGTCCCGGAATTTTCTTATTTTGACACTTTCGTCGAGCTTGATCCTTGATTATGTGTAGGTACAACAGGATCCCAAGCCAGTGGTAATGAATGCCGTCTTCTCTAAGATTGAAATTAGGATATAATTTTGATTTCAATAGCCTTAAGCAACATTCTGGGAAAAAATCGTTAAAGTCAGGCTAGTTAATGCTTATAATGGCAAAATGGCGAACTCTCAAAATATAATACTTTAAATGCACTGCATGAGTCGCAAGAACCTGCTACTTATGGCCTTTAAAACAGAACCAGGTTTCTATTCTACAGGATCCAAATACGGTACGGATGGCTTACTTAGCTCCATAAAAATTGCAGTTGGTGCTAGGTAACTTGCCTTAGTTTTGAGAGACCTAATCATCGATCGATACCCCACACCATGGGATAAACATCCCCACTTTTGTCACGTGTAGGGAAGGTAAACAAAAAAATATTTTTAAAAATGTATTCAACCACTATGTCTCTGAGCTAAACTGTGGACAGACTGACACAAACTACAAAATCCTAAAAAACTGTTATTCACTTAGGAAAAAGTACTTTTGTTATAAAGCTTACGTGTCATTTAGTCGCGTTTAAATCTTGCAGGGTGTTGCTATTTGTGGCCTCAATCAAAGGAACCTGTTCAATAGTCCTAATAACAATTCAGCTTTAGCAGAATTCCGAAAATTAAAAATAGTGACCCAGTAGGTACTGTGACAGAAATTATAATGAGTTTTTTTGTCACAAAAGGTTTTTTTGAGATTCGGTTTTATTATTGACTGTACTTTCTTACACAAATGTTAATTGCTCATCAAGAACAATCAGACGAGCCCAAACACCATGGGTTTATCTTGTGCTGTTTAGCAGTTCCTACGGCCATCTTCAGCTCCAAGATACCCAATTATTATACCGTCAAAAATTTATTAGTCTGTTGATTACCTACGCTAATAAAACTTAACATTTAACCAACATTAGAAATTCTTGGCTTAGATCCTTTCACAACTAGCTGGTCATCATAAGACCTTCATGTAGGTATTGAGTGATATAGAAAATGCTAATGATACTTAACATTTAACCAAAACTTTGGAATCCTTGGCTTCAATATTGGCTGAAATCCATTAACAACTAGCTGGTCATCATGAGACCTTCGTTTATCGAGTGATATAGAAAATGCTAATAATACTTAACATTTAACCAAAATTTGGAATCCTTAGTTTCAATATGGGCTGAGATCCATCAACAACTACCTGGTCATCATGAGACCTTCATTTAGTAAGTCATATAGAAAATGCTAATAATACTTAACATTTTACCAAAATTTGGAATCCTTGGCTTCAATATTAGCTGAAATCCATTAACAACTAGCTGGTCATCATGAGACCTTCATTTATTGAGTGATATAGAAAATGCTAATAAAACTTATCATTTATCCAAAATTTGGAATTCTTGGCTTCAATATTGCCTGAGATCCATTAACAACTAGCTGGTCATCATGAGACCTTGATTTATTGAGTGATATAGAAAATGCTAAAACAACTTAACATTTAACCAAAATTTGGAATCCTTAGCTTCAATATTGGCTGAGATCCATTAACAACTACCTGGTCATCATGAGACCCTCAATTAGTGAGTCGTATAGAAAATGCTAATAAAACTTATCATTTAGCCAATATTTCGAATTATTGACTTCATTATTGGCTGAGGTCTCGTCACTTGTTCCAATTAAAGCTGAATATCTTGGAAACTACTGGTCCTATTTCCACCAAACATAGCTAAGAACCATCTCGACGGAAAAGTCTTTCGATTAAAAAAAACCGCACTTAAATTGGTCCATCCGCTTGGGCGCTACGATGCCACAGACAGACACACAGATACACATGTGAAACTTATAACACCCCTCTTTTTTCGTCGGGGGTTAAAAATAGTTTTTATGGGACCACTTTATTTATGTAATTTTATAGATATACTCCCTTTAAATAAAAACGGGCACATATAATTTTCACGACTATTTTATACCTACATACACTTATATTGAAATTGATTCCAGTTTGAACATAAAGATCAGGGAAGTTAAATAGCTTGTACAAATTTAACCTTTATTAAACATTACGCAATAAAAAGTATTCTATACAGATTAAATCTTATTACAGTTTGAGTTATTACTATCCTACCTAAAAGTATCGATAAGAGAAATAACGCATCTTCCCAACTTTAGAATTAAAACAATTACCAAATGCCTCTGACGCCCGTGTCGGCTGGTGGAGACGTCCACCCACGCGTGACGTCATCCCCTCATTAGTCAAACGGATAGTGTTGTAACTCGGTCACTGAGTATTCTGATATTATCACACTTTAAAGTCGATTTATTAAGTGAGTATCAAGATCAATTATGTTATTAATAATGATTTATTATGTAAATTTAAGTCCTTTTTATTCAATAATATTATACTGAGTCTGAGGTGCACTTTTACGTAAAAATAATCGGACATCGATCTCTTTTGGAATCCCTCTATTTTCTTGTCCAAACTTTTACGTGGCGTGTAAGTGGCAGTGCTTTGCTTTGCTTCAAAGCGGGGAAAAGGTTAAAAGAGATCCTTCCACACCACACATTCCTGCAGGGCAAGCAAATCTTGCCGCGACTTCGCTTGTCGCGCGACTCAGCGTCTTGTCGTCCCTGTCTTGCTCGCACGGTATTGAAAGAAGTGACGGGTAGTATTTGTCGCGCGACAAAGAGTCGCGTGTCACAGTTATGCTAGACGCACTGTTTTCAAAATGCCATACTTATAAGTTTTATTACGTCTTGGAAAATATTTTTATGATGATGCCAAAAGCTGGTCATAAAAACAGAGTTTGAGTGTATCGGTTAAGTAATTCGCCTTTACGAGCAGTTGTAGTTTTTGCAAAAAAATACAAGTGACCAAAAATTTCGCCTCAATAATAACATTTCTACTTAAACATCGACTTGAAATACTCACAACACAAGCATTTTTAAAATTAATGTAATCCTACTTATTTAAAGTGTTGATACAATAACATTCATTCGGGTAGCATTCGCGCATATTTTTTACCTGTAGGTATCTTATTAAATCATGGACTCCAGTTTTTGTTGTTTATTTGCTATGCGCATCTTATTTCAAACACATGATACTTTGTAATATGAACCTCAGTAGTCTGAGGACCGTCCGTGTTAGGTGCTGGCTAGTTTTATTTACGTGGAAGATTCAAATATTTATACAAATATCGTTATAATGCTCAAGATATTTACAATAATTACGAAGAAACCTAGAATAAGATATGCTTGTTATATCCAAAACAGTTCAATGGCCAGTCAACGAGTTTTGCAAGATACAAAAATAAAACCATTCGAGCATATTCCTGGGCCCAAGAGCTATCCAGTTGTTGGTACATTATACAAGTATCTGCCTTTGATAGGTAAGTTTGTTTATTTAATTGTATGGTGAAAAGTTTGTTGTAGGAAATTATAAAACAAGTCAGATGGGAGCTACGATGCCACAGACAGTCACACAGATACAGTATGTTAAACTTATAATTATAATACCCCCCCCCCCTTTTTTTTCATCAGGGTATAAAAAGGTAGTAAAGGTACCATTAGGGTACCATTCGTCATTTTATGTATGTACCTATGTATGTAAACACTTTATTGTACACAAACACACAAAATACAAAGGCGAACTTATCCCTTTAAGAGATCTCTTCCAGTTAACCTTTGAGTTAATGAGTGCTAAACACAAATAAATTGTATTATTAATAAAATGTATTTATTTCTTTATTTAATACATTCATTACATATCTAGTATAAAATAAAGTCGCTTCCCGCTAGCTGTCTGTCTGTCCCTATGTATGCTTAAATCTTTAAAACTTATTCAATGGATTTTGATGCGGTTTTAATAGAGTGATTCAAGAGGAAAGTTTGAATGTATAATACATGCATAATAATATAGCATTGCACCCGTGCGAAGCCGGGGTGAGGGTGGCTAGTATTTAGTAAAGTGAAAAAACTTCGTTAGTGTTATGGTGGTAAACATCCTATATAGGGTTGGGTAAAATCATAGTCCATCTCATTATCTTTTGTCCATTCGTTTCTAGATTTTAGCCCTTCCATAACCACATCATATAATGTCACATCTGGATTTTCTGTAATCATTTCTAAAATGTCTGATCTCTTAAACCCTTTAGATCCCAGATTAACCTTATATGGTTCTCTACTCCAAGTACGATTCCTGTAATATACACCTTTGGATAAATCTATCAGAACGGGATGGTTGTTCACCAGAGGTCCTGGAATAACTTCTATAACAGGAAAAATATTGGTCGACTGATATTTTTCTGCAATCCGCTTCAATTCTTTATTCAATTTGGTCATTTGCTCCGTGCTAAAATAAGTAGGCGATATCTGGACAGTTTCTTGCTTGCGGACTTGGTTTCCATCTTCTTCAACCGACGATTTTGTTGTTGCTATATAATCCCTAATCAATTCTCTAATTTGGTCCGCGCTTAAATAAGCAGGCGATATCTGGACAGTTTCTTGGTTGCCGACATGACTGCCGGCTTGTTCAACCGATGATTTTGCTTTTGATATGTAATCCCTTATCAATTGTTTGATTTCTTTTACCTCACTTGGAGTAAATTCGCCGATTTTGTTTTTGTCACAGTCCATTTTGACATATTCAACAGGATTGCTGACTGGATTAGATTCTACTGCATCTGCATTTTGAAACGCATTCTGTACATGAACATCTTCAGTGTTTTCTTTATATTTCTCAGATTGTTCCACAAGGTGTCCAGATGTCTCCTTATTATTAAGATTTGTTTTGTCATTGGAGTCTATCTCTGCTTCATTTCCAAATAGTAGCACATTGTTCTTTCTAACTTGTTGTTCAAGCATTTCGATCGTAACGCGTTGCTGGTCTATTTTTCTTTCCATGAGATTGAATTTTTCATTTATATCTTTGTGAATGACATGCAAATTCCGCATATAGTCCTTTTGTTCTGCTAGATCTCGTTGCATTTGTTTCAAGATTTCCATCATAGCAGACATTTTTATTTAATAATATAATGAATTGTTAATACTTAAGACACAACATACAACCTCTATTGCAATTGAGTACCTAGTTGCTCTGGTACCTTTAGAGGGATGCTGTTAATTAGTTCGCCAGGGTTGAACACAGATTTATGACGACAATTTACTCGTGTAGTATTTATTAAATTTAAAGCATTTCCGCTGATCATATAACGAGTAGGTACAGCGAGATTTTAAACGTTGTTCTGGCACTTCGTTCATAAACAGCTATAAAATATAGGCAATTCGTTCAGTATCTTAGCACTTTTACATCTTCACCATAACAAATATTTAGATTTGTTACACTGTCGACACGCGTATTTTGTCCGCTTGAAAATAAGTAAATAGTATCAATTTACGATTACTTGCAATTAACCACTCTGCACTTGTTAACAATCACTCGACGCTTGCTTAACTTGCTTTTATAAGTTATAGTACAAGTACACTAGTACAGTAGCCGGCAAACAACTTGAACCAAAATGGCGGATCTGTATCTTTTTTTTTGTATCTGCTGTAGGTACAAGCGATGGGGACCACTGTGTACAGTCAAATAATGCTCAACCCAATAATGTACAGCCCAATAATTGGCGTCCATGATGGACGCGGATTATTGGCTGTACATTATTGGGGTGTACATTCCTGGGTCGAGCATTATCGGTACGGGCCAATAATGTGCGGCCAATAATCGGCGTCTACTAAATGGATTCGAATTATTGGGTCGTGCATTATTGGGATGAGCGTTATCAGGGTGTACAAGCTCGGTCCGAGGCAATAATGTGAAGCCACTATTTGGACAGGGCAATAGTGTACATCCCAATAATTGGCGTCCAAAAAAGTGGTCGCCAATTATTGGGCTGTACATTATTTGGTCGTACATTAACCGGACTAACGAAATTTATCAAACTTTGAAAGATACAGTGTTGCCAGGTCTAATCTGGAAATGTCAGAACCTTAAAAATCAGGAGATTGAAAAAAAAATCAGTAGATCAAATTTTATGCTAGAAAAGTCACAAAACTTACCTAATTATGCAAATCTTTTCATGTATTCTGATTATTTTGTTTTTAATAGCTGATATATCGCCCCCTGCCTGCTATACGGCCACATCTCAAAAAACCATTTTTTCGAGAAATCGCTTGTTAAAGTTTTGGCAGCGTAGTGCGTGGTAGTAAAACGGGGCTTACTCCTTGAGTTTTCGGTCAATTCGTTATAAATTTAACTTTTTTTATTCTACATGATATAACGCTTCTCATGAATATGTCTTTTTTTATAAAACGTGTATATTTTTTAAGATACGAGGCCTTTAAGATAGGTACTTGGAGTTGTGGCCGTATTGCATAAACATTTTGTTGAAATTTTGAGATGCGTCCAAAACCGAACAAGTATTATTGGAAAATGGTAACATAAAAATTATTATGCAAACACTAAAATAATTAAAATCCATTTATTAATCAACTTTTGTTACAGTAACAACATCACTGTAAGCGATAATCAGTGCATGCAGCTTTAATACCAACTTTCTAGATGCAGATATCATCATAATTTTGCATATAACTAATGATTATCTGGTACCTTCTCTTAAAGGCACTTGTATCTTTAATTAGGTATCGTGTTAACATGTACCATATATGGTATAATACCTATACCATATATAACATGTACCATGTACAAGGAGGTCCCGTAGTTTTAGGTTTTAGCGTGGACTAGGTTCCCATTGATATAAGTGTACTGTTTCCCAGAATTCTTCAACTTCTTTACAATATTACCTTTTCATAGTGCAGGATAAGCTTTTCGATTTTTACTTTTAGGTTTAGCAATACTGGATGAAGACTGGTTCAAATCAAAGTCCTAATTTATGTGAGTCGGTATTTACAACGAATTTTTAGAACACCTTTTAGGGAAGAGATTTGGTTGAAGAGAAACTCCGTTGTGATGTCAGATTTGAGATAATTTATTTACACAATTTCGGTTTATTTTATATACAATATTTACAATAGAATTAGAGTAGGTAGCACCCAGCATGATGCTACTTGGTGGGGATACAAAATGGCGCTTCGATGGAGAGAGTGTATACGTGTCGTAAATTGTTGCGGTTACGTAACACTCTGAGCTTGTGTGCGCGTGATCGCGCGCCTATAAATTAATGCGAGCAAAAGCGCGCCACCTTGGATTCGTTTCTAACACTCCTAAGCACACGGTCGCCTAATACTCTCAGCGCATCAACCTTTGTTTACTAACAAACAAACGGACGATCCTGCACCCGGCACAAGAGCCGGCGTTTGAAGCCGCAAGAATACAAGAAGCAGTTCCGCCGGTAAATCCTTCGCTGCGCCGCCGTACCCGGTCCCGTTCAAGCGGAAGCCCCGGGGAAAGCGGTGCGGAGTTGGCCGTCACTGGCGGAATGTGCGACGTGCGGTGTTAAGACCACAGGCAGCAAAGACACCATAGAATGGAACCGGACAACTCCAAAACCAATCGGGAGGGTAGGCCTACATCTCGCGGTGTAGACCTACCCCCGAGTAGCGACTCCCCTCTGGAGGCGAGGGAGGTGAGGGGAAGGTCGACAGACCGACTCCTCGCTACGCTACTCGGCACTACCGAGAGGCCAGGAGGAAGCCGGGGCCAGGTTCGAGGTGTGGCAGGACCCATAGGTCACCAGCCACTATCATTCAAGGGGGCTCTACCACCCAGCCCAGAGAAATGGGGAGTGCGGCATTTGCCAATTTACCCCGCACCCAAACAAACCCCACCCCCTGAGACACCCGAGACGCAAGCGAGCAACAACATCAGAAGCGCAGCGAGAAATGACGCCAGAGGGTAGCCCGAAATATCGGGAGTTAAGTCTACCCACCTTTGACGATTTGTTCCTTGAAGCCACAAGCGGCGAGGACGAAGAGCGCCCCGCGCCCCGCGCGTCCCCCGCGCCGGCCTCGCCGACAGACTACGAGTCCACCGACGAAAATTCACCAAATTCGCCGACTGACAACGAGACACCACTACAAACTGCGCCACAGCCGCAGTCCGAAGAAGGCCCCGCTCCGCCGACCGGCATGCACGAGGCGATCTTCCCGCCCGACAGAGAGCCCGCGACGCATAGTAGGCAGCTCGATCGTGACCGCATCGCGGTTGCTAATATGATCGCCGCGGGAGTTGTGTCGGACAGCCTGGCCGCCTGGTCCAGGACGTTTATCCGCCTCCAGGAGTACATGCTGGACGGCGACGACGCGGAGCTGACGCCTGCCGACAAGGCCTTCATCACCTTTTTGAAGGCCAACCCGGCCGTCTACCCCCAAAAGAGGAAGGCGGACGAGAGGAGCCCGCCCAACCAGCAGGCGGAAGACAAGCGGCAGTGCCGCCTAACGTCACCGCCCACAGACCCCAGGCTACGTCAGCGCGCCCATCAATCCGGGGCGCGCTATACTGCCCAACAACAATGGACGCCGCCCATCGTCCCGGAAACGGGACTCCCGCCCAAGCCCTTGGGCGGGGTGACATCAGAGCCGCCGCCCGCCCTGAGCCCGGCGATGCTCCTTGCAGAGCCGCCCAAGTCTCAGAGGCAGAAGAAGCCGAGGGGCCCACAACTTGACGAAGCCCCCGACCACCAGCTGCCCGCCCTCCAAAGGCCGCCCGCCCAAGCATGGTGGCCTACCCCCAAAGGGCTGCCCGCATTCTCTGGGCAGCCCGCCCGGACCAGCGCGCTCGCCCATCCCGAGCCGCCCTACCAACCAGGCCCGCCCGCCCCACGGGGCCCGCCCGCCCAAGGCCCCCCGCCCACTTGGCAGGGGCCGCCCGCCCAACCAGGGCCATCCGCCCAGAGAGAGCCGCCCGCCCACCATGCAGGGGCCGCCCGCCCTTCAGGGGCCGCCCGCCCCACAGGGGCCGCCCGCCCTACAGATGCCGCCCACCTTACAGGGGCCGCCCGCCCAGGCTGGGCCCCCCGCCCGGGCTGGACCGTCCACCCAATACGGACCGCCCGCCCAGACTGGGCCGCCCGCCCAAGCAAAGAAGACGTCGTACGCTGGAGCAGCGGCAGCCAAAACAAAAACAAACGCAAGGCAACAACAATCATCATCGACCGCTGCACCACCACCACAACCAAGGAAGCCACGATACCCGTGCATCCTAGCCGAGGTCCTCCCGGATTGGCCCCGAGTGCTCGAGGATATCGCCCAACTCCTGGGACGCACGCCGATCACTAAGCCACTCGGAAAGGGGGTGGAGTTCAGACCGAGAGACGAAGACGAGTACCGGCTGATCATCCGCCACCTATCAGAGCTCGAGAAGCATGATGACGTCACGAAGAGGCCCATCTTTAACATACATGGACTGGAAAGCGAGAAGCGGCACAAGGTGGCACTGAGGGGGCTGCCCGTCGACACGCCTACCCAGTGCATAATAGAAGCCTGCGGGGAGCTCGGGTACCCCGTAGAACATGTCAGACAAATAAACGCCAGAAGGGGGCGCCCCGGCTGCATTTACTTTGTGCAGCTGGCGGGCCCCGCTGCGGATTACCAGAGCATCTACGGGGTGAAGGAGCTCTTAAGGATCACGCAGATCAAAATAGAAGCTTGGCGCGGCAGGGATTCCGGCACTCGTCGCACGGCTGCCACCGACCAATAGCGTGCGTGCGCTGTGCCGGCCCCCACGCCGCAAAAGACTGCGAGACAGACCCCACAAGAGACCCGGCTAAGTGTGCCAACTGCGGGGGACCACACCCGGCCAACTATACTCAATGCCCGGTGTTTATCCGGGAATGCCGCAACCGAAGAGGAACGAGAGCTGCATACACTGGAGGAGGACCCCTACGCGCTGGACCAATTACCAGGGCATCCGTGGACCAACCCACGGTGGAAGAGTCGGCGCCAGCAACACTGATGGCGCCGGCCAACGCCCCCACCCAAAGGGGCGTAAGGTCCTACGACGCCCAGTCAAGCGGCCCAGCCCATACAAGAGGCCAAGCCCAACCAAGCGGCCCAAAGAGGAGGAACAAAAACCGCAACAAGAAAAAGAAGCCCGCACCGGGGACTCCTCACCCCTCAGGAGGACCCCCACCACCACCACCAGCGGCAACTCCAGCCGCCCCACTGCAGCAATTTCCACAACAACCAGACCTGACGGCACTGATTGCCCAACTGCTGGCAACAGCAGCGATCCAGGGTCCCACTGCAGTGGCAAACGCACTAGCCGCCTTCACCCACCACCAGCATCTTCACTCCTAAATACTTAAGGGTGATCTACTGGAATGCGCAGACACTGACTGGCAAGTTCGCACTGCTCCGCAACTTCCTCAGGGAGCAGAATGTGGACATAATGCTAGTCAGTGAAACGCATCTCAAGAGCAGCACCGACCTCAAGATCTCCGGGTACGAGGTGTACCGGAAGGACGAGGTGAACCTCCAAGGAGCAGCGTACCGCGGATTGGCCGTAATTATCAGGAGGAACCTAATCCACCAGCCGGTGGCCCATCAACCCCTCGACTCCCTGTACACACTCGGAGTCGACATCTCCATCGATGGGAGGGAGACCAGGTTTTACGCCGTATACCGCCCAGCTGGAAGCCCGATAATCAACCTGCGAAGTGACCTATGGAAGATCTTTAGGTCCCCAGTGCCGACCATCCTGGCCGGGGACCTAAACGCCAAACATACCACATGGCACTCGTCACGAATCTGCCCCGCAGGAAAAGTTATTCAGAAAGCAGCCGAAGACTGGGAGCTGGATGTCTCTGGTCCCGAGGAGCCGACGCATTACGACGACGCGCACGGGTCAGAAGACATCATTGACTTCGCAATCTTGTCAGATATCAACGCACAAGTGACACACTTAGCACTGCCGGACCTGCCGTCCGACCACCGGCCGGTACTAATGTGTGTGCAGACAGAGCCCACAACAGCCCTAAGGAAACCGAGAAACAAAGTAAGCTGGGAGACGTTCACTCACCACCTGGAGTCCACCCCGTCTCCAGAGCACTTAACACCCGTCTCCTCAGCCGAAGAGGTTGAAGCAGCAACCGCTCGCATCACAGCACGCCTCCAAGAGGCGATGGCAGTAGCTTCCCAGACCGCTCCCGCCGCAGAGAGGTGCAAACCACTCCCGGCGCGTATCCAGGAGCTGATCGCCAAGAAACGCCGACTAAGACGGAGCTGGCAGCGCACCAGATGCCCTACCCAGAAGGCGGAACTGAACGCGCTAACAGAAACCGTGAAGCAAGAACTAAGACTCCACAACGCAGACTCGTGGGAGAGCCACCTGGCGGAAATAGGCGATGATGTTCCCTCCATCCATCGCCTGTGCCGCCAGCTAGCCACAGAACCGGAGGCCATCAGGCCGCTCACCCACCCTGTGGACAATGCGCCCAGGTACAAGGCAGAGGACAGGGCAGAAATCTTCGCCGAGTGCCTGGAGCGCCAATTTACGCCGAACCCAATCATGGACGCACAACACCAGCGCATGGTATCAGAACACCTGGAGAGTTACTTTGAGGAGCCGCTACAAGCTGAAGAAGAGCCGATCTTCTTCTCCCCCGGCCAAGTCAAGAAGACTCTCCTTCGCAGCAACCCGAAGAAGGCCCCGGGCGCGGACAGAATCCCCAACGCAGCGCTGCGTCACTTGCCGCAGCACACCATAGTGGCAGTGACGCGCCTCTACAACGGGATATTGCGCTCGGGCCACTTCCCAACTCACTGGAAACTTGGCCGGATAATAATGATCCCAAAACCGGGCAAAGATCGCAGCAAAGCAGAAAGCTACCGCCCCATAACGCTCCTCAGTACACTCTCCAAAGTGTTTGAGCGCCTTCTTCTGGGCAAACTCCTGCCCCATATCGAACCCAGGCCGGAGCAGTTCGGGTTCCGGGCGGGACACTCCACCACGCTCCAGCTCACGAGAGTGCTCCACTTCTTGTGCGACAGCGTGAACAAGAAGAGGTACGCCATGGCCGCTCTCTTGGACATGGAAAAGGCCTTCGACAGGGTGTGGCACGAGGGACTAATCTACAAACTGTCGGAGACCTCAACGCCCAGAAGAATACTAGAGGTCCTACGCTCCTTCCTCACCGAAAGGAGGTATCAAGTTGCCGTCGAGGACGCGTTGTCGGCCGAGCACCCCATAAAGGCAGGGGTACCGCAGGGGAGCTGCCTATCCCCAGCGTGTTACGCCCTGTACACAGACGACATCCCAGTGGTCGGGGATGTCCACCTGGGTCTGTTCGCCGACGACGCCGCATTTTTCACTGCCTCCATTGGACAGAAGCACGCAGCGAAAAAGATGCAGCAACAACTGGACGCGCTGCCACCATGGCTCGGGAAGTGGAGACTCTCCGCGAACGCGGCGAAGACCCAGGCCATGGTGACCGGCAAGCAGAGACCCCCACCACCCCTACGGATGAATGGACAGCAAGTGGAATGGCAGCACACTGTCAAATACCTAGGGGTGAGGATAGACAGACAGCTATCCATGAAGCAGCACGTGATGGACGTCATAACGAGAGCCGAGACGGCACGCTCGAAGCTACGTCCAGTCCTTAAGAGCAGCCTACCTCTCCGCACAAAGCTGGGGATATATAAAACGTACGTGAGGTCCAGGCTCACGTACGCAGCGCCGGCATGGTTTGCCCTCCTGTCGGCCTCAAACAAGAAGAAGCTGCGGGCACAAGAAAACCTGGCACTCAGAGCTATCACCAACTCCCCCAGATTTGTGCGGAACGAGCACATCCAGCGATCGCTGAAGTGGGAAGGACTGGACGCCTTCGTGGAGAGATTGGCCAGGCGCATGTTCGCCCAAGCCGACGCCTCCCATCACGTGCTGCTGAAGGGCATAGCTCCACTTCACGCAAGGCCACCGGACAAGACATCTCGCCCTCTCCCGAGGGAACTACTGCTACCTCAGTCCGAAGAGACGACCCAAGAAACCCAGGACCAGACGTGAAGACGCCAGGTCACGAAAACTAATAGATGAAGAAGAAGAAGAACAGTCAGCGCCAGCGAAGCGTCAGACAAGTCCGACGCCAAGAAGGCAGCAGACACACTGATTCCCATAGGCGCCCATAAAAGCGTACTTTAACATAGACCAGCCCGTAGTTGCGGGCTGCGAACCCGAAACCGCCTAGATGCGTGATACGCAGAAAAGGCCTCCCCACACTCCCGCAAGCGGGAGTGTGAGAAGAATGCTGAACTGAACGCGCCACCTTTTCGTCGCCGGCGTTCGTCGTGTTCACTTGTCCCGGCGTATCTCCTGTGCTTCAGCTCGAAGACTCGAAACTTGAAGATCGAAGAGAGAAGACGATGCTGACTGAAGATATATTTATACAACTGTCTTTTTCGAGACAAACAACCTGCTCTTTTCAGAGCAAACGCTCAGGCGTCAATCTCGCTGTTTCTATGGAAACAACGTCAATCACCTTCACCTACATGCTTCCCCTCCTAGTGAAAACGTACCGGCAGGCGGATAGTACGTCCACGGCGGGTTGTTTGGTTTTCTTTGGTAGGTGTTGAGTTGGTTTCTGTTTGTTGTTTCAGGTTCTTTTCTGAGTTTTGTTTCAGGTTATTTTTGTCTGAGTACTGGTTGCTTTTGTCGTTCTTGCTCTTCTCTTTGTTGCAGGCACTCGGCGTCGTTGTATCTTGTACGGTGTTATTATTCTGCGTCGGTGTATTTTTCTCGGTCGTAGTGTTGTTACAGGAACTCGGTGTAATCTGCGTTGATGTAGATGTATTCTGTTTGGCGGTAGCGTTGTTACAGGAACTCTGCGTAGTCTGCGTTGATGTAGGTTCTTGTAATTCTTGCTCGATGATAGTGTATGCGGGTTTTAGACGGTCTATTGATATGTTGGCTTGTCGGTTAGGTAGTTGCAGCGTGAAAACCTTTCCATTTCGTTTTAGCACGCGATACGGTCCGTCGTAAGGTGCTTGTAGCGGCTTCTTTACGGCGTCGACTCGTACAAAAACGTTCTCGCATGTTTGAAGGTCACGGTGTACGAAGATAGGTCTTTTGTTGCTATGTGATTGGTTCGGCATAGGTCTCAATTTGCTTATTACTTCGCGCAATCGTTCCACGAATTCGGCGTCCATGTTGGATTCGGCGGCGAGGTCGCCGCGCGGCGTCGATTCCAGGAATTCGCCCGGTAGTCGTACACTTCAGCCGTAAGTTAGTTGTGCAGCGCTGACGTTTGTGTCGCTTCTCATCGCGGTGCGAACTCCCAGTAGGACTGTAGGTATTTCGTCGATCCAACTTCTTGTTGTCTGTAGTCTTGCTTTTAGTGCGGCCTTGAGTGTTCTGTGTCAGCGTTCGACGATGGCGTTAGATTGCGGATGGTACGGTGTTGTCCGGGTTCTTTCGATGCCGAGTAAGCGTGAAAGGGACGCAAATACTCGACTTTCGAATTGCCTTCCTTGATCCGTAGTGATTGTAGCGGGACATCCGAAACGCGAAATCCATCCGTCGTAAACTGTCTTGGCGACGTCTTCAGCTGTTATTTCGCATAACGGGAATGCTTCGGGCCATCGGGTTGCTCTGTCTATCATCGTCAGTAGGTACTTGTGTCCGCTTGCTGCTGTACTTAGTGGACCGACGATGTCAATATGGACGTGCTGAAAGCGGTTGGTTGGCGGGAAAGTGGACAACGGACTCGATGTATGTCGAACGATTTTCGCACGTTGGCAGTGTAAGCACGCTCGTCCCCACTCCGCGATTTGCCGGTTCATCGTTGGCCAAAAGTATCGCTGCGTTATTAGCTTGCGAGTAGTTTTGACTCCAGGATGACTTATGTTGTGAATAGAGTTGAATGCGATGCGGCGATATTCTTCTGGTAGGTATGGACGTAGGTAATCTGTTGATGTTTCGCAGTGTAGTTTTGTGCTTGATCCGGGCAATGTTATTTTTTTGATTGATAGATTTTCTTGTTGTGCGAGTGTTTCGATGATATTGCTGTCTCTTTCTTGTGCTTCGGCGAGTTGTTCGTAGTCGATTGGCGATGGGCAGGAAATTGTTTCTATGCGTGATAGAGCGTCGGCGGCTGCATTCAGCGATCCACTGATGTGTCGTATATCCGTGGTAAATTCGGATATGTATAGTAGTTGACGTGTCCGACGTGGCAATTCGTTGCTTGTGTTCGTCTTGGTGAATGCGAACGTGAGCGGTCGATGATCGGTGTAGATAATTATTTCTCTTCCCTCGAACATCTTGCGGAAATGCTTTGTTGCCATATATATTGCTGTCAACTCGCGGTCGAATGTGGAGTAGCGTGTCTGTGCGTCGGTGAATTTCTTCGAAAAGTAGCCGAGTGGTTGCCATGCGTTGTTCACGAATTGATTAAGCGCGGCTCCTGCGGTTTTGTCGCTAGCATCGCTGAAGATCGCCAATGCCGCATGGTGCGAAGGATGGGCGAGTAAAGCTGCGTTTTTGATGCTGACTTTACATGCCTCGTATGCTTGGTTTGCTTCAGCGGTCCAGTCGGTTTTTGTTTTATCTCGCTTCTTGACGTTGTGTAGGTATGCGTGTAGTGGTGCTTGTATGGTTGCGGCGTCCTTGATATTTTCTCGGTAGAAATTTAGCATGCCGAGAAAACGTCGTAACTCTTCGACTGTTTGTGGTTTCGGGAAATTGGTTATTGCTTCTACTTTTTCTTCGGGTGGTTGGATTCCTTGTTGCGAGACTTGGTAGCCGAGGAATTTGACAGATGGTTGGCCGAAGACGCATTTTGATGGGTTGATGGTGATGCCATATTCTTCCAGTCGTTGCAGTACTGTGCGTAGGTGTTGTTGGTGCTCATCTTCGTTGGTCGAAGCTATGAGTATGTCGTCGACGAATGGGAATACGTAGTTGAGGTCACGTAGGACTTCGTGGATGAAGCGTTGAAACGTTTGACCTCCATTTTTGAGTCCTGCGCAAATCCGAGGAAACTCGTACAGACCGAATGGTGTGATGATGGCGGTCTTCTCCACATCTTGCTCGCTGACTGGTATCTGCTGGTATGCGCGGTTTAGGTCGAGAGTCGAGAATATTTGCTTCCCGGCGAGTTGGTATGTGAAGTCGCGCATGCGCGGTATGGGGTACCGGTCGGGCTTGGTGATTGCGTTTAGCCTTCGGTAATCTCCACATACTCGTATTTCCCCATTTTTCTTAGGTACGACGTGTAGTGGTGATGCCCAAGGACTTTTGCTTGGTCTGCAGAGGCCCTGTGCCATCATGTTTGAAAATTCTTTCTTCACAAGCTCGTAGCGGTGGGGAGCGATGGGGCGTGGTCTGCAGTGGAGGGGCGGACCGGTTGTTTCGATGAAATGTTCGACGTTGTGTTTTGGACTAAGCTTCATTGATGTAATTCTTGTTATTCCGGGGAAATCGGCGAGTATATTGTGGTATGATTGTTGCACGTCTATGCTGCGAACGGTTGGGATGTCCGCAGAACAGATTTGTGCGTTTGTTGTGAGTAGCGTCTTGCCGTCAATGAGTCTGCGATTTTTGATGTCCACGATGAGATTGTGGTACTTCAGAAAATCGGCTCCCAGGATAGGCTTCGATACGGCTGCGATGATGAATTTCCATTTGAATGAGCGTCGGAGGTTGAGGTCGAGATCGAGTGTTTTCTCGCCGTATGTAGGTATGACGGTGTTGTTTGCGGCGTACAGTTGAAACGGTAGTGGTTGCTCTTGCGTGCCTTTCGTTCTCGGTAGTACGGAAATATTTGCACCAGTGTCTACCAAGAACGTGAGCTTCGTTTGCTTGTCTGTCACGAAGAGGCGGTGAGAGGTTTCGTAAACGCCAGCGTCCGCCACAGCTAGCGTTATTTTTAGTTTTCCGGCTGCGGGGCGGTGATGGGCTTGAAGCTGCACGGTGGCGTGCATTTCTTCGCGTCCATGCCGAAACGGTGGTGGTAGTAACAGTACGGCATGGGCGAACTGTTGCGGCTGCGGCTCTGTGACGCGTTTCTTGAGCGTGATTGGAAACGGCGGCGTGGTCGGCTATCTCGCTAGTTTTCGTACGGACGCTGATTTTCGTACGGTCTCGAGCGAAGTTCAGCGATTTCCAGGGAGAGTCTTCTAATTTCGGTGATGAGATATTGCGGGTCGAATGGTGGATGCGGTTGGTAGGTTGGTTGTTGTGGCAGCGGCGGCGGCGGCGGTTGTAGAGGTGCGGGCATGGCGGGTGCGGCGGTTGGCGCGGGCGTCGCTATTGCGGCGATGTGCGCTGACGACGTGTGTGACACCTCCATCATCCTGTCGGCGAGGAGAGCCAGATCGTCGAGCGTGGTCTTAATTTGGAACGCCTCGCTGACTGTGAGCACGGAGCGAACGTGGGGCGGTAGATAGTCCAGCCACATCATCTGTATTGTGCTCTCAGGAAACTTTTCTCTGTTGAGATTCTGCATCCGGCGCAGGAGCTGGCTCGGTTTTTGGTCGCCTAACTCGACTTGTGACAGCAACTTCTTCGTCTGTGTGCTGCTAGACTCCTCGTACAGTGATATCAGACGCTCCTTAATGGCCTTGTAGTAGTCTTTTTCCGGCGGCGAGTAGATGAGATCCGAGATGTTTTGAATGTCTTGTTTTTCAAGTTGGGCGATGACCATCTGCGCGAGTTGCGCCTGGCTTCGCTTGAGTTCGGCAGTAGCGGCTTCGAAACTGCAGAACCACAGTCGCGGTTGATCCCGCCAAAACGGCGGTACTCGCAGCGACAGTGATATGCCGGAGACTTCGTGCGACGACGGTGCTTGAAATTCAGACGGCGCGGGTGGCTGCGTCTGAGGCTGCGGTGCGACGGCTTGAGGTGCAGGTGCAGAAGCTTCGTTGTTCATTTTGATGTTTTCTTGATTGATCTTGAGTCGCGGGTCACCACTTTAGGGAAGAGATTTGGTTGAAGAGAAACTCCGTTGTGATGTCAGATTTGAGATAATTTATTTACACAATTTCGGTTTATTTTATATACAATATTTACAATAGAATTAGAGTAGGTAGCACCCAGCATGATGCTACTTGGTGGGGATACAAAATGGCGCTTCGATGGAGAGAGTGTATACGCGTCGTAAATTGTTGCGGTTACGTAACACTCTGAGCTTGTGTGCGCGCGATCGCTCGCCTATAAATTAATGCGAGCAAAAGCGCGCCACCTTTTCGTCGCCGGCGTTCGTCGTGTTCACTTGTCCCGGCGTATCTCCTGTGCTTCAGCTCGAAGACTCGAAACTTGAAGATCGAAGAGAGAAGACGATGCTGACTGAAGATATATTTATACAACTGTCTTTTTCGAGACAAACAACCTGCTCTTTTCAGAGCAAACGCTCAGGCGTCAATCTCGCTGTTTCTATGGAAACAACGTCAATCACCTTCACCTACAACCTCACACCTCTCACAGTTCTATTTAGACATAGTCTCGAATAATATAATTCCACCTAAGTTCAACTGTATACACTGAATTCGGGTAATTCGGGTAGACGTAACTAAGTACAGCAATGCATTGCTGTACCTAGTTGCGTCTACAAACTTTTGGAGAGGCCAATCTACAATCAAATCAAACCTATAGTTGACAAAATAATTCCTATGGAGCAGGCTGGATTCCGTAGTGGTCCGAACTGCGTGGATCAGGTAATGTCACTCACAACACACATAAAGACAGGCTAGGTTTCAAAGGAAAGAGAAAACCGTGGCAGTCTTCATCGACCTCTCAGCTTCATTCGATACCGTATGGAGACAGGGGCTTATCTATAAGCTCATGACCGTGGTGCAGATGGTGGGACTAATCAACTCTATGCTCAGCAATAGGAAATTTATCGTACACCTAGGAAACACCTCAAGCAAATTCAGGAAGCTGTGAACAATGGACTACCGCAGGGATCGGTCCTGGTCCCGCTCCTGTTTAATCTAATAATTATATCGTGTGTGTATAGGTTGAACAGGAGTGGGGTCAGGATCGATTCCGAAAACAGAGAATCGGAAATTTATGTATGCTGATGGATGACATCGCCATCACAAACCAGGATGGCAAATTTAAACTCTCGAAGAAAGCCCTTACTTGCGATCTGGAATGTTTTGAGTAATACTTTAAAAAATGGATACTGCAGCCCAATTCTAGTAAAACAGAAGTTGCGACATTCCATGTCTGCAAGAAAGAAGAAAATTATGAGCTAAATATCTGCTTCAGAGAGATGGCGCTTATATTAAATCCTACACCGAAGTACTTGGGTCTCACTCTAGATCGCAATCTTACCTTGCGCCACACATTAATAAGTTAGGGAAGAAGCTACAGATGCGGAATAACATACTCCACAGATTAAGGGGAACTACTTGGGGAGCAAGAGCTGACGTGCTACGCACTACCGGTCTTAGCCTAGTTTACTCCATGACAGAGTATTGCTTACCAGTTTGGCTCAACAGCGCTCATGTGCATCGGATAGACGTGCTAGACCAAACCTTGCGATGCCTATTGGGAACCATCAAATGTACTCCTCTGGATTGGCTGCCTGTGTAGAGTTATACAGCTCCCGCCCAACTAAGAAGACAACAGGCACTGGTCCACGAAGCACAAAAATTCGTGAATCGTCCCAATTTGCCCATCCACGTAGAGTTCGCGAACCTGCCGCCTCATCGGTTGAAGTCGTGGTACCCACCGTACAATAAAAGAACTTATAATTGTATATGAATGACTGTACATAATATGCCATACGAATAAATAAAATAAATAATAAGTATAACTTGTGACACAATCAAAATGACGTTTATTTCGCTTATATTAAAGAGATTCATCGTAATAACACTAGAATATACGTTATTCTTATAGGACGCAACTCGAAAAAAATATTATAAATGTACGAGTATGCTATACAGCCACAACTGGCAAGTGGCTGTCTTGCAGGGAGTCAACTGACAATTTTTGGTCAGATCCATTAGGCCACTTGTGGAAAAAAGGCTTTTAAGGACACTTTTTCTTATGGCTCTCGAAATAAGGTCATAAATTAAACTATCCTGACTAGGAATCTGCAATAATCCAAAAAAAAATTTTTTTTGAGATTTGGCCGTATAGCAGGCAGGGGACGATATCATGTATAAAATGATAAGTCTGTTAATCTGAAAAAAAAACATACTACATTATAAATGGTCATTGTGGTCAGTTTAAATAATTTGTATGAGTACCAGAAACAGAATGTAGTCAGAATGTCCTTACAGTTACAGCATGTCCTTGTTCGACCCAGCACAAGCAAATGGACATGGCTCCGTCCACACTTGTATCATTTCGCCGATCCGATCCTCGTCGCGTATCCTCACCGCGTATCATGAACGGTAGTGTGGACGTCGCGCCGTCGCGATCATGCAACGGCCCGTATCCGCTCGCTCGAAATCCATGTTGATACGCGTATCTTCAGTACCCCGCACACTAGGGTGTTGCTTAAAAATTAACTTTCAAAAAGTCATTGTCTCACCCCGCCATTATCTTCTAGTACCCTGATTAACGAATGCTAGTTTTTTTGTTTTTTTTCTTAAATCAATTTTAGAGGTCGCTACCGCTTGATAAAGTTTTGGATAAAACATAATTTAGGTGTCAATATGACAAGCTCGGCAGTCACTATTTTATATTCATTTTACTTCTATAACGTTTGTCGATTGCTTGGGAATCCTTGATCGATACACACCCCTCGCCCCCCCGGCAGGCCGCGTTAAGATAAGCAATCGATCGAGTTTAGATTAGAGTGCACTGCATCCTAATGCGAAAAAATCTACTTTAGTCCCATAAAAATTAAAATTTTAATTTTCTTTTACTTAATTATCATAATTTTAATTAATTTTAATAAGAATGTATGTAAATTATATTTGTTTATTTGAACATGTTTTTATTGTTTTTCCAAAACTTTGACAGCTGGTAGCGACCCCTAAAATTGGTTTAAAAAAAAAGCAAAAAAACTAGCATCCGTTAATAGGTGTCAAAGAACAAAATGGGGGGGGGGGAGACTAAGATTTCAGTTTTTTTCCTTTTTTCGCCATATAAGCAACACCCTACCGCACACTCGCGATCAGGAAAGCGTTGCATGATCGCGACGGCGTGACGTCCACACTGCCGTTCATGATACGCGGTAAGGATACGGGGTGCGGATACGCCGTGATCCATCTCGAGTGGGTTTTTGCCCGATCATCAAAGGCGCTATTTGAGTCATCGATCCACGCTGCGGACATTGGTTTTTAATAACTATCTTTACGATTATTAAAAAATACCACACCACTGATGGACTATCTACTTTGTTAGGCCTTTCCATGCGGCGTCTTCCAGCACGCGGTTTCCACTCGAGAACCTTTCTGCCGCATTATGTATTTTAAATCGAGCACAGTCATATGCTAAATCTCCATAAGCAGATGACAAAAAAACCGGCCAAGTGCGAGTCGGACTCGCGCACCGAGGGTTCCGTACAAACACTTTCCATCCCTAAGTAGTTAAGTTAAGTTTGCACCTGGTATGTATAGCGCCCCATATAAATTAGGTGCAAAGTTAGGTATTAAAAAAACTACTTACTAGATCTCGTTCAAAACAATTTTCGTTGGTAGTTTTTATAGTAATGTACATCATATGTTTTTTTTTGATTTTTCATTTTCTTATTTTAGAAGTTAAGGGGGGGACCAACTTTTTTCCACTTTGGAAGTGTCTGTCACGCAAACTATTCTGTTTAGAAAAAAAATATTTTAGAAACCTGGATATCATTTTTGAAGACCTATCCATAGATACCCCACACGTATGTGTTTGATGAAAAAATCATTTTTGAGTTTCAGTTCTAAGTATGGGGAGCCCCAAATATTTATTACTATTTTTTTTTATTTTTGCATCAAAATCTTAATGCGGTTCACAGAATACATCTACCTACCAAGTTTCAAGAGTATAGCTCTTATAGTAAAATGGCTGTGACATACGGACGGACAGACGGACAGACAGACGGACATACGGACAGACAGACATGGCGAATCTATAAGGGTTCTGTTTTTTGCCATTTGGCTACGGAACCCTAAAAATGAAGGCCTCCCTCGCTGCGTCTTCCGGTACACGGCGCCCACTCAAGAATATTCTTGTCCCAAGGTTCGGTGAGCGATCTCAGTGGGCGACATTTTTAAACGGGACGTAACTCCGCAGAGAACAACGATCACAAACGAAATGAAATATTCGGCGAAAATGAAATGCCAAAATGATTGGGGCGGTAATACGGTGTTACGGTACGGATAGCGTCCAAACTACTGCACGCCGAAATGATCGGTGCGGTGATACGCGACGAGGATACGATACGGCAACTGTGGACGCGTTTCTTCGCGCGACGGCGCAAATAATACGGAGTGCCCGCAGTGAGCGTCCAAACAGGACGATACGCGACGAGGATCGGATCGGCGAAAAGATACAAGTGTGGACGCAGCCTAATATAAGCCACAAACTTCATGCTGCATGCTTAATCAATTAATTCAATCACTGTTAGAGTCTGAATCTGTTGAATCTTGGTCTTGATACATGGTGTTGTTAATTTTTTTAAGTTAATCTTGGTTGAAACATTGTTTTCCCCCGAAAGCTCTCTTGTAGTGCATATCACTTCACAAAGTCTTTGTGCTCAGCCTGTTTCTCAATTTGGTTTTGTTCAGATTTACAGTTGAACACACCCTTCTTATAAAATTTATAAGATGGGGAAAGGCTGGGGCTTCACTCCCAAAGAATTTTTTTTCTGTTTGTATCCCGAACAGTTCTACTGGGAGCTCAAACTCAACTTCAGGGATTTTGAAGCAGATGCCACTCATTATCTAGATCTTGAAGATGCCTTTCTTCTACAAGATTTGGAAATCTGGCTGCAAGTGAGGCTAGTGTGTTAATTTTCTTTGATTTTACCACATTGGGATCAAGAATTTCTAACTGTTCAAACACAATGTCGGAGAATGAAAATCGCTGACAAACTTGTGATGCACCTTCTATATAAAAGTCTAAAATTTTTAGTCTGAAACTTTTAATGTGCTCTTGATTATTTATATTTTGGAGTCCCATAGCCACCTTGGCTCCAACATATATGTCTTCCAATGCTAAAAAAAATCTTGGGTGTTTATAGTCTATCCTTGAAATAGGTCTCTCCAAATGATTCCCTTGAATGAAACATGACAACATGGTCCTGAAAGTTGTTTCTAAGTTTTGTCTTAGACAATGAATTTCTGTGGATTCAGACTGCATGAGTTTATTCATAGTGGTAAATAATGGTAAAATAAAGTTCAAAAACTCTAGATTTAATTTTACAAATGGATTATTAAGATTTTCCAAAATGATGTGGGTGCTTTGTAACGTCTCTTCAGTAGCAACATATATGAAATCGGGGGGCACGGCAATGCCCCCGCCAAGTCGAGCGCGAAGCAAACACTGCCGTACCATCCTTTACTGGAACCATTTCGCCGCAATTTCAGGCCCCTATTTGAGAACCTCTGGATAAGACCAGAACGCAGAAATTTTTCGTCATCCAGTAAGCTATAATTACATACTTAAAATCCAAAATTTCAAGTCTGTAGGTAATTTAGTTCCGAAGTTAAGTGAAGGCAAAGTTTCGCATTTATGACACTCACTCATGATCATCAGAAAAGAACTAGTACTTCCCATAAATTCAGAGAGCTGAAATTTGGTACAGAGTAGATATGAGCGCCGATGGCCTTCCGCGGCGGCGGCGTGATAGGCAAAATTCCGCGGCGGCGTCACGGCGGCGTGACTTTGAGCTTTGGATTTTTATTAGAGAAGCAATTTGTGCAAAAAAAACTCGTTTTTAAAGGAAAGACATGTTATAATAACATCAGCTAGAGTGGCAGTGAGCTGGTTGTGCTTTATTTTGGTTTAATATTAAATACGTCCGACTTCAAGGAAGTCTGTCACAAGAACAATTTGTATTCATTCTATGACAAGTATGTCATGTGTAATACGATTAAACTTAATATGTAGCCAGTACATATACGACCTCCAATACGCCCCCTTAATCTATTACACATATGCCTAAACACTTCTGTACTTGTCTGTACTTGGCACATAAAATCTTTTATATGGGGACACATCTTCTAATTTAATCTAGCCTATAGACACAGATTAATATAATAGCTATAGCGTCCCACTGCTGGGCCATATAAAAATGTCAGTGGGGAACATCGGCCCTTTTGACCTAGCCAAAGACAATTGGGAGATGTATAGTAGATCGTTTGGGACAATATTTCGTGGCGAACGCAGTTAAAAGTGAAGTGCAAGTGGCGACTTTAATAACAGTTATTGGTAACGAGGCTTATGAACTGATGGTCAGTTTGTGCACGCCCGCGAAGCCGGCGACCAAAACGTTCGCGCATCTAGTGGAATGGAACTGATGAAAGGACATATAAATCCAAAGCCAAGTATGCTTGCGGAACGTTTTAAATTCAGACACCGAGTTCAGCATTGGGACGAAAATATTGCGAACTTTGTGACAGATCTTAAAAAACTAAGCATGGATTGCAGTTTTACAGGAGACAGTTTAAAAGAAAACTTAAGGGACCAGTTCGTTTGTGGTCTATTGAACGACGACATTAGGCATCAATTGTTTACGGAGGCCGACACAATCACGTTCGACAGGGCATACAAGATTGCGGTGTCCATGGAGGCAGCCGAGACAAACGCAGCGCTGGTAGATGACTGTGCCCGGAATCGAACCGGTGACAGTGTATCAGCGGGCGTGGCGGCGTCGGTGCATCAGATAGGGCCCGCGAGCCGAGGAAAAACGCCGGCGCAGGCTGGCAGAACCGGTCCACAATGTGGACCGGAACCGGTTACCTTAACAAGGGTTTTTGATGAGGTTATTTTAGAAGTTGTTTTTAAAAACCCTTACATATTGTTAACCCTATGATGTGGTTGTTTCAATGATACGGTTACTGTTTTGTTGCAGTTAACGCGGTTAATAACTACCTTTAACTAACCTACCCCGTCCCACTTACCGAGTCTTTTGGGTATTGAACCGAGTTCAAACGAATGTGATCCTTAAGTAATGTGTTATGAGTTCAGTTTTTGAATAGCAGTTATAATAACTACTAACCCTAACTTAATAACCTTAACGTAAGGGTTTTTGAACGAGTTCGAACGAATATGATCCCTAAATTATGTCTTATTAGGTCAGTTTTTGAATAACAGTAACTCAGTAAATTTCTTATCTCTTGCAAGTCATTAACGTGTTTGGCTTGCGAGGTTTGTAACAATATGCTATAAAGCGTCAAATCAGTCAATATTCAACTTTAAGTCTTTGGTGTAGAAACTTCTTATGTTACCATGGTAGCGTTGCTTAGCTCGAGCGGCGAAAACAGTGTGTTTTTTTTTTTTTCATATTTCATCTTTGCCTTTGGGGCTTGACAAATAACTCTAAGACGGAAAAAATAAAAGTCATTCATTTATTTTTGCCGTCACCATTGATATCACATATTGGTTTATCCCAAACACAATTAACTACCATTTCCTTCATTCCTCGTAATACAGATAAGTATTGTTTCGATAAAAAAATATAACAATTAATGCGGCATTCAGTTAAGGCACAACTGCATTTTGATTATTCTTAAAACAATAATAAATACCGCGTCTCATTACGGTTTGCGTCTTAGTGTGCAGTAAATGCCATTACCCCGATAACAATAAAATAAAAATAATCCTTAGCATTTCACTCATCCCTTTACATCTACGTATATATTTAGGTTGATGTATGTGTCAATAACGAACTTCAAATTATTTTAATAAAATTAAATTGTAAAGATAAGCAATATTAATGATGGTTCTGTGGATATTCTTATTATTCAAATTGATTTGAACAAGAATATTTCTTGTACTCTGTCTTGATTAAATCATGATACTTTTTTTTATTAATAGTTAAAAACGTAATAATTATAATAACATAAAAAAAAATGTTTTAAGTAATTAATTAAAATGTTATTTGAAATAGTTAATTTTGTTTTTTTAACTAGAAAAAGAAAATTCTTTACACACAGACAGATGTCATTTTGTCCGGATTTCCGGCTGGTCTCGCTTAGGGGTCACATTTCTCAACCGATTTATGAAGTCTAGGTTAGTTAATTATATGAAATATTTGTGTCGATAAAATTATTTGAAACTTTTGAAATGGCAGAGGTATGAGGTTTGAAAACTAAAAAAAAAAAACAATTTTCATCCATTTGGAAGAAAAAATATAACAATTTAAATTAATAATCAATTAAATTAGTTAACTGTTATGTTAATTAGTTAAGGTATGAAACTATATTTGATAAGTTGACTAACCTAGTATCATGGACCATCGTTTTATTTAATATATTTTAAATTTGAATTTGAATTAAGTAACAAAGGTTCTTTGTTACCTGTCATAATGACTTACTATCTCTTTCGCTTTCCGCTGATATTAAAGGGATAGCATACGTTGTTAGGAATAGTAAAAAAGATCTAGAATTCAGTTGCCTATTGTTAATAGGTACTCGTACTCTTACTAGTATCTTGTCGGTACTTATAATGGATGTACGCGGTAAATCTATTTTTTCAGTAGACAGTTAGTTATAATGAAGTTGTGATGTGACACGAGATATTGCAGTTTCAATTGTACACTTAAAAACAAACCATCAGACCCTACACTCGAAAAGTATACAAGCAACTGTTAAGGAATTCCACTATCCAACTCCTGACTACACCATACGACAATAGTCTCCATATTACCGATTCATTAAAACAACTAAACAAGTGGCTATGTAAGCTGTAAACCTCGCGACTTTACTTCAAAATGGTTGTTATTTGTTATTTTTTACATTAGCAAACCCCATATCCTCGCCATATTGAAAAATTACGAATAACTGAATCAACAATTCATATGAATCGGTTGAGAAATGCGACCTCTAGTCGACAACAGCCGGAAATCCGAACATCTGGACATATGAAAGCATTTTAGGACAAGCTGATACGGAGATGCGTTGCTTGTTTGGTAAATTACCTTGGTATGCAAAGGATATATATCTATATATTTAACCATCAAAAAGTAGCGCCGTTCACTTTCTAGTTTCATCATCTGATCTTTATCACAGTTTTGAAGATACCAAAAAAATACTCATCACGATACCTACTTAGGTAACAAAATCTAACCGACTGTACAATAAAATTTAATCCAAGTAACATTATAATTGAACGTTATTTGAAATGTATTAGTATAATAATTATTCTGTCTTTTTTTTTTTCTTTAATTAATAAAATAAGAATTTTTGTGTTTATCCTAATCTGAGCGCTAATGGCGTCTTGCCAGCATCAACGCGATTTCTATAATGATACATTTAAAAGTATTTACCATAGTTATTATAATCATGCTATGTTCATAAAATAAAAATACATTTTAAATGTGTAAATAATTTACTAGAATATACATTTTTTAATCAGATAACAAAAATAGTAAGTTTAATTATACTACTAAAACCATAAAAATATCATCATCACAGTTTAACATGCATAATCAGTCTTAATAACTACCTATTCTTAACAATTAATACTTATAACACCTATACATTAAAAACACCATAATAAAAAAAACAATGACATAAATCACAGCAATCAAAAAATCTAATCAGTTTAAAATTAGACCATATCAAATATAATACTAAATTATGGATAACTTATTATTTACATAATTTTAGAACAGCCGTATGATACAATTCTGTCATAAATTTTACACGTGCCCACATGTCCTTCAATTTATCGTCCGGTACGTCTTCTAACAATTCCTTGAATTCAGCCAAAATTTCTTTACGTTTTTCATAACCTTCCTTCCCCTCTTGATTTCACTTTGAGTCTGAAATAAAAAAAATATATACTTAATTTGGTGTTTCATTTTAAGTTTAGTAAGTAATACGTATACGTCACTAATATTACATTTCTATATTAGAAATGTAAGCGTCGTCCAATAAAGTACAACGTTCAAGGCCTATTTTTTGGTAGGAATGCTAAACTGGCAGCTCTAAGGATACCCGAACATTATAAGTGAATTGGAATAATGCAAGATACATATATATACTTATGATTTTTAGCGAAATGTGCAACCATAATATTCTGAATAAAATGTACTAGGTCGATGCAGAGTCAGCCACCGGCTAAGCTTGCACCATAGATTGGAGCGGAGTTTTTTTTTTTTTTTCGAAATTTTCTCTTCGTCACGACCTAGCGAAATTTAATTTGTGCATTTTAAAACAATTTTTTTTAAAATCGGTTGAGAACTCGCTGAGATCTGCGCATTGTTACAAAGTCCATTCGAGTCGATCCATGGGAGCTTCGCTCGCTTCGCTCGCTCCGCTCCAATAATAAATGAAAATGCACAAACACACATTTACGAAATGCCATTGTAGTAGGTATTCCGAATTTGTATGGTAATTTAATATTATATATTTACATATACATTCATTTAAACAAGTTGTCTGGCAGAGAACGCCTCATTTCATGGCAAAAGGCCGCCATTATTATCTAAGTTTTTGTGGAATGCAATGTGCAATCAAGTTGAAATAAATAAATATAGGTACGTATAGGTATATATATATATAATTAGAATATGGTTGAAAAAAGAAACAAACATATTGCAGATACTATTAAGGAAAAAAATATCAGTTCGAGTACCTTTAAGGTCGATAGTATTTACAACGATTTAATGGTAAACAAAATTGAAACATAATCATAATAAGAATGCATAACTTACCAGTTTCTTCTGTCTTTTAAGTTTATTTACAAAGTCACTATATTCCTCGGGAATATTGCATGGCAGTGGCAGCAAGCGCTTTTTGTTGTACATTTTAAAGTTTTTTTTTAATATTTGTTATTTTATGGCACCCGTTTGTAACTGACCAGTTGGACGATTTGGAGGATACTGAGTAACTAACGCTTAGCATCCATGATACTTCAAAACAATACTAATCCCATCTCTTTCTTACATTTTTTATTTAATCTGTCATTTTAAAACAGCACGTTGCACACTTAAAAATACCATGCTGCAAGTCGAACTCTCTTTTGTTCTTATACGATGGTTTTTACTGTTATCAGGTATAACGTTACCAGCAAAGCTGCCGATCGTTCCTCGATGAGAAAAAAAACCGGCCAAGAGCATGTCGGGCCACGCTCAGTGTAGGGTTCCGTAGTTGCTCATGCTTCACAATAAACTGCTGTTTTAAGCCTGAGTTTTAAGTTAAGAAAGATTTCAAGCTCTATAAAAAGGTCGTAATCGCCCTAGAAACTGTAATCACTTATTACCTTCTGGAAGTCAACTTACGTCCTTTAAAAGAAAAAATATGAAATTTGGCGATAACTCAAAAACAGCTCGACCGATTTTGTTCAATATAGTTTTCATTGAAAGTACTTATAAGGCCTCATTTACAAGAATTTTTCCGATTTTTTTTGACCCGTGGTTGAAAAGTTAGAGGGGGGGGGACACAATTTTTTTGTTTTCGGAGCGAATATTTACAAAACTGCTGACTTTATCAAAAATAATGTTAGGAGACCTATTATTATTATCTTTACAAGACCTATTCAACGACACCCCACACACTAGTCTTGAAAAGAAAAAAAAAACACCCCCACTTTAGGTGTTCGAGAGGTAGCCGAAAAAAAAAAATTTTAATTTTTATTTTACCGTTCTGTCGGCGTTATACACACACATACTCATACCAAATTTCAGCTTTCTAGTACTAATGATCACGGAGCTAAGCCGCGGACGGACGGACAGACGGACATGGCGAAACTATAAGGGTTCCTAGTTGACTACGGAACCCTAAAAACAGTATGAAAATTATAGTTATTTATTATTAGATATTATTACTTTTTTATTAGCAGAACAATCACATCAAATTATCAACTAATTAACAACATCAGTGTAGGAGAAACATAAAAAGCAAAGATAAAGTACTTATTATCTAATAACAACAACAAAACTATAACGATCCTTCAACGTTCAGTTCCAAACCCTAACGCGATAGGGTTTAGAGTTAACTGTTATAAATAACCCTTACGCGTAAGGGTTTTAACCGTAACTGTGTAACTGTGTTGAGGTTGTAGTTAACTGTTATGATAGGGTAACCGTAACATAGGGTTACCAAATGAAAAGGTTACCTTATATGTTATGGTTACCAAATTGTTAGGGTTACCTTATCAATAGGCTTAACTTTAAAGAGGGGTTTTCCGGTCCCTGGGCTCGGTCGCGCCAAAGTAAACTAAAATCCACAGACCTACGGACTAAATTGACAAATGACTGACAGGTAAAATGATACCAGGAACAGCAAAAGAAAAATAATGAAGGGTATATGTCGATAACAATATATCGACAAGTTGTAAAGTACAAATAACAGACTAGTTTAAATCAAAAATAAGTATATTAGTTTCAAATAAGAGGTCCAAATTTTGGTTTGTTTGATTTTCGAGGTAGTGGATGGATAAAATGCGTTTTTACCCACTAGTTTTAAAGCATAAAAAGGTTTTCGAGCCTGTAGGTAAAAAATAAAACACCTTGTCCGACGATAACTAGTCTTTATTAAAAAATATTATTCATTCCCAGGCTCCGTTATTTCGTCATCTTCATCATCATCATCAGTTACATTTATAATAAAAGGATCCGAAATATTGTCCACTAAAATAAATGGTCGAGTTGTGACATTTTGTAAACTTTTCTTGTTCTTTGTATTCCTTCAAAACTTTAAAAACTGAACTTCTCGAAATACCAAGAATTTCGGATGATTTCATGACACACTCGTTTTTATTGACATGAATGTCCTCTGGGATATTTTGTTCGTCCTGCAATCTGTGTACCATCTCATTATAAATATAAACGTATACTTGATGAATCGTCTCTTTTTCAGTTTCACTAATAGATTTTTTTCTCCTTTATATCGGAGCGAACTTTTTGATGAACATGGCTCTGGTCCCGAATCTTGCGAATCCATAATAACGTAACAATATCAATAAACACTCGTAATAGCAATGATAACGTATATCGTTAGATACATAAAAGTATTTTGTAAACAGCGGTCAACTATTTCTGAAGATACCCGCTTTTTTTGTTAAAAAGATGGACCACATTGTTGGGAATTTGAAAATAAAGAACAATAATTTTATTAATTCATTTAATTAAATGTATGTATTCAATAAACTATCACTTATCATAAATATATAATTTTCATGTATATTATTGCTGGTTTGACATTAATTTTTTATCTCTAATTAGGGGTCTACAGACCAGTGATCTGTCAAAATCACTGGAAAAAGTTGGTATATCGATTAGACGATCAAATTGCCAATTTGATTGTCCCGTCTGGGTGGACCTTAAACCTACGATGTAACAATAATTTTAATATCGATGAGAACGACACTGGCCAAACTGTGGCACATTTGTTCATACTTACTTGTCAATTTAGTCCGTAGGTCTGTGGATTTTACTTTAGCAGCCGGCGGCGGTCCAAGCAGTATGAGCGGAGCGGGAAGCGGAAAGTTGCGTAATTTCGGACGAAATAATAATGTATACGTGAAGGCCGAATGTAAAGTGTGAGGTAACAAACATGAGACGGAAAATTTTAAAATTAGGAGCTATGTTTGTAGAGTATGCAATCAAGAAGGACACTTAAAAAAAAGTGCCCAAAAATGCGTCGTGGTTCATCGATGTATAATATGAACGAAAAAAAGGTTGTATTTATGGACACTACGGACAGCAGTGACAGTGACGAGGTAAACAACTTTTATTTAAGTATTAGCGAGTCGCTTGTGTTTGCACCATACACTACAAGTGTTTAAGTGGTCCGAGACTCTTAGATAAAACTAAAATATCCATACAACGAGTGCAAAATGCTTGTATACGTTTCTGTTATGACACTCCAAGATGAGCGCACATCACCCCCTATCTAAACAGCAGAGGAATCCTAAACATGAAGAACAGAAGACACAAGAGCGAATCGGACTCGCGTACGAAGGGTTCGTTACTATTTCGTATACAATTTCAAAAAAAAACACGTTTAGCAATTTCAACATAACTTAGATATGAAAATAATAAAGATGTAAAATTTTCAAGATAAAGGTTCCACGCGGGCGAAGTCGCGGGCAACAGCTAGTTGTTATATAAATGGCGCACATCACTTATATATCCGTAATTCTCCATCTTCATATAACTAACTACTTTGGCGCAGCAACCCAAAATGAGTTTTGGCCTCCAACACAAGAGCACGCCATCTTGCCCGATCCTGCGCCACTTCGTGCCAGCTGTCGCTGACTCCTAGCTCACGCAGATCCGCCTCCACCATGTCTTTCCAGCGATACTTGGGGCGACCAATAGGACGTCGTCCAATTGGTCGGCCCAAGTATGCTCTCTTGACATTTCGATCGTCCCCCATTCTCTCGACGTGGCCAATCCAGCGAAGACGATGTGCCTTGGTTTCGCCAATGATGTTAGGTTCGGCCACTAGTTCGGCGATCTCCGTGTTTTTGCGGATCCTCCAGCTTCCATCTTCTCTTTGAGTAGGTCCCAGAATCTTTCTGAACACCTTTCTTTCTGCAACTAACAAACTTTTCTCCTCCCTAAGGGTCAGCGTCCAAGCCTCACAGCCATACATTAATATGGGTCTGATGACGGTTTTGTATAACCGCAGTTTTGTAGATCTGCTGAGGAGCTTGGACACCAACACCTTATGAAGTGCCGCGCTGCAGCGTAAGGTGTTCTGGATGCGGATGTTGATCTCGTCCTCTCTTGTATGCGAGTCGGTAACCGTGCAACCGAGATATTTAAATTTCGCCACACCCTTGTAGGAGGTTTCTCCTACAAGTAGGTCATCTCTTTTGGCACGGTTATTCCTGAAACGCTTCATATGGAGGTACTCTGACTTAGCGTGATTGATCCTGAGACCTACTTTTGCTGCGTCCTGCTCCAAAACTCTTGTCGATATTTCTACCTCTTAACGGTTTTCCCCTAATAAAGCCAAGTCGTCTGCATGTAACACTTTAGAGTGTACATGAACCTTAAAATAAGCATTTTAGCTCGTTCGAAATGAAAATCCTTACCTTGACTATGAGTCGCCTTCGTAGGTGATTATAAGTTTAACTTCCACATATCTTATGATTCCAATCCTTGCACTAGGTAGAACATATCCTGTAGTCTTTATTTTTCACTAGCAACGGCCTCTAAATATTCTATTTTCATTCAAATACTTATGCAAAATACCCTTGCTAAACATACATTGTCATTCCTTGTTTTTGCCTATCTTTCTCTCACTTTAGGTAATTCCGACACTCTTACGGATTGATACTATTATTCTATGCTAGCATACTACCACATTAAACCCCAAACTATTGTAATTTTTAATTAAATCAAGTAAAACTTGTTAATATAAATCCTATTTTCACTTGTAAACAATTCTGACAGTTCGTTCTGAATAACGTTTAGTTACCGCTTTAAACTGTTCCGACATGGTACGCGAAGCGTTCATGTCCGTCACAAATAATTTCTTTTCTTTATTATCTTAATCTCAATTATTGATGTTCAATGTTTTTGAGGAATTTCTAATTTAAATACGTAGTTATTCATAAAATACCTTAATAGAAAACGACTACAATAATGTTACAATTTTCGTAACCATGCAATAATAAGACACAGTCAGGAACGTTCGGAAGTATAGTTTAACGTTTCGTTCGTCACAGCCCTTAACAGATTTATAGTTTTGACGATGTTTTTATTTCAGAAAATTATTTAATATACATTTTTATGGTGTAAACAATTTCACATTTGTTTTGCTAAATTCTGTATATCTTTTGGATTAAATTGGTTCTGTTTAGTTTACTATTATTTCGAACGTCAAGTCTCGAATAGCTGGTTGTGTGGATGACTTCAGAACGTGTTAGTTGAGTCCCGTTAGATTTCTTCTTGGATATTGCAAATTCATTCTGGAGATCGAACTGCATTGTTTCGGATATAGAAAGTCGTCTCGTAAAATAAAAAGTCATGGAGTTTCGTTGGTGCCTCTCGGGTATCCGCACGATGCTTCGCTCTAAAACCTATGGCGGCTGACGCCATACTATAAAATATCCTTAAATAAAGTCTGAGCCACACCATTGCCTGTACCACGTGATGTCTGCCTACACCACTATCCTATTCTGTTCTTCTATTTGACCCAACAACGTTGGGTTGGGTCGCTAGCTCCGCTAGCTTCGCTAGCCTCATTAGCCACACTTGCAAGCTCTTGCAAGCCTTGTTAGACTACGTAGCAGGCCTCTGTCCTGTCTCGGTTGTCGGCTAGATTGCTGCGCTACCCGACATCGCCTCGCTCTCGGGAAACCTGTGGTCAACGTCTAGCTGACTCACCGGAGCGTCGATAGCTTGGAGCACTGGCGTCTACTAGCTCGGTGCAATAAGGTCCATGCCTACATAAGGCAATCTGTTACAAGGTACCTTACATTTTCTTTTTATTTTCATACTTTACTGCGTGAAGGTGTCCATCCGTCCTCGGTGGATCACCCATAATATTTTCATTTACAATTAATAGAACCTCCATCTTGAAACGGTGTATTTTAAATTTAAAAACGTGTTACTGTTGAAACACAAGGTTGACTATAACGATAAACCTAAAGTTTGTACCTAATACTTAAGCGTAAATTAAGTGCGTAGTGTTATACAATAAATATTATTGTATTTATCTTCATTGTTTAATTCAAGTATCCTCCATTACGTTTGACGGTGATAAAGCAATTGGCGCTCACGGTTTTTAAATTCACATAGTTTCCAATTTATTGACTTTTTTAATTAACTTATAAATTTATTGCTTTATTTCTGCTCTGGCCTGGCCGTACTTCGACCCTGAGTAATTCCTTTCTCATTTTAACAACATTTCTGTAGCTAGCTAATGTCTTAAGAGTATTGTGGTAAGTTGAGTTAGTAGTGTAGTGGTGGGAGTTCTGGCTCATCTTACCTCAAAGCTTTCTTTTACCTAAGACTTCTTATTTTTTTTAAAGATATGGGGAAACACCCTTAAGGTGTAATCGGGCATAACCCATACCTTTTACAATTGGCTCCCAACTTCAGGGCCAGAGTTTTGGACGATACTTGAAATAAAAAAAAAAAACTTTATATTTTTAAATTAATTATTTGTAAGAAACAAATAATCTCAGGCAGTGGTATTTGTTTTGGTGCGGTTTCGCTTTTATTTAAGGATATGTTTTGTGTTGTTTATATGTAAATGTCACTTCATTTACTCTCTTACTCTGAGCTTATAAACTCAGATCTTTTTGATGTTGTGTTCATACTTAAGTGGTCAACCAAATTGACCTGCTGAGGTTATAATTACCTTATATTTGTTTCTCAAACTTTACGTATGAGATTTATTAACTGTTTGTACTTATACTACTCTTATTCATAGTACCCTATACAAGGTACTCAACTTTATTCAAACTTCTTGTCTGTATCTTACTGACTTATTAAACTGTACTGAGCTTTGAAACTCAGCCTTCTTAAGCTTTACTACCTAAGTAAATCTATAAAAAGTTTCTTTTAGATAACTTTTTCTTATTGTACTTTTACAAATAATACCTACTAAGGAAAATATTGTAAGTAATAACTAATTACTTTCATTCTTACCTGATTTACATTCAAGATGGACTTTCTTAAAGCGGGATGTAAGATAACCCATTTATTAAAAGACGAGATTACTCACGAATTAACAATTCGAAAACTTTCGGTAAATCCGCTCTCTCGTCGTACCAGTTTATGTAAAGTGTTGAAGCAGACCGCCGATTTAGCTCGTAGGGGTAGCCTAAAGCTCGGTACTTTGATGGAAACCGATTCGTCAACAGAACTAGACACGTGTCAACGGAAAGCTGCGGATATTGAACGTGAACTGTCTGAAGATTTATCGCGTGCAGCTGTAGACCGGTTGAATTCTCGTTGTCGTTATTTAATATGTCGCCTATCTAGGTTGCCTACGGAACAGGAAGCTGTTAATCTTCTCAAGGCGGAGCTGACTTCAAAACTTGATCGTATCAGATGTGACCCATCTGCTTCTTCTTCTGGATCTGATTCAGAATCAGTTCATTCTGAAAACCCTCCTAACATTGTTAGGGAAGTGGTATATAAACTTGACAAGTCTTTTAACATAAATTCCTTGAATTTGAAATATAGAGGGGACTCTTGCATTCGCTCTTTTATAACTCGTTTGGAAGAACTTCGCTGTGCTAGGAAGATTCCCGAGGATCGTATTTATCACGGATTTCCGGAAATTCTCGACGGTCCTGCATTGTCGTGGTTTCGCTCCAATCGTGGTCACTTGTCTTCGTACAAGGAGGTTTTAGATGCTCTCCAAGAGGATTTTGATATCCCGGACTTAGATCATATACTTCTAAATAAAATTAGGGATAGAACCCAATCTAAGAAAGAGACTATTGTTGTATTCGTTTCCACTATTCTCGGTATGTTTGAACGTTTACACCGTAAAATTTCAGATGATGATAAACTTGACATCCTTATGCGTAATATACGTCCTGAATACAGCAAAGAACTTGCCTTACATGATATAACTTCCCTTCAACAGTTAAAAACTCTGTGCAAACGGATTGAGTTAGCTAAAGTTAAAGCAGATCAATTTCGCGAGCCTTCTACCTCTTCTTTTGACTCAAAGCAAACCTTTAAGCCTAATTATACTAAACCCTCTGGTTCGTATCAGAAACAAGTAAATCAAATTGCTGCTGTAGATTGTAAACAGCCATGTTTTAGATGCGGTTTAACTAATCACCCTACAAATCTTTGTAAGAAATCTAGAGACATTGTATGCTTTAAATGTGGGAAAAAAGGTGTTCGCACTCCCGACTGTCCTACTTGTAATCCTTCAAAAAACTAAATGGTTTTGTCTTTTCTGATAAAATATCTAGATCAAACACGACTCCCTCTCTTCCCGAAAAGACAATATTATTCGAACCTCCAAAGGGAGACACTAGACTGTACTTAGGTGTGGAAATTTTAGGACTTAATGTTAAGGGTTTATTAGACTGTGGTGCTTCTTGCTCCGTCTTAGGAAATGACAGTCACCTACTCTTTGCTTCTGTAGGAATACCCACTCTTCCTCATTCTCAACCACTTACTTTGCGAGTAGCAAATGGTCAAGAACTAATATGTACTGAATATATGGCCTTGCCCATAACCTACAAGGATAATGTTCAAATAGTAAACTTTAATATTCAACCAAAGATAACTACTCCTTTAATATTTGGTTTGAATTTCTGGAAAGCTTTTCAGTTAGCTCCTGAGCTTATTTCTTCTTTAGATACGATAGAAAATGTCACTAGTGTATCTTCTATGCCTAGTGAAACTGGATTAAAAGATTTTAAATCCTTGACTGTTGATCAACAGACTCAGATAGAAGATATTAAACTTTTATATAACCAAATAGACACTGATAAAGTAGGTCTCGGTAAAACTCATCTACTTGAACATGTCATTAATACGGGGGACTCTCCTCCTATTAAACAAAAGTATTACCGACTTAGTCCTAGTAAACAGGAAGCTTTGGAAAAAGAAGTTGATCGCATGTTAGAAGCAGGAATTGTAGAACCTTCTCATTCTCCGTGGAATTCTCCGGTAGTAATGGTTGAAAAACCGAACGGTGATTTACGGCTTTGCTTAGATAGTAGAAAGGTGAATTCAGTTTCTAAATCCGATGCCTATCCTTTGCCTTATGTAAATTATATCTTAGATAATTTACGAGATGCTAAATATCTGACTTCTCTCGATTTAAGCGCAGCATATCATCAAATTCCTCTAAGTAAAGACTCAAAAGAAAAAACTGCATTTACCGTGCCTGGACGCGGTTTGTTTCACTATAATCGGATGTGTTTTGGTTTGGTTGGAGCAAGTGCATCAATGCAACGCTTGATGGACCAACTTTTCACCGCCGAATTCGATAATAAAGTATTTTGCTATATAGATGATATTATAATTTGTACATCGGATTTTGATGAGCATGTGCGACTACTAAATGCTGTATTTGAAAAGCTCAAAGCTGCTAACCTTACTATTAACATGAAGAAATGTCTATTCTGTAGAACTGAATTAAAATATTTAGGTTATGTAGTAGACCGATTCGGTTTACGTACAGATCCTTCTAAAGTTGAAGTAATTCTCAATTTTCCTATACCTCAAGATGCCAAAGGTATCAAACGCTTTTTAGGCATGGCGGGATGGTACCGCCGCTTTATTAAAAATTTCTCGAAAATTGCACGTCCTTTGACGCGTTTAACTAGCAAAAAAGCTACTTTTGTTTGGTCTGACGAAGCCAACGAATCTTTTACTCTGCTTAAGGCTGCTCTTGTCTCGGCTCCTATACTGAGGTGCCCTGACTTCAATCAACCTTTCTATATACATACTGACGCCTCTTCGTTCGCCATAGGTGCTGTATTAACTCAACGGATTGACAACTGTGATCACCCGATTGCCTACTGTAGTCGCACACTTAGTACCACTGAAACACATTATTCAGCAACCGAACGCGAATTGTTAGCTGTAATCTACGCGTTAGAACAATACCGTGCCTATGTCGAAGGTAGAAAGTGTTTTATCATAAGTGACCATGCATCACTTAAGTGGTTCTCTAATCTTAAAAACCCGACCGGTCGTCTGAACCGATGGGCATGTCGACTTAGTCAATTTAACTTTGAACTAATACACCGTAAAGGTAAAGAACATATAATTCCAGATTGCCTCTCTCGCATTCAGGTTAATGCTATTGATGTACTCTCTACTCAAGATCCTTGGTATAAAGATTTGTTCCAGAAGGTATCTGATAAACCTTCTCTTTTTCCAAATTTCAAAATTGAAAATAATAAACTTTTCCGTTTCTCTAAAAATAAATATCACCTGACAGCTCAATTTGACTGGAAACTGGTAGTTCCATATGAGGATAGAAAAGAAATATTGCAGAAATATCACGATGATGTTACCGCTGGTCATTTTGGCGTAACTAAGACTCATCTAAGAATTGCCCATTTGTACTTTTGGCCTGCTCTCTTCCAAGATGTAAAAGATTACGTAGATCAGTGTGAAATTTGCAAAACTTATAAACCAGTTAATTTAGCTCGTCCGGGTCTTATGGGGAATCCGAAGCAGATATCTTCACCTGGTGAAGGTATATCCTGCGATATCCTAGGACCTTTCCCTCCCTCTTATCTAAGAAACCAATACCTTTTTGTAGTTTCAGACTATTTTAGTAAATATGTCACTCTATTTCCCTTGCGAAATGTAACCGCCAAGGCCATTACTAAATGTGTAGAGAAAGGAATCTTTTTAGTTCATGGTGTACCTAAATATCTCTGTGTAGATAACGGACCTCAGTTTACTTCTAAGGAATTCAGAGATCTGTGTTCTAAATACCATGTACCTCATCTTTTCTATAACCCTAGGTATCATCCTCAAGTTAACCAGACTGAAAGAGTAAATCGTGAATTGGTGAGAACCATTGCTTCATATGTGCGTTCTGATCATCGAAATTGGGATAAGAATGTAGCTGAGATTCAATGCGCTTTGAATACCGTTGTTCACGATGTAACTAAATTTACTCCCTACTTTTTAACTCATGGTCGCGAGATGATTATCGATGGTTCCTATTATAATGCCGATGTCCCTATCGACCGTAACGCCCTCACTCTAGATAATAGTTTTGCTTTTTCAGATAGCCTCAAAGAGTTACAAACAATTTTTCAAAAGGTGCGTCAATCTTTATTGTCTTCTCACTCTCGTAATGCTAGATATTACAATATGAGAAAACGGCCGATTCAACTCGAAGAAGGGCAAATCGTGTACAAGAAATGTTTTACTTTATCTAATGCTGCGAAACATTTTTCCTCTAAATTAGCTCCTCGCTATGAAAAATGCTTTATTCATAAAAAACTAAGTCCTTTAGTTTACTCTTTAAAATCCTTAGCGGGAAAACCTCTTGGTAATTTCCACATCAAGGATATAGTTCGTCCTGGCGAAGCACATGAATAAACGACATGTAATGGTTTTGCTCAGTTGATCGAACTCACTTTCTGTAAATTCTTAAACTTCTCTAAATAAAGGTTATGTTGTGCGCAGACTAACCTCAACTTTTCTTTGTCTATAACTCTATCGTTGCTGATCCTGGACCTAATAAAGTACTGTGATTCACTCGATTAAAACTCTACTAAAACTCTCTTAGCGTAGGTCGTGTGTTACGCCTCGCGTCAAAAGGTTTACGGTCATCCTACTTTAAAAATCGCTAGTTCATGTTGGTACTGCCACATGACAATTCTATAGGTAAATTGTGTCTTGTCTAAAGCGCATTACCATTACTGACTAGTATCGGCTGTGTGTCACGCCTACTCAGCAGTAATTCTATAACTTTCAAGTCTTGTCACTGACAGTCTTTACTCAAAACCTAAGGATGTTGTCTTTCAACCTATGTTCAAAGTCCAACATTAACCAGGAATCCTTTACTGAAGGAAGTATTTATAAAGCTTACCTTTAGTCCTTAGCGTAAGATTAGTATAGGTGTTTTTCTCAGATATAATGAGGAAGACCTCTGAATACCTTAGTCTAAGAACTTATCTTAAGTCCCTCTTTGAACGCTATTGCTTTGGGAAGTACTTTCTAAGTGTACTTTTCCGGTAATACCCTAGAAGTGGTTAGAATACGTTAGATAGTTTGGTAGGTAAGAAGTAGCTAATTATAATCTTAGACTTAATTTTTAGTAAGGAACTTTTTGAATCCTGAATAAGTTTAGATAAGCTTTGGTTAGTTATATCGCACAGGGCCCGTGCATAAAATAAGTTGACACAGTACATAGGTTAGATAGATGGTATTGTCGAATACCCAGGTAGTTTAATTAGATACGTATGGTTTATTACCAAACGATAGTTTAATTAGGTACACACTTTGGATACATAGTCTTATACAGTTGTCTCTTGTTCTCCCTACAAAACTTTAACTTAAAACTTTAAACGTTTCATTAGTTTTTTTTTGGTATATCTTAAAAAAAAAAAATTAAAAATTAAAATTTTTAATTTTTTTTTTAACCCAACTAAGGATGAACTGTAACACTTTAGAGTGTACATGAACCTTAAAATAAGCATTTTAGCTCGTTCGAAATGAAAATCCTTACCTTGACTATGAGTCGCCTTCGTAGGTGATTATAAGTTTAACTTCCACATATCTTATGATTCCAATCCTTGCACTAGGTAGAACATATCCTGTAGTCTTTATTTTTCACTAGCAACGGCCTCTAAATATTCTATTTTCATTCAAATACTTATGCAAAATACCCTTGCTAAACATACATTGTCATTCCTTGTTTTTGCCTATCTTTCTCTCACTTTAGGTAATTCCGACACTCTTACGGATTGATACTATTATTCTATGCTAGCATACTACCACATTAAACCCCAAACTATTGTAATTTTTAATTAAATCAAGTAAAACTTGTTAATATAAATCCTATTTTCACTTGTAAACAATTCTGACAGTTCGTTCTGAATAACGTTTAGTTACCGCTTTAAACTGTTCCGACATGGTACGCGAAGCGTTCATGTCCGTCACAAATAATTTCTTTTCTTTATTATCTTAATCTCAATTATTGATGTTCAATGTTTTTGAGGAATTTCTAATTTAAATACGTAGTTATTCATAAAATACCTTAATAGAAAACGACTACAATAATGTTACAATTTTCGTAACCATGCAATAATAAGACACAGTCAGGAACGTTCGGAAGTATAGTTTAACGTTTCGTTCGTCACAGCCCTTAACAGATTTATAGTTTTGACGATGTTTTTATTTCAGAAAATTATTTAATATACATTTTTATGGTGTAAACAATTTCACATTTGTTTTGCTAAATTCTGTATATCTTTTGGATTAAATTGGTTCTGTTTAGTTTACTATTATTTCGAACGTCAAGTCTCGAATAGCTGGTTGTGTGGATGACTTCAGAACGTGTTAGTTGAGTCCCGTTAGATTTCTTCTTGGATATTGCAAATTCATTCTGGAGATCGAACTGCATTGTTTCGGATATAGAAAGTCGTCTCGTAAAATAAAAAGTCATGGAGTTTCGTTGGTGCCTCTCGGGTATCCGCACGATGCTTCGCTCTAAAACCTATGGCGGCTGACGCCATACTATAAAATATCCTTAAATAAAGTCTGAGCCACACCATTGCCTGTACCACGTGATGTCTGCCTACACCACTATCCTATTCTGTTCTTCTATTTGACCCAACAACGTTGGGTCGCTAGCTCCGCTAGCTTCGCTAGCCTCATTAGCCACACTTGCAAGCTCTTGCAAGCCTTGTTAGACTACGTAGCAGGCCTCTGTCCTGTCTCGGTTGTCGGCTAGATTGCTGCGCTACCCGACATCGCCTCGCTCTCGGGAAACCTGTGGTCAACGTCTAGCTGACTCACCGGAGCGTCAAAAGCTTGGAGCACTGGCGTCTACTAGCTCGGTGCAATAAGGTCCATGCCTACATAAGGCAATCTGTTACAAGGTACCTTACATTTTCTTTTTATTTTCATACTTTACTGCGTGAAGGTGTCCATCCGTCCTCGGTGGATCACCCATAATATTTTCATTTACAATTAATAGAACCTCCATCTTGAAACGGTGTATTTTAAATTTAAAAACGTGTTACTGTTGAAACACAAGGTTGACTATAACGATAAACCTAAAGTTTGTACCTAATACTTAAGCGTAAATTAAGTGCGTAGTGTTATACAATAAATATTATTGTATTTATCTTCATTGTTTAATTCAAGTATCCTCCATTACGTTTGACGGTGATAAAGCAATTGGCGCTCACGGTTTTTAAATTCACATAGTTTCCAATTTATTGACTTTTTTAATTAACTTATAAATTTATTGCTTTATTTCTGCTCTGGCCTGGCCGTACTTCGACCCTGAGTAATTCCTTTCTCATTTTAACAACATTTCTGTAGCTAGCTAATGTCTTAAGAGTATTGTGGTAAGTTGAGTTAGTAGTGTAGTGGTGGGAGTTCTGGCTCATCTTACCTCAAAGCTTTCTTTTACCTAAGACTTCTTATTTTTTTTAAAGATATGGGGAAACACCCTTAAGGTGTAATCGGGCATAACCCATACCTTTTACATGCATACCCTATCAGTCTATGCCTTCCATTTAGGTCCACTCCAGAATCTTCATATATATACATATTATTTATTTTTTCAATAGGCATAGTGTTTCTGTTGATTAAATAAATAAATATATCAGTGTTACGACCTCGAACATAAAGGGGCCATGCTGAAAATCAGCGCTGGTCGTCCAACGGCCAGCATATGCTGAGCTTGGTACCCTTGGCCAACATTATTGTTTTTTGTAGATAATCTATATATATATAAATGCAAGTGTCCTGACTGACTGACTCATCAACGCAGAGCCGAAACTACAAATGCTAGAGAGTTGAAATTTGCACACTAGGTTGCATTTATAAAGTGTACAAGAGATAAGAAGCGATTTTGAAAAAATCAATCTCTAAGGGGGTTAAATAGGGGTGCAAAGTTTGTATGGGGGAAACTTTCTTTTTAGTGCTAGAGACTTAAAACTTTGTAGGAAGATTACTTATTCAAAAACACAAAAAGTACTTTCAGCGTTTTGGAAAATTTCACCTCTAAGGGGGTTAAAAAGGGGTGCAAGGTTTATATGGGAGAAACTTTTATTTTGAACTAGAGACTTGAAACTTTGTAGAAAGCTTACGTAATCAAATAAAAAAAAAGTAATTTCAGCGTTTTGGAAAATTTCACCTCTAAGGGGGTTAAAAAGGGGTGCAAAGTTTGTATGGGGAAATCCGCTAATCTATGTATATAAATGCAAGTGTCCTGACTGACTGACTCATCAACGCAGAGCCTAAACTACAAATGCTAGAGAGTTGAAATTTGCACACTAGGTTGCATTTATAAAGTGTACAAGAGATAAGAAGCGATTTTGAAAAAATCAATCTCTAGGGGGGTTAAATAGGGGTGCAAAGTTTGTATGGGGGAAACTTTCTTTTTAGTGCTAGAGACTTGAAACTTTGTAGAAAGCTTACGTCATCAAATACAAAAAAAGTAATTTCAGCGTTTTGGAAAATTTCACTGACTGACTGACTCATCAAAAGGCCAAGAGCGAGTCGGACTCGCGTACGAAGGGTTCGTTACTATTTCGTATACAATTGCAAAAAAAGCACGTTTAGCAATTTCAACATTACTTACATCTGAAAATAATAAAGATGTAAAATTTTCAAGATAATGGTTCCACGCGGACGAAGTCGCGGGCAACAGCTAGTATTGTATACGCATAGACCTAGTACTTTTTTTCTTTTTTTTCTCTGCTTCTGTATGTATACTTATATTGTAATATTGTGTTTTAATGTTGTGTCAATAAAGCTAATTTGAATTTGTTTATATTGAGGGAACATTGTTAACAATGGAGATAGATACTGGTAGTGCGATCTCGTGCATTAGTTACGAATGTTATAAAAAGTTGTTTACACATTGTGAGTTACAACCCAGTAAGTAATTTAGTTTTGCGTTATTATACGGGGGAGAACGTAAAACCCATCGGAAAATTTACCCCAAATGTGCAATTTAAAGATATTTGTAAAAATTTAGACTTGTATGTTATTGATAGTGGTAAAACAAGCCTTTTAGGTAGATGTTGGTTACAAGAATTAAATATAGATTTGTCGATGTTAACTTCTCAACAGATGTTAAATGTAAACAAATTATTTAATGAAAGGGAATTCAGTTCCAGATATTGTGTGGTGTTTTCGGAGGGCTTGGGCCGGTTCAAGGGAGGAACGGTGGGGTTTCGCTTGCGGCCCGAGGCAAGGCAAGACCCGTGTTCCTGCGTGCGCGCGCGCGCTATTGTTTGCGGATATGCCTCGGGTAGGAGTATTCCTGGACGATTTGATTATTACAGGTGTAGATGATCGGTCGCACATTGATACGTTAAAAGAAGTTTTCGAAAGACTGCAAAGGTACGGTCTAAGAATTAAAAAAGATAAATGTACTTTTTTTGCTGATTCAGTAACATATCTCGGGTTTGTAATCAGTAAACAAGGCGTACATACCTGTCCGGAAAAGATAGAAGCGATACAGCAAGTAGCAGCGCCGGCAAATGTATCAGAGTTGCGTTTATTCTTAGGGTTAGTGATGTACTATTAAGGTTCGTATTACCTAATATAAGTACAATATTAGCCCCTCTATACACGTTATTACGGAAGCATGTTAAATATGAATAGAATGATGCATGTATGCGCGCATTCATTGAAATTAAGCATTTGCTCAGTTCTAGTGATATATTACAACATTAATTCACCGGAGCTCCCTCTTGTGCTCACGACAGATGCAAGTAGCGTAGGAGTCGGGGCCGTGATATCACATCTCGTGCCCGGCTCTGGCGCCGGTAACACACGCACCAGCGAGCGGCCAATAGCAAATGCGTCGCGAGCCCTTAACGCTCTCGGCTGCGTTAAGGGCTCGCGACGCATTTGTCGTATTCTCAAATTGAACGCGAAGCACTTGCAATTATTTATGGAGTGTGAAAATTTCACCAATAGGTACTTATATGGTAGTAAGTTTATCCTTAGGACTTTGTGATCAGTCCTTTGGTGACAATTTTTGGGGACAAAAAGGGGGTTCCCGTAATGGCCGCAAGTCGAATGCAGAGATGGGCAGTTATTCTAGGGGGCTATGATTACACCATTGAATATGTGCGTAGCGATAGGAATGCGGCCGATGCATTATCTCGTCTGCCCGTTATAGGTACAGGTTATTAGAATTTTATACAGAATTTTCTCCCTATAACGAGAAAAATGGTGCAGGAGCATTTAGATAAGGACGAAGTACTAAAAAAAGTTTTCCTGTTCTTACATTCCGGATGGCCTGAAGGGTGTAAGGAGGATGCGCTCAAACCCTACGCTGTGCGGCGGAATGAATTATACTTAGATAGGGGTTGTATTATTTGGGGATATCGTTTAGTATAGTGCCAGAAGCGCTGAGGAAAAACTTGCTTAATCAACTACATGTAGGTCACTTAGGCATTGTTAAGATGAAAAGTATGGCTCGAAGTATCATGTGGTGGCCGGGCATAGACGGCGATATTGAAAAGCTATGAAAGCAGTGCACTACGTGCGCTATGGAGGGCGCCGCGCCGCCGCGGGCCCCGCCGCAACCATGGCCGTACATTGCAGAACCGTGGTCACGGTTGCACATTGACTTTTTAGGACCGTACCGGGGTGAAACTTTTTTTGTTATTATAGATTCCACTAGTAAGCGGTTAGAAATATTCAAAATGCGTAAAACCACAGCGGGTGAAGTTGTAAAGGCACTAAGGGAAACATTTGCTCGTTTTGGTTTGCCTATAGAGGTAGTTTCAGATAATGGCCCACCTTTCACAAGTAAGGAATACGCCAATTTTATGTACAGGAATGGCATAAAAGTAACGTTTACACCTGCGTACCATCCGGCTTCAAATGGCGCTGTTGAAAGCGCTGTAAAACTGTGCAAACGTGCTATTAAGAAGGCGGTCCGCGACGGTTGTGATGTAGACGAAGCCCTACAGGCGTATCTTATGGTGTATAGAAATGTAGAACATAGCACTATAGGGTTAGCCCCAGCTATCTTGCTACAGCGTAGACGGTTAAGGTCTAGGTTAGACTTGTTGAGAGATGATAGACAGGTAGAGACCAGGGTACAGCAGGCTCAGCATAAACAAGTAGCTAATGCGGGGGGGACATCACGGGAGTTAAGCGTAGGAGACAACGTATGGGCAAGAGATTATAACCTAGTATAATGATTATGTATTGTGAAATTTTCAATTTCTAAATGATTTGCATGTCAAGTTTTCGACTGAATACTGATACATTCAAACATCCTGTGTCATCTTGTACCTTACGTATATTCTGGCAAATAAATACATTCTATTGCATTCATTCTCTAAGTATACGCAGAAGCTTACGGTTTTCAACTCTTTTTTAACCGACTTCAAAAAAAGGAGGGGGTTCTCAGTTCGGTTGTATGTTTTTTTTTTTTTTTTTTTTTTTAATGTTTGTTACCTCAGAACTCCGTCATTTATGAGTCGATTTGGAAAATTCTTTTAGGTTTATGAATAGACATCTCAAGGTTGGTCCCATAAAATTTTGGTGAAGATCAGATGACGAGATCCATGAGAAATCGAAGGAATTCCTGAAATTTTATAGGCACTTATAATATTTTTCATATATTTTATAAAACTATTTAAGTATTTGCATATGGTAGTCATCATCTTCCAATGCTGAGCTGATGATGGAAGGTAACAACTCCTCAACGGTTAGGAGTTAGGAGATAATTCAAACGAGATGCATGCCTTCAAGACCTCCCTGATCAACCTGCCATAAGTATTTTATATGAATCACTAAAAAGCAAAAAAAAAAAATTTTAACAAAAAATAGAACCGACTTCAGTAAAACTAAAAAGCCAAAAATAACCCGTTCAAGTACAGATTACATTTGACTCACCCTTTGAAGTCGGGGCCAAACCTCACGTAAACTATAATACGAGTATATAAATATAATAACTGAGTGGTTTGGGATCGACTTCAAAGGGTGAGTCAAATGTAATCTGTACTTGAACGGGTTATTTTTGGCTTTTTAGTTTTACTGAAGTCGGTTCTATTTTTTGTTATTTATAAAATCTGTAATATTTGTATCATGGTCCATAAATGTATTATTAAAAACCGGCCAAGAGCATGTCGGGCCACGCTCAGTGTAGGGTTCCGTAGTTGCCCATCCTTCACAATAGACGGGCTTAAAACAGCGGTTTTAAGCCCGAGGTTTAAATTATGAGAAAGATTTCAAGCTCTATAAAAAGATCGTAAAAGCCAAACTAACTGTAACTACTTATTTACCTTCTGGAAGTTATCGATTATCGCGCCAGATTGAGCGAAATGTTTTAATAGATACTAAAAATTAAATAAAGTGAAATATTAGAGAGTGTTCCTGTAGTGTTTTTAGGGTTCCGTACCAAAAGGGTAAAAACGGGACCCTATTACTGAGACTTCGCTGTCCGTCCGTCCGTCCGTCCGTCTCTCACCAGGCTGTATCTCAAGAACGGTGATAGCTAGACAGTTGAAATTTTCACAGATGATGTATTTCTATTACCGCTGTAACAACAAATACTAAAAATAAAATAAAATAAATATTTAAGGGGGGCTCCCATACAACAAACTTGTTTTATGGTACGGAACCCTTCATGCGCGAGTCGAACTCGCACTTGCCCAATTTTTTTAGGGTTCCGTACCCAAAGGGTAACAACGGGACCCTATTACTGAGACTTCGCTGTCCGTCCGTCCGTCTGTCACCAGGCTGTATCTCAAGAACGGTGATAGCTAGACAGTTGAAATTTTCACAGATAATGTATTTCTATTGCCGCTATAACAACAAATACTAAAAATAAAATAAAATAAATATTTAAGGGGGGCTCTCATACAACAAACTTGTTATAGATTATGGTACAGAACCCTTCATGCGCGAGTCGGACTCGCACTTGCCCAATTTTTTTTTGATTGCTGGCTTATTACTAATCAAGTGATAAACATCATACATCCAAATAGCTATAATATGTATAAAACATCCCCACAAATGTTCACATTGATAATGTCTATTGGATAGCGACATTAAAAGAAATCCTTCCACGCCACACATTCCTGCAGGGCTAGCATATCTTGCTTACCTGTAGGTAGGTAAGGTATCTTATTAAATCATGGACTCCAGTTTTTGTTGTTTATTTGCTATGCGCATCTTATTTCAAACACATGATACTTTGTAATATGAACCTCAGTAGTCTGAGGACCGTCCGTGTTAGGTGCTGGCTAGTTTTATTTACGTGGAAGATTCAAATATTTATACAAATATCGTTATAATGCTCAAGATATTTACAATAATTACGAAGAAACCTAGAATAAGATATGCTTGTTATATCCGAAACAGTTCAATGGCCAGTCAACGAGTTTTGCAAGATACAAAAATAAAACCATTCGAGCATATTCCTGGGCCCAAGAGCTATCCAGTTGTTGGTACATTATACAAGTATCTGCCTTTGATAGGTAAGTTTGTTTATTTAATCGTATGGTGAAAAGTTTGTTGTAGGAAATTATAAAACAAGACAGATGGGAGCTACGATGCCACAGACAGTCACACAGATACAGTATGTTAAACTTATAATTATAATACCCCCCCCCCCCTTTTTTCATCGGGGTATAAAAAGGTAGTAAAGGTACCATTAAGGTACCATTCGTCATTTTATGTATGTACCTATGTATGTAAACACTTTAATGTACACAAACACACAAATTACATTTCAAAAGAGTAAGCATGTACAAAGGCGAACTTATCCCTTTAAGAGATCTCTTCCGGTTAATCTTTGAGTTAATGAGTGCTAAACACAAATAAATTGTAATATTAATAAAATGTATTTATTTCTTTATTTACTGTTATATATCATTAAATACATTCATTACATATCTAGTATAAAATAAAGTCGCTTCCCGCTAGCTGTCTGTCTGTCCCTATGTATGCTTAAATCTTTAAAACTTATTCAACGGATTTTGATGCGGTTTTAATAGATAGAGTGATTCAAGAGGAAGGTTTGAATGTATAATAAGTACATGCATAATAATATAGCATTGCACCCGTGCGAAGCGGGGTGGGGGTGGCTAGTATTTAGTAAAGTGAAAAAACTTCGTTAGCGTTCTGGTGGTGATCCTATATAGGGTTGGGTAAAATAATAGCGGCAGCCCAACTCATTATCTATTCCCCATTCTTTTCTAGATTTTAGCCCTTCCATAACAACATCATATAATGTCACATCTGGATTTTCTGTAATCATTTCTAAAATGTCTGATCTCTTAAACCCTTTAGATCCCAGATTAACCTTATATGGTTCTCCACCGCAAGCACGATTCCTGTAATATACACCTTTGGATAAATCTATCAGAACGGGATGGTTGTTCACCAGAGGTCCTGGGATAACTTCTATAACAGGAAAAATATTGGTCAACTGATATTTTTCTGCAATCCGCTTCAATTCTTTATTCAATTTGGTCATTTGCTCCGTGCTAAAATAAGTAGGCGATATCTGGACAGTTTCTTGCTTGCGGACTTGGTTTCCAGCTTCTTCAACCGACGATTTTGTTGTTGCTATATAATCCCTAATCAATTCTCTTATTTGGTCCGCGCTGAAAGAAGCAGGCGATATCTGGACAGTTTCTTGCTTGCCGACATGGCTGCCGGCTTCTTCAACCGATGACTTTGTTGTTGATATGTAATCCCTTATCAATTGTTTGATTTCTTTTACCTCACTTGGAGTAAATTCGCCGATTTTGTTTTTGTCACAGTCCATTTTGACATATTCAACAGGATTGCTGTCTGGATTAGATTCTACTGGATCTGCATTTTGAAAAGCATTCTGTAGATGAATATCTTCAGTATTTTCTTTATATTCATCAGATTGTTCCACAAGGTGTCCAGTTTTCTCCTTATTATTAAGATTTGTTTTGTCATTGAAGTCTATCTCTGCTTCGTCGTTTCCAAATAGTAGCACATTGTTATTTCTAACTTGCTGTTCAAGCATTTCAATCGTAACGCGTTGCTGGTCTATTTTTCTGTCCATGAGATTGAATTTTTCATTTATATCTTTATGAATGACATGCAAACTCCGCATATAGTCCTTTTGTTCTGCTAGATCTCGTTGCATTTGTTTTAAGATTTCCATCATAGCAGACATTTTATTTAATAATAAATTATTAATGAATTGTTAATAAGACAATACAACCTCAATTGCAATTGAGTACCTAGTTGCTCTGGTACCTTTAGAGGGATGCCGTTAATTAGTTCGCCAGGGTTGAACACAGATTTATGACGACAATTTACTCGTTTAAAGTATTTATTAAATATAAAGCATTTCCGCTGATCATATAACGAGTAGGTACACCGAAATTTTAAAAGTTGTTCTGGCACTTCGTTCATAAACAGCTATAATATAGGCAATTCGTTCAGTATCTTAGCACTTTTACATCTTCACCATAACAAATATTTAGCTTTGTTACACTGTCGACACGCGTATTGTGTCCGCTTGAAAATAAGTAAATACACTATCAATTTACGATTACTTGGAATTAACCACTCTGCACTTGTTAACAATCACTAGACGCTTGCTTTTATGAGTTATAGTATCTGCTGTACAAGCGATAACGAAATTTATCAAACTTGGAAAGATATCACAACGTCAGATTCGATAAAATTCCACAAATATTGGCATATACGTACAATTGCACGAATTGATCGAAAATATGCGCCATGACAAAAAAAATGGTCTAAGACGCCCAAATAGAGTCATAAATAGCTGATCCTGTAACATGACCCCACAATGAACTTTGTTTTACTCGTGTTGTAGAGATAGCAAGTGCTTTAGGATAAATGGAGGAAAGTAACAGAGAAACGCAAACTATATCCTCTCCTATAAGTCACAAGTTGTATATGTATATATATATGAAAGGCAACTTTGCCAAATTTCGACGAAAAATTACGATATTGTACTGCCATTACTTTTTAAGAGCCCTGTCCATACTGTTTTTAGTGTTAAAAGGTTACCTTTTGTCTACCTATATATGTACATTAAATTTGCTATGCTGTGTCATTGTTTACGTTTCAACGGTTATTAACAGTTGCTATTAATACTGCTCAGGCGATTACAACGCTGACGCGCTAGACAAGAACGCCTGGTTGAACTGGCGTCTGTACGGCGAACTTGTCAGGGAGTACCCTGGCGTGAGGCTCGTGCACGTGCTCGACCCTGACGACATCGAGGCCGTATTCCGGCAGGATTACCGCTACCCAGCCCGGAGGAGCCACGTCGCTATGCTGCACTATAGATTGGCTAAACCAGAGGTGTATAACACCGGCGGGTTGCTTTCCACGTAGGTACCGTATTCATTGGTCGGTTCTGAATATGTCGAGGCTATCTTCCGGAAGGATGACCGTTACCCTGCCCGGAGGAGCCACGTCACTATGCTGCACTATAGATTGGCTTAACCAGAGGTGTAAAACACCGGTGGGTTGCTTTCCACGTAAGTACCGTATTCATTGTTCTGTTCTGAATATGTCGAGGCTATGCTCCGGAAGGATGACCGTTACCCTGCCCGGAGGAACCACGTCGTCGCTATGCTGCACTATAGATAGGCTAAACCAGAGGTATATATAATATTGACGAGTTACCTTCAACGTAGCTGATTTTTAGGGTTCCATAGCCAAATGGCAAAAAACGGAACCCTTATAGATTCGTCATGTCTGTGCGTCTGTCCGTCTGTCCGTCCGTATGTCACAGCCATTTTTTTCCGAAACTATAAGAGCTATAGTGTTGAAACTTGGTAGGTAGATGTATTCTGTGAACCGCATTAAGATTTTGATGCAAAAATAAAAAAATATTAATAAATATTGGGGGCTCCCCATACTTAGAACTGAAACTCAAAATTTTTTTTTTCATCAAACACATACGTGTGGGTTATCTATGGATAGGTCTCCAAAAATGATATCGAGGTTTCTAAATTTTTTTTTTTCTATACCGAATAGTTTGCGTGACAGACGCTTCCAAAGTGGAAAAAAGTTGGTCCCCCCCCTCTAACTTCTAAAATAAGAAAATGAAAAATCTAAAAAAAACATATGATTACATTACTATAAAAACTACCAACGAAAATTGTTTTTAACGAGATCTAGTAAGTAGTTTTTTTTTTTAATACCTATTAATACCTAACTTTGCACCTAATTTATATGGGGCGCTATACATACCAGGTGCAAACTTAACTTAACCACTTAGGGATGGAAAGTGTTTGTACGGAACCCTCGGTGCGCGAGTCCGACTCGCACTTGGCCGGTTTTTTTATTTAACTTACATAGCTCTTGAAGCCAAACTAGCGCAGTTACATATGAGCAGCTGTAGCTGCTATGGTGTCTATAGTACTACGGTGTAGGTAGTCGGCATACTTATGGCAGTTTAATACTTAGCCAGTGGTTGAAAGAACCACTTTGATGTGTACAAGTTGGAAAGAAAATGTTAAAATTAATCTGTATTTGCATCGGGCCTGGCGTGGCGTCAAACAAAGTCCTGAGCAAGCCTTTTCTCTTCAAGGCCAAAAGTGAAGGGTGCTCCTAACAAGTATAATAAGCGATGGGATCCAGGATCGGTCGACTTCCATCACAATACAATTTATGTTCGACATTTTAGAAATGGTCCCGACTGGTGGCGGCTGAGAAGCACGTTTCAAAAGAACTTCACCAGCCCCCAGAGCGTCAAGGGTCACGTGGAGTCCACAGACAACATAGTGTCGGAGTTCGTGCAGTGGGTGAAGACTGACAGTGTGACGCCTAATGATGACTTCTTGAGGTATCTGAGCCGGTTGAACTTGGAAGGTAAGAAGTTTTGTTTTACTTCTTGTAACAGAAATTGACTTGGCTCCAGTTTTTTTTAAAGACATGATTTGAACTGCATTAGGGCTGATTAGTCCTCTCTACCAGTAGTCGGACTTTGAGAGGGAGTATAATCTGCTAATGGGAATATCTCCGCGCCACATGAGTAATTTGGGGAGGGTGAAGCGGGCACCATAATATTCGGGCGTCGTGAATAGACTAAACCGGGTCAGTGTGACTTAGGGCGGGAGGAGATGCGAAAGAGAATCCGCGAGTGCACCATAATATTTAAATAACATGGCAAGTGCATTGGCGTGTGCCAATTTCCAACGACACCGTAACATTGTATTTTTACCAAAGCCAAATTTTAACTCAAGGCCATATACCAGCAAACGGTTGAAAATAGGTAAATTTTAAATACCTATTAGATACCTTGGGACCTTATCTTTCAGTAATCGGGAAGGTGGCGTTCGACGAGCGTTTCAACAGTTTCTCCGAAGAGGAGCAGGACAGCCAGTCTCGCAGCAGCAAAACGATTGCAGCCGCTTTTGGATCCAACTCGGGGATCGTCAAACTCGACAAGGGCGTCCTCTGGAGATCCTTTAAGACGCCATTGTACAGAAAACTGGCAAAATCACAGGAGTACTTGGAAAAGTAAGAGATTTCCTTATTTGGATTTACTAATAATAACTTTGTGCGCGGACAAAAATATGTCAGAACATATCCCTCCTTTTTCCTGTAGCATGGTCGGCTGATTAGTACCCTCTGTAACCATCGTTAAGTGTCTCACTAACTGTGTATCAATCAATATTCAAATCTGCTCAGCCGTTCTGGCGTAATGAGCTGTTACGATATTTCGACTGATGTGCAACACCAGAAAAGCCGTTTTTTTTTTAAGGAGATAGAGCAGTTTATTCCATAATTAACGGTTTGGTGCAAGTTAAATGTTTAACTTATAGGTACATTTATTTTTCAGGGTGGTGACAAAAATATTTTTGACCAGAGCTCGTTTCTTCGTGCATAAAGATGACGACTTGGACCCTTCGCTTTTGGGATCCTTTCTCAATCAACCGAATGTAGACATGAAGGACATTATTGGGATGATGGTTGATATACTAATGGCAGCTATAGACACGGTATGTTTTTGATAAAATTAGATTTATGTAGGTACCTAAATAATATACTTAATATGTAAGATCATTGGTGGCCTAATAGCGAGGTCAAAATTCGATATCATCTTATTTTTTTTTTCTGACATACATATCTACAGGGTGTAACCGACAGCGTACCGAAAACGAAAACCGTAGTTTTAGACCATAATCACGAACTGAAAACGAGTGTTCATTTTCTCGGAAAACTCAAGGATAAGATTTTCCAAAATAAATTATAAAACTCGACGCGCAATGTATTGCGTCCAATTCTCTCGGGTGCAGACGCGCGAGGAGGGGAGCACGCGGCGAGCGACCGGTCCAGGCTCTCCCCACTCCACTCACGCGTCAGCGCAAAACATACCGTTACGCCAATGCGCATCGAATGACATGAATGAATGCAACCACAGAAACAACGCAACCACAGATCACAACTTCAAATTCAAATTCAAATTCAAATAGCCTTTATTTCTGATAATATGTAGGTACATTCGTTTTTTTTCTTTTTACAGTTATTATTATTACACCATTTTAACTTACTGTTCATGCATATTATATTTTTTCTTATAATTTATATTTATTAATTTCCTTTTATGCATCCAATTACAAATTATTGTTATATAATACTATAATTAATTATTCATTTAATGCAATCTAGCTATATTTAATTTATTATTATTATTTTTATTTAGCAGGATTTTATTCATTTATTATTATTCATGCTTTGATATAATTTTATAATATTAGCTACTTTTTACTGATTATTACTTTATATAATAATAGTATTATAAGTATATTTTTTTCTTAAATTTAGTTTTATTGTTTATTTTAATTGTATTTGATAATAATAGTTGAATCTTCGACATCGGTAACATTGTTATCAGCTTGCCCTTTGGCATAGGCCTCCCCTAGGATTTTCCATATTTCCCTGTTCTCAGCTTTTCTTTGCCATGTTGTTGTAGCTATCTGTTTGATGTCATCTTCCCATCTTGTTTTTTGACGTCCTTTCTTTCTTTTTCCATCTCTAGGGTACCATACAGTAATATCTTTTGTCCATTTTTTCCTCTTGTTTCTTATCATATGGCCTGTCCATTTCCATTTAAGTTTCTTCACAGTGTATGTGACATCTGTAACTTTTGTCTTACTTCTTATAATAGTTAATTTGATTTTGTCTCGTAGTTTGATATTTAAGATGCTTCTCTCCATTTTGTTTTGGCACACTTTTAGTGCCCTACTCTGCTTCTTAGTGAGGGCCCAGGTTTGTGCTCCATAAGTTAAGCACGGTAATATGCACGAGTTGAATACTGTTGTTTTTTCTTTTTGCGGTATATGTGGATTCTTCATAATTTCTTTAAGGGACCAGAATCTTTTCCAAGCCTTATTTATTCTTATATTTGTTTCTTTCTGCATCTGATTTTCTGGTGAAATAATTTGTCCCAAATATGTATATTCATCAACATACTCTATTTGGTTAGAATTTAGAAAAATAGGTGCTTTTATGTGATTTGTCATTATTTTTGTTTTGTCTAGATTCATAGTTAACCCTACAGTTCTGCTTTCTTTTTCTAATTGTGCTAGCATTATTTCCAAGCCTTCTTGGTTTTCATTGAGCAGAATCAGGTCATCTGCGAATCTTAAGTGGTGAAGCTTTTCGCCATTTATATTTAATCCAAACATATCCCAATTAATTTTTCTAAATATATGTTCCATATTGGAACATATATTTAGATCACAACTACCTAACACCAATAACAACTGACCGATAAATTAAAACAGTCTAACAAGATTATTTTCATTCAAGCAAGTAAAGCAAATAAAATGTGCGGGTAGGTAAACATAATTCATGCGTCCGACCGCAGCGGCCTGCGCAAGTACACTGGCCTGGCGGATCAATGACCGGCCAGTACCGTTATCTTTCCCACTCCACCCGCTCTGTGTTGTACCGTAAAGCTTACATAATACTGTTTGTGATACATTGTGTGTTTTGCGGAAAATGCTATTTTCATGCGATTTTTCATGAAAAATTGTTACCGGTAGAGTTCGATTAACGGAAAAATAAAGAAAAAATGAAAACTCGCGAGGAAAATTTGTGAATTTTCTTAAAGAAATTTCCACGATTTTCCAGCCCAGAATAATGATCTGAAGCCATGGTTTCAGTTTTCGGTACACCGTCGGTTACACCCTGTATATATATATATATATATATATATATATATATATATATATATATACTATATAATTTGATTAAGGTGAATCAGGTGAATCCGTGAATGTCCCAGTGATCGCTGACCTGTTGGCATCTTAAGTAATATAGGTCAAACCAACAATTATTGGAATTAGGGTGTCACACATTGGAAAAATCATTTTGATCTTGAACGATATCCGTAGAAAATAAGTGTTCTACCAACCAAATGGCCTTTTAAAAAAAAAACTGATCCAAAATAGGTAACTACGCTTAGGAGCTACGATACTATATAGTTATATTTAGGTACAGATTTACGTTAAACTGATGACAACCTTCTTTGTTCGTCGAAAGGAGGTTGAAACAAAACAAGATAGTTGCCTATAAATACTTAACTAATCGGAGGTTCATTTGATTTTTTCATATAGATATATTTTAATATTTTGTACAGACGGCGTATTCCACCAGTTTTGCATTGTACCATCTCTCCAAAAACCCGGAATGCCAAGAGAAACTCTTCCAAGAAGCCCTAACTTTACTCCCAAGTAAAGAGAGTCCGCTGACTGCGGAGCTCCTATCCAAGGCACATTACACTCGATGTTGCATCAAAGAGAGTTTGCGGCTGAACCCGGTGTCTATAGGTGTTGGGAGATTGCTGCAGAAAGATATTGTTTTGAGAGAATATCATATTCCTAAGGATGTAAGTTTGTTTTGAGCCTTGATAATTTAATACAAGTATTGATTAACGGCGTTAAAATTCTGGTTCTAGGTAATTTCTTACAACCAGAATATTAAGGCAGTCTACTTACTTCAGTTACGGCAGTAACTTCCGTCAATGGATACTGGAGCAATTATGTTATGTTTCATAATTTTCGCTTCATTTGTAAACATTTATGTTTCATAATCTTAAAAAAGTGCATCTATACTTTTGTACCCTAGGTACTTGCCGATACTTTTATTCCAAACCATTTGAAGTATGCGAAGTGTGTTAAAGAACTCAGAACATTGCAATATTTAATAAAAAAAGTAATAATATCAGATGATGGTTACTAGCACTGTTGACTTCAAACTAAATAAAAAAAAAAAACTAATTTCAGACAGTAATAGTGACTCAGAACTTGGTGGCGTGCCGCCTGCCTCAGTACGTGCGGGAACCTCTCCAATTCACCCCGGAGCGCTGGTCCCGAACTTCTCCTAGATACGAAAACCTGCATCCATTCTTAAGCTTACCTTTTGGCTTTGGACCGCGCTCGTGCATCGCCAGGCGGCTGGCCGAACAGAATATGTGCATTACTTTGATTAGGGTAAGTTTAGCTTGTGTGTATCTACTCACACCTGCAGTGAAGACATTAGCGTTTGTAGGTTTATGCTGCCGTATATGAAGATCAACTCTCGATGGGATGGTTTGCCAATGGGCAAATCGACGGAAAATTGGCCATGGACATCAGACACAATATGCGACAATTAGATGTGCTCCCCTCTGTTCCCAGCTTCTTGGAAGGCTCTGGAAACCACTTAAGAGGCCACTGCTAATTTTTCTATACAAATCTAGGTTTAGTTCTCGTCTGTTTCCGCCTTCAAAACTTAACCAATCCTTACTCAATTTTAGGAAATTAATTTGAAGGAAAAGTTCTGTACATGGGACCGTTTCGAACGAAACCTTGATTTTTATAACCTGGTTACGTTAAGTTTGGACCTCGTTTGTATCCAACGCCATAGTTATCAGGTGCTTAATGTAAACTCCCATGCAAGATATATTGTCCTCTTCAGGGGTATCATCTTTACACAGTTTAACAGATCGTGGCAAAAGTGATCGTAGTTCCTCAAAAATAAAGTACACCTTCGATCTTAATCTTGTTGAATTTCGCCAAAGTGTGGATCTCACTTTGAGTCTTCTATTAGCCCGGAGATGAGATAATTAATTCCAGGATCATACCCGAAAAGTGCTTGATCAGCAAAATTCAGAAACAAATGGTATAATATAAAGCATACCTACCAGCGTCCCAAACACAACCACTTAGTCGTGCGACCAAAATATTGCCTGTGTCCTACCCGTTTGACAGGTAGTGCTGAGTCGCGCGACATGCGAAGTCGTGGCAAGTTAACTGTCAAGGAAGAGAATAGATTTTTCGAAATAGGTACAAAGTTTTGCGTCTAATAATTACACGTAATTAACTTTCGCGTAGTTTGTTTCTTACCTATCAGGTAATGCTTGTTGGATAGGTAACAATAATTAAAACAGTATTAGTTTTCGTTTTTTTTTTTTATTAATTGTATCTTTAGATTCATTATCTAAGAATTGATTCAATTCTTAAATTACCTAGTATTAAATTACTAACTTGAACGCTAATTGCATCTTTTTAATTACAGATGGTACGAGAATTCAATATCAATTGGGAAGGCAATGAACTTGGAATTAAAACACTACTGATCAATAAACCGGATCTTCCGATAACTATGGATTTCAAAATAAGGGAAAAATAATATATTTACGTGTAATAAAGCAAGATTACTATGAATTATCTTATAAATGCACCCTTTGTATAAAACTGGGAATATCTATGAGCAAGGTAAGAATGACGCAGGTTGGATTTCGATATTCTCCATAGATCTAAAATTGTGAAAAGCCATGTTTGGTAGTACGTGCTTCATCACTAAATTGTAAACACATGGCGAGGGGTAGGCCCCGGATTCCACAAGGTTAGGTAGTAAAATGTTTTGCGTTTCCTTAGCCTGTTCGTTGTAGATAGTAATGTGAGAGGGAAACAGTTTTTGGTAAAATGGGTTTGGCATCGCCACTGAAGGTTCACACGGAGCGGGTTTCTCAATTTCCATCCTGACGGGAAGTTCTGGCATTTTTATCTCTGGCAGCATTGGTGCTTTAGGAATCATTATTGGCTCTAGGTCCTTTTCTTCCGTAACGCAAGGCTCAGGTGCCCCAATCATTGTAGGTGAAGCTATTTTTACTTTTTCCGCTATATGGATAGGTAGCTCGGGCATCACGAAGGCGGGTAGTTCAGGGGCTAGAGGAACCGGAATTGGCTGCTCGGTTATAATTGGCATCGATGAAGTTTCCACGCGGACAGGAAATTCAGGTAAGTGTGCTGCAGGTAACTCGGGGGCAGCAGCAATGGGTGCCAGTGGCTCTATGTGCATTGGTTGATCTTCTAGCCATGGCGCAGCAGGCATAGGTAAAGCTTGCTCAACCTTTTGAATGGAGAGCTCAGGCATCACGAATGCTGGTAATTCTGGAGCCTGCGGCACCGGCATAGGCTCATAGACAACCATGTTGTACGCTAGATCAGGATAGGGTTGACGATAAGCTGGGATGGTTAGAAAAGGAATGGACTGATCTTCAAGATAAGGCGCTGCAAGCATGGGTAAACTTTCCTCTACCACTTGAATGGGTAGTTCTGGCCTTTCGAATTCAGGTAGTTCAGGAGCGGCGGGTACCGGCGCTAGTGGTTCAACGTAAGCCGGTACTGGTGCTGGAATCGGTTCATCTTGTAGATAGGGTGCGGCTGGCATAGGTAACCTTTGTTCTACCACTTGAATAGGGAACTCTGGCATTACGAATGCGGGTAGCTCTGGAGCTGCAGGCAGAGGCGCTAATGGCTCAATGTACGCAGGGATCGGCTCATCTTCCAGGCATGGCGCAGCAGGCATAGGTAAAGCTTGTTCTACCACTTGAACGGGAAGCTCTGGCATTACTAATTTTGGTAATTCTGGAGCGGCCGGCAGGGACGGTAAAGGCTCAATGTATGTTGGAATGGGCGCTGGTATCGGCTCATCTTCCAAACAGGGGGCGGCCGGCATTGGTAAAGCTTGTTCCATCACTCGAATTGGGAACTCAGGCATTACAAATTTGGGTAATTCTGGGGCAGCCGGAAGGGGCGCTAGTGGCTCAACGTATGCCGGTGCTAATGGTTCTATATACGCCGGAATCGGAGCTGGGATTGGCCCATCTTCTAAGCATGGCGCAGCAGGTACAGGCAACCCCTGTTCTACTATATGAAAAGGAATTTCGGGCATTACAAACGCTGGTAATTCTGGAGCTGGCGGCACCGGGATGGTTTTGTATTCAACCGTGTTGTGATCAATTTCGGGTATAGCTTCTTCATGAATATAAGGTTTAGCTGCAATATGAGGTAACTCGTGTATTTCCATAGGAGGCAGCTCCGGAGCGAGCAGAATATTCACGACGGGCATTGCTGGAATGTCCGCGGATTCACAAGGCTCAGGCAGGGGCGCCGGTGGCTCTTCAAATATAATTGGCAGGGGGAACTTCGGGATAGTCATTGGCGGCAGTTCCGGTGCTTCGGGAATCACTAACGGCTTCGTTTCTTCAACCGGTGGCGGCAGTTCGATTTCCATTTGCAGTTTCGGTGTGTCGCATTTTTCGACCACAAGTGGAGCGATGTATGTAGAAGGTTCGAGGAGCTGTGGTTTGAACTGCAAGCCGACATTCGGCTGCATGAACTTGCAGATTAGCGGGGCTAGTTCTGGGCCAGAGGGGCAGCCTCTTGATCTCGAAGCCGGCGTGAGGGCGATCCCATAGGGTGCTATGCGAGGAAAGAACTGCCCCGATGTTAATGTTGTTCCAAACAGGAACAGGAATGCCGCTTTCGCGATCTGAAAGGTTGAAATATTTATAAAACACACATTTATTTTAACAGGGAATTTGTATAATGTTCTTTTTTATTTTCGTAAAATAAAATAAAAGTATAAAATGATTTGCCATGTTTCTTTGAGGAGCTGAAATTTATTATTATTTAAACTCCTTATTAATAGGTATTATAAAAAAATACAATATTAAAGAGAACTGGAGCAAAGCACTCACCATGATCACCGAAGTTGGTTAACAGACAATTAACGAGGAAGTGATGTCGGATAAAAAAATTGCATCAATTTATACTTTGATTCTCCAAGTTGACGAACCGATTAAAATTAGGATGATTATAAACCAGTCTCTTAATTATTAAGTAAATAAATATGCATTCATTGAAGCTACTACTTTAGAAATGAGTGTGAGTCCTATTCACAATAAAGGGTTCCGTAAGTTATATCCGTTCAATCATAATTATATGAAACTCATATAACGATTCGAAACATGTCGAGCGATATTCGACTTATACGACGTGAGTAAACCCGTTTCGTAGATATTTTAATTTGTCTGAGACTCACGGTAGTTTTCTATGTAGAACATGGGATGTTTATATTGTTTATTATTTACTAGCGACCCGCCCCGGCTTCGCACGGGTGCAATGCTGATAAATTATGCATGTATTATACATATATACCTTCCTCTTGAATCACTCTATCTATTAAAAAAACCGCATCAAAATCCGTTGCGTAGTTTTAAAGATTTAAGCATACAAAGGGACATAGGGACAGAGAAAGCGACTTTGTTTTATACTATGTAGTGATAGTGATGATGTGCCAAACTCTATGTGCTTAACTTTAATTGAAATGCGATAGGGTAACTCCAATAGCCCAACAAACAAAATGACCTTATAAAATTAAATCTATAAGGACTAAAGTCTCATAGTTGTTTTAAAATGGCATTCATTACAACAACGTACCTTTTAACGGCTTTTTATAAGACAATTTGGCTAAAATTGCCTTTATTCTTATAATTTGGTTATGTTAACGTTAATAAAACCAATTAATATGGCCACAATAAGGGTTAATTTTTTTATATTCTTATAGAAGCTAGCTACATTGCGTTTTAGCTGTATAATATTGAAAGCCTAGTAAAGGCGTTTTATATGGCCAATCATTCTTATAAAAGTAATGCACAAGGTACCTATAAAGCTTTTCGGCTTATAGGAGCTTTTTATAAGATGTTTACCCAACGAATGAATTATAGCATTTTATATAGTCTTAATAAGAATTAAAGCAATCCTTATTCACTTATATAATACTAATAAGGGCTATGTTCTCTATAGTGTTATATTAAAAGGTTTTATATGGTTACGCCTAATACTTCTGTAAATCTACAAAATGACCAATCTGGTACCGAGGTAGCAGCCGGTGGTTCCGTAGAAGATTATTTTATGGAACATGAGAGTGAGCAGGAAAGCACTGAGGAATACATTTGTAGCGGCAGTGACAGTGATACAGACAATTCGTCAAATGAGGAATTGAAAAAACTTCGAAATAAACTAGTAATTAATAAAAAAATGGCGGGGTTATTTGTAAACCGCGCTTGACATCTACTACTGCGCATGTGCAAAAGCATTTTTTTAATATTCGTCTTATATCAAAATGGCACAAGCGCGTGTACATTCAGCCAAATGTATTTAATGAATAACGATTTTAAGTTCGTTTATTAATCAAATTTTATATCTAATGTAATTAATGACGTGTTAAATGAATGAATTAATGAAGTATTTGGTTTTATTGTACTTTTATATGTAATAATAATCGGTGTCGCGACAGACGCGAATATATAGGGCTCGAACATCTCTTCCCTGCGGCAACACCGCGCAGCGCCATCTAGGGGGCTATGGTGATTGGTGAGTCAATTAGTAACGTCCTGTAGTTAGTTTCTTTATGTGGCGCGAAGGCGTGCTAGTTCAAGTAGTGAAAGGGCGAGTGAAAGTGTGAGAGACTGAAACGCTATCCGGAATTATCTAAAGCTAAGTGATTTTAATTCTCTTGGTGAAAGCTCACAGTGGTTTATGGATTCTCTGTACAGTTGACTTTGTATTGATTTCAGCTTGCCATGGCGGGTGCGCCATGGAGGCTATGAAAGTTGCTATAGTAAGAAACCATCTCGTGATCATAAGGGCGGAAAGGTGCTCCAGGCGAGATGCACTACCACCGTATAGCGCAATCTCGCAGAGCCGCACGGATATCTGTGTAGAGATGTGGAGGCCCCAAAGTCGCTTGACAGGGCACGAGGTACTCCCGTTTTCGGACGGCGAATATCTCTAATTATATGAGTTTGAGCTGGAGTCCTCTCCCGACCCTGCGAGATGTGTCACCCCAAGTAAACGAGTACAGTAATTATATCAAGTTGAGTGTAAGAGGTTGATTGTGTAGAGAAGCCATGTTCATAGAGCTATTTTTCCCCCAGATCTCTACGTGCCGATCTATGCCGCCTGAATAAAGCTCGCGAAGCAGAGACGGTTCTCCAGTCCCCTAAGAGAGAGCGGACAGAACCCGTAATCATCTAACTGGATATGGAAGGTATGCGATGCATTCTGAGTATACATACACACATAGATATGTCACCGTTTCTCCCCTTTATCGGTCTGATGTAAGTACCGAAGGCGGCAAGGAGAGAGGCGGCGACAATGGTGGTTAATGTGCTGGGATGCAGCAAATTGATAATGAACTTAGGCTCACATTGGTATAATTAAAGAATGCAGAACATACACTCCAATATTTATAGTATTTCCATTAAAACAAACAGCAAAATTGGGAAACGTATCCGCGCCCCTATCTTACGTTGCAATAAGTCCCATAGAAAATAATAGATGGAGTTACCGGCCACCCAAGTTGCGAAACCACAAATTTTATGCCCGCCTAATAAGGTAATTTCATACAGCGCTCGGCTCAACACTATTTCTGGCTCATTTAAATTAAGCAGTTATAGAAAATAAGTTGACAGCTAGCTAAGTGAGAGCTGGCCAAAACAACAAGAAACAGCGTACCAACATGGAGAATGGTAGCGTGAGGATAATGACACATCCGGTCGAATGATATTTTCATAAAAGACACACTTTATTTCCCAATTAGGACAAGGACGTAATGTCAACCAGATGATTATTTACCGACACTCGGAAAACAAAATAATATTTGAACTTTATTCAATTGTAAATGATCATCAGTCGTATCGCAAAGGCAAAAACCATTCGGTATTACAGAAGCACCAACATGACAACGAGCGAGCACAGAGACAGCAAGATAGCGTAAATAACAACAACATTGCCAGACTAAAAGAAATTTCAAATAAATGGGGTTAGGACAATTACCAGGAGTGCGTAAGCGATATAAGAGAAAGGGACATTATTATTCCAAGATGGAATCCAAGTAGAAAGGGACGCGGATTTAATATGATCCTTATAAGAAAATAAGTGGAACTAACCGGTTCTAACAAGCACACATATGATTGATTTTATTTACTTATTATTATTAGATAGAGTATAAAAACTTAGACGTAAGAAAGCTCCTACCAAACTGTATTCACAGTTTAATTGTAGATATCGCCACCCATTATAGATATTATAATACAATTACGTTCATATGAGTTAAGTAAGTGGGTACTTGAGTGACACTTGGCGTGAGCATAACGTCACTCAAGTGTTTGCAACAGGTATTGTTTTGAAACTTAAACCTCGGCTTGCTAGGCCCATGGCGAAAGTCCTCCGGTGTTTTAAAGTAAGAAAGTTATATTTAAGGATTCCGGCGCTTTACAGCTGAGCGAACAAAACTGTGTAAGTAATAAAATATGAACGAATGTAGGGAAGAATTACGTCGACGCTGGTATCACTAACTGCCGCCGGAAATCAAGCAGTAGCCATCTTATGATATCACGACCTGTTGGCTGGCGAATTCCCTACAAGGAAGAAGTTCACAAGAAAGTTCCTCCTTGTGTGCAGGTAATTATGAAAATTATTGAGATTAATATACAACGGAGCGACGTAAAGGAGTGAGACACAGATGAGATATAATTTTTCTTAAATTTGCGTACACAGGTACATACAGTGAACTAGCCGCCAACCACCCCGGACTAGACAGCCCCTCGGATTCGACAACTTCATACCCCCGGACTAGACAAACAACTCCTCGGTAAGTACTGTACTGTACATGATAAAACGAGTTTCCCCCATACGACACAATGTCCTTCGCCCCCTTCCTTAACAACACTGGAATGGTGAGTGGCGAGTATCGGGTACCCTACAGTTAATTTAATCACGCAGTACTAGTGTCCTTCTACTTCACATTGTTTTAACTGTCCCATAACAAGGAAACATGAAATGAACCACTCATTTATTTCTCCAGGAAGGGGGTTGATTTAAATTTTGTTAATTTAAAATTGGCAACTCGAATGTTTGTTCTTTTTTCTTTGTCAAACCCACTAGGGGCTAATGAAAGCAGGCGAATAGTGATTTTAAAGGAAAATTCTAGAACGTGAAAATCACACTGAGCTCTGCGACATCCTTAAATTGTTTTCAGTGTCCCCAAGACCTCGCTTCTTGCGTCCCGTTTTTTTCTGAGTCGTTTCAACCCCTAATCTCACGACATGCAGCATGCAAAATTAATGTTAAGTCAGCTGAAAGCGAAGATTAATCTTTTATAGTGTATTTCATTGATCCCATGAAATGATTTTAGTTTTTTGATTCAAAGTATTTTCAATTCAATTCAATTCAATTTATTTATTGCATCCATGGTTTACATTTGGCTGTTACAGTAGTTAATAGGTTTCTCATGGGCCCTGGTAGGGCACAGCAGCATTTTAATTAAGGATAAGTTTATTATCTTACCTGTACGGGTAGCTTCATTATAAGCTTAACTTTATAGATAACGTACAAGCATGGTCATGGTCTTCGGCCTCTCGCATCGGTAGGAATTGAGTTAGACAGTACGTCGATACCTTAGTTCACACTCATACTGATTGCAATTACCCTGTCTATCAAACTTAAAACACATCAAGTAGTGCGTTGACCTCCCATTTGCAAGGACTATTCCGATGATTGTGCTCTGGGTTATCGATGTGAACAATTAATTAATGGATGATATAGAATTTCACACAGCTAATACAGTCTCCTATACTTATTCATGCACATTTAACCAATAGATACATTGTGTACAATGGCTGTGATGAAACATTACTCCTCACCCACTTGTCTTAAAAGCTGTGCGAGTAACCTGATAAAACATATCTCCACGAGTCCATTTCAAAGGGCAATATAGTTAATAAGTTTAATTCATCTCATATCGTCACTTGTAATATGAATTAAGGTAACCGCCAAATGACGATTTTTCAGGAGAGGCCAAAAACAAAATTGCAAATTAAAAAAAGTGCAGTAACATTTTATTTCCTAATCCGATTAAAATGATGTAAAGTAGTTATAGCTTAATTTTGTAAGATCTTTCAGTTGATAATGGTCTCAAATAGGCTGCTATTATAGTTTAGAAAATAGCGTGGCGCTTACGTTAATTTTTTTCCAAAAATGAGGAGTTACGTTAACACAACACAACATTGATTTCAAAAAATGAGCCCTAATTTAAAGTAAGTCACAAAAACGTACAAAAAATTTAACGTAAGGGACACACATTTTCAAAACGTGGACTTACATTAGCGGAATTCAGCTATGGAATTTTTAAACTTATCCAATTGTAATAAGGTTTAACATAGTTATTTCTTGTTTTTCAGTTAATTAGTGGCAGGATAGTAAGTCATGATAAAAACCGGTTTATATGCGGGAAACAGTTTCTTTTTTGTTTATAAAAACCAAAATTGGTAAATGCATCTAGATTTAAAGAGTAAAAAAAAACACTTCATTTTCTTTCCAATCTGATACTTTTCCTTACTGTTTTTCCTCACTTTGCTTTTCTTTCTCCCTTTCCTACAATATTTATGTACCTTTTTTACCTACGACTTTTACTGCACATTCTGCTTTCCCTTTTTCTCTTTCTTTTTTATTTCTTTCTATATGTATAGCTTTCTTCGTATTTATTACCTTCTTTCTGTTCCATTCAACAACTTCCTCCTTTTGATTTTAGTGACTTAAGTTTAAACTTCAGCTTAACGTTGTACAATTTCGTTTAAATAATCAATTTTGTCTTTACAAACCCTAAGTCCTATTTTCAGTGTAAGGCTTGTCCCTGTCTGAAACTAGCCGAATCATCTTTATTTGATTCTTCATTAGTAATTGGACCATTTCCTGGCAAACTGGTGACTAAATGTTTGTACAACTGAAATGCTTTGAATACCTTCGCTATTGGGCTTCGACATCTTTCTTATAGAGCTGAAACGGATTTAGAGATTTTGTTATATCTTGTAAGTTGTTGTTTTCTCGCGAACTACTTATTTGAAGCATCATTGGTGTCCCGTTATTAGTAGAAAGTATGGCCCAGCTCAACGCCTTTCTCTGGCTGAATAAAATAATGGTCAAGGGGCAAGCAAATAGTTAACGTATTTTATTGAATCATCGCATCAATACAATGACATTACGTTGGATACGTAGGCTTCTGAAAAAAATGATTGGGAGTATCTCAATGTCACTAACCTCCACCATATCACTATTACTACCATCATTCATTCCTGTCTTGTTTTCTAAAAATAATATACAAGTATATACATTTTATTACGCCTACATGGTAGTGGTAGTGACTGATTTTCACAGAAAAAGTTTTAACAGTCCGTTTAACCAGACATTGAAGAGATTCCCTAAAAACAAAATGCATTAAGACAGATTGTTTCAATTAAAAGTCCCTAATTCAAGAATTAGAGATATAAATAGGCTTAATAGCTAATTAATAAATAACTTAACTTTAAAAAGTTTAAAACATCAATTTCTTTTTGATACTGGAAATCCCGACAAACTTCAGTCCGCCTTAGAACTCCCTTTTGAGGTGATAACAATTTCTATAATACTTACTTAGTACTTATCCTTTTCAAATTTCCCTTAATTTTTGAAAGTTTTTTTTGTGTAATATTATTATTTATTTATTTTTTATGTCGTTGAGGGCAAACGAGCAAACGGGTAGCCTGATGTAAAGCGATTAATGTACTTAACTCTTATTTTTAACTGTACTTATTGATATATAACAACGCAATCGCACAATACTGTCCTTATCACGAATTGTTGGAACCAGGGATCGTTACCGGTATTCATAAAAATTACAAAAAATATTACAGATTTTATTTGAAATGCCATTACATATAATTAAAGTATTGGTATAGAACCTTGAAATTAGCTCAGTAAAATAAAGAAATGTGTAATAATAAGCGAAATACCGAAATTGAATACCAGTATTTGTATGGAGTCGAAAACCGGCATCCGATCGCTGGTCGTTACAAACTAAAGTGGCTATCATATCCATCACAACACCAAATCGTAAACAGACGCACGTGGTAGTGTTTGTAATTGCTTCCTACAGGCAAATGTGTGGTCGTCTCACCGGTATCTACTCATTAACACTGCAAAGGAAAGAGATGGTCGCAAAGTTCCTGGTAACCAAAATAACGTAAGCTTCAGATCCGTCTAAATGAAGTACATAATTTTAATGTAACCGTCATCACTCGAGCCGAGGGAAGACAAATAATAATGTAAGAGGCATTAATTGCTTTTCAAACTACGAAAACTTTAATGTTACTGACTAAATTATATATTCACCCAGCTTGCAGTAAGCACAATTTGTGACAAGATTAGACTATAATTGACTTTAAACGGTTGCTGTCTTATAATCTCGTTTAATTTATTTTTTACCTATCTAATCGGAGCATTAAATCATTTATGTACCTTATTATTTACATGATTTGATTCAAAAACTAAAAGTAAAACCCATTTAATGTAAGAACCATTTTATATTTTTTATCTAGCTTTGAAGCTAACGTAACAGTCAATCGGTAATAAAGTGCTATAAATTGAGTAATGTAAGAGTCATTTATTTACCGATGGTCTTACATTAATGACTTTTGTTCAACTTTGGCCAATACTTGTGGTTACGTTAATCTGATATTAAGTAATTTACAAATAATGTTCCATACACCAAAATAAATACAGTAAACTAAAAAAAACGGTCAATTTTTGTTTAATGTAACCAACATTTTTTTCAAGATATCGTAATTTTAATAACAGCAATGGATAGATCGTCAAATTTACAGACAAACTGTATACTTAACTCAATTTCGTCATTTTGGCGGTTACATTAATTCATATTACAGGTGACGATATACTCTTGGCCGTTGTTATGTGTCCTGCTTGACATTCACTTAGTTGACATGTTCATGGACAGTAAGAGAGGCCGTATACCATGACCCAAGGAAAACAAATTTACGCGATTGCATCTATGTCCAAGAACGTGTTAATGACCTGGTTCCCGCGGGGCGGTTGCCGCGCGCGAGGCGGTGGCATCGCGGGGCTGCACGCTTTGGGTGGGCCCAGCTAATTTGACAACGTCCGATACCTCTGACTTTCTTGAAAGTTATATGGCTTTGCGTTTGAAGTGTCCGGCACCAAGGGGGTATGGTATATGTTGGCTGATTATTCTTGTGCGTATTATGATTATGACCGTAACGGTATTGAATCGGGTCCTACCCGATGAGAAGTAAGTTATATCCGTCCAAATGAATAAAAACCTACTGCAATAACACGTCACGATCCCAACAACAATGACAGCTTGGTGACACTGACAGTGACGGTGCAAATTAGATTAGTGAACGTGTGTGTGTGTACGTGCAAATGTCAAAGTCAGTTTGACGTTGAATAACCTTTGACAAGCGAACTCTACGTCATGTGCGAACTATGCAATGTCAAATAAACAAGAATTAGTGAAGAATTAGTTAATTATTATTGATAATGCTATTATCTTTAATTTAGCATTAGTAGTTCATTTAGTATTTATCAACTTTTTTACCACTTATCATTTGTATATTGTAAATATGTTTTTTTTACTTGTTTATTCAAAAATAAACTGTTTAACCCAGAATTAGTGTGATTCGCTGGATTGTGAAATCGATTTGTTGGCCCTATTCAGCTTCCACTGTTTCGTTTTCTTTGTGATTCGTTAATGAATATGACATTGCGTGGTTCGATACATGGTCACAATTTAATGAAAGTTCCCAGCGGCGGCGTAGATGCCCGGCTGGGGTACGGTCGTCCGACTATGGTCCGAAACGAAGCTCGTCTATTGTATCAGATTTCTCATTCAATGATTTCACACGTTTGTATTTATCTATTCCGTTCACTTTGGAATATGTTCATTATAACTGTCATATACTAACGAGTGATTTCGGAATAAGTTAGACCCTGGTTGTGTGGGCTGGGCTGTACTTGGGTAGGTCAGCGGATTCCTTTTCCTTCTCAATAGAAACTTGGGTAACACATACGGTCTCGTGATACGCGCAAGGATAGTTAAAATCTAAGGTAATAGCAATGACCACAATTTCAATAGGGCATATTCTACTAACTTGCACCTGATACATGTACACCCAGTTGGGAGTTTAGGTGAATAGATATTGTTTTATACATTACAGGCTTAGACACGGCAGAGGATAGTCGGGAAATTCAGACATGGACGAAACTTTGCTGAAACGGCTCAGACTCATTAATGATAAGGTCCTGGTTGACTTAGAAGCAATCCCTAATTCCGTCAACATCGACACAATGGTACAGGCTCAAATGGCGTATAGCAAATTAGAAACATCGTTAAAGCGTTTTGACAATAGTCTGGTGGAGTACTTCCGAATGGCAACGACTCCGGCCTCCGATGAAATTTGCTTGATGAGCGGACTACAACTTCAAGCGGAAGAATCATTGACGGAGCTACGAGTCAAGCTGAATCAAATCCCCTCCGTGACCGAAGCTAAAGAGAAACACACAGAAGCAAATTCTTCATGCCGACTTCCCAAACTCCAACTACCAACATACAATGGGGACGTACTTACCTGGTACGAATTTTGGGACGCCTTCGAAGGCAACATTGATGCGAGAAACTTACCCAATGTAGACAAACTTTCATATCTCAAAGCCTCAGTCACAGGAGATGCAAAAAGGACAATCGAAGGTTTACCGACTACCAACAAGAACTACGAGATAGCAGTTTTAACCCTGAAGGAACGTTTCGGCAAGACTTCTCACCTTGTCGACGCGCACTACGCTTCATTATATAAAACAGAAAATTCCAAAGGCACCACAGAGGACTCTAGAAGAACACTGAACGATATAGAAAGGAACCTTAGGATCCTGGAAGCGCTAGGAGAAAACGTAGATCATAACCATCTTCGTTTCATGCTTATGGAGAAATTCCCATCGGACTTAGTGTATGAGATGAAACTAAAATCAGGTAACGATTCTATTCTGGAAATCAGAAGTCATCTGAACAAGATCATCACAGCAAAGGAAGACGCGGAAAGGATATCAGGGATAAAACGCCCCCATGAAATGGACTGTAGTACTGTGGAGACGTTACATGTACAAGCAAAGCGCGCAAGAGACACATATCAATATCGAACCCAAAGAGAACAAGGGGGCTTTAAGAAGAAACCTCGACTAGGAGGGAACACTAGAAGAGACGATACAATCAACAAGCAGAATCAAGTACCCCGCACAGTTGCACCAGAGTCGCAACCGAACTCTCCCGCCAATAAGAGACGGGCATGTATATTTTGCAGGGGCGATCACTACAGTGACACATGCACCGTTGCTACCACATTAAAGGAAAGACAGGAAAAACTAACAAATCGATGCTACATCTGCTTCAGAATAAACCACTTCGCAAGAGACTGCACGATAAAGAGGAAATGCGTTCATTGCCAAGGAACGTCACATCACAGAGCATTGTGCCAGTCAAATTTTCAGAAAGACACGGAACAGAAGAAACAGCCTTGACGATTCAAGAAAAACGATTCACCACTCTTCAGACAGCAACGGTCTACGCTAGCATCTTCGGTGATACGGAAGAACGTTTGAAGTACCGCCTCCTTCTTGATCCAGGATCCCAACGATCGTATGTTACGTTTCAAACAGCCAAAGAGCTAAAGCTTCCGGTGGAAGAAGAAAGTCATTTGACAATATTTACCTTCGGCACAGATCTTCCTAGACAAATCCACAGCCCGGTGGTTACTCTACAATTATTGTCTAGAACAGACAAGAAGATAAACATACAGGCTAACTGCATAGAACATATCTCGAGGGGTAACATACCTAATGTTCAGCTTACAAACCTACCAGAGTCATACATCTTAGCAGACGATGGTTCGCTGGGCGGACAGGTGCAGATTCTAATCGGAAATGAGTACTATTTCAACATAATATATGAAAGAAAAGCACAATTAAGTAGTAACCTGTTTTTGGTGGATTCGGCCCTTGGTTGGATTGTCAGCGGCAGAGCAGAGCCTGAGCACACGGAGGACCCACATGTAGTGACATACACCCAAACATGTACTGAAATGAAACTTCATCAACTGGATCCACCCCTTTGTAATGGAGACATAAAGGGTCTATGGGAATTAGAATGCATAGGTATCAGCGACTCTCCGAAGACGACAAGAGAAGAGGAAGTAGTAAAATACTTTAACGCCACCACCTTAAAATTGAATAACCGGTACACGGTGAGTTGGCCTTGGATAACTTATCCGCCAGATTTGCCCAATAATTTCGGAATGGCCTTAGGTCGCCTGTCAAGCTTATTGAAACGAACGGATCAAACCGCGCTGTCAGCGTACAGCGACACCTTCAAAAAACAACTAGAGTTAGGTATAATAGAAGTTGTACCGAACTCAAAAACTTCTGCAACAAATGACATCGTTCATTATCTACCCTTTCACGGAGTACATCATCATGGAAAACCCATGAGGATCGTTTACGATGCTAGCTCTAAGAGCAACAAAAACACCAAAAGCCTAAACGAATGCCTGTACAGAGGACCTCTCATGTTAGAAGATCTCACCGGCCTACTTATAAAATTTAGAACCCACCAAATAGGACTAACATCTGATATCGAAAAGGCATTCTTACAGATGGCATTAAACGAAAAGGACCGTGATGTAACTAGGTTCTTATGGCTTAAAGATACATCTAAATCGATATCATCAAACAATCTATTACATCTTAGGTTCTGTAGAGTACCGTTCGGCGTCATTTCGTCTCCGTTTCTGCTCAATGCAACGATCAAACATCACCTGTGCAACGCAGAAGATCCGTTAGTCAAGCAAAAGGCGAACGACATATACGTGGACAACTTCGTTTCAGGCTCCAACAGCACGGATGAAGCAATGGAACTATACAGAAATCTAAAAGGGGCTTTCCAAGACATCTCAATGACACTTAGAGACTGGAGTTCTAATTCTAAGGAATTCATGCAGAAAGCCCATGATACGTGTAAAGAAGAAAAAGTGAACGTACTTGGTCTACTATGGGACATCAGAAAAGACACTCTGCACTTAAAACTTACGATGAAGGAAGAAACTGTCACAAAAAGAGGAGTATTAAAAACCATCGCATCTATCTACGACCCATGTGGGTATGCCGTACCGTATATCCTATCAGCTAAACTCCTTTTACAGAAACTTTGGAAAAATGGAATACAGTGGGATACACCGCTGTCAAACGAACTTAGTCAAGAATGGAAGACCATTCAACAGAACCTAGAAGCCATCAGGGAGATATCGATAAACAGATGCTACATAAAAACACCATCAAAAAAGGGATACCAATTACACTGCTTCACCGACGCCTCCCTACAAGCATACGCAACAGCAGTCTTTATAGTCAATGGCTCAGAAAAAAGTTTCGTTATTGGCAAATCCCGCCTCATACCGATAAAAGATCAAGAAAGTCTCAAGATCCCTCGTCTGGAACTTTTAGGAGTACTAATTGGCAGCAGACTCATAAAGTTCGTGCTCCAGGCACTTCAACAGAATGTTGTAAGGACAATACTATGGACCGACAGCCAGATTGTCATAGAATGGTACAAATCCAGCAAGTTGTTACCTCCTTTCGTAGCCCGACGAATAGAAGAGATTAGGACTAATAAAAATCTAGAAATCAGATATCTGCCGTCGGAGTTAAATCCAGCCGACGTTGGGACGAGACCTACCTGCGCAAGAGAGGACAGGTATAAATGGTTGAATGGCCCTCAATTCATAGTACAAGACCCGCAAAAGTGGCCAGATACACTCGGCAATATACCAACCAGTTCTCTCTTGACTGGGGAGGGTCTTGATGTTCAAGAAAACGAAGAACAGATAGAAACAAATGATACAGATATATTAGACACGAGTCTCATGGAAACGGAAGACAGCATAATGGGAGAAGAGAAAACAATTAAAGAAAACAGTCACACGACAAACGATAAGATCACAAAGCTGAAAGAAGTTCAAGCAGTACATTTTCCTCTAGAAGTAGAAGGAAAAATAACTAACCTAAGCCGAAACTTAGGATTATTTAAAGATATAGATAACCTTCTTAGGTGCAAAGGTCGAATGAAACATGCAGACTGGTCATTTGATAAACGATACCCAATTCTCATTCCGAAAAGTTCAGAGCTTACCAACGAAATCATAATGAGAACTCATCGAGAGAATAAACATGTAGGCGTAAGCCACACACTAGACAGGATAAGAGAAACATATTGGATACCACAAGGTAGAAGACAAGTTCAAGAAACGTTGAAAATGTGCCTCGAGTGCAAGAAACACGACGGAGGACCATACAAACTACCAGAGACCCCTGCTTTGCCGAAAGAAAGAGTCAATTTCAGCTCTCCATTCACGTTCGTCGGCACGGACTATATGGGACCCCTTCTAGTCAATAACGGAAACGGCAACTGTAAAAGGTGGATAAGTCTCTATACATGCCTAGCGGTAAGAGCTATACACCTAGAAGTGGTAAATGACCTAACAGCAGAAGAAGGTTTAATGGCCCTCCGAAGAATGATCTCAGCGAGAGGAGTACCTACTATGATCACGTCGGACAACGCAGCACACTTCAAATTACTCTCAGAAATACTTAAAAACCCATACTGTGTGGAGAAGGAAATAGAATGGAAGTTTATACCACAGTTAGCACCATGGCATGGAGGATACTACGAGAGATTGGTCGGCCTCGTTAAAATTTGTTTGAAGAAAACCTTAGACAAGCATTTACTTAGAGATAGTCAGCTGATAACGACTGTAAAAGAGATCGAAGCGGTGCTTAACACAAGACCATTAACTCGCGTGGATTCCGAACCCGACCATGTGTTAAAACCATCAGACTTCCTCACCATGGGAAAATGTATTGTTATGGAAACGTCAAATCAAAGTCCTCCTAACACGTCAGACGGGACAGTGACCAAGGACAACTTAATTAAGGGATGGAAAAGAGCACGTATCATTCTACAAGAATTTAAGGAAATGTTTGAAAATCGTTATCTCTCTAACCTTAGAGAAAGATATTCGCACCACCCTAAAGAACCTAGAGTAACTTCGAAGTTAACTCCCAAGATAGGTCAAATCGTACAGATCAAAGGTGACTCGAAAAATCGAACGAAGTGGAGAGTAGGAAAAATAATATCGCTAATACCAGGCGCGGACGGCTTATGCAGAGTCGCTAAAGTGCGAGTAGGAGATACCATTTACACCAGGTCCATCGCGCATCTCTATCCCCTAGAAATCGAAGATGGAGAAGAACAGTGTAACCAAACATCGCCACATGAAGAAGACGTAGAAAGACCTCGAACCGAGCTTCCACCTCCGACATATGAGCATGACGCGACGGTGGAAACCTCGATGGACTACGTCAAACCATCTCCTACAGAACGAGAAAGCACTCAAACGGCGGAAAGGGAAGTAGTCCCGCCTAAGGTTTCGCGACTTCAGGAGAAACGCTCCTTTCGACAAGTAGTACCTATGCTAGAGCCAGAACCATTATCAGTAACTGAACTCGAGCCCAGTGAGTATGTTGAACCTAACCCACACGACCTGATGGAGGTCGTATCCCCGGAACTACAAAATGAGCCCAGACCAAAGAGAGCCGCAGCCGTTCGGGCCCTCGAGAAAATAAAGGAATGGACCAGCAATCTAGTTGCTATTCTTTCGCCCGTTGTGGGGAGTGTCGCGACAGACGCGAATATATAGGGCTCGAACATCTCTTCCCTGCGGCAACACCGCGCAGCGCCATCTAGGGGGCTATGGTGATTGGTGAGTCAATTAGTAACGTCCTGTAGTTAGTTTCTTTATGTGGCGCGAAGGCGTGCTAGTTCAAGTAGTGAAAGGGCGAGTGAAAGTGTGAGAGACTGAAACGCTATCCGGAATTATCTAAAGCTAAGTGATTTTAATTCTCTTGGTGAAAGCTCACAGTGGTTTATGGATTCTCTGTACAGTTGACTTTGTATTGATTTCAGCTTGCCATGGCGGGTGCGCCATGGAGGCTATGAAAGTTGCTATAGTAAGAAACCATCTCGTGATCATAAGGGCGGAAAGGTGCTCCAGGCGAGATGCACTACCACCGTATAGCGCAATCTCGCAGAGCCGCACGGATATCTGTGTAGAGATGTGGAGGCCCCAAAGTCGCTTGACAGGGCACGAGGTACTCCCGTTTTCGGACGGCGAATATCTCTAATTATATGAGTTTGAGCTGGAGTCCTCTCCCGACCCTGCGAGATGTGTCACCCCAAGTAAACGAGTACAGTAATTATATCAAGTTGAGTGTAAGAGGTTGATTGTGTAGAGAAGCCATGTTCATAGAGCTATTTTTCCCCCAGATCTCTACGTGCCGATCTATGCCGCCTGAATAAAGCTCGCGAAGCAGAGACGGTTCTCCAGTCCCCTAAGAGAGAGCGGACAGAACCCGTAATCATCTAACTGGATATGGAAGGTATGCGATGCATTCTGAGTATACATACACACATAGATATGTCACCGTTTCTCCCCTTTATCGGTCTGATGTAAGTACCGAAGGCGGCAAGGAGAGAGGCGGCGACAATCGGTATTTGACTAATTTATCAAACTTTTTTAAATATTAAATTTATACTTACTCGTCCGATTAATAATAAGTGTCAATGTTTATTTAGAAATATTGTTACTATTTAAATTACGGATTACAATATTCGCATTCATCTGCAATAAAATGGTCGTATATCAAATACGCTTTACAATTTTGACAGAAAATGAAAGTGAATTGTTGCAAAACTTCTATTATATTCACGACGTAACATTTCTTACTTAGTTACTTAGTAGATAAGGGACTTCACTTGTGAGAAAGGAACCCTAACGACATATAAAATGGCGAATCATAAGCAACACCTATTGCTAATGATAGATTTTTAATCTCATAGTGTATTTGTAGATGATGTGCAAATTTCTTTCGCTCTTATAATGGCCTTTTATAAAACATGACTAAATAATTAACTACATTTTCAGTACAAAACCGCAATAATACAAAGGCGCGTTGATAACACTTCATGTTTTATACCATAATCTATCACAAATTTAAATTCCCACACAGTTTTCACTATAGATTCGGGTACTCTAACATAGAATAAAAAAATAACTTAGGTACCGTTTACTATTAATCATGAAGATGTTGACTAATTATTTTTCGTCAAACTATTACAAAAAAGATAATAAACTTATTGCGCAGTCATAAACATACAGTTATAAGAGCCAAATACCTTATTAGGGGCATTTGTTTTGCCGTTATGAATTTTACGCCCTTAAATCGGACCATAACTAAACGCGTATAAGGACGATCGCCCTTATAAACGCTTTAAATATAGTTCTTATAAGTATATTAACCTTTTTAGTGCATTTTCCATGCCATTAGAAGTTTGACTACCTTGTTGCTTGTCACAATAAAGCACTTACAAGATAAATAAAGCAAATAATAAAGCAACTATAAGTTGAGTATAAGGTTATTGTATTTATAATTTGTGCCCAAATCCACCCTTATTAGCGATAATATGGCCTTTACAAGAATAATATTTTTGGCTATATAAGCCACTACAAGAGGATTTTTTGTTTGTTGGGAGGGATCCCTTGCGTTACACATTATCCCCTAACTTTTACCTCGCGAGTCAGTTTTTAAACGGCTGAAATATGTATGTTTTTCTAAGTTATCATTATCAGAAAACTTTATTGAGAAAAAAAAACGATATAATTATCGAAATGCTTGCATAATTTCACGAGTATCGGTTGAGAAATGCGACCTACGGGCGAGAACAGCGGGACACCTGGAAATCTGTCATCCAGACAAACGAAACATTTGGCCAAGCTTAAACGGAGACGCTGTGCTAGCTCGGTCAGTTAGCAGGATTAATACTATTTATGCGATTTGTTGTGAAACATCCGAAAATTGTAGGAAAAATAATTTTGATAAGGTATCTCACACATCCTTTTTTTTATTGGGGTCCAAGAGGAATCTAATTTGGTTCTAAGAAATTCTGGGTTAGTGCCAAGGGATTCCCGAAGGTTTTTTCACTTATATTTTTACCATACGGAACCATAATCGATAATCGAGTGATGAAATAATTGTCTTGTCTAATTAAAATTTAATATGGCATTTGAGGACTCCCGGAGGTACCTAATGAAGACAATTAAGTTCATGATACTCGGATTTTTGTTTCCTTCTCTTGATTTAGTCATTACGAGTTGAACTTGTCAATGTCTCGTCTGTATTACTCATAACATAACTCTCGAGTTATATTTTAAATGCCTCGAGACACTTTAATAATGAGTAACGTAGTATAGTATGTATAGGTAGGCATATAGGATTTAGTTTATTGCGAAACTTATTTTACGGTATGTTGTTCTCTTGATAGTCTTGATGCGTCGTATTTATATTTATACTAATATCTTATTCAAATATTATTATTCCTATTATATATAAGACTAGCGGCCGCCCGCGACTTCGTCCGCGTAGATTTTTGATGATGACAAAGATATTAAAATAGGTAAATGAATTTTATTCTTAGTTAAAATGGTCTAGACAATGCCATTGTTAAAGAATTTTTGAAGATTTTCCAATTAGATTACGAAAATATTTATTCCGTCATTACCTGATGCTTTTAATCTTTGGCAAAAATGACTGCAAGATATAGAGCGACGCATGGATTTGGAGTTAGAGAATGGGGATCTTAGTTATTATGAGTGAGATTTAAAAAAAATGTTAAATATCATAAGGCTGTTAAAACAATCTTAAACGCAGCACTGGAAATCGAGAGATGGAGGCAGTTTAATGAAGAGTATCTCTTTTAATAATAATAAATAATACACTTTATTTCAAAACAATAATAAATAATGACCTCTGTTCATAAGAAGGCAGCACTGGTATTAAACGAAAAGAGTGGTGTGGCGGAGTTCCCGAGGGGGGCCAAAATGTTTCTAAATGGTCTAGCAGGTACCCCAGTTATTAAAAAGGCTAGTGTTTTAAGATAATGCTGAAATGTGACCATTAAAAACTTAATGCACATAAGCGAATTTAATGATGCGATTACTATTTTGGTCTACAGGCTATTGCTTGAAGAGTGATTCAATATATTCTGGTGCTATAGTTCTCTATATCTCTCAAGAAGCTAAATAAAGTAAAAATAGGTATATAAAGTATAAATTATTCATGTTCTGATAGACAACTCACTAAATATAGGAACACATAAAGTTTGGAACACAATAAATAAGAGACAGCACTAAGAAAATATTGTTGACATTCAACCATAGAAAAGGGGGTGCAAGTTCGTTTTAAAAAAGGACGTAGTCACTGGGTAGTAGACAGGAAATAAATAATATATAAACTGATAACGTTAGCGTAACACTTCTTTATAAACAACATTAGCGGTGTTCCCCATACAAACTTTGCACCCCTTTTTAACCCCCTTAGAGGTGAAATTTTCCAAAACGCTGAAATTATTTTTTTTTTATTTGATTAAGTAAGCTATCTACAAAGTTTCAAGTCTCTAGTTCAAAAAATAAAGTTTCTCCCATATAAACATTGCACCCTTTTTTAACCCTCTTAGGGGTGAAATTTTCTAAAACGCTGAAAGTACTTTTTATGTTTTTAAATAAGTAATCTTATCAAGTATAAGTAATTTTATCAAGGTAATTGAAACTCGCATTGCAGGGCAGCTTGATCGACACCAACCACCCAGTCAGGCTGGCTTTCGTCCTGGATTCTCCACCACCGACCACCTCCACACACTAAACCAGATTATAGAAAAAATCAACGAATTTAACTCTCCCTTATACCTAGCATTCGTGGATTACGCCAAAGCTTTCGACAGCATCACACATTCCGCCATAATAACCGCACATCAAAATCGAGACATTGATCCAATTTACATTAATCTCATGAAAATTATTTACTATAATAGCACAGCAGACATTAAGCTTCAGTCTTCCGGCCAATCATTCAAAGTGCAGCGTGGTGTCAAACAAGGGGACCCGCTATCTCCAAAATTATTCGCAAGCACACTAGAGAAAGTTTTCAAGAGCCTGGCAGTTTCCTGGGAAGCAAGGGGAATATTAGTTGGTGATAGAAGGCTTTCAAACCTTCGTTTCGCCGACGACATTATTCTCTTTGCTTCTTCTGCAGAAGAGTTACAGCTAATGCTCAAAGATCTGAGCACCGCAAGCCTTCAAATTGGACTTAGAATGAATCGTGTAAAGACTCAAGTAATGACCAACAGCACGAAACGTAGGGTCGAGGTAGACGGGCAGATAATACACTATGTCGATGAGTACATTTACTTGGGCCAGCTAGTCTCTCAGCAACAGACAGGACAAAGAAGTCGAACGCCGCGTCGAAAATGCCTGGAAGAGCTACTGGTCCATGAAAGAGTTCATGAAGGGAAACCTTCCACTGTCACTGAAGCGGAAACTTATCGACATGTGTATTTTGCCTGTCCTAACCTACGGTGCCCAAACATGGTCGCTAACTGAGAGCCAAAAGTCCAAGTTGAAGGTTTGCCAAGGGGCCATGGAGCGCAGCATTTTAGGGGTGAAAAGGACGGACCGCATCCGAAACACCACGCTGCGCTCCAAAACACGCATAGCTGACGTAGGTAGCAAAACAGCCAGGCTCAAGTGGGATTGGGCAGGCCACGTTTGCCGTATGCATCCAGAAAGATGGGCCAGCATAGCCACTAAGTGGGTGCCCAAAGATGGACGACGCAGACGGGGCAGGCCCAGACGGAGATGGCGGGATGACCTGGACGCATTTCTCAGCAACTGGCCGGAACAGGCACTAAACAGGGACCTGTGGAAGTCTGAGGGAGAGGCCTTTGCCCAGCAGTGGGACACAAACACAGGCTAGCAAAAAAAAAAAAAATAAGTAATCATTCTACAAAGTTTCAAGTCTCTAACTCCAAAAAAAAAGTTTACCCCATACAAACTTTGCACCCCTATTTAACCCTCTTAGGGGAGGTATTTCCAAAAATCCCTTCTTATCTCTAGCCCACGTTATAAAAGTAACCTACTGTGCAAAAATCAACTCTCTAACATTAGTAGTTTCGGCTGTGCGTTGATGAGTCAGTCAGGACTTCTTCTTTTATATATATAGATAAGGGCCAATTTTTAGGGTTCCGTACCCAAAGGGTAAAAAGCGGGACCCTATTACTAAGACTCCGCTGTCCGTCTGTCACCAGGCTGTATCATGAACCGTGATAGTTAGACAGTTGAAATTTTCACAGATGATGTATTTCTGTTGCCGCTATAACAGTAGTAACAGTACTAAAAACCGGCCAAGAGCATGTCGGGCCACGCTCAGTGTAGGGTTCTGCAGTTGCTCATCCTTCCCAATAAACTGCTGTTTTAAGCCCGAGGTTTAAGTTAAGAAAGATTTTAAGCTCTATAAAAAGGTCGTAAACGTCCTAGAAACTGTAATCACTTATTACCTTCTGGAAGTCAACTTACGATCTTTTAAAGAAAAAATATGAAATTTGGCGATAACTCAAAAACGGCTCGACCGATTTTGTTCAATATAGTTTTCATTGAAAGTACTTATAAGGCCTCATTAACATGAATTTTTCCGATTTTTTTTGATCCGTGGTTGAAAAGTTAGAGGAGGGAAGTTAGGGGGGACACTATTTTTTTTGTTTTTGGAGCGAATATTTACAAAACTACTGACTTTATCAAAAAATAATGTTAGAAGACCCCTAATATTTTTACAAGACCTATTCAACGACACCCCACACACTAGTGTTGAAAAGAAAAAAAAAACACCCCTTCTTTAGGTCTTCGAGAGGTAGGTACCCGAAAAAAAATTTTTTATTTTTATTTTATTTTACCGTTCTGTCGGCGTTATACATACGCATACTCATACCAAATTTCAGCTTTCTAGTACTAATGATCAAGGAGCTAAGCCGCGGACAGACAGACAGACAGACGGACAGACGGACATGGCGAAACTATAAGGGTTCCTAGTTGACTACGGAACCCTAAAAATGAACACACAAACGCGTTTCTAGACTCTGTTCCCAGAGTTCATACTGCTTTTGGTAGGCGATTCGGCGCATAATATCTTTGGCTCCTCAATCTATAATACTGCTGTAAAGCAACATTTCTCATAGTTCTTTTAAAGAACCCAAAAAGCTTCTTTATAAATGGCTTAGTACTCTGGATTATTCCGACACCGAGGCTATATTTTTAGTTTGATTTATTCGACTCTTTATTTGGTAAATGAAAATTGTACTGTTTGATCTCAAATTGTAAGGGCTTTATCACACTTGCGATTTGCGAGCGTATTTTGTATGAAGGCGATCGCGCAGCGACTTCGCCGTGACGCTTATTTGTATAGAAAACTCGCTCGCAAATCGCAAGTGTGATAAGTCCCTAAAATATTTTAATACCTACTTGTTACATGATATTGAATCGTAATTTTGGTTGTCAGCGATACAGGGATAGCCTAGTGCGAAGTCCTCTGTTAAAACAGACACAGTTCCGTACTTCAATTGTTGCTTTACGAATGTAAATATTTTGCAATAAAAAAATTGGTCCAGTGTAAAATTAAGTACGGTTAGCGTCAAAAGGAGCTGACAATTTTACTACTGGCTTATGTCAAATTGCATACTAGAACTTTCAGCTTCGCTTAATGCTGACTGTAGGTATATTGTTGAGAAAGCAGTCGCTAGATTTCAAAGAAACAAGAAAAAAATATATTGTTGGTCACCAATATATTGGGGTCTGTATAAAAAATATCAGACAACCTCACTCAAATCGATCTAGTCCCAAATTAAGCTCAAGAAGGCTGGGTACTAGACGATGATATACATAATATGTACATATGTATACTTAAATACACACAACAACCATGGCCCAAGCCGCAAGCACAGATATTCTTATAGAGCTTATCACTCAAATATTTTCCCTGGCCGGGATTCGAACCCGTGACCGCCGGCTCAGTAGGCAGGTCTCTACAAACTACGCCAACCGCGTCGTCAAACATTAAAGATATTTAACCATTGATAAAAAATATGATAATAAAGATATTTTCCTAAAAAATAGTCAAATAGGCAATTTGGAGGGTAATCGGATCATTTTTTATCTAATTGTATTGTAGGTACCTATTAAATGTGTCCTTGTGCATCACAGTTGTGCATTTAACACGCCTAAACAGCTGGATCAATTTAAACTATATTTGATACACGCAGGGCGTCCACAAATTGTTATATGATACGTTTGATGAACTTGGCGGGCACTTTTTAGTAACTATCAAGTAACTATCTAATTAAACCGTTTCAAAGGAATAAACTTCCGTACCACATGGATGACTAGTTTATTTACCTATAGGCTAGATGGTTATTTTCGGTGCTACGAATAATTAATGAATCAAAATAAAACGTGAATACAAATTCATTTCTTTATTTTAAAATAAAAATATCCAAACTGGGAGCTTTTTATACGCGGCGCATATGTGGCACGGGCAGAAACGCAACATTCTGCATTGGTTTGTAATGATATGCACTCATTCTAGGTATCGCATTCTCTTTTACTAAGATGCTGCGAGCAGGGATGAAGCCTGGGCCCGTCGTCAGCATCGGGATGTAAGGTGGGCTTCTTACAAAATAAGGGTATTCGGCCATTTTCATCACAGACTTGATGGAGGGCTCGCAAGGATCAGCGGCCAGGACAGGTTCGGGGAAAATTGGCATCGGCTGTGGTAATCTCTGTGGCTGAGGAACGATCACATGAGCAGGATGAGGTACTACTATTTCTTCAGTAATGCAAGGTTCCTCAATTGGTCGCTCGAAGATCATCGGTGGAGCTGGAGCGGGGATTTCTACACGGACAGGTATTTCTGGTAAACGGATTGGAGGTAGCACAGGACCGACAGGCAGCGGTGTTAACGGTTGCATGGGTGCAACCGGAATGGGCAGATCTTCAGGACACGGTGCAAGTGGCATCGGTGGTTCTACTCTTACGGGCTCCGGCATAACAAAAGCTGGCAGTTCCGGAGGGTGGGGAACCACCATTGATTGATAGCCGATGTCGATATCATTGATTACTGCTTCAGACATAAATGCTCCATGTTGTTCGAAGATCGATGGTAAAGCAGGCATCTCTAGTGGCGGCAATGCTGGTGCCGCTGGGATACTCACAGCTGATGCGCCAGAAATTGTAGCAGGCTCACAAGGCTCAACTATCATAGGAACCGAGATTTCCGGGATCCTGATTGGTCCAGGCATCGCTGGGATACTAATAGCAGAACCATCAGAAATTACAGCAGATTCACAAGGCTCTACGATTGGCATAGGAGACGGCATTGGCTTTTCAACTATAACAGGCACGGGGAATTTTGGGATTGTGATTGGTGGCAGTATAGGCGCTTCAGGAATCACTATGGGTTTCTTAGCTGGTAATTCGATTTCTATGTGCGGTGTGTCGCATGTCTCGACGATCAATGGTGGGATGTAAGTCGACGGCGCAATCAGTGGTGGTTTGTAGTGAAGCCCCATGTCTGGTTGCATGAACTGGCAGATGACGGGAGCTAGTTCAGGAGCTGGAGGGCATCCATTTGCTCGTAAATCGGGCATCACGCTGAGATCATAGGGAGTGGGCCTCAATCTCGGCATGAATTGGCCAGAGACTATGGTTGCTCCAAATATGAGCAGTGTTGCTGCTTTTGAAATCTGAAATAATAAAATAACATTGCCTATAAGATACTTTAGGAAAAACCCTAGTTAATTTGCGACTTAAAAATATGATATCATTACATAGTATAGAACAAAGACGCTTCCCGTCTGTCTGTCTGTCCCTATGTATGCCGTAGGATGCACTAATGACGAAACTGATTTTGATGCGGTTTTTATTAATAGATAGAGTGATTCAAGAGGAAGGTTTATATGTATAGTGTATAATACATGTATACTTAATATAGCATTGCACCAGTGCGAAACCGGGGCGGGTCGCTAGTAATTAATAGAATAATCTAGCTATGATGTTAATTATGACGACGATAAGAATATACCTAATCGATGAAAACAATGTACTCTGACACAAGATTGTTTTAGTTAATGTGAATGTAAATCTTTGTTTTTATTATCTTTCTAAATGACTAAAAAATAAATGTGTAATAGGGGAGATAGGGGAGCATTGGGCACTTTTTTACGTAAGTCTTAATAAAAATGCAATTTTTTTTTAAAATCAACTTTTAACTCCTTATATAAGTAGCACATATATTTGGCTTCAATTATTACGAAGATCACTTATACAAAAATAATCGGTCTCAAAATTGCAAGAGATTTTCTGAACACTGTCAAAAGTGCCCAAACCTCCCAATGGTCGGGTGGTTTGGGCACCTCAATGGGAGGTTTGGGTACTATATTAAATACGCCTCTTAATGGTAAATTACTTGAAAATTAAATAATATAATCATAAAAACTTTCAATAAAATCAACAAACGATCAAATGTTTTAAACTATAAGTACCTACTCAAAAAAAACTAAAGATATAGTACTCAATACTCAGTATTCTTACTTCAGTTATAAATTTTATTTAAGATTTGCAGTCGATTTAATTTTTGCTCCCTCCCAAGTAGCATTTTAGTGTCAGGAAAATCAATATACCAGCTATATTAGAACTTATGGTGTTTTATGAGATTTATAAGAGTGTCAGAGAAAACTAACCTGAGCTCAAGCTGTATAAAATCTTTATAAAGGAATCTGCGTACGCATGGGGTGTTATATCAGAATATAAAAAAATCTTCTATAAAACTTTAAGTGTTGTGTGACACTTGGAGCTAATTCTATCGTTAAAGCTGTATAGAGGCTGTATTGTAGTATCAATTGGCACTTCATGCTGTAAAAGAGCATCTGTAAACTCCGTTATAAAACTTTAAGTGTTGTGTGAGGCTACAAGCTTATTCTATCATTAAAGCTGTATAGAGGCTGTAGTGTAGGATCACCTGGCACTTGTTGCTGTACAAAAGTATTTGTCGACGCCGATTTAAAACTAATTCTTATGGCGTAATTTGACACTATTATAAGTATAATAGTGTTATAACTTCTGTCTGTAAGGTTATTATAAAACTAAAAGAATAAATGACAGCTGTAGTACAGTTTTTGTCTGTATTTCTGACCAAGTCGCTTAAAGCTATTCTTTGGCGTAATTTTGCACTCTTATAAGTATAGTAGTTTTATGATTTCTGACAAAGAGTGTATTATAAAACTAAATGAATAAATGGCAGTCATATTACAGCTTTAGTCTGTATTACTGACAGTTGCTCGAATCTATTTCGGACAGTGTAAATATGTGGAAAAAAGATACAAGCGCCACACCATTAGGCCCTAAGGCTTTTTTATTTATAATACGGATTTCTAACGGGAATTATAACTTATGTACGGAAAGCCATAACTTATGACGTATAAAAAATATTCTATTACAAAGCTGATTTAAATCCAAAAGCTGTAGAAGTGACTCATTTAATTACATAGTACAGCTACTAAGATTATAATAATCTTCAACTATCCTAAAGGCTGTTTAAAAACTGTCGCCATTTTACTATGAATAAAAACATAATTGAAAATATAATTAAAGATACACTTGCAAATATTTAACAAAAACTAAAGTCATATTATGATAACCAGCTGAAATAAATGGACTTTAGCCTTAAAATTGACATTAAAAGAAAAAAAACCTTAACCTTAAAAACCAACACTAAACTAATGTACTATATTTTAGATATTTTTGTTATGTATCTCTTGATTAGTAAGCAGGCGCGTGAATATTTTGCCAAAAAACATACACATGTTCACAATAAATAATAATCGGCACTTGCTGGTTGAAATAAATGCTCTCAAGATCCTGTGTCTTAACTTCGCTTTATTACTTATTCACTTATATTTGTCATTTGTCGCCATTACAAATACAACGAATAAAGAACAGAAGACATTTTAGACTTAAATATTTTTTATTCTATTGTAATTCTTCTTAAAAACCTATTAAAAACGTATATTCTTAAATCATACTCATAAGAGATAATCTGTAGTGCTAAGGTTTCCTTTGACACCGAATTACAGCTATTATACAGCTTATCTATTGCTTGTACAGCTACTGTACAGCTACTGTACAGCTCTAATAACACGAAAAGCTGTATAATTGGGGCCCTTTTTTAACTTATAAGGGCTGTATAAGCGCTTATACAGCTGTAGTACAGCCTAAATGTACAGCTTATGGTAGTTAAATAAACTGATATACAGCTCTTATACAGCTTGCAATGCTACTTGGGCTTTTTATTTTCGTCTAGTGCACGTAATATTACCTATATCTTTAGGGATTTCGCGTCGCTTATTTTTTTTTTAATTTCTAACGGCATTTTCTAGAAAAAATAATATAATAATTAGTATTACAAATAGTAACGAAACATCATCAAAAGTATTTAGTATTCAAATTCAATATTTACCTACACGCAATTTAAACCCGTCGAAATAATTTTCTTTTAACAGAACCTACTTTTTATCCCGATTGCCGAAACAAACAATAGTGGCGGGAGCATTGGGCATGCCCAAACCTCCCTTTAAAATTAGTGCTCAATGCTCCCCACCCTCTCATTTCACAAATAAATTCAAATAAGTTTTTTGTAGTCTAATGTTTTAGCTTTATTTTATACGTTAACATTAGCTTTCGTAAATACATAACTAGATGAAAATACAGAAACGTACGACTTTTCACAGATCACGTTGTTATTTCCTTCGAAATCACATCAAAATATTTACTTTCGCACGCACGAAACGGTCGAAGGCATGTGATACTGACAACTAATGAAAATGGCAGATGATATTAGCCTGAGTAGTGTTGCCAGTTAGTAAGCTAAACTACCACAGTATACAAAATAAAGTAGCTTCCATACGACCCGACTTACAAGGTGGTGCCCGAACCTCCCGACTGCCCAATGCTCCCCTATCTCCCCTACTTACCATGATCACACAGTAGTTTATTGTCAGGGGTGTGAAAACTAAGTGATGATATCAAACACAAAATAAACTAATTTATACAATAAACTTAGTTGTTCTAGTTTCTGAGGAAATTTGGATTACCGCATAGAACCTGTGTATTAATTACTTTAGCAAATAATTATACCGTTAAGTATCTGAAATGCTAGTTATGGGTTTGATTGTTTAAGTAGTTAATGCGCACATTAACATTAGGTGTTATTAATGTTGTGATTTACAGACGGTTCTGTATACAGAACTTATACTTATACTTCTACAGTATTTTTGCATTATTAGCTTAATCTGTATGGATTGGTTAGTAGGTACATACATATTTATATATGGTTCCGTTCCGTAGTCAATACGTGTATTTAGTAGTCCTAATTAAAGTTTCACATTACTCTCTGTCTGTCAGTCTTTGATTTTTAAACTGATTTAATATCGATAGGCGTTTTTATATACATTTATCGCTAGGTTTGTACCTACAAAGATGTAAAAAAAAACAGAATTTGAATTTATTTATTTTTGCCTTTTCTGCATTTGGAAATTTTTGATTGGGGATGTATTGTAATGTGTTTCTCGTCTTTCCCATCCCATATAATTAGAATTAGATAGTAAATAAAAAAAACGGGTAAGTATGTGAAAATCATTTTAAAGTTCTCTTTGTTTTAAGGCTTATGTAACTACCACTGCACCATCGTCAAAATCAATGAATCAGTGTTAAATCATCGTAGTGTTAATTATTTTGAAACTTGAATACGGAACTCTACATACCAGTTAACTATTAATGAAGTAAAGCAACACTTGTATCAATGCGGATGAGTTCAAGTTCCTAATGAACATAGTTGTGACAGACTTATGTATTTAAACTAATGTTTGCCTTCTGTTAGGCATCAGTCAACCTCCGAGTTATCTGCAATCCAAAATGAATACAGTAAGTAGATTGTTTCATGTGTTTCCATTTAATTGTTTATATTAAATCACATATAACTTTAAAACAAATAATTGAGGCGCAACGTTTTAAATACAACTTTAGTTTTTTTTTCTTTTTAAATTATTGCCTTGCTATTGAGAATATTCTGGTGAGAGTCAGAATGACCGGTCCAAAAAAAAAAATACTCAAAATGTAGGTACTATTACCGCTCCGTACATGTAGTTATTACAATGTATATGTACACCCGCCATGTTGCGTTAATACGTAAGGAAGCTATTGGTTATTCTTAAACTTCATTATTAACAATTTTACTTTCACGAATTAGTGAGTGCCTTTCATGACTAATCCTGCCGTAGAATAATCTTTAAGTATCTATGTCGATAAACAAATACTACTTATTTTTTAATAATTTACCTACTCTTAACACACAGCGATTGTTGATAATCAAATTGATAATGATAATACTATATAAAGTTGAGAATAATTAAATTCCAACAAAGCTAATTCGATTACATGGAAATTCTATTTTGAAGAAAAATAATTATTATCGTTAAGTACCATAAGTACCTTGATTTTGTACGAGCGTGACCATTCAACGTTCAAAAGATCACCATTAACATTTTGGTCCTTATTCCAGTTCATCATCCTCTCCTGCCTGGTAGCCGTCTCCCTGGCCATGGGGATCCCCCGCAGCCCCCTCGAGGCGGCAGCGGCCCGCCGCGCCCTCCCGGCACTCCAGCACGAGGAGATACACGACGAGTTCGGCCAGTACGCGCTCCGCTACGTCACGGCTGAAGGAACCGTCGTCTCTGAGCGCGGCCGTCTCGTCCCCTCCCCCAGCGGAGAGGGACACGTCCTCATCACCGAGGGAGAGACCTCCTACATCGGTACGGACGGGAAGACCTATGTCACGAAGTACAGCGCTGGCTTAGATGGGTACAAAGTGGAGGAATCCTCCGCTTAAGTTGGTTTAGCTAAGTTTCACCTAGGCCGGCTCAGTGAATAAATTTGTGTGTTGTCGAATATCATTGCAGTTTTTTTAAACCTTTTACGAAACGAATGTTTCATGAGTCAGAAATAATGATTAAATACTCTTAAAAGACGTACTGCTAGGTCGGTGTTGTGAATGCATAGCACATCACTAATAGCATGGTGCAACACTACTCGTGTTAGTTACCGGCTCCTTAGATACTGTTTGTTGATTGTCAAATATAATAATAAATTGATGAAGATATAATTTTAATACCGTTTATTCTTCCTTACGCCGCTCCACCCAACAATTGGTAGCAGAGCCTGGTTAGTTGAATTACATGTAATCGGCAATAATCTAACTCCGTGCGTCATGAGCGCATCGGCGGCAAATGTTTCGTCGTCATCGTCGTATCATCGCATAGAAGCCCTAACTAAAGAAAATTACGATACTTGGTGTCTTCAAGCGCAAGCAGTGCTTATTAAAAATGGCCTGTGGGGATACGCGAGTGGGGAGATATCTGAGCCGACTGAAACAACCAACGAAGCGGAAAAGAAAGATTTTCTTCACAAAGATTTGTTAGCACGTTCGGAACTGCTACTACTTATCTCGCCTTCAGAATTGAAACAAGTCAAAGGCAGCAAGACATCGTTCGAGCTTTGGAACAAACTAAAAGGTACGGGTCCTGCAAGAAAGGCTACATTGCTGAAGCATCTGATACTGAAGAAACAAGTAAATGGTGATGTCCGTGAACACCTAAACGATTTTATGGACACTGTCGATAAATTAGCAGACATGGGCATAACACTACATCCAGATCTACTAAGCATCATGATGCTGTACAGCTTACCTGCTTCATTCGAAAACTTCAGAATCGCGGTAGAATCGAGGGATACCTTACCAAAGCCCGACGAGCTAAAAATTAAAATCCTAGAAGAAAGTGAAGCCAGACAAAACCAAGACAGACAAAATGAGAGAAGAGAGGGTGCGTTTTACTCAAAGAAGAAAATAAAATACTGTCAGAAATGCAAGAAAAAGGGGCATAATGCCGAAGAATGTTGGAGTAAGAAAAATAAAAGTCAGTCATTTCACAAAAGGGATGAGAAGAACTTCAACATAACACCTACTTGCTTGTCGGTCACCTCTGCAGACACATGGTGCCTGGACAGCGGCTGTACCTCACATATGTGTGCACAGGAAGACTACTTCGAGACCATCAACTCCGATACCGGATCTTTGAGATTAGCGTCTGAAAACCACACAGCGAAAGTAGAGGGAAAAGGCAAAGTACGTATAAACGTCAACAACGACACAATTAATCTCCATGATACTTTGTATGTACCTACATTGGCAACAAACCTTATGTCAGTGGCTAAAATTACTGAAAAAGGAAACAGCGTATTATTCATAAAAGATAAAGCTTTTATCAAGGATCAAAAAGGAGAAATAACTCTGACAGCTGTAAAAGAAAACGGCCTGTACTACACAAAGGGAGAAAAAGCAAATATAGCCCGAAGTGTCAACAACATTGAAATGTGGCACCGAAAACTTGGACACCTCAACAAAAACGACTTGAAGTTAGCTGCAAATAAGAAACTAATCAAAGGATTAGAATTAGGAGGAGGAAATTTACCCGACTGCGAAGTGTGCATCAAAGGGAAGATGGCCAGACTGCCATTTTCGTCCGTAGATGGACCTCAGTCTACACAAGCACTTGAAATTGTGCATAGTGATGTCTGTGGGCCTGTCAACATTGAAACGCTAGCGGGATCAAAATATTTCCTGACATTCCTGGATGACTTCACAAAATATTGCTGCGTGTACTTCATCACACACAAAAGCGAAGTGTTCGAGAAATTCAAGGAATACAAAAGCAAAGTAGAAAAGTTTCACAATAAGCCGATAAAAAGTCTACAGTCGGACAATGGAACTGAGTACTGCAATCGAGAGTTTGATGATTACCTAAAACGACATGGCATTAAAAGAAGACTCACAGCTCCATACACGCCACAGCAGAACGGCCAAAGTGAACGTAAAAATAGATCGCTACTCGACAGAGCCCGATGCCTAATGATTGAAGGGAACATACCTCAGAAACTGTGGGCAGAAGCAGTATACACAGCAAATTACCTGATCAATCGAAGCCCAGCTAAAGCCCTGAAAGGTTGTACACCATATGAAAAGTGGACCGGCCGAACTCCATCTGGGAATCACCTGCATGTTTTTGGCAGCAAGGCTTTTGTCCTGAACAAACATAGAAAAGGAAAGTTTTCACCAAAATCCACAGAAGGAGTTTTCATGGGATACGCACAACTAGCAAAGGGATTTCGTATTTATATTCCTGAAAAAGAAAATATAGTAATTAGCAGAGACGTGAAAGTTATTGATAAAATGTACTATAAAGTAGATGATGATCGTACCGAAGAAAACTACAATAGCCTCTTCGACGAACCGGAACGGCTGAGACCTGAAAAAGAAAATAAGGTTAATAAAAACACAGAAATAAACAGGGGTGAGAAACAAAGAAAGAAGAAGAAAAACTTACCTGTAATTGAAGTTGAATTCTCTTCAAAACCTGCCGAAAGATTGGTAACAACACCGCCTGAGCCAGAATCCGAAGAACATGAAGTTGAGAGCATCGTTAATGTAGAACCTGAAATTAGAGAAGGTACAAGTCATGAGCCAATAAACATGAGAATTCCTGTAAATGAAGAGCCCAGACCTCGTCGAGAACAAAAAGCTCCGATTTGGCAACAAGATTATGTGCTGGATCAGTCTTCAACTTCTGAAGAATATCAAGAGCCATTGAGTGAAGAAGAAACTGATGAGCTGACATTTTTGTGCGAAACAGAGGTCAGAAATGTAGAATGGCATGACGCTATTAAAGTAGAGATAAAGGCACATATCAAGAATGAAACTTGGGAAATTATTAAGAAGGAAAAAGATATGAAAGTCATCGATCATAAAATGGTACTGAGAAACAAATGGACTCCTGAAAAGGGTGAAATAAAAAAAGCTAGACTCGTAGCGCGTGGATTTACGCAACGCCCTGGTATCGAGTTTAATGAAACTTTCGCTCCAGTCGCGAAATTAAGTACCATTCGCTCCGTAATTGGACTAGCGGTTGAAGAAAACCTCAAGCTGAACCAAATGGATGTCACGACTGCATACCTAAACGGCGAATTGGAGGAGATCATTTATATGAAATATCCTGAATATACAGAACAATACGTAGCCGAAATAATGGTAGAGGCATGTGACGAAGATGATCTAAATTTATATAACAAGGCAAAGAAAATTCTAGAAGATATTAAAAGTATTGAAGAACAAGAAAAAGTTTGTCATCTGAAAAAAGCTCTCTACGGGTTAAAACAAGCAGGCAGGCAGGCAGTGGTATACAAAATTAGATACTGAGCTGAAGAAAATTGGATTTAAACCATCAAATGCTGATCCGTGTGTCTACATATCAGTCAAAGGAGGAGCGAAAACAGTGATTGCCATATATGTAGACGACCTGCTCATTGCTTATTCTTGCCCAAGAAGACTGACTGAAATAAAAAAAAGATTAAATGAACAATTTGAAATGAAGGATCTAGGACAGCCAAAAAGATTAATAGGAATAGATTTAGAATACAAAGAAAATAAAATTAAATTGACACAGAAGAGGTATATACAAGAAACTTTAAAGAAATTTAATATGGAGGAGTGCAAGCCCACTACCACACCAATGGAAGTAAATCTACATCTGGAGCCTAACAAGAAAGGAGGAGTAGACGACTTACCTTACAGAAACCTAATTGGAACTCTGATGTACCTATCAGTCGCTACCCGGCCTGACGTAACATATGCTGTTAACTATTTGTCAAGATTTAACAACTGTTTCGGACAAGAGCATTTCAAATCAGCAAAGAGAATATTACGTTATCTGAAAGGCACAATCGACATTGGCCTCACGTACTCAAAATCCCAAGAGCCATTAGAAGGCATGGCAGACGCTGATTGGGGTGCCTGCAAATTGGACCGAAAATCCTGTTCCGGTTACATTTTCAAGTATGCAGGAGCAGCTATCAGCTGGGCCTCCACTAAACAAAGAAGTGTCGCGCTATCAACGGCTGAAGCTGAGTACACAGCGCTCACGGAAGCAGCAAAAGAGGCTGTGCACCTAAAATCGCTTTTAAAAGATCTTGGTGTAAATTTTGGTCAAATAAAGATTTGGAGTGACAACCAAGCTGCTATAAAATTAGGTCAGAACCCCATAGTGTCCTCCAAGTCAAAACACATAGACTTAAAGGTGCACTATATTCGTGACTGCGTAAGGGAAGGTATTATTACCATTATGTACTTACGTACTGAAGATATGGAAGCGGATCTGCTAACGAAGGCGCTACCAGGACCCAGACTAATAACACTGAGAGGTAAACTGGGACTGCTGTTTTAGTGCTGTGAGGAGGAGTGTTGTGAATGCATAGCACATCACTAATAGCATGGTGCAACACTACTCGTGTTAGTTACCGGCTCCTTAGATACTGTTTGTTGATTGTCAAATATAATAATAAATTGATGAAGATATAATTTTAATACCGTTTATTCTTCCTTACGCCGCTCCACCCAACAGTCGGTTTGCAAGGATCAACAAGACCCTTAATTTAGTAATGCAATTATCTTACATAGTCGATAAGAAAATACACAACATACAACAACCTACAACATTCTAAAATAAAACATGATGATGATAACAGGTGATCAGCCTATAGTGCTGTTTGTAGAATTTGTTCAATCACCAAGGCTCACTATTCTCTTAGTTATCAATGACTGATTACGTCAATAAAGTCGACCACTTGAGACTTGAGCGCTCCATTGCAGAAGTGAATAGGCTTCAAACTAGAATGACTAAGTTAAATAAGGCCTTATGTACAACTAGCGGCCGCCCGCGACTTCGTCCGCGTAGATTTTTGATGATGACAAAGATATTAAAATAGGTAAGTGAATTTTATTCTTATATAAAATGGTCTAGACATATTACATTTCAAACAGTGGCAGACACTGATATGCAATTGTAAAAGAATTTTAGAAGATTTTCCAATTAGATTACGGGAATTGTTTGCAGGATGCTTAATATTTATTCCTTCAGTTACCTGATGCTTTTAATCTTTGGCAAAAATGACTCTGCATGATATAGAGCGACGCATAGATTTGGAGTTAGAAAATGGGGATCTTAGTTATTATGAGTGAGATTAAAAAAAAAGTTAAATATCGTAAGGCTGTTAAAACAATCTTAAACTCAGCACTGGAAATCGAGAGATGGAGGCAGTTTAATGAAGAGTATCTCTTTTAATAATAATAAATAATAAACTTTATTTCAAAACAATAATAAATAATGACCTCTTTTCATAAGAAGGCAGCACTGGTGGTTTGTACACGCCGGCCTGGCTATTAAATGAAAAGAGTGGTGTGGCGAAGTTCCCGAGGCTGGACAATATGTTTCTAAATGGTCTAGCAGGTACCCCACTTATTAAAAAGGCTAGTGTTTAAAGAAAATGCTGAAATGTGACCATTAAAAACTAAATGCACATAAGCGAATTTAATGATGCGATTACTATTTTGGTCTACAGGCTAGTACTATTGTTTGAAGAGTGATTCAATATATTCTGGTGCTACAGTTCTCTATATTTCTGAAGAAGCTAAATAAAGTAAGAATAGGTATATAAAGTATACATTATTCATGTGCTGATAGACAACTCACTAAATATAGGAACACATAAAGTTTGGAACACAATTACTTAATAAGAGACATCACTAAGAAAATATTGTTGACAGTCAACCATAGAAAAGGGGGTGCAAGTTCGTTTTAAAAAAATTACGTAGTCACTGGGTAGAAGACAGGAAATAAAAAAAATATAAACTGATAACCTTATCGTAACACTTCTTTATAAACAACATTAGCGGTGTTCCCCATACAAACTTTGCACCCCTTTTTAACCCCCTTAGAGATGAAATTTTCCAAAACGCTGAAATTACTTTTTTTTTATTTGATTAAGTAAGCTATCTACAAAGTTTCAAATCTCTAGTTCAAAAAATAAAGTTTCTCCCATATAAACATTGCACCCCTTTTTAACCCCCTTAGGGGTAAAATTTTTAAAAACGCTGAAATCACTTTTTGTGGTTTTTAATAAGTAATCTTTTTACAAAGTTTCAAGTCTCTAGCTCAAAAAAAAAAGTTTCCCCAATACAAACTTTGCACCCCTTTTTAACACCCTTAGGGATTGAATTTTTCAAAATCGCTTCTTATCTCTAGCCCACGTTATAAAAGTAACCAACTGTGCAAAAATGAACTCTCTAACATTAGTAGTTTTGGCTGTGCGTTGATGAGTCATTAAGGACTTCTTCTTTTATATATATAGACTAGCTGTTGCCCGCGACTTCGTCCGCGTGGAATCTTATCTTGAACAGTTTACATCTTTATTATATTATTTTCAGATCTAAACAATGTTGAAATTACTTTTCTTTTTTTGCAAGTTGATGATTTTGATGTTGGTTAGTGTAATTCAACAAAAAATAAATAATAATAAATATTGCAGTGCTGCTCCCATACAATAAACGTGTTTTTTTGCCATTTTATACGTAATGGTACCGAACTTCGTACGCGAGTTCAACTCGCTCTTGGCCTCTTTTTAGTTTATTTTTTCGCCTAAATTGCTCTAATTACGCGGAATCATTATGAACTCAGGTTTCAAGTCCCGCACTCAAAATAAATATTTGATCTTCAAACAAATTTTCAACCCCTTTTTCACCACCTTCTGGGCTGAATTTTCAAAAACGAATTCACTTTTCTTGTATTCTGATAATATGCCCTTATATACAAAGTTTCAAGTCCTGCGCTCAAAAAAATTTTTGATCTCAATACAAACTATCAACCTCCTTTTTACCGCCTCAGGGGTTGAATTTTCAAAAACACTGAAATTACTTTTTAGGGTTCCGTACCCAAAGGGTAAAAACGGGACCCTATTACTGAGACTTCGCTGTCCGTCCGTCCGTCCATCCGTCCGTCTGTCACCAGGCTGTATCTCAACAACGGTGATAGCTAGACAGTTGAAATTTTCACAGATGATGTATTTCTATTGCCGTTATAACAACAAATACTAAAAATAAAATAAAATAAATATTTAAGGGGGGCTCCCATATAACAAACTTGTTATAGATTATATATATGTATAGGTACGGAACCCTTCATGCGCGAGTCGGGCTCGCACTTACCCAATTTTTTTTTGATTTCTAATTATATGCCTTTATACAAAGTTTCAAGTCCGGCGCTCAAAAAAAGGTTTGATCTCCATTCCATTCCAAACATTCAACCCCTTTTTAGGGTTCCGTACCCAAAGGGTAAAAACTTGACCCTATTACTGAGACTTCGCTGTCCGTCCGTCCGTCCGTCCGTCTGTCACCAGGCTGTATCTCAAGAACGGTGATAGCTAGACAGTTGAAATTTTCACAGATGATCTATTTCTATTGCTGCTATAACAACAAATACTAAAAATAAAATAAATATTTAAGGGGGCTCCCATACAAGAAACTTGTTATAGATATATATATAGGCACGGAACCCTTCATGCGCGAGTCGGACTCGCACTTGCCCAATTTTTCACCATCTTCAGGGCTACATATATTTTCAAAAACGCTGAATCACTTTTTTGTATTCTAATAATACACGCCTCTATTTAAAGTTTCAAGTCCCACACTCAAATTTTTTTTTAATCTTCATACAAACTTTCAACCCCTTTTCACCACCTTCAGGGCTGAATTTTCAAAAACGTTGAAATTTCTTTTCTTGTATTCTAATTATATGCACTAATACAAAGTTTAAAGTCCCGCGCTCAGAAAAAGGTTTGATCTCCATTCAAAGTTTCAACCCCTTATTTACCAGTTTCAGGGAAGAATTTTCAAAAACACTTAAGTCAGTTTTCTTTTATTTTATTTTAATACCTATTTACAAAGTTTCAAGTTCCTAGCTTAAAATTAAAATTCAACCCCGAGACAAACTTTCATCCCCCTTTTAACCCTCTTAGAGGTTGAATTTATAATGACGTTAAATTAATGTTATTTTGTTATTATTATATATGCCTTAGTCAAAGAATTTGTAATGGAATCAAACTTTCAACCCTTTTTAACCATTTTAGGGGACGAATTATTGAAAACGCTGAAATTACTTTCCTTGTATTTTAATTTTATGCCTTTATACAAAGTTTAAAGTCCCACGCTCAAGAAAAGGTTTGATCTCCATACAAACTTTCAACCCCCTTTTTACCACCTAAGAGGATGAATTTTCAATAACGCTGAAATCACTTTTGTTCCATTTTATTTGCATAACTTTTTACGAAGTTTAAAGTTCCTAGCTTAAAATTAAATTTGAACCCCAAGACGAACTTGTATTTGTATTTGTATTTGTATTTGTTTCAAGGAATTTGTAATGGATTCACACTTTCAACCCCTTTTTAACCCTTGTAGCGGACGAATTTTTGAAAACGCTGAAATAACTTTTCTTGTATTCTAATAGTATGCCTTTAAACAAAGATTCAAGTCCCGCGCTCAAAAAAATACTTGATCTCCATACAAACTTTAAACCCCTTTTTTACCCTTTTAGGGGTCGAATTTTTGAAAACGCTGAAATCAGTTTTCTTTCATTTTATTTTAATATCTTCTAACAAAGTTTCAAGTTCCTAGCTTTAAAAAAAACTTGTATCCCATACAAACATTGCACCCCTTTTTAACACCCTTAGGGATTGAATTTTTCAAAATCGCTTCTTATCTCTAGCGCACGTTATAAAAGTAACCTACTGTGCAAAAATCAACTCTCTAACATTAGTAGTTTCGGCTGTGCGTTGATGAGTCAGTCAGGACTTCTTCTTTTATATATATAGATTTACTTATTCACAGCTGTATTTTTTGTGAAAGCCAACTAAGTAAATGCGTGACTCGAAAAATCACCTTATACTCACTTAGGTTGACTTTAGATTAGATATTTTTTGTTTTGTTTCTTTTATAATAAATATAAATAAATATTAAGGGACAATCATAATTACACAAATCGACCTAGTCCCAAACTAAGCAAAGCTTGTACTATGGGTACTAGACGACGATATACATAATAAAATAAATACATATATAGATAACATCCATGACCCAAGAACAAAATATTTGCACAAATATTTGCCCCGGCCGGGATTCGAACCCGGGACCGCCGACTCAGTAGGCAGGTGTCTACAAACCGAGCCAAACGCGTCGTCATTATTAGCAAGTTAGGATATTTAACCACAATTCTTAGATTTTATTAACTTCGAATGGTTTTATTAATTATATTTTGTATATAAATGGATACATCTCTATATAAACGGGTTTATTTCGATATATTCAAGCAGTTCTAACTGTACCAAAGACAAGGTAAGATCCCCAAGGACACATTCAAGTATACTATTTAATTTCTACTTAATCAACTATGTTTCATGGTCAGTCATAAAGTGATGTGTTCTTTCCAGATGTTCTTCTTAATGATATGTCTTATCGGAGCCACGGCGGCCGCGCCAGCCTCTTTGGACGACCTAACGTTAGCAGACGAGTCACGAGTTGTGATATCTCCCTATATCAGCATGGCTTACCCAGTTCCAATCGCTCCTTTGAGAATTGTGGATCCAATGATCGAATCTGAAGCTATTGAAGAGTCTAAGCCAGAAGACCAGAAGGAAACCCCAGAGACAGCACTAGAGACACCGAAGCCTGAGGAACCAAAACCAATACTTGTTAAGCTAGAAATGCCCTCCTTTCTTTCCAACTTATTATCTTACTTTTCTTCCTTGCCATCGTGGCCTTCTTTCTCATGGCCAAGTATCACTCTCCCTCCTTTAATCAACAACGTGAACGTAATGCCAACCTTCCATTCTCCTAAGTTGATGTATCCAGCTTATTACTCTGGGTACCCTGGCACTGTTTTTGTTGAAGCGTCTTAATGTATATCATTGTGTTACGACAGCTTGCGTGAATGATGATTAAAGTGTATTGATTTTAATATTAAATTGCTCATCGATAGATTCAGGTGCTGTTCTGTGGAGTCCTATATTAAATTAGGAACGGCATGATAGTTCTTTTGCTATTGCAAAAAGTCACGTAATGGTATTTGTGTAGTAGCAAAGTAACTATCAATTAGTAATTAAAATTAAATCCTGATTGTTGACAAGGTACCTGTAATAACGTTTTTGTTTATTATAGTATACATTTAACAGTCAAGGGCCTGTGTTGGTTCATAGTGGAATCGGTCATGACGTCATGAGCTTTCGTTGCGAACTGTCATGTCAATTTAAATTATAATGTGTTCCTGTATCAGTGAAAAAAATAAAACCATCACGGAATAAATTTTGTTGTTTATATTTGATACTTAATAGACTACATTGAAATTCAAATTCAAGAGTCTACCTTTGTGGCGAGTGGATAAGAATTCGAATCAAGCGCTACGCCAGCGAGCTACATAATATATATGGTCCTGTTGAGTCACCAATAAGTTCTTTAATAAAATATGTACCCAAATCCTTGTTTCGGTGCGACAGAATACTTTCGAAAGAAACTGACTTTTCATCTAAGCAAGATGTCTGAATAACATAGAAGCTGTAGCCGAATATTTACTGACCACAGAATCCAGTGATATTTTTAAAGCTGCCAAGTTTTGCTTACTTTGTTAACGGCCATTGGCCAAAGGTGGCACTAGATGAACGCGGACATCGGCGATGCTATTATATAGCTTTGTCACGGAGATGCCGTGACTTTGCGCAACCAGCGGCGCGGCGAGCGGTTGAGCGAGAGATCCGAGCACCGCGGCCATACGAGTGAGCAAGACACACTTAACGCGCGCCGTGTCGCTCGCCGCTAAGACTGAGTTCGTGGCATCTCAAGACCGGGCCGTTTCACAACTAGAAACATTAATTGGCAAGGCTCCTACAGCCACAAGACCACAATAACACATTGTAAATACTTACAATGTGTTATTTAGATTTACATACGTAAATCTGGCTAGTTAAATTCCTCAACGCATAAATTTACGCATTGAAAAACTAAACTTATCAGTTTTTCAGATATTACTATTTTTACTGTACTTACATTACATACCCATATTATAATAAATAATTAAATATCGGACAACCTCGAACAAATCAATCTTAGTCCCACTACACTGTTAGGGATACTGATGGGATATAATTCGTTATAATTATAAGATACCGTTGCTAAGTTTATTTTGCCCATCATAAGTACATAATAAAATTAACTGCACGGGGTTACTAGGTACTAGAGACCGAAACCAGCAGCAACAGGATTGGCAAGCAGGTGTCGTAGTATATGTACCCTATATCTAGTCCGATACTTATTTCGTCGAAAACGTTTCGCAAAATTTGATCATTTGTCCGAATATTAATTATGTTAATTAAGTTAATATACACAATATTGTATCGTCTTATTTTATTTAGTTGCAAATTCGACCTCTACCAATAAAGAATTGCTGCCAAAAAACTAAGTTAGGTTAGAATTGCGATTCCTAACAGAAAGTAACTACCTACTTAGGTACCGATTACTGTCAGAAAAAGTAGGTGTTGGGCATAAAAAGCTATTCGTAAAAGATCATTCGGCAAAAAGAGGATTCGCTATAAAGAGAAAAACTATGCTTAGGTATAGACAATTAAAATTATAACAATAAAATAAAAGGTAGACACCTCAATCACTAAAATCGGTTGAGTAGTTTTCGTGCTATGATGGAACACACTTACATATAAATATACATACATACATACATACATAGACTGCTAAACTAATAACCCTCCTTTTGGCTTTGCCGTAGTCGGGTAAAAATATCCGTAAGTAAACAAGGGGAAATCGAATAACCGATAACCTCTAAGGCTAATATTATTCTTGAGTGCAGCAATTTCGTTCGCTGCTTGAGTGAAAACCGCGGGGTAAGTATATGGAATGATTTTCATTAAGGTGGAATGACAATATTGATAACATTTCAAATAGTGTACGTCCAGCAACCAGCAGTTGCAGTGGACAAATGGGTCTGTTACGGATACAAGCCGAAAACTGTTAGTTTGTAAGCGAAATTTAATGTACATAACGTTAATTTATTTAATTTATTTTATTGCGCATAAAAGACGCTATAAGTCGAGTTATTATGTACCAAATGTATATAACAGTCCATAAAAGAGACATATGTATGTAACTGGTCTAATCCCAAACCAATCCCGATCCGAAAATCACAATTCGATAGCGATGAATGTAGGATTTTAATTAATAACTCAGCAATACGTTTGTAGTTTCTTTTTATTCCATAAATCTTATATCAACCCCATACAATTTTTAAACCCCCTGTCACTCTCCCGAAAAAAAAAACAAGCGACAACCCCCCTTATGTCATAGACACAAAAAATAATTATCATTGAAAAGTATTTAATCTTACATGAATATTACATAAGATATTCACGTGGTGCCGAACCACGTGGCAATGTTGTGATAATATTACATCACCTGTTATCGCTTCCGCAATAGTGCCAAGCGATAGCAACGGATAATCCCATCAGGAATCCGTTTTTATTATGTTTCTAAAGTAATTAGGTCAGCCGCAATTCACGTTAACGTAAAATTAACGTGAATTATGAACCGTCCAATTAGAGCCCATTTTCAGTACGAAATCGTATCGGAATTTCGTTTTAACAATTCAAATTAACTTCACTATGACCTAATCGCTTAGAATACACTTAGAAATGCATCTGGTCTCATCGCACTTACCTTTTATAGCCTTCCGCGACTTGCCAGCACAACGTAAATTTAACTTTATCAATCGATCCGACTTAATAGCTAACGAACCGTAACTTTTATCTTATAAAACGTAAAGCCATTTAATGCAGTGCAATGAAAGCTACAGAATGAGACATCTCACGTAGATATCGAACCGTAAACGTAGACACGACCCTCCCCGAACCGCCCATCCCGTAGACCAGAAAAGCCGTTAGGGCTGAAAAATGGGAAAATGAACGGCCAATCACGTAGCTAGTTCACTTTCTCATACAACGATCCTTAGAAAAGAACGCACTTGACGAAAGGGGCGTGCCGGCCGTAGAATGTACGGTTCGACGCCTCCTATTGGCCTGCGAGCCAGTAATTTGCTTACGAGTCCCGAGTCGAATTAGATCTTAAGGAAATAGCTTATAAGGAATTATTGTTTTCGATTATTTACCATACTGCCGAAGAAAATTAAAGAACGAACAAGTCAACCAGTGTTTCTATACCTCGTACTCGAACCTGCATCGAACCTGTATCGACCAGCTGCCGTAACCAAGTTTGTCCGAGGTCCCATTCGTTTGGTTGATCTCCAAACTTCGGTCTACGTGCCCTACGTGATATCTACGTGACATTCACGTCGTGCAGCTACGCATCGGAACCGGAGCTACGAAACCGAACCCGAGCTACGAGCTACGAGCTACGAACGAACGATTGCTACGTGTTACGCAGCATCTACGTGGCAACTACGTGTCGCGTCTGAACCGCCGTGCCTACGACTGAGATAGCCACGGCGACCGAACCGGAGCCACGAATTCCGAGAGCCGATAATACAGTCCACTGTGCTCACTCGTGAGCTACCGAAGAGGCAGTGTTGAGTGATTTTCCTCAACATTTTGGTCATTCGAGCGCCGGATAATCGAACCACAGAACCGGACCATTTTGGTCATTCGAGAGCCGGATTGGAAGAACCGCCGAACCAACCGACAACGATGGTCCACACAAGACGCCAAGCATCACGAGACGGCCGAGCCCCCAGCGAACCGAACCGAGGGGAATCCACGTCTGCGAAGATGCACGAAGCGCATCGACGACTGTCGGACACCAGGGAGCCACAACACGCCGCCCTGGACGAACCGAGCCGCAGATCGAACCCGGAATCGCCGCCCACGGACACGACCCAATGGCGGCAGAAACTGGAGGAGCACCTGCGACGAGCCAGCCTACGGGGGCAACGCGACGACCCCGCAGCCGGCTTTTCGACACCGACGACTCACCTGCCGGCGCACCCCGAAGCACGAGCGCCCGGCCACAACCACGACCGCGAGGGCCCCGAGGCTTTCGCGTTTTCCGCGCACCACGCGTTTAATGCGCCCCTCGCCGCGCATGCGCAGATCGAATCACCCGCGGCCCGCGCGCCTGCGACTCAAGCCGCGACCCGCACCGCCGATCGTTCCCGAGAACGAGCCGATCGCGAACGTGCTTTCGACCAAGTACGCTTCAACATCGGCAACACCCGCGCGCCTACGGTCACGTCCGCGACGAGCAGCACCACCGAGGCCCGCAGGAAGCAAGCCGAACTCGCCGCAGCCGAAAGCATCGCAGAGCTGCGCCGTCAACAACTCCGCGTCGAAGAGGACCTCGTCAGGAAGCGACTCGAGTCCGAGCTGCAACAGATCGAGGCTGAGGGGTCCCAGGCTGGCGGCTCACAGACGGGTCGACGGACGCCAACCGACCAAGAAACCACGCAGCGTATCGATGCGTGGTTTCAACGAACCGAGGTGAGTGACGGAGCTAAGATCGTGCCTGCTAAACCGACGCCGATGAGGCAGCGCACGGTCACGCCTGAACGAGGCGAACTCTTACGTCCGAGCCGAAGCCGAACCGCGAGCCGCAACGAGGACATCGACCGACTTGCCGATCGCATCGAGAGTATAACTCGTCCGCCGCCGAAACAGGTATACGAACTCCCGATCTATACCGGACTGCCGAACGAGTGGTTGACATTTTACCACTCGTACACCGAGAGCACGCAGCGGTATAAGTTCTCAAATTTCGAGAACATGGCTCGACTCCGCGCAGCGCTGAAAGGTGAGGCGCGAGAATGCGTCCAACACATGCTGGCGTCGGGATCGAGTCCGGACTTAATCATCCGAATATTAAAAAAGAATTTCGGTAGGACCGACATTCTTGTCGACAGGGCGCTGGAGGACCTGAAACGATTGCCCGCCCTCGGACCGAGCGCGACTGACCTCAACACTTTTTCCATAAAAGTAATGAACATCGTCGCGACGCTCATGGACTTAGATAAGTCACACTACGCAGGTAATCCATTATTGATCCGAGAGATTACCGACCGCCTGAGCCCGCACCTGAGATCGAGATGGTGCACACACGCACGTGAACACATGCGAACAGGTGAGTGCGAGATCGTAATGCTAGCGGAATTCCTACTCGACGAATCCGACGCCGAATTACAATTCTCGCACGCACGAGCCCCGGCGTCGCGACGCCCAGCCGCTACGAACGTGAATCACCAGCCGCTGCCGTCCCGACGCCCGAACCCCGTGAACAGCGGAGCTGCGATACGACGCCCCGCACCCGTAAGAGCCCAGACATACGCCACAGAACGAGTGGACGCCTGTCTGTGTTGCGGCAACACACACCGAACCACGGACTGCCGCAAGTTATTAGGTATGACGATAGGAGCGAGATGGGAGTGGGCTCGAGACGCACGCATCTGCTATAAGTGTCTCGACAAGAGACACCGCCGCGAGAACTGCACGGCGAAAGGTTGCGGCGTGCCCAACTGCCCACACTCGCACCACAAATTGCTACACGATACGACGCCGCCTACGAGTAAGGCGCCGCCCCACGTAGCGCCCCACGTAGCACCCGACGTAGCACTCGACCGCCCAGCCCACCCGACGCGTAGCACAGCGCAAGCGGCACCCGGCCCCGCGCGTAGAGACGAGACGCCCGTGCAGAGCGAGCACGCGCACACTACGGCGGAGCTAACTGCCAATACCGTCGACGCAAACACGAAGGTAATGCTTAAGATAATGCCTATCGTCGTTAGCGGACCATGCGGAAGCATCGAAACATTCTGTATGATCGATGAGGGGAGCACGATATCTCTCATCGATCAGGGACTGGCGGATCAACTAGGAGCAACGGGACCTGAAAAACCTCTCGTCATACAAGGCGTAGGCTCGATATGCCTAACGCAACCGAGTCAGCGCGTAGAGGTAAGCGTCCGAGCTACGAGTGGAGGCCCGTCACACTCGCTTACGCTGCGCACTGTACCGCAACTTGGACTACGCGAGCAGTACATGCCGCGTAGAGCGGTACTCAACTTCGAACATTTAGCCGATTTGAACGAAGCCTGCTACGAACATGCCGCGCCTAAAATACTATTGGGCGCAGACCACTGGCACCTGACGCTGCCACTAGAGACGAGGATGGGAAGGCAGTGCGACCCAGTGGCGATCCGTTCGAAAATCGGATGGACAATTTACGGTATGGCCCCACGCTACTTACGAAACCAGAGCGATCGAGAGGTGGTCATGCACGCTTTCTCGGATGAAGACCGAGAAATAAACATGGCGTTGAAAAGGTACTTCGACGTCGAAGCGCTAGGCGTGAAGTTGATCGACAAAAGGAGCCCGCAGGATCAACGCGCTATCGACATATTTAACGCGACAGTTAAACGCATCGACGGCCCGCGCTACGAGGTTGGACAACTGTGGCGCGACAACGAACCCTGCTTGCCGCCCAGTTATACAATGGCGTATAACAGGTTGCGCGGCATCGAACGACGCATGGATAAGGATCCGACATTTGCAGCGGAATACACCGCGCAAATAGATAACTTGCTGACCAAGGAGTACGCCGTGCGACACATAGGCGATTACGACGGTCATAAAACCTGGTTTTTGCCGCACTTTGCTGTACGCAACATAAACAAGGGCAATAAAATCAGGTTAGTATTCGATTCCAGGGCGACCTCGCAGAACGTCAGTCTGAACGACAAGCTGCTGGAGGGCCCGGATTTACTGCAGTCACTCCCGGGTATCCTGTGCAGATTCCGCGAAGGTGAGTTCGCAGTTAGCGCCGACATACAGGAGATGTTTCTACGGATCCAGATGAGACCCGACGATCAAATGGCGCAGCTATTCCTGTGGAGGGGAATGAACCGGGAGCGACGGCCGCAAGTATATCGTATGAAATCGATGATATTCGGGAATACGTCTTCTCCATATTTAGCACACAGCGTGCGAAACAGGAACGCCCAGGACAACGCCGAGCTGTATCCGGACGCCGTTTACGATATCCAGACGAATCATTACATGGATGATTTCTTGGCGGGATACGAAACGGAGCAGCAGGCGATCAACGCCGCTAAGCAAGTAGCAGCCTCACACGCTATGGGAGGTTTCGTCCTGCGAAGCTGGGCCTCGAATTCGACGAGGTTAATGGAGCAGATCCCGCCTGAGCAACGAGCCGCCGACGATCTCACAAGCTTAGGCAACAAAGAGCAAAAGGTATTGGGATTATATTGGAACGCTCGGACCGACGAGTTGAGCTTCAATACATCGCTGATTCGCGTGCCGCCCGAGGTTCGAGAACTACAGCGGGGCCCCACGAAGCGCGAAGCCCTCAGCGCTTTGATGAGCCTGTTCGACCCACTCGGGTACTTAGCGCAGTACACCGTGACGGGAAAGGTCCTGCTACAAAACGTGTGGGCCCTGAGAACGAGCTGGGACTCGCCGCTGCCAGGCGAGTTAAACAACGCTTTCGTTACGTGGTTGGAGCACATAAAACACGTAGCCGAGCTGCGATTACCGCGACGCTGTATCCAGCTAGGTACAGGCGTGCGGCATCAACTGCACGTGTTTGTGGACGCGTCAGAGCAAGCGTTCGCCGCCACCGCGTACTGGAGGACGGAAGGGGAGACGGGCGAAAACGAGCCGCGAGTACACTTAGCCGCAGCGAAATCTAAGGTAACTCCCGTTCGTCGCTTGTACATACCGCGAGCCGAACTTCAAGCCGCTTTAATAGGAGCCCGATTAGCGCAGACATTACAGAACGAGCATCGCGTGAAACCCGTGCAGATCGTCTACTGGACCGACAGCCGAACCGTACTGCACTGGGTACGCGAGAACGCGCGCCGATACAGCGCGTTCGTGAGCCACCGCTTAGGTGAAATAGCGGAGCTCACCGAACCCGAACAATGGCGTTGGGTCCCTACAAAACTGAACCCGGCCGACGACGGTACTCGACCGGACCCCTATCGTGTGGTAAGGAGCACCGATAGATGGTACGTGGGTCCTGATTTCCTGCGACAACCCGAACCCGAGGCCATTCGGCCGCAAGAAACTCGAGCACCGCAAGCAGAGCCGTCGATCGAAATAACCGAGCAGGTACCGACAGAACGATGTTACGTGACGAATCACGTAGACCCGCCGCTGCCGAAAATCGAGCGTTTCAGCAACTACGATCGCTTGATCGGCGCGACGGCCCGAGCACTTCTTTTCATAGAGCGACTGAAAAAGAAAACACAGGTACCGTTAGAAACACGTCACTATTTAATAGCTGAAAACCTGTGGATGCAGTGGGCCCAGTGGCGGGATTTTCCCGAGGAACTCCGAGCTCTCTCACGGGGGGAGGCCATTGCCCGTAGCAGCCGGCTGTACAAGCTAGACCCGCAGCTGCAAGACGACGGCCTCATACATATGCGCGGGCGTATCGACGCCGCGCCCACGACTACAAACAAACAACCCGTCATATTGGACGGGCGGAATCCATTTACGAAACTTTTAATTTTGCGCGCTCATAAGCGAGCGCATCATTGTGCTAACGAAACAGTTGTGAATGATTTAAGGCAACAACTGTGGATCCTGCACCTGCGACCAACCGTTCGGAGTGTGGCCCGAGCGTGCATGCATTGCATGCTGCGCCGCACGCGCCCACGCGTGCCGCCCTTGGGCGATCTGCCCTCTGATCGCTTGCAGCCGCACGCACGGCCCTTCACTTACTGTGCGGTGGACCTGTTCGGCCCGCTCACAGTCACTGTGGGCCGCCGGCACGAGAAGCGCTGGGTAGCGCTTTACACGTGCCTCACGACCCGAGCTGTACACATGGAGCTCGTGTACTCCCTGTCTACGAGCAGCGCCGTCATGTCGCTACGCCGCCTTGCAGCCCGCAGAGGATGGCCCGCCGTTATGTGGAGTGATAACGGCACGAACCTGAGGGGCGCGGATGCCGAGCTACGCGCCGCCTACCACGACTGGATACCGGCGCTACAAGAACACGGCGTGCAACACCGAATGAGTTGGCGTTTCATCGCGCCCGGCGCACCGAACATGGGCGGCGCCTGGGAGCGCCTCATACGAAGCGTCAAGACTGCACTCGCCGCTACACTAAACACACGAAGCCCGAAGGAAGAAATCCTAATAACGCTTCTAGCCGAAGTTGAATATTCGGTCAACTCACGTCCCCTAACACACGTGAGCGTTGATCCGAACGAGAGCGAAGCGATAACGCCCAATCACTTTTTATTGGGCGGCCCGGCGGGGGTCCCACTAACCGGCCCCTGCGACGAGGCAGATCGCAAATCATGGAAAGCAAGTCAAGCTCTCGCCGACCACTGGTGGAACCGATGGATCCGAGAATACCTGCCGACCTTAGCCCCACGACAATCCTCAATGTCACGGGAGCCTACGGTCGCCGTTGGTGACTACGTGCTCATCACGGACCCCAGCGCGCCCCGCAACGTGTGGCCGCGCGGCATCGTGGAGGCGACCTACCCCGGCCCTGACGGCGCAGTACGGAACGTGGACGTCAGGACAAGAGGAGGAGTCTTCAGGCGAGCTACGAGCCGGCTTGTGGTCCTGCCCATCACCGAGGGATCGACTCTGCGATCGGGGGAGAATTGTTACGGACACAAGCCGAAAACTGTTAGTTTGTAAGCGAAATTTAATGTACATAACGTTAATTTATTTAATTTATTTATTGCGCATAAAAGACGCTATAATTCGAGTTATTATGTACCAAATGTATATAACAGTCCGTAAAAGAGACATATGTATGTAACTGGTCTAATCCCAAACCAATCCCGATCCGAAAATCACAATTCGATAGCGATGAATATTACATAAGATATTCACGTGGTGCCGAACCACGTGGCAATGTTATGATAATATTACATCACCTGTTATCGCTTCCGCAATAGTGCCAAGCGATAGCAACGGATAATCCCATCAGGAATCCGTTTTTATTATGTTTCTAAAGTAATTAGGTCAGCCGCAATTCACGTTAACGTAAAATTAACGTGAATTATGAACCGTCCAATTAGAGCCCATTTTCAGTACGAAATCGTATCGGAATTTCGTTTTAACAATTCAAATTAACTTCACTATGACCTAATCGCTTAGAATACACTTAGAAATGCATCTGGACTCATCGCACTTACCTTTTATAGCCTTCTGCGACTTGCCAGCACAACGTAAATTTAACTTTATCAATCGATCCGACTTAATAGCTAACGAACCGTAACTCTTATCTTATAAAACGTAAGGCCATTTAATGCAGTGCAATGAAAGCTACAGAATGAGACATCTCACGTAGATATCGAACCGTAAACGTAGACACGACCCTCCCCGAACCGCCCATCCCGTAGACCAGAAAAGCCGTTAGGGCTGAAAAATGGGAAAATGAACGGCCAATCACGTAGCTAGTTCACTTTCTCATACAACGATCCTTAGAAAAGAACGCACTTGACGAAAGGGGCGTGCCGGCCGTAGAATGTACGGTTCGACGCCTCCTATTGGCCTGCGAGCCAGTAATTTGCTTACGAGTCCCGAGTCGAATTAGATCTTAAGGAAATAGCTTATAAGGAATTATTGTTTTCGATTATTTACCATACTGCCGAAGAAAATTAAAGAACGAACAAGTCAACCAGTGTTTCTATACCTCGTACTCGAACCTGCATCGAACCTGTATCGACCAGCTGCCGTAACCAAGTTTGTCCGAGGTCCCATTCGTTTGGTTGATCTCCAAACTTCGGTCTACGTGCCCTACGTGATATCTACGTGACATTCACGTCGTGCAGCTACGCATCGGAACCGGAGCTACGAAACCGAACCCGAGCTACGAGCTACGAACGAACGATTGCTACGTGTTACGCAGCATCTACGTGGCAACTACGTGCCGCGTCTGAACCGCCGTGCCTACGACTGGGATAGCCACGGCGACCGAACCGGAGCCACGAATTCCGAGAGCCGATAATACAGTCCACTGTGCTCACTCGTGAGCTACCGAAGAGGCAGTGTTGAGTGATTATCCTCGACAGGGTCCTTGAAAATGGTGGATACATTTTGCTTCAACACTGGTTTTGTTAAGATAAGATAATCATCACACACAGCAATCTCACAGTTATTGTGATTTGCTCAGTTGTAACACAAGGCGCCAAAGCGCATGGCAAACCTTGGTAAAGGAGAGAAATGGAAGCAACTTAAAATAATGGGTGCCCCTTGAAATCTCGACAAACTTTTCATCGAATTTCATTTCATCGAAAACGATTCACAGAATATTCAGTATAAATATTATCTCTTGGAGTATTATGGCTTCATCGACTATTCATTACATATTATAACAATTAATTAAGCTATGTTATTAGGAATTTTAAATGCTTAAAATTACATTTAATAGATTATTTTAAAGACAGAACTTCAAATAATTTATATTATTTCATCGAGATATTATTATACAACTCATTCATTTCAGGTTAGGTTAGGGTTATTTTTTTTTTGATGACCCCAAAAACGAAACGGCTCGCAGACAGACAATAGGTTGGTTAGGTTAGGGTTTTTTTGATGACCCCAAAAACGAAACGGCTCGCAGACATAGGTTGGTTAGGTTAGGTTAGGGTTATTTTTTTTATGACCCCAAAAACGAAACGGCTCGCAGCCATAGGTTGGCTAGGTTAGGTTAGGGTTATTTTTTTTTGATGACCCCAAAAACGAAACGGCTCGCAGACATAGGTTGGTTAGGTTAGGTTAGGGTCATTTTTTTTGGATGACCCCAAAAACGAAACGGCTCGCAGACATAGGTTGGTTAGGTTAGGTTAGGGTTTTTTTTTTGATGACCCCAAAAACGAAACGGCTTGCAGACATAGGTTGGTTAGGTTAGGGTTTTTTTTTGATGACCCCAAAAACGAAACGGCTCGCAGACATAGGTTGGTTAGGTTAGGGTTATTTTTTTTATGACCCCAAAAACGAAACGGCTCGCAAGCATAGGTAGGTTAGGTTAGGTTCGGGCTATTTTTTTTATTACCCCAAAAACGAAACGGCTCGCAGACATAGGTTGGCTAGGTTAGGTTAGGGTTATTTTTTTTTGATGACCTCAAAAACGAAACGGCTCGCAGACATAGGTTGGTTAGGTTAGGTTAGGGTTATTTTTTTTTGATGACCCCAAAAACGAAACGGCTCGCAGACATAGGTTGGTTAGGTTAGGTTAGGGTTATTTTTTTTTCTGACCCCAAAAACGAAACGGCTCGCAGACATAGGTAGGTTAGGTTAGGTTAGGGTTATTTTTTTTATGACCCCAAAAACGAAACGGCTCGCATATATAGGCAAACAAAAGGGTACACACATAAAACATAGTATCTACCGACATCCGTCCGCGAGCGCATTGCGTTTAGTTCCTCACATAATTCATTGAAGTTGTAGAATGATAAATACTGAAATGATTTTCTACAATGTAAAATTTAAAACAAAATAATAAAATATGAAATAAAGAACTGCGAAATAAAGTATATAATAAATAATATTTCTATAGATTAAAAATCGGTGTTATAAAAATACACCATTTAATTGTTCGATGTAATGAATATTCGATCAAATGAAAAAATGCGTACCGTTGACTTTGAACTGAAATTCGATTAAACGTTTGTCGAAATTTCAAGGGTAAACCCTAAAATAATGATTGATTAGTGATTACCAATAACCTATGAGAAGAAATACAAAACAGACGGTAAAACAAAACTGCATACTTGTAGGTGGATATATGGGTCAGCATAGGGTGGCAAGGGTATTTCATACAAGGTTGTACATTAATCCTGTACATAGGTACCTGTACAAGTAAATAGTAAAAAACCAGGTTTACCCTAATTTCACGTCATTTTGGAGGTTCCTGTATAGAAAGCAGGCAGTTTTCTGTAATGTAGGTATTTCATTCGCGGATGGTATACATGTACTCAGCAACACTGACAAGTCTAATTTCATAATTCAAGTATCCCCTAACGAGCTAATAATGCTAACAATTGGCACTTTTCCACCATCACTTTTGGCTTTTATGGCTCCCTTTATATTTTGATTGGGATTAAAGTTATCAGAAATAAAATGAAAAAAAAAATTAAAATTAATTTATTTCTCGTAACAGAATTTACATAGTACAAAATTAAAATCAAGAACACGGTGTAATGTTGTACATAAATAAGCAGAATAAATAGCCATACCTACTATTAAAACTTCATATGCTTATAATTATTTGTATTTGGTTACGTATTATAAATCCAATACTAAAAATAATAATAAATAAATAAATATAATTATCTTTTAAGTGATAAATTGATAAGTGATCCCGCAGATTGCTTAATTGACTTTTTGCCGCGGTAATGTCTCCACTTCGGCGCAACGGTAAACAACTAAGTTATTAGTTTATTTAGAGAAATAATTAATCTCTAATAGTTACAGCTATCTCATCCTCATCAAAACTAATGGGTTAATGGAGCTGTAACATGCTTTAACCACAAAGTCAGCAAACTAAGCTCCTATTATTAGATTTTATTAATTTCAAATGACTTTCATAATTATGCTTACGGATATTCTCTGTATAAAAGCGCAATTTTTCTTAACGACAGCATCACAACTCGACTGCACCTCAGCCAAGGTAACCACTCAAAAAAACTTCTAGAACATCTTCATCATACTATTTTAGTCATTTTAAAACTGTCGTCGTCAACCTATCAAGACTTCAAGAGGGTGCGGAAAACGGAGCCCATAACATAACCATAACCACCATAACCTATAAAGAGGATTGCTAAACATCTTGTATTGCCATCTTGCTAAACAGCTGTAACTATTCTGATCCTGGGCTCTTCCTAAGCCAAAATTGTATCGTACTTCCAAATAACTGCGTTGATTTAAAGTTGGTTTTACTCCTTGCAGATGTTCCTCCTGACTTTGTGTCTCATTGGATTCGCGGCGGCTGCTCCGGCCATCCCGGACGCACCAAAGCTGGATGACGAATCCCACATGCTGGTGGCTCCGTACATCGCTTACGCGGCCCCGCTGGCTCCTTTCAGAGCCCTGGAGATCAAGATTGAGCCTGAGCCTAAGGAAGAGAACGCCGAACTGCCGGAGCCCAAGGAAGAATTCCCTGAGCCAGAAGAACTACTGACTGAACCCGAAGAGCCAAAGCCTGAAGAGCCGAAACCCACAGTTGTCAAGCTGGACATCCCTAACCTTTTCCAAGTCGTTACTAACTTATTCAACGGTTCAGGTCTGCCTCATTTCCCTTTCTTAAACAACTGGATTTACCCAGCCAACCCCCCTAAGATCCTGTACCCAGCTTACTACCCTGCATACCCCGGCCCTGTAATCGTCGAAGCAGCTAAGCCTTAATTTTTCGTTTTTCGCCTTAATGTGATTGATGATGTTGATACTTTTGAAATAAAGTTGCTGCTTCTTTATTCGATTTGATTTATTCCATTTTTACACTGAATTTTATTTATTTATCCAAATTCACAAACATTTATTTGACGGGAGTGCTCAGAATTCATGTTAAATCGTCATTCTGGATTACCTACATATATATCAACTATAGCAAGGTTAAGGAACCAGTCATTGCCGTCATTACCTCAATGGAACCAGTCAACTAAAGGATTTTCAGCAGGCATAAGCATTCAGACACCTAGCGTGCATGTTATTTAAGGCGAATGCTAACTTATGATATGTATCAATCGAGTTTCTCTGACGTATCCTGGATACTAATTAGTTTTACTAAACTTTCTTTTGCTAAACAAATGAAATTTGCAAATTTTGTTGGTATCACGTTTCAAAAAAGTTTAAGAGGATGTTATTGCTTGCTCTTAAACAAGGGTTTATATTTTTATAAATAATGACACAAAGGTAAATTAAGACGAAAAATTGAATGCGATCTACTGCAATCGAAGCGGGATTTGAACCCGCGACCTCTGCGTTTCCGGCGCATTGCTCTTCCAACTGAGCTATCCGACCGCTACGTCAATCGCACGAAATCTTTCATCCCTTAATTCTTTACGCTACTGGAGCGCCCTCTGTGTCATATATGTTTTTGAAATGCTTTATGCGCATTTAGCCATACCCAAGGATGTGCGTTTTGTTGCATAAAGCATTTCAAAAACATATATGACACAGAGGGCGCTCCAGTAGCGTAAAGAATTAAGGGATGAAAGATTTCGTGCGATTGACGTAGCGGTCGGATAGCTCAGTTGGAAGAGCAATGCGCCGGAAACGCAGAGGTCGCGGGTTCAAATCCCGCTTCGATTGCAGTAGATCGCATTCAATTTTTCTTTCTTAATTTACCTTTGTGTCATTATTTATAAAAATAAAAATGTGGTATTACCACATAAAAAATATGAATCGATAAAAAGATTCTATACAAATATTAAGGGTTTATATGCTAGAAAAGCGGGCGGTAAGTCGTATATTACGCCCTAGGGCGGTAAGTAATTTTGGTATTGACTATTTGTTTTATTTCCTCCAAAGTGTGATGAAAAACGTCGTACGTGACTCTGGTGGTAAAGGAATTCCAAACTCGTGTCATTAAAGCCCTCGCCTTCGGCTTCGGGCTTCTAATAGACACTCGTTTGTAATTCCTCGTTTTCCACCCTTGTTACGTAATGTACTAATTATATTACATACCTAGGGCGGTGAATTCGTGAATGTCGAATGTCTTTACGAATCACCGCCCGTGGTTTGTCTAATTTTTTTATCTTCCCGGGGAGAAAATCCCACTTACAGCCTTGGGTGACGTAAAAAAATTTTTAGAGCACTATACTTTTTTAAATAATATCTTCAAGTCAGAAATTACAATTATGCGCAGCTAGTTGCACACTTTTGGAACTATAAAAATTTATAACATTGATTTATAACCAGAGATCGGACAAATGTGCGTCTAACCAACATTTTTTTTGAAATACATAATGGCCACGACCACTCTGTAAAGAGTGTAACGAAGAAGAAGAAGATTAAACTTGTTAATAATTTAAGACAAAAACGGGTTTCATTATACATTTATAATAAACACTTTATAAAGTTCTAATATACCCTAGTTAGGATCCACTATTAAAGAATATAAAAAAACAGCTAAAAAGTCTCTCCATCTGTGGCCTAGTCGGGCATTATAGTAAAACAAGGTGCCATTCATTAAAAAAAATAATCCGATTATCTTAAACATCGGTCGGATCGGATCGGTTAGAAGGTTGTCCATTAAATACAGGACACCGTGTATAATGACGCACATAATTCCGATCTCTGCTTATAACGTTATAAATATTTTCTATTATTTATTTTGTACAATAAATAAACCGCCACTTACCCTTACCTTACTAAGTTTCCAACCCCCTAATTTGTAAGTTATATTTGAACTTAAGTTGCCAGTCATTGAATGCAATTCGAATAGCAAATTGGCATTTTATTGGCTATACCACGGCCATAATTACAGTGCGACCAAAAAGAGTAGAAATTAAAAAACCGGCCAAGAGCATGTCGGGCCACGCTGTGTAGGGTTCCGTAGTTGCTCATCCTTCACAAGAGACGGGCTTAAAACAGCGGTTTTAAGAGCCTTATCACACTTGCGATTTGCGAGCGTATTTTGTATGAAGGCGATCGCGCAGCGTGTTCGCCGCGTCGTTTATTTGTATAGAGAATACGCTCGCAAATCGCAAGTGTGATAAGGCCCTAAGCCCGTGGTTTAAGTTACGAGGAAGATTTCAATTTCTATAAAAAGGTCGTTAACGCCAAAGTAACTGTAATGACTTATTACCTTCTGGAAGTCAACTTACGTCCTTTTAAAGAAAATTATGAAATTTTGCGATAACTCAAAAACGGAGCTAAGCCGCGGACGGACGAACAGACGGACATGGCGAAACTATAAGGGTTCCTAGTTGACTACGGAACCCTAAAAAGTGGCAATACTGTAGTGTCGTCTCCGTTTTTAGGGTTCCGTAGTCAACTAGGAACCCTTGTAGTTTCGCCATGCATGTCCGTCTGTCCGTCTGTCCGTCCGTCCGCGGCTTAGCTCCGTGATCATTAGTACTAGAAAGCTGAAATTTGGTATGAGTATGTGTATGTATCACGCCGATAAAACGGTAAAATAAAAACTTAAAAAAAGATTTTTTTTCGGGTACCTCTCGAACACCTAAAGTGGGGGTGATTTTTTTTTTCGTTTCAACCCTAGTGTGTGGGGTGTCGTTAAATAGGTTTTTAAAAATAATAGGGGTCTTTATACATTACTTTTTGATAAAGTTAGTAGTTTTGTAAATATTCGCTCCGAAAATAAAAAAATAGTGTCCCCCCCCCTCTAACTTTTCAACCACGGGTCAAAAAATATGGAAAAATTCATGAAAATGAGGCCTTATAAGTACTTTCAAGGAAAACTATATTGATCAAAATCGGTCCATCCGTTTTTGAGTTATCGCATAATTTCATAATTTTCTTTAAAAGGACGTTAGTTGACTTCCAGAAGGTAATAATTACAAGTAATTACAGTTACTTTGGCGTTTACGACCTTTTTATAGAACTTGATATCTTTCTCGTAATATAAACCTCGGGCTTAAAACCGCCGTTTTAAGCCCGTCTCTTGTGAAGGATGAGCAACTACGGAACCCTACACTGAGCATGGCCCGACATGCTCTTGGCCGGTTTTTTTTGTATTGATTAGAAAGGGAGGACACTACAGTATTGCCACTTTTTAGGGTTCCGTACCCAAAGGGTAAAAACGGGACCCTATTACTGAGACTTCGCTGTCCGTCCGTCCGTCCGTCCGTCCGTCCGTCCGTCCGTCTGTCACCAGGCTGTATCTCAAGAACGGTTATAGCTAGACAGTTGAAATTTTCACAGATGATGTATTTCTATTGCCGCTATAACAACAAATACTAAAAATAAAATAAAATAAATATTTAAGCCCCTCCCATACAACAAACGTTATGGTTGCGTTAACTTTTGGAGTAGTAGGGCCTCGTGCAGGGTCCGTCCGGATTGTTACTACCGTCTTGCCTGCTAACCCACCGCCAAACAGCAATGTTCGCATTGTTGTGTTCCGGTGTGGGGGTAAGATAGCCGGTGAAATTACTAGCATAGAGGCATTCTATCTCCGTCCTCCGGGTAGGCAAGCACTTGTGACTCCTCTGGTGTTGCAGGTGTTTATGGGCGACGGTAATCGCTTTCCATCAGGCGATACGTTTGCTCGTTTGCCCCCGATGACATAAAAAAAAAAAAAAAACTTTGCACCTCATTTGTATGGGGCGCTATACATACCAGGTGCAAACTTAACTTAACCACAATGGAAATGTTATGGTATGGATGGAAAGTGTTTGTACGGAACCCTCGGTGCGCGAGTCCGACTCGCACTTGCCCAATTTTTAATTTCTATTCTTTTTGGTCAGACTGTATGTTCGTACCCGCGGCTATATGGATGGAAAATTAGGCTCGTGGATGTAGACGGAGTAGGACTGGCCATTTGGTCATAGAGGCAATATTTTTGTTAGGCATATGTCATTAAGGGACATTTATCGAAGGGCGATAATGACATTTAAATATCTTTAGATGATTACGTATATAATGACTGCGACTGAATGATGTGGTGAAACTATGACTTAGGGTCACAACTTTGAATGCGGAATATTCAAATAATAATAACACTTTTAATTATTTTCTTTACTAAGGTATTTGCTTTATTATTGAGTTGAGTTTTTTTCTAACACCCTAATAAAAAACAAATAATTAAATTGAACTATGAGTACAGCCGCCATCAGATATATCGCAGCATATAAGGCGTTCATAAATATGTGAACGGATCTATATCTGAATCCCTAACGTTTTTTAACCTATTTTTGCATTCCCTAACGTTTAATGTCATAATAATCACTTGTCCTAACACTCATATGCCCTATCTTTAGTTTTCCTAACATCGTATGGATGATTTTTTTTCCCCATAATGTTTTATTTCCTAATGTCACTTGCCATATTGACTATTCATCCTAACGTTATGTGCCATAATAGTCGTGTGTTATAATTGTCAGTAAGCCTAATGACCGTTAATCCTAATGATTATTTATCCTAACTTTGTATGGCCTATTATAGTTTGTCCTACATTTGTACTACCTAACATTATTTGTCCTCATGATTGTTTTCCCTAATTGTGATTAACCTACTTTTCTGCCTAACCTAACCCGCTTTATAATATAATGAACATTTCATACAATAAACATTTAATAGAATAAACAAATAACATAATACAAACTTAATAGAAAGGTACGTAAATAATAATTATAATATTCGCAACTTTTTGCCAGTACTCCGCCTTAGCTCCGAACTTAATACTTTCCTGGAAGTGGTTGGGTGGATTTGTTCTTGTATGTAAACAGTAGGTATGAATACAAGCATAACTTTTTTCGGTACGCAAAAAAAAAAAATAACCTCGAAGGCCAGGCGGGAGCTCGCTACGCTTCGCTCCCGCCTGACCTTCTAACCTAACCCGGCCACGTCGGATCTGCTCTGGAAGGTTTTGCTCGCTCGCTTCGCTCGCTCGCTCGTATGTTTTTTTTTGTCAGTACTCCGCCTTAGCTCCGAACTTAATACTTTCCTGGAAGTGGTTGGGTGGATTTGTTCTTGTATGTAAACAGTAGGTATGAATACAAGCAAAACTTTTTTCGGTACGCAAAAAAAAAAATAACCTCGAAGGCCAGGCGGGAGCTCGCTACGCTTCGCTCCCGCCTGACCTTCTAACCTAACCCGGCCACGTCGGATCTGCTCTGGAAGGTTTTGCTCGCTCGCTTCGCTCGCTCGCTCGTATGTTTTTTTTTTGCCAGTACTCCGCCTTAGCTCCGAACTTAATACTTTCCTGGAAGTGGTTGGGTGGATTAGGGATACTGATATTTATAGTACACATATTTCGGACAAATGAGTTTTAGGGCAATTATTACATTATGGATAAATATTGGTATGGCTATTGATCGTTAGGGCATTAGCCCATTAGGACAAAACAGTTCGGGCAAGTGATTTTAGGACAAACGATGTTAGGGATCGCGAGGGAGACCCTATGTGAACATGTACTGTAACGCCCAGTCAATAAGAGTCGTGTTCAGATATTTATGAATACCTTACATGCTACGATATGTCTGATGGCGACTGTACATACATACCATACCATACAGTGGATGATTTTGATATGAATGATGGCGTTTTCTTCATAGCCGTATGAATATTTTTGTTCACAATGATTGCAACTTTATTAATTAGGTACGCAGGTAGGATGTCAAGGTATAACAAATGGAAACTAAGCTTGAAATCAAATTGCATCTAAGTTTTCAACTCATTTATTAATTTTATCCGCATTCAAACTGACGTTTTAAAAACCGTCATACCACGGAGACAAGGTTGGCACAGCTAGAGGAGGCATGCGCCCTGGCGCCGCCGTTGGGCTGATCGGCACAGGAGTAGTGGTGGTGGTCACATCATCCCAGTTGAACCTGTGTTGCCCTCTGTTTCTAGCGCTGTTATGGCGCATCATGGGTGCCCGAGTCGTCGCGTACGTCACAGGCGCAGCAGTAGAAGGAACGTAGTTTGGCATAGCACGGCTTTGAAGCTCCGGCTCATGCCACTGAGCTGGTTCAGGCTCATCAACAACAATCGGTTCCTGAGGAACATGGCTTTCGTAGTTTGGTCTGGTTGAGTGTGTCATGCTATCCCAATGGGGGAAACTAGGAGGAGCAGGCACGCTTTTCCAGTTGGAGACTGGGCCATCGTATTTCGGTGCCTTTTGCAATGCTGTCCACTGGGACTCTGTGTAAGGAATAGGATGTTCAGGCCGCATCGGGGTCATGTCGCCGTTATCAATAGGGCTCGGCGTAGTTCTGGGTCTGTTCATGTATTTGTGAATGTTTTCTTCCCTCATTTCGATTTGTGGCGGCTGGTCTCGGCGTATTTGTTCGAAATTGAATACCAGGTTGGTGTCCGGTCCGACGGGGCCGTAGTTTCCAGTGTCGACTGGGTAGGCTTTTGCAGCGAAAGCCGTTTTGGCCACCAACAAACATATCGTTAAACGCAGCATTTTGCAGGAACTCTGGAAACAATACAATGGAAACAAATGAATTCATGTATAATTCCTTATTAATTATGGTTATGAGAAATATATAGAAACTCGGTAGGTATAGTGTCCCCACTGATCTATGAGTCATCTTTTATACGTAGAAAATAATCTGCACAATGTCGTCGCGATGCATATCTGTTCTGGTAATGTTTTCCAACAGGAGATAAATAAATAGGTAGCACTGACACTGACGCCAATATTTTTTTTCTGCGAACTATTGAATGTTTTCTATTTTTTACCAATGGATGTAAAGCTACCGTACCTTATGAGTGGCTGCCAAAACTGTCCCAACCTGCAGTTTGCATATTGTTTATAAATGGTGCACGGTGATCAAAATGTCGCATAACTTGTATAGATTTCACGTTTGCATTGCTGCATACTAATGATAATTATCTATTTTATTAATTTTTAATTACTGTTCGCACAAATTAGGAATTCCATTTATCAGAGCATGTGATCTACAAGTGTCTAAAAGCAGGGCTATACAAAACTTGTTTGATGATTGTGTCAAAAAGTGACAAACAAGCATATAGCCTAGCGAGCGCAAAGTAGTGACTAATGAAACATTTTGTGCCAAAATAATACATTTTGTGATAGTTTTGCTATATGAGGTGTAACGAAAATCGTAATAGGTTAAAGATACTTAATTACTTACGAAGGGCTATACAAAATAAAACTTCTCAAAATCGTAATTATATAATATGTTTCCATATAACAAAAAATAATTAGGGTAATGTTATGTACATATCTGAGAACATAGTCTCTGTGATACATAATAATGAACATGAAATACCGTGTACTGGAAATCGTAGATATTAATGTTATCGATGGAAATTTTAAATATTTTTTTTTAACACACGAACACTAAGTCAATTAAAAATAATTCCCGTAGAAGTCGCGGCAACAAGTCGTCATTGGCGTCGTCATCGTCACGTCACGGTAATGACGAATTATTGGCCGCGACGCAAACATGCACCGAACTTACGACTAAGTCACTGCAAAGCGATTAAAGCCAATGTTATTAGTATTTAAAATTAAAGAAAAGAAAAGGTAAATGTAAGTTAGATTTATTATTGCAGCTTTGTTGAAATACATTCTTGTGAATATAACAATCGGTATTATAATGATGAGTTATTAGCTGCCGTTAGGTGGCTAATACATAGCTTGTATAATGTTAATTGGACTGATTTACTATTATTATTAAAGCAGTAACGCTTGCTAACGTAAACCAAATGTTTACAATGAAGCGAAAAATTTAATAGTTCAGGCAGGGATCGAACCTGCGTTTCCAACGGCTTTCCGGGCCAACACGGCCGTCCTACCTATTGGAACACTGAACCTGATGCAAGAACCATTGAATTTTTCAACCAGTTGCTTCTGCGTGCCCTGGAGTGGCATCGTAGCGCCAATATAATATATAATATAACTTTTAAATTTTCGCTTCATTGTAAACATTTGGACTAATTTAGGCTGCCTGTTCTCTGGAGCGCAGCTGTGAAAAGTTTACCAATCACATTCCTCAGATTTCAATGCTCTTCTTTTGGGATTTTGAAAGGCACAGCCTGATTGGTCCATTAAATGTTCATTAGACAGGCAACCTTGAAGTACATTTTTTTTATAATTTTGCGACTATATCACAGCAAATGTCCAATTTCCAAATTTGTTTAGAAATAAAATTACACATATTTTAGACAAAGCCAACATAAAAGTGTAAATGTATTTGCAAAAAAGGCTTCAAAAAAACTTAAGGTCTCACGAGCTTTATATAGACTTGAAACAGTGCTTTAAACGAGTCTACACATTTTTTTAGTCGCTACCATTATCTACCCACACTCGTCCTTTTAAAGACCAAATCAGATGGGTTCGTTGACTCCTCTAAGGCGTAGGTAAGGCTAGTGACCCATCTCCTTATTTGATACTTTATTGTCAAATTTGAAGGAATTAACGGTATTTTTTTTCTTTTACACCGTGGTTTATGGTGTTGTGGTAGCATACGTTTAAAGTGGTTCACCCACGTTAATACCAGAACGGCTAAGTTAACACTTTGGGATAGCTGCTATTTTTTAAACTATGTGTGCTATAAAAACACATAATTAACTTGTAATGGCACTAACTTGATCTAAATAAATATAGATTCCTATTTTGATCGGTTTTACATTACCAATGAATGTAGATAACGTATATAAATACATCGTAAACGTTAGCATATTTTTTTTTATTATTTGACAACCATCTTAGATAATTATACGTTTACAATATACATATAAATATTGATGATATAATAATTAAAGTTATAAATACATCGCAATTTATATTGTAGTTCCAATAACTTATGTGGATGATTAAATAACTTAATTTATGAGCATCAAGTTTTTTACATTTTTAATTACTTAACTAAACTTAAACATATAATATTAATGGCTAAGTGTTCGCGTCGTTCGAATATCGTTTCATCTCCCGTTAGTCACGTGTGAACAATACTGATTCATAGTTAATAATTTAAGTAGGTAACTTTTCACTTACAAAGTTTATAAAGCACACTAGATTCAATTTAATGGCCTAGGATCGTATGGCGTTGCGTTGTGGCCGACGTATCTATTATTCTTGCGTACTTGGAATCCTTCGCCAGGTGAAGTATTATAGTATATGACTCTCCTTATGCCGAAGGGGTCGACGTAGCCAAAACTTCCCGTTCGTTCATCTGAGCTCCCTGTCTCCTCTTCATGATATTGTTTCGGCAGATAGTATCGGAACCCGTTTCTCCTAAAAGCTACGCCGTCGTAGCTTGGGAATTGGGGAGTGTAGCCATCACCGATTTGTTGTCCAGCTCTCTGGCGCTGGAGCCAGGCGTCTGCGTGTCGGTAGGAGTTGGGGTTGTATATGTCGACCCGTCTGCTGTCGCTGCCGTAGTAACCGTCGTCGATAGTGTTGGTGTTTGAAGAGTCATAGTCATATGCGTTGGGCGATGGTGAAGCTTCGCTTGCGGTTATTGGTGGGACGGTGGGTCTGAAGTCGTAAGTAGGAGTTGAGGTGTCGATGGAGTTTGGCGAGACGTGTACTCGTGGCGTTGAGGATGGGTAGCGCGCTGGTGTGACTGAGACTTCGGCGGGGAAGGTCGGTGGGGCGAAGGTGGAGGATGGCACGGGTGCTGGCTTGGTGGTGCTGAATCGAGGAGGACCTCGGTTCACGTTGACCCGGCGAGGCGCCGGCGCGGGAGTAACGCCAAAACCGGAGTCCGTTGGCGCTGTTTTTGCTATTTTTAGCGATTCCTGAAACGGACATCAACAATTCAATAATTATCAGAAACAATAAGAAATACGACAGTTATAAGGAATCTAAAAGTACGTCATCTAAGAACGCCGGAAGGCAATTACCTATGTTTAACAAATAAACGTTCTTGACTTGAGTTTTGACTTGACTTTAACTTTCTAGCGACAACAGGTCTTTTTTACAACCCTAGAGATGAGCTCCCTGTCACTCCCTGTCTAGGCTCTCCCAGGGGTGTCAGTATAAAGTTATTTAAGAGGTGAGTAAACACGTTCTTAAAGGGTCAGAACGCGCGCGTTACTTATGGTACTGTTAGCTTGCATTGGGCTGTGATAACTGTTTGCCGCTGTGATAAATTATCAGTCACGATTTCAAGTTTTTAATTGGCAATGAGCGCCTTACCCCGATTGGTCGGTTCTGTCCCACGAAAACAGTCTTGGACTTGTATATTCTGTAGCCCTCGTTGTCGGCGATGTAGTCCTGCAGTCGCAGGTAGCCGTCAGCGCCCACCCACCCAGTCGTTCCTGAAGAAAAAAGTAGGAACGTTCATTCTTATCATATTCTTTGGTTCAGTATAACAGTGGTGTGGTGTGACTCTCTATAGTTGTAAACTCGAACTAAACGGCTTGCCTACTTAACCTCAACTTCGTCTACTGCTGTTCAAAATTATACCTAAGCCAAAATCTGCTGTCCGACTAATACCAAGAAAGTATTCAACACGTTTTAATAGCTTTACTATTGATTTGTGATTTTAATCATGAAAAATAATATAAAACGTCACTTGTTTTTCTGCATGGTACACATACAAAATGGATGACGTCATGCGATCATAATAATCTATAAGAGCATTCCCAACGTTCAGTAAGAATATCGAACTTCGACTAGCTCTGACTTTTATGGCATTCTAATTGCAGTCGGGCCCAGATAGCTGATCCCCACAAAAAACAGGATGGATTGACATCTGTTATAAAAAATATAGTAAACAAACCTATTTAAATGCGCACGTGATCCAAATAAGTAGCGCGTACTCCATAAAAAAATAATGATGTTGTAGGCGTGGCAAGTAAATGTCTCAAAACGAGCTATCATACCATGCCACCCACGCGCATGATCTTTGTCTGTTTTTTCTTTTAATGTAAATCATGTATTACATTAGAAGCAGGTAATAGGAAGTCACCTAGAAGATTTACCACTAATCTAATGCTACTTCAAACCTAATTGCAACTTTTGTGTCCCTATTCGGACAAATAATTTTAATGAAGGTATACGAGTAGATGCAGTGTGTCTGAAGACCGGCTTTAATTTTTGTATGTGGGTAAAGTTACAGGAGAGCATGTAAAGACATGCATCACAGAAAAGTTGACTATGGGGTAAACAAACATAGACCACATACTCGTAGTATTATTGTTTCCAAAAGTAGAGTTAAAAATTGGTCGACGTCTTCGGATCAAAATGCTAGTGGGTTTCGAATACTGCTTAGTAACTACTGAGCCAACCTTGAATCAACATCGCGGTATTGCTCTAATTTGATCTGGTAGAGGAAAGGCGATGGTGTCGATGGTGTGGCGATGGTGTTTGTTAGAATCTGGTACAAACATGTACTGCGGTCATTAAGTGGGTTGTGATGTTAGTTTAAATCAAAGCATACAAAAATTTATTGGATTGAGATGGTAATATTGGTGATTAGATGTTGATTGTCAACAACGGTGCCATCCTTCAATCTCCGCTGCTTTCCGTAGTTACTGTCTTTGTGGGTCTGGCAAAGGAAGAGATCGTCATCTTCATACATCTGGATGTGGAACTGTTCAGGGTCCTCTAGCGAGCTATATTTAGCTATGATGGGAATTCGCTTACCAACGACAGAGCGATCCTTCAGTCTCCGCTCCATCCGGTAACTGTCCGTTTTGTATTTGAAAGTAGAGTTTGTGATCCTCATCTGTCTGGTTATAGAACTGGTCAGAGTCCTGCTGGTGATACTTACCAACGACTGAACCATCCTTGAGTCTCCGCTCTTTCCGATACTGTCCATTGTGTGTCTGGTAGAGGAAGTAGCGCTCGTCATCTTCGTCTGTCTGGATGTGGAACTGGTCAGGATCCTGCTGGGGGCTGTAGCCGTCTAGCGCGGCCAGAGCGCTGCAAGCGCACACCTGGAACAACGAGAATAATAATATAATATTTATTCGGATGTCATTTCAGACTATTAGGTACTTTAAATGCTACCTAAAGATTGTTTGAATAAATCCTTCTCTAGTCAATCGTTTATCGCTCCTTGTAATCATCATCATCATACTTTTTTTTTATTTGCGGTACTTTTTGAATTGTCTGATCTGCGCTTGAGGGACTACAAATTGTCAAGAAGTTGATAGCTGATTGAGGATGAAAATATAGGTGGTGGTCCAGGTAATGGTCAAGGTAAAAAAAAACCGATAGTCTTGCGAATGGATCTTGCTAAAAGGATCTACAAACTGCAGCTCTTGAATGTTTTTTTTCTCACCACGGTTTAGCGATGTTTGAACCTAACCTAAGGATCTTTAAATTATTATTATAAAGGAATTTGCTGAAAATTTTAGAGAATAGGAGAGGGAAAATGTTAGGACACCTTATACGACATTATGTTTTTATAAATAACATCGTAGAAGGAAAGGCTGAAGGGAAGCGAGGAAGAGGAAGGCCGAAAATAAGTTACATTAAACAAATAAAATACGATGTTGACGTCATGTTGTATAGAGAAGTCAAAGGAAGTGCCTATCGAGGTATGGACAGAGTTAGATGGAGAAAACTACATAAGTATTTCATCAGCTACACCGAAAACAGTCTGACTTCTTAGTTTTGACTCTCTTAAATTTATGATGATGATTATAGAAAAAATACTAAGATTAGTATAACTAAAATATTCAAACAGCTGATTTATGTGTGACGTCAATATCATTTTTTTTACGTAACCAATCAATATGAGAAATGTTTGCATTTCTAGTAGCAAGTCGCCCATCTTTACACCTTATGGAAATTAAGATAGTATGCAAATTACGAAATAAAGGTAAAACCGATTGATCAATGCTCGTAATCGTTTCTTAATTATGATTGAATGATGTAATCGTTGAAAAATATTAAGTTATGATCCAAATGTATACCTACTCGTTACAAACGAGACCAGGTGTTTCAATACAGTTTCAAGTCGTAACCACTCGTAATCTAGGTGATTGAAAGTAGTTCTTAAATTACTAAATGTTTAATGCACCACGCACCACATTATGTTATGTAAGGCAAACCAAGCTGATTATTTCTGAACGTGAACAGGTCGTAGGTATATGTAGGTATTAATTGGCTCAGCCTTGTAAACAAATTATGACTTACAAGGGCTATATTCCGACAGCATCCCATTTAAAAAGGAGATGTATCTTTATCTCAGTTATGGCGGTGGAAAATGCATCCTCGTTACTTATCCGTACAAAAAATCATACAAACAAAATTACAAAAAGAATTAACATACTAAAAAAAAAAAAAAATTGTTAACGATGCATGGTTTCTTATACAAAATTAAGGCTTATTATTTTGCTACACAATTAGCTTGTATTTTTAAGGTAATAAAACCGCATTGCTAAAGTAGATATAGGGATTTTGAAACGGCTGAATGTAGTTTATATATTTTTTATCTTTCATCTGTCTGTCTACTTCATCAATCAAACAGAACAAATTCGACCATAATTTGACATCAGGTGAATTATGGTTAAATAATTCAAACCCGTGCACAAATTGAACGAGACCGGCACAGTTTAATGAATGCAACAAAGGTTCCTGTTGCACCACGATTGCACTCAAGGTCCGCTAGATTAGCGTGTTAGATTTACGCAGGCCGGGCGTGGGAGCGCGCCTTAGAGTACAGAGTGCACAGAATGTGTTCAAGGGATATCGAAAAATAAATAAGTAAATATCCTATCAAAAACATTTTCATGTAAAATGACGCAAAGACGAGACCTCATAAAACATATAGGAGAAATACAAAGCAAGAAATTACAATCAGAGGTAAACAACAGGCGGTCTTATCGGCAAAAAGCGCCACCACACATCAAAAAGTTATGAGATTTATAAAAACCCAAGTTATGGGGGTTCAACGAAACTACGAAGCGCTTCGAGAAAAGGTAGGTAGTGTAGTGGCCTCGCGATTGGCTTGGCTCGTCTTGGCGGGTGCCAAGGGGTCGGGATCGGACAACTTCACACGAATTGATCTAGTCCCACAGTAAACTCTAGTAGGTTTGAATTTCGAGTTCACCACACAATTTATAATTGTTCTTGCATATTTTCGTTTTTATAATTGTTCTTGCCGGGATTCGAACCCAGGACCGCCGGCTCAGTAGGCATAGGTGCATTACCACTGCGCCGCGCCATCCGCGTCTTCAAAGTGCAAGAGGATCGTTTAGTTTGGTACAAATTGAATGGCACCGCACCGATACAGATACAGTTGATTTATGCAACAAAGGTTCCCGTTGCACCTTTAGTAAAAAAGCGTGAGCTCAAGGCTCAACAAAATGCTACAGAAGGCTCTCGCTTTTGATCATCGCAAAAGGTACCTACTTCGGAACTGTGTGTATGCGGAAGAGATATGTCTCCTAAAAATATTGATCCTATAAGTCCCTCCCGGCCTTCATTCGATTCAGCACGTGAATTCACACACTAAATGACACTTCACTCGCCAAGTTTGTAAATTGTTCACCTTTAAAAATATGCCGCGCCCTAGGACTCCATCATTTTGGCAGGACTCAGCAGATCATCATAAGGCAGGTTAAGTAAGGCGCCAAGGACTGCAACCATCAATGATGATAAATTATCTTGCGATATCTTGACAAGATATTGATGAGATTTTTGGATCTAATGTACGACAATAATTATACATTCATTTGCATCGTGCCCTTTGACATAATAAATAATAATTGTTTCTAATCATAGCGTTCCGTTGAATATTGTGCACAGATTTTTATTATTAACATTAAGGGCCAAAACATTCATAATTACAAGACACCACATATCGGCGTGTCGTGGAAATATATAAATCCAAAATAAAGTTTATCTTCATGTAACAAGATTCAATATTGAAATACAGTTTTCAGTCTCACGAGGTCGTGTCGTACCACGATGCGATGTCGTAGAGAGCCCTTTGTTTCCTAGAAACATATTTTATGTTTCTTTTCAAAAATCATTTCGTTACACATTAGTTTAATACAATTTTAAGATGAGTCAAATAGTCTATTAAGAATAAATTCTATCTCTTTTTGAACTTTATCTTTATCTGATAACTATGTGGTTATTTTTTCGTTTCTTCTTAGTCTTTGTGCTTACCGCAACCATGTCCTTGCAAAACTGCTAGACGGCAAAATACAGGCAAATCCTGCGCTATATTCTCACAGATCGACATCCACTTTGCGACACATTACCTCAATATCGGCAATCATAAACATTACGCAATTCTGCATATTCATGGAACCGGTCTACCGGTCCTTATACGTGACTAATGGTGTGTATTTAGTGTCCCTACAAAACAATAACAATTAGCATAACCCTGAAGACCGCACCGAAGTCGACATGTCTTGCGTCGCGCGTAACATCGGATGGGCTGTGAGAGACAATAGGCATGGTACGAATTAGAGACGGAATCAGTAATCTTCTGAACAATAGATGCTAACCGAACCCCGAAGGCCGGTGTGGCAACCAGCTACATTTTACATGGAAAAGACGTGTAAGAAAATGTTCTACAGATGTTACCGTATTTGGGATAATGTCGGAACAGTAAAATACCGAATGACCAAGGTAGTTTTAATTGTATATCTAGATATGCTTTTAAACTAACATAGCTACGCATACAATAACCTCTGACATACGTGTATTTGTCTACAAAATAGTTAATGATCCTCAATCGACTGAAAGGGCTAGGTATATTGAATTACAACTAATAAGTGTGTGTCGATCAAGTTATCGGGATTATCATACTTTATGATAATTCCGGTAACATATATGTTACCTATCCAAAACACAAAATGGAAAGCTATTTTGTAATTGGCATTTGAGAATTTTTCGCAAAATACGAATCTGAGTGACGAAATCGTAAAATGTCACTTGTCCACAGGAAATTGCTTGTAACAACAAGTCTTAGTATTAAGCACGCATGTATTTCGTAACAGTGTTCTTACTGTACGAATAGATATTATATTCTTACGTTTTTAAGTAGCACGTTACAATTAAATTTCTCACTTTGTTACTTCTATTTTTGACCGTAATAGGTAAAATGCGCTCGATGTTGTCCCAGAATTCGTACTCACAATCTAAATCTATATCAAACCTCGATAAATGAATAATTACTGTAGGTAGTTCGTATTGGGCATTGATTCTCCTAGTTTTGCATAAGATCAAGTAAAAAATCCGTTTGAAGACATTACCATACGTTACATTGTATTGGCAATGTAACTGGCAACAACACACTAACTCTAATTACTTAGTGTTGCCAAACGTCACCAAATGAAGTCACCCACAACGTTAGACAAAGGCGTCAGCTCTGATTGAGGAAATGCCCATGTAAATTGATTACACTCCGTGAATACCTATTGTGGCCTTATAGCCTCTTGGAATAACAATGCTACTCGTATCATCAGCGACCTACGGGCCCAGCCTCAGGACGTGGGCTGGTAGCTAAGGATCTACGCGGAAGTATTTTACTTCAGTATGTGAAGTCATCAAGGGTGCTACCTAAATACTCGGATATCACTACATAGTATAAAACAAAGTCGCTTCCTGCCGTCTGTCTGTTCCTATGTATGTATATGCTTAAATCCTATGTATGTTTAAAACTACGCAACGGATTTTGATGCGGTTTCTTTTAATATGTAGATAGAGTGATTCAAGAGGAAAGTTTATATATATAATACAGCATTGCACCAGTGCGAAGCCGGGGTGTGTCGCTAGTCTACGTAAGAACACCAGACTCCCTTATTGATCGACGGTTGACCATGAACGCCTGACACTTGGTGCTTTCAAGCTGTACTCCTACCATGAGTTTACAGTGACCGTCCTCGCCAGCAACTGCGTAAATGACTTGTATAGATAATGTTGTTGTAGTTCTACAAAGTAACCGCTTGGGCCACTGTACTATTTTTCATACAGATACAGATACAGATACTTTATTGGTAAAATGGTATTTTACAAGTCAGTCATGTTACATTACATTATTATTATTATAAATTACAAATTTCTGCATATTATGATTACAATTCCCAATTATTAATTACGATACATTTTCAATTGTTATTATAAACTATAATTTAATTATTACTATCAATTGGTAAATATACAAGGTCAATGATCACCTTCAAAAAACTCATCTAAACTATAGTAAGCATGGTCTAATAGCAAGGATTTGAGTTTGCTAGCGAATATTATGTCACTAGTGGCTTCTTTTATGCTATTTGGTACTTTGTTATAAATTTTCATACACATCGTATACGCTGTTGCTAGCGAATGCGGTCATGTTAACTCAAGGTAAGGGTAAGTACTGAAACTTTAAAAATCTTTCCCTCATGATAATAGACTAAGAACAAGAACACGGTTCTACAAAATACCCGCAGTAAAGAAGTCGGGTAACAGTGCTGCGCTAATTACTTACCATTAGGTGCACTGTCTTTGTTAATTACGATTGTAAGAAAAGTAGTAGTAGTGCTGGGCCCCTATTCGACTCTGGTCTTAAAATATCGTAATGAGAGCATTATAGTATCATTTGTAAGTATCGGGTGGTATCGGCAGAAGTTTGCGGTTTTTAATGGGTGCTAAAACTCGACTATTCTTTCGGCTATCAGTTCTACCGTCACTCAATCTAAACCAAAACTTGAAATAATCTTCGTTAAAGTAAGCTTTGCAATTGCGAAGCCTTATCTTGCTTTAGTTATATATCAAAAGTATACATAGTACTATTGTGTATTCTATGTCAAAAGGAGCTACCAGGAGATAGTGATAGTGCTATCGTAATAACCTGATTCTCAGAAACACTTAAATACCTAGATGATTTTTAGGTTTATTTATATCCATTATCTAACTAAATAGTTAATCGTGATTGATTAATAAACATTCGTGTTATTTAACTAATAAATAGTGATGACCATCATGAATGACGTCGTTTTTGCGTTGTGATCTGATTCTCATAAAAACACCGTCCGGATTAAAGTTTTTGCAAATGTCTTAATGGTTAATTGTGTTGTGGGCAATACCGATTCGATTAATACGTTATAATGGCGTTGATAGTCTCAGACACGTGTGAAAAGTACATGGAGTACAGGAGGCCTATGCCACTTATTTGTTGCGTGATAGAAGCATTCATCATAGGCCCACAGTTCAATAGTTGAATCTCGTTACAGATAGTTTGATTGTTTTAATGCGTGTCGGAAAAGGATCTAAAATTGTATATTAGCTCAAAATCACACCCATCATAATGCCGTCTAATATCTGAACTTTATGGTGAGGGCAGAGTCTGCTAGATGCAGTCGGCACAGGCCCGGTCGACATATCTTGGTGGAGTTCACAGAGGGAGGCCTAGTGTATTTTAGCTGATCTATGATCAAGGTTGTAAATATAGCTCAGACAGTCGCCAAAATTAAGTGGATCGGAAGGCGCAGTGTGGGACGCCGACAAGGTAGACCGACGACCTGGTTAGGATCGCGCGTAGAAATTGGATGAGGGCGGCGCAAGATCGATCGTTGTGGAGAACTTTGGAGAGGCCTTTGTCCAGGAGTGGACGTCCATCTAATATGACTACGATGATGATCTATATGAACCTGAATAGGACTCACAGCTTTTTGTCAGACTTCTGCGTATTTAAAAGTGTTAACACATGTCTGGAACCGTCTTACTCGTGATCCGTTTGATGACCATACGAAGGCATTTGAATGCAAATGTTCTGCTCTGTTCTAATTTTTTTATTGGAATTGGCTGCGGATACTTCATGAATGGGATTCGGCCATTATCGCAAAAAAATGGTCACGACTTCATGACGATTTTACATTCGTACATATGTGTTACGAGCTATGCGAATGACGTAAGATTTATTTCAAAATGCAACGTAATATAATATTGTGATTAAATATCGATCTACACAATTAAGTTATATCCGGCAAAGGGCACGAGCCTGCCTAAACTAAACAAAGAGAAAATGATTAATTATTTGAAACTTATCATAACATCAAGGGGGTAATTCGACCAATTTTAAAGAGATGATGGAGATCTCTTGTCCTCTGTCACTTTTGACGTTCGTTTACTAATAGAGTTTTGACGTATTGCGATCTAAACGGCATTCTCGAATGAGGTCCCAGTTCCACTTCATGAAACTCTGTTACTAAAATAGGGATTAGCTGCCAAGTAGTACGAGTACGAGTATTCAATATTTCATTGCATGTTTAGAGAAAACGCATTTCCCCAAAGTAAAACATCCAGGTTATACTACATTATGTAAGTAGGGCAGTGAATTCGCGAAAGTCCCAGATCGCAGGTGTTTGTGGCCCAAACCGAAGGTGAGGGCCATAAACTGCACCTCTTTTCCAGAAGTCGTCAAAAAGAGAGTCACGCGACGTTATGACGTCGACATGCAAATGACTTCTGTAGTCTATAATGCAGATCTCAGCGACTTCCCAACCGATTTTAGAAATTTTTGTTTTAAAATGCACAAATTAAATTTCGCTAGGTCGTAACGAAGAGAAAATTTCGAAAAAAAAAAACTCCGCTCCAATCTATGGTGCAAGCTTAGCCGGTGGCTGACTCTGCATCGACCTAGTATTATAAACGAAAAGACCACACACAAGGTCTAGGCTAAGTCGGCAAATTATTTCCAAAATCATTTTATTATGATCCGGAATGCAGTGATTAAGTAAATAGCAAAACTATTTATGCCTTAATTGATGTCGGTTTTAATTAATATTTACTTGATCGTTTGGTGACGAACAAGGTCCCGTGAATCATTAGCAAAGTTTTTTTTTATGGTGAGGGCCATAAACTGCACCTCTTTTCCAGAAGTCGTCAAAAAGAGAGTCACGCGACGTTATGACGTCGACATGCAAATGACTTCTGTAGTCTATACTTGTTTATCTCGTAATACGAGTACTAGGCGGCCTCAGGTGTAATTCAGACATTAGCTACGCCCTTGTGCGTGACATAACTCAATGCTCGATTTTAAGACCTTGTCGCCCGAGGCATATCACGATGCGTCAGTGTGGACGTGTACATTATACCAATTAACTGACATTCCGCGAAGATGATTAAATGTGTCATAATGTACTGCATCGTTACAATCTAGGTCTCTAGAACCTTCGTATGGTCTCATTTATCACCATAGTGTAAAAATTATAATTACTAACTTATACTGATACAATTGCGTGGGCAACTTTGGGGTAATCTTTTTGACCGTGAAAGATTTGACAGACGAGGTTATATTGCTAATTTACTGACCTCAGAAACTGTGATAGGAAATTAAATCGTCATATAAAGTTATGAAAAATTTAATCGTTTGAAATTCAATAAGTGTTTGTAAAGGCATGACATTTATCGGTTGGTTGTATCGGGCTATTTATGGATTTTATTAAATAGCAGAACCCATTTTTTTTTTACTATTTATGAAATTTTATAATGATTTGTCCCGAATGAATGTTTTTATTTCTTTCTCAATATTAAAGAAAGTTTCACTCATGCAGCAATCACTTGAGTGATTTTACACACCTGTTTTAGCGTTGAAGTCCATAGCCCAATACTTAGAAAACTGACATCTGCGCAAAATGAATGACATATTTAGTACATAAGTACTACCTTTTCAGTGGCAAAATAATACTTAGACTCTCTAAATGTGTAAAGTACTTATTGCATGTTCTTGAACGGATATAATTATCTCTACATAGTTACCGCATGACTTTTTGGTGCATTCATGTCGCCCTTGGAGAGACGCCTACTGCTGGTCTGTACCCGATAGTTGAGCCAAACCTGTAATCAACTGTCGCGTAGGCTTCTAAATTTAATGTAAAGTATTTACTATTCCAAAGATTCACAACGGAACTAAATTGGATATTAGTGAGAGACCGAATCCGTTTGTCGGCCATAATTATTGAAAGTCATAATGTAATGTTAGTTATAAAATGATTTGTTTGAATTCTTAAAACCAACAACAATACAGGATTTTTGAAAAGCTTCTCTAGTAAAACCCAATATTTTTGTTTTACTTACTATTACCTATTACAATCCTGAAACATCAACCGTTACTTACTTAGAAAATTGATTAACTAGGCCCTCCCGTTACTTCATTCGCATCTTTATTTTACTCAACTATATAGTCGGGTAAAAAGTATTTAGTAACCATCTTTGGATGTTCAGCTAGCTTTGTACCAAAATTGGTTAAAAACCGTCCAGTTGATTCAGCGTGATGAGAGGAAAAATAACATTTTACACAGCTGATGGCGCTCCATAGAAAACAGTGTCAATACAATGTTACAGTTGTATAATACGTTACAATTCATAACATTGCGACTATTTATCAATTATATTCCAGAAAATAGAGACTAAGGGACATGTAATGATGCTATGACAGGTTGCTGTTGCTAAGTCAATTGCAATTTCTTTAATGATGAGTTAATTTCTCATTACGGTAATTGTCGTTTATTAACGAGTTCTGTTGAAATTTTGGATTAAATTTCTTTCTTTGATGATATATAAATGAATGATTAGCTAAGCCAGGCATCAGTCACTTGAGCTACCTCCACAAGACTACAACACTTCTCATCCATCAAAATGAAAATGGTAAGCTTTCTTCTATTTTATTTTGGATTGAAAAATCAATATAGTTCTCATGTGCATTTACAATACAAGATCCGTGTGTGACCTCCAATTTTTCTAATAATGTAATTGCAAAACACTACTCAGGATTTGGAACCAAATATTTTTTCTGAAAATACCTTTTCTGAAAAGATGAAGTCTTTTAATTGTCAACATTCATATCAAAAGTTTATATTCCTCTTTGGTGCAATTGCTTTGCTTTTACATTGCTACAATCACATGTTAAACATGGGTATAATAACCTTAATAGCTCATTGACGACGCGTTTGGCGCAGTTTGTAGACCACTTGCCTACTGAGCCGGCGGTCGCGGGTTCGAATCCCGGCCAGGGCAAATATTTGAGTGATGAACTCGAATCATGGTTGTTCTATGTGTATTTAATTATACATATAGATAAATATAATAAGTATGGATATTCTCGTCTAGTACCCATAACACAAGCTTTCTTGAGCTTAATTTAGGACCCGATCGATTTGTGAGAGGTTATCTCATATATATTTTTTATCCTTAATAGCTCATTTTACTAAATGAGATTTTTAAGAAAAGATTGTACTAATATCTCAAGTCGCTGAGAAACTTTTTGAGTACAAATCTTATTGAAGATTAATCTTTGACAGGATTCTATCCCTCATACATCATAATAACCAATGACTCTAACATCCACTTTCTTCTCTTCAGTTCCTAGTAGCCGTCTGCCTGATCGCCGCGGTGGCGGCTGCCCCCGGGGCCCCCGAGACCGCGGCCCGCCGCGCCCTCCCGGCGCTCCAGCACGAGGAGATCCACGACGAGTTCGGCCAGTACGCGCTCCGCTACGTCACGGCTGAGGGTACCGTCGTCTCTGAGCGCGGCCGTCTCGTCCCCACCCCCGACGGTAAAGCCTACGTCCTGGTCACGGAGGGAGAGACCTCGTTCATTGGTGACGATGGGAAGACCTACGTCACTAAGTACAGCGCTGGTCTGGATGGAACTCGTGTCGAGGGCGCGCATTTGCCCGTTGATGCGCCCGCGAAGTAAATAAATAAAATACTTAAAATATATTCGTATCCTTCATTACCTCATATTAGTCATATTCCATTACATAATCAAAAAAAAAAGATTCCTTAAAACATTATAGAAATAGTGGAGTTCTAGAAAGAATTAATTTAAAAATCATTCATTTAAAAGCATGGTATTCAGTAATGATTCAAATTCATCGGATCTAATATCCTCGTGAGTCCTAAGCCCAAATAAAACCATGGCAATGTACAATTTTTTTACGTGTACCTGCGGCCCAAGACTTATTCTTAGATTTTTTGTGATTTCAACTAGATTATAAAAAAAAAAACAAGATAATTTTGATAGACTAAGAAATGATGGTCTAGCTAGACTAATAGACCGCAGAACGCACCGAATGAATCTTGTACACTGGGAGTTTACGCGTGCTTATAGCACAAACTATCTGGGTCCGAGTTATAACTGTTACTTTGTGCATTAAGAGGTACATTGGGCCTCACGAGAATATGTTACTTCCAAAATATCTCTTTACCTTTCACTGCTGTGTCCTTTTAATAAAGCTTTATAGCTTGTATTGAAGGATACTAAACGAAAAGACCCCACACAAGGTCTAGGCTAAGTCGGCAAATTATTTCCAAAATCATTTTATTATGATCCGGAATGCAGTGATTAAGTAAATAGCAAAACCATTTAGGCCTTAATTGATGTCGGTTTTAATTAATATTTACTTGATCGTTTGGTGACGAACAAGGTCCCGTGAATCATTAGCAATGGTTTTATGATATGGGTAGTAAAGTCTGTGTTAATGTCCTGTCATTACGTCATGTTATCGTCATGTTAAAATGTTATTCGGGAACAAAAGTTTCTCACAGGTGTTGATATTATTTTTCATTATCATAAAATCTACTTTTTATATTTGCCGAAGTACAAACATAATGTAAAAGATGCACACGGATACTAAAGAAGACATCAATACTGCTCATTTTTTTATATTATCAGTTTACCTACGTTAAGTTTGCACCTGGTAATTATGGCGTCGGATACAAATGAGGTCCAAACTTAACGTAACCGGGTAAAACAAAAAGAGGTTGTGTTTTCGATGTTTTCCTCCTCGAAAACTTTACCATGGCGCGCCATGCCATCATCTTCATATATACTATACATTGCGCGAATTTGACGTCACAGCCACGCTCTCCACTAAACATTTTGGAAATTATGCAGCACAATATAAGATAAAATTAAAATTTTAATGATATTTTCCATTATATATCAATATCATCATAATAATTTCGACCAAAATACTCAACATTTAGGAACGTCCAAAGCGGAACTCATATATAATTTATATACACAAATAATATGCCCGTACCTTAGTGGAATGCTTGTACTACTATGCATAATATTCATCAAGGTATTTAGAATGTCACATAACACTTGATTGCCAATATGTCAATTTAACGCGAGTCGCTCGTTACGTTACATAAAGTCAGCGATCAACTTTACAATGTAATCAACTAAAATATAAACCCAGCTTTATGGGAAGCAATTTGCGGTGCGCCCTCCGCCGGCGGCCTTATAAGGAAACGTATTATAGATAGCCTAGTTAGGAGCGAATTCGCTGGTCTCATGACGTCATCATTAACCGCCTCTTGCGCTCAGCGGATGATGGTCACGTTTACCGAGTGATAGATACATGTAAAGGACAAAATAACCGTCACTTTCTCATAAGTACGTCAGTGTGAAAGTGTGAAAATTATGTACCTAATTTATTTATGGTGTAGCAATCTACACCATCAAAAGCCCGTAGTACGGCTGAATGAGAAGAGATGAGTAGCAAATGTCACGCGAGAAAAGAAATATCTAGTTACAGGTGCAACGCACTTCGCGCCTAAGCCGTGCAGCAAAAACGACCTACCAGTGGCGTGGCCTCAAACTTAGGGCAAGCCAGGGTAGATTTGGTTTAGTTTTTCTTCAGTAGCAATAGAGAATGGGCTCAATCGCCCTGAAGTTGCCCGGTGGGAATCGGATTCTTTGGTCGCCATGCCACTGCTACCTACCTTTGTTAGCCTCAGTCCTAAATAGTTAATTAACAACTTGTTTTAGTAAAAGTAGTATTCACAAACATCAAGAACAAACAGTATATTATAAAAGGCACACAAAATGAACTAAGAAATGAAACATAAATAATTCGTTAAAATCCAAACGAAAATCTTTCTGTACTTATCTCATGCAGTGGGTCTGGTTCACGGCACCACTTTGTAGTGACCGCACGGCCTTATAAGGAAACGTATTAGGGTTGGCGTCAATGAGTGAATGTGACCGTCATTTCGCGGCGCCGGACGCGCGCCCACGTGGGGACATAGCTTTACAGCTGTCATGACTAATCTTATTGAATTTGCAAGGGTGTGACTAGCGGTGATTAGCACTAAATTGTATCATCGTGGTAAATGTGTTTGTAGGTTTATCGACACATAGAATCTAGTCGACTACAAATAGATATAATATTATAAGCTTATTAATTTCGACCGACCTGGATCCCAACCCAAACAGGGAGGTACGCCAGACATATCAAGGGAGGGGAACACGTAAGCAAAAGTGTGGAAGAAATATCAAAATATACCAAAATACGTAAAAGAAAGGGATGGGGCATGAAAATGCTTTTTCTGATCAAAAGGAGGCGGGGGGTTACAAAAAAGTCTTAGCGATCACGTACAATTACAATAGATTGCAATCTTGTGAAAATCGTCTTACTCCAGTAACCTATATTAGAGCATAAAAATAGGTATATATATACATATTTTTTTGTAATATACCTATTAAACAAACAAAAAAAAATACATTCATTTATTTCGGACAACAGAAACACTTACACAAATGGGCACCCTACCCAATGGTAGCGACCTAGAGGATATGTGTACATATAGTTTAGGTCCCAATAGTTTAAGTTAGATTTAATTAGGTCATAAGTTTCTTAAGGTTTAGTTTTTTATTTTGTGTTGTTTTTTTCTCTAACTCACACATATTAATTAGAGAAATGACAAGGATTAGGTATCGTATCAAAAAGAAATGTCAAGGTCCCTAAACGCTCTTTATAGTCTTTGTACGTGTAAGATATAATATATTCTATGTTATTAAATGCAAGTAAAGGCTTCTAGACACGCAACTATCAGTTCCTAAAATAGACAATGACGGTCGGCACAGCCGGAAAGAAATTAAAGTGATTTTAGTGATTGACCATGACCTTATCAAATGTCAATTATCGAACTTTGCGTTTCTGCTGACCATATCCATAACCTAGAGACCCAGCATGACGTTCACAATCGACAGTACAGTCGCCATCAGATATATCGCAGCATATAAGGCGTCCATAAATATCTGAACATGTACTGTAACGCCGAGTAAATAAGAATCGTGTTCAGATATTTATGAAAAGTATTTTTGTGATGAGCACGATTGAAACTAGTCTTGAATATTTGTGTAAGATTGTCAAATGTTTATTGTTTAATTAGGTATTTAGTACAGGGTAACGGATAGGGTTAAAGACCAAAAATTTGAATGAAATTTAGGCGTAGTCAGCGTACAGTTATCATACAAAACGAGAATAAAAAGTGATATGAAAAAGTTCCGTTGTCCGACAAAAAGTAACGATATAACTTAAAATTATCGATGGTTTAATTCTCGTCGCACAGCGGAAACTTCGATATTTACATATTTTAATTGAGTGAGTGAAGTGGTATACATTCCTATATCCAGGCGTCCAAGAAAATTAAAAGTTCCCTTAAAGTACGTAGCAGTATTACACGAACAAAACCGCAGGAAAACCTAGTTCATTATTAATGCATCTGTGTCGCTACTTATTTGGGGACACTGGGAATCATCATTCATTGTTTCTTGTACGGATTCCTCATGTTTTAATCATTGATTGGCAATCAAGCGCCTTCTTGTTGACAATAGCAGTAAAAAATAAAGTTTCCGCGTAGGATTGTCTCATTTTTTTTGCAAAGCAATACCATAACCATAACACTATTAATATGCCACGCATGGGTGCGGATTTACAATGGAAATGTGATCGCATAGGTAATTGTGGTGACAAGAACGCCGCGCAATGAGACCAACTCGTTAAGGCCGCGATTACAATAATAAGGAATTGCTTGTTGTTATGTTGTAGATGTTTTGTTGAAAAATACAAGAATTAAAATATCACGAGTTTTTGCTTCCAGTGACATCACATTTTACTTAATAGTTTTGTAGGTATACCTGTAACCAAGACAAAAGTCAACCATTAAAAAGTTATCCATATCGCCACACCATCATGGCACATGGGGCGTGTAGTGTGTACATATTATAGAGATATCTCAACCTGGATTGTTATCGTTCTAATATACTAAAATATGCTTGCTGATATCTCAAAAAGTGTCTGAAAATCAGCCTTAACTAAATTTTATTGATTGTTGCAGTAGATACCTAAACCGCGAAGCTGCTGAGTAGGGCGAGGCGAAGCAATGACCTACGCATGGGACCGGCTACGATTGCCCACCGAAGTATGCGACAAAAGTGGAGAGCGGAGCAGCGCACCTAGATGCACAATAAAACGATCGGTTGGTATTGCCAGACGCAGCGTAACGAGCTACTCTTGACAGCTCAAACGCAAACCAAGTGGGTAAGTGGGTGCCGACATGTTTATGTCTCAGCTGGCGATTCGGTATTCGCACTGAAGGTGCTTGCAAACCTAAAGCCCTATCCATACTTTGAACTCTAAAACATATCAAACATGGTCGACAATTCCCGTGACCAGTGTTCGTGGGCGCCGCCTACGTGGCGTGGGCGGTAGGGCAAATCCGCATTGCGAGGGTAACCTTGTATATCATGTTTAATTGTAATTAATATTTAAACAATTAGTTAAAGTGGATGCCCATGTAAGGTGCTGCCGAAAATGGGGCTAAAGCTGAAGCATCGATCAAAGTAAAGCTGCGACATTCAAATTATTAAGGGCGATTCAAGAACTTGTTGAAGGACAGTTTTTAGGGATTAACTTGTAAAGTTAAATATCCCATCAAAAACATAAATGTTAAATTAGAGCCAAGTTCTCGCATGCAACGTTGTCGACTTCGCCGACAAAAGAATTGAGATCTATATGGGCGCCAAGTTCTTTGCCCTAAATTTTTTAGATACAAGGACATGCGACATACTCAATGCATTTATTTTACTTGGGGTGTAATTCAATATCAAGACTGGACTTGGCTAGTTTTTACATATAAATGTATATTACATTTGTCTAATCATTAACCTATTTTCGTAAAGGTATGTACGCAAGTTAGTGTACGTCCTGTTACTTATACTGTTAGCTTGATAATAATACTATGTTACTTTGATAAAATTAAGTCAGTTTGTGAAAACTAGCCAAGTCAAATCTTGATATTGAATTACACCCCAAGTAAAATAAATGCATTGAGTATGTCGCATGTCCTTGTATCTAAAAAATTTAGGGCAAAGAACTTGGCGCCCATATAGATCTCAATTCTTTTGTCGGCGAAGTCGACAACGTTGCATGCGAGAACTTGGCTCTAATTTAACATTTATGTTTTTGATGGGATATCATTACTTTTTGTACAGAAATTTGAATTGACGCCCCACCTGTCTTGACTAGAGTGACGCGGGGTAGAGGGAGGGGCCGGACCGCTCCTCGCCACGCCGCGCTCCCGCGCTTCGCTATCCGTCCCCGCGCCACGGCAATTTATTAACCTTCTCTGTGTGTGTGTGTGTGTGTGTGTGTGTGTGTGTGTGTGTGTGTGGTGTGTGTGTGAGAGAGAGAGTGCCATCTTACAAACAAAGAAAGAACTTTCCAAATCGGTTAATAAATGACGGAGTTCTGAGGCAACAAGCATAAATAATAATAATAATAAAACTAAAAAATATCACTGTTTTTGATTTTTATATGTGTACACACACAATTACCAAGCTGAATGCCAAATTTCATCTTTCTAGGTCACCTGGAAGTGGGTTAGGTTTTTGATTACTAGTGAGTCAGTCAGTCAGTGATAAAAATGCCGTTTTTTGGACGTCAATATCTCAATAACTATTTCATCTACATTTATGAAATTTGTGGTTCTAGTTGTTCTCAGGGACCTAAATACATAAGCCAAATTTCATTTTTTTCTGTTGAATAGATTTGGAGTTATTGAGGGGTCAAAAGTGGCTCCAAACGGTTCGTGTAATATAACACACGGCTGCTGCTCGCCAGTTCCTGCGGTGAACTTGGCTGGACACGCTGCCGCGTGTCTAGATTGTACACGTAATTATGACACTGGCACGCTCAGTCTTTCCAAACGATTTTTGGTTTAGATAGACTTATTATAAAGGTGTGGTTTTATATTTCTATACGTATGCTTTTTTGTATGTTAAGATTTTTTTTTCTTTTTTTTTATGTCATAGGGGGCAAACGAGCAAACGTATCGCCTGATGGAAAGCGATTACCGTCGCCCACAAACACCTGCAACACCAGAGGAGTCACAAGTGTTTGCCTACCCGGAGGACGAAGATAGAATGCCTCTATGCTAGTAATTAATTAGTAAGATACACAAGAATTGCTTAATTATAGGTACTACATACTGTAAACATATACATACGATACCTATGATATCGTAGAGCGGGTTTTTAAGTGGGCGATGGACTTTAATAAATAAGTAGTCGTCCAAAAGACATGTCATGCTTGGGATTATGGCAGATAACATCGACACATTCGTAATTCCAAACATTGACTTGATAAAAACTGAGCGGGTCTGTTTAAGTCTAGAGCATTCATCGAAATCACACAATTATTGAATACATTACAGTATTTTAAGAGACGATCTAAATTAACCAATCCATACTAATATTATAAATGCGAAAGTGTCTGTCTGTCTGTCTGTCTGTTACCTCTTCACGCTTAAACCGCTGAACCGATTTAGATGAAATTTGGTATATAGATACTTTCAGTCCCGGGGAAGGACATAGGATACTTTTCATCCCGAATAAATTTTGTGTTCCCGTGGGATGAGCGGGTAACACCGCGGGGCACAGCTAGTATATTATATAATATACTCCCATGCCACGCCGGTGTTTAGAGGCTCTGGTGATTAGCCCTATCGTGTGCCCTCATGTGACTACATTAGCCAATCTTGTGCGTGAACGAGCGCGTGCGCGAGCATTGGCGGCACGTAAGGACAAATTAACCAATATTAAATATATAAAAAATAAAATAAAATAAATAAATATCGGACAACCTCACACAAATTGATCTAGTCCCAAATTAAGCTCAAGAATGCTTGTGTTATGGGTACTAGACGACGATATACGTACTTATATAGATAAATATATACTTAAATACATAGAACAACCATGACCCAAGCACACGTATTCGAGTTCATCACACAAATATTTGCCCTGGCCGAATATTATATAGATAACATGTGGATACCAGGCTGTGAGCTGTAAACCTCGCGAATTCGTTACTAAACGGCTTTACTTACATATATTTTTGACAAAATCTGTATTTATCGAATCTACTCGCAAAACTTCATGAGTTTCGGTAGAGATATGCGACCTATAGGCGAAAACAGGCAGACAACTAAACATCTTACTTACTGTTGAGTTTCTTTCGGCTTCCTTCTCAACAGCGGTCTCTTCTTGGGAAATGCCGGTAGATTCACAATCTCTTCTCTTCTTCACAATGTAAAAGTGCCCTTGTGGCCTACTTACTGAATAAATTATTTTATTTCATTTTATTTTATTTCTGAACATCCAGACAATATATGAAAAAATGTATGGCCAAGCTGAAACGAAAATGCTTCGCTCACTCGCTCAATAAATTAAATTTCTTAGACGGCATTTGCGAAGATCATAAAAGGAGAACCTTTTGTAGTTTTCGATTCTGTGGCACTGTATGCAATTTTTCCAACTATAACGTAACTAGGTTTTACTCGCGACTACGTCCGCGTGGAACTTGGAAGTATGGAAGTAACCTCGTACAACACGATAGATATCCATATCCACCTAATCACCTTAATTAATAAAAGGGATTATTAAAAGCGCCTAGGCAAATGTAAGAGCAATTGTGCTTTTGGTCAAAATCACATTTCCTACAGGGTCATCAATGTCATCATGAATTACATTTCAATCTTTTTAGGGATAATTTCCAGGATAAAAACTATCCTATGTCCTTCCTCGGATCTTAAACTATCTCCATGCCAAATTTCATCAAAATCGATTCAGCGGTTTAAGCGTGAAGAGGTAACAGACAGACAGACACACTTTCGCATTTATAATATTAGTATGGATTCAGTTAAAGCAAATTTCGTCAGTTTGTCAAAAATGACTTCCCGCTTTCGGCCGCCGAGTTACTGTTATTGTTACGTTCAGTTTCGTCATGAACTGGGTTACTGGGCTGGAGCTTATCTTATTGGATAACGTGTGGGTAATGTTTTCGTAATTATTTGACTTGTTGTTTAATTAGAATGAGTTAACGTGCGATTGTAAGGCTGTTTATCGTTGCTCTGTACTATGGGTGTTGCGATAAAAAAATCGGTAGGTTTGTTTACATAATATAGATAGTTTTTACGCATTATACAATTTATCCTCTGTAAGGCTCCTTATCCGTTCAAATATGCTGATTGCTTTAGATATTTTTCTTTATGATCAAATATGTTTTTATCATCAATGTTAGTACTTAGAACAGGGCTATCGCAATTTATTGGTATATATTTGAAACCTTCAGCTTGAAGTTTTCATTGACATTTTTTGTTTCAAAAACTACTCGAAATTTACAGAATTCTCACATTAAACTTGTTTATTCAATTTATTTTCGACTAGACGCAATGAGAGCATAAAATAGCTTTGTAACTTTCTAGAACTCAGGGAAAAGTAACTAATAGCTAGTAACTAGTAAAACTAATAAATAACGAATTATTCACTTCAACAAGTTGATTGAAAGTGTCAATATATTTGTCACAATATGAAAAAATATATGGAATAAGGCCTCTTAAATCGTTGATATAATATATTTGATTATAGCTTTCGTCTTTGCTTTCGGAAATTAAATAAACTTACAACCGGAACTCGCGGCGTGGGTAAGTTTCCTACGAGGTGGCCTGATGACCCGTGATGGTTGCTGGATGCGGGGCGCATAACTGGTTATTAGTGGTGGTGGAAGGCCTATGTCTAGCAGTGGATGTTGTTTGGGTGATAACTGATAGTGATGACAACTTTTGAAATAATTGATAAAGTATTTATCTTTTCCGCTGCTTTAAATTTAAATGCCTTATCAGTTATCCATCACGAGATAAACACAAGCATAGCCTCGCTGAATATTTGTTTCGACATTTGCATCGTATGCATACACGTTTTGTTGTAGGTACACCCATCCCGCTCCAATAAGGTCTCTCTTTGGCCTTGTGGTTGACTGGTCAAGAAATCCTGATGGCATTAAGTCCGCCGTTTGGACTTATTGGTAATCACACTAATATTATTAAAGCGAAAGTTTGTCAGTGCGTTTGTATATGTTTGTTACTTCTTCACGCTCAAACGGCTGGACCAATTTTAATAAATTTCAGTATGAAGGTAGCTGACATCCTACATTACACACATAGGCTACTTTTCATCCCGAAAAAATTGAGTGTCCCCGTGGGATGAGCGTGTAAAACCGCGCTAGCAGTTAGAATGAAAATATTTTAATAATAGTTTAAGTAATATCACAGGTAATATTTATTTAGTAAGAAAGATAATCAAGTTCTAAAAGGCAGGTTAAACCTACATTTGACGTCTAAATTGCACGTTACCACAAGCATCCGACTAATGACCGCTATTTGCACATCGGACAGGTAATACACGCTAATCTGTGGCCACAAAAACCCACAACTTTATGCTCCAACCGACTGTGGAGATGCTTTGAGGTATCATTTATGTGTATAACCTATTATTAAGTTGTTTAAATCGTGAATGATTGATTGATTGAATCGGTTGGAATAAAATGTATTACAGCTGATTTTCCTGTATTGAGCGTTTCTATAATAATGATCGGAATTACGCTTATCTGCTTGTTAAAATGAAACGGGTAGAGATATTATTACACCGCTGCTTAAAAATCGGTGACCGTGAGTTTACGCGGTGACGTGTCGTATCCGTACCGTCTTCCGCAAGCTCTCCACGCCGTTAAGTAAGACAGTAGAATCAAGATATGCAGCGGTGCATCCTATATTCATACTAAAAAGACATTTTAGCGTTCAAGATCAAAAGCACTTACGTCATTACAGAAACAACAGCTAAATTGTCATCGTTACAATGAGACAAAGCGTAACTGTCGTAGAAAGTTCGCATTGAACTTCAAAGAGTTCAGGTGTAAAGAAACTCATTAGATCTGAGCCTAAAGGCATTAAGTGCATGCCTTAAATGACACTTTGGCATGCCATTGCAGCACACCGCTATGTTGGAGTGTGGAGATGAAACGATGTATGAGGTATTACGTTCTTGGGTAGATACAGCCTTTTTACTTTACGTCACTTCGATTAGGGCTGCCAAAATTTACGTTTGATGACTTTTTTGTAGTGATTAATTGGTTAAAGGGTGCTTATTTCTAATATTTCTAGTATTTTATTGACACATTAATATCACGAATAGTTTCAAGCAGTAAAAAACTGAATGCATGGAGTCTATAAAACAGAAACGCGTTTCTAATCGGTAACGCCAATTCGTTTAAACGAACATGTAACTATTACTACCTTACTTTATATTTCTTTATTAAGCTTTTCTATATAGTTTGCCTTTTTTGGATTTATATTTTGTATTTTATTGATTTTCTCAAAAAGCACTGAATCAATTTTGATAAAACTGACGAGTTATGTTATTGTTTGCTTTGTGACCGAAAAAAAAACACACGTTACCCCCTACACGCATGAGGTACAATTATTCTTCACGTTTTTTACCTATGCCTAGTAAAAAGTTACCAGTTCCTTCCATTTTACCATCGATTTTATGAGAAGCCCTAATTTTCTAATTCAACTTAATCGAAATCGTGACTAGGTTAAATGATATGCCGGAACAATGTTGTAATTTCGATGATGTTTTAATTAAAACTAAAAAGAAAAACTCTGAATATTCGACATATGGTTATAACGAAATCATCACTAACAACCATGTACCACATCACCAAATAAAATGAGTCGTATGTTCGTTTTTTTGCGGACGCGGTACACCGTAAACATAAGCTTCATTTTTGCTTTTTCGTAGTCAGGTAAAACTACTCAACTTATATATATTTATAATGTTCTTTATATCATGGACGATGAATTAAAACGTTTGTGTTGCTCTGTGAACAAAGAATTTTATTTTATAAATTTACGAATTCTACAAAAACGTTTCCACACTATAGCGCTTATAAAAAAAACCTACCTGTGAACAAAGAAACGACATTTAACGTTTATTATTCACCCTTTCTTCAATAATATTTTCTTTTACACTTTAAACAAGACCTCATACAATAATTCGTTACTTTTCTTAACCTCTAAAACTAACATCTCATGTTGACAGCACTGCTTTACCGACGGAGCCGATTTACCGACAGTACAGTACGCACTGCTTTACTCACAATGCTGCACTGCTTTATCGACCGAACGAGTCCCGGCAAAATCAAATTAAAGAAATATCATGACTATTTCTTTACATCTCCCCCACAAGGGAAGAAAATTTACAGCTAAATTTTCAATAAACACTATCCACTATTCCCCGTTTTCTTGATATTCTGTTGTAGAGACTGGTATCAGTTTTGTAATGTGGAAAAGATTCGATTCTTGTTTTTTGTGGCTTGTATCTATTCTGTATATTGAATTAGAAATTTTCTTTATGATCTTATATGGCCCTATTTTCAGTTCTTCTAATTTTTTCCTATTTAATTTATTGCCATTTTCCACATATACCATGTCTCCTACGGTAAATTCATGGTATTTCCGATTTTTGTCAAATAGTGTTTTGTTATGATCATGGGATTTTTTTGTATTTTGAAGGGCAATTATTCTATCTCTGATCCAGTCATTATATGATCTTTCTTGCCTTAATTCCTTTGGTAAAATTGAGACTTCTGTACCATATAACAGATAGCTTGGTGAAAATCCGGTAACCGAATGACAAGTTTCATTATATTTTTTTACACATTCATGAGCTATGGTTGTCCAGGACTTTTTATTTTTTTCCTCATTCATTTTACATCTCATTTTATTTACCAATGTTTGGTTTAATCTCTCATTAATACCATTTGAGAATGGGGCATTCACCGCTGTAAACACCATAGGTATCTGTTTGTCTTTTAAAAATGTTTTAAATTCATTTGAATTTATTCCTGGATATTGGTCACTTAGAAGCAATCCGATGTCATCTATGTCTGTTATGCTCATAACTAGTCTTATAAAATCATTTGCACTCTGAGTTTTGGATGTTATAATGAATGCATATCGGGTGAAGTGATCCACCAAGAGATGCAGATATTTTTTCGTTGATCTGGAACCTCCAAACCCTCCAATGGTGTCTATAGACACAATCTCAAATGGCTTTGTGGCCGGACCTAGATGAGACATATATCCAAATTTATCGTGTCCCCTTGATTTATTTTTTATACATATTTCACAGCTCCTACATACTTCTGTTATATTTTTTTTCAAGTTTTTGGTTGTAAAAGATGGGCTCATTGTCTTTTGCATCTGTCCAATTCCGATGTGGCATAAATCTTTATGTATTGTTTGTAAAAGTTTGATGCTAAATTCTTCTGATATAATAATTTTTTCTTTGTCCTTAACCTTCTTAAAATAGATTTTATCTTTTTCAATTAACTTACTTTTATTTTTTTGGATTACTTCATTGTTATACTGATCTGTTAGAATATCGTCCAGTTTAATAAAATTTACAACTTTGAGTTGCTCATCTGTGTTTTCGTTTGATTCTAGTACGGGATTCCTACTAAGGCAGTCTGCCTCCAAATTTTGTCGTCCTGGTGCATATTTTATCTTAAAGTCATATTGTGATAAATAATACGTTAAGTCGCCAAGTTCTTCATCTGTTCTAGATTTTAAATTCATGTTTTCTAACGGTTTATGGTCAGAATAAACCGTGAATGACTTTCCTATTAACCAGTATTGCCAGTATTTAACAGCTTCTTTAATAGCTAAACATTCTAAGTATATGGCTTTTTTCTTCTTTTGCGCTTCATTAAGTTTTTTTGAAAAATAAGCTACTGGCTTTTCTTTTCCGTTAGGTTGTACTTGTTTCAAAATAGCTCCAACGCCTTCCAGGGAAGCATCGGTGTAAATATTTATAGGTAGTTCTTGGTCAAAAATCTCCAGTACTGGTTGAGAACATAGCAGGTCTTTTATCCAGTCAAATGCTTTTTGACACTCTTCTGACCATATGAATCTTTGATTTTTGCGCAGTAGATTATGTAGTGGGTCAAGTATCATCGCACTATTAGGGATGTACTCGTGGTAAAAATTAATTTTTCCTAAAAATTGTCTTATATTTTTTTGAGTTCTCGGAACTGGAAAATTCTTTATGGAAATTAAGTTATCCTTTACTGGTTTTACTGCATTGTTCTGTATGATGTGACCAAGATATTTGACCGAGTCGGAGGCAAACGTACATTTAGTGAATTTTAACCTGAAGCCTTCTGTTTTAATGGCTTCAAGTAACTGTGTGAGATGATTCATATGTTCAGTAAACGTTTTTGAAAATATCAGAATGTCATCTATATAGTTGACGGCGAAATCCGTAAGCTTATACTTCCTGATAATATTACTTAAAATCCTCTGGAAAATAGCTGGCGAGGTCTTTAGTCCATAAGGTAGGCAAGTCCACTGGAAATGGCCCTCCTGTGTTACAAAGCCTGTCTTCTTCCTGTCTTCAATTCGCAAAGGTATAGACCAAAATGCAGAGTTGATATCTAATGTCGAAAAAAAACTACAATTCCTCGTCTTCATCATTAAGTCCTCAATTAAAGGAAATGGTTGGGCTTGAGGTATTATTATTTTATTTAAATCTCTGAAATCTATACATAGTCTAGATTTTCTGTTGTCTTCTTTTTTGAATGCTAAAGTGACCGGTGCAGCAAATGGGCTGTATGATTCCTCTATTAGTTTATTATCCAGTAACTTGGCGATTTGCTCTTCTATCTCTTTTTTGTCTTCTAAAGTGCATCTGTATGGTCTCTTGCTGCAATATTTGTCTATTAATAGGTCTATTCTTGCTTCATATCCGTTGACAGTGCCTACATCGTATTTATTTTTCGCAAATATCGATTGGTATGTGGCCACTAAATTATTTATTTCAGATTTTTGACTTTCATCTAAATGGTTTGTTTTCATCTGAAATTCATTTTCATTAACATGTTCATTGAAATTAATTGTCAGATTATCTGGAATTTTGATACAATTTTCATCCCCAATTTCTATTTTAGAGTCCCTCTTATCTTCTATGATGATCTTTTCCTCTTTGTTTGTATTTCCAATTCTCATCTTATGTTTCTGGATTATTTGCAGGTCTTCATTTTGTATCAATCTGAATTTTTGTATTAAATCAAGTCCAATTAAAAAATCATATTTGAAGTTTTGTTCATCTATAATATACACATCCACATTTTCCTCCAAATCTAGTATTTTTATCTTCAAATTTGTCAAACCGCTTGTCTTTTGAACACCATTAATTGTTATTAGGTCTGCTTCATTTAATTTGTTTCCTTTTCCTTTTATTCTCAATAATTTAGAATTAATCAAAGAAACATTCGACCCGGAATCATAAATTCCATTTATTTCTAATATATCATTTACTAGGAGTTTGACATTTATTAATGGTGTGACGGCTCGTTTTTTTGATTAGTTTCGTTTAACTCTGTTTCAATTACAGAGTTGTTCACATGTTTAATGAAATTTCTTTTTATTTTATCCTCTTCTCTTGTTCTAAACCAGCATAAAGCTTCCGGGTGGTAACGGGTGCCTTTATTTGATTTCTCACAAATTTTACATGGTGTCTTCTCCTCTTGTTTATCATTTATCTTATTCCAATTATTGTCTCCAAATTTTCTTTTTGGTAATACATTTTTCTTATTTACCATATGTTCATATTTGCTGACTTCATTAAATAAATCCACCGTATCCCTAAGTGCTTCTCGATCAATTCTATTCAAGATAAATTCTGGTAAGCCCGCTGCAACGAGATCTAACAAAGTGCCTGTATCAATAGATCTCCTCATATCCAACAGCAGTTTCTCTTTTCTTATGGCATAGTCTAACAGTGATCCATCCTTGTATCTATACAACAGTGCATATGTTACTGGGCTCCATCCCTTGTTTGCAAATGATTCACAAAATTTGTCCTTCCATGTTGACCACTCCGCATTTATTGTCAATTTAATAATCATGGAGCCGTACCAATCCGCACAACTTTTGTCCATAAACAATCGTAGTATCTCAATTTTTTTCTCATCTGCAGTGACATCGAAACGTGTACACTCTTTTTCAAAAACCTCAATCCATTGTTTCGCATTCGGGTTCTTACTTGTAAACTTTTCAATAACAAACTTTTCCGCAATTTGTTTCAAATTTTGATGTTTTGTTTCCTGTGTATTTCCTAATAATTTCTCAAACAATCTTTCTAATGAATCGGTTTCTTTTGAACTCACAGAAGTAGATTTTTCTGGATTCACCTCTTCTAAAAATTGATCTCCAAATTGCAAGTTATCATCTTCATCCAAATAGACTTTTGCCAGTTCTTCCGTCATTGTAATCTAGATCCTTCGAGTTTGATATCTTTTTGCTAAACTGTTTTTCACTTTAGTATAGGTCGACGTTTTCATCATTTCTTTGTGATAACCCATTGGTTGTAATCCTTCTGGTATGGCATACACCTTGTTATCACTCGTTGTTATTGAGGTTATGGCCAGTACATTAGATTTTCCATCACTTCCCGGCAACACCGTAAACTCAAAACGCAGCTTATCCATTTTAAATTGATATAAATAAACAAAAATGTCGTTTTATAATGTTCTTTATATCATGGACGATGAATTAAAACGTTTGTGTTGCTCTGTGAACAAAGAATTTTATTTTATAAATTTACGAATTCTACAAAAACGTTTCCACACTATAGCGCTTATAAAAAAAACCTACCTGTGAACAAAGAAACGACATTTAACGTTTATTATTCACCCTTTCTTCAATAATATTTTCTTTTACACTTTAAACAAGACCTCATACAATAATTCGTTACTTTTCTTAACCTCTAAAACTAACATCTCATGTTGACAGCACTGCTTTACCGACGGAGCCGATTTACCGACAGTACAGTACGCACTGCTTTACTCACAATGCTGCACTGCTTTATCGACCGAACGAGTCCCGGCAAAATCAAATTAAAGAAATATCATGACTATTTCTTTACATATTTATAAGGTAAAACTACTCAACTTATATACGCTTTACCTATATTATAACCATGGGTACGTTTCTGTACAGAACACTAGGATGTTCTCGTGACAAAGCCTGCGTTGCATCGTGTTTACCACCTTATTGTAGACAAAACATGAAATACGTTTCAAAAGATAAAGTATGTACAAAAGCGAACTTATCCCTTTAAGACTTAAAGCTTAAGTGATCTCTTCCATTCCATTCTTGTAATATTGTATGATTATAAGAGCTTTGATTATGTTATCAGTGTCACGTGTGACCCATCCGAAACGTAATAAAAAGATGCAAAGTAACAAGTTTACAGAAAGTAGAGCAGACGCTGTAGTGTAAGTTTGCTTTTAACGCGTTCTCGTATCTTTAAGGCGTTGTGTAAATGTTATTTAAGTATATTAATATTATTTAAACGGGTTTATTCACGTCGTAGAAGTCGAATAAGTCGTCGTAGAAGTAGTTATTTAAGTACCAAAAGATATGTGTGGCCGTGTTTTGAAATTGCTGAATTTTTGAATTTTTTACGATTCCAGCCCATATATCAGCAGTTTTGACAAATTTAGAAATACTGATTCGACATAAATTTAAATGAGACTCCTAGTACTAAGATTTATCTCTGTCTGTCTCTGTGAAAAAAACATGTGGTTCTGTCCTAGATACCACCTGTATAGTTAGGTATACTATAACATAACATTTAGCTGGAAAGCATCTGGAAATGCGAACATCAAAACATCCGGATATGCGAAATAATTTTTGGCCAACTGAAACTGGAGCTCTCCTCGCTTAGTCAATAAAAAAAAGTACAAGATATTGAGACGTTTTGTTGCGTTACAAACTTACACTCGAGGCTCCGGGCAGCCGCAGTTCAGACGTGTTCCGTTCCGTCGCGTTCCGTCGACAACGAAAGTGACACGCGCATGCGCGCGCACAATGCGCAGGTTCTCACGACGGCTGACGTAATCGCGCGCAGGTATAGTCCGAGAGGTGACGTCGGTCACTCAAACGTCTCAAACTCATTAAGTCTACCTCACCGCCGCAATCATCGATTCAACATTCAGAATTGTATTCGGCAAGTAAACCTCAAGGTCATGTAAACATACATTACACGTCTTGTTCTGCCATTAAAAAAAAACAGGAATGGAAATAGTGGAATCACAATATTGAGAACTAATAACAAGTTGAATAAAATACTCTCTCTTTCGCTCTCTCAGTAAGGAAACGAGTCTCACTTTACCAGGCGGCTGAGCCGGAGCCAGCCGGATTAGACCTGGTTCTACCATGACATGATTCAGGCTGTATGTTCCTAAAACTTTATTACGTATTTGAAAAATTATGTTATTTGTGTATAACAAGAATTTGAATCGTGACATCTTTGATCTGATCATAATGACTGTAATAATGCTTTTTCGCGTGTTGTCGGATTGATGGTGGAATTCGATCAGGTAGGATTACTAGCGGTCGGCTCTCGGGCTATACGTACGCTAACCAGGCATTTTGTTACCGTAACTACGATACGACAATCGTATTATGGTAATGGGGGGATTTAATTCGTCAAACTGTTGAAGCGCTCTGCGGTTTATGGTTTCCGTGCTTTAAATGAAATAGGAAGTTTCTGAACGATAGCTAAACGTGCAATATATTTAATTGACTGTTTCATGATTAACTGTAAGTTTCTTTTCGTTACATGAGTAACTATAAGTTTATTTCCTTGGATTCCAAGGCTTGGAATGTCATACTTTCATATAGTTATTTTCGACGTGTTTTGAATTACTTTTAATATTGTTTTATATTCATTTAAATTTATGTTGTAATTGTTGTTTTAATTATGTGATGATGATCCTTATTGAGAGACACTATTATTGTTTCCATTTTGTGATATGGCGATTATTATTTTATTCTGTTTTATGCATCATCGGCATAACTACACTACCCAAAGGTTGTCTGAAAGAGATCGCTCTTTACCGATAAGATCGCCTGTTATCTTCCCCCTTTTAATTTGCTTGTATTAGATTTCTTGTCTAAATGTATTTTTGGTGGTAGTAGTATTGTATTATGACTATCATGATACAAATAAGTTTGTCATTAATCAAACTTGTATCGTATTTTTTATTGTGAAACAAAATAACTTTTTTTATCTTTCCAGAGCGAAAAACATATTTTTTGCATTATGTGGCATTAGTAAGAAAAACATAAAAGATCCAGCGAGCCTAATGATGGTTGCATTTATCACGCGATAAATAAGTGATACCTACAGCATCCGACAAAATGCGAGTGTGAGTGACAGATGCTTTGTCACTTATTTATCACGTGATAAACGCAACCGTCATAGGTGGAGAGCGGCAAAGTCAGTTACAAGAATCTTTGTTGTAACAACATCAGCAAAATGAAAGAAAACATAACGTTTATAATGGCTTGTCATTTAGCTAAGTGGAAGACCAACTCGTGTTCTTGTGTAGTAAACTGTAGAATGTAAAAATCAATCTGTCTTTCAACTTCAAGCAAAGACAAAAATAAAGGAAAGCAGAAACCAACATTGAATAGTTTATTAAGATAAAGACCTTGTTCAATACTTTGACGTTTTTGGGTCAGTAAGTGGCGACCGGCGTCCGGTATGGTTCACATAAATAAAGTAGTTTTTGTGCGAACTGCCTTTCGTTCCATTCCGACTGTTTGCCACGCCCCCGCCTACCTGTACTAGATAACTGATAGTTACGAATTCACATCCTTCTCAACAACGATACATTGCTAATTCAGCTTTCTAAAATTAGTGTTATTACAGTGTTCTATTTGCGGAAATGTGAATCTAATGAAAATGCTAATTCTTTTGTTTGTTTTTCTTTCAAGTTTCTTAGTGGCGGGCTCAGTGCAAGTTTCGCAATACGTACCTGTCTAACAAATGCTAGAACACGACTTTACGTTGTCATGTCCGATCGGAAGTCCAATACATTAAGCATGTTGGATACTTACACAACAAGTTACACAACATGCGACACATCGGCATGCGCCGAAAATTTATCCGCTTTCTAATTGAAATCTCCATCTGGATAACTCAATGAAGACAAAACACCTCATTAGTTACCTCCGCCAATCAATCTAACTACACTGATATTTTAACAGTCGTCACCATCACCAATTCCTCACATTTGGTCAGCAACTTTACCGATCCTTAAGTTGTCAGTGAATACATGAATACATCAATACGTTATGTTGACGTTTGACTTTGATTGGTTACATCAGGATTTTATAATTGCAAGTGCAGTGCACTGCGGGGCATGTGAGAGCGGAATTCGTTTCACCCCGTGTTCAGACAAGTTACCGAATCGGGTCGGGTAAGGGCGACGGAAGGCACGGTCGCTTTCACCCGCGGGGAGAGCACGACATAGCGTTACGTAAGGCCCATGACCTGCCTAGAGTTTTTCTTAAAAAGGATTTATTTACAGCACAACAGATTATTTGAGCAACATGCGTAGGCTTTCGCAGTCCTTGCCGGATAATGATCATTAAGCACGCGAGATTACGAAGCGAATAAAACCATTTTATTGCTATTTGTAACAAACAACTCTCAAATCTCTCAATGCCATAAACATTAAACTTATAACATTAGTCACATTGCAATCGCAACATGTCACTACTTTCCTGGTTGCTCCAATTAAATTCATTGCCATAATACAAAGCACGAGTTAGTTTAGTAATGTCCCGAGAGATATCGTTGGCTAATAAATCAAAATGGCAGATGGAGAAACACACGAGGCTATTAGTTCACTAGGTATCATTATAGGTATGAATGAAAAATGATCCAAGAGATTTAAGATCGTTGTTTTGGTCCAATTTTTATCAGTTGCATAAAATTTGTAATGAATGAATTAAAAATAAATTTGTAGTTTAGTGGACACCTCAGACAGCAAACATTTCTAGAAACCATTCAAAATTATTTAGCAGATACACCAGGTAGACATGTAAAAAGTTTGCCTGACTCATGACCTAATTTTATTAAGAGACCCAGTTACCCTGTTATTGGCACCCAAAAGCACTAGTCTACTGTCTTGTTTTAACCTACATATAAGCTGCTACAAGTGCCGATTATTTACCGACAGTGGTACCCCACTTACAGAAAATGTTAAATTCTGAAGTGTGAATACGGGCGAATCATAATCCAGATATGTCGGATGAAAACAATTAATATCTTAATTCTGTATCCTCCAAACTTCCTACCGGTGACACCTCATTAAATGACGAAACAATACACTTTAATTTGACTGCTGTGACGCTTACAGTAATTAGTCGCCTTCAATTTAATTAGGACTTGTCTTTCCCGCGCTCGTAACTGACATTGGATTGCGATGATGTGTGTGTTTATCATTAGTTTGTAGTGACATTGAGGTAGACATTCTCACTTCAAAATAAGGCCTTGCATAGAAACAGATGGATGATTATTAAGCGTGGTTTGATACTTATTGTGTTGGTGTTATCTGTGCGACCTTAGGAGTTATTCTGCGAATCGATTCGGTACTTTTTTAGGTACGTTGATCTTGGTCTGTTACACATAGTTTAGATTGCAATTATTCAATAAATTTTTATATTTAATTACCTGCCAAAGTGTCTTAAGCTTAAAAATAAAAACAGATTATAAATTTATGGAACATGTAATGTCTCATTATTTTTAGGGTTCCGTACCTCAAAAGGAAAAAACGGAACCCTTATAGGATCACTTTGTTGTCCGTCTGTCCGTCCGTCCGTCCGTCTGTCAAGACCCTTTTTCTCAGGAACGCGTGGAGGTATGAAGCTGAAATTTATATCAATTACTCAGGTCTACTGTCCCTTGAAGCTGTGAAAAAATCAAACTTCTAAGCCAACGCAATCAAAAGATACAGCCGCTTATGCCGCAAATTTTCGACACTTGCAAGGGAATCAAAACCTACAGGGTGCTTCCCGTGAACTCAGAATCTTGAAATTTGGTACGAAGCAACGTCTTATAGCATAGACTAGCTTTTGCCCGCGGCTTCGCACGCGTAAACACAATATCATACGTTCACTACACTTATTGCGAGGCCAAAGGCCGAGCTCCGCGTAGCACCGAAGGTGCGGAGCGTCCTAAGGTAGCCGCCCACCCACTTAATATAAGTGGAAGTAACTTAATGCGAGGCCGAAGGCCGAGCTCCGCGTAGCACCGAAGGTGCGGAGCGTCCTAAGGAAGCCGCCCACCCACTTAATATAAGTGGAAGTAACTTAATGCGAGGCCGAAGGCCGAGCTCCGCGTAGCACCGTAGGTGCGGAGCGTCCCAAGGAAGCCGCCCACCCACTTAATATAAGTGGAAGTACCTTAATGCGAGGCCGAAGGCCGAGCTCCGCGTAACACCGAAGGTGCGGAGCGTCCTAAGGAAGCCGCCCACTCACTTAATATAAGTGGAAGTAACTTAATGCGAGGCCGAAGGCCGAGCTCCGCGTAGCACCGTAGGTGCGGAGCGTCCCAAGGAATCCGCCCACCCTTTTAATATAAGTTCAAGTAACCTAGTGCGAGGCCGAAGGCCGAGCTCCGCGTAGCACCGTAGGTGCGGAGCGTCCCAAGGAATCCGCCCACCCATTTAATATAAGTTGAAGTAACCTAGTGCGAGGCCGAAGGCCGAGCTCCGCGTAGCACCGAAGGTGCGGAGCGTCCCAAGGAAGCCGCACCCACTTAATATAAGTTGAAGTAACTTAATGCGAGGCCGAAGGCCGAGCTCCGCGTAGCACCGTAGGTGCGGAGCGTCCCAAAGAAGCCGCCCACCCACTTATTATAAGTTGAAGTAACTTGATGCGAGGCCGCCCACCCACTTAATATAAGTTGAAGTAACTTAATGCGAGGCCGAAGGCCGAGCTCCGCGTAGCACCGTAGGTGCGGAGCGTCCCAATGAATCCGCCCACCCACTTAATACAAGTTGAAGTAACCTAGTGCGAGGCCGAAGGCCGAGCTCCGCGTAGCACCGAAGGTGCGGAGCGTCCCAAGGAAGCCGCACCCACTTAATATAAGTTGAAGTAACTTAATGCGAGGCCGCAGGCCGAACTCCGCGTAGCATCGAAGGTGCGGAGCGTCCCAAGGAAGCCGCCTATTAAGCTACTTAAACATATGTTAAGTGGGTTGGCGGCTTCCCTGGGACGCTCGTGGAACTCGGCCTACGGCCTCGCATTAAATTACTAAGGGTTTATAAAGTAACTTAGCACCGAAGGTGCGGAGCGTCCCAGGGAAGACGCCCACCCACTTAAAGTATGTTCAAATAACTTAATGCGAGGCCGCCCACCCACTTAATATAAGTTGAAGTGTGTGAGCGGCTTCCCTGGGACGCTCTGCACCTTCGGTGCTACGTGAAGCTCGGCCTACGGCCTCGCGTTAAGTTACTACTTATATTAGTGGGTGGGCGACTTCCCTAGGACGCTCCGCACCTTCGGTGCTACGCTTGTGAACATGATCTTGGTTTAATTAAAATTGAGGCAAGACTTATGTTTAAAAAATCGTTTTGATTATTAATTGTCTATTGTAGATTTAAATAACTTAATGCGAGGCCGCCCACACACTTAATATAAGCTTAAATGTGTGAGCGGCATCCCTGGGACGCTCTGCACCTTCGGTGCTTCGTAGAGCTCGGCCTACGGCCTCGCATTAAGTTACTTCTTAATTTAGTGGGTGGGCGACTACTCTAGATCGCTCCGCACCTTCGGTGCTACCATTGTGAACATCATCTTGGTTTAGTTTAAATTGAGGCTAGACTTATGTTTATATATCGTTTTGAATATTTATTGTTTGTTGTAGATAACTATTCAAAGCACCTTGAAAAATAATTACCTCATAGTCCTACCTGAGTATATTAATGACATCTATTAAGATGACAATAAATTATTTTCGTCTACAATGGTACTAATATAATAATAATATGACCTGTCATAATAATGTCCTAAGTAACGCCATAAGATTCAGGTGCCAACTTAACTCAATCGAGCGTACGTCAATAATGGCGACAGCACCACTGAACGGATACGTGATGGCCTCACTGTTTTGTTATCCGTGGTATAATGAATAAGGAAGCAAAGGAAAATGCATGAGATAACACGGTTATTATTTCAGTAGGTTCTGGGTTCAAATCCCGGCTAGGTGAAATCCTTTCTACATTGTAAATTTCATAATTTTGTCTTGTCTCGAATCATGGTTGTTTTTCATATAAAATGCATACATTGTCGAGCAGCAACTCTCAATACCTGCACACTGCTGCTTATTAGGTATGCGATCAATATTCAACAACTTCGGTAGTAATTCTCGAAGTCCAGGTTAACCCATCACAGCTGGACCCTAGCTTGTGCCGAATCGTGGTCACGGGCACGCAACGACGTACGTGAATCCTGGCCTTGGTGTCGCGCCTTACATGTATGGAGCTGGTGTTATTAACTCAGGAAAAATCTTAACAGCGCGATGCAGCCGCTAGTATGGAGATTTTGTCAAAGTAACAACGCCATCTAGCGGAAAATTGGTCATTGAGAACAAAATCTCAACATACAGTTAAAAATAAAGAATTACTGATATTTAATGCTTTGAATAAATTTGATATATTAAAAAAACTACATAGATGCAAAATTGTGGCTAAATATATCGTATATTTATCGTTTATTATACATTTCGCTACCTTATTAGTAAGTTAGGCCAAACACAAACAATACCAAAATTTGCGCCTAATGTTCTAAATGTTGGTTGGTAAAACATATTTAAAAATGTATTTAATTTACTTAAATTGATTCGAAATACTTTTATTTCAATTACACTCGATAAAATGGCATTAAAAATCTGTTTTATTCATTAACATTTTTTATTGCGTCTCCGGGCTTTTTTATGGTCAATACTTACAAACTACAGAAGAATATAATTGCATATTCAATAAAAGAGCATTAATTAGTTCCTATTGTTGCAAATTGTGTTTTTAAAGAAATGTATGTTTTTTTTTAGCATGAGCCAATTTACAACGAACATTGCACTCATATTTTCGTCTGTGTTGGTCGATAATTGGCGCCATCTTTTCTATCTAACTAAGACGGTTTCCGTAACTGAACGCCTCAAACAACCTTAACCTTATTGTTAATACCGGTGGGCCGCGAGGAGGTATTATGTCGAATTCATACTTTTTAGTTTTTGTACATTGACGTAATAATTACATGGACACACAATCAGACGGAAAAAATGGCACCCTCCCAACTAATGCAAAATCACAAATCGCATTAGTTGGGCGATCAGTCTCGTTTAGACCATGACACGTGACGGGTCTCAAAAGTGACTTAATTTTCAGTGAAAAATTACAGAAATAACAACTATAAAATAAAGGAACAGGACGGAATATTCTTTTTTACTTAAGTTCTATTGATTAATTAACGAATCCTATGTAAAATCATAGCAATTTTTGTATTAGAATCATTAACTTTGTCCCTACAAAATGCACCTCATCACAGAACAAAAATCTATGGAGTCGCTATAGTTTTATATTTTATTAATAAATAAAGGAATGCAATAAATAACTAGGTCGATGCAGAGTCAGCCACCGGCTAAGTTTGCACCATAAATTGGAGCGGAGCTTTTTTTTTTCGAAATTTTCTCTTCGTCACGACCTAGCGAAATTTAATATTTGCATTTTAAAACAATAATTTCTAAAATCGGTTGAGAACTCGCTGAGATCTGCGCATTGTTACAAAGTCCATTCGAGTCGATCCATGGGAGCTTCGCTCGCTCCGCTCCAATTATCCTATTTTTTTTATTCAAGATTCCCATGCGATACTCAACAACGTAAAAATGGAGATCACATTTAGCAAGAGACAAACGCGAAGAATAATTGAAGCCAAATAATTCGTCTCTCGTGTGTTCGGCATAATCATGTTTTTTTTTTTATGTTAATCAACAGAAGCGTAAAATGGTGACATTCATAAATTGCTCTGTTGTTATTGTTTTATTTTGTCACAGAGTCTAGACACTGTCAGTTTAAACCTTTGAACGCCAAGAACACATAAAGGCGACGGCGACGTGTGCTGCCTTGCATACACCGCCACCGACAAATAAGATCAAACTTTAAAGGGTTAATAATGTCAAGTCAATATTTTGCACTTGTCTTACTCTCATTTCACATACTGGAACAAGGAGAAATAATGTCATTATTACTGATCCCTTCTATCGGAAACTTTTTATGCAGTTGTTAAATAAAAACGTAACTAAATTTGTTATTAACAATTTACGAGTTTATTTAGTTCAAACCAAAAATTTATTTTAATACCTAAATAAAATAATAGTGAAAATATTTTTAGTACGTAAAAATATTAAAATCTGATCCATTCGTGCCATGTTCCAAGTTTGACAAGAGACTTCAGTCAGAATACGCTATAAATGTTAATTTACACGTAAAATATTTGTGGTAATAAGTAATTAAGTCAATTTGACACTTAAACGTTTAAGCAAAGAGTTCTTTTGTACGAAGTAAATATGTTGTTGCAAATTATAAATAAGCGTTATTGGCATCTACTTGAACATGACAACGGTGCCACTTTATTTGACACTTTTGTTCGGGTCTGTGGCTCTATAATAAATAATACCTCAATGTTTTTGTACACGTAAGAGCCACGCGGGGGTCGCGTCGTTCTAAATTCAAAATCACAAACGCTGTCATTATAAGGTTACACATTGTAAGGAAAATATTTCATGGAATTTATGTTTTCAGAGATAAATATTAATCATAATAAAAAGTATCCTATAACCATCTTTGGATGTTCAGCTATTCCTGTACCAAAATTGGTAACTTTTTATCCAGCCGTTTCGGCGTGATGCGAGGACAACGGTTTTTTTGAAAACAGATGGCGCCAGGTTGGCACGGCGAAGCGTGTCCATACAAAACAACTATCCGGCTGCATCACGCTATCGAGATTTTTCCTGAAATCATGACCTCCCCCCATAGAAAATTTATTTTCAATACAAATTTAGGATTTTATAATAGTATAGATAAAAAGTATCCTATAACCATCTTTGGATGTTCAGCTATTCCTGTACCAAAATTGGTAACTTTTTATCCAGCCGTTTCGGCGTGATGCGAGGACAACGGTTTTTTTGAAAACAGATGGCGCCAGGTTGGCACGGCGAAGCGTGTCCATACAAAACAACTATCCGGCTGCATCACGCTATCGAGATTTTTCCTGAAATCATGACCTCCCCCCATAGAAAATTTATTTTCAATACAAATTTAGGATTTTATAATAGTATAGATAAAGGAAAAATTACGAAAACCATAATTTTTTTTTTTAATACCTAACTTTGCACCTAATTTATATGGGGCGCTATACATACCAGGTGCAAACTTAACTTAACCACTTAGGGATGGAAAGTGTTTGTACGGAACCCTCGGTGCGCGAGTCCGACTCGCACTTGGCCGGTTTTTTTTTTTAATTAGGGTACACCACATTTTTTTATATTGATACCAAAGATCGATTACATAAAAAAGAAAAAAAAGAAGAAGTGAATATTGTTATCGTTAGGATGGTGGGGAAGTTAACACGTTGAACCAGCAATCGAGAGGTACCGGGTTCGATTCCCGGTCTTTTCCGCCAGGTTTAGCATTTCAATTTTTCTTTTTGCTTTGATCTTTGTATCAGTGGTTCCATATAAAAACAGTTTGCGTATAATTTCTTCTTTTTTACAGTTATTTGGGTCAATCAATTTTTTTCTGTCATTCGTTGCCATGGTGATGTCCCCTGGGTCACTTTTTAAAACTACGATTTTCCGTGGTTATATTTTAGCAAAAGGTTTGTAATTTAAGGAGTCGTAATCATAAACCCATTCTGATGTAGACTATGTCTTAACAATACCAGTAATATAAATTATCAACACTTTTCTGAGAAGTTAAATTTCTATTGTCCCCTGGGTCACGGGACAGAATAACAGCAAGAAAAAGTTGATCCACCCATTTTCACTAATGAATCGGCTCTAATAAAAGGGCTTTGCTTGCTGAGGGCACTGTACTTGTACTGATGAGCTATGTACTCTGTATTTTCAAAATTCCCCCTTCAACCAAATTCGGTATCCACTTCTGTCAGTCAATAACTGGGTGACCCTCTGACCTCTTGATTACCCTAAGCATACTCGCGCACGCCCGTGCTACTACTTAACGAGAAGAAGTATTATGTTTCACCGAATTGACATAATGATCACGTAATCTGCGTCATGCTTAAGCTACGCGTCAGGTGTACGGCATTCGGCTTCTGTTCGAGTTGTTTATATGTATTTAGATACGAAGGAAGGCTTCTCACGGATGCTGTCGGAACTATAATCTAATCAGTGACATGGACAACATTTTAATTAGAAGATAAGAGGGGGTATTGATTGCACCAGATTGAAACATGTTTGTTTTATGTATCTGTTGTGGGCGGAGGCGTATCGAATGAGCAATTGGTCATTTAATCAACTGGAAGTATACATTTTAATTTGTTCAGTGTTTTCTGAGATAAGGGAATTTATAGGAAATGTGGCACGGGACAAAAAAAAGTGTCATCATCATTTCAGACGCTAACATCCACTGCTGGACAAAGGCCTCCCAACGTTCTTCACAACGATCCAATTTCTGCCCGCGATCCTACGGTCGGTCCACTTTGGTGGGGGCCTACACGCTGTGTCTTCCGGTCCGTGGTCGCCTCAAGAACCTTCCTGTATATTTATGTAGGTATTGTTACTGAAACTTTATGTAATGGTTTTTGTTTGTAGAGACATTGTAGGTATCTGGGGCACGGTAGTGCCCGCGCTAAGTCAGGTTTCAGTTTCATCGTTACAAATGCACGCAGATTGTAGTGAAGTATATTTAATTAAGAGGCCTTATTCCTTTTAAATAATCAAACATGTTTCTTAACATATTATTTACGTTACTACCTAGAACAGGGCTAGGTATTGGGATTTAGTGGTATATATTTGAACCCTACAGTTTGATTTTTTCATTGATAATTTTTGTTTCAAAAACTACTCGAAATTGACCAAAATTCATGAGGAAAATTAGTTTTTTCAACTTATTTTCGACTGCGCGCAATGAAAGCTTGAAGTAGCTATGTTACTACCTAGAACTCGGGGAATAGTGTTATTCACTTCAAAAAGTTGGTGGAAATTATCAATATATTTGCCTTAATATGAAAAAAATAAATTTTAAAAAGAATAAGGCCTCTTAATATCAAACACTTTCAATATAATCACATGAAATCAAAAAAGGGGAAAAGCAGGGTAGGAAATGGCTGCTAATTTTACGAGTAGGTAGATAAGATACAACTTATGACGTAACTTGATATTTTGTAATGCGCTTTTCAATGTCATTCCAATTTGAATGACTCAAAAACTTTTGTTTCAATGAATGAATCATGTTTTCTATATTAGTATTGTTATGTTATCGCCATATCTGTGTGTAGGGGGCGCCGGAGAACAGCCATGTTCCGAACCAAACGTGGGTACTTTTGGGACCTTGCATACAAAATTAATCCATTGTGAGCGATCCTTGGGAGGCGTTTGACTCCGATCTATCAGGTATTACCAAGGTCCTCTATTATTTCGCCGACTTATATTTTTTCCGTATGATGTGCGGATTAAATTTTAATTAGGCATGAGCTTTAAGCAAAAACATCGACACGAAACGATTATAGATTTAATTCTTAATTGCGTGCATTACGTGATACTGTAAATAACTCATAAAATGGCAGATAATACAATGTACTTACTCAGTTATTTCAATACGAGTATGTCTTATTATTATGAAATCTGATATGTTTATTTACTACCATATTTGATAATAATATACCTGGGAGTGTATGGCGAGACTTGGCTTCAATTGTACCTATAGTCAGCAGCAAAAGTAACTAAGCATTATTATAACACGCTGATAATCAGGCATCGAATATTCGGATGCTCTTAAGGTGGTTTTCCACCGGCGAGGCGTGGCGGGGCGTGGATGGGCGAGAATTGAAATCGCGCTGGCCCTTTTCCACTAAAAATTGGCATTAATAGCTATCGCGAGCCCGCGCGGGCCCGCGCGGGCCCTCGCGAGCCTGCGCGGGCCCGCGCGAGCCCTCGCGTGCCTGACCGAGCTCGCGGTTGACATTAAAGGTCTTCGCACATTATAACAACTCAACGGCGACTCGATTCTACGCCAAATATTGAATTTAAGCCCTATGTCATATTTACTAGGTTTAATTACAAAAAATGTACGACGCGTCGTCCACTACTAATATCATTTTTTGAAATTAAACCTAGTAAATATGACATAGGGCTTAAATTTCAATATTTGGCATAGAATCGAGTCGTCGTTGAGTTGTTATTATAATGTGCGAAGACCTACCGCGCGACCGCCGCGCCGTAGACTGTAGGCTTGGACGTAGATGTAGACGATGTAGTGCTGTTAAGTTCGCAGTGAAATACACACGTGATTGCTGTATCATGTCTCGTGAATTAGTATTATTAAATATGTTAATGGAAGAAGAATCGGATGAGGATAATGCAACAAGAAATAGTCTCATAGTGCTTTCAAAAAAACGAACTCACCGTTACTGGATTCGAAATCGTATAAAATATCATAATGAGCATGGGGAGTTTCACACTTTGTTTATGACTCTAGATGACCAAAGTTTTGAAACTACCTTTAGAATGTCAAGACAAAGGTTGTATGAGGTACATGCCATGATTGAAACCCACATTAAAAAATTGTGCAAGTGCGAGTCCGACTCGCGCATGTAGGGTTCCGTATCTAAGTATATATATTTATATATATATAATCTATAACAAGTTTGTTATGGGAGCCCCCCTTAAATATTTATTTTATTTTATTTTTAGTATTTGTTGTTATAGCGGCAATAGAAATACATCATCTGTGAAAATTTCAACTGTCTAGCTATCACTGTTCTTGAGATACAGCCTGGTGACAGACGGACGGACGGACGGACGGACGGACAGCGAAGTCTCAGTAATAGGGTCCAGTTTTTACCCTTTGGGTACGGAACCCTAAAAAAAAGATACCAACTACAGAAAAGCTGTCAGTACTATGGAAAAACTAGTTGTTTGTATAAGGTAAGAAAAACTACAATTTAAAATTTAAAATATTTATTTAAAACAATCTTTTTTTTAACGAGAATGTACTCTTAATGATTTTTTTATTACCACAAAGCCACCTACTATCAAATAAATCAATTCACATTTATATCCTTAATCGGGGATCTAAAACAATCTAATATTGTTCTTATTTATTGATGATCTCTTATTTACCTACTGTCATCTTTTACAATACAAAAGTCAAATGAATATTTGTTTTATATCTATTTATTTTAGTTCTTAGATAGGTAAGTCATAAGTTGGTATAGTTTTGTGGGTTTGATAGCTATACTTAAGCGTAAAAAGAAAATCAAGACATAAACGGCAGCGGTAACGAACAACAAAACGCCTATCGATCGCGTGAAGCGGTTTTTCTGTTAATTAATTTATAATCTGACGAAAGCAAGACGGTTCATTTTTACACCAACAAATATTTCAATTCTCGTCCCGCGCATCCCCGCCAATTCCTACTATTTCCACCGACCGAAGATGCGCTGGGAGGGGATTGAAAAAATGCAATACAAATTAAAATTCCCGCCCCGTCCCGTCACTCCACGCCTCGCCACGCTCGCACGCTCGTCTTCCCGCTTAGCCGGTGGAAAAATCTGATTTAATCTCTACCCTGTATTAAAAGCAATAAGGTTCATTTTTACACAAACAAATATTTCAATTCAAGCCCGGCGCATCCACGCGTCGCCTTACTATTTCCACCGAAGATGCGCGTGGCGGGGATTGAAAATTTGCCGTACTAATTTCAATTCTCGCCCATCCACGCGCCGCCACGCCTCGCCGGTGGAAAACCACCTTTATACCTAAACTTTGGTGTCGGCGCTAAAGTTGCTGGAGTTGTATGGAGATGGAATCGAATTAATTTAATGAATCCCAGGAATTCTACATTAACTAATTAGGCTAACATTCGAACATACTATCAAGTTATAAAATGAACTAATTGAAGGTACTTTAAAGGTGAAGTTCTACTAAATGTTATTTAATTAACGTGCGTTACGAAATATTGCTATTATATTGGGTCCGCCTCCATACAACAACATCGACACCGCTGCCGAAGTGTACGTATAATAGCATCTGAATATCCGATGCCTGCTCATAATGATCTATATAACCGTTATTTCAGAGCATAGCAACTTTTGCTGCTGGCTGTACCGGGCGAGCTTTTTATATAGGTAAACTAAAATAAGTATACATTTAGATTTATGAAACGTGCGTCTCATTTTTAAATGTGGGTACACACTACAATTTTTAGATTAAACCATTGATAGACCGGGAATCAAACCCGGTACTCTGGATTGCCGGTCCAGAGGTACCGGGTTTGATACCCCGTCTCTTCCACTAGGTAACTAACTCATTTAAAAAAATTCTTTGTGCTTTGATCTTTGTATCAACGGTTGACAATAAGTATGTGCTTGCATACAAAACAAAAGCAAATACAAAAGCTTCGCTCGCCCATACATGGTATTCCATTATTTTAATTACCTAAATACTGTTTTACAAACGAACATGCCCTATTTTGTGCGAATCTACGTTCAAGTTACAGACGAGGTCAAAATCTACTTACCTCCCACACGAAATCCAAAATGTCTTGAACGATTATTTATTTACACAAACTTGTGTAATTCCTTTATTAATAACGAAGTTTGCAACAATACGTGTATATAAATTTGTATCAGATATCTAAACTGTAACAAAATAAAAATCTGATCCCGTAAAAAACTGATTTTATTTTACTGTCTAAAATGTAGTATTTAGTCATCTATTGTTATCTATAACTTAGTTGAAAGAGTTTTTAATTATAAATCATAATCTGGGATATTATTGTCTAATAGAGACAACATCAATCAAGGTTACCCATTATACATCTTAATTGTTTATAATTTTACCTCAATACTAACCCTCTGATACGGGTCAATTATACCCGTATAATCGACTGATTAGTATTATAATCAACTAAGTGGTTATATGATGCTGTATAACGTACAGCCATAGCAATAAAGTTTGCGTGTTCGATAAACAAAGACGTTGCAAAAGTAAAGGAGTCAAGGTAGGCGCAGGCACATCTGATGAGACACGCGACATCTCTGTGACTGTGCAATGTGCAACCTACATGGTTAAACAATAAACATTTTGATCCTTTAGGTTGCATGTCCACTGCAGTGAAAGGACCAATCACATTCCTCAGATTTAAATGTAATTATTTTGGACTTGAAAAAGACGCAGCCTGATTGGTTGATTTTCTCCGCTCCGCTTCAGTAAACAGGCATCCTTAGGGCGTGTCTTCCCTGAAATGGAGCGGCACAGAGACGTGCGGATTCGACCAATCACAAAAGTAAATAAATAAATAAATATTAAGGGACAGTCATACACACATCGACCTAGTCCCAAACTAAGCAAAGCTTGTCTATGAGTACCAGACGACGATATAAATAATATATAATATATAAATACATATATAGATAACCTCCATGACCCAGGAACAAATATTCGAGTTCATCACACAAATATTTGCCCAGGCCGGTACTCGAACCCAGGACCGCCGGCTCAGTAGGCAGGACTACAAACCGAGCCAACCGCGTCGTCGCGTGAAGCGGAGCTACAGATTTCAACTCAGGTGATTGGTCGATTCCGCACGTCTCCGCTCCGCTCCATTTCAGTGGAGACGCACCCTGAAGCCAGCCATACTCAACCTGCGGCCCGCTGGCTGCATCACACCCGCTATCTATTTCTATGTGGCTCAAAAAGATAGGCAAACCGTTATTAAATATTCTGCAACTGAACAGTTGAGTAATTATTTTTATTAAAGCAGTAACGTCTGCTAACGTAAACCAAATGTTTACAATGAAGCGAAAAATTGGTTGAAAACTGGTTGAAAGATTCAATGGCTCTGACATCTGGTTCGGTGGTCCAGTTGGTAGGATGCCCGTGTTGGCCCGGAAAGCCGTTGGAAACGCAGGTTCGAATCCTGTCTGAACCATTAAATTTTTAAATTTTTCGCTTCATTGTGAACAGTTGAGTTTTGGAGGATTCTTGCAGCCCGCAAGGCTTTGCAGCAGCGAGTATTTGGCCCGGGGGAAAAATGATGAATATGGCAGCTTTCAGCGTTTCTCTAAAAATGGTAGGTGCACGTGTGTTGAATTCAAGCTATGTCGAAATTAATTACGACCAAGACTTTAAAGGTATTTATAGCTACAATACATATAAGCGTGCCCAGTACTAATGACCCTGGATTTAAGTAATGTTTGTCCATAATCTCTTCATAGGCGTGATATTTGTGAAGTTGCTTGCCGTAGCCATTGCAGCGTATCGGTGAGTTAAGTGACGGTAGTATATAGTATTATAGTTTTAGTTATCTTTAACCCGACAAAGCTTACCTAATGTCCTGGTAATCCAGCCATAACCGTAAAAATGTTTTATCAATAAACCTCTGTACCTGTGTGTTTAGTTTAAAAAGAAATGCAAATTTTTGGGGATTTTCTTTATTATAAGACCTAAAGTATCGATGAAGGGGGAATTATAAGACCTATTTAATCTATCGATGAAGGAATTTGTCAATTATGCGGCCGCGGATGTCGCTCTCGTATCGGACTATCCAGCCATCTTTGTAAGTGCTGCACTTCATTAGATGCTGCTTAACTCATCTGCTATATAGTTGCCGGCAAACTTTTAGAACAAAAATAGCGAATCTGCGCATGTACATTTGTACGTAAATTGGTAACGGCGCAGTCAAGGTCATGCTCTAAAAGTTTGCCGGCAGCTGTACATGTAAAAGGCCATAAATAATCTAATAACTACTAAAGGCAAACCTCAAAAAATTAAATATTTTTGACTGAAAGAAATGTGATAGACCAATTGACAGGTCTATAAAATGGAGACTGAATTCTACGAAACGTTTGTCGATGAAAATCTGCTTTATAAAATAAGCGTCTTAAACATGAATGTTTGCCTCGTGCACTAATCGGCATCGACAATTAGCCGTGTCTAAACTTGCACTTGAAACCGAGTTGTCGTCCCTATATAAATTGAAAGCGATGACTATGACCGCGGATGTCGGTCAAGGCCGCGCGATCTGAGCTGCGCGGGCGCAAGTGGAGAGAGAACGCGGACCGAACAGTCCGTTGGTTTCGGTTATGGTAAAAACAACACTCAATTTATCGGTACAAGTAACCATTACTTATTTAAAGACATTTCAACGGAGCAATTTTTTTCTATGAAACTGTTAAAACCCGAGTGTTTTTAGGTGAAACGAAAGGTGAGAATTTTTTATCAGATGCAGGGTTAATAACCGGTGTATAAATTCAACTAGAAATAAAACAGTCGTCAGCTCATGACAAATTCCAATTACATACGCAAAACTTTAACGCAACCTTATATTATAATAACAAGTTTAAGGGAATTATCCATTTAATATTATCTTTATTTGCATTCTACTTTTAGGCAATAAATGAAAGTAAAAATTATCATAATCAATTTGAAATCCATTGAAACGTAAACGCTATCTGTTTCCAAGATAATATTATGACTACGAGTACAGTCCGTGAGTTCTCAGATTCGGGTTTGGGTGAAAACTGAGATGTTCTTATCTGGATCGCGTAAAAGCGAGCGAGAGAGGTATAACTTCGAATCGCATTCTGACAGCTAACGCACTGTACAGTACATTTCACTAAGGATAACTCTTATAAATGAATGCGTATTATAACTAAGTTTTTAACTTGGACATCCGCCGATTTGCATGTGCGTGCGTCTGCAATCGACGATAACATTTGACAAATTTGGGACTTACTCGTCGTTGAGGTCGCCAACTCCACTGTGCGTACAAGTTTTTGACTAGTTGTCGGTGTAGAAATTAGCATAAATGTGAAAATAGGCGGCATCAGGTTAAAGGGTCAAGAACTAAAGAGGCCAGTTACGAATTCGCGCCACGTAAGTTTTGAAGTTTATCTCATTATCCGTCCGCTGCGTCCGTCGAAATATTCTGACACCTAAAAATAATTCCGGTGACGCAACTACATATATAAGTTAAGTTGGTCCTTATTTCATGCGAAAATACTTGGTAGAAAACACGAACAACCTACGACATTTTTTATACCAGATTTCAAATTATTTGAATACGTTGTACGTGTGTTTTTTCTTTTGTTTCAGTTTGTATAAAATACGTGTGTACTTTATTAAAATTATTGTGGTTAAAATAAAAGTATGTCATAAAACGTGACTTTTAAAAGCTTAACAGCGCTCAGATATGTTTGTTCTCTTAGGGACACGTATAACTGACCTAAGGCTAAATTTTATGACATTGATATAATGCCATTTGAGCGTTGTATCGGTCATCGTTATATAAAGATTTTTGACACTGACAAGTTGATATTAAAAAGGCAAATAAAACACATGGCCAAAATAGGTATACAGTGCTATTATGCCACTGATATGCGATTAAAATTTATTGATTTTAGCGTATAGACTTGATACTTAAGTAAGTAATAATTCTGCTAGTTATTGTCTCTTTTAATTAATTATAAGCTAAGTATACAGATACCACTCCGCAAGATCTCAGCGATTTGCAAACAATCTCAATCAAGACAGAAAGCGCAATTGTTTTACGTGTAGGTTTCTTAATTGTTATAAAACAACGGCCCTGAAATCGTAATGCAATTTAGTGCAGTGATAAGCTTGTAATATGTAGGTATGTTTGTACTTTCTAGGTAGGTAGGTACAGTCTATTATATAGATCTTACACTTCTGAGAAAAAATATAATGAAAGGTATCTGAACATGCCTCTACGCCGCTAAAAATAGAGTAATGTCATAATAGAGTCATGTTCATATAATATTTGATAACAACTCAGAAGTTTCATAGCTCGACTGTAAGTAGATCTACTGATTTTAGGTACCAGCAAAGCGAGCATCTGATGATCTAAATAAGCGTAAATCATTCACGGAAAATTGAAAGATGGAGGATGCAGAAATGGAACTAACGAAAATTAACCGCAAAATACCTTTCACCCAAATTGTTGAAACGTTTGATTACACTCTAAACGCTTTATACGATAAATAATTTCATTCCATAAGATGAGGCAGGTGGTTTGGAGTGCAAAGAGGATAAAACCGGTAACACTTACATAACAAACAGCTTTTGGACCAACACTCAATATAACTCGTTTTTAACCCAATTCGAAGTGTAAAGTGTAAGTATACTCGTAATAAGTACCTAAGTGAATAGCTATATTAGGTATATCAAACAATATCGGTGCTTACAAACTAAGAAGTTATTTGTCATGTTTTTTTTTGCTAATTTCATCAACCTATCTTAGGGTTTAAGTTGATTATAAATCTGCCCATGGACAATAGAGCAATGCAGTGGACGTAGGTTTCACCAACATATGACCAGAAGAGACTTATTTATCCCCATATATTTATTTATTTATTTATTTATTTAAACTTTATTGCACACAATACACAGGTAAAAGTACAAATGGCGGACTTAATGCCATAAGGCATTCTCTACCAGTCAACCATAGGACTAAACAGAAACATTTGTATGGTGCAGGGTCTTTTATGTAATCTGTTACATGAAACAATTAAATAACACATAAGTAATATACCTCATATGCAAATATATATATATATATATATACCTATATATATATATATATATATATATATATATATATATATATATAACATAAACGTACATAAATATGACATACATATAATATATTAGGTTAAGAGTTTATTGTAACTTTTTTATTATAATAGTTATCGTAAATAAAAATCCCATACAATCTTGACTAGTTTTGGGCAGTTAAAGAGAAACTAATCAAATCTTGATTTATTTTAATTTAATCTTGCACAAAAATGGTGGTTTTGCAAGAGGGCCGATTTAATAGGAACCCGCGGCTAGACGAGTTAGATCTGAATTAGTGGGTGTATCCTAATGGTCAGCGTGAGAGTGGTTACCGTGGAACCAACGCTAGGGCTGCCACACACTACACATAGTGATATGTCATGGTAGCTTAGATAGAAACCGAAGTCCGTGCAGCATCCGAATTGAGGGCTTCATGACAATTTAAAATGCTGAACTAACCCCTGGGTCCAAATTGTTTACATACCGGCAATCTGTTTAATCCAGTATTCTATACAATACTATAACAAGGGAATATATAGAACAACTGGATGGGTGTTCTACGTATATATTTATACGGAAAAATTACGAAACAACTTGAGCCGCCGTCCCTAAGTAATATCCATGTATGAATTTGTAATATAATCTAAATTGCAATTTTTACCAATTACCTACGAAATATTCTGTCTTTTTATTTCAAATTCTAATAGGACAAATACATGACATACTATTTTATAAATGTTGAATGTATAACTATCGCAATATCTGTGACGTAGTTTGGTTTGGAAAAAGCTGATCCATGGTTGCTGTCACGACCCTCAGCAATGAGAAATACGATGCACGGAGGAATATATCTGTGAAATGTAAAATGTAATCTAACAAGGATAGCGAGTGGCAGCCCTATGGCGTGGTCGCAAGTTACGCAAGCATTAATAAGTAGCTCTAAACTCGCTCTACATTCGCTCTTTGTCTCGGCGAGAGCCGTCGGCATTCCATCGGCCACAGACTACTTAAACCTCGGTTAAATAGCGCCGATAAACCTATCACTTGCGTTTTTAAGTTCAGTACATTTTTAGATTTTGGTTATCTGCCTTTTCGCCTATTTATATTTTTTATTTTATGTAATAGTTGACCTAATTGAATGTTTAATAATAAAACGTCTTCTAAAACTATTACAGTTACTACCCGCCCCAACCTTTTACTACTTAAAGATTTGAAAGGAAATAAAATCAAAAGAAAGTAACAATATATCAAATGTGTAACGCGAAAGATTACAATAGGTCAAGAAAAGTTATAACAAAATCAGGCACCCTTCATCGTCACTTTACCAACGGGTGAAACTGAAAAAAGTTTCGTTACTGCCGAGATAGAAAGAAAACTTAAATTTAAATAATGTATGAATGGTGACAATGTTTTTTTCTAGGCTCATAATCGGGTTCGTAAAATACAAAATCATTGAAGTGTAATTTCAATCGATTTTGCTCGCATTTTACGATCTCTGCTCATAATACTGGGTATAGCTCTATGCCAACATGTAGGTATGCAGGTATAACCGACACATTTAGTACAGACACATTTAAACACGTAACTTTTGAAAATCGATATTTATAGTTCCATTACGTGAGCCTCCTACGCAAATTTGTTGATTCGAGTTATTTCTTAATTTATTGCCAACATGTAATCGACACAGAAATAATATTTGGATGTGCGTCTACATAATAAGGTATATTTGGAAGATGGAAGTATCTTTTATGCTAATAAGATAAGGTAAGATAATATTTTATTCATCACACAATGCGTAATACATTTTATGTATTTATGTATCCATGAACACTGCTATACTACTGCAGGTGTGACTAGTCACTTATTTTATTACATATTATTTGTAGACATTAATTAAAAAGAAAAACTAAGATTATACATGATGTTTCATAATAGATGTTTGAACGTCACCAAAATACAACTATCATTATCTTTCTTTACGAAATAAGTGTCTGTCAAAGTATGCCTATTCTGCTGAATAAAAAATAGTCTTCAAATCTGGTTAGATAGATGAAACATATTGCATGCAGTGTTGAAGACTAATTTTTAATCCTACAGAATGTGGGGCTCCACATTACAGGATTCACGAGAAACAAAACACTATCAATCTCACATTACATTTATGCAGCACGAACAGTGTTTAAGCTAAACCGCGGACGGACGGACGCGCAGACATACATCTTCGAAAGTATGTGTAATGTAATCTAAACGTTAACGCCGAATACTACTGTTTATGTCGCCCTATTGAACTGCTCCTATAATTAAAATACCTACATCTACGAAACGGGGTGACTCACGTCCTTAGAAGTCGAATATAGCTCGATATGTTTCGAATCGGTTTGCGATTCATCATCAGGAGAGCCGATCAACTGTGGCAGCGGCCAACCGAACACTCGCCGCGACTGTTCGAAACATGTCGATCGATATTCGACTTCCACGACAATAGTAGACCCGTTTCGCATGTACATATTTTATTATGTCTCAAGGGATTTTTCAATGTAATATGCTCCTATAATATTCATACAGTATCCTACTATTTCATTTTCCACAGGGGAACAACACCTACAAATTCTCTTTTTAACCCTCGTTTTTCCTCACAATAGTGCTGATTATCTGGTAATTATATCAGTGGCTAATAATTCTCACTGTTAACAATCTCGTAAGAATGTGTATTGTGTGTTTTTGTGCCGCTGCACTTCCGAGCGACACCGGAGCAACCAAAATGACACAACTTTATACAAATATTACGGCACTTATGACGTTTTTACTTGTCTCCAATTGTAAGTAATGTATTAAGGATGTTTGATAGTCATAGGCTGTTAGGACGTTCTTCTGACGAGTCTCTTACTTATCTTTAGTTGTAAACAATGTAGTAACAATGTTTGATGCTCATAGGTTTTACGACGTTTTTCTCCTGGACGTCAGCCCGAGTGCAAGGTTCGTGTTCCTATTGTTTGGTGCATGGAACGAACGAAACGAATGATTTCGGTTCACTAATAGTGTGTATGAAATTATATTTTCGATTCTAGCAAGTACATTCACCTCTATATTATAGAGTTGTATTGAAAATCAGTTTTCTATATGGAGAGGGGGCCACATTCAGGAAAAATCTCAACAAAGTTATCTGTGGGTAAAAAAATATTTGTCCTCTTAATCACACATATCATCATAGCTGGACGGATTTTAACCAATTTTAGTAAAGGGATCCAAAGATGGTTATAGGATACTTTTATTGGCTCCTTGTAAGTTATTCTGTAATAAATTAAGTGCAACTGATGACCGTGGCATGAAAAATAACTTACGAATATTGCTAATTATAAATGCCTAGAGATTATTGTCTATTTGTTAGTTTTATGACCGTAGTACTATTTCGTGTCTAAGTAAATAGGACTTAGGTCCGAAATGACTAACACAAATAAATCCTATTATCTGGGCACGCTGCCAATAGACGGCGATTTGGGCAATTTTTTTTATCTATAGTTTATTTTTAAGTCTAGTTTTTAATTTTTATTTAAGGTTTTATGTTAATTATTATTTACTATAATAAATAAAGTAACGTGAAAAAAAAAATCTTTTACCACTGGTGCTGTGAGCTACAGACTTCGAAAGTTTGTTTCGAAATGACTAAAATATGATATTTTTTCCATATTACTAAAACCCCACATACATATCACAAAAAAAAACAAAGCTGCTTCCAAAATTTCCTGAGAATACGCGACCTGTGCACAAACAATCTTGACATCCGTAAAAACGAACATACGAAAGCATTTTTGATCAAGGTTGAACCGAAACGCTACGCTCTCACAACAAACTCGAGGGAGTTATATGTATGGTTGAAAATATGTGTTGTAGTCTTTTATAATATCCTTGTAAAATTATTTAGAGTACCGTATGATTCCTTGCTCTCACAACAATCGTGAATAAATAATATCCGTCATAAAAGAAATAACAGACTGTTAATTATGTGATAACGATACGTTTACTAACAAATAGATCTAGATCAATACTATAATGATTGCATTTGCGCCCACAATACAAAGGAGCGTTTAATCTGAAATTCATCTCGACACATTAGGAAACCGTTACCGTTCTACCAATGCTGTTACAAAACTTATTGAGATCGTACTCGCCAGATTTAATACATATCACTGTATATAATAGTGGCCCTGTACCCTCACTATGAGTTAACGTGACCCTACTCGCTAGCGACTGTAAACGATTTGGATGGAGAATAGGTACCGCGCCCTTAACGGTTACTTTGTAGAACTGCAATTCTGCATAAAAAATATTTTAGGTTTTAAATAGCCACCCATATCTTAGCGATTATGAAACAACTAAAAAACAAAAAATTAAAATATCCAAACCAATTTACAAAATTTCACGAAAATCATTTGAGATTTTCATTTGAGAAAATATGTAGGCCGCCAATATTGCCTAATAATTAAAATATCCATACATCTTTAGTGTTAATTATGTAAATGTATGTATTAAAATTATGTTTTGTTACTTATGTGTATAAGTTAGTAGCACCGCCTACAATTTTTCTGCTTTGCTCTAAGGTTGACCGGTAGAGAATGCCTCATGGCATTAAGATATTAAGATGGCGATAAGTTTTCTTTTGTGCAATAAAGATTAAATAAATAAATTTCGAAATCTGTAATATTCGTAATATTAGATGGCAGTATGAATAGTAGGATCAATTATAGTAAGTTAACTCAAAGTCAATATTATAATAAAGTTAAGCTGTTTCTATCAGTATCACACGAATAAGAAAACGAGTCTTCAATTATGATTGTGACCTGAATAATCTATATATATATCTATATATATAAATGCAAGTGTCCTGACTGACTGACTGACTCATCAACGCAGAGCCGAAACTACAAATGCTAGAGAGTTGAAATTTGGACACTAGGTTGCATTTATAAAGTGTACAAGAGATAAGAAGCGATTTTAAAAAAATCAATCTCTAAGGGGGTTAAATAGGGGTGCAAAGTTTGTATGGAGGAAACTTTTTTTTTAGAGCTAGAGACTTGAAACTTTGTAGAAAGATTACTTATTCAAAAACACAAAAAGTACTTTCAGCGTTTTAAAAAATTTCACCCCTAAGGGGGTTAAAAAGGGGTGCAAGGTTTATATGGGAGAAACTTTTTTTTCTTAACTAGAGACTTGAAACTTTGTAGAAAGCTTACGTAATCAAATACAAAAAAAGCAATTTCAGCGTTTTGGAAAATTTCACCCCTAAGGGGGTTAAAAAGGGGTGCAAAGTTTGTATGGGGAAATCCGCTAATCTATCTATCTATTATATATATAAATGCAAGTGTCCTGACTGACTGACTGACTCATCAACGCAGAGCCGAAACTACAAACGCTAGAGAGTTGAAATTTGCACACTAGGTTGCATTTATAAAGTGTACAAGAGATAAGAAGCGATTTTGAAAAATTCAATCTCTAAGGGGGTTAAATAGGGGTGCAAAGTTTGTATGGGGGAAATTTTTTTTTTAGAGCTAGAGACTTGAAACTTTGTAGAAAGATTACTTATTCAAAAACACAAAAAGTTCTTTCAGCGTTTTAGAAAACTTCACCCCTAAGGGGGTTAAAAAGGGGTGCAAGGTTTATATAGGAGAATCTTTCTTTTTAGAGCTAGAGACTTGAAACTTTGTAGAAAGCTTACGTAATCAAATACAAAAAAAATAATTACAGCGTTTTGGAAAATTTCACCCCTAAGGGGGTTAAAAAGGGGTGCAAGGTTTATATGGGAGAAACTGGTTTTTTTGAACTAGAGACTTGAAACTTTGTAGAAAGCTTACGTAATCAAATACAAAAAAATAATTTTAAGCATTTTGGAAAATTTCACCTCTAAGGGGGTTAAAAAGGGGTGCAAAGTTTGTATGGGGAAATCCGCTAATCTATCTATCTATATCGATGGCAAAAAGCGAGAACGTAGTAACCGCCACTTGGTCAAAAAATTTTTTTTTGCATATTCGGAATCAGCGAATTTTTCTGCGTCGACTGGTCTGGGTCCCATGGCTCTACGATGCTTAGAAAAAACTGGACTACGTTGCAAAACGAATGTATTTTTTTGACGATGCCCACATCTAATTGCTGTAAACACCCAAATAGTAGCAATTTTCTAAACGAGTACATTTACGCTAATTTTGTTCTTTCATAAATCAAAGGGCGTGCCGGTTACAGCGTTGCCGAAATTTTGTTCCGTGGCGGTTGCAGCATTTATGCATGTAGTGAAAAAATTACGAACCAAGCTTACTGCAATTATCCTAAAATAAATTATCTATGATTGACGCTTACTACATTTCATTCGAAAATGAATTAACAGCAAGCTACAGTAATGACATTTGAAACACAAAGTGAAGTGGGTAGTGCTTGAAGATACAGCAATAAAAATGTGCGCTCGCGGCGATGTGGCTCGTGAATACGACCTGTGATTTAGTCTATCGGCGATCGCCGGAGCGAGTGGGTGTGCGTAGTCTGTGTACATGCCTTTTTTTGGATGTAAAAGTATGTTGCGGGTTTAATGGAAAATATGAATATTGGGATAAAACATAACTAGCATACTTATTTGCTTTATTAATATTGAAAGGACAGCAAAAATGATTTTATTTCATTTTGTTGGAAGAAAATAACGATGTTGGGGCGCGGGACGCGGCAGCTTTGAGAGTTCCGTGCCTCAATCGCCAAAAACTAAACTTAAATAGGATCACTTTGTGCCTGTCTATCTATTTGTCGAGACCTTTTTCTCAGGAACGCGTGGAGGTATAAAGCTGGAATTAACATCAAATATCATCAAAGGTCTGCTTATCTTCAGCTTAAAGGTAATCAAAAGATACGAGCAAACGCTTGCATGATGATTAAAAAAAAATGAAAAAATATTTACTACTTTTTTCGGCTTTCTTCTCGGCAGCGGCCGCCTCTTGTGAAATGCCGATAAATTCAGATTCAGACATGTAAAGATTGTAAAGTGGCCTACTTACAGACTAGGTATACATTTCAATTTTGATTTCGATTTAAAATAATGTTTTTTTGTTAATTAGTATTATATAATATGTATATCTAGTTTACGGTTGTAATCGCTAGAAGAAAGTTTTGCTGTAATCTACTACGTTTCACTACAACCATTAAGAGTTAATTGGTCTAACCCCTAAAAAGCTGACTCCAGCCGGATCAAACTAGTTTGGGGTATCACGTCCGCATCTTTATTGTCCAAGGGCTAGAATCAGATAAGCACTAAATTTGTTGAGCTGCGGTAGATAAACAACTGTACAGTATTTAAAATTTACCGGTTAACTGGTGTCTGATTCGATTAATATTTTCACAATAACCATACGCATGGCATAAATGAATAAAAAAATATATATCGGGCAATCTCACACAAATTAATCAAGTACCACAGTAAGCTCTAGGAGGCTTGTGTTCTGGACACAAGTGAACATACTGGTAAATATAAATACAAACTTAAATACAAATACAAATAACATCCATGACCCAGGCACAAATATATTATTCGACAAATATTCGAGTTCATCACACAAATATCACACCCAGGACCGTCGGCTCAGTAGGCAGCTGCTTAAACCACTGCGACAACTGTCCTCATTCGTTTTATCACGGACATAATATACAGCTTTGCGGCTGCTTGAGCTACATCAGCTACCAGCGTTTTGGAACGCAGTACTGTGTTCTTAATTCTGTCAGTTAGTTTTACGCCCAGAATACTGCGTTCCATGGCTCTTTGACAAACCTTGAGGGTGGACTTCTGAACTTTTGTCAAAGAGCAAGTCTGCGCTCCGTAGGTCAGGATTGGAAGAATGCACATGTCCATCAGTCACTTACACTAATTTTCATTACTTTAGAGGGGCGATTTTTGAGTTAATTATGACAAACATTTTGAGGAGTGTTATTATAAAACAATGCATTTTAAAGTGGAATTTTTAGTATTTTTTTCAAGAACAGTTATTTTAATTATGTTATTATGAAAACGAATTCCATTGGAATGCAATTTTTAGGTTCCTATTTTAATGTCAATTGATATTCTGCCTAAGAAAAATGACTCCGAATTTTAATTTAAATAAATAATTACAATTTTAATTTGTACGGTACCATAGTAATATAACGTCTAGTTATTTAAGTTAAATATTAATGGTTCAGTGAGATTAGTTCAAAGAAATATTTTTATAATTGAGGTGATAGTTGTGTTCAAACAATTGTTTAAGAATTAAACTGCAACTGCATTGCAGAGATGTGTTTTATTACTTTTTGCTACACATTATTATTTTTATTACTATTTCTTTGTTATAAGTTATGTTTTTCTTGCAATAAATTATTCTTCCGCTAAAAAAAAAAAAAAAAGTAATACATTCAAAACATCTTTTATAGTTAGTGGGTTTAATAGGTAGTGAGTTTTATATCGATAAAAGTTACTTAAAAGACAATTTAATGCCAAAACTGAAGATAAAATGTAGAGAGTTTTAAAGTTTTCATGGGAATATTAAACCTCATTACCTATAATATTTAGTTTTAGCGGGTAACAATATTATAGTCTGATTAACCCTAAGAATATTTATGTTTGTTTTTAGCACGATAAGTACAAGGTTGTGATTTTATAATATGAGAGATTTTATTAGCCTTTTGAAATTTTATAAGAAACGGAGGTTTTAAGTAACTTTCGTAATGTTTTTATACAGAGAAATTGAGACTAGATAGTATTTGATATGTTAAGACGGTAATTGTTGCTTCTGAGCTTTTAATTTGTAAGAAACCTGCATTTAAAATTTGGAAACATTTTAAAAAAGTATGTTGATAAAAGTTGATTGATACTTAAGTCGTTTTATTTTCACAGTTTATTTTTGCCGGTGGACACTTACCACATTTCAGTTAGTCCTATAAAGAACGTAATGACATTTACGTCAAAATTATTGAATCTTAAAATAAATATGCATCTGGTTACAGCATTTATGCTTTATGGAAATAATACTCGTTTCACCATTTTAGTACATTTACTTCTGGCGTTTACAGCGTTTTCGCGTAACGAAAAAAAGAGTTCAATTGTCGTAACCGCCACTAAGTCGTAAACTAGTCTTTTTTGTTAAATATTAAATATGCCAGTTGAAAGAAAACCATAAGTTATGAATTAGATCCAAATATCAAGCATTTTCGTTCATAAATGAAAGAGTAATGATTTTTTTTCTCGAAATCGAAAAGTTTTTTGGCTCTGGTGTAAAGTTTGCATTTTGGCGGTTACTACGTTCTCGCTTTTTGCCATCGATATATATAAATGCAAGTGTCCTGACTGACTGACTCATCAACGCAGAGCCGAAACTACAAATGCTAGAGAGTTGAAATTTTCACACTAGGTTGCATTTATAAAGTGTACAAGAGATAAGAAGCGATTTTGAAAAATTCAATCTCTAAGGGGGTTAAATAGGGGTGCAAAGTTTGTATGGGGGAAATTTTTTTTTTAGAGCTAGAGACTTGAAACTTTGTAGAAAGATTACTTATTCAAAAACACAAAAAGTACTTTCAGCGTTTTAGAAAACTTCACCCCTAAGGGGGTTAAAAAGGGGTGCAAGGTTTATATAGGAGAAACTTTTTTTTTAGAGCTAGAGACTTGAAACTTTGTAGAAAGCTTACGTAATCAAATACAAAAAAAATAATTACAGCGTTTTGGAAAATTTCACCCCTAAGGGGGTTAAAAAGGGGTGCAAGGTTTATATGGGAGAAACTGGTTTTTTTGAACTAGAGACTTGAAACTTTGTAGAAAGCTTACGTAATCAAATACAAAAAAATAATTTTAAGCATTTTGGAAAATTTCACCTCTAAGGGGGTTAAAAAGGGGTGCAAAGTTTGTATGGGGAAATCCGCTAATCTATCTATCTATATATATAAATGCAAGTGTCCTGACTGACTGACTCATCAACGCAGAGCCGAAACTACAAATGCTAGAGAGTTGAAATTTTCACACTAGGTTGCATTTATAAAGTGTACAAGAGATAAGAAGCGATTTTGAAAAATTCAATCTCTAAGGGGGTTAAATAGGGGTGCAAAGTTTGTATGGGGGAAATTTTTTTTTTAGAGCTAGAGACTTGAAACTTTGTAGAAAGATTACTTATTCAAAAACACAAAAAGTACTTTCAGCGTTTTAGAAAACTTCACCCCTAAGGGGGTTAAAAAGGGGTGCAAGGTTTATATAGGAGAAACTTTTTTTTTAGAGCTAGAGACTTGAAACTTTGTAGAAAGCTTACGTAATCAAATACAAAAAAAATAATTACAGCGTTTTGGAAAATTTCACCCCTAAGGGGGTTAAAAAGGGGTGCCAGGTTTATATGGGAGAAACTGGTTTTTTTGAACTAGAGACTTGAAACTTTGTAGAAAGCTTACGTAATCAAATACAAAAAAATAATTTCAGCATTTTGGAAAATTTCACCTCTAAGGGGGTTAAAAAGGGGTGCAAAGTTTGTATGGGGAAATCCGCTAATCTATCTATCTATATATATAAATGCAAGTGTCCTGACTGACTGACTCATCAACGCAGAGCCGAAACTACAAATGCTAGAGAGTTGAAATTTTCACACTAGGTTGCATTTATAAAGTGTACAAAAGATAAGAAGCGATTTTGAAAAATTCAATCTCTAAGGGGGTTAAATAGGGGTGCAAAGTTTGTATGGGGAAAATTTTTTTTTAGAGCTAGAGACTTGAAACTTTGTAGAAAGATTACTTATTCAAAAACACAAAAAGTACTTTCAGCGTTTTAGAAAATTTCACCCCTAAAGGGGTTAAAAATGGGTGCAAGGTTTATATGGGAGAAACTTTTTTTTTTAACTAGAGACTTGAAACTTTGTAGAAAGCTTACGTAATCAAATACAAAAAAGTGATTTCAGCGTTTTGGAAAATTTTACCTCTAAGGGGGTTAAAAAGGGGTGCAAAGTTTGTATGGGGAAATCCGCTAATCTATATATATAAATGCAAGTGTCCTGACTGACTGACTCATCAAAAGGCCAAGAGCGAGTCGGACTCGCGTACGAAGGGTTCGTTACTATTTCGTATACAATTGCAAAAAAAAGCACGTTTAGCAATTTCAACATTACTTAGATCTGAAAATAATTATTAAGATGTAAAATTTTCAAGATAAAGGTTCCACGCGGACGAAGTCGCGGGCAACAGCTAGTAATAAATACGCACTCTACGAACCGATACCATTAAGTTTAAATTCCACATTCCTATTACAAAATACTTGAGAAAGATTTTAAACGCAATCCCTTTGTTGCGATGACGAAATCAATCGTAATAATAATATAATGGGGGCAGCGTATGTAATTTTATGGTGGCCAGTGTGGCACTGCGCAGCTCACTTTCACTCCGCCTTGTGGGTCGTATCAAGAAAACGTGGTTAGGACTGGTTCAATAAGGCAATTGTATTATACCGAAGCAAGATTCACTATTTTATTATGATATTTAATTATGTTGTGCTTCGTCGTATATGTTAGAAATCCTCTTGCAAATCTGTTGTTTCTTCGCGTAATAGCAGCGGTATATATCGCCTCCAGGAGGCCTGTATGAGAAAGTTCTTCTCGTTTTTAATATTCTCCCCTCGTATCCGCACCAAGGTTTGTAACACTTCAGCTGAAGCGGTACGAAGTAGGAGCCCGACTTTAAGAGAATTTCAGGCGCTATTGACGGTGTTTCTTTAATTTTAAGACCGTCGACTAGTGGTATGTAGGCGTTGAGGTCACAGAGTACTTCTCCGTTTGAACTTTGCTGGCATAAAAGCTCCTCTTGGGACAGGATAGCAGTCTCGTTAGGTCGCGCGATGTTTCCCATGTCGATCAACGAGACGTGAGATTCGGCGTTGTTTTTGATGTGACATATTCGATCGCCCTTAGAGTAAATCAAACAGTCAACCATATAGAAGGTTTTGTCTGGTATGTTCTTTGACAAAAACAACAATTTGTCGATGTTTTTCAAATAGTTGTATCTGATCTTTTCGCATTTGTACGTATCAGTCTCAGGTGCAAATAAGAAACATGACTGGAGATTTAAAGTGGGGTATGTGATTTGCGATATGGAGTCTAGTTTCAACGGCTTGCATTTTACTTCTGTGCATGTGAATAGCTTTACTTTAGATCTTGGTATGTAGGGATCGTAGAATGGCGAAATATTGTCAGGCACGATAATTTCATCGTTACTTCTTCTTCTAGTTTTGCAAATGGGATCAGAACCATCCTGGAAATTGTTATTTTGGTTAAATTACGCTACCTATAGTTTTCAAAAATATTTCTTTAATGCAAAAATATTAATACCTGGCCCAAAATGCAAATTACGTCCTTATTAAATACCTGTAAAATTAATGTAAGTAATTTTAGTGATATTTGAAAGAAAGTTTTATTTAAATCGAAATACAATTATGTTTTTCGAAATTATTTTTTAATGTGTGTAAATTAACATCACATTTTTTTAGTTTATAGAGACAAAGATCAACACGCAAAGAAAAATAAAATTGTGCTCACACGTGGTCCACACCAGCGGCTCGATAAAATTCGTAATGAACATATACGAGGTAGCTTTAAAGTAGCACCGGTCACGGATACGGACATGAGAAAAGACGCAGCGACGATGATGTAGTGCAAATTCATTAAACCTGCCCGAACAGAAGAGAGGCAGAGGCCACCCGCCGTCGACCTGGTGGTCAAATATAAAGAGAGACCCAAGCAAGCCCGCCAGTTGCCAGAAGAGACAACCCGAGACAGGACGGCTTGGCGCAAAAGCGTGAGGAGACTCGACCCCGAATAACGGGAACAGCGGGGCTAGCATATCTTGACGCCACTTCGCTTGTGGCGCGACTTAGCATCACCTGCCTTGCTCGCACAGTATTGTCAGGAAAGTGACAAACAGTATTTGTCACGTGACAAAGAGTGGCGTGTCAAAGTTGTTCTAGACGTACAGGGATGGACAAAGAAGAAGACGCGGTCCACACCGCACCCCAAACCGGTGGTGGTGGTATGAGCGCAATTTAATTTTTCTTTACGTTTCGATCTTTGTAACTACGACGTAGCAATTAAAGTTGTATTTGTTCTCAGAACAATAATACGATATACAATACCCCAGAAACTTCATAGCAGCTGGCACTGATAATGATGATTAAACAAAATAAAGAGAAACCCATGTTCCTAGACTTACATCACATGGATATAAACTACTCAAATAAAGTTTGCTAGTCAGCAATAAACTTTAAACTATTGTTACGCTGCTTGCATTTTAATTGATTATTTAATAGGATTGATACGGAATGGGCACTAAAAAGTGAGATAAGAACTTAAGAAGTGAAGGAATTGAAAGAAAAAGTTTAACTGCATCCAATTTAATGTGTAGAAATGCGAACTGCGTGCAACGGTGCTTGCATGGGCGATTTCTTTTCCGTCAGGCTAGCTGGTAATCGATTATCTAAGAATAATTAATGGTACTTACGATTTGTCTTAACGTGTGCGCAATAAATACGTTTAATTATACCTTTTTAAGTTTGAGAAATCTAGATATCGGACTTGTTTTCATTCAGTAAACAAAATAAAATGGAATTCATTATCTGAAAAATTGTACACGTAAAAACTAATCGAATTATCCTGTAATAATAATTTCATGTCGGATGTTTGACATGAATATGTATACTGTACAGAACATACAGATACATTATTTAGAAATAGAACTTACAGTAGGTATGTTCTTTTAATCGTCAAACCTAAAGCAGACTGATTCGGTTCAGTCTACTCACGACGCAGTCGATGCGCCCAGCGCGCCCGCGTCAACGCCTCAAAGTTACCCCTGTGGCGCGGAGATAATGCCATTAGCGGGTTATACTCCCACACAAACGACTACTGATAGTAGGGGATAACCAGCCCTGATACAGTTCAAGTCATGTATTAAAAAAAACAAGTCAAACGATGAAAATTCCCGCCGAAATTTATTCCCCAAACGAACTGAGAACCTACTACGTCAGTTGAAAATTCACTAAAGCAAACACTCACCAGTAGAAGAAGTCCCTGCTTATACATTTTTCATCACAATGTCGCAGTGGGTAGTCGGCACTGAAACAAAAAACAATGACACCATTATCTCAAGGGCCTTTTATTTTAGTCCAACCACAGAATAAAGACACTAGTCCAACCAAAATATCTTTACAGTTCGCGTGTCATTAGTATCAACTATCATTCATATGACGTTGTTAGTTTTCCAATTGTGCGTTGGAACACATAAGTTTGTTGTACAGAAATTAGGACGATTTGGATAATTTACCAATCAATTAGTTCCAAAGCGGTCAGTAGCGTGAAGGTTAGTTTTAAATACCAAGTAATGTTTGGTACTTAGTGTGAAATCTCTATTGTTTAAGTGTTGATAGATTTGAGGCAGTTATTTTTAAGAGGTATGCAATTGTGTGTGATTTGTACGGTGCCACTGACTTTGTACGAGTACATATGTTCAGAAGGTTGCTATCTATCGTCGTGCGTTGACATGTTTTTCATAAATATCGGTTACAATTTGTGAAATTAGTAACGTATGAATGTAATAAGATATCCGTGTTAGAAGCCACACGGATATCTTATTACAATCATTTGACTGTTAATTAGCAAACGTACAATAGTTATAACCTTTCGTTTTTCAAAATGAAAACATCCACAATATCGTTTAATTGTTAGGTAACTTATGTATTATTATTATTATTTTCGCTTGGGCCTTTTGTGTGCCGCATCGACCAAAATTGATCTATTGTGGCAGCCCTGTCTTAAAGCTCACTGCTGAGGCCCGTTGAGTCCAGGAATTCCCAGATTCTTTGGGCCGTGAGTTGTTGTATCTCCTCTGGGGGCACAAAGTGTTGCCCTAAGTGGATACTTCTTTTGTGCATAAGTGGTCCACAGGAGCAGAGGATATGCATAGCTGTCTCCTCTGACTCTTGGCAGAACCTGCACGTTGCGTCCTGTTCCATACCCATTAGGGACAGGTGTTTTTTCAGCTTGCAGTGACCGGTCAGAGTTCTAGTCACCGCACAGACTTTTGACCTTTTGAGCTGTAGTAACTCTTTAGATAACCTCTGAACAAAGCCTTTTATAAGGGTTTTCGAGTGATTTTGTCCTTTCACAGCCACCCACATCTCGATCGCCTTAGATTTGTGTAAATCGTTGAGCAGAGAATAAGCCTGGCGTTTTGTGATTCCACAGAACGGTTCTGGGCCGACAAGGGGCTTGTCCGCGCCATCTCTTGCGAGTTTATCTGCTCTTTCATTTCCGTCAATATCGGAGTGACCTGGTACCCATCTAAGAGTGACTTTGTTGGTTTGCCTAGGGCATTTAAATTGTTTTTGCATAGTTGGACTAGTTTAGATTTAACCTCTAGTGATTCCAGTGCCAACAGGGCAGCTTGGCTGTCCGAGTTGATGTATATGTGGCAGTGTCTTATGTTCTTGTCAAGGTTTATCTCTGCACATTTGTTTATGGCAAAGATCTCCGCTTGGAAGATTGAGGCCTCTGTGCCCATGCTGACGCTTGCATTGAGCTTTGGTCTCTGTCCATAGACCCCACAGCCTACATCTTTTCCTTTTTTGGAACCATCCGTATACCAGATGTGGCAGCCCTCTTTGAGAGACATTTGGTCGTTTAGCCATTCGTCTCTTGAGGGTAGTTCCACTGAGTAGTATTGCGTAAAGATACATTCAGTGAGCATGTCGTCAGAGGGCATGCACAGTAGTTTGTTTTCGAACACTGAAGCCTTTAGTTTGTTCAGTGCTTGTGAGCGCCATTTCGTCTTGGACAGTGTGCAGAGCCTGTAGATGCACTGCTCGGCCTCTTTCTGCACCTGTAGGTGCAGAGGTGTTAGGTCGAGCAGTGCGTCCAGGGCCGCACCCGGCGTCGAAGACAGGGCTCCTGTTGCAATAATGCAGGCAGTGCGTTGTAGGCTGCTTAGTTTTAGGATCGCTGTCTTTTGGTTGGCCTTATTGCACCAGACAGCGGAGGCATAGGTTATTATAGGCCTCACGACTGCTGTGTATAGCCACATAGCAATGTTGGGTCTTACGCCCCATCTTGCTCCTGCCATTCGACAGCATGTCCACAGTGCCATTTTCGCTACTTATGTAACTTTTTTATATAATTGCCCCACGTGTTACCTGCTAATCTCACTACTAAATTTATTCAGGATGAAAGTATCCTATTTCCTCCCCCAGGGCTCAAACTATCTCCATACCAAATTTTATCAGTTCAGCGGTTTAAGCGTGAAGAGATTAATGGAGAGACAGCACTTTCGCATTTATAATATTATTTAAGTTTGGATTTACTTTCTCGGGTACCTTTACGGGTCTAAAGTAAATTTGTACTATCTAAGTGTAGTCTCCACCCTCTGTTTCATCATCATTTATCAACTGGCGTGGATTAAGAGGATATATCACAGCTCCTTCTTCCAGACTATCAGTTTACGTTAAGTTTGCACCTGGTAACTATGGCGTTGGATTCAAATAAGGTCCATACTTAACGTAACCGGCTTAATCGAGGTTTCCTTGTCATCTGTATCCTCTTCCAAAACTTAGCCGATCTTTACGAAGTTTCAGGGACTGAATGGGAAATGTTCTATGTCGGACCGTTTTCATTTATGCGCGTCTTATAAAAAACTAGGAGGTGCCTGGAACTTCACCCGCTTATTTTTTTATTTACTGTAGACGACTAAAAAGTATCTGGTTCTTTAGATCTTCAGCTATCCCTGTGCCAAAATTGGTTAAAATTTGTCCAGCCATTTCGGCGTGATGAGAGGACAATGGAAATTATGACCAACAGATGGCGCCAGCCGCATGCCGCCGCGCGCCCATATAAAACAAATGACGATCCTGCATCACGCTATTAAGATTCTTCCTGAAATCATGACCCTTCTAGAAAAATGATTTTCAATACTAATCTAGAATTTTATAATAGTATAGATATACTAGGCGGTTTTGGAGAATAAAACAGATGAGAATGAAATCTCGTTTTGTATGGAAAAATGAGGAGTGGTACCCTTAAATACAAATGCAGAATTACTTTACATAAAAGTTTTCCGGTTTTAGATAACTCAAAGGGAATGAATAGGTACCGTAAAACTATCCGACTATAGTCCAGTCCACACAACTATGGTCCAATTTAATTCGAAAATTACTCGTTAATATATGACAATTATAACGAATTAACTCTAAAGTAATCAACATAAATTAAACAAACTTTATTTTATTTTATTTATTAAGGTTCACCAACAGTTATTACATCCAAACATTCATCAGATTACAATCTATAAGGAATTACGATTGATGCATAACCAATTATAGGTAAACACAGCATGCACTATTTACAATCTAAGTAATACCTACATGATATGTATTTATGCTAAAGTGGAGCAATCAAGTTTTACAACAGTTGACACTTTGGTATTTAAATCTAAAGGAAGGAAGTTTTCAGATAAGTAAGTTAGTAGCTTCGTAGTACAATTATTCACTATTAATGGTTTTGTTCAAAAGAGTGTTTATCGTCCTTCGAAATTTAGGTAGTGAGTCAGCGTGAATATCTATAGACTGACTACATGCATTCGCTAATTTACAGAGGCGGCATATGGGAGAATTAGAGCCAAGTACAGTTCGACGGAGCGGTGGGCATAGGGGTGTAATTTTCTTTCTGGGAAATCTACTGGGGGCTCGAAACTTCATGAGATTTAGTAACTGCGGGTGTTAGATAATAATTTAATTAGTTATTTATTTGATTATTGATTTTATTGTTAAAAAAAAGATTTCATTGATTAAAACTAGTCAAAATAACCGGAAGCACTTTTTGCCAATGTATCAATGGAGGTAGGGATTTTAGCATAAAAAGGGGTGGACCGCCGGTGGAAGGGGTATTCTCTTTCGGTAGCTCCTCGAGTTAACATCTAAAATCCATACCTCCATAACGCCATTTTTTTGAAGAAGAGTTAAATTGTAACTGTGATTTCGAAGACCAATAAAAGTTATACTAAGAAGAGAGGAAGTGTGGTTGCGATTAAGTGGTGCTAAATTGAATGTAAGTACGTTTAATAAATACCTGTTAACGAAATGTTTTCTTTTATTCTATTTAAACCATTTGCTGTTCATATCATACCCTCACTTTATTTCCATTTAATATAACGCTTCATAATTTAATCCCTATAATACAGAACTTAGCTTATAAACAAACTCTAATAGTTTGTTTATCTGTCATCAGAAGTCGGGATCGCCAAACATTACAACACGCCCTTCATAAAGTTTTTTTCTCTCTTTTGTTTACAAGTGATGGAGCAGACTCCGATCTTAGACAACCTCGTGAAAGCTATTCGCGATGCAGTTACGTCAAATCAGCGGCACGATGATGTCGCGCTTCCCTTGTACAACCCCGAGAAGAACGACAACGGAGCGGAGTCGTGGTGCATATCGATTGAGAAGCTTGGTGCTGAGTTGAAGTGGAGCAGCATCCAGCAAGCTGCTAGAGCCGGTAAGGCCCTCCGGGGCTCTGCTTCGTTATGGTTTGAGACTTGGGAACCGGAGACCGAACGGTCATGGGAAGCCTTGCGTAAAGACATTTGTGATTTGTATCCCGAGAAAAAGAATCTTTCGGAAAAATTATCAAAAGCTGTAATATATACTTCTGATTCTGCTGACACCTATTGTGAATACGCTAGGGAAAAGATAAGGTTGTTGCGTAGTACTAAAATTGCATTCACGGAATCTCAATTAATCGAGCTTGTATGTGGGGGTATAAGCGAAGTAAACGTTAGAATATCGAGCCTAAATAGTACAGTAGGTTCAACACAGGAATTAATAACTTTGCTTTCTTCATACGAAAAGTTACCGAGAAAAAGACCGTTAGAAAACGTTTCGCAATCGACAAATTCGAATAACGTCAAGCGTTTCAAATCAAATACCGAATTTCGCAGAGAGGAGAAGATGTGTTTTGTTTGCGGAAAGAATGGACACCTCATGGCTCGTTGCCCTAAAAATGTGACGCAATCCAGTACCAAAGATTCAGTGATTGACAATAATCAGACTACTAAAATAACTTGCTCTTTTTGTAATAAAATTGGTCACTCGTTTGAAAAATGTTTTCACCGCGTAGCTTGTACTGTTTGTAAAAAATGGGACATTCACCCGACAAATGTTTTCAGCGTTTTCAACAACGTGACCAAGACAGAAATGTTAATATTACTGAGTCAAAGTGACTAGACAACCGATTAACGAACATTTGCATTAATAACAAAATTGTACCCTCATTATTGGATTCTGGAGCGGATTGTAGTATTATTAAAGAATCAGTGGCGAAGAGCCTTGGGTGTTCTTTCTTACCATGCTCTTTATATCTTGACGGAATTGGCGATGGAAAGCTTCACGTTTTTTCTAAAATAGTAGTACCGGTTCAGTTTCGTGATATATCTTTAGAAATAGAACTGTATGTAGCTAAGGACGAAGACTTCCATTATGACTGTTTGATTGGACGTAACGCAGTACAATATTGTGACATTGCAATAGTTACAGATGCCACCGGCAGTAATTTGGTACGAATTAAAAAAGACGACTTTTCCTCTCGTGTTTGTTCGGTTCAGATTGATACTGCTAAGAATGATCTTGCAAAGTGTCTCGATCATTTAGATAAATCTTTACAAGATAGTATAGTCGATATTTTCAATAAATATCCATCTATTTTACCCACCGACGATCACATAAGTACGGTAAAGACAGGCGAACTTAGCATTCGGTTAAAAAATAATAAAGTAGTTAATTACCGCCCCTATCGTTTGGCTCATCTTGAGAGGGAGAAGGTACAGGGTATCGTAAACGATCTATTACGTAAAAATATCATACGAGAAAGTGACTCTGAATTTGCTAGTCCGGTGTTACTAGTTAAAAAATCTGATGGTTCGGACAGATTATGTATAGACTATCGAGCATTAAATCAAAATATTGAAAAAGAACGGTACCCTCTCCCCCTCATCGAAGACCATATAGATCGTTTAGGAAAAGCACAATATTTCATTTCGATCGATATGAAAAACGGCTTTTATCAGATTCCTGTGGCACCTGATGCCATAAAATACACTGCTTTCGTCACACCTGATAATCATTACGAGTTTTTAAAAATGCCTTTCGGAATTTGCAATGGTCCATCTGTTTTCCAAAAAGCTATAACGAAAGCAGTGAAGGAACTTAAATTCTTGTTGGTCTATATAGATGACTTGTTAATACCTTTTAATACAATATCGGAAGGACTCGACTTTTTAGACCAAACGCTTAAAGCTTTGAGTGATGCGGGGTTCACCATCAATTTAAAAAAATGCAAGTTTTTTGAAACTAGCATTGATTACTTGGGGAGAACCATATCACACGAAGGTGTTAAGCCTAGCCAAAAAAAAAGTATCTGCCTTGATTAACTCCCCAATACCGGCAACCATAAAACAAGTCCGACAATTTATGGGACTCGCGAGTTATTTCAGACGGTTCATACCAGAGTTTGCTCACCGAACGGCTTGTATAACTAAATTATTAAGAAATGACCAAAAGTGGGAATGGGGATCGGAACAACAGGAGGCCCGTAATTACGTAATTAATCATTTGACAAAAGAACCTTTACTTGCAATTTTTGATCCGGAGTTACCGACTGAATTACATACTGATGCAAGCTCAATTGGTTATGGTTCAATACTCCTCCAAAAATCTGATGGTATAAATAAAGTTGTAGCCTATTTTAGTAAGAAAACGAGCCCCTGTGAGTCCCGATACCACTCCTACGAATTGGAGACTCTGGCAATATTCAATGCATTAAAACACTTTCGCGTCTACTTGTTGGGCATTAAGTTCAAAATAATAACAGATTGTAATGCAATAAAATCGACACTTAACAAAAAGGATTTATCCCCACGAGTGGCGCGATGGTGGAGTTACATGCAGGACTTTACGTTTGATGTCGAATATAGGCAAGGACAATACGTTAATCACGTAGACTACTTGAGCCGAAATCCCGAGCTTGATAAAGAAACGGCAACAGTTACTCAAATTGCAAGTGTCACGACAGCTACTATTAACGTAATAAATTCGCCTCGTTCTTGGTTAGAAACTGCTCAGGATCAGGACTTAGAGACTCAGGGTTTAATAGAAAGGGTGAGGTCAGGAGATTTAGATAATAACCAATACATGATTCAAAATAATTTATTATATTACAAATCATCAACGACTGTCCCACCTAAATTATATGTACCTAAAGGAAGTAGGCTAAGCATCCTTCGTTTGTTCCATGATGACAACTGTCACGTTGGTGCCGAAAAAACCCTCCAAAAAATATCAGAATACTTTTGGTTTCCTGGAATTTCAAAATTTGTAAATAAGTACATAACTCATTGTCGTGTTTGCGTTGAAAAGAAAAGTCATTGTGGACCAAAACAAGGAATGCTACACCCCATTGACAAGACACCTATCCCATTCCATACTGTCCATATGGATTGTACCGGGCCGTTCCCACAATCTAGTAATGGACATAAATACTTACTAATCATAATTGACGGATTTACCAAATTTTGTATTTTGGTACCGCTGAAATCAATGGGTGCTCAAGAGTTGGTTGAAAAAGTTCGTAATTCCGTCATTATGTTTGGGACACCCTCCTTAGTAATAACTGATCGTGGTACAAATTTCAATTCCCGGCAAATGCGAGATTTATTTGAAGAATGGCAAGTTAGGCATCATATGGTTTCTACTGGTACTCCTCGCGGCAATGGGCAGGTGGAGCGTTATGTAGGAACGATTACTAATATGTTAAGTACCACTTGTGTTGATGTGTCAGACTGGCCGAGCGTTTTGAGCAAAGTTCAACTTTCTTTAAATACGACGGTGCAAAAATCAACTGGATTTACGCCGATGCGGTTACTCATTGGTAGAAACTCTAATATCCCCCCTGTACAGGCTCGGTTGAACGAGATATTAGATGATAATGATGAAGTAATAGACGTTAGGGCTGATAGGTTATTGGCACAACAGCGCCTAAAAATAGTAGCTGAAAAATCAAAAGACCGTTTCGATATAACCCGTAGGGACAATATTCAGTACAGTATAGGCGATACGGTGTATGTGAGCCAGGATCATAGGCGGCATAATAAGTTAAGTGCAAAATATAAAGGTCCTTATGAGATTATTAATATCGAAGATAATGATAGGTATTCATTAAGAGGTATCGGTTATTTAAGAAATATGACCGTAGCAAAGGACAAGCTTCGGTTATGGCCTGGCGACTTTGTTGAATAAATTGAATAACTAATGGTTTATTTCTTAAATAGCGATAAGACTAATTAGAATCCTCATTGTGCAATTACCTATATTGTTTATTTTTGTATTGTATTGATTTTGTGTACATATTAATAACGCAGATAACGCAGGTTTGTAGGATATTATTTACATTGTTTTTATATGGTTGTGAGTTTGGGTAAAATCGTTTAATACTCTGATTAATTGATGGAAATTATTGATTTGATTATTGATGATGGAAACAATGATACAGATACTTCCCTAGCTGGTGTCCGGCATCACTGTTTGCGGGTGATTAAGCTTCACCGACGGCAGGTGTTGGCTGCACACAGTGGGGAATGATTACAGTCATTATTGTGATATTATATTATAACGATACTATTTGAACTATATTTATGTGTCATCACTATTTATAGGTACGAGTATATCCGATTGAACCCATATGAATAACTAATAGTATAACTGTAAATATTTTATACATGTACACAGTAATTATAATAAAAGGGTACATATATTATATCAAATGTAGATATATGATACTTCGAGAGCGAAGTATCTATCAGCATGGCCGTGTTAGATAATAATTTAATTAGTTATTTATTTGATTATTGATTTTATTGTTAAAAAAAAGATTTCATTGATTAAAACTAGTCAAAATAACCGGAAGCACTTTTTGCCAATGTATCAATGGAGGTAGGGATTTTAGCATAAAAAGGGGTGGACCGCCGGTGGAAGGGGTATTCTCTTTCGGTAGCTCCTCGAGTTAACATCTAAAATCCATACCTCCATAACGCCATTTTTTTGAAGAAGAGTTAAATTGTAACTGTGATTTCGAAGACCAATAAAAGTTATACTAAGAAGAGAGGAAGTGTGGTTGCGATTAAGTGGTGCTAAATTGAATGTAAGTACGTTTAATAAATACCTGTTAACGAAATGTTTTCTTTTATTCTATTTAAACCATTTGCTGTTCATATCATACCCTCACTTTATTTCCATTTAATATAACGTTTCATAATTTAATCCCTATAATACAGAACTTAGCTTATAAACAAACTCTAATAGTTTGTTTATCTGTCACGGGCAATCTATCTGGTTTCTTACGAGCTTGTACAAGAATATTAAATCAAGTATTTCCCTACGCGTACTGAGAGAACTCATCTTAAAATATTTTAATCGGTTGTTGTAAGAAGTCCTCCTATTGGCTAGTCCTAAGGGTCGGGAAAGAAACCAGAGAAATCGTTTTTGGATCCGCTCTAGCCTGAGCATATGTGTCGCATAATGGGGCCGCCACACCACACTGCAATACTCCAATCTACTCCGCACTAAACTGTTATATAACAATATTTTAGTCGACGTTTTTTTTAACATTTGTGAATTTCTTATAAGGAAACCTAGCATACCTGAGGCCTTCTTAATTGTTTGGTCGACGTGTGGTATAAACGTAAGTTTACTGTCTAGTAGTACACCTAAGTCACGAATGCAGTCAACTTCATTTAAATTAGTATCATCCACACAGTAACTCGAATTAATAATTTTTTGCTTACGAGTGAATTTTATATGGGTACACTTTTTGGCGTTGAGAGTCATACGATTTCTTTTACACCATTCAGTAAGGTTATTAAGATCGTTTTGCAATAATTCTACGTCATTGTTACCCTCTATTACCCTAGAAAATTTAAGATCATCCGCAAATAGATAAGGAACTGAATACTGAAAACAACTGGGGATATCGTTGATGAATATATTAAACAAAATGGGACCTAAATGAGACCCTTGAGGGACACCCGATGTTATATTAAAATCTGAAGAGTTGTATCCATTGACGACCACGAAAAATTGCCTGTTACTTAAATATGATTCAATCCACTTCAGTGTTGTTCCAGCTATTCCATACGACAAAAGTTTCTGAATCAGTATGCTATGGCAAACTTTATCAAACGCTTTGCTGAAGTCTGTATAAATTACGTCAACTTGTTTGTGAGCATCAATGGATTCTATAAGTGACTCAGTAAAACTGACCAAATTGGTGTTAGTGGACCTGGCCTTCGTAAATCCGTGCTGATGCTCCGTTATATTTTGTTTTACGTGGTTTTCAATATGAGGATATATTAAAGTTTCTAAAATTTTGCTAAAGGTAGATAAAATAGAAATTGGTCTGTAATTACTGACTGTTGTATCATCGTCTGATTTAAAGATTGGGACCACCTTAGATAGTTTCCAAACAGTTGGAAAGACTCCTGATCTTAGTGATTCATTAAAGATTATAAATAATGCATCAACTAAACCCGTGGCGCAAGTTTTTATAAAGATTGGTGGGATACCATCCGGACCGGGTCCCTTGGTAGGATCCAACTGCTTAAGTCTATTCAGAATGGATCTGTGGTCAATTACTACCGACGTAAGACTTTGACTGTTGCATGCTATTTTATTAAGATAGTCATTTTGTGGATATTGGGTATTGATAGAATTGTCTGATTCATATACTGATGAGAAATAATTCGCAAACATATTGCATATCTCAGACCCGTCTGAGGCAGTATTTACGCCATTGGTCATACAGGCTGGATATGTACTGTTTCCACCACGTCTCGCTTTCACAAAGGACCAAAAGAATTTGGGGTTGACGTCATTTTTTTCTTCTGTGGCCTGTATATAGTTGTTGTAACATTCTTGGGCTAGCTTCTCGCATCTTTTACTAATTAATTGTAAGGACAGTTTATCGCGTGGGTTGCCATAGGTTTTATACTTGTTCCTTATTTTATTTTTTTCGTTTAGAAGTTTTATTAATGATTTATTAAACCATGGCGGATATTTATGATTTGTTTTAAATTGTCGTCTAGGCACAAATTTGTCAACACACTCATTAATGACGTCATAGAAAAGATCTAACATTTTATTACTGTAGATTAGGGGTCTGTTCATTAATGGTTATTTCTAAGGGTGGATGTAAAGGATCGATGGCAGATAGGTCAGTAGTTGAATTAATAATATTACAATGAGGCAAGTTCGTTAACACCAGGTCGAGTACTTTATTCTTGATGTTGGTTATATCGTTACATTGTCTGAGACAGTTGAGGTGAATGAAATCTATCAATAATTGACCAACAGCTGAGGTTTGATAGCTTGTATTATGTTTTTTTACTAGCGACCAGTTTATTCTGCTAAGATTAAAATCGCCCACGATAAAAATATGATCATTCCATGTTTCTAAGACAGCGTTACAATTATTACTAAATTTTTTGAATAACAATTGATGAACGGGAGGAGGTAGGTAGACACCACAAAATGCAATACACGATTTAACATTACCATCGATGGACTCTATTGTGACCCAAACTTCTTCACAATTAGATTCCCATTCAAATACTCTTCTCGAGTTATATTTTTTCAACACCGCAATCAGAACCCCGCCACCGTCCTTTTTGTTATTGAAGCATGTGATCTCCCTGTCGCGTCTGTATACAGAATATCTATCATCAAATAGTTCTGAGGAGGACACGCTCTCCTTTAACCAAGTCTCTGTTAATACTATTACATCATAATTAAAGCAACATAATTTACTATAAAAAGAGTTTGTTTTGGTACGAAGACCTCGAACATTCTGATAGTAAATACTTAATGCGAACATAAGTTTGTTGGTACGTTCCAATACGTGCACAGATATATCTAAATATTATTATGTCTAGGTAAGTCTATTTAACATTTCCTTATTTCTAACTAAAATTTTCTCTGATGACTCATATTTCCTCAAGAATATTCTGCCGTCCCTGATCCATATGAATGTATATCCTAATTCTCTTTTCTTCATCCTCGCAGCTGCATGGAGGGCCTTGTTGGCGGCAGACAGATGCTCCATGACGTATATTGGTACCTTGTCGTTGCCTAGTCCCAGGAGAGTGCTGTTAAGCTTGTCCGATGCATTCAGTTTGTTGTACGCGGTACACGCCGCTAAAAAGTGATCTCGAGTGTTAGGCGAGTTAAACTGCACTATGATTGATCGCGGACGAGAACTCTCTGCGTTTAGTTTTGCAATGCGCGTACAGTGAACAATATTTTCATTTGTTATATTGCAGGAAATTACTTTAGCCAAGTCAGACACCATTTCGACAAGGTTTTCAGTCTTCTTCTCAGGCACGCATTGTATTTCTATGTTGCTACGTAAGGCATGCTGCTCAAGTTGGTTTAAGCGCGAGCTCAGAGTGTCCACAGTTTCCTTTAGGTGCTGATTCTGGGTTTGAAGATCCTTCACAGTCTCCTCGTTCGCCCTATAGTCTATCACAAAGTCGTCGTACTGACGGCTCATGAAATCAATAGATTCTTTTACTTCTTGGACGTCTTTTTTCATAGTTTTAAGTTCAGTCATCGAGGAGCACTGAATCTGCGAGAGTAGTTCACCCATTTCCTTCTTTATAATGTCCTGTACGACGTCACGTACCTGGTCCGCAGTTAATAATTGATTCGACGGTCCTGGTGGAGAATGCAGCGCCTGCCTCTTGCAGGCCCTGGTCGAGGTATTGTTTGGGTTGAAACGGACAGGAGTATTGTCTTTGTTATCAGATTTACCGCTGCGGCCCGTACAAATAGGACATGTCCAGCTCGACGCCGGCTCGACGCCTTGCCCACGATTTGCACTTGCCGATAAACATGCAAGATGATAAGCTGTGTTACATGAAGTGCATTTTACAAATTTATCGTCCTCCATCCCAAGATTGCAACAGCCCCATGTTAATGCAGTGGCAGTGTCTTCGTTATCCATGTTATACGGTCGAGTACGCAAAGTAGCGTTGAGATTTGTAGAAATTAGGTTATTAAAACGACAATATTCACTTTAATACGCGTATTTTTGCAAGGATAACGTGTTATTTGCATTAAAATTGTCAAGTACGTGATGAATAGTTCGAACAAATGATAATAAACAGGTATCTTAACCAAACAGTTCACTGAACGAGGGGATCTCAACAAAAGGGCTTAAGCGCCATGAAATTCTTGGCGCTTACGACGTTCTTGTCTATGTATCGCTCACAGATCAATGTCGGTATTAATGATTTTTACTTGATTTTGTTTTCGTTAATTTCGTGTTTAATAGTCACTTTTATCGGACGATAACACCACTGATCACTTTTTGCACTTTGATGAACGTTATTATGCGGAATTTAGGTCTTATCACGCGTTTTAAACACTGAAACGAATTATTTATTGTAGCAGCTAACTAAGAACTTGTTTACTTCGCCGTAGTAGGTAGGAGTCAACTTAAATAAAAACGTATAAAATCACTGATAGAATATATGGATATTGATAAAAATAAACGGGTTTTGTTTTGGACCATAGTTGGATGATTGGACTATATAGTTGGGTAGTTTTACGGTACGTATAAATTGGCCTAGTCAGTACCTGTATAGAGACAAGTTGGTGGCACAGAGAGGATTGAATTTGTTTGGCGTGAAGTATGACGGTCTAGTTTTGACAAGGTTGCGCGTGGGCAAGGCACCGGCATTCTGCTCTTGCGCATACCTGTACGTTGTCATCACACCGGCCGTGACTGAATTAATGTCATACTTGTTTGCATACTTTGCATTTAGCTTACTTGCAAGAAGCTTTCTTTCACTCTTAGACTGTCATTAAAAGGAAAAGAAAAGCTTTTCAGTAAAGTCAAAGTGGCACTGGCACTTCGCCAATCCAGTCGCGTTCAGTTTGTGCTTCATTTATATGCGATGCCGTAGATGCCGCAGACTTTATTTGACCGGGTAGTAATGTGAAAATATCACTTTATGCAGTTGGAATCGCGAACATTGCGTTTTCATCAACGGCGACGATATACCAGAGATATACCTGTGCTATCCCTATTATTTGGCGATATCTAAAAGAACACTCGAATTAGCTCCCAGTTTGTTATGGTGAAGTTCGTTTAAGAAAGTGTCGTAAACAATGAGGCATTGAACGATAGTGAAACCGCCGGCGCCCCGTGCATATCAAGCAGGTATTTTATATTGACGTCGATGACGCTCGCCTTCATAGACAATGCATATATTCATGCCTTTATGACAACACTTACATGGGGTTTTAGCAACTGTGCTCGATAAACGACCTTGCCTCGAACCGTGCTAATGAGCGCCAAACCGCGAAAGTTTACTAAGGAACAAAAATAAATTTAGCAAGAAAAATTAAAAAAAAAACTGGCAAGCAGAGAGACAAAATAAGTTCTCAATAATAAATAAATAAAATAATAAATAAATATCAGACAACCTCACACAAATCGATCTAATCCCAAATTAAGCTCAAGAAGGCTATGGGCACTAGACGACGATATACATACAGATAGATAAATATATACTTAAATACATAGAACAACCATGACCCAAGCACAAAATAATATTCGAGTTCATCACACAAATATTTGCCCTGGCCGGGATTCGAACCCGGGACCGCCGGCTCAGTAGGCAGGTGTCTACAAACCGAGCCAAACGTGTCGTCAAAATCAATTTGAAGCTAGAAACCGACATCTATTCGAAGACTCATGATTCTATTTCTTTTATAGCGAAATGCACTATTCGACCTTTATTGCGTTTAAATGACGTTGTATATTCCATGTCGCATACAAAAAAATCTCGGGAATGTAAGCTCTATGTTGTACACTTCACAAAGTCATCTTCATATACAAACTTCTAAATAACAGTGAACGCACTGCACTGGTGTGAGTAAAAACTACGTTATCTCAATATTCCTAAATGTTTTATATTTTTAGCTAAGATCATGCTGTATTCATATCATTATTTTTATGAGCAATATAGCACCTCCAAATTTGAAACTCCTTAAATACAGCATGCTCTTAACTAAATTATCATAATCAAGATCAAGAAATCTGGCCTTTGCCCAGCAGTGGGTCAAATATTAAAAAAAAAGCAAATCCATGTGCGAGGGATTTTTCTGAGTCATGAAGTGGTTCTTGATAATTCGGTTTTCCTGATTTGAATGAACGGGAAAACGGAAATATTGTACTTTGCGAATTTCAGCTGTAACTTAAAACCGGCGGTGGTTCATTCAGTTTAGGTTTAACATCTTATTTTTGACATCACCCGACAATTAGGTAAGTACCCGCAATTATATGCATTCTGTAAATAAACAGGTTATGGACTCTTTTATTATTTCGGTTTAATATTTTCTTACGATAAAAAAAGATACATATGTGCACCCCTCAACGGGAAAAATAAATCCTGGTCATTAAAAATTCAGGCTTCTAGCTTTGTCCGTAATTAAATACTGGGAGTTTGAAAATGGTCTGAATGGCTTCGAGAAAAGGATGTTACGGCGTGCCGGCAAGCGCGTTTGCTCGACTTGGCTCGACAGATACAAGAAAATACAGATTACACAGAGGTAAACAACAGGCGGTCTTATCGCTAAAGAGCGATCTCTTAATCTATCTTTATCTCATTGTTTGTGTAAAAATCTATGAATGTAATTTACCTTTTACATTTTTATAGAACCTGAACATCTTACTCTTACAGTGGCGGATTAAGGGTCGAGAGCGCCCTAGGCAAAAACCTCATCGGCGCCCCTTTGCGACTTTTTGCGCTCCTTTGCGGCCCTTTGCGCTCCTTTGCGGCCCTTTGCGCCCCTTTGCGGCCTTGCGCCCCTAGGCACGTGCCTACTTTGCCTTAGGGATAATCCGCCACTGTACTCTTACCATCTACGTCCTACCTACAATATGAAACTATTTAGGTACATTAAAAGGGTTTTTAAATGAAATGTTTATATTGTAGTGAAAAATTGTATGCTTTGAGTGGGATTTAAACCCGCATCTCCATTGATTTCCCTCAGGCATATAAGAAGTGAAGCAACTGATTGAAAAAACATTGCTTTGATAGCTTGCAGTGGCTTTGATAGAACAATTGGTAGTTTGCCCGCCTGGCCCGAAAAACGTGGGTTCAAATCTCGCTCAAAGCATACACTTTCTTTAATTTTATGTTTTAATATAAAAAATTGGTTTAGATACACTAGCAGACGTTACTGCTTAAATAAAAAATAACTGAACCATTGGTACAAAAATTGTGGTGTATACCCAAATTAAAAAAATGAGACTTTACATGTTTCATAAATTTATAAAAAATAACTTGTTTTGAAATTGATTGGATATTATAATCTCTTTGAAAGACTGCCGCGCTGACACATTTGCATTTGCTTGACTAACCTTTTTTATAGAAAACCAAAGTACTAATATTGTACGTAACATGAACTTTCGTTTTCTGTAAACAGTCTGTGTTATGTTCCTTTTATTATCAAAATTTTTAGAAGTTGTTGTCAGAATCCTCATAATTTAACAAAACAATAATTGTATGACAACTATGAACTTAAATGCACTTTTTCACTGTGAAAATGGCAAATTACTTATTGTCTGTATACTAATATTGGTACCCATACCATATAATGACGTCAGACTAGATGGCCATTTGTATGGAGCGTTATCAGCTCTCCGTAAGCATGTTGAACTCCAATGTAGACATTTTTTACCGATGAAAAATAGAATCGATTGACATACTCAAAAAAAATTTTCGTCATGCCTATTGTTATAATTGTACTTAGTAAACATTAACTATAACGTGTGAAATGCGGATGGGTAACCCAATACGCACATTTGCGTGATATGCAACAATTGCGGTTTGGTGGTTAGACCAGCGTGCAGCGCTGCATTTACACCTAACCATACCTGCTTGATGGGCGACTATATGCAAAACTACGAATATCCTTGGTATAGATTTCTAAATATAAGTAAGTTTTTAGGGTTCTGTACCCAAAGGGTAAAAACGGGACCCTATTACTAAGACTCCGCTGTACGGCTGTCTGTCTGTCTGTCCGTCCGTCACCAGGCTGTATCTCATGAACCGTGATAGCTAGACAGCTGAAATTTCTACAGATGATGTATTTCTCCACACCAAATACTAAAAAACAGTATATTTAAGGGAACTCCCATACAACAAACGTGATCGGTTGTGTTAACATTGGTTAACATTTGGTTACAATTCAGCCTAAGACATTTTGTTTTGTTATAGCAAACGCAAATGTATGGCATATGAAACAATAAATCTTATCGTAAGTGATCGAAAGCAATTAATCTCAATATTTACACCCAATATACCTATCATATTACCTAGCTATATTATATTTTTGGTTCCGTAAACTTGAATTTGTCGGAACCTTAATTTTGACATAAAATCACAATTTATATCCGTTTAATATTTTGTAAGTTCAATGTTCTCATTTAGTTTTTGTGCATCTAAAATAGCTTGATGGGGTATCGGTTTTTTGCCGTTCTGATTAATAGCGCATAGGCTAAATAAATTGCCACTAAAATGCTATAAAACCCCAAAATTCGTTTTAACAGCTGGGATATTAATTAGTTCTTAGAGTTTGCTCATGATCATTAAAAGCATATTTTACGGGTTCCATGTTTCCTAATGAGTATGTTTAAAGGTACCTATTTAAAATATTGTAATATTTTACTTAGATATTTTTATTAAAAAGAAAGTGACGCTTACATTAAATTTTATATAGGTAATATTAATAATTGTGAAAATGCAATTGTTATAGTAATTAATGTTTCACAAAAATGAATTGCTGTCTTATTTTACATTATTTTATAATGTTTTACATGATATTCAAGCGGCTTTCCTTGAAAACCATGTTAAATCTATCGACTTTAAAAATAACCATGATACCTTTATATAGAAGCTTGTCTCGCCATTTAAAAAATACCTATTTAAATACAGAAATAACGGTATGATTAATATAGAACTAGTTCATTCAACCTGAAATTTACATAATGAATGGCTTATTGATCACAGTTATTTGTTTTACTGATGACCTGGTGAAGGTCGCGGGAGTCCACTGTATTGTGAAGTTATGTAGAGTGGACACGAGTGAAGCCAATGATATTATATATAGCTTATGTTTAATGGAGCACCAGATGTAGTAAAATGTAACGGCAAAAACACCACTTTTTACCACCAAAAATAGTAGATGAGCACCTTTATCCCCAAATTAATTTAAAATGATAACCAAAAGTTGTATTACTGGTAAAGTTTATTGGCAAAAAAAAAAACACTTTTTGCGCGCAAAAATAGTGAATGTGCACCAAATTTAAACACCAATTTTATGTAAAGTGATAACCATAAATATTGAAACTTGCTATTCTACTTAAAGTAAATAACTCCATAATAATATTCCAGTTCTTCAGTAATTGATCATCATTTTAATATGAAATTACAATCAAATATACATATATCATCCGTCCGGGAAAGCGGGGAGAACCCGAGATTTAATTTGGCGTAAATATACTATATTTGGTAGTGTGCCTACATTCTAAAACAATCATAGGGGTATAATTCATATCGCAATAATTGGGTCGTCAAAATTTGGTGCACATTCACTAAATTTGGTACTCGAATACAAAATATTTGTTGCCGATGTATATTAGAGATGCGCAAATCATGTAACTTAAATAAAGGAGAACGATTCATCTCTTTGGCTCTCGCGATATACGAGTATATATCACTCATTTCGTTCATAGGATCTATAGACTCGAACTGCTCTATCATATCATCATACTCATTTCGCTCGGAATACCCGTCAAAGCGGAAACGCGTTTACTGACTTTTGGTAAGTCGATAGTGGTGATTTAAACCGCTGTTTCCCGCTGACAAAATCGAATAATATTAAATATAATTTCCCTTGTGGAACTATGTGCGGTTTTACCCCGTTTCGATATTATTTTATACATGAACTTTGCGGTTTTTGTTTATAACGCAATGAAATGACACAGCAACGACGAAAGTTTCTTTTTTCTAACTCGCGTCTAAGGTTCAATTGCCATGTAAAGTTCATAATGTTGCCTGTTTCTGCCACGACTCTTCTCTTTTCGTACAGAGTCTACCATCTACAGAATTTAAATTAGAAATCCAACTACATTTTTTCCATGGCATTTCTGACAAGTCATGTTTTTCTGATAGAATAATTAAAATCCTGTTTGAATACATTCTTCGTTTTGTTTATTTTATCGTAAAAAAACCGAAAGACGCAGATAAACTAAAGGAAACCAGTTTTACAAATGCAACAAGATCTAAATATCTTCTTGAGAATATTGATATATCGAAATGATCTTCAAACATGGATTCTTGCTCACACATATCAGCTGAAAGACCATCGCTTGACAGAGACCACTACCAAGGTTCTCCACAACAACCGATTATACGCTCAGGCAACGGCTTCCCGCGATCTTGGCTAGATCATCGGCCTACCTTGTCGGACACCTTTCCACGTTTACACGTATATAATCGTATGTTCAATTTTTTATTTTATTTTATTAACACGTACACGCACGGGTATAGGTCTATTTTGAAAATTGCATGCTGCGGTACACACAAAACTCATACAAAAAGTTCTAGCTAAAAACGGCACAGGACATGTGCCTGTGTATAAACAAAACAGTTTGCGAAATATTCGTCAGTAAACGGAGTGCCAGTTTTGGGAAAATTAGCAAACACAGTCACCATCCATAGACGTGGTGACAAGGGTCCTAATTTACGTCTCTCGTCGTACTGTCTGTTTATAATCAATTCAAATAATTAAATTCACGGAAAATTTATATTTTTGGGCTGTGTGTGTATTGTAACTTCTGCAAGGTGCTAAATATGTCGCCTTAGCTAAACTTATGAGATGAGTGATTTCAGTGATAGCAGTCTCTTCTGTCTCTTAGCAGAACCTGCGAATATGTTTCCAATAAATTCGAGAGACGATAAAATGCTGTGTAATTAAACTTTAAAATAACATAGTACATAAATATAATTGAAACTAACTAGCGTTACACATAAAAAAATATTGATTATAAAACAAAACCACCCATAACCGATAAAATCGAACACGCCTATAACAATTCGGTTTTCAAATTACGTATGAAGATTTCCTTATTACCTGACTAGTTAAACAATCAATGGTAAAAACTACTTCCGAACGGACGCGGGCGCAGCCAAGCGAGCAGGCACACAGACACGCTGTTCCACTGGTTCTTTTAGCCGCCGGGCCAGGGGTGCCAACTTAGGGGATTTACCCCTAAAATTAGGGGGGGGGAAATAAATAAATAAATATTCAGGGACAATCTTACACAAATCGACGTAGTCCCAAACTAAGCAATAAAATACATGATATTCGAGTAAATATGGAGAATGGGGATTTTTAGGGGCTAAATATCCTTAGGTATATTTAGGGACTTCTTTATACCACATTTGTGTGGTAATTATTACTGGAAAATATGTTTACAATGTGAGAAACTAAATTAATACTGGAGATGGAATGTTCTCGATACCGCAGTGTATCGCTCTCTCTGTTGTTCGAATGTTCGAACTCATAAGTGCGACTGAAATTTACGCTACTGTGATTTGTAGCGTGGTTTTTGCAGAAGTTAAGACATATAATTTCTTTATTATACTATAAGGAGATAAAAAAAAAATGTTCAGTTTTAGGGGTTTCAACTTAAGCTCTAGTTATAAGAAGAAATAGGAATTGACAGCCCTGCAGCCCGCGATGCGCGGTCAGCTGAACACGGTTATCTGCGCATGTCACACGCGATTGGGATTTAACTGACTGATGACTAACTTAAGTGACTAAGTGAACTTTTGCATTTGTTTCCAGGTATAGTTTTGTGACGGTTTCGAGATATGGTAATGAGGAAGTATGCTGCACGTAGATTCTTAGGATAGCAAAAATATTTGTCATTTTATTAGGACTATTTTTTATTTCTTAAGGAGTAACAGATATATGGTTATCTGGGTGAGCCTTTCTTTAGACTTGACTTGAACTATATCAGGGCTGATTAGCCCTCACCAAGTCAGTCTTTGTGGAAGTAAAAACCCACTAACGGAAATATCTCTGCGCCACGAAGTGATTTGGATGACCTAAATATGGGATGGTTTGGCTTGAGGAAGAAGGTATTTGGTAGCAACATGCATCAAGGGGTCTAACTAATAGTGAGGAACTATCATTGTAATATTGTCACATGCCTCGGGAAATTGGAAACGAGAAAGAATAAGGGTTCTGAGTGAGTCAACTATATGTTTTGTTAGTAGCGTTTTGGTTCTGTTAGATTGTGAAAATACGATACCAAAAAACATATCCACAGTATACAGTGAAACATAAAGCCTCCTCCTTTTTGGAAGTTGGTTAAAAATGAGGAAAGCTTCCGGAAATTATCGGAAACGGAACATCACTACCTGATGTTGCATCCCTTGGAAACCCTAAAAATACAACTAACTGGATTAATCCGGAAAATCCACGTCTGCTTCTATGAGTGCACATGTGAAGTTAGTGTGAAGTAATATGCTGTGATTGCAGTCGCTGTAATTGGGTGGGTGATACATGTCCGTCCGTCACATAACTTTATCTCAAAAAGGAAACTGGCTACCTGAATTTGACACAGATTGTTATTTGTTATGTATTCTTACTAAAAGCTGTGCTAAAAGTCTATATTAAGGTAAATAACCGTCTGTTCACATAACCTCTGCTAAATATATAATATATAAGTAGTTAGGTAATTTGTAACGTGTGACCATAGTTAAATTTAATTTCGAATACTTCGGTAACAATAAGAAAGTAGGTATATTTCTGAAAAAATCTGTAAAAATAAAAAAAACCAAGTAACTCCAACTGATGACATTTCCGCTCTTTGCGTGTTTTTCCGCTCTATGCATTGTTAATAATCTTAAGGAAATGGCATGATTTTCAGAGATACGATAAAGTTTCCTAAGAAAAATGTATTCTTTCAAACAATACTGGTAAACATATATATTATGTTTCTAAATACTGGCAAACATAAATGTAAGTTTCCTGATTGATTGATTATTGAAAACCTAAGTTATTTCTTATTGGTAAAATTATTGTGGCATATTTTTAAGGGTTTGTAAAAGTCTAGTTTGAGTAAAAAGATAATTACTTATTATCTTTTATTAAGACAAAACTACCTTGACACTAGTTAAATGCTATTTAGCGCAAACTGTCATGCATGCATCGTCACATGACAAAAGAATAGAGGTATGTATGTATATGTTGGAGGTACTTTACCCAAATTGAGACTTTCCACGTACCATATAGTCGGTACTTGTTCTTCTGTTCACTCCTAATGAGTTCACGAAAGTTAAAAACTATTAAAGTTTGTGTGATTTATGAATAGTGCAAACATCTTTAAGTACTGCGCGTTTGGCTGCATTTCTTCTATTCGAATGTTAAATGGCAAGATGGTGGAACAAAGGGACGTGAATGTACTATTATTTAAGACATGCACGAACATAGGACGAATTTCAAAAATTTCATGTTGCAGCATAGACTAAACTCATACAAAAAAGTTTTACCCAACGGCATTTGCCTATATATAAAAAAAATTGAAATTTTCAACTGTTGACGGAGTACCGGTTTTGGGAAAATAACAGTCCACAGACGTGCCGCATCAAAAAATTATTAATTTACGTCTCTCGACGGGCTGTCCGTGGGAGTGTTAAGAAATATCATAGCATTGTAAGAGTTTTGATAATGATATACACGGAAGGGCGTGGAATAATGGTGTATTACAATTTTGAAGCGTCACCAAAGTGTGTCAGTTGATCAACAAGTAGCTCAACCTTCATGCAACTGAACATACAACCTACAATTTTAATTTTATTCAAATAGTAATGCTGTTCGATTGTCGATAAGAAGACCATACCGTATGAACTTAAAAAAAAAACAAGACATATACAAGGCTCAAGATATATAAGGCTTTGGTATGCACCAATCATCACCATATCTGTTGACGACGCGTTTGGCTCGGTTTGTAGACACCTGCCTACTGAGCCGGCGGTCCCGGGTTCGAATCCCGGCCAGGGCAAATATTTGTGTGATGAACTGGAATATTTGTGCTTGGGTCATGGTTGTTCTATCTATTAAAGTATATATTTATCTATATAAGTATGTAAATATATCGTCGTCTAGTACCCATAACACAAGCCCTCTTGATCTTAATTTGGGACTAGATCGATTTGTGGGAGGTTGTCCGATATTTATTTATATTTATTTCTCTATTTCATTGTACAATGAAGGAAATTGAAACACACTCTTGCCATAAAACAAAAGTCTATGGGTTTAAAAGTTTGTCTCGTAAAGTATAAAGTTCATTTTAATGTAATGTACAGTAAAATTCTAAACATTTGTTTTATTTTGTGGTCCCGCGTAAATGTTTATGAAGAATCTTATACCTTTGAATGTGGTATTCTAGTATTTCTGTCACTACCCAGCAGATATAAGGAGGTTATTCGATAATAATTTAGTTTATAATCAGCTTAAAGGTATTTAATATTTTCTTCGATTGCCGCGAATATTCCTTCTTACTCACGAACAAATACATATTATACGTAACATTCAATAGAGGTAAAACAACAGGCGGTAAAATAAGGAATATACGCGATATCAATATATTGTTTTCTTTATAGAAACACTTAGCATCTAAAGTAGCTGTCAATTTTAATACTTATGCTTTGATTGCCAGTAGTCAATTTGTCAACTTCTTTTGATGCTGTTCGTACTTAGTTATAAGTAAAATTTAAATTAGCAACTAAAACGGTAGTAAACAGTTTAATTAAACCTACCCTGTTTGAGCACATGCTGGGATGCCGTGTTTATTGTCAGCGACTCTTCAGTGCAATCGATTGTGCATCTTTAAGTTCAATATCCACTTGATGTTTCACGTAAAAAAGCTAACTCATTAATTGTTATAATTATGTGAAACGCCGTTAATGATATATCAATGCGTTAATTTCTAATGATTTTCGTTAATGATGACAATAAATATTAGTTACAATGGGTTTAATAGATTTCAGTGAAGTTTGGACACGAGTTGAAGCAGTTAGGTTGTTAAACAGCTTTTCATTTTTTTCAGACTGAAGTACTTACATATTTTTTCTAAACAATAGAAACTACAGTTACTAGTTCTGAAGAGAATCCAATTTCAGTATTTTAGAAAATCTACGTACATTCACAGGGCTTTGTGCGATTTAGGAAAGTAGAACTAACATTGCTTTTGTACGCAACAATACACGTTCACACCATGTTAAAGAGAATTACGACAATAGAATGAGGTGAGTCCTCAATACTTCCATTTAAACAAATTGTCAAAACAAAAAGACTAGGAGACAAAACGTCGCGTCCGCGGTCGCATCGGGCTTGGAATAACTCAGGAACGAACGCGTGGTGCGCACGCGCCGGCTCTACTGCAACTAAGCGCGTTTCGCGCCAAAACGTGCAGATCGCCAGCGGAAAATCTTGAAAGACAAACATTACAACTGCCCACAAAACTCATAGACGCTTAATACCTTTTTCTTCTGCGCGGAAGTGTTTCTCATTCATTTCAATCCTGAAAGAGAAAGGCTGTAACTACTCACAGAATTCGTACCCGCTTAATCCCTTTTTCATATGCGTAGGGTTGTTTCCCATTCATGGGATTACATAACCCTTTCTTTATGATTACGGCTTATTATATTTACTATTGGATCAAAAGCCAGGTCACGAGTCGGACTGTGCATTTCAAGGCTTTTCGTTGTGCTACTGATTTAGCGGGCCTTTGTTGTGGCAAGGAAAAGCTGTTGAAATGAAATGAAATGAAATGAACTTTATTTTGCGAGATTTTAGGTACATTAAGATATTAATAAAACACGTACATTAGGGTATCACTAAAATCCACCGAATCACGGCATGCAAACAATAATCTTAGATCTATTTACTTATAATCTAGGTACTCCTGAATGCTATAAAAACACATGTCAGTGAGCCACTTTTTAAGAGACTTTTTAAACATTACAAATGGTAAAGTCCTTAATGCTGTCTGGGAGTCTGTTGAACAATTTAATGCACATAATGTAGGAGTTCTTTGCAACAAGTGATAATTTAGTTGAAAGAACATACAGTTTATTACGATATTGTGATCGTGTGGGATTTTTATATACATCTTTAACTTGTTGAAACATATGGCCATGTTGAAACACAAATAGACATGCATTGAAAATGTAAATACACGGAAAAGAGAGTATTCCATGAAGTTTAAAGTAAGGTCTGCATGATTCTACAGTTTGAGTTTAAATATAGCTCGTATACACTTCTTCTGCATTATAAATACACTGTCAATATCGGAAGATCTGCCCCACATCGTTATTCCGTACTGTAGTATTGAGTGTATATATCCATAGTATGAAATTAGCGCTGCTTCTTTAGAAACGACTAGACTTATTCTTCTTAGTGCAAAGACAAAACGATTGACTCTAGAACAAAGATCTCTTACATGATCACGCCAGCTGCAAAATCGATCAAGAATAATTCCTAAAAATTTAATGTTATTTACTTCAACAATTTTGTGACCTTTATAATTAACGTGCAGTTTTTCAGGTTTTTTTTTATTAGTGTGGAATTGCATTATCTTAGTTTTATCAAGGTTAGCTTTAAGATTATTTACTTCTAGCCACTGTATAGTTTTAGACAGAGTTTCGTTGATCTGTGACTCGAATGTTTCCGGATTATCACCTTTAACGACAATCGTAGTGTCATCAGCAAAAAGATAACAATTTTGGGTTATTTTATTCGGCAAATCGTTAATGTATAGAAGAAACAATAATGGTCCCAGTATACTGCCCTGTGGCACGCCATATTCATTATATATGTAGTTAGATTTATATTTGTTAATGCAGTTGTCTCCAGGGCAATATTGGGACACTTCTACACATTGTTCCCTATTCGACAAATATGACTTTAGCCAGTCATGTGCTGAACCACGAATGCCGTATCGGTACATCTTTTCAAGCAATCGCTTGTGACAAACAAAATCGAAGGCCTTGCTCATATCCATGAACAGAACACATACGGGAATTTTGTCATTTAAGCACTCAGTAACAGTTTTCATTAATTGAAATATAGTAAGCGATGTGTTTCTATGTTTACGAAATCCATTTTGTTCGTCTTTAAGCAAACAATTTTTTTCGATAAAGTTACTAATTCTAGCGTATACTAATTTCTCATAAATTTTGGAAATGTGTGTGGTTATGAAATGTTTATTCGATAATCCGGCAGAAATATGAATTATTATTTAACAGTTGAAAATAAAGTATTGTTAACAGCCAAGGGCTTTTCTTGACCTTTACCTGACTTGAAGGAGTACTGTAATTATTTATATAATAGATTGGGTTATCTAGAAGCATATAGGGGTCAAAAATCGGATACCTTCACTTCCCCGAATTTAATTTGACATAAATTTATTACTTGCCATAATTTTCATTTGGCATAAACTTTTTATTTCATAAATCATAAACTCTTCGGGATTTCTTAAATACCAGTCATGGACAACCGTCAAAAAGAATAGTAGATTGTTCAACAAGGGACTAAAACAAGCCATAATGACACGAGATGTTTTAGCCACCCGAGCGAAGCGAGGGTGGCTAATAGTTCGAGTGTCATTATGGTTGTTTAGTCCCGCGTTAAGCACTCTACTTTTCACTTCGAATGCGAGGAAAAAAAAGAATTTCTATACAAAACAATATTTATTATTAACAAAGTTTCTAAGCTAAGAAAAATTAAAAGTGCAATTTGTACAGTTTTTTACATTAAAATTAATGGTTTTGCCCGGTAAATTAACGTGGGTCTCTGTGGTTTTTATTTGAGAAGTATGTGCAATATGTGTATGTGCAATATGTGTATCTTCACTCGGAGTAAATGTTGGAGAGTATTGAAGTGACGTAGAGCCATTGTCAGAAAGGTCGCCGATGGTAATTTCATTAGGCTCATCTCGCGATGTTGATGGGCGTGGCTCAAATGTTGCTTGTGCTTTCGGTTTTGAGGATATATTAATTCCTTCAGTAATACGCTTACTGATGTCGTATTTATTTTGTATTGATTCCTCTATGTAGCCTTCACCTACCTGATCGGATCTCCATCCCCCATGTCGTTTTAACGTCGTGATATTTGCACCTGAATCTGTCAGATGTTCTGCGGAAGCAGTGCCCCGTATAAAGCTCTGGGTTTGGCAAATTTAGGTATGTGGCTATTTCCTTGGGCATACTTCCGAATTTGTTTTTTCCGATGACTTGCTTAGTGCATTTTCCCTTCTGGTAATTTAAAAAAAAAAACGATTAGTAGACACGGCCGGGGGACGAAGTCTCTGATATTTTTTTACAATATCTAAGTAGTCTCCACTTAACTATAACGAATTTTCTCTGTTTATTCGTTTTTGTATTGGGTATATTTATGGCCTGTAATCTCGTCTCAGTCTCCACATCTTGTACTGTTATATTTGTGAGCTCTATTCCTCTGCATGCCCCGCTAATTCCGAATATGAGTGCGACCTGTAAACAACGGCACTATTATTAAATATATAAAAGTAAACAAAATAGAAAATTCCTTGGAAACTAAAATCTAAATCATATTTATATGAAAAGTGAAGTCAACGCAATTGTTAAGATCGATATTTATAACATAAACACTCAAACCATCATGGGAATCAACATCATAATGGATCTTCCCATGGGAATGTGATGTATTATCGTTGTCAAAAGTAGCCTATGTAGAGAGCCTCCAACTCCTAATCTCCACACACAAAAATCATACTATATCATCCCTCCGTTGCGACTTAAAAGAAGGACAAACAAACTTTCGCTTATTATAAGTAAGGATTAAATAAGTAATATTCTAGATAGGTAATTTTAAATGTCTACATTAACATACCTTCGTTGCTAAGTATATCTCGTCAGGTGCGTCATTTAAAAACGTTTCTATATTCTGCGCCGTAAGAACTTTCGATTTTTTAGAAGTATATCCACTTGATAGTCTCTTTAATAAACACGTTAAGTTTGTAAACTTTTTCAAGTTAACGTCATGGTTTATTTGCAGTGTGGTTTTAAGCATGGAATAAATACTCCAAAGTGATGACGGTTGATATTTCTTTGATATTTCATCAAAATATGTGAGAAATACGCCTTCCGAAAATGATGTAATTTGTTTCCCATTTTTCCAATCAATAAAAGTTTTGTATGTCTTTGAATAAATGCCACTAGATTTCGGCGGCAAAAGATTCTGTATCACCTCTTTTGCTTTCTTTTCCATTCTGGAGTTAGGTGTTAATTCTTCTTCACTCGGTGATGATATAGACATATTTGGTTCGTATTTTATAAAGTTGTACAATTAATTATTGTAGATAACAACTGAAGCTTAATACAAGTAGGTAATGAAAACCTATTCAAATACTAATTGAAAAAAAAAACTCCACGTTTTTTTTTATGATGCTTTAAATTCTTGCATATTTAGCCAACAGATTCAAACTTTGAAAACTATTTTAAGACTAATAATAATATGGACTTATGGACCATGCCGAGTAAAATTAATTTATCTTTAATACTTATTATTAAATAGATTCATATTCGAATCGGACTTCATGAAATTAAATAGTTTTGTTTTTTATGTTTTTAAACAGTTGTCATTTTGAGGTTATTTCCGCGCCCCAACCCAATCCCTGAAAATGGCGAAAATCCTCCATTCACAAACATCGTGATTGTCTGTTTAGGGGTTTCCAAAGTGAATTAAAAAAAATTTACTTAAGTCCCTAGAGATTAATAAGGAGTTTTAGTCCCGATATGCAGAGACTAAAGTAACATTTTAAGAGCATGAGAAGTGAAAATAATATTCATCACTTGGCTTAATTTTCAAATGCTATAAATTTACGAAACAGGCCATGTCTCATTATTTTTGAATGTGGATACACACCACAATTTTCCTCTCTGTGAATATGCTACTTAATATTCACATCTTACCGCACTACTTTACAGCAGTGAAGGAGCAGGCGAGAGAGGGCGCTGTTACTTATAAATTTATGAAAATTGACTGTAATGGCTCATTATTTTTTAATGTACCCACAATTTTAATATTAAATCATTGATACAAAGAGGTCCCGGGTTCGATTCCCGGTCTCTTCCGCCAGGATACGCATTTAAAAAAACTATATGTGCTCTGAGGGCCTATGATGGTTGCGTTTATCACGTGATAAATAAGTGACAAAGCATCTGTCACTCACACTCGCATCTTGTCAAAACGTGATGGATGCTTTATCACTTATTTATCGCGGGATAAAAGCAACCATCATAGTCCCGCTGATCTCTGTATCAATGGATTTGAAATGCTAAAGTTACACCTGCAGAAATAACTTCATAGTTGCACTCAGATCGTCCCTTGACGACACAGATGAAGTCTTGGTGAAAATATAACGGGATATTGTCAAAATATTTTGGAATTATAAAATGTCCCTAACTTTATTGATGATTGATTGATGACGACGCAGTTGGCTCGGTTTGTAGGTTTGTAGAGACCTGCCTACTGAGCTGGCGGTCCCGGGTTCGAATCCCGGCCAGGGCAAATATTTGCGTGATGAACTCGAATATTTGTGCTTGGGTCATGGTTGTTCTATGTATTTAAGTATATATTTATCTATATGTATAAGTATGTATATCGTCGTCTAGTACCCATAACACAAGCCTTCTTAAGCTTAATTTGGGACTAGATCGATCTGTGAGAGGTTATCTGATATTTATTTATAAATTTATTATTGTTATTGCTAGTATCTTACTTGACCTGATAATGATTATAATATAGCATGTTTAACTTCCTCGTCCTGCTTAGATTGTAGTAGATCACATTAAATTTTACTTTCATAATTTACCTTTGTGTCAATTTACTTATGTGTTCAACTTCGTTTGCGCGGAAAAGAAAAAAAGTATTATTTTATGTTTTAATAACAGTATCACGAAAAGGAAAATTCTATAGCCATTCACATCATGGAATAGTCGAATTGACTTATGTTTTCTAAAATATTTCTATACTTCGATATTTGAGAGAATAGTATTTATGATGATGAGTATTTTATGCAACCGTTGTATAAGAGGAAGCAAAAAACGCGAGTGGCATGGATTTATTTATGTTTTTTTTTTATTGACGTCCATCTGTCAAAAAAATATGAACTTATACATAAAGGTATCACTATAGTAAACATCTATCAAAAATATGAACTTATACATAAAGGTATACGTTCACTATACTAAACATCCATTCACTGAAGATAAAACTTTTTTTTAAAGTTGGCAGCAATGCCTTAGTACAATAAGTTTTTTTTAAATTGCTAATTGTGTGAATGCAGCTGTTTATCTTGTAATCTGTGGTACTAAGTGATGCTTTTTTGGCGACATTATAACATCGTTTAGCAGTGTTTTTTTGGGCAGTAGAGGCAGTAGACTTTTACAGACTTTCATGATTTATGTCTTTATATTAGAGTTAGTAACTGTATAAATGACAGAAAAAAGTACCTACTGGAGTAGAAAAAAATATGTTATAATGTTCGTTTTTCCATAGAGACGAAATTTGTTTGCATCTTTATACCCCTATCCTGTCAACGCATCCTTATGGAAATGAAAACAATATCTATCTATCTATATATATATAACTCAAAGGTGACTGACTGACTGACTGACTGACTGACATAGTGATCTATCAACGCACAGCCCAAACCACTGGACGGATCGGGCTGAAATTTGGCATGCAGGTAGATGTTATGACGTAGGCATCCGTTAAGAAAGGATTTTTCAAAACTCACCCCCTAAAGGGGTGAAATGGGGTTCCAAAGTTTGTATGGGGAAACAAGATTAGTTAGACTATTTTATTCGAAACTTCACAGGAGTATTCCTATCGATAAATGAGTAAACACGTGTTTCAGGTTTTTTGAAAATTCAACCCCTAAAAGGGAGAAATGTGGTGACAAAGTCTGAAAATCAGCATGGGTAATGTTTTTATGGTTTATCGGGTCGCTGATTACGAAAACCGCAACGATTTTAAAATCCAACGTGGCGGACGTGAGTTACCATCTCCCCTGTTGGGGTGAAATGGGGTTGAAATGTCTAAATACTAAACCGCTGGTTCTAGAGAGTTCAAATTTGGCACGTACGTTCCTCATAAGGTGTAGGGGTGTACTAAGAAAGGATTTTTGAAAATTTACCCCCTAAAGGGGTGAAATGGGGTTCCAAAGTTTGTATGGGGAAACAAGATTAGTTAGACTATTTTATTCGAAACTTCACAGGAGTATTCCTATCGATAAATGAGTAAACACGTGTTTCAGGTTTTTTGAAAATTCAACCCCTAAAAGGGAGAAATGTGGTGACAAAGTCTGAAAATCAGCATGGGTAATGTTTTTATGGTTTATCGGGTCGCTGATTACGAAAACCGCAACGATTTTAAAATCCAACGTGGCGGACGTGAGTTACCATCTCCCCTGTTGGGGTGAAATGGGGTTGAAATGTCTAAATACTAAACCGCTGGTTCTAGAGAGTTCAAATTAGGCACGTAGGTTCCTTATAAGGTGTAGGGGTGCACTAAGTAAGGATTTTTCAAAATTTACCCCCTAAAGGGGTGAAATGGGGGTCCAAAGTTTGTATGGGGAAACAAGATTAGTTAAACTTTACAGGAGTATTTCTAACGATAAATGAGTAAACACGTGTTTCAGGTTTTTTGAAAATTCAACCCCTATAAGGGAGAAATGTGGTAACAAAGTCTGAAAATCAGCATGGGTATTGTTTTTATGGTTTATCGGGTCGCTGATTACGAAAACCGCAACGATTTTTAAATCCAACTTCGCGGACGTGAATTAACATCTTCCCTGTTGGGGTGAAATGGGGTTGAAATGTCTAAATACTAAACCGCTGGTTCTAGAGAGTCCATATTTGGAACCTACGTGTCCTTATAAAGTCTAGGGGTGCAATAAAAGAAGCATTTGTCAAAAGTCACCCCCCCCAAAGGGGTGAAATGGGGGTCGTAAGTTTGTATAGGGAAAAAATATTAGTTAGACTATTTTATTGAAAACTTCCAAGGAGTATTTCTAACGATAAATGAGTAAGCACGAGAGGAGGAGAATATGGTGACAAAGTCTGAAAATCAACAAGGGTAATGTTTCTATGGTTTATCGGGTCGCTGATTACCAAAACAACAACAATTTAAAAAAACAATCGTGGTGGACGTGAAATACCGTCTCGCCTGTTGGGGTGCGATGGGGTTGAAATGACTAAATATGAGTATGGGTGTAATTTTTATGGTTTGTTGGGACGTTAATTACGAAAATGCCACCGATTTTGAAATTTTATTTGTGGTCATGAAAATTCTTGAAAGCATTTGCGCCAAATTGCAATTTAATCGGTCCAGTAGTTTTGCAGCAAATCGGCTGTAACAAACGGAATGACAGACAGCTACACGTGATCCTATAACGGGGTTCTGTTTTTGCTTTTCAGGTATGGATAGAGACCCGCGTTATCCTAATAGATTAAAAAAATAGTATTTGGTGGCATCTCGATCGTCGTCAATCGGTACCTAGGCGGGTGGCGCCTTGGGATGGGAGGAGTAATGATCGGGAAACTTCCTGCATCCGTAATAAATACATTCAAGCTTATCAATAATTATGTTAAGTCATTTCAGAATTCTGAATTACGTTTATCTGGCTCCGAATAATACATTTTTCATTCATCAACGAAGAGAACCTCAATATCTTACAATAGAACATGACGTAACTTAGAACATGGCTTAGAATCATTAAACCAATCTCGAATATCCCAAGTCGATAAGCGGAGGCTCGGGACATCATAAAAGCTTTATACAAATAAAATGCACACATATCCCGGTGTCTTAGCTTCACTTCGAGTTATGAATTTTGAAGTGAACTTTATTTGGTACAGTAAAAGCTGAGATCGCTTGATTTGTGAGTGCTTGAGTCATGATAAAATAAAAAGTATTTCCCAGTAATATTAGAAAAGCGAAAGTCTGCGTATGTTTTATTACTTCTTCACGCTAAAACGGCTGGACGGATATGCATGAGGGAAATGCAGATTGCAGATTATACCCTAACTTAACAAATAGCCTACTTTTAATCCTGAAAAAAAAGAGCATTGTTCCCGTAGGATGATGTATATTATATAGGCACGCGAGCGAAGCCGCGGGTTAATGCTAGTTTTTCTAATAAAAAGTCAGTTTATATGGAAATACCAACGTAGAATTTTTTCTTTTATCTCTGGGAGAAATCGCATTTCCGCAAAGAACTAAACAAGTTGTTATAACAAGTTAAATATGAGATATGATAACCTAAATTCAAAAATTAAGGAATCAACGGGTCAGGACCCCACTAAACATATATTTAAGAGGCCTTTTATTCCTTTTAAAATGCTGATTGTTTTAGACATTTTTCTCTATGATCAAACATGTTTCTTAACATATTATTGATGTTACTACATAGAACAGGTCTATAGGGATTTATGGGTATATATTTCAAACCTACAGTTTGATATTTTCATTGATAATTCGCACCCTTGGTAAAACAAAGCCACATCTGCAAAATGTGCACTTTACAGGAGAGCAGTTTAAAAATTCTCCAAGTGATTTTTGCTGATAACATTTTTGCGTTTCGTCGAATTGTCATGTACTTTTGCATATAGGTTTATATTAATGTAATCAATTAAATGTGTTATGTCCCATTTAATTTAACGCATTATTTTTAAAAATAATGTAACGGATGTGCACATACGGCTATTTATTACCAAGCATCAGCCGACGTATCAGCAGATCCGTCATTATTTTACAAAAATCTACGTGACGCATGTGCACATACGTCTTTGTTTTATGAATAACCCTTGAAATTATGAGGTCGTATATGTGTAAAATATTATATTTCTATAGAATCTGAAAGATTTAGGTATCTGTAAATGAATATTATTTCAAGTGAACTTATTTTACAGAATTATTTACTTAAATAACTAGGCAGCAATGAGTAAAAATACTGTGGTTTGCTACTAGAACACAGTAAGTGCAAGAAGATAAAACAATGTTATAAATTTTAATACATATTAACTTTTTATCGGCGTGATAAGGTATCATCACTTACATAATAATTTCCATAAAATATGTACTCCATAAATAAAATAAGCGTTAAAAACTGAAACTAGTAAGTAACAACTCGTTCATACTAAACACTATACAAATTTTATTTATAAAATACCCGTACTTGTATTATATAACTTAATAAACGAATAGATAAGAATATTAAACTTTTTGATAGTAATATATACAACTGTTACTTAATGATAAGCCATAAAACATGAGCATTGACCTGAGCTTGGTTTTACGAAACACACGAATGTTTTAAGACCTAATAATTATATAAGTCATAAACTGTTTTCATCAAAGGCCTTAAAATTTGTATCAGTTGATTATTTTACTATGCAGCGTTTTTGTGGCAGTGTTAAGATTAAGAATGACTATAAAGTCCAATGCAGGAGTGACAGTGATGTAGATTGACATTTCGATAAAGGGTCGTTAGATGATCGAGCTGGTGAAACAACCCTCCTCTCATTATGGCGTCTCCTCTCGCGTTTTGCGGCTAAAACCTGAAACAAGCTTTGATTTCTCAGTCTTACAGTCTTCGGCTAAAGACTTGCTCCACTTGCTATGCTCGTCGGCTAGAGTTTCCTAGTCTGCTGGGCTGATGCCAAATGCCGGCATTGCTCGCTTAGTGCAGTCCTTGAAACGCAACATGGGCGCAACATTTCAGGGTACACAGTAAGCGAGTGGCATCCATACGGTGCACATGCTTCCCCAGCCATCACAATCTACGCTGTTTAAGCATTGCAGAAATCCTGGAAAACTGCGCGACTTACAACACACATTCGTGACCCTGTCTCGCCAAGTGATATGAAGTGTGACTGCTACGAAGGCACCGCAAGTGGAAAATATTCAGCCTTATTTCTTGCTTGGCATACGACGTACTGGTTTCAGTTCCACACAAAACTATACTCAGAACACAAGTTTGATACACAAACACTTTGGTCTTGATTGTCAGATAGTGACTAGTCTAGAATCCTGCACTGAGCTTCCCAAACATTGTAACCGCTTTACCAAGCCGGTTCCCGATATCCACATTCAGTGACAGATTGCTTGACAAGTGGGATTGCTAGATAAGGGAACTGGATCTACAACATCAAGGGACACGACACTATCCAACAAAATAGTTGGTTTCTGGTGAAAACCTTGCGCCAGAACAACTGTCTTCTTAGCATTAATGGACATGGAAAAGAGAGAACAAGGGTGTGCGAACTTATCGAAAAGAATCTGTAACTCTTGGGAATTTTTTGGCAACGAATGCGGCATCATCGGAAAATAACAGTGAATCGATGTATACGTTTACGACGAGACCTCAACAGGAAAAAATCATAAAGTTTCCCTTCTGCTCTTGTGTGTAAAGTGTATCCCCTAAACTAAAGTTCCCAAATGCAACCTTCAGAAGCAGGGAAAAAGATGTCGAAAAGTATTGGATTGGAGGCAATACTCGGCCGCAGTCCCTCCGCATGTCGAACAAAGCAGAAGTCCGGCTGTCATGAACAACAGCACCGTGCGTGGAAACATTTAACTAGGTTTAAAAGTTTTGGTGGACATCTGTCGAGAGCAGGGCCTTCCTTCTTATATTTTTTTGCTTTTACTGTTACAAGCACATCATATGCTAGCATGATGAATGCATTAGTAAGTAGTAACAGGTTATTTTTTCGCTGATAGGGTCGGGTAGAGCAGATTCTTCTAAGTTCGCTTTGTCGAAGATTTCCTCGTGTCCCAATATTTCGAGATTCCTTTAGAAACTTCAAATAACGAAAAGAATAATCACTTCTCTAAAAACGGCATCATAGAAATAAATACAATATGATAAATATGTTAAGATCTACAAATAAGTAGATTTTATTTGTAGGTAAAGTTCGTACAGTTCATATAGGTAATAAAAATAAAAAAAAGATAAATTTCAGGGTTTTAGATGGTCGGAATTACAGGTAAGACATTTAGTTATTACATATTAATAAAACGTTAGATTTTTTTTACAATAACATGCTTTTTTATACCTTCAAACTTTTTGATAACGACGCATCTTAAACTACGACCTAAAATAACGCAACATGTTACGATGCGACTATGAATAGTTTGTACAACAACGACGCAAATGAATATACGACCATAATTTAAAAAAAAACAATTAAATTACCTTAAACTCTTCTTATAACATTATGGCAATATTGCCTAACATGTTTGTTAAAAAAAAATTTAATTAGTTAAAAATCGATAAATAACGTCTAATGTGATCATGCGACTGGCTATTTAATGTCAATAATTAGAACTCAAACAGTCGTATGTGCACATACGATTGTTTATAACAAGATAATTTTCTTGACCTGTAAAAAGTACTTATCATTACCGGTTTCGTTTTCCGCATCCATTGTCGCCGATTTAGATCCAAAACGCAACGCATGATCACAGTCCGGTAACACCGACGCATCTGACTTTACGACAACGCGCGCGCCGATATGCGCTCACAGGAACGACGTCAAAAAAGGACGCATACGCATTTGTAGCATTATTTTACGTCGCCTCTTCACTTGCGTCGTTTTCCGCTTAAAATATCTCAGAAACGACAAAAGTTAAAATTATAAAAAAAATCTACCGTGTAGAACGCATAATTCTAAGGATATTTCCGTAATAAAACCACTTTTGACGCAAAGTCACATGTTGCATTATTTTACCAAGCGTGCGAATTTTTGTTTCAAAAACTACTCGAAATTGACAAAATTCACGCTGAAAATTAGTTTTTTCAACTTATTTTCGACTGCACGCAATAAAAGCATGAAATAGCTATGTTACTACCTAGAACTTGGGGAAAAGTATTATTCACTTCAAAAAGTTGGTTGAAATTATCAATATACTTAATTATTATTATATCGTATGGCTTTATTCCTATAAATTTACAATTTATGTATACATTACATGCAATTTATATTATAACTTTATATCTAGATTAAGTAGCCAGTCCCTCGCTTCCGGTGTAAGTGCCAGTAGATCGTGAAATCGCCCCGCGAAGCGTCTCCCGGGACACTCCTCAACGATGTGACGGACAGTTTGACTCGGCGCTCCACAGTCGCAGGCTGCAGTTGCAGAGATGCTCCACTTATGTAGGTTATAATTACACCGGCCTACACCCGTCCGAATGCGATTTAGTGTGACCCAGATTTTGCGGTGTTCTCTAAATCCAGGTGGTTGCTTGGTGGGATCCACGTCGGTAGGGGCGCCATTCTGATCGAGCCACTGCCTCCTCCACTCCTTGATGATACTGAAGGGTTCCTGATCCTGTAGGTGACGATTGGCCCAGATTGGTTTGCGCGACTGCAGTCGCATGTTAGGGAGATCCTCCAGTATTGCTCGTATGGGCAGCATCTGCGTCGACGCCTTGACCCACTCCCCCGCGGCGGCTTGTGTCCTCCTGATATCCGGTGGGGCAATATGGGACAGCACCGGGAGCCATCTGGTAGGAGTAGGCTGTAAGCTGCCAGATATAGTCCGCATAGCGCGATGTAGTTGGGTATCAATTTTATTCGTGTGTGAGCTTCTGTACCACACAGGTGCACCATACTCTGCTGGCGAATATACAAGCGCGATGGAAGAAGCCCGCAAAACGTCAGCACCCCAGGAAGTGCCGGCTATATACTTAATATGTATTTGTCATAATATGAATAAATATTTTTTAAAAGGAATAAGGCCTCTTAAGAACCATCACGACGGACAAAGTCTTTCGATAAAAAAAAACGCACTCAAATTGGTCCATCGGTAAGGAAGCTACAATATCACAGATAGACACACAGATACACATGTTCAACTTACTCCCCCCTTTTCCGTTGGGGTCAAAAAATACAATCGAATTGATAACCTAAAGCTAAATTGGTGGGTCAATTCTTGAGTTTTGCTCTTATAGTAGCACATTCAGCGATTCATTTCTATAGATTATTGTGTGTACAAAAAAAAACACAAAAAGGCTTTGTTGCTATTTTTCCCCAACAACTCACGCTTTTTTCCGGCACCATTTTTTTCCGAATATTGGTTATGTAAGGTTTGATTTAGATAATATTTGATAAGTTTTTGGTTTCAAAGAAACAGTTGAGAAAAGGAATAGTTTGTGAAACATACTTAATTAAGGCCATTTCATCCCAATGTAATAATTTTGCATTCGTAAATGCTTTTAAAGTTTCGTTGCAGACCGTTTTATTTTAAATAATAGTTAAAAAAAATATATATATTTCACGTTTATGGTCTCGTTGATGTCTTCCGTTCCCCAAGCATGATTCAAATAAACAGGGTATATTGTTTATTCATTCTTCATATTCTGAAAGTAAGTCATTGTTTATAGTTATAACTGGTTAAAAGTGACCCATTTCGACCCTAGAATGGAAAAGCACTCACAATGGGCCTCATAAGAAGGCTCAAAGTTACTCAAAAGGCATGGAGCGAGCTATGGTCTTTTAATTTTAACTTTTTTCTCGTTTTTCATCTACACATTACATGTAGGGGAGTTACACAACGAAAAAAGTTTTCAAGATTTTATTTTAACACTATCAGCGTGACTAATATCCATGCCAAATTGCAGGCATTGCAGCTTTCTAGCACCTACAGTTTCTGAACTAGCTGCAGACGGACAGCCGTGGCAAATCTATAAGCATTCATTGTTGATTACACAACCCTAAAAATTAATCGCAAAATGTGTCGTTAAGCGCAAAACTCCTGAACGGATGGAGTAAGTATGCACTTGTAATGTTATTATAGTTTTCAAGTTCAGGAAAGGTTGAAAGGTTTTTGAACAGAAAAATTGGAAAAGTTGCCAAACAAATAAAAATACATACAGTGAAACGTAATAACCTCCTCCTTTTTTGTAAGTCGATTAAAAAGTATAAAGATTTTTTCAGAATTTTGTATAGCACAGATTTTTTTTTATTAGCCAGTACTATTTGTGTCCCACTGCTGGGCAAAGGCCTTTCCCCTCGATTTCCACAACTCCCTGTTCGGTGCTATTTCGGTCCAATTATGTTTTTCGTATGTCCGGAGTTTGGATGTTCGCACTTCCGGCTGTTCTCCTCTACAGACCGCATTTCTCAAACGATTCTCATGAAATTTTATGTGTAGGTTTGATAAGTATATAGATTTTTATTGCCGTTTTTTTTCAAACTGGTGGACATAATATGAGTGAGGGTTGATAACGTAAAAAAATGAATTTTAAACCATTTCGAAAGTAACTACATATTACAGTCTGACCAAAAAGAGTAGAAATTAAAAAGTGGCAATACTGTAGTGTCATCCCTTTCTAATCAGTCTAAGAAAACGGGGACGACACTACAGTATTGCCACTTTTAAATTTCTACTCTTTTTGGTCAGACTGTATGTAGTTTATAGAGATAGTATATTTATAGAGATAGTATATATAGATATAGGTCTACAACAACTCACAGGGCCACTAGTAATAACTTAAATTGTATTACATAGATTATGATATTTATGATTATTACAAGCACGATTACGTTTAATTACGTCTTATTACGCCAAAATATTGACCACGCTTGATATGACGACATTGACGACTACATACTAAGGAAAGCCAAACCGGTTATTTTGTGGGACCGGTTACATCTATGACAAATAAACGTGTTTTAGGCTTCCGTACCCAAAGGGTAAAAACGTCCGTCCGTCCTTCTGTCACCAGGCTGTATCTCAAGAACAGTGATAGATGATGTATTTCTATTGCCGCTATAACAACAAATATTAAAAATTTAATAGAACAAATATTTAAGAGGGACTCCCATTCAACAAACTTATTTTTTAAATGATAGGGCGCAAACGAGTTATAAGATTGTCTGATGGTGCGCGATTACCGTCGCCAATAGACACATGCAACACCAGAGGAGTCACAAATGCGTTGCCGGCCCTTCAGGTGGGAGTACCTATGCTTTTTGCTTGTATTCTTGCTACTGACATGGAAAGCTCTCTAAACGAGTTGTCCGTAGATGATGAATGATGATGAGATGACGTATCTACCACGAGGTCAAGTAAATAGATCGAAATCCTTGTTTAGAAAAATCCTGTATATTTCCTATTCGGTGCTTCGAATCTCGACAATGGCAGATTATGTGTGATGAACTCCATATTTTCCATATATTTTCTATATATTTATCTTTGTCAGCACGTATATCACTAGACGCGCCCATAACACAAGCCTACTAGAGCTTACTGGGGGACTAGAACGATGTGTTGTCGGCTGTTCTCACCCACAAGTCGCATTTGTCAACTGGTTCTCGTGAAATTTGGTGAGCGGGTTCAATAATATTTTTGTCGATTCAGTTTTTCTAGGTGGAGATATGGTGGTTGAAAACGTAAGCATAAAAGTATGTTATATTTAGTTTCAGTCTTTAAAAAAATTGCGAGCTTTACAGCTCATAGTGCCACTATAGCCACAGAATAGATAATAAAAAGTACAATAGCTATGATTATCGGAATTGTTATTAATGCAACTAAGAATCAGCCAAGTAAAACAACTCTTTACTTTACCAAGTATGAAGAATAAGGTTTAATTTTTTTAACAAACAACTCTCTCTTTCTCTCCCTGGCGATGTGTCCCATACAGTGGTGGGATCAGCCTTCTCTATCTCCTTACTTCATTTCGCTCTATACCTACTTGACGTTGTCTTTGGAAACCTCTGTCTGCCAGCAGCACATGTTCAATCGAGCACTTCTTGAACTTTGAATAAACAACAACATTTTAATTGATTTGCATTGGGATCATCATTTTCGGTTTTATATGGTTGCTGCAGAATTTATATTGAGTATTTAAATGTTTATTTTTTATTAAAGCACACAAATGAAGCGAAAACGATGCCACCCTAAGACATGTCGAAGCAACAGGTTGAAAAAGTTAATGGCTCTGACATCTGATTCGGTGGTCCAATTGGGAGGACGCCAGTGTTGGCCCGGAAAGCCGTTGGAAACGCGGGTTCGAATCCTGTCCGAATCATTAAATTTAAATTTTCGCTTCATTTGTAAATGTTTAAATGTTGTTTAAATATAAAAATAACACATTGCTACAACAAAAATGGTCCGATTATTTTTTGAGGGACAAAAATAATCTGAAAATTTTCCTCAATTTTGGCTATTTATAAAAAGTACGTTTAACTACTATTGTATCATATATATATTCATCATAGTCTTTTTATAGATACAAGAGGTCAATGATGACGACGTCGATCGTATGATAAACGCAGAATGATATAAGTAACAACTGACTTTAATTAATCTTCATAGTTTGACATTATGCCCACTCAAAACGCTTATCTTCCCTTTCAATATCGTATAAAAAAAACAACCAATTATAAAATCTCCTTATTTTGGAAGTCAGTCAGGACGTGAGATATATTATGTAATGTGTGTATGTTTTAAGTGGCGCCATCTATAGTTTGTACAAGTAATTTGTCTGGCAGAGCCATCTATTGGTCACGCTACGTATTTGCAAGCTTTTCCTGACCAAAGGCCTCGCTACATCAAGCTTGAGAAGCTACTTCGGGTGTAGTGTAACATGTTTTCTACAGATGGCGCTCTTAAATATTATATCAAATAATATTTATAGCCCTCCTTTTCGGTAACAACGGAAACTTCGTTTTTCGTTGGTTTGTAAAATGGGCCAAATTAATATTTTGTAGTCGATTTTTTTTTTCATTTCGAACTCCTCATTTTGTACTAAGTTTTAATATAAAATACAAAGTTTATAGTTACGAAATTTCCATACATTTGTGTAACTCAATGGAAAAAATTGTAGGACATAGCGTGAAATTTGCCTTACCATGGTCAGAATAAGCTACTTTACCGATTCACCTTTGGTTGAAATATGGAAAAAAAAACTCAACAAACGTGAGAATGAAATCTTAAACCGTTTTACTCATAATTATGTTATCCGTTAAATAAGTAACTTCAACTAGGTATAGTTATTCTAGTCGATAGGTTAAAAAACGTCTGCCCCAAACTTGAATAACCTTACTTCAACCTTTAGTTTAAGTTATTGTGTTTATATTTTCATTTTTATCCAGTGACTTTGGATGAAATACGATAAATAAATGAACAATGAATTTACCCCCTTTAAAAATCATTTCGAGAAACTTTATTGTTTCGAAATAAAATAATTAAAAAATGAATAGTTTCATATTTTAACAAAAAGCGCAAGAAAGTTGGGTTTGAAAAAAAATCACAATCCTGTCCTCTATGTAACGAACGTTAGTCAAACAAAATATATGGGTAACTTTCGTTACACAAAGTTTGGTTTTAATTAAAGTCTAGGTACTTCTTTTGACGGATGACCTTTAGAGGGTAGCGGGGAATTAATGGATGCGGTCTGTACGAGATCACACTTTGTGACGAGTCATGGGCGAGGCCTATGTTCAGCAGTGGACATGTGTGGCTGATAGATAGTTACTTTTTTTACGACACGGTTGGCGCAGTTGTAGTGCAGCTGCCTGCTGAGCCGCCGGTCCTGAGTTCGAATCCCAGCAAAAGCAAATATTTGTGTGATGTACCATAAAACAAGCTTACTAGAGTTTACTGTGGGACTAGATCGATTTGGGTGAGGTTGTCCGATATTTGTTATTTTTTTCTTTTCCAAGTTTTGTTCAGTTGTAATAGGTGCGATGGACAAGACCCAATGGAGGAAAACCGTGATGGACCAATATGTTTAGTGATGACGTGTCTCGCCGTGACAAGAGGTGTGTAACAGCTAAACGATAAAATGATTTATCAAGAGCGTATAATGTTTATTTCCAATAAATTATACACGCAATTATTATTTAATTTACCTTATACAATAGGTTAGTAGGCGGGTACTATCACTACCTAAGTATAATAATTCTCCTTCGCTATGGCAGTTTCCTTGGCAGTGTTTGGTTGCTTATCAACGTATTTACAATAATAACTAAAAGTTTTATTATAATTATTAAAAATATAACGAATGCACCCTAATTTAATACTAATGTGGTAGGTTAGTATTTTAGCTACATATAAAATACTAAAATATCCTAAGTTTAGTCTCTACCGAGTTTTCGAGTCAACTGGGTAGTATAGCCACTTGAATTCATAACCCTTAAGACCGTATTTCTCGTCTTTCTCAGTTTCTGGTTTAGGAACATCTTCTGACAGAAGATCAAGAACTTCTTGCGTAATTTTGGGGCGGAATCCGTTTTCATCAGCCACGTAGTCTACCCTGGTCCTCACACCGTTCCTGCCAGTTACATAGTAATAGCCCTTCTTGACACCATTGGTGTACCCTTCTTCGTGATGGCCATGGAAGCCAACTGTATAGTTGAATGTGTATAAAAGTGTCGTCATATCGTCTTTAGTTAGTCCGTTTGGCAAGCCTTCTCTCTCGCCAGGCGCCTTGTAGTTCACATCAGTATTCTTGTCAACGATTTGCATTTGGGCCGAAATGAGTTGTGGTTTGCTGGGGCCTGTAGGGCCAACTTGGTTGTTCTGTTGTCCAGGTGTATCGCCAAAACGTGAATCAATTTGATCATATTGTTTCGGGTCCCTATATCCGTGAGGAGGTTGCAGATTCTGTCCTGGGTCTTGAGAAGGTGGGTTTTGTCCTGGTTGTTGAGGAATTTGTCCTTGAGGACTGTAACTGGGACGTTGTTGCCCTGGTTGTTGAGGAGCTTGTCCCTGAGGATTGTAACTGGGGGCTTGTTGCCCTGGTTGAGGATAGTTTGGTTGATTCTGTGCTGGATATTGAGGAACATTGCCGGCTGGTGCATTTTGTCCCTGTTGGGGGTAGTCTTGTCCACGTTGTGGATAATTAGCACCCTGTTGCGGTGGTGCTCCTTGCTGCGGGTAGTTCGGGGAGCCAGCCGCGGCACCCCCTTGGGTTGGTCGGTTAGGGCTCTGTGGGAAGTTCTGGTAGCCATCAGCTGCTTGCGGGTATTTTGGTGGAGTGGCTGGGTTTGTACCCAAAACTGAAGACGGCAGTGGATCGCGAGATACTGCAGCTACGTCTGTCAATTTTGGTTTTTGTGTCGTGGTTGTGGGCAAGCTGCAGTGGGAGCATGCTTTAGCTGGTGAGGCTGGTTGTGGCTTCAATGGCTGCTGAGGAGAGGGACCTTGGACCACTGGTGCTTGCTGCGATGGAGGGAAAGGCAGCGATTGACCTTTCCTAGCAGGCACTTCAGGTGACGTCGGATCTGAAAATAACCATAAAATTGTCTCATGTTAGTCGACTGGTCAAGCTCCGAATTATATATTAATTATCATTATAATATATTCAGTTATAACATCAAATTATAACGTCTACAAGCACGTTGGTTTTGCGTGGCTATGAGTAATATCTACATTAGAAGGTGTGGCTACTAAAAAAACTCCTAAACTAGCTCGAGTTTACATAATCAAGTTTATAAAATCAAAACCACTGAGCAACTTATTCGCTTATGACCTTATAAAATGTTTGGCCTAATAATAAACAATTCGCGAGTGATTTGTCCGTTGGCACGATTTTCACAAGGATTGCGTAACTTACATGGTTTGACTCGAATATTCTTCATAGATATAATCTTGAAGTTTCCATTCTCGTCGGTGGCATACACCGTGACATGGTACACGCCGTCAGCAGTGATGAATCCGAACTCTCCCATGATGATTCCATTCTCGTCTGTAAACAAACGCATATTACGATTAGAATGTGAAGTGCCTTGAAGCCAATAATATGAGTCAATATTTGTTCACGACCATACATTTGATTAAGCGTATCCTCAATTTTATTAGTACTCTGTTTAGTTGAATAAAAATAGATTCTTCGCAAATGCAAGACCACGTGTGATTACTACAGATTATTAGGTACAAGGTAGTTTAGAAAAAAATTACGTCAATACGTTTTAAAGTCTCATATATCGTCCAATATAATTATTATACTCGTACATAATAAAATTATAACATGTAATTCTACTAAAACTAAAAAAAAACTTATTTTAGGGTTCCGTACCCAAAGGGTAAAAACGGGACCCTATTACTAAGACTCCGCTGTCCGTCCGTCCGTATGTCTGTCCGTCTGTCACCAGGCTGTCGAACCGTGATATCTAGATATCACAATTAAAATTTTCACAGATTATGTATTTCTGTTTCCACTATAACAACAAATACCTAAAACAAAAAATTAAATTATTTAGTTATATGTAACCCTCGGTGCGCGAGTCCGACTCGCACTTGGCCGTATCTTTTTACACTGCAAGCCCTCTTCTATAGGTTCTATATTTATCGCGTGAGCAGTAATATGTGATATTGGACCTATGACTTTACGTAGCTCTATGTTAAAGTAATCGAATGATATTGTCAACCTCCAAGGCCCCTCAAAACGGATTGATGACCTGGTGAAGTCCGGTTGGACCCGTCATGGGGTATACCGGCTCGCATAATAATTAAAGCCATGTGTCGTTTATCAAAATTATTTTTGTTCCTATTGATTTTTCAGGACTAAAGAACCTGGTCACGCTAGAAATTAACGTGATCTTATCCCTTTCTATATTTTTTTTAAGTTTCGCACCATCATTAGAATAATGAAATAATAAACTTTATTCTGCAAGTAGGCCACGAGGGCACTTTTACATGTCTGAGTCTACCGGCATTTCACAAGAGGAGACCACTGTTGAGAAAAAACGCCGAAAGAAACTCAACAGTCAGTAATTTTTTCATAAAGGATAAGTACTTAACTATTACAGTAAAATGAACTTAACTATACGTAGTTCTCGAAGAAAACATATTAAAAGTGTATTCTAAGATATAATTGAGGACTAGTGTAAGAATAAAATATAGAAACTACAAGAAAGTATGACGGTTTAACACAATTTATGTACGTTTGATATGCTTTCTTATTAAGAACTGTGTCCCTTAAACTAGTCAGGTACAATCTAAGGAGTCAGTTACTCGGTTTCTGGTTCAGGCCATGCATTTTTGTCTGTCAGATAGTCCTCAACTGTATAATATGCTTTTGACATTAGAGATTTTTTTTAATAATTTTTGAGAGATAGAAAGGCTAATTTTAAAATATGATCAGGTAACTTGTTATAAAAATGAATACATTGGCCTAAAAATGATTTATATACTTTACGAACACGAAACTTTCTAATAGCAATTTTATTTTTATTTCTAGTGTTAAAATTGTGGACATCGGAATTTTTTGTAAATGAATCTATGTTCGTTATTAATACATAATACTCTCATAAATATATTAGGAAGCTACAGTTAAGATGTTTATATCTTTGAAAATGTCTCTTAAGGAGTCACGAGAATTCAGGTTATATATAGAACGAATCGCTCTTTTTTGTAGCACAAATATAGTAATAATGAATGAAGATGTTGCAGAAAGTGTCATTAATAAAACAAAACAATGTTTCTTCAGTACTTGTCTTTTCTTATGTACTATCCTGAACAAGGTTCACATTTTTTGATAAAATAAAATCGTATGTGATTAAAATATCTGTGTATGTTTTTATTCATTTTCCCTTGAGGTGTGCAATGAACAATTTTTTTCGATTCTGTTCTAAATATAACTAGTATTTGTAATGAAAATTACGTAGGTAGACAATTCTTTACTATCTCTACTAAGTAGGTACTTGTAGCATAAGGTTATATTCATTTTGCATCTGTGTATAATTTTTGAAACCGAAAACTTGTTGCGAATTTTTAATAATTGTTAAAATTCTGTAGGTTCGGCTTAGGTTATTATATAAAAAAAATCTAAATTCAACTTTATACTATGAAAAGATTTGGAGTCCAACCTTTGTTGATTGGTTTTGAATGACATTTTCAGCTTTAATGATGTCGATGTTATTACCACTTAATATCCGCCTGTACGATTCAAATTATCAGATTTAAAGTAAATTAACATAACACTGAAGATAACGTTTTATTGCTTTTCGATTGGCAAAGTCTGAGTGTCCTAATAATAAAACTAGCATATTGTTTTATTGTTAACGCTAGTCCAATCAAAACGTTTTGATAATATCCAATATACGGCAATATTTTATGATGTAATCATGCTAATGTGACCGGTTGTGTTCTGGCGTCCACAAGTCTCATATAAATTGTCTACATAATATATCCGGTGAATGGGTAGTAAATATAATTAAATCTAAAGTTATGTCTAACTGGTTGTATCGTTATAATACCGTTTCTTCTTCAGGATATATGCAAATTATTCGTTTGTGTGTGGATTGGCGAGAAACTAATTAATCGTCAAATCTCTTATTTTCGGATCCTTATGGGTGATAAGTTTTTTTTTATGAATCTGTAACTTTAAATAACATTCGGTGCGAATGAATCGATAACAAGTCACTAATACCTGCTGGTCCATATTTAAAAGTAATTTACGAACAAAAGCTTTTTTCATACGCAAGAATATAAATTCCTAGTGCATAAAATTTATAGATACAAATTCAAACTATCCATAAATGTATTTTCTTTAATGGTGTGAACTGTTTCTGTTGAAGACATCTTAATTGTATATATAACTATGTGAGATATAGAGTAACAAAAAAGAAATACTCCCCTTTTCAATATTCATTAGAATAAGCGTATAACATAGCTACAAAGGTAACATTTTTTTTAAACGGGCAAAAAACTCTTTCTGTTGACTACATCTTCATGTATTCCAAAGAAATAGTTCTCACCGTTATTAATATGTGGGATATCGAGTAATAAATAAACAAAAACAATTAAAATACTCTGCTTTTCAATATTTATTAAAATAAGCGTACCTATAACATAGCAACATAGGTACCGTTTTTTTAACGGTGAGAACTGTTTCTATGGAATACATCTTCATGTATATAATTATTAATATGTGGGATGTCAGGTAACAAAAAAAGAAAAAATATAAAATAACTACTCCTATTTTCAATCTTAAAATATAATAAGCGTATAAAATAGCTACATACCTTTTTTCTCATGCCTGTGTTGTTCCCCGTCAATATTGAACCCAAATTCATAGGGTCTATTCTCATCAGTATACTTGTCGGCGCCGTGCGCACACGTGACGAGCGCCGCCAGCACCAGCAGCCGCCTTAGTCCATGCATCTGAAATGCCATTCGTTTTAATTAATGCTAGTTTATTGGGGCTATGTCGCGGTCAATGCCAAGGTCATCAAACGGATTTCTCTTCATTATACTGTAGGTGACTTATGTCGGTATAAGGTAAAATTACGAGGAATAAAAATGTCAAGGAACGCTTTACTTATAAAAATGACGATATGGAAAAATTATTATAAAGTTATACGGTCGAGGAATAAAAAATGTAAAAATAAAATTTAATCGAAGTATTAAAATGACTCATTTCACTTTGCCTTAAAGTTGAACGGCTCCTATTTCTGTGCTGTTTGCCCTTCGAGCATCTGAAGATAACTAACGAACCTAATCTACCTAGACCTAATAATATATAGGAAAGTACATCGGCTTTAGCCGATGTACATTCCTATATTAGGATTTTTTCAGTCTCAACATTTTCACTTCTTGTCATTTTTATACTTCGTCATTTATACTTTCGGTAATTTTTATTTCTTGACAATAATTCGTATTTCGTAATTTTTATACCTCGTCATTTTTCCTTATAGACCAATTATGACTAAGTATTTGTACACTTTTATTGTTTTGTCTCAAACAAAAACATGTAACGAAATGTCAGCACAACATGCGTTATTATAACAGGGCTTGGAAGTATCACGCTTCGGGCGGGACAACTCGACAGAACCGTAAAGGAATTTCATACAAAATTGAAGGTCTAAGCCGGGAAGTAATGTTTTTTAGGGTTCCGTAGTCAACTAGGAACCCTTATAGTTTCGCCATGTCCGTCTGTCCGTCTGTCCGTCCGTCCGCGGCTTAGCTCCGTGATCATTAGTACTAGAAAGCTGAAATTTGGTATGAGTATGTGTATGTATAATGCCGACAGAACGGTAAAATAAAAATTAAAAAAAAATATTTTTTAATACAGTTGCTCAAAAAGTGGTACTTTTCGTAGCTGCAAATCGTGCGAAAAGTTGGATATTTCGAACTAGTGCTTTTTACTTTTCAAGTTTTTTTAATTTTCTGTTGTACTAACACGTCATGTCTCATACATCCAAACAAAGGTCAATCACTTTCCGACTTTATTTATTACGTTATACAGCGTTGCAAGTGTATATCTTATAATTATGCTTAAAATATTTAAATTGCATATTGGATCAATCAAAGGGTTATCTATTAAAAATATTCAAAAACAGTTTTAGTAAGTTGTCTGAGTGACTATTATTTAATGAGCAAATGAGTATTATGCGTGACCTAAAAAAATTAAAAAGAAAACTATTGTCACAGATTAGAAAATACAGTATTAAGCGTGACCCACACGCTGCTTTATCAATTCATAATAGTTATGATTATGAATAATCGCTATTTTTGTGTATTAAATAATATATTTTTTACAATTATATAAAATGTAAAGAACTAAAAACAGATTCACGATGTTTATTGTTTGGAATCAATTAAATTACTGAGTAACATTATAATATCTCTTCTGAAATATTAAAACTACTTCTTTTGATTTGGCTGAATGATGACAGCCGACGCCATCCTAAAAAAAAATATTACAATTAAAAGTAAAACTTTCATTTTCATTCAGTATTGTTTTAATTATATGTAAATGACACGTAAGATTTATAAAATAAGAGTTTTTGATAGAAAATGATGGATTCTGATGTTATCAGAATAGATTTAACACCGCCCTATATAGCGAGCCAAGGCAAAAATTGCAAGTAAGAGTATTTTACCCGCAAAATCGAAAGAGAAATTACATTGCCGTCTATGAACATTTTATTGGCTGGAAACGAGAAAAAGAGAAATTAACAACTTGAATAAAACTTTAAACTTACCAGCAAAGGCCTTAAAATGCGACCCTTCACAATTGCTCTAAAATTGTAGGTACTCTTAATTTTTATCAGACAGAAATAAATATAATTGCCCCTTTCAATTACTGTTTTAAATTTGTATTATTGCAATTTTTCGCAAATGTATTAAAAAACGTTGTTTGGTACACGTGTGGAAGTGTCATTTTAACTCGTCCCGAGTCTTGACCCTCGCCTTGCGGCTCAGGCCAAGACTCCTCGGGACTCGTTCAAAATGACATACTTTCCACACTTGTATCAAAAACTACTATTTCGGGTACCTCTCGAACACCTAAAGTGGGGGTGATTTTTTTTTTCTTTTCAACACTGGTGTGTGGGGTATCGTTGAATAGGTCTTAGAAAAATAATAAAGACCCCTATTATTTTTTGATAAAGTCAGCAGTTTTGTAAATATTCGCTCCGAAAACAAAAAAATAGTGTCCCCCCTGTAACTTTTCAACCACGGGTCAAAAAAAGTCGGAAAAATTCATGTAAATGAGGCCTCATAAGTAATTTCAATGAAAACTATATTGAACAAAATCGGTCGAGCCGTTTTTGAGTTATCGCCAAATTTCATATTTTTCTTTAAAAGGACGTAAGTTGACTTCCAGAAGGTAATAAGTGATTGCAGTTTCTAGGGCGTTTACAACCTTTTTATAGAGCTTAAAATCTTTCTTAACTTAAACCTCGGGTTTAAAACAGTTTATTGTGAAGGATGAAAAAACTACGGAACCCTACACTGAGCGTGGCCCGACATGCTCTTGGCCGGTTTTTTAACGTGGCCTCTGTAAACATGAACAGGCTAAAAAGCTTATTTTTTTTAAATGGTGTTATTTTTATATTTCATTGCATATGTTTGAGAAAAGCACTATACTCGTACATGCCTAGCCCTTTGAGCGCCGAGCGGCAAAGCAATTCACCGTGCCACTGACGCCAAACCAAAAAAAAAAAAAAAGTGCTCCAAAATCAACAGAGGTTGAAAAACACAGATAGTGGTTTGAATTAGCATGTTTTTGACCACTGACATTTTTGACGTCAATAGACGTCGTTGGCGTCAGTGGCACGAATTCCCGATGACGTGATTTGCCGTCTTTGGCGGTCAAAGGGCTAGCCGTAAAAAGGGCTTGCCGGCTTCGTATCACTATCCCTAACTCACCCGGCAAGCCCTTCTTTCCCGGCGTCTGCAGTAATGTACTATTGATCTTCCGGATGTTTTCATGAATAAGTTAGTTTTGCATTACCTAAATTTTCGTTCAGTCAACACTAACAAGAAGAGAAATCGTGGCTGAATATTCAAATAATGCATTGACGCCCAACCTAACCCGTACCTATATTATTTTCCTGGTACCTACCAGGACTTTTCGAAATTCAGATGGAAGTAAACCACCCACAAAAGCTAGTATGATATACGAGTATTTTCACTGTAGTATATATTTTTTAACAAATAAGAACACATTTTTGTCTCGTTTATAGAACTACGTCGTTTATATAGTTTTAAATACAAACCATTCTTTGTAATTTTAGACGGTAATGAAATTATATAATCCGATTTCAAATGACTATCTTACAATGGAATTTCTATAAATTATGCTCAAAATAAGGCAAATAATGCACGTATAGATAATATCTAATTATTTACACAGCAACTGTGTTTAAATATGGATTTTATAACGTTTAAAGACACAATAATAAGTACTTAAGTAATTCAAGACTCAATTCGGTGTTAGACATTACGGACTATAATAATATTAGGACTACTATAATAATTATAAATCATAGCGCAATATACATATAGCGTATCAAGGAAACATGGTGGTAATAAATAAGGTACACACATTAAATATGAAAAACAGATCCAGTTAATATCTTATAATTAAATAAGGTGTTAATTTATAGTCAACTCTAAATGTCAATAGATTGTTTATGATATACGCTCAAAACAAAGAATACATGCATATATAATTTTCCAATGCAGTATTAGCGTTAAGTACTTCAGATTAATTTAAACATAGATTTTGACGTGACGTATTGACATATTCGTAAAATTCTCGCTCACCCGGATATTTGCTCGCTGATGATTCGCTAAAACGTTCGGCTTATAAAATTGACCAAGTAAACTATTCACACCGATGTATTATAGTTTATTTACATTAGGATATTTTTTTACAGTTGGCCTTGTTAAACTTAAGCAGATTTGATGACACTTACGTTGTAAGGTCTTTTAAAGTACGCAATTTGTGAAATACTTGAGTTGGGATGTCACTTTTTAAGAGGCCTTAGAAATTGTTACTTGTTAAAAAAAATTACATGACAAAATTATTAATCGTAGCTGACTCTATTTTGTCATTTGAAAGTAAGAAACAATTTACATTGTATAATAGTCGAATAATTTTATTGTACACTAAACATGAAATAGGGACTTATCAAAGGCCTTTCAGTCTTTTACAGACTATACAGAACAGTGTCATAGTGTGCATAGTGTAGGTATAGCCACAAACTGTAAATAGGCGTAGATTTTAGTGCTATGAACCGATAATTAAACAAATTGTTAATGTAGTATTAATTCATCATCATCATCATCTCAGCCATAGGACGTCCACTGCTGAACATAGGCCTCCCCTTTGGACTTCCATATATACCGGTTGGAAGCGACCTGCATCCAGCGCCTTCGGGCGACCTTTATAAGGTCATCTGTCCATCTTGTAGGTGGACGTCCTACGCTGCGCTTGCTGGTCCGAGGTCTCCACTCGAGCACTTTAGTATTAATTACCAGAGGGTAATTAATTTTTGAAAAAATTTCGAGAACCAATGTACCTATTGCGTACCTACTCTTATTTGACTCATTGACTTTTATTGACAGTAGATGACTATGTGAAAATAAAAAAACGCAATATATGCGTGCTGAATTATTTTATAAGGAAAATAAGATATCGTACATTTTTATTAATTTATAGAAAAACATATTTATTAGGGCCTATGCTAAGAACTTGTAAAGCTTGTGGTTGTATCAAAAATACACGCTATATTGTAAAATTATAATGATTAATTATTGTATAAATTCAATAATTCAATTCAGCAGCAATCAATTATTTAATATTATTATTTAATACTGTATGAAATAAACCGAAATGAATTGTTAAAATGCATTTTCACGCAGAAACTATATATATTAGATATTCCTAATTTTAGGTTTCCTTCTACACAAAACAAAAAAATAAGGTATACCTACATAGTAAAATCAGAAATATGTGACTATTTTTAGCTCTCTAAAGCCTCTTAATAGTTAATAGCGCAATCCGTGTTACATCTTATCAAGCTTTGAATTTGAATCTTATAAATGTTAGCGGAAAGCTGTTGTATTTTAGGTAAAGTTTGACCTTTGAAACGGTGAGTACCGCATCAAATTGGAAGTATTCTTGCAATGAACATTGACTGTTACTTGTTAGGCCGTGGTTCAAGGTATGCAGTACTGTACATCTTTTGCAAACAACAAACTGTTTTAATATGTATTTAAACTAACATGTGTGGTCGGTGCGTTTAACATAACAAATAATATTATAATGTATTTATCTCTTACATCTTCGTTAACATATTTTTTAGCCAATGAGGCCTTGAGAAATATTATAATATAAACAATTTTTAACGATGTATTATCAACCAGTTTATAGCCTTATAATGATTGAAAATTCAATAAGCTAAATTAAAAATTTATTCAAATGTAATCTTGGTACGCCATCTACTTTTATGATGCGTCAGAGTTTATTAGGCGGTGATATAAAGTAATTTATAATACCTAATTAAATGAATGTTTGCTTATATTTTATTTATAACTAATTTAATAATTCTTAACATTGACCTTAGGCTCGGAGGTTCCGTATTATTCGCAATTTATTTTGGCCACCCGTGTTCTGTATTTGTTACTAAATATTCACAATCCGTTGAAAATCTATTTTTATAAACCATAAAAAACAAAAGAATTATTCAAGTGCTATTTTTTTTTATATTGTAATGATGTCATTATTTTTGTAAAATCAAAACATAAAAAAACAGCAAAAGCTGTATCGACATTGAATAGATAACAAAAATATGTTCCAATTACATTCATTGAATTTCGTACTGTCATAAAGTCAGTTCAGTTAAGCTTGCTGTGAGGAAAAAGTGCCTGTAAATAAGGACTATTTTGTTGATTATGAATGACAATATAACAATCACAAAGAATGGTATTAGTACCTTTCAGGCGAACTTTGTGCTAGCCAAAAGCTAAAGACCCAGTACAGACAAAATAGGCACTAGCATTTTTATCGATCTCTAGTTACATAACAATTTTTATTTGATTATAATAGATTTTGGCTGAATCATGTATTTTTTACGTTTTCAACCCCTATAAACCTCTCCCCCATTTTGTAAAATTTCGAAACACTGAATCGACAAAAAGTTTCCATATAGTTATCGAATGTGTTCATCAAATTTCACGAAGAATGCGACCTGTCCATAAGGAACATCAAGAAATCTGGATAAACGGACATACCAAAGAATTTTTGTCCAAATGGAAACGGAACCGCTTCCCTCGTTCGGTCAATAACGTGATTATGTCACAGGGGAATCTTAAAAACCAAGAGATGAACAAATATAAGCATTAACTACGAGTATAACAAAGTAATTCCGCTAGCCTTTGGGTACATTTATGCAATGATATAATAAAGTATCTGACACTTTCCGCCATGAATATTAGAGTGAGTAGCACGATTGCTGTATCTTCAATTTATCGTGCGATAAACTCATATATAATCATAAATAGGTCCGTTCATAGGAAAAGAAAGTTCCTTCACCTGTAACTGTAAAAAAAGTAGCGTTTTCCCAATGTAAAAATACATGAAATAAAGATAAAGCCTGTTGCTCGAAGATAATTTAATGGTGAATTAGAATATAAAAGGTTAGCCGATAAAACTTGCTGAGCCCCGAATGTGACATATGGGCGTTAGTTGTGGTTTCTGGTTAGTAACCAACGACAAAACACCTGCCATTCCGGTTTTTTTAAATTTTCTGTAGAATCCACTGCACGTTTAGTGACACAAGTGAAAGATTCTCAACGGATTCTTATTTAGTCGTGTATTATGGAGAGACTGGGTGTCCGAAAACTTCGTCATGAAAAATAAATATTTATTCATTATCTAAATTGCAGCATTACAGTCAAACCAAGGCACTGTGAACTACAAAATTACATATAAATAAATAAGCATAAAACTAGTTCAATTTAGGCGACGTAACAGCGTGGCTCCGTTGTAAAAATATTTTTCCTTCTTTCTTTCTCCTCACTTAAAAAGGGTAAAGGGTCACATAACTATTTAAGAATACCCAACTGCCCGTGTACCAAAAACTATTGAAATTGGTCAAGTATTTTAGGCTGATGATGCAACTAAAACATTCAACAATCTATTTCAAAAAGATTTTGAACAAAAAATAGGTACCTAACAGTATACATATAAAGAAATAAAGTTTCTTTGAGTATTCTACAGCGCAAGGTTCTGTCGGTAAAGCAGAAGTTTACTTAATAGGATAACAGATGGCGCTGTCACCTCCATAGCTTGTCTGTCGGTAAAGACATTATTGTAAGGAAAGATGGCGAATGTTCTGTCATGACTGAGGTTATGTTACGGGAGATTAAAATACAGCAATTAAATAGTAATAGTGAAAAGTGGGAATCGACATGCCAATAAATAGACTTTAAATGTCGTTTCTTTTGTTTACAGGTATGTTTTAGTGTGTGTAAAGTTATACGAGTTTAGTTTTAATGTAAACTTTTGGTGAAATAAAAATCTTTTGTTTACAGAGCAACACATGTTTATTTATGGCGGATTCCTTACAATATTGAAAAATAGTCTTATAAAACGGCATTTTTGGTTATAGAAAAAACATGGAAAAGTTGAGATTTACGTTTACAGTGTTAGCGACGGGCCCAGAAGGAAAAACAAATACAATATGCATAACCTCAATCGAGGTACCTGATGGTCGCATTTTTGAAGTTCCTGACGACCTGAAACCTGCTAGTAGACACACTGGTATTACGAGCACCGATGTATTCGCGAAAGTAAAAAACTCATTAAAAAAAAGACATGAAACAGTAAAATTATGGATCCCATTAACTCCAGAGTTGAAAAAAATCTACTTGGACGAAGGTGAAAATGTACAATTTGGTGATAAATATTTGGACGAGATCGTATGTGAAATAAAACCCTCAAGTAACAACAATAATAATACAGAATCTGTAAGTAAAAACTTGGGAAAAATAGCGGAACGGTTTTTACTCGAAAAATTTTCTGGAAAAACAACAAATGTGGAGCAGTGGATCAAGGAATTTGAGAATGAATGTAAAAAATTTGAATTGGTGCAGGATACAAAAAAAATTGAAAAGTTAAAACATCTATTGGATAAACAATGCTTGGATTGGTACAACAGCATGGTAATAAAATTGACCATAGACTCCGACTGGTCAATTTGGAAAAATAATCTATGTGAAACATACGGAAATAAAGGCTGGTCGCAGATCAAATATGCATTCACATTTAAATACCAAGCGGGTTCGCTAATAGAATATGCCACAAAGAAAGAAAGGCTACTTCTAGAGGTAAATAAACAGACTGATTCGCAGACAATGATTCATCTCATCGTAATGGGTTTGCCAGATTTCATAATGGACAAGATTGATAAGGGGAACATAACTTCCGCCACAAGTCTTTACAATGAACTTGGAAAATATGAGCATACAATGAATAAAAAGACTTACTTTAAATATGATAATAAATATAAAACAAATAGAAACACTTTTGAAACGAAAATAGGAACTGATAAGATCAAACCATGCAAAACATGTGAAAAATTAAACAAAGGTGTCCGCTTTCATCCCGAAGACAAATGTTGGTTTAAGTCGGCAGGAGATCAGGAGAACAGGAAAAATTATAAAAGTGTGAACAATATCAGGCTAGATGTCGAATTAAATGACGATGATCAAAAAAACGCCTAATTACACCATTGATTAAAGTCAAACTAATACTAAATGATAAATTAGAAGTATTGGGTATATATGACCCAGGCTCTAACGTGTCTCTAGTAAGTTCAAAGCTATTGAGACTCAAGAAATTAATAAAAAAAGAATACAATAAAAATACAAAATTAGTAACAATTAATGGTGTAACAAGAGCAAAAGGTTTGACAAATTTGAAAATAAAAATAATGGAAATAGAAAAACATATGGATGTGTACATAGTGGATGGAAAAGAATTTAAGTACGACTTTCTAATAGGACTAGACATAATAAAGGAATTTAAGCTGATTCAAGATGAAAACCTGGTAATCAGTCAAAAACCAGAAAGACTGTTAAATGTAAAACAAAATACTGCTGCTGCAGTAGTCAATAACACAATAAATTCACTGTCGGTGAATTTTAATGAACACATAAAGGAAGAATTTCACACAGATATGAGTCATTTAAATGAAAAACAAAAACATGAAATTAATAAACTTATTGAAATGTATAAATCAAGCTTTGCAAAAGATAAATATGACATCGGAACAGTGAGAGGCTATGAAGCCCGAATAGACTTACTTGTGGATAAATATTGTAGCAAACGTCCTTACAAATGCTCTATCCAAGATAAGAAAGAGATTGAAGAACAGGTTGGAAAATTACTTCAGCATAATCTTATAGAGGAATCATACAGTCCGTTTGCTGCACCAGTAACCTTAGTGTTTAAAAAAGAAGAAAATAGAAGATCAAGGTTATGCATCGATTTAAGAGAATTAAATAAAATCGTTATTCCACAAGCACAACCATTTCCGTTAATTGAGGACTTGGTAATAAAAACAAGAAATTGCAAATTTTTTTCCACCTTGGATATAAACTCGGCTTTCTGGTCCATCCCTCTACGCATTGAAGACAGAAAGAAGACGGGTTTTGTCACACAAGAAGGCCACTATCAGTGGACTTGCTTACCATATGGATTAAAAACTTCGTCGGCGATATTTCAAAGAATATTAGGAAACATACTGAGAAAACATGGGCTAACTGAATTCACCGTTAATTATATCGATGACATCTTAGTTTTTTCAAAGTCATATACTGAACATATCAACCACCTGACACAATTATTAGAGGCAATAAGAAAAGAAGGTTTCCGGCTTAAGTTTACAAAGTGTACTTTTGCTTCGAGTTCAGTAAAATACCTTGGTCATGTGATACAGGATAACACAGTGCGACCAGTGGCAGATAACTTAATTTCGATAAGGGAGTTTCCAATACCAAAGACCCAAAAAAAGGTTCGACAATTTTTAGGCAAAATTAATTTTTATCGAGAATACATACCAAACAGTTCCATTGTTTTAGAACCATTGCATAAACTACTCAGAAAAAACCAGAAGTTTATTTGGTCAGCAGACTGTCAAAATTCATTTGAAGAAATAAAGAAATTAATGTGTTCAAAACCGATCTTGGAAATTTTTGATAAAGACTTGCCAATAAGAATATACACTGATGGATCATTAGAAGGAATTGGGGCAGTTTTGAAACAGACACAACCGAACGGAGAAGAAAAACCGATAGCTTACTTCTCTAAAAAACTAAATGAAGCACAAAAAAAGAAAAAAAGCTATATATATAGAATGCTTGGCCATCAAAGAAGCCATACAGTATTGGCAATACTGGCTAATAGATAAACAGTTCATAGTATATTCTGACCACAAGCCATTAGAAAATTTAAATATAAAATCTAGGCCTGATGAAGATTTGGGAGAATTAACTTACTATTTGTCTCAATACAATTTTACTATTAAATATGCACCAGGTAAAGAAAACTTAGAGGCAGATTGCTTAAGCAGGAACCCAGTACTTGAAGCAAATGAAGAGTTAGAAGATCAATTAAAAATAGTAAATTTAATAAATTTACAGGAAGTACTCACAGACCAAGAAAAAAATCAGGACATTCAGAAATATAAAGACAACTTGATACAGAGACAAAAGATATATTATAAGAAAATAAAAAATAGAGAAAAAATAGTATTGTCAGAAGACTTCAGCATAAAACTAATACAGAAAGTTCATGAAAATATGTGTCACATAGGTGTAAAACAATTACAGATGAAAATCGGAAAACAATATACATCAAAAAATATGACAAGAAATATCATAAACATATGTAAAACCTGTGAGGTGTGCATCAAGAATAAAACGAGGGGACAAGTTAAATATGGCTTGATGTCGCATCTAGGTCCCGCCACTAAGCCATTCGAAATCGTTTCGATAGATACGATTGGAGGATTTGGTGGATCGCGCTCGACAAAAAGATACCTTCATCTTTTAGTGGATCATTTTACACGATACGCGTATATAGTGACCTCGAAGACGCAGAGTGCAAAGGATTTCATAAAACTGGTAAATAATGTAATAAAAGATTATAAAATTGACATGATCCTATCTGACCAGTATCCGGGGATAAAATCCAGAGAATTCAAAGATTTTTTAAATGCAAACTCAATACACCTGATTTTTACAGCAGTAAATGCACCTTTTTCTAATGGTCTGAACGAGAGACTTAATCAAACTTTGGTGAACAAAATAAGATGCAAAATGAACGAAAAAGGAAATGTGACTGCTTGGACAACAGTTGCGCACGACTGTGTAAACAAATATAACAATACCGAACACACAGTCACAGGTTTCACACCAGGATACCTATTGAATGGTTCAGATGATTCAGTGTTACCAAACGAATTAAAACCAGATAAAGCAATAGATGAATGGATTAAAGACAAAAAACTTGCATTTGAAAATTCAATTAAGTCTCATAACTATAATAAAATGAAAAATGACAAGACTAGAACATATCATGAGTTCAATACAGGTGACATGGTATATGTGGAAAAAGGACACAAGTTAAACAGAAAAAAACTAGACGAATTGAAGATTGGACCTTTTGAAATAAAACAAAAAATCTCAAATTCGATTTATAGAATCAATACAGGCCACAAGAAATTGGAATCAAATCTGTTCCACATCACAAAGCTCATTCCAGTTCCTACACAACTATGAAGTATGAAGATGAAATTAGTGATCATGTGATGTCTAAAAATTTTCAATGCTGTGAAAATTTTCTTTCTGGGGAGGGGAGATATAAAGAAATAAAGTTTCTTTGAGTATTCTACAGCGCAAGGTTCTGTCGGTAAAGCAGAAGTTTACTTAATAGGATAACAGATGGCGCTGTCACCTCCATAGCTTGTCTGTCGGTAAAGACATTATTGTAAGGAAAGATGGCGAATGTTCTGTCATGACTGAGGTTATGTTACGGGAGATTAAAATACAGCAATTAAATAGTAATAGTGAAAAGTGGGAATCGACATGCCAATAAATAGACTTTAAATGTCGTTTCTTTTGTTTACAGGTATGTTTTAGTGTGTGTAAAGTTATACGAGTTTAGTTTTAATGTAAACTTTTGGTGAAATAAAAATCTTTTGTTTACAGAGCAACACATGTTTATTTATGGCGGATTCCTTACAATATTGCAAAATAGTCTTATATACATAATAAACAAGTTGTGCTTGGGACTCTTCAAAAAAAAAGTATTGTGAAATATATTTCCAAGGAAAGAGGATAGCTTCTGCGCAGTGCATATATGAACTACGATATATAATAGTATTTTATGCAACCGTTGTATAAGAGGTGGCAAAAAACGCGAGTGGCATGGGTTACAATGTGAGCGTAGCGAACATCGTAAGAAAGATGCCACGAGCGTTTTTTTACCTACTTATACAACGTTGCATACAATACTTTTCCTACGACTCGACATTTCATAAATAAAATGCAAATAAACAACAAAGAAAATAATTACAAGTTCCCGCTCGGAATCAACAAAATTAAAAAAAATAGTCTCTGATAAACTTTTTTTTTATTGATGTCCATCTGGCAAAAAAATATGAACTTATACATAAAGGTATACATTCACTATACTAAACATCTGTTAAAAAATATGAACTAATACATAAAGGTATACGTTCACTATACTTAACATCCATGCACTGAAGATAAAACTATTTTTTTAAGTTGGTAGCAATGCCTTAGTACAATAAGTTTTTTTTTAATTGCATATTGTGTGAACGCAGCTGTTTATCTTGTACATTTATGACATTATAACATCGTCTAGCAGTGTTTTTTTTGGGCAATAGAGTATAGACTTTTATTGACTTTCATAATTTATGTCTTTAGTAACTATATAAATGACAGAAAAAAGTACTGGAGTAGAAGAAATCATTATATGTGTATCTTACTTCATGTTTCTGCTCGTATTTTATCATTATGTAAATAAACACAAATCATACATAATGTATAACTTTAATGAAGATTTTATAGCTAAACAGTATATTTTAGTTTTACGACTGCAAACTAATTTTGTCGCCAATTGAACAAAAATGTTAAAACAAATATACATAATACAAGAATTTAAAAATATATATATATGATATCGTAAACTTTTATAAAATCGTAAATAGGTAAACCAATGTCTGTACATTGAATTTAATTGAAATAGGGTATTTGGAGGTTACTGAATTGTTTTATTGTGTGTGTGTGTGTATACAAGAATCTCTCCGGTATCTCCACGCCAAAATAGCGAAAAGGATCTTATTTTTTTGGTACCCAGGTAACAACTATAATCACTACATAGTATAAAACAAAGCAAAGCAAGGAAGCGTCCTGCTGTCTGTCTGTTTGTCTGTCCCTATGTATGCTTAGTTCGTCAAAACTACGCAACGCATTTTGATGCGATTTTTTTAATAGATAGTGTGATTCAAAAGGAAGGTTTGTATGTATAATAAATGCATAATTTATCAGCATTGCACCCATTTGAAGCCGGGGCGGGTCGCTACTTATAATATAGGACAACTTCACCTAAATCGACCTAGTCCCAAATTAAGCTTTAATAAACTTGTGTTATGGGTACTAATTGACGACGATATACATAATTAATTATATTCAGAACTACACTTAAATACATAGAACAGCCATGGATAGATAATAAGATACTTTTTATCTGTCTACTGTAAAGCAAGAAAGAGGATTGTGATGTGATACCTATCTATCTTCTCCGCGTTAGCAAACAATGGTAAAAAGAAGAGTCGCGAATACTTTAATAGTACTTAATAGCATTTTATTTATGTCAGAGGGGGCAAACGAGCAAACGGATCACCTGATCGAAAGGCTTACACTTACAACTTAAGCTTATATAATTATGCTTTAATATAGTTGACAAAACCTACGATTTTTTGTAATATACAAACTTTGAAACTTCCCAGAAAAAAAAATAGATACAAATTGTACCTACTAATTTTTCTTGTCCCAAATCTTTATTCAAAATAGTTGTCAATATGTCAATCATGGAAATAAGGCCACTTAATTCACTTAAATAATGCTTAATAGGTGTTTGACTGAGCTTTATCGTTAAATTAAAATGTTTTGATTTGAATAACAATCATTTATTACATCAGATATAGCCAAAATTAGAGCGAATATATAGAGCAAACGATTTGAATTATAATAAATACATATATGAAATGTAACAATGCTACCAAGTATACATAGTTAATATTTTTAAATAGATTATATTAATAATTTTAGTATGAACAAAGTTGAGATAAAAAAGAAAAAAATCGTACACTTTTATGTCAAACAAACTGGCCTGTCATATCTTGAATCGTCAAGCATTCTTCGAAAGAGACAGCAAAAGGAACGCTGAATACGAAATATGAGGAAAAAGTGTCAGTTTTTGGGATACAATCACAATCGCATCAATTATTTTCTCAATTTCTTTCATACTTTTGGTAAACTAGCAAATATGTTTTTATTCGTAATTTATGTATATTTTTAAGTTTTCATTAAGTATAAGTGGACTGCAATAGGCTGAAATGATGATGATGATGATGATGATACATTATTACACAATAAGGATACACATGGTGGATTAAAGGGTTCTCTTTCAGTCAACTACTGAGTTAAAAAGAAACATGTTGTAATATTGGGAAGCATTGTGCAGCGGAATACCTAGGCTATTACGATAAGTACTTAGTAGTAAAACCTCTTCCATTTATTTGATTTCTGTAATTCTTAAATATTTATATAGTTTCGTGTTTATTTTTAAAATTTATACTTAATATTTGGTCTCGATTAATTTATATTAATTTCAGGATATTATTATTCAGTCACGATGAGAATTGGACTAGATCCGACAGTTCATCAAAATTTGTATGAAATGTGAGTTGTTTCAATTTCCGTTTTGATAGTATTTGTAAGGCGACAAGATTTAGGATGGATACGTACCTCGTGATATATGGAGATGCGTCCGCGCAAGTATTGGCCGTGGGCGGCCTGTTGCGCAAGAGATCACACGAGACTGCGCCGATTCTTTCCGACACGTCATTTATTAATGCTCCCACATAGATCAACTGGCCGCGAATAGATAGGTCACCATTTTATTTATCGAAAATTGGTTGGAAGTAAATTCAGGGAGATGAAATATATTCCAGAAGCTCGAAGTATACTCTAGAGGATGAGTACACCTCCCACTACCCTTGGGTAATAATGCTGCATAAGCTCTGATGCAGCTTTTATTCAGCTTAAGAGGCCTTATTCCTTTTAAAATGCTGATTGCTTTAGAATTTTTTCTCTATGATCAAACATGTTTCTTAACATACTATTGATGTTACTACCTAGAACAGGGCTATTGGAATTTATTGGTATATATTTAAAACCTACAGTTTGAATTTTTCATTGATCATTTTGTTTCAAAAACTACTCGAAATTGTCAAAATTCACACGGAAAATTAGTGTTTTCAACTTATTTTCGACTGCACGCAATAAAAGCATAAAATAGCTACTACCTAGAACTCGGTGAAAAGTATTATTCACTTCAAAAAGTTGGTTGAAATTATCAATATATTTGTCAAAATATGAAGAAAAAAAAACAATTTTAAAAGGAATAAGGCCTCTTTAATTAGCGGTATAAGGGTTGTATAAGCGCTTACGCAGCTTGTGTGCTACTTGGGTCGGCTGCTTGTCCACAGAAATGGAGTGGAGCGGAGATATGTACAATAGACCACTCACATTTCTCAGATTTAAATTCTCTTCCTTCGGGCTTCACTAGGACGTAATCTGATTGGTTTATTTTTCTCTGCTCCACTTCAGTGAACAGGAAGCCTTAGGGTGGCCACGTTTATGTCAACAATAGAAATAGTACACCGTCATGATAATAATACCTAATAAAAATAAAATAATGACTTTTATTGTAACAAATTTACGAGCACAAAATTTATGAATGTATTCTTTATCTATGTAGGTAGCATAGTTACAAAATACATTCCAAATAAAATGAAACGACAACAATAAATTAATTAATTTAAAATAGCAACATCTATTATTTTTGTAATAATAAGTAATTTAGGAGTAAGAAATATTTCAAATAAATAAACTAATTAAGGTCTATTTCACAAAAATTAATCGGAGTATCGGGTAATATCAGAGCGGGCTCCTTTTTCGCTCAAAGACTGAGCCTCACCATTCAAAGGGGAAACGCGGCATGAACGCGGCGAGCGTGCTGGGGACGATGCCTCAGACGGCTTCAGTACTGGGGGATTCTTTTTAATTTTAAGTTTTAGTATGTATATTTTTAATTTATTTTCCATTGTAATAAATACTTTATATTTTAATCTTAAGTAATATGTATTATATTAAGGTCTAAGCTTTTAAATAATACCACTGTGACAAAAATATTTATAGGTAAAGGGGAAAATCGTGGCAAAAAAAAGCTTAATTTGTTAATCGGTAAACAAAACAGAATTTCGCATACTTACGTTATTGACATTTTACTGACTATGACCGAAGCAATTAAATCAAAGCGTGAAATTAGAGCATTAACAAGGATATTTCAAAACAAATTAACAAAATGTCAGATAGTCGGATATTCGGCTCGGTGATTTAATTCGACACGGCTTTAGTTTTAACGATCTATCTACAATAATAGCATTTGCAGATATTAATTGAATTTACACAATATTCATCTTAATTTCTTTAAGGTATATTTTATTCATTAACTAGCTTTTGCCCGCGACTACGTACGCGTGGAACTTGATAAAATGATTATTAAAAGCGCCTAAGCAAATGTAAGAGCAATTGTGCTTTTGGTCTAATAATTACATTTCCTACAAGGTCACCGCACCCCAACAGAAATGTTCACTCACTTTTCAATCTTTTTAGGTATAATTTCCAGGATGAAAACTATCCTATGTCCTTCCTCGGATCTTAAACTACCTCTATGCCAAATTTCATCAAAATGGATTCAGCGGTTTAAGCGTGAAGAGGTAACAGACAGACAGACACACTTTCGCATTTATAATATTAGTATGGATTTCTCATTCCACTTATGAAAATGATAGTATATTATAAAGTTGACATTGGATTACTTAAAATAGTTAGTCTGTAACTTTGCTGCCGTTGAAATCTGGTTTTATTCTCAGTATGTCACAAACAGGACCTCTACTTATGCTAAATTTAAAATTTCAGCCTACTAACCAACCAAACTTTTATTTATATAATTATTTACCTCAATATTTACAACCCTCAGTGAGGTAAATGACATAGGTTATATAATAATATACTGTGAAATATTGGTTTTAATCTTTGACTTTATCTTCAATAGTATCGGTCTCATCCTTGTTCGAATATCCTTAGAACGGTAAACTATTCACGATCGCTACATACTAGAACCAAGACTTAACTTTGTTGGATAATATGTGAGTAATATTTATTACCGAGGAAATGACAGCTAATAAGTTGCTTACAGTCTTTATCTTGCAATCAAACTAAGCTCCGTGACTGCGTTCGCGTGAATTTTTTTAAATTTTTGCAATCAGAATGTATCATCTGTTTCAATTCTCTTCACTTTCAGGTTTTTTTTGCGAAGTTGAAAAACACATGTGTAAAATGATTATTTTATATTGTATGGATTGTGTTTGTGTCGTATTGAATAGAAGCTGCCCGTCCGTGAGTCAGTTAGTAAAGTCAATGCTTTAGACTAATGGACATTGGAGATTAGCGGGCCTATGATGGTTGCTTTTATCACACGATAAATAAGTGACAAAGCATGCGTCACGTTTTGACAAAATGCGAGTGTGAGTCACTAAGTGTGAGCCCTAATATTAGGCTCCCAGAACGACTAAAAATCTAGACACGCGGCAGCGTGTCCAGCCAAGTTCACCGCAGGAACTGGCGAGCAGCAGCCGTGTGTTATATTACACGAACCGTTTGGAGCCACTTTTGACCCCCCAATAACTCCAAATCTATTTAACATAAAAAAATGAAATTTGGCTTATGTATTAAGATCCTTTAGAACAAGTAGAACCCCAAATTTCATTAATATAGGTTAAATAGTTATTGAGATATTAAAGTCCAAAAAACGGTATTTTTATCACTGACTGACTGACTGACTGACTGACTGACTGACTGACTAGTAATCAAAAACCTAACCCACTTCCAGGTGACCTAGAAAGGTGAAATTTGGCATCCAGCTTAGTAATTGTGTGTGTATACATATAAAAATCTAAAACAGTGATTTTTTTATGTTTTTTATTATTATTATTATTATTGATGGTTGTTGCCTCAGAACTCTGTCATTTATAAACCGATTTCGAAAATTCTTTTTTTGTTTGAAAGATATACTAGAATAGCATATACTTACACTCACACGCACACACTTACACATACATGCACATAAAAATCCAATACGTACTAACCGTTTTGGAAAATTCTTTGTTTGTTCAAAACTTTCAAAAGATGTACTAGAATAGCACACAGAACTAATTGACAAATAATAATTAAGTAATTTACACATCATAATAAATTCTGTACAAAAAGTAATGATATCCCATCAAAAACATAAATGTAAAATGAGAGCCAAGTTCAATATCGCGTGCACTTCGCCGACAAAAGAATTGAGATCTGCAAGGGTGCCAAGTTCTTTGCTCTAAAATTTTTAGATACAAGGACATGCGACATACTCAATGCATTTATTTTACTTGGGGTGTAATTCAATATCAAGACGTGACTTGGCTAGTTTTAAAATATAAATTTATATTATAAATCAAAATCAATCAAATCATTAACCTATTTTCGTAAAGGTAAGTACGCAAGTTAGTGTACGTCTTGTTACTTATACTGTTAGCTTGATAATGAACTATGACTATGAATATGTTACTTTTATAAAATTTAGTTAGTTTATGAAAACTAGCCAAGTCAAATCTTGATATTGAATTACTCCCCAAGTAAAATAAATGCATTGAGTATGTCGCATGTCCTTGTATCTAAAAATTTTAGAGCAAAGAACTTGGCACCCTTGCAGATCTCAATTCTTTTGTCGGCGAAGTGCACGCGATATTGAACTTGGCTCTCATTTTACATTTATGTTTTTGATGGGATTACGTATACTCTATTTAAATGTGTCATTCGTTTTACCAGGGTGAATCCAACAACCAATAACGTAAATATACTTTATGTTTTATACATCGTTGTTGATTTATATACGTTTATTGAGTTATTGGAATAAATACCCTATGTTATTTTTTGGTAATTATACGCTTCGTTTGATTGAGTCGTAAAACGGACACTATTATTACGCATTTTGCACGATCGATGTAAAGTTCAAGTTGATGTATTTTCTAAATAAACTCTTATAAATATTTCATTAAGTTTTTTTCTTGTTTTTAATTGAATTAACCTTTTCTTATTATGTTTAGGCGTGGCAAATCAGAGTTGAAACTACACTCGCGATATATGCTCTATTGGAAGTGACTGTTTCCAGGTTTTGTTTCCTTTTGGCATTAATTACACTTTATTTGCTAGGCTTGTATTTCAAGGTACCCGATTCATACAATTAAATTGTACTAAACTTAATTATAAAAGAAGCTGTATTGTATCTTCCACATGTTGTCAAAATCAATCTTCGATCACTAACAATGTTATTAGTCTAGGGGTCATACTATAGAGGCCATGCGCCCTACAATACGTCACAGCGCTGGTATGACGTATAAGTAACATAAGTAGCACACAGGCTTTATAAGAACTTATATTAGAGTTATAATAGCTGTATAAGCCTGTTTGCATATCCCAAGCGTCTGTAGTAAACTTTATACCCCTGTGGTAAATTTATGTTCATTATAATAAATAATGGTAAATAAAATAACGCATTTTGGGTGACACAAGCGCCGCGGTTGTAAGTAGCGCGCAGTGGTAATACAGCTGCCTACTGGTCCAGGGTTCGAATCCCGGCAAGGGTAAATATTTGTGTAATGAACTCGAATATTTGTGCCTGGGTCATGGATTAATTTGTTAGATACAATGAGCATTCTGAAAACTGTATTTTTATGAAATACTTAAATGTTGCTCAGTTTGAATAGTAAAATATATATTTTAATTTATAACTTCTGATACAAACCACACCCAGTATGAGTACAATAGTAAAACGAATCTCGTATCTAAAAATAAGCGGTCAGCGGTCATTGTAACCTCACACGTAGTCTAAAAGCCTAAATTCTGTCAATACGGTCTTCACGTCTCTATTATACTGTTATACCACCAAAACATGATTCCAAAATAGGAGCCAAGTTCAATACAATACCTATAAAATAATATATTTATGGTGAGTATTAAATAAAATATCCTCTAATTTATTTATAAGAAATTAAATATTCTTAAGTTTTGAAACACAATTACATGCTTTTTTGCGCTACAAAAATGTTTGCTTTTTATAAATATAAATTTTCTATTAATTGAATATACTTACAAATAATTTAAACAAAAAAATAAGTCATGATCTATTGAACCTCAAAATTTGATTTAGTGACTGACCGGGGGGTCTCAATATATATATATAATCCATTTATTTATTTAAATAAAACAATTTAAGCGAATTATATTGCGTAAGTATATTCATTATTTGAGCCTCCGTTTAAATAATTTTATTTAAATGTGTGACAGTCGCGGATACCGTAGAAAATATTGGGTTTATTTTTGTCAATACTTTCAAACTATGCAGGAAGGTAGGAAGAGGTTGAAAGTGGTTCCAAATGGTTCGGGTATTTACATAACGGAGCTGCTCGCCAGTTCATTTCTGAGCTTGGCTTGAAACACTGCCACGTGTCTAGGTACCACTAATTGACAAAGGTCATACGGAGTGTACGGTGTTTATTCTACAATTATCAAATGATCAAGGCCATAGTAAGTTGAATGGACAGCTGCTTGATTTTGCTACTATTAAGCCATGAGATGATTAATTTGGATGGCGATGCTTTGTAATGTTTTCCGTGTTGTTTGGTACTAAACAACAGTAATTATGGTATTTGCGATTGTGCGTAAATTATTAACGTATTTATCATCATCATATATCTATATATCAGCCACAGATGTCCACTGCTGAACATAGGCCTCTCCCATAGCTTGCTACTAGGTGCGATCCTGTGTAGACCGCATCGCCTGCGCCCCTAACCACGTTATCTGTCCACCTAGTTGGGGCTCGTCCCACGTTGCGCTTTCCTATACGTAGTCATGGTGGTCGTGGTGGCTATAGAAATTAGTATACGCCTATTTTTTTTTTTATACGTTATTTTCCTGGGGTTAAAGAACTAGGTATCTTCTATCCCAAAACCGAATTTAATTTAAATCGGTTCGGAGACTTAAGTGTGAAGAGGTTACAGACAGAGACATATTAGAATAATTGCTTAAATAAGTGTATTTGATTATACAGGTGTATTTATAAAAAAAAATACATTGTTTAATCTTTATTATGCGTTTGGATTTTACCGCTAGACTGGTAAGGTGAGACCACTATATTGGGACATTAATTGTGTATAAATTAAATATTATCTTTTTCATTGCCTTTTTAGATATTTATATTTGTTATAACAAAACGGGACTTGAATGATCGCGCTCAGAAAGTATTTATTTCACATCGAGGTAATTAAATAAACACTTTTTAAACGCAAATAATTCCTTTTTTGTTATAATAATGTGTGTAATGTAATGTAACTTTAAATCAATATATATATATTTGTATATTTCTTAATCTCACTTTGTTGTGCTATATATAAACAAAAAAATCTGCCATTGAAGTCTTAAAAATTAGATTATAATAATTGTATGAAGTAGTTTTTTTTCCTAATCACTTGTAATAGTTAACTCCGATGAGGTCCAATTATCCTATAGCTATAATCAAAGCATAAATATATTTGTGTTGCATAAACTAACGTGAGTCAACATCCCAATTATTTCAATAGTACTCTTTATATACTTACTTCCGGAGTTATAATTATTACCTTGACGTATTGGTATCTATCAAGATGAGCAAACAACACAAACTGTACAGATACATACAAAAGTGTTCCACTAAACTATCATACAACTCTGATGAGCTGCTAAAGATCACAGAAGCCTTCTAGATTTGTGATCAGTGAACACAAAATTAATTATTGTTCGCTTAATTTTTAGTGATAGTACCATTTCTGTTGTAGTATTTCGTAATTTTTTGTGTTTTGTTTCTTTTATTTCGTGGTGCTCAATAAATAAATTCAAATTCCAATTCAAATTATTATTTTTTTAATATATATTTTTTTCTTTTTAATTTTGAATTTGAATTTGGCAATAAATAATACCTACTATTATATCGTTTATTTATTTGATTTCTTAGGTTAATTTATTTTTATTTTTTATACTTATGAAATTACAAAATATAAATATAGATATTATAAACACCTAACCTAGGGTGCCACCGGTTATTATTATTAATACCTGAGATCCACATCAATCCTTAATAAATAATAATAATAATAATAAATAAATATGTAAATACATATTAAGGGACAATCATACACAAATCGACCTAATCTCAAACTTAGCAAAGCTTGTTCTATGGGTACTAGAGACGACGGTATAGGTACATAATTCATAAATACATATATAGATAACATCTATGACTCAGGAACAAATATTCGAGTTCATCACACAAATATTCGCCGGGATTCGAACTCAGGACCACCGGCTTAGTAGGCAGGTGTCTACAATCTGCGCCAAACACGTCATCATCATCGTTTAAACAGGTAAGTGTGTCGATTATAGAAAAAATATATCCCTAACTACTTCGATAAAAGGCAAGCCGGTTTGAATTAAATATTAGTAAGCATTTACATGCATTAATTGCATAAAAGAAAATAAAAATACAGTTCAAAACTTAAATTGGAGTTGTAAATCGTGATTTTTAATTAAAATAAAGTGGTGACATAATTTATGGCCAAGTAATATCGTTCATTAGATCCGGTAAGATTTAGAGGATTTTGTAATTCGACACCGCCAAACCAGTCCTTTGACTTCCATGGATTCCATATTCGTTTCTTTTGGTGAATGGTAAAAATTTACTGTGATAAAAATAATATCAAGACATTTCTTTATTTAACTATGTATTTTATTAATAAACGAAATGACCATGTTAAGTACGTAAATGTAAAACAACTTTATTTCATATTGACGCAGGAAACCAAACGTGTAGTAACGCACAAAAACTAAATTGTTCGCAAGCAACACAAAGCCTTTCGGTTTTTGAAAAACAAAACATATCTATTGTGAAATCAGAAATCAGAAATTACTTATTTGCATAGACACAGTATAGGGATATTACAGTAGGTACATTACGAGTAAGTATGTCACATGTATCTAGCTTGCATGCAAGCGTGCAAATATTGCAGTCAATTAAAATGTCAAAACAATATCAATAAAATAAAAAATATACAATCTTAAATTGAAATAATAGACAAAAGAAAAAATATAATAATAAACAAAAAAAAAACAAAACAAGATTATCATGTGTTATTGTAAAATAAAATTTAAACATAGTATCGAACGTTTTACAGCGCGTAACATTTGGAACCATTACCAAATGTAGGTACCTACTTTTTTATGAATAGCGAAAACGGAACTTACGTGAATTTGGCAAAAAATATTTTTTTATGGTATTTGCCGCGTTATTAAAACGAATAATAATAATAATAATAATACCCGTATAGGACTCTCAGCTCTGGCTTGCCTTCATTGGCCGTCCAGAGAGGAGCGTTAGAGCTATATGCTCCAGGGGTGGAAGTGTTAAAGGGCATCACGCCGCGAGTAACTTCGGAGAAAGCGCAGCACACCTCTCGACACCCCTGAGCCCTCACGCTCGTGTTGCTTCCGGCCGTCTGCACGATGGCATTACGGGGCCCACCTAGTGAGGGGCGAGTCACCACCCGCCAGAGGTAACAGTCACGTTGATGGTTACGGCGGGTGACATTTTTCTTTTGCAATAGCCCAAATAAATAGTCCATCCAAACTCGATTTTAATAGCCCGGTTTTTTCTTTTTCATACCAATGCAATAGTACAATCACCTGCTGGGACCTGTTCATGGATGTATCATCTTATTGATATGATCAGGAACGGGTCCCAGCAGGGCTACAACCACAGCAAATTTCTCCAAGGGGCCTCTACGTGTTGGATCCATATCCCCACGCAAGCCTTCCAAAAGACCGGGACGTATGAGCCCGAGACTCAATAACGAGAAACAAATAATAATATGGTCGTGCCACGCTCTATTGGGATCGATCTATCATCACGGACAGGACTATTGTAGCCAATAAGCCTGACATCGTTTTGGTAGATCGATCCAAGCGCCAGGCAGTGCTCGTCGACATCACCATCCCCCATGACGAGAACCTCGTGAAGGCCGAGAAGGACAAACTCAGCAAGTACCTTGACTTGGCTCACGAGGTGACCGCCATGTGGGATGTTGACTCGACGATCATTGTCCCGATAGTCGTTTCGGCGAACGGTCTTATAGCGAAGAGTCTCGACAAACATCTTAAGAGACTCTCGCTAGATGGCTGGATCAAGGGTCAGATTCAGAAGGCGGTACTCCTGGACACGGCGCGCATCGTCAGGAGGTTCCTCTCTCTGTAGCCCTAACCACCGGTAGCCTGGGCCCCGCCCCGCTGCCGGCGGCACCCTAGGTTAGGTTTTTTTTAGAATGTGTTTATATTTGTAATGTATTTTTTATATTTTACTTTTTATATAAATTTATTGTAAAAAAAACCTAGCCTAAGTACAAAAATGAATAAAGGGAATAATAATAATAATAATAAATTTTATTTCGGGAAAAACAACTTAACAATAGTTACAAATTTTAGAGCCCTCCTAGTAGGTATGTAGACACCTGTGTCAGGAGGACTCGCTCTTCCTGAGGTGGTGGCTGCAATTTGCTTTTTACCCACTAGTTATCATACAATTTATTCTACTTAAACTAAACTACTTAACTATATTACAGAGCGTGTGTACTGTGTATATGCGTGTGTCCGTTTGTGTGCGACAGTGTGTAAGTGCGGTAATACTATTTCTAATCTTATTAACAAGTTATAATTAGGTACCAAATAATTTAACATCTATAAATTTAGTAGATATGATTATTTCGTTAAGTACTTATATTTATTTCTTATGTACATGTGCATATCTATGTTCCAACAAGTAAAAGATCCTCTATTTCATCGTACATTAGTCCTGTCAACCAACCCTTAACAGTCTCTTTACAGTCATAGTACTGTAGTGCATATATATCAATCTTTTTGTTTATTAGGTTATACAAGTGTGCAGATTGGGCTTCAAATTGTCTAGCCGCAAATGCAGACTTGGTAGGGGGTACAGGAGCAGCAGCCCGAGGTCTCCTTTTATTTAGATCAGTGGTTTTATATGGTAGGTTCCTGTGGAGTCTTAACACTACGGCCACGATATATAGTTTTCGCATGCTAAACAGCTGACAGTCGTTATAGAGCTCAGATGTAGGATAACGATATGGTTTGAAGAACATCGTTTTCAATAGACACCTTTGCGCCCTTTCTACTTCTAGATATTTTACTTTAGTAGCTCCGCCCCATACCGATATACAATATGTCATGATGGATTGTGCTAAGGCTATATATATTTGTTTAAGTAAGGATGTGTTTGTGATATGTCTAAGTATTTTAAAAATCCAGGTGAGTTTACGTATTCTGTTGTTAATGTTTTCTATGTGTTCATGCCAAGAAAGTCTCTGATCAATGATGACCCCTAGGTATTTCGTAGATGTTACTTTTTTTAATTTTTTACATTTACAAGATGTGTTAGTAGTGGTACTACAGCTGTGTATTTTCAGGTCTAGTTCAGTAGCGGGTTGGCCACTATTTGTTTTTGAAAAACAAATATAATTTGTTTTTTCAATGTTCAGTGTCATCAAATTGGACTTGAGCCATGAGAAAACCTTCCGAAGTCCTCGTCTGGCGTCAACACATATAGAATCCCAAGTCTTGCCTGTGAAAACGACCACAGTGTCATCGGCATATGATATGACTTTACCCGGGATGTTTAGAGTGGAAAGATCGTTAATATAAATTAAAAACAGGGTAGGCCCGAGGACACTACCTTGTGGTACTCCAAATGACACTTGTGAGTCGCCGCTTACGTAATTACCTACCCTGACTCTTTGACTACGATAGTTTAAATAGTCGCCTAATAATTTAAGTGGTGTCCCTCTTATACCCATTCTTTCCAGCTTGTTTACAAGAGTAGGGAGAGATACGGTGTCAAAGGCTTTTTTTAGATCAAGGAAGACTGCAAGACATCTATTGCCGCTGTCAACTTCCTTGGTAACTAAAGAAGTTAGATGTAAAACTGCATCCTCTGTTGATTTGCCCTGCCTAAAGCCAAATTGAGTGTTGGATAATAGATTGAATTTGTTTAGATAGCTCACTAGCCGGACATTAATTAGTTTTTCTACTATTTTAGATATTGCTGTGAGTACCGAAATTGGTCGGTAATTGTTTGGGTCACTTCTCTCCCCACTCTTGTAAACAGGCGTTATAAGGGATTTTTTCAGTTGGTGTGGGAAAACACCTTGTGCAAAACATAGGTTAGTCATGTGGCTAATAATGGGAGCTACTTGGTCCTTGCAATATTTTAGAAAAAAAGTGGGTATTCCATCATGTCCAGCTGCACTGTCTGATTTAAGGGACATGAGTGTATTAGAAACTTCCTCGGGGTCGGTTTCCAGGAGCACAAAAGATGAACAGGGTGTGTTAGACAGCGACGGTGATTGTGTGTCAGGTGGGGTGTTTAAGTGTGTAGATGTAATTTCTGCTGCTAGATTCCTGCCTATGTTTGAGAAAAACTCATTTGTATAGTTTACAGAATCTTGAGGGCTATCTTTATGTTTAAGTAAATCTAGGTTGTTCGATTTATTACCTTTATAATTAGTCACTGATTTAATTGTGGTCCATAATGCTTTGGGATCTTTCCTAGTTTGTTCAAGAAGACATCTATCGTACGTTCGTTTAAGCTTTTTTATTAAGTTATTGGTAAAATTACGATACCTTTTGTACGTCGTTCTCAGGATCTCGTTGCCTGAGTCTGATTTAAGTCTTTGTTGCATTTTATCTCTGTTTCGTATGCATCGCAGAATACCCGGGGTTATCCAAGGTTTTATGTTTCGTAGGTGTTTTGGTATATTTTTTTGAGTTTTACTTTCTTTGATGGATTCATTTAATTTGTATATAAGTTGCTGTAAAATAAATTCCGGGTCATTACTGTGCAGAAGTGTAGGTAGGTGTTTTTCGTAAAGTTTTTTTGCAGCAATTTCATAGTTCACTACTTCTACAGTTCTTGATGTCACACTTTGTTTTGTTGTGTTACTGTGCAAGATTAATAGTGTGGTGGAATGGTCTGTTATTGAGGTGTTAAGTACTGCTGTAAATGCAGTTGTGGTTTTTTTGTTTAACTTTAACATGAAATGGTCTAGACAGCTACTCTCTCTTGTCGGTTTAAGTAGCCCAGGTAAAATTCCATGCGTGCTAAGTTGGTTGAGATAGTTTTGCCTATTTGTAAATTCATAGTGTTGCTCTAGTGGCCGGGGTAAAAGGTTTATGTTAATGTCACCCGCAATCACTATGGAATTTGCTGATTTTATTAGCTGTAAGTGGTCACTTAAGGAGGTGATGAAGTCAGCGGCATTGTTATTTGACGGTGAGCGATATATACCTAAAATTATTTGGTTACGCAGTGTTATTTGTATGCAAGATGCATGTTTCAACTGAATTTCCTGAAGATTGGCGTTTAGGTAGTTTTTGACGTAAACCGCTACTCCGTCGTTTTGATTTAAATTATTAATTGTTGCGAGGGATAAGTAATTAGTGGCATAGGGAATAGGTTTATTTAGGACTAGTCGACATTCAGTTAGGATCAGTATATCAGGTTAAAAGTTGAGAGTGGAGAGTGTGGCTTGAAAGTCTGAGAAGTTACTGTAAATACTCCGGATATTCTGCGATACTACCGATAACGTATTGTTTAATTGTGGAATGTGCTTATCGAGGTCTTGAGAATTACATACAAAAGATTGGGCTATTTCCACGTCGTCAATGTCATTTAAAATGGATAAGTTACTCGCCATTAATAATTAAGACTTCAGGATACAGGAGGTAATCATTAATGGTGACAATATATTCAGTTTGTGATGTTAGTGCATGTGAATGTGAAGAACGGGCGACCAGGGTAACATAATATAATGTCGATAGAGCTTTACTTAACACGTTAACGATTGGACTATGTGTATATAGATCTAAGTAGGTGATGATGGTACTCGGCTGAGTAGTGTGTTTGTGTAGTGTGGCGTTGGCATGTAGGTGGTTTAAAGTGTAACGTTTTAGTGATTTGTTACTAGGAATACATGAGTATGTAATAGTTGGGTTCGATTTCTTTTCCGCAGTTATTTCGGGCAAGAGGTGTAACTGGTTACCAGGAACACATGACATCTTAAGCATCAAGCTTTGTTTTAAACAATTAAACATAAATAAAGCATACATTTCGTTAGGGTTATGCCTGCAGGTACTAGGCAAGCATGAGGAATTGGTACTTTTGCGTTCTTTCCATACTATTAACAACATCGGTTTTACATTTAGTTACACAGATTTTCGCTAAAAAGAGGCAACAGTTACTAGGAGCACATAAAATCACACTTAATTGGATTCTCCCAATCCCAATCTTAAAATCTACATAAAACATTATTTTTTCTGTGGTATTATAGTTACAAATAGTACCAGGATGCCATAAAAACAACAGTGTATTCACATCCGAAGATGTCAGCCGTCCAGAGAGGGACAGGGCTATACTTGCGTATAGCACCGTCCCTCCACAGACAATGGGCCCGATCAGAATGAGGCAGCATGGTATCATTTCCTTGCTTCGTGTACCAGGGGTGCATAGTATATATAGCAGTTGGTCGACAGATTGTGTGAGTAAAATAAATATACTACAATGCTCACAAATATTAATTAGTATAACACAACTCACGTTTAGGCCAGTGGCACAGAACACTAAACAGATATAAAGTCACATTTCCATGTTAGTAGGTACGCGCCACGCATTGTTGGAGGTCTGAGTTATTCCAGGGTGATCGTCCGTATTGTGGCGGCGACCTTCGCTCCTGAGTCGCTGGATCTGTGCTTCGCTGGTTATAAGTATAATATTCGAGTTCTCGTACATTCTGACGTACACGTTACCATAGGAAGTCCAACAAAATTCATATATATTTTCTTTTTTCAGCTCCCTGGCAAGAAAGAGGAGTCGGGCTGCCCGGGGGGTCAGCTGCTCTGAAATGTATATGGGGGTGTCAGGGTTGACCATCACGCCCAGGTGTTTGGCGCAAAGTTTCTCTTGTTTTTTTAAATTAAAATCCTTACATTTTTTTAGTACTTCATTTCGTGTTATTGTCGAGGTGGTTTCGACTATGATTGTTGAGGTCTTAGAGTTCTCCTTTTTGGATTTGACTCGGTAGATGTCCTTTATATCTGACGTTTGTAACGAACATGTGATGGTGTTTCCAAGATGGGAAACCATATTTAATAGGTTAGCCTTGGTTTCAGATCTCTGAAGGGGGACATTTTTTATTTCGAAATTTGTTTTTCGGCTATTACGTTGTAACTCCTCTATTTTGCTCTCTAAAGTTGCTATGTATTTTCTGTCTTCGGCCGCCCCGGCTTCAAGTTTATCAATTTTTTGTCTGTATTCTTCATACTGCGCGGACAAGAAAGAAATGGCGTCCTCTATACTACGATTAGTTTGCTTTATTTCATTAAGCACGTTGGTGTTTTTTTTAATTTCTGCTAGTTGCGATGCCATCATCGAAGACATCATTGACGAGATTTCTTGCTTAAATTGTGTAAAATCGTCTTCCCGTTTCCGCTTTCCCCGTATTGTGATGTAGGCATTTTCTGGGGTAGTCTGGGCGTTGAAATCGGAAAGATTCGAGTCAGACTGCGATTTCTCCAACGTGCTGGACATAGTACTAGGCTTCAATGTATTGGCAGGAGGTGCAAATATGATGCGTATACGCACGTAGGCAGCGTTGATTAGTGGGCGGCGCGGCGTCGTAATTACCTCTTGCTCTGCACCAATCAGAGCGCCGTCGCTGATAAGGATTCTAAAACGTCGAGGCGTAGTACCAGGGCCACAGAGCTGCGCAGCAATCCACGGTGGGGTCGGCGCGCGGCGGCGGGCGTATATCTTTTAACTTCTGCACTCCTATTTTTTTCACTAGATTAAATTTTCACTTTTAGTTATTATTTTCGAAAATACGATTAACGTAGACTAGTGGGCACGTCTGCACCAGAAGGTGGTCCGAGAGGAAGAGGATAAAATGTAAGTTCTTATTTTCCCCATTTTCTATGTTGACCTTGTGCGGCTACTAGGTGTTAACTATCTGCGTCAACGACTTCCTTCACGCATCTAAAAAAAAAAAACTGAACTTTCTAAGCAAAAGAGATTTTCGTCACAATCATAACCACAACATGAAAATTGCTTTTATCAAAATTCTATTAGAAATGTAGATAGTGATTTTGTACAAGGTACTTTCGGTTTCGATCACTGTCATGGAAGATGCCCCACGGTCAAGCTGTTGTGCGCACGTAGACTTAAAAACAACACATATATGATTCAGTATCGTTTAAAGACCATAAAATTATTTTACGTGTCTATTAGTCATGACATGTATTTATAGATCGAAGGTGATAATGGGAATGATTATCAAGTAATCTAATAAACCAGCAGAAGCTATAAATGTTTAATTTTATTTATTGCCTTCAGGAACCCGCGCAGTCACGACGTTAGTAATCGATGCAAGAAAAATCACTTATGATAACAGACGCATTGTATTTAAAACAGTAGTGCATAACTTAACTTGGATTCTACAAATACGCTTAAATGCCTATTAGGTAGGTACTTGATGAGTATGATAGCAATACACAATACGATACGAGTCAATGTGTAACGGCGTGTGTGTAAGCGTGTGCGCTCTAATTTATACTGCCTGTTCTAAAATAATTAAAATGCATGAAACTAAAATGAAAAATAAAAATAGTAATATAATATTTAACAATAGCCAAGGTAATTTTGCTTGTGTCAGGAGACACCGATCTTCCACAAAAAAGAAGTGCTACAATAGAAGACATTTTTTTTCCTATGTTTGTACTGGTAGTTAAGGTAAACGTCCCTGTGTTCGACACTGTCCCAATAAATGCCATCTTGAATGTTATAATTATCATTAATAGCAATACAGGTGACAGCATGGTGTCAACAGTTAGGCATTAGCGTCGAGCACAGGGACGTTTACCTTATATGTAGGTACATGGGCATCATCCCCAAAAGTGGTCACAATTAATACGATATCATATACGTAATATTATATTTATTATATTATAATATCTCCGATGTTCTATCAGCTTGAACAATGATGATTAAGTAGGTTACGACACCGCCAATTACCTGCAAACAAAATTGTAAAATATTACTTAAATAGATCTTAATTTGTGACTGCAATACAGCCATGCTAAGCTAAAAGGCGACCTTTTTGTATGGAGCTTCATGGCATAAAGTCGCCTTTTACCTTAACACAGCAGCGGTGAGTGAGTGGGTGAAGTAGTCAAATCCAAACATTAGAAATGGCGGTAATTCTATTATACTACCACCTATAAGACTATTAGGAAATAGGTTACGCATCTTTTTTTAATGAGGTACATTTTTATGTCCCAATTTTTTCACCCAGTGACAAAAAGTATCTCTAATAGCTCTCGGCCTTCACCAAATTATCGGTTCACTTTGTGCTAGGTCTACTCATGCGGCGCCAATTAGAAGGCGCAGCATGGGCAGGTTCACCATATGGCGACTACGTAGTCGCCATTCAATAGCTCGCCAGCTCCATCAGCTATCAACCGAAAACATACTGTTATCGGTTTAACATAGCCAATACTTAGTTTAGCAGTTTTCACTGTCATTATAGTTGGTTGTACTTATGTTTGGTAGGATTTCCTTATTTCGCTCTCTTAATAAATAGAAAAAAAAAGAATAAAAATAAATAATTCCCCCGGTGACAACCAAACATGACAAAAAATTATATCACTGCTCGTCAAAACCTCTTATCTAGTTTGTAGATTGATACTGACATACGAGCTTTTTTTAAGTATGTGTTACTTAGTGTTTCTTGGTTGTCAATAGACGAATGACGTACAAAGAACTAAAAACCAAACTATGCCTCGAAAAGGTATCACCTCATAACTAATGCTAACTCAGGAGCCAGCGCTGATCTTCGTGAGACCGCCACGAGAGCTGCATGCGCGTACGCCGATCGCATTTTATATGAACTGTGAACGCAGTGTCCACCCAACTAGCACACATCTTCTTCTATATATATAAAACTCAAAGGTGACTGACTGACTGACTGACTGACATAGTGATCTATCAACGCACAGCCCAAACCACTGGACGGATCGGGCTGAAATTTGGCATGCAGGTAGATGTTATGACGTAGGCATCCGCTAAGAAAGGATTTTTCAAAACTCACCCCCTAAAGGGGTGAAATGGGGTTCCAAAGTTTGTATGGGGAAACAGGATTAGTTAGACTATTTTATTCGAAACTTCACAGGAGTATTCCTAACAATAAATGAGTAAACACGTGTTTCAGGTTTTTTGAAAATTCAACCCCTAAAAGGGAGAAATGTGGTGACAAAGTCTGAAAATCAGCATGGGTATTGTTTTTATGGTTTATCGGGTCGCTGATTACGAAAACCGCAACGATTTTAAAATCCAACGTGGCGGACGTGAGTTACCATCTCCCCTGTTGGGGTGAAATGGGGTTGAAATGTCTAAATACTAAATCGCTGGTTCTAGAGAGTTTAAATTTGGCACGTAGGTTCCTTATAAGGGTGTAGGGGTGCAGTAAGAAAGGATTTTTTAAAATTCACCCCCTAAGGGGGTGAAATGGGGATTCAAAGTTTATATGGGGAAACAAGATTAGATAATTTGGTACCCTGTATCCCGGAAGGGGGAAGAGGGAAGAGGGAAAGGGAAGAGGGAAGAGGAAAGAGGTGGTTTCTATGGATTATCGAGTCGCTGATTACTAAAAAAATAACGATTTTAAAATTCATCATGGCGGACGTGTAATACCATCTCTCATGTTAGGGTGCAATGGGGTAGAAATGTCTAAATATGTCTAAAAATATGGGTGTCGTTTTTAAATGGACAGCCCAAACCGCTGATTCTAAAGAGTCCAAATTTAGAACGTAGGTTCCTTATAGGGTATAGGGGCGCGCTAATAAACGATTTTTCTAAAGGGGGTGAAATAGAGATCCAAAGTTTGTATGGGGAAACAATAAGATTAGACTATTTTAGTCGAAAGTTCACAGGAGTATTTCTAACAATATGAGTAAACACGCTTTTCAGGCCTTTCAAGAATTGAACCCCTAAAAGGGCGAAATGTGTTGACAAAGTCTAAAAATCAACATGGGTATTATTTTTATTATTTATCGGGTCGCTGATTACGGGTCCAACAATTATTTTAAAATTCAACGTAGCGGACGTGAAATACCATTCCCCTGTGGGGGTGCGATGACGTTATGATTGTGGGTGATATGAATATGGGTGTCATTTTCATGGTTTTTTGGGACGTTAATTGCAAAAATGGCATCAAATTTGAATTTTAATATTGTGGACATGAAAATTCTTGAAAGCATTTGTGCCTAATTGCAATTCAATCGGTGCAGTAGTTTTGCAGGAAGTCGGTTGTAACAGACGGACTCACAGACAGCTACAAGTGATCCAATAAGGGATTTATTTTTGCTTTTGAGGTATGACATTATCCTAATAGATGTTTAAATTTGTATTTGGTGCCATCTCGATTGTCGTCAAGGCCAGTGCGGGTGGCGCGGCGAGACTGGAGGAGTTGTCACCGGGAAACCTCCTGCAGCCGTAATAAATGCATTCAAACTTTTCAACAATAAAACGGCTAGAGGGATAAGCAGATTGTACTTTAACAAATAGCCCACTTTTTATCTTGAAAAAAAAAGAGCATCGTTCCCGTAGGATAATTTTTATTGTATAGGAACGCGGGCGAAGCCGCGGGTTAATGCTAGTGCTCCATAAGCACTTATACAGCCTTTATACAGCTTAAATTAGTGTTATAATGGCTGTATAAGCTCTTGTCCTGTTTGCTACCTGGGAATGACCAGCGACAGACAAGTCATACGATCTATGGCTTGACAGACAAAAATGTAGCCAACACCTTTAGCACAACCTGTCACAAGCGACTATTTCTCGCGCGAGATATTTAATTTAATAAATTACCGACATCAATTTTAAAGCTGGAAAGCATTAATGAATTTAAACATGCATTATTTAAGTTCCTAGCATCTAACGCTTATTACTCGATTCAAGAATATTTGAATGATATTGTTACTAATTCATACATAATTTATGCATGTGACACACATAACCTATTGATATATTTGCATGTCTCTGTGACGAGACATGTAGTTATTTAAGTAGATTTAAGACCACCAGTATGTACCATATTTGAGCAAATAAAATATGACTGATTCTGATATAATTGCCAGTCTCTTTCTGTGCAGTATGTGAGAAGATGACGGGTAGTTGTGCTAGATGGGCTGGACATTACCGAAGCGAGTACTGATCTCGAGATGGTAAACGTATCACACAGCACCACCGGAGAGTCAGAGATCAGGTTCTGAAGAATAAAGGGCTTCAGGTGTCGGGGGAGCTGGCGGCGACGCGTGGCTTGATGCGCGAGTGCACTCAGAAGACGCCCGGTGCGGTGTTTCTGGAAAAAAATATATGAGTAGGTACCACAAAACTATCCAACTATAAACCAATCACCCAACTATTATAGTCCAAGACGAAACTCATTGATTTCTATCAAGATCGAAAAAAAATTAATTTAGTTGGTCATTTTAGATGCTATGCGTAATAAAATAATAGTGATATATTAACGGGTAATTTTGGAATTCATAAGGGTGTAGACTGATGTTGAATTATAAAACAATTGATTTAGATTTATAAGAGAGAAAAAAAAACACAACATAAAAAGTATATAACTAAACCGTTTGAAACGTATGATTAATTTAAGAAGTAAATAATATTAAAATATAAAATTAACGATAGACGATGTCAAGAAGCAAAGGCTGATGTCAGAACATAATTAACAATTTTTGATATAAAAATTCAATAAAATAATACTTTAATTGCTGGATTCCATAGACCTCAAAACTAAATAAATACAGTAAAAACCAAAGAGAATGGGTAGCCTGTTCAATGTGATTGGGTTACCTGTTTCTGTAGCCGGTGGCAAGGCTCCACCAAAGTTATCAACTGAATAAAATGCAGTAAAGTCCAATTTGCCTGCTCTACTGCAGTCAGCGAGTCGTTCAGCTCTGGAGTAATAATAAACATAAATATATATAATTATTATTTTTTTCGTACCCATTGGGCGCTAATGGGTCCCAGTACTAATTCTCCACTCTCTGTCTATCCGTCCAGCTGACTCAGGGCTTCTTTCTTCAGTTCTTCAGCTTTTCAACAGTAGGTAATAGGTAGAGACTTGAAATTTTCGAATAATGTGTATTAAGTATAGCCGCTATAACAAGTGCTAAAAAAATTAAGTGAAAAATTAAGCGTCCCCAACAAACGTGTTTTTTTAGGGTTCCTTTGCATAGAGTATGTGTTACTTAGAGTATGTAAACGATAGGCCGTTACCTCGGATTTTATATCAGCGTGTCTTTTTATTTTTCATATTTTTACCCTCAGCCATAACTCGTCCATCTCGACTGCTAATAATCGGACGCGAATTATCAAGCACACTTAGAATTTAGAATTAAAAAAATACTGTCAATTATCAATGCTTACCTAAAGCTACTAATATATTGTACGGAGATAGCAATAATGATAGGAACAAAAAGAGGAAATAAATGCACAAGAATGGTCCGTAGTGGTCGTGGAGTCGCCGTAGCAGTTCAATTATCGTGTCGTAGCTCACGTTCAGGAGACGCGTCGAGTTGCACCCAAATTTTGGAGTCATTAAGACTGTTCCTGGAAAAATTTAAATAAATGAAAGATATTTTTTTTTCGAATATTCTACTATATTAGTAAATTCTGGGTTTCTAATGATATGTGTCATAGTTTCGGAGTTACAACATTTTAGAATGAGTAGATTTTAATAATATATATAAATAAATAATAAAACAATTAGTAATTTCAGAAATAGTAGTTTATGCAACTGATACATAATGAGAGGCATTAAAACACGAGTGTGGTTTTATGAAACGAGCGTCAGCGAGTTTCATAATAGGATCACACGAGTGTTTTAAGGCCTAATTATGTACAGTTGTATACACTTCTTTATCTACACACATATCATAAGTACTCTAAGATGGGTTCAGAAGCCATAAGGACATGACCGGCACCACTAGTGCTACCTGTAAAATATCTAAAAACGACATATACTAATGCAGTAAGAAATAAATCTGAACAAATACATAAACAGATTATTTATTGTAATAGTTGTAATTTACATTTACATTGAAACAATATTTTCAACTAAAATGTAAATTACAATAAACTTATACAAACAAATGACAACAATAATGGCGGCAATTCGGACCTCCGTCAAGACGAATGTTTTTTTTTTCTAAATCATATACCTACAAACGAATGTATCCATATTCTCATGTCACTCGAGATCAAATGTCGTGCGGTTTTTATAAAAAAACATACTGAATTGACGTTTCGTATCGATAACAATATTAATATCTATGGATACTAGAATAGAGACCTACTTCAGTTTTGACAGCTGTTCCAAATTTAAACTCATAACCTTACAAAAATTGATAGCGTTATAACATTACAGTACAAATTTTACCTACTGCCACAGATAAGAAAGTTCTCATAGTAAAATTGGTTGTAGTAATGCTGGTCATTTCCTACGGTTTCTGAACGCATTTTAGAGCACTAATGATATGTGCGTAGATAAAATATATTATATACCCAACTAGCTAAATTTTATCTTACAAATATCCTAAGACCAAATTTTCTTTGCTCTTACAGTACACTTTCAAACGTTTTTAAGTGTGGAATTGGGCGCACTTTATAAGAGCATTTCTGCTTATAGTTGTTGTATAATGGTCTTATTAAGTGTGTTTTTAATCCTAACATCATCTTGTTAATGCTGTTGTAAGAAAAAATAGATTTATAAGTATCTTACAGTGGCATGCTGTAAGGTTAATAAGTCTTTGAGTACTCTTACTAATGCCGTTGTAAGTGATTATCCCCTTATATTCCGCTCTGTGATCTCATTGTAAGAGTATTTAGCACAACCTGTCGAAGTGGCCAGAAAGCGTGTTCGGATAAAGTGATATATTAAAAAATATAATAACCCAGGTAAGTCTACATTTTTATATGTACTCTTAGTAATGCTGTTATTTCTTTGACTACAATTTATCTTGGTATTATATTGATGAACAACTTGCGAAGTACATTTCCTCGATAGTTTAGTAATATTATTAATAATATTTTCACGGGCCCTTCTGGAATGTCTCTAAAATATTAATTATTTGTTAAATTATTTATGAAATTGAAATGTGTTTCAATAAATGACACTGTAAAAACAGTTAAAAGTACAATTACTCTTGTTTGATATGCATGTAAGGCTGATATTTCTTATTTAACACTCGTTAAGTCAATGTTAAGCCTTTCGCTCTTGTTAAACACTTATCTAAGGCTATCTACCTGTGGACATGGTGGCCATGTTAATGATTTTAGGGTTCCTTATGAAATTACTGTCGAAATCGAAATTGACATGTTGTAGTATTCATTAGTTGAAGTTGAAGAGAATGTAAATTTAATTACTTGCTTTAGAGTCGCAGTTATAAAGTTGTGTCAAGCTGCATCATTACTTGAATAATCTGTCTGATTTTCGTAGTCAAAACTACTGTAATTTTTAGTTGTACGGAACCATCAAACAAATCACTAGTTTCAACGTTGGATATTGTCAAGACTTGTGAAGACTGACTTTTGTACTAATTCAGCCAATCTTTTATTTACTTTTCTTCGATATGCTCCACTTCTTTTGAATCGCTTCCATTTATGTAAATCATTTTTTTATGAAATGATCTCGCCAAAATAAATTTGGGTTATATCAGCCATGCGATACTCTTAATAAAGACTGCCAAAGGTTCTTGTAAGGTACATTGATCTTATAAAAGACTTGTAACATGCTCCAACACATCTGGCTTAGACAAGACCAAATACACTTTAAATTGGTTGGTTTTAAAGAAGTTGTATACAAGGCTTTAGTAAGAGCAAGAAGTCTGATAAAACACTAACTGCAGACTCAACTAAGAACGAACTGACTTCTAAGGTGCTTTACTAAGTGCAAATAATGATCAAGACCATTTAGTCTTATAAAATGCACTTGTAAAACCTAAGTTCTGATAAATATTTTCTAAGAATTTCTTATAAACATCTACAAGAGTACTTAATAAGTTAAAATTACGTAAGACTAATTAGTCTTATAATTGACTTGTAAAACCTTGTTCTGATAAATGTTTTAGAAGAATTTCTTATAGACGTCTACCAGATTACGTAATAAGTTTAAATATTCTCAAGACCAATAAGGCTTATAAAATGCACTTATAAAACCTTTGTTCTGATAATTATTTTATAAGAATTTCTTATATACGTCTACAAGAGTGTTTAATAAGTTTAAATGTTCTCAAGGCCAAATAGTCTTATAAAATGCACTTGTAAGATGTACCTTCTTAGTCAGGATATATATAAACCTTTTATAATGTCTTGGTTCTTATAAAGGCATTTTTATACAGCAATTTTGCTAGTTGGGTAGGTAGTGTCCTCTATCTAAGCGCAATACAGAAAAGTAATAAAATTGTAGTTTAAAAATATAAAATGTTGTCAATTGTATAATGTATATGTCACCAAATGTGTAATAAGTGTGTGTTTAACCTTACGGTTAACTGTTAGGGAATGTCTTATGGCATTAATAATTCTGCCATTTGAACTTTTTTGATACGTGCAATACATTTCAATTTTTTTTTATTAGCCTATTTGAGTGTCCCGCTGCTGGGCAAAGGCCTCTCCCCTTGATTTCCACGACTTCGGATCAGATGCTTTCTCCGCTCATAACAATACATAAATAGTTGTAGGTACTAAATCTATGTATAGGTTAACTTCATACTCAATACTTATTTATTTACTTACTTTTGAGGAGAACCTCCAGTTTGTCGTTGACAAAGGTGAGGGTGCAATTGATTTCTTCCACAGCCATACTCCAATGCAGCTGTACCAGCGTGGCTACTAGGGTTTGGTAGACGGCAACGGTCCACATACTGCTAACTAAAACTGTATAATACATATTTCTTGGGTTCCGTACGTGAAGGGTAAAACAGGACCCTATTACTAGGACTCCGCTGTCCGTCTGTCTGTCTGTCTGTCCGTCTGTCACCAGGCCGTATATCATGAATCGTGATAGTTAGACAGTTGCAATTTTCACAGTTGATGTACTTACTTCTGTTGCCGCTATAACAATAAACACAAAAAAAAAAACAGAATAAAATAAATATTTAAGGGGGCTCCCATACAATAAACGTGATCGGTTGCGTTACCTTTACAGCTCATTAGTATCCAGCGCCACATAGATATGCCAGGTGCAAACTTAACTTAACCGGCCAGTTAAGATGGGATACCTAATTATTTGTACGGAACCCTCGGTGCGCGAGTAAGACTGGCACTTGGCTGGTTTTTCCGTAACTCCCTAATCTAATGTTACCATTAATTGAGAATTTTATAAATATTAATGCAGCAGAACGATCACCCGGTAAGGCAACTGGGTACCTAATATAATTTTATAATAACACATAGGTATACAATTACAATGAGATGCAGAATTGCATGGCCCATTTATTAATGAATGAGGGCCATGCGTCTGTGCCGCCCATAGTACATAATTATTACAAGGTGCGTATCTATCGAGCGCCTGCGGAATTTTAAAAGCAAGATGGCAACGGTAAAACTACTGCTTGAATAAAAAATAATTATAGTATGTAATTCAAGCCTATTTCTAAAACCTAGGGCGTGCTCCCAGTTTCACGCCATACAAAATCAGAGCCGGGAGCATTTGTTACTAAAATCTGAACTATACAACACTCATAAATATAGCGCGGGGTTTTTGGTGCACGATTGATTTGATACTAAGCCGTGAGTAGGCGTGAAATTATTCATGCAACGAAAGCCCCGGGTCTGCGCCATTAAAGTCACGCTTTAGATATAAATATGACAGCTGCATTATGATCAGTGTTTGGGTGTGCAATTTGGGGTGAAAACCCGGACAACCCCTTTTTTGCGATACAACATCGTTTACCAGTGCGTTTTTGGGTAATAGACTATATAGACTTTTACAATGCCTTTGTGACTATTCGAAATGACTAAAAGTATGAGTAAAAGTACAGGAGTAAAAAAACAATATTAATCTATGCAATATGCTTGTATAATCTACCTTTTTTATAACTGAGTAATGATTTGAAACGAACACATATTTTAGCTTTACGATTATAATCCCGAGATTAAGTCATATCCATATTAATATTACGTTACGTAGTTCCGGAAAATTGTACATTCTAATCCCAACTCTGATTATGAAATTTGGAGTAAGATCACTAAGTTGTTTTACGAAACTTACGTTTTCCCATGTAGATAATCCTGCAGATCGTGGCAGTGTGGGCCACAGTATTCCATAATATATAAAACGTTAGCAAACTTAGCTTGAGCCTGTCATATTTCACACGGAAAGTGATTCGATTGAGGCTGTGTTTAACCTGAAAAAATAAAGCTATAACGGGTATGAGGGCTGATATTTATTGAACACAATCAATGTTGATCCTATTTTATGTGGTCTTACCACATTTTTGATTTGTATATAAATACAAAAGATATATAAGAAGCCAAAATTTTTACGCAATCCACTGAAGTGCTGGGAATCAAACCCACGACCTCTGCTTGACCGGAGCAGTCCGGTGGATTGCGTAAACATTTTGGCTTCTTATTTATTCTTTGTATTTATATATAAATATGAAGACGTACTACTGTTCCTATAATATGCATTATAGTAGCACAATATGAGATCAAGTAGGTAAAGAAAAGTAATCAACAAAATTTACGGGACTTTGAAATATGAGACTTCAAAGGTACGCAAATCTGTCATTGTTTTAAGAATCCTCGTTATCATAATTAAACAAAATAATAATTGTACGACAACAATTTACTTGGACGTACTGTTTCAAAAATGGCAAATTAGTCGTATTTCTATACAGATATGAAAGTTGGTGGCTATTTGTATGAAGTCTTTTCAGCGTCAGCATTTATAATTTTTAGAGCAGTCTAATTGTTTGATCCCAATAAAAATGGGATAGATTGATGTACTGAAAAAAAAAATTGGCATCTTGCCTATCAATCTTTACTTTAGCTGAACTTATATATTTTTTTAATACCTAATTATCCGCCAAGACGAACAAAAAAGAAGGGGGCACTACCTACCTTTTCTCGAACCGTTTCGTCTCATATTCAAACCCTCATAGTTTCGTCCCAGTTAACACTAGAGCGCCCAAATTCTCACGTTAAGATGCAGTTAGCAAACATATAAAATGTACAAAATTTAATTGATCTAGCTTTTATACTTTAGGTTTTATAGGTACCTAAAATACGCCGATTTTGCCACTCACTCACTGACGTATCAAAACCTCTGGGGTACTTCCCGATGACCTAGAAAGCTGAAATTTGGTATGTAAGCTAGTATTAGTACACAAACAACAAAATAATTCTAAAGCTTGGAACTTTTACCCCCCAACCCCTTAAACTAGGGGATGGAAGTTTGTATGAAACTTCCGCAAATTTTGATACTAGAGGTCTGAAAATTGAAACCTATAGGGACTCATTGTTATAAATCAAATACATATTGTAGGACTTTTAAAAAATCACCCCCCACCCTTTAAATAAGGGGATGGAAGTTTGTATGGGTTTCCCATAATAGGGGATAAAAGTGTTTATATATATGGGGCTAAACTTAAGTATTTCTTAAATACACAATTGTCTACTTCAGTTGACGCTCAAGAAACCCTACAGCCCAAAAAAATTAAAAAAACTAAAGCACCTTACAAAAAGAAATGAGATCCCACCAAAAACATTTCATGTAAAATTGACGGCCAAGACTCACATTCTCATAACGCTTTCGCTGTAAAAAAGTTATCAGATCCCAGGAAAAGCCAAGCCCCTAAGCCCCGACTTTACTAACCCCACCACCTTGGTTTAAAAAGTATGGCATCAACTGGCTTCAAGCCCCTAAACCCGGAGTTTACTAACCCTACACCTTTGTTTCAAAAGTATGGCTTGGCCGTTTCATAGACTACCGTAAATAAGTCTAGCGGACTGTCCGGCCCATATCGTAAGGAATTAAGTTTATAAGTATATATTATCAAAGACATAAACTTAGTTTCTTGATACCATATGGGCCAGACGGTCCGTTGGACTTATTTACGGTAGTCTATGAAACGGCCAAGCCATACTTTTGAAACAAAGGTGTAGGGTTAGTAAACTCCGGGTTTAGGGGCTTGAAGCCAGTTGATGCCATACTTTTTAAACCAAGGTGGTGGGGTTAGTAAAGTCGGGGCTTAAGGGCTTGGCTTTTCCTGGGATCTGATAACTTTTTTACAGCGAAAGCGTTATGAGAATGTGAGTCTTGGCCGTCAATTTTACATGAAATGTTTTTGGTGGGATTTAATATTCACATTTCGACTTTAAGACATCGCGCGGCTACCCTGTACCAAAAGTTTTTGAAATCGGCCCAGCCGTTTAGGCGTGGTGAGAGGACAAAGTTTTCAGTTTTATCACACTAATATTACAAAGGCGAAAGTTTGCGAGTGTGTTTGTGTGTATGTTTGTTACTTCTTCACGCTCAAACGGCTAGACCAATTTTGATAAAATTTGGTATGGCGGTAGCTGACACCTTGGATTAACACGCATAGGCTTCTTTATATCCCGAAAACATGTAGTATTCCATTCGGATGAGCGGGTACACCGCGGGACGCAGCTAGTTATAGTATACATTTACCTTTTGTATTTCTTGCAGCAAAGTGACTATTAGCCGCATGTCCAGCGCGGCCGACACGCCGAGGCTGTGAATGAGCATCGTAACGCACACCTCTACAATGGACATACAAATTTTAAGTGCCGATGTTCCCACGTGACCCCGGTCGTTTGCTTCCAATTGAAAATCTAGTATTACAGATGAGAGGGTCAAGATATCTGCAACAATAAGCAGTGAAGTGATCGGAGACTATAAATATACTTAACTGTATCGAACACCGGCTTGTTATTAACAAGTAGTGTTTTCAAATGCCTGTCGGCCGCCCCAGACCAGATATTGCTGGAGAGATGCAGTGGAGGCGGAACTGGCGGAGTTGAACGCCGATAACTGATTAGACAGCACTAAATCGTCAGGAGTGGCGAAATCTCTTCGCAGGCCAAGACTCACTTTGGGTGATTGAGTCATCGGTCATCGGAGTAAGTGAGTTTTCAAATAAAAACGTTTTTCATTATACAGTCGTGATTAGTAAGATTTCATGGAAACTGATTAAACGAAGGTACGTCTTCTGTGCCTATTTTTTTTAAGATGATAGGTTTGTTTTTCCATTAAAGTAACTATGCAGAGTTGCTTTTTTTTATTATGTCATAGGGGGCAAACGAGCAAACGGATCGCCTGACGGAAAACGATTACCGTGGGCGATAGACACCTGGAACAGCTCACGACTCACAAGTGCTTTGCTGGCCTTTCAGGTTTCAGTTACGCTCTATTATTGAAGGTTTGAGGGTCGTAGGTTATTTGTCGCTTAAAGCCAGTATCAAAAGCATACCGTTCTGTACTCTGTAAGAATAGAGAGAGCCTACGGCCTGTGTTTAAAACCCATAAAATATTAACCCTGACGTGTATATATCTTTTAGAAATATGTTTATTTGTCAAGGACAGAAAAGATATTTTTATAAAAAAATGTAACTCTAAGACAAATTTGCGAGGTCAATATAGGTATGACTTATGTACAGTCCGCCCTTCTAGCTCTATAATTAATAAGAGCACGTATGTGACAGGGATAAAGATTTATAATCATTTGCCCGAAAATCTTAAGTCCGTAGAAGGCACACAATTTAAAAGGAAACTCAAGGCCTGGCTGCTAGACAAATGTTTCTATAATTTAAATGAGTATTTTCAGTAATTTATTTATTTTTATTATTAAATATTATTAAATATTATATAATTATTTTGAATCAATGTAAAATATTATGTGAATATTGTACGTCCGAAACGGGCAAACTGTTGATACTAATAGATTTATGACATGTTAACTATTTACACAGTTTTGACAATAAATGATTATCATATCTTATCTTATCTTATCTTATCTGTTATCTGTATCCAATGCATGCGATCTCAAAAATTTGCTAATCAAATTCAAATTAACTGATATGTTTACGTAAGGTTCAAATGTCCCGCACGGATATTCGAGTCTAAGCATATGAGGGGTAAATAATCTTATTTTCGGCTTACGCCTATGAAAAATGAAAGACATCGGTGCGTCGCGTAACTTACTGACAACAACGGCAATCAGGCGCTGAAATGTAGCCAGTGATGGCGACGCTGACAGAAGCCATCCCGCGCGCGTGCGCCGCAGCCGCGCCGGCGCCGCGCCCAGTGCAAGCAACGTGCACAGCGTGATGCGCAAGGGCACAGGCAGGGGCGCTTCTGAGATTGAAATTACCAAAAGAAATAAACCATTGATACTAAGACCAAAAGCTCAAAGAAAAATTTAAATGAGTTACCTGATGGAATGACCGGAAGTCGAACCCGGTACCTCTGGATTGCCGGTCCAGTGCGTTAACCTTTCCACTACCCAAACTCTCTTCCATCATTTCACTCTTTCTTTGAGCTTTGATCTTTGTATCAATGGTTTAATATAAAAATTGTGGTGGGTACCCACATAAAAATGGGACATTACATGTTTAATACATTTATAGAAAATCTATGTTCAGGTTAAGCGTTGTAAGAAGACAGGTTAAGGGTTTGCCGAAACGCAAATATCATATTAGGGGACTCTCATTAACTTTATTCTCATTAAAATTAGCGAAGTCATACGCAGCACAAGCGACGTGCTGCTGTGTGATGCACAAACGCACTGACACAGTATCTAGTGGGTTTGGCTTTGAAATAAGCAAAAGGAACAGGCGATTTATTAAATTTTACATAGAACTTGCGTGAGAGCAGATATTAATCCGTTTACTTATTTATTTTAATGAGTAATGTCTTATTGCGGAAATAGAAAGTCATGTTAATTTTGGGTGTCTTATAAGGGTACGTTTTGGTTGTAATATGAGTCTTATACATATTACAGTGAACTTACCGTCAATTTGATTGTTTGATTTTCCCGTGCACTTAACGTTCCTTATAACCATGTTATTTTTCCAAAAATATAACAAGTGACTGTTTTTTTTATTATAATTTAACAACAGGAATAGCCTTTGCTGAGGGCCCTGTGAAGAACTATATGTTTTGTGGTTATTTTATCACTAAATGAAGTTTAATCAGCACTAAGTTCATTCGTCGACGTTTCGGTTTACTATGTACGTTTTTTGTTTTGTTTATTTTTTCAAATTAATATGCCTATTTAATGTAGGAAGAAAAAAAAGAAAGAAACAGTTATTGCCTCACAAAAAATAAAATAGGTCAATGCAATGAGCAAGAACAAATTATCAGAACATGTTCACCCAAATTATTGCGTGTGATAAAAGAAGCGCAGCGCTATCCAGGCCATCCCGTATAACATTCACTATATTTTTATATTTTACTATGGCAACACCAACCCCAGGGAACGTGCCTGCAGACTGATACATTATGATATTCTTTAACAGCGGTAAAATAAACATGTTTGTATGACATGACTACCACTAATGGCTCTTTTTGGTAAGATTGATCTAAATTTAATGTCTGTCTGCAAGTAATTGATGTTTGACTTGTTATTTGCTTGACGTATTGGGATGTGAATCTAATTCTAATTCTAATTTTAAAATATGGCTTCCATCAGGTTAATGATGATTTCGCCAATTTCAAGTTTGCTCGTAGAGCATGCCGTTGTTCGGTGAGGTTTTGCTTTTTGTAAATTGATAGCGATTTACAAAAAACCACGCGGTCTACCGGGCCTTGACCCAAGAAGGGCTATGTACGCTTCAAGTTGAATTCTTCATTAACCATTCACTCATACGTTAGTTCACTGCACAATAGGCTATCAATACTACACATTGAACAACCAACATGAATAAATAACGAACAACTAAACTTAAAGGCATGCGGCCATCTTAAGTCACAAACCGGAAGTCCTCGGGATGCGAATCAAAAAACCGTGAATCTAATTGTCAATTGTGACACATAAGCACACATCGGTAACTCGTGACACTTAGGTAGCACTTGACAGTTACTAACAGACTAGTGATGTGACAATGTTCTTCCTATACCAGTCGAGAAAAAGAAACCACTAAAAAAAGGAATTTTATTCATTTAATATATGACATTCGTGACAATAAGTTAGTGCACGTCGAGCATGTTAGGGGTCAAAACATATTCGTCTGCCATACTGATTATGAAACTGGAAATTGATTCATAATATATAAATCGTTTTTCAATGTACACTTTAAAGTTTTCAAAATATCTAGGTACCTACTTTTATACGCATGCACAACATTTTATTGCACAAGAATAATTGAATAAAGACAAAAAAACAATAGAAGTGTACAAAGATCAACTATTCTCGTAAGATTTTTAAGTGATTACAATTTTCAGGATTTTCCTTAACATAGTTTACGAGTAACTAAGAAAAATCCAGTCGGGTAAATTTAACGTTAAGTTCATTTTATGGCCGTCCTTGAGGACTTTGCGTAAACTTTGAAGCTTACGCAAAGTTCGCTACCAACTTGCCTATCGCACTGGCGAAAACGTTTGTCAAAATAAATACACTGAAACCGTTTACGACTGCATTGAAAGGATAACTGAAATCATCACCATCACTGATATGATCAGTTATGAATGATAACTGATATTCATAACTTTCGGATTAAAGAAAAGGATATTAAATTGAGTGTATTATAATAATCGTATGTTGTCGTTCATCAACTATAACAACGTATAACTAAAATATCGGTTATTAGGATTAGTTATCTGCGATTTGTCTTCGTCATAATTGAGTCACCGTGTTTTTAGTAGGTAAGGTCAACCGGGATAATTGCGTCCATCGAGGCAAATGCGTCTTTTGATGATATCATGAAAACGAAACACTCTATAAACTTCTAACGCAATTTTTTTAATTCATTTTGGTGTGCCAAACTTTAGGCAAGAAGGATGGTCTTAAAATGTTCCGCTTCTATTATTATTATTATTATTATTTATTTCTTTATTAATTTTACAACAAAGATTACATATAATCTACAGCCAAATTATATCACCAAAAGACGCATTTGCCTCGATTGACGCTATTACCCCGGTTGACCTTACGCTTTTAAAAGAATAGTAAATCACAATAAACATGATTTAAAAAGCGTATAAGAAGTTTAAAGCTGGTAAAGATTTTACGATCCTTGAAATAAAGTACATAGAAGCAGTACATTTCAGTACAGTCCGCGCAAATAAATCTCCAGCCAAAGGATCACGTCGCGGAGGACTGTTCCGAATTAAATTTTCACAATCCCGAGGTCGTGTGCGGACATACAGTGCAGCGGACTGTACTTAGGGTTGCCTGATTTTTCTCAGGGTTACCCGACTGCAACCAGAAAGGAGGATTATATTTTTCGAGTAACGTATAGCTTAAATAGCTAGTATTTTGGATTAATAAGATAAGATAAGATAAGATAATATTTTATTATTCATCACACAATGCGTAATACATTTTATGTAGGTATTTATGTATCCATGAACAATATAGCTGCTAAACGGACAGTATCCTTAGTAAAAAATAAAAAGACGGCCATTTGCGAGTCTGACTCGCAAACCGAGGGTTCCGTGCAAACTTTCACTTATCCCATCTTAATTGGCCTGGCTGAGTTAAGTTTGCACCTGAAATGTATGGCGCCGCATACAAAAGAGGCTAAACTTAACGCAAACAAGTTCTCCAAATATGATGTTTGAAAAGGACTATAATATTTTTTATGATTTTATTACAAATGTATAGTTTTCAGATTTTTACTAAGATTTCTAGTATGTGACGATATTACTCGCCAAATTTTATAGTTCTAGGGCATCGGTAAGTACCCTATCATTTTGATTCCCTTGAGAGTGTCGAAATGTATGTTTTTTTGGCGACATAAACGGCCGTATCTTTTTTCACGTTAACGTAGAAGTTAGATTTTTTTACAGCTTCAAGATACCTATACGGGTTCTCGAGATAAAGGGTCTTCACAGACAGACAGACGGAAGGACAACAAAGTGATCCTATAAGGGTTCCGTTTTTTTCAATTGAGGTACGGAACCCTAAAGAACGGCGAAGTGCGAGTCGGCCAAGTTCCGTACCATCAAATAAAATAACTGGCCGGGTTAAGTTAAGTTTGCACCTGGTATGTATAGCGTAGGATACAAATGAGGTGTAAAGTTAACGCAACTGATCACGTTTGTTGTATGGGAGCCCCACTTAGATATTTATTTTATTCTGTTGTTACAACTGCAACAGAAATACATCATATGTGATAATTTAAACTGTCTAGCTATCACGGTTCATGAGACAACCTGGTGACAGACAGACGGACGGACGGACGGACGGACGGACAGTGGGGTGTTAGTGATAGCCCCCTAGTCCCTAATAGGTACACTTTGGGTACGGAACCCTACGAGAAAAACGAACTTGACTTAAAAAAGCTGTACAAAATCTCTGTGTTCGTCTTTATCTGCGTTTTGACTTGTTTATTTTGTATTTTTAGTTTGATTGGCCATTATAAAGCCGAGCCGGTATAGATGTTGCAATGCCCGAAGAAGTAGGAAGAGTACAGTCGGCAAATAAATCACAAGCCAAAGGATTACGTCGCGCGGACTGGTCCGAATTAAATTTTCACGATCTTGGTCGTGTACCCGTCTGGCACAACTATGCTTCGCGACTCCTGTCGCGTAGCGTCATCTGTCACTCTCTCATAGTACTGCACAAAAAGAGATAGATACATATCTCGCGCGAGAAAAAAACGCAAATCACACTTGTGTAGGTGATGAAGTGCAGTGGATAGTTCTGGAGCGGACTGTACTTTAAGGTTGCCGTTACCTGCTATGAATTGAGATTGATAAATCTATAGAAAATACTGTGCCGTAGCTAACGCTTGAGTTGATTTGTCGTTGGTGGTACGGTAAAATATTAGTCTGTGGCGTATCACACTGTTCACATCTTTAGCCAGATTTCTACGGGGAAGATATTTTCCAATGGACAATCAAACTCGGCTACGAACATGGCAGGACGATTCCAGTGCGATAACTAGTTTTATAACTGGAAGATACATTCCCTCTGAGTAACTAGTTATCGAACTCCGTTAAGAATACAGAATCATATTTGGCTTTAGGGGTAATTAACTAATTACCGAAATTGGTTAACTGGGTGGAAGAAGGGTTTATTTAACTCTCAATGTGGCATCTGTTTAGTTTGTTTCACTGAATACATTTTTATTCCGATATCTAATAGATAGATTTATTGACTTTTTTGGACTTCACTGTATTTTGTTATTATAGCGGCAACAGAAATACATAATTTGTATCACGGTTGATTAAATAGTGACAGTACTGAGCAAAAAACGGCGAAAAAATCACGTTTGTTCTTTGGGAGTCTCACTTGAATATTTATTTTATTATGTTTTTAGTATTTTTGTTATAGCGGCAACAGAAATACATCATCTGTGAAAATTTGAACTGACTAGCTATTCATGCGATATATAGCCTGGTGACAGACAGATAGACAAACGAACAGCGGAGGCTTATAGGGTCCCCTTTTTACCGTTGGGGTACGAAACCCTAAAATGTCGGTAGTCTAAAATATTGCCTAGAGTACCACCTACGTAATATGCCCCAGAGTATACTATATTAGTAAACAAGTACTTATTCCTGTGAAAATTATGAAAATTTGAAAGTTGTTTTAATTTTGTAAGACTGCAACAGTTCCGTATATATCCTGGATGCGTAGCAACCCTAATTATTCATTTGGAATTCGTATAGTGTCATCTCACTCACTCAAAAATGGCTTAGCATTAGCCCAAGAGAGATGGCACAATATGAACTGGTACCTACATTAGGCGGTAGTGGACGAACTTGCCGTGTGTGTGGATGCCATTACTACAAATAACATGATTCCGCCATTTCACACATATATTTATGTTATAATGCCATTTGTGATGTTTCATGCTGGTAGGTCTTGTTGCTTGTAACTGCATGATTAAAAGGATATATTATCACTACTCCTTTCCCTTAATATCAGTACGTTATGTTTGCACTTGGTAACTATGGCGTCGCATACAAATAAGGTCCAATCTTAACGTAACTAGATTATACAAATCAAGGTTTCGTTTTCGTCCTTTACCTTCAAAAGTTAACTAATCTTTATTTTTGTCGACGCGTTTGGCTCGGTTTGTTGACACCTGCCTACTGAGCCGGCGGTCCCGGGTTCGAATCCCGGCCGGGGCAAATATTTGTGTGATGAACTCGAATATTTGTGCTTGGGTCATGGTTGTTCTATGTATTTAATTATATATTTATCTATATAAGTATGTATATCGTCGTCTAGTACCCATAACACAAGCCTTCTTGAGCTTAATTTGGGATTAGATCGATTTATGTGAGGTTGTCCGATATTTATTTATTTATAAATTTTAGAAAATTTTCTTCTTATTTATTGATTTAGATTGGTTTAGTTTTTGAGGAGGAAACAGACGGGAACGGATTTGTATGGAATAATCAGCGATGGTATTCTCTTAAATGGGTTGTAGACAGAGTAGGTACATTGTTTTTAAATGCCGTTGGGGAAGAAATGTTCTTAAGTAGCGACAATCTCAGATGACGATGCGGTCGGCGCAGTTTGTAGTCCTGCTGCTATGCCAACCAACATGTACATATTTGTTTGTATTGTATTTCCACCCCGTCTAAAACTGCACTATTTCCAATATTATACTAAAGCCAACGCAAGCTTACCTTCACTTCGACACAATTTTACTTGCACAATTTCAAAAAGACATATCTCACTCGGAAAACGCTCGCCGTTTTGTTCTTTTTAGATCGAAACGAATTGAGAACTTGACCCTCAAAGATCCTACTCAGCAAATACCTTTAAGTCCGGCCGTAGGCTTAGATTAGAAAATAACTCGAATCTGCAATTTTCTGAGAGCCGTATTCGTAAATTACCTTCTTTATTGTGCGGCACGCACGAATTTGAGGGCAAAAAACCACGGGCAGGGTTTGTTGTGAAGTTGGAAAACAAATAGTTCAAACGCGAGTCGGGGTTTTTCGCTGGTGACTCAATGTTGTTCTTTCTTTTGATGAGTGGCATGAGAAATTTCCTACAATGTATTTCATTGGTTGTTTGTGTAACACACGACGCTACGCTACAGGCTTCAAACGAGTCCAGCCACAAGGCAGACGAGGGAGAAATGTGGTGGGGGAGCAAATTGCACCGAAAAAATAAACCGGCGAGCTATTAATTGTTCTGCATTGGTTATTGTCAAGACTAACTAGTACTAGTACTGTTCTGTGTGTTCAAACAGTGGCAATATTACTGTGCTGCCCACTGTTCTGTCTCACTGCTCTGCCCTCGTGTGAAACCGGCATCAGGGATTAGTTAAAGTTAATTAGTTGACTGCCAGCGTATTTCAGATGCTTGACTCCTTGGCGCTGCGTAGAGACAGCATCTTCTATCGCTTGTAAAACGGGGAGTGCTCCGAGGAGTTTGTTCGAACTGATCGCTCTACGCGACAATTTCTTTCATCCTTACCACTTAGATAGTTGGCGGCACACAACTCAACTGTTCGTTTTTCTAGAGATTTGCTGCCTCGCACTACTGTATTGTAGAATTGACTGTCGCTTGCTTTTCCTTCAAACCTTCAAGATAAGAGCGTACTCCCACCTGAAAGGCCGGAACGCACTTGTCACACCTCTGGTGGTGTCTATGGGCGACGGTAATTATTTTCCATCAGGCGATCCGTTTGCTTGTTTGCCCCCTATGACATACAAATAATAATAATATATTAACGGTTAAATGCGTCAATCACTAACACACCATGGTAACATTGCAAATTCAGATTAAATTTATTTAGGTAAGGCATTTAATCCGACAGTGAACTATTTGACATTTTAATCTGAAAATAAATGTTAAGCCACTATTGAAACGTTAGCCGACGCCGGCCTAAAGCATTAATATTATTTTATATATTTTGTTATATTGACGTTTTTGTAACTTAACGTTAGTAAGCCTGTTTTAAATATTTTTCAGTTTTCTCTTACATTTCAGGCGGTTCATTTTGGAAATCCGCGCTTAAACCACACTCGTCGCTCATAAACTCGTTACATGAAGCTTCTGAATGTAAAACTTGAAACCTTTAATATTATGCCTGCAACTTTGTCCCAGTAGGTCCCATCTATCCCAGTAGGTATCAAAATTGGTTAAAATTCGTTAAGCCATTTTGGCGTGATGGGAAGTTAAAGAAAAGTTTATCACCAGATGGCGCTGTGCGGTTGCCACCGCGTGTCATCCGAATCCTGCATCGCGCTTGTAGATTTTTCATGAAATAATGACTTCTATGTTAAACTCATTATCAATACAATTAACTAATATCCTGTTATCATAAGTATTCAATCAAAAGTTGAGCATCTTATCTGTCTTGTTATATCTGTTTTTATTATTTTTTGCGTCTCTTATAATAAACATATTTTATTTTTAGGGTTTTGTTCCTCAAAAGGAAAAAACGGAATCCTTTTAGGATCACTTTGTTATCCGTCCATCCGTTTGTCTGTCAAGACCCTTTATCTCGAAAACGCGTGGAGGTATCGACTTGAAATGAAAACCATAAATACTCAGGTATACAGTGATAAATCGAAATTCTTAGTTAGTAAAACAAGTGCGAGTCCGACTCGCGCGTGAAGGGTTCCGTAACATAATCTATAACATGTTTGTTGTATGGGAGCCTCCCTTAAATATTTATTTTATTTTATTTTTAGTATTTGTTGTCATAGCGGCAAAAGAAATACATCTGTAAAAATTTCAACTGTCTAGCTATCACCATTCTTGAGATACAGCCTGGTGACAGACAGACGGACGGACGGACGGACGGACAGCGAAGTCTCAGTAATAGGGTCCCGTTCTTACCCTTTGGGTACGGAACCCTAAAAAGATACGGCCATTTACGCCGCAAAAAACGTATAATTCGACACTGTCTAGGAATCGAAATGTAAACGGTATTTTCCGTTAACCTAGAACTATGAAATATGGCAAGTACCTAATACCGTCTTATGCTGCAAGTATAGGGTTAAAGCTGAAAACTATACCTACATTTGTAATAAAATCTTAAAAAATATAGTCTTTATTTTAAATATCTATTCGATCGTTGAGGTTAAACAACGGTAAAAATGACGTACAAAACTCTCGGTAGGCGAGTCCGATTCGCACCTGTCCGGTTTTTTTATTTATTTTATAATAGCATATATCCTACTAGCATGCTATCTTTGCAATACTATCCCCAAGGTAAATTTAAAAACGTGACATTTACCAATTAAACTGTTATCTCGTCTAAAGGCGGCGGTCCATCATCTCGCGTGCCCACTCTGGTGCACCGCTGATTTATCGCTCGCGGCGTAATAGGCCCCACGATCACACCATCTCAGTGTTGACCAAACTTGAGGTGAAATATTACGGTGCCCGGTAGCTAAGGTTCAACCTTAAATAATAGTCTAGATAACCAATCATAAAGAATAGAATAGAAGGAAGACAAAATATGGTATGTTGTCAGCTTAGGTTAGGTTTGTCGTTAATGCCGTATAGTTAACTTGGTAATTTAAACATAACTATTTGGTATGGAATCGAAAAGGTCTACGCAGTGAAGGTGGTGACGTGTATCCTGCCTGTTCTTCTATTCATCATTAACATCATATCAACCGATAGACGCTGCTGGATAAAAACCTACCACCGGGCGTTCAACTTCCCTTTATTTTACGTACACGTTATGTAGATAATATTTTACAATATATTTATAACCATTAATTGTCCACAAATAATCAGATGACCGTTATTGCAGTTACCTAGTTGCCGAAAGCCTACGCGGTACCTATGTACCTAATTTTAATAACGGCAGTGTGACGGTAGGTATTTTTAAAATTGGCAAAAATTGTTTTTATACTCGCAGACTTTAATCTGTCAATTATAATTTCACAGACAACATCACAATAACGCACTTTTTAATCCTGTAACAAAATTCTATACTCTATGGTACCCGCTACAGAACTTTAATATTCATAAGACATCTCTCTACACAACTCTAATAATTTCAAAAAGAGAACATAAGCTTATTTGATGCTCACTGATTGGTTGAAATTACTTGTCAAAAAAATTCACCAATCACGAGGCACCCGCCATGGACATCGCGATCATGTTTTTTTTAATAGGTCAGTTTTAGTTGAACGAAAAAGGTTACATCACAAATAAAAAATCATATTGGAGAATGACGATTAAAGTAAAAAAATATTTTGTGAGTTTTGCTCGTATAAAATAGTAGTTTTTGATACAAGTGTGGAAAGTATGTCATTTTGAACGAGTCCCGAGGAGTCTTGGCCTGAGCCGCAAGGCGAGGGTCAAGACTCGGGACGAGTTAAAATGACACTTCCACACGTGTACCAAACAACGTTTTTTAATACATTTGCGAAAAATTGCAATAATACAAATTTAAAACAGTAATTGAAAGGGGCAATTATATTTATTTCTGTCTGATAAAATTAAGAGTACCTACAATTTTAGAGCAATTGTGAAGGGTCGCATTTTAAGGCCTTTGCTGGTAAGTTTAAAGTTTTATTCAAGTTGTTTTAATTTCTCTTTTTCTCGTTTCCAGCCAATAAAATGTTCTTAAACGGCAATGTAATTTTTCTTTCGATTTTGCCGGTAAAATACTCTCACTTGCAATTTTTGCCTTGGCTCGTATATAGGGCGGTGTTAAATCTATTCTGGTAACATCAGAATCCATAATTTTCTATCAAAAACTCTTATTTTATAAATCTCACGTGTCATTTACACATAATTAAAACAATCTTGAATGAAAAGGAAAGTTTTACTTTTAATTGTAATATTTATTTACAATATGGCGTCGGCTGTCATCATTCAGCCAAATCAAAAGAAATAGTTTTAATATTTCAGAAGAGATTTTATAATGTTACTCAGTAATTTAATTGATTCCAAACAATAAACATCGTGAATCTGTTTTTAGTTCTTTACATTTTATATAATTGTAAAAAATATATTATTTAATACACAAAAATAGCGATTATTCATAATCATAACTATTATGAATTGATAAAGCAGCATGTGGGTCACGCTTAATACTGTATTTTCTAATCTGTGACAATAGTTTTCTTTTTAATTTTTTTAGGTCACGCATAATACTCATTTGCTCATTAAATAATAGTCACTGAGAAAACTTACTAAAACCGTTTTTGAATATTTTTAATAGATAACAATTTGATTGATCCAATATGCAATTTAAATATTTTAAGCATAATTATAAGATATACACTTGCAACGCTGTATGACGTAATAAATAAAGTCGGAAAGTGATTGACCTTTGTTTGGATGTATGAGACATGACGTGTTAGTACAACAGAAAATTAAAAAAAATTGAAAAGTAAAAAGCACTAGTTCGAAATATCCAACTTTTCGCACGATTTGCAGCTACGAAAAGTACCACTTTTTGAGCAACTGTATTAAAAAGTATTGTATGCAATAGTTACACAATTAGGTCTTAAAGTCTCGTACCTTACATAGGCCACTCGGCAAGCCTCGTGACCTAAACGCGGTACTCGACTTTAAGAACCTTTATTGTGCAACGATTGCATAAAATACTATTATATTCACTTTGCCCTAGTCCGGCTGGCCAAGAAAGTAAAGAACCCAAACAATTATGCGAAGCATGTTTCATTATTCTTTAATCAGGTAAATGTGGAAACACCATCATTTTTCATTGAACCATGAGACACAGATACACAAATAATTTTCTTTATGCGTTACCAGGCGGAAGAGGAGAGAGAGGGAGAGGAAGATTACCGGTTCAACGTGTCAACTACTTAACCACCCTAACACCTGTAGACCTATTGATGGATTTGTTCCTTATGCTTTCTGTTGATAAGTATTTGCTTTGTTTAATTGAAAGGTCCCGGTATCTTCCGCCAGGTTTGAAATCCATTTCAGCAATGTACACGACTTCGTGATTAGGTTGAGAGATGGACGAAAACAGCGAAATTGTAGTGTTTTACAATAATTTCACAACGCGCACGTACACCCGGGCGCGGTACAATTCCGAACAAAGTTATAAATTGCAGCGGAGCGACGCGAAATGATTGTAAATAGCTGGCGAATAGCTTAAAACACGAGTTTTGTATTGAGCAACAATAGTGCGCCTGTTATTGGCAGTTAGGGCGGGGACATACGGGAGACAAGTCTGGACGAGCGCGCTTGGAGGTTACAATACACAAAAAAAAATTGCTCGCTAGTTTAAAAACTTGCGAAATACATAGCCAAATTGTACTTGTTTAGTACTAGCCAAAATTATGCTAATTTCTCAAAACTTATTTTGGTTACCTAGTAGCCGTAAGTTTGTCAGTCCTCCAAGTTATGTAACTAGCAGCTAACGTTTAGGCTACTGTTAACAAATCGTTTTTTTTTTCAGTGTAGCTTTGCAAAATGGTTGTAAATAGCTGGCGAATAGCTTAAAACACGAGTTTTGTATTGAGCAACAATAGTGCGAACGAAATCTGGTTATAAATATTTTTTTGCGATAAAAAATACGGCTCGTCGTTGCCTCCTCGTAAATGTAAAATAACATTTTTCTCACACATCCAAGGAAATGTCGTTCTTATGATCGTAGTAATAGAACGCGAAATACGTCTTTGTATAGCAATTGTTGAAATGTCGTTCTAATTTAAAATTAGAGGTCAATAAAGGAATTTCATACAACATTATTGGCCGTGGCCAACAAAGAGATTGTCTATTGTTTCAGTGGGGTTTATTTCTTTTATTAAAAATCTATGGCATACTGCCAATAAAAAAAAACGTAGTTTGTGCATGAATATTTACGTTTCGGTTCTTATATTTAACTAGATTATTCAATTAGAACAGATATTTAATAAAATAAACAAGGAATCACGTTTATTGTTAAAAAATATAACAATATCTTATTTATAAAGTGTTGTAATTTTTTAATAAATAGAATCATCTTATTTTTTTTTTTTAAGTAAAAAGTTGGCGGGCGGGAATAGTAAAAATATTTGAATATATAAGTTGAACATTTGTATTATTTCCTTGGATTTATTTGAGAAAAGCACTCCAAGCAAGACAAGACAAGCCTCGGCGCGAACAGGGATTGTCGGCCTCGTATCTCTAGATGGCCTTGTTGTCACTCGGCCATCTATTACTACTCGGCCAACAATTCCCTATTTCGCGGCCTCTGCAGTAATGTACTAATAAATATGTATGTAGCATCATCATAGCGCAAAAACGGGATGGCATATATTTTGAAGCCTATTATGCGTCTGTCTGGATTTGGGATTCTTCATAGCGTCGGACAATTTTGTAATTAAAAAAAAACGCAGCGGGCTCGCCCAAATCCATGCGATTCTCGTCTATTTCCAGTTAGTTGCAATTCGCGCCACGGGCGGCTCGTAAAACGTGCGGCGCCACTGTCGCAGGTGCCCGCCAACATGTTCGAGCATTATGCAGCCCGTAAATATAGTATCGCTCATTTTGTATACAACATTTTGTGACAACTTATCGTTTTAAATGTCCATGTTTAGGTCGCGGAAACCTAATAACCATTACCGGTACATTATTTAACTATTTTCTCTCTTATACACTGCTGGACATAGGCCTCTCCAACTGCACGCCACGATCCTCGGCTACTCTCATCCAGCTCTTGCCAGTCACCCTGCAAAGATCATCGCTCCACCTAATAATAATAGTAAGATATCTATACCATTATAAAATTCTAGTTAAGTATTAAAAACCATTTTTCTATGGAGACGGGTCATGATATCAGGAAAAATCTTAATAGCGTGATGCAGGATCGTCATTTGTTTTGTATGGGCGCGCGGCGCCTTGCCCTCCTGGCGCCATCTGTTTTCATAATTTCCTTTGTACTCGCATCACGTCGAAACGGCTGGACAAATTTTAACCAATTTTGATACGGGGATAACTGGACATCCAAAGATGGTTATAAGATACTTTTAACCCGACCACGGTATAAAAAAACCCGTACGCAGTTGTCACCTTCTAGTTTTATATGAACCTATTGTGATCTCAGACCAACAAAAAAAGGTAGACATGACAGCACGAACAATCTATTGAAGCCACTTTTTGAAAGGTGTGTGCGTGTAAGTGTTGCCACCTGAAAGAAAAGCTCCCTGTTATTTGGGTGATATGTTAAAAGTTCTCTAAAAAGTTCTCTATCTTGTCTATGATTTCTTCTTTAACGCCCTTAACTGGTTTAGTGCGGTTCAACACTCCTGCGATTTGTTTGCGGATGGATGGAAGCTGTTGAAAGAGAGTGACTGAAACTATGCGAGAGTATTACAAATTAATTTGTAATTTATCTTTGTAATTTCGTAATTGTTTTTTATAATTACATATTTAACCTCACTTAAATAATGTAATTTAATCCTATAATCCTGTAATGTTACGATTATTTTGTTCTGTAAATAAAAAGCAAAAAAAAATAAACAAATAATATTTATTTTTCAACCCTTAACTACCTACCTATTTCTTTAGTCACAATAAACTAAATAACCTATCTCCCGTCCCCAGGACGGATACATAATGTCGGTCTTTTATATTTAATTTTATAGATCGGATGGGAAATCCATACTTACTATACTTACTAATATTATAAATGCGAAAGTGTGTTAGATGAAATTTGGTATGGAGATAGTTTGAGACCCGGGAAAGGACATAGGATACTTTTCCTCCCGAATAATTTTAGTGTTCCCGTGGGATGAGCGGGTAACACCGCGGGGCACAGCTAGTTTAAAATAGTAATGGCAATATATACAAATTAAAATATTTATTAAACTAATAATAATTCTGGAAAACATTAACAAAACAAAGTTTTACTGCAAACATATGACAGCAGTCCTTATTTCTACTGTAGGAACTATAATATATATCCTTTGGAAGAATAATAGGTAACTTTGGGATTGTACACATTTTAATTAATTAAAAGGACAAAATTAGTTAAAATAAACCTTTTTAGGATATCCGGTTCTGATCATACGGCGAAGTCCTCGATTTGTTGTGTATAAATCGTTATTATCAAAATGATTCGAACAAACGGCGCTTTTTTTATTTGGTTCGTTTCGGTTCTTTCTAACAAAATCTATCCAAATATTCTTTCTTTTAATATTAGTTGGGAACCTTAAATGTTTAAAACATAAACAATTATTAGTTGGAACAGAGATAACAAATCAAAGAGGTAAGTATATATGGCGCTGACGAAGACTTCATGTAAGGTCCGTAGTCGTTTGGGGTAATTAGAAATCTTACTCTGGTAACACTCATGCTTTGTCACTTCGACAGACTGTTGAGGTTTTCAGTGTTTATTAAAAATGTTTTTAAGATGTTATTTTGATACTTACACGTGATAAGTTACTCCGTCCGACTTTTTGGATGACACACTGTGTTTTGTACACCCTTTTATAACGCAGGAGACCATTTTTCAACATGTCAGTTTCACCGCTGCGCGCCGCGTACTGAGGAGCAGTTGACGTAGTTTTGATTGTATTTGTGTGCGTGAGCCGTGTAAGTACTAATGTGGCGTAGTATAAAATGGCTTCAATAGATTGTTCGTGCTGTCATGTCTACCTTTTTTTGTTGGTCTGAGATTGTGATATTATTATTTTTACGTTGTGACAGATACGCACACGGACGAAACTTAGCCCGTGGCTCACCTAATCTGGCTTCACTTTCAAGCTCTGACTAGGTTTTTAAGCGTATATTCTAAAAGCGAGCCCTTACACAAAGAGCTAGTTAGTATAGCAACATTACGCACGGTATTTATTATTCCCGCACCAAGTGTGCCCTAAAAAGGCTTTCAACCCTCCACAATTAAGCATTCGCAGTGAAATTTTGATCTTAGCCGCAACACTTAGAGTGTAAAGTGTTAATTATTCAAGGGCGGTTGGCGGGGACGTTATACGGGTCAGGCGAACACGGAGCCAGCGACAGTGCGCTTACTTTCGTGAATCGATATGAGGCTAAGGTCTCGGCTTAGAGGTACAGTAACTTGATGGTCGACATGCCAACTTGGTAATTGGCCTCTTCAAAAATTCGCATGTGCTGATGCTGTTGGAACTGGCTTCTGCAACTCCTGACGAGCTCCGTCCACCTTTGTCAATGGTACCACTATATTTTCCATATGTGTATCCCAAGATCTGATCACCAGGATATCATTTCATTATCAGGGTCTCATAATCATAACAGGATGAAGTAAAAAACAAAAAAAAATATAAAAAGTAAAGTAAGATTTGGTGAAAACGGTACGTTTAAAAATTTAACTTTGAGAATGTTAGCTAATCCGTATATTTTTTTTACGTTACAACCTATGTTGCATTACAGGTAAGTTTGTAAAAGTATAGGAAGCGTAAAATGTTGATAAATAAAGTCAACATTTTGACAACGGTAGCTGGATAGTTGCTGAAACGTCAGAGAAGCTCAAATAATAAAAGTAATATACGGAAACCGAAGGAAATATTATAGCGTATTTATCAAAGAGTTTAAACATTCAGACGAATTACATCTAAATCTTGTCAGTCAAGGGCCTACTGTTCCTTAACAGAATGTTCCATCTTCTCCCCTTGAATGTCATTTGTTGCTTTACGATTCTGAACTTAAGATTAGAAGAACTATTTGTGGGTGTTTGTGAATGCAGTAAAACTAGGGAAAGCAAGTAAGTAGATCTAATCTCACGTTAAAAGAGCGCTGTCAAACTTATTGCAAAGTAAATTAATTAAATTACTATTGCGCAATGGGTTGGACACCACTTTTTTTACGCGAGATTAAGGTATAATAATGTTACATTTTGATATTTGTTTTTTGTAGAAATAACATTATTTGAAGTTAGACTTCTGACTTTCTAACGAGTACTGTTATTTGCTTGTAAAACCCACGTTTTCCCTGCTAATTGCTAATATGTAAAAAGGATAAATAAATTTAGCATTTTTAGATTTATTATTACTATTAAAAAACCGCATTGAAATCCATTTCGTACTTTTAAAATGTTCTAAAATTCGATTAGATTGACTTCTGAATACACTTCATAAATTAGAACAGGAACTGACCGTTATGCTGGTAGTCAGTTCGACGGCCATCGTGATTGGGCAAGTAACTGCGACGTTCGGATTCCTCGTGAAATATCTTCGAGTCTAAGCCTGGATTGGCTTGGCTTACCTATTTCAGATAATGCAGAAATATCGACTTTTGAATGTTTGGCGCTCTTCAAATTAAAACTTACCTAAGTATTATTACTAGATCAGTTAATAATAAATACCCCATAACTATATAGTTATTTTAAAATCTGTGTATAGTTTGACCTTTGTAATATTACTAAAGTCAAACTATATATGACAGAATACTCTAATTATTATATACTTAGTTAGGTACATTTGTAGACAAACGGTAGTTATAAAAGTGAGCGCAGCATTCGCCAATAAACGTATGTTTGGCGAAAGTAAGATAAATGTACCAAATGTAAGCTATGCATGAGATAAATAAAAAAAAAAAATTAAAATTAATAAAATTATACCTTTTACAGTCCGACCAAAAAGGGTAGAAATTAAAAAGTGACAATACTGTAGTGTCCTCCCTTTCTAATCAATATAAGAAAACAGGGACGACACTACAGTATTGCCACTTTTTGATTTCTACTCTTTTTGGTCGCACTGTACCTCAATACTTTTCGGACTGAATCGCGTATCAGTATCGCCTTTTTGAACATTTCACTATGTAAAGATGTTTTTTATTTCAATTTTTTTTTTATGATATAGGTTATCATGAGTCGCTACAAAAACTTCTTATAATTTCTTCTCACTTTGTAGACTGACCGTGTGAGGTTTTGCAAAATAAATATAAATAAAATAAAATATCGGACTACCTACTTCAACAAATCGATCTAGACCCAAAATAAGCTCTCATTTAATAGGCTTGAGGTTTTATATTGTTATTTATTATTTTTAGCAGTATGTCTGGTTTCTTTTCTATTTTTGAAGTTGTATTCTTTTCCGCGCTTGTCAATAATTTTTCGTGTCAAGCTACTTCGTTTTCTTTTGCTCCTGAGTTATCGAAGATTCTCGTAAAAACACTATACATACTTATACTTAGATAAATATAAACTTAAATAGTTACATAAAAAACATCCATGACCATATTTACCCTTTCCGGGATTCGAACATAGGACCGCCGGCTCAGTAGGCAACTGCTCTACCACTGCGCCAACCGCGTTGGGCTAGGATATTCAATGTTAAACCACCTTTTCAAGTACTCTGCCTATTTTAAAAGTTCCTACACTCGCTTCAACTTGTTCTGTCGAGTTTTATTTCCCATCCACCGTCTAAATAATTCACGGCCACGTACCACTGAATTTACTACGAGACCAGTAGGTTTATCTTTTAGTTGGGGCTAAGTTACATTCTGACGCGCTCCGTGCGGGATGCGCTGTGGATTTACGATTTGGCATTCAGAAGCTGTATAATTACGTATAATGCATCCTAAACACATCCACAGACACTCGGTTTACAGGTATCACTCCCGTGGTGACATGCCCGTTACTGTTTTGTGGGAAGAACTTGCGGAAAGGCGCACAGATTGGCTAGCGGTCGCAGGTGGTACGATGCATGGTTTCGCGCATTGACTGACAAGAGGCAGAAACGACATCAAGGCGACCCAACTACATCAACAACGGCCAGTGTCTCTTGTCAAGTTTGCGGTTGGATATACCGATCGCGTATCGGTCTTTTCAGCCACCAAAGACGGTGCTTAAAACCACACACCTATTTGAGGCGATATGTAATATGGAACTATTGAAAATAAGAAATTATTGAAATCACTGCAACACAGTATGTTGGCTCACCCCACAAAACTAGTTGACGTCAAAAGTGCGCACTTGATTTTTGGATAAGTTTTAATGAATGATCATCAATATGGTGTTTTCCTAGTGCCCCTTTTGCAATTATTTAGATTTAGAGAATAATTACCTATAAAAAAAAGTCTTAAGTGGCGCTACGAACGGACGTCAAAACCGGTTCTCAGTTCGTCGGGGAATAAATAAATAAATATTAAGGCACAATCTTACACAAATAGACATACATAGTACCAAACTAAGAAAAGCTTGTACTATGGGTACCTACTAGAAGACTATATTATATACATACGTAATATATTAATACATCTATATAATAGATAACATCTGTGACCCATGAAAAAATATACCAGTTAATTTTTTTTTGTTAAAAAGATACATTATTATGTCACCTTAAATGACAGGTGTTTGACCCATCATGACTGTGGACGTTTGGGCTATGGCTCTACTGTCATAATAGGAAAACTTTGGCTGTTAAAAATTACACAGTAGAACGATTTGTCGGTCACCATGTCAAATATATCAGTAATGCAAACATTAACGACTGGCACATGTTTTTGTATATATTCTAACGATACCTCCTACGTATACTGATACAAGTGCAAAATCACGATTTTACAGGACGGCTGTTCAAAGGTATGAAGTGCCATAACTAACTCATACGTTGAAATAATGTAATGAAAATTTCAAAAAGTTTTAATGAATATGTTTTCCTTAAATCTACATATTTACTATTTCAAAATTAATTGTACTTTTAGTAAAAAAGGTAGTTATACCAGTATACGTGAAATTTACTAGTTCTTAGTTTTTGGTATACTGATACAACTACCACTTGATCCAGTATACGTCGTAAACTATGATTAGATGAATATGAATAATTATATTATTATTATGCCTATTATGGACATGTATCATTTATTAGATATATAAACAAACTCATAGCTCGTGTTTGGATGGATCTGATCGGTTAGTTTCATCTGATTTGTCACTTGTACCAGTATACGCCTGAATCATTCCGTTATGTACCAGTATACTGTTAAGGTTATTTTGTATGTTATGTCCAATATAGTAAGTTTAGAGGTTGGTATTTAGGATATTTAAGCAAATTACGTTTGAAAGACAATAAATAAAGCAAATTTACACTAAAATTACGTTTATTTAAAAGGTAATTAAAATCACAGCCCGCATTTAGGGAATGGTGTTTTTGTCTTTGTTACAGCGGTATTATCAACATTATTACTGTTTTAATATTTATATACACGATGATTTTTAATCGGTGATCAGGTTCCAACTTTTCTGACTCAGTAAATGATGGCGGTCACGTTGAAGTCGAAATTACATGAAAACAAACTTTTATTTTTCTTTGATAATTTTTATTTAAAATATAAATTTTGTCTTAAATTCCTTGTCACCCTACTAATCTGTATCTGTAAGCTTACAACCTTTTAAATAATTTAATGGCAATGACAATTTATGAGTAATAACTTGTCATTGTCATTACCTATACAAAGTCGTAGGAAATTTCGTAAAATTTCCCGCCAAAGTGATGCCACTTGACGTAGGTTATCGTACTTTTAATAAATTTATATAGGATGACCGTGTATCTAGTGGTTGTTAGGTTTAATTATGTTTCAACTTTTAATTAAATAAACAGTGAGGTAATTGCATGAGACCTCGCCTATTAGGTTTAATTTTAGCTGGATATTAATATTTTCCCTTCCCTTAAAATTTATTTATTATTAAAAAAAATATCCGTTCAGACACTAAAATTTAACGTAATTTTTGTCTTATGTGTTTATTATTTGTTTTCTTGGCTTGTTTTTTCCGTATTTATTTTTTTATTTAAACGCATGATTAGATTTTTACTTTCTTTGTTCGTTGATCCAAATATTTTTTAAATTACACGTAAGTTACCGACATCTTTTTTGCTATTTTACTTTACAATTGCCGAATACGGACAAAGACTTAAAAACCCGGACATTTGGCGTTACTTGGATTTCCCCCATTAATAAAATAAAAAAAATAATTGCTTTATTTTTTATTGACATTAAACCCCGGACGGCCCCCGGACGGCTTCAAACTAGGACAAATCCGGGGTAACCCGGTCGGATGGCAGCCCTAGTGGTGACTCTGGTTTACTGTAGGTAATGGCGACATATGGCTATTATTGTACTCCAAACAACCATCGATACTGATTGGAGAAAACTGTATCATAACCAAAAGTAAGCCTAATTTGATACGTAGTATAGGTAGAAAAGACGTAGGCCGCATTGACTGTCCGTCGCGCATAGTGGGACATCTTACGTCCGCAACGATGACGAGCAAGCATACTGAGATAACTGCCACTTGTACTTGATAGGTGTACTGCGTACAGTGGTACAAGTGACTTATCTCAGTATACGATGTTCTAAATTAAAAAACGGTGTTAGTTGTATCAGTATACGTCACTTTATTTCGAAAACTAGCAGTAATTTTGTCATGAAAATTTTATAGCATGTAGATATAAGTATTTTGATCCTAAATATGCAAAAAAACGAAAATCGTAAAAATGACAAATGACTGTCATGACAGTTGCATCAGTATACGTAGGAGGTATCGCAGTATGTTATAGTAAAGCTAAGATTTCCCGTAAACAAATGAAATAAGTATAGCATTGTAAGCGCGGTATTAAAGTATTAAAAGGCGACCTGACAGAAACATGGCCGTCCCGGTGCTAAACGATGTAAAGCCTGGTGTTAAAGGATGTAAAGGTTTCATCCGAAGAGTTTTCGTACATTTTCCGTACAGTCTACATTTACATATTTAACTCTGACCAGACGTTCCAAATTTAGCATCGTAAAGTTTATAATGTTGATATGAATTCTAATGAGGTGATCGTTTAATTGATATATTATCCTAAAGTTCCATCTAAACATACTCTACAACTTACTTCGATTCATTTCACTCATGATTAAGGTGAAAAGTACTGGAACATGTGAAGCTTCTACCATTTCCATGGCACATAGAAGCCAGACAGCTTCGTCGACAGTGGGATTAAAGGGTAGGTACACTACAAAAGTCCGACATTTTATTTGTCCGAATTTTCATAATTCCGAAAACCATGTTCTGGTGAAATATTTTGGCGAAACTACGGAATAACTCAAAAAGTGCAAAGAACCATAATATCCTCCCTCACGAATTTAGTGTACTCAAAAATGTTTGACGTACTTACTCAAAATTTCCCGGACGGGTGCACTTTTTTAAGGAAGAAGTTTTTTGTAATTGTTTTTTGGGTAGGTAATGTTTAAAAACTATATGTTCAATTTGCAAATAAGGCTTAAGCATAAATAATAAAGTTGGTTTTAGGTATTAAAATATAATGTTATATTTACAAAAGTGAGTTTTCAATAAACTTGAGAAGGATGGTAAAGTACGAACTTCGAATTTCGATCCACGGAGTAACCCTCCAGGATAGACATAGGGTAAATAAATAGGCGCCGCCGAGAATGCGATTCTGTAAAGTCACCAATGTCGGCAGTTAGTCAGTGCAGTAATCAATGGCGCGTGCGAGCGGGAAACATGGAGGAGGCAAGTTGAATTCTTATTATTACTATTAGCTTGTGGTGTCCTACTGTTCGCCAAATAAATAAATATCGGGGCAACCTCACACAAATCAATCTAGTCCCAAATTAAGCTCAATAGGGCTTGTGTTATGGGTACTAGACGACGATATACATACTTATATAGATAAATATATACTTAAATACATAGAACAACTATGACCCAAGCACAAATATTCGAGTTAATCACACAAATATTTGCCCTGGCCGGGATTCGAACCCGGAACCGCCGGCTCAGTGGGAAAGTGCTTACAAACTGGGCCAAACGTGTTGCCGAAGGCCTCCATCTCTTTCTTCTAGTCGTCTCTGTGCAAGACCAATCTTTTCAGAATCTATCTAGGTCATCCCGCCATCTCCGTCGTGGTCTGCCGCAATGCAAGTTGAATATTGCGGTTTTTATTGGTATGACGATTGTTTTAAAATTATACAGCATACCTACAGTAGGTTTTTATGTAAATAAAATTAGCTCAATATATCATGAAACAAAGAAAAAAATATATTTATTTGAAAAATGTGATCCCTAAGGTAGGTACGCCAATTTTGTGATTTTTTTAAGCAAAAAGAAATTTTGAAATTGATCTCAGAATCCTCATAATTTAACAAAATTATGTTTTGTATGGTCAACTTCAGAGCCTTGGTGTATCACTGTAATACTGTGTATTTATAATTGAATAAAAAAATTGGGCAAGTGCGAGCCCGACTCGCGCATGAAGGGTTCCGTACCTATACATATATATAATCTATAAGTAACAAGTTTGTTGTATGGGAGCCCCCCTTAAATATTAATTTTATTTTATTTTTAGTATTTGTTGTTATAGCGGCAATAGAAATACATCATCTGTGAAAATTTCAACTGTCTAGCTATCACCGTTGTTGAGATACAGCCTGGTGACAGACGGACGGACGGACGGACGGACAGCGAAGTCTCAGTAATAGGGTCCCGTTTTTACCCTTTGGGTACGGAACCCTAAAAAAAACAAACGCAATTTTTCACGGTGAAAATGGCAAATTACTTATTGTCTCCAATATCCATACAAATAAATTGGTATTGGTACCCATAACATTATAATGATTAGGCGAGCATTTGTATGGAGCGTTTTTAGTGCTTCGTAGGAATGTTAAACTTTGACGGTGATTTCTGACTTTTAGAGCAGTCTAGGTGTAGTTAGTCCCATATAGACATTTGATCCCAATAAAAAAATTACAACCTCAAAAAAATAATCTCGCCATGCCTATTCGTGTTTACTTAGCTGAGTTTGGATCATTTGTAGGAGGAGGAGATCAGTGATCAAACGCGGCCATGATTAGGAGCCTCAGCCCGGACTGGACCAAATAACACGCCCTCTGCGACCACCTGACGTCTAGCTGCAGCCATCTCTCCATTATTTCAACCCTAGAACGTCAGGGTTCTGAGTTCTTCGGGTTGTTTTTTTTTCACTTTTTTTGTTTCTTTCTCGATTACTCAAAAACGGCTGAACCGATTTGGAAAATTCTTTTTTGTTTGAAATAATATATTTTTGTAAAAAATGCCGCCTAAGAGCTGAACTTTATTGCTTGTACAGGGTGGAACATTTCAAAAGACTGGGCTGACAGGATAATGCCATCTGAGTGATCTACAATCGACCTATTATAATTGTAAAGTTGGATTTAAAAGTAAAAAAAAAAACATCAAAACATTTTAATATCAGTGACAACGCTCCTAATTCAAAGGTTTTATTTACATTTTAAATTGACACCTGTCTTTAACTTATGCAATGTTCAAAAGATGCTAGGGTTGATACGTGCAGATTTTTACACTAATGTTTAACAAAAATCTCAATAATGGATACAAATTGATGAAAAATGAACTACTCAGTCTGAACAATTCCCTGTTAGTTTAAAAGTCCCTCGATCTGTCCCACCCTGTATAAAATGCTACATGTAGACGAGTGTAAAAAGGCTATACAAACGCGCATCGTGTTGTTCGAACAAAAGTGGAATTCGGAACTTTGCACATCTTGCTTATAAACCGCACTATAAGCATGATAGTCGGCTCATTGTGAACGTCTCTTGACTTTTTTTACTGCTTTTGGTGTATGGACATTATTTGACTGAATGCCCGCTCCACACTCCCGGAGTAAGCGCACGGCTCGCTCGTTACCGTGTTTACACAGACGGCAATCCGATTAAACCGCTCTTCCGCTTCTTAATTTGTAACTGCAACTTAATAGACGGGGCGGGCCGATTGCTCGAATTACAGCGTTTAACACTTCTCGCGTCAATAGGACCTTGGTTGTTTTGTGAACGATTGATGTTACAGCAAATTCTATATTCCAGTCACAGCTATAAATTGTCACAGTTATAATTATTACTTTTTTACGATCTGAAATGTGAATGTGGACTAAGGTGAAAAATCGTACCTATACATATTTTCTGATATTACTGGACCTAGTACATACATATTACTGCTACTACGCTAGCCTGAAGTAGATCTTGGCCTCTGACACCAAGCTACGCCGTCCTACTCTATCTTGTGCAGCTTGTCGCCAATCAAAGTCAGCTCCTTGAAGCTGGCATAAGTCTTTCTGAACGTCGTCGATCCAGCGACGCTGCGGTCGCCCGACCGGTCGTGGTCCATTATAGTAGAGGATCCCGATATAGAACGACCTTCACCGAGATGTTTATTTGATGAAATGTATTTTTCACTTCTCTCGCTCTAAAAGTTCGACTTTATGCTGTGCGTAGGCGACATAAACTCGCTTTTTATGCTCTAGAGCATAAAGTAAAATCGTCGTCGAAGACCAAAGCGATCGGTCCAACAGCCACACGAAAAAGGTAAAAAAAAAACATAAAACTTCATACAATAAAACCCGTTCCAGACCTTCCGATCCGATCCGATTTATCGGGAGAAATCGGATAACGTGTAGTGTATGCACCTAACAATTGCACTACACATTATCCAATTTCTTCCGATAAATCGGATCGGATCGGAAGGTCTGGAACGGGTTTTAACTCTTTATTTTATTTCGTTTTGTTAGTATTCTAAGACCAAGGCAAATATACCAACAGCCAAAGTACACAATAAAACTTCTTGAAATAAACTTGTAACTTTTATGTACTATCATTTATTACTTATAATTATCATGTATGTTAGAAATAATATGAATGAATTTAAAGTACGATCCAAAGCCAATCCGCGCCATCCAAAAAGAGCTCTTGACTTAATACCAACTGTTCACAGGCTAAAGCTGGCCAAACGGTCTCCGAATGCTATGGGGTGTATACTATATAACAAACTACCATATTGCATTAAAAACATAAAAAGTGACAATGCATTCCGTCTACGTCTGAAAACACTGTTGTTGGATCGGACACTATACAGTATCAAGGAATATAAATATGAATAATGATTATGTGAAATTTGACATTGTAATTAATGAAGTTGATAAATAATAGTAGGATGTTGATAAATAATAACATTGTATTACGGATAGTCCACCGATTTTATATTCTAGCTTTATGGTCACTTTTTTTTATTTCATTTATATTTTTCTGTTAGCAATGTAGTAATTCTAGTTAATATTTTTTACAATTCTTAATTTTTGATGAATTGATAAATAAAATTATGTATAAAATTCTTAATTTTTGATGAGTTGGACAATGTAAAATGTAAGTGTCATATATAACTTATGTAATAATTGACGAGGCATGCTGATATCTTATTGACATAATTGTTAAATGTATGAGTGTGTAATAAATATTTCTATTCTATTCTATTCTACTTTTTAAACTATTACTTTAAATATTTCTCATTGCTATTAGAGCAATGAGAAATATTTAAAGTAACTTTAAATTTTAATTAAATTTGTTTTTAAGTAGGTATACGTGATATGTGTATATATGTTATTTACATGATACAGTTTCATTTCCTCGCAATCGAACTGAAAAGTAGAGTGTGCAACTCGTCCATAAAACGCATTTTACACTCGACTTTATATTCATCCTCGCTCGCAAGCTCACTCGGATGGATAAACGTCTCGTGTAAAATGATGCGTTTTATGCACTTGTCGTACAATCTACTATTATATTTAATTTAATATGTCAATAAATATATTGCATATGGGTTGCCTAACAAATTTTAGTCCAGGGTATGTTTTGTTAAAAATTAAATAAAAAAAATTAAACATTTCACCGGTTTGATTATTAGATATATTCAATAATAAATCTTAATTTTGTTTAATTTCAATTCAATAATCAGACCGTTGCAAAATGCTAGTAGGTATAGATTTACCTGTTTATACTTTATACCTGGCTACCCGATAGTTGTGACGGGAAAAGAATAGGCAACCTAACGTTTGCATATTATATGGGCTGCATACTTTCGATTGGTATTGAATATATCTAATAATAATCAAACCGGTGAAATGTTATTTTTTTTTTTAGTATTAATTAAACATACCCTGGACTAAAATTTGTTAGGCAACCCATATGCAATATATTTATTGACATATTATATTAAATATAAAATACATTTCATCAAATAAACATCTCGGTGAAGGTCGCTCTATATCGGGACCTTAGACTATTAGGATACTGTCCAAGGTAAACTCACTTTACTAAAAAATAGGTCAACTTAACTACTTGAAAAATAGCCAAATTGTGCTTAAGTAGTAACCAAAATAATGCTAATCACACTAAAATTATAAAGGCGAAAGTTTGTGAGTGTGTTTATGTGTAGGTATGTTTGTTAACTTCTTCACGCTCAAACGGCTGAACCAATATTGATAAATTTTGGCATGAAAGTAGCTCCCTAACTAAGAAAGTAGTTAAAAAAAAAATTGTGTTCCCGTTGGATGAGTGGGTAACACCCCGCGGTGTAGCCAGTTTTACATAAATTATTTTTGTTACTACTAATTACAGCTCTCAGTTTACCAGTCCTTCGATTTATGTGACTAGCACAGCTAACATTTGAGATACTGTTAACAAATCTTATTTATCAGTGTTGGCCGCGCCGCACGATCGTTTTCCATTCGTACCTATAATAGGAATTATTGTTGTGGTAAGTACATGTAGTAAGATGATTAATAAATAGATTATAATTGAATCTCTTATAGGCTCTTTACCTAGGCAATTTGCTTGATCGCATTGCTTTTAAGAGATTTAATTTTAACCTATTGCTGAATCAGCAATCTATATCTATGACTCCTTCGGTCTATGGCTAATTATTACGAATATTTAAGGGCCCATTGCTGAGAAAAAGCCTCTTACCATTTCTTCCGACTCTTCCGATTTTGTCGTATCTCCTGGTTATTCCTCCGCGGGGAGATAAAGGTGTCTCACTCTTCCATCTGTCTCGATTACGATATTTGTATTAATATTGTACCTATATTAAAAACAAGTCATAATAAATATTTCACCCACAAACCGCGGGTTCATTTTAAAAATCAATTTACCCCACGAATTTTACGACGATTTCGTGATCTGAAAAATTCATTTATTTAAACATACTCGCCAGAAACGAGAGCAATAAAAATCTACATTACGTTTGATGAGAGGAAATCAAATGAAGCAGAAGGGAGAAAATACACTGTTCGATGTTTATTTAGCCAATCACTGCAGTCTAGTTCACATTAACCAGAAGTCACGATGAGTTTGTATAATATTTAAATTTTTTGTTACTCTAGTTGAGTTACAATTTTTTTATTTAAATAAAACAATTTAGGCGGATTATATCGCGTATATTAATTATTTGAGCCTCGTTTGACGTTTTGGAAACTTTTCAGTTACCGTTATATCAAAGATGAAAATGTGGCCATACAAATTGCAGTCTCTGTCCTATTCCTATTCTAATAATTATTTTCCATCGCTCCCTCATTGCTGAGGATCGTGACTTCGCTTCAGCTTGTCAACTGCCTGCCTCTATCGGTTGCGGTCAGCTGCCTGGTGTAGTGCGGCGCTAACTGGTCCGTTCTAATAATATCTAAGCTATATTACGGAAAAAAAAATATGGAAATTTACGACGTAACTTTTGCGTTTAATTGGAACGTACGTTCTCATAAATTTTTACGTATAATATCAAATTAGGTACTTCTGTACCAAATTTGGACGAAATGCATCTAATGTTTTTCTGGTACACCCCAGGCCAAAAGTATGGAAACAAGCTTATATTACAATACAAAGCTGTTATTTCCATACGGAATAAATTACAATATTAAACATGATAATAAACGTTTTAAAAGTCAATAGCACAAATTCAGCTTAACAAAATTGCCAGTTCAACATTTTGTAGACAGGCAATGAAAAAAGACGATATGCAACTTATTCCCGGATTTAGGTATATTTACTTTTATAATAAATATTATGACGTTTTAATAACGAACGTTTTAATGTTTGATTTTATTGGGAATGGCCTAATGGTTACTAATATTTACACAATGAATAATTATTGGAAACTTTAAAAATTAAAAGAAACATTTTGTTAACATACTTTTGACCTGGTGTGTATGTCAACAAAAATATCGGACATGACGACAGATTGTTAGGCCATGCTGAGGCAGGGACGTTTCGTTCACTCAGTCAATAATATCGACGTACTTACACTTAAATTTTTAAGCCAATCGAAATATTGTGCACTCTTTCTCTTCGTCTTTATTTTAATTGCTAAACGTGGTATCGTCTAGTTAGGAAAGTCTTCATTGAGAGTTGGTACGCCATTGAAAAATATAGTTCCGTACTAATTTACCTACTATTTTAGCATATAAACAAAACGTGGGAACGCGTAACCGATCCCGTATCGAGTATCAGACGCTTATCGACAAAAAACACACCCGTATATTATATTTCTCCTCACGACTTTATCGTAAATATGAAGGGTAGGGCCGCACCTTCTGGCAGCTATTGCAAAAAGAGCGGAGCGCACTCTCCATAAAATATATCTGAGGGAGCGTGGCGGCGGTATTCTGGGGCTCAAGAGCGATGTAAGGCTGCCTATTCACGAATGACAAAAGTGCGGAATCGACCAATGACAAAAGTGAAGTGGAGCCGAGATTCAGATTCACCTCAAGTGATTGGTCGATTCCGCAAGTTTCCGCTCCGCTCCGCTTCCGTGAATAGGCAGCCTTACATCTCTCCCCTTTAGTGGAGACGCGGAACGTAGCCCCAAAAAAGTGCATTTAAATCTGAGGAATGTGACTGGTCCATTTTACACATTTTCGCTTCTGTGGATGTTTCACCATCTATTGCTCATCTCATACTTTTAACTGAATAATAAATAAGTAAACGAATCATATAAAAATAATAATTATGGACAAATAAGTTACAAAATTACCTACTACGGAGTTTAAAAATCTAATAACATCTTTTGAAGCCTTTAGAATGTATAAATAAACATGTAAGTATACTATTGTTTACATCAAGATGATCCATCATATTAGTCAATTATTAATTGTAAGTAGCTACTTGTTAAATTATTATGTGTAGTCAACCCTAGCCTATTCAATAAATCATCATAAAGGAGTCTGGTGATGTGGTAATGGGTCATCTCATGATCAAAGTGTAAGTTGTTGCCAGAACTTACGTCGGGCACTCAAAGTTGATTGGCAATAAAAGGCATAAGTTGCTTAAATAAAATACCAATATCGAACGAGTTGTGGTCGGCGTATCTCTGCAATATCGTATTAGAGCACGTCTCCACTGAAGCGGAATGGAGAGGAGACGTGCGGAATCGACCTATCACAAAAATGAAGCGGAACTGAGGTACAGACTTCAACTCGGGTGATTGTTCTATTAAGCACTATAGCTTTTGCCCGCGACTACGTCCGCGTCCGCGTCGCTCAACGTGCAATGGAGAGGGCTATGCTCGGGGTGTCTCTACGTGATCGAATCAGAAATGAGGAAATCCGTAGACGAACTAAAGTGACCGATATAGCTCACCGGGTTAGCAAGTTGAAGTGGCAATGGGCAGGCCACATAGCACGCAGAGCAGATGGCCGATGGGGCCGAAAAGTGCTCGGGTGGAGACCTCGGACCAGCAAGCGCAGCGTAGGACGTCCACCTACAAGATGGACAGATGACCTTATAAAGGTCGCCGGAAGGAGCAGGATGCAGGTCGCTTCCAACCGGTATATATGGAAGTCCAAAGGGGAGGCCTATGTTCAGCAGTGGACGTCCTATAAAAAAAAAAAAAAAAAAAAAAAAAAAAAAAAAAAAAAAAAAAAAAAAAAAAAAAAAAAAAAAAAAAAAAAAAAAAAAAAAAAAAAAAAAAAAAAATTCCTACAGGGTCATCAATGTCATCATGAATTACTTACTCACTTTTCAATCTTTTTAGGGATAATTTCCAGGATGAAAACTATCCTATGTCCTTCCTGGGATCTTAAACTATCTCCATGCCAAATTTCATCAAAATCGATTCAGCGGTTTAAGCAGACAGACCGACACACTTTCGCATTTATAATATAGTATGGATTAGGAAGGCCCACAGAAGAACAGAAATAAAAGATATAAATATAACTTGAAATAATATATTAAATTGTTTTAATATCTATAATTGTAATTTAATGCTACGTGTCATCTGTTTGTATTTCGCTTTGAGGTGTACAATAAAGAAATTCTATTCTATCAATACACCACGCCCGTCTAGCACAACTATGCTTCGCGACTTTTGTCGCGCGACATAGCGCTACCCGTCACACTCTCACATTACTGCACAGAAAGAGACAGGCAATTATCTGGCGCGAGAAATAGTCGCTTGTGTCAGTTGTACTAGAGGTGCAGGTACCATGGTATCCAGAACAATCCTTTCCCTAAGTTGGTTCGCTGCCATAAAGCCAGAATACGCCCGTGGAGTCGTATTACATATTTATATGTGGGAGCCAGTTCTTCGCATATGTTTCTAGCTGTTTTATTCGTGCGAATAAAGTGCGTCTCGTTTCGTTTTTTCAGCGTTTATTTTTTGACACTAATTATGTAATAACAATAAAAATATAATTCTTGCTTGCTTTTCGTCCTTCGTTTGTGAAAATAGCGATTTTTACAGCGATACAGCAGACTCCAAATGTCACTTAGGAAAAAAAAGTCAACGAATTGAACATTGTTACTAATGATCGAAAACTTTCAAAAATTCGAACTTTGCTTTAAAGTTAAAATTGGTGCCAAATCTCACGTTTTTAAGGACATCATTTTGTACAAAACATTACTACTAAAAATGTCAATTTTAGCAATGTGCTTTTACGTTTGACAACTTGTACAGTAGTAGGTCAGCACGTAATGTAGATCGAAACATGAAATTTGTTGCGGATGTGTTGGTAAATATTTCATTGTCATCACGCTGAACTAGCTGGACGGATTTTGACCTATTTTGGACCATTTCATTTAAATTTATTCTATTATTAAAATTTTCTATTAATTCAATTTGACTGCAGGAAGCGTGCAGAAGTAACAAACATACACATAAACACAGTAGTTCACAAACTTTCGCCTATTAATAGTAGTGTGATTGTTTTGACATTTTATTTGACTGTATATTTGCACGCTTGCATGCATATATACGAAACATAATGTACCTACTGTAACTATGTACTGTGTCTATGCAAATAAATAATTTCTGATTTCTTACAAGGGACATCCAAATATTTATAGGATACTTTTTACCCGATTAAAGTTAAGGAGCTTCTATCAAGTCATTTAGGATTCCTTTGGTGTGAATCTCATCCATATAAATGTTGATCATCCAGGTACCTAGCCTATTCAATTTAGTCTTGTCCTTATCAATCCCTCATATAGATAGCGCAGATTATCGTTGTAATCTCGCTAATCCATCGGCTATGATCCTGTCTCGCTGAACCTCACAACTAAGCTATATGCCATTAGACACGGTTTATTATTAAAGGATTAGCTTTACTAACATGACAAATAACATCAGGGGTGGAATTAAAAGTTTCTAATGACATATAGCCGAAACATCTTAAATATTTGTAATATAGCGATGTGCTATTTACAATTAACGCCCAACCTATACTTAGTTTAATAATGTTTAGGAGTAACACGTATTATAGGTAAGGTGGGGTGAAACTATCACCGGGGAAAACTGCCACAGTCCAATAATTAACTAACTCTAAGTCATATCCCATCATCATCATAATTTTAAGAGCTATACGCTCTTGTCGGTGGAGCAATTTCCATGCATCTCGTTCTTGCGCCTTCTCCTTGACAGCCTGGTACGACACGACGTTCACATTCTCCTTCATTTGCTCTCCCTGGTCTTCCTCTCTTTCTCCTCCCTTCAATCCTTCCTTCTATTATAGTCTTTATAATATTCGTCGTGCCGCAGCAGGTGCAATCATTTTTCCTCTTCGGTTCTCCATTGTTTTTAGAATACACCTGTCCTCGTTCACCGTATCAAGCACCTCCTCGTTCGACCGCTTTTCAGTCCAGCTGATCTTCTCCATTCGTCGCCAGCCCCACATTTCGAAGGCCTCCAGTATCCTTACCTTAAGTTTACAGTGACAGTACTCGTTAGCGACTGCGTAAAGGATTTGTGTGGAGATTTGTAGTTCTACAAAGTAACCGCCAGGGGGCGCTGTATGATCCATACAAATCATTCACGCTGATACTAGCGAGTACGGACACGTTAACTCATGGTAAGGGTACAGTCTATCTCCCTTCCTTTGCGTATGTTTCGCTTCCTTTTTTTCAGTCATACCCCACCTTACCTTAATTTATTGTTCTTGTAATAATTCGGTAATTATTATCCTATTAACTGTTGTCATAACACTGTTAGTTATTGATTGCCTGAAAGTACTTTTTTAGGGTTCCGTACCCAAAGGGTAAAAACGGGACCCTATTACTGAGACTTCGCTGTCCGTCCGTCCGTCCGTCCGTCTGTCACCAGGCTGTAACTCAAGAACGGTGATAGCTAGACAGTTGAAATTTTCACAGATGATGTATTTCTATTGCCGCTATAACAACAAATACTAAAAATAAAATAAAATAAATATTTAAGGGGGGCTCCCATACAACAAACTTGTTATAGATTATATATATGTATAGGTACGGAACCCTTCATGCGCGAGTCGGACTCGCACTTGCCCAATTTTTAGCATAGTCATGTGACTAAGCAGCTGTTGTAGTAAACTTCCATCTCTGTTTAAGAGTGAACTCTTAACAGATTACTGGTAATGAGCTGGTCATGACCAGCGTTCCCGGAGTCGCGATAAATCTACGGCACAATGGCGACTTCCTTAACTTTTGCGTCCGCGAATAACGAGTTTTTAACTTTGTGGCAAAACGAAAAATGTCTCTATCTCCTTTACGCACCAGCGCGAGGGACAGGCGGAAGCGGGATGGATTATTTCGAGAACTTTTACATGAGATGTGGATTTTGAATTGTTTGTTGCAGATTGTTATACTTGTACTGTGTCATGTGTGTGTTATATTTATTTACTCGAATAAAGTTTCAAATTACGTTACTAAGAATAAATATAAGAATAGGAAATCTGAAAATTTTATGACTACAGACGGAAAAAATTGGCGAAGTGAAAATGCGACAAAAACCAATATTTTGAAAAGGCAGAACAAACCACAAAATAAAGATTTGTATAAAAAAACAGAAATCTGTTAATTGTGCATATACAGAAGCTGGTAAATAAAAACATGGGAGAGTGTCACAATTAAGCGTTTACCTATCTACGTAGTTAATTAGGGAGGTAAAGATACTGTGGTGATTTTACCCGGTTACCGTAAGTTCCACTTCCAAGCCAGTGTGTCGGCTACCGTCATGCTCACGGAGAGCGACTCTCAGAGACGAGTGGCGACGAGTCGTCAAACGGGTCACTCAGAACTCCACAAATACATAATGGTCACGACCGCTCTGTAAAGAGTGTACCTATATAACCTTTTGACCGCCACAGTCGGCTGTGGCCGTCAACAAAAAATCGTGCCCCTGACGACACGTCGGCCACAGCCGTCCAAATTTCAATGATCAAAAACTTTGTAATTCTAACCGCTACAAGTATTTTTCAATCCCTGTTGATTTTGGGGCACATCTTTTTTTTTACTCTGGCGTCAGTGGCACGGTCAATTGCTAGACCGCTTGACGGTCAATAGGATAAGAATATGATGATGACCGTAACTTCCACGCGACGAACCTCAGGCTAGCAGTCCACGTCTTTCGGCTGATGAGTGATAAAGATATTCGAAGATAATAATAATAAAAAAAAAATATCGGACAACGTTACACAAATCGATCTAGTTCTAAATTATGCTCAAGAAGGCTTGTGTACCTTGTGGAGCTCGGTACCTACTAGACAACTTATATATACTTAAATAGATAGAACAACCATGACCCAAGCACAAATATTCGAGTTCACCCTACAAATATTTGCTCTGACCGGGATTCGAACCTGGGACCGCCGGCTCAGTAGGCAGGTGCTCTACAAACTGCGCCAAACCCGTCAAAATAAGAAGATATGCTTACCAATGATGCATACTGTGAAGAGACTACATGTCTATCTTCATAGTCTATGGTATCCGTTCCTATGGATACGTTCGAAACTTCGAACTGTTATTTTTTCACTGTCACAATTGTCATCAATGTAATATTCAACTACATTTGTTGTCGTGATATTTATCTAAAATAATACAGCTTAATACTTGCGTATTCCTTTTATTTATTAATCACAAAAACTTAAAATGGTAGCAGAGCGTTAATCATCCATATATTTCTGAAGTGAAGTGTTAAACTCGTGCAACATTCAACGATGCCGAAAACGACATATCACATCGAATCTTTGGATAAAGATAATTATGACACCTGGGCAATTCAAGCCGAAGCAGTGCTAATAAAAAATAAACTATGGAAGTATGTTGACGAACCATTACCTCCATCTGCAAGCGCTGCTGATCTTGACGGCGACAAACAGGCAAAATCAGAACTCATCCTACTTATTGCTCCCTCGCAGCTGAAGGATATCAAAAAATGCACGTCTGCCAAAGCCCTATGGGACAAACTGAAGGAGATTCATGCAAGTAAAGGCCCCGCTAGAAAGGCTACTCTCCTAAAGCGGTTAATACTTACCAAACTCGAAGACAACAACGTTCGAGAACACTTGATCAAATTTATGGATACGGTTGATAAGTTATCAGAAATGGACGTAGCTATAAACGACGATTTACTTACTATCCTCATGCTCTACAGCCTATCCTTTGAATTCGAAAACTTTCGTGTAGCTATGGAGTCACGTGACGTTCTACCGAAACCTGAAGAACTCAAAATAAAAATAATTGAAGAGAGCGACGCTCGACATCGGGATGTCGAGGTCAGTCCACATCAACATGAAGATGAAAATGTACTCTACGCATCTTGCAAAATCTGTAAGAAATCGGGACGCGAAATTTTTCAGAAGAAGACGCACAAGATTTGCGCTAACTGCTGGAAGAAAAATAAAGATACAAATTCAAAAAGTTCCTACTATGCTGAAGAGTGCTTCCTCACTTCAAACCAAAATATCCAACAGAACGATTGGGTACTGGACAGCGGCTGCACCTCCCATATGACGTTTCAACGCGAATACTTCAAAAACATGACGGTTGTTTCAAGAAAACTTAATTTTGCTTCGGAACAACACTCTACTGAAATAAAAGGTGAAGGCAGAGTAACACTAAAAAACAATTCTGGGACAATTAATCTCGAAAACACTCTGTATGTACCATCACTTTGCAAAAACCTACTATCAGTGCCAAAAATTACTCAACATGGAGCTTCTGTCACTTTCGTTAACGACAAAGCACTTGTACGCAATAAAACCGGACACGTGGTTATGACTGCAGAAAAATCTATGAACAGTGGCCTCTTTTACGTCAAATCGCAAAACGTTGAACGAAATTATTCAGCAACGCCTGAAACTACATCAACAAATTGGAAGAAAGGCTCCCTATTAGAATGGCACAAGAAGCTTGGGCACATGAACGACAAAGACCTCCATCTAGCACTCAACAACGAGTCTTTGATTGGATTGAACTTCGATAAAAAAGAGTCTCTGTCAAACTGTGACGCATGCATTCAAGCAAAAATGACACAAGTACCAAGCCCTCCACAAAGAACAACTCCTCGTACTACTGAACGCCTGGAGATTGTTCACAGCGACGTGTGTGGTCCTGTCGCACCGTCCTACGGCAAAAACAGATACTTTGTCACATTTATTGACGACTACAGTAGATATGGACGTGTCTACTTCATGAAGAATAAATCAGAAACACTTGAACACTTCAAAACCTACAAACAAGAGATGGAAAACTTTACTGGAAACAAGATTAAAAACTTACAAACAGATAACGGCACAGAATATGTGAACACTAAATTTAATGCCTATCTACAGGAACATGGGATTGCAAGACGTTTATCCGCGCCCTACACGCCACACCAGAATGGTCTCGCTGAACGTAAAAACCGGACTTTATTAGAGAAAGCAAGAGCGATTGGTATTGTCGCTAAGGCACCATTGCATCTATGGGCAGAAGCCATTAACACGGCAAACTATCTCTCCAATAGAAGCGTAAACAGTGCCATAGAAAACAAAACACCGTTTGAGAAATGGGTCGAAAGGAAACCATGTATCCATCATCTCCACACATTTGGGTCAAAAGCATTTGTGCTTCTTAAAGGTCCTGCCAAGGGTTCCAAATTTGCACCTAAGGCAATTCCTGGAGTATTTGTCGGATACTCTGATACCGGCAAGGCATACAGGGTGTATGTTCCAAACAAACGCAAGTCACTTATTTCCAAAGACGTAAAGATTCTCCAGACAAACTTCTATTCTGATTCGATTGACAATATAGACAATCTTACTCACTCTGTTTCGATCTCGACTCCAAAAATACAACTGAACGTTGAAGACTCTGAAAAAGAGCAGATTCCAATTCCAAGCGGTCCAGATTCTACACAACAAGCCGCTTTTTGGTCCAAGATTGGATAAATTAAGTGGAAAAATTGGATTCAAAAGAATTCTCAAATTCTTAAGAGTTCAGAGGGTGTGAAGAGACTACATGTCTATCTTCATAGTCTATGGTATCCGTTCCTATGGATACGTTCGAAACTTCGAACTGTTATTTTTTACTGTCACAATTGTCATCAATGTAATATTCAACTACATTTGTTGTCGTGATATTTATCTAAAATAATACAGCTTAATACTTGCGTATTCCTTTTATTTATTAATCACAAAAACTTAAAACATACAAAGCTGTGTTCAATATTCGTCTCACTAGAAGACCAGCGCTGGCTCTCGAGCTAGCATTATGCTGAGGTGGGACCTTTTCTAGGCAATTCCTAATTGACAACATTTCATATTTATAACAGGTGGAAATTAATATAGAGATCGACAGGGCTTTATGTCGTGTACCTTAAAAAAAAATCTTTGAATTTATTCTTCTGTATTTAAAGAAATATAAGAAAATACATCAAATAACTGCAATTTAAGACAATACGGGCTGAATAGGGTTGTTGTCTAAACCAAAGAGCGAAAAAACATATATTTTTTTTATTTGACGTTGACAGATGACAGATGCATACCGAGTTTTATTAAGTTTTTTTTTATTAGAAAACCGACTAAAGTAACCGTTCCATTAAGTTCTGGTTTTGGTGTTGTCACATTTTAAAATGAGTATGTTTTTATAAATTAATAATAAAATAAATAATCATCTCAGAAAATAAATAAAAACAGAGATTACTTCATCTTTTTAAGCAGAATTCAGAAAAGTAATAAAATGATAGTCTTAAAAATATGAAATGTTGTCAATTATAATAGTTTACAGTTTATCTTTTTTTGTTTATCACTATTTATGCAATTATGTTTTGTTCCTGAATGAATTTTCGTTTTTTAGGGTTCCGTACCCAAAGGGTAAAAACGGGACCCTATTACTGAGACTTCGCCGTCTATCCGTCCGTCCGTCCGTCCGTCCGTCCGTCTGTCACCAGGCTGTATCTCAAGAACGGTGATAGCTAGACAGTTGACATTTTCACAGATGATGTATTTCTATTGCCGTTATAACAACAAATACTAAAAATAAAATTAAATAAATATTTAAGGGGGGCTCCCATACAACAAACGGGATTGGTTGCGTTAACTGCACCTCATTTGTATGGAGCGCTATACATACCAAGTGCAAACTTAACTTAACCACTTAAGGATGGAAAGTGTTTGTACGGAACCCTCGGTGCGCGAGTCCGACTCGCACTTGACCGGTTTTTTTCTTCTTCTTTTTTAAACTTCAGTATTTTATATATCGCGACATCTTATGGTTTGCACCACAGGCACAGGGGATCCTGTGGAAATTACAGAAGGAAAAACGGCCCTACTTTCAATAAAACTGTCGTCTTTATTTAACAGGGGCAAAAGTTATCTCGGCATTGTTTGGCGACTTCGCGAAAATATACAAAAAAACAGTTCGTTAACTTGGCCCCTTGTTTACAGAGGACCATTGATTCTTGGAATGACTTAACTAGTTGAAACATTACAAAACAGTATGGATATTTAAATTGTGACAGTAAAAAAACGTTGAAATATAGTATTTATTCTACTTATTTGTTACTAGAATCGTAGCCGCTAAACGAATTGATCTATTAAAATTCCACAGTTTTCCTAAATTTATGAAAACATTATGAAACATCTCTAATAATACCAACTCTATATGAATTGTCCGCAAGTTATTAGCACATATATATAGACAAATAAAGCAATTTTAAACGGATTATATAGGGTATATTCATTATTTGGGTTTTCCTGACGTTTCGGCAGCTTAACAGTTACCGTTGTCAAAGGTTGACTGAGGAAATCTCTGTGTGAATGATACATTTACGCGAATATACCCTATAATAATCGGTTCACATTGTTTTATTTAAATGTGTGACAGTCGCGGAAACCGAAGAAAATATTAAGATCATTGGCTGTTTTTCATCAAATACTTGTGTTCATTCAAAACAGTTACTCACACGCGCAGATATTGTAATAATAAAGCACCGTCGACAAAAGTTCAATATAATTATTCATCAAATAAAGTTTATTAGGTTTTATTATCGATACGTTTTTTAACGTTCCAAGAAAATTAATTGAAAATGTTATTATATATTATTGTTTTCATGTTTATTTTCTCGTAATAAAAAACAACATTCCAAATTATCAGAAAAAAATTAAGGTTTGGTGGTTATATTTATGTTCATTGTAAAGTTTATTGATGCATTGAGTTTTATTTATCAGTTCAGTCAAGTTCAAATATATTTATTTCTCTAGGATACAAGTCACTTAAAACGAGAACGAGGACTTTTTTGTATGATCATTTTTTGTGCTGCGGCATGCATTTTTCAGAGTGGTCCTTTATCCGTGAACGTGTTAACCATTATAGGCTTCCTGATAATTATCTCAAATTATTATCGATTCGCATATTATACATATACATACAGCGTGGCCCATTTAGATCAGGTCTGTATGGGAAAGTCTGAAACTATAAGACATACGAAGATCTATTCTTAAGAAACATGTAGATTATAATAACAAAAAAAACTGCATTCTTATAGTTTCAGACTGTCCCATACGGACCGATCTAAATGGGCCACCCTGTATAGAAGCGATTTGAATCGACGTCCCCACGGCTTCCCGGGCCAGGTGTGTGCATTGCCAATTAAATTGAAGAATATTGGTCATTATCGATTCTTTACAATAGTAAATACGAAATCGAATCTTTACAGTAGTATGTTTTATTGTGAAGGCTACGAAAGTCGAGACTTAAACCTATTGTATTTTTAGCTGGTTGTTCTATGTGCCTATGCCTATAATAATAACGTCAAACGCGATATTGAACCTAAAAAGTAATTAAACCAGTATTTTCGTCGTTGACTCGCGACCGACTTCCCCATGCCATTGCCGACCTTTAGTATCGCTAAAATGTATTCAAATATTCAACAGAATAATCCAGCGTAAAACACTTCCAAGGTCCAAACTCGGGAAATTAAGGAGGTGAGAAGTCGGAAAAGTTTTTATTGTTACGGCCTGAATTTATCCTCGGTCCGCGCAGATGTTTAAAATTTCACTTCTCATTACTCCGCTCATTAATGCCGCGAGTAAACAACTATGCGGCTCTGGGGCGATATTGTTCGGCGATTGTTAAGGAAGTATCCTTAACAATAGCCCAGTAGGGCTATTTCTGAAGATGTTCACGTTAAGCGAGTCGTGAAGCGAAAGTTACTGATACTCAAGGACGAGAGCAGTCGTCATTTTGGTTACAGAAAACTACATCATATTGTATACGCTCAATATGCATGCCGCGTTTGGTATGAATAAATAGGTATCTTAACTCACAAAATAAATAAGAAACCGGCCAAGTGCGAGTCGGGCTCCCCGTCGGATAACCCTGTAGGGCTATTTCTGAAGATGTTCAGCTTATAGGTATGTCGGGCGACCGTGAAGCATTAAGTTATTTAAGTTACTCAAGGATTAGAGCTGTCGCCATTAATTAGTTCATTACAGAAAGAGAAAACTACATCAAATTTTGTATGCTGAATTTCCACGCCGCGTTTGGTATGCTACAAATAAGTAGGTATCATAACTAACAAAATAAAAAGGAAACTAGGTATAAAGACTTACACAATTCCGTCTGAAGCTATTAAGTTATTAATAGGCTTCGGACTTTCGTTAGCACGGTAGGACTAATGAAGAGCTATGGAGTCGATATTAACATTAAAATACAATTCATACTCATACTCATAAGTGTATTTCATTCGCAATTTTAATTTTATAGTAATTTTTCCATGATTTCTGGAGTAAATTGGGTTATATATTGATCTAATATCCACTTATTTATGTCTAGAAAGTGTATTGGCTTGGGAATGTTAACCATAATAACCATAAAGGCAGTTTGGAATGAAATAGATGAGTGAGTATGAGTATGAGTATGAATTGTATTTTAATGTTAATATCGGCTCCATAGTTCTCCATTAGTCATACCGTGCTAACGAAAGTCCAATGCCTAGTATTTAAGTAAAGTAAAGCAAGTATTAAGTAAAGTAAAGTAACGTCTGCTTGCGTAAACCAAATGTGTACAATGAAAAAAAAATATGGTTCAGGCGGGGTTCGAACCCGCGTCTCCAACGGCTTTCGGGGCCAACGCGGGCGTCCTACCTCTTGGACCACTGAACCCGATGAGAGAGCCATTGAATTTTTCAACCAGTTGCTTCTTGCATGCCTTAGGGTGGCATCGTAACGCCATCTATCCTAAGATTCAGGTTCGAATCCTGCCTGACCTTTAAAATTTTCAGTTTTTTTGCTTCATTATAACAATCATTAAAACTTCTCATCTGATTAGTATTATTTCATACATTTATAAATGTAACAGCTATGCGGCTCTAGGGTAATATTGTTCGGCGGTTGTTAAGGTTACTGGGCTATTTCTGAAGATTTTAAAAATTTGTTGAAGTGAAGGAAAAAGTTTGAACGGTACAAAGTTACTCAAAGACGATCAGTTAAAAATTCAAAGTAAATTAACAGTAACACAGTTAATTGAGTATACAAACAGTGTTGGTACCTCTTTTTAAGTATTTGATAGTCATGCTAAGAGGCACCGCTCTTGTATGTGCTAAGTTAATCAGTAGCGATATTGTGGCAAAACTATATAAAATTATTTATATTTATAATATATTAAAATATTTTAAAAAATTAAAAAGAAAACATTAAAAGGAAAATCATAGCGAATATATCTACATATTCGCTATCATTTTCCTTTTAATATTTTATTAGACAATTAGTCCTGAAGATTCTCCGAAATATTCCTTATGTAGTTCGATAAGATGTTTTAAATTTCACTTCTCATGAATGCCGTGACGTGAGACGTCAACAATTATACAGCGCTGGGACTATAATGTTTGGTGACAGTAAGAGTAAACAAACAGGTAATTTCTGAAGATATTCGGAATAAGCAAGCCAAGAAGTGATATACGCAGACGGCAAACTAAATATTTTTTGAAGCTTCTTAGGCGAGCATTTGCTCATGTTGCTCCATCAATTCAGGTCCAAAGCAGCCCTGATCGTCTGGTACCTACAATGTAAATGAGAAGGTGGCCTTGTTCACTTGATAAGACCAACATTCTCCCGCCCTCGCCATGGAATGCAGTAGTTAGTGTAGCAAAAGTCGACCAAAACTTGACAATATTTAACAACTCTCACCGGCGACGATAAATGCGCCAGCACTGCAGCGGGACAATACCAACATGGCTAACGACCCGTATAAATTACCCCGTGACGTTACAACTTCGCGTCCGTTGCGAATAAACCTGAACTTGCGTATGTTCGAAATTATACGTGGTTCGTGGTAGGGAACTTTAAACAACGACGCGCCGCCGGGACGGAAATTCATACTATTGACTTCTATATTTTTTTAACTTCATTCTTCATTATCGGTAGGAAGCTACTGAACATAGGGAATATCGTTAGGAATCTACCCCCGATGAAAGCCAGTATGATACGTCCCAGGAGGAGGATATAGACATCAAAAATGTTGATGTGACATCGACGCCATTATACAAAGTGAATTTTTAAATGTGAAATGAAGTGATCCAGGGAGAGTCATTCGCTGACCGGAGCAGTATGTCCAATAATCGGGAGAGCAAAGTTAAAAATGTGGCATGTTTTGAGGTAGGTGGAGAAGGCGCAGTCTACTACGTTAGGTAGCACAATAATCCACAGTAAATATTAAGTATATAACAGTTTTTATAATAATCACAACTTTGTTACAGTCGTCAATCTACTACAGATAAAATAAGACTAAATATGGCAATTTGGCGGCAAACAGGTACTTATTTTTATTTTATTTTATTTATTTGGAACATCAACAGCATTACAGAACATATATAACAATGCTTATAGCTAGAACATAAAGCCAATAATAGATGTCCACAGATATGCAGTTAACGAGGCCTTGAAAAGGTAACGATATCAGATTTCAATTGGTATAAAATTAGGTAAGGTACATATACACTTAAATTAAAACAAAAGAAAGCTAGCAACCACCCCAAGTGTGTGTGTGTGTGTGTACGTGTGTGTGTGTGTAATATATAAGCATGTCTATCGTACGCAACTCCACGCTACCACATCATCAACCTTGCAAAATGAGTTTTCGAATACGGTTTTTTAAGACCGACTTGGAACAGTCAAATAGATCGGCGGCATTAAATTTACAGTTGTATTCTCTCAGAATACGTACAATTGGGGAGTTTTGAGCATACCTAGTGTTTACCTTAGGTATGCTGAAAGTACAAACTTTGTTTTATATTATAACTTTATCCTGGCACTAGAAAAAACTTCATCTTTCGAGTCCTGCCAAAATATTGGGGTCCTACCCCAATGGGGGTCGGACCTCAATATTACAATGCTATATCTCACAAAATATTGATCTTAGAAGTGTGTGTGCATGGTCTCATTCGATTCGGCACGAGAAATTGCATACAAAATGACATTTCACTCCCCAAGTTTAGGTATAAGATGTTCGTCATATGCCTCCGCCCTCCCCCAATGGAGGTAGGACCCCAAAATTTTAGCAGGACTCCGTAGATCCTCATTTCTAGAGCCAAGATAAAGTTATAAAACTAAATTTCATTGATGTACCTATTTTGCCGACAAAATATACAATTTTTCTTGTGCTGATCATTGAGTGAAGTAAAAGAGAACACGCCTTTATAAAAATGTGTCTAAAACAGCCAGCAAGATACTTACTTTAAATTTGTTACGAACTTTAACAGCATGTACCTACTCGTAGAAGCTAAATTTATGATACGTTTTCTCTCAAATATAATAATATACCTACTCCGCATATTCGTAGGTATATAATAAAGATACCAACGTACTCTCATCTATAATCTAGCTCGATCAAATGAGCGTGCTGAAGCCCCCGCAGCCGCGCCAGTCACGTTCCTGCTTGTTTCGACTCGTTTCACTACTTTATCGTCTCGATATATTCAAAACTATGCAGTCGGAATTGTAAATTTCCACCATGTTGTGAGGAGACTAAAATAACTGACTGTGAACTACGTCTTATAGAAAAGTTTACAGACAAATATTGCAAAAGTAAATAATGTTTCATGACACTGGATCGGTTACTTTTAGTCTTAGTGCCTATTGTACCTATTTATGAATGCGTTAATGTGCTTTATCATTTTTTTATCGTATGATAAACGTGACCATTATAGGCCCGCAGACCTTTTTTTGGGCGCGAGAGCATCACTGCTGGATACTGCTTTATACACACACAAACATGTTTTTACAGTTCATTACCCAAAAGGTAAAAACGGGACCAATAGTCTGTTGGGAATCTGTCTGTCCGCCTGTCACCAGGCTGTATTTCATGAACCGTGATATCTAGGTTGAAATTTTTATAGATGACGTATTTCTATTGTCGCTATAACAGCAAATACTAAAAACAGAATAAAATAAATATTTAAGCCGTATCTCCCATACAACAAACGTGTTTTTTTGCCGTTTTTTATTTGATAGTACGGAACCTTTCGTGCGCGAGTCCAACTCGCACTTAGCCGGTTTTTTTAGTATTTACACTTGTCATCAATAAAATGTTGAGCATTACCATTGCACAACAATACTCTCAATCCTGGAACCACCACCATAAGGAATATTCCGTATAAGTATTGCGTGTTCACCGGCATCTTTAAAAAAAGAAACACTCAGAAACAGATAAAATAACGGTAGCTATCAGCAAACATGGAATATTATTAGATACCATAAAGGGGCCAATAAACGTGGAGATTTTATGTGTTTTTAATAAAAGTTTCCTTGTCGCCGCGAAAATGTCGCTTCGCGTGGGAACATCCCGGTACCGACTAGTAATCATGAGCTCCAGGAAAATAAAATAATAACGTGCTTAGAGGCGTTCAATTTTGTTGGAATTCAATAAATGTTGCGTAGAACACCGCATTAATTTCTTTTGGAATTCATTATCACCATCATTATTTCAGTTTGGGAAAGTTTAGATTTATGGAATCAGTAGGAAGTCAGCAACGGTTCTGATCTTATTCGTTCAAAAATGCTGATTGCTGATTGCTGAAATATAAATCCATGCAAGAGACACAAACTTACGGCTTATTTACGGCTGTTGTTATCCTGAATACCAATAAAAAAAAATAAAAAATAGTGTACTAATATAGAATGTGATGCAAATAGATTAAAGTGCTGGATCCTGTTTAGTTGTGACTGGTAACGTGTTAAAAACGTGTATATTTAAATAACTAGGTATATCGAAATGTAGTAGTAGTAATAACTTTGTGTTTGAGCATTTGAATAAGCTGAATGAATAATATTGAGGCTCGATCCGAAACTCGTGTTTGACTGCTGTCCCTTGGTTCCCAAACTTGGCGCAGTCGGTAGGATTCCACTTCCCTAGAGGTGAATTCAAAGTATAACGTATAAACAACCTAATTGTAAGATTCGTAACATAACTAACCACCCGAATTTACAAAAAAGTGATCGTACCTACCAAGTTTTTACTAAATTACCCCTACCCCTAAAAGGAAATAAATAATAATGAGGGAGGCTCAAATAATAAATATAAAAAAAGTTTTTTTTTTTACCTCGATACATCACACGATGTGCTACAATCTATATAACGGTACCGTATTTTTCTGAAAAAACGTCTGAAATTCTCAATTAAGTGTAACTTTGACTGGACTATTAAAAAAACGACGTAACATTGTGAGAGCAGCGAAGCGTATTCATCGGGTATTTCAATGGCTTTATCTGAGGAAGAGGGAAATAAACATTGCCATAAATTTGAAAAAAAAAAACATACTTCCTTGAATGTCTTCGAAATATTTTTTTGAGATAGTTAACAAAGGAATCGATTTGAATGGCGAACACAAACTTAGGTGGATAATTAGATATTGAGGCAATGAATTACTACGTAGGTACCTAAATAATGATCTTTTTACGACTAATTAAAATAATTCGTTGGTTTGTTTATTGATTTATGATTTGTAGTACGAATTACAGTCGTCCTCTCATAAGTCGAACTGACGATCTGGTTGAGGTCCGCGGAAGCCGATGGATGTAGAAAACTTGCGACTTGTCTTTGTGTGTTTGTGAAATTTCAAATTACTACTTCGTACTTCGTGTGCTGAAAATACAAAAAAAACTGGCCTAGTGCGGATCTGACTCGCGCACCGAGGGTTCCGAACAAACTTTCATGAAATAATGAACTTTATTCTGCAAGTAGGCCACAAGGGCACTTTTACATGTCTGAGTCTACCGGCATTTTACAAGAGGAGACCATTGTTGAGAAGAAACGCCGAAAGAAACTCAACAGTAAGTCATTTTTCACTTACCTATCCCATCTAAATTGGCCTGGTTGAGTTAAGTTTGCACCTGAAATGTATGGCGCCGCGTACAAACGAGGTGCAAACTTAACGCAACCGAGTTCTCTAAATATGATGTTTGAAAAGGACTATAATATTTTTTATGATTTTGTTACAAATGTATAGTTTTCAGATTTTTATAAGTATTTGTAGTATGTAGGTACCCTATCGTTTTCATTCCCTTGAGTGTCGAAATGTACGTTTTTTGCGACATAAACGGCCGTATCTTTTTTTTACGTTAACGTAGAAGTTTGATTTTTTCACAGCTTCAAGATTTAGATTTAGATTTAGATTTATTTATTTCATAATATAAAATGTCAGTATAAATTACGCTAAGACAATTTACATGCATTTATACTATGATCGTCATAAAGATAAAAATGAGATAATATAATAATAGTCAAAAACATAACAATTGATTGTAACAAAACATATTTACATGTCATAATCATAATGCAGCTAAATGTGGTTACAATATAAGAATATCTCCTTAAGGGATTGTCAAAAACTCTAAAAAATACCAACTACCAGCAATATTTATACACGGTGCTAAATACAAACATTATTATTATTATATATTACTATGTCAAATAATTTGAAATTAAATATGTCAAAGGTGTCTCCTTGGAGGATTGTCAACAATGTACTACAAGAAACCAAAACAATATAAAATGAACTCATTTACTGAGTATAATGGATTATCCAATAAAATGTTTCTCAATTGATGTTTGAACTTCTCGTCTGACGCTTCGGTTCGCAACTCGTCGGGTAGATGTTCATAGAACGTTGGGCCGATGACGCGTGGGTTTTTTTTTTTGCCAGTGCCATGCGACGCGGGACTGTCCTAAGTCTCCCCGTAGAACGTATTAGTTTGCGTACGTATAATGTATGTACGAACGTATTTCGTACATACATTAATACCTCGAATATATAAAGTGAGTAGTGAGTCATAATGCGGTACTTTATGAAGAGATCCCTGCAAGAATACCTGGGTTCTACTCCGGCCAGTATTCGAAGTGCTCGTTTTTGGAGTGTCAAAATTCGCTGAGCATCAGCATCATCATCATTTCCCCAAAAAACAGTACCGTATGACATAATAGAATGAAAATGTGCGAAATATACAGACTTTAATGCATTACTTGATATTAACGGTTTTAATTTCTTTAAAGCAAAGACAGCACTACTCAACTTGTCGCACAGCATGTCTACATGGCACTTCCAGTTCAAGTTGGAGTCAAGCATGAATCCAAGAAACCTGCATTCACTACACAATGGCATCGGGACGGCTTTAATGCATGGGGGCATTGCGATGTTCCGGCCCGAGAATACCATGACATTAGACTTTGATACGTTTAATAATAAGCCATTCGACGAAAACCATTTCTGCAGTTGGACACAAGCTTCATGAATTTTACCGGCAAGCTGTTCGTATGTTTTTGCGCTGACTATGACTGTGGTATCATCTGCGAAGAGCACCGATAGGCCATTCTTGATTGCCGAGGGTAGATCGTTAACGAATAACGTGAATAAGACATTTCCAAGGGCTGATCCTTGAGGGATACCCAGCCTTACGCAGCCGACATCTGAAATTAACATTTTGCCATTGGAAGACACTTTTACAACCTGTTAACGATTGGACAGAAAAGATGATAACAATTTGTGATCAGAACCTCGAAGACCGTAAAAACTTAATTTATTTAGAAGTAGCCTGTGACTGATTACGTCGAATGCCTTGGACAGGTCACACAAAATTCACAAGGGATCCTAGACTTGAGTATAATATGTTGTTAATTTCAACTCGATACCTGTACGCGTTCTCGAGATAAAGGGTCTTGACAGACATACAGACGGACGGACAACAAAGAGATCCTATAAGGGTTCCGTTTCTTACGATTGAGGTACGGAACCCTAAAAACTCAAAAATCACTAAAACAGTTATTGTGAGATTCATTATAGTTATTCTGCACTAAATTAATTTAAAAAGAATTTACCGTACCACAGCCAAAGAACGTCTTACATATTTTAAAATTGTTTTACTTATCTAACCGATAAGTAATAATTTACAACGATCAAAAGCCTACATTTGATTCACGAAACCACAAATAAAATAAAAACATCTTTCACATCGAAAACCTAGTTCCAAGATACAGTATAAAAAAAATAAAACTGAAATAAATCCTCGGGCGACACGCCAAACACTTAACACTTTTAAAGCGGCTCGGTTGAGCCAGTTAGCGTAACTGGCTGCATTAGTTTCGCCTGAATAATGAAGCGGCGGTAAACAGTATACTAAGTAGTTGCCGGCTCAGTGCCGGTGCGTTCGTCTTGCGACTTATTGACATTTCACCTGCGTTTTCATATTTTTACTTAAACGAGAAGATTTTTAGCTATATTAGTTATAGTAATTTTCAGTCATATTCTTGGTTGAGCCGGTTGGTGTAACTGACTGCATTAGTTTCGCGGTTGCCTCAATAATTAATTGTATTTATTTATTTCAGGCGTCAAAGGCATTTTAAATAGTAATAGAATAATGAAGCGGCGGTAAACAGTCTACTAAGTAGTTGCCGGCTCAGCGCCGGTGCGCTCGTCTTGTTGCGGTGTGTGTGGTCCCAGCTGATCCACACATGTGATGCAACAAACAATAGAACAATAGAAAATTCCTTTAGCCTTGAATTGTATTGCGACACCTCTTCGGAATGTCGAACCATATGGAAATGACCTTAAGGAAAATCAGTATAAAAGCATTGGAAATTATTTAATAAATGTTCATTCTAACACCGAGCTTCGTCGTATCATTATCCCCGTGCTACCACACTTCATGGCGACCCTGCCAGTGGGGCTGCTCGACGCAACCCAGCGCTTCGAGGCAGCCCCAGCTGTGAACACAGCATAACGGCCGCCCGACCCAGCTGCGGGCACAGTATAGAGGCCGCCCGACCCAGCTCGTCTCAGCATACCAGCCAGCCTGCCAGCCGGAACCAGCACAACCAAGTGCCACCCGAAAAAGAAAAATTTTGAAGCAAAAGAAGACCTATGCAGAGGACGGCATCCCCGATTAAAACGGGCCCTCCGACGACGCCAAGTCAGCTTCAACGACAGAGTCACGATCACGTGACGTCAGCGGGACATTTTGAGCGGCTAGCCAGAGGCAGCGACAGCAGGCCGGAGCAGAGCGTCCAGCAGCAGGTACCAGCACCACCAGCACCAGCACCACCAAAACAAACCTAGACTAGGACTGGAGGTACAACTTTACTGTAGAATAACGTTACTGTTATTATCATTATATTTTTATAGGATTAATTATGTAGGATATAAATTTTTTAAAAATTTGAATTAATTTAATAGGTACAACAGAATAAAATATAACAATAAATTAAATTAAACAATAAAACTAATAACTAAACCTAAATATTGTCTAATCAAAAAGCCCGCCCCGAATCGTTCCCGGTGCAAAAGTGCCCAACACGCTCGCCGCGTTACCGCGCTGGACCGCGATGGACAGCCTCTGCACCAAGAACGATTCGGAACGGGTGTCATGGCCTCTCTCTCGTAACCGACGCCCCACTTCCCTCAGGAACTTTAGTGCGTCGGAGCTCCAAACACCGGTAGTCTCCACCGCGAGTGGGACAAACAGGTAATTTGTGAGAGCGGAGTATTTCTCACGCTTCCTATTTGCCGCCACTTCCGCGGATAAATAAATAGAATATTATAAGTAGGTCAGTTGATGTGTAAACATAATGACCAGCCTGCCTCCAGATAATGAATGAAATGCGCAGCTAAAATAAAATAACTAATAACGTGTCAAGTTGCGCGACAAAAACATAATATTCGCGCAGTACAAAGACTTAATGAATTTTAAATTATATTTTTTTTTAATGTGTTGATTTGTTTTGCATTAATTATAACACACTCTTATGTACTTTAAAGGGTTTTGAGAATGAGTTTATTTTTTCTGATGACCTGTCGTCATCAGCGGTGACCCGAGAGAGGCGCCCCTCAGCTGATAAGCATGCATACATAAAAAGGTACAAGACAGGCAGGGATACCCTGCAGGGATACAAAGTATACCCTTAACTGTAATATGTACAAAAAATGTACAAGGTCGGCAAGCCACTAAAAAGTGTTGTATTCCGAACCAGTAAAGTGAAGCCAAAGTGCAAACTTAAATACGTACCTTATAAATGTTGCAAAAGAGAGGAAGAATAAAAAAAAATAAACTCAAGGACGAAGACATGAAAAGTAGGTATTTAAAAACCCTAATTGACGCATTTCACAAAAATAATGCAAAAATTAAAAATGAGTGTTATTAAATTTTAAAAAACTTATACTGTGTTAAAATTTTACTCAAGGACTATATTATTAATTACATTTAATAACATTAATTAATCAAGAAAATGTGTTTATAATAAGTAAATAACAAATATATTACGTAACGGGGAAAACCCAAATTAAATAATAATAAATAGATACTAAGTAAAAGATAAAACAAGTATAAATAAACATAAGTATTTCGATGAGCGATTAGCCTGATCACCTAAGAGCTATTGAAATTCTTGGTGTCAGTACATAATCACGAAAAACTTTTTCACGAAAACTTTTTCACGAACGACTTTATCACGAAAAACTTTATCACGAATAGACTTTATCACGAATAGACTTTATCACGAAAACTTAATCACGAAAACTTTATCACTAAAGACTTTATCACGAAAACTTTATCACGAAAAGACTATATCACGAAAAGACTTTATCACGAAAAGACTTTATCACGAAAAGACTTTATCACGAAAAGACCTTATCACGAAAAGACTTTATCACGAAAAGTTTATCACGAAAAGAGTTTATCACGAAAACTTTATCACGAAAAGACTTTATCACGAAAAGACTTTATCACGAAAACTTTATCACGAAAAGACTATATCACGAAAAAAATACCACAAAAAGGTTGACTCGTGATATTTTTTTTCGTGATAATTTGCTCTGGATTATTTTCCTTCGGAAACCTATCGTTTGTGGTACAGATACATATATTTATTCACAATAACTGACCAAGAGTAAGTATGACTCGCGCACCGAGGGTTCCATACAAACACTTCCACTTTCCATCTTACTGGCCGGGTTAATCAGAGACCGGGAATCGAACCCGGTACCTTTTCCACCAGGTAGCTCCTTTTTCAATTTTTCTTTAAACTGATCTACCAATCTATGGATCACTGATCCGAAATAAATAATAATTTGAATTTGAATTTTGATCTTCGTATTAATGGTTTAAATAAAAATGGTGGAGTACCCAGATTACAAAAATGAGACATTAAATGTGTCATAAATTATTTATGGCCGGGTTAAGTTAAGTTTACACCAAGTACGTATGGCGCCGCATACAAGTGAGGTGCAAACTTAATGTAGCAGGGCCCGAACAGTTGGTATGAGATAAGTAAAAAATTATACGGAACGCTCGGAGGGTGTCAGACTTGCACTTGGCTGGTTTTTAGGGTTCCGTACCCAAAGGGTAAAAACGGGACCCTATTACTGAGACTTCGCTGTCCGTCCGTCCGTCCGTCCGTCCGTCCGTCCGTCCGTCTGTCATCAGGCTGTATCTCAAGAACGGTGATAGCTAGACAGTTGAAATTTTCACAGATGATGTATTTATATTGCCGCTATAACAACAAATACTAAAAATAAAATATCTCAAATAAACATAGGAATCGATAGGCATACAGGCATAAAAACCGCCAATAATAGTATTTTTCTCTCCCCATTAGATAAATTTGATGTAATTAAAATAATAAAATCTTTAAATAATACCAACTCAACCGGCTATGATGGATTTCCCACCAAAATATTGAAACAGTGTGCGAACCTAATAGCTGCGCCTCTTAGCCATTTGATTAATCTGTCTTTTGAACAAGGTTGCTTTCCTGAGCGTTTAAAGTTAACCATTATTAAACCCCTCTTCAAGAAAGGTGATCCTAGTGTGATTAACAATTATCGTCCGATAGCACTAATACCGACCCTATCGAAAATCCTTGAAAAAGCTATGTACAACAAAATTAATGTTTTTAGGGTTCCGTACCTCAAAAGGAAAAAACGGAACCCTTATAGGATCACTTTGTTGTCCGTCTGTCCGTCTGTCAAGACCCTTTTTCTCAGGAACGCGTGGACGTATGAAGCTGAAATTTATATCAATTACTCAGGTCTACTGTCCCTTGAAGCTGTGAAAAAATCAAACTTCTAAGCCAACGCAATCAAAAGATACAGCCGTTTATGCCGCAAATTTTCGACACTTGCAAGGGAATCAAAACCTACAGGGTGCTTCCCGTGAACTCAGAATCTTGAAATTTGGTACGAAGCAACGTCTTATAGCATAGATAAAGGAATAATTACGAAAACCATAATTTTTTTTTTTAATACCTAACTTTGCACCTAATTTATATGGGGCGCTATACATACCAGGTGCAAACTTAACTTAACCACTTAGGGATGGAAAGTGTTTGTACGGAACCCTCGGTGCGCGAGTCCGACTCGCACTTGGCCGGTTTTTTTTAGTGCAATGAACATCTTGCATCAGAATCAATATGGCTTTAGGAAGGATAGCTCTACGTCTCTGGCATGTTTCTCTTTGGTCAAGCACGTTACGGAATCACTTAACGACAGACAACCAGTCTTAGCAATCCTCTTAGATATGAGTAAAGCTTTCGATAGTGTTTGCCATAGTATTTTACTTACCAAACTAGAGAAATACGGAATAAGAGGTACGGCTAATGAATGGTTGCAAAGTTACCTGTCTAATCGGAAACAGTATACTGAACTTACCAAAATAACTGTTAATAAAAAGGAAACATATAAATCCTCATTAAAAACAAATAATTGCGGTGTTCCACAAGGAAGCATTTTAGGCCCTCTCTTATTTTTGTCCTATATAAATGACTTACCAAACAAGTTAAAACATACCTGTCTTTTGTTTGCGGATGATGCCACCTTAATTATCAAGTGCGAAAAAAGTGACAATCTAGAGAAGGAAACTATGAACGAACTAAATACTGTAATAAAATGGTTAGAAGAAAATAGCCTTAAATTGAATTTGGATAAAACAAAAATAATAAAATTTGAAACACGCAATTCTCCCAAGATTACTGTTAAAGTTGAATGCAATAATTCACGTATACAACTTGTAAATTCGGCCACCTTTCTTGGTATTACTCTTGATGAACAACTTAATTGGAGAGCACATATTGAAAGCGTATGCTCTAGACTGGATCGATTTGTGTATGCACTGCGACGCCTTAGGTCTATAGCATCAAGAGAGGCTGCGCTTTCTGCATACCATGGATATGTTTCCTCCATCTTACGCTACGGGCTTATCATTTGGGGTAACAGTGCAGATACCCAAAGAGCATTTGTGACTCAAAAAAAATGTGTCAGGGCTGTATACGGAGCTGAATATCTTGCACATTGCAAACCAATATTCCAGGACCTTAATATCTTACCTCTACCTTGCCTCTACATATTAGAAATTATCAAATTTGTGAAAAAGTATCCACACTTCTTTCCACTGCATGATACAATAGTCAATAAGGGCAATAGACCTAGCCGAAAACCGCTCAAATTGTATCAGCCTAGGCAAAAGCTAAAGGTATTTGGCAGCAATGTATATTGTATGGCTATCCAATTGTATAATAGGTTACCTGACAACTTCAAAGGCTTACAATTAAATCAATTTAATAAAATAATGTTTAAATGGCTGCTTGACAAATGCTTTTATTCTGTTGACGAGTTTTTGAAACATAATGAATAATTAATTATTTGAATTGTACCTAATCTAATAATTTAATAATAATGTAATAGTATAATTAAATTAATTTAATGCTCTTAGTTATAAGTTAAATATTTCTACGCCGTACTGGCAGAATATGCTGAGCTAACCACATCTACTAACCTAAATTGTACCATATTCTTTGAAATAAACGATTGATTGATTTGATTTGATTTGAATAAAATAAATACTTAAGAGGGGCTCCCATACAACAAACGGATTGTTTGCGTTAACTTTGCACCTCATTTGTATGGGGTGCTATACATACCAGGTGCAAACTTAACTTAACCACTTAAGGATGAAAAGTGTTTGTACGGAACCCTCGGTGCGCGAGTCCGACTCGCACTTGCCCAATTTTTCTTTGTTAGTAAGTAGTCCTTCCTTGCTTTTCGGTTCTTTTTGTCGTCCTCTACCCTGCGCTGACGTACTTGCAATATCTTAGTCATTTTTTTAAAATAATTGTCATGGGTGTCGTTTTCTCGGTTGTTGGGGGTATAGATTTCTAAAATGGCATCCATTTTAGAATTAAAGATGGTGGACGTTACTTTTTTGAAAAAGTCGTCATGGGTATCGTTTTCTAGGTTTTTGGGGGTGTAAATTTCAAAAATGGCATCCATTTTGGAATTAAAGATGGTGGACGTCATTTTTTGAAATAATCGTCATGGGTGTCGTTTTCTGGGTTTTTGGGGGTGTAGTTTTCAGAAATGGCATCCATTTTGGAAATAAAGATGGCGGTCATCACTTTTTTGAAAAAGTCGTCATGGGTATCGTTTTCTAGATTTTTGGAGGTGTAAATTTAAAAAATGGCAACCATTTTGGAATTAAAGATGGCGGGCGTAATTTTTGGAAAAAGTCGTCATGGGTGTCGTATTCTAGGTTTTTGGCGGTGTAAATGTCAAAAATGGCATCCATTTTGGAATTAAAGATGGCGGGCGTAACTTTTAACTTTTGGAAAAAGTCGTCATGGGTGTCGTTTTCTAGATTTTTGAGGGTGTAAATGTCAAAAATGGAATCCATTTTGAAACAAAAGACGTCGGGAGTTTTTTTACTTTTTTTTTTTAATTCGTCATGGGTGTCGCCTTCTAGGTTTTCAGCGGTGTTAAATTTAAAAAATGGCATTCATTTTGGAATTAAAGATGGTGAACGTCATTTTTTGAAATAATCGTCACGGGTGTCGTTTTTTGGATTTTTGGGGGTGTCATCATCATCATCTCAGCCATAGGACGTCCACTGCTGAACATAGGCCTCCCCTTTACATAGGCCTCCCCTTTGGGGGTGTAGATGTCAAAAATCGCATCCATTTTGGAATTAAAGTAAGTGGACATCATTTTTTTAAAACGCATCATGGGCGTCGTTTTCTAGGTTTTTGAGTGTACATTTAAAAAATTTCATCCATTTTGGAAATAAAGATGGCGGACGTCACTTTTTTTCAAAAAGTCATAGTTTTTTGGGTTTTTGGAGGTGTAGATTTCAAAATAAAAAAATTGGAATTAAAACTGGCGGAGATATTTCTCTGGTTTCTTTTTCTAGGTTTTTGGCAGTGCATAATTCAAAAATAGAGTCCATTTTAGAATTAAAGATGGTTGATATCACTACTAAACGCATCGACACCAATTTCAAAAAGTGACGTCCGCCATCTTGGATTTCGAAATGGATGTCATTTTCATAATCGGTACCTCGAAACACCTTCGAAATTAGTCGTCATCCGAATTCGAATCGAGATTGTGGATGGTCAGTGCCCCCCAGCTGGAGGACGGTTTTAGATACTTCATCGGTGGTAAAGTGTGGATGAGACCTTAGTAAATGACGAAGGTAGTGAGTATTGTGTACAAAAAGTAGCCGAAAAAATCCCACGTGATTTGTGTACAAGCCCTTACGTGCTATCACCGCCACGTTACCTTTGACAATATGACAATGTCATGCGGTAAGTCGAATCACAGCAGGCTATTTTGAAATACACGAATCGCATTTATTTGTAACGCGTAATTAAAAATATTTCACTGGCTGTGATTGGTATCATAGAGAGTATGCGCATTTCGACTTGTAGAATTGGGCCAGTCTTTATTATACAAATACAGAGGCTACAGAATGCTTGTACCAGATATTGTTTTCCAATCCCTTACCGAGCCCATGTGACACCATTTTTAAACAACTGGAAATTGCTTAAAATGGAGGCCCGAAGGATACTACATTTACAATACACGATGCTTTATTGCAAACTAAAAGAAGTTTACAAATTAAACACAGAAACAATACTTTTAACAACGATAGACAACAGGCGGTCTTATCGCTAAAGGGCGATCTCTTCCAGACAACCATTAGTGGAGTTGATCATTATAAGCCACACAATAAGTGGTGATATTATTATTATATATATTATTATTATTATATACATATATACATATAATAAACCTACTTAAACATACATAAATGTGACAGTTTTAGGGATAAGGTCCCACTTTGTCGATATGGAGTTATGAGTAGTTCCTAATACTACAGAACATAAGCTATCTTTTGGTGAAAGAATTATGTCTCTAGGTGATATAGTTATTTTCTTTTAATTCTTCAAAGTTGAAAACGTGAAAAAGCGGCAATGAGAAAACATTGGTGAAAGTTTGGGATGGCAAAAAACCCACTTGTACTTTGAAGTTTTGGAGTGGTTGGTATCAAATTAATTTTCGTAACACAAGGATTTCAAATTAGTCAAAATCATATATGTAACCTTAATAGTTATATTATAGATTTTGACTAATTTGAAATCCTTATAGTGTATACACTTAATTTGATACCAACCACTCCCTAACTTCAAACTACAAGTGTTTTTTGCCGTCCCAAACTTTAACCAACGTTTTCTCAGTTGTCGTTTTTCACATTTGCAACTTTGAAGAATTTTCACGAAATAACTATAGTACCTAGACATAATTACTTCGCCATAAGATAGCTTACGTTCTGTAGTATTAGGAACTACTCATAACTCCATATCGACAAAGTAGGAAGTTTTCACTAAAACAGTCACAAATATGACATCGACTATTTTTTCAGATATTCGACAAAGTGGGAATTAGTACTTAAATTGGACATTTATGCATTGACATCAAAATCATAGCTTCATTGCAGTATGTTCCATCAATTTTTATTGATAGGCTGACTCTGCATCGACCTAGTTTTTAAGGGTTCTCGGGGTGCCGATTACGAAAATGACATCGTACTGTATTACATGATGGCGAGCATTATTTTTCTTAAAAATCGATATTGGTGTCATCTCCTAGGTTCCTCGAGGTGCCGATTATGAAAATGACATCCATTTTGAAATCCAAGATGGCGGATGTCACTTGAAATGGGTGTCGAATAGTGTCGATGTGTGTAGCAGTGATATCAACCATCTTTAATTCTAAAATCGACTCTATTTTTGAAATCGACACGTACACCCTCAAAAACCCAGAAAACGACACCCATGACGACTTTTTCAAAAAAGTGACGTCCGCCATCTTAAATTCCAAAATGAATGCCATTTTTGAAATCGACACGTACACCCCCTAAAACCCAGAAAACGACACCAATGACGACTTTTTCAAAAAAGTGACGTCCGCCATCTTTAATTCCAATATGGATACCATTTTTGAAATCTACACCCCCAAAAACTTAGAAAACGACACCCATGACGACTTTTTCAAAGAAGTGACGTCCGCCATCTTTAATTCTAAAATGGTTGCCATTTTTGAAATCTATACCCCCAAAAACCTAGAAAACGACACCCATGACGACTTTTTCAAAAAAGTGACGTCCGCCATCTTTAATTCTAAAATGGATGCCATTTTTGAAATCTATACCCCCAAAAACCTAGAAAACGATACCCATGACGACTTTTTCAAAAAAGTGACGTCCGCCATCTTTATTTCCAAAATGGATGCCATTTTTAGGGTTCCGTAGCCAAATGGCAAAAAACGGAACCCTTATAGATTCGTCATGTCTGTCTGTCCGTCTGTCCGTCTGTCCGTCTGTCCGTCTGTCTGTCCGTCCGTATGTCACAGCCATTTTTTTCCGAAACTATAAGAGCTATACTGTTGAAACTTGGTAAGTAGATGTATTCTGTAAACCGCATTAAGATTTTGATGCAAAAATAAAAAAATAATAATAAATATTGGGGGCTCCCCATACTTAGAACTGAAACTCAAAAATTTTTTTTTCATCTAACACATACGTGTGGGGTATCTATGGATAGGTCTTCAAAAATGATATCGAGGTTTTTAAAATATTTTTTTTCTAAACCGAATAGTTTGCGTGACAGACGCTTCCAAAGTGGAAAAAAGTTGGTCCCCCCCCTCTAACTTCTAAAATGAGAAAATGAAAAATCTAAAAAAAACATATGATGTACATAACTATAAAAACTACCAACGAAAATTGTTTTGAACGAGATCTAGTAAGTAGTTTTTTTAATACCTAACTTTGCACCTAATTTATATGGGGCGCTATACATACCAGGTGCAAACTTAACTTAACCACTTAGGGATGGAAAGTGTTTGTGCGGAACCCTCGGTGCGCGAGTCCGACTCGCACTTGGCCGGTTTTTAAAATTTGCACCCCCCAAAAACCTAGAAAACGACACCCGTGACTTTTTCAAAAAAGTGACGTTCGCCATCTTAAATTCCAAAATGAATGCCATTTTTGAAATCGACACGTACACCCCCTAAAACCCAGAAAACGACACCAATGACGACTTTTTCAAAAAAGTGACGTCCGCCATCTTTAATTCCAATATGGATACAATTTTTGAAATCTACACCCCCAAAAACTTAGAAAACGACACCCATGACGACTTTTTCAAAGAAGTGACGTCCGCCATCTTTAATTCTAAAATGGTTGCCATTTTTGAAATCTATACCCCCAAAAACCTAGAAAACGACACCCATGACGACTTTTTCAAAAAAGTGACGTCCTTCATCTTTATTTCCAAAATGGATGCCATTTGTAAAATTTGCACCCCCAAAAACCTAGAAAACGACACCCGTGACGACTTTTTCAAAAAAGTGACGTCCGCAAACTTTATTTCCAAAATGGATGCCATTTTTAAATTTTGCACCCCCAAAGACCTAGAAAACGACACCCATGACGACTTTTTCAAAGTAGTGACGTCTGCCATCTTTACCTTGTGAGTGTGGCAAGGCTTACATAGGAGAAACAGGACGTAATGTTTCTACAAGATTGTCTGCGTATAATACGCAGTGTCAGAAAAATGGATACGAGGGATTCCGCTACTTAAGCTCATAAACATGTATTTTCGTGATAAAGTTTTCGTGATGAAGATTTTTCGTGATAAAGCTTTTTCGTGATAAAGCTCATTCGTGATAAAGTTTTCGTGATTAAGATTTTTCGTGATAACGTTTTCGTGATAAAGTCTTCGTGATAAAGTTTTCGTGATAAAGTCTATTCGTGATAATGTTTATTCGTGATAAAGTCTTTTCGTGATAAAGTTTTCGTGATAAAGTCTTCGTGGAAAAGTTTTTGTGATATAGTCTTTCGTGATAAAGTTTTTCGTGATAAAGTTTTCGTGATTAAGTCGTTCGTGATAAAGTTTTTCGTGATAAAGTACTAGCGCCGAAATTCTTATTTGATGAAGTTTTACGGCATAAAAGCCACTTAAGGCATTACAAGAGAAAAAAAAACGTAATAACGTTTTATTTCGGGTGTAAATACTAAAAAACAAAATAAAATGACACCAAAGTAAAGGGAAATAATGTCGCTTGTGAGTACGTTACCACTGAGTAACATCGCAAGTAGGCATGTAATTGCAAGGTACACCAGGATACAAGGTAGGCGCGGAATCCTTGAAATCTGGTCATGATTCGATCGAGCATCAATCGTGAAGATCCTTGGACACCTGGAATGTCTATGAAAGACATGGAGTGTTAAAAGAACCGCCTGAACATATGTAATGCATATATTACATATTAATATTATATGCGCGCGCGCACTTCAAATCCTTGTATACCTGTATGGAATTCCTGTACACATAAATAGGTGTATATGTAAATACGGTCGGCCGACCACGCGCTGTGTAACCTTAGCTTCCCCAATCAGTGATACATATGTATCATAAGCGCAAGAAAATAAGAGTGAAATCATATACCTGCCACATTGGCGAAACAGGTGTCACACCCAATGCTCTACCGCGTACGAATCGAGCTTTGCTCGCGAGAGAATAAGGTACAATTTGCAAAAACTGCAACAGGAACCCCGATTGTATTAAATTAAAAGTGTTAAAAAAGTTAGTAGTTATAAAGATAACGTAAAATAAAAGCATAAAGAAAATAGGATATTTAGAATTAGACTTAATGTTTTATATTCGTAAAATAATGATAAGAAGTTATACAATTTAAGCTAAGTTACCAAAATAAATATTAGGTAATAAGATTCTATTAGCGATTAGTATAGTTAATGCGTATTTAGATTAAGATAGTTTACGGGATATGAGTTAAGATTATACATGGATAAATAGATAGAATATTTTTTTTACTATTTTATACATACTTAGTGTTAATCAGTTATTGTAACTATAATATAGGAGATTTAATATTAATCCGAAAGGAAGATACAGATAAAATGGACCCAGTGTATAAGGGACCATATACTGTAATTTTAGATCTAGGTACTAATGTAAAAATATTAGTTTTAGGTAAAGAGCACATTGTGCACAAAAATAGAACAAAACCTTTCTATGCATAAATTAATATTATTAAAGTATATAACAAGGAATGAATGATTCACCCAAATAAGGAGCCACCTCCATCAATAAGAAAGTATCAATGAACCAATTGTAAACAAGCATCATATTACTTCCACGACCATATAGAGATAAGATAAATGTAAGTAGCATTAAGATAATTTAAGAATCACTATGTATACCATAGCTATAAGTAGATTAAGTGTTATGTAAGCCAAAAACAGTTTCATTTTATTTACTATTTTTGTCTCAAAAATGAGGGGAGAGATGCGGTGTGTGTGGTCCCAGCTGATCCACACATGTGATGCAACAAACAATAGAACAATAGAAAATTCCTTTAGCCTTGAATTGTATTGCGACACATGTAACCTCTTCGGAATGTCGAACCATATATGGAAATGACCTTAAGGAAAATCAGTATAAAAGCATTGGAAATTATTTAATAAATGTTCATTCTAACACCGAGCTTCGTCGTATCATTATCCCCGTGCTACCACACTTCATTGTGACTTATTGACATTTCACCTGCGTTTTCATAGTTTTAGTTAAACTGTCGACTTTTTGGCCTGTTTATTTGGCCGGTTGGAAATTTAAAGAATTAATTAGTTCAGATTTTAAATATGATATTATAATGGGAAGGTTATCTCAGTCCGACTTCTTTCATTAATTATAATTATAGCAAACAACTCAATGATATAAATTTTTTATGATAATTCCGAAGTTAACCATGGGTGACCACCTCTTAATACCTTTAAAGCGGTTCGGTTGAGCCGGTCAGCGTAACTGACTGCATTAGTTTTGTCGGAATATTTTTACCTAATTAACTTAATTATTTTAGGCATTAAAAGCATTAACAAGTACCAATATAAGGCGGTAAACAGTTGCCGGCTCAGCGCCGGTGATTTGCGTCTAGAATGACGCCAGTAGATAGACGTTTCATCTGCGTTTTGATGTTTTTATCAGAATCCTAGGAATATTTTGTCTGATGATGATGATGATGATGATGATGATGATGATGATGATGAATAATGAAGTGCCAGTAAACAGTAAGTACACTAAATAATATAGTAGTTGTCGGCTTAACGTAGTGCCCTCACCTCAATTGCGACATACCTACTGACAGATATTTTATATGGTTCCTTAAATTTACTTACAAAGATAATTTTTAGGTTAAATATAAATAATAGATAAAGCGAGCGTTACTGAGTGGAACAAGCCGGTGGCTTCGACTAACTTTGATGAAGAAACATGAGACACCAACTAGTTTGTATAGATTGCTTGTATTATGCAAGTTTATTCATTGAGGGTATTCTACGAAACGAAGTTAGTACAGTATCTAAATAATACCCACCCTATCGACCTGTGCCAGCCATCCAGTCACTGCTGGGTAGTTCACTGTACTACCATTAAAGCATCATTTTTTTACCTGGAACTGTTTTGTCAGAATTTGCTTTTACTGAAACGTACCTACTGTTATTTATTGACTTATTGTGCTTTGTCTCTCCTGGCCTCACATAGGTACAATGTACAAAAGAGATGACGACTGGTGTTAAATTCTACAGCATATTGTAGTTATAAGAGAAAAAAACAAAAAAATATTTTTAGAATTATGTCACTTTTTTTTTTATACTACGACGGTGGCAAACAAGCATGCGGCCCGCCTGATGTTAAGCAGTTACCGCCGCCTATGAACGCTTGCAACGCCAGGAGCATCACACGCGCGTTGCCGACCCTTTAAGAACCTATTTACTCCCCTCTTGAAGAACCGCATACTGTAGCCCCCGGGGAAAACCTCGGCAGAGAGCTCATTCCACATGCGAAGCGTTCGCGGTAGGAAGTTCCTCTGGAACCGGACAGTTCTATACCTACAATTATACCTACATTTTTTTTTATCCGGAATAAATTTTGACATTGTTCTCAGAATCCTCATTTTATATGACAACAATCAACTTAAACGCACTCTTTCATAGTGAAAATGGCAAATTACTTATTGTCTCTAATACAAATATTTGTACCTACCCATAAGCCATAACATAATTATAATGACGTCACGATTAGGTGGCCGCTTGAGCGTTTATAGCGCTCCGTAGGAATGTTGAACTTTGACGGTCATTTCTGACTTAAAGCAGTCTAAGTGTAATAAATTAGTCCCACATAGACATTTTATCTCCTATTCATATTCATATTAAATCCTCAATTTTCTTTTTCGTTATCGCCTATTCATCAACTAAACCTACCTAGTGTATAAACCTGCGACTTTGTTGGTTGATTTTTCTTTAGTTAATATAGGAGTTTTCTATCGTTTAACATTTGTGTTCTTTACTGCACAAAAAAATGGGCTAAATGCGAGGCATTCTGTACCAGTATATCTTTGGGTAAAGCAGTAAAATTATATTAACGTCATCCTCCATCTCCTTACATATTTACAGGTATAATCGGTATAATCGATCCTGTTAAAAATACAGACTTTTCAGGAACTAAATTCAGGCTCTAGTTGCTGCTGAAATCTCATGCAGACAGCTATTTAATATAACATAAGGTCAAAATTAAAAATACATGTCTCACATCTGATACTCCCTGTAAGTACAGTCAATCGGGAGAAAAATGGCAAAAAATAAACATTGAGAGGCAGCCGCTTGCGAGGGCAGGTCACGTCTTCAATATTGGGATGGGCCGGAATCGCTATCAATTTTTCTTGGGGCAGCGCAGATTTAATTATTCAAACCTCGCTGGTATGTGGAATTATATATCTCGGGGAAAGTATTCGACGCCATTTTGGTGTGTAAACTGAAAAACAGCAAACTCAGTCAACGTTTTGAAGTTATTTTTTAACAATAATTTATTTTGTGTGAGATTTATTTGTTACTTCTCATCCATACTAATATTATAAATGCGAAAGTGTGTCTGTCTGTCTGTTACCTCTTCACGCTTAAACCGCTGAACCGACTTAGATGAAATTTGGTAAGGAGATAGTTATAGACCCGGGAAAGGACATAGGATACTTTTCATCCCGAATAAATTTAGTGTTCCCGTGGGATGAGCGGGTAACACCGCGGGGCACAGCTAGTATTTTATAAATTCTTATCTCACCACGTACTATTTTTGGTTTAATTTTGTTTTCTCCGCTAAAAGTTGTCTGGAAGAGAGCGCTCTTTAGCGATAAGACCATATATAGTCTACCATTGTTTAATTTAAGATTTCTCATGTAATATTTTTCTTGTTGGTGTGCAATAAAGTAATGTTTTTTGATCTTTCGTTTTGGTTAGCGATGATAAAGCAGCATGTTTTCTTAGATCACTATCTATCCAGGACTTGAATAGTTTATATAAAAGTTCACGCAAAATAATGTGCTTTGTGAGGCTAAGGTTCAAATTACGGAAACCATCCCGAGTAAAACTATAGAAGGAGAGCCACCCTTTAGCCTTTCTTATGAGGAACGTACACTATGAGGCAATTTGAGTAAGGATATTTAGATTTCGTGTTTAAATTATATACTGTACCGTCAATGATTCACGAGACCTGGGTAATTTGCCCACAGTTTATTGGTTTTATATTATAAGTGTGCGTCAAAAACTAACCTAGAAAAAAATATTCAAGCTCTTCATGTTCATACACATTTTTGTCCTTGTCGGGTTTCAATCCCAGTCGCTAGCTTTTTAAGACCTTATCACACTTGCGAGTTGCGAGCGTGTTTTCTATACAAAAATCAGTCGCGGCGAACTCGGTGCGAGTGGTCTCCTTCATTCAAAATTCGCTGGTGATAAGGCGTGTAAAAAGGCCCTTAGGCAGCTGCATAATCACTAATCACACGCACAATTTCCGTTGTTTTCAGGCATTGTTACGATGGTTAAAACGGGCCAGGTCATGCTTACTTACCATTAAGAATTTTCGCTTCTTCCTTTATCTACTATGATACAAAATTCATGAAAACTTCACAATCCGAATCACAAGTAAATCGAGTGTGCGGATCATTATTTCCAATTTGGCATCGTCGGGTGCATATTAAAGTTTAAATTGAGCGCATACTGCGGCTGTGTAAGTCTGCATTAGGGGACCCCCGGGAAGACGGAGTCGGGTGCGGCTAGAGACTAGCGTATAGCGATTACTGGTTTGTTTTTAAACTAGCTCCTGGTGATGAATGGCTTACCGATACGAAACATCTCGAGCGATATTTGACTTTTGCGATTTTAGTAAACCAGGTTCACGTGACCCACTATTAGTCAATTTCTTTTTGAATTTCCACTGGTATGTGTATCTCTCTCGCCACTTGACCCTATTGCCGGAGTAGTTCTGACATTCTCCCGCCGTCTCCCTCTGGTTTGCTGTTTGCCTCTGGTCTGGTATTTATTTTGGAAATTGACTCGGTAACCAAACGGGTTTGTCCTAATATTAAAATTAAGCATATCTGCAACTGTTGAAGTCTGTATTACGGGACCCCAGGGGAGATGGAGTTTACTGAGAACGGCGTGTAGCAATCGGGAATTTGACACGTGCTCTACGTGCATTGCAATATGTCCAGCCCACCGCCACATAGGTAGGTAGATACTCTGTCAGATATGGCAGTGGGTGTGGGATATATCAGATATTCATCGAGCAATAAGTTTTTAATGCTAAACCCTGGCAATACCGTAAACTTTACGGGGTTTAGATCCGCCATGGAGGCTTCATCAGGTGGATTATACCAACAAAAAGCAAGCAGCAGCACGAAACCTGTTTCATTACATGACATAATCATATAAATTCGTTACATGTTTCGTAATTTTCGTTACCTTATGACATTAATATTACAATTTAATAGTTTCAACACACATTTAATAGTTTGTCGTTTTTAAGAATTTGTTATTAGTATTTGTAGATTTGGGCATTGCACCATATTTGTCTAATGCAACCCGTGCTTATTATAAAGATTTTTCAAATAAGCACCCAGTTAACTCATCAATTTCATTGTTAAGTAGTTGTAAAATTTGTTTCATTTCCGCTACCGCTCATACTACGCTCTCGCCCGACGCTCGAACAAAGTATCGCTGCAGTTGTGTGCATAATTCACTTTATTGCGCTGGGCCCGTGTCATAACTCTTCGACGCCTGACTTACCGCCTGCATCACTTCTCCACATGTTAGTCTACGCTATCTGTAACTCAGTACCATTTTGTTAGTTGGCAGATTGTTTAGGTACATTTGTGGTATCGCAACCAACTGGTTGAATTAGCTAGTCAATTGAATGGTTAGGGCGTTGATTAAGTATACATCTATCTATAAATGTACTAGCTATGCCCCGCGGTGTTACCCGCTCATCCCACGGGAACACTAAATTCATTCGGGATGAATGGTATTCCATGTCCTTTCCCGGGTCTCAAACTATCTCCATACCAAACTTCATCTAAGTCGGTTCAGCGGTTTAAGCGTGAAGAGGTAACAGACAGACAGACACACTTTCGCATTTATAATATTAGTATGGATTAAACACTAGAAGGTGCCCTTCGTCAGCGTATTTTTTTCATCGTCGTAGATGGATAAAAAGTATCCTATAACCATCTTTGGATGTCCGGCTATCCCTGTACCAACATTGGCTGAAATTTGTCCAGCTGATTCGGCGTGATGCGAGGACAAAGGGAATTATTAAAACAGATGGCGCCAGGTTGGCATAGTGCCGTGCACCCATACAAAACAAATGACAATCCTGGATCACGTTATTAAGATTTTTTCCTGAAATCCTAACCCCACTCCATAGAAAAATGATTTTGAATACAAAACTAGAATTTTATAATACTAAAGATACAGCACATATTTTTATTTTTATTATAAATAATGAGACATTTCTCATTATTAATAATAAAAATAAAAATTGAGGTCGCTAAGGTGTAAGCCTTTCAAATAAATGTAAATATCGACACACAAAGTATAAGGAAAACATATGCTTTGTGTGTCGACCTTCGATGAAGGGAAATTATAGAAGGATATAAGTTGGAAATAAAGGAAAAAGATTATCTGGCGTTGGGGTGGTGGAGTTTGACATCCGGTAATCCAGAGGTACCGGGTTCGATTCCCGGTTTCTTCTACCAAGTTACGCATTAATTTTTCTTTGTGATTTGATCTTTGTATCAATAATCCATTTATCTATATCAGCCACAGACCGCCGTCCCACGCTGCGCTTTCTTATATAAAAATACAAAACCTTTAAATGTCAACTTTTCAATGGCACGTAAAATATCACGTAAGAAACGGTGATAAGCATTTGTTATATAGCGAGAGATTGTGGTGCCTATATGACTTAAATTGAACTATACGTATAACCTAAAAAATAATAAGATAAATTGGGCTGACAACGGGCGGTCCCGCGGGGCGCGGATAGCGAGGCATCTAAATTAACTGCTCTTTTGAGGACATGCAATTCGGGCGCCATGTGATGTTGCCATGTAGGTACAGGGGGAGGGGGAATGCTTACATATTATATATTGGAAGCCTACAGTTTGGATTTTTCATTGATAATTATTGTTTCAAAAACTACTCGAAATTGACAAAATTCACGCGGAAAATTAGTTATTTCAACTTATTTTCGACTGCACGCAATAAAAGCATGAAATAGCTACGTTACTACCGAGAACTCGGGGAAAAGTATTATTCACTTCAAAAAGTTGGTTGAAATTGTCAATATATTTGTCATAATATGAAAAAAATGAATTTTAAAAGGAATAAGGCCTCTTAATACATGCCAGATGAGCCTAATGTGTTATAGTTACACATGTGCCAAAAGAGCATCAATTACTTTATTTAAAAATATGTACCAGCGGCTCACTATCACACACAAAATTAAGTTGAATGAAGTTGTTTTTGCAAGTTAGTATCGAATTGTTTACTCTAAATATATACACGTAAGTTTTATTATCCCGAGTTACCCCTGTAGCCTCCAGGGGAAACTGAACTTGGACTGTCTTACATTGTACGATCTTTTAATCGGCGCAGAAGTTTCGGAGATTACTCCGAGCGAGTGACGGACGAGTTTTCCAACTTTTTCTTCCTGTTTTACCAAATATTTAGCCGTGTTTCACAAACGTACAGTAGTGGCACAAACTATATCATATTTTTGTCTTTTTTGTATGAAAGATGCCACGCTTTTACAATTCTATTGCTAAACAGCGATCTCTTGCGGACAATTCATTATGTTCATGGAATAAATCTAATGAAAACAATAAAAAGAGAACCTTTAATATGTTGGCACAATAATTAAACGTTTTTTTCGTCAACATCAAATATGTTTTAATAGAATACCCCGAAGAAAATTATGCCTAAGTATACTCACCCAGTTATAGGTATTCACCCAGAAGAAGCTTACGTTTTCCCTCGGCTGTGGAAAGACCCGTCGGGGCCGCGTACTCGCGAATTGAAGCCTCAATTGACAACATCGCATTTTTCAACCAGACTTTTTTCCGATATAATAAAATAAAAGATAAAAAATTAAATATTACCACATCTTTTTATTTTCGGAAATATCACAATTTATGGTTATAAATTCAATTAAAAAGTTCCTCATTCCAAAAAGAGTAGGCGACCAGTAATTGGTCACAGCGTAGTAAATCATACAGTCGGACTATTACTAAGACGCATTTAGTATGGAAATTGTACCACTGTTCTTTTTGTGGGTTGGCACTGTAAATTTCTCCACAAGCTGAGGTCATTTAAGTGCTAATTCAAAGTATGAAGAAATAACAAGTATATACAAACACTCTCATAAACTTTCGCCTTTATAATATTAGTGTGAATAATGTTGTAAAATTTTATGATTATTGCTGTATTTTCTTCGTATTGTAAAAACTTCAACTGGAAGAAGCAAATGGAGCAAGGGTCAGTCACCTTACCAGACTCAATACCAGAATTCAGTATTTGATATAGCAATTTGATTATATGTTTTGGCCTTAATTAATAATAGATTGTGATCATGTCTAGTGGGTTATAGGATCCAGTTGTGTGTTATAATAACCAGATTCTCTGCGGTAAGGATACAAATCAGACGACATTAGCAGTTTATTTAGGACAAGTCAATATTATTTAATAATTATTAGCAGAAGCAATAATGAAGGTTAATGAATCTAAATATACATCTTGGACGAGAAGTAGTGTTAGTTATTTAATTAATAAACAAATAATAAATAAAGGTTGAAATATTTATTTATATGATGCAATGTCTCTGTTCTAACATTTTTCCAAATGACCCAGTAGGAATGTGGATAGTGTATGGCTGTTTAGTGTTCGATATAATACATAAATATATAACTAAAGGGGTTTTTTGTTTAGGAAAGGACAGCCCCACCCCGCTGTCCGGATATCAGATTCGACCAACAATTAATCCGTCCTTGACAGGATAAAGGGAAGACACATATTTGGAACGCTATAATAAAACAGCTAATTCCATCATAAGTTATTGATAGAGATTTCTCACCGCCAAGCTATGTCAATTTAATGGTTAATAAACCAAAATAAATATATTCTGCTAAATGGTCATATGTAGATGCAATATAAAACATTGCTAGAGTCTCTTTCAGTTATTAAATATATAGATAGATAATCTGTCCCAGGAGACGTGACACTGATACATGACACTAAAAGTAGCACAAGACCAAGCAGTGAATTACACAACCTGACAGCTGAGTTGAATAAGTAAAACAGGGGATGGACTCAGCCATATCCTCATGTTAATATCTAGCCACCAAGTTATGTCAATATAAATGGCTAATAACCAAATAAATAATTCTGCCATAATGGTCGCTTGTAAATGCAGTATGAAAATACTGGTAGTGTCTGTTTCAGCTATTTTATTAGGTATATAGACAGATCATCCATCTCATAAGAGAACCACAACTGAGAAATGACACTTAAGTAATACCAGACCATAGCAATGTATTAACACAACATGGTTGGGTGATGATGATAGTTGATATAACAATGAAACCAGCCGTTTCTCTTATGATAAAAATATCAGACTGTGTCAGGAGAGTCAGAAGGAAGGGTAGGATATTTTACCTTTGTAAAACCTTTACCTATACCAGACTCTTCCCATCAGCATTTCTAAATATTAGAAGTCATATTCAACTTGGATCAAATATGGGTTTAGTCGTTGCGCCTATTAAGGTCTAGCCGGTTGACAAAGAGTATCTGCAAAGTCGATAGCCACCAACCATCTCCCTCGTTAGAGAATACCCAAGTCTTTAGAAGATGGATTTAGGCACAGCAGTACAGACCCCGAGCCTCCCAAAGATTAAAGTTTATAGCCGATCTCTGGAATTGCTCTATTGAGGACTCCTTTGACCAGCGATAAGCTTCGTCCCGGTACTATGTATGACAAAAGGTCTTTGCAAACCAGTCGCCATATCAGATTAGCCTCTCATGTCAATCTGGAACAGACAACCAACCTGACTACTCATGTAGCATATTTCTCCAAGCTGAACATTCTGTTCACTGACATTGCTTCGAAGGAGAGAGTGTACCACATACCTTATACCTTCAAGACAGACCTGCCTCTGTAGCTATTTTTAAACAAAGACAAATCTGTGTACCCATACCGATATTAAAATAGGTGTGTTAAACGTGTAGTCAGTATAGTGTGAAGGAAATGTAATTAATAACACAGCTATTTCTAGGGATAATTTATCTATCCACAATTACATAAGATATACATGTTTGGTACCTACTTGTCTAAATTACAAGCTGAAACACAGTGCGGATAACTCGGCCACTTAGCAACAGAAGTGCATAGGGCCCGTATCTTAACACTCTCGTCATGAGGGCTTTATTGAACCGTAAAATGAATCATGGAAATGCATCTAGTGTTAAAGGAGGCCTGGCCGGAAAAGACATTTCTGTGGAAATAAACAACAGCGCTTACCTCTCTCGCAATAAGGATTATTGCAAGCAAACAATCCGACATAATAACACTCCACACCACATCCCACATGACCATCAACCTCTTCCGAAACCCAGAACAGCTGATTTTCGATACTTATCCGTCAGAGTTTTTTCTTACACCTCTCGATCCAGCCCCAAGAACACCAGTCCTTCCGCACTTCCTTCCATCTCCATCGTTTTTTCTTCCCCGAGCCCCCATCTCGAACCTTCTCGATCCAAATCCATCCCAATCTCTCTAAGCGCCACCGCGTCGGATAGCGGAACTCAATTTGTGTACATGTGTTTTATGTTTCAATGAATTCCCAGTTCCTCATTGGTTGGTATTATCTACAACTCACACAAATAAAAGATATCTATAGGCTTATGTGTAGATAACTTTAGTTCCGCTACTCGCCGTTAGTCGCTACTGTAGCCAATGATATTGGCGGCAAATTAAACCAAATTAAAATTTATCTTTATTATTATAGATTAATTATTAATCCCAACATAGCTGTCTTTAAAATTCGGTCCGTTTTAAAAGTTCCCAATGCCTGTAAAATAATAAGAACGTGACTTAAACGCAATTTCTCCCAAAACGTCACTGACATTTCTATTACACTCGACAAAACCACATCAACAAACCTCCTAGAAACACCAACGCATATCATATAATTAACAACAACTGAGCTTCCCAGCACAATTACAAGCATTGAGACCAATACAGCATGCGGCCTTTAAATTATATTAAAATATTTAATAAACACATCCTTGTTTTATGCTTGTCTATCACAACGCCCCCTAGTGTGAAAGATTTAAACTTAATCCACGCTCCAGCAACCCTATCAATATTTAATTCATCAATGAATTACGAGATGGCGTTGTAAGGTAAGACAGCGTAGATGCTGACCCTCTACAATAGACTCCCAATAAAACACTAGATGGCGCTTCACGTCATAAAACCATTGGCTAAATAAAACTCACTGGAGCATAGTTCCGTTACAGTATCTTATTTCATATGTAACTAAAATGTTTTTTAATTTCTTTACGTTTAAAAAACCCGAGGGGAACGCAGACGTTTACAAAAACGCAATAAAACTGACACAGGCTGCACGAATCTGTGCAAATTGTCCGACACTTGAAAAAATAAACTAACATAAATGAAAGCTTTGAATTTCCTCGCCGGCGTCTCGGGGAACTTTCTATTTTCACCTTACGTTGTGGTACAAGCCGTAAGATTACTTCTAAAATTAAATAATGTTAATTGAAAATGAATTTCATTAAGCTTATGTAAGCATTCCCTAAAATAAGGCTTAGTTTGTTTTTCTGTGTAATCGTTGTTTATTTAATTTTGTAAGTTCGTAGTCATAGAAACATCGATTCGATATCTTGTTTAAAATTGCGTACACACATTAAAAGTGCATTTATTTTAAAAATCTACTAAAAGCATTAGAGGTCATTTCTGGTAATCTTCCGTAGGAATTATAGTATTTTTTAATATGCAATGGAATTGGATCTTGCCATAAAGGGACACACTATCACAACTCTTGTTTAAATAAATAAATATCGGACAACCTTATACACAAATCGATCTAGTCCCACAGTAAGCTCTAGTAGGCTTGTGTAACGGGCACTACTCGTAGATGACGATAAACTACTTATTATAAACATTTACAATGTTAAGAAAATAAGCTATACATAATAAAACATAATTAAAAGGAAGGTCCCCAGCCCAGCACGCTCGCCGCGTTTTCCCTTTTAATCGTGAAGCTCAGTCTTTGAGCGAAAAAGGAGCCTGCTCTGATATTACCTGATATTCCGATTAGTTTTTGTGATATTTCTTTTATAATTTTAACCAAAATAAATAGAAAACATTCCTGACCCAGGAACACATATATTCGAGTTTAGGTTTCATACAAAAAACAAACAATAATTTATATCAGACAACCTCACACAAATCAACCTAGTCCCAAATTAAGCTCAAGAAGGCTTGTGTTATGGGTTGTAGACGCCGATATACGTACTTATATAGATAAATATATACTTAAAGACATAGAACATCCATGATCCAGGCACAAATATTCGTGATTATCACACAAATAATTGCCCTTGCTGGGATTCGAACCCAGGACCGCCGGCCAGTAGGCAGTTACTATACCACTTCGCCAACCGCATCGTCCAATATTTGCCTCAATGTTTACTAAAATACATTGAAAGAAAAATGGAAACTTAGATACCGTACTATACAATCTAACTGAACGTAAAAAAATGTCGGCGCCAAAATCCATAAACAGACAATAAAATTAAATTCAAAGCGTCTACAATCGGTTATCATTCACTTAATGCCTGTAGTCGTATCGTTAACTACCTCGAAACGGAACTATAAAAAATATATAGCGGTTCTAATACCATAGAATTTGTGGGTCGCCGTACAATAATAAAAGTCTCAGCCACGATAAGGGCTGAGATGCGAGTGTGCCTATAAAAAATGAAATACGTCGTAAAATGTTGTATAAACTACACTTTATCTGCATAAAGTACAGTTTATAGCCTTCAGTGATTATTGACGGGCGTTCTGGAAGGTTACAGTGAGTTAACACCTGTAATTTTCTTTTATTTTTCGACAGTTTCTGGGAATCTATGAATTTTAACTACAGTTTCCTAGTAGCAAGAATGTTACGCCATAAGGCCCATTTTTTTGAGAACAAGTTCAGTGTTCAATGAACATTGGGACGATTAGTGGCTACTTTTCTTAAATAGTAAGAGCACGGTCGTAATAAATAACATTAAACTAGAAAAAAGGCAAAGAAACAAAGGCCGAAGGCGAGTATGACCACAGATTAATATAACAAAAGAAGTGAGAGGATTCAAAACCGGTTTTCTGCAATAATAAAACCGGTTTCACTACCGGGTTTTGGGCTACTGTGCCGACGGTCCTGGGTTCGAATCCCGGCAAGGGGAAACATTTGTGTGATGAACTAGAACATGTATTCCTTTGTCATGGATGTTTTCTATGTATTTAAGTATGTATGTATGTATGTCGTCGTCTATCATAGCAGATAAACCTACTAGAGCTTACTGTGAGACTAGATCAATTTGTGTGAGGTTTTCCGATATTTATTTATTCATTATTTATTGTCTGTGGTTTATATTACAATGAAAACATACCAGTAAACTTCTAGTTTTTTTGTAATAGTGTGACCTCTTTGGTGAGCGAGACAAACACGCACTAGCCATTTTAGTACCTGCGAGCTTTTAGTAGATTTCTCCACTCCTATGGCGCGTCCAATTTTCTCAGCCCTTGTCACCTGACGCTACCGCCATTTCTTTCGCCATTTTATACTCCGAGAAAACAATTGATGTCGTATCTCGCGACATTATTTATTTAATCAAACCGTCCCTCATAACACGAGGTTATTCCGCACAAGGGCAATTCTTCGTGCGTTTCAACCGCTCTTATTTTCAAAAACCGGTTGATTATGTATTCATTCTGTTGCCAAAATGAACGTGCCGACAGTGTCACAAGTTATTCAACCCTCTTCCTTGCACTCGTTGTTCCATTTATAGAGCGAGTGAGACGTCTGGCCCAATGTTAATGACTGCATCGGCACTTCCATGTAGGCCAGATTCTGGTGGTGTTCCTGGGTTTGAATTCTGGTAAGGGCAAATATTTGTGTGACAAGTTTGAATACTTTTTCCTGCGCAATAGGTGGTGAATCATTTTCGTCCAAAGGTCCTGTGGTCTTAACTAGATCGTCTGTCGATCTTGTTGAGAGTTTGTTTAGCAGCTAAATCTTCAGAGAAATGGTCGCTACGCCAGAACCACTGCCCAATGCTACCTAATTCATTGTCAACGCGGATACCGTAAATATTTCGCACGTTTGGTGAATACCATAGCAGTTTTATTTTCTTATGGAAAGCATTTCTACCAAATAGCAGAAAATGTCATGCTCATCTTAAATCACTGCTTTAATAATGTCAACTCGGTAGGTGTGGGCAACTGAAACGTTCGTAGAAATACCCACTAAGACTAATGCACACCCGAATGTCAGGGATGTCCGGACTAAAAAATGGGCTCGCTCTCACCTTGTAGCATCGAATGATTTCCCTCAGGACGATGCGATATCTATACGTAGCACAGATCCCGTGTTTCAGGTGTGTGGAATGAAATCTTGTTCATTGTTTATATTTCTTGTACCTAATGGGGTTTAAGATTCATTTTCTAAATCCAGGTGGCGTAAATTCGGCGTTGTTGTACTGAATTTGGTCATATTGAGGTATATCCTTAAGAATTTAAAGAAATGGCAGTCATACCTCTCTCCTAAAACCTTGAAGATACCGTTGTTACTTTGCCGAACACGAGTCATCAGCGAACTGATTGTTTTGCGGATTACAGCCTGAAAGCAGTCAACGCGGGCCTCCACAAACATGCCCGACACGCTACACCATTTTGGCAGTCCCAACAGCATCCTAAATTAATTTTAATACGGAAATATACATTCTATGACGAAGCACTGTGAATGTAGCCTGATGCAAATATCAGCGTTGAATTTATACTTTTGGAATTATTTATTGAACAACACCCTGGAAGTGCTCCTGGTGACAAGGAAAATACAAGGAAGGCGACCAAGAGGAAGAAGCCCTATGCACTGGCCAGACCAGATAAGATAAGATAAGATAAGATAACAATTGTTTAATCAATTGGGATTCACTGGAACCACTTTTGCATCGTCATTGAATACATAGGTAGCTATTCTATTAATTGATACAATAGTAATAACATTAACACAAAATTAGGATCCGCGAAAACACTAAATCCAAAGTCCACGAGGCATTACACAGCCTGAAGACCGTAACAACTCAAAAGCGATCGTCCACAAATTAATTCGTGGAGGTCACTACCGTCAATAATGAGGAACACGACACAAGGAGGAGAGAAATGAATATTTCCTATATATGGGATATGAACCAAGAACCTCCTAGATATTTTTAGCGTCTCATCCACTTGACCTATGGAGCATAAATAAGTGGATATTGGGTGTGTTAGCCGTAGATGCCAGGTAATCCTAGTCTCTTAGTTCATTTTTAGGGATCCGTACCCAAGGGGTAAGAACAGGACCCTATTACTGAGACTTCGCTGTCCGTCCGTTCGTCCGCCTGTCACCAGGCTGTATCTCAAGAACGGTGATAGCTAGACAGTCAAGAACAAATACTAAACATAAAATAAAATAAATATTTAAGGGGGGGGGCTCCCATACAACAAACTTACAGATAATGGTACGAAACCCTTCGTGCGCGAGTCCCACTCGCACTTAGTGGATATTTTTCCTTTATAATGTCATAAAATTGTTGCATTAGTATAGTATATTATGATGGTTTTATTTTCCAGATCCAGAATTGACTATGACAAATAAATATACGACGAGAAATAAAGTACCTAACGGGATTGTCAAGAGGCCCTATAGAAACAACTAGCGACCTGCCCCGGCTTCGCACGGGTTTAAATGCATGTATTATACATATAAACATTCCCCTTAAATCACTTTATCTATAAAAAAGCATCATAATCCGTTGCGTAGTTTTAAAGATCTAAGAATCATAGCGACAGACAGACAGCAGGAAGCGAATTAGTTTTATAGTATGAAGTGATATTACACGACGCAGTAAGAACGAGACGGATAAAAAAAGAACAGGTATTCGAGCAAGGATCGTATTAATTTCCTTTCCAGGATTAAAAATTAGCATTCAAACAGAAACTTTAAAAACAAACTTTCATTTAATATTCGATAAATTCCGAGGGCGAATTACATTATACGAGTACATCTTGACGCACCGCCTGTGACTTGCCAAGCGAGAATGGCTCTTAATTACCGCGATTTTAAGGGCCCTAGTTGCGGGTTTTTGCCTGCTCTTGACTGCGCCGAGAGCGGCATGCTAGAGTTTTGGGGCGTAGTGCAAGTCACAGACGCGTTTGCATGACAAAAAAAATGTATTAATTAAAACAGAGACACCTGTTCACGAAATCTAAATATTGGCTAGCAAATTTATATCAAATCGGTCAGCTAAACGTTGAAACTAAATAAGGTCTAATCATTTTCAATACTGAATGCGAGTCAGTTGACTAAACCTTCTATTTTTGCTCTGAGGGACGCAGAATATGACCTAACGAATCTAACCAGATTAAAGGTAGATTGTTTCCAATTATTTATATTGAGTGATTATTTCGGAACAGATGATTTTGCGTTTGACTAAAAAGTTTCGTTCGTCTATAATAAATCTGTGAAAGGCAGAAATTTAAAGGTTATTTCTGGTTTCCCAAAAAGTATTCGTCAAACCTAGGAAAAACCAGTCTTACCGCGAAGAGGATACAAATGGGACTATAACACTTATCGCAAAACCCTCCAAAGTGAATGGTTTAAAACCATGAAAAATATAACAAACACATTCTGACTATCTATTTTTTGAATAGGTGTTCATTTCAATTAACATTTAATTAACATTATTTAATTTTAGAAGTAATCTTACGGCTTGTACCACAACGTAAGGTGAAAATAGAAAGTTCCCCGAGACGCCGGCGAGGAAATTCAAAGCTTTCATTTATGTTAGTTTATTTTTTCAAGTGTCGGACAATTTGCACGGATTCGTGCAGCCTGTGTCAGTTTTATTGCGTTTTTGTAAACGTCTGCGTTCCCCTCGGGTTTTTGAATCGTAAAGAAATTATAAAAATACATTTTAGTTAAATATGAAATAAGATACGAAGAAAATACAGCAATAATCATAAAATTTTACAACATTATTCACACTAATATTATAAAGGCGAAAGTTTATGAGAGTGTTTGTATATACTTGTTATTTCTTCATACTTTGAATTAGCACTTAAATGACCTCAGCTTGTGGAGAAATTTACAGTGCCAACCCACAAAAAGAACAGTGGTACAATTTTCATACTAAATGCGTCTTAGTAATAGTCCGACTGTATGATTTACTACGCTGTGACCAATTACTGGTCGCCTACTCTTTTTGGAATGAGGAACTTTTTAATTGAATTTATAACCATAAATTGGGATATTTCCGAAAATAAAAAGATGTGGTAATATTAAATTTTTTCTCTTTTATTTTATTATATCGGAAAAAAGTCTGGTTGAAAAATGCGATGTTGTCAATTGAGGCTTCAATTCGCGAGTACGCGGCCCCGACGGGACTTTCCACAGCCGAGGGAAAACGTAAGCTTCTTCTGGGTGAATACCTATAACTGGGGTGAGTATAATACTTAGGCATAATTTCTTCGGGGTATTCTATTAAAACATATTTGATGTTGACGAAAAAATCGTTTAAAAATGTGCCAACATATTAAAGGTTCTCTTTTTATTGTTTTTATTAGATTTATTCCATGAACATAATGAATTGTCCGCAAGAGATCGCTCTTTAGCAATAAAATTGTAAAAGCGAGGCATCTTTCATACAAAAAAGACAAAAATATGATATAGTTTGTGCCACTACTGTACGTTTGTGAAACACGGCTAAATATTTGGTAAAACAGGAAGATAAAGTTGGAAAACTCGTCCGTCACTCGCTCGGAGTAATCTCCGAAACTTCTGCGCGGATTAAAAGATCGTACAATGTAAGACAGTCCAAGTTCAGTTTCCCCCGGAGGCTACAGGGGTAACTCAGGATAATAGAACTTACGTGAATATAGTTAGAGTAAACAATTCGATACTAACTTGCAAAAACAACTTCATTCAACTTAATTTTGTGTGTGATAGTGAGCCGCTGGTACATATTTTTTTAAATAAAGTAATTGATGCTCTTTTGGCACATGTGTAACTATAACACATTAGGCCCATCTGGCATGTATTAAGAGGCCTTATTCCTTTAAATTTTTTTTTTTTTCATATTATGACAAATATATTGTCAATTTCAACCAACTTTTTGAAGTGAATAATACTTTTCCCCGAGTTCTAGGTAGTAACGTAGCTATTTCATGCTTTTATTGCGTGCAGTCGAAAATAAGTTGAAATAACTAATTTTCCGCGTGAATTTTGTCAATTTCGAGTAACAATAATTATCAATGAAAAATCCAAACTGTAGGCTTCCAATATATACCAATAAATCCCAATAGCCCTGTTCTAGGTAGTAACATCAATAATATGTTAAGAAACATGTTTGATCATAGAGAAAAATGTCTAAAACAATCAGCATTTTAAGAGGAATAAGGGCTCTTAAATATACCTATATTTGTAATTCATATTTATAAAATGCTGTAGTTTTTATAATTGTTACTTTGACAGAGAAACATTGTGTTTTTCTCTCTCAACCTTTGACAACGACGGTACCTAAGTACCTTAATTGTAAAATTACTGAAACGTTGGGACAGCTGAGTCATATGCGACATTATTTTATTTAAAAATATATCTTTTTATGCCTTTTCTTTATTCTAAATGAGAGACTTTTCATGAAAAATGTGATTAATAAATGCTCGCAGTTTACCCTGTGACCACCGGTGTTGTAGCTACAAACAAGTTGTCTTAAGACACGAGGAATTGAACAAAAATTTAGTAAAGCCTTTAATACAAAGTTAAAGAAAAATTGAAAAAGGAGCTACCTAGTAGAAGAGACCGGGAATCGAACCCGGTACCCCTGGATTGCCGGTCCAGCGCGTTAACCATTTCGCTACCCTAGCTCGTATTCGTATAATATTAACGTGTTCACATAGAGGTCGCTAAAGTGTAAAAACCTTTCAAATAAAACAATGTAAAGATCGACACACAAAGCATAAGGAAAAATTTGTCAGGTCTTCCTGGAGCTAGGTCAGTGAAATGGTTAACGCGCTGGACCGGCAATCCAGAGGTACCGGGTTCGATTCCCGGTCTCTTCCACCAGGTAGCTCCGTTTTAATTTTTTCTTTAAGCTTTGATCTTTGTATTAAAGGCTTAAATAAAAATTGTGGTGTACCCACATTAAAATAAATGAGACATTACATGTTAAATAAATTTATAAAAATTTAATTATTTCTTTTAATATTATAAGTATTTCTTTCAAACTATAAAGCATTTTGTAACTACTACTGGAGGTATATATTTTCTTGGGTCATTCCACAATGATTTAAATGATCTTGGGATTTAGGTAGCCGACCCCGATTGAGAATTCATTCTCTACAAAGATATGGGACAAAGGCTAGGATGATGATGATTCCACAATGATTTAACGAAGACAAACTTGCTTTATTTATTAATTTACTATTCGCTGCCTAGTATTACTATTCAACAAGTTCGTTTCGAGCCCTATAATACACGTACAGTGCAAATAGTAAAGACAAAGTAGGTAATTGTACCAATGTGCTACTGATGAGGCGCCGTAATTCTGTATTTTGTTCAGAATATTATTATGCCGGCACATCACCCACATCACTCCACCTACGTTACACAGTTCAAATTTATTATTCGAAAGCAGTATAATAAAATAAGTATATGTCTAAAGTGTAAATTAAACTCGCGGTCGAAGGGTGACGGTGAAAAACGATTTTTTTCTTATCAAATAAAATGTTTATTTATTTCTTGTGTGTTTATTTATTTATTTATTGAAAAACCAGGTTTCATAACATTACACCTTATGACGGTTTATGTTATTATTATATTAAATATTTTGTGAAAATGTTAGGGGTATCGGGTTATAGTTTCAAGAGTTAGAGTCCTTACCAATGGTGAGGCAACGGACGCTAAGTAAAACATTCCTTAGGTAGGTACTCTTCTTTGTATACGGAACTCTTCAAAATTAAAAAAAAATATGCACACAGACATGCGCTGCCCCAAGAACCACAAAGAGGTTACAGAGAAGTCAGAAGGGTTACTTAAAAGTCAAAATATAAAGTCCGTATCGTGCTTTTAACTTTTGTATTAAACTGTATAAAACATTCAACTGTAACTACTTAGGCTTGCTAGGCCTTAGGATTGCTTATAGATTATACCATAATAAACCATCTATTTTCTCCAGGTATTCTCTCAATTATTCAAAGATTAATTGGGAGAGATCACTTATAAGGATAAGTTCGCCTTTGTACCTGTTATTTGTTATAGACGTATTTGTGTACTGTACAATAAAGGGTTTACATTAATACATAAGAATGTTGACTGTAAAACCAAGTTAAAAATATTAGCCAGTGATCGCTTGGGTGAGGTGAGTGTGTAAATGTAGAAAATAGATATGTGAGTTGAGATACTGCTACTGCTGTATTTTACTGTGTAACAACGTACTGTATACAATTTCAGCATTATTACAGTTTGCGTAACCTAGCGGCTTTCGACATTATTACATAGCCTTTTTGAGCTTTCCATAAAAACCTTATAGTTCAGGTGTATGTAGGTCGGTGTATCTATTAATATAGAGGAATTTTCAAAAATATCCAAACCTAACCTACACCAAAATACTTAAATAAAATCAACAGAATACATACTTTGTCACCTAACAATAAAAAAATCTAAAATGTAGCTCATAACTTTGGCACGCGATTCTTTGTCGAGGGTCAAATACTACCTGTCACTTTCCTCTCAATATCGTGCGAGTAAGACAGATGATGGTGAGTCGCGCAAGAAGTCTCGGCAAGATATTCAAGCCCTGCACCTCTAGCACAACTTCGACACGCGACTTTTTCTCGCGCGAGACGTTATTACCTATCTCTTTCTTCGCTATACTGTGAGAAAGTGACGGGCGATGCTATGTCGCGCGACTAATCGCGAAGCGTAGTTGTGCTAGTGCTGGACTCGTGTCCGGCACATCACGAAGAGTCGCGTCGTGATGTTGAGCTCTTTTAATATCGACTTAATTCGTACCGCAGTCCAAGACTTCGCTAATACCATTACGCTACTCATTATTCTACACTATCGTCCGATTTTATTAAGTTAAAATGTATAAGATTCTCTCAAAAATTCAATTTTTAAGAGTTAAAATGTATACGTTAATGTCAAAAAATTAATTTTGGTGACAAGCATTTATAGCCGACTGTACTTTTCCTTGAACATTCATCAATTGCGCTCTGAGATAATCCTTAAGAGCCTTAACTCGGTAGGATTGCTTTATATATAGGTATTACAGAGTTTCTGGGGCCACCTTCTGGCTCCATCATCAGAACAGTCCCATGATACCATATTATTGTATTGTCATCAAAGGTAAGTATGTATGCAAAATTTCACCTCAATCGGTTGAAGATATCTGCTTCAAAATTGAGTTGCAAGATTCCACCTGACCAAACATAGTAACATTGCAAGTTACATTAAAGCTTGTAAAAACACAAGTAAATACGAGAATACCTATATAATCAAACACACATGCAGAAACCCAAGATTCCTTTCCAAATTGTACAAACTAAGTTTTATTCCCGAGGTCCACCGTAACTCTTTGATGGCCGCACTAAAGCCGACTTCCGCTTAACCCAAATAGAGTCGACGTGTACATTCTCTATGCTTTATTTGCGAAAACTGCAAGGGATTTTGTTGCAAATCGGCCGGACCCTTAATCTGATTGCAGCATATTCGAAGTTTTTAATGACAGCTATCCGAAGTATTTATACTGTGTCTACTTGAATGATGTAAGGTACCTTGAGGCAAATGCGACTTCTGATGATATACATTTTAAGACAACCAAGTTTGACACTAAGAGAGCGGTGGTAGCTAAAGTGTTGCGTTTCTATGATATCACCAAAAGACGCATTTGCCTCTGTAGACGCAATTAGCTCAAGTGAACTTACTCTTTCCTCCGCTCCACACTATCCCAAAGTTGGTTTAAGTATGAGCTTCTGCAGCGAAGTACCTCTCCACACTATCTATTTCGCCCAACATCGGTCAACTTTGCGAGTATTGCCGGGGTTTACCTTTAAATAACAACTGTTTTACGTCGAAACTCAATAAAAAAAAATGTTGTTGGTCGGCACTTGTCAATGTCAGTGTCAAAGCCAACACATATCAGTGTCAAACCGTTGGAATTTAGATATTGACAAATGTCAACCATCGCCTAGTTTTTTAAATTGTTAATTTTATCATTATTCAGCCAATTTTATTGCGAACTGTCAAACTGACAATCTTAACAGAACATGTTGTAAAAACTAAGGTAAAGAAATATTAATTTCCTGCAGTTTGTAAATCTTTCCTGCAGGGAATGTCGAAAAATATGTAATTTAATGGATGTCCAAAATTTTTCCCAAGCGTATTCTATCCCTTGTCGAAGGGTTCATGGTGTGTCGCGATGTCGATGAACCGAAAGTTAGATTAATTTCGGCCTATATATATTGTAGATCTGTTTACGACAGAGAAGGTATTTAAAAAAAAAGTTACCACTTGACAGAGCGACAAGGTGCCATTCTTCAAGTACTAACTATTCCTGACTTTATTTAATGAATATAAATTATATGATTGTAGAAGATATTTACATTAAACATAATTATATTGCACATAACAAATAGGTATAAATAATGAACGTAACATATTAATGCTTTGAGGAATTCTCTACCATAAAGCCAAACAGAGGCATTATTACGTTATTATGTATTATATTACGACTTAGACATATTTTCTGAAGTGGCATGGCAAAGTGTGATGGCTTCAATCCACCTTTTCACAAATTTATTTTTACCATTTTACAATTTAGTTAAGTAAACGTACTCCAAATAAACTATTAAAAGTAAGTCGCTTTGAAGATACTAATTTGATTCGGTTCCCCACTGAAACCGAGCAAAGATTTTCCTCAACACATTTCAATTTAAAGAAGCCTATTGACGTACTTTACTCTCTTTGAGTTCTTTCAGTCCAGTATAAAGGCACCCATTAATGCCACTCGGATTTTCCACGTATCAGTTGAATTTCCAGCTCCCGTATCCGTTTTGTACATGGTTCTACATACATTATTTATTCGGGTTCCGGGTTGGGGAGGGGGGCGGGGAGTGTCCGTCACGTGTCACGTGCGTCACGGGGCACTATGTAGGGAAGACAGGTAAATTCGTCTTATTGAAAACTCGTTCCGGTATCGAATGCGACCGAAAGTAGAGGGTTAGGAAATTTAGGATGACAGACACTTTGGAGGGTTAAATTAATTTTGTACTATAACTTTCTGCGACTTTTGTTCTATTTTGGTTCAGGAATTTCACGGGATAAAAGCAGTCTTTTAAGCTTATTATGTTATATCACGAGGAGAATAATACATTTCTCTGGGGGCACGGCAGTGCCCCCGCCAAGTCGAGCAAACGCGCTTCCCGGCACGCCGTAACATCCTTTTCTCGAAGCCATTCAGACCATTTTCAAACTCCCAGTATTTCATTACGGACAAAGCTAGAAGCCTGAATTTTTAATGACCAGGAGAGCATGATATAACCTAGGCATATTCCAAATTTCATTCAATTTGAACCAGTAGTTTAGAAATTATTGCCAGTCAAAGTTCCTTAATTTTGTCACTCACTGATTCACTCACTGACTCACTCATGATCATACGAATTCTAAGTTACTTCTAGAAGACACACAAGCTTGAAATTTCGTGCTCTATTACGGTTTGGTGTACAAATCATTAAAAAACCTAAACATTACAAAATTTCCGTGTAGTTTTCCAGTTATGCGAGCTGCATAGATAAATTTGTATTTCCTTATGAACCCTATAAAAAATACACGATTACAAAGTTAACTTTGCGGTTCATATAACCTTCGGTTTAGATACCTCAGGCACAGAATACTTATTAGCTTATTACCTAATACATACAGAATGGACACGCTCATCGCCGTACCGAATTGAGTTACCTCACCCCGCAGGGGCAGTGAGTTGGAATCGTGATGGTAGCGATGATGATGATGATGATGATGGTGGTAACTGGTGGCGGTGATGGGGGTGCTGGTGATGATGATGATGATGATGAAGCTGGGGACTGGTGTTGGTAATGAGGGTGTTGGATTGTTCAGATGATGATGGTGACTGGTGGTGGCGATGGGCGTGTTGGTGATGATAATTATGATGGTGGTGGTGGTGACTGATTCTGATGAAGGTGGTATTGGTGATGATGATGATTATGATGACGACGATGGTGGTGACTGTTGGTGATGATGATGATGGTGGAGTGGAGGTGACCGGTGGTGATGATGGGGGTATTGATGGTAATGAAGATGGTGGTGACTGGTGGTGGTGAGGGAGGTGTTGGTAATGATGATGATAATGATGATGGTGGTGATTGGTGATGATGATAATTATGATGACGACGATGGTGGTGACTGTTGGTGATGATGGTGGAGTGGAGGTGACCGGTGGTGATGATGGGGGTATTGATAGTAATGAAGATGGTGGTGACTGGTGGTGGTGAGGGAGGTGTTGGTAATGATGATGATGATGATGATGATGGTGGTGATTGGTGATGATGATGATGGTTTTGTTGTAGATAATTAATGATGATAATGATGATGACGATGATGATGCCGATGAAGGTGATTAGGTATGATGATGGGGGTGTTGATTCAGATGGTGATGGTCATAGTGGTGATGGTGATGACGATGGTTATAAAATCAACATCCTCACCACATTACCACCACGACCATTACCACAACCACATCCCCAACACAATAACCACTACCATTACCACTACCACCATCATCGCCGCCATCATCACCACCCTCATCATCACCATCGTCATGAGAGGAATCATGAGAAGGATCATTATCTATAATGAGAGGGGTCATTATGGATCATGAGAGGGAGTGACAAGTCTGTGTGGTTTACATTTAGTTAATGTCAACTTCGGTAGTGTTAAAGTGCAAAACTCCGCAATTTCGGAGTATAATAGACTAAGAAGTAATTACCGTCCTGGCTTGTCAAAAATCGCTTCATAAAAACTTTCGAGAAAAGCCCACAGAGACAGAGAGTGGGCTTTAAGAAAGACAGTTGCGGATACACAGCTAGTAGTAGTCCTTAAAGGAAAAATAAGGAGGACCACTTACAAAAAGAAATGAGATCCCATCAAAAACATTACATGTAAAAAAATTGCAAGTCTCGCAACCTTCTACCGAAAAAAGTTGTGAGATACAATATAAAACCAAGTCGGTTAATTTATTCAGTACCTATCAAAGTGACCCTTCGCCTATATGACAACTTTGACATACATTTTCACCGGATTACATAACTAAAAACATATTACCATGACCGTGTTAGTACCCGCATTAATATTAAACATATTTATCTTTATCATAAATGTAATGACTTGGCCATCGCACACGATAATACCTTCTACATTATAATGATAATAAAATCTACCAAATTTTATTAACGCTTTGAATGTCACGCAATACAAACATAAATTCCTACTCATTGTTTCATCTTGGCCGTCCTTAAATAAAAGATGGATCTGGCCCGACCGGCAAAAGAGGACGGCAGAAGAAAATATAGGCAGACGAGATAGTAAAAACAGCTGAAAAGAACTGGATACGCACCGCTCCATACCGATCTATTGGTATGGATAAATAAAGCAAAAAATATAATAATCACTTTAATAAAATGAGATTTATTCGTATTATTATATACTTATGTTGTCGTGCGATGGCCAAGTCATTACATTTATGATAAAGATAAATATGTTTAATATTAATGCGGGTACTAACACGGTCATGGTAATATGTTTTTAGTTATGTAATCCGGTGAAAATGTATGTCAAAGTTGTCATATAGGCGAAGGGTCACTTTGATAGGTACTGAATAAATTAACCGACTTGGTTTTATATTGTATCTCACAACTTTTTTCGGTAGAAGGTTGCGAGACTTGCAATTTTTTTACATGTAATGTTTTTGATGGGATATTCTTATTCATCTTTATTGATAATAGCGTTACATGTCAATTATTAAATAAGTATAGAGTAAAATTACATTCTACACAATATTTATCATTTTATTTTAAATCAACATTAACTAATTTCACTTATTTTGGATTACCTTTTAGTTTGTCCTCCAAGAACTCTTCAACATTATATAATATGTATGCTTTTTGTGTATGAATATTTTAGTCTTTTGACTTACTTTTATTGTAATTGATAGTTCTTGTAATCGTATATACCTACTATAGTAAATATTTCAGCAGCAAATTTATAGACGATAAAATTTAAGCAAATTTAAAGGTTACCAGATTTGAGCAATAAAGTGCAGTATAATCTGGTCAAATTTAAAGGCAATCCGATCCGACCAATATTGTAAAGGCAATATTATATTCTGAGTTCCAAACAAATTTAAAGACAATCCAATCTGATCAAATTCACCTGTTTTCTTCACTAAGAGACAGAAAATTAACACTAAATCGTAAGAAAATTAACAAAAGTTGGCACGTTTGTCCTTGACATATCTGCGCAAGCGCTGCGCCGCGACGCTTCGCAGAGTGCGCACTGGCCGCCACAGTATCCTGACCGTCGTGGCGGAGAGATGGGACAGTGCCCTAATCAGGCACTGGACCTCTCAAAACCTTAGTTTAGGCGCTAACATAATTATTTAAGTTATTTCTGTAATGCTTACAATTTTATGAATTAATTTGTCCGAAATAAATGCTTTTTTTTTATAATTTACTTCGCTACGGTGAGCGATTGGGGTATTCGCTTTTCAACGTTGTGGGTTGTTGAAATTGGTGGAAACGTCAACAGTTCGTCATGATGCGAGGATATTAACTACTGTACCTTTTTATCACTTTTGTTGTCGAATCTTTACTTTAAATAGCAAATACAAGGCAAATACAAGATCAAATTTGAAAATTGACCAAATATGATCAAATTGAGCGTCCCTCCTATCGATCGAATACGAGCAAAAATAAAGTCAATCGAATCCGGTCAAATTTAATAAGCCATCCAATTCGTAAGGTCAAGCTGGTCTAAATACCTTGAAAAGATTTGATTACGAAGCACAATTAAAACTAAATAAACTTTTTTAAAAGTGAATGAAACTTAGCCCGTTTGTCCGCAACTTATTTACAATTTACTCCGTTACGCTACTACAGTGAGCGATGGGGGCGCAAACTTCGCGCGTCAAGGCAAACGTAACTGCTTCCATTCATCATCATGGCGGAGCGGAGGGGGGAGGAAATAGAAAAAGTTGTCTCGCTTACAATGGGGTCGGATTATTTGGAGAGGTCGTTAGCAATGTCGCTGTTTGGTACTGGTAATGATGCGAGCGTTGTTTTTATTTGAATTATTTTGTATACTTCATATACGGTTCAGAATTTAGAGGAATTTCTGCATGAACTGGCTGAGTATAGAGAGGCATAACATATTTCTTGTAAAATACAATACAAGATCCTTTTTATAATTTAATTGGGAATTCGGTTAACTGCATTTCGTGTTTTATGTTTACGTAGCTGAACGGAAATGGACAGGAATGTATTGAAGTAAATCATTTGTCGTTTTGACCAAAAAACATTTTGTAAATAAATGACGGTTATTTACATCGTTAAAAACGTTTGTTTCTGATAGAATAGAAAAGAATACTCTTTATTGCAAAACTCAAGAAGAAAGAAATACAAATACAGATAACATGATTACAATATAGGTAAACAAGAGGCTAAAAGGAGATCTCTTCCAGACAACTTTTGGGTAGCAGAACTAGCAAATTAATCTAGAAAACGACTAAAAAAATATTTTCTGATTTTGTGTAATGTCGTCATGTAATTGACATATTGGCAATTGACAACCTTTCATATTTTTAATACTATCATTTTATTACTTTTCTGAATTCTGCTTAAAAAGATAAAGTAATCTCTGTTGTTATTTATTTTCTGAGATGATTATTTATTTTATTATTAATTTATAAAAACATACTCATTTTAAAATGTGGCAACACCAAAACCAGAACTTAATGGAACGGTTACTTTAGTCGGTTTTCTTATTAAAAAAAGACTTAATAAAACTCGGTATGCATCTGTCATCTGTCAACGTCAAATAAAAAAAAAATATAAGGCAGACGCAGTCCGTAGCATCGCTCAAGGGGAAGTTAAAGGAATTGTGGCTGTCGAACGAATGATTAGGTTGCTGTTTTTGCTATAATTATAATTTTATTTATGTTGAATATTATGTACTTGTATTTATATAGATATTATGTAATATGTATTATATTGACTGTTACCTATCTCTCTCTCTGTTGGTTTTTGCATTTTCATGTGTATTATTGTATAGTTATAGTTACTCCTTTGTATTGTACATGTTGCTTGGTTTGTCTACCATTTACATTTGTTTAGCACTCATTTGCTCAAAGGTTAACTGGAAGAGATCCCTTGAAGGGATAAGTTCGCCTTTGTACATGCTTATTCCTTTGTAATGTGTTTTTCTTGTTTTTATGTACAATAAAGTGTTTACATACATACATATATATTTTTTCGCTCTTTGGTTTAGACAACAACCCTATTCAGACCGTATTGTCTTAGATTGCAGTTATTTTATGTATTTTCTTATATTTTTTAAATACTGAAAAATAAATTCAAAGATTTTTTTTTAAGGTACACGACATAAAGCCCTGTCGATCTCTATATTAATTTCCACCTGTTATAAATATGAAATGTTGTCAATTGTGCTAGATATAGAGTTCCCACTACCAAACTAGTGACCGTCTGATACCTCAGAATCGATAGCTGACACCACCAACTACGTAATAGTAATAACAAATGTCGGTTATTAAGTTCATTACTTTACTTTTATTTATATTATTGTATTGTGATGTGGATGGTAAAATGTGTTCGTCAATTGAGGTTGAACATACAATGCATTTATATAGCATCTACATGAAGAGAGTCTGTGTGTTGTCTATACGCACTGTATGTTAGATTGCAAGTTATTTATCTATGGGTCTTGATACCGGAAATAAATGAAAGTAATTGAGTATACAATTGGATCCTTATTGAATATTGTCTAAGTAAAGATCTATACACGGCTGAATAGTTTCCAACTTGATCACTCGATACCCTCCGGATCGTATATGCTCTCGTTTAATTCAAAGGGGTTTACCTCTACGTGACGAGCCCCTTGACCTTTTCCGAGGAGGGATAAGCCCCCTGACACGACGTTTAAGACCCGTTTAATAATCTTTCAAATACATGGTTTCATCTAAATGGCAAAATTGATGCTCTGAATTGTTTGGCGCGTTATGGTATCGCAGATTTGCAAAATAATGTTTATGCATTGATTGATGCACTGTGCCAAGGCTGGAGAAGGTAGGTATCTGTATAGAGAAGGTATGTGATATATCCAAATAGCCATATCTCTGTTTATAATATTCAAGTGATTGCTTTAAGTGACATTGAAAAGTTATCATTTAAATGTGATATAAGTAGTTCCGTTTTATATTGATATACTTAGGCCATAGAAATAAATATTTAATTCGAATAATTATTAGATAAGTTTAGTTTAGATTAGTTTTGACGGCGCGACTAGGCCGATATGATTTTTTACTGATTTTTTTCGTATATTTACATATATATGTATCATAGGGGCATCTCATGTTAAAACGACTAAACGGATTTAACGTAATTTCGGTATCGACAGCTGATTATATAATACTTACTTTTCATCTGGCTTGGTTAACCAAAAATACCCACGCGATTGAAGTTTTAGGTCTTTGATTAAATTAGAAAATCAACAGAACCGAAGCGCGAGCACACCCGTGTTCGTAATATAAAGACTTTTGCCATCCCGATTCATCTTAAAAACTTGTTTGTTCTCGAAGTTAGAAAATCAGTGGTTTTGATAGGTTACAGCGAGATTGGCGACGGCGTAACGAGTTCTGTTCCGAGTTGCCACGAGTTGTTTAACCCTAGCCAACCCTCGCGCTGCCGCGTGGGCTTTTTGTACGCTAAATATTTCACTAATTTTGTTTTCTCATCATTTTACAATCATGGGTGGTACAGACTCAACTGATAAATCCATCTGCAGGGCTAGCATATCTTGCCGCGAATTGTCGCGCGACTCAGCGTCACCTGTCTTACTCAAACATTATTGAAAGGAGAGTGACTGGTATCTCACGCGAAAAAGAGTCGCGTGTCACAGTTGTTAGAAGTGCTGGCTCTTATTTAATAAATACGGCAATTTTTAATATGCCTATTTAGGGAAATGATAGGTACATTATTAATTGTAGACAAATGTTATTATGACGCAATTTGTCAGACTTTAAATGATGTAGTAATACCATTATGTTTATTAAGTGTTTCAGAGTGCAATAATACCCTACGTTAAAGGAAAATTAAAAATTAGAAACATAAATTAAGTAGACAAGAAATTTTAAAACGATGTTATAAAATGTTAGTTGATGGAGTGGTTTTTGATTAAATAAATCTATGACACCGAAAAACCATTCTATTAAAAAGATAGACATATAATACCTTGAAAATCGGAAGATGATTAATTCCCATCTATAAATAAAATTAAAGTTTAATTGGAAAAATCATACTATGTACTAAATATTGAAAACATAGTTCTGAAAATTGAAAATTCTTCAAAAAGCAGATTATAAAACAGATTTACAGTATATTGTATCCAGCATATTATTTTAGTCTTCAATCCATTCTTAAAGCATATGACGATATACATCAATATATCAATATACGCGACGATATACGTAGAGCGGTGCTACGGTTTACAGCGTAACACACGTAGTGTTTGCTGGACCCAAAATGGGCTAACTATTCTCATATCCGCCGATTGTCGTTTAACCGCGCGGGTCAAATTAACCCCCACGCCTTTGGCAGGGTTAAGCACAAATATACATAATAAACACTAACGAGATGAGCGTTATACGGGGGTTGCCAGCTCTCTGCCGGCACATTCCTGGGGACTTGAGCAGTCATTAGCTAAGATAATTCCATGTATAAGCATCTATCTCCAAATGTATGTATCTTTATTTGCTAGACAGTGTAAGGAATGAGGATACCGTAATAATGAGAAGTTTATTTATTTATTTGGATCATCAAAAGTATTACAGAAAATATTATAACAGCTTACAGCTAGGATATAAAGCTAATATACAGTCAACGAAGCCATAAAAAGGTATCAAAAGGAGCCATAGAAAGTTGTAAAGGTTTAACAAGACAAACAAAGCGGTGCCGAATGACTGACTGTTGAGTTTCTCTTGGCGTTTCTTCTCAACAGTGATCTTGTGAAATGCCGGTAGTTTTCAGAAATGCAAAAGTGCCCTTGTGGTCTACTTGCAGAATAAATTATCGCTTTATTTCAGCCAGTAGGTACAAGTATAATGTAAATACTAACCATACGCGGGCACAACCTATTGCTTTCACATAGCAAACCAATTACGAACACTTTCACAAATTAGGTGGTGTCCGCTTGAATATACGCTTGGTGATCAAGCGAGATGGTCCCCAGAACTTAAATTTATATGTGTTCTGCTTGGAAAAACATATAATCCACATATTTAACTAAATCACATACGTTAACGCGGGCTGGTGTTCCGCAACTCGACGTCTTAAAAATTACAATGCGCCAAAAGAATGATATATTATGTTAATTTTATTTTGTGGAAATACCACCTTTCTCATTTGAATTAAACAAAAGTTAATTTTGAACGCGAAAATATATATGCAATCCACTCTATAGTTTAATGCTCCTACCATTTTAAACATACAGGCACAGAGGGCGCTGTCAAAAGCATAATAGACTAGTTGATACATTTTTGAAATATATTTAAAATGGCTTGTAATGATAGTGATACATTTTGTTAATCCATACTAATATTATAAATGCGAAAGTGTGTCTGTCTGTCTGTCTGTCTGTTACCTCTTCACGCTTAAACCGCTGAATCGATTTTGATGAAATTTGCCATGGAGATAGTTTAAGATCCGAGGAAGGACATAGGATAGTTTTCATCCTGGAAATTATCCCTAAAACATTGAAAGTTAATAAGTAATTCATAATGACATTGATGACCCTGTAGAAAATGTAATGATTAAACCAAAAGCACAATTGCTCTTACATTTGCTTAGGCGCTTTTAATAATCCCTTTTATTAATTAAGGTGATTAGGTGGATATCTATCGTGTTGTACGAGGTTGCTTCCATAACTACTTCCAAGTTCCACGCGGACGTAGTCGCGGGCAAAAGCTAGTTGTAAATATAAATTTCACGAACAGACAAAAATGCCGTCCGCCATTTTTGCCTTTAGCTTATCAGCTGTGGCGTGACGTAGAATACCGAGTAAATAAACAGGAGGGCTACTCCGATGTTCGACATTCAACGTTCGTATAGTGCCGCCCCACTCACTCGAATATACTTTGACAGGAGTTCGGCATTATTCGACGGTCGAATTTCGAACATCAGTCTTAGTCCTTCACTTTTCTTCACGGGATCGATGACGTCACTATCATGGGCGAAAATGACGGCCAGCGTTTTAGGCATTTCGAAATACAAAATAAAACCATATTTTCAAATTATTTTGTTTCAGCAATCTTTTACTTTTAAATATGAACTGAAAATTGCATATTTAGGTGCTTAATATTATTATTTACTGGAGAAAAACTACTATAATGTCAAAGAATTTTTGTTTCAGAGTACGCTGTAATTAATTTGGAGGAAATATATATTTTCATGCTAGTATTGATAGTATATATAGCAGAATAAGCCGCCTAATGTCTATATGTTCACCTGTTGACAATTAACTGTACCTACATATTCTATGCAAATAAATTATTATTATTCTTATTCTTAATAGTATAATTTGGTTTCATACAATTTAACATGAGTCAACTATTGTGTTGACATATTTCATGTAATCTTCGTAGTGGTCGAAGTAGCTCAGTGGTCAGAGGCACTCCGAAAAAGTAGAAGTGTAATCTCACTCGCACTTCAGCACATTGTATAAAGTTTTGTTTTCATAATTATTAACTTTCGTACCAATATTTATATAAAAATCTAAGCACAATAAAAATTCCCGTAATTCCCGGGATTGTACCCTACCGGCAACCCCGCGCCCCGGGCTACACAACTTTTGAGAATATTTGAAGACGCTTTTCACCCCGTGCGATGTGTTGCCAATTAACCGCCCGACCCGCAACTTTGGACAAAGCTTTGTTGTGATTAGTGACGTTGGCGGGCAATTTGGCATTATTCCCGGGCTGCTACTTTACAAAAACTTTTGGTAAATAATATGTTACGCTGGGAAGTTGTAGGGAATGTTGAAGGTTTGGTATTATAATGAATACTAGGCTTGTAATAAGACCTTAGAGTCTGGAAAGTTACCAACGCAAGTTTTAAATATCGTCACAATAACAACAACAACGTTTTACTACCTTAAGTTGGTTATTTTCCGAGGTACCGAGTGCTTCGCCACCTGGTCTCAAAATTACTGGATATTGGCAAATATCGGTCACAAATTACCTAAAAATTGGTGACCAATTAGTTGATAGGTACCTAATTACTACTTTTTTTACATACATACTTAAAACGCTATGTGAGAAAGCTTTGCCGTGAATAATGCTTATTGTGAAATTAGTACATTCTTGGGCGGTAAATTCGTGAATGTCCCAGAACGCAGGCGTTTGTGTGTATGTTTGCCATGAATATACAATCTGGGGCCTTACTAATTACCGTCCGTGGTTTGCCAAAAGTTTTACGCCCTGCCTTGGGCAAGAAGTGAGATTTTCTTCCCGCATAGCGAGATACGGCCTAAGGTGAGGTAAATGATCCTATCAAATCTATGTAGATACGTAAACAATCCTACCTAAAACCAATAAAGCAACTCAATCGAGCTTCTAGAACTTCGACAGTTAATTCAAGTATTCATAACTTCACACATCCTCGCAAACATCGGCCCAAGTGTTGTACCAACAACTAAACTAGTGAAATGATATTAAACGCCTATTCAAACACACGGCTATACCCGTAGTGGCCCGCCGTTGTTTTTCCGGACGGGGACCGGCAAACAGGCTCAGCGGCAAACCAAACAGAGCCGAGGGCAGCGCCTATACTGGGGGCGATCAACTATTAATAATTGTCAGATATCTTACCGCTTTATGTCTACAATAGAATAGAGTAAAAATATTATTTTCACTTTTCTTGCTTAAGAAGTTGGATATTTTTATCTTCGCGAAGCGAGACTAAAATTATCGTTTTGGCCCCTAGACTTTAAATGGAATACATAATATTATATAATAATTTCACAGAAACGGATAATTAAACACGAATGAACCTGATACGATCTTGAAAAATCCTTGTAATAACGTTGAGTGCAATTGAACATCTGTGATCAACTATTTTTAGCCGTTTTCTGGGCCCTATTTCATATACGTGACAATGACAGGCGACAGGTACAGGTGACAATTCGACATTTTGACAATTTTTCGTTTCATAAACATTACCTATGACAAATAAGTCGTGGTGGAAAAATTACAATTATGTCAAATTGTCGCGACATTTTGACATATTTCTGTTTCATAAACATTTTCCCTTGACAGGCGACAGGTGACAATTTGTCGCGAAAAACTTGACATATTTGTTTTATGAAACACAAAATTGTAATTACAAGTTGATGTCAGCGGCTACTTCTCACCAACTAATTACTTATTACCAGTGAAATGGTGCTAACATCGACACATTAGTAGCAACAGCGATGAAGAATATTTAATTCAACCAATACGTCGGCGTCGTCGAGCATTTAGGACAAGGGCAAACTTTACTTTTGACGTGGTTGACCCCACATTTATACAAAAATGTCGAGTTTGTAAAACTACCGTCGAATACTTAAAAACTAAAATAGGACAAGAATTACAACACTCAACAACGAGAAATTTCGCACTTACTCAAACTTACTTAGCAAATCTTATGCGTATTACAAACGAATTCAATGATTTAACAGGCCCAATATTTGCTAAATATACCCAATCCCTTCAATTGCTCTGCGATTTCCATCCATTTTTTTTCGTGCGTTAAATGTTCACTAAATTGTCCAAACAATATTTCTCGGTTGTCTTGTATAAGGTCCATTTTCGTGTCCATTTTACGTGTTGCAAGTTACCGAACAAATCCTAGAATGCTAGTCAAAATTATGATGAATGCTAATCTTAGACAAACATTTTTATTGCTGCTCTCAAACTGCTATATCATTTTAACACAAATGTATGCTGTGACATATTTGTCGCAATTTATGAAAATATGTCGATTACCATGACAAAAAAGTCTTGACAATACTGACATTTTAAAACTGACAATTGTAGACCTTTATGAAACGCGATTAACACTGACAATTTTGTCAACTATATACCTGTCGCAATCGGACATATTTGTCACGTTTATGAAACAGAATTTGTAGCTACAATTCGGCAATTTTGTCAAAAACTGAAAAATTGTCAACTTGTCACGTAAATGAAACAGGGCCCTGGTCTTACAATTGTCTATAGCCGCTATGTCATGTTTAAAACCGGCCAAGTGCGAGTCGGACTCGCGCACCGAGGGTTCCGTACAAACACTTTCCATCCCTAAGTGGTTAAGTTAAGTTTGCACCTGGTATACGTATAGCGCCCCATATAAATTAGATGCAAAGTTAGGTATTAAAAAAAAAAACTACTTACTAGATCTCGTTCAAAACAATTTTCGTTGGTAGTTTTTATAGTAATGTACATCGTATGTTTTTTTTAGATTTTTCATTTTCTTATTTTAGAAGTTAGAGGGGGGGGGGACCAACTTTTTTCCACTTTGGAAGCGTCTGTCACGCAAACTATTCGGTTTAGAAAAAAAATATTTTAGAAACCTCTCGATATCATTTTTAAAGACCTATCCATAGATAACCCACACGTGTTTGATGAAAAAAAAATTTTTGAGTTTCAGTTCTAAGTATGGGGAGCCCCCAATATTTATTATTATTTTTTTTTATTTTTGCATCAAAATCTTAATGCGGTTCACAGAATACATCTACCTACCAAGTTTCAACAGTATAGCTCCTATAGTTTCGGAAAAAAATGGCTGTGACATACGGACGGACAGACGGACAGACAGACAGACAGACAGATAGACATGACGAATCTATAAGGGTTCCGTTTTTTGCCATTTGGCTACGGAACCCTAAACATTGCGAATGTTGACATAATACATTAACACATATTAAAATAATAAACATGCGGTTTTATCCCCGACCAGCGATAAGACAACTTCGAGACAAGTTTCGAGACAACCTTTATTTTATATTTGTGGAGTATTTAACAATAACCTAATCTAACCTAACCTATAGATTCTCTCCTGCACTTTCAGTCGTTCGCTTGGCAGGTACTGGCAAACCGGCCTAAGGTCTCATCTGAATAGCATGTCTATGTTCGCAGCTACACGCGATCGGACCGCGGTCTGTTTGCTATGAAATTAGGAGCTATTGTTCTGTATTGAGCCGGGAAGATATTGGCCTGAGTCAGCAAACTGTTGTAAAAAGTGGGCTAAATCCGACGTTTTCAGTAACATCTGCGCGAGAAATGAACACCACATGATTTCTTTAGTGTTCATAGTTCATAGTTAGTTCATAGTTATATTAGTTCAATGTTAACAGTAAAGATATCATTTAGGATACAGTTTGACGGTGTTAAGTAAAAGGTGCCATTATTCTAGTTTCCATAAGGACGCGTTGACAGGTTATTGGCCCAAAGATGTAAACAAACATCACCCGAACAATCGGACATTTTACTAAACAATATCACAAATATAATCTGGTTTAATAGACGTAAATTCCGATAAACACCGATATAATCAATGTTTACGTAGTATTCTTTTTAGGAAGTAATACTTTAAAACCGCGATTATCCACTTTCTTATAATTTTTAATTTAACGATATAACAAGTAATTTTGAATTTATTACGCGTATGTTAATAACACATAATAATTATAATTATTATTCATCTCAATGAGAAAGAAAATATAATTAAGTTTGGGTTGAATAGTGTAGGTACTATATCACTAAAGTAAAAATATAATCGGGGGATGACGGATTCATATAAGTGTCAAACGATGAATGACCCGAGCTGACTCGAATATGAACGGCTTTTCGAGTCTGCATCAAAAATAAATTTGTCCGCTCATAGCACAACCATTCAAACACGAACAAAAAGAAATGAACGTGAATTACTACACCCCTGCAGTGTTAGCTAGAAGGATGTAACTAAGCACAATCTTCAGCACATATACGCCCTTCTGAAATAGTAAGTCTTAACAGTTTGAGTTCTCGACGATATGGAGCGGGAATAGCCGCTCGGGGACAAATTATCACCAATTATACAAGACGAATGAATCTGTATTAAGATTTACTATTCGGTGAGGTCAAGTTAAGTGCACCTGGCGGAAAAGAAATCTTCACTATGTAGAGGCGATCCATGAAAATCTGGGATTAAATGCATTATTTAATTAACAACCATTATCAATTATTTATAGTTTTGTTTGAAGTGTTTATTATATTTATAGTACATAAGTGAATACTCTTACACGTATAGGTAGGTGTAGATTTTAAGCGCTTTATCCTTTTCCTTTGAAGCGTTCATGAAATGCCGTATTTTGAGTCAGTACGGCCATGTCCAAGGATAGGAAGGATCATGATTTAAGGTACACCAGGTTACATTAATTTCCCACTTCCCTCACTAGTAGAACCCTGTCACCCAAGAAACCTAAATCTATTGTTAAATTCAAATGAAAATAGATAATTTATGAGAGTTTTAACACTAATGTAGTGTCACTTTGAACTGCATTGGATTAGTTAGGGTACCCTTTTTTGGCTACTATTTTGTAGTTTTGTAGTGCTATTTTTAAGTAAATAGAAAATATGGTCCATGGCAATGGCTGGGGTTAGAATAGAACTCAGAAGTTATGAACATAACGTTATTAATTGCGATAATTATATCTGTATCAATACGATCTTTACTAAAAATATACTATACATTACGGTATTTTTAGCACTTATTTTTCGCCTTAGGTAAGAAATAGATTGATAGTAGTTTTGCAAACCGATGTAGCAGTCGATAAGTGTATTCAAATTCGAAACGGTCGTCGTAAAATACTATTGTGCACTAGCACGCTCCATAAGAGAAACATAAGTATATTTAGAGCGTTATGCATACATAACATATAACCAGAACATGATAACTGACCATTTTCTATGAAATGTAGCAAACGCAAATTGTTCTTTCGATAACTATGCATTTTATTCCGAGATATTAAATTTAATATCTCTTTAATTTAAATTTGTCACATTCTCACCGCTATAAATGCTGCTGGTTTATGCAAAACCACGTCAATCCGTTGAATCGTCAAGAAGCATATGTAGTTTACTGCTAGGAGAATTATCCCCCCTTCTTTTCTAATGCTCTTTATTTCAGCAGTATTTGTCTAGTTCTTAGGAAAGAGTCCAAAATATATAAATGATTAACACTATGAGTATCTCTAAGTACGTCTTAGATCTGGCCTCGTCTTACCTATTGCATAATTGACGCCGTGCTAGCCCGGGGTATAATTCAGGAGAATTTATTCTCACTTGAAGCGGTGTTTTATACCCTCCTTTTCCCCACCCACTGCCTCCGCCACTGCAACTTTCCACCCTCCCGGAATTCTGACAGCAATGCATGTTTATTATAGGCTAGGAGTTTCCTAGTTTCAGAGACCCGTTTGTTACACATAACGAATTCACAACCCTTAGGTGTTTGGCTATACCTGAAGTAAACGAGTCTTTGTTTCACTAGGGTGGAAAGTTACAAGTTGAGGTGATATGTGTCACGGAAAGTTTTATTGCTATTTTATTTGCTTTTTATGAAGTCACTAGTTGTTGAGTCTACGATGTTTCAGAAATATGTATTTGAAGCAAGAAGTTATTAAGAATTCAGCCCCGTTAACTTTCAGGATCAGGCTGGACTTTTGTCTTATTTTTGCTTTTCTACAAGATGGACAGACGATTTTGTGAGGATGGCGGAACGCTGTTGGATGCACATAATTTGAACGTGAAAATCTTTGAGAGGTCTTTGTCCAGAAATATACGTCACTTGGCTGAGATAAGGATGATGATTTATTTACCAACCAATCAATCCATCAAGAGTTTAACAATGAAATTAAATAGAAATTAGAAATCCAGACAATTTTGAAGGTTGCATAGCTTCCAAACTCTCTTTCCACCAACATTGCTCTAATCTATCTTTTAACCAGAACTATAGGAATAATCCAACAGAGAAAACCAATAAATTAAAACTGTCATCACCCTCACAATAGAGCAGCATCTGATGAAAATTCCCTTAATTTTCTAACTGGTGCTGCAGTAGTTGTAAATTGGCAATAATCTATACGCACGGCGAGGGCGGCGTTAATTACAAGGTTAGTAATCCACGCGGACACCCGCCACCAGGGTAATGCGTAATAACGGTGGTGTAAGGTAGGAACGGTACGCTTATACCACAATTGTGGTGGTTCTAACGTATGCACGGTACTAAGACTCTATTATAACTATCTCTAGCTTTTAGTCCATTTATTTCCAAGTAGCAGTGTTCTCGAAACTCTTTCACGAGGCTATAGTTTTTTTATGTAAAAGGCTTGCTGCTGGTATTATAATGAATCGCTCCCTGAGTGGCATAATATTCAATGTTATTTTGACTGCGTTTTTATAAATCACATAATTGATGGCGGAAAGTAGGAAGACTTCCCATTATTAGATCCGTGTTCTAGTGTCACCAGGTCCGTGTTCCAAATCAGAGGTGTCCAAAATAATGTTGCCTGGTAAAGAAATTGGCAGAATTTTCCTTAGACAGTAAGGCCAAATATGATTACAAGTCATTGCATAAGATTATGGCGGCAAGTTAGTTAGCTTGCATTGCAGTCAGCCCTACTACGGTATTTGCAAGTGTTTGAATTAAATCGCTAGATAATGAGGCTGAGTCTTGTGACCATGTATCAAAAAGAAGTAATGCGAGTAGCTAGGGAAAGTACCTATAGCGAGGAGTTACCGAAAACGGTGCATCTCTTTTCCTCTATGTTAATGATTCTAAAGATGAGTATGTACTCGTAATGGTAGCATTTGCTGGAGTAAAGAGTGGGTAAGCGCTCTGTTCTGAAACCTTCTCATTATATTATTGTCATATTAAAGTTAGTGGTCAGTCAGTTGCGACAATTCGACATAAGAGGAAAGTGCATTATTTTAAGGATATAATAAAAACGTGACACTTTTCAACAAGCCCTGCTCTGTTTTTGTAATAATATGAATGCCAAGCTTTGGCCATGGAGGGAGAATGAGTCTGAATTTTTGTTCCCGCTCGCTCGAGTCTCATCTCTTGACTCGCTTGTGTTTGCGGGTACGCATATTACCAGTATTTTCCTTGACAATTCAATTTTAATTAATGTTGTTTATTATTGGAATACAGTGTGTGGTCCAAAATGATTTCAAAAATGCAACACTGCGTATCGGTGTCTTTTAGATTTAATTAAGCCCCTTCGTGGTTTAAAAAGTGATCGACCACAATTTTAAAGAAATTAACTTAAATTATACCTATTACCGCAACAAATTTCTTGCATAAAAAAACAAGACTATGATCCAAATAAAGCAATTGAATTCCGAACTATCCACACCGAAAGAACCTTAGCATAATAAACCGAACAGCTTACCCTCAAATTAAACCACTTTACGTTCCTTCGTTGTTCTCCAGCTATCAAGTCGAGATCACAAACAAATTACCTCGCCCAATAAAAGGCCGATAAATAAATGAATGACGCGATAAATAAGCGACATAATTCTTCCTGCTCACGCGCGCCAGTTATTTGTTTAATCTAAATGCTAATTATTGCAGCCCCCGGGGGTGGGCAGTGTCACTTGTAACAACTTCGGGGAATTGGTGTATGGGTTGTAAAAGTATAAATGGAATAAAGCGCACTGATTGATCGTGGAACCGATGAACGTGGTGACGAAAAAGTTCTTGTTTAGAAATCATGAGTGGCTGCAGGGTGGACCGAGTCATGGCACTCCTACAATCATATATATCATAATGATAATGAGTGTGGGTACCGCAAAAGTGGAATATCAGTTATGCTGTAGACAAACAGTCGTCACACATACTACATACATAAATAAGTACTTTTTTTCATAACATAGCATTCCAGCGCGGCGTACCAATGTACCGACGTACATATGTCGGCCGGATGGTGTCATCACGTTACGCCAAAAAGAACTGGATAAAATTAATATAATTTAACAGTCATGTTTTTGATACGGAGGTTAAGTAAAAAAAAAGATCATCTCCAGAACAGCGGTTTTAATACAAATAAGTAAAAATCATTATGAAAACAGTTCTCTATCATGTAAATACATGTTACATATGAAAAATGTAGTTAGAAAAATGTTCACTGTTTTACAAAAACCCGGCTCAAGTTCTCATCTCAGGGGCGTGTGTCGGCGGGGCTGCTGTGAGGATCTTTGACGACGATATCTAAATGTTATTGCAAGCCCCCGGCAGGCAGCTAGCCGCCGTCACGCCTCCTTTCACACCGTAGCGAATTTTTATATAGTGATTCTTCAATTTGAGGATATGACTCTCCATCGTCCCTTCAAACCTTCAAGAAAAGAGCGTTCTACCACCTGAAACGCACTTGTGACTCCTCTGCTGTTACAGGATGTCTATGGGTGACGGTAATCGCTTTCGATCAGGCAATCTGTTTGCTCGTTAGCCCCCTATGACAAAAAAAAACCGTGAGTATTTCCAGTAAATTGTAATTTGGACCTCTTTAAGGCAAGAGTGATTAGGCTGTTGTTGAACCAGCAACCTACATCTTCGACCCTGTGGTCACTTACTGTAGGTGATGCTGTGTGCATTTGTCGGTCAGTTTATTTATAAAAAGGCAGGTATTTTCCAGGCAAGTATGTTCTTAGACTTCGTCGTTACCTTGCGCAAAACTTTATGAGACGAAGGCATATTTGTTTAGGCGTCGACAGTCATCTTGGGTTATTGGTCCATCGATCGAAGTGATCTGTGACGGTGTGACTGGTGACCACAATTTAACTATACCTACTGTCTTCCGCTAATCTCGTAAATACAAAGTTTTGTGAGACATGTACCTACAAATTGTACATTTAGGAGACATGTCACCGTCGCTGTCACCACAATAGGCAATAGATAGTGTAAGGTCCGTTAAGTATGGATAGTCAAACCTTATTGGTTGTTGTATTTGTTTTAATAATTCGCACCATTATAATGTCATAAAATACAAAACATAATGTATAATAGCCTTAGACTTGGCAGGTCTAGGCTGTATGCGTGCGGTGCACTGGTCTATGAACTGATGGAGGGAACAATGACAGACGTCAGTGTCGGATTTGGGCGGCGTGAGAAAAGGTGGATGTGATTATTGTGATTTATTGTATTTAATGGATTATGCTGGTATTTGTGAAAAGTGTTATTGATGGGAGTCAATACAAATAGAATTGTTATGCGTGCTTCATGTGGTTTCATTCCTGACCGAGGGATATACGCCAACATCTCAGAAGATGAGATCGAGAGGCAGAAATTAACTGCCTCACTACGCCCACTGGAAAGTAAGCGAATAAATGATAATTATTGGAAGGATATGGATACCTATGGTATGGATCACTGCGCTATATGTTTAAATATGATACATTATTCATTTAATAAGAAACGAGGGATGGTTTATTTTATTATTATTAATATATTGACGCTCTTAATGACTGGTACATATTTTATGGCTATTTCACATTTTATTCGGGGTATTTTTATGAATAGAAGGCTATTTAGTGATGAAATGTGTTGTTAATGCTGTTACTGATAAATACAAATAACAACATGGTAATAATATGAACATGCAGCACTTTGGCAAAATTGGTATTCGGGCTTGATGAGTGAATAGTACTGAATGGATTTTATCCTGGTTATTGTGATGATGGTTATGTTTTTGCTTCAAACTTCGAACTATCTTGGGATAGTATTTATTTGTAACACAGTGGCACGGATTGGGTATTATCTGAATAATAATGATCTTTGGAGTGCATCAGCAATTGTTGAATGACATATTCTAGAATTATTTCAGCATATTTCATATATGCATGATTGCATTTCTGTCTGTCATGCTATGGTTTACAATGTTTTTATTATTGTGCAGTTGTAGTGATTGCTGGGGGACATGATTTGGACGTAGTTATGCAATAATGTTCCAAACCACAGCGACCTCATTTTGAGATAAATGCAACTTTAGGTTTCAGTGGTACACTTTTTTGCTGTAACCAGTACATACGTGTAGTATGTGTTTTTTTGTAGAAATATATGTTCGGTACTTGATGATGACATATTTTTTTTAAATTATATAGTATAAAGGTACGTATTTAGAGAAATAGGAATTGGAACGTTTTTACAAAATGGTTGTTTGTATGGACTCTAATCCGGAATGATTTTGCTAAAACGTTCCACGATGTATGAAACATTACTTTATTATAATCTTAACAAAAAAAAAGTCAATAAATAGGTGAATGTTTGCTAGTAATATAAATAAAAGCAACAAAAATAGCAATAAGTAAGTCATAACCTTTATTCATCTTCATAACCTTCTATATCAAAATCTGGCACCCCACCGAATCCATCAACATCATCGAGAATATCCTCAGAACACTCTAGAGCTTTATAAAATTGAAGACAATCTTCAGGTATGTATTGGTGGTACATTGATTGCAAGTCAGCTAATTTTGCAGGACCAATTGGTTTGCCATTAGGCCACAGCAAACAGAAATCAGAATCACTTATGTGCCTGGTTTCCCCTTTTATTATTTTTTCAATAGACAACTCTTTAAAATCTTCTTCCAGTGATGATCTCATAAAGATAGAATGCATTTTATCATTTTTTATTTGAATCTCTTTTGTTAGCTGGTTACATCCAACTAACTTTGTTTTTGTCAGTAAATTTCTTTCGATTGGTTATATTTTATTCTATTTTGCTTGAACTATAAAAATCAGTCTTCTCAATTTTATATACTTGAAGTGGTTTCACTTTCTTACTACGTTTAATTATATCGATGTATTTTTCAGCTGTATAAACTCTTCAGGTTAAATTTGGAATAAAAAATCTTTTTCACATAGTTCAAAGAAGTGTACTTGCGGTCTTTGCCATACTTTTGGATAAACGCCTGTCGATATATGAGTGAAATGTAAAACATTAAACAAAGATACTTGTAACACGTGTGATAATAGAGGTGGAAATTCATAATGCCAAAAATACCGAAGAAAAAGAAAAAGCTACAGAAAAAAAGACACAACATTTAGAAAGGGCTACTAATCTAAGAAACCAAATGAAGCTGGATTTTGTGCAAGCAAAAAATTCACCGTTAGTCGAATGCTTAACATTTGATTTAGAGAAGACATTACCTTTGCCCCGCATACCAACGAATGTAGCATTTTATAAAAGGCAATTGTGGTTCTACAATAGTGGTATTCATAGTGCATCTGATGACATTGGGCACTGTTATGTATGGGTAGAAGGAGAAGCAGGAAGAGGAGCCCAGGAAGTTGGATCATGCCTTAAGAAATATATAAACCAGAAGCTAAGTTTTACTGTCACACACTTAATTTTATGGAGCGATTGTTGCGGTGGTCAGAACAGAAATATCAAAATCGTTCTCATGATGAAAGCAATTTTGAGCTCCCATCGAACTTTGAAAACCGTCTCATTTCGATTTCTTGAGTCCGGCCATACATGTTTACCGAACGACACGGATTTTTCTAAAATAGAAACAGCTCTCAAACACCACCAACGCGTGTATATAGCTGAAGAATACATCGATATAATTAAACGAAGTAAGAAAGTGAAACCACTTCAAGTATATAAAATGGAGAAGACTGATTTTTATAGTTCAAGCAAAATAGAAAAAATATAACCAATCGAAAGAAATTTTCTAACAAAAACAAAGTTAGTTGGTTACATGCAAAAGAAATTCAAATAAAAAATGATAAAATGCATTCTATCTTAATGAGATCATCACTGGAAGAAGATTTTAAAGAGTTGTCTATTGAAAAATAAAAATAAAAGGGGAAACCAGGCACATAAGCGATTCTGATTTCTGTTTGCTGTGGCCTAATGGCAAACCAATTGCTCCTGCAAAATTGTTTAATGTATATTTTGGTCTAAAATAAAATGTTCCACATATTTTGGATCGCTAATGCCTTACGGTTTTAAAGACCAATAGTGTTACAAACAGACGTGGATCATTTATTGCAAGAAAATGTACAAATATGGATTTTGTGAAAACGTTCCAACCTAATAGCAAAAATGTTACAAATAGATGTGGATCATTTTTGCAAAAAAAAAAAGAGAATTTATGAATTTTGATAAAATGTTCTAACATGCATGGAACAGTATTAGCTAGAACAATAAGTATCATATGTGTTTTGCAATAATGTTCCAAAGTCCATGAAACATTTTTTGCATAACCAAAATTATAGTATGCGTTTTATAGAAATGTTCCAAGAGCATTGAAACATTATAAGGTAATAATATTCATGAATATTGGTTACTAAATTTGTTTCAATTTACATGTGATGTTTTGTTTTCTATATGAATATCCTTGTTTGGTAAAAGTGTGGGATGGAACATTTGGGCCAAATTTTATCTAAAAAAATAAGCTATAAGGACTGGAACCTTTTACCTAGATGATTTTAATATGTGGAAAAAGGTTCACTGGTTGTGTTATCTCAATTTTGGGCGAGTTGTGGGTTGGAACGTTATTGCATAACTACGTCCATTTGATCTTGGTTTAGTGGTGGTTGATATTGCATAAGCGTGGACTTATGGTGGGTTTCATATGGGTATTGAAATTGTTTTTCTTTTAATTTTATTTGGTCAGTTATGAGTTATGAATAATATTTGTTTAACATTTATGGATTTTTGATGGTTTTTATGTGGATGGTGATATAAAATTGTACAATTATGACTTTGGGAAAGATGTTATGATAAAGTAAAGTGTTGTCTTACGTGATGATTCGGTTGGTGATGGGAATTATATCATTCAATAACCTGCATTTACCTATTTTGCTCTGTTATCATTATGTATACCTACTTGAAATGGAAATTATATACCAGGGATATGGAAAAAAAAAGAAAGAGAAAGTATAATGGGTGAAAATTACATCTTCGACTGGCTAAATCCAATGATAGTCTGAAACAGTCATTATAACCTGCATGCTTGTTAAAATTAAATATTATGGCTATATTATGTAACCATATTTTGCATAGTTGCATTTTTAAGCAAAAAGGGCATTATCTACCAGTCAACTACTGGACAAAGCAGATAATTTGTAGAACACTAGTCAAAACAATCTTGGCAATCTTTGTGAAATATGCTAATTGATAAAGAAATAATAAACTAGTTATGTCTATTCCATTTCATCAGGCTTTATAATTTTAGAATAATTATAAAAGTAAATTGATATGTTATATATTACTAAGGCTACCTGTGGAAGTTTCAGATAATTGATGAAGGACTGACGGGACTGGCCCAAGGATAGAGTCAGTACCGTCACGAAAGGAATGTGGACTAAGATGGGATGGCTCGAGGATAGAGTCAGTACCATCATGGGAGAAATATGAATCGAGACGGGACGGCTCAAGGATATGCAATGGAAGGAATATGGATTAAGATGGGATGGCCCGAGGATAGGGTCGGACTGTCATGCAGGGAATATGGATGTGAATAGGGAACCGAGGTGGAGGCTTTGGAGGCAGACGAGGGGAAGGTCTGTCACATAGCTGAAACCATGAGCTTGGTCCGGGAAAGGAATAGGGACAGGAGGTGGAAACTATGGAGACAGTCGAGGGGAAGGGCTGTCACATAGCCAAAACCATGAGCTGAGTAGGGGAATGGAATAGGAAAAGGAGGTGTTGGTTATGGAGACAGTCGAGGAGAAGGGCTGTCACATAGCCAAAACCATGAGCTGGGTAGGAGGCGGTGGACTATATGCACAGTTGATGGGACAGACTGACACATGGAAATGGAATGCTCAAGTATGAAGGTGGTACATCAGGAACAGAGAACCAACAGGAATAATGGAGGAGGAGGGGAAAATGCTTCAGGCTCATAAACGAATCGGACAACAGGCACACAGGTATGTTAAATATGATTATAGTAGGATTCGCGGCGTTGGGGGCCCAGCGAATAGGCCAGGATAAAGGAGGAAGTGGAGTTGTGCAAGAAGGATGCAGTATATCAATGGAGCGGTTGGCCAAGTTACAAGGATTTGTCAATGGAATTAAAAGTAAGGAATCTGTTACTATTGTACTAGACGAATGTATGAACCATTCTAGATTACCCTAACTTGAACTAACTGTAAATATGAATCTTGCATGACAGCAGATTGTTTTTTTAAATTTAGGACAACAAAGATGGAATAGCGTAATCAGATATACAGATGGTAGGGCAGGGAGATTGGTTATAGGTTAACGCAGGCCGGCTTACCGCTACTTGACTTCTTGCTATGCGTCTACTATTTTGCGTGACAGAAATAATCGTCGATACGGAAACTATGCAGCCTCGTTTAGACATGAGTATGAGTTTGTGAGGATGTTTGAATGTTACTTTTACTCAATCACACAATGCAGTAACAGATTTACGTGAAAAGGAAGCAGATAGCAATAAAGGCAGGAATATACAGATAGGGCGGTATATATAAGCGCGGAAAGAGATAGATACGATTGGAAGAGATTGGAAGGGACCCAAAGAGAGATAGAAAGAGTTTGATAGGGAGGAATAGTGATGGTTAGAATTAAAAGAGCTACTGCTGCGCGTAGACAAGCTAGTACAGTTAGCTAGTAACTGACAAATATTAGGGTGAGTGTACTAGTGACTGACCAGTTGCGAGCGGTAGGTGACCACATTGATATGGCGCCGACGGAAGGTCTAGTTTTTGTTTTGATTTCCCCCCATTAATAGGTGAAGTACTAGTTCATGGTATATGGTATCCATACTAATATTATAAATGCGAAAGTGTGTCTGTCTGTCTGTTACCTCTTCAGGCTTAAACCGCTGAACCGACTTAGATGAAATTTGGTATGGAGATAGTTTGAGACCCGGGAAAGGACATAGGATACTTTCATCCCGAATAAATTTAGTGTTCCCGTGGGATGAGCGGGTAACACCGCGAGGCACAGCTAGTATATTATATGGCAAGGAGCAGGGAGTCCGTATAGGTAACTAAAGAGCGGAATTAGCAAAATAATCATGTTGTTATAAGAAAAAAAAACAAATACCTGTTGGATGTGTAATCATGAGTCTTGTTTGCCTTGTCTAAAGTCGACTGGCTCAGATCGACGTGGACGTTTCTCGATTAAGGTGTGAAGGTAACCACTTATAAAGGCTTTTATTAAGAAATTACTTGATATCACAATAACTAAGACATCAACTGAACACACACATATGGCACAGAGAGATACGGAAAGTATTGGTGATGTATTCAAAAGGTTAACGATAGTCTAGGAGGATTGGTAAATACATTATTTTTATTAATTATTTTAACAATCCTTTTGAGGGGTACCAAAGGAGGTGGGAAAATATTTCCTCAACTTAAGGAAATAAGTAGGTGGAGATGGAGATGTAAAATGTTACTTCAAACGACTGGAAAAGAAAGGTATACTATAAATCTAAGCGCTCATAAAAACTACAAGGAGTCTAAGCTTGTATCTACTTAACAACCTGTGCAATGTAATGGGTCAGATTTTGACGGATTAAAACAAAACCAGAACAACCAAAACAGAACACTGGACATCGGATTTTCTGAGGAAGGTACTGGAAGCTGAAAATACCGTCGTTGTTCACACGGTCGAATTGTTACCACTTAGGAGGGTTTGTTGCTAATTTTAGAATAATAATTAAAATATTGGTCACAAATAAATCTGCAACGTGATTATTTGTGTGTTTTGTAAATCTTATTATTGTTTGACGGGTATGGACGGGTATGTTATATTGAATTAAAGAGGGGAAACTCCTTAGCGGTGGATAGCACTATAATCACGTCCTAATTATTATATCTACGTACGTGTAGGTCAGAGTGTGTGTATCACACAATAATTTACTCTTCTTTTAGAGATCAGGCTGAGTTAAGAAACATAAAATGCAACCCAGATTTACCTAGGATCACCGCACTCTGTTAGAATAGAACGGGCTTAATTTAGCTGAATTCAACGATTGTTTTTCAAGTAAATAGCCCCACAGATCTCGGATCCACCACTGCTGCCGATATGCCGATTAAGTAGTAGAAGCAGATTTATTGATAACACGTTTACATGATAGTGATACAACATTAAGGTAAATGACAGCGAAGCTCAAAAGTCGTTCTAAAATAAGTGTTTGGCTCTATAAAAATCTTGCCTAAAGAATTTGTAGAGGAGACTGCAATGATATGATAGAATAACAGAAGTTATTCAATTTTGGATGATATTTTAATAGATGCTTGTCCATTTGGATTGGAAGATTTTAGGTATAATATATTTGAAGTGCTATTAATTGATACTTCTAGGTACTGTTAAATAACAACACTAGCTTCGAGAGAATTTGTTTAGAGATGCGACCTGTGGACGAGAACAGCTGGAGATCGAAAATCCGGACGTGCGAGGATATTTATGCCCGGTCTATAGCAGAGCGGAGACGTTTCGCCCTTTGGTTGGTGAAGTTGACGAATGAAGAAGGATTGATGGAAGTATCTTGCCTTTAATCTAATTTCATGTGTAATTTTGAAATCTGATTTAGTATTATTTACAACAAGAATCAAGTAGTTAACTAAATTGACTAACGAATATCTGCAGTTTAATGATTCTCAAGTTTAAATTGTTTATTTAATGCTCACTAATATTTAAGCTGGTTAGGATCACGAAAGGGCTGGATGGGGTCAGCGCGCGAACTGCTTTTGTAAATAACTTTTGGGGAGAGTCTGTGTCTAGCAGTGGACATCTTTCGGCTGTTATATGAGGATAAATATAATTGGTGTACTAAGATTACAACTATTACAAAAAGTCCAGTTATTTGGACTTATTTATTTTATGGTTATCTGTATTTATGCAACGAAGCTGAGGAGAACCCTGATCATCTTTTAATTTCTATAGACATCGAGAACCTGGACACTGAAGGCGCGCATGGGGAGCGGAAGTGAGGCATTCGACATAGGGTGCCGAGGCAAAATGTTGGGAGCTCATCGGACAGCACGACGAACTAACGCGTCGATCCTTGATGAATTGAAGATCGGGTACCGTTTACTGGCAGAACTTGTTAACTTCGATTGCGTTACTGGATGCGAGCCGGGTGGCTTGGGGGAGCTCATCGTGGATTCTCGTGTCGAAAAAAAAAGAATGAAGGATGCCTGCTAGGAGGCTCTGCGGGCGTCAATCCGGAAGGCGAAGAGTCGTGTGGAGTGGAGATCTTTGCTGCAAAGAGTAACGGCTCTAAGTGGTCGCAACCCTTGGTCATCATCATGGAGAGGCAGGGAAGAAGTGTCTACATTTTTAGAAAAGTTAATTAGCTATTGTTCATATTATATGGGTGGATCAACTTTTTCTTGCTGTTATTCTGTCCCGTGACCCAGGGGACATCACCATGGCAACGAGTGGCAGAAAAAAGTGGATTGACCCATGCGAGTGAAAGTTTTGAAAAATGAAGGGATGAATGAGTATAATCCAAGAGGGTGTTTTTCAACCTACGCCGTATTGCTGATTTCGTGTTATACTGATTTGTTTTACTGGTAGCGACATATTTTTGTAACTGATGTTGGGACTTTGTGAATGTCACTGATTTGAGCGGGGAGCAAACGGGACTAAATATTCCGAAAATTTCAAATAATTTCAAAGGATTCAGAATTTTTGCGCAAGAGGAACGAAGGATTGAGTAACGTTCCGGTAAATAATATTTTGAATCGGGTTAATGACGAATTCTTGACAATTCTCTGCTAACGTTTGATAGTTCAGATATGACATGTGCTCATTATTGCTGTATGCTGTATGTATGCTGTTAGAGGCACCACTGTCCCGGGGCCGGACCGAAACTTGTTAGGCTTTAAATAGTATCAATGTACCTACGTGGATGACTGGGACAATATGGCCAAATCATAGTTAAGGTATTATTGTAACTCGGACTTTTCATCAGATCATTGTTAGTTTCTTTCTTTTTATAGCGAAGGGACTCGCTGTGTGTTGGATGGCCGAGCTGTAGTGTCCATTAAATAACAACCCTTACATAGTAATTATTGTACTTGTTTTAATAGACTGCCTGCAAGTGAAAGTTAAATTTTTTATATGAAAGAATGAATGTAAATGACTTGGGAAATATGGACATATTGCGCATTAAGTAACAAAATTAAGTTAAGTTATTAATTTATTATTGTGGCTCGGATCTTTTGTTTACTATCTGAAGAATAGGCATTTTTGTTTACTTTTTTTTTATATAGCGAAGGGACTCGCTGTGTGTTGGATGGCCGAGCTGTAAGGTCCGTTAAGTATGGATAGTCAAACCTTATTGGTTGTTGTATTTGTTTTAATAATTCGCACCATTATAATGTCATAAAATACAAAACATAATGTATAATAGCCTTAGACTTGGCAGGTCTAGGCTGTATGCGTGCGGTGCACTGGTCTATGAACTGATGGAGGGAACAATGACAGACGTCAGTGTCAGATTTGGGCGGCGTGAGAAAAGGTGGATGTGATTATTGTGATTTATTGTATTTAATGGATTATGCTGGTATTTGTGAAAAGTGTTATTGATGGGAGTCAATACAAATAGAATTGTTATGCGTGCTTCATGTGGTTTCATTCCTGACCGAGGGATATACGCCAACAATAGACTTCGCAATAGAATTCCGCTGAATAGTGCACGTAACTAGTAAGAGATGTGGTAGGGTCTGAGCGGGGGCTGTCTTGCTGCACCCCTTATTCAATCCCGCGCTTTGCGCAAACTGTTTACGCGTCGCGGGTCTCCACTTGCTGCCAGCGTTACGAGTAGTGTAGTTCTGTGTTGTGTGACGGTGAGAACGGCAGTCGTCTCGGCTGCGCCCCTTATCCAATCCCGCGCTTTGCATAAACTGTATACGCGTCGCGGGCCTCCACTCACAAATTAGCGTTTCGAGTAGTGTAGTTCTGTGTTGTGCGATGATGTGAACGGCAGCCGTCTCGGCTGCGCCCCTTATCCAATCCCGCGCTTTGCATAAACTGTATACGCGTCGCGGGCCTCCACTCACAAATTAGCGTTTCGAGTAGTGTCGTTCCGTGTTGTGCGATGATGTGAACGGCAGCCGTCTCGGCTGCGCCCCTTATCCAATCCCGCGCTTTGCATAAACTGTAAACGCGTCGCGGGCCTCCACTCACAATCAGTGTTACGAGTAGTGTAAGTCTAAGTTGTGCGACGGTGTGAGCGGCAGCCATCTCGGCTGCGCTCCTTATTCAATCCCGCGTTTTCATAAACTGTTTACGTGTCGCGGGCCTCTACTCACAATCAGCGTTACGAGTAGTGTAAGTCTAAGTTGTGCGACGGTGTGAGTGGCAGCCGTCTCGGCTGCGCTCCTTATTCAATCCCGCGTTTTCATAAACTGTTTACGTGTCGCGGGCCTCTACTCACAATCAGCGTTACGAGTAGTGTAAGTCTAAGTTGTGCGACGGTGTGAGCGGCAGCCGTCTCGGCTGCGCTCCTTATTCAATCCCGCGTTTTCATAAACTGTTTACGTGTCGCGGGCCTCTACTCACAATCAGCGTTACGAGTAGTGTAAGTCTAAGTTGTGCGACGGTGTGAGCGGCAGCCGTCTCGGCTGCGCTCCTTATTCAATCCCGCGTTTTCATAAACTGTTTACGTGTCGCGGGCCTCTACTCACAATCAGCGTTACGAGTAGTGTAAGTCTAAGTTGTGCGACGGTGTGAGCGGCAGCCGTCTCGGCTGCGCTCCTTATTCAATCCCGCGTTTTCATAAACTGTTTACGTGTCGCGGGCCTCTACTCACAATCAGCGTTATGAGTAGTGTAAGTCTAAGTTGTGTGTCGGTGTGAACGGCAGCCGTCTCGGCTGCGCCCCTTATTCAATCCCGCGCTTTGCATAAACTGTTTACGCGTCGCGGGCCTCCACTCGCTGCCAGCGTTAGTGTAGTTTTTGAAATAAACAGCTCGATAGACGACGGCCAACTTTCTAGGCTATCTAATAATACTGGATATCAACTTTATACATACTGTTCAAAAGAAAATAATGGACACTTAAATTTTACACTTTATTTAAATTGTCATATATTATTATCTCCTAAATAACAGTGAAAAAGAACATCACAATAGTGAATTAATACTACGTAATTTATTTTCCCTTTTATGTTCAAAGATTATTTAATAAGTAATACAATTTCATGACCCTCTAACATGATTCCATCATAATTCTAGTATTATTTCCACTTGATGTGTGCACACTATCAACACGGACTTACACACTAAATTGCATCATAGTTGTTTAAAGGAGTAGTTACTGCTGCTACTCTTAGAATAGAATATAATAGAATAGTCTTTATTGCACACCTCAAGAAGAAAAAATACAAATACAAATGACACTTAACATTACAATAGAGGCAAACAATAGGCGATCTTATCGCTAAAAAGCGATCTCTTCCAGACAACCTTTTACTCTTTTTCTTTTCATTCCTCCAAAATTGTTATACTTGTTGGATTTCGTACAAAACCGATCTGAAATGTTTTTTGATGATTCATTTTATTTTATTCCGTACAACATATTAATTATTTACAAATTGCGATCAATTTCACTAAACCAGATTAAATCTTTATCCACATTGCCCGATGACGATTTAATAAAATTGAAGGCTTGGTAAATTGATATATCATTTAACATTGAGTTAATTACAAATTCCGCGCTGCCCAGCGTGCACCGTTGGCCAAAAACCACAGCACGGCGGATGACAGCTGTCATTTTCGTTTAATAACACAAACAACATTTATCGCACTTTTAACTTCAATTCACTCTGCCCTCACTGCTATCCTTATCAAATACTCACAAGACCACAACATCAGTCTGGTAAATACATACTTGTCGCTGAAAACTATTTTATATTCTATTAAAAAAAATCCTCTTTCCTATATTATGTTGGCATGCCTTACTTACTGTCATCCCTTTCCCGCTCTTTTTATTAATAATTGTAGTCCTGTGTTGTCTGTGCCGTCTATAACACACATGTTTTTTATTTTAGGTTCCCTACGTGATATTCCTCCCACAAAAACCAACATTTTACCGACCACTCTCCTCATGTGGGATATGTCTTAACGTTGACATTGGCGAAATACCTCTGGCCAAAACAGCTAGAAGTAAAAGCTATAAAAAAAAAACAATTATCGCGGAGAATGTGCTATAGGAGGATAGTGCTGGATACCCACGTAGGACACAGGCTACATAAGAGCTTACACAGCCCTTATACGGCTTATTTCAGCTGTGTAAGGGCTTTATTAAGCTCTGATACAGCACGTGTGCTACTTCGGTAGAGGCCTGAGTCACAAAACAGATAGGTACAGAAATCAATCTACATAAATGCGCGCTCGAGCAAACGCACACATAGACATTGCTCACGGACACTATATCTCGGACCAGTTCAGACCGGGCGCCACTCAAGAACCTTCCCCCGACGGCCATCGATTAAACTCTTTTCCATGACGTATATTCGAATAATATTAGAAGTTACATAAAAGTTTGTAAATAAAATGCCGGTCAAGAGCGAATCGGCCTTGCGCACCGAGGGTTTTGTACAAACAATAAGCACTGCATATTGTCCTAACGAACAGATAAACTGTACTGCGTGACAAAACTTATTTTTACCGCTGAAGAACGGTTTTACATACTTGAAATAACACCTACATTTTTTTAAATTTAATAAAAAATGTATAGTTTCAAGAATTTTTCCCATTTGCCATGATTTGCATTGTTCTAGATCTACGTAAATACGGAAATAACCTATACATTTTGATTCATTTAAGTTTAAGCCTTTAATATAAAGATCAAAGCTTAAAAAAATTGAAAAAGGAGCTATCTGGTGGAAGAGACCGGGAATCGAACCCGGTACCTCTGGATTGCCCATTCCAGCGCGTTAACCATTTCGCTACCCTAGCTCAAGGAAGACCTGACGAATTTTCCCTTTTTTGCGCCATAAACAGGCGTTTTTTGATGTTACCTAACTTACAAGTTTGATTTTACACAGCTTCAAGGAACTGTAGACTTGCGTATATGATTTAAATTTCAACTCGATACCACGCGTTCTCGAGATAAAGAGTCTTGGCAGATAGACGGACGTACAGACAACAAAGTGATCCTATAAGGGTTCCGTTTGTTCCTTTTGAGGTACGGAACCCTTAAACTACTGTCTTTTAGTTTACGTCCTACTATTTATGTGTATTTGTGACGGCATCGTCTCTTTGTGAAGCGATTACCCTTTGACCGCTCTCGCCCGGGGGCTTCCGGTCCGCGGCCATGACAAACCGGGCTACCCTACACTGAAGATGCAAATGGTAACGGTTAGCCCTAATTACGTGTTCTGTAAGCATATTTGTTATTTTTCTCAAACATGCAATGAAATGTCGTCATAACGTGCGTTACAACAGTACCTCTACCATGAGTTACTTTCGAAAACTGTCGACACGCCGACTATCCTCGCTTGCGAGGAAACGCAATTCGAATAGAGTTACGCCTACACACGTAAATTGCGGTAGTGTGAGTGTATGAGACACTCGCCAACGTTTGTTCTAACTTCACACCGAATCAATCTGTCTCTTTCTAACTAAACTTAAGAGAATGAGGTAGATTCATAGCGGCCAAAATAAAACATGGCGGATTTACGGTAGCGAGTATCGTCTAAGTGACGTGACAATGTCGGCACCATGAGATTCAAATTTGACAGTTCACCTCGAAACTATCGAAAATTACGCTCACGACTGTAGTTATAACTCTCACTGCCAAATCGAAGGGTGAAATCATATTACATTTATTTTTATTAAAGCAGTAACGTCTGCTAACGTAAACCAAATGTTTACAAATGAAGCGAAAATGCCGATGATGCGATGGTGCCGACGATAAAGTCTCAATCTTTACGGTAGATGGCGCTACGATGCCACCCTAAGGCATGTCGAAGCAACTGGTTGAAAAATTCAATGGCTCTGACATCTGATTCGGTGGTCCAATTGGGAGGACGCCCGTGTTGGCCCGGAAAGCCGTTGGAAACGCAGGTTCGAATCCTGTCCGAATCATTAAATTTTTCAATTTTCGCTTCATTTGTAAACATTTGGTTTACGTTAGCAGACGTTACTGCTTTAATAAAAATAAATAATTCGGGTGTAGCACATCGTTACTATCGATTCTCAACAAATTTGAGACGATGGTGCCGACGATAAAGTCTCAATCTTTACGGTAGATGGCGCTACGATGCCACCCTAAGGCATGTCGAAGCAACTGGTTGAAAAATTCAATGGCTCTGACATCTGATTCGGTGGTCCAATTGGGAGGACGCCCGTGTTGGCCCGGAAAGCCGTTGGAAACGCAGGTTCGAATCCTGTCCGAATCATTAAATTTTTCAATTTTCGCTTCATTTGTAAACATTTGGTTTACGTTAGCAGACGTTACTGCTTTAATAAAAATAAATAATTCGGGTGTAGCACATCGTTACTATCGATTCTCAACAAATTTGAGACGATGGTGCCGACGATAAAGTCTCAATCTTTACGGTAGATGGCGCTACGATGCCACCCTAAGGCATGTCGAAGCAACTGGTTGAAAAATTCAATGGCTCTGACATCTGATTCGGTGGTCCAATTGGGAGGACGCCCGTGTTGGCCCGGAAAGCCGTTGGAAACGCAGGTTCGAATCCTGTCCGAATCATTAAATTTTTCAATTTTCGCTTCATTTGTAAACATTTGGTTTACGTTAGCAGACGTTACTGCTTTAATAAAAATAAATAATTCGGGTGTAGCACATCGTTACTATCGATTCTCAACAAATTTGAGACGATGGTGCCGACGATAAAGTCTCAATCTTTACGGTAGATGGCGCTACGATGCCACCCTAAGGCATGTCGAAGCAACTGGTTGAAAAATTCAATGGCTCTGACATCTGATTCGGTGGTCCAATTGGGAGGACGCCCGTGTTGGCCCGGAAAGCCGTTGGAAACGCAGGTTCGAATCCTGTCCGAATCATTAAATTTTTTCAATTTTCGCTTCATTTGTAAACATTTCATATTACATTTTTTGTTTTATAATGTTTTTCAATTATTAGTGATACAAATAATGTCTGCAAGACATTTTTAGAGTAAAATATGTCAGCGAAGCCTATATAATAATATGAAGAATAACCACGCTGCAAGTTATGTACAAAGTGTAATCCGCTATGTGAAAAGTGAACGTTTTAGTGAAAGATGTGCCCTGAACACCCGAATACAATGTGACTGAGTCAACGAAAGTGAAGGCGAAATTCCGGCTTGAGGATGCAAGCATACAGTTGCTTTTTGGATGTGGGTCCGTCGTCGGTCCGAGGAGCCTTCATGCACTTCTATACAGTGCTACTGGAAAAAGTTTACTCTGTCTACAGTAACAGCTGTGAAAGTAAAGGGATTACTCAGAAAAACATTAAAGGGACTTACTTCCCTTACAGTACAGACCACTGCATTATATAAATTATTATTATGAATTCATTTCAGAAGCAAAAATGAGGACAATTGACAACTGCGAATTGAATCAACATGATTACAAACATACTGGTATTATGCAATATTGATTGCACTGCTTTATCATTGATAAACAAAAATAAGCCAAAGTAGTGTTAAAAGAAGTTTATTCAGTCTTTCTGCTAGAGTGCAAAAGTCATTTGTATTTTGAACACAATGATTGTGATTCTCTGTGATGCATGTACATTTTTAATATGTATACTTTACTCTTGTTAATATGGTTTGGATTTGAGTGTGTTGAGTGTGACTGCACAAACATTGGTGCGGTGCTCTTAAAAAAAAAGCCCTCCGATTTCTTACAGGGTGTCCACATGTAGCTGTTACTCACAGATCCATGTTTGTAGAACACAAAATTATGACAGTTGTTTCCTTATATTTGTACTGTGTCTGCTTGTATGTATTTAAAAATAAAGAGCAACTAAAAGTCTCTAGACAAAACACATACAAACTCCTAAGAAATAAAAATGAATTTTTAGTACCCAAGAGTAATTTTAAATATTTTGACAAAACTAAGCAGTACTGCAATTAGAGCTTATAATAAATTGGACATTAGTATTAAGGAATGTAGTAGCTACAGAGTATTGGAACGAAAATTGAGAGATTATTTTACAAGTAGACCATTCTATTCAATTAAGGAATTTTATACTAGAGCGCTAGATTAATTTTAAATAAGTATTCTATGTCATTATTTTAATTTTCATTCAAATACGACATGTGTATAATTAATTTTATTTTGTTATCAATAACGAATTGATTTTACTTGACATTGTATTTATTTTAATTGAGTATTTTTTTACTTTTACTTCTATTTTATGCTTGTATTTGCACGCATTTAAGTATGTTGCAAATAAATTATTGATTGATTGTTATCTTAAATTTTATATGTTAAGAGGCCTTATACATTATTAAATGTACAATTTTTCATATAACAAATATATTGATAATTTCAACAAACTATTTAATGTCAATAATACTTTTCCCTGAGTTCTAGATGGTAACAAAGCTATTTCACATTTTTATCGTGTAAAGTCGAATATAAGTTGAAAACACCACTTTGCTATATGAATTTTGTCAATCTTGAGTACTTTTTGGGAAAAAATTATCAATGAAAAATTCAAATTGTAGGTTTCAAATATATCAGTTCTAAATAAGTAATAACATCAATATATTAAGAAACATGTTTGATCATAGCAAAAAAGCCTTAAATAGAGGGCAAAATCAAATCAGATTTTTTTTTTTACCTTGCTGTAGTGAGTAGATTCCTTCACTCGCTCAGCTTTCAATTTCAACACTAATAACAACTTTTCAGGCTTGCACGTCAATAACTATTACTCATTAAGTCCATGTCTTTTAATTTTTTATAATGAACCTTTTGAACGCCAAGCTGTGAAACTATTTAACGTGCCTCTGAAGTCACTACAAAACATAAAGAAGTGCTCCAAAAGTAGTTATAGCCTTTTTAATTACATAGTTTTTGATTGATATTTAGACGACTGTGGCCGACATGGCATCAGTGGCACGATTTGTAATTGACAGCCACAGCCGTCTTTCACAGGCTATATATGAAATGTGTATGTACAGTCGCCATCAGATATATCGCAACATACAAGGCGTTCATAAATATGTAAACATGTACTGTAACACCCAGTCAATAAGGGTCGTGTTCACATATTTATGAACGCCTTATATGCTGCGATATAACTGATGGCGACTGTACCTAGTTCGCCCAAATGTAAGTTTGGCAGCGAAAAATTGTTTTTTCTCAGCTAACCACAGCAGTACGGTACTGGAAAGTTGCCATAGGTAGCCAACACGTCAGGAAGACTCAAATAAAGAATATACATGATATAATCCGTTTAAACTGTTTTATTCATATAATTCCATGTTTATAAATTTTTTGATTTCTCTTGCAACATGATAACATCTTTAGTATGTAAGCACATGTTAATAGAAACGCTTCTAATAAACGTTGTTATCTTTACAACTCAAAAAAATTAAATACTTTTTTTAATTTCTACCAACAGGATATTATACATTACATTCAGTAATCAATTACTTAATCAAACATATACTTAAATGAATAATGACACAAAGGTAAATTAAGAAAGAAAAATTGAATGCGATCTAACTACAATACCCCGCTTCGATTGTAGTTAGATCGCATTCAATTTTTCTTTCTTAATTTACCTTTGTGTCATTATTTATAAAAATAAAAATGTGGTATTACCACATAAAAAATATAGAATCGATAAAAAGATTCTATACAAATATATACTTAAATGGTTTATATAGGTCACTATAAAATTATACTAAACAACAAAGGTTTCTTTTCAATTAAATGCACAGTATTTTGAGGCACTGGAATTTTTCAAAATTCTCATTGTTATCTGAAACATTACTGTCGGAGTCAGTAACTCTTAATGATGAGGAAGGCAGGCGACGAATGACCCTTTCAAAACAAGACATATCACTATGTGATTTTTCAATTTTCATCATCAAGGACAATTTTTCTCTTAGCCGTTTTGACAACTCCTGACTCAGATCTTTTTGGACGGCATAGAAAAATCTTGAAAGGTGATGTGTGTAACGACAAGTGGTAGTTGCTTTCATTAGCGTTGTGGTAATACTTAGATTTTGGTATATTGTCTGCACGGCCTTGCTTCTATAATGCACATTCTCTTTTGTTCTTACTCGAACAGTCTTCTGCAGGTATTAGAGGATTTTTGATAGATTACTATTCATCTTGAGTTTTTGGCAATTCTGAAAATATAAATATTCAAGATAAGTAACATAATTTAAGTGTAAACATAAAAATTATAATTATATTATTAGACTTTTAGGGTTCCGTACCCAAAGGGTAAAAACGGGACCCTATTACTGAGACTTCGCTGTCCGTCCGTCTGTCACCAGGCTGTATCTCAAGAACGGTGATAGCTAGACAGTTGAAATTTTCACAGATGATATATATCTATTGCGCTATAACAACAAATACTAAAAATAAAATAGAATAAATATTTAAGGGGGGCTCCCAAACAACAAACTTGTTATAGATTATGGTACGGAACCCTTCATGCGCGAGTCGGACTCGCACTTGCCCAGTTTTTGTAAAATTAGATATCATACCTGGAGGTTCAATTATTTATAGCACCATTCTGTGACAAGGACAATTTCTCGATGAGATCCAGTACCAGGCAGCCGCCTCTTCCTCTTGCAATCATCTTGACGGTGAAATTAACTTGGAACAGCCTCATCTGCAAGAAATATCTTCTGACTAAAGCCCTTTTTGTACTTCATGTAGTTATTTGGGTTTTTTTTCCATCTGAAATTTAACATAACTTATATACCAGCTATCTTATACCATATTCTAATATTATATTTATAACAAAACAGCACATAAAATTATAAAGAACATAGATAAGCTAAACAACATAATATAAAAATGTTTGTAATTCCTGAGTGACGTGTTGTAATTTTGTAAACAATATAGGGTTTAATAAATCTAAGGCCACATCCAATAGGTTAGGAATTAAAGATGTTATTTTGTTTTGATTTAAGTATACTGATAGTTCTATCCACTAGCTCGTATGTAAAAAAATAATTGCTACTTACGTGTGATTGAGTGTGATCTTCACACATAAATACATTAATGTGATAGAATGGCATTCGGATCTCCCCGTAGCCACATTTTTCGTCTTTTGCGTTTCGCCGGTAAGAAACAAACAGTTTCTGTGGAGTATTAATAGATGTATTTGTACATTGTGGCACTACACACCAGAAAAACACTGCCTTTATACCATTGAATCCAAATTTTTTGAATAAAGTCGATGAATCTCTATTCTATTCTATTTTTTTTTAAAATGGCAACCGGTCACAGTTAAGCGACCATTACTGCCAATGTCTCGTTGCCAATCGCACTAGGCGACTAGATAGAGGATTGATACCACGTTGTACGGTGAGTTGTAAAATCGTGCTTTTTGTAAAGTGATAGCGATTTACAAAAAACCACGCGGACTATCGGGCCTTGACCCAGGAAGGGCTATGAACGCTTCAAGTTGAATTCTTCATTAGCTATTCACTTATACGTTAGATCACTGCACAATACGCTATCAATACTACACATTGAACAACTAAAATGAATAAAATAATGAACGACTAAACCTAAACGCATGCGGCCATCTTGAGACAAGAACCGGAAGTCCTCTGAATCTCACTTTTCTATTTACGTTTTATGGATGTGACGTCACGCATGTCAAGATTGTGAATGTCAAAGTGACTGGCGCGCGGCGCCATTAAACCCGTTCGAGACCTTCCGATCCGATCCGATTTATCGGAAGAAAAGTCCTAACAATTGCACTACACATTATGCGATTTCTTTCGATAAATCGGACAATTGACAACATTTCATATTTTTAAGACTATCATTTTATTACTTTTCTGAATTCTGCTTAAAAAGATGAAGTAATCTCTGTTTTTATATATTTTCTGAGGTGAATATTTATTTTATTATTAATTTATAAAAACATACTCATTTTAAAATGTGGCAACACCAAAACCAGAACTTAATGGAACGGTTACTTTAGTCGGTTTGCTTATTAAAAAAAAACTTAATAAAACTCTGTATGCATCTGTCATCTGTCAACGTCAAATAAAAAAAATATATTTTTTCGCTCTTTGGTTTAGACAACAACCCTATTCAGCCCGTATTGTCTTAGATTGCAGTTATTTGATGTATTGTCTTATATTTCTTTAAATACAGAAGAATAAATTCAAAGATTTTTTTTAAGGTACACGACATAAAGCCCTGTCGATCTCTATATTAATTTCCACCTGTTATAAATATGAAATGTTGTCAATTGCACTACACATTATCCAATTGCTTCCGATCCGATTAAAACCCGCTCCAGACCTTCCGATCCGATCCGATTTATCGGAAGCAATCGGATAATATATACATAGTGCAATAGGCTAGTAGACTCAGTTTTGAAATGTATTTGAAATGGTTAATAATCTTACTAGCTCTAAAAAAATGTCTTGTATTTTTGTGAAAACTAGAAAGCTAAATTTTATCAATTGAATATTAGAAATTTCATGAACAGGCAAAAACGCCGTCCGCCATTTTTGCCTTTTGCTAATCTGTGGTGTGACGTAGAATTACCTGTAAATATTGGAAATTCGACCGTCGTATAGTGCCATTCCGCTCACTCCAATATACTTTGACAGGAGATCGAGAGGGACGGCACTATTCGAAGTCGTCAAAGTAGACTTTCAGTTTTGTTTACATGACCGATGACGTCACTATCATAAGCGAACATGGCGGACAGCGTTTTAGCATTTCAAAATACAGATTAAAAACCATATTTTCAAATTCAATTTTTTCAGCCATCTTTCACTTTTATGAATTGAAAAATATATATTTAGGTTTCCTTTGCTAAATACTATACGGAATATTATAAACGTTAGTTTATTACAATTTGACATGAGTTAACTAGCCTATTGTCCGATTTATCGGAAGAAATCGGAACCCATTCCAGACCTTCCAATCCATTCCAATTTATCGGAAGAAATGTCCTGAAACCCGCTCCAGACCTTCCGATCCGATCCGATTTATCGGAAGAAATATCCTAGCAATTGCACTACACATTATCCGATTTCTTCCGATAAATCGGACAATTGCACTACACACTGTCCGATTGCTTCCGATAAATTGGATCGGGTCGGAAGGTCTGGAGCGGGTTTAACAATTGCACTACATATTATCCGATTTCTTCCGATAAATCGGACAATTGCACTACACATTATCCGATTTGTTCCGATAAATCGGATCGGATCGGAAGGTCTGGAACGGGTTTTAGAGTAAGGAAAATTCAATAGAGCTCGTGTTACTTAGTAGAAACCTACGATTATATCTGTGTCTCTGCAAAGCACGTCAATTTTCCGCAAGAAAAAACGAGACGACAGATACTTTGTGACGACGATTTTTGTCAACACGTCGACTACAAAGAAAAAAAACCCATGAGTCAAAGTTTTGGTTGTTAGTGACGCCCAAATAGATTTATCGATGCGACATCGATAAGACTACTATTATATTATATCACTACATAGTAAAAAACAAAGTCGCTTCCAGCTGTCTGTCTGTCTGTGCCTATGTATGCTTACATCTTTAAAACCACGCAGTGCATTTTGATGCGGTTTTTTTAATAGATAGAGTGACTCAAGAGGAAGGTTTATTACATAGATTTTGGAAGATAGGGCGTTGAAGACCTCACACCGTTCAAGCCTAAACGTCACAAAGGCCTCTGTCTGTCCAAAAGGCCAGTCTGTCAAGATTTTTATGCTACCATATAAAGTAGGGGAGTAAGCAGATGATAATGACATCACTGACGATTATCTACAATTTTTTTCGCATTAACTCGCTATGCTTTGACTTAAATCTTTATTGAATCTTCCGCAAAGATAGCATTCCATAAGCTTGGAACCCTTTTCAAGGTGAGGCTGAATTGAATCGCAAAACTTAATCTTGGAGATTTTTTATAATGCTCTGTTTTTTATCTTTGCACTAAGAAAATTGTAATAAAATCCAAGTGAACCAAAGCGATAACAATAAAAATACATGCAAAACCCGCGTATTTATTTTAATATTATATTCTATATTACAGGATTAAAGTTAAGCATAAGAAGTTATTTTTATGGATAAATCAATTTATTGACATTAATTGTCAAAATTTCATATTTGTAAAGGTGAAAATTAATATAGACATAAATTCAAGTGTACAAATGTAATACTCTCTGCATCGTGTACACTTCAATTTATTTTTCTGTAAGTATGTGAAGAAATGTAAGAAAATACATAAAATAACTGAAATCTACGACAACTATGCATGCATAGAGCTGTAGTCTTCAACACCAATAGTGAAAAAAATTAACTGTCAATAATGTTAAGCTCAACCTCATTACTTTTATTTTAATTAGACACTAGACTAAAGTAACCTTTCCATTGTGTCACAGTGGTTACGTCCTTTTTAGGGTTCCGTAGCCAAATGGCAAAAAACGGAACCCTTATAGATTCGTCATGTCTGTCTGTCCGTCTGTCCGTCTGTCCGTCTGTCCGTCTGTCTGTCCGTCCGTATGTCACAGCCATTTTTTTCCGAAACTATAAGAGCTATACTGTTGAAACTTGGTAGGTAGATGTATTCTGTGAACCGCATTAAGATTTTGATGCAAAAATAAAAAAAATATAATAAATATTGGGGGCTCCCCATACTTAGAACTGAAACTCAAAAATTTTTTTTTCATCAAACACATACGTGTGGGGTATCTATGGATAGGTCTTCAAAAATGATATCGAGGTTTCTAAAATATTTTTTTTCTAAACCGAATAGTTTGCGTGACAGACGCTTCCAAAGTGGAAAAAAGTTGGTCCCCCCCCTCTAACTTCTAAAATAAGAAAATGAAAAATCTAAAAAAAACATATGATGTACATTACTATAAAAACTACCAACGAAAATTGTTTTGAACGAGATCTAGTAAGTAGTTTTTTTAATACCTAACTTTGCACCTAATTTATATGGGGCGCTATACATACCAGGTGCAAACTTAACTTAACCACTTAGGGATGGAAAGTGTTTGTACGGAACCCTTGGTGCGCGAGTCCGACTCGCACTTGGCCGGTTTTTCTAAGTGCAATAGAGAAAAGTAATAAAATTGTAGTCTTAAAAATATGAAGTGTTGTCAAATCTTAGCAACTATAATTATAATGATAAATTTTTCGATATCGATAAATCTATTTGGGCGTCGGTTACAACAACAAAAAAGACACATGTGCTGAACACGTCCTTGAATTTGACGTGTTGACAGATATTCTGTCGTCTCGTTTTATCTTGCGGACACTTGATGTGCTACACAGAGATAGCAATAAGGTCGTAGGTTTCTACTTAGTAACACGAACTCTATTGATATTTCCTTACTCTAAGGGCTTATATTATTCTTACTCAGCCATGTCAATATAGTTAGAAAGAGACGGATTCATTTGATGTGAAGTTAGGTGTATTTGCGTGACGTATTTTACTACACGCCAATGATTTCGAAAGTAAAGATACGTGTGTCCGAACAATTCGCTTGACATCTGTTCATAATGGAAAAGAGTGGCGCCATCTGTTGTACGGACTGCGTACCACACGTTTGGGTGGCCGGAGTAACCTTGTAATGGCGACTTTTCTCAATATTAATGAAGTGGCTGACGGCGGTTGATGCAGACTACTTACTAATAAATAAGTAATTATAATTACCTAAATGTTGTCTGGAAGAGATCGCTATTTAACGATAAGACCGCCTGTTGTTTACCTCTGCCTGTTATTTTAATGTATCTCATGTTGTGTTGTATATTCCTTGATGTTTGAGGTGTGCAATAAAGAGTATTTGTATTTGTATAAATGTGAAAGTGAGTTTGTATATTTATTTACTTTTACGACTCAGCTACTGAACGGTTCGTCACGAAATTTTGTCAGGGATGCGGTAGAGGATTTTTCCGTAATGAATGTAAGATTTTAATACACAAAAACAACACTGTCTCCAAATGATAGGAAACCACACGGACGAAATCACGGGCGCAATTTAGTGAGGCGACAAAGTGAGGTTCACAATAATTACAACACCAATATTCTTAGTTACACCACTTTACAATGTAGCAAATGATAGAATAAGAGCCAAATAACATGACATTATGTGTCTCTTTACTCTCTCCATCTGTCATCTGTTCGACGACGCGGTTGGCGCAGTTTGCGGACACCTGCCTACAGAGCCGGCGGTCCCGGGTTCGAATCCCGGCCGGCGCAAATATTTGTGTGATGAACTAGAATATTTTTTCTTCGGTCATGGATGCTATCTATATATGTAATTATATAGTACTAGCGACCCGCCCCGGCTTCGCACGGGTGCAATTCTGATAAATTATGCATGTATTATACATAATATAAACCTTCCTCTTGAATCACTCTATCTATTAAAAAAAACCGCATCAAAATCCGTTGCGTAGTTTTAAAGATTTAAGCATACAAAGGGACATAGGGACAGAGAAAGCCAAAGCGACTTTGTTTTATACTATGTAGTGATGTATATAGTCGTCTAGTACCCATAGTACAAGCTTTGCTTTGTTTGGGACTAGGTTGATTTGTGTATGACTGTCTCATAATATTTATTTATTTATCTCCTAGCTTCATCGTTAACAGCAGGGTATCGTCGTCAGGGTATCGTAATAATACGAAGTCACCAATCATACATATACTATACATACTTAAGTATTTAACAATTCATGTCGGTTAACTGGAGATAACTAGTTACGAATTTAATTGCATGATTGGACCCACACAAGTGAGTAAAAAAACATAGCTATTCCAAACCAAAGTACTTTTCTAAAGGTAATTATTATTATAATAAAATATAAGAAACATAAATGTTCAAATGTATAGTTATATATTATTAAACAATGTCCATAGTCATTGGTTCATAGTTCATACACCAGTATAAAAATGACGCCCTTACAAGGTTACTTCTGATTGACTAGCGGCTGCGAACTGACAAAACGCAATGGCGCTAGGTAACAAAATAAATCTTTCGAAAATGTGTTACTAAGCGATAAAAAAAAACGGACGATACTTTCCGATGATACGATATCCCATGTTTATATATATATATATATAATTTTAGCAGCCTTTTACTGCACAACTGGGCATTTTGAGACAGTCTGCTCTGGCACACTGACAGCTGAACGGTACGGCGTCCTGTCACAGACTAAGGGCACGGTGGTCCTAAATTGCCATTTTAGGACCACCGCATTGGACGAATTACTCTTGCGCGTTGGGCCTATCTTTACGAAGTAGTATATATATCTATGCTACACGCACTTTCGAATCGAGTTAACGTTAGCGTGCAAATACAACTTATGGTGCCGACCACTTCTGGTAGTTCTATACGCATCCGCTAGAGGCGCTGTAAAAAATCTCCATACAAATCCGTTACGTAGTCGCAAGCGAGTACGGTATTTGTAAACTCATGGTAGAGCTACAGGCTTCCAATTATCATGTTTCGGGCGGAATAACTCGAGAGAACTGTAAAGGAATTTCATACAAAATTGGAGGCCTAGGGCGGGAAGTATTTTTTTTTAAACACGGCATCTGTTAACAGGCTAAACAGCTGAATTATATTTTTTTTGAGTGGGACAAAAGCACTATAAGTGCCTTAGCCATGAAAAGGGCTTACCGCCTTCGTACCCTGGCGTCTGCAGTAATGTACTATTTTTAATGTTGGTGATACTTGAAAGGCCGTACTCATAAATAAAGCTTCACAACAATAGGAGTAACAGCCCAAGTAAACTTTTCGCGATTTTACTACACAATCAAAATGTTTATTCTGTAAGTAAACCACAAGGGCACTTACAAGTCTGTATCGGAATCTAGCGGCATTTCACAATAGGAGACAGCTGTAGAGAAGAAAGCCGAAAGAAACTCAACAGTAAGACACGCTTGGTTATAGGGTTACGTTAAAGTCGAGATATTGCTATCAGATCTAATGCCAAGCCAAAACTGCAGCCAGCCAACATACAGTCATACACATGCTGTGGGTTGCGATTATAGCGCGATAAATAAGTGACAAAATATCCGTCTCGTTTCGACAAAATGCGACTGTGAGGAACAGATGTTTTGTCACTTATTTATCACGTGATAAACGCAACTATCATACGCCCCCCGTTTTCTCCTGAAAGTAGAACAGAATAATACCTACAATATAATTATGGTTGTGTAGGTGATTGACGTTGTTTCCATAGAAACAGCGAGATTGACGCCTGAGCGTTTGCTCTGAAAAGAGCAGGTTGTTTGTCTCGAAAAAGACAGTTGTATAAATATATCTTCAGTCAGCATCGTCTTCTCTTTTCGATCTTCAAGTCTTCGAGCTGAAGCACAGGAGACACGCTGGGACGAGTGAACACGATGAGCGCTGGCGACGAAAAAGGTGGCGCGCTTTTGCTCGCATTAATTTATAGGCGCGCGATCGCGCGCACACAAGCTCAGAGTGTTACGTAACCGCAAGTTTACGACACGTATACACCCTCTCTATCGAAGCGCCATTTTGTATCCCCACCAAGTAGCATCATGCTGGGTGCTACATAGTCTAAGTCCATTGTAAATATTGTATATAAAATAAACCAAATTTTTGTAAATAAATTATCTCAAATCTGACATCACAACGGAGTTTCTCTACAACCAACTCTCTTCCCTAAAGTTGTTTGGCGAATCTGGCCTATCAAATTAAACGCTATGACAAGATTGATTTTTTACTTTTTAGACTATACTTTATAAATGGTTAATTCAAGTAAATAAAGAAAAACTCACAGAGACAACTAATACCTAATCAAATAAAAGAATTCAGATTAAACGATTAGGTGACAACGTCTTACTTAACTAGTAAGGCACCTACATAGAACATAATGGATACGCAGCGATATTGAAACAATGTTTTTTTTAGTGGCTTAAAAAACATTCTTCAAAACTATTTAGAGGCGTGACATGGCCCATGAACATACAATTTTACAAAAAGTTGAAGAATCAACGTGGACTAAATTCTAATAAGTACTTGATATTACTTGACATTGGTCCAGTAGCAAGGTATACATCAATTAGCTGATGATGATATAAAACATAAAACGTGGAAAATTTTATCGATCCACCGCAAATATGCATTTATCCAGGTTGAACATCGAAAAACCAGCACCCGCGATGAATATTAAACGCGTACTTGTTTCATTAAACAGTACCATTCATTCATCTCCAGTTTAGCCAACTTAAGCGCACCAATTACTAGAACCCTCTCCTGTCCTGTTAGGATTCAAAGTTGTCCACCCGGCCGCCTGGACTTGGTGCTGTCTTGGTTGGTGCAAACTTAGGTGTTCAGGAGTGTTGGGTTGTAGTGGTATGGCATTAAGGTCTGGTTTGATTCGGGTGGGGTATAACTGGTCTGATGTAATGATGGCAGGTAACGAGCTACGGCCAACGCGCTCGGTTAGGGATGGCACGCGAAATGTCCTGCAATTTGAACTGACCTCAAAATGAAATATATTCTTAAGTCAACTTTTTTCTTGCATACTTGTGATTTATACTGAACATGTTAAATCCGATTCTGTTACTTCAATCCGGAGTGGTCTTATGTAAATGTCTCAAATTTATTAATGGGTGATCGTAGACTACCAATATGACTACCAATTGCACATTATACTTACCTATAATTATATCTGTTGCACAATTATATCCAATAGAATGTTAGTTGCTAGTTCCCAAATAGTCACTACGACTACTCCTGCTTTAGAGAAATCTATGTTTAGAAAAGCTCTCAAATTTATAGAAACACTTGAATTCATAATATTTTCTTCGGTTTCCGCGACTGTCACACATTTAAATAAAACAATTTAGTCAACCTTTGACAACGGTATCTGTAAAGGTACTGAAACGTCAGGGAGGCTCAAATAATTAATATACGCGATATAATCCGTTTAAATTGTTTTTATACTCGCAGACTTTAATCTGTCAATTATAATTTCACAGACAAAATCACAATAACGCACTTTTTAATCCTGTAACAAAATTCTATACTCTATGGTACCCGCTACAGACCTTTAATATTCATAAGACATCTCTCTACACAACTCTAATAATTTCAAAAAGAGAACATAAGCTTATTTGATGCTTACTGATTGGTTGAAATTACTTGTCAAAAAAAATCACCAATCACGAGGCAACCGCCATGGCCATCGCGATCATGTTTTTTTTTAATAGGTCAGTTTTAGTTGAACGAAAAAGGTTACATCAAAAATAAAAAATCATATTGGAGAATGACGATTAAAGTAAAAAATGTTTTTCTGAGTTTTGCTCGTATAAAAAGTATTGTATGCAATAGTTACACAATTAGGTCTTAAAGTCTCGTACCTTACATAGGCCACTCGGCAAGCCTCGTGACCTAAACGCGGTACTCGACTTTAAGAACCTCCATTGTGCAACGATTGCATAAAATACTATTTATTTAAACACTTGAATTCACTGATTCTAAAACTGTATTCACTACGTTAGCGAATACAAAATCTTCAGTAACGTTACAATGTGGTTTTACTTTATCGACTATGCAAATCATCTCAATATTTAAAAAGTCGCCATCAGTAGCAGCCCCTATGGTAGTGGAATCACGGGTGAAAAGGTTATCAATTAAGCATTGGCAATCAGAGCGATCCCCGTCCACGCTGCGAGGATTCGCCGTATTTTACAATTGCACTGTAATAATTGCTTGGTTCAAAGAACTTATAACAAGGAATACATTATACAAACATAGATGACAATTTTGTACTAAATGATCCGCGTGTAACTTGCGAGCGAGAGAGCTAAATCATATGCAGTCGAGATAGAAATCAATGTTTGTATAAGCCCCGACACAAGTAGCTGTTCATCATGAGACTCTCATGCAATGAGTGATATAGAAAATGCTTCTAAAAATGAACATTTCTACAAAATTTGGAATTCTGACTTTTAATTTTGGCTGAAATCTTGTCATTTGTTCCAATTAAAGCTGATTTTGGAAATTACTGGTCCTATTTCCACCAAACATAGCTAAGAACCATCTCGACGGACAAGTCTTTCGTTTAAAAATCCGCACTCAAATTGGGCACATGTTAAACTTATGACACTCTCTTTTTTCGTCGGGAGTTAAAAAACATTGAAGCACTCATAAAGCAAAAGTTCGTAGATTAAATAAAAACATTTATTTCGCCCAACTGGGATCATAGTGCTTACAAATTTATATGTTAGTGATAGACTGAATTATTTTTCTTATCCTATGTTTAGTGAACATTATTGTTATACTAGTTTGCTTCTAAATAAATTCGCACAGTACTTACAAAGGCTTGAAAGGCGTGATTGATGATCAGTGCATGAACCATATGGCAGTGGTTCAAATACTGACAATCAATCCTTTCGGCAAATGTCCTCAGATTGCCATTAGCGCTAGCCCACACCCTGCGCGCCAGGGATGCGCACCGCTTTCTCATGGTTGCATAAAAGCAATCAACCCTTGCTTCTGCGAACATCCCAGACAAACAACAACAAAACAACAGAAAAGATGGACAGCACGTAGCACTATGACTTCCGAAAAGCCTCATGCTGCGGTGAGCACTTCTTCTGCGCGTTGTTAAAGTGAATCGTGTCAGTTCGAATACATCATGAGAATTAAAATATATTTTCAAGCAGCCAAACGGTGCGAGAAGTACCACTTTTCACACGAGTGCTTATTACTTTTCTGTTACTTGTACATAAAAGCAGGCACAGCACACTCCGCGATATAACAGGATAGTCACAACCATTCAATGCTAATGCCAAACCCTAGCTCAAATTACATTAATATTAATTACTCCATTTACAAAATGACATTTTCTCAAACATGCAATAAAATATTGTCTTTACGTTCCTTATAATAGGCTCGGAAGTATCGTTTTTTGGGCGCAACAACTCGAGAGGACTGTAAAGGGATTTCATACTGCTTTTCAGGCCTAGGCCTGCAAAGTAACTTTTTTTTGGTTTCAACAACAAGGTCATTCACACAGCTGGCTGGTTTGACAAAAAGCAGGTTTTGTTTTTAAAGGTTGGTTGTTAGACTAAAATGTCCTATTTGTCAATTAATAAAATGTTGTTCTTTGACGTATATTTTTTTATTTCATTGTATGTTTGAGAAAAGCACTATACATGCCTCGTCGTGAAAACGGATTCCCGGCCTCGTGTCACTATCCTATATCCTATATACCTACTTGGCCGGAAATCCTCATTTTCCCGGCCTCTGATGTATGTAAGCGATATTAGATTATGTTTCTTTGTTGTTTTTCGAGTTCTGACTTTGGTACCTTCTTGTTAGCTTTACGTTATCCTGTTCCTCTACAGGCTGTGCTTGGTGTGAGGAACCTACAGAATTTATTTCGAAAGCTAAACATTATTTGCCTTCTAATGGAGCTACGTCGGTGCCTACAGCAGTATGCGCACTTAAACTTCTTTGATGGTGCCGGGGGCTCATTAATGCTGTTCAAGCGATTGACTGCTGAGTAATTTCTGAGATCAAATAGCTAATTAATTGTTAATTTATAGTCTCACACTTGTGGTATGTATCTAGTTTCCAGTTATTGACTATTCTAGACTATTGATTATTTTTTTGTTCCTTCTATTCCTTTAATCATCAAATACAGATACGTCATGTTGGATTTCAATTTCACATTAGCGCAGGAGTAAGACACCACGCTACCCGTTTCCAATTTTTTTTAGATTTTCTGTGATCCTATTCTGCTAAAATCTCGAGCCCTAGCATTACATCCTCGTTTCAAACATCAGTTTTAGTGTATAGATGAAAGCGTCACTAAACTTTTATCCCAAGAGCGGGAGCAACTAATATCGCCCACCTTGTGACTCCTTCGTGTTAATTATCTCGAGCAAACAAAGTAAGCCGCGTGTGTTCAGCCGCTCCCGAGGGGGACCGCGACTTGGCAGAGCTATTTCAGAATAATTACCAGGCTTCTTAAGGTACATGAAAATCCAGACAAGACATGAAAGTATACTCGCATTTTACGATGTGGGACCAAGCTGAAAATCAGCGCTGGTCGTCTAAAGGCCAGCATATGCTGTCCTTGGTATCCATTTCCAATATAATTGTTGTTTTTGTTGGAGTTTACTCCTTAAGAATCGATTTTCATATATAAGCCCGGGGTATGAAAAATATGGGGTGTAAAATCGAACGTATCTGCCGTGCTAATTTAAAAAGTCGTATCTCAGTATACGATCGGGGTAAAAATACGACTTCGTAATTTAGCAGGTTATGCGTTAAGCGTTATAGACTAAGATCCCGATATAAAATAACCTTCACCGAGATGTTTATTTGATGAAGTGTATTTTATATTTAATTTAATATGTCAATAATTATATTGCATATGGGTTGCCTAACAAATTTTAGTCCAGGGTATGTTTAATTAATAATAAAAAAAATTGTTTTAAACATTTCACCGGTTTGATTAATATGAGATAAATTCTATACCAATCGAAAGTATGAAGCCCATAGAATATGCAAACGTTAGGTTGCCTATTCTTTTCCCGTCACAACTATTGGGTAGCCAGGTATAAACAGGTAAATCTATACGTACTAGCATTTTGCAAAGGTCTGATTGTTGAATTGAAATTAAATAAAATTAAAGATTATTTAATTATGAATTTATCTAATAATCAAATCGGTGAAATGTAAAAAAAAAATTTTTTTAATTTTAAACTAAACATACCCCGGACTAAAATTTGTTATGCAACCCATATCCAATATATTTATTGTCATTTTAAACTAAATATAAAATACATTTCATCAAATAAACATCTCTGTAAAGGCATTGTAAAGGTCATTTTATATCGGGAGCTTAGTCTATAACGCTTAACGCATGACCTGCTAAATTAAGAAGTCGTATTTTTACCCCGATCGTATACTGAGATACGACTTTTTAAATTAGCACGGCAAATACGTTCCAAAAATATAAGTATTGCGAGGATTGACGTTTGGTTGTCAAAGGCGACGGTTGAAAATTTTATCAAATTTTATTTTATTTATAAGTTAATTCAGTTTTAGAGTCCTTTTCGCTGTTTTTGCGATGAGTGAGTCAAGTCGAGGTGTCGTGAGTGATACGTCACTTTTAGAATGTGGGCAGCGGGCAGCTCCGTCGTGGCTATCTGAAGTGGAGTTTGATAGTAAGGCAGGGCCGAGTCAATCGGATATTGTATCGGACGCTGAGTCCATGTCGGATGTGCGGCATATAGCGGTGAAGCGTGCTTGTGGTCTGAGCGACGAAAGCTGTGGTTGTAGTGATAGTTTTATCACAATAGGCAGGAAACCTAAACGCTTGCGGATTTTAGCAACCGCCAAAACGCAGCTGGAGCCGGACGGTGTGCCTGTGCCTGACAAGCTATTTGAAGTTTATATAGTGTCAAAAGAAGATTTACCGAAACAGATTGGTTTGGCAAAGTTGCTGCAATTTAAGGGTATAAAAGGAATTTTACCCGTCAAGTTTATGGGTCCACGTAAAGTTCGCATACAGTTTAACTTTAAGGATGATGCGGAGAAGCTTCTGGCTTCTCAGGAGTTTAACAATGAGACGAGACGTTCTTATTGGTCTAATATGGCATGCTGCACTTATGGAATTATAAGGCAGGTTGAGTTGGAGGTTGAGGAAGACGAATTTTTAAAGAATATTGAAGGGTCTGAAGACATTTTGTCAATATGTAGACTGAACCGTTTGGATCATGATGGGCGTTGGGTTAAGGCTGAAGCTATTCGTCTGTGTTTTAAGAGAACTTCTTTACCGCCATATGTTTATGCCTACGGTTGCCGATTTAAGGTAAATCAGTACACTTTCCCGGTTACCCAATGTTCAATATGTTGGAAGTTCGGTCATCTGAGCAGGTTTTGTCCTACTACTAAAGTTACTTGTCCGAAATGCGGCGGGGAGCATGCCAATTGCGAAACGACTATTTTTAGATGCATTAATTGTAAAGGCAGCCATATGGCCTTAGATAAGTCGTGCCCGGTTTTTGTGAAGGAGTTAGAAATTCGCAGGATTATGTCTGCTGAGGGATGTATATATAAACGGGCTTTTTGGTTGTATATGCAAAATAAGGAAAAAAAAGGATACGGATGTTTGTAGTCAGGATGCGCCATCTGTTTTTGAGAATGACTTAAGTTTTGGAAAGTCATATAGAGATGCTGTTTTGTCGAAGCCGTTACAATCTAAAGAGTCTGAAGATTCTGTCTGTCAGGCTGAGGGCCAGCGATCAGTAAGTCAGTATAGATTAGAGAGCGAGCCACAACAAGAGGTTCGTAAGCCGCGGAATTCAAAAAGAGTAACAGATGTGAAGAGGTCCGAGTGTCTATTGGTCAATCAGCCTACTATTGAGCGGGCTGATATGGAAGATCAAAGACAAAATAAGGACAAGAAGAAGAGACGTATTACTTTTGAAAGGCTGGTTGAGAAGACGAAGGATATTTTGCTTTCTACCGAAAGTTGGGAGGAGAACTTCATAACGCTGTTTGGAGTTGTTGTTAAGGAGATTTTGGATTTAATTAAGGATTTTTTTAAGGAAGGTGATTTTGTAAGTTTGTTTTTGTCTAATGTAAATGGCTAGGTCTAATACCAGATCTTTCTTGAATGTAATGTTCAATTCAATATTGGCGGAACCCTTATCGGAATCGGCTAAATTTTTATACAGTTTTTTTTATTTAAATAGTGTATACAAATTTAGTTGTTTTCGTGTACATGTTATTTTTAAGTTTATACGGTTTATGTTTTTATTTATCTATGTCTTTTAGATGAATGATGTTGTGTATTAGGCCTGCTGGAGCTGGCATGTTCATAAAAATGATCAAAGCTCCTTAATTAATAGATAAAAAAAAAAGTATTGCGATACTACGGTAGAAAGGTCGTATCTTTGTATGGATTTCATAGTAAGATACGGTTTTTTTCCGTAGCACTGCAGACTGTAGTAACTAAACTAGCCGCTCGAGGGCGCTTTACATCACGCTTCCTTATTTAGTTACTACTCATGATCTCTCCAATTTGTTAAAAATCAATCGGAAGTAAATTTTCCTTGTAAAATATTGTAATTTTGCTGTATATTATACTCGTATATTAATAATATGTAAATGCCTAACCTTCTCGTTCTTGTTTGCAGCACCGAACAGGGTACATAATGTGATACTTAAACCATTTACTAATCATTATGAGCAATAAACGTATTGAGTATATATTTTATAATTGTTCTTAAGGCCAGGCGCGCACCACGATTTTAGTCGCGCGATAATTTTGTCGCATAAATGCAAGATATGGGTTTATATGAGAGTGCGCGCACCACGATTTTCATAAACCCAGAAGTACGCTTATTTCTGCGACAAAATTATCGCGTGACTAAAAAAAAATCGTGGTGCGCGCCTGGCCTGAAGAGTAAACTCCAGTCGTGCGTCGGAGCTGACACACACACTTTTTTTGTAGTTAGTATTGTATACACATAAATTATAAACCTGTGTGCATACTTGTATTGTTAATATTCTGTTCCAATGTTGTGGCAGTAAAGATAATTTGAATTATTTGAATTTGATAAGTTGTTTTGTAATTATTTGTACCACCAAACCGCACGATTGACCACGACTGCTCTGCCTAGTACATACGTCTAAGAAGAAGAAATTGCAGTATTTGTATTGGCATTCTCATTTGATTGATTATAACGTTTACTGCACGAAATTTTTAGAAAAAAAAGACCAGAGTGTTGATTAAATAATTTACCCATATAAGTATTTTTTGTGGAGTGTCATCGGAACAACCCCAATGTGATCCGGCACATAGGATCTAATCGTAGCTCCGATGACGAATGTTTGCGCTCGCATGTAGCACCTTATTTGCTCGTCTTCGCGCCACGTTTAATAACATTGATACAGTTATGTTTAAAATATCTATACATCATTTTGGCTCGTTTTGATGCTGGGATCCACTTTGAATGAAATACGAGAAGTTCGGGTTGATAATTTCATACAAGTCTAATTTGAACGAAAACGAAATTACCTATAAACAGATTAATTTCTATAATGATAAATGATAAAAAAATCTATGATATTAAGCAAAAGTAGGACGAGCAAATACTACGTTTGGGCCATAAATTACACTATCTGGTCTAAGTCATATATCGGCTCCACACTACTCTCGAAGTCGACCAAAGTTGGGCGACTACGTCAGTGTGGAGGGGCAGTTCGCTGCGAAACCCATACTTCGGCCAACGTCGGTCTACTTCGCGAGTAGTGTGGAGCTAGGGATATAAGGGCAGTCGGGACAAAGTGCGCTAGCGGGTCAAGCGCACCTATTGTATCGAAATATCGAAGAACACATGTTTTACGACGTGGTTGGCGCAGTGTAGTGCACCTGCCTACTGAGCCGGCGGTCCTGGGTTCGAATCCCGGCCGGGGCAAATATTTGTGTGACGAACTCGAATATTTGTTCCTGGCTCATGGATGTTATCTATATTATGTACTTATATATCGTCGTCTAGTACTCATAGTATAGGCTTTGCTTAGTTTGGGACCAGATCGATTTGTGTAAGATTGTTTATACTACTGACGCCGTCTTACAATCACGCAACTATAGTTGTCAAAGATAAAATGGTGTATGCAGTATAACATCTGTATTTTTCAATGTAGGTACTTACTTCTCGATACATGGTCATGGTAACGATATCCAAACCTTCGATATTGAAGATGTAGATAATTTGGGTAGGTAATTTTTTTTGTGGTCGATTTCTTTTTTTTCTCAGATTTCAATCAAAGTTGGTGAGTTGGTAAAGTTGCTTCTTCTGGCAATGGTAAATCCAATGTCACGCTATGTCTTAAATTTTTTTTTATTGAGTTACATAAAATGTATTACATAAATTGGCCCATTCATGGGCCTTATTTTTTCATTCGATATAAAATCTCTCCTCGTTTTGTACTAAGTTTTAGTACAAATTACGAAGTTTAGTTACGAAATTTCTATACATTTTGTGTAACTCAATGGAGACAAAGGCTAGGAGGATGATGATGAGTGTGAAATTGGGCTTACCATGGTCACTGTACAAGTAAATTGCACATGCGTCATACATAATGTTAATTTGCACCATCAGCATTTAGTTTGTATAAAGTTTTGTAATTAGTCAATAAAATGCTTATTCATTCACGGTCATAATTCATGTTCGCTATTCTATAAGTGTGCACACCTATCAAGTTAAATAAATCAAATTTATCTCAAGAAATCGTCTTTCGTGTTCCAAACTATTATCAAGATATTTATCAAGTAAATGTCAGAGTAAGCAAGTACTCTTACATTATTGGTCCTTCGAGCCGGATCTTTTGTGCTCGTTTCGTTTGATTATTTTCAACTTAGTTGGCTTCCCACAAGCGGGTTCCACCGACTGGGTTGAGAAGGCGGATCAAGCGGCAGAGCGCGAGAGATAATACTGAATCAGCAAGCAGTTATCAAGACATCAAGCAAGACAACAAGGTCAGAAATCAAGCAACAAGGCTTACATACATACGCGAACAATAAAAATCAAAAATTAAGCAAGAAAATTGAACACGACATAGCAAGAAGGGCGATCAAGCAAGTATATCGCCGTTTATCAAGCAGTTATAAAGCAAGAATTTTAATTTATTTCTTCAAATTACCAGTGATCAAGAAGTTGTAATATGGAGGATTTATATCAAAATCAGATTCAACTACAAAGTCTAATTAAACAAGTGAAGACTAATTTCAAAAAAGATAGCCAGGATCGCAAGACAGCAGAGTACATCAAAAGAAAGTTATCTTCTCTCGACCTGCACTGGGAAGAGTTCCACATCAATGATGAAAAGTTACGTGAGTTCAACAATCCTAATCATGCCTACTTCTTCAACAATCTTTATGATGACACGTATAGTGCTTACATAGAAACAAGAGAATTAATTCAAAATACAACCCCTCCAACGCCCACGGAACAAGCCAAACCAAACCCGCTCAACGTTCAACCGACGCCACGACAACAACAAGTACCAGTACCCGGAAGTAGTAAACATCAGCCTGAATCTTCATTTACCTCGCAAGGAAATAACAGCAAGTTAGATGAAATGTTACGTAAACAAAGTAGCAATTTCAAGGCATTAGCTCGAACGCTGGCAAATATCAAGCTGGACAGTGTTGGAGAGAAATGGGAGCTTGAGGATATCCTTAAGTCTCTGGACTCCCGCTGGGCTGCAATCGATTCACTGCACTGGGAGATAGACAGTGAACTTGGCGGCACGGATGAACATTACGAAAATACATTCACTAAGTATGAAAAGGAGCATGCAGAGATGAAAAAACAGATAAGCAGCAAGTTATGGTCAACGTCGCACAGAGAAAAATCCACTCCGCGTCTAGATATTCCTGTATTTCATGGTCAATATCAACAATGGGTTTCGTTTAAGGACTTATTCACTGAAGCCATTCATAGTAATCCGTGCTTGTCGAACGCACAGAAAATGCAGTTTCTGAAAAGCAAAATTAAGGGCGAACCAGAACGACTCATACAACACCTGCCCATTAGTTCCGACAATTACACTACATGCTGGGAAATATTGAACCATCGATATAATAACAAGAAATTGATATTTACAACTCACATAAACAACGTTATAAGCCTTCCTGTGATGCAACAAGCTACTTCAAGTTACATCAAGCGACTTCATGACGTCACTATAGAAAGTCTGAATGGTATAAAAAACTTGGGTGTCGACATTGACACCTGGGATCCGATATTAGTCCATTTATTGCAACAGAAATTGGATTCCGAAACTCACAATGAATACATGACATCATTGAAGCAGCCCAGAGAGCTACCATCATTAAAGGATTTTTTGTCATTTTTGGAGGGCAAATTTACCGCTATGGAATCGTCACGGCGCAAGCAAGAAGCCGTTGTGAATCGAACCAGTTTGACTACACCTGCTACATCAAACAATCAAAATAAACCAAGCCGTTTTAAGCATTACTTTTCGAGCAACAAGGCTACTACTGCAAAAGGAGTACATGAATACCAGCGGAAATGTCCGGTTTGCCAGCAAGATCATGGTATATACTTCTGCCCAGAGTTCAAAGAAATGGCGCCGGGACTTAAACGAAAAACAATTACAAAACTTAATCTTTGTAGTAATTGTTTATACAATCACAACAGCAAACCTTGCCATTCTACAAAAAGATGTCAAGAATGCAGTGGGTTTCATAATACACTTTTGCATGACGTATTTCACAACCAAACTGCAGCGTCGATAAATACGTCCGGACATCAAACTCGACAACAAGGAAATGGGTCGCACGTGGCGCAGCAACGTGAAAACAGCGAACAAGAACCGAATATTATTTTAGCTACAGCTATGATCAAAATCCTGGGAAATGATGGAGTACCCCGTACAATGCGTGCCCTAGTCGACCCAGGTTCTCAAATGTGTTTGGTTACGGAGAAAGCAGCCCAACAACTAGCTTTACCGCGACATCAATTTAAGGGCATGATCACTGGAGTAGGTGTTAACGACAACATCTGCAAAGGGAAGCTGCATTTAAACTGTTTATCATTAGAACGAAAAAATATACAAGTAAATATTGCCGTAAACACTGAAACAGAAGACAACATCATCGACCAGCTTATGAACAAATATAGTTCCTTGTCAAAACTTGTACATGTCCTGGCATGGGTTCGAAGATTCATCTCCAGGAAGCAAAACAGAAAAACTGGAACCTACCTTACTTTATCAGAGTTAAGAGAAACAAAAACCATGATAATCAAAAGAGTGCAGGCCACAGAATTTCATAATGAATATCAAGATTTGAAGGAGAGCCGACCTGTTTCGTCTAAAAGTAACATACTAGATTTGTGTCCATTTATGGATGAAGAAGGCGTTCTGCGCGTCAAGGGGAGATTGAGAAACGCGTACATTGCGTATGACATGAAGCATCCGATAATCCTACCTCACAAACATCGCTTGACCAGCCTTATCATTGATCATGCCCATAAAATGGTTTTACATGGCGGTGCCCGAACCACCCTAAACTTCATTAGAAATAAATACTGGATAATCGGAGGCAACAGCGCAACCAAGCAATTTATTCGTCGATGTGTGACCTGCAAAAAACAAAAGGCAAACATGCAACATCAAATAATGGGGGACTTACCTGCAGCAAGAAGTAATCCATCTCGCCCCTTCGCTCACACGGGCGTGGATTTCACGGGTCACGTATTCCTCAAGGCAAACAAGGGTCGTGGTATCAAGACCACTAAAGGATACGTCTGCGTGTTTGTCTGTATGGCTACGAAAGCTGTCCATTTAGAACTAGTATCTGACATGACAGCCTCAGCTTTCATAGCGGCGTTGCGCCGAATGGCTGCTCGAAGAGGTGCTCCGCTACATATTTACAGCGATAATGGTCGAAACTTCCTGAAATCCAGCAAGATACTTCAGGAAGAATACCTTGAGATGCAACACATCATCGGTCAAGAATTTATGGATGCTATATCAGACATGGAAATCACCTGGCACTTCAATGCTCCCGCCTGGCCAACAGCAGGAGGCTTGTGGGAAAGTTGTGTTAAGGCCTTCAAATATCATCTCAAACGAGTCATCGGCGAGCAAAAACTCACCTATGAAGAATTCAGCACCTTAATAGCCCAGATCGAAGGTTGTCTGAACTCGAGACCACTATGCGCAATATCAGAAGATCCTGACGATATCAACTATTTGACTCCCGCTCACTTTCTAAACAACGGACCGACTCTTACATTAATAGAGACAGAAAGAGATTTGCGCACAAGATGGCAACTTACTCAGAAAATATTACAAGACTTGTGGAAGAGATGGCGTTCTGAGTACCTCGCGCTGTTAAACTCAAGGAGTAAATGGAAGAAACCTCTCGCCAACATCAGCCTTAACGATGTCGTGCTCATTCACGATGATAACCTGCCACCCGGCAAATGGGCAATGGGCAGAGTTATAGAGCTACATCCGGGACAAGACGGATATGTAAGGGTTGTGACCTTGAAAACGAAGAGTGGAATCCTAAAGCGACCCGTACTCAAGCTCTCCATCTTGTCAGAACACGCTGAGCAAGAACTACCCAACCTGAACCAAGGAAACTCGTTACCCGATCAAGAACCCGAAAAGGAGAAATTGACAAGAAAATCCCCAAAACCTAGTCCAAACAAGGCCAGGTTCACACTATCATCAATGTTTGCCGCATTATTGTTATTTTTATCATGCCTCTCCACCGGACAATGTGATGTCAACATAATACCATTCCGAGAAACACAAGGGCTATATTTCGATAAATTCGCAGACATGATGCTTATTCGGGACGAATGGAAGCTGATAGTCTATTATAACATGGATCCGTATTGGCAAGCAACGAATGCATTTCAAAAGTACACCCGATTTCTAAAAGATACCTGCGAAACTATCAAGACACAAGTTCATTGTGACATAATACTACTACAGCTACGTCATGGATTCTCGGAACTTGAATACTATAACCAGATGTTACTCAGTCAGCATTCAAGCACGCGACTGACGTCACACCGTTCCCGACGCGGCCTTATCGACGGTGTCGGATACATCGCTAATAGTTTATTCGGCGTATTAGACGAGAGGTTCGCCGAACAGTACCAGAAAGATATTACACTGCTACGGGACAACAATAAACATATGGCCGCACTTTGGAAAAATCAAACATCCATTGTAGAAGCGGAATATAATTTGTTGAAACGTACTGAAGACATCATGAATCAACAACATAAAATGATAAATCAACACATGAACAATTTGGGAGAAGCCTTCAAAAATTTGCAACAAAAGGTTGAAAGTAACAATATTATAAACGACTTCAACTTGGGAGCCACCATAGCAAGTAATATGCTCCACAATTTAAAAGGAATGCAAAACGTGTTATTAGACACCATCACGGACATTTATCATGGACGTTTTAATTTACACCTGCTAACTCCGGAACAACTTATCAACGAATTAAGTACCATAGCCAGCACCCTGCCAAGAGACGTTTCACTGCCAATCGACAACTTACGCACAGATCTGCGCAAGATATACGACCTTCTGAAAGTGAAAACAAGGATGATGGAAGATATCTTAATCTTCGAGATACGACTGCCTCTTATTAGCCGAGATAGTTACGAACTTCTTAAGATCATTCCGATACCCAAGAAGACTGGAAGCAAGATAACCACTGTAATACCTATATCGGAATACGTATCTATTAACATGAAAAAGGATATGTATATTCCCATCTCGGAGAAGGATGTCAGAGCATGTTCCATATCAACAGACTCTTATTTTTGCTACATCAAGAAACCAGTGTATCAGTTGAAAGGCGACAACAGCTTTTGTGAGACTGACAAATCGGGATGCAAGACTATCACAACAACATGCAAGAATGATTGGATTGAAAGTAATGCATTAAATACTTATATCTACATTTGTTGTGAGCAGTGTCAAGTTCGAACACTGTGCGCGGATCAAGTAACCGCACATCAGCTGACGAACACCGGGCTTATTAATGTAGGTCACGGCTGCATTATTAAGACTGATAATTTCTCGGTGTTCCCGCATAAACCTCATTGGTCGGAGATTAAAATGAAACCGGACTTATACAACCCGGTTATGGCACCAATAAATCACGTCATCAACATCACCATACCTCACATCCAGAACAATGAATCCGGATCAGAAGACTTACAAAAAGAAAGTACTCATCTCGGAGAGAAGATCGAGCAGTTAAAGAACACTGAAGTTATCTCTGAAAACATATCATTTCACGATATCCATCACTACGCTATGATATACGTGATTCTCGGAGTAATAGGAGCAGCAGCCCTGTATATCATAGTACGGAGAGTTCGGTGGACAGTGCCGCCCACGCCGGCCCCGGCCGTCGTCGAGGAACCCGCGACAGCCGCGCAGCCCCCGCCCCGCGCCGTCCCGCGATCTGCAGCCAGCGACACGCGCCAACAAAATGATCAGGATCGCGGCGAAACAACAAATCCTTCGCGAGTAGATAAGGCCACTTCCCCAAAGTTTAAAGTAGTCACTTTCAATTAATTTTAATCTTTGTATTTTTTCTTTATCAAGTTTGTACACATCTCCCTCTCATCTCATCCGCCCCCCGGAATATGTACAAGTAAATTGCACATGCGTCATACATAATGTTCATTTGCACCATCAGCATTTAGTTTGTATAAAGTTTTGTAATTAGTCAATAAAATGCTTATTCATTCACGGTCATAATTCATGTTCGCTATTCTATAAGTGTGCACACCTATCAAGTTAAATAAATCAAATTTATCTCAAGAAATCGTCTTTCGTGTTCCAAACTATTATCAAGATATTTATCAAGTAAATGTCAGAGTAAGCAAGTACTCTTACAGTCACAAAAAGCCACTTTACTAACCAAAGATTAAAAAAAAGGAACCGGCATCTAAATAAAAATTGGCCCATTTTTGTCTTAGTTAGATCCCCGTCTTTGTTCGCATCGACACGAGATACTTCCTTGATATTTACCGAAGCTCAGTAAATAATAAGCGAGGGTATCAAAGTTTGCATTAGCGTTCAGATATGTTTGTCTATGGATGTGTACTCCTATTTACTATGAGCCAAGTTGAAATTTAGTAACTGTTAATGTATACTTCATGTATCAACACATAATAATTATGATACTATGTTCAATGACTGGGTAATATATTTTTGTAATTATTAACGCAACGGTAGTCATTTTAACGGACTTCCAAAACGTGGAGTTTGTTACGGGAGAACATGGTCATTTCTAAACCGGTTTGGTGAAGATCTGACGGTGGCATCATCGGTAGGTAAGGGTTTCGGTATTTTTTTACTCGTTCCGTTGTCCTCAGAAATATGATTTTTGTCCTTAAAGTCGTTTTTTTTTAATTTTTTTTATTAATTATTTAAAATAAGGGAGAGTATTCAGGAATAAAACGTTAGATTTCAGCTTCATCTAATTTTTTCAGTAATTTCGGTCATACTAAGTATAATATAATATTTGTAATTGGTAAGCACCTGACATAGGTGACACTAATGCAAATTAAAACCTGTAATCTGATCCTATCTAAGCATGTTAATGATTTATGTGTTACTGCACACAAACATAAGCTAACTAATAAATAACTGGAAGAGATCCCTAATAGGGACAAATGCGCCCTTGTACATGCAATATTTGTTATCATTGTATTTATAACCTGTTTTTGTGTACATGTACAAGAAAGTGTACATACATATTACATACATAAGCGTGATTGGCCTATATCGATTATATTTGTCGCACCCGCAACAGAAAATTCAACTGTACATTCTATTATCTAATCCTCAGCCCACGTCGGCTGCGAGTATCTATTTCAAATTTGGGAACCGGACAGAAATGGAGTTCTTATCGACCGGCGCTCCTACGCGGGCAATTGGGAACGGACACCGGACGCTGTGTCGGATTACCGGTGCCGTATCATTGTTCAAACCTATCCTGTAGATACAACCTATTGCCGCCACTGATGTTCAGAATTTTCGTTCAGTTTCCGTACGGAATGACGTCAGAAAGTGTATCTGTCTCTGTCTGTCATATGGCGATCTTTTTGACGTTATTCCGGACGGAAACCCGAAGAAAATTCCGAACGTCTGTGACGGCCCTTATTAGGTAACTGCAAGCGCATATCCTTGCTTGGCTACTGTGCTTAAGCATTTAAGAAATATAACACAGAGGGCGCTTTGTTGGCTTAGAATTATGGAATCAAAAATGTGATGTGATTGGCGAAACGATTGATAACTCAGTGAGGAGAGCACTACGCTGGAAACGGGTCGCAGTTCCAAGTCTTGTTTAAATTGCAAATGAAATGAAAAAAAATTATCCAGTTATATACCTAATAATTTTAATTTTTATTAAAGATTAAAGTAATAATTTTGATCAAAAAGTATTTTATTAATTTGAATGCTCTTATGAATTGGCCCATATTGTGGGTAGAGTAATAAGACAAATAAAACGATATAATAAACTCCTTATTTGAGCCATAACGATGACCCTGTTCTTTTATTTACCTGTATTCCGTTAGAAGTGACATACAATACAATACAATACAACAATTATTTATTGCACACCAACAAGAAAAATATTACAATCGAAACCTTAATTTATAAATAGTAGACAATAGGCGGTCTTTTCGCTAAAGAGCGATCTCTTCCAGACAACCTTTGGGTAGAGGATTAAGCAAAAATAAACAATAAAAGAGTAACGCAGGTATACCTAATCTTTCTTGCTCATTGGATTCTAATCATGCTTTTAATATTACAAGTTCTTAGCTTGAACGATTTAGTCAGAAATAAGTAGGTATAATTTTCCTATACAAGAAATACTAAACATTAAGTAGTGCGAAATGTTCCGGAAGTCTAAATGAGCTAGCCACAATATCACCAAAGTGTCGTACCATTTCGCACAATTTTGTACAATCGTGTTATGAAACGTGAGAGGAGAATACGTACAGCGTTGGGTGCGACAGGGACAGAAAGTAATGCATGTGACAATAGGTAATGCACTACGTCATAATCATTAGCCGTCAGAGCAGACGGGCGTTTGAAAGCATTTCCAGTGTGATTTAAGCTTAACTTTTCCGCGTAGATGCATATCATAATCACGCATTTCATTGCTGAAGTGACCTTCGTAGGTTTTAAATGCTCAATTTGATAGTTACTAGGTGAAGCATCGAATTTTTCAACCAGTTGGTTAACTTCTTATATGCCTTATAGCGCCACCTACCGTAAAGATTTTGACAGACGAATTAAGTTCAAGTTAAAGCAAAAAACCGTCTCGCCCAAAAATCCTTAGACGGGGTTTCAAATCTCGCTGAAAACGAAATAAATTCGCTTTATTATAAGCGTTTGGTTTACGCTAGCAGAAGTTAAATGCTTTAATAAAAAAAGTACGAGTTTGACGTATTGAATTATTTTTTTTCCTTGTACCATCGCTTTTTTATTGTACCTTTGGATGTCCAACTATCCTTTACCAAAATTGGTTAAAATCCGTCCAGCCACAGCGTGATAAAAGGGAAAAAAACAACAGATGGCGCTGTACGGTTTGACATAACGGCTCGGCCACGGTATGCGTGTCTCACTCACTCGTATGGACACCGCGCTAGGATCTCTCACTCGACCGCTCGCTTGACGCCGAATCTAGTGGCATGTTCGTAAGAATCATGCATCGTGCTGTGAAGTTTTTTCGTGAAATAGTGACCCCCATCGAAAACTGATTTTCAATACAATGGACGACGCGGTTGGCGCAGTTCGTAGAGCACCTACCTACTGAGCCGGCGGTCCCGGGTTCGACTCCCGGCCAGGGCAAATATTTGTGTGATGAACTCGAATATTTGTGGTTAAGTCATGGTTGTTCTATGTATTTAAGTATATATTTATGTATATAAGTATGTATATCGTCGTCTACGTCTAGGTACCCATAACACAAGCCTTCTTGAGCTTAATTTGGGACTACATCGATTGTGTGAGGTTGTTGTTGGCGTCCTATGGTACCCCAGTGGTACAGAGGGCCTTCGTGAGACGTCGCCATCCGCTCCTGTCCTGTGCCTCGCGCTCCACGTCACTCCAACTCAGCCCGGCCGCCCGCAGCTCGGCGTCGACGGTGCGCTGCCACGTGTGCGCCGGTCGGCCCTGTCGTCTGCTCCCGCGCGGCCTCCACGTGAACGCAACCTTGCCGGTGTTATCCTCTGGTCTTCGGAGGGTGTGTCCTATCCACTTCCACTTCCGTTGAGCAATTTCTCACTTGATCGGGATTTGGTGGCATCGATTCCATAGATCCTCGTTGCTGATATTGTTCGGCCAGAATATGCGCAGGATGGATCTTAGACATTTGTTGACGAACACTTGTAACTTGCTCGTCAGACCCTTTGTCTCTTTCCAAGTCTCGCAGCCGAAGAGCAAAACAGACTTCACTATGGAATCGAAGAGGAAAATTTTGATCCGCCAGGTGAGCACGTTCGAATCCCAGACCTGTTTTAGCTGGGCAAAGGTGCCTTTAACTTTCTTAATCCTCGCGTCGACGTCATCATGAGAACCACCGCTGTTGGTCACGGTGCTGCCGAGATATGTGAACTTTGCGACAGATTCCAGCGGTGTCCCATTGAGTCTTATGGGTCGGTTTTCGCACGACTGATATCGCATTTCGACGGTCTTCCTAGCGTTAATTCGTAGTCCCTTATCTTGAGCTTCCCCTCGTAACGAGTCAAGCTTCATTTGAAGATCGGACAGTGAAGATGAAACCAACACTATGTCGCCTGCGTAGTCGAGGTCCTCCAGGTGTGAGCTGTTATTCCATGTTATGCCCCTCGGTGTTTCTGTTACTTTCCGCATGACGTCGTCGAGCAGGACTATGAACAGCAGCGGTGACAGGAGGCCACCCTGTTTGACTCCTGCACTCATTGGAATCGGTTCCCCTAGAACTTGGTCGTGTACTACTTTGGAGATACTGCATTATATAGGGACTGGATGATACCTATGTACTTGCTGGGTATTTCTCTTCGCCTGAGACTGGAGCACAGTGCACTCCACTTCACGGAGTCGAAGGCTTTCTCGAAGTCGACTAATGCCAAGAAAAGTTCGGCACGTCACTCCACACACGACTCAATGAGGATGCGCAAGGTGTTCGTGTGGTCAGTGCATGAACGTCCAGCTCGAAACCCGGCCTCCTCCTCCCGAAGTGTCTTTGCAATCTCTGGGGACATACGGTTGAGAAGTATTTTTGCCAGTACTTTAGCTGCAGTTGGTAAAAGCGTTATGCCTCTCCAGTTATCGCAGACTGACAAGTCGCCCTTCTTCGGTGCCTTCACGAGCAAGCCTTGTTTCCGATCGCAGGGGACACGCTCCGTCTCCGAAACACGCTGCAACAGGGGATAGAGTATTTCGGCTGACCTAGCCGGATCCGCTTTTAAAAATTGTGTGAGGTTGTCTGATATATATTTATTACTAGCTGTGCCCCGCGGTGTTACCCGCTCATCCCACGGGAACACTACATTTATTCGGGATGAAAAGTATCCTATGTCCTTCCCCGGGACTTAAGCTATGTATATACCAAATTTCATCTAAATCGGTTCAGCGGTTTTAGCGTGAAGAGGTAACAGACAGACACACTTTCGCATTTATAATATTAGTATGGATTTAATTTTATAGAAGTCGCCCGTATGTACTGTCCGCGAGCACACACGCGCACGCTAATAATCGCAGTGATTGCGCATCTGTTAGCGTTACATCCGAGATTTGCATACAGAGAGAATGCAGAGCTAGGTACACATTCAACTAAAAATGCTGTATGATTTGATGAAAAGCGAATAGGTATCGATGCTTATAATATAAATCAATAAAGTCGCCTCTCTTTTAAGAGTATTTTATTGGGTATATTTTTTATTGGAGTTTACTCCTTAAGAATCGATTTTCATATATAAGCCCGGGGTATGAAAAATATGGGGTGTAAAATCGAACGTATCTGCCGTGCTAATTTAAAAAGTCGTATCTCAGTATACGATCGGGGTAAAAATACGACTTCGTAATTTAGCAGGTTATGCGTTAAGCGTTATAGACTAAGGTCCCGATATAAAATAACCTTCACCGAGATGTTTATTTGATGACATGTATTTTATATTTAATTTAATATGTCAATAATTATATTGCATATGGGTTGCCTAACAAATTTTGGTCCAGGGTATGTTTAATTAATAATAAAAAAAAATTGTTTTAAACATTTCACCGGTTTGATTAATATTAGATAAATTCTATACCAATCGAAAGTATGAAGCCCATAGAATATGCAAACGTTAGGTTGCCTATTCTTTTCCCGTCACAACTATTGGGTAGCCAGGTATAAACAGGTAAATCTATACCTACTAGCATTTTGCAAAGGTCTGATTGTTGAATTGAAATTAAATAAAATTAAAGATTATTTAATTATGAATTTATCTAATAATCAAATCGGTGAAATGTAAAAAAAAAAAAATTTTAATTTTAAACTAAACATACCCTGGACTAAAATTTGTTAGGCAACCCATATGCATTATATTTATTGACATTTTAAACTAAATATAAAATACATTTCATCAAATAAACATCTCTGTGAAGGTCATTTTATATCGGGAGCTTAGTCTATAACGCTTAACGCATAACCTGCTAAATTAAGAAGTCGTATTTTTACCCCGATCGTATACTGAGATACGACTTTTTAAATTAGCACGGCAGATACGTTCCAAAAATATAAGTATTGCGAGGATTGACGTTTGGTTGTCAAAGGCGACGGTTGAAAATTTTATCAAATTTTATTTTATTTATAAGTTAATTCAGTTTTAGAGTCCTTTTCGCTGTTTTTGCGATGAGTGAGTCAAGTCGAGGTGTCGTGAGTGATACGTCACTTTTAGAATGTGGGCAGCGGGCAGCTCCGTCGTGGCTATCTGAAGTGGAGTTTGATAATAAGGCAGGGCCGAGTCAATCGGATATTGTATCGGACGCTGAGTCCATGTCGGATGTGCGGCATATAGCGGTGAAGCGTGCTTGTGGTCTGAGCGACGAAAGCTGTGGTTGTAGTGATAGTTTTATCACAATAGGCAGGAAACCTAAACGCTTGCGGGTTTTAGCAACCACCAAAACGCAGCTGGAGCCGGACGGTGTGCCTGACAAGCTATTTAAAGTTTATATAGTGTCAAAAGAAGATTTACCGAAACATTGGTTTGGCAAAGTTGCTGCAATTTAAGGGTATAAAAGGAATTTTATCCGTCAAGTTTATGGGTCCACGTAAAGTTCGCATACAGTTTAACTCTAAGGATGATGCGGAGAAGCTTCTGGCTTCTCAGGAGTTTAACAATGAGACGAGACGTTCTTATTGGTCTAATATGGCATGCTGCACTTATGGAATTATAAGGCAGGTTGAGTAGGAGGTTGAGGAAGACGAATTTTTAAAGAATATTGAAGGGTCTGAAGACATTTTGTCAATATGTAGACTGAACCGTTTGGATCATGATGGGCGTTGGGTTAAGGCTGAAGCTATTCGTCTGTGTTTTAAGAGAACTTCTTTACCGCCATATGTTTATGCCTACGGTTGCCGATTTAAGGTAAATCAGTACACTTTCCCGGTTACCCAATGTTCAATATGTTGGAAGTTCGGTCATCTGAGCAGGTTTTGTCCTACTACTAAAGTTACTTGTCCGAAATGCGGCGGGGAGCATGCCAATTGCGAAACGACTATTTTTAGATGCATTAATTGTAAAGGCAGCCATATGGCCTTAGATAAGTCGTGCCCGGTTTTTGTGAAGGAGTTAGAAATTCGCAGGATTATGTCTGCTGAGGGATGTATATATAAACGGGCTTTTTGGTTGTATATGCAAAATAAGGAAAAAAAGGATACGGATGTTTGTAGTCAGGATGCGCCATCTATTTTTGAGAATGACTTAAGTTTTGGAAAGTCATATAGAGATGCTGTTTTGTCGAAGCCGTTACAATCTAAAGAGTCTGAAGATTCTGTCTGTCAGGCTGAGGGCCAGCGATCAGTAAGTCAGTACAGATTAGAGAGCGAGCCACAACAAGAGGTTCGTAAGCCGCGGAAGTCAAAAAGAGTAACAGATGTGAAGAGGTCCGAGTGTCTATTGGTCAATCAGCCTACTATTGAGCGGGCTGATATGGAAGATCAAAGACAAAATAAGGACAAGAAGAAGAGACGTATTACTTTTGAAAGGCTGGTTGAGAAGACGAAGGATATTTTGCTTTCTACCGAAAGTTGGGAGGAGAACTTCATAACGCTGTTTGGAGTTGTTGTTAAGGAGATTTTGGATTTATTTAAGGATTTTTTTAAGGAAGGTGATTTTGTAAGTTTGTTTTTGTCTAATGTAAATGGCTAGGTCTAATACCAGATCTTTCTTGAATGTAATGTTCAATTCAATATTGGCGGAACCCTTATCGGAATCGGCTAAATTTGTATACAGTTTTTTTTATGTAAATAGTGTATACAAATTTAGTTGTTTTCGTGTACATGTTATTTTTAAGTTTATACGGTTTATGTTTTTATTTATCTATGTCTTTTAGATGAATGATGTTGTGTATTAGGCCTGCTGGAGCTGGCATGTTCATAAAAATGATCAAAGCTCCTTAATTAATAGATTAAAAAAAAAAAAGTATTGCGATACTACGGTAGAAAGGTCGTATCTTTGTATGGATTTCATAGTAAGATACGGTTTTTTTTCCGTAGCACTGCAGACTGTAGTAACTAAACTAGCCGCTCGAGGGCGCTTTACATCACGCTTCCTTATTTAGTTACTACTCATGCTCTCTCTAATTTGTTAGAAATGAATCGGAAGTAAATTTTCCTTGTAAAATATTGTAAGTTTGCTGTATACACTGAGAGAAAAATACTGTCGATCTAACAATAAAACTTTAACGGCACACAACCCACATAGTTACGTTGCTATAGAGTAAACGTTATTATTGTCACCAGTTTATTGTTGATATAACAACATTCTGCAACAACTTTTACAATTGTTGAAAACACAACTTCTATTAACAATGTATACAACGTTGTCATAAAGTCAAATCAAATTTTGTAAAATATTGTTGTCATTCTGACAACATAAAACATTGTCTATTTAATAGCAGAGCTGTGTCACTGTAGCAATGTGTACAACGTTGTCATATAAACAAAACAAGTTTTGTAAAGTATTGTTGTCAGTGTGACAACAAAAACTTTGTGAATTTGACAGTAGAGCTGTGTCACTGTAGCAATGTAACCACAACACTCAATGTTTATTTTGTCAGTCTGACAACGTAAATGTTGTCTATTTGGCAGCGGAGCTGTGTCATTATAGCAATATGTTGAGTGACACGTATATATTGTTGTCACTCTGACAACATTAATGTTGCCTATTTGGCAGCGGAACTGTGTCACTATAGCAATATGTTGTGTGACACGTATATATTGTTGTCACTCTGACAACATAAATGTTGTCTTTTTGGCAGCGGAACTGTGTCACTATAGCAATATGTTGTGTGACACGTATATATTGTTGTCACTCTGACAACATAAATGTTGCCTATTTGGCAACGGAACTGTGTCACTATAGCAATATGTTGTGTGACACGTATATATTGTTGTCACTCTGACAACATTAACGTTGCCTATTTGGCAACGGAACTGTGTCACTATAGCAATATGTTGTGTGACACGTATATATTGTTGTCACTCTGACAACATTAATGTTGCCTATTTGGCAACGGAACTGTGTCACTATAGCAATATGTTGTGTGACACGTATATATTGTTGTCACTCTGACAACATTAATGTTGCCTATTTGGCAACGGAACTGTGTCACTATAGCAATATGTTGTGTGACACGTATATATTGTTGTCACTCTGACAACATTAATGTTGCCTATTTGGCAACGGAACTGTGTCACTATAGCAATATGTTGTGTGACACGTATATATTGTTGTCACTCTGACAACATTAATGTTGCCTATTTGGCAACAGAACTGTGTCACTATAGCAATATGTTGTGTGACATGTATATATTGTTGTCACTCTGACAACATTAATGTTGCCTATTTGGCAACGGAACTGTGTCACTATAGCAATATGTTGTGTGACATGTATATACTGTTGTCACTCTGACAACATAAATGTTGCCTATTTGGCAGCGGAACTGTGTCACTATAGCAATATGTTGTGTGACACGTATATATTGTTGTCACTCTGACAACATAAATGTTGCCTATTTGGCAGCGGAACTGTGTCACTGTAGCAATACGTTGTGAGACACACACACACATATATTGTTGCCACTCTGTAACAAATATGTTGTCAATTTTACAGCAGATCTGTGACTGTAGCACGAAATATTGCTACAGTCTCAAAAATCTGCTGTAAAATTGACAATGTTTACAGAGTGGCAATAATATATGTGTGTCTCACAACGTATTGCTACAGTGACACAGTTTTGCAGCCAAATCGACAAGATTTATGTTGTCAGACTGACAAAAATATATACATATCATACAACGTATTGCAGCCAAATCGACAAGATTTATGTTGTCAGACTGACAAAAATATATACATATCACACAACGTATTGCTACAGTGACGCAGTATTGCAGCCAAATCGACAAAATTTATGTTGTCAGACTGTGTCACCTTTATATATCCTACCTATTCTATGGGTATATTAAAAGGACATAAAATAAAAATTAATCAAGAATCTTATAAAATATTTATTAACTAAATCCGGTAAACTAATCTTAATAATAATAAAAGTTAAGGCTTCTATTTTAAGGTGATTCTACCGTTTAAGGGAATGTCGTTCTAATATAGGAAGTTCTAAACTTTTAAATTTTAATATAATTCTGGATTTTAAAATAATTCGAATGTTTAAATTTCGCAAATTCTATTATTTAAAATAATTCTATTACTGGTTTGTAGCTTTAAGAATTTAGTTAAGTTTATAGAATGATTTAGTTGTAAATTTTATTTTATTTAGAGTATTACTAGGTTTAATTTTAAGTTAACTATTTAAGTAATCAGATTAAGACAAGTAAGGGTCCGATGCCTAGATTTGGGTCTTCCTACTAGAGAGCTGGTCGTCCTTCTGATACCCGACGTCCCTCGGTAGTGCGCGGCGTGGTAGTGGCGGTAGGTGTGGCCAGTAGTGCAGATGTCCTCCAAGGTCCAAGAGCAGGGTTCTCAGCGCGCGACAGCGCGAAGCTTTCTTGGGCCACTCCAAGGCCAGGGGAGTAAGACCAGCCTCTCACTAGGCTCCACGGTCTTAAAAGTTCCTGTTCCTGGAACGTGTCGAAATAAAGAATTAGGACCGGAGTCATCATGGATAACGAACGTGCACATGTACACTGCTACAGAAACAACATTCAACACCAAGTTAATAACCTTTGTCGATATGACAATGTTAATACATTGCTACAGAAACACCGTTTAGTTAGTAAGTACCTAAATAGATACCTTTGTCGATATGACAAAAGTTTTGTTGGATCGACAAATTATGCTCAAAAGTGCAACGCAATGTGTTTGGAACCCATCACCTTCAAGTCTTGGTATTATATACTCCAAGTTTAGATCCACATCTTTTTGTACAAAACAATAGCAATGTAGTCGTGCTCATAGCTCATAGAAGTAGCTAATGTAATGTGCTATGAATCACCGGCCGTCATGTCTACACACGGACACACGGCTACTTACACAAGTTTCATTTTAACACGCCTCGTGTTTTCACATTTGTGTCGCACCTCTGCCACTGCCAGTTATATCTTGATTTGTGGCCGTGGCCGTGTATACAGACTTACAGAAAATATCACTCCATCACGCCCAAGATCGGATCAACGCAGTGTGTTTTAGCAGAGAAACGAAAATGTTTGTTGAAAAGTTAAGGCGTGAAGAAAAGAGTTAACAAATAAACATAAAAACTCACTTTAATATTTAGAACATTCATAAGAATAAATAAACACTTACCCAACATACGCGGCGCTAAATGTCGCAGACCGGCACTCTCAAGGAACTGAATTATGTCCATATTGCACAATAAAAGCACTAGAATAGTAGGAACTAATAAGCGCGCGACCATTCAATGCCGTCTGACATTCGCATTTGAAGACAAAATAAACGAAACAAAACGACAACATATACACCCCTTACCCCGTACCCCTCCCATGCCCGCGTGTTGCCATTTTTGCAAAGTTAGTTTCGGTAGGTTGTCGAATTGACAAATTAAATTTGTGACGACTTAAACCTTGTACACTCGCGTAAAAATATCGCACATGCATTAAAAAAAAAACATTTATTGTATAATACCTATTGACAAATCAGTCAGCAACAAGTTTTATGACCGCAAAAATATATATTTCGGTATCTTTCTTTCTTCGGCGTCAATCCGCCAACTATTTTTAACCGACTTCAAAAAAGGAGATTTTCAATTTTTTTTTTTTAATCGAAAGGGTATAACTCCGAATTGGTCCCGTTGGCACTAAGTCGGGATCTGATGATGGAATCTTGGAGAAATCGTGGGAACTCTTCAAATGTTATAGGGACATGTACGGCGCTTTCGGTAATTTATTGATAAAGTCAAGAATTTACATTTAGTAAATAGGATTTGGTGTAAGGAAACTGATGATGAACACCACAGATGGCCACTAGAACTTTTTTAGTTTTACTGAAGTCGGTTCTTTTTAGGGTTCCGTAGTCAATTAGGAACCCTTATAGTTTCGCCATGTCCGTCTGTCCGTCCGTCCGTCCGTCCGTCCGCGGCTTAGCTCCGTGATCATTAGTACTAGAAAGCTGAAATTTGGTATGAGTATGTGTATGTATAACGCCAACAGAACGGTAAAATAAAATTAAAAAAAAAATTTTTTATCCTTGCTTGGCTACTGTGCTTAAGCATTTAAGAAATATAACACAGAGGGCGCTTTGTTGGCTTAGAATTATGGAATCAAAAATGTGATGTGATTGGCGAAACGATTGATAACTCAGTGAGGAGAGCACTACGCTGGAAACGGGTCGCAGTTCCAAGTCTTGTTTAAATTGCAAATGAAATGAAAAAAAATTATCCAGTTATATACCTAATAATTTTAATTTTTATTAAAGATTAAAGTAATAATTTTGATCAAAAAGTATTTTATTAATTTGAATGCTCTTATGAATTGGCCCATATTGTGGGTAGAGTAATAAGACAAATAAAACGATATAATAAACTCCTTATTTGAGCCATAACGATGACCCTGTTCTTTTATTTACCTGTATTCCGTTAGAAGTGACATACAATACAATACAATACAACAATTATTTATTGCACACCAACAAGAAAAATATTACAATCGAAACCTTAATTTATAAATAGTAGACAATAGGCGGTCTTTTCGCTAAAGAGCGATCTCTTCCAGACAACCTTTGGGTAGAGGATTAAGCAAAAATAAACAATAAAAGAGTAACGCAGGTATACCTAATCTTTCTTGCTCATTGGATTCTAATCATGCTTTTAATATTACAAGTTCTTAGCTTGAACGATTTAGTCAGAAATAAGTAGGTATAATTTTCCTATACAAGAAATACTAAACATTAAGTAGTGCGAAATGTTCCGGAAGTCTAAATGAGCTAGCCACAATATCACCAAAGTGTCGTACCATTTCGCACAATTTTGTACAATCGTGTTATGAAACGTGAGAGGAGAATACGTACAGCGTTGGGTGCGACAGGGACAGAAAGTAATGCATGTGACAATAGGTAATGCACTACGTCATAATCATTAGCCGTCAGAGCAGACGGGCGTTTGAAAGCATTTCCAGTGTGATTTAAGCTTAACTTTTCCGCGTAGATGCATATCATAATCACGCATTTCATTGCTGAAGTGACCTTCGTAGGTTTTAAATGCTCAATTTGATAGTTACTAGGTGAAGCATCGAATTTTTCAACCAGTTGGTTAACTTCTTATATGCCTTATAGCGCCACCTACCGTAAAGATTTTGACAGACGAATTAAGTTCAAGTTAAAGCAAAAAACCGTCTCGCCCAAAAATCCTTAGACGGGGTTTCAAATCTCGCTGAAAACGAAATAAATTCGCTTTATTATAAGCGTTTGGTTTACGCTAGCAGAAGTTAAATGCTTTAATAAAAAAAGTACGAGTTTGACGTATTGAATTATTTTTTTTCCTTGTACCATCGCTTTTTTATTGTACCTTTGGATGTCCAACTATCCTTTACCAAAATTGGTTAAAATCCGTCCAGCCACAGCGTGATAAAAGGGAAAAAAACAACAGATGGCGCTGTACGGTTTGACATAACGGCTCGGCCACGGTATGCGTGTCTCACTCACTCGTATGGACACCGCGCTAGGATCTCTCACTCGACCGCTCGCTTGACGCCGAATCTAGTGGCATGTTCGTAAGAATCATGCATCGTGCTGTGAAGTTTTTTCGTGAAATAGTGACCCCCATCGAAAACTGATTTTCAATACAATGGACGACGCGGTTGGCGCAGTTCGTAGAGCACCTACCTACTGAGCCGGCGGTCCCGGGTTCGACTCCCGGCCAGGGCAAATATTTGTGTGATGAACTCGAATATTTGTGGTTAAGTCATGGTTGTTCTATGTATTTAAGTATATATTTATGTATATAAGTATGTATATCGTCGTCTACGTCTAGGTACCCATAACACAAGCCTTCTTGAGCTTAATTTGGGACTACATCGATTGTGTGAGGTTGTTGTTGGCGTCCTATGGTACCCCAGTGGTACAGAGGGCCTTCGTGAGACGTCGCCATCCGCTCCTGTCCTGTGCCTCGCGCTCCACGTCACTCCAACTCAGCCCGGCCGCCCGCAGCTCGGCGTCGACGGTGCGCTGCCACGTGTGCGCCGGTCGGCCCTGTCGTCTGCTCCCGCGCGGCCTCCACGTGAACGCAACCTTGCCGGTGTTATCCTCTGGTCTTCGGAGGGTGTGTCCTATCCACTTCCACTTCCGTTGAGCAATTTCTCACTTGATCGGGATTTGGTGGCATCGATTCCATAGATCCTCGTTGCTGATATTGTTCGGCCAGAATATGCGCAGGATGGATCTTAGACATTTGTTGACGAACACTTGTAACTTGCTCGTCAGACCCTTTGTCTCTTTCCAAGTCTCGCAGCCGAAGAGCAAAACAGACTTCACTATGGAATCGAAGAGGAAAATTTTGATCCGCCAGGTGAGCACGTTCGAATCCCAGACCTGTTTTAGCTGGGCAAAGGTGCCTTTAACTTTCTTAATCCTCGCGTCGACGTCATCATGAGAACCACCGCTGTTGGTCACGGTGCTGCCGAGATATGTGAACTTTGCGACAGATTCCAGCGGTGTCCCATTGAGTCTTATGGGTCGGTTTTCGCACGACTGATATCGCATTTCGACGGTCTTCCTAGCGTTAATTCGTAGTCCCTTATCTTGAGCTTCCCCTCGTAACGAGTCAAGCTTCATTTGAAGATCGGACAGTGAAGATGAAACCAACACTATGTCGCCTGCGTAGTCGAGGTCCTCCAGGTGTGAGCTGTTATTCCATGTTATGCCCCTCGGTGTTTCTGTTACTTTCCGCATGACGTCGTCGAGCAGGACTATGAACAGCAGCGGTGACAGGAGGCCACCCTGTTTGACTCCTGCACTCATTGGAATCGGTTCCCCTAGAACTTGGTCGTGTACTACTTTGGAGATACTGCATTATATAGGGACTGGATGATACCTATGTACTTGCTGGGTATTTCTCTTCGCCTGAGACTGGAGCACAGTGCACTCCACTTCACGGAGTCGAAGGCTTTCTCGAAGTCGACTAATGCCAAGAAAAGTTCGGCACGTCACTCCACACACGACTCAATGAGGATGCGCAAGGTGTTCGTGTGGTCAGTGCATGAACGTCCAGCTCGAAACCCGGCCTCCTCCTCCCGAAGTGTCTTTGCAATCTCTGGGGACATACGGTTGAGAAGTATTTTTGCCAGTACTTTAGCTGCAGTTGGTAAAAGCGTTATGCCTCTCCAGTTATCGCAGACTGACAAGTCGCCCTTCTTCGGTGCCTTCACGAGCAAGCCTTGTTTCCGATCGCAGGGGACACGCTCCGTCTCCGAAACACGCTGCAACAGGGGATAGAGTATTTCGGCTGACCTAGCCGGATCCGCTTTTAAAAATTGTGTGAGGTTGTCTGATATATATTTATTACTAGCTGTGCCCCGCGGTGTTACCCGCTCATCCCACGGGAACACTACATTTATTCGGGATGAAAAGTATCCTATGTCCTTCCCCGGGACTTAAGCTATGTATATACCAAATTTCATCTAAATCGGTTCAGCGGTTTTAGCGTGAAGAGGTAACAGACAGACACACTTTCGCATTTATAATATTAGTATGGATTTAATTTTATAGAAGTCGCCCGTATGTACTGTCCGCGAGCACACACGCGCACGCTAATAATCGCAGTGATTGCGCATCTGTTAGCGTTACATCCGAGATTTGCATACAGAGAGAATGCAGAGCTAGGTACACATTCAACTAAAAATGCTGTATGATTTGATGAAAAGCGAATAGGTATCGATGCTTATAATATAAATCAATAAAGTCGCCTCTCTTTTAAGAGTATTTTATTGGGTATATTTTTTATTGGAGTTTACTCCTTAAGAATCGATTTTCATATATAAGCCCGGGGTATGAAAAATATGGGGTGTAAAATCGAACGTATCTGCCGTGCTAATTTAAAAAGTCGTATCTCAGTATACGATCGGGGTAAAAATACGACTTCGTAATTTAGCAGGTTATGCGTTAAGCGTTATAGACTAAGGTCCCGATATAAAATAACCTTCACCGAGATGTTTATTTGATGACATGTATTTTATATTTAATTTAATATGTCAATAATTATATTGCATATGGGTTGCCTAACAAATTTTGGTCCAGGGTATGTTTATTTTTATTTTTATTTTTTTTTTTTTTTATTTTTTATTTTATTTATACATGGAGAACCAACAGCTTAACTTACGCTAATAGTGACATATCTAGTAATACAGAGCCAATTATAGGATCTCACATATAGCAACGTAATAATATTTAACATTAAGTTAAATAACACGCACAGTTTTACAAAGACACATGCAATAATAACAGCAAATTAATATTAAAAAAAAAAAAAAAATACAGAAACTAAATTATGAAGTTGGAACGAAGTTGCGCAATAAGTAGGTACCTAATTAATTACAGTGTGCTATTTATAATCAGCAGAGTTCATGCACAAAAGCTAACAATTCATAAACATACTTTACGCTCGGGCATACCTACTACCTACAATGTTATTATTTTTTTTTTTTTAATCAAAGAAAAATGATGACAATTTACGCCTCACGGAAGGAATGGAACAATTAAAAATGTCAATATCTTGGTCTCTTGTCACATTATTTAAGCAGCGACTGGCTCGAATCAGAAAACTATTTTGCCTATATTTGGATTAATAATAAAAAAAAATTGTTTTAAACATTTCACCGGTTTGATTAATATTAGATAAATTCTATACCAATCGAAAGTATGAAGCCCATAGAATATGCAAACGTTAGGTTGCCTATTCTTTTCCCGTCACAACTATTGGGAAGCCAGGTATAAACAGGTAAATCTATACCTACTAGCATTTTGCAAAGGTCTGATTGTTGAATTGAAATTAAATAAAATTAAAGATTATTTAATTATGAATTTATCTAATAATCAAATCGGTGAAATGTAAAAAAAAAAAAATTTTAATTTTAAACTAAACATACCCTGGACTAAAATTTGTTAGGCAACCCATATGCATTATATTTATTGACATTTTAAACTAAATATAAAATACATTTCATCAAATAAACATCTCTGTGAAGGTCATTTTATATCGGGAGCTTAGTCTATAACGCTTAACGCATAACCTGCTAAATTAAGAAGTCGTATTTTTACCCCGATCGTATACTGAGATACGACTTTTTAAATTAGCACGGCAGATACGTTCCAAAAATATAAGTATTGCGAGGATTGACGTTTGGTTGTCAAAGGCGACGGTTGAAAATTTTATCAAATTTTATTTTATTTATAAGTTAATTCAGTTTTAGAGTCCTTTTCGCTGTTTTTGCGATGAGTGAGTCAAGTCGAGGTGTCGTGAGTGATACGTCACTTTTAGAATGTGGGCAGCGGGCAGCTCCGTCGTGGCTATCTGAAGTGGAGTTTGATAATAAGGCAGGGCCGAGTCAATCGGATATTGTATCGGACGCTGAGTCCATGTCGGATGTGCGGCATATAGCGGTGAAGCGTGCTTGTGGTCTGAGCGACGAAAGCTGTGGTTGTAGTGATAGTTTTATCACAATAGGCAGGAAACCTAAACGCTTGCGGGTTTTAGCAACCACCAAAACGCAGCTGGAGCCGGACGGTGTGCCTGACAAGCTATTTAAAGTTTATATAGTGTCAAAAGAAGATTTACCGAAACATTGGTTTGGCAAAGTTGCTGCAATTTAAGGGTATAAAAGGAATTTTATCCGTCAAGTTTATGGGTCCACGTAAAGTTCGCATACAGTTTAACTCTAAGGATGATGCGGAGAAGCTTCTGGCTTCTCAGGAGTTTAACAATGAGACGAGACGTTCTTATTGGTCTAATATGGCATGCTGCACTTATGGAATTATAAGGCAGGTTGAGTAGGAGGTTGAGGAAGACGAATTTTTAAAGAATATTGAAGGGTCTGAAGACATTTTGTCAATATGTAGACTGAACCGTTTGGATCATGATGGGCGTTGGGTTAAGGCTGAAGCTATTCGTCTGTGTTTTAAGAGAACTTCTTTACCGCCATATGTTTATGCCTACGGTTGCCGATTTAAGGTAAATCAGTACACTTTCCCGGTTACCCAATGTTCAATATGTTGGAAGTTCGGTCATCTGAGCAGGTTTTGTCCTACTACTAAAGTTACTTGTCCGAAATGCGGCGGGGAGCATGCCAATTGCGAAACGACTATTTTTAGATGCATTAATTGTAAAGGCAGCCATATGGCCTTAGATAAGTCGTGCCCGGTTTTTGTGAAGGAGTTAGAAATTCGCAGGATTATGTCTGCTGAGGGATGTATATATAAACGGGCTTTTTGGTTGTATATGCAAAATAAGGAAAAAAAGGATACGGATGTTTGTAGTCAGGATGCGCCATCTATTTTTGAGAATGACTTAAGTTTTGGAAAGTCATATAGAGATGCTGTTTTGTCGAAGCCGTTACAATCTAAAGAGTCTGAAGATTCTGTCTGTCAGGCTGAGGGCCAGCGATCAGTAAGTCAGTACAGATTAGAGAGCGAGCCACAACAAGAGGTTCGTAAGCCGCGGAAGTCAAAAAGAGTAACAGATGTGAAGAGGTCCGAGTGTCTATTGGTCAATCAGCCTACTATTGAGCGGGCTGATATGGAAGATCAAAGACAAAATAAGGACAAGAAGAAGAGACGTATTACTTTTGAAAGGCTGGTTGAGAAGACGAAGGATATTTTGCTTTCTACCGAAAGTTGGGAGGAGAACTTCATAACGCTGTTTGGAGTTGTTGTTAAGGAGATTTTGGATTTATTTAAGGATTTTTTTAAGGAAGGTGATTTTGTAAGTTTGTTTTTGTCTAATGTAAATGGCTAGGTCTAATACCAGATCTTTCTTGAATGTAATGTTCAATTCAATATTGGCGGAACCCTTATCGGAATCGGCTAAATTTGTATACAGTTTTTTTTATGTAAATAGTGTATACAAATTTAGTTGTTTTCGTGTACATGTTATTTTTAAGTTTATACGGTTTATGTTTTTATTTATCTATGTCTTTTAGATGAATGATGTTGTGTATTAGGCCTGCTGGAGCTGGCATGTTCATAAAAATGATCAAAGCTCCTTAATTAATAGATTAAAAAAAAAAAGTATTGCGATACTACGGTAGAAAGGTCGTATCTTTGTATGGATTTCATAGTAAGATACGGTTTTTTTTCCGTAGCACTGCAGACTGTAGTAACTAAACTAGCCGCTCGAGGGCGCTTTACATCACGCTTCCTTATTTAGTTACTACTCATGCTCTCTCTAATTTGTTAGAAATGAATCGGAAGTAAATTTTCCTTGTAAAATATTGTAAGTTTGCTGTATATTATACTCGTATATTAATGTTATGTAAGTGCCTACCTTGTTCTTGTTTGCAGCACCCAACAGGGTACATAATGTGATACTTAAACTATTTACTAATCATTATGTGCAATAAATGTATTGAGTATATATTTTATAATCGTTCTTAAGGCCAGGCGCGCACCACGATTTTAGTCGCGCGATAATTTTGTCGCATAAATGCAAGATATGGGTTTATATGAGAGTGCGCGCACCACGATTTTCATAAACCCAGAAGTACGCTTATTTCTGCGACAAAATTATCGCGCGACTAAAAAAAAATCGTGGTGCGCGCCTGGCCTGAAGAGTAAACTCCAGTAGTGCGTCGGAGCTGACACACACACTTTTTTTTTATGAAATAACACTGAGTTTGACCTCAGGATCTGATGGTAAGTGAGTCAGCAATAGCCTGTTCATTTTCAGAAATAAAATATTGAATCGTAATGGAAAGATCTTTCATTGCTGCGTATAGTTTGGACTTTATTAAACGAAATTTATTAAAAATTTGTAGAATATTTTAGTCCTGTTTCCCCTTTGTTTACATTAGTGATATTTCATTGCAAAGTCAATCACTCTGCCAGTAAAATCAATTAGTATCGATAAAATGCAATATGGCAAGGGATAAAAAGCAACTTCTGCCATGCTACGTTAAAAGGACGTATCTTACTATGACACCCGTATAAAGATACGACCTTTTGCCGTAACACGGCAGACATGTCGAGCTATAGCTACGAATTTAACCAACAAAGAGCCACTTCCATATTATCCGTTGCAAACAAAACTCACTAAGTAACAAAAAGACTTGACGGATGCAAAAAGTTTTGTGCGCGACGTAGGCCGTAGACTCAGGCAAAAGGGGGAAGACCCCCGCTCCGAGTCGTTTCTGGTACAAAGGCTGCCCATTGCGATCCAGCGTGGAAATGCTGCGAGCGTTATGGGCACCTTTGGACCAGAAACGACAGGGAGCGTTGTTTTTTGAACTTTTGATTATTATAATTTAGTTTTAATGGAGTTTTATTTATTGTAATGTCTAATAAAAAAAAAAACTAGTAACAAATACCTACTTAAAACAAAACTCGTATCTCAGTGTCCATCTACTTACTAGATAGTAAATACGAGGCTTTGAAGAGCAGTGACAGAAATTTTAGTGAGTTTTAGTTGTCACCAGGATATTTTGCTACGACTGCAAGCACGGTTTTTGCATTTCGCATTCACCAACGCATAATGCCACTCATTACGTCGGATTTCGCTATTTGTTTTAGCCCCAAATGCGCGGATGTAAAAGTTGTGGCATTTGCAACGCTTTACAAAACAGACAAACAGACAAAACAAACACATTATTTAAAATTGTAGATGTATGAAATTAAAAACTTCCGTTTTAATCCCCGACGAAAAAAGAGGGTTATAAGTTTGTGTGTCTGCCTGAAGCATCATAGCTTCCAAACGGATGGACCGATTCGAGTGCGGTTTTTTAATCGAAAGTCTTGTCTGTCGAGATGGTTCATAATAGCTAAGAACCATCTCGTCCTATTTTCACTTAATATAGCATTGAGTGAAAATAAGACGAGTTGTTTCCAAGATATTCAGCTGTAATTGGTGTAGTGTTGCTATCCTTATCTCGTGCGCATACGTCAGACCAACGGAGTGGGGTTAGTTGGTAACCGACCCTTGCGGAGACTGGTGGTGCGTTGTCGAGCTAAGTTCTAGCATAGTGACCTATATAAACAGCTGTACTGTGCCTGGCATAGGGTTAGGTATACTACAAGTGGCGACGAGGACAAAAGTGAGTAGAAATCTAATTACGCCTTCAAAAAAAAAAAGAATAGGCGGGAACACGACAAAAGCAGTCTAACGTGTACTTGCACAGTAAATGTATAATAAATACAGGGCAAGCTCGATAGTGATATGATACATTGTCATTGAAGTTAATTTATCCAAGTTATAGTTTCACTAATAACTGTGGAACAAAAGACATCTACCTAGTGGGTAGCGGTGCACTGCTTAACTATCCCAGTACAGGGATCGACTCGTAAACAAGTTTTAGTTCGTAATGGGCCATTCGTTTAAAAAATAACGGTTATTGCACATTTGCAAAAAACTCCTGGCGAATCATGCAGTTTTACTTACTTATAGATATTATTTTTGTCCGATATTTACTAACGGTATTAAGGTCTAATATTTTTACCGGAAATGCGTCGATACCGCGACTCGTATATAATAAAAGATGTGTAAACCATAATAATTATGTACCTACCTAGGCACAATAAGGAGGTATTGTTTAATAAGCGCAACGTATTTAAGTACCTATCTACTCGCGCCTACAACGTAAAATTAATGCAATTGTACAGTTAAAAACCATTGGACAACATATAATAAATAAGAGTAATAACAATAAAGTGTGATAAAATGTTATATTAGTTATGAAATAACGATCTGACTTAGAAGTGCAAGTTTATAGTCATTTATAATAACGGCTTGTAGGTAGATATATTTGAAAGTTTGCGATAGCAAAATTACTCAAGTAAACTAGCTTTAGTAACTAACTAACTACATTGTAATAATACCTTGCGCTGCGGGGTCAATATGTATGAAAGTAAACATTGAAGTGTTTAATGTTTATTTCACTTAGTTATTTACGGGAACGTAATAAGTATGATGAAATATCCGTGTAGGTATATGTGTTTATGAGTGGTTAAACTGTATGATTGGTGTTGTAAATAAACTTGTAAGCAGAGTATATTGTACCTGGCCATTTAATTGGCAAGAGTAAAATGTTTATATACTAGTCATTATGGTACACTGATCATTCAATTGATGAATAAGACAAAGTTCGTGTACACCTAGCAACTGAAATCAAATATGTTGTGTCATGTCATTTAATTGACATATTGTTTTAACACTTCTAACATTGACCAAGGTCATGGTATAGCAGTAGTTAAGCGGTCGTTAAAACGACTAATGGCTAAAGGGCCAGTACGTACATTAAATTGTTTAGCAAGCGGTTAGATGAATGCTCCGCTTGAATCATTTGATTGATTGGTTCCGGGACGCCCCAAAGGTACCCATGGCAGCCATAACTTTGGAAAAAATCCATTGCGAAGGCGAGACCTCTTCGATCGGTCTGAGATGGGAGCGTTCGAAACGAGCACTCCATGTCTATTTGGAGGTGTCAGCTATCACAGATAGCCAAAAGAAGAGAGCAAGCCTCTTGCATTTCGGAGGAATTGAGCTCTAAGAAATATATTACAATATCCCTGGAGCGGACGCGGAGCCAGGTGTCGGCATAGATGTATTTGCGATAGCCTTAGCAAAATTCGATGATTACTTTGCTCCTGCAAACAAAGTACGGTCTATGAACGCCACGTATTCCGTTTGATGAAACAGGAACAGGACGAAAAGTTCGAGAAATTCCTTGTACGGCGGCGGCAAGCCGATAAATGCAATTATAAAGATGAATATGAGCACATCATTGATCAGATCACGGAAAAATGCCTAACAACAGTTCGTAAAAATAAAAAATAAAAAACTATTAAAGCACAAGTTTTCGGTTGCTAAATGTAAGATAACTTTATTTTGGGTAGTGTATATTAGTCACGGGGTTCGTGCTGAGGCCTACCCACGACATGAGGCTGAGGCCTACCCACAATGCAACACTGGGTGGAAAGTTGCTTAAATAAATAAGAAAACGGGCAGTGTATTATTTTGAATATTAATTAGTAGTTGTGCACTCGAGGAATATGAATATTTAGTAGTTTAGCGTTATTCTCGAATGGGTCGTGTTACTAATCTTCGACTGCGCAGTGGCGCAGTGGATGACGGATCACAATATAATAATTATGAACAAATTGGGAAAAATTGGGACTTTTCATTTGTGCGTGCGTAATTGAATACGCTACTTAATACTTTCCTATGGAGTGGGCTTGATTGTTCTGAATTCCAAAATATATTGACGGGTTAAATATTATAGTGTGATAAGCTTAATTTGTCTTTATGTTGAAAATGTATTTTTTTGGAATAATTATCTAGAGTATCTTGTATAGTTGATAAACAGTATGAATATCCAGCTTAAGGGTTGTGCATTAATAGGTACATATGACACGTATAGGTTCATATGTCACATGTAGTGAATTGGGTATAACAAAATCAGTAATTAAATAACAGCAGATACGTCTTGAAAGGTATAGTTTAATATAGGTATAGTATTTGATAGGCCAAACGGGTTTAAAAGTGATATGGAAGACTCATAAGTGCAAATTCATTAGTCAATATGATAAGCTCTGACTGTATTGTTACTGGAAACTAATAGCTTTATGTCAGGGGTCAATTTGATTTATTTATTTATTTCAAATAATTACACAGCTTTACAGTTAGTACTAATGCACTGTGAATTACAAGAATAATATAACATAACATGTTACATATTAGGTAGATTCAATTACTGAAAAATTACATCCATCCATCGCCTTACAGTACCTTAAAACATTCACGACACACAATTATCCAGCTACTTCCAAAAAACGTCCAAATCCGATGCTGATGCGAGAAGCGCATTAAGTTCTCGTAAGGCTTGAACTAGAGGAGTGTTTTTCGCGCTATGGTTCGCGCCTCAGGAGCAGCCAACAGTAGCCGGCAGCGTGGACGAAAATTGAACCTCGATTTAGAAGGGACGAACAATCGGATGACCTGACTGACCAGCTCTGGACAGTCAGAACATCCTCGCAAGATTTTACAGCACATAATTTCGTCTAACCTCGAGGGAATAGATTGACAGACCACGCTGAATTGCCAATATGATAGGATAAGGCGTTATGAGGTCAATTTGATAGACCATGCTGGATTGCCAATATGATAGGCTAAGACTTTATGAGAGGTCAATTTGATAGACCACGCTGGATTGCCAATATGATAGGCTAAGCGGATTGTTAAAGTAAGCGAAAGGCATTATGAAACGTCTATTTAGTAGGCTGCGGGAACCAAACTACTCGTAAGAAAGATAGTAAGGCTTAACGGCTAAGCAAATACAATTGCAATTTGATAGACCATAGATATGGATATAAGCGGTATGTAAAGTGCCGCGTTCGTGCTGGAAGGTCAATTTGAAATACCATATGTATTAAACCTTCCTTTAAATTTATATTAAATAACTCAAAGCGTTCATAAACTGGAGTATGTGCTTTTGAGACTCCCATTAAAACTTGAATATCGATGGCTTCGACGCGTCGATTAAATTGAAATATACTGTGCTTTAAAGCTTTCATTCAATTGGAAAAGGCTGTTGTTTTAGGACTTCCATTAAATTGAAATATCTGAGGTATCAGAGGGCCGGTAACATGGGAATATGACGTGTTCTTGACTCCCATTCAATTGGGATACTCGAGGTCTCAAAGCCTCCAGTGAATTGGAATTGATTGACAACCTTAATTGAATTGACACTAGTTTGGTACTTCAAATGAATGCCTGGATAAAACTGTAATAGTTTGACATTTACACAATTTAAAAATTAAATTGACAAAAGTGGCATTTAAAATGAATGCCTATATTATAGGTGGGATTGTTTAACAATCTCCATTATATTGACAAAAGTTTAGTATTTCGAATAAGAGCTTCCATTAAGTTCGAATCGTTTGAAAACATTAAGTAAATTGACAATAGTCCGGTATTTCAAACGAATACCCCCCTCAGATAGGAATTGTTTATCAACCTTCAATTGAGAATGGCCTGGTATTACAACTAAATGCCGGAATTAAATTGGTATTGGTATATCACTGATTTAAAACCTTGATCCAATTAGAAATGTGGCGATTTAAAAACCTCAATTCAATTGGATTTGCAATTTAGTTTAGTATCTCAAATAAGTGCCTTCATTAGGTAAATACGAATCGTTTCACAACATTAATTAAATGGCCAATGATGGTCCTGTATTTCAAATGAATGGCTCCATTAAACTGGAATTATTTATCAACCTTATATTAAGAATGATCTGGTATTCTAAATTAATGCCGCAATTAAATTGGAATTTGTTTATCTGTGATTTAAAATCTAGATCGAATAGGAAAAGACGCGGTTTCAAAATCTCAATTCAATTGAACTTTAGTTGCAATTTCGAAAATTTATTTGGATTCTCATATTCTTTTGAATGGTATATATATCGTAATTTCAGATGACAAATCATAATGATGACCTTAGTGAGAATATTGAACGAGAGTACATGATGACGTGTAAAGCAAGTTAGCTACTTAGAATAGAATAGAATAGAATAGAATAATTTTTATTTTATCAAAAGAAACATTTCTACATTTAACATAATTTAACAGTGACTTCCACACTAGGCACAGCCTGTATCGTGGAAGTCGTATCATACACATCAGGTTCGTTAAGAATGCGGCTATAGACATGCCTTAAACAAGAAATTAAAATTAACAAATGAACAGTACTATGATAAATACATATATACCTACTTCAGTTTCAGTTTCATTAAAAAAAAAAAAAAAAATTTTGAAGATGGTAAAAGGGGGAAAAGAGCAAGCAATAGTCCTTAAGCGCTTGACAAAGTGGTTGTTGTGAAATAATTATCCAGATAAGGCTACATGTCACAACTCTTAAAAAATCTAGAATGAAGTGTATAACCCTTGTTTTGTATAATTCATTTATTTTTCAAATAAGTTACACAATATTACAGTAATATAACCTACATGCTTTTTGGAACTACAAAACTACATGCAGACCAAACTTAAAACTAGTTAGATTTAATTCAATAAGCGCCTTAATGGCTTAAGCGACATAATGGCGTGGCTCCTTTGCTTTGTTTGACCTCTGGCATAGCTGTCATGTGCGACTATTTCTCGCGCGAGATATTTGCCTATCTCTTGCAGCTGTGCAGTGGTGTGAGGGAATGACGGCTAGCGCTGTCGCGCGACGGGAACCGCGAGGCGTGGTTATGCTAGACAGGCTGGCGTAGGATTAGGCAGATAGTAGCAGCCTGTAGCGGCTGGGACACGCGTAACTCAAACGAGCTGAATTGCACATAGAGACAGGTCTGAAGTGGTACACCTTCATGTCCTGGTTGGACATGGTGTCGCAATCCCAAGAACTGAATTAACCGGCTCGCCTGTGCCACTTAGTCTTGCGGGGCACCAAGCGCGCCTTGCTCTTCCTTTCCACCAGTGCGACTACTCCCTCCCTATCCACATTGGTGTGGGAGAACTTTTCCTTATCGCGAACCCGTACGGGGCCGGTTAGCTGCGACAGACTAACCGGCGACTACAGCATATTGCACGCTGAAGCGACTTCGTATTGGTATCCTTTGTGTATCCTCGATGTATCCTCTATATTGTTGTGTCAACAAGGTTCGCGGCAAGTTTATATTGCAAAGCTAGTTCTAAATCAAATGAGATCACAAATTAAACTATTAACCGGTCTAGATAACATAAAACAAGACTGATTAAATACTTTATGGGTTTTGAGTGAAAAAACCTTTTTATTTAAATAGATAAACATTCACATATTATTATTTATACGATCACCAATTAATTTAATTTTAATTAAAATAAAAAAGGGATGTAGTGTTGCTATCCTTATCTCGTGCGCATACGTCAGACCAACGGAGTGGGGTTAGTTGGTAACCGACCCTTGCGGAGACTGGTGGTGCGTTGTCGAGCTAAGTTCTAGCATAGTGACCTATATAAACAGCTGTACTGTGCCTGGCATAGGGTTAGGTATACTACAATTGGAATAAGTGGCAAGTTCTCAGCCGATATTGAAGCTAAGAATTCCACATTTTGCAGTTATGTTCAGTTTTAGCAGTGATATAATGCGTGGTCTCTCTGACCAGCTACGAGTATACTTGTCAGTTAGATATGACAGTCTCTCTGACCAACTATGTTGTATTAATTTTGGTCTGTAAAGAAAAAAATGTTTATGCTCACTGACCTTGCTTTTCTGCGAAGGCCTAGCGCGAAGCCTGAAGAAAAATACAGTGAATTCTGCTTCAGATTACCTAAGAATATCTCAGCCTGACGCCTCGCCACCGTTCAGTACTATCTCTCCAGTAGATTATCCAGTTAATGTTATAACACGGTATTATGCTCGTTCCGTCAACAATTACAGTCAGATGTTCAGGCCCGTCTGGCCGCTGGCCTAAAAACCTACTTCGGGAAATTTGCTGCAGCATAATGCAATTGAAACATCTGAGTCTTCACCGTCTACTGATCCTAATTTAAGTGAATTGATAATTTTTATTGTATGTGTATTCATAACTTAAACACTTATTTCACTTATTTTACATTGACAGGATACTGAGATAAAACTGTTGGGACAAACTTACTTGGTAAAATAAAATTATAATAAGTCTCTCAAGTAAAGAAAAATAATAAGTACGTCTTTATTATGGTTTATTTTTATGGCCTCCATTTCGTAGTAAATAAATCACAGTATACTCTTTGATTCAATTTTATTTGAGACACGCCAGGATCCTGGGAATTTGACGCTTTAAATATAAATTTAGTCAGGAAAATATTTTTTATACTACATTATTTTTAGAAAGCAGCACCAAATGCTAGTTTCTGTTTGGACCCATAGTTATGTCGTAGAAAATGCCGACAGGTAAGGCAATAATTTGTGACTACTATTTTGTACTCAGCAATAATGTTTAAATAAATAAACTATTAGCAAAAACGTCGCCTTTACCCAAAATAAAAAGGATTATAGTTTCTGAATGATATGATTCAAATTGGCTCTACATGATATGATTCCATGGTTATTAAATTACCATTAGGTATATAAGCCTAGTGATATGTATACATTTTAGGGACAATCCGTAATCAAGAGTTTGTTTTTTATCGGAATACGAACAATATTTAAAAATTGGGCAAGTGCGAGTCCGACTCGCGCATGAAGGGTTCCGTACCATAAAACAAGAGCCCCCTAAAATATTTATTTTATTTTATTTTTAGTATTTGTTGTTATATCGGCAATAGAAATACATCATCTGTGAAAATTTCAACTGTCTAGCTATCACCGTTCTTGAGATACAGCCTGGTGACAGACGGACGGACGGACAGCGAAGTCTCAGTAATAGGATCCCGTTTTTACCCTTTGGGTCCGGAACCCTAAAAAGAACAGTAAAACAAGAAACTAAAGTAAAATCCACAGACCTACGGACCAAATTGACAAGTAAGTATCAACAAATGTTGCCACAGTTTGGCCAGTGTCGTTCTCATCGATATTAAAATTATTGTTCCATCGTAGGTTTAAGGTCCACCCAGACGGGACAATCAAATTGGCAATTTGATCGGCTAATCTATATACCAAATTTTTCCAGTGATTTTGACAGATCAAAAGGTCTGTAGACCCCTAATTTAGAGATAAAATGTTAAACCAGCAATAATGTACCTACATGAAAATTATATATTTATGATAATTGATAATTTATTGAATACATACTCTTACATTTAATTAAATGATAAAACTATTGTTCTTTATTTTCAAATTCCCAACAATGTGGTGAATGTATCTTCAGAAATAGTTGATCGCTGTTTACAAACTACTTTTATGTATACATTTCATGTATACGATATACGTTATCAATTGATACTGATTTTTATAAATTGTACTTTTTAGTTAGTTAGGTATTGAAAAGTCTTCCTGTAGACAAACTGTCATAACAGTTTCGCAGGGCTTTAGATTATATGTAATTTTTGTTGTAAAATTAATAAAGAAATAAATAAATAAATAAATAATAATTGCTATTACGAGTGTTTATTGAAATTGTTACGCGTTATTATGGATTCGCAAGATTCGGGACCAGAACCATGTTCATCAAAATGTTCGCCTCCGACAAAAAGGAGAAAAAAATCTATTAGTGAAACTGAAAATAGGACGATTCATCGAGTTTACGTTTATATTTATAATGAGATGGTAGACAGATTGCAGGACAAACAAGATATCCCAGAGGACATTCATGTCAATAAAAACGAGTGTGTCATGAAAACATCCGAAATTCTTGGTATTTCAAGAAGGTCAGTTTTTAAAGTTTTGAAGGAATACAAAGAACAAGAGAAGTTTACTTCGCCTCTGAAACCCGGTCCAAAATTAACGTTTAAAGATAAGGTGGACGAATTTACTTTTGCGGCAATACGTCAAAAAGTGCATATGTTTTTTGAAAAAAAAAAAACGAGGCCCCTACTGTTGCAAAGGTAAATTGTTTTGCGATTTTCAATTATTTCCGTTAAGTTTGTTGTATATGTAATATAGTCTGACAACCCAAGTCCGACAGTAGAATATTTATATATTTAGGCTCGGAAACCTTTTTACGCTTTAAAACTGTGGGTGGGTAAAAATGCATTTGATCCATCCACTACCTCGAAAATCAAACAAACCAAAATGTGTACCTCTTATTTGAAACTAATATACTTATTTTTGATTTAAACTAGTCTGTTATTTGTACTTTACAATTTGTCGATATATTGTTATCGACATATACCCTTCACTATTTTTATTTTGCTGTTCCTGGTATCATTTTACCTGTCAGTCATTTGTCAATTTAGTCCGTAGATCTGTGGATTTTAGTTTAAGCTGATGAATGAAGATTTTAAGTACATAATTTTCACGACGGTAGGTATTTGAAGATAATCTAGCTACCGTCACAGAATAAAGACACTAACTAGAAACTTATTGTCAGAATCTTAAATAGTCACAGTGGCAATATTTCCATTAGAAATTACCTTTTAGAAATTATTTTCTTAGACAATTTGCACTCAAAATCAAAGCAAACTTCGTATAATTATGTCCGAAAATATTGGTTACCATTTTCGAAAGCTTTATACTCACGAACTCTTCGATTACAACTTTAAAACAACACTTGTGTTTTGAATCAATTAAGCGATTCTTTGGTAAGTAGGCTTTGCCAAACCACAAAATATGTTACTTTCATTACAGTTTTCCTTAGCTTGAATTACCAAGCAGTAAGGACCCATTTTGTGTAATCTTTGTTTCTGGAGCTGCAAAATTAGTCCTGAGTCGATAACAGCTTCGTTTGACTAACTTAACTTGCAACCAACCGCAAGATACATGTTATTTTTTACGTTCGTTATAATAAAGTTTATCTTCGTCTAGCAAATAATTTTATGGAAGTATTTTATAAAGTTGTCGATGTACTCAACAGGTGTGTATTTTCGCAACGGTTGGGTTTCGTATAAAAAATTATTTCGAAGAAAAAAATTTAAAAATATTATTATTTTGGAATTTGGAACTGTAATGCACGTAGTTAGTAGGTAAGCCTAGCTTTTAAAATGCCTACTTTATACAGAAAATGCTAAAATTAAGTAAGTATACGCATATACCACTACCTTGATTGAAGACGTTGTACTTCAACTCAATAGCAAAAAGAAAGTAGCAGGTCTATTTCTAGATCTGAGCTCTGCGTTTGACACAGTTGACCATGGAGTACTGTTGGCAAAGTTGGAACATTACGGGGTAAGAGGTATAATGTTAAAGCTTTTTCAATCTTACCTCGCTAATAGAAAACAGTTCGTTGAAGTTAAGTGGGTCCAAGACAGCAAAGAAAGCATCCACAGATCAAGAGTTAGTAAGTTGGCAAGGGGCGTCCCACAAGGATCTATTTTAGGTCCAATCTTCTTTATCGTCTTTATAAACGATTTAATAACATTTATGAAGAGAACCGTTCAGGACACAAAACTTGTTATCTTCGCTGATGACACTAACGCCATAATATCAGCGGAGAATATGTCACAGCTGAATGACAAAGTTAATTTTGCTTTGGAGGCCCTACATGCCTGGTTTACCAGAAACAACTTGACGCTAAGCTGTTCAAAGACCAATGCATTACTTTTTCGAACCACCTCGAGAAATAAAGACACCTTAGAAATTTTATCCCATGGAGTGAAAATCAACCAGGTAGATTCAGTCAAATTTCTTGGTGTCTGGATTGACTCGAATCTTAATTGGAAGGATGAACTGTCGCCCCTAGTGAAATCCATTAGCTCGGCCTGCTACGCACTGAGAAGCCTCAGGGAAGATTTATCACTGTCTCAGCTAAAAACGGTGTATTTCGCTTTGGTAGAATCCAAACTGAGATATAGTATTAAGTTCTGGGGCAACAGTTTCCAATACAATATCCAATCTGCATTCGTGAGTCAGAAACGAGCGATCAGAACAATGGCCAGAATACCTCAAACAACATCCTGTAAAAGTTACTTTTCTGAGTTTGCAATCCTTACAGTTCCTAGTCTGTACATTCTCATAGTCCTGAGTGATTTAATAAAGAATCTGAACTGTATTGAAACTTTGGAAGAGAGAGGCAAAAGCGACTGGCAACCAGAAGGATGGATTTACCTCAAACGATAAACTCTAAACTCAGAATTGTCAAGCACTCTGCGAGCTACCAGGCAATTGCTCTCTTTAATAGGTTACCCGTTGAGTTAAAGTCAGTGACGAGTCTAAACAAGTTTAAAACTAATTTGAAGGCATTTTTGTTAAGGAAGTGTTTTTATTCAGTGGTCGAGTTTTATCAAGCAGGACATTCAGTGTAGTAGAATAATTAATTAAATAATTTGATTTTGAATTGTAGATTATTAAATAAATTGAGATGAATTTAGATTTTTGAATGTGTGGTAATTATTTTTTTTATTATTTTATTGTACATTATATTATTGAGTAAAATTTGACAAGAAAATAGATTTTAGAATGTGTAATTAATATAGGACTTATTGTTGATTATTTTAACTTGTATAAATAATAGTATAATCAATTATTAGTATAAATAGTCTAATATAAGCTAGATTGTTAAAGTGTACCTGATTTGTGTTTTAATGTAAATATTCAAATGCAATGTATATTGTTTACTGAATAAATAACTATGAACTATGAACATAAGAGAGAGGACCTGAAACACTAATTTTTTGTTTCCCATCGGTTACGTCAAATTTTATTTGCAAAATTTTCTTTTGTCCAAAAATCATTTCTTTTTCAAAACTCTTAATTTATCAGAATAATTATAAAACAAACCTAACCTAATTGGTTATTTAAAACGATGTTTATAAAATCGTCAATATTACGGGTTTAAGGTAAAAAAATACTTTCAGAGATATGAAAATTTGGTTAAACTTGGGTGGGAGTTGAGTTGAGATATAGGATACCCTGTATAACCTCATAGTAGCGTCATAAATGATACGTTGCGTCACCCTAGGCCGTAAATGAGATTTTCTGCCTGCAGGGAGAAAATCTCACTTCCGGGCCAAGGCAAGGGTTACCTATCTGAAACACTAAAAACGTTAGTCCGAATTTCATTTCGACAAAAACTATTCGACAAATATCATTTTAACTTTTTTTCATTTGTCCGAAAATTCAATTCGATAATTTACGATTGGGCATTAATTGTTTAGGATTTTTATTCACTCGACTAATGACACGTTTCCCTAAATCTCATTTGTCCGTAATATCAGTTTTCCGATGTAACGTTTCGGTTTATTAACTACTCGACTTTTTTTGTATGACTTTGATTTCATTTGACCGATGTAACGATTCGATTTATTAACTACTCGACTTTTTTAGTATGACTTTGATTTCATTTGTCCGATGTAACGATTCGGTTTATTAACTACTCGACTGTTCTCAAGTGGACTTTTTAATTTTAGCCATATTATTGTATCCTTTTTCAACCATTTGTCAAATTCTAATCCAAAAGTTCTAAACTAACCAAACCCAACCAGGTCGGTTTTGGCGGTTTGTCAGCTGCTGCCGCAGCACAGTAGCTTCGCTCGCTCGGCTCGCGCGCTGTTGTGGTCACAGTTCTAACCTAACCTAACCCAACCAGGTCGGTTTTGGCGGTTTGTCGGCTGCTGCCGCAGCACGGTAGCTTCGCTCGCTCGGCTCGCGCGCTGTTGTGGTCATAGTTCTAACCTAACCTAACCCAACCAGGTCGGTTTTGGCGGTTTGTCGGCTGCTGCCGCAGCACGGTAGCTTCGCTCGCTCAGCTCGCGGGCTGTTGTGGTCACAGTTCTAACCTAACCTAACCCAACCAGGTCGGTTTTGGCGGTTTGTCGGCTGCTGCCGCAGCACGGTAGCTTCGCTCGCTCGGCTCGTGCGCTGTTGTGGTCACAGTTCTAACCTAACCTAACCCAACCAGGTCGGTTTTGGCGGTTTGTCGGCTGCTGCCGCAGCACGGTAGCTTCGCTCGCTCGGCTCGCGCGCTGTTGTGGTCACAGTTCTAACCTAACCTAACCCAACCAGGTCGGTTTTGGCGGTTTGTCGGCTGCTGCCGCAGCACGGTAGCTTCGCTCGCTCGGCTCGTGCGCTGTTGTGGTCACAGTTCTAACCTAACCTAACTCAACCAGGTCGGTTTTGGTGGTTTGTCGGCTGGTGCCGCAGCACGGTAGCTTCGCTCGCTCGGCTCGCGCGCTGTTGTGGTCACAGTTCTAACCTAACCTAACCCAACCAGGTCGGTTTTGGCGGTTTGTCGGCTGCTGCCGCAGCACGGTCGCTTCGCTCGTTCGGCTCGCGGGCCGTTGTTGTAGTCGCAGTTCTTATGTAATGCCGAAAATATCATTGGGTAAATGAAAAAATGGGTATTAAACAAAAGACGTCTCAATTCAGATGGCAAGTGAATGGGGCGGGAAAAGTTAAAAGGTGAACTGAAAATTTGGCTAAATGAAAAAATGGGTATTAAACAAAAGACGTCGCAATTCAGATGGCAAGTGAATGGGGCGGGAATAGTTAAAAGGTGAACTGAAAATTTGTTCAAATATATGCAGTGCCAAAAGTATCATAGGGTAAATGAAAAATGGGCTACGAAAAAAAATACGTAACAACTCATAGGGCAAGTGAATGTGACGGGAAAAGTATTTCGGACAAACGATACTTTTACTAAATGTAAAATGGTGAAAAGAAAAATGTACGAATCCTGTCATCGGAGAAACGATAATAATTCGAATAGTTTTCGGGCAAATGAAATTCGGTCAATGGTTTTTAGTGTTTGAGATAGGTTACCCAAGGCAAGACGTAAAACTTTAAACAAACGACGGGCGGTAATTCGTAAAGCCCTAGATCGCATGTTCATAGCCCTCTACTCCTTTGTTTCGAGCGACAGACAACTGCGATCTGCGACGTCCACAAATTCATCGCCATAGGTATGTAATGGACTATTACATTCATAGGGCAGTGAATTAGTTAATGCCACAGTTCGCAAGTATTTGTATATATATTATAATGCCTGAAACACAGGGAATCCTAGTTCAGGCGCATGTACTTTTTTGCCAAGTATACTGTCTTAGGCTATAGTTATTATTACTGTAAAATAAGTTATTATTCAATAACTATCTTATCTATATCTTATCTATCTAATGGTCCCCTTTTCTGTTGAGAGATCCAACATATTAAACAACTGGTCATTTAATTATCAACTTTAACAATACAGAACCCACCAAAAACATTTCATGTAAAATTGACGGCCAAGACTCACATTCTCATAACGCTTTCGCTGTAAAAAAGTTATCAGATCCCAGGAAAAGCCAAGCCCCTAAGCCCCGACTTTACTAACCCCACCACCTTGGTTTAAAAAGTATGGCATCAACTGGCTTCAAGCCCCTAAACCCGGAGTTTACTAACCCTACACCTTTATTTCAAAAGTATGGCTTGGCCGTTTCATAAAGTACCGTAAATAAGTCCAACGGACCGTCTGGCCCATATGGTATCAAGAAACTAAGTTTATGTCTTTGATAATATATACTTATAAACTTAATTCCTTACGATATGGGCCGGACAGTCCGCTAGACTTATTTACGGTAGTCTATGAAACGGCCAAGCCATACTTTTGAAACAAAGGTGTAGGGTTAGTAAACTCCGGGTTTAGGGGCTTGAAGCCAGTTGATGCCATACTTTTTAAACCAAGGTGGTGGGGTTAGAAAAGTCGGGGCTTAGGGGCTTGGCTTTTCCTGGGATCTGATAACTTTTTTACAGCGAAAGCGTTATGAGAATGTGAGTCTTGGCCGTCAATTTTACATGAAATGTTTTTGGTGGGATCTCATTTCTTTTTTTAAGGTGCTTTAGTTTTTTTAATTTTTTTGGGCTGTAGGGTTTCTTGAGCGACAACTGAAGTAGACAATTGTGTATTTAAGAAATACTTAATTCTAGCCCCATATATAATACACTTTTATCCCCTATTATTACTGAAGACTTGCCAGAAATCAGCCTAGGCGAAATCGAGATAGCTCTAAAACAGCTTAAAAATGGAAAAGCCCCTGGAGAGGACGGTATTACGACTGAGCTCCTGAAATCTGGTGGTAAACCAGTAATGAAGGAGCTCCAAAATATCTTTAATACTGTCCTCTTTGATGGGAGAACTCCGGAGGCGTGGAGTAGGAGTATTGTCGTGCTGTTTTTCAAAAAGGGTGATAAAACTCTTTTGAAAAACTACCGACCCATTTCGCTCCTAAGTCACGTCTACAAGCTGTTTTCGAGAGTTATCACTGAAACTCATCGAGTCTTCGTGCAAGACGGTTCTCTTGCACGAAGACTCGATGAGTTTCAGCCCCCGGAACAGGCGGGGTTTCGATCAGGATACAGCACCGTAGACCACATTCATACAGTGAGGCAGATTATACAGAAGACGGAAGAGTATAATCGGCCCCTGTGCTTAGCGTTCGTGGACTACGAGAAGGCTTTTGACTCGATCGAAACCTGGTCGGTTTTGGAGTCTCTGCAGCGATGCCAAGTCGATTGGCGATACATCCAAGTGTTGAAAGGTCTTTACAATGCCGCTAGCTTGGCCGTCCAAATACAGAGCCGGCAGTCTGAACCTATCCCCATGCATCGTGGTGTGAGACAAGGGGATGTTATATCCCCCAAATTGTTCACAAATGCATTGGAGGATATGTTCAAGACGTTGGACTGGAAAGGACAAGGCATTAACATAAACGGTGAGTACCTTTCACACTTGCGATTTGCAGACGACATTGTCATCCTGGCGGAAACGCTGCAAGACTTGCAATTTATGCTGAACGGCCTAGCTGAGTCTTCAAAACGCATTGGCCTCCGGATGAACTTGGACAAAACCAAGGTTATGTTCAATGAACATGTTAGTCCGGAACCAATTGCGGTACAGGGCAGCCTTCTCGAGGTTGTTAAAGAGTACGTCTACCTTGGGCAAATATTGCAGTTGGGTAAAAACAACTTCGAGAGAGAGGCTAACAGAAGAATACAGCTGGGCTGGGCAGCATATGGCAAACTTCGTCGGGTCTTCACATCGCCAATTCCACAATGTCTGAAGACGAAAGTTTTCAACCAGTGCGTCCTACCCGTAATGACATACGGTGCCGAGACGTGGACACTCACGGTTGGGCTGGTCCACAAATTTAAAGTCGCTCAGAGAGCTATGGAAAGGGCAATGCTCGGAGTTTCTTTGAAGGATCGAATTCGGAACGAAGTGATCCGTCAGAGAACCAAAGTTACCGACATAGCTCACCGTATTAGCAATTTGAAGTGGCAGTGGGCTGGCCATATTAGCCGAAGAACCGATAACCGGTGGGGTAAACGTGTTCTTGAGTGGAGACCGCGGATCGGCAAGCGTAGTGTGGGACGCCCTCAGGCTAGATGGAGCGATGATCTGTGCAGGGTGGCTGGCAAAAGCTGGATGAGAGTAGCCGAGGATCGCGTACAATGGCGTGCAGTTGGAGAGGCCTATGTCCAGCAGTGGACAAGAATAGGCTGATGATGATCCCCTATTATGGGAAACCCATACAAACTTCCATCCCCTTATTTAAAGGGTGGGGGGTGATTTTTTAAAAGTCCTACAATATGTATTTGATTTATAACAATGAGTCCCTATAGGTTTCAATTTTCAGACCTCTAGTATCAAAATTTGCGGAAGTTTCATACAAACTTCCATCCCCTAGTTTAAGGGGGTTGGGGGGTAAAAGTTCCAAGTTTTAGAATTATTTTGTTGTTTGTGTACTAATACTAGATTACATACCAAATTTCAGCTTTCTAGGTCATCGGGAAGTACCCCAGAGGTTTTGATACGTCAGTGAGTGAGTGGCAAAATCGGCGTATTTTAGGTACCTATAAAACCTAAAGTATAAAAGCTAGATCAATGAAATTTAGTACATTTCATATGTTCCCTAACTGCATCTTAACCTGAGAATTTGGGCGCTCTAGTGTTAACTGGGACGAAACTATGAGGGTTTGAATATGAGACGAAACGGTTCGAGAAAAGGTAGGTAGTGCCCCCTTCTTTTTTGTTCGTCTTGGCGGGGGCACTACCGTGCCCCCAGATCATTCAGTTGAATAAATTTTTATCTTACTAGTTAGCTTTTGCCTATGATTGTTACTCGCTTCTAACAGAGGGCGCTAAATTACCGCCCTCGGGCGCAGTATTTACGCCGCCGTTAAGTCACCGCGAGCGATTTACGGCTTCACTGAAGACGGAGTAGATCCATGGGAAAATCCTGTTTCTATTGATGTTATTAACGATACGAATTTGGTTAAAAGTTCAAGTACCTATACGTATATGGCCAGCCATATTGAAGAAAAGTTAAACTTCGCAGAATTTCACTTCGAGGCGACAGCGACAAAGTTACGTTCTGTCATGCCCAACATCGATACATATACACGGTCACGACGTTTATTAACCTGAAATTTAGCATATACGTACAGTGTAGATGCCTTAAAAATTCACATAAGAAGAAATGAGAAGCTTTCTCTTTACAATTTATCATCCCTGTAAAACGTCGAAATTATTCCCTTTCGAATTCATCACACAAATATTTGTCCTGGCTGGGATTTGAACCCAGGACCGCTGGTTCAGTAGGCAGGTGCACTACAAACTACGCCAACCGCGTCATAAAATAAAAAAAATCGGCCAAGTGCAAGTGGGACTCGCGCACGAAGGGTTCCGTACCATTATCTGTAAGTTTGTTGTATGGGAGCCCCCCTTAAATATTTATTTAACTTTATTTTTAGTATGTGTTGTTATAGCGGCAATAGAAATACATCATCTGTGATAGCTAGTATCACCGTTCTTGAGATACAGCCTGGTGACAGACGGACGGACGGACGGACAGCGAAGTCTCAGTAATAGGGTGCCGTTTTTATCCTTTGGGACGGAACCTTAAAAAGGAAAGTAAAGAAAGCACGTCTATAGGAACACGAATTGTAGATTTAATACTTTACTAAACACTCCAGCAAATTAACCCCTTCTTCACACAGATTAATGCTGCTTCCTCGCCTATGATCTCGGCGCTAATAGATGGCGAGCAATTAGCATCCGCGCCTAGGGCTGATTCAACTAAACATTGCGATATCCCTAGTTTCCTTAACCTTTCGTATGCAATGTCAAAAATTTGCTTTTCAAATTGTAATCAACCGATATTTTAAGGTAAGGTTCAAATGTCCCGCACAGATCTCAGCCTAAGCATACAAGAGGTTAAACCATGTTGTAAGTCGTATTGACATTACATTTTTTTTTTCAGATGTTTATTTCTTTTTGTACAATAGCTTTTTTGTTATGTTAAAATCGGATCCTAGAATCCCATGGCTTTATAACACCAAATAACGGTCATACTCGTTATAGATTGTTGACTTACATTCCATGAGAATATTGAGAAGTTTACACTTTGATTTTCTATTGTGATCTAAATAATACTGTAATAATAATAATAATAAATAAATATCAGACAACCTCACATAAATAAATCGATCTAGTCCCAAATTAAGCTCAAGAAGGCTTGTGTTTTGGGTACTAGACGACGATATACATACTTAAATAGATAAATATATACTTAAATACATAGAACAACCATGACCCAAGCACAAGTATTTGAGTTCATCACACAAATATTTGCCCTGGCCAGGATTCGAACCCGGGACTGCCGGCTCAGGAGGCAAGTGCTCACAAACTGAGCCAATCGCGTCGTCAAAGTATTATTGAAATTAGCTGTATTTTTTGCGCTTGTCATTCACACCGTACTTTTAAATTTGCCGTTTATTGACCGAGCGAGCGAGCTTCTCCGCTTCAACTGAGCCCAAAATTCTTCGGTAGGTTTGGATGATATTTTATACTTTACGACTGTTCTCGCTTAGAGGTTGCTTTTGTCAACGATACAATTTTGTAAGTAGATTCGATAAGTATCGATAGTTTATGTCAATTCAGTATTTCGTCGAAGATACATGTGGACAAAGTTTGCTCCAAAATTAATAGGTATGCTTATGTTTTATGGCGATTGACACGAATAACTGATTTGGAAACTGCTCTCAAAGCATATCATGCCTTTGTTGTGTCTAACTTAAGGTACGGTATCTTGATATGGGGAAATTATTCACATGTAAACCGCACATTTATAGCGCAGAAACAATGTATTCGAGCAATGTTAAACATATCTAGAAGAACTTCATGTAAAAATTATTTCATTGAAATGAGGTTACTGACGGTGCACTCAATTTATATCTATGAAGTGTGTATATTTGTTAAACAGCACCCCGATAGGTTTTTGACAAAAAGGGATACAACACGCTTTAACACTAGATACCCAGATAGATTGGTACTCCCTAAGATGCATACCGTCATGAAAAGCAAAAGTTGTTACGCAATGTGCATCAAAATATTTAACTGTTTACCTGACGACCTTAAAAAACTGCCGCTCAATAGATTTAAAAACAAGCTGTATGCTTTTCTTGTAGAAAAGTGTTACTACAATCTAAATGAATTTTTAAATGGTAATTAATTAACTTGACTTTTTAATATAATTTTAAATTTATAATTGTAATCAATTTCGTAATCGCCAGTAATCATAATTTGTAATTTAAGTGACTATCTTATAATAATTTGCATGGCTTTTTAAAGTCTAAATGTGTAGATCTGTAATCTATTGTGTAACACCACTTTTGTACCACATTTATGGCAAATAAATATATTTCTATTTCTATTTCTATTTCGAAATTTTACAAAATGGCGGATATAATGTAAAAACGGAGAGTAGGTACGTAAGTAGAAAAAAAATTAAAACATCAGTAATTTCTAAAAAGGCTCGCAAAGTCTGCAGCTCACATCTACCGAAAAAAATATATTAGTTTCTTGTAGTCGCAGTAATCGTGACAAAACTCGTGACATCGCGGCCACATGCCATTAGAAACATCGAATCCAGCCCCAGTATTTATATCACCGTTAAGTCACCGCGGGCGATTTACGAGCTGGACCGAAGATGCAGCGTGGAGTGAGATGGGGCTCTTACCATTATTTAAGGGAGCATTTAAATTTGTGTTGCAGTAATTCATTTATAAGGAGCATTTACATGCTTCCGTGACAACCTATATAATGATAATACATAATTATGGGTTTACTCATGTCGTTCAAGTGAAATAATCACTCGAGATGCTAGAATCGGTTCGCGATTCATCATGAAGATCTCCGATCAGTCGCGTCGGCGGCCAATCACACACTGCCTGCGCTTTGCACTGCTAGATGCGGGCGTCACCAGGAGAGGCAGAATCGAGAATCGACCCTCATCATCACATAAAAAAGGGCTCGCGAATAAATCTGCCAATTTTATGTTCTATCTATAGTATGTCAAATTGTTGCCTACAAGTCATAGAAGTTACTTAGAAGGAAGGAGGAAGGAAGGGAGTACATCGAAACTCGATAGACGGCTTTCTGTCAGAGGCTAAGCATTTGGTATATATGGGAATAAGAAAGTGGTGTTTCAAATTTATTTCCCAATTTTTTTCTTTTTAAGAAGAGTATTTTGGTCAACCTTCAAGGAATATTAAAAAAGAAATATCTTAATTTGTCCGTTTCCGAGTTTTGCGTTTAGCAACACACTTGGCGATTCATTCATATTTATATCTATACACAAAGAAACCACCAGCCTTACCTTGACCTTTATAAAACAGTTAACTAAATTCTTACATAACTCTCACCCAGAAACCTCCAGCCTCCACATATCAAATCCCTACTCATTCATAAAACAGTGGCATCCTAACCACAATGCACATTGTCGCTGAGAAAACTCAGGCAAAAGTTATGTTATGCCACTAACATATTCATTACTTTCCAGAGGAGAACACCTTACTTCCCCAACATCACATCTAATGCTCACGCTGGTCCTTGAAACTGAACTTTACTCCTAAAAGATGAGGTTTGGGTTTGGAGTGTTATGGGTGAGGAAGTAAGCGGTGAGCATAGTAAGTGTCTCGATGTAGCGGGACATGTGGACCGTTTAATTCAGCTAATGGAGCTGAGGCTCATTTGTCCTGCGTGGATGGCGATACGTTACGTGAGTATGAGCGATTGTACTATATAAGTCGTATTAAAAAATGGTACAAAGATGATACACAATAATACAATTTAGGTAAAGTAATACGAATACGATTGATGATTTGGACTCTCCTACATTTTATCATCTTTGTAGTTTTTCTTCTACTTCATTCAACGTCATCACGTTTTCTTTCTTTAGGGTTCCGTACCTCAAAAGGAAAAACAGAACCCTTGTAAGATCACTTTGTTGTCCGTCCGTCTGTCTAGCTGTCAAGACCCTTTATCTCGGGAACTCGTGCAGGTATTGAGTTGAAATTAAAACCATATACTCAAGTCTACAGTACCTTGAAACTGATAAAAAATCAAACTTAACATAAAAAAACACGGCCGTCTACCTATGCCGCAAAACACGTATATTTCGTTTCGACACTCTCAAGGTACCTAATCACAATGTTTAGGGGATTTCCCGTTCTAGTAATATCGTCTTATTTTACATATACAGGTAAACCTCTGAAAACTATACATTATAAATTAAATCATAAAAAATAAATCTTTGTTTAAAGTACGTAAAACAGTTGTACAACGGTAAAGTTAAGTTTGTCGGTCAGCACAGTTTATATTTTCGTTAGACTATAATGTGTAAACAATTTAATTCTTCTTCTTCAATTTAATATTAGTCTTCCGGAAATTGTACTAGCCTTATTGGAGACATTAAGTTTACTTTTTATAAGCTGACATCAAATAGGTATTTTTTTATTTCAGATAAAGTAAGCCATCCGTTGTTCACCATATTTTCCCTTTCTTTACATTTCTCTGTATGTTTAATTATGTATGTACTAGCGGCCGCCCGCGACTTCGTCCGCGTAGATTTTTGATGATGACAAAGATATTAAAATAGGTAGGTAAGGAATTTTATTCTTAGTTAATTCACCCCCTTAGGGGCAGAATTTTTTAAAACGCTGAAATCACTTTTTGTATTTGATTAAGTAAGCGTTCTACAAAGTTTCAAGTCTCTAGTTCAAAAAATAAAGTTTCTCCCATACAAACATTGCACCCCTATTTAACCCCTTAAGGGGTGGGATTTTCTAAAACGCTGAAAGTACTTTTTGTGTTCTTTAATAAGTAATTAATTAGTAATATATGTTATTAAACTTTCTGTGCACACACTGTTTAGAATTATAGTCCAGACCTAGACGATAAGCAACAATTTGTATGTAATTGACTGTAATTTGTTGTGTGAGCCTAATAAATAAATAAATAAATAAAATACATAAATAAATAAATAATCTTTCTACAAAGTTTCAAGTCTTTAGCTCAAAAAAAAAGTTCCGCCCATACAAACTTTTAACCCCTTTTCAACCCTTTTAGGGGACGAATTTTTGAAAACGCTGGAATAACTTTTCTTGTATTCTAATAGTGTACCTTTAAACTAATAAAACTCAAGAACGTCGGTTGACCAAGTAACTGTAACTTTATTGCACAGATTATAAAATGTACAGACAATATATATTAAATATGTTCCTAAGCGACACTAGATGGCAGTAGTAGTGACATTTATTATTTATTTTGATATCATTTTCTAACACCCCCACTATATCAAAATAACAAACAACCTGTACATATAAAAAAAAATTATGACAATAAAGTTTATTTTTTAACAACACCAAGTGTTTCCATAAACTTATAATGTTTAATTCCACATAAACCTTTTGTCAATAAGTCAGCGGGCATATCAGCAGTTGGCAAATAATTTGTTTCAATTATATCACTATTAATTATGTCTCTTATATAATTGTATCGCACATCAATATGTTTAGAGCGCTTATGTGATACATAGTTACTTGCTAACTTTAATGCACTCTGACTATCACAATATAATGTAATTGTATTACAAGTACCTATAATCTCAAGTTCTAAACTTTTAAGATAAGCAGCTTCTCTACCAGCCTCGGAGAGAGCCATATACTCAGCTTCACAACTGCTTAACGCTACAGTTTTTTGTTTCTTGCTTTCCCAAGAAATAGCAGATCCAGATTTCATAAAACAGAATCCTGTGTATGACCGTCTATCAATTGAGCAACTTGCCCAATTTGCATCTACAAATCCCACCAGGTCTGCTCTTCCTTTGGAATATTTTAAACAGTAATTTTTTGTTTTTGACAAATACTTTAAAATTCTTTTTGCATAATTCCAATGAGTATGTGAATAACAATTGTTAAACTGACTCAAGTAGCTGACTGAGTAAGCAATATCTGGACGAGTCAGCACAGCCAAATACATTAAGCTACCTATTAATTTTTGGTATGGTAATTTATCATCACAAACATTTGACGTTTCTATATCTAATTTACACTCCATAGGAGTATCAACTACTTTACAATCAGACATATCAAATTTTTGTAACAATTGTTCGATATAATGCTGCTGATCTATAGTGATTACATTAGAGTTTCTGTCAATGTTGATTCTCATGCCTAAGTATTGCTTGACTTGACCCAGATTTTTTATTTTAAATTTTTTACTTAATGACTCTATTAAACAATCTGTTTCAGTCTTATTATTCGAAAATATCAAAAAATCATCAACATAAAGGCCTACAATAGTTTTCTGACCATTTTTATGATTTTTAATAAACACACAAGGCTCTAGTTTACTCTTGCTATATCCCAAATTACATAGTGTTTCTTCCACTTTTTGGTACCAAGCAAGGGACGATTGCTTAAGACCATAAACAGCCTTTTTTAATTTTAATACTTTATTCGAATCTGCAATAGGAAAACCTTCTGGCAGGTGCATGAAAATACTTTCTTTTAAGTGACCATTAAGAAAAGCTGTTGTGACATCTAAGTGGGTAACATTCATGTTTAGTTGTACACTCATAGCTAATAGTAACCGCAAAGTTGAATGCCGAATTACTGGTGAGAACGTGTTAAAGTAGTCAACACCGGCTTTCTGCGTAAAGCCTTTAGCTACTAACCGCGCACGATACCGCACTTTATTGTCATGATCATATTTCTTTTTAAGCACCCACTTGCACTGCACTACACTAGTGTTATCTGGAGCATCAACGACTTCCCATACTTCGTTGTCAGCAAATGACTGCAGTTCCTCGGCCATCGCCTGCAACCACTGTTGTTTCTCAGGACCACTGATCGCCTCTGCATATGTCATCTCATCATCTCCACTGTAGCACATGTTAGCAAATCCATAACGCTCAGGTTTTTTCCTATGACGCTTCAGTTTCTCCTCCGCAGTTGTAGCTGGTGAATCAATTGTCTCCTTTCTGTGTGAAGTGTCTTCTGAGTGTAGCTGCTGTACGCTCACTGCAGGCAGCACACTCTCATCTTCTACATCCAGGTAATCTGACTCAGAATCACTCGAGCTTGACTGATCTGAAGCTTCAAGTTTAAGCACAGATTCCTCCATAGATTCCCCCACTGAATCTGTGTTTTCTATACAGACAGTAACTGTGTCTTCCTTCTTTTTCTTCTCCAGTATTATCACATCTCTACTAGTAGTCACTTGGTTCCTCACTGGATCATAAATCCTATAACCTTTGACATTTTCACTAAATCCAACTAGTATGTGTTTTCTAGCCTTTTTGTCCCACTTGTTACGTTTCTCCTTTGGAATATGGACCATAACTGGACTACCAAAAATACGTATATCCTGTAAGTTTGGTTTTCTGCCTGTCCAAATTTCATACGGAGTTTTCTCTACACCTGAAGCTACTGACCTGTTTTTCAAATATACAGCAGTATTTGCAGCTTCAGCCCAGAACTTCTTGTCGAGATCCGCTTCAAACAGAAGACATCTGGCTCTCTCCACAATGGTCCGGTTTGACCTCTCACTAAGACCATTCTGTTCGGGCGTGTAGGGGTTCGTCTTTTGGTGTACTATGCCTGCATTCTTCAAGAAATCTTCAAACTCTTTGCTACAATATTCACGTCCATTGTCGGTTCGCAAAATTTTGATTTTCTTATTCTGACTATTTTCTACCATCAACTTGAACTCTTTAAAATAACTTAATGCTTCACTCTTTGCTTTAAGAAAGTAGATGAAAGTCATTCTACTGAAGTCATCAATGAAAAGTAGAAAATATCTAGCACCACCAATAGAATTCTTCTCCATGGGACCACAAATGTCAGAATGAACGACTTGAAGCATCTCTGTGGCTCGCGTGCCTGTGGGGAAGGGTGACCTTGACTGTTTCCCTTCACAACATGTTTCACAGTTTGACTTACTTGTTGTAAAAGTGTCAGAATATTCTATTCCGTCAACTAATCCACGTTTCATTTTGTTCATGTCGTTGCTGTTTATATGTCCTAGTCGCCTGTGCCAAGTGTCACCATCCGCCACTGATGATGTTAGTAGACAGTTCTTAGTTGTTTTCAGGTTCAACTTGTAAACACCATCGATAAGATCAGCCTCTGCGACTAAATCACCTGATTTATTTCTTATGAGGCACTTATAAGGCTTGAAATTGACACTATTTCCATTCTTTATCAGTTCACTGACCGATAAAAGATTTGTCGTAAGACTCGGCACGCACAACACATTCTTCACGGTAACATCAAAATCGTGACTTGTTGTGATTTCTACGTCTCCGGAACATAAAACAGGAACTTTAGTTTCATTCGCAACAATTATTTCCGGCAAACTTGGTGAATATATCGGACTTTTCAACCAGTTCTCATTCGCAGTCATGTGAAGAGATGCGCCGCTGTCAACGTACCAATCTTGTTTTGTAAACTTCCCGCTTAGAAAAACAACGTTGAAAGCGTTTGTCTGCTTCTTCTTTTCACGTTTTTCATTCAGTAATGGACATTGATTTCGATAATGACCATTTTCTTTGCAGTTGTAACATGTTATTGTTTTCGATGCTTTGACAGTTGAATTTGACGTATGCGATGATTGCGAAGTCTGTTGTCTATGCTTGCTAGTGTTGCCACATTTATTCTTCTTCCTCCAATTTCTTGCAAGTAATGCTGAATTGCAATCCGTTTCACTCACTTGAACTGATTCCATATCGAGCAGTTTGGTTTTAATCGAATCTGCCGTTATTCCGATACCAGAGTGCTCGATAGCCATGATCATAGGCATGAACCGTTCTGGTAATCCAGCAAGCATTAACGAACCAACCCATTGATCATTAATTTCAAATCCTGTGCCCGTTAATCGCTGTGATGTCTCAACTATTTGTGTCACATAATCCGTCATGTTTTCACTGTTTTCTAACCTTATAGAAATTAGATGACGAAGCAAAGTAATCCTCCTCGAAAATCCTGAATCGTCGAACAATGACTTTAAAGTCGTCCACAATTCCTTCGTGGTCTTCGCATGCTTTATGTGCACATATAAAGATGAATCTATCGTCAAAATCACTTTCGCCCGTGTTTTCGCATCTGCCGCGTCTACTGTTCCTCCAGAAGTACTAGGAGATTCTTCCTTTATGTACTTATCGACGCCTTCGAGTATCAGCAAGTTTTCTACCGCGAACGCCCAATCGTCGTAGTTCTCGCGACCTTTTAGCCTCGGTACATTCGCAAGAAAATTTGAACTCATTTTTGAAACACTGCACACGAAAATACTAACAATAACTATTACTTTGGAATTAATTTCGGGTCTGGGCCGATAACCTAATAAAACTCAAGAACGTCGGTTGACCAAGTAACTGTAACTTTATTGCACAGATTATAAAATGTACAGACAATATATATTAAATATGTTCCTAAGCGACACTAGATGGCAGTAGTAGTGACATTTATTATTTATTTTGATATCATTTTCTAGGATCTATATCTGAATCCCTAACGTTTTTTAACCTATTTTTGCATTCCCTAACGTTTTATGTCATAATGATCACTTGTCCTAACACTTATATGCCCTAATATTGATTTCCCTAATATCTTATTTCCTAATGTCACTTGCCATATTGATAATTTATCCTAATGCCATTTGTCATAATTATCATTTCTCCTAACACTCATATGCCCTAATTTTGGTTTTAATCGCTAGGCTCGGGCTCTGTTGTGGTCGCAGTTCTAACCTAACCTAACCCATTAAACTACTTTACTGGTAGCGGTTCGGTGGTTGCAAAAGGGGCGGGGACTTTAAAAAACGAAAATTAATTTTAGGGATTGCGAGGAATATGGCTAAAAATATTAGGGATATTGATAGTTAGGGATATTGATGTTTCGGACAAATGAGTTTTAGGACAACCATTACGTTATGGAAAATGATTGTTATGGCAATTGATCGTTAGGGCTAATGCCCATTAGGACAAAACAGTTCGGGCAAGTGATTTTAGGACAAACGATGTTAGGGATCGCGAGGGAGACCCCATTTTCTAACATAAACAAAAATTCAAGTCCCGCGCTAAACAAAATACTTAATCTCCATACAAACTTTTAACCCCTTTTTTACCACCTTAGGGGGTGAATTATCAAAAACGCTGAAATGAGTTTTCTTCCATTTTATTTTAATACCTTTTTACAAAGTTTCAAGTTCCTGGCATGAAAAAAAACTTGTACCCCATACAAACTTTGCACCCCTATTTGACCCTCTTAGGGGAGGTATTTCCAAAAATCCCTTCTTATCCCTAGCCCACGTTATAAAAGTAGCCTACTGTGCAAAAATCAACTCTCTAACATTAGTAGTTTCGGCTGTGCGTTGATGAGTCAGTCAGGACTTCTTCTTTTATATATATATATATATATAGACTAGCTTATGCCCGCGGCTTCGCTCGCACAGGGTCTGAAAACGTTATCTGTGTAACTTTCTACCCGTTTTATTTTTTCTTAAAATAATGTAACTAATACAAATCTTCGCGCATATATATTTTTTTGGGTAGTAGATTTATATATTTCTAGATCACGTCGTGGTATACCTACACATGGGACAATTCATTTTGCGATGAACCGAACAAAATCATATGTTATAGTCAAATGTTTAATCTCCTTAAGGATAGGAATTTTCTCTAACGTTTAAATCAGTATTCTCAGTTAAAACAAATAGCCAGTCAAGTGCGAGTCGGACTCGCGCACAGAGGGTTCCTTACGAACTATGAAATCACTGCACATTACTAAGGAAAAGATAAAATGTACTTAGTGGCCAACTTAACATTACCGTTGGAAACCGTTTTACGCACTTTAAATACAGACTGCTTTTTTATTTAATTAGAAATGTATAGTTTCAGATTACTCCCTATGAGTACTTCTAGTAAGACACGGTATTACTTGCCAAATTCATAGTTTTAGTTCAACTGAAAATATCTAAGTACCTTATAAATTTTGATTGCCTTGAGAGTATCGACGTTTGTTGTGGCATAGGTAAACAGCCGGATCTTTTTTTTACGTTATAACATAGAAGTTTGTTTTTTTAACAACTTCAAAAGACTATAGTCCTGAGTACTTATATGGTTTTCATTTCCATTTTATTTGATAGACGGACAGACAACCAAGTGATCCTTTGAGGGTTGCGTTTCTTCTTTTTGAGGTATGGTATACACGAAGTTTTGTCACTCAATCCTACGTTTTGCATATAAAGTTTCTAACCTCTTCAGGAGAGTTATCTCTTCCAAAAATGAATCCAGAGTTTGTACACGAAAATATTCCTCACATGAACTTTCATCTTCCCCCTTTACTCAGACAATACTCGTACATTTCAAAAATTTCTGCAAGTAATATTTTGACACACGAAATATGAATAGACTTACGAAAAGAATCTCATCTTTTAATATTATTAAAATCTCATCTTTTCTCATCCAAACTTTCGCCTCCCATTAGAACCATTTTGAAGATTTTGAATTTCCCAAAAAAGTTTATTTTCTCAATTTTTAATTTTTTGGAAATTCATCCCCGAAAGGGATTAAATGGAAATGGAACTTTGTATGAGAAACGGGCCTTTTTTGAGTTTCTACGAAAAAACGCGCGTACCTCTTATTCATAACATGAAAATGTTGTCACCTTCAAATCCAAGCTCTTTATACAAACTATCAGCGTATCCCATTAGGAGTTGAATTTTAAAAAACGCTGAAGTCAATAATCTCAGTTTTTGATGAAGAGTCTACATGCAAAATAGTGCACCCCTTACTCAAAAAGGCCCGTTTCTCATACAAAGTTCCATTTCCATTTAATCCCTTTCGGGGATGAATTTCCAAAAATGCTGTCACTTATTTTCTTACTTTGTATAGAAGAATCTATACACGTTATCTTACCATTTTTACTCAAAGAACCTCAAGGTCTTCATTGAAACTCAGCTCCCTCTTTACCCCATGAGGAGCCGAGTTTTCAAAAACGCTGAAATACATGTTACTTAGTTTTTGATGATCAGTGTACACACAAGATAATGCACCTCTTCCTGAAAAAGGCTCGTTTTATCAAATAAAGTTTCACTGCCCATTTAACCCCTTCCGGGGACGATTTTCCAAAAATGCTGAAACGTTTCTTCTTACTTTGCATAGAAGAACCTATACACGAAATATTACCACTCCTACTCAAAAAATCCCAAGGTCTTCATACTCTTCATACAAATTTTCACCTCCCACTTTACCCCATTAGGTGTTGAACTTTCAACAAACGCTGAAATCAATATTCAACGTTTTTGATGAAGAGTCTACACGCAAAAGAATGCCCCCTTACTCAAAAAAGGCCCGTTTCTCAAGAAAGTTTCACTGTCCATCTAACCCCTTTCGGAGATGAATTTCCAAAAATGCTGAAACTTGTTTTCTTACGTTGCAAATAAGAACCTGTGCAAGTGTGCACGAAATGTTACCACTCCTACTCAAAGAATCCCAAGCTCTTCATGGAAACTTTCACCTCCCTCTTTACCCCATTAGGGGTTGAATTTTCAAAAACGTTGAAATACATGTTTTCAGTTTTTGATGATCAGTCTACACGCAAAAGAATGCACCCCTTACTCAAATAGACCACGTTTTTGTTACAAAGTTTCACTGTGCAATAATTAACCCCTTTTGGGGGTGAATTTCCAAAAATGCTGAAACTTGTTTTCTTATTTTGTATAGAAAAAACTGTACACGAAATATTATCACTCTTACTCAAAGAATTCCAAGTTCCTCATACAAACTTTCACCTGCTGTTTAACCCCTTTAAAGGATGAGTTTTCAAAAATCCTGAAATTAGTTTTATTGTTTTTAGATCGAAAATCTATGCACAAAGTTTTATTACTCTAACTCAAAAATTACGTAAGTTCCATACAAACTTTCAACCCCGATTTGACACCCTTAAGGGATGAGTTTTGAAAAATCCCTTCTTAGTGCTTGCTTGCATTGTATACTTGATCTATTCCAAAAATTTTAAGTTCCTAGGTTCAGTAGTTTCGGCTCTACGTTGATGAGTGAGTCAGTCAGTCAGTCAGTCAGTCAGTCAGGACTTGTCCGTTTATATGTATAGATGTGTACATTGTGTAATCGTATTTTGTTTCTTTTTATCTTGTGAATTATAATGATAATAACTGCTGATCCCACTATGATCTGCCACTAATTCGGAAAGATTCGCAAACTTTCGTATAGTATAACAAGATCTCAGTATTGTGTTTGCATTTAGGTAAAAACAGTACATGAACACCTGCATAGTATTAAAGAAAGACAAACGACCTTACATAAGAAACAGGCAGCGGCCAAGAAGCCTTAACAGTACCCTTACCATGGAGTTCACAGTGACCGTACTCACTAGCGACTGCGTTAACGATTTGTGTGGAGAATAGACATATTGACTAATTTTTTTGAGGATGTCAATCGATTCTATTTTTTATTGTAATCAAATGTCTTTATGGGACTGACTACACTTAAACTGCTCTAAAAGTCAGAAATGACTGTCAAAGTTCACCATTCCTACGTAGCGCTAAAAACGCTCCATACAAAAGGCGTCCAGGCTAGTGACGTCACAGGCCGGTATAGGTACCAATAATTGTATGGAGAAATTAAGAAATTTGCCATTTTCACCGTGAAAAAGTGCGTTTAAGTTCATGGTTGTAATACAATTATTGTTTTATAAAATTATAAGGATACTGAAAACATTTTCATAATTTCTTTTGGGTAACAAAATATATCATAAAATTTGCGTACCTTTGAAGTCACATATTTCCAAAACATATTTAGAATTCAACATCTATTGTAGTTCTACAAATTAACCACTATTAGGGGCGCTGTACTATTCTGCATACAAATCGTTGACGCAGTCACTAGCGAGTACGGTCACGGTAACTCATGGTAAGGGCACTGTTGTGTTTGGTGGATGTTTACTCGCGGAGATAGCTGTGCTACCGCCCGCCACCGAGGAGAGAATAAATACGAGTAGACATTTTGCTTTTGTACCCCGGAAACATTACAATAATCGCGATCAAGCAAATAATAAATGCCCTATAGCGCTTTAAGGTAGACTTCCGACTAGAGCGGCTCCAGCGTCACTAACGCAGCGACAGTAACGCGGCGATAGAGCGATAGTATTATGCAGTACAGAAACGTATGAACGAACGTTCGAACGCGGCGTCACAGTCGCCGCGACAGTGACGCCGCGTCAGTGACGCTGGGCGATAGCGGCCGTGCCACGTTTGCGCAAGCACTGTCGCGCAATCGCTGCGATCGCACATGGTTTTTAGATGTTATTTGGTGAAATATCAAAAAAATGGACCGTAATAACATATTCACTGATGAAGAAGACGAAACACTGATAAATTTAGTGTCAAAACATTCCATTTTGTACGATTTAATATATAAATACTAGTGATAAAATAAAATTAAACTGCTTTTTATTAAACCGACAAAAGCTCCTGAATTTCTCGTCGTCCTCATTTAAATGGTTTTTTATCAAGATGCTTTAAGGGCCTTCTTCCTTTCGACTTTTGAATATTGAGTTTGGTGGACTTCGTTCCATACTAAGATAGTAACGAAGCAAAAGATCATCATCCTCCTCTTCTTCTAATAGGATATTTTTTCATTAATCGGTTCATTTTGATATAAGAACACAACTGCACTACCGTAATATAACTGGAACTGACTCCGGAGTCGCGCTGCTCGGAAGCCAATCAGCGTCAGAGCCGCTGCGACACAGACGCAGCGGCTCTGACGCTGCGGCCGCTGCGTTAAAGCCGCGATGGTCGGAAGTCTACCTTTAAACATGGGGTTCTTGAAGACAAAATAAACGAGATCTGCCTTACAGTAGTGGCAGTGACCTAGTCTAACCCAGTCTACTTACCGATATCTTATAATATGTCGTGGTTACTCCAAAGCGCCTTATAAACGGCTGGCCTTCTTTTATAAAAGCTTTTATGAAAGCGACTGCCTACTTTTTACCATTTGTTCTAACGTATGAAAGAAAGACAAACGACCTTACGTAAGTAACGAGCAATGGTCATAAAGCTGCAAGTACTATGTTTAGAGGATGTTTTCTCTTCGGAGATAATTGCGTTGCGCAGTAGCCGTTTACGTACAAGTGTACATGCGCAGATCCACCAGTTTTGTTCAAAAAGTTTGCCGGCAACAATAACGAAGGCACTTTGCTAAAACTCTGGCTTTTACAAGATATTATTTGTAAATGACAGGGTTTTAGCAAAAGTTATACAATACAATGTAGCTGTCAAAGGAGTCGGGGCGTTCATGAGAGGGCGAAGGAACACATTATAGTATAGTACATTTTTTTTAAACTAAGCTCATCCACTTACCTGCATTCACAATGGCATTGTGTCTAATACAATCCTATCTGCTTTTGTTCTCGTAAGCGCCAAACAGTTACTTACAAAAAATGGTTAGAACTACATTGCGTGGATATTGAATTTTTAACCTTATTAAGAGATAAGAGAGAGATAAGAGAGTTTATTCCTTGTTGAATAGGTTTAAAATGGTTGATGATAAGAGTTCATAGTCCTTTTTCAAGAGAATACGTTCTTGTGGAGAGTCGGACGGTTGTAAAATTCCAAAAAAGTTATGATTACCATTATTTTGTTAGTGTATTTTGTAGTTTCATGTCTAAGGAAATAGAGTCGATAATCTATATTAACCTTCCAAGGTGTTTACAATCTGCTTTTACTACGAGCTCGCTATCTCAATTTGTGGTTTACCACTCAATGGTATTCAGTTCTTAAGTGGATTAGCTTAGCTTAGAAAATTTGTACTATAATAAAAAATCGACAAATATAAAAATCTGCAATAGCTGAACATTTGGTCGAAAACGAATCCCTATAAATTGAGTTACATAAACTAAAAAATATTTCCACGCCATGACACTTATCCACGCAGCTTGTATGGTAACCCATTGAAGTAAAAAATAAACACGCGATCGATTTCTGTCGGGGCCGACATGGAACAGATTCAGCATTCTGTCGGAACCACAACGCGTGCATCTGCTTTGGACACGTCGTCGGATAATAAAAGTAGGTAAATAACATATACTATCATCTCCACTCTTCCATTCCCCTGGTCACATTGCAGCAAGACAAATGTAGCTCGTACTGACCGTTGCAGCTGGACTAGCTCGCTCCGCGGCGCCGCTTGCGGCCGCCGGTGCACTACAGCTAACCACACCGAAATGTCTGTGAGAATTTATAGTGGTTCTTTGTTTAAGAGCATTCTCTGAGTAAATGCATAAATATCTCTAGTGCTGAGTTTCTTATCTATATGACAACTGACCAAGAACTATCTATTTCAGCGAATAACGGAACCCATAGGGTTTCGGACTAAAGCTTGGCCGTTCAACAATATTTTGCTTACACTATAACAAAGCGTGTACCTGTGGGTTGGTAGTTCAAATCACTCGCGTGACAAGATAATGTTGATGTCCGTCCTTTTCAGTCCCTCGAGATCATGTAGGTACGTAAAATCACGTCCGAAACGTCGAGTTAATTAAATCAACACCTTTTGAACGCAAGTAAGTCTCGATCTTTTTAACAATACGTGAAAATTGTGTAAGTTTATTAGACCTTTCTTTTCAAGGCAAAATAAAAGAATAGTGTACTTTTCGTTGAACAAAAATTATGAAATGTGGGGAATAAATCATTATCTGTATTAAAAAATGTTGCTACTATAGCAAGCCATTTGAGGCTTTAATTCGGAGCTTAAAGCTCAAGGCTTACGGAACGTAGGTCATACAATGCGTTCATTACGCGCTAATTTCCCGCGAGGCCGGTAAATCAGCCGGCGCTATTGTCCGCTTCTTCTTGCCACAGACTGTAGTTTAGGATATCGAGGGCTATGCAAAAACTTTGTTACACGGTGTAATGTAGCGAGCTCTTCGCAGTTTAAAGCACAAAGCTGATAGAGCGAGACTATGTATGAATTTAATAACATTATGTGTTGTAGTAGCTCTTTGCTTTGCTTTAATTCTGAGCTTAGGATATCGAGGGCTTTGTAAGAAATTTACACGGCGTAATATAGCAAGCTCTTTTAAGTTATAAGTTGTAGTTTTACGCACAAAGCTTACATACCATAGGTCATACAATGCGGTCATTACGCGCTAATTTCTCTCTCTCTCTCTCTTACAATATCAGTTTTTTTTTACGTTAGCTTAAAGCTCAAGGCTTACGGAGCGTAGGTCATACAATGCGTTCATTACGCGCTTATTTCCTGCGAGGCTGGTAAATCGGCCGGCGTTATTGTCCACTTCCTGTATCGCAGTCTGTAGTTACATTGCTAGTCAAGTAATACTGATGATATAAACATAATAAACCTGCAAATACCGTAGCAAGCCTTTTGAAGCTTTAATTCAGAGCCTAAAGCTCAAGGCGCGCGGAGCGTAGGCCATACAATGCGTTCATTACGCGCTAATTTCCCGCGAGGCTGGTAAATCGGCCGGCGTTATTGTCCACTTCCTGTATCGCAGTCTGTAGTTACATTGCTAGTCAAGTAATACTGATGATATAAACATAATAAACCTGCAAATACCGTAGCAAGCCTTTTGAAGCTTTAATTTGGAGCCTAAAGCTCAAGGCTTGCGGAGCGTAGGTCATACAATGCGTTCATTACGCACTAATTTCCCGCGAGGCTGGTAAATCGGCCGGCGTTATTGTCCACTTCCTGTATCGCAGTCTGTAGTTACATTGCTAGTCACGTAATACTGATGATATAAACATAATAAAACTGCAAATACCGTAGCAAGCTATTTTGTAGATTTAATTTGGAGCCCAAAGCTCAAGGCTTACGGAGCGTAGGTCATACAATGCGTTCATTACGTCATATTTCTTTATTAAAGCAGTAACGTCTGATAGCGTAGCTAAATCAAATGACTTACTGTTGAGTTTCTTTCGGCTTTCTTCTCAACTGCGGTCTCCTCTTGGGAAATACCTACCGGTAGATTCACCATTTGACTTGTAAAAGTGCCCTTGTTGCCTACTTACTGAATAAATTATTTCATTTCATTTCAAATATTTATATGTATTGAAGCCAAAATTGGAAAATACTCGAGCGGGATTCGAAGCCCTAGCTCTGTCCACTAAGCTAAGTTCCATGAAATAATGAAATAATAATGAACTTTATTCTGCAAGTGGGCCACAAGAGCACGTTTACATGTCTGAGTCTACCGGCATTTCACAAGAGGAGACCACTGTATGTAAGAGCCAAGCCGCTTGAGTCATTGAATTTTTTAAATTTCTTGCTTCAAATACAAACATTAAGTCTCGTCGTCATTCACAGAACCAATCTCGAATGAAGCCAATCGATCCACCAGAGCTCTTCCCTTTAGTGTTTACCTTAGACTTAGACTTAGTTCCCGGCACTAACACTAAGCTGAGTTAGCTAGTCGGCTTAGCGAGGTGCGGGGCTGCCATATCTCGCGACAACGGCTCATCTCGTGAGATGCGCATTTGCACCTACGAGGTGCGCTCCTCTTGGTACCTTACATTTTTAGCTTATAATACAGGTTATTATATTCCGCGAAGCTAAAATCAATGCAATGCAATTGATAAACAGTATGCAGCCAATATGCTACGTCATAATTAGTTGGTACGTCTTAAGTTGACTCACTCGTCAATAGCACTTCGAGCCTTCGCGTCTTGTTATTAAGACACCTTACATTTTGATGACAAATGCTAAAATTTAAATAAAATAATTAAAACGGCGTAAAACAATATTAATTCATTGACGTTCCGTTTAAATTATTTTATTCAAACGTGTGACAATCGCAGAAACCGAAGAAAAATTTAAATGCTAAAATTAATATTAGTAGAGCGTTCCATGGAAAACCGACAGGTCGTCGTCCGGTAGGCCGCCCCAGATATCGGTGGGCAGATGTGATCGAAGATGGTCTGCGCGAGCTCCAAGCCGTCGACTCGCGTGAAACCGCACAACACCGAGACCGCTGCTTGGCGGGAACTTGTATTGGAGGCCAAGACTCACTTCGGGTCGCTGCGCCAGAGGAGTGTTAGTAAGTAAGTAAAATTAATATTATAAGTTATTGATGGTGGTTTAATATGAGTTCCGCCGGTGACCGGGGCAGACGGTTTCGCCGGCGCCCCGCGCGCGTCCGGTGCTTGGACAAAACTGCCTTGTTTGCCAGGTTAGATTCGTTAGGTACCTTGCGTCCTTCAAAGTGGAAATAGAAGCCATGCGAAGCTAGGCTTCGTCGGCTTGGTCCCGTTATTTAAGATTATATTAACAGTATACCAATTAATAATTAAAACAAAAAAAGGGATAGTTAATATCAAACGTTACATTATATTAAGTAACTTTATGTCAATATGTATATGATGGAGTGTTTTTATAAAATTATATAAAACAGTTCTTACCCGACTGTTTTACTACTGGCTTATATGTCAAATGTCATACTTAAATTGGCAGCTACTTTTGATGCTGACAGTACAAGAGTGTGGGGTGCACAGTGGAGCAAACCAGCGACCCGCTCCTTTGTGCAACCTTTTAGCATATCACACGCCACTGCAATTGGACGGCGCCCCCCTTCGATTCCCGGCCGAAAAGTTATGAGCTAGTCGAAATGTGAGGTGAGATATCTTTGTCATGTTGGAATATTTTCGACTTAATGAACTACGATGAAAATAATTCAGTGAAAAGGTACTTGATGCTTGCAAACGTTTTTTTTTTTTAACATATTAGGCCAAACCATAATCGACTGTAACGTTAATGTGGAAATAATAAGTTAATACAATGCGTACATAATTACATACACTGAGTTTTCTGTGGATTTTTTTATTTGACATAGTATTTTAAATTATTTCAGGACGAGACATTCTTAGGTATATTTTGATTCCTGCACTTTTACTTTTTATTTCGGTGGCAATAATATGGACCAATTTGAGATGGCTTGTCATTAACCCTCAATCTTACAAAAAAACGAAGGTCGATAGTTGAAGTCTCGTTAAGGTTGAATAGAGCAAACAATTCTCGTTCGAAAAAAAAAAAGAAAAAGATGGTTAAAGAGTTTGTACATCCTGGCGAACATTGCCAAATTAAGGGTTAAAACGGCATACTGAAGTGTATGTATTAATACATATTGATATTTCCTGCCGCATGCCAACCTTACCAATGTGCTTTAATTAATCACAAAAGTCGAATACTTACCTCGAACCTATCCTAAGTCCCGCGAATCACGGGATCCCGCGCTGGTTAAAGTGCATAAATTCCCGCACTGCGTTCAGCTGCCCGATCATTGTGATTCTGATTGCTTATAAGCCGGTCGTGATTTAAGGACCTGGAGGGTGATTAACTAACACAGTGATAATCGTACAGTAAAACAGGATTTAGCACTGGTTTCAGCCGAAAAAAAACCTTAGTTGAAATTAATTGATAAACCACAGGGTAAATGTATATTAAAAACATTTCCTTACTGATAATCTGTGAAAGGTTTTTTAGCGTGTTGATCTGAAAACCACATTAAAATGAGCACAGTTCCTTGCACAATTACTTAATTAGTATACAATTCCATTAAATCAATTGCGTTTTATCACAGTTAAAAAATATATCTTCCATGTACTAACGGTCAATTAGCAAATATTTTGTAAGAACATTATAGCTTCCAATGTTTCATGTGTCCAGTCATACAATTAATCACAAAATTGGAATAGGTACCTGGAACATATCGAATGCAAGTCCCGCCAACAATCCCGGGACCCCGCGCTGCAACAGAGTGCATAAAATAAAGAACAATCTGAAAACCACGTTGAAATGCGCACAGTTTCTGATACGATTCCATTAAAAGAAGTGCGTTTTTTATCACAAATAAAAAAAATGCTACACTTAAAAAAAATGCATTTTTCTATGATACTTGTGACGTCCAGGGTTTTAGTGCGGGAATATTTTCAATAAAACAAAGTAAACGGGTTTACCGTGGACCGCGACCTGCCTGCTCCCGTTGACGTCTGTCATAGTAATGGCGGCAGCGGGATGGTGGCGGCGACACTTTATTATATTATGAAGATGTCTACACTACAGTACTACGGTAAAGCAACTATTACGTAAAAAGCATATAGCTTCCAATGTTTCATGTGTCCAGCTATAAAATGGCATACGGTGGTTTGATTAGTCACAAAATTGGAATAGGCAGGCACCTGGAACATATCGAATGCAAGTCCCGCCAACAATCTCGGGACCCCGCGCTGCAACAAAGTGCATAAATTCCCGCACCGCACCGCCTCCGCCGCCTGTTTATTGTGATTATGTTTACTCATACACCGGTCGTGATTAAGGGAGTGGAGGGCAATTAACAAACACAAACACACAGACATATCAATAGCTGTAATGCGGGGTGTAGGCGTTATTAGCTGAATTAAGAATAAGAAGCTATTTTCCATACTTAATTTTATTGGAAATACGAAACAATGGAGATTAGAAATGTTGTTAACAAATTGACTAAATTGAAGGTTTATGCTGGTGTACTGTTCTAAGAATTCATATTAAATTGCGCCGAATTGGCCCCTGATTTATATTTGTATAAATTGTCATGTCATATCGTCGTCTAGTAGCCATAGTACCAGCAATGTTTAGTTTAGGACTAGAATCAGAATCAGAATCAGAATCAGAATCAGAATCAGAATCAGAATCAGAATCATAATTGACTAGGTCGATTTGTGTGAGATTATCCCTTAATATTTATTATTAGTATTATTTATTTAATTGTATTTAAATGCAAATGTAAATGTGTTCTTAATCGCAGAACAAAGGTATGTTAGGAGAATTTGACTAAAATAGTTAAAATTGTTTCAGGGATAAAGGCGCATAAGGAAATTAAGCTGGTACATTCAGTGTATCCCTGGTCGAATGGATGAAACGGTGGTCCACTAATCAAAATAGTACCGTGTTTGATTTCTGGCGTGATTCACACGGGGTAGCACATTTTTAAGCTTTGCGTGTTGATCTTGCCGCGATATTATAAAAAAATAAATTATGTTTCTAAATATTATCAAATGATTTAGCTGAAACCATAGCGGGTAATAAAGGTGTCAGCGGCAGCCGCGTCAGCATTAAATATTCAAAACTAATATCGGCGGCCATGTTGCGCGCCTGCAGTCAGGTGAGCCAGGTGAGCCAGGTGCCCGCTGACAGGGATACGAGATTTATTTACGCTGACGATACGCTATCTGAGGTCTTCGTTCTTGGGTTTAGTTATGTAAGGGTTCTGATATGTGACTGTGAGCAAATGATCTTAGCTCTAATTTTAACTACTTAAATCAGGGATCGAATTTCATGGACCATTGCGATATTATTCGAAATACATTGATAGATAGATAAATAAATAATCATTATGAATGCATGCTATTTTTACCTAGAAAATAGTTTAGCAAATGTTCACACGCCATAAAGGCCGAATATATTGAGGATCAAATGTTTATATTACACCACCTTATTATGTAACTTACCATATATTCAGTGAATAAATTATCATTATCATTATCATTAGCCCCTAATTTTACGATGTATAAACAATTTAAAAGACCATCCATTTGTATACGTTTTTTAATAGAATCTTAAACTGGCTGGTGGCTGTCAGGCTCCTAAAATTTTATTGTAGTATAATTGCGAAAAATAATATTATAATAAATAAATAAATAAATAAATATCGGACAACCTCACACAAATCAATCTAGTCCCAATTTAAGCTCAAGAAGGCTTGTGTTATTGGGTACTAGACGACGATATACGTACTTATATAGATAAATATATACTTAAATACATATAACAACCATGACCCAAGCACAAACATTCGAGTTCATCACACAAATATTTGCCCTGGCCGGGATTCGAACCCGGGACCGCCGCTCAGTAGGCAGTTATCTACAAAGCGAGCCAAACGCGTCGTCACTATGAACATTAAAAGAAGCTAGAAGCACGGCAGTCCCCGGCCAAGTCGAACAAACGATGTATTACTTGGGTTTGGTTGCCGTTGAGACTGTGCGCCGCCGATATTCAGCTTGGGGGGGCCTATCCTCCCGTTGCGTCTTCCAGTGCGTGGTTGCCAATTCAAAACCGTTCTACAAGCATTGTGTTCTGCCTATTGCCACTTCTGTTTTCCTATTCTTCGAGCTATGCCAGTTACTCTGGTTCTACAGAACTCTTCTCATTCGTATTATTGCGTCAATATCTCCGCCCCGTCTAAACAAGTCGAGTGAAAAACGGCAACAGCGTGAGTACAAATAGCTACTTAGTTGACGAGACGCTCCAGCTGATTGCCGCCTATACTTTGTTGTGAACACACGCGCCGGCGAAACGGGCGGGCACGAGAGTACTTTGTAACTTTAGTGCTGCAGATAACAGCCGTAAAAATACATTATAGTTTTGAAAATTGTGAATAAGCAACTTGGTTCTATAGTTCAATTTGAATGGAAAGGTAATGTAGTAACATGTACATAACATAGTACAGAATTACTTTTGTACGCTTACGCGTGGTGTATTCGTAGCTTAGTGTTTGGACTGTTACCGCCGTTACCGCATCGCATCTAGAATATTTTTTACTTTAAATGTATCATACGCTATAAAATGTATGAATATTTCTTAAGATTTCTGTATTTAACATTAACGCTCTCTTCGCTATTCTTATTACGCAAGACGGCATTTTAGGGCCTCAATTACAAGCGCAAGTGCAAAAATTACGCAAAAAAAAAACGTAAAAAAGAAAACGGAATCTTATATCCCCAGCAAGTAAGCAGAAATCACATTTTCACTTTTACAAGTCAGATTGTGAATCTACCGTCATTTTACAAGAGGAGACCGCTGTTGAGAAGAAAGCCGAAAGAAACTCAACAGTAAGTAATTTTTTCGTAAATAATACTCTTGTATAGTTGGGTGTGGAGCTAGGGTAGGGCGCATCCGAGGACGGCCGTCAACCAGGTAGACCGTCCATTCCGATTTTCAAGGTCGCAGCAACCCGTAGAGCTTCATTGGTCATCATTGTGTAGAGCCAGCAGTTGCCATCTTTTAGTTGATATTAATATGAGATATCTGTTAGTGAGTACGTGGGCATGAAATTATAAAATGACATTTGTTTATAAGTTATTTAATGTTTTTCTGACGATCCCACTGGAGATATGTATATCTACTATAAGTTAAGTAAACTAGTTTTTTACTCAGAGTGACATATATATTCCTGTTCTATGTGACATTGCATTTTATGTTTCTATTATTATTGTTGTAGTTATATTATGAGTGTATATTTGACTTAATTGAATGATTATTATCTTATTATATGTTTTTATTGACGATCATAATATCAAGGCTCATGTAAATTAACTTAAGATAATTTATAATGTAATTTGTTATTATGAAATAAATAAATCTAAATCTAATTTATCGGATATCGTCTCTGCACACAATACATTTTCGTGTGTCGCCGGCACGACATTGCGCTAAATTATGACATTTGTCGTACGACTGCGGCGCGGCCTATTTCGCGTTATTAACTCGCGCCCACCTTATTACCGACATGTGCTCCTCTCGATGTTCGTGATACACCCCCTTTGTAATTTGAAAGCTGAAATAAAAACATTGTGGAGCGGGAACTTTGTAAGATAAACAATAGGGTTTATTTTATAAGGAATTACGTTGTATTTTTCTTGTTTTATTAAGTGTCTTTCATATTAGAAATTAAACTAAAGTAACTACGTAATTATTGCTTTCTCTGAGCTCTAATAGTTTTGAAATATGATCCGTTTCTCACGAATTGGATTATATTATGGGGCTCTAAATGAAGAAAGAAAAATATTTTCTTTTTGGGAACTAATATTATCTTTTAGCTAATGTATACAACTTAGAAAGGTAGCTGAACCGATAACATTTACAGGATAGGCGTAGCATGTTTTTTTCTCCTATCCATCTCTGTCCCTCATTGTTGCTTAATTTCTTCTGTTCATATCATCTTCCATACAATAAAATAATTGTACTCGTTCTTAAACTTCGGGACTCGTCACTAACAATATTGAATATAAAGGATTTCTTTTCATTGAATATATGTGTATTGGCATGCTTATCATAATGATTTAAGCTCCTTAATAATAAAAAAATAATAAAAAATTATAAATGTTTTTTTATCTTCTTTTTTTTCTTTGGACGCATTTCCTGACCGCACTTGGCGTGTATTTACTCATGCCAAGAATTTTTAGAAATCTATATCAAACTTCCTCTACCCTTGCATTCGAACCGGTAAGCAACTTTTAGTCACACATAAACATGACAAAAGGTCAAGTTTAAACTCCGAACAAAATGCTAATGTCTTACAGCGACGACACGTAGCGTGCTACGAGACACGTAGCCTGCTACGCCGTAGGCACGTAGCGGGAGTTCTAGGGGCGAAGTTGAAACTATATTACTAGCGAGCGTTAGTAGAAGCTACTATAATATATATAGTATATATAGAACTGCTAAACTACATGGGAAGGTTGTATCTTTATTCGACTGCACTGAAGGAAAATCACAGTTGGACGCAATTTGCATTGTTTAAATGCTCATTTTGTACATATTACACAGCGAGATTGTAGTTTCTGTATAACCATTTGAGCGAAGTATACTACTCAGCTCCGAATTCAATTTGTCCAAAATAATAACTATTCCGAATTTTTATAATTTCGGAAATGTCTTTCTAATCAACCTAACTTATATTGCATTAATAAAATAATTAGGCTAATAATACAAATCAGCTAGTACCTTGGACCGAGAAGCCTCGTTGATAGGTCTCAGGATTAACCAGTCGAAAACGGAACACCTCCACATGAGACGATATAAAAACACACGTGTCAAGCGTGAAGATCTCCATGTTGGCGGTACCGTATACCACGGAGTTGACAAGTTTCGGTACCTCGGATGCACGGTTACCGACACGAACACTAGAGCGGAGGAAATCCACATACGCGTCAAAAATGCCCTGCGGTGCAGTGCTGCCTTCCATAAGGTGTTGGTGTCCAAGCTTCTCAGCAAAAGTACAAAGTTACGGATTTATAAAACGGTAATTAGACCAATCCTTATGTATGGCTGTGAAGCTTGGACACTAACACTAAAAGAAGAAAGTCAGCTCCTGGTAGCGGAGAGAAAGGTTTTGCGGAAGATCTTGGGGCCTATCAAAAGTGATGACGGCACTTGGAGGATTCGGAAGAACGCTGAGATCGAGGAGTTAGTGGCCGAACCAAATATCATCGGCGAGATTAAATCCCACAGACTTCGCTGGTTTGGCCACGTTCTGAGGATGGATGAGGATCGGGCGGTCAAGAGGGCATATTTGGGACGACCGACTGGTCGTCGTCCAGTGGGCCGACCCAGATATCGCTGGGGTGACAGTGTGGAGGCGGATCTGTGTCAGCTTCAAGCCGTTAACTGGCAAGAAGTAGCACAGGATCGGGACCGGTGGCGTTCTCTTGTTTCGGAGGCCAAGATCCTCTTTGGGTCACTGCGCCACAATAGTTAGTTAATAATACAAATATACACAAAGAAGAATTTAAATGGACCGGTAATTGGACCGGTAATCCAGAGGTACCGGGTTCGGTTCCTGGTTTCTTCCACCATTAGGTTAAGCATGTAATTTTTTCATTGAGCTTTGATCTTTGTATCATTAGATAATATTAAAACTGTGGTGTGTACCCACATTAAAAGAAGAGACATTACAAGTTTCATAAAAATAATTAGGGTTGTGGGTTCAATCTGGAGCAACAACGGATATTCATTCAAAACATTGTACATTTCTTTTTTAAGCCTTTGAAATGCTCATGTGTTTATGTAATCGACTGTACATAAATGATACATAGATCTAATAAATAAGTATTTCAAAATAAAGTTAAATCACATTTATGACAAAAAAATAATTGTTGGTTGTACATATGAAAATTCTTAATAATAATGTTTTCAGACTATAAAACTTATCTGCTGATACTTGTTTTGTTCTCCAATCCCCTTCTGCATCACCTACTCATTGTGTGGTTTATACCTACTCGTCAACTCTACTTACTAAAGGTTGTCCGGAAGAGATAAAACCACCTGGTTGTCTACCGTTATTAAAATTATTGTATCTGTGTTGAATTTGTAAACTTTTTTTTTTGGTGTGCAAAAACATTTTGTATTGTATTGTAAAACTTCGAATTTTTTTAGGTGTTGTGTTGTGTTTGTAATACAAAAATATGTAGTTCCATTTTCGGAGGATTTCGGATTTTATAATAGTATAGATAGAGGACTGATCGGGCCTAAACAAACAGATCCCCTTCTTATGCCACGTTCGACGAAATAATACGAATGTAAAGGCGCGCTCACGTGGATGGTGAGCCTAAGTTGTAAGTCTGCCGGCATTCGCTCCGAGGTGCCTCTAACTCCGCACTATGCCCCGAATTTGTAATGCACACTGTATGCCGGCTGTTCTCAAAGTGTAATAATATTATAAAGACTATCGTGAGACATCTTTAATAATTATAAAATTGTCAGGAACGGCTAGAAATATCGACTTTGTTTCTGACAATTTAACGTGAGTTTAAACAGCTTTTATAATTATTGTATTTATGTAAGTTTGTGTTAAGTTTATACATATAACTATATCCCATATCCCATTATTTTCGCATTTGCTCAAAGGTTAACTAAAAGAGATCCCTTATAGGGATAAGTTTCCTGATAAGTTCGCCCTTGTACATATTTATAATTTTTTGAAGTTTTGTGAATTTTCGTTGTGTACAATAAAGTGTTTACATACATATATGTATATATACTAGTTTACTGATTTGTGTTTAATATTTTCTTTGACAATAACCTATCATCCTGCAGCAACTACATAATTATTTCTGTTTAACATAGTGGTTAACTGGTAGAAAATTCCTTAGGGCATTAAGTCCGCCATTTATACAAATTTGTGCAATAAATTTTAAATAAATAAATAGTTTCTTTGTATAAAATTCATAATATTTGAACTTAACCGATTCACCCCTAAAGTGAGTATACAAATCAAAAATAAAGAGAAAGAGTGGTTAGTTTGAACAACTCGTATAGCTAAAAGATAAAAATATCTAAATCTACATTTTGTCCGTCCAATTTGTTTAATCGACCATGCCCGTCACGAGATGGTCAAATCGTCTGAAAATCACTGAGGCAAGGCAAGGCGAATATTAAGACTTTATTTTCTATCAATTACAATTTCGTTATTATTGACTGTAGTGCAACCGGTTAAAATGAGTAATTAATAATTATTAACGAATGTATACTACTTTTTGTAGTGTAGTCATACCTTTGAAACATTATCACCACTTTATTTAGATTTTCACTAAAGATTTTTTTTTGTTTAATAATCCAACTGCCCATTACAAAAGTCACCAAGTAAGCTTCAGTTTTTGTGATGCTCTTTAAGATATACACTAATCGTACTCCTACTCGTACACAGTTCATTAATCATAAAAGTTTGAGAGCCACTGCGATACACAAAGTTGACAGCACCCAGCAAAAGTATACCCAAAATATTGAAGTATAGAGTCGTATCCCAGATCGTAGGATTCAGAACGGCTACTATAATTCGACAGTCGTATAGTGCCGCCCCGCTCACCCTAATACAGTTTGACAGGAGATCGAGAGAGACACTATACGACGATCGCATTTCCAACATCGGAGTAGTCAAGGCACGATGATGTGTGCTCATTTGAATATAGTTTTATTGTTCGTGTCGCAGTAATGCCGCGAAAGAGACGGAATGATGAATATGAGGCTTTTGTTCGGAATGTGACAGTGACAATAAACTATGATATAGTGATATGTTGATGCTGAGGTGTTCTTTTACTGTTTAGTCTTCTGTAGCTATAGATCTGTAGTTTTTCTTGTAGCTTCTTTGTAGTGGGAATATTGGACCTGCATACTTTAAGCGTTGTAGAATTTACACAAGTTTGGAACCGTTGTACAAAATACAAATCCTGTTTATAACGCACTGCAAACATCAATGAAAAGACAAAACAACATGAGATAAATAAATTAATAAAAACAAAAATGTATGAAAACTTCCACTGAGTTACAAAATCCGTAACTTGCCAATAACTATTTATAGCATCTGTTTGAAGATATGCTAATGTTATGAAAATACTTGACATCGATACTAATATTATAAATGCGAAAGTGTGTCTGTCTGTTACCTCTTCACGCTTCAACCGCTCAACCGACTTAGATGAAATTAGTATGGAGATAGTTTGAGACCCGGGAAAGGACATAGGATACTTTTCATCCCGAATAAATTTAGTGTTCCGGTGGGATGAGCGAGTAGCACCGCGGGGCACAGCTAGTGCTTTTATAATGGCAAGCTAACCTTTCTAATGTGAATGTATTCGTCTTTCATTGACTAGAAATTCTATTAAATTTAGTATTAATAAAATGTAATCAGAAAAAATATTATGATCGAGATATTGCTAAATTTAGTATGTTGCAAGACCTACCTAAATTAGCGCCTTGTGTAACACTAAACTTTGCCTAATTTCACAAAGCTGAAGCGAACACACGCAGACTGCAGCCCTTGGGAGCTACCCATGTTAGGTTTAAGCTCTGGTTGGCGACAGTACTCGAAAATTTAAATTGGACACGAAAATTTGGACACAGATCACCAAACTTCTCGAAAAATTTAAAAATGTTATATTTTGAGCGTACTGTGCTCTGCTGATATCAATTAATACAGATTGTAAAAAAAATTAACTAGGTACATAATAATAGATGAGTTACGTTTAACGTAGCATGGGCAGTTGGGCACGCAGTAGCCTTCAACGGTAATGTCTCTACCTGTACATGTCAGAAAAAGATAATTTCCCGATATGTTAAACAACTTTGTACGAAAACTTCCATAGAGTAACGAGCATTCCATATCGCTTTTGTAACTCAGTGGAAGTGCTCATTATGTTTTTAGAAAACATCAGGAACTTGTAAATTAATAATTATAAAAACGGTTTAAACTGACGAAAAAATTGTCAGGAACGGCCTGACATGTTTTGAACTCATTTGGAGCTCTTCATCAGGGGTAGCTGGGCCATTTTTTCTAAAGTTGTACACCCCACTTTTTTTTAATTTTCGATATTTTTGGTATTTTCTACTCAGAATCACGAGCTCTTTCGATCTAATTAGGAGAAGAAAACTGTCCCAATGTTTTTTTTTCCTAATTAGATCGAAAGAGTGGGGTGTAACTTTAGAAAAAATGGCCCAGCTATCCGTGCTGCTACGCGACTCGCGACCCACCCGAAACTTGGTGGCTTTAAACCGTTTTTACAATTATTAAAGATGTCTCGCGATAGTTTAAATAATATTATAACTTGTACATTTCTTACACGGAAGGATAAACACTATTTGCTAACGAATTTTCCGTAAAATCTTGAGGAATTATATAAAAAAATACAACTAAATAAAAATCAACCCGTTCATCGGGAAATAATTGCTCCCGATCAGTCCCGTCGCATCGTACGGTGCCATTCACCGGTGCAGCGGCCGTCTCCTTCCATTATTAATTGCGCTCAAGTGCACTCTTCAATTGGGCGCTTCCGATACTTTTAGCAGCGCCCAGAGACTATTAAAGGCTCAAACAGGTTTAATGAATGGTGTGGAAGTTAATGGGAAGGTTCTTGAACATTTTATTTGCTGGGCGTTTTTTTTTTTTTTTACTGCGTCCATTTCACCGAAAGGCATTTTTCTAAAAGTGTTTTATACTTCGGAAATGTTATAAAACACTTTTTATTTAGCATACGAAACTGTCGTTTCTGAGATGTTCATACATTTTTAGTGAATTAAATGAATAAAATACCTATAGTTAATTAATTACATTTTGATAATAAATATTAAAAACAAATCTTTGTAGGTCCAAACAATGGACTTAAAATATAAACTTAACATGATTACATGCAATAGAGTTCCAGTTTTCGAGCCTAAATATTAGACCATATTATTATTTACACACCAACCGTATAATCCCAGAAAGCTTCAAAAAAATCTTACTTTAACATGAGGGCACACCACCGCGCACCGTTTGCAGTTGGTAGCAAAAAAAACATTAGAATAGAATTCCACAAATATCCCCAACCTTTTTGTAACCCTATAGGTACATCGTAGACACGATAATTTTAAGAGAAACAATGAAACAGTGACAGAAAATGTAACAGAAGCCGTTTCCAGTCAAATAAACAGCGCCCAAATGGGACCGCGGCGCTCAAAAACGGGTATTGGGTTACCGATGAAACGAAACTAACTCGAATATGACAGGGCGAAAGTAAAACCAGTATGCCGGTAGACATATTTGTGAAATTGTATGCCAAGATAATAGAAATACGAAAACATCGTATTCACATTGAGTAATAAAAATAGTAGGTACGTTATTGCAGACGCCAGGAAAGAAGGGCTTGCCGGGTGAGTAGGTATATAGACACGGATAGTGATACGAAGCCGGCAAGCCCTTTTTACGGCTAAGGCATGCTTTTCTGAAACATATGCAATGAAATAAAAAAAATAAACGCAATAACAAATCCAGCGGTTTAACCTGTTCAGAAAACAGCCTCCATGTTTAAAAAAAAATAGTTCCCGGCCTAGCAGGCCTTCAATGTTGTATGAATAATGTTCCTTAACAGTTCTCTCGAGTTGTTCCGCCCGAAACGTGATACTTGGAAGCCTGTTATAACGCACGTTATGGCGACATTTCATTGCATGTTTGAGAAAACATACTTTCACATGTCATAGTTATATTATGTAATCTGTAAAATTAGTTTTTAAATAAAAGTGTGCATTTACTTCAGTGGTTTGGGTGATTATATCTAAGATGCCGTTATAAATTGTATTGACAATCATTTTTATATAGAGAGGGGCTATTATTTCAGGAAAAATCATAACAGCGCGATGCAGGATTTGTACCGGCTCGCGGCGACTGCCGTATAGTGACATCTGTTGGCAAAAATATATTCGTCCATCAAGCTGGAACGGATTTTAATTATAATTTTGATTTGTTGGATTTTATTGCGTTATTTCGTAACAATAAATAGAACTACCGACTAAAAATTTGGACACGTCTATCATCTTCAAGTACATCTTAAAACGACAGAAATTACTGTTAGATGTAGATATGCCATATGGACTTTAAGGCTGCCTTTTGAGCGATATACTTTCTTATCTGCAAAGATAAAATTAAAAATAAATCGATTGTAGTAGGTGTGTAGAAAGCTTTACATACCTACTTAAGTTTATAATCGACAGATCTAACATTTTCCATACTATACGAGTACAAGTTTCTGTACAATTACATAAATCATCACCATCATCAACATCAACCTATTCTTGTCCACTGTTGGACATAGGCCTCTCCAACTGCACGCCATTGTGAACGATCCTCGGCTACTCTCATCCAGCTCTTACCAGCCACCCTGCAAATGTCATCGCTCCACCTAGTACAGTCAATTACATACGACGATCGGAAAAGAAATGCTACATCAGAGAGACTTTACATAAGATGTCAGCCGAATATTCTAAATATTATAGAAAAAAAATACATAATAAGTGGATGACTTAAGCCGTTCCATTTTGCGCATTTCAAGCGGTGGTAGCCTAGTGGTTAGGGCATGCGACTTTCAATTTGATGGGTTATTGACAAAGCGTGTTGCGGATTATTATATTGTATCACTTGGACGAAGCTTGTTGCTGATAAAAAATTATGTGTCATTATGACGATGGTTGCTACGGATGCTCATTTTGTATTTATGACGAAACCTGCGCTGTGGCTTACAATCCGGAGGTCGCGGGTTCGAACCCGGCCCGTACCAATGAGTTTTTCGGAACTTATGTACGGAATATCATTTGATATTTACCACTCGCTTTTCGGTGAAGGAAAACATCGTGAGAAAACCACCTACTAAGCCAGACATTTTGCGCATTTCGATATAAATATTAGCTAATAGCTATAACCAAAACCACCATCAGGGTGCGCCACGCTCGCCCGGCGCCGTCCTCCATCCCCAATCTATTAACTACCACAATGCGTATTAACTTTATCTACACCGCAGTACACTGGGCCACACTCGGTGGTGCATGATTTAGGACACCACTGAACCATTGTATAAGAAGTAAATAGGTAATGTAATGTATTATTATGAAACATGTTATGTACATAATTATTTTTAATGTGGGCACACTGCATTTTTAGGGTTCCGTGCCCAAAGGGTAAAAACGGGACCCTATTACTGAGACTTCGCTGTTCGTCCGTCCGTCCGTCTGTGACCAGGCTGTATCTCAAGAACGGTGATAGCTAGACAGTTGACATTTTGACAGATGATGTATTTCTATTGCCGCTATAACAACAAATACTAAAAATAAAATAAAATAATTATTTAAGGAGGGCTCGCACTTGCCCAATTTTTATATATATTATACCGTTGATACAAACATCAAAACACATAGAAAAATTTAAATGCGTAACCTGGCGGTTGGCTGTTGGTTATTGGACCGGTAATCCAGAGTTCAGAGTTCTCTTCCTCCAGGTTACGCATTTCAATATTTTTATGTGTTTGATGTTTGTATCAATATAGTACAAGGTAATATTGAATTTCTATCAGCGGAAAATGAAGCGATAAATAAAAAAATACAGCACCTCGAGAAGCAATCCGTTGAAGACAAAAAACAAATACACATCTTGGAGGACAAACTCGAAGAGACCCTAAAGCACAGCCGACGGACGAATTTTGAAATCAAAAATGTCCCTAAATTGGGCAAGGAGACCAAAGTTGAGTTAATAAGCATTGTTATGAACCTCTCAAAAACAATTGTGTTAACGCCTCTTCTATCCTCGGCTATGTTCGGGCATCATCGTCAGCCGTCGCCGGCGCAGTGCATGGTGCGGGGCGCGGCAGCAGAGGGGAGCGGTGGACCAGTCGGCCGCTGCCGTCACTCACTCAACAACTATCAAGCGGGCGCGTCATGCGCGCACTCATATCACCAATGTACCTTTTTCTTAAAGTTTTATTTTAATTATTATACGTGCATGTACTGGACTACGAGTGTCATTGCTCACCTCATCACGACCCCCAAGATCTACAACTCAAGTACACCCCTTCATGCGTGTACATCTGGCGACCGTGACCGTTATGGAAATCACCGTTATGGCGGCCGTTGAAAAATAACGAACATCGTGACGGAAGACAAAGGAATGTTGCTGCTGTGGCGCTTTGGATACTTCGCATCGAAAGTCTATGCCGACAAAAATTCCCTATTTCTAACTTCTATTTGCTATGTTAAGTGCCTAGCTGCTAGCAAACGTCAGGTTGTGTATCTAGCTTAATGCGTACAAGCCTAAATTGCACAGTTCTATAAGCACTAAGCACAATCTCAATTGGTTTCTGTACAAATCAATTGCAGTTATAAATTTGCACGGTTTCTATTTACGTGTTGGAATGTTAGCTTAATAACTATCTGCATATTTTTGCATTGTCATTGCATCCTTATCGCTGCATAACGAACGATTTCTATACAAATCTTATTAAGTAAATACAAATTGACAAGTTTATACAAATAATATTAAAAGTAATTAGTTGTTTTGCAATAATATAGAAAAATATGGAGTAATAAAGTAATAATACGTTATAAAATTGTACTAAGTTTAAAATATTTTACTTAAAATAGTTAACGTCATTTAGTTCTTTGTTTGAAGTGCAGTTAACGGTAATTAACCGTTAGTCGAGTTGAGTTCTAAGTCTAAGTATACTACGCTTTGCATTATTTTCGTTCTGCCTTCTTCTTAATTATAAAAAAGGTGCTTAAATTTTACTTCTTTAACTACTTAAACGATTGTTATCGTGAAATAGGGTTTTTATACGAATATTTATAACAAATAGCTTAAAGATCATTGTCGGTGCATTCCAGTGAATCTGTCGCTGCTAACTTTCGGCGGGCGCGGCTCGCGTTGTTGCTACGCGGGTTTGGAGCGCTTCGGGAGCGCGGTCGCTGTTGTGAGCCGGTTCCGCCTGGCGCGGTTGGTGCTGTTGGCGGGCTCGGCGGCAGCGGCGCGGTAGTTGGCGGCTGGATCGTGTTACCGGTTAGATTGAACCAGTTTATTACCCTAGCTCATTGTTTATTTAAAAATGGTTGACGGCGAAGGAACTAGTAATGCCGATTTAATTAAAAAACTTAATAAAAGGCGAGGCGGAATCAAAAGTCAGGTAACCGTTTTTAAAGACTTTTTAAAAAATCTTCCGCGTGTTAGTGACCTGACGTCACTGCAAATAAAAGAGTTAAGTTTGCGATTAGATGGACTACGTAAATTAATGTGTGATTACGATAAAATTCAAATTCAATTGGAAGATATTTCCTTTAACTTAGATGAACAAATATCGGAACGAACCCTAACTGAAAGTCTTTTCTATTCGCAAATCGCGTTAGCTCAAGATATAATTGATACGTTCTCAGCCAAAAACAATGTGTACAATGACTCGTTCAAATCTACTTCTTGTCATGAGAAGTGTAGTGCAATACGTTTACCGGTTATTAATTTACCCACATTCGATGGTAATTTCTCGCGTTGGCTGGAATTTAAAGATTTGTTTGACTCATTGATCAACAATAATGATTCGATTGCTCCGATAAATAAATTCCACTATTTACGGAATTCGTTACAAGGAGGCGCTAGTGTCGTCATAAAATCCATAGATTTTTCTGCTAGTGGATACGAGCTTGCGTGGAAAACATTGTGTGAAAGATATGATAACAAAAATGTTTTAATCAATAATCATTTGAGCGCGATTGTTAACATTGCACCAATACAAAAGGAATCTTTTAAGGCTTTGAGGTACTTATTGGACAATATGTCAAAAAACTTAAGCTCGTTGGATGCTTTAGGTATTTCTACAAAGGGCTGGGACCCTTTAGTAATTTTCTTGGTATCAGCAAAGTTAGATCCCAAAACGAATGGAAAGTGGGAAGAGTATAAAGGCAGTTTTTCACGACTACCCTCGAAGGAAGAACTACCCACATTAGAGCAATTTAAAGATTTTTTACGCAATCGAGCTAATGTTTTAGAGACAATGTATTGTAGTCGTCCTAGTACTAGCAATGAAAATTATGTCACAAAAGAGGGTAAATATCCGAAAACTTTTGTGGCTTCTGTTGAGCCACCGCGTATTAAACCGTGTTTAGTGTGCGGACAGAACCATCATGTTTACCAATGCGGCAAGTTTAAATCAATGAGTCTTGAGGACAGGCGTGTTGAGGCTTCGAAACATAGACTCTGTACTAATTGTCTTCGCGCTGGCCACAGTAGTGCGCAATGTACTCTTAAAGGTTCATGTCGTAGTTGCCGAAAGAAGCACAATTCGCTTTTACATTGTGACAACGTTAATTCTAATAATGTTGCGACTACGGAAAATTCTGAGAACATTAATGCATCAACTAATTTGGCAACTGGTACATCGGGTCAAGTACTGCTGTGTACCGCTCAGGTCCACCAGTAAAATAAATTCATTTAAAATTTCCGGGATAAATAATAAGGAAACAGAAATAACTGAAAGAGTTCAATTAAGAATTAAGTCTCGTATAAATTCATTTGCATTTAATGCCAATTGTTTAGTAATTCCAACAATCACGAGCAACTTGCCTAGTGTTGAGGTCGATGTTGGAAAATTGGATTTGCCACATGATGTTGAGCTTGCGGATCCTTTATTCTATAAACCATCTCAGATTGATATCTTGTTAGGAGCGGACAAGTTTTTTGAAATAATTAAGTCGAGAAAAATTAAATTAGGTGAAAACAAGCCAATTCTGCACGATAGCAAACTGGGATATATAGTAGCTGGTCTCACAGGGGAAAGCTACTATAAGTTAAATTCTAATTGTAATTTAGCCACTACAAGGCACGGGAGGACGTCACTACAAGATGTCGATAACTCTCTAAAGCGGTTTTGGGAGGTGGAAGATTTGCCTTCCGACTGTAAGTCTTTATCAATCGACGAAGAGTTCTGTGAATCTCATTATGTCGAAAATACAAGTCGTTTATCAGATGGCCGATTCTCTGTAATGATGCCATTAAAGGAAAAACCAGAGGAGTCTCTGGGTAACTCATATCCTATAGCTATGAGACGTTTTCTTAGTTTAGAAAAAAAGTTGGATAAAAATCCTAATGTTAAAGACGAGTATCGTAATTTTTTAAAGGAATATGCAGATTTAGGACATATGACTGAAATTGAACGACAAGCTTTTGGTTATTACTTGCCACATCATTGTGTGATTCGCGAGCAGAAAGAGACAACGAAGCTTAGGGTTGTTTTTGATGCTTCCGCGAAAAGCAGCACAAACAAGTCATTAAATGACATTCAGGCTATTGGTCCAGTAGTACAAAGTGATCTCCTTTCAATACTTTTGCGTTTTCGAACGAATAGGTACGTTCTGACAGCTGACATTGAGAAAATGTATAGGCAAATCTCTCTCGACCAGCAACAGCGTCATTTGCAACTTATTTTATGGAGAGATCAGGTCAATCAGCCAATTAAAATATTTCAGCTCGCCACACTTAGTTACGGTACGGCCTCAGCGCCTTTTTTGAGTACTAGGTGTCTTAAGCAACTAGCTCTTGAATGTCAAGATGAAACCATAGCTAATGTCATACGAAATGATTTTTACATCGATGATCTTAATACAGGATCATCAACTAAAGAAGAGTTGAAACATATATACACAAATGTCGTTAAAGTTCTTGATTCTGCATGCTTTCCGCTACGTAAATTTCGTACAAATTGTCCGGAAGTTCTCGATGATCAGTCAGGCTCTACAAATAGTCTAGACTTTAATACTGAGGCTAGTGTCCTAGGTTTGAAATGGTCACCTCAGTTGGATAACTTGCATTTTCCTATTGATCTGGAAATTTCAAATAAAATAACTAAGCGAATAATTATTTCCACGACTTGTAAATTATTTGATCCTCTCGGTCTATTGTGCTGTAGCCTAGTTAAAGCCAAAATACTGCTCCAAAATTTATGGGCAGCAAAATTAGATTGGGATGATCCAGTTCCAAAAATCTTTGAAAATAAGTGGTTAAAATTTGTCAACAATTTACATTATTTGTCGCATATCAATTTGCCTAGACATGTTCTATGTGATGAGTCCGAGATCAATTGCGCAGAACTCCATTGTTTCGTGGACTCGTCTCAAGAGGCCTATGGAGCTTGTGTGTATCTACGATCAGTTGATAAAAATAACCAGGTCACAGTTAGATTGCTCTGTGCCAAAAGTAGGGTTTGTCCGATTCGAGCTCTGACAATTCCCAGGTTAGAGTTGTGTGCAGCTCTATTAGGAGCCCAATTGTGCACAAAAGTTACTCAATCAATAAAAACAAATATAACTAAACATGTGATATGGTCTGATTCTACGGTAGTACTCGGTTGGCTTAAAACGCAATCTAAAACTCTACAAACTTTTGTGCGCAATCGAGTTAATAAAATTAATGAGTTGACTCAATGTTATACATGGAAACATGTACCAACGGATTTAAATCCAGCCGATTTGGCTTCGCGTGGTGTTGATCCGCAGCACCTCCAGTCTTTGTCTTTATGGTGGGAAGGTCCTTCTTTCCTAAAGAAGGATCCAGTTGAGTGGCCGTCGCAACCTCATACTACGACATCAAATTTACCGGAAGTTAAGTCACTTGTAACTGTCAACGACAAAGTCTTGAATGATCACGACCCGATAGTATCGTTTGATCGACATTCTAGTTACATACGGTTAAAAAGAATTTATGCGTACGTATTTCGATTCATATTTAATTGCAGAAATCGTAGCACGAGGTTGAAGGGCCCTTTACAAGTTCAGGAGCTTGAAGATTCATTGACTTTCTTAGTTAAAGAATGTCAATCGCAGTCATTTCACAAAGACATAAAGAATATAAGTGAGAGTAAACCACTTCATCACCGAAGTCGACTTCTATCTCTTAATCCATTCGTTGATGCAAAGGGTGTTTTACGAGTGGGAGGGAGAATTAGGAATTCGGACTATGACTATTCTAAAAAACATCCAATATTGCTAGATGCTAAGCATCACTTCACAAGATTAATTATGGGGTACGAACACTTGCGTCTATATCACGCAGGTGCTCAGTTAATGTTATCCTCAATCCGTGAAGAGTTTTGGCCAGTAGGTGGGAGAAATTTAGCACGAAGTATTACAAAAAAATGCATAAATTGCATCCGTTTAGGCGGTAAGACGGTTCAGCCTATAATGGGAGATTTACCGAATGTAAGAGTTGAACCAGGTTTCCCTTTCCAATCTACTGGGATCGACTTTGCTGGTCCTTTTATGATAGCTAATAAAAAGGGACGTGGTAGTCGTAATACTAAAGCCTACCTATGTGTATTTGTGTGCCTTGTTACCAAAGCCATTCACCTCGAAGTTGTCAGTGACCTGACAACTGAAGCTTTCATACTTTGTCTGCGTAGGTTCGTGTCGCGTCGTGGCAAACCTAGCGTGATTTATTCCGACAACGGCAAAAACTTTGTAGGCGCGCACAATGAGCTGGGTAGGGTCTTACGGTCCAGCCGTCATCCAGTCTCTGACTATGCGGCTAATGAATCAATTAATTTTAAATTTATTCCCGCGTATGCTCCCAACTTTGGCGGTATATGGGAGGCCGGTATTCGCGCAGCTAAATATCATTTAAAGCGTATTGCGGGTAACGCCAACCTGACGTTTGAGGAGCTAGCAACACTTTTCATGCAAATAGAAGCTATCCTCAACTCTCGTCCAATAACCCCACTTTCATCAGATCCCAACGACATGAATCCCCTTACCCCAGGGCACTTTTTAATAAATCGGCCACTAACGTCGGTACCATCATCGCCTGTCATCGGTAACCCAGCCAGCAGATATAAGCGCATCGAGCAAATCCGGCAGCAATTTTGGGAAAGATGGCGTCGTGAATTTATGGCAGAGCTTCAACAGCGCATCAAATGGAAGCAGAAGCAGAGAGACCTTCAAGTGGGAGACCTCGTCCTGCTCAAAGAAGACAACCTAATGCCGCTGCAATGGCGAATGGGGCGCGTCAGTCGTCTCTATCCTGGTCAAGATGGAGTCTGTCGTGTGGCGGATATTATGACCGAAAAAGGTCCAATCAAAAGGGCTGTAAACAGGATGTGTCTTCTTCCTGTTACGGATCCCGACACAAAGGATGGTGCAACCGAGTCCAAGGGCAGCCTACAACCGATGTCCAGCAGACTGAAACCTTGAAACCACAGGCTTTCAACGCCGCGGAGTATGTTAACGCCTCTTCTATCCTCGGCTATGTTCGGGCATCATCGTCAGCCGTCGCCGGCGCAGTGCATGGTGCGGGGCGCGGCAGCAGAGGGGAGCGGTGGACCAGTCGGCCGCTGCCGTCACTCACTCAACAACTATCAAGCGGGCGCGTCATGCGCGCACTCATATCACCAATGTACCTTTTTCTTAAAGTTTTATTTTAATTATTATACGTGCATGTACTGGACTACGAGTGTCATTGCTCACCTCATCACGACCCCCAAGATCTACAACTCAAGTACACCCCTTCATGCGTGTACAAATTGACTGCCCCCTTACAAAGACTGACATAAAGGACGTGTATAGGACCCGCGGCAAGCCCGGCGGCTCCCAAGCAACCCCTATTATAGTCGAAACCTCGTCAGTCATTTTAAGAAATGATGTGCTGAAGTTATGTAAATTTTTTAACGCCAAACACAGTGAAAAACTCAGCGCCAAGCACCTGGGCCTGCACAGCTCGGAGGACACCCCCGTGTACGTCGCGGAGCAGCTGACTCCTAAGGCGTTCCGTCTGCACTATCTAGCACGGGAAGTCAAACGGCAACACCAGTATAAGTACTGCTGGACTTTGTACGGCAACGTATACCTGCAAAAAGACGATGACGCGAAGGAAATTCAAATAACGAGTGAGGCCCAAATTACTACATTATCGAAAGGAAATTGACTATACTTTTTTTCGCGTGTACTTGTACTTTTATTTTTAGTTATAAATGCTTCGTGTCGAGTTACCTGCAACATGAGCTCTGTTCGATTATATCGTCATTTAATATTATGTAGATTAATTATAGTAGTCCACTATCAAGATAAAATAAATATATTGCTAATGTATCACAAAAATTATATTATAAGTACCAACACACACACAATTTTACACCCAACACTTATACGCTATACATATACTGTACATATACATATTGTAAATACCATGCCATTCTTTCAATTAAGTTGCTATCACTACAATTGCCGAATTTTACGCCTATTTCCCCCTCTAAATGAGACTAATTCCTTTACCCTAGAAAAATCATGACCTGCAATTCTAATATTCTAAGCGAGATTGACGAAGTGGAAGTTGCGATTTCTATACAATGTGACATCCAGGACCTACACAAATATATTCCAACAGCAAACTCTAATCTAACCATCTGCTCACAAAATATCAGGAGTGTATACAGCAACCTAAACGACTTGATGTTGAACCTATCTGAACTTAATCACTCTGTAGATATTATTGTTCTCTCTGAATGCCACCTCAATCAATATAAACCAATCCCACAATTAGTATCATATACGGCTTTATATACTGTCAATAATTTAAACCAATGCGACGGAGTGGTGACATACGTAAAAACCGAACTTAATTCCCAGGCAATAGAGATCAAATTAGAACAATCGACCTGCATACAGATAAAAACTAAAAATACCGTAATACTAGGTATATATCGCAGCCCCTCAAACTGTAACGCAACGGACTTTATAAACTCACTGAACACTCACCTCGGAAAATTAAAAACATATAAAAACATCATTATCACAGGTGACATCAATATTAATCTCATACCTCGTCGGGAAGAAACTACACATGAAAGAGCCAACAGAACCAGCTACCTAAATATGCTATCATCCCATGGAATACTCCCCGGACACACCTTACCTACCAGACAAAAAAATTGCCTGGACCACTTCATGTTAAAAAAAGACTCCCAATCAACGACTGCCCATGTCGTGATCCTCAACACCTCTGTCACTGACCATTTAACTTTATACTCAACAATTACGTACACAAATCCAAACGAGCGAACCCCTAGTAAAATAACGACAATTAATTATGATGATGCACAAAAAAAACTTATCGAAAAAAACCCTGAAATGCTTCTCTTATCAAATGACCCGTACTATGTTACAACTCAGCTAATAAACAAAATAAAACAATCACTAGATGAAAGCAAAAATATTAAACACATACCAAGTAATCAACGCATAATTAAACCCTGGATGACCCCTGGCATGCTGCGTTGTATCAGGAATCGTAACAATCTCCAACTCAAGTCACAACTAGAGCCACATAATGAAGTACTTAAAATCACCTATAAAAGGTACCGTAATTTTTGCAATGACATAATTAAAAAAATAAGACGTACATATGAAAAAGATCAACTAACAAAATCAGCTAAAAATTCGAAAATGCTATGGAAAACAATAAAAAGGATTACACACTACAAATCGGACAAACACAAAAGACACTGAATTGTTAAACATTAAGACAACCCCTACTGATTCTGTTGATCACGTAAATAGTTATTTTGCTAATATTGGAAAAACTCTAGCAGAGGAAACCTTAAATAATCCAAATTACCAGGGAGGTCATGATAAAGATAGTATACCGGATTGTAATACCTCCTCATTTGCTCTCATGGACACTGATCCCCAGGAAGTACACTGTATTATCATGGGTCTGAGAGCGGATAGCGCCCCTGGCTGGGACACTATACCAACAAGTTTCCTTAAGCACGCCTGTACTGTTGTTGCCCCACTAATTAGTCACCTAGCAAACCTCTGTTTTGAAAAGGGAGTATTCCCAGCCCCCCTGAAACAATCAATCATAACACCAGTGCATAAGAGTGGAGAGAAAGATGACGTAGGCAACTACCGTCCTATTTCAGTACTGACTGCCATATCTAAAGTAATAGAGAAAATTATAAATAGGTAATAGACTTATTTCTTACCTTAATAAATTCAATATCTTATCAGACAACCAGTTCGGTTTCAGGCAATCTAGATCCACTGAGGATGCAGTCATATCCCTAACATCAACTATTACTGAAAACATAGATAAAGACAAGAAATGTCTGGCTATATTTCTTGATCTCAAAAAGGCGTTTGATACGGTCTCTCTCTCCACCCTTATACAAAAAATGGAACGAGTTGGCATACGAGGTGTACCCCTGCGGTTGCTAAGTGACTACTTACAAGGAAGAACACAAAAAGTGAAAATAGGTGACTTCATAAGCAACAAACTAGACATAACGTATGGTGTCCCCCAGGGTAGTGTACTGGGGCCCACGCTGTTTCTGTTATATATAAATGGTTTGACGAATCTCAAAATACAGCGTGGGCACGTCTGCTCTTATGCCGATGACACTGCAATAGTGTTCAGCGGTGAATCCTGGGAATCAGTGTTCAGAAATGCAGAAGCTGGCCTCTGCAAGGTCACTACATGGCTTAGTAATAACCTACTCACGTTAAATGTAAGTAAAACAAATTACATCTGCTTCTCCAAGTATGATACGACTCAACCTCATGTCAACTTAAAGCTTAAGATACACACCTGCAATCAGCATGACCCCCTGCCTTGTAATTGTATAGAACTAGATAAGGTTAAATCTACTAAATACTTGGGTGTAATCTTGGACCAGCGCCTATCTTGGTACATGCAAATTGAAAACGTGAACAATAGAATCAGAAAACTCAACTGGATTTTTAAGATGTTTAGATATATTACCACTAAGGAATTAATCAAACAACTTTATGTAACATTAGCTCAACCAATCATGAGTTACTGTATCACTGTATGGGGTGGAGCAGCAAAAACCAGATTCTTGGAGGTTGAGAGAGGGCAGCGGTGCTTGCTTAAGGTGATGTACTCAAAACCATACAGGTACCCTACCAATAAATTATATGACATGAGTGACCAACTAACCATGAGGAAACTGTATGTTCTGAGCACAACACTCAGGCTACATAAATCTGTAAGTTACAACCCTCCATTAGAAACACGTCGGCGTAAAACACCAGTAGTCCCTAAGCCAACCTGTAAATCCCTGTTTGCTAAAAGGCAATACAAAGCGCAATCGGCACATATCTACAATAAAGTCAATGACGCAATCAACATACACCAACTTCTGCTACATAAGTGTAAAATTGAAGTGACAAAATGGCTAAAACACCTAAGCTATGACGATACAGAGCTATTATTGTATCGTGCAAATTATTAATTGGAACTAAATGTATAATACGTAGACACACACACATACACACATACACACACACACACACACATACACACAAACACACATGCACACATCATAAATCCAATATTACACTAGTATTATAAGAGTGGTATTAAATTAAGCTCAAACAAAGATGTAATATATAAGTTATATTTTTTCCTTAACCTATCTCACTGTTATGGAAGGGCGGGGCATCCTAACACAGGTTCTACCTAAAAGGAAGTCCCAATCACTGCTGGAATTTTATGTGCGTAAAAAAGGAAATAAATAATTTTTCAATTTTTTTCAATTTTTCAATTTTTTCAATTTTTTTCAATATTATATTTTTCAATTTCCGTGACTGTCACACATTTAAATAATAAAAGCTAATAGTAGTTTGTGTGACTGGTTCATAGTGAGAGGCATTAATACACGAGTGTTGTTTGCCTCGCCTTTGGCTCGTTTCATAATAGTATAACACGAGTGTTTTAATGCCTAATTATGTACAGTCGCATACATAACTTTATCTACATGCATATAATAAATTTTCTACAATATGTAGAGATAATTATGGCATAAATTATCAGGTTAGTGATACTATAATAGTACCACTATTCATAGTCTTAATAAACTATTTTATCTACGCACATATCATTAGTGCTCCAAAATGCGTTCAGAAACCGTAGGAAATGACCAGCATTACTACAACCAATTTTACTATGAGAACTTTCTTATCTGTGGCAGTAGGTAAAATTTGTACTGTAATGTTATAACGCTATCAATTTTTGTAAGGTTATGAGTTTAAATTTGGAACAGCTGTCAAAACTGAAGTAGGTCTCTATTCTAGTATCCATAGATATTAATATTGTTATCGATACGAAACGTCAATTCAGTATGTTTTTTTATAAAAACCGCACGACATTTGATCTCGAGTGACATGAGAATATGGATACATTCGTTTGTAGGTATATGATTTAGAAAAAAAAAACATTCGTCTTGACGGAGGTCCGAATTGCCGCCATTATTGTTGTCATTTGTTTGTTGGTTCTTTGCTGTTACGAAAGTAGAATTGAGAAAAGTTTATTGTAATTCACATTTTAGTTGAAAATATTGTTTCAATGTAAATGTAAATTACAACTATTACAATAAATAATCTGTTTATGTATTTGTTCAGATTTATTTCTTACTGCATTAGTATATGTCGTTTTTAGATATTTTACAGGTAGCACTAGTGGTGCCGGTCATTTCCTTATGGCTTCTGAACCCATCTTAGAGTACTTATGATATGTGTGTAGATAAAGTAGTGTATACAACTGTACATAATTAGGCCTTAAAACACTCGTGTGATCCTATTATGAAACTCGCTGACGCTCGTTTCATAAAACCACACTCGTGTATTAATGCCTCTCATTATGCACCAGTTGCATAAACTACTATAGTAGTTTAAATCAAACACAAATAATAAGAATAAAAAACTTTATTTATAATAATTATTATTAATTACACTTTGTATAGTCCAATGTGAAAACTGCATTTTTTCTGCAGTAGCAGAATTTTCATTTACATTTACATTGGCACAGCTGTCAGGCACTGTTATATTAATTACTTCTTTTTTTTTAATGGAGTTAATTATTTTATTTGAAATTTCCACTTTACTTTGAATTGAGTTGTCGGTATAGCCTTCAGCTACAGATGTGGATTTCCACCCTCCGTGGCGTTTCAGAGTTGTAATATCTGCATCAATTACCAATGTTGCGGATGTCCTCCTAAAGCAGTGCCCCGTGTACAGCTCAGGATCGGGAAGATGTAAATATGTAGCTATAATTTTGCCGAGTGATCCAAACTTGTTAATACCAACTTTTTGGGAATGCAAAAAAAAATTAGACACTACATGAATTTGAGCGTAGTTCTATGTATTTCTTACATAGTTCTAAGTAACTTCCTGTTATAGTGAAGGTGCGGTCAGTTTTATTTTTAGTGTTACGAACGGTCACTAATATAGTGGAATCAAACAATTTCACATCATCATACTGCAAATTGTAAAATTCTTGTCTGCGGCACGCACCCATTATTCCAAATATCAAGGCTACCTGCAACAATAACACAAGTAGTCCCATTAGAAGGAGTAAGTCCAAACAAACACATATACAATATTAAATATGAAGAAAAACAGTGAACAACACTTTTTTTTTCAAAGCAACTCACCTTTTGCTTAAGATATAATTGGTCTGGCGCTTCATTAAATTTTTTTTCTATTTCTTCTGGTAAAAATGTCTTTGATTTTTTTCCCGTATATCCTTCACTTTTGCGTTTTAAAAACGCTATCAGTTTGTAGTATTTGGATATATCCACTTCATGCCTTATATTTATTGTGCTTTTCAGCATGGAATAGTATGTCCACAAGGACACGGGCTTAAATTTGGTAGATAAGTGTTCGAAATATACTAATAACACGTTTTCCGATACTGATGTTGTGTTTTTCGTTGCTATCCAAGCCATGAAATCCTTCATATTGTTTTCGTGACTTTTCTGGTAGCAAATTATTGGTCACGGTCGTTGCGGCGTCCCGGATTTCTGGCGGTGTTTCACACATTTCAACATCACTATCGTCGCCGTAATTACTCATTTTTTTTATCATATATTTCACGACAAACTATATATTTAACTTTATTTCTCTTAGTTTAAAAAAGTTCAATGCACAGGTTCGATGTTTGAAACGAAACAAACATGAAACAAGTGACTGACGTGAATATATAGTCTTGAGTCGATATCGATTCTAAAATCGATTTTTAATATTCGAGATTTAAAAGAATGTATGGAATATGAATTTTACTGTGAATGAAATTACAAATCGATGAATTCGATAATTGCAACTAAAGTACGATTTTTACTTTTTAACAGAAAGTTCCAAATTTAAATGTCATTATAATATTGGTTGCTGATATCGTAAAGTAAAAATTACGATGCACCCACAGATACAGATTTCCTAATATAGTCTATTTGCTTATCGCTGCCAAACATATTGTAGAGAACTTATAATATGGATGTAGATAAATGGATTATATCAAGTATAGGTATATTCATTGCTTGAGCCTTTCTACAGCTGGTTGCCGTTGTCAAAGGTTGACATGAAATACGCGCGAATGCGAATACACGATATAACTTGTTTATGTTGTTTTATTTTAGTTCCTATAAATTAAATTATCTGTGTCTTATTAATTAACTTAAGTCATGCACACATTTGTGACGTCACGTCCACGATTTTTTCTACGGAGCGTTTTTAAAGTTCAGTTAGACATGACTCAGTTTGACACCCAATTCTGAAGTTCTCAGTGTCCTAATCACAATGCTTCGTATGTGACATAATACGTTTCAACTAAAATCGTTTATTTTTTTTTCTTGCATTTTTCCAATTAACCGAACAGTCAACTCGGAGATTCACCATCTCCGCATTGGAGCCAACCGTACCGCATTGTCTCTTATCTATACTGCAGTTAACTATAGCTGGAAAACAAGATGTTGTCCATTTATCCCCGCTTAGTGCACGGGAACTACAGGTCAAGCTAAGGCGATAATTCTCCCCACCGGTGGGGAGGTGGGTAATCTCCCCACTCCCCGATCGGGGTGACGATGGGACTAATCTAGGGTTAGTTAGTCTTAGCCGTCAGTGAATCAAGATGCAGTTTAGGAGATTATTAAGTTGTTTAGATGGTTCGGCGGGAGTTTGAGTTTATGAGGTTTTAACTAGGTAGGTATAATATTTCAAAATATGGGTATCACATATCGAGCAATATTCTACATTATTAACGTTAGGGACACATTGTTATTTTTGATTATTATTTTAAATTCCTGTTTTGATTTATGTCACACTTATTTTTTCAAACAAAACAAAGGAGTTTCCAAATCGAGGAACATACTTAGAAAAACAATATCCCGACCAATCGTAAACTATTTAAAAATATAAATAATTTAAATAAGAATAAGATAAACTCCTTCGCTGAAAGCAACTTTGACAAAAAGAAGTTTAAAAAAATATGCCCCATGGTACCGACCCCAAAGATGATGGCAGAATTCCCTCACTGCATCGCAATGCCAATGCGATTTGCATTTAATGTCAAGGATCATCTAAAAGTGATTGGATTATAATTAGGTTTGGCACAGTATTCACTGGTCATCTGCGATGCGCCATGTTGCCCAGGTTAATTACTGAGTAATTTCTCGACTAATATCTAGCAGTTCATCAACTGAAACCATATCGGGGCTAGTTTCATCATCATCTATTATGATTATGACATTCTAAAAACTGAATATCAGTTTTCTATGGAGAGGGTTTACGAGTATTTCCGGGATGCTTATTTTATAGCACCATCATTTAATAAGATTTTCTTTATCCGTCACGTCGAAACGGCTGGACAGATTTTAACAAGTAAGGAGACTGCTAGACTTATAAGCCGACTACGCCATAGAAAAAACAAACTACAAGGATGTAGAAACTACATATTCTATACTACATATGCAAATCCCTTTGGCAGTTAAAAATTTAATAATTTGAATTCAGGTGGCAGGTGACATAGAGGTTGCTTTTATCACGCGAGAAATAATATTATTAAAACTATCGAGACATCTTTAATAATTATAAAAACGGTTTAAACTCACGTAAAAATTGTCAGTAACGGCCCGACATGTTTCAGTGGGCCGTGAGTTGCGTAGCAGCACGGATAGCTACCCCTGATGAAGAGCTCCAAATGAGTTCGAAACAATCATGTCGGGCCGTTCCTGACAATTTTTACGTGAGTTTAAGCCGTTTTTATTAGGGTTCCGTAGCCAAATGGCAAAAAACGGAACCCTTATAGATTCGTCATGTCTGTCTGTCTGTCTGTCTGTCTGTCCGTCTGTCCGTCTGTCCGTCCGTATGTCACAGCCATTTTTTTCCGAAACTATAAGAGCTATACTGTTGAAACTTGGTAGGTAGATGTATTCTGTGAACCGCATTAAGATTTTGATGCAAAAATAAAAAAATAATAATAAATATTGGGGGCTCCCCATACTTAGAACTGAAACTCAAAATTTTTTTTTTCATCAAACACATACGTGTGGGGTATCTATGGATAGGTCTTCAAAAATGATATCGAGGTTTCTAAAACATTTTTTTTCTAAACCGAATAGTTTGCGTGACAGACGCTTCCAAAGTGGAAAAAAGTTGGTCCCCCCCCCTCTAACTTCTAAAATAAGAAAATGAAAAATCTAAAAAAAACATATGATGTACATTACTATAAAAACTACCAAAGAAAATTGTTTTGAACGAGATCTAGTAAGTAGTTTTTTTTTAATACCTAACTTTGCAAGTTTGCACCTAATTTATATGGGGCGCTATACAGTGGGCTGAATTTGCTCTATTTCAAAAGCTACATATTGTGCGACCTGCTCAATATAAGATCTGCTTGCACATTTTGCGACCTGCTCAATATAAGATCTGCTTGCACATTTTGCAATTTGCTCAATATGAGATCTGCACATTTTTCAATCTGCTCATTGTGAGATTTGCACATTTTGCGATTTGCTCAATATGAGATCTGCACATTTTGCAATCTGCTCATTGTGAGATTTGCACATTTTGCGATTTGCTCATTTTACGTAGCCTGCACATTTTGCGACTTGCACATTTGCCTATGGATCGCATACCAGGTGCAAACTTAACTTAAACACTTAGGGATGGAAAGTGTTTGTACGGAACCCTCGGTGCGCGAGTCCGACTCGCACTTGTTATTGCGATAAATAAGTCACAAAGCATCAAAATGCGAGTATGAAAGACAGATGCGTTGTCATTTATTTATCACATGATAAAGGGAACCATCATAGGCCCCCTGATAATTTAAATTATTTACATTTCAACAGCCATAGAGATTTGCACATGCTGAATATGGACGGATCACTATGGGTGGTATCGAACGTAGTTTGGGGCAGAGTTCTCCGCCACAAGCGTGTGACGTCATACATTCGGCAAATGATTAATGTACGACATTAGCGCTCTCGCTAACGGGTATAGTCGCCTCTAACTATTTATAGTAGCTGATATTTCGGATTTTTTTTAATATGGGAACACCTAAAAATTATGGAAATTAATTTATCCGAAACCAGAAGGAAAACCAACCGAAATAAACTAGATGTCCGAATTTCCTAATTTCGAAAGGGATACGTTTTTTCTTGTATGAAGTTTGAATGTACAAAACGATTCTGTTTTGAGTAAGATTGTGGTAGAGAATGCCACATGGCATTAAGTTCGTCATTTGTACATACGTTTGTTATGTTCAATAAAGTTTAAGTAAATAAAAAACTCAAATAAAACCGGCCAAGTGCGAGTGGGACTCGAGCACGAAGGGTTCCGTACCATTATCTGTAAGTTTGTTGTATGGGAGCCCCCCTTAAATATTTTTATTTTTAGTATTTGTTGTTATAGCGGCAATAGAAATACATCATCTGTGAAAATTTCAACTGTCTTGCTATCACCGTTCTTGAGATACAGCCTGGTGACAGACGGACAAACGGACGGCCAGCGAAGTCTCATTAATAGGGTCCCGTTTTTAACCTTTGGGTACGGAACCCTAAAAATCATTTTCTGAAAAGAAGTGCAATGTACACTTTTTGAATAATTTAATATCTTTCCTATTTATTTCTCGATAAACGTCTTTGCCAATTGCGATACTATGTTGTGTACTCTCACTTCATTGTGAAACAATCAATTTCCAGTGATTTCCAATGATAGGAATATATTTTTTTTGTACAGGCATTTGCGTCTATTATACGTATTTTATCTGTGGCATGTTTGATTTAGATATTAGTGTAGTCTATTATATTTTATCAGTGGCGTGTCTAATTAAGATATTTTCGTAGATTCGCCGCAAATTATTGAACCTGACTGTACAGTCACGTGTGCATTTATCTCGCAAATGCACCTCTGGCGGAACGTCGGCAATTGATGGCGCCCTGGGTCCAGGGAATGGTGCTCACAACATAACACGTCAAACTGCCTTTAGTTCGTCTCTGATATAATTACCCAAGGATTGTCTAGATGAGATTGCTCTTTAGCGATAAAAACCGTCTATTGATTACCGTTGTTTAATTTAAGATTTTTCATGAAAAAATTTTTCTTGTTGGTGTGCAATAATGTATTGTATTTAATTCGACATGTGAAACATGAAACTGTGTTCTTGACTAGTTACTCAAAATATAAGCAGTAAATTAGATAAAAAATGCAAGCTTTGAGGTATAATCCTAAGTAAAAACGATCTTCATAGTACCCGCTTACGCAATAAAATATCAAATATAACTGTACCTAAAACCATGTTACTACAAAATAGTATTGTGGGCATGGCTCCTAAGATTTTTAATAGATTGCCAAAAAACATAGCAGATATGGAAGATCTATATAGATTTAAAAAGCTTTATATACATAATTTATTTGTTGAAAAAGCATATTACTCTGCAAATAATTTTTAGATGATAAGTTTTAAATTGTGCCCATGACATGCATGCCACACACAATTTGTATGCCCTTTGGCGCCTCATAGTGAGACACATTGTAACATCTTTTGACCTATGTTGGACAAATAAAAATATATTCTATTCTATTCTAATAAGTTTCCATCAAGAATTAAATTTTTGTGACAAGGTTTTTATAGCCGACCGTCCTTTTCTTTAAACACCCATCAATTGCTCTCTGATACGATTTTAAAGAGCCCAAACTCGGTAGGATTGTTTTTATCTATTACAAAGTTCCTTAGGGCCACTTCTCGGCTCCATCACAACCTCATGGCGCCATATTATATTGTCATCAAAGGTATAGAAGATCACAGCTCAATCGGTTGAAGATATCTGCTTCAAAATTAAGCAAGATTCCACCCGAACAAACATAGTTACATACCTACCTACATTGCAAGCTAAAGATCTAAAAGCTTGTAAAAAATATCTCGTTATAATCAAGAAAATATTTGCTAGACGAAACATGATTAGTAAATCGGATTACAAGTATCTCAAAGACATCATCAGGGGTATTTGGGGAATGAATCATGTATTCAGCCCTCTGCAAATCCAGAAGGATAACAATACAATTTAAACATTTATGAAGACGCACAGGAATACTAACGCCACTTGGAAATTTAAAAAGCGGCGCGGCGCGAACCGTGCCTAACGTTCGCGGTGCAGCTGAATCCAAAATAATGTTTTTACTTAAAGCCCGACTTCAATGAAAATAAATCTTATACTGAAACCAAATAAACGAGTTCATTAAAATTCGTAATATGAAACCAATTTTAGAGAGATCATGGAGATGTCTCCATTCCATCACCATCCGTCACTTTTGAAGTGTCCCTACTTGACAAGTGGCGATATCCCTAGAACGTCGCAAATTCGTCAATCCGGTCGCATTTTTATGACAGTTCAAAGGCGATATCACTGTTATCTAATAGAGTTTTGACGTTTTGCGATATCTCAAACGGCATTTTCGAATTAGGTCCCAGGTTTACTCACGTCGTACAAGTCGAATATCGCTCAACATTATTTTGAATTGGATCGCGATTCATCATTAGGAACACCGAGCAACCGATTAGCCACCGGTGCCGCGGTGGCTAATCGAACACGCTCCAGCACCTCTACGACAACTTTGACACGCGACTCTTTCTCGCGCGAGATATTCTACCTATCCCTTTCTGTATAGTAACGCGAGAGAGTGACGGGTGATGCTATGTCGCTGCTCTGCGCTCCTGATGACGAGAATATTATTTCTGACTCACGGGAGTTCATATGAGAAAGGCATGAGTTTAGGTACATTGAATATGTCCAAAGTGGTATGTATGTCTGTAGTGCGAGTATGTAAGTATTAATTAATAAATAAATAATAATAAATATCAGACAACCTCACACAAATCGATCTAGTCCCAAATTAAGCTCAAGAAGGCTTGTGTCATTGAGCTGGAACAATTTTTGAGGATTATGGTAGTTTTTTATGGATTCTGACATGGATGAATAAATTAATGAATTAGCAAATATTTTAAAATAAATGACAATTATTATTTTTACAATTGGAGCCGAGCAGAATTAGTGACATTGACTACTTGTCAATATTACATAATTCTGCCATATGTCATAAAATTAACACAGCACGTCGCTAAAGAAGACTTGAAGTAGTAATATTTCGAATAGACTACTGAAATCTATTCGATATATTACTACTCCAGGTCTTGAGATGTTAATCATTATGTTGCCCTCCTCAATATTTCATTCATTATGTCTTTATTGCTTTTCATCTGTCTTTTTAGGGTTCCATACCCAAAGTGTAAAAACGGGACCCTATTACTGAGACTTCGCTGTCCGTCCGTCCGTCCGTCCGTCCGTCCGTCCGTCCGTCCGTCCGTCCGTCCGTCCGTCCGTCCGTCCGTCCGTCTGTCACCAGGCTGTATCTCAAGAACGGTGATAGCTAGACACTTGAAATTTTCACAGATGATGTATTTCTATTGCCGCTATAACAACAAATACTAAAAATGAAATAAAATAAATATTTAAGGGGGGCTCCCATACAACAAACTTGTTATTCCTATATATACATATATATAGGTACGGAACCCTTCATGCGCGAGTCGGACTCGCACTTGCCCAATTTTTTAAACTACAACGTACGTAAAACTAGTAAATGTATACCAGACTGTCCTTGTCCGTCACTATTTACTCCAAAACTCCATTCTTAACCTTCGAAGTGTCACATCACAACACAACTGATACGATTAACCTTTAAACGGAACCCTAAACCCGGATCAAAACAGGTAGCAATTACAGTGTTACTTTGTGCCCCGCCGTCGAAATAAACAACTTATTTTGGGGCAACACAAAGAATTCATGAATTTATAATGCGCCGGGAAATTAGCTTTTTTCTCGCACTCGCCCGCGCCGGCGCCGCTTGCGGCTAGATATCCATTGTGATCTACCTATCCCGAATGTATGACTAATACTGAATAAATGGATATGGATATGAAGGTGAAGCTCGGGTCTTGGAGAGTGACGCATGAACGCGACTATTGACCGAGATTCATAGATTTTTTTATGGAATGCTATAAAACGCTAATGGATGCAATCGACCGCATCGCACGATCAGTAGTTGTTTTGTATCCAACATCGTTGTATAAACCTCTATAGGACATTTGACACAACTTACTGTTTCTCTTGAAACTATCTTGGCGGTCCTAGGTTTGAATTCGAATCTTGGTAAGAGCAAACAAGATGTGTAAGTATGATGTACTCAAATATTTTGTTCCTAGGTCAAAGGTCATGGATGATTTCTGTGTAATTAGAAGTATTGTATCTCATAATGTAATTACATACATATATCGTCACCTTACTAGATGTACAAGCTTCATAGCACATGCATTATTAGTTTGGGACTACATCAAGCTGTGTAAGATGTCCTTTAATATGTAGGTATTTATTTTACTTAAACCGATTTGCCATGTTTAAAGATTTGGCCTTAGCCTAATAATTAAGTTTAGCTCTGTAGAAGAGTAGCTGCCTACTGAACTAGCGGTATGGGTTCGAATCCCAGCGTAGGCAAATATTTGGATGATAAGCAAATACATATAACCAGTACGGTAACCACTTACCTTCAGATGGGGCATGTATACCACCAACGTGGTATATACATAAATATAAAGAAAAAACTAAACAAATTAAGCAGATAAATCTTGAGTGCCAAATAAATATTTAATGCTAAAAACAAAACAGACAGAAATACACGCATATACCACTTCAAGCTTAACCCCTCCATTTAGGTGGGGAGTGAGATGTTATTCAAAATCCTTTGTCAACCCACATCTACCTTTCAAACTGCCACATGCCATCATCTTTTTTATTATTTACAATCGTTTTTTAAGTCATTACCTGAAGACTCGATACGCGCCTGTCGCGTCAAGGAATAAGATGATTTCAATTCAAAAGGAATATGGGAGCAACTGCGTATCATGCTCAGATGTGTTTTGAGAGCAAATTACGCGTCGGTTTCTTTTGTTTCGTGTACATTATTGGATTAGGTTTTTGCGTAATGTGGATGTAAAAATGTTTCGGTGGCTTGGGAATAGGAAGCGATGGCTCTGTACCTAATGTCTTTGTGGAGGTTATTTTTGAAGATTCATTTGTTAATGGTAATAATGATGGCAGTAAACGAATAGATTAATATTGTTTTACTAAAGCAGTTACATCTGCTAGCGTAAACTAAATCTGACGAAAATCTGGCTAAAGATGGGACCAATTAATAAGAAATTGAAAATCGTAACCTGGCAGAAGAAACCGGGTATTCGTGTTGTTCCAACCGTCCTGTGTTCCAACCGTACCCAGTCTACCCCTGGGTTACCAATCCAACATTAACTTTCAATCTCTCGGCCACTTGTACGACAAAGTAAAGTGTCGAAAGGTTGAGGCGTCGTGGGGTAACAGGTGCGATTGCTGGTCTCTTTGATTTTCGTACCAGTGGTTCAATAAAAAAATATACTACGACGGTGGCAAACAAGCATGCGGCCCACCTGATATTAAGCAGTTACCGCCGCCTATGGACGCTTGCGATGCCAGGAGCATCACACGCGCGTTGCCGACCCTTTAAGAACCTATTTACTCCCCTCTTGAAGAACCGCATGCTATAGCTCCTGGCCCGGGGAAAACTTCGGCATAGCTCATTCCATATGCACACAAAAACGTAGTGTTTCTACATTCAAAATAATGACGAATGACCCGTCGTAAATCCTATTAATATCTAATAGCTTTATCTAGAAATACAAATTTATCTTGGCATTAAATGAGAAACTATAAGTTCTGCTCGCGTGCGCGGACAATTCATACCCTTCAGCATCACAATATGGACACCTTATTCCGCGAGGAATTATAAAGCAAAGCAAAGACAGGGCATTTATTAAAGTAGCCCGGTGTTCGTGCGGCTACGGAACCGGCGGTTCTGTGCGCGTTACTTGCCGAATTGATTTAAATATAAATAATAACGGTACCAAAACAGAACACATTGCTAAGCCTCCGATATGACGACATGGTTGGCTCGGTTTGTAGTGCAGCTGCCTACTGAGTTGGCGATCCTGGGTTTGAATCCCGGCCGGGCCAAATATTTGTGTGATGAACTCGAATATTTGTTCCTGGATCAAGGATATTATCTACATATATTATGAATATATAGAAGGTGGAACATTTCTAAGGACTGAGATGACAGGATAGTGTCATCTGACTGATCTACAATGGACCTATTATAATTGCAAAGCTGGATTTAAAAGTAAAAAAAAATCATCAAAATAAAATACTTTAGTATCAGTGACAACCCTAACTAATTCAAAGGTTTTATTTACATTTTAAATGACACGTGTCTTTAACTTATGCGATGTTCAAAAGATGGTAAGGTTGATATAGGCAGATTTTTACACTAATGTTTAATAATACTGTATCTCAAAAATGGATAGAAATATTTACAAAGTTCATTGGTGAAATATTAAGTAGGTACTCAGTCTGAATTGAATTCCCTGTTTGCTTAAAAGTCCTTCGATCTGTTCCACCCTGTATATTACCTATATCGTCGTCTAGTACCCATAGTAACAAGCTTTGCTTAGTTTGGAACTAGGTCGATTTGTGTAAGATTATCCCTTAATATTTATTTATTTTAGCCGTTTGAGCGTGAAGATGTAACAAACATACACATAAACACACTCACAAACTTTTTCCTTTATAATATTAGTGTGATTATTATTATTATTTTCGCTTGGGCCTTTTGTGTGCCGCATCGACCAAAATTGATCTATTGTGGCAGCCCTGTTTTAAAGTGTGATTACAATAAATATAAAGCAAATAAATGCATTCCGCTGGTTTGGTGGCCCCGCAGCGCGTGATAGATCACCCGCCGCCGCCACCCGGCGCGAATCTGCATCTGCTTATATACCACTTTATTTTGCACTCTATTTATTACCTTGCCCTTAACGATCACGATGTTTACTGAGAACTCTACAGTTTTCAGTACATATTAATAGTTCATGTATTTTATGGTATATATTCATTCATACTCTTTTTATAAAAGAAAGAAAAATCCTAATCACAAGTTTTAGAGCTTGTCTAGGAATTATCAGTGAAATCCAACCTCAAATTGGTAGGTACTCATAAATTGTAAAGTAACTAAACTAATAATTAAAGCATCTTACACAAACTCGAATTGCCAACGCCATCGAATACCCAAAACTAAACTAAAAGTGACCTCGAGAAGTCGAACTTGGACAACTAAATACCTATTTAAATAGAAAACCTGCCTATCAAGTTTACCAAACCGAGTTTATTTGTGTTTTCGCTTAATTTCGACTTGTCCAATTCAATTCTATTCAATTCAATTATTTATCCATAAAAATACATTTTATTCATCATTATATTACATTTTTTATAATTACGAGGAGGTACATTTCATTGATATCTAAATATTTGTCATTCAAACGCATGTCAATGTCATCAGTGACAGAATTTACCCCTCAAAAAATTCCTCAATGGAATACAGTGCGTCAACAATGAGTTTCTATTTCAGTTTTTGTACAAACGACCTATAACTAGGAGCTTGTTTAATAGCCGGGGGGATCCTATTATAAACCTTGTACTACTGTGCTACTTTGCTATATAGGTATATGCAATGGTTGCGGTGCCATGCCGTTCCTTCGATTCTCGCCGGTACTGAGACGAGGCCTAACATTGAGAATAAGACGCACTACTTATTACCTACGTATTTATTTCAATTCCCAGTAAGTTAAAATACAAAACACACATTACAAAATATAAACACATAGTTAAAAAACGTTTTTAAACAGAATCTTTTTTAATGTGAAAATATCACGTTTTTGTTTTTATAAATTAACTAGCGACCCGCCCCGGCTTCGCATAGGTGCACTGCTAATACTAAATGAAAAGTATTTCTCTATCTATTTAAAAAAAAACCGCATTAAAATCCATTGCATAGTTTTAAAGATCTAAGCATATATAGGGACAGACAGACAGAAGGAAGCGACTTTATGTTCTATGTATTTAAGTATTTATTTATCTATATAAGTATGTATATCGTCGCCTAGACCCATAACACAAGCCTTCTTGAGCTTAATTTGGGACTAGGTTGATTTGTGTGAGGTTGTCTGATATTTATTTATTTATTTTATACTATGTAGTGATATTGACACACGAAACGTAGGGTCGCAGGTTCGAGCCCTGCTTCCATTGCAGTGGACCACATTAAATTTTTCTTCCATAACTTACCTTTGTGGCAATATTCGTGAAAATACCACTTTTAGATTTTTTATAAATATCGACGTAGAACAGAATCGATAAAAAGGTTCTGTTAAAAAAATCCCATCAAAAACATAAATGTAAAATGAGAGCCAAGTTCAATATCGCGTGCACTTCGCCGACAAAAGAATTGAGATCTGCAAGGGTGCCAAGTTCTTTGCTCTAAAATTTTTAGATACAAGGACATGCGACATACTCAATGCATTTATTTTACTTGGGGAGTAATTCAATATCAAGATTTGACTTGGCTAGTTTTCATAAACTAACTAAATTTTATAAAAGTAACATATTCATAGTCATAGTTCATTATCAAGCTAACAGTATAAGTAACAAGACGTACACTAACTTGCGTACTTACCTTTACGAAAATAGGTTAATGATTTGATTGATTTTGATTTATAATATAAATTTATATTTTAAAACTAGCCAAGTCACGTCTTGATATTGAATTACACCCCAAGTAAAATAAATGCATTGAGTATGTCGCATGTCCTTGTATCTAAAAATTTTAGAGCAAAGAACTTGGCACCCTTGCAGATCTCAATTCTTTTGTCGGCGAAGTGCACGCGATATTGAACTTGGCTCTCATTTTACATTTATGTTTTTGATGGGATATCATTACTTTTTGTACAGAATTTATTATGATGTGTAAATTACTTAATTATTATTTGTTAATTAGTTCTGTGTGCTATTCTAGTACATCTTTTGAAAGTTTTGAACAAACAAAGAATTTTCCAAAACGGTTAGTACGTATTGGATTTTTATGTGCATGTATGTGTAAGTGTGTGCGTGTGAGTGTAAGTATATGCTATTCTAGTATATCTTTCAAACAAAAAAAGAATTTTCGAAATCGGTTTATAAATGACAGAGTTCTGAGGCAACAACCATCAATAATAATAATAATAATAAAAAACATAAAAAAATCACTGTTTTAGATTTTTATATGTATACACACACAATTACTAAGCTGGATGCCAAATTTCACCTTTCTAGGTCACCTGGAAGTGGGTTAGGTTTTTGATTACTAGTCAGTCAGTCAGTCAGTCAGTCAGTCAGTCAGTCAGTGATAAAAATACCGTTTTTTGGACTTTAATATCTCAATAACTATTTAACCTATATTAATGAAATTTGGGGTTCTACTTGTTCTAAAGGATCTTAATACATAAGCCAAATTTCATTTTTTTATGTTAAATAGATTTGGAGTTATTGGGGGGTCAAAAGTGGCTCCAAACGGTTCGTGTAATATAACACACGGCTGCTGCTCGCCAGTTCCTGCGGTGAACTTGGCTGGACACGCTGCCGCGTGTCTAGATCATGAGAAAAGCGCCATCTCTCCCGCGGTCTTGTACTTGCTAAAAAAGCAATGGGGATCGTCTATAAACGCATAGGATATGGCTAAGGCGCATAAGCATTTTAAACACAATGACGCAGAGGGCGCTCCGGTAGCGTATAATTACGGAATGAAAGATTTGGTGTGATTGACGGAACGATGTGATAGCTCAGTTGGGAGAGTACTACGCCGGAAACGCAGGGTCGCAGGTTCGAGCTTAAATTAATCATATTACATTTTTCTTTCATGATTTAACTTTGTGGCCATAATTATTTACATTATTAAAAACCTAAGCTAGAATGCAGCGTACTCGCCGGAAGTAAGACGACGCCTTACCGTTCAGAAATAGGCGCACTACTTCTGTGCGGCGTGCGGTGTGCGGTGTGCTGGACACGATAATGCTTTTAGCACTGCACCGCTTTGTCTTCAAGTCACTAGTTTTGTCTAAGTTTTGAACTAGTTTCATTCCATCTTTTATAGCCTAGATAACATAAAAATCAAATACGAACCGGCTTTGTACTACATTTTAGTTTTTGTTTTGTGCCAGATACGATCAGAAATATAAATATGCTTACGTAGTTTTCATTGAAAACAGGATGTTTGGCAGGAATTAATATTATTTAACTCAGAGATATTACTTTGTTTTACATTTGTCCTCAAACTAATGAAGATTTTTCAGGGATTAGCAAATTAACTATCACCAAGCTTTTCCCAGTTATTAGTATGATTCACGCTTAACCAATTTGTATCGTTACAATAGGGTCATTCATTTGGGTTCGAGTCTTTCCGGTGGACATTTGCGAAATAAAGGATTCCAGAGCCTAATTTTCTGATAAAATGCCTGTGAAAATAAAGAACGTTCCCTCTTATAATCGGATATAATAGCACCATACCATAACCCAGATTCATACAGGCTCTTAACTTTTGACCACCGGAGGGACGAATTTTGTTTTTTTGAAGTGATAGGTAATGACCCAATATTATATCTTGAAAACTACAGCTTTTATTTCTTGAAAGCCAATTGGTTTTAAAAGAAATATCTTATCTTCTTTATCTTTTTTATCTTAATCTATAGGTAAGTTAAGTGTATCAGTAAAGGCAGGATTCAAGCAAAGGCTCTCTCGCGCATCAATTTGCGCTAATGATGACGTCACATGGGCTTTTACCGATAACGCCCGCATGTAGGACAGATTGCCGCTGAGTTTAGATAGAGGGATATACCTTTATCTTGCTGCGTTTATCTTATAGAAAATGACATTGATCGTTTATATCGCCACTATAAGAGTACGAACTAGTTTCATGACGTATTTTATTTATTGACCGAGTGAGGGAGGCGTCTCTGCTTCTGCTTAGATAACATTTCTCTTGTATGTCTGGATGTTCAGATTTCCGACTGTTTTCGCCTAGAGACCGCATTTTTCTACTGATTCTCATCAAATATTGTGAGTTGGTTCGATAAGTAGGTACTATAATTGTTTTTTGTCGCTTAGTTACGGGGGTTGAAAACAAAAAATCGAGAGATCTTATGAAACAAAGAGATCTGTATGAGCTAACACTTGACACAATCTCGTGGCTCGGGACCCTGAAAGTAGACATAGATATTTTATTTTTGTCATTAGTTTCTTGGAAATGTTTATGTATCGCCATACGATTAAATGAATAATATTAAGTGAAATGCACAAGCCGACCCACGTGTTGATGGTATCTAAATCATTAGCGGAAAGTGGCGTGCGAGCGTGTCGCACCCCTATAAATCTTAAGAAAGGGTGCAGCCATAGTATAAATAAAGTACACAGACAGCCAAAACACCATGAAAATCTAAAAAACTATGAAAAATGAGCCATTCGTATATCCAAACTCCAAATAAAGTATACTATCGGGATAAAATATTAATATGAATATTTTATCGCGATAGTAAATATTCATATTTATAAAATGAAATTTTTGTATAGTTTGCATGACAATACAATAGTTTGGTATCTTGGCGCTTATAAAAAAACGGAGGTGGCCATAGGAACTCCAAAACAGCACACAATGTAATATAAAAACATTATATTATGAGCTCATTTGATTGGTCTTGACTATTAACTAACAATTTTCAAAAAAAATACAGTTGGCAATCTCTCTCTCTCTCTCCGTTCCCTCACTGCTGTGGATCGTGACTCCTTCTGATTCCGTCAACTAGTTGTCTCCATCGGTTACGTTCCGTTGCTTGGTGGAGTGCAGCACTGACAGATATGTCCAGCTCCTCAGGTATCTGGTCTGCCCACCTTTTGGTACTTCTGCCTCTAGGTCTTTTACCTTACTCGTCGACCCGGGCATCTGCGAGCGCCGGGGGTCAGCCGGATCGTCCGACATACTAGTATTTCTGTCGTTGACCTTTTTCATCACGGAGTTCTCATAGGAGTATAATCGTAGTGGGTTCCCATTACCTTCTACGTCGGTTTGTTTTGGGGGTATTTAGTCCTCAGGGCCACCGTAGCCTATATAATCGAGTAGGTTAGTTCACCGCCGCCTACTGCTCGGCGTTGGTGTATTTTACAGCGGTCTTATTCCCTGGTGATGTTGGGTGTACACCGTTCACCGGCCAACCCTCCTCCTTTCGCAAACCGGGCTTGGGACCGTCTATGGCGGAGTTGGCAATAAAAGCTTGTTTAAAAAAAATATTTAGTATTACTCTAAGGTTCTGGATATTCTACGACCCAACGCCGTACCGCTGTAATGAGTCGCCCGCTCTATTGCTCCTCCTTATATACTCAAGATCTCCTTTACACTTTTTTATTTGTGAAATGATTCCTCTCCCTATTTGTCAAGTAAAAAGTATCTTTGATTTTGCTATATGAGTATCGTAAGTACCAATAAAAAATCAGGTACTAAGGATTTATGAAACCAAACTTCCCAGCACCACGCAGCACCTTTACAGAATTCCTCAGCGTTACAGTATTTTGGCTTACATTTAGCGTGATTCTACTTTTATCTTTTAACTGTAGTCTATCGTTCCATGCCTTGTACAATTACTAATTACATTCTAAATGGTTGTTGGCTTTTTGGCTGTAAACGATTCATAATTTACTAAGGCGAATTCATGACTGCTCGTTATTTTACAATGGTTGTACGAGTATATAGCACAGAAAGCTAAATTAAACACCTTATTTACTACTCGATCTACTTAACGCATTTGATGAACGCACAACTGACTAAGGCCGAAACCTGCAAAGATGTTTGTTGGTCTAGCATACAAATAAATTATGTCAAAGTGTGACAAGTGTGATGGAGTCCTCACCCAAAGAAGGTTACCATGACCGGTCGTGCGCCGTCGGAATGCAGTACCCTTAGGATGAGTTTACAGTGGCCCTACACAATACAATACAACAATACTTTATTGCACACCAATAATAATATTGTACACGAGCGACTAGGTAAAATGTTTGATTGGAGAATCTATCTTTCTACGAAGAAACCGCTAGGGCGCTGTACTATTCTCCGTACAAATGGTTCACACTATTGCTATAGCGAGTAGTGATGTTAACTCATGGTAGGGGTGCAGCAGTCTCCAGCAATGTCCTCCTTATGACGTTTCGGTATGGTCACCACCGTCAGTCCAACAAACAATGTGCCCTACCTACTGCCACTTCAGTTTTGGAATTGTTCGAACTAAGTCGGTTACTCCGAATGAATTTCCATTTATCCCTAATTCGATCTCGTAGTTGTTTTTAATCTCATATTGTAACAGTTTTTCAAAATGTATCTAATAAATTAATAATTAAAAGGTTAAATATTATTCTTTCAAGAAGCTTCTCTTTAGGTGTAGGCCTTCTCCCGTGACCGCCCGACGACTGATCTCTTTTTGTAGCATTGAGCATCCAGTCCTTTCCAGCGATGTCGTGATTGTGTGATGTCGTCTGTCCATCAGTTCAAGGGTTTCAAAATATAAGAGCAGTAAATGCCTGTGCAGTGGCTTTTCCCAGGAAACTTTATATACCTACTTGTAGTTTAAAAAATAAATATAGACGTACTCCTGGTATTGCAGGTGTCTAAGGGCAACGGTAATGGCTTTCCATCAGGTGATCCGCTTGCTCGTTTGCGTTTGCGACATTTAACTTTACCGCAATTTCAAGTTCAGTTTGACAAATGCCATGCAATCAAGCAGTTAGTCGTTCTACCAAAGAACTCTGCGTGCACGTTAGCAAGACAATAACCCGCCCGCTCGGAATGAGCCATCGGCTGCTGCAGCGCATGCGATTAGCATTTATATTGTCCTTTCGTACGCGCCACGCGGCCTTTTGCTTTCGGCGGGACGCAAGCACACAGAATTGAATGTTTACATCATATTTTACAGGATATGGCCAACTATAGGACAATGTCCTGTGGTTCCGACAGATAAGCTAGTGACCTGAAGGAAAAACATGCCCGATAGATGTTATGGTCGGCTATCCAACACCACGAAAAAAGGTCATTGTTCCAAGAAGTATCTTAATAACTCAACGCAAGGTAAGATGTTTTGTATTTTTTGTGGGCATTGATATCATCTATAGTCGAAATTTATTTCGTGTGTGTGTACTCATCATGCCAAAACGATGAATTTTAGCAAATGTTGACAACAGATTCTGGAAGATCTAAAGATAACAATTGACACGACTATGGTAAAGAACGATTCCGCGGACGAAGTTGCGGGCATTTTCTATTACTGAAAATATTAATTGGCTATTGCGGTGTGAGTGACGGCCGGGCGCATGCATCGTAGCCTCGCGTTACACAGAGGCTAGTAGGCACGTCGTCCACTGAGAGTTCTGCTGGTGATGAAGCTGCAATGCTATAACGACACAAGTTTTCTCAGAGATCTAAAATTTGCGACAAGAACTCGCACGTATGCTAATGATGTTGTAGTAAATAATGATAATAATATAATTGTGAACGCTTTTAATGCGTTTTTCTTTCGTTTTAGATCAATACATTTGCCTGCTACGCAAGAAACCCATATTAAAAGTAAATTAAAATACAATGTAAAAAATAAACAAAAAGATGGTCAAAGAGTATGTTGATTCTGGTGAACATTGTCAAATAATTGTAAAAATTGCGCTAAAGCGAAACGATTTGCTTCAGCGCAAAGAAGGCGTGCCACCTGTGCTTGCCTTTGCGGGGCATGAAACTTCTTACAAAGGATGCCCTCCCTTCGCGACTAGGATATTTTTAATACACTCTAGGGGTACGGCAGCCAACCTACGTGAAGTAGGGATCGGCAGTTTCGATCCTGGTAAATTGTATGTTCTGATAATATGTAGGTATAGATTCTGTTTTTAATGTGGAAACATTTAAATATTTGTCGGAGACGGTCATGAGTATGGAAGCTCAACGAAGCCGGCGCGTCATTGGAAGGCGACAGTATCGCCCCCTTGAACCTGTTTTGGCGCGCTAGACAGAGTCTTGGCGGTTCACTCAGCAAACGCCGACCACACTTCGCTTTGGGTCACCGTCGAGTGCACTACTGCCTTGGAACTGTCCCGTTTCGTTGTGCTATACAAAGTTGAATAGAGTCAGTATTCTGTTCGAGACTTCGATAACCTAGCTTACAGTACAGACCTCTGTGCCAGAAACTGTTATATTGTGTAATAGAAAAATCAAGTAGCAATAGCGATCCATTGGACGTAAGGTTTACCTCGGAGCGTGTTTTCTTTATTGCCCGTCTTCAAATACGCCGCTACCTGCTTATGTGATGCATTTACTTGTCCTTGCAGAAAACGAGCTGTAAGTAGATGTTTGCATGAGTACCTATGTCTAAAACAAACCATTCATCATATTAAGCTGTAATGGAAAGCTTCGGAAGGGCTTCGGAAAATGGATATTATGATACTTTTTAAACATTTATGGAGAACTAACCACCCAAATTTAAATAGCCTCAAGTCAAGGACATTGTAATAAGAATGTTAAGAATATACATAGGTCACTTAAACGGCCATTGTACAGCTAATTTAAGTTGTATAGGGGCTGAAAAGCGCTTATACAGCCTGTATGCTACTTGATTAGCTGCGCCCCGCGGTGTTACCCGCTCACCTCTCGCGAACACTAAATTTTTCCAATATTCAGTCTCTCTTCTCTTCTCTCTTCTCAGCATATATGCGTCCACTGCTGGACATATGCCTCTTGCATGCATTTCCAAGCTGATATTGATGTGGCGATCCTACTCCAGGTCGGCCCTGCCGTCTTTTTAATGTTCCGACCATCTGGCTTGCGGTCTTCCAACGCTTCTGCCACCCGTCCTCGGACTCCATTGTAGCGCTCGCTGACTCCATCTGTCATCGTCTCTGCGACATTTATGACCAGCCCATATTAAAAGTAGCCTATGTGTAAATCCCAGGTGCCAGTTACCTCCGTAACAAATTTATCAAAATTGGTCCAGCCGTTTGAGTGTGAAGATGTAACAAACACATTCACAAACTTTCGCATTTATAATATTAGTGTGATGCGATAGTCTCTCTTGTATAACATTATCATTATTATTATTTGCTATGATAAATAGTTAGTAATAGTTTAAGTATAAAATATTGAGATAGGCTGTAAGCGAGAGATAACGCGGTGGCAGATAAACCGTGCGCGATTTTCGCCCACCGTATATTATGTAACACCTAGATCATAAGTTCCTTGTTTTAAAAAAAAAAAAAAAACACTTATAGTGCTTGAGATTTTTGGCTCGTGCTCAAAGCAATGCTAATGTTTTTGCGGTTGAGTGTGCACTAGAGTTAACTACCAATAGGGTCGTTCTCAAAAAATTTGCACCGCCACCTGTCAACAGGTTTGTCTTAGAAGAAGTTTTTTACACCGCATTATTTTAAATATTCAATTATCAACACATATCTATAGACACTTTTTACATAGAGGCCAAATGCTTTTCATTAAAACTAAAGTATATTAATAGACAAAAAAACTATTTAAAACTAGGTTTTGTCGGTCACTTGCCGTGTCCCAACGCGAGGTACTCATGTTTCGTTGTAATAAAAACATATACTTTACCGACTTAGCTTAAGTTCAGTACTCCATTTTATTTTCATATATGATGAAGATTACATTGGGCTCAGACACTAGCTCTTAAATTTCCGCGTTCTTTCGGACTCTCCAATTTCCGTCATCTGTCTTTGCGGGTCATAAAATCTTCCTAAGAATCTTCCTCTCTGCCACTAAGAGTCTATTCTCCTCTTTCAGGGTCAACGCCCAAGCCTCGCATCCATAAACCAAAATCGGTCTAATAACAGTTTTGTAGACTCTGATCTTGGTTCTTCTGCTGATAAGCTTGGACGTTAGTATTTTATGAAGGGCTGCTGAACATCTTAGGGCGTTCTGGATCCGGATATCCATTTCCTCTTGCCTCTGGTTGGTATCTGTCACTGTGCATCCAAGGTACTTAAACTTTGACACCCCTTTATAGGTTGTCCCATCTACAGTTAAGTCCTTTCTGCTGGACGCCGAACCCCTGTATCTTCGCATATGGAAATATTCCGTCTTATCAAGGCTGATTCGAAGACCCACCTTCTTTCCTTCTTCATCCAGAGTTCTTGCCATCGCTCGCACATCATAATCACACTGTCCCAGGAGAGCTAGATCGTCCGCATATCCTACGATTTTATGCCAGCCATTTAACTCCACTCCTCTGCCAATCACCAATACTTTTCGGATGACGTATTCGAGCACCAAGTTAAAGAGCATTGGCGACAATGCGTCTCCCTGTTTAAGTCCTGTGGCTACTACGAACTCTTCGCTAAGAGCCCCACCAACTCTGACCGTTAACTTACTTGCTTGTGTAGCAACTCTAACCATTTTAATAAGTTTGGTGGGTATTCCGAACGACTTCAATATTGAGAACAGTGCCTCTTTGCCCACACAGTCGTAGGCTTTCGTGAAATCCACAAAAAGTGCGTGTATATCCTGTGCGTACTCCCATTTCTTCTCCATTAACTGTTTCAAGACAAAAATCTGGTCCACAGTGCTACGGTTTCGGCGGAACCCGCACTGGTAGTCCCCGAGAATGGTTTCCGCATACGGTTCAAGACGGCCCAGGAGAACATACGCGAGTACTTTGTAAGCCGTTGGAAGCAATGCAATACCTCTATAATTAGCGCACCTCTTCTTAGAACCCTTCTTGTGTATGGGGCATATCACACCCACGTTCCATTCCGTTGGTTGCCTTTCTTCATCCCACGTGCTACTAATAATTTCGTACAACCGTGACTGTACTGCCCCGCCGCCATACTTCCACATTTCCCCTGGTATACCATCGATCCCTGGACACTTGTTATTTTTAAGTCTCATCACAGCTTTCCTAACTTCTTCAAACGTCGGTTTCTCCACATTTTCACTAAAGTAAATCTGCGCGACTTCGCTGGCTTGGTCACGTAGCAAGAATGGAGGAGGATCGTGCAGCCAAAAGAGTCTACCTGGGACGTCCTAGTGGACGGCGTCCGGTCGGGCGACCGAGGTATCGCTGGATCGACGAAGTCCAGAAAGACTTGTGCCAGCTTCAAGGGGCCGATTTCGATTGGCGACAAGCAGCACAAGATAGAGTAGGATGGCGTAGCTTGGTGTCGGAGGCCAAGATCCACTTCGGGTCACTGAGCCAGCGAAGTAAGTAAGTAAGTATGATGAAGATTGAATACTACCTGATCGAATAATAATACTATGCTTATGTTGCGAATTATTTGCAATTTAAGTTTGTCCACGCCATTTTTTGTCGTTCACTTGTCATGAGACAAACATTACAATTGTGTGACTACTATTTCGTTTCCCCTGCCTCACCCCGCATAAATCGAGACCTCCAGTTGCCACCTAACACTGTCCCGAGTGACACGTCGTCAGTGTACTGCACTTAAAAAATATGATACATACACTTACGCGAGCGGGAGTTTGTAATGGGTATGTAGTCTATATTCTGCCTTCCATATTTTGGTTGACGTGTGTACTATTGCATTCATTTTAATGTATAACGCGTAAAGTATGGTCTACTTTTATGTGTATAAATATGCAGTTCATCAACGAAATACTTTATTTGTTTTGATGACATAACTGTCATTTTGTCCATCACCTGTATGTCGTTCATTTGTCTATAAAAAAACAGGTGAACGACACATACGGCAGGTGAACGACAATTATTTAAACATTTATACAAAATTATTTAAAAACCAGGTTTTAACGATCACTCGCCATGTCTCAACTCATGTTTGTTGTTATAAAAACATTTATATTACCGAAATAGCTTAGTTTGAGTATTCCATCTTACTTTTAAGCTGTCTTAGGAATCCTTAGCAGGCGTCGCCCGCACCAGATTTCGAAAGCATCAATCCTCTGCCTGTCAGCGGCTTTGAGCGTCCAGGTCTCTGCCCCATAAAGAAAAATGGAAAAGACAAGTGCACAGACGAGGTGCATGTTAGTCCGGTTAGGGATATTTCTATCTTTCCATATTTTGCCGAGTTTGGTCATCGCTGTTTTAGCCATTCCGATTCGTCTGCGAATCTCTGGTTTGCATGTGCCTCACATTCACATTCTGAGGCTGGTTGTTTTGAGTCATTCCAAAAGTTGGGCCACTCCTGCTTCGGGCGATGCTAAATAGGCGATGTCTACCACGTACCTTCAAGGGCTCCATCCATATCTGTTAAATAGTATTGGGGATATTAATGCATCCCTGTCGTACTCCTTTCCGGAACTTTAAGTTCTTGTATGTGACATCTCCTACCGTCACCATTCAGTATCCAGACTCGTAAAGGCTTTATAAAGTGTTACCAGATGTGCTGGCAGCTTCAGACAATACCTCCAATAGCTTATCCCACCTAACGCAGCCGAAGGCTTTCTGGTAATCAGATGTGAAGGAATTCCTCGAAGATGACGAAAACAGCAGTAGGTAAATCAGCGGGTAAGAAAGAATATGTCAAAAGAGGCAGCACAACAGATTCGCTGTTGAACCTTCATAAGACATTTATAAAATCACGCTTGAGTTTCGCATCTTTTTGCCGGTTATGACCTTTGTGTATTCTACAGGCTTCAAAAAACCTCCTGAGAAATGTCCTATGAGATGAGAATTAAATGCTTGTTTTCTTTATGCAAATTACTAAAATAAAAAAAAATAAAAAAAAACAATCAAAAAGCACTAGTTGACAGTTCAACGTAAGTTTTATTTAAAATGTCACTTACCTACAACCGTCGTCGTTAACCTGCTAACAAATTCAGTTAAGTTGGAACATATTTGTCGCAAACCTGCACCCATTGTCGATAACTTGGTAACAAATGTCGTTTACCTGACATCGATGTCTTTCACCTGTCGACCTAAAATTTCAAACACCTATATCTTCTAAGATATTAAATTTAACTACTTCCCTCGACGTGATATCAATTGTCTGAATATATTTCTAGCGATCCTATGAAAAATAAAAGAAGAAATCGCAACTTTTAAAAAAATATGAAAATTAACACAGCGGTGCAAATATTTTGAGAACGACCCAATAGTTCATTGACTAACTTAGATATACTACATTGGCTTCTGCCTGCAACTTCTTCCTGCCTATAAGTACATATTAGTTCATCAATAATAAATGATTGATAAAAGTCTTATTACTTCTTAAATAATTATACTGGCAATTAAATGATTTTTGTCATAAAAATCTCTCCCATAAATTTTCTCCGGAATTCATACCAATTCCATACCAAATTTCATTGTACTAGCATTCACCTTTCTCGCGATTCATACTATCTTCATCTTTCATTTAACTAGGTTCATTAGTTCAAGCGTGAAAACGTAATGTATCTGTATCTCATAAACCGTGATAGTTAAAATTTTGCACAGACGACGTATTTCCGTTAATTATACCTATAAAATCAAATACTAAAAACAGAATAAAATAAAAAATATTTAAGTAGTGCTTCCATACAATAAACTCTGCACCTCATTTGTATCTGGCGCCACCCGTTCATACCAGGTGCAAACTTAACCGGCCCCTTAAGATGGGATAAGTGCTTGTACGGAATCCTCGGTGCGCGAGTCGAACTCGCACTTGGCCGGTTTTTACACAATTTTAACCCTGAAGTATATTGTAGTAAAAATATTTACTCAGTGCACTTTAACCTAAATATAGACGGTTTATTACAACAAAACGTGTTCTTAAAATACCTTTTCATCACACTTGCTCGTAAACAAGGGTTTACATGCTAGAAAAGCGGGCGGTAAATCGTAAATTACGTCCTAGGGCGGTAAGTAATTTTTTCACACTTTAAGAGTCTACATGCTAGAAAACCGGGCGGAAAATCGTATATTACGCCCTAGGGCGGTAAGTTGTATATTACGCCCTAGGGCGGTCAGTAATTTTGGCATTGACTACTACTACTTTTGTTTTAATTCCTCCAAAGTGTGATGAAAACGTCGTACGTGACTCTGGTGGTAAAGGAATTCCAAGGCTTCGGGCTTCTAATACACTCGTTTGTAATTCCTCGTTTACCACCCTTGTTACGTAATGTACTATTACTAACGTCATCAAATCCTGAGCTATAACAAATTGTAACTAATAAAATTAGAGGCTCATCAATACGGGATAAAACGAGCATTGAGTGCCGACCTAATGCCTAGTTAATGGAGTACACGAAATATATAATTACAAGTGGAACCATGAAAAAACTTGGATCATTTCTCTCCGCATTCCTTTGCAGGAATCTGGCTCTTAAGTATCCCCGATCGGTGGACCCGTAAGGTTCATTATCGTTGGAACTGGCTCGTTTGTCCGCAGGGTAGCATTTTCTTTCAATAATTCTCGTAATGGTCTAAGTAAGTCAGTTAACAAGCTCTCTCTGATGTCGTCAGTAAAAATGGATAATTTCAACTTTATCGGATTACGCAGGTCGTTATAATGGAGCGGGACAATAGTAATAAAATTATGAGTTTTATTAGACTTAGCGTTAACGACCGAGGTCAACTCGATTATGATGTTGGATTCTTATCTTATGCAAATTTATATTATGTGTACGGATACATGATGATCACAAAAAGACTCAAGGTGCAATTAGAGCCTAGATCGCTCATCGTGAAAGCCTCAGGAAAGGGCTTTAGTCAGCAATCTTTCGATTAATTTTTATAACAAAACGCGCGTAAATAATCGCGTTCAAAAAGATATTTATTTAATAACCTCGATGTTTGGTAAGTTCGTGTAGTTTAAACCTATATATCTTATGGCCGAGTTGAATATGACTGCAAAATTTTGGATCGCTCTTAGTATGTACGTTTCTCCTACATACATTTTGTTGATTTCGATGATTACCATTATAAAACGATGGTTGTTGGGGCTGGAAGGTTTTCAAGTGACAACCGTGTACTAAAAGACACAGCGTGGGAAGGCCTCCTATACTTACGGTCAGAATCGTAGGTAACCTTTGTAGGAAGGCGGCAACCGGTCGATACAGTGACCCTTAAGGACCATTGCTCGTAATCGGTTACCTTCTACCTGATATGAAAAAAATATGGTTACATAAACGCATAACAAATATTACTTATTTATTCGTTTTCCATTCCATTTCATAATTGCACAGAGAACTGCTGAAATAAAAGTCTCGCTCAGGCCGGATTGATTGACAGAAAGATCGTTTTATGATTGCGAGTGATCGCGACAAATGACTGCAATCACGTCGGTCGCAGTTTTGATTACGCGGAATTTATATTGCAAACTGTTCAGCCATTAACTCGCGGAAAACCAGGAAGTGTGAAAGATTATGGAGGTTTCATATTTTTCGTCTATTTCAAGCAAAATACGTCCACTGCTGACCAAGAATATCACTCATTAAACAGCTTTCCGTGATCCTGGTCAAATCTGACCATTATCTCGGAAAACTGTTGTTGATAATCATCAATCCACCTTTTTGACAGCCTTTCTAAGCTGCAAACTTTGCTGTGCGGTCACCAGCTCATCAGTTCCATGAAAGATCATAAATTTAGGTCTCTTAACTTCGCTCTTATCTTACGTTTGATTGGTCCACAATTATCATATAGTAAATCTTTAAATTTTCTGCGTCTTCCATTCAATAGAAGTGCAGAAATTTGCTGAAATAAAAGGCTCGGTCGGGCCAGACTGATTCACAGAAAGATCGTTTTATGATTACGAGTGATCGTGACAAATTACTGCAATCGCGTCGGTTGCAGTTTTGATTACGCGGAATTTATATTGCAAACTGTTCGGCCATTAACTCGCGGAAAACCGAAAACTAGGAATAGTTTTGGAGGTGTTTCACCACCATTATTATTAGACGGAAAACGTCCACAGAACCAAGGATCTCCACGTCGACCGATCGAGTCGCATACATTCAACGGCTTTCTGCAATCCTGATCAGATTATCATTCCACCTTTCAGGGTGCCTTCCTACTCTGTACAGCAGTCTTCGCAGGGATACCGCGCCCCACGAATGATTGAGTTTATCACAAGATAAATAAATGATGACGCATCTGTCATTTTTTGACCCGTGTGTGAATGCAAGGAACTCCAAATACCTAGCAATTTTATTATAAACTTAACAGAGTAACACGCTGATAAGGTCAACACGTTACAGACACACAATTTTGTAGTAATTTTTAATAAAATACATTAGTTGTGGCCAGCAACTACATCTAACATAAGTACAATCATAGTGGTATCGTTATAAAAATATTATTTCTTGACTTCATGTCACATCGTTGAAGTTGAAACTATTTAAATGATCCACATTTCTGAGTTCTTTAGCCATTGAGCCGCTACATATATCAGTCTTCGCTGGACATGTGGTAATGATCAAAATTGGTTAATATGCAAGTTAGTATATTTTTTTTGTTACTATTTTATGCATCGAATCTCACTATAATAGGTCCCTTTTTTGCCAAGAATATATCTGATATAACTGAAATAATACCTAAATTCTACTAATACAAAGACGTAAAAATCACAGAAGCCACAAATTCCTCTCATAATAATCCTCAGATGTGGAGATTCATCTTCCTAGTGGCGGGTGCCGCGGGGCTCCCACGGGAGTCGGCCAATATGGCCGTTGACTACTTTCTGCACAAGGCCGTGAAATATGTGACGTACTTGTCTTGTAAGGACTCGGCGGGTAAGTTAATTAAGAAGGACATCACTCGAAATAAATGACTTGGGAATTATTGCGTCGTTGTAGACAGAATGCTGTAGTGATAGTGACGGATCTTATTAAACATAATTATTTATTTGTAATAAGATAGTGTCCTTGATTTATTTTGTTGAAAACAAATTGTTGCTAAGGTTATTAACGCGAAAGTTCAGTTCCTTTCAAAATCGAGATCTGAAGTCAAAGTGAAGATACCGGTTCGATTCATAATGTAGACTTGCGTAATATAATATTTTTAGCAGTTTTTAGAAGCAGCAGGTGCAAATTTTGTGATTTATGTGTCAATAAGAGTACATCAAAAAGTAATCATAGAACTTATTACCTACAATCCGAGGGTAAAAATGGCATTCGGATTTATACATGTCTCGCGTTAAGATAAACCTGTCTTATTTCACCCGAGAACTTTATTTATTTTCTAAGAAGTGATGAAGTGTACTCGTAAATAATGTTTTTTTTTAAGGTAACATAGCAGTATCAAGGGCATTCATGAATCAAGGCATGCGGACAGCAGTGGGTCGGGTGGACCAGGGGATCATAAACTTAAGGCGGCTGCTGTACCAGTGGGACGTAGGCGTGCTCATGGATGGGGACTGTCACAACGCGCAGAACATTTTGAATGACGTACGATCCTCATCATCATTATCTTAACCATCGCACTGCTCGCCATCGCCAGGGTGTTCATCCTCACACACTGGAGCCTAAAATATGGTCGAGAACTGTGCGTTTCCAGAGGAATTTCCTACCGCGAACGCTCCGCATCGAGAATGAGCTCTTTGCCGAGGTTTCCCTGAGGGCTACAGGGCTACGAGGGCGGTTCTTCAAGAGGCTCCCCTAGGAGATATAAATAGGGTCAGAAACGCGCGTGTGATCCTCCTGGCGTCGCAAGCGTCCATAGGCTGCTATTATTTTTTCGACATATTTAATTAGTTTGTAATGTAGTGCTACTCCTGAAGTAAGGAATTGTCAGTCAGATACAGTCAGGCTACGATTATTTTCCATGAGAACATCGTAAATCAATGCGTAGTAATTGTGTTGCACGAAAAAAATTGTGCGCGTCGACCGCATTGCGTTTAGCGCATAAAACAACTGCACCCTTGAGACTGCTGCTTCTAACTTCTTGAAGTCGATTTATAGGGAGTTTTCATCTATATTTCATTCCGATATCAACATACGAAGATAATAAGATTTTCACAGGAACCCTAAATGAGTCACGAGAACCTATGGTAAAAATATTTTACTAAAGCACGTCTTGCGTGTAGTAGAGTTTTAGAATAGGCATTTGTTTTGTTTGTGTTACAAATAAACATTTGTGTTGTCTATGCGAACAGGTTTCTGCATGCTCATAATTATGCTTTTTACATTGTGATACGCACGGTCGCCATGAAAAAAACGATATATCATCGTTTCATATAAATTTATGAAACATGTAATGTCACATTATATTTTAAATAATAATAAATATCACACCCCACACCAAAACTAAATATAAATAATAATAAATATTAAGGGACAATCATACACGTAATCCAGAGGCACCAATGGTTTAACGTTTCATATATTTTTACTGAATATTATTAATGTATTAGATTTTTGGTTGAATTTCATTGGATATAATTTCTATTTTATATTCGCAATATATCCCAACTCGACTCGCTTTGCTCGTCGTCCGTCGTATCGTCACTCAATGTATTGTATTGGAGCGCGTGGTCAATGTAAAAGATCGTCTAAATTCGCGACTGATGGGACATTGGACGTTCACATAAGTGGCTGGCTCTTGCCACTACCCATGTTTACTCAAATACTGCTTTAGTAGCCATCGATCCTTTCATAAAGAGAACCATTATTGCAGAATTTTGTCTTACAGAAATTATGGTTCAAAACTTTTTTTAGAGCATGATGTTACAGTTTAGCGGGCATGATAGTTGAATTTATTAAGCGATATTTTTCTGTCAATCTTAGATTTACGTGCCCGTCAGAAAGTAACAGTTGCTTTTAATTTATCTATCACGTAATAAACGCCACCCTAGGACGGATTATGTAGGTATTCTAACATATCTTCCAGGCTTCAGAGTCCATGCTGTTTGATGCCACACGCTCCTGGTTGGTGATGAAAGAAAACTGCAATGAAACTAGATTCATACACGACACATTCCAAGAGTTGAAGCTTAGTGTGGACGCTGATGTCGTTGTGGCCTCTTACTGCGGTTCGTAAAGATGTTGTTACTCAATAACACGCTAACTTGAGACACAGACAGATATATCAAATTGAAAAATAGGATACCTAATTCTAAAATCTAAATGAAACGGGTTCTCGTCGTCGTTCGAATAGTGCTCGAACACAAATGTGTTCGATTGTCCACCGCCGCGACTGATGATGATGATGGATCGCGAACCGATTCGAAACATGTCCAGCAATATTCGAAATAAAAAACGTGAGTAAACCCATTTTATATGGATTTTAATATGTCCGCGTGACTCACGTGAGTTTTCTTTGTAAAAAGGATTGTGTTGGTTACTGCAAATGCAATTAAGAGGTTTTGATTTGATTCGATTTACCTTCCATTTAAACGTAACGCCCGGGTAACATGTTTCATGGGAAACATGTTACCTGGGCTCCACACTACTCGCAAAGTTGACAGCTCCACACTATCATATTCGCCCAACTTCGGCCAACTTTGTGAGTAGTGTGGAGCCGCAATTCTGATAAAGTCAATATCAATAGACGTGATAAACCAAGCATGATGTAATAACTAGCTGTTGTGCAATACATCTAAGAGGATTCGAATTTAAATGTGATAGTTTTAATGGTTTCGAGATCGATTTGCTTAGTCAGAACAAAATTCACTGTCTCGATATAAACTTGTAAATAAATGACCTATCTGTGTTCAATTGTTCAACAGGGGACAGTTACCAGCTAACGGACGTGTTCAACTTCGGGAACATCCAGGGGAATCCCCTGGAGACTCGGGATATGGGAACTTGGAGTCCTGAAGGAGGTTACGTAGTACTACAAATTAGAATCGACAAACTGAAGCTCAACTTAATTTCTGACATAATTTTATTTTGCCGTCGTTGCTAATTACTCGTATAATACCTTGAACATGAAAATCTTATTTAGCTATGAATTTATTTATCGATAATTATTATACAGTGACATACTATAATACTTAGAATAGTGTCGAACACAAACTATTTAGTAAGTGACCAGAACCCAATTTATTATTAGAAACATAAAAAGCACACTTAAAAATCTAACCATAAACTTACTATGTTGGTCAATCTATTTTATTTCAAGTATAATTTTGATTTTATTTGAAACCGAAACTTGCAGGCTGATTCTTATTGTGTACTATATTTGAAGTTTCTGAAATGAAACCAGAATAGAAACTAAAAAATCGGGGTTCCCTGCCTTTATTTTCACGCTTACCTAAAACAACCAAATGTGCAAATAGCATTTGCATATACATTTAAATAAGATTTGAATACCTTTTTTAATATTCGTTTTGCTCGAACATTTTATTTATTTATTTATTGAAATAATATTTAGTATTTACATAGCATTACAGTTAAACCAATGCACTATGAAACTAACTTAACTAAAACATAATTTGAAACAACATGAATCACGTACAAGCACAAAAAGAAGTTTGTTTTCCAAACTCCACCGGAAAACCAAGTCTACGTCATTCTGCATGGAATCACAATCCTCCTGTTGCATCACACCATAGACCAGTTTCAAGTCATCGGCGTAGAGAAGACATTTAGCATACCTCTTTGAAATCAATTTATCAAGATTCTGATTATTTAAATGTCGCTAAAGCCGTTCACTTTTCTCCACGGAACCCTGCCCCCGTCGCTGCGGGCAAAGCTGATATCCAAACAAAACAGAAATTCACCAATCTCCATCTTGATGCGGGATTTTACAAATTTTAGGTTTGGAGATTTCGCTTCAGGGGTTCAAGTACTACAATCGCTGGGATTTTCATAATCTAACGCTACGGGCTGTATCGGTGGTAAGCTTTCCTGATATTATTGTGAAACGAATTCGATATACATTTAGAATACTCTTTGTATGATAAAGAATGGAATTCGTGGGCGAAATATTCATACAAGTAATATTTTCATTAAATACTTTGGTATTTTGTTGAGATCAACAAAATAAAAATAGGAATTCTAATTTTAGTTATTATTGCTCAACTTACTCGAATGAGTGAATATAGCCCACTCTTTATATAATTTAAGACGGATCGTACTTATGCTAGGTATCGTAATAGTAGTATTATGAATGTAGGTATCTGTTTTGGTTTCCATGATATTTTTCATATTTTAGGTTTTCCACATATGAAACAATATAAGTACATTAACAAAATGAAACGTGCAGGCAGGCAGTTGTGTTGAATTTGATTTTGCGGCAGAATTCCAGGTGAACTGACAATAAAAAAAGTCTAAATTCGAGACATTCTGTACGAAAAAATTCCACACAAATTTATCATTATGATGGCCTCGTAGAATTTGAATAGAGAATTTGGGATTTAGTTCCGAAATTCCGTTTGGAATTCTGAACTGGAATTTCGTTTGTATAAACTAGATAATTTCACTCGTAATTTGAGTTACATATGCAGACGGCAGCTTTGGTACGTTTAATTTATTGATTACTTAAAATTAAGTAGGTACAATGTTTTTTTTAATTTCGTATGTAACTTTTTATACTCGCGTGACTCGCGTACTTTAATCTGTCAATTATAATTTCACGGACAAAGTCACAATAACGCACTTTTTAATCCTGTACCAAAATCCTACACTCTATGGTACCCGCTACAGAACTTTATATGCATAAGACATCTCTCTCAAAGAGCGATTCGTTCTATATATTATAACCGGAATTCTCGTGACTCCTTAAGAGACATTTTCAAAGATATAAACATCTTAACTGTAGCGTCACAATATATTTATGAGAGTATTATGTATGTTATTAAGAACATAGATTCATTTACAAAAAAATCCGATGTCCACAATTTTAACACTAGAAATAAAAATAAAATTGCTATTAGAAAGTTTCGTGTTCGTAAATTATATATACTTAAATCATTTTTAGGCCAATGTATTCATTTTAATAACAAGTTACCTGATCATATTTTAAAATTAGCCTTTCCATCTCTCAAAAATTATTAAAAAAATCTCTAATGTCAAAAGCATTATTATACAGTATTGGACTATCTGACAGACAAAAATGCATGGCCTGAACCAGAAACCGAGTAACTGACTCCTTAGATTGTACCTGACTAGTCTAAGGGACACAGTTCTAATAAGAAAGCATATCAAACGTACATAAAATTGTGTTAAACCGTCATACTTTCTTGTAGTTTCTATATTTTATTCTTACACTAGTCCTCATTTATATCTTAGAATACACTTATAATATGTTTTCTTCGAGAACTACGTATAGTTAAGTTCATATTACTGTAATAGTTAAGTACTTATCCTTTATGAAAAAACCGGCCAAGTGCGAGTCGGACTCGCGCACCGAGGGTTCCGTACAAACACTTTCCATCCCTAAGTGGTTAAGTTAAGTTTGCACCTGGTATGTATAGCGCCCCATATAAATTAGGTGCAAAGTTAGGTATTAAAAAAAAAATTATGGATTTCGTAATTATTCCTTTATCTATGCTATAAGACGTTGCTTCGTACCAAATTTCAAGATTCTGAGTTCACGGGAAGCACCCTGTAGGTTTTGATTCCCTTGCAAGTGTCAAAATTTGCGGCATAAACGGCTGTATCTTTTGATTGCGTTGGCTTAGAAGTTTGATTTTTTCACAGCTTCAAGGGACAGTAGACCTGAGTAATTGATATAAATTTCAGCTTCATACCTCCACGCGTTTCTGAGAAAAAGGGTCTTGACAGACGGACGGACGGACGGACAGACGGACAACAAAGTGATCCTATAAGGGTTCCGTTTTTTCCTTTTGAGGTACGGAACCCTAAAAATGACTGACTGTTGAGTTTTTTTCGGCGTTTCTTCTCAACAGTGGTCTCCTCTTGTGAAATGCCGGTAGACTCAGACATGTAAAAGTGCCCTTGTGGCCTACTTGCAGAATAAAGTTCATTATTTCTTTATTTATTTCTACTCAACTTAAATAATTTCAAAGAGAACATCAGCATATTTGATAAAAAAAAACGCTTCTGTTCATCGATTGGTTAAAATTACTTGTCAAAAATTTTAACCAATCACGAGGCACCCGCCATGACCATCGCGATCATGTTTTTTTTAATAGTCAGTTTCAGTTGAACAAAAAAGGTTACTCCAAAATAAAAATTCATAGTGGGGAATGACGATTAAAGTATTTTTTTTTTTCTGTGTTTTGCTCGTATAAAAAGTATTGCATGCCATAGTTACACAATTAGGTCTTAAAATCTCGTACCTTATTTAGGCCACTCGGCAAGTCTCGTGACCTAAACGCGGTACTCGACTTTAGGAATTTTCATTGTGCAACGATTGCATAAAATAATATTAACTGAAATCTTATCATAGCGGTTGTATAGCTCAAGGATTAAAGCGCTGCCTGGTCAAGCAGAGGTCGTGGGTTTGATTCCCACTTGGACTTCAGTAAAATGTTGGTTCTTATAATTATCTACATCTTTAATTGGGTTTTTATATAAAACGGGACCAACCAACAATTTGACTACGATCGCGCGCTGAATTGCACAAAAAACAGCATAATCACTGTTTTTAGGGTTCCGTAGTCAACCCTTATAGTTTCGCCATGTCCGTCTGTCCATCTGTCCGTCCGTCCGCGGCTTAGCTCCGTGATCATTAGTACTAGAAAGCTGAAATTTGGTATGAGTATGTGTATGTATCACGCCGACAAAACGGTAAAATAAAAACTAAAAAAAAAACTTTTTTTCGGGTACCTCTCGTACACCTGAATTGGGTGAATTTTTTTCGTTCCAACACAAGTGTGTGGGGTGCTGTTGAATAGGTCTTTTAAAAATTATAAATATGAAAAATAATAGGGGTCTCAAAGATTATTTTTTGATAAAGTCAGCAGTTTTGTAAATATTCGCTCCGGAAATCCAAAAAATACCCCCCCCCCCCCCCCTCTTCTAACTTTTCAACCACGGTTAAAAAATCATGGGAAATTTTTAATTCATGAAAATCTGGCCTTATAAGTACTTTCAATGAAAACTACATTGAATAAAATAGGTCAATTCGTTTTTTAGTTATCGCAAAATTTCATAATTCTTTAAAATGACGTAAGTGCCGCGCGGTGTCCTTATGCGGTCCTTATACTTCAAACGTTACACATATTAGTTAAGTGCCATACTGCATTAAAACGTTACGCTCAATCTGGCGCGTATAATCGATCTTCCAGAAGGTAATAAGTAATTACAGTTATTTTAACGTTTACCTTTTTATAGTATGCGGTACGTAGAAAGCCACTTTTGGTTAATGGTATTAATTAATAGCGGTTTCTATTTTAAAGATACGAAATAGTTCGAGAAAGTTCGAGGAGAAGATGCTCTTTGAACCAGGATACACTGTGGGGGTGGCGGCCATGACCAAGATCTGTTCTCAGCTCCTCAACGTATTAAAGGAAATGCACAATTTTCGGTTAGTCTCAAACTTGAGCTCGTCTATATGTATATATTTTTGAATCTGGGGCCCAATTCGAGAATGCCGTTGGAGATATCGCCAAACGTCAAATCTCCATTAGATAACAGTTATATCGCCATTGAACTGTCATTTAAATGCGATGAGCTTAAAAGTGACATATCTCATCTCCATTTTGGAAATACGAAGGCGATAATGATTGTCAAAAATGTTATTGATGTATATAAATTTCTGTTTTGAACGAAACGTAACGGACTAATTTCACGTACTACGCGGTTAATTTAAAGTATGCGCCTGTTATTTATGCCGTCACATACAAAGGAAACGAAAATTTTGCGCGTCCGAATTGACGAAGTTGCGATATCGCCACTTGTCAAGTAGGCACACGTCAAAAGTGACGGATGGCGATGAAAATGAGAGATCTCCATTATATCTCTAAAATTGGTCGAATACCCCCCCAGGTTGTTATCCTACAAGTTTTAATAAATATTTTTCTTATGCTTAAGAAGTCGAGCATCTTTTACGGTATAAATATAGTTAAACTCGGTTTTCTAATTCAAGACCAAAAAAACTACGACAGATACGTCACTGTCAAAGTTGACAAAATGTAAATGACATCTGACCATGTAAATTATTGCATCAAATGTTTTGAATACCTCAAGTGTTACAAGTACAATACCCAGATTTTGTACCAACAATCTCCGATGTTTAAGTTTTTATTATCTCCTCTCGTATTTATGTAATACTAAATATATCTAATTATTTTGTTAAAACATAGAGTTAAAGTTATCAATTAATAAATTATCTTAGTGTCTAATAAAGAATAAGGATTTTACTAATATTTTATTGTAGTGGTAACATTGTGGTAGTGTTTTTGGTCTTGAATTAGAATTCGTAGTATAGTTAATATCCCTAAATGCAAGAGGAAATATGTCCATTGATTGTAACAGATTTTATAGATTAGATTAGTAGACAATGGCATATCTGTTACAGCCAATGAACATTTTTCTTACATTCTCTAAATAAATATTATTACATTAACATCTCTTCTAATTTCAGCTTCAATTACACTACAGTTGGGCGTTGGATCGGGACTCCTGAAAGAAACTCTACTAAGGTGACTATTGTAATTTTAATAGTAATTGTCTATTTCAAGTAAAGTAGTACCTACTCAAAATGACACTGCATAGCGCGAAGATTTCGCTTGGGTTTCCATACCCTAAACGTATTCTATGCCTATGCAAAAATTAAATATTTCTCTAGTCAGGATTTTTTTTAATTGTTTGCAGGCAATGTCCAACACCCTATACTGGCGTGAGCAGGATATATCTTCTACATCGGCGCGCCTGTTTTCCTCGTGGCTGGACTGGATGGACCCGTTCTACCCCTCTGTGACGGAGTTGGAGTACGTTTCTTGATGTCTACCTTAAAAGTTTATATCTGTGAGCTATTACTTACCATTTGGAATTGAATTCGGAGTTTATTCATTTTTAGCTCCGTCCTAACTACTTCAGAAGAAGAAAAAGATACATTTATTTTGCAAATTAATTAAGTACATTTTACATTTGAATAAGTAAATTTCATTTTTAATGAAATTTAACTCAAACTATAGTAATCCTATGAGCTCGTTGCAAAAATGGAGTTCACTCAGCATAATGTCATAGCACTTATGAGCATTATGACGCTGATCTTCCGTGACTCCAGATCAGGACATGTGTAGAACAGCGAGCCATCAGTCATTCTTACGTCTGGATCGTTCAACCGCTCTCAGAAAATGTTTTTAATCAGCTGGTGACTCTTTGCCAATCCAAAATGCAATTTGCTTTCTAACTACACCACGCATTTTCTGTTTGTGTAAAGTTTGCGGTACTTTGCCGCAAACTATTTAAACGAAGGCATTTTATATTCCATCGAATGAATTGTTAAACCTTAATTCTAGAACAAAATTCTACTACACCATCTCAGACCAAGGTGTAGGTGACTATGAGAACCGCTTCCTCACCCCTATGTCTCCGGGGGTATGGTGGTGCTCGGCGGCGGCTGGGCTTCTCTGTGCCCTGGTTCTGATAGCTGCTGCTGTGGTTGAGGGTCGCTCCGAGCCAGGATCTTATGGGATATTCAGCGTGCTGGCTGCTGGCTTCCAACAGGGTAGATATAAAAACAGCTTCCTCATCTTTATGTCTTTAGCAGTAATGGTGGTAACTGTTGTGTTCTGTGCCTTGAACGCGGCTGCTACTCTCGAGGGTCACCCGAATCTGCAGTATTACGGGATACCCAACCTGCTGTCTACTGAGTTCATGTTCAGATTAGGGCATGGTATGAAATGATAGCCCGGTAAGCGACGCTCGAAGGCAATTTTAGTGTTCTCTTTGTTATCTTTGTAAATTATGTACACTAAAAGTACTCCAATCACGTGACTTCAACATTACAGATTACGAAGACGGTGAGCAACCGGATGAAGACAGTTCAAGTCAAAGTAAGACAAATAATATCTTATATTTTGGTAACAATAGATCCCCAAAGAACATTGAAATTTTAAAAGGCCAGCAAATAGGGCATTTATCTTTTGGTGGCCTGTATGCTATTGTGTACATCATTTTCTTTTATTAAAGAAAAAAATATTGTCTCCAGGTCGCAAGTTGGCACTGCTTGTGGTTGGTCTGACGAGCATGCTACTATACAACTACTACACCAGTAGCGTCGTCTCCTGGCTACTGAATGCGGCGGTGCCAACCCTGGACACGCTGGACGGCCTCCTCAAGAGCGACTTCGAACTGGTCTTTGAGGATATAGGGTACACCCGACAGTGGCTTGATGTGAGTTCTTCATCTTTGATTGCTCGTTGAAATTTTTGATAGGATTGCTTCATTCTTTTTGACATTATTGTTGAGAATACTTATACCAATAGGCTTAAATTAAAACACTGCATGCATGATGCCGTAGTTAAATTTGGATTAATGCAATGTGAAACTCGGGCAAATACAACTTCAAAATTTTTTGGTGTTTTGATAATTTAAAGAAGAAGGTATGTATAGAAGTCTCGAAAAAGGTGCACTTTGGGTACTGTTTTAATAATGCTTAAAGTACCAAAGCCAAATTATGTGACATATTATTGAACATTATTTTAATACGTTATTAATTGAGGCTCTGTTAAAGTAACGTTACATAAATCACAAAACAAAAGTGGTGACAATATGTGCCCATAGAAGAAATAATCTAATTCCTTATTTTTTTTAAGTTTTACTTAAGAAACTAACAATCGACAAAATACTCACCTTTGGCTCGTTTTATATAACCACACCCGTGTTTCGAGACCTCTCATTATGCTATAGTTGCATAAACTTCTATTCTGGACACTATTAAATATACAAGCACCACCAACGGCACACAACAAATTGGTTCTGAAAAGCAGCGACAATCTGTGTCCATAGTACGCGTCACGCGGCCGCACCAAGCGCCTTTAAATCACGCATTTTCATACAAAGGGCGCCAATTTAAATTACAATGCAGGTTTGACCAGCCAACAGGCGACAAAGTCAATCGATACCGTATACGGTTTAATAAAGTATTATATACACGCATTATTAATGTGGCGGCTTGCCGGTAAGTTAATTATACGCCGCCTAAAATTATTTTATGAAATTTCGCTGGGAATTGTGTCTGGACGCTTCGGAAAATTATGCATAGATGGCTTTATTTTAGAAACCCGGGTCTTTTATCTCCCTCTTGTGTTTATTTTAGGACTTGTATGGGCGAAATAACAAATCGAAGGCTTCTTTATACAGAAGTGCTTACGCAGTGATAACAGCATGTGTACACTGTACAAATGCTACAAGTCCGGTAGATTTGGCAGTGGTTACAAAAAGAAAGGTGCATAAATGAAAACACTCTCCAATACAATACATAGCAAAGTAAACATAGACATTTAAATTTAAATCATTTACCTACTGTCCTATTGTGAGTTAGTTATAAATATTAATAGGTATATTTAAGTACTAGCTTTTAGCCGCGACTTCGTCTGCATGAAATGAGTCATCTGGGTATCGACTGGTTCAGCTGTTTATACTGTTTAACTTTCATCCCCCATTTCATCCCTTTAAAGATAATTTCCGGGATGAAAAGTATCCTATGTCCTTCCTCGGAACTCAAACTATCTCCATATCAAATGATCGATTCAGCGATTTAAGCGTAAAGAGGTAACAGACAGACGAACACACTTTTAGATTTATAATATTAGTATGCATTTATATGAGACACTTTACTGTTGGGATAAAAAATAAGATTCAAGTGAAAGTTGACCAAATATAGATAAAAAATTTGGAAAAAGAAAATATTAATAAAAATTGGCACATAACATCCGCCGAGTCAGGTCTACTGCTGGATATGCATATCCTCAAGTTTACTTCACTGAGCAGGATCCAAGGCGAATACCGTTTAAAGTTTGTTCGTCATCTTGACAGTTTGTGCAGATCTTCAGTCTCAGGGGGTACTGAGATTGGATTCATTGATCACAACCTCCACGATGTCTTAATTAATCACTACATAGTATAAAACAAAGTCGCTGATGTCTGTCTGTCCCTATGTATGCTTAGATCTTTAAAACTACGCAACGGATTTTGTTGCGGTTTTTCGAATAGATAGAGTGATTCAAGAGAAAGGTTGGTATGTAAGTATAATACATGCATATCGTATCAGTATTGCACCCGTGCGAAGCCGGGGCGGGTCGCTAGTATTAAATATTTATCTATTTGATTAATCTCTTCGGTAGAACCCTGGCTTCTTCTACTACAGCGGCTACAAAAATGAAAAAGAAGACGAACTGCGAGCGAAGAAGGTGACAAACGCGAAGCGTGTGCTGCCTCTCTTCCAAAGTATCGAAGAAGGAATAGGACTGATGCGAATTGGAAGTAGGTTTTGTATTTGTGTTATATTATTTTATTTATGTGAATTATTCGAGATCTGTATATCCACACAGCACCGTTAAATTTATGATAAATAATATTTATACTACCTCTCCCATACCATTCATTAGAAAGTGAAAGTCTAGCGATGAATTGATGGTGTGTCACGAACGAGTTAACTAGTGAGTGTTGCTTACCCAAATACTAATAGTCAACTAATAAAAATAATTATCGTAATCATCTAAATATATAAAAGAAGAAACTGACTGACTGACTGACTGACTGACTGACATATCAACGCACAGCCCAAACCGCTGGTTCTAGAGAGTCCAAGTTTGGCACGTAGGTTCCTTTTAAGGTGTAGGGGTGCACTAAGAAAGGATTTTTCAAAATTCACCCCCTAAAGGGGTGAAATCGGGGTCCAAAGTTTGTATGGGGAAACAAGATTAGTTAGACTATTTTATTTGAAACTTCACAGGAGTATTTCTAACGATAAATGAGTAAACACGTGTTTCAGGTTTTTTGAAAATTCAACCCCTAAAAGGGAGAATTGTGGTGACAAAGTCTAAAAATCAACATGGGTATTGTTTTTATGGTTTATCGGGTCGCTGATTACGAAAACCGCAACGATTTTAAAATCCAACGTGGCGGACGTGAATTATCATCTCCCCTGTAGGGGTGAAATGGGGTTGAAATGTCTAAATACTAAACCACTGGTTCTAGAGTCCAAGTTTGGCACATAGGTTCCTATAAGGTGTTAAGGTGCACTAAGAAAGGATTTTTCAAAATTAACCCTCTAAAGGGGTAAAATGGGGGTCCCAAGTTTGTATGGGGAAACAAGATTAGTTAGACTATTTTATTCGAAACTTCACAGGAGTATTTCTAACAATAAATAAGTAAACACGTGTTTCAGGTTTTTTGAAAATTCAACCCCTAAAAGGGAGAAATGTGGTGAAAAAGTCTGAAAATCAACATGGGTATTGTTTTTATGGTTTATCGGGTCGCTGATTACAAAAACCGCAACGATTTTAAAATCCAACGTGGCGGACGTAAATTAACATCTCCCCTGTTGGGGTGAAATAGGGTTGAAATGTCTAAATACTAAACCGCTGGTTCTAGAGAGTCCAAATTTAGCACGTAGGTTCCTTATAAGGTGTAAAGGTGTACTAAGAAAGGATTTTTCAAAATTAACCCCCTAAAGGGGTAAAATGGGGGTCCCAAGTTTGTATGGGGAAACAAGATTAGTTAGACTATTTTATTCGAAACTTCACAGGAGTATTTCTAACAATAAATGAGTAAACACATGTTTCAGGTTTTTTGAAAATTTTACCCCTAAAAGGGAGAAATGTGGTGGCAAAGTCTGAAAATCAACATGGGTATTGTTATTATGGTTTATCGGGTCACTGTATCCCGGAAGGAAGAGGGAAGAGGGAAGAGGGAAGAGGGAAGAGGGAAGAGGGAAGAGGGAAGAGGGAAGAGGGAAGAGGGAAGAGGGAAGAGGGAAGAGGGAAGAGGGAAGAGGGAAGAGGGAAGAGGGAAGAGGGAAGAGGGAAGAGGGAAGAGGGAAGAGGGAAGAGGGAAGAGGGAAGAGGGAAGAGGGAAGAGGGAAGAGGGAAGAGGGAAGAGGGAAGAGGGAAGAGGGAAGAGGGAAGAGGGAAGAGGGAAGAGGGAAGAGGGAAGAGGGAAGAGGGAAGAGGGAAGAGGGAAGAGGGAAGAGGGAAGAGGGAAGAGGGAAGAGGGAAGAGGGAAGAGGGAAGAGGGAAGAGGGAAGAGGGAAGAGGGAAGAGGGAAGAGGGAAGAGGGAAGAGGGAAGAGGGAAGAGGGAAGAGGGAAGAGGGAAGAGGGAAGAGGGAAGAGGGAAGAGGGAAGAGGGAAGAGGGAAGAGGGAAGAGGGAAGAGGGAAGAGGGAAGAGGGAAGAGGGAAGAGGGAAGAGGGAAGAGGGAAGAGGGAAGAGGGAAGAGGGAAGAGGGAAGAGGGAAGAGGGAAGAGGGAAGAGGGAAGAGGGAAGAGGGAAGAGGGAAGAGGGAAGAGGGAAGAGGGAAGAGGGAAGAGGGAAGAGGGAAGAGGGAAGAGGGAAGAGGGAAGAGGGAAGAGGGAAGAGGGAAGAGGGAAGAGGGAAGAGGGAAGAGGGAAGAGGGAAGAGGGAAGAGGGAAGAGGGAAGAGGGAAGAGGGAAGAGGGAAGAGGGAAGAGGGAAGAGGGAAGAGGGAACAGGGAACAGGGAAGAGGGAAGAGGGAAGAGGGAAGAGGGAATAGTTGGTTTCTATGGATTATCGGGTCGCTGATTACTAAAAAAAAGAATGATTTTAAAATTCAACGTGGCGGACGTGTAATACCATCTCTCATGTTAGGGCGCGATGGGGTAGAAATGTCTAAATAATGTCTAAAAATATAAGTGTCGTTTTTAAACGCACAGCCCAAAACCGCTGATTTTAAAGAGTCCAAATTTGGAACGTAGGTAGGTAAGGTCTAGGGGCGCACTAATAAACGATTGTTCAAAAGAGGGTGAAATAGAGAGATCCAAAGTTTGTATGGGAAAACAAGATTAGACTATTTATATTCGAAACTTCACAGGAGTATTTCTAACAATAAATGAGTAAACCTACAAGTACTCTTTATTGCACACCTCATAAAATATACAGGAGAAATACAATGCAAGACATTACAATTAGAGGTAAACATCAACAGGCGGTCTTATCGCTAAAGAGCGATCTCTTCCAGACAACCTTTGGGTAGTGGAGAACTTGAAAAAATAAGATTTTGTTATTAGGCGGTGCAAAAATCGGATAGTAATAATAATAATAATATATACATAAAAAACAAATAAATACATAAATATAATAAAAAATAAATACATAAATACATACATACATTCAGCCAACAGATAATAGGACCATTTGAATAAAATACGAATTATGAAAGGGATAGATAGTGTTCTTTCAGTTGAGCTTTGAAAGAAACAAGAGATTTAGCGCGCCTTTAGCTAACAGGCAAGGAGTTCCATAAACAGACAGTTTTAAAAGTAAACGAATTATTATAAAATTTTGAGACGGAAGAAGGTACGGCAAGGAGCTTGGGCAGATCGAGCAGAAGTGAGATAAGTGAAACGCTCTTTGAGATAGCGGGGAGTTACAGGATGTAAAAGTATACTATAAAGAAGAGCATAGAATATGAGAGTTACGACCTAAACTTAAACCTAATAGATGTTTAAATTTGTATTTGGTGCCATCTCGATTGTCGTCAAGGCCAGTGCGGGCGGCGCGGCGGGACTGGAGGAGTAGTCATCGGGAAACTTCCTGCAGCCGTAATAAATGCATTCAAGCTTTTCAACAATAAAACGGCTAGACGGATATGCATGAGGGATAAGCAGATATTTTAACCCTAACTTTAACAAGTAGCCTAATTTTTAACCTAAAAAAGAGCATCGTTCCCGTAGGATAATGTATATTGTATAGGAACGCGGGCGAAGCCGCGGGTTAATGCTAGTTGTCTTTATAAGATTGTCAACTTACTTTGTCCCCGCTACTTCTTTTAAAAGTTATTAAGTTTTTGTTTAAAATCACTAGCAGTTACTCCATCGATCTTTTATTCCTGCATAGATCCCTATTGTTGTACGAATTCTGCATGCCCTACCCAAACCCATCAAATGTCTTGAATTATGTAGTTAGTTAACCTTGTTAAAAACTACTTTCTAGAATGCGCGTATCACACGGAGCCATACACGGCGAGCCAGGTGATCTCACGGACGTTCGAAGACAAGGATCTGTGCGCACTGGGTGGGCTTCAGATTATTCCTCCGTCGCACGTCTACATCATGGGGCAGAAGAACAGTCCGTATAAGCAGTTCTTCGTTTGGAGGTACATTACGCACACTGTTACCATCATTGTTAACTACATCTTGAATTGCTTCCAAATCGGAAGTGATACTGACATCAACATTATGCTTTTTGTGACTTTTCTTTAATGTTATTTATTCAATTAATTTAAATTGCTTCCCAGCATGTTGCGTCTCTTAGAGCGTGGGCACACGAAGGCGACTCGAGCTCGTGTAGGAGGAGAGATCCCTCCTTGTTCTGGCCATACTCCGCGCTCATTGTCCCTGGGCCAAGCTGCACCAGCCTTCCTGCTTCTTGCTGAAGTTATGATGCTCTCTGTTCTCATGCTGGCGGGAGAAGTGTGCTGGCACCGGTAAGATCACTCTCATTGACAAAAGCTAATAGTATTGAGGGGACGCTTAAAGCTTGCTTCTGATGTGACGACCACGACCACTCTGCCAAGAGTGTGACGACAAATGTATATGCTCGGGTCAAAACTTCTTGCTCGTTCTCGTTAGGCCAAGCGGCAGCAGCCTTCCTGCTTTTGAAGAAGTCACGATGCTCTTTGTTTTGTTCCGTCGTCAGGGAAAGTGTGGTAACACCCTATAAGATAACATTCTCAAAATGATGAAAATTATTTGCTCAAACTTGTTCAGTCCAAAGCAAAATTTGGAAATCCGAGGTTTTGCATAAAAAAATATCTGGTTAGAATGATATGTGACCAATTCAACTTAGTGTTTTTCAAAATCAATATGCAATATTTTCTAAAATGGGCAAGCCGTTGGAGTTCTATGGACACCACACCACTAATACCTTTACCTATTTAAGTTAAGTATAGTCGCAGAACTAAAAGATTCCTCACTTTTTGACTTTATGTGTTGAGACCAAAAAGTGACGAGCTTTATTATCCCACTTTATTAACTATTGCCATACCTGAAATAAAACATTATTTAGCAAAATTGTCGCAGATGTCAATCACAATTTAATTTAAAATGTATACCTAACTGATTGAAATTTTAATATTACTACTCATACCAATACCTTTAATAACAAAATAGATCAGTTCAATGTGTACTTAATCTAGATTAAATTATTTTAACTTAGAAGTCTGATGGCTGGATTACAGCTAATTAAAGTTTTGTTATATTAATTTTCAGATACGAACTTCGCAGGAATCAGAGTGTGGTGAAGTTAGTTGCGCCGCCGCCGAAGTTACTACACACGAAAATTTCTCATTAAGTCTTTCCTGGAAATGCTTCATCACCTGAATGGCAATAAAATGTAGGCAACTAGAATTACACTAGAGTTTTCTTCTTCTGCATATAATTTTAACAAATTATGTCAGAAAAATGGCAGTACCTAGTACATGCTCAAATAATTGCTGTAGCAGAGTTTTCATGTTTGTCTAGTCTTAAGTTTAAACCAGCTGCAATACACCTTAAGGAGCAAGGACCAAAGCAAAACTCAAGAAAACTAAAATGTTTTTAACCATAAACAAAATAGTATCAAGAGAAAAAGTAGAAACATATTCAATGTTGTAAGGGTAAAAGCGGTATCAATAAGAACACGATTGTACGGTACCGCATTTGCGCTTACTACTTTCAATATTACAGGTAGCAAGCACATAGTCCTTCAAGTGGCGTTCGATTTTTAGGGTTCCGTACCGAAAGGGTAAGAAACGGGACCCTATTACTAAGACTCCGCTGTCCGTATGTATGTCTGTTAGGGTGGAGCGTCGATGTATGGAGAAAAAAAAAAGTTGTCTGATCGACCTGGAACATTTGTAATATGTTGCCTTTAGATAAGATATTAATGAATATATATATATATATGTAATTGATTTTAAATATGTTTCAGCCCTCTACTTGAGCTAGACAAATATTTTTTTCACCTCACTAGCTCGGAAAGGCCAGTTTGTTGGTTTGATATCTATTGAGAAAATCGCTTTTTATCCACATGTGGAGAAAGAGTTTTGACGTTTCAACGCAGCTAAAGTAAAATTTGACATGAGCTTATTTTCTGAAAAATCCCGTTTAAAATACCTACATGAAAGCTAATTAGACCTAAGTTTTAATAAATGGCAAATTGGTTGATTATTGCAGATATTTTTCAAAGATATAGTACAAACCCTTATTCTTTCTTCCTCGCTGTAGTGAGGTGAAAAGTTTTGTTTTATACACGGGCGAAAAGTTATTTTACGTCTCGTGTATTGAAACACTCGCTACGCTCAGGATTCTATTTTGAACCACTCGCTTCGCTCGTGGTCAATCATAGGATCCTTTCGCTAGCTCGTGTTTCAAATAAACACTCGCGGGTACAATACAACTTTCCCCCCTTGTATAACAAATAACTATTTACTCATAATTGGTAAAAAAAACTTTTTTTTACGTAATTAGTATTAGATTTATAAAGAAGGGTTTCAACTTCAAATGTTTTGAGCTTATTTCATACTTACGGCAACTACTACGTGAACCTGTGACCCAAATTAAAATTCAGTATTTTAAAAAAAATTATATTTATAATATTGTTATATTTTTATGCAATAATATCTTTTATTTCGAGTATAATGTGCTTTGATAAAAATCACTTGACTTTCATTAAAAAAAACAAGATTTTGTAAAAAAAAATTTTTTTCAGTATGGGCTTGATCGTAATATTCAAAATGACAGTAGAGGGCTAAAAGTAGTATTGAATATTGTTATTATTATTTTTCTCGTACACCTGGCAGCCTAATGCAACGTTTTAGACACGTTCTGAGTTGAATGAAAAAAAAAAAAAATCGCTCCACCCTAATGTCTGTCTGTCTGTCTGTCACCAGGCTATCATTCTCAATTATAGCTAGAGAGTTAAAATTTCACAGATGATGTATTTCTGTTGCCGCTATAACAACAAATACTAAAAACAGAATAAAATAAATATTTAAGTGGGGCTCCCATATAACAAACGTGATTGGTTGCGTTAACTTTGCACCTTATTTGAATGCGGTGCCATACATACCAGGTGCAAGCTTAACTTAACTCGGCCAGTTAAGATAGGAATTGTTTGTACGAACCCTCGGAGTCCGACTCGCACTTGGCGGGTGTTTTTCCACTCATATAAAGGTACGTGTGCATAATAGCGTACGGAGCTATCGCCTTCGTAGTGTTTGCTCTCAAGCAATAATCAAAGTGCAAAGCAATTTACAAAGGTGACTTCAGACGGTGCACTTTGCCTAATTTGAACACGGTGTGAGGTTTGAGGTAGCATCTGATGCACAGTTCAAGCGTGATAGGTAGCTAAAATATTCAATATACTTAAACTTACACAGTTAGGTACACCAGTTTTATTTTAAAATGAACGCATCTGCAATGTACGTAGTTTTGAACAAAATGTGATATTAATAATGTATAAAAAACTTCGCGTATTATGTTATACTTAGTAAGGCTCCTTTTATCCGTTCAAAAATGGTAAATGTCTTCGTCGTTATTTCTCTATGATCAAACATGTTTCCTAACATACTATCAATGTTACTACTTAGAACAGGAACATTGCGATTTATGGTTTCTATTTGAAACCTACGTGCCTACAATTTGAATTTTTCATTGAAAATGTTTGTTTCAAAAACTACTCGAAATTGACAAAATTCGCGCAGTAAACTGGTTTTTCAACTTATTTTCGACTGCACGCAATGAAAGCATGAAATCTGTATTACTTTCTTGTACTTACTCAGGGAAACACATTACTCACTTTAAAAAGTTGATTGAAATTTATAATGAAAAAAAAAAGGAATAAGCCCTCTTAAGAAATCTTTAGTACCTACCTAATCATAGCCATATAAAATGTTCTTCTTAGATGAAATTCATCGGAAGTGTGTCCACTAAATACGAATATTCAAATGGATTTGCCTTTCATAGCCCGACACGAATAATTGACGGGATTGCTGTCGCCGCCGTCGCCGGACACGGCGAGGAGGACTAAATATATAATATATTATACAAAATTATATTATTTTTGAGCATTCCAACAGAGCAGCTGTTATTACTTATTTATACAAATGCCTCAAGTTGCCTGAAATTTGGATTTTCATTGTTACTAAACAAATGCGGTGTATTAAAATACATAATTATGAAACGGTAGGTAGGTGTGTGCTGGCGTTCAATTCAAATATAATTTAATGAAACAAAATATAAGACTGAGCAAGGGCGCGCAGTTTGTGCCTCATCACTATCGCGATCAAACGCAGCTCATGACTAAGAATCCCGAATCGATTCGAAACTTGTCTCGAACCACGTGAGTAAACCCGTTACATATTTGATGTAAAAATGCGGTATAACCTTAACATCAATAAAATACATCACTAGCTTATTTGTTTTATTTCAAAATGTGTATGTGACATAATATTTCTGTCTGATGGAAAAAAGTAATTGATATACCTGTTTTTATTTTTATGATATTTTTAATTCAATTTCATTTTCTCCGATGACGTGTCAAAAATAGATTAGCGATGATTTTTTCTAATTGAATAATTTCTAGAAACGAACCTCTAAATTACCCACGTACTCCTGCTGTTTCAACAGAATCGTCCGTAAAAAAATACAATAAAGACGTTCGCTGAGAAATGGCTGCCATCGGAACGAACGTTACAAATGGCAGAGCACTCATTCGTATGCCGGCCGTGCCGTGGCTTTAATTAAAAAATTAAAATGATTAGTGTTTTATTTAACACGAACGGTAATTGGAAAATTGGCTGTGAAAATTGACGAGCCATTCTTTGAAGGTTGTTCAAAGTTCACTGGATAATAATATGATTACATTAGCTAATGCAAATGTCTTTGTCTGCGTAAAACTAATTTGAAAAGACACATAAAAAGCGAGATCCAATTTTTCAATTTTTGGATATTGTCTGCGGGCGCTCCGTTATTAATGGAAGGTTATCGCCTTATCTGGAAATTGATAAATCGCAAAAATATTACTATAGCGGATTGCTTACTTGTTAATGCAGTGAGTCTCGGATTTATTTGGTCTATGGCACTGGTAAAAGAATATAAATTAAGTTTAAATAGCCTATTAATCAACTCTGTCCGATTGAAAAAAAATTACCGATTACTTTTTTGGCGAAGTGGCGAGCTCTTGTGTCGGAGACCAAGACTCTTTTTGGGTCGCTGAGCCAGCGCAGTTAGTTTTGATTACTCTTTTATAAGGTACGACAAAAATGTTACAGAATCTCTTGCTACACATACTAAAAATAGAACACAATATGTAATATTTTACGTTGGTTGAGATACTGATGAAGGAATTGGTAGATGACCCATGAGATTGAGAGACAAGATTTTTTCAAAGTCAACACTTACGATGGTTTCAAGCCGAGTGTAAAAGGGTATGTTTGAAATATTCCAATGGTAAAAAAATCGGGCTTTAAGGCATTTTTTGCTTAGTAGGTACACTAGGTACCAAATAATCCCTAAGTATCGACATAGCCTCACCTTAGGTAGTTAATCAGTTGAAGCTGCACAGCGGATCTCATTATGGAATATAATTACTGTGCGTTCAATCGCGCACAACTTGATACGTCTTCGCGTCGCGCAAACAGAAATGGAATTCAATATTCCTGGTGTCGATACAGAGAGGATGACAGAGAAATCTCTTTCAAATAAACAATGGTAAAGATCGACACACGAAGCATAAGGAAAAAATCGAGAAGTTGGTTGGAGTTCGGGTAGCGAAGTGGTTAACGCACTAGACCGGTAATTCAGAGGTACCGGGTTCGATTCCCGATCTCGTCCCCCAGGTAACTCATTTCATTTTTTCTTTGAGCTTTGATATCTTTGTATCAATAGTTTAAAAGAAATGTTAGTTTACTTATCTTTATTTATACCGAAGTATTCGTTATCATCAAAGTTTGTCACAACGATCGCTCGTGCGCCGCCCGCATTCAATTGCTTCCCGCGGTCCTAACAAGGTCATAGGTCACCCTTGTTCGGGATCTCTCACGCTGCATCATTCGGTACCCCGTTGCCACTCAAGAACCTGTCTGCCCCAACGAGCACCAACTCTACGAGCAATATGGGATGGGTGTATTGTCTGAAAATTTAGTCAGATTGCGTTAGGAGCAAAACTTCTTTTTGTACTTTCCCATTTTTCGATATCGGCTTTATCCCGTTGGCACGCTTATCCCGACCCCTTTATATCCGTTTGTATAAAAATCGAACCCAGCAACAACTGCACTCTTGTAATGACTTGGATTAGCCCTTTGCTTGACTTGACAATAAAAAAATATCATAGCAAATTTTTCTTCCCTTCTTGTATTAAAATAATAACGCATACGAAAGTCTAATAAGTCATTACGTTGTAAAGATCCATTCTCAACACGTTTATAAGTTACTTTTGAATGCGTGCATTAAAAGTAACTTTCTCATCGGCTCTTTGCCTATTCCAATCACCTATCGAAACTTAATCTTACCCCACACTAACGCTGTTCCCCGGCGTCGCCTGCTAGATTTGCACTTCATTTATGGAGCTGCCTGCTTATATTCAGCATTACTGTTATTTCTAGACTAATTTATTTGGAAATATCTTGCATATTGCTGAATAAGTATTACATTTTAGCTTGACTTTCCAGATTTCGTACCTTCGATTTTAATTCGAAATTAAGGCGAGTAAGCAACGTCGCATTTTTGAAGTGTCTAACTTCTCTAAACATTATCTCTAACACGAAAAAAATAAAATATTTTAATAATCCAAGGATGCATAGGAAAATAAGAGGTTTGCGAATTTCGTCTCCTTTGCGAGCGAATTGCAAACATCTACAATAAACAGTTTATGGCATAACAAAGAACCGTTACTAATAAAATACAAAATTAAAACTAACAGAAATCTACTTTACAGTCTTACCAACTTCCCATTTATTGTGGCTTTCCAATGAAACGTTCGACCTTACAAAATAGTCCCAGAGCCACTGTAAACTAGTCCTTACCAGGGTGTAATACGAGTGGATGGGTAAGTGCATTTTTGCAGCATCTCGCCAGTTAAGTAATGTCCTTGTGACGTTTTCCATCTGTATGCAAATGTGGCCACGGAATGCGCCAGAATCCGAAACACAGCGTCTCAGGGCGCAGATGGTTCACTGTGACCAAAAACATTGACCAGTCAACAAAAACAATGTGATACTTTCTGGCCCGACCGCCACGTGATAGAGAATTTCAAGATGCACGAATTCCTTATTTTGATTTTGCCAATTTGTTGTACCAATCCGGAAATTTGTGCCTCATCGATTCTTGGACATATCTATCAATCAATCAATCAATATCATTTATTTTCAGGAAACTGTGGTCCATAGATAAATACCGTGCGCTATAAGAGGCTTTGAAGTACGATTATCACGTTTCGGGCAACTCAAGAGAACTGTGTAAAGGAATTATATACAAAATTGAAGGCCTAAGCCAGAAACTATTTTTTTTTAAACATGGCGTCTGCGTCAATTGTAAATGGCTAAGCAGCTGAATATTTTTTTTCATCATGTATTTTTATATTTCACTGCATATACTTATTTGAGAAAAGCACTACCTAGCTTGCCGGCTTCGTGTCACTATCCGGCCTCCCCACGGTTGGCCGTCTATGCCTACTCATCCGGCAAGCCCTTCTTTCCCGGCATCTGCAGTAATGTACTATAAAACTAACATACATATCAAATAAAACAATAAACATACGCACATTAGTTCGACGACATGCTACGTAACTTCTGGGTGTCGGGTAAGCGTCCGCGAAATCGCTGGAACGCGACATGTGTATGTATATGTGTATGCTATGCGTATGTGGTCGGGCCAGGCCGGCGACCACCAAATGATATCCATATCAATTTTGATTATGCACAAACTCTAATTGTGCCAATTAGTGCCAACAATCCTGAAATTTGTGCCTTCATTTGTAGAGGCAGTATAAACTTGTGGTGGGTCTTCCTAGCCCGACCACCTATGCATTAATAATTTACCTTTGCATCTCCATTAGTCTAGAACCGATGAGGCAAACATTCTTAGGATGGTGTTGGTACAAAATAAATAAATAAATAAATATTAAGGGACAATCGTACACAAATCGACCTAGTCCCAAACTAAGCAAAGCTTGTACTATGGGTACAAGACGACGATATACATAATATATAAATACATAATTATATAGATAACATCCATGACCCAAGAACAAATATTTGCCCCGGCCGGGATTCGAACCCGGGACCGCCGACTCAGTAGGCAGGTGTCTACAAACCGAGCCAAACGCGTCGTCTATGCCACAAAATAAGTCATTTGTGCATTATTGAAATCTCGCTATGCTTGTGGTGGTTGGGTCAGGAATTGTCACAAGTGAAACCAACCACACTCTTTCTAGCAACTTATTGTTGTTGCTATCTTAGTGAGGTCCCTATCGCATACACTCCGCACTCATCCTCTATTGATGTTTCTAGGAGCTTGCATTTTAGACAAACAGAACAAATCAGAAGGCACAGTTGTTATAAATAAAACGACATCCCTGTTTCTTTGTTTTTTTTTCATGTGGCTTTCACTTCTTGCCGATCGACGACGTTTAGACATATCACACGAAAGGAGAATGATCGTTAGAAAAAATATATTTTTGTGATAGGACAGTCATGGAGGAGACTAAAACAAATAACATATTTTATGTAAAGGACAGCTCAGACAACACAAGATATTTCAATTTTTTTCCTGCCATTAATTTTTTGACGACAACTGACGTAGAAAATGTGGGAAATATTTATTTTTTATCACACAAAAAATAAAACCTTTCTTATTAAAGGTGCCATAATGACTATGGCTTTCCTACTATTGAACATTAGGACAAAACAAATAAATTACCGGTGGTGCAGCATTTAAAATATTCCGATATATCCTATAGGTACATTTAATGATAATCTAGATCAAACCTGACTCGTTTGAAATTTGTCGATAATAAACGCCCACGGGCATTCAGTCTGATAATATGAATATTAGGTAGTAATTTTCTATGTGTTAAGACATTAATCATACAAATGTTATATGGCACAAATGAGCCCAACTCCTTAATTTCTTCAGTCTTTAATTTATGTAAGACTGTGGCGAGTTCGTAATGTGTTTTACGTCACGCTACGCGGGGAGAAAATTTCGCTTCCTGGCGGCCTATGATGGTTGCTGCTATCATGCGATAAAAAAGTGACAAAGCATCCATCACGTTTTGACAAGATGCGAGTGTGAGTGACAGATGCTTTGTCACTTATTTATCACGTGATAAACGCAACCATCATAGGCCTCCTGGCCAAGGCAAGACGTAAAACTATAGACAAACCACGGAAGCTAATTTTTGAAGCCCCAGATCACTTTTTTATAGCTCTCACCTTCGGTTCGGGCCACGGGCCAATACCTGCGATCTATCTGGGACATTCACAAATTCACCATCCTGAACTAACAAACACTGGATGCAGGTACAATAAATTGGCATACAGTTATTTAAGGTAAAGTGGGTTTGTTAGTTTGGTGAGGTAAGACTATCAGCGAGGGAAGACTGCCACGGCCCAACTAGATTTATTGTTAGTCTTCCCCCATCTTACTTAAATACATAGACGTAATGTTTACAAAGAAGCGAAAAGTTGAAAAATTTAATAATTAGTTCAGATAGGATTCGAACCTGCATTTCCAACGGCTTTCCGGGCCAACACGGGCGTCCTACCAATTGGACCACCGAACCAGATGTCAGAGCCATTGAATCTTTCAACCAGTTGCTTCAACATGCCTTAGGGTGGCATCGTAGCGCCATCTACCGTAAAGATTTAGAATTTATAGTCGGCACCATCGCCTCAAATTTGTTGAATCGATAGTAACGATGAGCTAAACCCAAATTAATTATTTTTTATTAAAGCAGTAACGTCTGCTAACCTAAACCAAATGTTTACAAAGAAGCGAAAAGTTGAAAGATTTAATGGTTCAGACAGGATTCGAACCTGCGTTTCCAACGGCTTTCCAACGCTTTTCAACGGCTTCAATGGCTCTGACGTCTGGTTCGGTGGTCCAATTGGTAGGACGCCCGTGTTGGCCCGGAAAGCCGTTGGAAACGCAGGTCCGAATCCTGTCGGAACCATTAAATTTTTCAACTTTTCGCTTCTTTGTAAACATTTGGTTTACGTTAGCAGACGTTACTGCTTTAATTAAAAATACACAATGACGTAATATTTAATATAACGGTTTTTTCTTATATTTTGCTTTACTCTAATTATTCTATTGTTAGAAATGGGTATAAGGGTAAATCTCAGAGACGTAAGGTAACTTACGAACTTAACAAGGCAAATTATTGACGGTTTGAACGATTTATAGCTCTGTAGCACCTAACTTAATATATTATCTTCTTACATTAGATGATTTCGAAATTAACATTCTATACAATATTATACCATTCCTTACGTTATACAAAGCAATGGTAAATAATACCAAAGTAAAAACACTAGGACAAGCCCGGGCAGATTTTTCTTCAGAAGCTATATGGAGCTTAATCGTCCTAAAGTGTGCTAGCCGATGGGAATCAGGCTCTATAGACGCCACGTAACTGCTAAAAGGTCAACTAAAACAGTACTTAAAGGGCAAACTTCGTTCGCGCGGAAATAAGTTAACCTCTTTTTATCTATCTGTAGTCGGTTATATAGTTTATTAAAACTAATTCAAAGTGAATCATTTCCACCCTAGGTAGTCTATGACCGACCGCGGAGCGACATCGCTTAAATATCAAGAAAGACAAAGGAACTTAGCGGTGACAGATCGGCGCCGACAGCATTAACACCACCAAATAAAGTGCCGTTTTTACAACCCCCGACATGCTCTCCATTTATCCTCAAGGGTTTCTTATATTTAATCTGTTAAATGTACTGTTTAAAAAGGGTGCTGAAATATGCCCGTATCGGGCTCTTTTATCGCCTAATATGATTTGTCTTATGGTAATGTTTGGTCGTATTTAGTTACATAATGTTTTCTTACTGCTGGAGTAAAATATATGCACAAGATCATAATTTAGGTTAGTGAAGATTGACTATCCACTTACTAATGCTAATAGATACTGTTGATATATAGAATACTTGTTATAGGATAGTTATTGAAATTAAATACGGTGTTGAAAATCTCAGTTTTGTTAAGATATGACAAGATATTTTATTTTACGATAAAAATTACAGTACAAGTTTGACTCACTACAAAATTAAAAATAATAAATTCACAATAAAATAATATTCGTAATGTCACAAAATTGTATCTTCCAATTAGGATCGTCATATAATTAGAATAGTAAATGTTTGTAAAATTGATAATTAGTGTTTGTGCTTACTACAAGTTTTGTAAGATAGTCGTGAGCTATCGTTAGCGCTCACCGTGCCGTAGAGCATGGGACAGGGAGGTGGGAGGTGTCAGAAAATTACATTTGAATAGCTTTATTTTAGGGATGTTCAGATATTAAAATACACTTGCATTAATGTGAATGGATGTGTTAAGCTGCAAACTATTAATGTGTGTTATGTAATGTTTGACGACGGTTGTCGCGGTCGTAAAGCAGCTGCCGAAGACGGTCCTGGGTTCGGATCCCGGCAAGGGCAAATATTTGTGTGATGAACTCGAATATTTGTACCGGGGTCATGGATGTTACTTGTATTTAAGTATGTATCTATATAAGCATGTTTATCGTCGTCTAGTGCCTATAACACAAGCCTACTAGAGCTTACTGTGGGACTAGATTGATTTGTGTGAGGTTGTCCAATATTTTATTAATGATTTATTTATTTAAAGTATTGTGAATTCTGGGCAATACCTAAGTCGTAATCATAGTAGCAAGTTAGTATCTCGTTTTAAAATCTTTTGCAATTGTAAAAGTGAAGCACTTTTCTTACAAAATCCGAAAGTTTGATAGAATTTTTGCTGCTAATTTATAAAATTAATATTTGTTAGCACGGAAAAGGGCGGTTGAAAGAATCCTCGGCCATAACCAGTTTTGTTATCTAGAACCTTGATGATTTGGTGTAGGGACGCCTGGCCGGAGACGGTCGATCGCCTGACTGCGTTCATTCAGCCATATCTAGAACCTTAGAAAAAGTACGCCTTTACGTTGAACGAGAGTCATCAACTCATCATACAACAGAATTGCGAAAGATGAAGCCGCTTTAGGTTTTACGTGTGCGTGTCTAAGAACCAATCATAGAGACGTGTTGCTTGTGACGTTGAAGTTGTGACAGATGCACACACCGACGAAACTTAGCCCGTGGCTAACCAAAACTGGCTTCACCTTCAAGCGCTGACTAGGTTTCTAGGCGTATTTATTCTAAGTCTAGAACCGAGCATAGCCTCAAGAGGAGGAGCTAATAAGCCAGTGGACGGATGTACAGTGCGGCTGTTTGCGATACAGAGCTATCCCGGACCCCGGGCGGCAAGTGTGTACTGTTTGAACAGTCCGCCACAGGGGCGAGTCGAATAGAACACCAAACAAGTGTGTACTCTTTGAACAGTCTGCCACAGGGCCGAGTCGAATAGAAAACTAAACAACTACCCCAAAGTCACTTTGTACAGATTTGTGTATTTCACAGTCACTTAACCGCCCCAAAGTACTTTTAAGTAAAAAAACACGGTCAAGTGCGAGTCGGATTCGAGCTATTGCTCCAACGAAAAGATAAATTGTACTGAGCGACAAACTTATCTTTATCCTTGTAATATATGATTTAATAACAAAATGTATAGTTTTCCGATTTTTCCACATTATACTTGTAGTATAACACGGTATTACTTGTCAAATTGAATAGTTCTAGGTTATTCAATTCCCTAGACATTGTGATTCCCTTTGGAATGTCGAAGCATACCTTTTTTTACGTTAAATTAGAGACGTTTAAGCCTTTAATACAAAGACGATTTACATAGATACGGTTGTTTTTTTTTTTCACAGTACACAGTTCAAAAGACTAGGAGGTTCGCTTTTTGAATACACATTAATAAAAATCATTCAAATTGGGTGCTCCTTTTGTAGTGGGTACGTAGATATAACATTCGAAGTACAATATTATGTCCTTTACATGACATTGTCATAAATAAAATGCTTAAAATAGAAGGTTATAATGAAAATTGGGTAAACTATCTTAAACACTAAAAACCATTGGCCGAATTTCATTTGTCCGAAAACTATTCGAATTATTATCGTTTGTCCGATGACAGGATTCGTAGATTTTTCTTTTCACCGTTTCACATTAAATAAAAGTATCGGTTGTCCGAAAAACTTTTCCCGTCACATTCACTTACCCTTTGAGTTGTTACGTTTTTTTTTCGTAGTCCATTTTTCATTTACCCAATGATACTTTTGGTACTGCATACATTTAAACAAATTTTCAGTTTACCTTTTAACTTTTCCCGCCCCACTCACTTGCCCTCTGAATTGAGATGTCTTTCGTTTAATACCCATTTTTTCATTAAAGTACGTGATATTTTTGGCATTACATAAGAACTGCGACCACAACAGCGTGCCAGCCGAGCGAGCGTAGCTAGCGTGCCGTAGTAGCAGGCGGTAAAGCTCCAAAACCGACCTGGCTGGGTTAGGTTAGGTTAGAACTGTGACCACAACAGCGCGCGAGCCGAGCGAGCGAAGCTAGCGTGCCGCGGTAGCAGCCGGCAAAGCTCCAAAACCGACCTGGCTGGGTTAGGTTAGGTTAGAACTGTGACCAAAACAGCGCGCGAGCTGAGCGAGCGAAGCTAGCGTGCCGCGGCAGCAGCCGGCAAAGCTCCAAAACCACAAAACCAACCTGGCTGGGTTAGGTTAGGTTAGAAGTGTGACCACAACAGCGCGCGAGCCGAGCGAGCGAAGCTAGCGTGCCGCGGCAGCAGCCGGCAAAGCTCCAAAACCGACCTGGCTGGGTTAGGTTAGGTTAGAACTGTGACCAAAACAGCGCGCGAGCTGAGCGAGCGAAGCTAGTGTGCCGCGGCAGCAGCCGGCAAAGCTCCAAAACCGACCTGGCTGGGTTAGGTTAGGTTAGAACTGTGACCACAACAGAACCACCAGTCCACTTGAGAACAGTCGAATAGTTAATAAATCGAATCGTTACATCGGACGAATGAAACCAGAGTCATACAAAAAAGTCGAATAATTAGTAAACCGAAACATCGGAAAACTGATATTACGGACAAATGAATTTTAGGGAAACGTGTCATTTCATTAGTCGAGTGAATAAAAAACCTAAACAATTACTGCCCAATCGTAAAATATCGAATTGAGTTTTCGGACAAATGAAAAAAGTAAAAATGATATTTGTCGAATAGTTTTTGTCGAAACGAAATTCGGATTAACGTTTTTAGTGTTTCAGATAGGTAGGTAGGTTGCTATGTATGAATTTAATGGAACTAAATAGGCTCACATGCTACTACCAATGTTTATGAACTGTTTGAAAAATTCCACCTTCTCGCAGTAAAAGTTGATATTTTTCAGTAACAATCTGCGATAAATCGACGCGCACGAGTCAATATTGGGGACGGGTTTACGGCGCATAAAACTTTTATAGTGTAAAATAAAACGCGCGCCCCGTGAATAATGGAAATTCGTACGTAATATACGGATGATTTGTCAGAAGCGGACACAGTGACGAGGAGTCCATACAACTCGATTCCCACCGGCTTGCCTTGTTTCAAGGAATTTGTGCAACTACCTACTCTACTGCTCTTGAAGCTCTACAACTCTACTTTGTATGAGTTTGACCTAAATGTTCACGATATTTTGCTACTTTCTTGCTAGACTAGTGCTTCCACCACTACTCTTCCTATATGATGTGTCTGGTCTTGGTAGGTATTTTGACTCTGCCTAAAAATTCCGATTACTGCCGCTAAGACAAACAAACAAACATATCGTTGCCGGTAAACTCAAGTCTAACAAAGTCTACAAAATAATATAATATTTTTCTGAACACCGACTGTAGTTTAATACACGAACTTTAGTTGCACATCAAGACATAGGTCTGTGAGCCCTAACACGATGGCTTTATCTCGGCTGATTAGGAGTCCCTATTGTCATCTTCCGTCTCCATCATCAGATCAGCTGCCAGATGCCAAATCATTGTATATTGTCATAAATATTGTTTATCTATATATGTACGTATATCGTCGTCTAGTACCCATAACACAAGCCTTCTTGAGCTTACTTTGGGACTAGATCGATTTGTGTGAGGTTGTCCGATATTTATATTTATTTATATACAAATTTTCATTAATTTATCCGAAAGTATTTTCTCTTGAAACCCGATATATTTTCGGGATTTTATAAGTATCGTTTTAAAGAACCCATTAGGTTAGGATTGTTTTATAATTATTCTGAAAAATTAACAGTTTTGGAAAAACATGGCTTTCGGTCAAATTAAAATTTCGGCGAAACTCAACAGATGGGAAAAAGAAATTAGTATTTCAAATAGGTAATAACCGTACAATATACAAGCAATGATTACTTTCGACACGACAATTAGAAGGTTGGTTTCTAAGATTTGCTTACAAAGTTAGTTATTTTATATTATAATAATTTTTAATTAGAACACAGACCGAATTGTTCAAAAACTTTCAGAAGTATTTTCTAGTTATGCGACTATTCATTCAGTTCTCAAAGTTAATATCAAAACTTTTCATGGACCGTCTAAGACGATTAAATGCACTGCCAAGTTTTCAGTTGGCAGGTATTTTAATATTTCGCCATTTCACGATAATAACTATATTTAATTTTCAGTTTATTTGGTATTCCATATAAAAACCCGGTCAAGTGCAAGTCGATTTCATACAAAAATGGTTTCGAAAACTGTACATAAAATACACTGAAATTACGTTTTTTTATTTTATTTTACGATTGCGGTTATTACGTGCTAAACGAATGAGCAAATACAGCGTGTATATTTGTTATAACCGAAAACTTTATATAGCAGTATAGGCACTTACTTTTTAATATATTGATCAGTAAATTATTAAAAAAATCTAACTTTTTTTCCATATAAAATAATTCAGCACGCAATGCATTTGTTTGTTGTTGTTTGTGGATACTTAACATTGTCATATATCACAACTGTTACTTAGTAATAACTACGCCATACATTGCTGCTCAGAAAATTTTCAAAAATTAATTACCCACGCTATGGTAGTTAACGTTAAATTAATATTTTTTTTAAATATCAGATTATAGCACTAAAATCTCCGTCTGGCTTCAATTTGCGGTTATATCAAATATACACGCTATATATGTCACATTTCGTTAAGTATGTTAGTGCGAGAGTGACGGATGCTTTGTCACTTATTTTACTTATCGCGTGATAAACGTATGATGCGTGACATCAATTGTTGCTTTAACATTTTTTTATTATTCTTTAAATACAGCGGATATAAAATATATACATTAGAAAGGCAATTCAATTTGTATTATGTGGTATTATGATTTAAGCGGAACGGATGATGATAAAGAGAGAATTAGCCAGCCCATAGATGCCTAAGCAATCAATTCTGTCGTCAAGATTACTAACTTCGGCTACGGAACCCTACTAAACAAAACGAACAAATAATAAAAGTCACGAAATCTTGAAAACAAGGTAACAATTTTTTTAATCATCTTCATATCGGCCGATAGACATCCACTGCTGGACAAAGGCCTCACCCCAAGTACTCCACAACGATTGGTGTTGCGCTGCCCTCATCCAATACCTGCCCGCGATCCTAACCAGGTCGTCGGTTCACTTGGTTGGTGGCCTTCCCACGCTGCTTCTTTCGGTCCGCGGTCGCCACTCAAGTAGACATCGCCAGACAACGATTAACTGCTATGTAGTTTGCATCTTAGATAACATTTAGTATGAGATTGTACTTGACTAGTAGTGCCCTTGGGGTCACGGGTGACAGTTACGCGCGTCGAGAGGCCAATTCAAGTTAAATGCACTAGATCTGTTAGCGGCGAAATTGGGGCTTATTGACCGAGCTGACTGAGTGCCCCACTCGCTAGGTCGCTCGCCTAGGATGAGAAAATAAGAATAAAGAGAATAAAGAAAAGCAAAAATGATGTAGTACTTACAAAAAGAAGGAGTACACAATAACGGTATCAGAGAAAGAAAGGAACAGTGGGAATGTAGTCTCTTTATTTACGCTTGGGGTTACTCCCGGCCCGTCCTGACACTCCGCAATAAAAACGGTAACCACGGTACCAGTAGCACGAACCCCAAGCGTAAATAAAGATACTACATACATTCCTTTCTCTTCGGTTCCTTTCTTTCTCTGATACTGTTACACTGTCCTCCTTCTATTTTGTAAGTACTACTTAATTTTTGGGGTCACGTCACAGCGGGCGCATGTGGGGCCGATTTGACAAACTCTGGCTCCTCCTGAGTCGGTCCCTCAATGATTTCTTTCTTTAAACTTTCTTATACAAAACTAAAGTCAGTAAAAGTGGCGAAATTAATGCCAAATGGCATTCCTTACCATGTAGCCCGGCTAGTCGTCGGGAGTAAAAGACGAGCCGTAGTGGTATAAAGAAAATATAAAAAACTATATAAGTACAACATAAAAAATGAAAAGAAGAATCGGTTTCCAGTCAGGACACGATACTATCAGAAATCACTGGCCTTAATGGAGCGGGGCAAGATTGTAGGGAAGGTTGGGTTTCAGGCGTCTTCGTAGTTCCAGCTTCCACGTACATCAGGCAGGAACAACCGCCGGTCGAGGTGCGTTTACAACAGCACGCAAACTTCAGCTAAGTAAAAAGGGCTGTAATAATACGCCACTTAGTGCGTGACACCAAACCAATCCATGCCTTATTTCGTCATTGTTAAGACCAGTGAGAACGAAATAAGACTTGGATTGAGTTTAACAATATAAATAAAAAGAGAACATCGAAAATTAAGTAAATATACAAATATTACCTGCAAAGCGTACCCTTACAAGCATTTGATTCGCAATTTACGATACAACGTTATATTAACAGCATTAAGAGGCCTTATTCCTTTAAAAAAAAATTACCATTATTTAATTTATGATTTCTCATGTAATATTTTTCTTGTTGGTGTGCAATAAAGTATTGTTGTATTGTATTGTATTGTATTGTATTATCACAAATAATGTGTTGATAAATTCTACCAACTTTTTGAAGTGAATAATACTTTTCCCCGAGTTTTAGGTAGTAACATAACTATTTCATGCTTTTATTGCGTTCAGTCGAAAATAAGTTGAAAAAACTCATTTTCCGCGTGAATTTTGACAATTTCGAGTAGTTTTTGAAACAAAAATTATCAATGAAAAATACAAATACAAATACTCTTTATTGCACACCTCCAACATCAAGGAATATACAACACAACATGAGATACATTCATATAACAGGCAGAGGTAAACAACAGGCGGTCTTATCGCTAAATAGCGATCTCTTCCAGACAACCTTTAGGTAGCGGAGTAGTTACAAAATTAATGTTTGAAATTAGTAGGTGGTGCATAATAATTAAAGGACTAAATGAACGACTACCACTAGAACTGCTGACTGGTAGATAATACAACTTGGCATTAAGTGCGACACCTGTAATCTAATATTATTATTTTTTTCAAAAGCTTATATCGCCCCCTGCCTGCTATACGGCCACATCTCAAAAAATCATTTTTTCGAGAAATCCCTTGTTAAAGTTTTGGCAGCGTAGTGCGTGGTAGTAAAACGGGGCTTACTCCTTGAGTTTTGGGTCAATTCATTTTAAATTTAACTTTTTTTACTCTACATGATATAACGCTTCTCATGAATACGTCTTTTTATATAAAAAGTGTATATTTTTTAAGATACGAGGCCTTTAAGATAGGTACGTAGAGTTGTGGCTGTATTGCAGAAACATTTTGTTGAAATTTTGAGATGCGTCCAAAACCGAACAAGAATTATTGGAAAATGGTAACAAGAAATTATTATACAAACACTAAAATAATTAAAATACCTTTATTATTCAACTTTTGTTACAGTAACAACATCACTGTAAGCGATAATCAGTGCATGCAGCTTTAATACCATTTTCTAGATGCAGATATCATCATCATTTTGCATATAATTAATGATTATCTGGTACCTTCCCTTTAAGGCACTTGTATCTTTAATTATCGTGTTAACATGTACCATTTATATGGTATAATACCATATATAACATGTACCATGTACAAGGAGGCCCCATAGTTTTAGGTTTTAGCGTGGACTAGGTTCCCGTTGATATTAGTGTACTGTTTTCCAGAATTCTTCAACTTCTATACAATATTACCTTTTCATAGTGCAGGATAAGCTTTTCGTTTTCTACTTTTAGGTTTAGCAATACTGGATGAAGACTGGTTCGAATCAAAGTCCCAATTTATGTAAGTCGGTATTTACAACGAATTTTTAGAACACTCTGGCCCAAGATGTAGGACGTGGCTCTCACAGTTCTATTTAGACATAGTCTCGGATAATATAATTCCACCTAAGTTCAACTGCTCAAATATAATAGCCACACTCAATCCGGGTAAACCAGGCAACGAACCAAAGGGTTACCGACCTCTACTACTTAGTTCCATCTACAAATTTTTGGAGAGGCTAATCTACAATCAAATCGAACCTTCTGTCGACAAAATAATTCCTGTGCAGCAGGCTGGATTCCGTAGTGGTCCAAACTACGTGGATCAGGTAAATGTCGCGCACAACACACATAGAGGCTGATTTTCAAAGGAGAGAGAAAACCGTGGCAGTATTTTCGACCTCTCAGCTGCATTCGATAGCGTTTGTAGACAGGAGCTTATCTATAAGCTCCTGACCGTGGTGCAGATGGTGGGACTAATCAACTCTATGCTCAGCAATAGGGAATTTATCGTCTACCTCGGAAGCACTCCGAGCAAAGTCAGAAAGCTGAACAATGGACTACCTCAAGGATCGGTCCTGGCCCTGCTCCTGTTTCACCCATATCGTGTGCATATAGGTTGAACAGGAGTGGGTCAGGACCGATTCCGAAAACAGAGAGTCGGAAATTTATGTATGGTGATGACATCGCCATCACAAACCAGCATGGCAAATTTAAATCCTCGAAGGAAGCTCTTACTCGCAATCTGGAATGACATTTCTGATTAGGCTGCCCCAATGCTAGTAAAACCGAAGTTGCGACATTCCATCCTTGCAACAAAGAAGCAAATTATGAGCCAAATATATGCTTCAGAGAGACTGCGCTTAAATTAAATCCTACACAAAAGTACTTGTGTCTCTCTAGACCGCAGTCTTACCTATATGCGAAGAAGCTACAGACGCCGAATTACATACTCCACAGACTAAGGGGGACTTACTTGGGGAGCAACAACTGATGTGCTACGCACTACCAGTCTTAGCCTAGTTTACTCCACAACAGAGTATTGTGCGCCAGTTTGGCTCAACAGCGCACATGACGTTTATTTCGCTTATATTTAATGGAATTCATCGTAATAATCTATATATATAAAAGAAGAAGTCCTGACTGACTCATCAACGCACAGCCGAAACTACTAATGTTAGAGAGTTGATTTTTGCACAGTAGGTTACTTTTATAACGTGGGCTAGAGATAAGAAGCGATTTTGAAAAATTCAATCTTTAAGGGTGTTAAAAAGGGGTGCAAAGTGTGTATGGGATACAAGTTTTTTTTAAAGCTAGGAACTTGAAACTTTGTTAGAAGATATTAAAATAAAATAAAAGAAAACTAATTTCAGCGTTTTTGAAAATTCATCCCCTAAGGTGGTAAAAAAGGGGTTGAAAGTTTTTATGGAGATCAAGTATTTTTTTGAGCGCGGGACTTGAATCTTTGTGTAAAAGCATACAATTAGAATACAGGAAAAGTTATTTCAGCGTTTTCAAAAATTCGACCCCTAAAAGGGTAAAAAATGGGTTTAAAGTTTGTATGGAGATCAAGTATTTTTTTGAGCGCGGGACTTGAATCTTTGTGTAAAGGCATACTATTAGAATACAAGAAAAGTTATTTCAGCGTTTTCAAAAATTCGTCCGCTAAAAGGGTTAAAAAGGGGTTGAAAGTGTGAATCCATTACAAATTCCTTTTGAAACTTCTTATTAAGGCATATAATATAATAACAATAATAACAAAATAACATTAATTTAACGTCATCAAAGATTCAACCTCTAAGGGGGTTAAAAGGGGGATGAAAGTTCGTCTTGGGGTTCAAATTTAATTTCAAGCTAGGAACTTTAAACTTCGTAAAAAGTTATGCAAATAAAATAGAACAAAAGTGATTTCAGCGTTTTTGAAAATTCATCCCCTTAGGTGGTAAAAAGGGGGTTGAAAGTTTGTATGGAGATCAAACCTTTTCTTGAGCGTGGGATTTTAAACTTTGTATAAAGGCATATAATTAAAATACAAGGAAAGTAATTTCAGCGTTTTCAATAATTGGTCCCCTAATATGGTTAAAAAGGGTTGAAAGTTTGATTCTATTACAAATTCTTTTACTAAGGCGTATATAATAATAACAAAATAACATTAATTTAACGTCATTATAAATTCAACCTCTAAGAGGGTTAAAAGGGGGATGAAAGTTTGTCTCGGGGTTCAATTTTAATTTTAAGCTAGGAACTTGAAACTTTGTAAATAGGTATTAAAATAAAATAAAAGAAAACTGATTTAAGTGTTTTTGAAAATTCATCCCTGAAACTGGGTTAATAAGGGGTTGAATCTTTGAATGGAGATCAAACCTTTTTCTGAGCGCGGGACTTTAATCTTTGTATTAGTGCATATAATTAGAATACAAGAAAAGAAATTTCAGCATTTTTGAAAATTCAGCCCCGGAAGGTGGTGAAAAGGGGTTGAAAGTTTGTATGAAGATTAAAAAATTTTTTGAGTGTGGGACTTGAAACTTTAAATAGAGGCGTATTATTAGAATACAAAAAAAGTTATTCAGCGTTTTTGAAAATATATGTAGCCCTGAAGATGGTGAAAAATTGGGCAAGTGCGAGTCCGACTCGCGCATGAAAGGTTCCGTACCTATATATATATCTATAACAAGTTTGTTGTATGGGAGCCCCCCTTAAATAATTATTTTATTTTATTTTTAGTATTTGTTGTTATAGCGGCAATAGAAATACATCATCTGTGAAAATTTCAACTGTCTAGATATCACCGTTTTTGAGATACAGCCTGGTGACAGACGGACGGACGGACGGACGGACAGCGAAGTCTCAGTAATAGGGTCCCGTTTTTACCCTTTGGGTACGGAACCCTAAAAAGGGGTTGAATGTTTGGAATGGAATGGAGATCAAATCTTTTTTGAGCGCCGGACTTGAAACTTTGTATAAAGGCATATAATTAGAAATCAAAAAAAGTAACTTCAGCGTTTTTGAAAATTCAACCCCTGAGGCGGTAAAAAGGAGGTTGATAGTTTGTATTGAGATCAAACATTTTTTTGAGCGCAGGACTTGAAACTTTGTATTAAGGGCATATTATCAGAATACAAGAAAAGTGAATTCGTTTTTGAAAATTCAGCCCAGAAGGTGGTGAAAAAGGGGTTGAAAATTTGTTTGAAGATCAAATATTTATTTTGAGTGCGGGACTTGAAACCTGAGTTCATAATGATTCCGCGTAATTAGAGCAATTTAGCCTAAAAAAAAACTAAAAAGAGGCCAAGAGCGAGTCGAACTCGCGTACGAAGTTCGGTACCATTACGTATAAAATGGCAAAAAAAACACGTTTATTGTAGGTATGGGAGCAGCACTTCAATATTTATTATTATTTATTTTTTGTTGAATTACAGTAACCAACATCAAAATCATCAACTTGCAAAAAAAGAAAAGTAATTTCAACATTGTTTAGATCTGAAAATAATATAATAAAGATGTAAACTGTTCAAGATAAGATTCCACGCGGACGAAGTCGCGGGCAACAGCTAGTACTAGAATATACGTTATTTCTATGAGACGCAACTCAAAAAAAAGATTACAAATTTATGCTATACAGCCACAACTGAAAAGTGGCTGTCTTGCAGGGAGTCAACTGACAATTTTTGGTCAGATCCATAAGGCCACTTGTGGAAAAAAGGCTCTTAAGGACACTTTTTCTTATGGCTCTCGAAATAAGGTCGTAAATTAACCTATTCTGACTACGAATCTGCAATAATCCGAAAAAAAATATTTTTTGAGTTGTGGCCGTATTGCAGGCAGGGGGCGATATATCTAATAATAATTTTATGTATTTAGTTTCTAAGTCATGGGGGTGGCAGAATAACAGCGTCGGTGACAGTGGCGTGCACCTTATAAAGACAAAAAGACACTGCCTACCCTAGTTGATTACAGGAACGAAATATATTATTTATTGTTACAAACATTACCTTTTTATAAAATTATATAAAACAAATGTACAAAAATAATCAATTTGCGATCCAAAATTACGTACGTATTGGTCGATTCCGTGGAGATTGACTTGAACCATTCCGCGGCACTAGCGCCGCTGCGCGCCGAAAGCGGTAAAGACAGGCGATTTTCTGTCTAAATTTATATTTGTGTGCCTCATGGTAACACGGACCGCGTGTGTGTGCGTTCTTATAAAAATATTGCACACAATAACAAAACTCACGCACACAAATACAGAAGTAAGACACTGTCTCATGTCTTTTACTTCCTTACGGAAGTAAGATGTTTCCGACCCGCGACTCGATCGGCGAACAACATTCGGTGCGAGCGAGGCGCGAATACCGCGACGCCCGATGTTAAGCGAACAATTCCGAACGGGTAGCCTGTCTCGCTCTCTCGTTAGCTATTATTTGTAGATTCGATTTTCCGATGTTGAGTATGTAACGAATTTAAAAAGGCGCTTTTTTGTAACTTTAATTAGTGCAAAAACAGTACTATTTAAGTTTGTCGTATTTTTGTTGGTTTTGCATACTTGGATTGGACGCCATTATTGTTTGTTTTGATTATTACGTGTGTGATAGTGGTGACTAGTAAATAAGCGAATAAAAGTTTTAGTGTATTCTTAAAAGTTGTCTGAAATTGGATAATTTTAATTGTGATAATTGTGGTGGTGTTTATTGTTTGCGGTCGTCAGTTAATAGAGGAAATTACTTAGAGATTTGCTTGATATTTGAGAAGACGAAGAAAAAAAACTGTCCCGCAGTATTTCTGTAAGTTATTAGGTTCTCAAAATTTTGTGTCTACCCTGTCGTAAAACTCTGTGCACGCCACTGGTCGGTGACCAAGAGTCATACTGGCTCAGGCCACTGGCATTAGCTGAGCCATCTTCCTTTTCATTGTTTTGTTACTATACAACTGCTACATGTTCCATAACCAAAAATGTACAAAAACATTGAATAAATGTCTTATTATTATTATTATTATTATTATTACCATAAAAGACAAAGGTAATAAACATACATAAATAAAAATATACAGATATACTTACATAAATACTTAGACATAATAAATAAATATATTTTAAAGTAATAAATAAAACAAAAACAGTAAAATACAAACTGTAGGTTTCAAATATATACAAATAAATCCCAATAGCCCTGTTATAGGTAGAAACATCAAACATATGTTAAGAAATATGTTTGATTATAGAGAAAAATGTCTAAAACAATCAGCATTTTAAAAGGAATAAGGCCTCTTAAGTACAATTACGATCAACTCGTAACACCACATAAGCAATATCAATCACAATTTTTAAATGTGTAATATTAGCCATCAAAGTTCAGTTCGTTCAGCTGCAAGTCTGAGCATGTCTGAGGAAAAAGACAAAAGACAAGCGTGGAACACCTATATTTTGAATGGCGTTTGTAAGTGGCCGGTGCAGCACCATGGAGGTTTGCCGCGTTACAACCAGTCATCCATAGAGCCAAACAGACACTTCAAGTGGGTGCAGAGTAAAAAATCAATCGTTCTGAGAGGGAAGCATTGAGGATCGTGATCGAAAAGCTGTCGTCAGCGGCATTAGTTGCTGCATCAGCCTAAAAGCTTCCAGGCGTTTTTACTGCCTAAAAAATTCACACTGTTGGATTCGAATACATAGGTATACACGAAGATTTTTAATCGGTGATCAGCTATCAATTTTTCTAACTCGGTAATTGATGGCGGTCACGTTGAAGTCGTAATTACATGAAAACAAACTTTTATTTTTCTATGATAATTTTTATTTTGAAACCAATTTCCTTTTAAATTCCTTGTCACCCTAATAATCTGTATCTGTGAGCTTACAACCTCTTTAATATTTAAATGGCTATGACAATTTATGAGTAATAACTTATCAGTCATTGTCATTACATAAACAAAGTCGTAGAAAATTTCGTTAAATTTCCCGCTAAAGCGATGGCACTTGACATAGGTATTACTTCAATAATTAATGTAGGATGAGCATGTATCTAGTGGTTATTAGTTTTAATGATGTTTTAACTTTTGATTAATGAAACAGTGCGGTAATTGCGCGAAACCTCACCTCTTAAGTTTAATTTTAGCTCAATATTAATATTCTTCTACTCCTGATCACCGATTAAGAATCATCGTCTATACCAATAAATCGCAATGGCCCTGTTCTAAGTAGTAACGTTGATAATATGGTAATAAAGATGTTTGATCATAGAGAAACATAATATATCTAAAATAATCGCCATTTTTGAACGGATAAGGAGCCTTAAGATGGTCTATGTCATTCTGTAATGTCTATTGTAATTGTAACCAGCGACAGGGCGACCGACGTCACGGGCGGCGGTTATGCGCGCCGGGGGGCCAATCCGAGTTAAGCGTGGCTGGACACGGCACCGTGGCGTATGCGGCTATTACACTTCCCTAAATTAGTCACTGACGAGAGGGATGCAGAAATATGTGATACACGTATGGAGATAGCTCTCGTCAGGCACTAATTTAGGAATGAGTAATAGCCGCATTATTGGCGTGGTTGATCTTGTGGGGTGCCGGTTCATACTTCATTTATAACTTTACAAAACGGTTCCTAAACTGGCGATGGTGGATTGAAAATCGCACTGAAACGATACAAGACAACTATTAACACCGTTTCGTTTTAGTATTGAAAATATATCTTTACTCTATATTATTATAAAAAATGTTAAAATGCTGTCTGTAAAATTCATCTGCACATTATTCCCATTTATATGTTTCAAAAACTATGTGCGTTATTTATTATGTATATCTATTGTAGCAGAGATTAATCTCATTGAACTTTTGCTGCACCTTCTAACTGGGTAAATCTTATATTTATTACAAATTTAAAATAACTTAGTTGAAATTTAGGGAGAAATACTGTTTAATAAAAAAAAAACATATTTTAAGTTTGTTTCCAAAACAATAAAAAGTAAAAAAAGCAATAGAAAACCTCGGGCACTTATAGAGGAAATAAACAAAGCACCGCGGCGTCGCGGCGACCCGAGACATTAAAAGTTACCCGCGGATGAGCTCGCATCAGCTTTTCACTTTGTTGGGATTTTATTCCAGCGCGTATCTGATGCCTGTTGACGAGGGTGATAGGCGACGCGACAGCGGGAGCGAAAACGGTACTGGACGCCTCAGAATTTCACTTTGTTCGGAACTTATTCCAGGCCCGCGTATTTAAAGCCTGTTGACGACGGAGATAGGCGATGCGGGAATGGAGACAGGGTAGGAAGCGGGGGCAAGAGCGGTAGCGGAGTTGATCCCGAGAGAGAAATTAAAAGTTTCCCGCGGATGAGCTCGCAGAATTTGTTCACTGTGTTAAGATTTTATTCAAGGCTCTATCTGAGGCTTTATCTAAAGCCTGTTGACTAGAAAAATTGGTGATGTGGAAGCAGAGGTGAGGTGGCAAGCGGGAGCGGGAGCGGAAACGGAGGTGACCTGTGAATTGAAGTTTCCCGCCGGTGAGCTTGCATCAGCTTTTCTCTTTTTTGAGACTGTATCTTCTGTCGATGGGGATAGGCAACGCGGGAGTAAAACCAGCAGCGGAAGAGGATACTATATGATACGCTGATGCGGAGGTGAAATAGGATGGAGGCTGCTGGCGAAGTCGAGGTCATGCTGCAGTGCTCGCATTAGTTTTGCAATTTGTTGGGATGCAACGCGGGAGCAGCAGAGGGCCAACTTTGGAAGAGAGGGCTTGAACGGAAGTGACATCAGCAGGAGTGGAACCAAAAAACAGGAGCGGACCTAGGTATGATGAGCAGGGTCATAATTAGTCCAGTTTTTGATTTATGGAACCAAGGTTTATACGCCTAGGCTTCAAAACAGCATTCTGCTTTAAATGTCATAATAGTATACGAGTAGATACACGAAGTATAGAGGTTTAAAAGCTGGCTATAATTTCATAAAGAGGGCTTTGGTCTCCGGAAACAAACAAGTCGGTCCAGCAACGTTGGGACAGCGAGACAAAATATAAAGTTCTTTTGAACGCATTCTTATTCAAGTCCTCATCAAGCTAATGCATGCCTCGTAGGTCCTCAGAACTGCCAAATGGCAAAGAATTATAGCACACTGTTTTCTTTGCAAGCTTGTCACTTTACCAACTTTAAATAATAGGTCACTGTACTATGCCAGGCACTAATAATTAGATCCATATTCCAGTTAACTTTTGACTATATGCCTGGAAACAACTGAGATCGCTTAATAGCAATGATGTACCATCTTCTTTAAACCCGCTAATCTCAGCCCCACGTCCACTGTATATCCTGCATTGATCTTCTTCGCTGAAAGGGTTCACTTCTAAGCTCTCTGTAGACCCGAAAGGGCTTTGGCAGATAAGACTTGTTTGGGCCAATCTCTACAAAAAGGCCACGTTATCAATTTAATCATAGGATAGGTGCCCCATGCGGGATTTTTCGCTATCAACGATACTCTGCCCAATGTGCTTAATGCTTTGAGGTTTTCAAAGGGATTACGCAGGCTATACAATTAAATGTTAGCGAATACGAATTCAAATGTTTCCTTTTAGTATCTTTACTTAGGTTACAATATTTATTTTAAGAGTAAATGTGATACGGTTTTGGGTAAGATTTATTCAGGTATCTTTAGGGTAAGTGTCATAAGATTCCTTAATATTTGATTAGTGACAAGTGACACAGACAAAATAACAGAAGATTTACTCTACTTACTTCTATTCTTAAATAAGACCATCAACCATTGTATTTTACAATGGATAATCTGTAATTATAGAGGATTGCGAATAAATTTCAGGCAGATCGTGTCTATCTGGATAAAATTAAATACCAAAGTTATTTTACTGCTTTATTGCCTGATTTGTAATATTTAATCAATTCCTATCCAAAGTTCTTTACAAATAGCTTTCCAAAGCAAATAGCATGCAAGTTTCTTTAGTGCACTTGCACTATTAATAATGGAGTCGCGCGGTGCATCGCGACGCAGCAACCTGGATAATGGTCCCGCTTTTCAACCCTTATACAACCCAAAAGCAACCCTATCGTTTGCGCAGTGAAATTTAATTTCAATCACGGATTAGCCAGCCCAGGATGTCACCGGGTGTGTGAAATATTGCGAGCAAAACCGCAACGGCTTTATCAAAAATGTCGCGCTCAACTGTACACATGACGAATGGACGAACAGTTAGGTTACGAGGAAGTTTAAAATTCGGTGTATTATGACATCCCACTCCATATCAGGCCAAACAAGATGCGAATGAATAGGACGGCACGATACGTTCGATTTTCAATCTTTGTATATTCTACTGTGTTATAATGAATTCCGGTAAACGTTCGACCTTATCCACGTAGCTGTTGAACCTAAATTGTTACGCTTAACTGATTTTACGGTCAGGCATTGTGGGTTAATGCATGCCAAAATGAACTTCAAAATTGTAGCATAATGCTCAATTTTGCATGAGAAATGACAGGTAGTTTGTGCTGCGCTTGTGACCAAGAGAATTCTGCAGGTATTTTGAGAGACGTGGGTAGAAAATGAGGGGTCGAATAACACTAACATGTTTTATTTGAAGCATTAATAAATTTATTTAAAAGTTAATTCATTCCGCAATTGTCATTATGGCAAATGCTCAAAGTTGACGAGAAGTATGTTTTGTCCAATTGGATCGTCCTCACTCCGGACCCTTTGTCCTCCTCTGAGCTCTTGTCTGGCGCTCTTCTTTGGATTGCCAATGAAAGCAACGCAGATCTGAGAAGCGTAAAGGTCCCTTTAAGTCTCTAATTCTTCATGTCAAAAAACTAATTTTAATTACTCGTCAAACTGTAACGTTGGCGAGACGCGATGGGAAGCAAGGGCCCTGACCGACTCTCTGGAGAACTCAGCTGACTCTCAGCTGTTAAGGAGTGAAGACTTCAGGGATCCGAGATCTCCAGAGAGTAGGTAAGTACCTGCACGTTTACAAACCGGTCATAAAAGCGCCATCTACCGCGACTATGCAAGTCTGATGAACATTTATGATCCTATGAAATAGCTATGTTGGATGTACATTACCTATGTATTGTATCTGTCTAAGGTTACTAAGTTGATTTGTTTTGGCACTAACGTGCGGTTTTTTTCGCATATACTAGATTTTTGTAATTACACTAAACTTGCCGTTCTGCAGTTTGCGTTAGTCACCGCCGCATTGTGATCCGCAGATTGCGGCGCGGATTAAATAATAAATTCGCGCCACGATAAACATGCGCGGCACTAGGGGCACGCCACAACTTGGTGCCGCACTCCCAACAGCGACGTGAACAACATCCTCTTCTTTCATACAGAAAATGAATTATAACCTAAATTAAATATAAAACACTCCCGACACAAGTAGCTGGTCATCATGAGTCCCTGTTCTAATGTGTGATATTAAAAACGCTACTAAAACTGAACATAAAACAGTATTTGGAATTCCTAGCTTCAATATTGGATAGATCGCTTGTTCCACTAAAAGCTCAATATCTTGGAGACGAGGAGTCCTATTTTCATCAAACAAAGCTAAGAACCATCTCGACAAACCAGGCTTTAGATAAAAAAAAACCTTTCTCTAATCGGTCCGCCCGTATGGGCGCTACGATATGCCACAGACAGACACACAGGTACACAGACACACAAATACTACACAGACGCACAGATACACAATGTTAAACTTACAACACCCCTCTTTTTTCGTCGGGGGTTGAAAATACTTCACCGAATGCTTCATTTCAATCATTTTTCATTTCATTGATAAATGTTTCCTCCGAAGTCATATATCTTTCAGAAATCTTGAAAACGGCAACCGATAGATTAGGTTCGGTAAGGTTAGATTTATGTTAGAACATTCCAAAATATTTGATGGTTTCAGAAAAAAATGCTTTCGATGAAATTAAATTTCTAGGTAATAATAATTCGATGGAACGTTTGTCTTTAAAACAAGGGTAAACCGTACAGCATCAAATCTCGCCACGCCTACTTCGTCCCTGATAAAATCACCCCTAAATTGATAGCGAATACCAACGATTAAGGCGCGCTTATAGACGAATTTTAGGTATTTGCGGGGGTGAAGCAGACACGCGGTGGAGGCGCACGCGGGGCGCCCCGCTCCACGCCACGCGGTCACTCGCTCAGCCCATTGATGGCCTTATTCTGTTCGTAGCCGTATTCTGTTTGAAGTGAATTCCGGAGCTTTCCGGAAATTATAAAATACTATTATTTTGTTTAATTAAATGCTTAATGCTTTATTTAATATTTATTTAATGTAAATAGTAACACATACCTAAATGCAGTACTTATAATTATAACTCGTCAAAATTTAATTGCCTGGAGCAAGAAGGGATGTTTTCCTTATTTTCATCGTGACATTTTTCAGGCGAAAGTTCTTTTTCTTTATCACTGACAGTGACAGTCAAAGTATTCGTTGATGACGAAGATTTATTTTCTTCTTTTTCTCTCAGAGGCATTCCCCGAGCTCGGCGAGAATCTACGATTTCGGGCAGTAACCAGTCCATGTAAAATCGAATTAGTTTCTGTTTAATTTTTTTCTCCCACAATTCATCATCTTTAAATATAATGAGTGTTTTGAGTGGATGATTTTCACCACTCCACACAGCAAATAAACATTTTGTTCGGCACGTTACGTGGAGTTGACCTTGAATTTGGTAATACCAGTTGCAGTTTTTGTTTATTGTCGTAGTTTTTGTTTTCTTATCATACTTCCAAATCTGAATTTTATTTTGCTTTATACATTTTTCTAGTCCACTGTTAAAGGCTACAATCGGGCACTTTATTTCGACAATGGTGTCTTGGCCTATTAAACCATCGGGCGTTGCACCTATGAAGGGGTACTCGTTGTCAACGAATAACCCACATGGTTTGATTTTAACTTTTTCTTGCTTTGCTAGCTGTTTCAAAGCAAGGTGTTCGTTGCCGACGCCGTGCGCGATTGCCGCTATGTGGCTAAGATTTGATTTATACAGTATATTCTCAACCAATTTTGCCTTGCTAGCACTCTCTCTCCTTTTAACTACTAATCCAAAATTCGATGCCGTAATCATATTTTTTCTAAGTTCTATCCACTCATTACTATCTCTTTGATCTTGGGTAGATTCTTCAATTTTTGCTTTGTTTGAAGTTAGGTCCGTAAGTTCCTCAAGGAATGTTTCTTTCGCTGTATTTAGTTCCTGTGGAGTCAAATCTGGAGCAGAACTGCGAGCGCCATAGTCGTGCTGAGCTGGGTTGTCGCGCTTTAGCAATCGGTTTTTTTTATGAGGATGTGCTATGTTTATCTTTCTTTTCTTCAAGCGACGCTCTTCAAATTTTTTAAGGATACCTCTTGGGCTTTGGCCTAAAATATTTTTTTGGAGTAAATGTCTTGGATGTGGATTATTATAAGACACTACGGCGGCATTGCAACGGGCACGGTAACCCCTACGAAGTGAAAAATTTATCCTTTTTCCTCCTACAACCTTTGCGATCACACTGTTGAAGCGTTCTACAGCATTCGTATCCACGTCCTCAAGCATACTTCCTGATTTGGAAAGCACTGTTTGAATTATAGTTTGTATCCTAAACCAAAAGGTTGTGTTTTCTATTTCCATGTTGCATTGTGTCGTTTTTTCTTTCGAACAGTAATAGTCCTTGCATCTCTCATGGTTGCCGTAAGCATGGTGAATAGAATTTTGGACGTTGTTTCTAAAATCTCGTATTGCTTCTGGTTTCTCCTTTTCTGATTTATATTTTTGTATTGATGCAATAACCACTTTACGCATACTCATAACCTTTATATCTGTCAAGGTTTTTCTGTGTGCTAAGGCATATTTGGTGTCTTTGGCTACAGCTCTCAGTTTATTGCACATGTTTCTTAAGACGTGGTTCCTGCATTCAATTTTTCTGACTGTATGATTTGGGTATGGATTACGAGCCAGAAGTTTTGCGTACGTCGCAGAGTCACCATCAGCAATTAACCTGCCGTATATAACATTATACATCTCTACTGAGGATTCAAATCCTTGGCAAATTATTTCAGACTCCATACCGCTAGACGAGCCTGTGTAATTTTTGAAGCAAACGTGTTCTGCACATGCAATTTGTTTTTTCTCTGCTCGAGCACATACAAGGCAATATTTGTTTTTTATTCCTATGAACAGTACTTCGCCAAATCTTCGACCTACAATTGCTGCGGCGCCAGATAATGCCTTATAGTTATTTCCATAAGACCGCGATGACCAACAAGCATCCGCATATACATCGATTACAGGTACACCGTCTTTGCTGAGTTTGCCTTCTTCTATCGCCGCGTCACGCTCACGCTGAGCTGCTGCTGCCATGGATTCAACAGCGGTTAATTCCCAGTTGTCATAGATAATATCTTGACTTTTTGAATAAGTTTCTGCCGTAAATATTGGTATATTCATGCACGCTGTGATTTCTTCAAATTGGGAATAACCGATTCCAGCCGAAGTAATTCCTGTAACCGCTGCTAGATTAGCATTGACCTGATGCTTCGCTGAAAAGTCTTCGCTTGTGATAGTAAAATCTTTCTTACAGAGATTACATATAAACTTATATTTGGACATCAAACCATTCCTCTTTTCTCCAATGAGTGATACATCTGTACAATTGCAATTAAACAACGAATTGTGGCTGGATATAGTCTGCAGCTGCTGAATAAAATGATTTATATCAATCAGTCTTCTTCCGTGAATTTGTGACCAATTCTCTTCATTCGATCTGGTCTCGACTTGCAGATCTTCTGTAATTTCTCTGAAAATATAACCAAGTTCAATGCTGATTTAGTGTTTAATTAATGCTTAAAACCTAAGTTTGACAGATCTCATGTCAAATATAATAAAAACTCCTACATAAATGAAATAGACGCTTTCAAGATCTATAATTATATTAGCTTCAATGTATAAAACAGAATCAAAATAAAAGCTAAGAAAAAATGCTGCAACTAATATTATTTACTAAATTCACTCATAATGATACATACTCATTTGGTGATTGTTGGTCTTCTAAAGTTGATAGAGATGGTCCAGGGTAATTAAGCGGACAATTAATGTCTGCCCTGAAATTAAAACATAATTTTTAGACATCAGAAATTGAAACATAGACACGTGGCAGCGTGTCCAGCCAAGTTCACCTAAGGAACTGGCGAGCAGCAGCCGTTTTTACATTTACACGAACCATTTTAAGCCAATTTTGATCCCTCAATAACTCCAAATCCCTCCAAAGACGGTGTACCTGTAATCGATGTATATGCGGATGCTTGTTGGCCATCGCGGTCTTATGGAAATAACTAAGGCATTATCAAATCTTAGCCACATAGCGGCAATCGCGCACGGCGTCGGCAACGAACACCTTGCTTTGAAACAGCTAGCAAAGCAAGAAAAAGTTAAAATTAAACCATGTGGGTTATTCGTTGACAACGAGTACCCCTTCATAGGTGCAACGCCCGATGGTTTAATAGGCCAAGACACCATTGTCGAAATAAAGTGCCCGATTGTAGCCTTTAACAGTGGACTAGAAAAATGTATAAAGCAAAATAAAATTCAGATGTGGAAGTATGATAAAAAAACAAAAACTACGACAATAAACAAAAACTGCAACTGGTATTACCAAATTCAAGGTCAACTCCACGTAACGTAACGTAAATAAGACCTAGCTCGATAATACCATATTATTCCATCACCAAAAAAAAGACATAAGTACTATGCCAAATTTCAACTTGATTGGAATGTTAGAACTAGTACATAAAGTATCAAAGTTATTTATAGAGGACCCACCTACTAAAATACCTAGGATAAAATCATTCTTAAGACAAATCCCAGGTTACGGTTAGTCGTTCGAAGTTCGCTATCAAGCCATGGATGACTCCCGGTCTTATTAGGTGTTCTAAACACAGAGATATTTTGCATGCCAGATGCCGTAAATACCCCAACGACGAGACTCTGAAATTAATCTACAATAGGTATAAAAACTTCCACAACGAACTACTCCGTAAATTAAAACATAAGCACGAGGCACTCAAACTAGAAGAAAGCAAAAACGATCCGAAAAAGTTATGGAACACTATAAAAGAGATCACTTATTCCAAAAAAAATTACCAGTTTCCATTAGAACTAACTCTGATTAAGGACTCTGTCACTGAATCCTTAGACCACTGTAATGACTATTTTTCTAGTATCGGCAGAACTCTTGCAAACAACATCCTAGCTGAAATTAATACAACGGAAGAGGATTTAGTGCGTAAAGTCACAACCAAGGTATCACCACCACAATCCCTTTTCCTTGATCCCACTTGTGAAGCTGAAGTCGAGTCTTTGATAAATGCCCTAAGAACTGATAGCGCGCCCGGTCTCGATAGGATTAATAACCGTTTATTAAAGGCAGTTAAGAGTGGGATTGCGGTACCTCTTACACATATAAATAATTTAAGCATGTCTGAGGGAATTTTTCCGAGTCAATGGAAGGAATCAGCCGTCATTCCGATCCATAAAGCGGGCGACAAAGGCAATCCTATTAACTACAGACCTATTTCTTTGCTGGGAGTCTTCTCTAAAATTTTGGAAAAACTGATCAGCAAACGTCTGGTTAGTTTTTTGGACAAAAATAACATTATCGCTGAACATCAGTATGGCTTCCGTGCGAAGAAATCGACTGGCGACGCGGTTGAACTTATGACTAAGTTAGTATCACAATACCTGGACAATGGTGAGGCCTGTCTTGGAGTTCTCTTAGATCTCGCTAAAGCGTTCGATACCGTTTCTATCCCCATCTTACTAAAAAAGATGGAGCTCGTCGGTGTTAGAGGAGCCCCTTTGAGCTGGTTTCGTACTTATTTAACCGGTCGAACCCAAAGAGTAAAGATTGATAACACAACAAGTAATCCAAAAGAAATTGATTACGGGGTCCCGCAGGGCAGCATTTTGGGGCCAACTCTTTTTATCCTTTATGTTAATGACATTACTGATATTGATGGTATACCAGCAGATATTATAAGTTATGCAGACGACACCGCAATTATCTTTCATGATAGCTCTTGGACTACAGTTGCCAAATCCGCAGAAAAGGGCATGGTGGTAATTGCTGACTGGCTTAGACGAAATCTTTTAACTCTTAATGTTGCTAAAACCAAATTTATTTGCTTTCATAAATCAAAAGCCTCTGCCCCAATTGATTTATCTTCTATTACAATTCACTCGTGTGACTCTACAGGTGATTCATCGGTGCCCTGCGCTTGCGAGCATATTGGCAGATCTTCCGCAATAAAGTACCTGGGGGTGGTTTTGGACGAGAAACTTGACTTTCATCAGCATATATTAGTCACCGCAAATCGTATTCGTAAACTCATCTATGTTTTTAAAAGCCTCCGAAACTCTGCGGAAAAGTCACTACTCAGGACAGTATACATTAGCATCTGCCAATCTGTTTTATCGTACTGCATATCCACGTGGGGTGGGGCCAATAAAACTAGTATGCTCCTACTGGAGAGGGCCCAACGAGCTGTTCTTAAGGTTATTCTGAAAAAGCCATATAGATATTCTACGCATCTTGTTTACAGTGACCTGGACGTTCTCAATGTTCGTGGCTTATTTGTTTCGAGTGTAGTTTTGAGAGAACACGCAAGAGCTTTGAGGTGTTCTGATTTCGTTTCTCTTTGTCAGAAGCGCAACTTTAGGGTACCCGTGCCCCCAACCAGAACCGCTTTTGCGAAAAAATTCGTTTCCTTCCTTCAGCCCTTTTTGTACAATAAGGTAAGTGCTAAATTCACAATAAAAGATCGCACAGTCAAAGAATTAAAGAAAACAATGAAAGCTTGGCTCATTAAGCTATCTTACGAGGACATCGAGGACTTAATGAAAGCTATTAGATAACTGGACACACACACACACACACACACACTTTCACACACCCTCACTCTCTCACTCATACACATTCACACTTTTTACTTGATCTTGTTTGCATATAAGCACTCCTGCGCACTCATACTCAATACTTAGGAATAAATAGGTAAAATTAGACTTATTTTGTAAATACTTTATTTTTCTGTTTAATTTTTGTTTTGTACTTTATACACTACATTATATTACTTTGCGCCATGTACGTGGATTTGTTGACCTTTCGCAATTTAACAACGCATGTCAATTTTCATTTTGTCTTGGTTATCTGCGAGACAGGCTGTGCCTAGTGCAGAAACCAATATAATATTTATAAGCATAATATATAAGCGCTTGTTTAGTCGTAAGTACCTAATCTGTTTTCTATGTAAAACTGTGTAACTATACATGTGCTTGCAAATAAACTTTACTTTACTTTACTTTACTAAATAAAAGATTTAGGGCCTGTTGACCTAGTGCCGAGTCGTAAAATGGATTTGCCTATAAACAAAGGCTTTCACGTGGATACCTGAATAAGTTATTTAAAGTAGCATTCGTTAAACATATTAAAAGGATTACTGTTAAATTTAAATCATATTTTACTTAATTATATGAAATCGACACAGATTTAAATAGTAAAATCAGAATCACGTTTTAGCATGTCAAAATCAGTTCATTCATGCACACAGACAACCCCCAGGAGGTGATTTGTGTTCATGCATGACAGAAAACATACTAACATAAAAAAAAACAAAAACAAGATCGATTTGTGTGAGGTTGTCCGATATTTATTTATTTATTTAGTCCCAAATCAAGCCCAAAAGGCTTGTTTTATGGGTACTAGACATACATACTTATGCATATATATAGATAAATAATATATACACTCAAATATATAAATGATATCTATTATTATTAGGGATCGGAAATTCAGGTGGATAAAGTTAACAAAATAAAAGATTAAAGTTGACAAAATCCTATTGCTATCTCACTCATAGCTCAATACCTCAAACAAAGCCGCCGCCAAAGTTTAGGTATAAAAGCAACCGATTACCGATGCCTAATAAATAATAATTATGTATATCTTATTATTTTATATAACTTATAAATTGTTAGCTTACTCGTTTTCGGAATCATCCAAAACCGGCACCGACAAAGCAGTCATCTTTCTCAATTTCTTCATGCTGAAATAATAAGAAATTATAATTTCGGCTATTGTAGTGGGTACATTGGTTTTTATTATTTATTTCAATAATTGCGAATTTATATTACAGGTACCTGTCAAAAATGTTTTATTTAATAGACCTGCTTTTTTTACTGTGTATTATGTAGTCGCGTGGATGAGTGTTCTGCCTTGCTAGGTTCAAAAGGACTTATCATACTACTACATCCGTATAAAGATACGACCTTTTACCGTAACACGGCAGTGTTTCTTTTTCGTGTGAGGCGGACAGGGCATTTTATCGAGATTTTGATTCGTAATACGATGAAAAAATTGAGATACTTACCTTTTCTGTTTATTTAACCGCCGGAGGGCCAGTGGCGATAACTTTTTTTTATTTCGTTTGTTTCCCATTGTTAGTAAATCCTCACTCGTATCGTAAAATGGAGCGCTTCAAAAATTGGCAAGCGTCCGACCTCCAACGCGTTCCGCTCGGGACTGAGCGAAGAGCCGGCTGCGGGGCGCGCGTGAATTGTGCCGTGAAGTTCGTTCATTTTGAGTTAGTAATTTGTGTTTTTCGATATTGATACAGATAAATCCCGACGCACATTACAGCATTACAGACGTTTATTTTGATGTAATTTTCAATACATAAAGTAGTGTAATATGTGAATGATATGAGTTTTAAAGTACAAAATAGGGGTATGTTTGGATTTTTTTTCTATCGAGCGAAGTTTGTCCAATTATGTAACGACTACCCTAGGTAACTACAGGAAGGTCTCAAAATCAATATATATTTTTTTCACCTGTTCAATCATTACCGTTTCTGGGTAAAGTGGCATTAAAAATCATGTTTCTTTGAGATACCTCGCCTTAATGCCCGTGCCGCGGCGGCTGGCGCTGCTCGACAAGAACCCGCGCGTAATAGGCCCGTCGTTCTATGAACGTCTACCCGCCAGTCTCAGAAACGAGACGTCGGATCAAGTATTTGAGCGCCGAGTAAAAGATTTTTTGCGATCAAAAACGCTTTATTCTGTCTCAGAATATTATGAGGTAACATAATTATCTTGTACCATATTTTAAATTTATATTATTAATTATTAATTTTTATTTCGTAAATTTTGACATTGCACTAAATTAGACAGGTATCTTATATTATTTTAGATTGTTTGTTTTATGTTTAATTTATATTTTTTGTATTTCATCTCATGACATTTTGTTGAATATGTTAATCTAGTTCATAATTATAGTATTTTTAGTTTGTGACATATTATTTTCTTGTTTTCATTGTTGGTTTTTGTTTATTTTGCTAAACTGTGACTTTTGAATAAGTACCAGATTATTATTAATTTTATATAAATGAATATACCTGACGATATTTTTGTGAATCCATTCTATTTTATCTACGACATGTAAAATATTGTGTAATTTTCAAAGAGAAATAAATATATCTAATCTAATCTAATCTATAAAAATCATTTAAATTCTGATAGTTATTGTATATTGTACACATTAACATTCCAGAACAAAGTATTAGTTAAGTATATGTTTTATACTTACTCAAAACTAATTCGTAAACATTTAGTAGTTTCATCAATAGAAATCTACATCTAATTCTACAAACGCCTAAATAACCTAACAATACAACATTTCAAAATGAGTTAAATTTACAACTTAGTGTAGTACAATTTAACCTTGTTATGTTACTTTTTGCATTCAATTTTACTTACTTCAAACTATATAATTAACCATTTAACGTGTAATCATCAGTTGTAATCCACCTTTTAGAATACTTTACTTAAATTATTGTGTAACACGAATTAATATTACAATAACAAAGTTTTAGTTGTAAGTTTGACTCAAACGAATTGGTTAATATTTAACACTTTTGTCAATAGAACGCAACATAAATACTGTGTGCCACAATAGAACATTTCACTTAGACTTAAAACAACGTGTTGTAGGAACTTCTACATATTATAATGATTTAAGATAATACACATCAAAACATAAAAAATATTAAATTCATCGTCAGATGAAGCACTGTCGAAAAATTAGAAGTACTTTCTTGTTGATAATTTGTTCCTTTTTCATTTTCCTTTGAACCATTACTAATTGTGGCCTTCAGTATTTTACAGCCCTTTCCAGTTTTAGCAATGCTCTTCGTATATGACTTTGGAATCTGTTTTAATAAAAGAGTCGTTAGTCCAGTGTCGCTTTATATTCGAAATCAAAGTGACAGTTTTGCTTTGAGTAGCTCCACTCGCCTTGACATGAGCAGCTCTGATATTATGTTGCGACTGTTGTGTTTGTTCTAAAGTGGTTAAGTTTTCTATAATTGGGGAAGGACACGTTGACTCGTTTTCCACGTCTTTAAAAAAACTTCCGGTGGTACGTTGATGCATTTGCATAGTCTTCTAGTTGCACAGAAGCATTGTCAGATGCAGGGATAATATCAATGAACCCTATAGCGAAGATAAATCAAAAATCGCAAAAATATATATACCGGGTGGAACGAAGCGATGTTCATTCCTGAAACTATAATGCTATGTATTTCATGTAGAATCGACCTGCAATAGTTAAATTCTTTTAATAATAAAAAAACGAAAATCGATTAAAATTGTATTTTTTAATGTATGTACAACCCTAGTTTTTTTAAACTATTATTTGACGTTTGGGAGTATTTACAATTACCTACATTTACATCCGGTGTTCGAAAGTACCGCCGTGGCGTACGATACACGCCGCTGCTCGTGCCCGCGTGTGGCGATGCACCCTCGACAAGATGTTGTGTCGGTTATTTCTTCTGCGAAGACTTTCAAAGGCCACCCTTAGCCTTTCCCTCATCTCTTCAGCCGTCTCACACTCAGTCTTGTAAACGATGTCCTTTACGGTGCCCCACAGAAAAAAATCCAAGGGTGTGAGATCTGGAGACCTAGGAGGCCAACGGTGCGGCCCATATCGGCCGATCCAGCGATCCTCAAACACATTATTCAGTGTTTCACGTACTTCGACTACTGAATGAGCTGGTGCTCCATCTTGTTGGAACCAAGTGCGTCTTCTTTCTGCCAGCGTCAACTCATCCAGATAGTCGTCGAGCTCTATCCTCAACAGAGCCATGTATCCGTGTCTGTTTAAAGTCTGAGGCAGAAATACAGGGCCTATTATTGTATCCCCGTGTATCGCCGCCCAAACATTAACAGACCAACGATACTGGTGTCCCGTATAACGGTAGGCAAACGGATTTTCTTCGGCATACACGTGTTCGTTATGCCTGTTCCACATACCGTTCCGTGTGAACAAGCTTTCATCACTCCATATTACGTGTTTGATGAAGTCTCGGTCTTCTAACACCTTTTGCAGTAGCCACCGGCAATAGGCTTCGCGAACGGGGCAATCTCTTGGTAGTAATGCCTGGACTCTTTGTATTTTGTAAGGGTGACGGCCCTCACGTTTTAGTATTCTGAGTATTTTCGTATGAGTCATACGAAAATGTCGGCCCGCTTGTCTTGAACTTGACCTCGGATAATCTTCGAAGTACTGCAGCACTCTCTCTTCCAATCTGACATCATGTTGAATAACGCGTCCTCCGCGCTGGTCATCCTGACCCGTTCGTGGCACAATAGGACGATTGTTACCAACACGGTCAAGAGCGCGTAATATCGTACTAGAGTGTGTTGGGTGAGGAGGAGGATACCTGTTCCGGTATTGGCGCAAAGTCTCTCCAGTATTGTAATCGCACTCCGCGTACAAAAGAAGCAAATTCAAATAGCCTCTAGCGTTTAATTCCGGCATTTTTGCACACAGCATACGATACAAAAAGTCAATGTAACGTCTATCAATCATGTCAACTAAAAAGTCTAAAAACAATCTTAAGGGTATTTTCAAAGGTTTTTAAACCGATAAGAAATGGCTAGGCAATTTGTAAAAAGTTTGTTTACAAAAGTTAACTGTGTTATGAAGAGGTCATTGCACTCTAAAATAGGGTTGTACACACACACTTTTTCGTATGAAAGTTTAACATGCTATAACTGGAAAACGGTGAGAGATATTAATAAAGTTTATTTGGAGAAAATAATATTCTAAGCCTGTATAATGCCACAGTTAAAGGAAATAACGTCGTTTCGTTCCACCCTGTATACGGTTGTCTATGCATAGAGTGGAATAGAAATGTGACAGGGAAGCGTCAAGTCTCTCTGGTCGATACGACGAAACAGGACGGATTCATCCGTGAGTTTTTCCAATTAGAAATTACAATAAAATATGTAAACTGGTGTTTTAGCTTACAAGAGACGGCCGGTCAACTCGGCGGCCGTTCTCCAAAGCCCTCCTGGGCTAGTTGTGTACTTGTGTGGTGAAGTGTCACGTCACGCCGACCGCGCGCGTGTGCGCGGCCTGCGCCCGCGCCCCTTCGGGACCGTGCTCCTGCTCCGCGTCGTCCGTCCGCAGGCTGTCGGATAACCGGCGAGCTGCGCCGCGGTTCTATCCCGGCGCCGCCATGCCAAGGGCGTAAGGACGTGCGACCAGCGTCCTTCTCCGTCCTTCAGACGTCGCGGCGTCCTCAAGACGCTGCCTTCATATGCGCGCCGCTACGCGCCGCGCCTAACGTCAGCCCCGGCCGCCCCCGTGCCCCGCGCACGGGCACGGCCGAGCCTGGCCTGCTGCACCGACACGTGCTTCATCTCGCGCCCGTGGCACCCCTGCCGCAGGGCGTTTTCTGCGTGCCTCGCCAGTCGAGGGGACTCCTGGTGAGGCGATCCCAAGGCAGCGGAGGCCTGCTCTTCGCGTCCAACATCGACAGTACTGTCAAAGCGTTAGAGTGAGTCGACTCTTTATCTTTCTATGCGCATAGAACCTTAGCATCGCTAGTTGATAAGAGCCATGTACCTCTGAAATTGCCAATGCCACCGAAGGCCATGTCCCGCGGTCCCCTTTGTAAAGTGTAAATATAATTGCATGCCACTGAAGGTCTGTTGTATCATTTCACCGACTAATACCACACCTGTGCGAATAGCCATCGAACGGCCCTTGACCTAAAGGGAAAGTGCCCTCCGATGAGTTGATATCCGGTAACTATTTCCTTACGCACTCTTGGGCTTAGACCCCGAACATACACTCTTTTTCTTTTTATACGCGACAGGACAAAGAGATGATATAGGTATCATAACTGGAAGGGTACAAAAAATGAAATAATGCCGATTAAGTGTAACTTTTCGCAATAAAATGCCTTTTATAACCTAATTTTCCTCTCTCATTTTCGTCCGCTATCAGACCACTAGCGATTCCGTCCGCGACGCCAATTTAACTCGACATGATCCTACGCATTAATATGCGAAACGCGTAAAATTAAAGCCTTCTTTAATTAAAAAAGGTCGTCACCAAAAAATATTTACCCTACTATGGGGAGATATTCCTCATTAAAATATAAAAGTTCGGGCTCTAGATGGATGTGCACGAAATGCGTAATGTTTTATGCATCGCGGGCGGGGCAGGTGGCTAAATTAAATTTGGGCATGCAAATGTCAGTCACAAGTCATGGCGAGAATTACTCGGCGCTTGAAGGTGCTGGGCCGCAGCCGACCGAGGAGCGGCCGAGGCATGGAGGGAAATAAATTATTGTTGCCCGAAAAGATAATCAATTCTTTATTAAGGGAATACCTATTTACTCCTTACTTAAGTTATGAGGCAGAAGTCACAAAAGGTGGTCAGACTAGATATCTGAAGATATCAGTTGACGGGATCAGAAGGAGTCACGATCCTCAGCATTGAGGGAACGATTGGAGAGAAAGAAAGAGAGACTCGTTATAAATTCAAAACATCTTGTATAAAACATTTTGTAATACCGGGGTAACGAATGAAAGTAGTTTTTTGACATACAAGCTTTGCGAATAGAGTAAAATAAGCAACTTTTTATACCAGTAGATAAATACTTACAAGATTTATTGAAGGCATTTTTCATTCAATCTGATCCATAGTCACTTTCTAGACTTTTCAACACGACACTTACTACATCTGTCGATGTCGCAGTGACCAAGGATCTTTTATTAGAAGATACCTTATACACTAACATGACAGCTGATATTTATTTCCCAGATCACGGTCAATAGCATAAGCTTATCTCAACATAAATCTCGTCATAATGCTGTCAAAATGGCGTTATATTTGAAAAATTATTTATTTTAAATCCGTGAAAAATATAGCTTTAGCTATAGCTTTAATATAAGCTTACTTACTTGTGCGATACGAGATTCCGTTTCCATTTTTATGTTTCTTTGCATAATATGTGCATTTTTTCTCTCTTTCTGTTTTAATTTAAGATTTATCACAATTAAAAACGCCACACCAATTGAATCAGCCGTCTCTCGAGTCTGTAGCGTCTTCGACTTCATATACAGCCAGTTTTTCATTTGGGCTCAATTCCCGACATTACGGGGTGTATTCAGGCGACGCCGTCATAAATATCATTGTAATAATAAAATATGCCGTAAAACGTTCGAGAGAAAACAGGCCAGGTGTTTATTTGATTTGCAATCTCGCTTTTATTAACCCGGGGCGTGTTTTGACGTCTGTATAATGCGGTGAGTGAGAAGTTACGTAATGAATGTAATTGACGAAGTAAAATAGGGAACGCGCATAACAAAGGTTCAGCAAATTCACTGGTAATCCGTATCCTTTACATTAACATTGATAGTGCTCACTTACTCCTCTATTAAAATACCCATACACTACAGTGCTGCCTAATGGTTTTTGCACGTTCTCTTGCACAACTCTTGCATAACTAGAAAGTGTTCACCCTAACCCTCTTTCAAACCCCTCCAAATCATAACCCTCTTTTACTTCTCCGTAGGTAGTAAAAATTGTTTTAGGGTATTTCTACCATTTCGTGCAAATCACATGTTCGTAGAAAAAAAAACATGTATTGTCAAATTAACTTCAAATATTTTTTATGTATTGTGATAGGTACATAGGTATACTTTGCATCTAAAATGTATTATACTATTGCAATATAAATAAATACAAAAAAATAATAACATGCGAAAAATTCATTACCATCACCGTTCAGAACACAAATGTATAGATTTGACAGCGAATAACTAATCTATTTTGCATGTATCACATTAAATTTATTCTCTGATATGGTTGAACTATTTAATAAGGAATATAACTTTGAGAGTCTAACATTCGTATAATTCCTATTTACGTTCATTGTATAGCAAAATATTTTTGTCCATCAAAAAACTTCATTACCATCAATTAAATTTGCAATGGCAACATTGGCCTGTAGACGTACGAAGTAGTATTTTATGCGTTGTCCCTTCCATCCGCGATCCCACCTCAGACGACTCAGTGAACAGTGAAGGGAGCAGACGCGTGCCATAATTTTGTAAAAAAATAATTCGTGGCGAGATTTTGGAATTGGTACGTTTTTTTTTCATTGCCATTCGTGCTGTTTTGATATTAATACTCTAGTGTTTGATTGTACCGTTGATACTTAAATAAGCAATATTAAGTTCGAAAACTTAGTGTAGGAATATACCTACGATTGCAGTTAATTATACTGAGTAAATCTGCAAAAGGTAAAGAAAATTCATTACCATTCTCTTCATTACCATGATTTACCAGTAACTTTTATGCAAATGGTAATGAATATAAAAACTGGTAATGAATTTAAGTATGAAAATTGTGGAAATGCTATCTTCTATCCGTTCCTCTTTTACGTGACTATACGTTTTCAGTGGGTATATTGTACGACGTTATTTCCTTTAACTGTGGCATTATACAGGCTTAGAATATTATTTTCTCCAAATAAACTTTATTAATATCTCTCACCGTTTTCCAGTTATAGCATGTTAAACTTTCATACGAAAAAGTGTGTGTGTACAACCCTATTTTAGAGTGCAATGACCTCTTCATAACACAGTTAACTTTTGTAAACAAACTTTTTACAAATTGCCTAGCCATTTCTTATCGTTTTAAAAACCTTTGAAAATACCCTTAAGATTGTTTTTAGACTTTTTAGTTGACATGATTGATAGACGTTACATTGACTTTTTGTATCGTATGCTGTGTGCAAAAATGCCGGAATTAAACGCTAGAGGCTATTTGAATTTGCTTCTTTTGTACGCGGAGTGGCATATATAGCCCTTCTTGGGTCAAGGCCTGGTAGACCGCGTGGTTTTTTGTAAATCGCTATCAATTTACAAAAAGCAAAACCTCACCGAACAACGGCATGCTCTACGAGCAAACTTGAAATTGACGAAATCATCATTAACCTGATCGAAGCCATATTTTAAAATTAGAATTAGAATTAGATCTGCGTAGGAGATCTAAATAAATGGACTTCCGGTTCGTGTCCCAAGATGGCCGCATGCGTTTAGGTTTAGTTTTTCATTATTTATTCATTTTAGTTGTTCAATGTGTAGTATTGATAGCGTATTGTGCAGTGATCTAACGTATGAGTGAATAGCTAATGAAGAATTCAACTTGAAGCGTTCATAGCCCTTCCTGGGTCAAGGCCCGATAGTCCGCGTGGTTTTTTGTAAATCGCTATCACTTTACAAAAAGCACGATTTTTTCAACTCACCGTACAACGTGGTATCAATCCTCTATCTAGTCGCCTGGTGCGATTGGCAACGAGACATTGGCAGTAATGGTCGCTTAACTGTGACCGGTTGCCATTAAAAAAAAAATAGAATAGAATAGAATCTAAATAAATGTTAATGGTTTTTATAATGCCTAAATTGCTGAGAAACGATGCACTGGGCTTGTGGAGACGAGATTGTATAGTGTTTTCGGCGAGTGAATGATCTGGTTTGTATTTAGTAGCGATTTCGCTGAGAAAACCGCTACAGTCCTTAACGAGAACCCATTAGTCTGTAAATTTATGCACCTACAAGTACACGAATCTAGCCTTTGTCGCTTTCGCATACTGTCTCCTCTTTATCACTAATGCTACTATAACTATCTTGTAACTCGGCACACTGGTTATAAGATAGTTATACATAGTACACTGACAGAGAGATTGTCGCGTAATGGCAGGTTGCGCCACGGATTCTTGATATGATCGACAATTGTTTAAATATTGTTATCCAATACCTAGTGCCTTTACTGTTATAATAATACCGAACAAACGTTCATACACAAAGAACAATATTTTTCTGGTTATCGATATTTTTATAGAATATTTTCTCTTAAATATAAAAATCCCTAGAAACCGGGTGTCACTCCGTGTCGCGATGCGTCACGGCGTGTCACGCCGCCACGGCTCGCCGCGCCGCATCACGCGGCGCCGTAGGCAGCGATCTCGGCACACTAACCGTAATGTGACGCTGAGTGGACAAACGTAACGTTTTGTGACACTGAGCGGACAAACATTTGTGACACTGTTATGCGATCACGCTGAAATTTAATGTGGATTAAAAGTGGTATTTTGGTTATGATTTTAGAATTCGAAATTAAAAAATATTTTTACGAAATAATAGCAATTTTTACCTACCCCTATCAAAACAAAGGGGATTTCTCTTTCTGTTGCGTAAGTAGCTATTATGGGCTTTGATTTCTCAAACGAAGCTTCGGGATCTCTCTAGTCGGTTATCAACTAAAATGACGAAGCGACAACAACGATTTGATACAATTATCTAAAGACAATTCAGCTAACATTACGTTATGAAATTAGCACAGAGATAGTAAGGCACAGTGTGTGTTCAACAAATGTTTGTTTAGCAAAACGGTGGGTGTTGCGAACCGTGTTATGGTAGTCGATAGCATACATTTATGACTGTCTGTGTCTGTCTACATGTTTATCGAAAATGTACATTTATCAGCGTATTTTGGATCGCTGCTAGATATCTTAGGCATCTGCGGGTTTATGTCACTAAATAAGCAGGTCAGTAAAAAATAACAATATCAAAGTAAAATGTTAAAAATGAACCTATCTTAGGATACTTTGAATGTAGTCGGATTCGAAAACTTAACTCAATCATGTCAATTTTGCAATAATATACTTACCACAAAAGATGCATACAGTGAAACATAGAACATCCTCCTTTTTTTGGAGTTGGCTAAAAAGTCCCATTTTTAAAAACACATACCTAGGGTCTAAGCTAATTTATGAGGTGATCACATAAGCAACATAAAAGTTGTAGAAAATTCTTAAAAATATGAATGTTCTCAAAAGTTTCAATTTCTAAGAACTTATTACAAGAATATTTTTGCAACGCAACCTTGTTTCGGTGCATTGCTAAACCAAATAAAAGTGGGAATACATTCATATATGAATAAAATAGGTGTCAAAATATGGTTATATAAAGTGATTCAAAAGTGAAGAGATCTCGTATGGCAAACGCTTTATACCAATTTAGTCAACAGTAGTAAATTATGCCAAAAGTATGTAAGTATTCATTATCTAGACACGCGGCAGCGTGTCCAGCCAAGTTCACCGCAGGAACTGGCGAGCAGCAGCCGTGTGTTATATTACACGAACCGTTTGGAGCCACTTTTGACCCCCCAATAACTCCAAATCTATTTAACATAAAAAAATGAAATTTGGCTTATGTATTAAGATCCTTTAGAACAAGTAGATCCCCAAATTTCATTAATATAGGTTAAATAGTTATTGAGATATTAAAGTCCAAAAAACGGTATTTTTATCACTGACTGACTGACTGACTGACTGACTGACTGACTGACTAGTAATCAAAAACCTAACCCACTTCCAGGTGACCTAGAAAGGTGAAATTTGGCATGCAGCTTAGTAATTGTGTGTGTATACATATAAAAATCGAAAACAGTGATTTTTTTGTTTTTTTATTATTATTATTATTATTATTGATGGTTGTTGCCTCAGAACTCTGTCATTTATAAACCGATTTGGAAAATTCTTTTTTTGTTTGAAAGATATACTAGAATAACATATACACTCACACGCACACACTTACACATACATGCACATAAAAATCCAATACGTACTAACCGTTTTGGAAAATTCTTTGTTTGTTCAAAACTTTCAAAAGATGTACTAGAATAGCACACAGAACTAATTAACAAATAATAATTAAGTAATTTACACATCATAATAATTTCTGTACAAAAAGTAATGATATCCCATCAAAAACATAAATGTAAAATGAGAGCCAAGTTCAATATTGCGTGCACTTCGCCGACAAAAGAATTGAGATCTGCAAGGGCGCCAAGTTCTTTGCCCTAAAATTTTTAGATACAAGGACATGCGACATACTCAATGCATTTATTTTACTTGAGGTGTAATTCAATATCAAGACTTGACTTGGCTAGTTTTAAAATATAAATTTATATTATAAATCAAAATCAATCAAATCATTAACCTATTTTCGTAAAGGTAAGTACGCAAGTTAGTGTACGGTTTGTTACTTATACTGTTAGCTTGATAATGAACTATGACTATGTTACTTTTATAAAATTTAGTTAGTTTGTGAAAACTAGCCAAGTCAAATCTTGATATTGAATTACACCCCAAGTAAAATAAATGCATTGAGTATGTCGCATGTCCTTGTATCTAAAAATTTTAGGGCAAAGAACTTGGCGCCCTTGCAGATCTCAATTCTTTTGTCGGCGAAGTGCACGCAATATTGAACTTGGCTCTCATTTTACATTTATGTTTTTGATGGGATTAGTATCCTCAGGTAACTACGGGGATTCCATGTTAAGGAAGACAATGCTTGTCTGTAGAACGTTCCCGTGATGGTTGTTTGTTAACCAATTGGATGAAAGACGTTGAGTGAATGGGAATAATAGTACAAAGCCGGGAAAGAAGGGCTTGCCGTGTGAGTAGGTATAGACGGCTAACCGTAGAGAGGCCGTATAGTGATACGAAGCCGGCAAGCTCTTTTCACGGCTAAGGCATGTATATAGTGCTTTTCTCATACATATGCAATGAAAAAAAATACAAAACAAAAAAAAACAGCTGTTTAGCCTATTTATGAACAGAGACGCCATATTAAAAAAATACTTCCCGGCGTAGGCCTTCAATTTTGCATTTTGTAATGAAATTTCCTTTACAGTTCTCTCGAGCTGTTCGGTCCGAAACGTGATACTTCGAAGCCTGTTATAACGCACGTTAAAACGACATTTAATTGCATAGAAACAGCGAGCCGTTGGAGCAGAAAGGTTCTTGAGCGGTAACCACATGCTGGAAGGCGTAAAGTGGGTCGCACTCACAAGTTAAACCGACGATCTTGTGAGAATCGTGGAAAATCGTTGGATGCGGATTTTGTGAGTCCGTTCAACATGAAAATCTTTATGTAGGTCTTTGTCACTGCTAGTAGTACTGGTAGTAATACAATATCCTATACCCTTTACAAAGGTCATTTTAGTTATGTCTTATACTATTTGGGCGTCAATTAATGGACCAATTTCGAGTACTGAGGCATTATATTTTTATAATTGGCATTTATAATTTATAATTAATTAAAATGGTATAAAAATGATATTCTAATAGCCAATGATAAAAAATGATATTATAATAGATTTAATTCAATTAAATACCTATATTATGTTATATTAACTTTTAAACGTATACATATGAATATGGTGTGTATACTTTTTAGGTTTGATTTATATTCATTTTATTGTTAATAGTAAACCATTACTTTTTCTCTTCCTAAAATTTGCATGTCACTGCGTGACAAGATGGTTGGAGCACAATATTTATTTATAAGACCTTAAACTATGTACCCTGTTCGCGTAACTGAACCCTTCGATAAACTCTGTAGTAGACTAGTCCTGGAATCCCTAACGAATTTAAAGTCTAGGAACAGGCATTGCACTCGCTCAATATGAGATAAACCACTCACCTGGCAATCCTGGGCTGAACCGGCTTCGAAGCAGCTTTGTCCGTAACTCTTCTGGCTGGCCAGCACTTAAACACCTTAAAACAGTCTGTCGCACACCGGAAAGCACAAATCTAGTCCGTTGGAAGCGCTAATTTGTTAACCTTAACAATGGACGCACACCGAACGCGTCAGCCGCCCGTACCGAGCCGAAAGGTAATGTGTCAAAATGAAGCCTACGCGGGAATACATTTCTACCCGCGTATTTTTGACCGCCGTTGGGTTTTGCAGTCTACCTACATATTAAGAGATTACAATGCCTGAACATCCCCCCGCCTAACCAAGCCCGCCTTGGTTCCTAATCTCCTAAAGGTAGCCTACACAGTTTAGAAATGGGTCTCAACAGGACGCCATTTTGAGTTTTAACTTCTGCAACGCGTACCACTCCGTCCTTACCGGGTAAAAGTTTAATAATCCGTCCGCGTTTCCAATGCAATGAAGCCAAATTGTCCTCCTTAATTAAAACTAAATCGTCTAATTGCGGAGATTCTGTATGAGAGGTCCATTTATAACGTTGCTGAAGTGTATGAAGATATTCATTTTTCCACCGGTTCCAGAAATGTTGGGTCATTTTTTGTATTCGTTGAAACCGAGATAAACGAGATTCCTTGACGTCTGTAAATGAGTACTCAGGGAGTGCCACTAAAGGCTTGCCGATTAAAAAATGACCCGGAGTTAAAACGTTGAGATCCGTCGGATCCGAACTTAGAGGGCACAACGGACGCGAATTCATCACGGCTTCCACCTTCGTGAAAAACGTTGTAAGTTCCTCGAACGTAAGCCTAGCGTCACCGAGTACACGCCTAGCATGAGTCTTTGCCGATTTAATAGCGGCCTCAAAAAGGCCTCCGTGGTTGGGGCTCGAAGGTGCGTTGAACAGCCACCTTATTTCGCGCTTAATACATTCCCGATCAATGTCCGATTGATTGTTCCGAATAAATGAGTATAACTCCTTTAAATACTTGCTCGTGCCCGTATAATTCGTTCCACAATCCGACCGCAATAGATGCGGAAGTCCACGCCGAGACACGAAACGCGCAAACGTCGCAACAAAGGCTTCAACCGACAATTGAGAGAATTTCCAAATGTACCGCTTTAGTACTTAAACAAACAAAAATACAGAGAAAACATTTCTCAATTTTTGCATTTCGAAGATTGCTCGATTTTATATAGAAAGGGCCCCCAAAATCTGTCGCCGTACCGACAAACGCTCTCTCGCTTATAACACGATCCGAAGGTAAGTCCGCCATGTATGGTTGAACTGGTCTAGGCTTCGCCATGTAACACGGTACACATTTGAACGTCACGTGACGTGTTATCCGCCGAGCCGAAACTATCCAATAAGTCCAGGATAAAATAGATTCAAGGGTATTTGCACCGACGTGGCAATATACCTTGTGATAGTGTGTTACTAAAAGTTCCGTAAACCGATCCTTGCCTGGAAGTAATATAGGATGCCTAGCATTGTAAGGTAACTCGGACGCATCAATTCGACCGCCGACCCGAAGTAAATTATTTGTATCCAAAAACAAATTTAACCGCCGTAATGAATTTTTAATAGGTTTATTTTCCTTAATTAATGCGATTTCCGCTTCATAATGCCGAGTTTGAACCAACCGAATTAAACATGTAGTAGCGTCTCTGCGCTCCGAAACCGAGATGTGATTAGGATTACGTCCATCCGTACATCTCCAATACCGTAAGAACCGTAATAAATAAGCAGTTACATTAACTAATTTCTCGAAAGAACTGAACCGATCAATCAAATCGAAGTCTTCATCTACAATTCCAATATTAACCGTGACAGCCCGCAATCCGGGTAACATGTCTGCCGGGAAGTCCGAGCACTCGCCGGGCCATCGCGCTGGCGCGCTCTGCAGCCAGCGTGGCTCCCACCACAGAGGGTGCCGCAGCAACTCGCACGCCGTCGTGCCACGCGACGCCACATCCGCACAATTTAGTTCACTAGGTACATGCCGCCATGCAATATTTACCCGAGAAGATATTATTTGTGAGACTCGATTTCCTTCATAAACTTGTAATCTATGAGGTGGAGTCCTTAACCATGCTAAAACGATAGTGCTGTCGCACCAAGCCACTATCTCATTTAACCTAATGTCCCGTTCGAACGAGGAAGCGACATGGTTAATAAGAGTAGTTAACAAGGCCGCACCGTTTAATTCCATCTTGGGAATGGTGTGTTTTGTCTTTAATGGTGCTAAACGGCTTTTCCCCATAATTAACCGCACAAGAACCGTACCATCCGCACTAACTGACCGCAAATAAACAACAGCCGAATAACCGAGTGATGAACCATCACAAAAACCGTGTATCGCATATTCAATATTTTTGTCTAATTTCAAACATCTAGGTATTGATACCTGACACAGATGAGGTAAGTCCGACAATATTTCACGCCACCTTTGTACTATTTCTATTGGTGCCGGAGCGTCCCATTCAACTTTTCGTGAATTGTTAAAACTACCGAGAAGATTTTGTAATAACAATTTAATTTTAAACACCACGGCGCAGACCCATCCCAAAGGATCATGTAAACGCGCCACTAAGGATAAAATACTTCGCCGAGTAATAATACCGTCCTCCGGTAGGTTTAGCCGATAAGTAAAACAATCATTTTTCGGATCCCATTGGATACCTAAAACCTTTATGAACCCAGAACCATCCGAATCGGGTTCAAAAGAACGGGGCGTCTCGAGATGATCTAAAGGCAACCCATTTAAAATTCTTGGGTCATTCGAGGCCCATTTCCGTAATTCATACCCAGCCGTATTCATGAGCGATATCAACTCGTCCCTCAAGGCTATCGCGTCGTCCAGATCGTCGGCTCCGCCGTTAAGATCATCGACGTAACTATTATGACGTAACAGCTCCGCCGCGCGAGGATAACTACTTTCCTCGTCATTAGCTAATTGATGCAAACACCGAATAGCAACAAAAGGGCTCGATTTTAAACCGTAGGTATTTGTAGTTAACTCATAAATAAGTAACGGTTCGTCTGGTGACGATCGCCAGTATATAAGTTGATATTTTCGATCATCCGGATGTATCCATGTTTGCCTAAACATCATTTTTACGTCAGTAGTAAAAATATACCGTGGTACTCGAAAATTAATAATTATCTGAGTAATATCGTTTTGTAGCCGAGGTCCCGAAAATAAACAATCATTAAGTGACACAGCTGTACTTGTTTGAACACTTCCATCAAACACTATTCGTATTTTCTGTGTGTCTCCCGATTTTTTGAAAACACCATGATGAGGCAAAAAATAGTGTTCTTCTCCCGACCCAACATCAAAGTTAGAAACCGCCATATGACCGAGTTTTAAATATTCCGACATAAATTCTACATATTTATCGCGATAATCCGGTTGCCGTTTCATACGCCGTTCTATAGCCAAAAAACGTCGCAAGGCAGTTTCGCTAGAATCACCCAACCGGGGATGATCTGGTGTGAGAGGTAAACGAACAACATATTTACCATCTGCACCACGTGATGTTGTTGCTGTGAACATGTTTTCACATTCAATATCCGCCGGGTTCTTGACAGCCGCCGACGGCGGTTCCTCCGACCGCCAAAACCGTTCAACTGCTTCGAGAAGCGTAAGGCCCACATTTTTATTATTTGCTTCCGAGTCATACGAATACACCGACCGAGACGGACCAAATTTAGCGTAATCAAAAATGGTACTAATTGCACATAGGCCACCACCCAAATCAACCTTATCACCATTTAAAATTTGACCTAATATGTCGCATCCGAAAATAACGTCGACATGTCTCATATCATGAGCGCCGCCCGTAAGTTTAACCGTGCCGCCGGATAATGTTAGCCTATGCGCCAAATATGAAGTAGGCTTCTTTAATACAACCGCCGTAACCGATAATAAACGTTTGTCCGATTTTTCCGATTTAAAGTAAAACTCAACAATATGAATGCCGTCATTATTCCGTATTCCGCCGATACCTATTAAAGGCGTTTTATTGTAATGTCGCCTCAACCCTAAACACGCCACGAAATCGCTTCGTATTATGCTTGTCTGGCTACCGAGGTCCAGTAGGCCCAAACACTGTATGAAATTACCGTTCGCCGATTTTACGTCAATCAATACCGTAGGCAAAATAACATTATCCGCTAATTGTGGTACCGAGCCGACATTACAATACTGTAATTGCTATTGTTGAGAACGCGACTTACGCATACGATACGCATCCGGACTATGCGATTGCCGCGAATAAGTTGGGTCCCGATTTTCTAATTCCGTTCGGCGTCGATTCTCGCGCTCCCGAACGTTGCGAGATAAATTATCACCTTCATAATTATTATGACTTAATTTCCGTGACCGAGAGTCTATACCGTCATCCGAGCACACATATTGCTTACGTGTTTGAACCGGTGAACAGCAACCATTGCCTGCCGCGAACGCTGTTCATTTGCAGCGGGCGAAGCCGAACGAGAAATGGACATAGTACAGACTAATTTATTATGACCGATATTTCCGCACCGATTGCATGGTACCTGCCGGGTACATGAGGCCGCAGAATGCCCTCCGAAGCATTTAAAACATAATCCGTTATTTTTTACATATTCCTTCCGATTATAATTAGATATATTCCCGAACTTATAACAATTATTTAAAGTGTGACCCGATAATTGACAATAAAGACAGCTAGCGGTTTTGCCGGAAATATACCTACGATTATGGTTAGCCGAATCCGATTTATTGCAATTATTATTACGTTCCGTTACATGTGCTGTGCGCGCAGGTTTGCGCACCTGTTCCGCATAGGACAATATAGGCTCCGAGTTAGCCGTATCAATTAATCGACATTCATTTTGCAAGAACTCAGTTAATTGATCAAAAGTGGGCAATTGCAAGCTATTACCGCCGTAAGATTGTTCAAACCGTGTTTTAATGTCAAGAGGTAATTTTGTTAAACTTATATGTAACAAAATATAACTCCATTCGTCCGTTGGGAGACCGAGATTCTTCAAAGCCCGCGTTGATTCCAATAATGGATTTAAGATTTTTGTTCTAAGACCCGAACTCTTATTTAATACCGGTAAATGTAAAATCCGAGAAATGTATGAATCCGCTTGCAGCCGTTTATTTTCATATCTACCTCTCAGAATGTCCATAGCCGTGTCTAATGAACTATCCACCATAGTTAGGTGCCGGATCAAAGCCTGGGGTTCCTTTTCAACGTTTGAAAATAAGTAGTGGAATTTTTCCGTTTTAGAGATGTCCCTACGTGATAACACTAACGACGTAAACAGACTTATAAAACTCGTCCAGGAAAATACATCGCCGTCAAAGGAAGTCAGGTTTATCCGTGGCAAGCGTGATGATGCAACACTTTCCGTAGGTAAATGTGTGCCATCCAAGCTGGGACAACCGATGGCCACCGCATCGAGCTGGTTGTACACCTCCGTGGCCTCCCTATACTTCTCATCGTAGGTAGCAACCGTTTCCAAATCCAAAGTTAAAATCTCTTCATACGCTTCCGTCAACGCCTTAAAATATTCCTCTAACTTACGTAACCGAGCCGATACTACACTAGAAGCGTAACTTTTACTATTAATAATCTGCAAGGTGTTTTTAAACCAATCATACTTAATTTTAAATTTACTTTCCACTAACTTAGTAGCCATTATAACCGAAAACCGTTTATCAGAAAACCGAAATATAAGAAAATTACGAATTAACTTCGTACTAAGAACAAAGAATGTACCGTTACAAGATGGCTGCCCTAACTAAACTCGCTATCTTTTGGGAATCCAATCCGAGGTCGATGGACCAAATTTTATGTTCGCGTAACTGAACCCTTCGATAAACTCTGTAGTAGACTAGTCCTGGAATCCCTAACGAATTTAAAGTCTAGGAACAGGCATTGCACTCGCTCAATATGAGATAAACCACTCACCTGGCAATCCTGGGCTGAACCGGCTTCGAAGCAGCTTTGTCCGTAACTCTTCTGGCTGGCCAGCACTTAAACACCTTAAAACAGTCTGTCGCACACCGGAAAGCACAAATCTAGTCCGTTGGAAGCGCTAATTTGTTAACCTTAACAATGGACGCACACCGAACGCGTCAGCCGCCCCTACCGAGCCGAAAGGTAATGTGTCAAAATGAAGCCTACCCGGGAATACATTTCTACCCGCGTATTTTTGACCGCCGTTGGGTTTTGCAGTCTACCTACATATTAAGAGATTACAATGCCTGAACATACCCTATCTTGAGCAAATAAAAAACTTAAGAATTATGACTTAACCTTATTAACATGATCTTATTTAATAATATTTCAAAAATTTACTGAGCGTTCACAGCGGCAGTTAAATCTTTTATGATTTTGTCCGCTGTTATGGCAAAAATGTACATTTTTCTTATGTATGTAAATAAATTGTTGTATTCGATATATTTCATGTAGGCAAGTTCATTTGACGTCACCCATTCAGCCTTCCAATCGGTTAACAAACAACCACCGTTCACGTTACAGCTATGTGCAAGCGTCCGGGAACGGTCGGGGCTCGTCGACAAAGCATTGTTGTCTTCCTTAACGAGGACTGTCTGTGGTATAACAAGAATCTGAGAATGCCCCACCCAATTTGAACAGAGGTGGCATAAGTGCTTATACAACCTTTATTCTGCTTAAATTATCAAAAAATAAAATCAAAACGTTTATTCTGTAAATAGGCCACAAGGGCACTTTCACATGTCTGAATCTGAATCTATCGGCATTTCACGAGAGGAGACCGCTGTTAAGAAGAAAACTGAAAGAAACTGAACAGTAAGTAATCTTTTCGTAAGTTATACTAACTTAACTTAGGTTAACTATTACAATTATATTATAACTAGGTAATTGATACATGTAGAAGAGAATAAATGTACAATATTCTCCAAATCAATGCTTACAGTAATAATTAGTTATATAAAATAAAGTGAATTTTTCAGGGATGTAGAAGGTCTCAAGGCGTCAAAGTAAATAACTGATGTTAAAAATAATTCTTTAATTAATTTAAAATTCTTAGAGATGTAAAGCATTCATAAATCTGAACACGATTCTTATTTACTGAGCGTTACAGTACCTACATGTTCAGATATTTATGGACGCCTTATATGCTGCGATATATCTGATGGCGACTGTACATGGTCTCTAGGCGTCACAACATGCAACAAAATAAATTAAGTCGAATCCTCAGAAAAGTTTAAGGACTGAATAAGAAACTATGGTTTATGGTTTATGGTTTAAGACATTTATTTCTCATAAGAATTTGATTCACTTAACATGAGAAATGTAACATAGAAAAATAATTGCATGCAAATTATAAATTAATAACAAACTTAACAAGTGTCAACTTCATAAAAACATACAGGTAAACATTTTTATTACGGAGGTAGATTTCAATTCGCCGCTCGGTCGGTACGTAAGCACGCGCGCAGCGAATGCAGCTAACTTGTTCCCGATACATTGTTGTCATGTGCTCGTAGAAACACAGATCGAGCGCACCTGGATATGGCATCTTGTTTGTCCGTACTCATGGGCTTCAATACGATACTTTTTATTAGATGGTATTGGATATGACATCTAGGTATTATTGTAATATGTAATCTTCAATTTTATTTACGTTATAAATAAAATAAAGATAAATTTAAGATTATAATATTTAAAAATTGTAGTAAAAACTTAACTGTTTTATTAAATATTTTATTTTGTATATTTCATTTAATTTAATATGTATTTTAGTTTAGTTTAAAATAGTAAATTAACGATCTCTTTGGCAGTTTAGCAAGTTAAAAGTAAGACAGGTATTATATGTATACATTCATTTCATATTTTTATTATTATATTGTTTTAATTGTATTTCATTTAAGTATATAGTTTCATTTTTAAATAATATTAATTATTATATTATACTGCTGTATTTATCAACATTACCAACACATAATATAGTGTGAAATAATATGATACAATTAATGAATTATGTGTAACATATTATTAATATTATTATTTTATATATATATATAGTTATCATAACATGTATTTATCACTTAACATTAATTTTACGATATTTCATATTTCATTATTCTAGGGAAACGGCGTTACTCACAATGTAATGTTTGAGTAATTTTTTGAACATATAAGTAGATTTCGTTTCCTTTACATCTCTCGGTAGTTTATTGTATAGTTTTGCACCTTCATGCATAATAGTTTTTTTACCGTAGTTAGTCCTCGATCTGTATAGTAGTATTCCACTGTGTCTTAACCGGAGCCTTGGTATATGTTGTTTTTTACTGAAAGTTATTTGGGAGTGCATGTCTTTATTTAGTATCTTTCTTACTAATAAACAGCTATTGTAGATGTAGGTTTGTGTTATGTTCATTATTTTGGTTTCTTTGTATATTTTTACGGTAGGTGTCAAGAAGTCGTAGTGGAACAACACCTTAACTAACTTATTTTGCGCTCTTTGTATAACATTTAAATTTGTTTTAGCAGCAGCACCCCATAGTTCTATTAAGTATTCAATATGTGGCTTAACTAGTGAATTATAAATAATATATCGAACGTCACGTGGTATGCATTTTACAATACCACGCAACGCTCCCGTTAGTGAGACTAACTTACTCTTGATTTTAGCTATATGGGGCTTCCAAGAGATATTTTTATCTAGGATCAGGCCGAGGTATTTTTCTTGTTCTACGTTTTTTAAGGCCTGACCGTTTATTGACAGTAATTTGTGATTAGGTAATATTTTATTTTTAGGTGTAAATATGATATAATTGGTCTTGGAAGTATTTATTGTCAAAAGATTATGTTGGAACCATGTGTTCAATAAATCTAAGTCATTTTGTGCATCTGATATGATTGTTTCAATAGAATTTCCAAAGTAAAAAAGACAGGTGTCATCAGCATATAGGGTTATGTCACCTTTAAGTCCAAACTATACAAAAGAAAGAAATATATATTTTAAAACTAAATTTCTTGATAAAAGATATGATAATAGTTACATTTCATTCCGCAGAGATGTTTAAGGTCTCTAAGCGCCAATGTACAGTACACTGAGTTTATTAGAGATGCATACAGTCTCTAATAGTCTCTAAGTAAAATATAAAAATAGAAATAATTATTAATTATTATTAGATTAGTTGAATAAGGACTGTATATTAAGCGCTTAAGCACGATAAGCATTCCATAATGGTTCTCACTGGGTAGTCTTAACTTAACTGGATTCGGGCCTTGGTATATGTCTATCTCAGTTACAAATGAAGCTGCAGCCGTATAGTCAGTATTCAATACAGAATACAGGATACAGAATGTATTGGTAAAAATCACAATTAACATTTACACGTCATTAAATATACATTAGATCTTCGTGATACAAATATATTTCATTATTAGGTACATTTATGTTTCATACTTATTTGTTTTGGTGTTTACTGGATGCGCAGGCAGTGCCCCCCATCTGTACCGTGGGAACCCAGAACGATACCTACACATCGCCTGTCGTGGCCGACAAGCTTAGCCAGTCGGTTGCCACACGCGCTCACGGCCGGACGCCGCCGGTCGCGCTATAAAATCACCAAAAAAACGGCTTCGTCACGAATAAGACCACCGCGCTGCAATGTTGCGGGGTGTAAAAACGTAAAAGCAACAGACATTTATCCTATTTTTCTTTGCCGACAGACGATGAAATGTTACTAAAAATTCTTAGAACTTAGAATAAGCACCTACCTAAACGCATTGCATACACTGTTATATAATAGATACATGTAATGTTGAATAAATAAACCTACCTACTTAATATACTTAAATTCATAGAAAACATCCACTACCTATATCAACAAGTGACAATAATTTACTCACTAAGATTTACCAAATCAGTTTAGTGCGTGTGGCGGGAAAGTGCATTGCACGGCCTAAAAAGGGCGTAAACGTCGGCGTTATTCTTGGCACTTAAGACCTTTTGCAAGGAATGCATTCGCAAAGATGAAACGCGTGATCAGATTATTATAAAACAAGTTGTACCTAGTGACTGTTTCGAAGCTTGTAATGCTAGTATTATACAATAATGTAACACATTATATATAGGCACCTATGAAACTTTATTTAGTAAGTACCTACTGTCATCGGGATATATTTAGGTTACTTAGGTACCTAAACAGATAGTTTCATGTTTTTGTTTCATGTTTCTGGTATGTTCAGAAATAATAGGTAGGTAAGATTCCGATATACCTACTCGGAAATTAAAACGATTTTGATGGTGTGCCGCAGCGCATGTGAATACTTATTTCTAGTAGGTACCTAATGATAATTAAATTTGACTATTAAATTTAAATAAATCGATCGTTTTTTTCATTTATCTTGACTTTTTATAAAATCATTTCTAAGCGGTGTCAACCCTAGCCTCGTTTTGCCGGCACGTGCGGCCATCGAACCGCGCGTTCAAGGTCGCTCCATTGTTAAATTGAGTAGGCATGAAAAGCGGTAGGTATTTGCCTTTTTATTCAGACATGAGTATCTGTTCGAAGAACTATTATATTAATCTGTGGCGCAGGTCAGTGATTTGTCATTATAGAGTTCATCGATGCTGTAATAAGCCCGGTCAAGCAGTAGCGATTTAAGTTTATTCTTAAAAATTGAGTCGGTTTTTGCGTCCGTAATACTGGGTGGTATTAACGCATTGTAAATAGTCACGCCAAGGATGCCAACATTGCCAACTGATTTACGAGACTTGGCGAGTCGGCGTCGCCGGGCAAGCAGTAGTGGTCACCTGCGGGCGGGGAGGTCGCGGGCTGTTGAAGTTGTCGGGAATGTATGTACTTTTGACCTTACATATATGCATGCGGCCAATATATACACACACGGCAATGTCAAGATCTTTGTGTTTTCTGAAAAGGTCCTGAGCTGGGTGGTCGACGGGTTTACGTACCATCAATTATACGCAGGGCACGTTTTTGTATTCTAAATATTCTGTCGCGGTCGGCTGCTGTGGCCCAGAGATCGACACCCTGAGTAAGAATCGAGTGGAAATAACCAAAGTAGGCCATCTTCAGATTTTCAATAGACAAGGTTGGTGCAAGCCTAGACAACGCATAACATGCTGAAGCTAACCGCTCACAGGTCGCCTGGATGTGTGGGGCCCACGTGAGTCCTGCATCGATCACAAAACCGAGGTATTTTGTTGATTCAACCTGTGGTACTGGAGTATCGTTGGCTACAATGTTAAGTTTGTTCTTGTTCGTGTTTTTTAGTTGGAAATGGACAATGTTGGTCTTATCCAAGTTAAGCTGCATACCGTTCGCAGAGAACCATTTGGTGATTTCGTTCACAACCAGAATTAGCTTGGACTTTAGATGGTCAGGACTGTCAGCGTGCACTATAATGCAGGTATCATCCGCAAACATTACATATTCAGGTTTTGGATCAGAACAAGCTGTCGTGATGTCATTAACTAAGATCAAAAATAAGTTATTTCCAGTGACGGACCCCTGCGGAACGGCACAGCTGTCTATCGAATCCAAGTTTGACTTCTCACTTAGGACGTACATACTTTGTACGTACAATGGCGAATAGTATGCACTTTTAGTATTCCACTTAACAATACGCCAACTTAAAATTAAAGCATCGCAGAACACCGCCTGCCTTATCCAATATTAATACCAAGATTAAAGAAAAGTTGAGAGCTAGTTCTTAAGAAATTAAATTTGCATGCTCTCTCCTGCTCTCGGATTCTTTCAGCGTCGCGATCCGTGTAGCCGTTTGCTTAGTTCATTGTTGAAAGAATACTATACTTTTTGTAACTACCAGGAAAGAGACTTTCTTATTGTAGTAATTGTTTCAGATTCGATAAAAACGACTTAAGTGTTTAGCTCTTCTAGTCGCACTTATGACATTTTATCACTAGCGACGCGTGAACGATGCCGATGGAAAATTAATTAAAGAATGAACAGGAACGATCCTATAAATAGCGCTTTTTTATTATAATTATGCCATTCTAAAGTCATAAAGGAAAATACTAAGAGCATAATACAAAGTACTAAACTATACTAGGTTGAGTTTTAAGTGTCATCCTCCCAAGTTTCATGTGACCTGGCTGTCACGAATAACATGAAATAATAGCGATATAATGAAAAAAAACATTAAAAAATATTTATTAAAAATAACTAAATCTAAACATGATACAACCGTATGTGATATGCTCATCTTATTATGGGTATACTGCACCAGCAGGATATCAGAGGTCCCCGCACTAGGCAAGCCTGTATTGCAGGGGCCAGACCATAACTTGATACATGGATGGATCGTGTAATATCAAATGTTATCTTATAAGTAGGCCGCAAGGGCACGTTTACAAGTCAGAATGTATCGTTTTCTTCATAGCCTATTTAGGTGTCCTGACGCCGCATGGTCGTTCACCAACAAGATGGAACGATCAAGTAAAAGACTCATCGACCTCTAAGTTCTACTCGGTTGTAAGAGACGCGCTGGACAAAACCGGTGGAGGCAGATCATCCGCGCCAGATGCAACCCTGAAGCTGAATACGATCCTCAGACATGAGGGACCGACTCCAGTGAGAGAGATAGTACCTACCCTTTGATTTTGTTCTTAGTTCTTTGATAAACTACTTACAATAAGATTTGATTGAATATCAGTTTGCTATGGAAAGGGGTCTGGAAAAGGCGTGAGTTTGTAAGGGCACGCGGCGCCAGCCACACAGTGCCTTCTGTTGGTAATCTTTTTTCCACTCATCAGGCCCAAACGGCTGGAGCTGGACGGATTGTAACTAATTTTGATACAGGAATAGCTGGACATCCAAAGATGGTATATGATACTTTTTATCCTGCTGCGTCGACGAATTTGCAGGCACCTTCTAGTAGTGTTAAACACAGACCCTTACAATATAAATAAATAATTATAATTGCCTAATATAAGTTAAGATAACGATGACCCATTTTTACACGATTATATAACGAGATAACGTAATGACGTAATATTGTGTAATTACTTACCCTTTTGTCCAGATAAAGGACAATAGTTATTGTGTAACATGACTTCCGGGTATCGTTACTGATTATGTAACTATTTTTATATTATAATTATTTTAAGGTGTTTAATTAAGTGAATTACTCAATCAGAGAATAGGTATAGATTAAGTAAAATCACATTATAAAATTAAGTATGATTATCAAATTAGCATAGGTTGAACCACTTCCTAACCATAGGCTAATCTGGCTATTTCTTTTATCTCCTTTCGAATCTCTTACTTACGTAATCCATGAAAGTGACCTTGAATGTTGTTGACCTACATTTCATGCCGCTTACGTAACGAAGGGAAAATATCATAGTTCCAATTAGAATCCAATACGCATAGCCAGATAATTTGCGATAATCATAAAAGTTGTCAGATCTCGCAGGTTTAGATATAAGTTGACGGTATATTTACAATAAATAAATATTTTTTACAATGAATCTATTATTTCTCATTTCTGAGATCTGACTAACTAAAATACATATGTAAACAATTTGTATGTGCCTAAATAAACATGAATATTTTATAAATAAATTCGCGAAATAAGCTAGATGAGCGCATGCGCGAATTAACCACGCCCCCGCACATCTCGCGACTCTGATTTAGTCCATCAAGGACGAAATAAAGATGGCGGACGCAAAATGTGGGTCAGTGTCACAGCAAGCGTCGCCCAGCTCTCATCTCGCTCCAGTTCGCCTTATGAAGAAAGAAACAGTATCTTTTTATTATGCAACCCAGTCTCAAGTATTATACAGTCCTATCATGCAGAACGAGTCGCCAGTAGCAAGTTAGGCCATTCGTTTTAAGTAGTATAATAAATATTAGGTACACATTGTGAATTGAAATGACGTGCTTATTTTCTAGAGCCAGATTGTATTAGCACCAATTTTCAAAATGATCCTTGCATTTTGCAAACAATGGCAGCATCACAGCAAATCTAAGATATAAACAATAAAATTAGGTCCAGAATACTTTTACCCTTGATATTTCGGAACGTGGACTCAAGACTTGTGGTCATAAATTCAAATAATATTAGACGTTTCTCTAGCCCATCTCATCTCATGTATGAGGGGACCAAGTAGATTTTTTTGCGAATAAAATGATAGCAATGGATAGGTATATACAACGATATTTTATAAGCAGATAGGTTACTAGTTACTAGCGCTTCAAAAGTGAAGCACGTAATAAGAGTCAAATGGTGCTTATGCTATGGCAACGTTTTTTTTGATCTCCGGAAAACGATATGATTTTGGCCCCAAAGTACCGTCTTGTCTTGCGTAAGTGCACAAATGTAAAAAAAATGGGCAAGTACGAGTCCGACTCGCGCATGAAGGGCTCCGTACCATAATCTATAACAAGTTTGTTGTATGGCTCCCATACAACAAAATTAAATATTTATTTTATTTTATTTTTAGTATTTGTTGTTATAGCGGCGATAGAAATACATCATCTCTGAAAATTTCAACTGTCTAGCTATCACCGTTCTTGAGATACAGCCTGGTGACAGACGGACGGACGGACGGACAGCGAAGTCTCAGTAATAGGGTTCCGTTTTTACCCTTTGGGTAGGGAACCCTAAAAAACGTAAAAAATAAAACGGAATCTCACATCACAGGTAAGCTGATAGCTGAAGATTTTCTCGGTTTATACATTTAATTTTTCAAATATAACGCCATTTTTACCAGACTTCAAAAAAGGAGGAGGTTCTCAATTCGAACTAATTTTTTTTTTTCTATGTATGTTACTCGATATCTCCGAGAATCGTGAACCGATTTTCAATTTTTTTTTTATCGAAAGGGTATAACTCCGAGTTGGTCCCGTTGGCACTAAGTCGGGATCTGATGATGGAATCTTGGAGAAATCGAGGGAACTCTTCAAATGTTATAGGGACATGTACGGCGCTTTCGGTAATTTATTGATAAAGTCAAGAATTTACATTCAGTAAATAGGGTTTGGTGTAATTAAACTGATGATGAACACACATACGAATCACTAAAAAGCAAAAAAAAAAAATTATTAACAAAAAAAAGAACCGACTTCAGTAAAACTAAAAAGCCAACAATAACCCGTTCAAGTACAGATTACATTTGACTCACCCTTCGAAGTCGGTGCCAAACCTCGCGTAAACTATCCATACTCCATACTAATATTATAAATGCGAAAGTGTGTCTGTCTGTCTGTCTGTCTGTCTGTTACCTCTTCACGCTTAAACCGCTGAACCGACTGAGATGAAATTTGGTATGGAGATAGTTTGAGACCCGGGAAAGGACATAGGATACTTTTTATCCTGAATGAATTTAGTGTTCCCGTGGGATGAGCGGGTAACACCGCGGGGCACAGCTAGTAATATATAATATAAATATAAGATCTGAGTGGTTTGGGATCGACTTCGAAGGGTGAGTCAAATGTAATCTGTACTTGAACGGGTTATTGTTGGCTTTTTAGTTTTACTGAAGTCGGTTCATTTTTTTGTTAATTTTTTTTTTAACTTCATCATGAAGCCGCATTATGTCAACTGCTGTGATCTGGGAAGTAAATATTGCAGCAGCCATGTTAGTGTATAACGTATCACCTTATAAAGGATACTTGTAATTATATTTTATCCAATATTGTTTCCATATTATAACAAAGTTTTAGTGCCGGAGGAAAAAATAGGGATTCTGAAGATTTGTACAGTCAACCAATTTGATTCTTAGGCCATTTCGTACCTTGTCACAGTGAACGTCAAAAGCCGCTTGAAATCTCATATCATTGTCATTGTGACAAAGTTCTATAGTGGCCTAGAAATCAAATTGGTTGACTGTACATAGTGTTCATTCAAAGAGAACGGCAGATTCTTTAAATGTAAGAAAAAAACATAATAGGTGATTTAGTAAGTTACTAGGATAGGTAACTTCATTAATATGTAACACATTTTCAATGTTTAAATTAAGTGCTAAAAACAGCATAATACCTATCAGACTTAATCTGCAAACAATACACAAACAATAGCTGGACAATGCATTATTTACAGCAAATCGAGCTAAAATCCACCTAGTCTCCAGATGTGACTATTCCAGTGCTCAAGTTTGACAGGGCTACTTTTCCACCCAACTCGAGTGACTCGGCTTTTAGCGTCGCGTCGATAAAAATCGAACTCGCGGCGCGACACTTGGAAACTTCGATCCTGAGACACTTTAGTTGTCTGAGATTAGACTAATCCACTTGAAAAAAGGTTTCAGGAGTGTTGTAGTGGTAAAAAACGTTCAATGTAATTTTAACTTCCTAAAATAGTTATTTTTTGCAGACATGTTGATCGTCGTCATCATCATCTTATCAGCCAAAAGATGTCCATTACTCGATAAACGACTTGAGCATGAAGTTTTTAGAATATTCTTAGAATAAAAAAACCACTAAATACAATTTTCGAAAATAATTATAAATATATTATAACAAATTTTTTTGTCTATTTAAATAATACCAAAAGCCACAGGAAGGTAATTTGACCACACGAGACGGTGACGTCATAGTTTTCGTTTCTCTTAAAGTACTATTTTAGCGTTTTGAGTCAAAACTTTTGACGTTTCATAAAAGGAAGCTAATTTGATCTGTCGGAAAATTGGCCTATCCTTTTGTGTGTTGTTTTTAGTTGGTCTTTCAAGTGTTTATCGTTGTGACCGTGGGTTTTGTTAAATGAAAGTGTAATACTGTTAAAAATTTTTTTTTCTTTTTATGTTGTTTTTTTAGGGTTCCGTACCCAAAGGGTAAAAACGGGACCCTATTACTGAGACTTCGCTGTCCGTCCGTCCGTCCGTCCATCCGTCCGTCCGTCCGTCTGTTACCAGGCTGTATCTCAAGAACGGTGATACCTAGCTAGACGGTTGAAATTTTCACAGATGAAGACAACAAACTAAATACTAAAAATGAAATAAAATAAATATTTAAGGGGGGCTCCCATACAACAAACTTGTTATACCTATATATATATATATAGGTACGGAACCCTTCATGCGCGAGTCGAACTCGCACTTGCCCATTTTTTTTAATTGTCTTCGAATCTTCAACTAAATTATTATTGTAAAGATTATTCATTTACTTCGCTTTCTAAGATTCATTCGTATGCCACAGAGGATGCACCACCGAAACAAATTTATAAAAGTTCGTTTCAGTTTTCAGCAATAGTGCAACGTGCGCTCGCCTTGTGGCCATAAAACGCGCGATTTACTGCCCGGACATCGTGACGAACATCCCAACGGGTGGTTTTCAGCACTATTGGATATAATTCAATTTAGCTAAGCGTAGAACATGGGGCCGCTGGCTGGACAGATGCTGTGCAGCTTTTGGGTGGTAAAGTGGGATGAAGGACGCTACCGGCGACATATTGAAGATTATTTAATAGTTTTTCGAAAATATTACTGTTGAGTAATAATGGTGATTAATTTTAATCGAAATTCGTCGGCAAAATTAATTGGTGAATGAAATTGGATGATTTTATAAATGTATAGTGGTCACATAGCTGTAAAATAGACAAAAAAACTTAGTTGACAAAATTCTTTAATTACATATTTCTGTTGAACCTAGTGGTTGACTGGTAGAGAATATCTTAAGGAATTAACTTCACCATTCGTTCTTATTCAGTATATTATGCTATACATAAATAAATAAAATAGTATCAAAAGTCAGTTCTCTATGATGAGAATTTACTTTATCGGGAAAAATCTTAATAGCACGATGCAGGATTATGGGCGTGGCACCAGCCGTACAGCGTCTTCTGTTGGTAAAATATTATTTTTCCGCGCCGCGCATCACGCCGAAACGGATTTTAACCAATTTTGGTACAGGGATAGCTGGACATCCAGGGATGGTTATAACTACTTTATCTATCCAAATATCATAAACCCTCCATGATGCGTTCAAAAACCGCACATTATGACCACCATAAAAATAGACCGTTTTGTTAGAACAAATTTCTTATCTGTAGAAATGTTATTATTGCTAAATAATAACATCGATTTCGATAATATTATTCAGACAAATTTCGAACATCTCTGAAAAACAAAAAAAAATGATTTGACCTCTATTCTAATATCAGTCGAGATGATGTTTAGTTCGAAATTAATTGTCAATTTGCAATCAAATTTGACAAATGTCGCACGTAAGTAAGATATCGACTGATATGATAGTTGGAGCCGACTCTAGTTTGTCTCTGAATTGAAAAAAAAAACTATGACATCTGCCAGAAAACTTCATTACCGCCATTACCAGGTGAAATTAGTCATAATGTGCGGCTCCTGAATGCATCATGGAGGCTTACGATATGTGGCTAGATAAAGTAGTAAATGTAACTATACATAATAAGGCATTAAAACACTCGTGTGATGTTATTATGAAACTTGCCTTCGGCTCGTTTCATAAACCCACAGTCGTGTTTAATACCCTTTATTATGTACAGTCACATAAACTACTATTTTGCCCGACTACGCTAAAGAAAAAGTTGTACACGGACGAGAGCCGAATATTTTTGGGCACTGTGTTGTATGATGTATGTCAGGTTAGGTTGTCTGTCCAAAACATTCGTGCTGCGTCGATATCCTGGATAGAGTAACCGGATTCCCAATTACACCGAATGCAAGCTGTCATCAACTCTGTCAACTGTCGAGTCGACATGAAGGGTGATCGCTATCCGATACCTGACGTATGCGTAAGCGTGGTCGCATCACTTATCATAAATGTTGTTACTAAACTAAGACAACTATCCCTTAACTCTTAGGTTGTTATTACAATAGCTATAATATCAGGTCGGACGAAATTACCACCCTTTAATATTAACAACAATATAATATGTAAGAATAAAAACATATATGTTGCTTTATACAGCGTGTATATTTGATATAACCGCAAATTGAAGCCAGACGGAGATTTTAGTGCTTTAATCGGATATTTATAAAAAATTGGGCAAGTGCGAGTCCAACTCGCGCATGAAGGGTTCCGTACCATAAAACAAGTTTGTTGTATGGAAGCCCCCTTAAATATTTATTTTATTTTATATTTAGTATTTGTTGTTATAGCGGCAATAGAAATACATCATCTTTGAAAATTTCAACTGTCTAGCTATCACCGTTCTTGAGATACAGCCTGGTGACAGACGGACGGACGGACGGACGGACGGACGGACGGACGGTCGGACGGAACAGCGAAGTCTCAGTAATAGGGTCCCGTTTTTACCCTTTAGGTACGGAACCCTAAAAAATATTAATTTAGCATTAACTGCCATAGCGTAATTAATTTTTGTAAATTTTCTGAGCAGCAATGTATGTATGGCGTAGTTATTACTAAGTGACAGTTGTGAGATCACGACGGTAAGTGTCAACAAACAACAACAAACAAATACCTACATTGCGTGTTGAATTATTATATATGGGAAAAAAAGTTAGATTTTTTTAATAATAATTTACTGATACATATATTTATAAGTGCTCCGTAAAGTTTGCGGTTATATTAAATATACACGCTGTATTAGTTAATAATGATTAATTTATTCACCAACATTTTTTTTATACAAAACAAGTTAAACTCAAACTCAAACTCATTTTATTGGTGAAGCAGATCACAGGTCATTTTAGTTATACACAATTACATGATTAAAATTACGATAACATTTACTGTATGCACCTGTACTACTTTCAAAAAAGGGCGCCCTCTATAGTGATCGATATTGAAATAACAAAGTCACGTATAAAGCCTATATTAAAATAAATTCACACGACATCTCATAAAACTGAGTAAAACAAACGATAGCGTGATGCAGCCGTAGCCGGTTGTCGGGTCAGCGCCATCTAGCGGCCACTTGGCTTATTATAATTTATATGAACGCAAACATGCCGCCCACCAAGAACAACTGTTCTTAACTCTATTTACAAGGACACATGTACACGAATTTTCCTTAATTTTACTTATATGTACATATACTGACAGTTGTATAAAATACTACCAAAAAAAACAATCAACATTATACAGATTAGTCAGCTAATGGTAGAACACAAATTCTGGATGTAGGTCGTTTTATTAAATTGTTTTTACATCTGAGGGTAACAACTCGCGTTACGTTGTCCAAACCAGGATGCGCCTCAACCACTTGGCCAAGCAACCATTTAGCAGGTGGTAAATCTGGTTCCTTCACAAGCACTACATCTCCTACTTTGGGCTCGACAGTTTTTTGTGTCCATTTGTGCCTTTGAAGGAATTGTGTTAAGTACTCCTGGGACCAGCGACGCCAGAAATCCTGCAACATTCTTTGACACAATTGCTATCTACGTAAAGGCAATATTGGAACATGTTCATAACAGCGATCAGGTGCTACCACAAGTGGTTCTCCCACGAGGAAATGTCCCGGCGTCAAAGGTAGTGATTCTCCCTCGTCGTCAATACGCCACATAGGCCTCGAATTTAAACAGGCCTCGATTTGCGACAAGACAGTGATCATCTCTTCGAAAGTGAGTGTCGAATTGCCAATCACTCGCTTGAGATGGAACTTACAGGACTTAATTCCGGCTTCCCATAGTCCGCCGAAATTAGGAGCGTACGGTGGTATAAAATGCCATTGAGTTCCGTTGGTGGCCATCCAGTCTGAGATCTCAGGAACCAGCGTAGATTTTTCCGAAATAAAAAGTTCCTGGAGTTCTTTGGCCGCACCTACGAAATTAGATCCATTGTCACTGTACAGATCGCTACAGTGACCTCGCCTAGCCACGAATCGCTTAAAGGCAGCTAAAAAGCCTGCTGTTGACAATTCGCTGACAGCCTCCAAATGTACAGCCCTTGTTGCCATACATATAAAAAGGCAGATATACCCCTTGTATGACTTGTTTCCTCTGCCTTTAGAGACACGAATATTGATTGGGCCCGCGTAATCTACTCCACTGCGCAGAAATACCTTTGCGGCGTTCACTCTCGGCGTGGGTAGCTGTCCCATCAATTGATTACGGATATTGGCCGCGTGTCTGACACAAGGAATACATTTCTTTACGTATGCTTTTGCCAAATTCTTAAGTCCGGGTATGCAAAACTTTGCCCTGATGTAGTTGACCATCAGTGGTTGTCCACCGTGCATTGTTTTGACATGTGCATCTTTTATGATAAGTTGGGTTAACCACGCTGATTTTGGCAACAAAATGGGATGCTTTCGATCATAATCTATATCTGCGAACTGGAGCCGCCCACCAACACGGATTATTCCCAAGTCATCTAGTTGTGGAGTGAAAGAGGTAAGTTGGCTTTTTCTTTTTAGTTTACCCTTTTTTATATCTTCTAGTTCTTCCCCATATGCTTGATATTGACTCTTTTTTACCATAATTGCTAGAGCTTCCTCTATTTCTGTTTTCAATAGGTAAGTATGATTTTTCCTTTTATTTTTCAGAAACCGTCGGCAGTACGCGACAACTCTCAGTAATTTCGTAAGTGACGAATACTTCGACCACATCGAATCTTCTTCTTCTGCTCCGAAAAGCGCTGTTGCGAGGTGAGTATGTACTTTCTTTTCTTCTAGGTTTGTGATTAATGATTTTGCCGCAGGGTAATTGATTGTCTCTTTTTTCAGCCATTTAGGACCACTGATCCAAAGTTCAAAGTTGCTTAGTTCAGACGCTGGAACACCTCTGGATGCGCAGTCGGCTGGGTTGTGTTCTGACTTTACATGCGCCCATTGATTCCGACTGATCGCTGACAAGATCTCGGAACATCGGTTCCCGATAAACGTCTTCCATCGGCTTGGGTGGCTGCTCAACCACGCCAATACTACTTCCGAATCGGTCCATGCGTGTACATTTGCTTTTGGCACTTCTAAAACTTCCGAAACCTCTACCAACAGTTTGGCCAGCAATACAGCTCCACATAACTCTAGCCGAGGCGTTGACACTTGCCTTATAGGCGCGACTTTCGTCTTACTGGTCACTAAACTGACGTGTATCAAACCTTCAGTGTCAATGACGCGCAAATACACCACGGAGACATATGCGGCATTTGAAGCGTCGCTGAACCCGTGCAGCTCCACTAATCTGGCATGGGTCGTATGATTTGTCCATCGATACAGTCTGAACCTGGTAAGTTGTGACAGCTCTTCTCTATATTTCAACCATTCTTCTAAAAGAGGAGAGTAACTCTTCATCCCAGTCTATACCTGCTAGCCATAACCGTTGAATGAATATTTTAGCTTGCACTATGCTGGGTGCAATCCATCCCAAAGGATCATAAAGCTTTGCTATATCTGAGGTAACCTTTCTTTTAGTTACAGGTGCTGTTGGAGGAGGAAGCCGCACTGCATATGCAAACTCATCGTGGCTTCGATCCCAGGTAAGTCCCAAGATTTTGTTTACAGGTTCTTGTTTCATCTCTATTTTCTTGTGTTCATCCTTTCCCACTATGCTTTCTTTGATTTTCTCCAACATAACTTTACTATTGCTTGACAATTTTTGTAATTCAAATCATCCTGACATCCTGACATCAAATCGTCCATGTAAAAGTCCTGGCGCACCCATGCTGCGGCCAGAGGAAACTCTTTACCTTCATCAAGAGCTACCTGTATTAGACTCTTAACCGCAAGGTAAGGGGCTGAGGACGTCCCGAAAGTGACTCGTTTTAACTTGTATTCTTTTATGTCGTCTTCTGGGTTTTCTCTCCACAGAATACGTTGGTATTTCGTGTCTCTCTCATCAACTATCACCTGCCGATACATCTTTACGATGTCAGCTGTGAAGCAAATTGGATGCATACGCCATCTCATGATAATGTGGCGCAACTCAGACTGTAACGTGGGTCCCACCAGAAGATCATCATTCAAAGCCACTCCGTTTGAACCCTTACAGGAAGCATCAAATACTATACGTACCTTAGTGGTATCTTTGTCTTCACGCACTACGGCATGGTAAGGTAAGTATAGTCCCTTTTCATTAGATTCCTTTGGTGATAGACGTTCCATGTGATTTAGTTCCAGATATTCATGAAACACCTTGTTATACTCTGTTTTCAGGTGGCAATCCCTTTGAAGCTTTCTTTCCAGGGAGTGAAATCTTCTCAATGCTATCTCCCTGGAACCACCATCTACACAGGCTGGTTGTTCATCCCGGAACGGTAATCTAACTACGTAGCGCCCGTCCTCATCCCGTGTAGTAGTCGCTTGGTATACTTCTTCACACCTCTGCTCATCAGGTGACAATATCTTTGGTGTGTTGCTAGGTTCTGATTCCAGTTCCCAAAAAGACCTTAGCAACTGGTCTACCTGAGTATGCATGCTGACTAGCGTGCATGATACGTTCGTTTGTGACCCAACTTGCCCACTTAAAATCCAACCCAGGGTTGTATTTTGTGCCACTGGTGAACCCTGTGAAGGACATCTAATTAAACCTGTGTCTATGATCTGCGCGTAAACTTCTGCGCCAAGCAGCATGTCTATTTTGTTGGGGGTGTGATACTCCGGATCTGCAAGCTCGAGATTCTTAAGCTCTGGCCAGGAAGCAATAGCCACCTTTGCAGCTGGTAAGTACGAAGTGAGTTTGTCAAGGACATATGCTGTAACCCGAATTACATATCTGGAATTGATACGTGATGCAATAGTCACTTGAACGGTTGACTTTGATACGACATTCTGCTTCCCTCCTAAACCAGATATAAGACCTTTGGCTGGGGTTCGTTTTAACCCGAGTAATTGAACCGCGGCCGAAGTGATGAATGACGCTTGTGACCCTTGGTCAATGAGTGCCCGAAGAAAATGACGTTTTTCCATTTCCCATGCTTTGGCTTCTACAACCGACGTAGCCAGTAATACCTGCTGGGTGACTTCGTTTACGAAGTGATTCATGATACTGGTACCCGGTATACCCTCTTCCGTTGAATTGGTGACTTGTTGTGTGTGAACTTGTGCCATAGTTGGGCGTTCGACTGGCTCTCCGTTGCCGAACGCTTGCTGTTCACCCTTTTGATGTAGTAGCGAATGGTGTCTCCTATTACAGATTTGACAACTTTTTGTATTTTTGCAGTACTTGGTAGAATGATTGTTACCCAAACAGTTGAAACATAACCCATTGGTTTGGACAAAGTTACGCTTTACCTCGCCATCCAAGTTAATGAAATATTATACGATGTTCGCCTTTGCAATAACTACATGATACATTTGTAATATGAAGATTAGCAACCCTTTGCACTGGAGTACTTTTGACATAACTAACATTATTTCCTTTATAATTAGTGTTATTACTGGTACCCCTTGGTTTATGACTATAGCCTGGTTTCGGTTCTAAAAACTAATGCATGAAATCTCGTCAACAAAAAATCTTTAAATTGCTCTAAACTCGGTAACTGATCTAACCCTGATACAGATTCACTAACTTTACTTTCCCAGTTCTTACGACTTTCAGCATCTAACTTTTGACTAACAATGTAAATTATAATAATATCCCAGGTACCAGTGTCTATACCAAGACTCTTTAAGGCGTTTAAAGTTTCAGTAGTACAATCTAATAGATTCTTAATATCTGTGGCAGACTCAGTTAGAAGCGTTTTTTGCGAGAAAAATCTTTTTAATATGCTATTCCCTAAATATTGTTTGTTATTGTACCGACATTCTAACTGGGTCCAACACTGACTGTAACTTTCGCTAGTAATAGGTATGTGTCGTAGCAGTTGCTCCGCTTCGCCTGTCAAATGCGCCTTCAGATAATGCAACTTTTGCACGTCATCAATGTCTTTGTTTTTGTGGATGAGTGAAGTAAATAAATCCCGGAAACTCGTCCATTCAGTATATTTTCCCGAAAAACTTGGAATTGAGATCTTTGGCAATTTTACTTGATTCGATTTTGATATGGTCGCAGATGAATTGGAACTAGTACTACTGGATCCTGCCGTTAATCTGCTACGTGCACTTTTTAGCTCGCATTTGTAGTCCATATATAGTTCGTAAGTCGCATCATACAATATCATCCTTCATATATGCACTATTTTGAAACGTTTCTCTGTCAGGTGACGTTAAAAGCTGCGTGTGCATGCGTGAAAACTGTTGCCATAGCTGCTCTAAGCTTTCCAACCTAGTTTCTATATACGAGATATTGATGCGATCCTTGGGAGACTTTTTATAATTACTAAATGCCTTCGCGATACGAGCATTCTGATCCGTCTGTAGACTTATACTTGCTTCAAACTTACTCATCTCTTCAAAAAATTACAAGTCCCAAATGTAAACAAACTTCAAATTTTCTAAGTCCCAACTTCAATCTTGAAAAAAATTACAAGTGTTTTTAACTTTGTTTATTTCGCTATAAAATCGGGCATAGGTTCCCCGTCGGTTCACTTTTTCTTAAACTATGCCACAGACAACTTAACCCTATAGACCCCGCTTCATAAAACTTTCTCTAGTATCTCATGTTGCCAAATTGGCGGGGTGAGGAGGGCAACAAGTGCACTGTGATTGGCTAGTTCAAGGTCAGCGAGCAATGACGCATGCGGTGCAAGATGCGCGCCATTTTTGAAAGTGATGGGACACACTCGAAAAAGAAACTGCAGAATGTAAGTAGATATGTTTTTAATTGGAATCAATAATAATACGAGAATGGTTTAAAACGCGTTTCAATTAAAAATATTAAATGTAAATCTACTCATATTATTAGAAAAAACAATACCTAAATATGAAACCAGAAATTATTGCTTTAACGGAGATGTGGCTTGAACCGCTTGAGGTTCAATCTATAAATCGAAATGGATACTGTATCGCAGCTGAAAGTTCCAGCCATATAACTAAGGGTGGTGGTACACTTTTCTTTATTAAAAGATTGAAATCTGATTCAACATTGCACACTCTCGATGCAGATGTATGTTGATAATATCGAAATCAATTAAAACTCCATGTAATTGTTCTTTACAGATGTCTTCAGTCAAGTGTAAAATCATTGCTCCATACTATCACAAAAATTTAATTTTAGATTTAAGCACCATTAAAAACACGAACGTCGTAATATTATGTGGCGGCTTTAATATTGATTTTTCAGACCAAAAGGTGTCGATACCAAGGAATTGTGACAAATATATCGCGAAGCATACAATGAAGCCAACAACGGACTACAACAAAAAGCTTCAACAATAGATAACTTTGTTACTGATAGCCAGGACATTTCAAAGGCTTTGGTAGACCTAACTCATTTTCTTACCATATTTAAATAGAAATGAGCACTTAAATCCATTTCAATCTGGTTTCCGCCCCAGTCATAGTACGGCGACCGCTCTAGTTAAAATTACAGATGACATCCGGGCGGGCATGGATTGTCGAAAATTTACGGTATTAACGCTGCTGGATTTTAGCAATGCATTCAATACAGTTGATTATGACGTCTTACTTGGGTACTTAGTTCTCTTAACATATCTCCTGCAGGAATTGAATGGTTTCGTAGTTGTACATTTATGTACTTAACATACACTTCGATTATTCAATAATAATAAAAGTTTATCTATAAAAAGTTCAATATTGTTTAACTACTACTACTAAATAAAGGGTATCGGTTACGTACCTACCTAAAGTAATTAATCAGTCACATCACTACTAAAAACACTGCAAAGGTTAGACAAAGACGGAATTACAAAATTAGCAAGCGAAAGTAAGAGACAGTGGACAGTTGACAGAAGACATCAACGCGTCGCTTGGTTACCAACCTACATTTATAACTTATTACATTCTTTGTAAAATAGTAAAATATAGCTTATTTGTGAAATGAAATCCCATAGTTTTGAAGACTAGATGTTCTGCTGCATTTTCCATACAATATGGCATATTTTTAATACTTTATAAGCCAAGTAAGCAGTGGAAATATTGCATGTTACTTCGTCAACAGTCGACCGCGAACTAAGAGAGCGTTTGGGGGCGTGGTGAGCGCTACATGTTTTTTGAGCATTAGCTTGGCTTACCCGGGCGCCCTTATAAGCGGGGTCTATAGGTTAAGTGGTCTGTGAACTATGCTAAGTTCTAAACACTTGTATGAATTATTGGACTTCTTCGCTATAAATTATTCTAAGTCTTTAACACTTGCAAAATTTCAGTTTGTTGATCTCTGATTTTTCTAAGTCCAAAATTGACAGTTTAAAACTTCAAATTCAATTTGACAGCTGACAGTTCCAAATTTTGACAGGTAGCGAAAAACGACACTTCACAGATAAAATATAAAGTACTCACAGTTTTATGTCTTCTTACACTTTGCCAAACACTGCACTAGTACTTGAACCTCCAATTTGAACTTCCCGCCAAGTTGCTCGCCTGTGACGTCACTCTACGTCACGACGCTGCTGCCTCCGTTGACTGCACCACCGCTGGATGCTGCTGCTGGAAGGTTGCACCCTCGACAACAATCCGTTGCCACTTGGTACAGGAAAGCACTAAGAAATTTTAGAAGGCCCAAGGTACACCCGGTTCGTAAAGGACCAATGTATGCACCTGTACTACTTTCAAAAAAGGGCGCCCTCTATAGTGATCGATATTGAAATAACAAAGTCACGTATAAAGCCTATATTAAAATAAATTCACACGACATCTCATAAAACTGAGTAAAACAAACGATAGCGTGATGCAGCCGTAGCCGGTTGTCGGGTCAGCGCCATCTAGCGTGCAATTAAATAGTTATAATCACTATGTAAAACAAACGTTAGCGTGATGCAGCCGTAACCGGTTGTCGGGTCAGCGCCATCTAGCGGCCACTTGGCTTATTATAATTTATATGAACGCAAACATTTACAAAAAATTACGGTCTCAATAGAATTACTTATTATTATCACTATTTCGGGAATAAAGTTAAGAGGCCTTATTCCTTTTAAAATACCTACTGATTGTTTTTGATGATTACATTTTTCTCTATGATCAAACACGCTTCTTAACATATTATTTATGTTAGGACCTAGAACAGAGCTATTGAGATTTATTGGTGTATATTTGAAACCTACAGTTTGATTTTTTCATTGATAATTTTTGTTTCAAAAACTACTCGAAATTGACCAAAATTCACGAGGAAAATTAGTTTTTTGCAACTTATTTTCGACTGCGCGCAATGAAAGCTTAAAATAGCTATGTTACTACCTAGAACTCGGGGAAAAGTGTTATTCACTTCAAAAAGTTGGTGGAAATTATCAATATATTTTGCCTTAATATGAAAAAAATAAATTTTAAAAGGAGTAAGGCCTCTTAAGGATAAGTATAAAGTAAACAAGTAAAACCACGAATACGAAATTCGTAGAGTGGCTGGCGTAACTTTTCCAAGCAAATGAACTGTCAAACCATACACACTTGGTTTGACTCTATGTCCAGCAATGAACTGTAATTTATTTTTCTCAAACATGCAATGAAATATTGTCTTTGCGTTCCTTATAATAGGCTCGGAAGTATCGGTTTTTGGGCGCAACAACTCGAGAGGACTGTAAAGGAATTTCATACTGCTTTTCAGGCCTAGGCCTGCAAAGTAACTTTTTTTTGGTTTCAACAACAAGGTCATTCACACAGCTGGCTGGTTTGACGAAAAGCAGGTTTTGTTTTTAAAGGTTGGTTGTTAGACACTAGTGGAAAAAAAAATTCAAGATGGCGACTTTTTTTTTTTCAAAATTTCAAATTGGTGCTAGGCGGCTAAAACTCGGTATCGGGGGGCTCTCGGGGCTCAAAAATATGAATCTGAAATCTTGTCCGAAAATTCGGTCAAATTCGGAAAATGTCGAAAAAAAACGATTTGTATGGAGAAAATTTCAAATTGGTCCTAGGAGGCTGAAATTCGGTATCCGGGGGTTTTTGGGGCTCCTGAGTCAGAATCTGAAATCGGTTTTTAAAATTCGGTCAAATTCGGATTCGGGGCTCTCGGGGCTCAAAATATGAATCTGAAATCTTGTCCGAAAATTCGGTCAAATTCGGAAAATGTCGAAAAAAAACGATTTGTATGGAGAAAATTTCAAATTGGTCCTAGGAGGCTGAAATTTGGTATCCGGGGGTTTTTGGGGCTCCTGAGTCAGAATCTAAAATCGATTTTTTTAAATTCGGTCAAATTCGGTATCGGGGGGCTCTCGGGGCTCAAAAATATGAATCTGAAATCTTGTCCGAAAATTCGGTCAAATTCGGAAAATATCGAAAAAAAAAAAACGATTTGTATGGAGAAAGTTTCAAATTGGTCCTAGGAGGCTGAAATTCGGTATCCGGGGATTTTTGGGGCTCCTGAGTCAGAATCTGAAATCGGATTTTTAAAATTCGGAAAATATCGGATAAACAATATTAAGTATTATTCTTTGAAGTATATTTTTTTATTTCATTGTATGTTTGAGAAAAGCACTATACATGCCTCGTCGTGAAAACGGATTCCCGGCCTCGTATCACTATCTGGCCTCGCTCGCACGCTCGCTCGGCCGTATATACCTACTTGGCCGGAAATCCTCATTTTCCCGGCCTCTGATGTAATGTACTATTTTTATGACAATTTATTGTACTTATACAATACAATACAACAATACTTTATTGCACACCAACAAGAAAAAATATTACATGAGAAATCATAAACTAAATAATGGTAGACAATAGGCGGTCTTATCGCCTTACTTATTTGTATTGTATCCACTTTATTGAATAAATTAAGAGGCTGACAAGACCTAATTTTGTTGAAAATGATGTCATTTAAGCAGTTTTTTAAGAAAAACTATTTGTTCTAGCACATCAAAAAAAATATATGTTAATATTCATCATATTTCAAAGGTCGTGAACGGACTCGATACATGATTGGACGAAATCGGCTCGATAGAAAATAATTGCAAAGATTGGTCTTAGAATCATCATAAAACGGTTCTATGTCTTCATTTTTTTGACGTATGGGCCTGCAATTAAAAACATGTAGTCAACATATTCATACCTAAAGCGCTAACGAGTCATATTTCACAAATAATCCACACTTATTTTTATATGAATATTTTCTTATTATTCTAAGACCTGGCCGCCCAGTAACCGTGATAGTGGGCTCTCGTTCTCGTTTACTCCGATACAAATAGACAGTGTGCGCCGACGCGCCGTGCTAGACGGACCTGTGCTTCTCGTTTGCGCATCGAAAACATCGCAAAAACTTGTTCAGTTGTGATAAAAATCTAAAGTATTGTATAGTTTTTTATATATAAGAAGTGTAAATATTTATTTAAGTGTAAATATTTAGTTTTTAAGTGTAAATATTTAGTTTTTAAGTGCAAATATTTAATCAAGTTTAAATATTAAATAAAATTGTGCATACATAATGGGGAACAAAGAGAAAAATAAACGGGTAGCAAAAAAGCGCTCGTATCGTCAAAAATACGATAAAATGGTTGAAGCTGTAAAGTAAGTACTTTTAATTTACTATATTATTGATAAACTTTGATTTCAAAGTCGACGCCGCCACCGGCCGCGGCCGACTCATCGCTCGATTCGACCTTACAATCTGATACTCGAGCCGAGCGCTGATGTTCTGATGCGCTATACATAAGGTCTAATGTCGTGTGATAATTAAAATATCTGTATTTACAACAACTGATTGATCAATGCTGCCTACTTTGCATTCGATATTTGTTTGATCTTAAACTCTTGAACTCTCTTTAAAAACAATATTTCTTGTACGTATACCTACATTAGTATTTTTTTTTATTTTAGTATAAATAAACGTATGAAGCAAAACGGAGAGCAAAATGAAGAGCAAAATCAACAATCAGGAATGGATTTGCATACGTAAGTACTCCTTTATTTTCGTCCTTATCAAGTTATCATAATTATAACACACTTACAACACTGGTTCACGTAATCACTCTATTAGCTACTCTGCCGTGCTACGGTAAAATAAAAAGCCGTATCTTACTATGAAATCCATACAAAGATACGACCTTTTAACGTAGGACGGCAGCACTGGCCTGTCCAAGTGGACGTTTTGTGTGCATAGATCTATGAAGTTTTAGAGTCGACTGTAAATTTTATAGCCCAATACGCGAAGGGTTTTGAACTTCAACAACATACACGTGCGTGATTTTTTGTAGTCAGTTAGAGTATATTTATTACTTTTGGGTATGAACATTTTCTAACGGATCTTGAGTTTGCGTTAGGTATAAAAATAGTTTTTGTAAGCAACCTCTGTAAATCTTAGAAAAGATTATTCAAATGCATTTCTTCTGCACTAGGGCAATTATTTTAGTTTGAGGGGCAATTATACCCTTCCCGTATTGGACTATTATTTGGACGCAGTTATGCACAATCGTATCAATCTATTTTTGTATTTAATATTTTCTTCGGTTTCCGCGACTGTCACACATTTAAATAAAACAATTTAAACGGATTATATCGCGCCTATTAATTATTTGAGCCTAGAGAAAAATTGTGTCTCTCTCAGTCAACCTTTGACATCGGTATCTGTTAACGTACCGAACCGTCAGGGAGGCTCAAATAATTAATATACGCGATATAGACCGTTTACATTGTTTTATTTAAATACGTTTGTATTGTTTTCAGATTAATCAATTCAAGCGAATTCTTGCATCAACAATCAAACAATGGAGGGCCTACGGATAAAAATAAAACAATCCACTTTTGCGATGAAAATCCACAATTAGAAATGGATACCTACTCCTTTTAGAGCCTATTATACAGTGTGTATATTTGATATAACTGCATACTTTACGGGGGCTTAGTATAGGCACTTATTAAAAAATATATCCGTAAATTATAAAAAAAACGATCATTTTTTTTCCATATAAAATAAATCAGCAAGCAATGTACTTGTTTGTTGACACATAACATCGTGATGTCACAACTGTCACTAGTAATAAATACGCCATACATTGCTTGCTGCTCAGAAAATTTTCAAAAATTAATTACGCTATGGCAGTTAGCGCTAAGTTAATAATTGTTATAAATATCAGATTATGGCACTAAAATCTCCGTCTGGCTACAATATGCGGTTGTATCAAATATACACGCTGTATAGATAAATATAAACGCAATAGGAACAAGTACAACTACACAATACTAACAATAAGGCTGCATTTACACCTGTAAGTTTTACTTACGGAAGTCACTTACGTAAGCGACTTACGATAATTTTTCAAGTGTAAATAGTTTTTGTAAGTGACTTATTGTAATTTCTCACAGCTTACGTAAGTTGGAAAATTACAGGTCTAAACACGTTCGAGTTTGTTTACGGAAGCGACTCACAGCTTATCGAACTAAATTGATAAGTTGAGAAATTACGCTACAATGTCCGGTTCAAAAGTAAAAACAAAATAAAAGCTGGTCACCTGACGAGGTGGAAACTTTCATTACTGCTCTTGAGGCACGTCCCATACTATGGGACTACAAAAATAAGGAGTACAAAAACCGTTAGTGAGATATTTAGCACCACTCCAGAGGAAATAGTTAGAAAATTGCATAATTTGAAAGCACAATTTAGCCAAGAAGTGACAAAATTAAAGAAAAAGAAGAGCGGAAGCAGTACTAATGAAATTTATGTATCACATTGGCGATTTTAAAGCCCTATCTTTCTTGCTGCAAGGGAAGGAGTACCAAGGAAACACGACTGATACTTTTTTCCAGCATTTTCTTTTCTTTTGCTTTCGACTATTTGATAAAATTATGTATGCAGCAGCTGCTTGAACGTGACGACTGTTATGTGAGAAGGCATTTTTATTACTGATTTGGGAAGCATAATGTAAATGGGCGTGTAATAATTTCTGCAAGTTTAAACTTACACAACTTACGTAAGCATTATTTACGTAAGTATTTATTGCAAATGTAAATGCAACTGTGAGTAAATTATGTAAATATTACGCAAGTAACTTACAGGTGTGAAGGCGGCCTAAATACAAAAAAAAAATTACAATAAAAATCAACTTACGCAACTAGTATAACAAATGCAAATACATTTATTAAAAAAAAAACATAATGCACAGAGAGGTACGGTAAAATTCTATAAACAAATATATTCACAATTTGCATAACCTTAACTAACCTTAGTTTGTGTTTCAGCCAATAGGAAAGCCTATACATAATTCAATTAAAGTATTCATCTATATTATAATACCTAATCTTAATGTAGCTTAAAGCACATAACGTGAACTAAATGATATGTAATAATTATGCGTAATCATAATCAAGTTTTAGAATCGACTGTAAATTTATTTGAATGCAGTTACGCGGAATCGTATCAATTTAATTTTGTATTGTTTTCAGATTAATCGGATCAAGTGAATTGTTGCATGGACAATCAAATATGGAAGACCCTACGGATGAAGATGAGTCAATCTTTTGCGATGAAATTCCTGACTTATCGGTTAGTTCCACAATTTAAAATTAAGTATCTAGTTTGAATCGAAATCGTCAAAAAATCGTCGTCGTTCTGCAACGGATCGGATGGATGGATTTGGATGCGGTTTGGAATCAATAGTATTAAAATAATAGCATTCGTGTCCGGGTTTTTATTTATTTATTTATTTATTTATTTATTTATTTTAGGAGAACCAACAGCTAATACACTAAACATAGAAACTTAAATAGAAATACAGAGCCAATTACAGGAACTCACAAATAGTTGCTGTACATAAAACATAAACTTAAGTAAACAGCGCACATCGATGTACCGACGCACACTTGCAGCAAATATATGTAAAAACTATGAACATTCGTTAATCTACAAACTTAAACTTATAAACCTTAACTTTTAGAGCCTTGATGGGCTGACAACCTAAGTACCTACCTAATACACAATAACAATACTGCACAAGCATGTTATAGAAATCGCTCAATCAAAAAACACATTAGCTAAATTTCGCCTCACGGAAGGAATTACACAATTAAATATATCAATATCATGCTCTTTCGTCGTATTATTCAAATGGCGACTAGCGCGGTTAAGGAAACTATTCCGTCTGTAATTGGATGATGTACGCCTCAGTGAGATAGGGGGGAAGTGCCTTTTGGACCGAGAAGGAGTCACAAACGATAATTCCTTGAGCAGTTCGGGACAGTCAATGCCGCCAGTTGTGATTTTAAGCAAAAAGGTAATATCGGCTATTTCACGGCGCTTATATAACGGGATCAGATGGTGTTTTTTACAAATATTTAGGTAATTGGATGAATTATAAGGGAATTTTAGTTTGTAACTTAAGTACTTAACAAATTTTTTCTGAACACGTTCAATCCTGTCTATATAAGTAGCGTAACAGGGATTCCAAATTTGGGATCTGTTATTATATAGTTATTTACATAATTTATACTTATAACCTTCTTTTTGTTTATTCCAGGATTATAATCTACATACATCGCCTCATCAACCTGATTTGCCAGATTTCAAAGTTGGTCGGCGCCTTATAAATATTTCAAATTTTTTTGAGAAACTCAAAGAAATTTCAAACTGTATATTTTAATTCATTATAATATAATCATAAAATTTTACCATATATTACTATTAACAAAAAAACTGTCTTTTTTTCAATGAATCTTAACTACTTATATTACATATCCGAATTTAATGAAATTTATTCACGTTTTTATTACGAAAATAAATTAAAAACCAAGTATCTTTTTTAACGATGTCCTGTCTATTTCATTCTGCGCTCTTTAAGAAGCGTACAGGAGTTTAACGCCATCTACCGGCAGGCGTGGTGAACTCTGATCGCGATCGCTAGCCAAATGCAAGTAGTTAAGCTTCTCGCCGCTCACTTGTGAATAGCGCTGGGAGCAAAGTGGGCGGGGCCGAAAACCCGAATCCTCAAGGGCATTTTGGTGTTGACAGCGTCTTAAATGCTCTCTTAGTCGTAAATTAAAAAATAAAAATGGTAGTGTTCCCGTGGGATGAGTGGGTGAACTGTAATTTGGTAATAGGTTGTCGAGTTTGGCAATCCTAGTTGCCTGGAAATTCGAAAGGATTTCTATTTATTTAATATACCAGTAAAATGCATGCAGCATCATACTCATCGATAAAAGTTCGGTATTTCTTAACAAACTAGTTAAAACGCCCAAATTACGAAGCGACCATTTTAACCCGTTCTAGAAAATCCAAACTAACTTATCCAAAAATGTTTTAATAGAATATCTTTATCGATTCTGTTTCAATGTGGAAATACAATATTTTTATTTTTTTATAAATTTTGACATAAAGGTAAATAAAATTATGCAAGAAAAATCTAATGTGATCCACTGCAACGTGAGCTGGGGGCCTATAATGGTTGCGTTTATCACGTGATAAATAAGTGACCAAGCATCCATTCATACTCGCATTTTATCAAAACGTGACGATTGCTTTGTCACTTATTTATCACGTGTCAAAAGCAACCATCATAGGCCCGCAGGACTGCTTAATATTTATCCAAAAATGTAAGTGACATTAAAAAAAATTGGCCACACTCAAAGAACATACTAGAAACAACTGTTCAGTTTGGTCTGAAACACTTTGATACCACGTTTACAGCACCTAACAACCTTTTTAAACTTGTGTCACATTCACGAGTACCCGGCGACCTTTTCAACCATTCAGCCTTTGAGTTCGCAATTAAGGATAAATCTGGTGACTGAAAGAGACCGGACAATGGAACAATGGGCAACTATAAATGTAAATAAAGTTGTAATTAATATACATTTAAATGTCTTTCTCGCTTTTGTTGCAGTGACAACATGCTTATTGGTTTAGGTTGGATTCCATTACCGTTTATTTTCAATTGAACAAATACTATGTATTTTTAATACTATGATGATTTGCATATTTATTTTAAAATTTAGAGTTTTTACTCGAATACTTGTGACAGAATTTATGGCCCAAGTTTTTAGATGATATGATGATGATGATGAGAGCTGTTATGCGTCATCCAGACGAGCACAGCTGTAGCTGAACTTATTGCTACTGCTATGGCGGTAGGTAACAATTGTTCGTCTATCTACATACCTAAATTATACCGCTAAAACCAAAGGGCTTCTGATAGTCTAGAAACAACCAATAAAATATAATGTTCTGGCAACTTTCATAAAGAACACCAGAAAAAGTCTACTATAGTATTTTAGGGTTACACCCAAACGGTAAAAACGGGACTCTATTACTAAGACCCCACTGTCCGTCCATCTGTTTGTCTGGCACCAGGCTATATCTCATGAACCGTGATAGTTAGAGAGTTGATATTTTCACATATTATGTACTCCTTTCTTTTGCCGCTATAAGAACAAATACTAAAACATAATAAAATAAATGAATTGATTGAAGTGGGGCTCACATACAACAAACGTGATGGGTTGCGGTAACTTTGCACCTTATTTGTATCCGGCGCCATACATACCACGTGCAAAACTAGTAACTAACTTAACCCAGCCAGTTATTTTATTTGATAGTATGTACGGGGCCTGTACCTTCGTGCGCGGTTTTTTTTCTGCGATTACGTATAAATAAAAACTATAAATACAGAAAACAATGAAAGAACGCAACTTCTTAATTGAAATTACTACGATACGCTTAATTTTTGTTTTAAAAACATAACCATTAAAGTCTCAAACCATTAAATCACAACAAGATAACGTAATCAACACACAACTAAAACACAACGCAAACTAGTACATCAGTTTCATAGCTTAGTGGTTATGTAAATACACCGTTATACGACACCTGGCCCCATTGCCGCTGATTTAGAGCTAACCAGGGGCGGTAAACACTAAATTATACTTAACCAAGTGCAGCGTTGGAATTGTGCACCATCGCATTTCCAAGTGGAATTGTTGGAGCTCTGCTTTTAGCTTGACAGTCGTGTGGAGGAATAAGCGATTGTCGATAACTTGGTAATAGTAATTTTATGTTGAAATTTAAATCGGTGGAATCGAGCGAAAGATTGCATAATTTCATGGAAACGTTGAACGTATCAATACATTTATTTGGCTGAATAATGAGTTTAACGGATTGCAGCCACAGTTGAGATTTGATACAATCTTTTATTAGAGATGAAACGCGCGCAATGAAAAATTAACAATTTTACTTAATATTTTTTTTTGCCGAGTTCTACGTGGTATTGACCAAGTGCACATTTGAATGATTATTATTTAGCCCGCGAATACTAAGACTTGATAAAACTCAAAAATGTAATTCCCTATTTTTCTTATAGAGAATTTTTTTTCGTAAAGTTTTAATGGTAGTGGGAGTGAGTGGGATCCTGACCAAAATATTTTATCACCATACATAACTATTTACGTTACCATACGTGTATAGTCTAGAAAGTGAATAAGTCAAACTTGAAAAAAATAGGGCGCCATACCATAAAACAGCTAATAACATACCTACATAATCAATTGCATTTATCTCAAGCCTTAATATCAGGGACCGGAACCGGTTACCCTAACAAGGGTTTTTGATGAGGTTATTTTAGAAGTGGTTTTTAAAAACCCTTACATATTGTTAACCCTATGATGTGGTTGTTTCAATGATACGGTTACTGTTTTGTTGCAGTTAACGCGGTTACCGGTTACCTTAACTAACCTACCCCGTCCCACTAACCGAGTCTTTAGGGTATTGAACCGAGTTAAAACGAATGTGATCCTTAAGTAATGTGTTATTAGTTCAGTTTTTGAATAGCAGTTATAATAACTACTAACCCTAACTTAATAACCTTAACGTAAGGGTTTTTGAACGAGTTCTAACGAATATGATCCCAAAATTATGTCTTATTAGGTCAGTTTTTGATTAACAGTAACTCAGTAAATTTCTTATCTCTTGCAAGTCATAAACGTGTTTGGTTTGCGAGGTTTGTAACAATATGCTATAAAGCGACAATTCAGTCAATATTCAACTTTAAGTCTTTGGTGTAGAAATTTCTTATGTTACCATGGTAGCGTTGCTTAGCTCGAGCGGCGAAAACAATGTGTTGTTTGTTTTTTTTTCATATTTCATCTTTGCCTTTGCGGCTTGACAAATAACTGTAAGACGGAAAAAATAAAAGTTATTCGTTTATTTTTGCCGTCACCATTGTTATCACATATTGGTTTATCGCAAAAACAATTAACTATCATTTCCTTCATACCCCGTAATACAGATTAGTATTGTTTCGATAAAAAAAATATAACAATTAATGCGGCATTCAGTTAAGGCACAACTGCATTTTGATTATTCTTAAAACAATAATAAATACCGCGTCTCAGTGTGCAGTAAATGCCAATACCCCGATAACAATAAACTAAAAATGATTCTTAGCATTTCACTCATCCCTTTTCATCTAAGTATAATTATATTTAGGTTGATGTATGTGTCAATAACGAACTTCAAATTATTTTAATCAAATTACACCCTTAAATTGTAAAGATAAGCAATATTAATGATGGTTCTGTGGATATTCTTATTATTCAAATTGATTTGAACAAGAATATTTCTTGTACTCTGTCTTGATTAAATCATGATCCTTTTTTTTTATTAATAGTTAAAAACGTAATAATTATAAAAACATTTAAACATTAAAAAAGTTTTAAGTAATTAATTAAAATGTTATTTGAAATAAAGTTAATTTTGTTATATTATGTATTCTATAACTTTTTTTTTAACTATAGAAAGAAAATTCTTTACACACAGACAGATGTCCTTTTGTCCGGATTTCCGGCTGGTGGTCTCGCTTAGGGGTCACATTTCTCAACCGATTTATGAAGTTTTGTGAGGTCTAGGTTAGTTAATTATATGAAATATTTGTGTCGATAAAATTATCCGAAACTTGGTTCGAATAATTTTATCGACTTCGATTTGTAAACTAAGAAAAATAAAAAAAACATCCATTTGGAAGAAAAAAATTAAACAATTTAAATTAATAATCAATGGCATTTATTTGTATATATCAAAAATCCAGTTTACTGTTCTATCAACACACAACCAATTTAAAAATTATCTTTACATTAAAAGTTGTTACAGCAGTAATCAGAAAGTAAATTAACATATTATCATAAAATAAGTTGGCTCACTGAGTGGTCAAATTAAAAAACAAAAGAAAACTTGAAATCAAGCTAGCTTACGCACACAAACCATACATATTGTATTATAAGATATATATATGATTTCTATATATATAACACATATAATATTACTAGCTGTTGCCCGCGACTTCGTCCGCGTGGAACCTTATCTTGAAAATTTTACATGTTTATTATTTTCAGACCTAAGCAATGTTGAAATTACTAAACGTGTTTTTTTTTTTTATTTTTTTACGAAATAGTAACGAACCCTCCGACTCGCTCTTGGCCTTTTTTTAGTTTTTTTTCGGCTAATGTGCTCTAATTACGCTGTACCATTATGAAATCAGGTAATCTACGAACGAATAGCTTTACGAAACTCGTTGAGTTTAAGGACGACGTTTATAAATTCTTTGATTCGAATAATAATGCCTTTATACAAAGTTTCAAGTACCGCACTCAAAAAAATGTTTGATCTTCATACACATTTTCAACCCCTTTTTCACCACCTTCAGGGCTGAATTTTCAAAAATGGCGAAATCGCTTTTCTTGTATTCTATTGATATACCTTTATATAAAGTTTCAAGTCCCGCACTCAAAAAAATTTTTGATCTTTATACAAACTTTCAACCCCTCTTTCACCACCTTCAGGGCTGAATTTTCAAAAACCCTGAAATTGCTTTTCTTGCATTCTAATAATATGCCTTTATACAAAGTTTCAAGTACCGCACTCAAAAAAATGTTTGATCTTCATACAAACTTTCAACCCATTTTCACCACCTTCAGGGCTGAATTTTTAAAAACCCTGAAATTGCTTTTCTTGCATTCTAATAATATGCCTTTATACAAAGTTTCAAGTACCGCACTCAAAAAAATGTTTGATCTTGATACAAACTTTCAACCCCTTTTTCACCACCCTTAGGGCTGAATTTTCAAAAACCCTGAAATTACTTTTCTTGCATTCTAATAATATGCCTTTATACAAAGTTTCAACTACCGCACTCAAAAAAATGTTTGATCTTCATACAAATTTTCAACCCCTTTTTGACCACCTTCAGGGCTGAATTTTCAAAAACCTTGAAATTACTTTCTTGCATTTTAATAATATGCCTTTATACAAAGTTTCAAGTACCGCGCTCATTAAAATATTTGATCTTCATTAAAACTTTCAACCCCTTTTTCACCATCTTCAGGCCTGAATTTTCAAAAACGCTGAAATCGCCTTTCTTGTATACTAATAATATGCCCTTATACAAACTTTCAAGTCCTGCGCTCAAAATTTTTTTTGACCGCGATACAAATTTTCGACCACCTTCAGGGCTGAAATTTCAAAAACGCTGTAATGACTTTTCTTGTATTCTAATTCTATACCTTTATACAAAGTTTAAAGTCCCGCGCTCAGAAAAAGGTTTGATCGCCAATTCGCCATATAAACTTTCAACCCCTTTTTAACCCTTGTAGAGGACGAATTTTTGAAAACGCTGAAATTACTTTTCTTGTTTTATAATTATATGCCTTTATACAAAGTTTAAAGTTCCACGCTCAAGATTTTTTTTTATCTCTATACAAACTTTCAACCCCTTTTTTACCACCTTAGGGGATGAATTTTCAAAAACGCAGAAATTACTTTTCTTCCATTTTATTTGCATAACTTTTAACGAAGTTTGAAGTTTGTAGCTTAAAATTAAATTTGAACCCGAAGACGAACTTTCATCCCCCTTTTAACCCCCTTAGAGGTTGAATTTTTAAAACCGTTAAATTAATGTTATTTTGTTATTATTATATATGCCTTAATAAGAAGTTTCAAGGAATTTGTAATGGACTCAAACTTTCAACCCCTTTTTAACCCTTTTAGGGAACGAATTATTGAAAACGCTGAAATTATTTTTCTTGTATTTTAATAGTATGCCTTTAAACAAAGATTCAAGTCCCGCGCTCAAAAAAATACTTGATCTCCATACAAACTTTCAACCCCTTTTTTACCCCCTTACGGGATGACTTTTCAAAAACGGTGAAATTAGTTTTCTTTTATTTTATTTTAATATATATTTTGCAAAGTTTCAAGTTCCTAGCTTTAAAAAAAACTTGTACCCCATACAACCTTTCATCCCCTTTTTAACCCTCTTAGGGGTTGAATTTTTCAAAATCGCTTCTTATCTCTAGCCCACGTTATAAAAGTAACCGACTGTGAAAAAATCAACTCTCTAACATTAGTAGTTTCGGCTGTGCGTTGATGAGTCAGTCAGGACTTCTTCCTTTATATATATAGATAAACAAATATGAAATATTAAAATATATACCTAGGTACCTTATTAAAATTTCAACAAGGGTCAATATGTTCTGCCAGCATCAACGCGATTTCTATAATAATACCTTTAAAAGTATTTACCATATTATAATCATGCTATGTTCATAAAATAAAATAAAATTTGGGTGTGTAAATAATTTACTAGAATAGTCATTTTTTTATCAGATAACAAAAATAGTAAGTTTAATTATACTACTTGTTTAGTATTAACCTTTATACTGATTCATTTATAAATGGCGGGGACAATGGCCGCTTTGCTGCTCTCTGTATAAAAAATGTAACTAGACTTCAGTGTCAAAATAGTGTCTGCGAAAACAACAAGAATTACAGCTAAACATTATTTATTTAAACCGTGTGATCAAAAAGGAAGCTGACGGAGGCCTCCGAAACAGAACGGGCACATCAGCAACGGTAAGTCCTTGATATTTATTCTTGGATCAGTATAGAGTATTTTTCCTGACTCCACACCAGGATCCTCCCTTCGTTACCTACAGTCCGCTAACGGCTTTACGCCACATTTTCTGGTCTTCGAACCGCATTTTAAAAATTTTGAACCTACCTATTTTTGTTTAATTCCCCAAATTAAAATCTATATAATATAACCGTTGCTTCCGTCGCGAATCGTATTCGCTATAAAGCTATTCCCTGTTCTCACAGATTTCCAAAAATATAATTCAACCAATTCGTCATATTTTTGTCCGTGACAAAAATGGCGGAAGGCGAGGTGCAATCTTTATTGCAAATTAGCACTTTGACAATTAAAAAAGAATATTTGTTCAATAAATTACAAAAGGCGTATGATGTATCCAAAACTGTTAAATTGGATAGTCTAGACTCGGTACAGAATTACATGGTACAGTTTTCAGAGCTTGATGACGCTCGTAGCGATTTCGAAAAAATTGTCATGGAAATTATCATGCTTGAAATGCAGTCAAACCCCAAGGCTAAACCTTCAACAAGCGCGTTAGAAAGCTTCGACGAATTATATTATGTTTGCAAAAAGGTAGCTTTGAACTGCACGCGTATAGTCCAGGAGCCAACCGAAAAATATTCAACTGTAACCAAGGATGATTGTCTAGCTAGGCCGGTCTTACCGAAGCTAACGTTATTTGAATTTGACGGGCAGGTAGAGAACTGGGCTACATTCCATGATACCTTCGTGTCTTTGGTTCACAATCGCAAGTTCGAGAACATAGATAAATTTCATTATCTCCTATCTTGCGTCAAAGGTCCAGCACTGAGCATTGTCAGAAGTCTTCCGATCACGTCATTCAATTACCCACTTGTTTGGCAAAGCTTACTTGATAAATACCAAGACGTTAGGGCGTTGACCGGCAGATATCTGGACAAAATTCTGAACTTTTCGCCTTTGACAAAAGACAGCGTAGCGAATTTAACCTCGTTCGTGGAGACTTTTGATCATTCGTTGAAAGCGATTCACGCCTTGCAGATTGAGAATTTGGACGACTATCTATTTTGTCATTTGGCATTACGTGGGTTAGACAGTCATACTCGGGAATTGTTTGAAGAAAGCCGCGATCAAAATAAATTACCGATTTTCGCGGATTTAATAAATTTCGTCAACAAACAAATTAAAGTTTTGGAACATACATTTCCTAGTGCCGGCTCCCGGACTATAAACAATCAACAAGTCAAAGTGAAGTCATCTGTCAACTTCGCACAACCGAGTCATAAACCGGCCAATTTCAAATATTCGAACGCAACTTCGTCTTCACAAAAGGTTGGATTAGCTGTTTCGCGCTTTGATACTCAAAATAATTTGAACCAAAACAAACTGACTTGCGTGCATTGCAACTCAAATCATCTGATTTATCGTTGCGAACAGTTTCGTAAACTGTTAGTTCAAGACAGGATTGACCGTGTCAATGCCTTGAAACTATGCACCAACTGTTTAAAAAGTGGTCATGAAACGTCAAGTTGTAAGAGCAACATGACTTGTGGAGTTTGCTCTCGGCCTCACCACTATTTACTACATCGGGATGCAAGTGTTCTGCAGGCAACGGCCGTGCCGACGCCGCAGACGCCCCGTGCTGCCGTGCATGCAGTGGGGCCTTCACTACCGCGCTCCGTGAGTGTGGCTGTGACACCCGATCCAACCGTTACTGAGAATCTTCATTCCGTGACTGAAAATTCCAGTTCTTACGGTATAGTACTGGGGACTACGAGGACTCTAGTCGTTGACATCACTGGTCAATATCAGAACTGCCGTGCCGTTCTTGATTCTGGAGCTCAAAGCTCATTCATTACTTTGAACTGTGCTCAACGTTTGGGCTTACCTCGCAACAAATGCCCTTACACGGTATCAGGGCTAGGAGGTGAACTAGTCAAAAACTTTGGCATGGTGACATGCGACTTAAAGCCGTGTAAATCGGACGTTCCGAGTTTCCGGCTAGAACTGGTCGTAGTAGAGAAAGTTTCATCCGAAATGCCAAATGTTTCGTTTCAACCGGAAGTCGTGGAAGAATACAAGAATTTCGATTTGGCTGACCCATTGTTCTACGAAAAGTCATCGGTAGATATTCTGTTGGACAACGGTGTCGTGTCTGATTTGATGTTGGACAAGCCGACTAATGTCAAGCCGAACATACCCAAGGTGATTGAGACGGTTTTCGGTTATGTCGTAAGTGGAAGATTATACAACGAAAGCAATCAACTGTCATTAAATTTACATCTGTCGATTTCTGAAGAGAAGACTTTGGACAAAACGCTGCGTGACTTCTGGGAAGTAGAGGAATTGCCGTGCAAACCTGTACTCAGCCCTCAAGATCAGCTGGCTGAAGATATATTCGTGCGTGATTACTCCCGTGATGAGGGGGGGAGATACATCGTGCCGCTGCCTTTTGTGACTGATACGCCGACACTTGGAGACTCTCGAGTTGCCGCCGAAAGACGATTGCTGGCAACAGAGCGCAAACTTGCGCGTTCACCAGTGCTGCAGCAAGCATACAACGACTTCATGCTCGAGTATGAGAAACTTGACCACATGGAATTGTACACTGGTAGCGAGTCAAGCAAGTATCTGATTCCACATCACAGCATTTTAAGGCCGAGCAGTACGTCAACACCCTTGCGCGTCGTATTCGATGCTAGTGCGAAAACGTCTACAAACATCTCTCTCAACGATACTCAGTTGACAGGACCAAACCTGTACCGTGATATAGGTTCCATTATAACCAATTTTCGATTATTCGAATACTGTTTCGCAAGTGATATTTGCGAGATGTATCGTGCAATCCTTGTGCGTGAATGTGATAGAAAATATCAACACATATTATATCGGTCGTCCGTAGACGAGCCGATAAAAGTCTATGAATTAAAAACGATTACATACGGCGTAAGTTCGAGTCCATTTCTGGCCATTCGTACTTTGCTACAATTAGCCAGTGATGAAGGTGAACGTTTCCCTTCAGCTGCTAATGTCGTGCGACAAGGTATCTATATGGATGACATTTTATGGTCATGCGCAACCTTCTCCCAAGCCTGTGCATTGCAGGACGAGTTAATTAATATGCTACAGTGCGGAGGACTTGTGCTAAAGAAGTGGTCTAGCAACTGTGAAGAATTATTCGAGCGCGTTCCAGTTGAACATCGTGAAACTACTGTCACTTTTCAAAAGGATCGGGATGACGTTTCGATTAAGTTTCTGGGCTTGAAATGGTCTCCGGTGTTTGACGCGTTCAGCTTCTCTTTGAACAAGCAAGATACCGTCAATACCAAGAGATCCGTACTAAAGACTCTAGCATCTATTTATGATCCCGTTGGATATATTTCTCCTTGTACATTTGTTGCAAAGTGCATCCTTCAGGATCTTTGGAAGGTGGGTCTCGGTTGGGATGATCCTCTGCCTCAAGAAGTGTGTGAGCAGTGGTTGACATTCATCACCGAACTACCTCGCCTATCTGAGTTGCAAATCCAACGGCACATATTGCTTCCAGGTGTAACAGAATGCGAGCTGGTTGGATTTAGTGATGCATCATCTCGTGGGTACGCTGCCTGCATTTACGTTATATCACGGAGTCAGTCGGATGTAAAGTGCAGATTGCTAATGGCGAAATCGAAGGTCGCACCTGTCAAGGCTCAGACGATCCCTAGAATGGAACTTATGGCCGCGGCTCTTCTTGGAAAACTTATGAAGTACGCATGCGAATGCATAACTCGAGTTGATGTGACTAGAATCACAGCGTTAACAGATTCGTCTATAGTTTTGGCGTGGCTGCAAACTGACGCCTATAAATTAAAGACATTTGTGTGTAACCGTGTTACACAAATAATAGAGTCAATACCACCCCATGCGTGGCGTCATGTTAAAAGCGAGTACAATATGGCAGACGTAGCTTCCCGAGGTGTATCTCCGTCGCAATTCATGCTTGATAGCTCTCAGTGGTTTGAGGGTCCTACCTGGATGTACGAGGATCGTGAAACTTGGCCTGTATCAACGTACACAAATAAAAGTGAAACTCAAATTCTTGAGATGAAATCAAACTCGAATACGTTCAGTTTGATAGCTCGAAAGACTGAAGAAGAAGATAAACTAGAGTTTGTTGAGCGAGTCTGTAACCGGTTCTCTTCTTTTTCAAGAATGCAAAGAAGCATCGCCTGGATTTTACGTTTACTTCGACGATCCCGCGATGACGTTTCAATTCGCCACCAAGTCTTAACGACTGAAGACTTGAACGCAGCCCACGATAGTCTTATAAAGCTAGTGCAAGCTGCATATTTTAAAGAGCAAATTGAAACACTGAAGAGGGGCGAGACGTACATTCCTTCGTTAAGGAAACTTGCACCCTTTCTTGATGCTCGTGGCTTCCTCAGGGTGGGGGGTCGTATCCCGCACTCTGATTTGCCATACAATGCAAAGCATCCCTTATTGTTGCCGAAGCAGAGTAGGTTTACAAAGCTCTTGGTTGAATATTTTCATAAAAAATATTTGCACACAGGTCCGCAAACCTTGCAAAATATTATCAACCAAACATATTGGATCTTGTCGGCTCGTAGCCTCATTCGATCAATTCACGGGAAATGTAAGAACTGCTTCAAATGTAAACCGACGCTACTTCAGCCTAAAATGGGTGATCTTCCCTCAACTCGGCTGTTGCCTAATAAAGTGTTCGAGAATGTAGGTGTAGACCTAGCCGGACCTTTCTACATAAAGGAAAGTTTACGGCGTAATGCAAAGATAGAGAAGGCTTATTTAGCGGTCTTCGTGTGTTTTTCCACAAAAGCCGTGCATTTGGAAACACTTTCTTCTCTATCTGCGGATTGCTTTCTGGCTACCCTTGATAGATTCGTATCCCGTCGTGGTCTCTCGGCATGTTTTTATTCGGACTGCGGAACGAATTTCATAGCAGCCAGTAAACATCTTGCTGATGTTCAGAAATTCATGTTTGATAACAGCACCCGGCAGGATATTTTGAACGGCTGCGCTCAGCGCTTTATTAACTGGCAGTTCAACCCTCCTAGTGCTCCTCATATGGGCGGTTTATGGGAGAGCTGCGTTCGAATTGCGAAATATCATCTTGTGCGTACTGTCGGTGACAAAGCTTTGACTTTTGAGGAACTGTCAACTGTTTTCTGTAAAATAGAAGCCATAATGAATTCAAGGCCATTATGCGCTCTACCGGCTAGTGATAATCCTCATGAGTTTAATGTGTTAACACCAGGACACTTCTTAGTAGGCAAGAGTCTGACAACTGTACCAGAGTATGATTTACAGTCCGTACCCGTAAACCATTTAACGCGTTGGCAATATTTACAAAATTGCTCCCAACTGTTTTGGAAGAAATGGAGCCAAGATTATTTAAACACCTTACAGCAAAGGTCAAAATGGTTCACCTCGCCTCCCAATATCAAAGTAGGAGACTTAGTATTGGTGAAGGATGATCGGATTTCTCCATGCAGTTGGCCACTTGCAATTGTCGAACAGACACATCCCGGTTTGGACGGCATTGTGCGCAAGGTTACCCTGCGTACAAGAGCTAATAATTCTTTATCAAGACCAGTTAACAAACTGTGTCCTCTTCCTTACACTTACTAAATTACCTTCCTCTTTCTTCAATTATGAAGATTTTATTTTCTAGCGCCTCAGTGAGCGCATTTTTCGTTTTATTCCTTTTCTCTATATTTTATGAAAGCCACATAGTGCTTTCGGTGGGGGGTGTTTAGTATTAACCTTTATACTGATTCATTTATAAATGGCGGGGACAATGGCCGCTTTGCTGCTCTCTGTATAAAAAATGTAACTAGACTTCAGTGTCAAAATAGTGTCTGCGAAAACAACAAGAATTACAGCTAAACATTATTTATTTAAACCGTGTGATCAAAAAGGAAGCTGACGGAGGCCTCCGAAACAGAACGGGCACATCAGCAACGGTAAGTCCTTGATATTTATTCTTGGATCAGTATAGAGTATTTTTCCTGACTCCACACCAGGATCCTCCCTTCGTTACCTACAGTCCGCTAACGGCTTTACGCCACACTACTAAAACCATAAAAATATCATCATCACAGTTTAACATGCATAATCAGTCTTAATAACTACCTATTCTTAACAATTAATACTTATAACACCTGTACATTAAAAACACCATAATAAAAAAAACAATGACATAAATCAGCAATCAAAAAATCAAATCACTTTAAAATTAGACCTTATCAAATATATTACTAAATTATGGATTACTTATTATTTACGTAATTTTGGAAAGCCGTATGATACAATTCTGTCATAAATTTTACACGTGCCCACATGTCCTTTAATTTATCGTCCGGTACATCTTCTAACAATTCCTTGAATTCCGCTAAAATTTCTGTACGTTTTTCATAACCTTCCTTCCTCTCTTGATTTAACTTTGAGTCTGAAATAAAAAAATATATACTTAATTTGGCATTTCATTTTAAGTTTAGTAAGTAATACGTCACTAATATTACATTTATATAAGGTGCTAACAAATTAGTCACGGATATTTTAAGAGGTAGTACATTACACTAAAACAATTAACTTTTGACTGTAATTAAGGAACCTTTGTATATAATTTTTTAATTTTAATTTACCAAACAAAAAATAATATTATAATTAATTTTTAAAATAATCACCCCTATTATGTATCTGTCAAGATGTTTAACACTGTCTGTCATGTCACGTCAAAAGTTGTTTTTCTTAAATGTCATTATGATTTGGCGGGAAAACTGTAGGTTATTAAATACTAGCGTATGCCTACGGTTCTGCCCACGTGGAACAAAAAAACTGTCCAATACGAACAATTTATGTAAAAAAGTCGTGTGCTATTCCATACAAATAACCTATCTCTGTGCCTAATTTCATCCAGATCAGTTAAACTGTTTGGGCGTGACGTGATAGTGTAACAAACATCCATCCACCCATACAAGCTTTCACATTTAATAATGATTAAGTTAGATATTTAACGATTGCTAGCCTACCTAATTTACGTACAAGTCTAAGTAATTTAAAAAGCAAACACGGACATAAGAAAACTTTTATTAGCATAAACTCTTTACAAATTTTCTTGAAAATGGTGACCCTGGTTTTTAATGCACAATAGTACTCGCTTCCGGATATTTTCATTACCACGCATTAAGATCTGTCTTTCCATTTTCATAACCTGAAAGGCGTCGGTAATTCTTCTGACGTTCTGATTGTGTGCCCGTCGTTTCCATAAACCAAGTCTTTGGCGCGTCCCCATACGTGGAAATCAAGCGGTGTTAAATCTGGTGAGCGGGCTGGCCAGTTCACTTCACCTGCTTGAACCCCATCCCCATCCCGGCCAATCCATCATAATTGGAATCGTTCCGTTAAGTACCTTCGTACGTTACGATCGTAATGGGCTGGGGCACCATCATGTTGAAAGCGCATCTCCTACGGAGATCGACTGGTACTTCATCTAGCAATTCCGGTAGGTCTTCTTGTAGGAATTGATGAATGATGATACTTCCTTCCAGCGCGGTTGAGAAAGACAGGGCCCAGCAAATAATCGCCAAGGAATCCTGCTCACACGTTAACACTGAAGCGAGTCTCAAAGTGGTTAAGACGTGCTAAATGGGGATTCTTCCAAACAAAAGTGTGCATTGTGTGAATGTTAAATAATCCCACCCTCGCAAATGTACACTCGTCGGTCCACAGTATTTTACGTCTGGGGTTTCTAATAAGCCACTGACTGAATAATACACGTGGTTCGTAATCCTGTGGTTGCAGTTCTTGAATACGTGTTAAATAAATACATAGCGTAATTCTTATTAATTAAATTTCTTTGCAACTGACACAATCAGAGAGCAAATAGCATGACATTGGCATTCCAGTATTTTATTTTTCAACTTTAAGAGGCCACGTGTATGATAGTTTAAAGAGGTTCTAGAATATGCCTAAAGAGGTCTTATTTAACTATCTTATTAACAGGGTGTTTTAACGTAGCAAATTTGTTTCCTAATTTTCTCCAAAAAAACATAACAATACCTATGATGTTTCATACTTAAATGTACTCCGAGAACCGAGTACTATCAGAGGTAAAAATATCCGTGACTAATTTGTTAGCACCTTATATATTAGAAATGTAAGCGCCGTCCAATAAAGTACAACGTTAAATGCCTATTTTTTGTTAGGAAAGCTAAACTGGCAGCTCTAAGGATACCCGAACATTAAAAGTAAATTGGAATAATGCAATATACATATATATAAGGTGCTAACAAATTAGTCAAGGATATTTTAAGAGATAATAAATAACATTAAAACAATTAACTTTTAACTGTAATTAAGGACCCTTTGTATATCATTTTTTTATTTTAATTTACCAAACAAAAAAAAATATTATTATTAATTTATAAAATAATCACCCCTTTTATGTGCCTGTCAAGATGTTTAACACTGTCTGTCATGTCACGTCAAAAGTTGTTTTTCTTAAATGTCATTATGATTTGGCGGGAAAACTGTAGGTTATTACTAGCGTATGCCCACGGCTCTGCCCGCGTGGAACAAAAAAAAACTGTCCCATGCGAAGAAGTAGTGTAAAAAAGTTGTGTGCTATTTCATACTAATAACCTATCTCTGTGCCTAATTTCATTCAGATCAGTTAAACTGTTTGGGCGTGACCCATCCACCCATACAAGCTTTCGCATTTAATAAGGTTAAGTTAGATATTAAACGAATGCTAACGTACCTAATTAACAAGTTTAAGTAATTTAAAAAGCAAGCACGGACATAAGAAAACTTTTATTAGCATAAACTCTTTACAAAAATTCTTGAAAATGGTGACCCTGGTTTTTAATGCACAAAAGTGCTCGTTTTCGGATAACCTGAAAGGCGTCGGTAATCCGTGTTTGTAATTCTTCTGACGTTCTGATTGTGTGCCCGTCGGTTCCATAAACCAAGTCTTTGGCTCGTCCCCATACGTGGAAATCAAGCGGGGTTAAATCTGGTGAGCGGGCTGGCCAGTTCTCTGCACCTGCTTGAACCCCACCCCGGCCAATCCATCGTAATTGGAATCGTTCCGTTAAGTTCCTTCGTACGTTACGATCGTAATGGGCTGCGGCACCATCATGTTGAAAGTACATCCTTCTACGGAGATCGACTGTTACTTCATCTAGCAAGATACTTTCTTCCATTAAGGCGGTAGAGAAAGACAGGGCCCAACAAATAATCGCCAAGGAATCCTGCCCACACGTTAACACTGAAGCTAGTCTGAAAGTGGTCAGGACGTGCTAAATGGGGAATCTTCCGAACAAAAGTGTGCATTGTGTGAATGTTAAATAATCCCACCCTCGCAATGTACACTCGTCGGTCCGCAGTATGTTACGTCTGGCGTTTCTAATAAGCCACTGACTGAATAATACACGTGGTTCGTAATCCTGTTGTTGCAGTTCTTGAACACGCGTGAAATAGATACATAGCGTAATTCTAATTAATTAAATTTCTTTGCAACCGACACAATCAGAGAGCAAATAGCATGACATTGACATTCAAGTAATTTATTTTTCAACTTTTAGAGGCCATGTGTATGATAGTTTAAAGAGGTTCTAGAATCTGCCTAAAGAGGTCTCATTTAACTATCTTATTAACAGGGTGTTTTAACGTAGCAAATTTGTTTCCTAATTTTCTCCAAAAAAACATAACAATACCTATGATGTTTCATACTTAAATGTACTCCGAGAACCGAGTACTATCTGAGGTAAAAATATCCGTGACTAATTTGTTAGCACCTTATATATATACTTATGATTTTTAGCTAAATGTGCCAACATATTCTGAATAAAATGTATAATAAATGAAAATGCACAAACACACATTTACGAAATGTCATTGTAGTAGATATTCCGAATTTGTATAGTAATTAAATCCATACTAATATTATAAATGCGAAAGTGTGTCTGTCTGTCTGTCTGTCTGTCTGTCTGTTACCTCTTCACGCTTAAACCGCTGAACCGATTTAGATGAAATTTGGTATGGAGATAGTTTGAGACCCGGGAAAGGACATAGGATACTTTTCATCCCGAATAAATTTAGTGCTCCCGTGGGATGAGCGGGTAACACCGCGGGGCACAGCTAGTATTATATATTTACATATACATTCATTTAAACAAGTTGTCTGAACGCCTCATTTCATGGCAAAAGGCCGCCATTTATATCTACGTTTTTGTGGAATGCAATGTGCAATTGACTTTAAATAAATAAATATATGTACGTATAATATGGTTGAAAATAAACAAACATACTGCAGATACTATTAAGGAAAAAATATCAGTTCGAGTACCTTTAAGGTCGATAGTATTTACAAAGACTTAATGGTAAACAAAATTGAAATATCATCATAATAAGAATGCATAACTTACCAGTCTCTGCTGTCTTTTGCCTGTTAAGTTTATTTACAAAGTCACTATATTCCTCGGGAAAGTTGCATGGCAGTGGCAGCAAGCGCTTTTTGTTGTCCATTTTAAAGTTTTTTTTTAATATTCGTTATTTTATGGCACCCGTTTTTAACTGACCAGTTGGACGATTTGGAGGATACTGAGTAACTAACGCTTAGCATCCATGATGCTTCAAAACAATACTAATCCCATCTCTTTTTTACATTTTTTATCTTATCCGTCATTTTTAAACAGCACGTTGCATACTTAAAAATACCATGCTGCAAGTCAAACTCTCTTTTGTTCTTATACGATGGTTTTTACTGTTATCAGGTATAATGCTGGTAACGCAGCAAAGTTGCCGATCGTTCTTCGATAAGAAAAAACTTTAGTATGAAAATTATAGTTATTTATTATTAGATGTTATTACTTTTTTATTAGCAGAACAATCACATCAAATTATCAAGTAATTAACAACATCAGTGTAGGAGAAACATATAAAAAGCGAAGATAAAGTACTTATTATCTAATAACAACAACAAAAAACAAAAAGTCAAAACAAAACTAGTGTAAAAAAAACACGGCAAAACGTGAACATTCTGCCAACTCCGCTCATCTATAACGATCCTTCAAGGTTCAGTTCCAAACCCTAACGCGTAGGGGTTTAGAGTTAACTGCTATAAAAAACCCTTACGCGTTGGGGTTTCAACCGTAACTGTGTAACTGTGTTGAGGTTGTAGTTAACTGTTATGATATGGTAACCTTAACATAGGGTTACCAAATGAAAAGGTTACCTTATGTTATGGTTACCAAATTGTTGGGGTTACCTTATCAATAGGCTTAACTTTAAAGAGGGGTTTTCCGGTCCCTGCTTAATATTGACATATTGACTAAAATATATGTGAACGTAATTAGTCACATGACGTTTGTCAAATCCCACGACAATTCCTGTGAACCGACAAACTAAAACAATTAACAACAGTGCCCTTACCATGTGTTAACGTGACCGTACTCGCTAGCGCCTGCGTAAAAGATGTGTATATTTACCATTGTATACTATATATATATATATTTATTGTTTGAATACATGGTGAAGGCACTTTTATGTACTTAATAAGAAGATCTGTTTTATATCTATATTCATGCAAATCAATAATTTTGATTTGATTATAGAGAATAGTATACCTCCTCCAGCAGTTACCTACTTTATACGTAGAACTACTATTCCCTATAAAAAAACCGTAACGCAGTCGCTACATTGTACGGTCACTGTAAACTCGTGGTAAAGGTTATGGGAATATCAATAATGACAGCATAACAACCAAACGTCAGCTCAAACAAAACCATTGCCCAAGAGACTACATCACGAATTCATACAAAACACACTAAACACAGTTACATAACAAAGGCCGATTGTGATAAATCCATTTTAATTTTAATTCAACGTTCCAGTAGCGCTGTGCCAATATTTACACGGGCGTATAATGATTATCGGACCGGCTCTGTTTCCATTCATAACCACTAGGAAATACCCTCCCACCACAAACACCCTCCTACACTACTTACCACTCAACCATACTATCCATTACTGCTTCAAAACCAAAACACAGACTAATATAACAAGCTAAAACAGCAATGTAACGCGAAGTGAATTGAAGTTTCAGATCTGACCGTGGTAGTCAAGCCGCGATGGTAGGAGGGGTCCTATTGAGACGTACAAATGTTTGGCATGGGATTACTTTTCAATTGAAACGTGCCTACGAAGACGACCACGGCTCCACTTATTTGAGTTCCAATTATCGACGAGCGCTGTGCAAATACGCGAGATTGAATACGATATGCATATTAGCCAGCGCTGTGGCTTTTTTGCGATTTTGTGGTTTTTCTGATAGAGATTAAACAATAAACAAACAAAATAATATTCTAATTTGCCCATTCTATATATATTATAGCATAGTATTCTTAAAGGATTCTTTCAAAATATACAATCTGTAGAAAATCTTGACAGATCATCATTAGCATCATCCGCCAAAACACATCTACTACTTACTGGGCATAGGCCGCGCCTACTAAGGCATTACTAAGTCGCAAGTACATCATTTGAGGCCCATGCTTCCTACGCGTGGTCGCCACTCAAAACATAATTTCTACTTGGGCCTACGTAATAAATAATATCAATATATATATAAAGAGAACTTACTAAATCATGTTCTTTTCTTTATTTGAGGTTTATTTTACTACCATAAAATAATAATTTTTAAAAAGACGGAAATATCATATAGATACATCTTAATTTTCTTTGGTGTTAAAGTTTAGTACATTGTTGTAGAGGCTGTAAAGTAAGCAATAGATGAACGAGTAAATTTCGAAGGCCGACCCGCAGGGGAGGCCTTCGATAATACGAGTTCATCTATTGTACTTTCAGCCGAGACTGAACAGAGTGCTTTTCACGACTACTGCGAGGAAATACATTAAAATACGAGTATTTTATATACTACTATGTAAACTAGGCGCCTTGCTGCAGCCTCATTTTTGTAAAAATTAGGGCTATTTTATACGTAAAGCTGATTGTGTCCCCGGATTCGAACGGCGCAACGACGATTTTAAATAAATTTATTAAGAAATAACAAAAATATTAAAACTTACCTCACTTTCAACTTTTAAACATTTAGTCTAGGTTACATTTGGTTACACTCAGCTAAACAACTCAACTATACATTCTACACTGAAAGATCATTGTAACGTTACGCGTCAATATTAATATACGTTCCTAATATTATTTATTTCGCGAGTCAATGAGAACATTATTAAATGAAGCACATCACAAAACCAATATTTAATATTTACTAAACAATACATTTGCTTTTTTAAAATATGGCGGCTGCCTTGTAGCGCATGCGCGCATCGCAATGGAGTCATGGCTTTTAAGCCGAATTAAAAAAAATATTATGAACTCAATATATAATTATATAATTTAATGTGTTTATTTGTTGAAAACTGTTAATTTGTTGAAAAATAAATAATTGCAGAAATTAGGAAATTGTTTTACGCCCCATTACTAATTTTAAAATATAAATGTTCATGATTTTCGGGGTAAAACCTTTTTAACGAAAACGTTTTAAAAAGTAAACCTGAGGAGTATTATCTTACTTAAGAAAATAAACTCCTTTGCGGGTATTTATAAATTTAAGAGAAAAATACACCTCATAAATGACGCATTCTCATTGGTCAATTAAATTTGACATGCAGCAGATGATTAAGCTTTGATTGGTTAAATTGTCGTTTGAGCCGGCCGAGAAAATAGCTCCGAAATATTTTCAAAAAAGTCGTATCTTACTATGAAATTCATGTGTAGATACGAACTGTGACCCTAAGGTGCTACATTGTTGTCGTGTTGTGAGCTAACATAGATATACAGTTTACAAATGAACATATAAGAGCTGTTTTGTGTACTGGATTCAGGTATTCTATAACCACATTTTCGAGCAGTGTCGTGAAAAGTATTATTTGTTGTTATAGCGGCAACAGAAATACATCATCTGTGAAAATTTCAACTAACTATCACAGTTCTTGAGATACAGCCTGGTGATAGACGGACAGACAGACATACATATATATATATGTATACGGACGGGCACTTAGTAATAGGGTCCCGTTTTCACCCTTTGGATACGGAACCCTCAATATTATTTAACCATCTGAAGAGAACAAATGTTAAATATTCAGTTCCATTTGAGAACTTAAGCCACGAGGCATTAATTTTACAATAAGATTTCCCCCGGCTGTAAAACTAGTAAATTGGATATTGCGTCAATATTTGGAGGTTATTGAGTGGGGCATAATGGCTTGAGACGGCGTCGCCGGGCGATGCAGGAGCGGAGGCCTAGGGTGCTCGTTGTGTGGCCCGAATTATAGGTGGCAGAGTCCTTAAAACAGCTAGTAAAATGCTGGAAGCCAAATAAATCACCCTCATCTTGAAGAAGGAATCATAAGACGTAACGGCCAGCCAGCAGCATCAACGCAGAAGTTTTGGATATAGGAAAGCGTGAGTAGGCGTGCCCTTGGGTCAGCCAAATAAAAAGGATGCGTAACGATGACTATAACAATTTTTGATAAAACTTTAGTCGCTATAACGCTCATTTGATATAATTATTGAATGTTATAACAACACTTAATATATTAACATTTTGATATAATTATTGTTTCATATACTGATCATTTTATCGAGTAACATTTAATATAACATTCTTTAAGTATAATGCATATTTCTTCTATTGAATTTATGGTATAACGTTTATTTTATCTAATGTTCAAATGGCATAACGTATAGGGTATAGATAAATTGGGGGGCGGGGGGGGGGGGGGGCGGAGCCCCCGACATAAACAAAAAAACTTAAACCAAAAGTTCAATTAGAAACGTAGGTTAGGTTAGGTTAGAGAAAAAAAAAAGGTTTGAACTGCATTCCCCAGAAAAAATACAAAATATTTTTATATCGATCATAACACACCGCCTTGCGAATATAAACGTTATATTAAATGTATTTTATACTAATTGAAATTATACCATAATATGAAATTATACCTTATGTTGTTATACCAAATGAACATTATACCATTATGATGGTTATAGGAAATAAGTGCTCTACCAAATGATAAATATACGAAATAAAAATAGAAATTTCAAAATTATACCAAACGTTTATTATATAAAATGAGTGATTATACCCTGTGAACTTATATCAAATGCTGTTATATCCAACATACTTATACCATTTATTTTTATATCGATCATTACACACCCCTTATAGGTGCAAATGGCGAAAGGATAATATTAATGGATAAGAATGAGATGTATTACAAAACATAAACAGGCTGTAAATAATGTTACAGAAACAGGCTGACCGAAGGTCACTGAATCGAAAAACGAAGGACTGTTTTTGAATTTTTGGACGTTTGTGTATTTGCAGCCTCAACAATCTTAAACGGTTAATATATCTCAACTATTTCTGATACATGAGTAGTCGGACACACGATTGATATAAGTTTTACCCAACTAAAGCATAGAGACTTTGGAAAAACGGTCACTTCGCTTCGACCTGACTCTCCCTGCACGCACAGTGGAAAAGTATCCTTACAATTTAAGGTCGCAGTCAGGTTATGACTTGGACCTCAGAAGGAATAAAAACAGTATAAACTGTTGCTCAGATGAGGAGTGACGGCGGATACTTCTCGTGAAGAGGGTCAGTTATTGATAACTGCGCAGTAAGTATTGCCTTAGCTGCGTGCTGCGTCATTTGATGATCCATTGAGTATTATAAAACAATACTACATAAAATTACACAATATTATTAAGGAATAATTCTGTGTGTAAATTGTATAAATAAATAGAGGGAACAGATTGAGGAACAATCTTACACAAATCGTCCTAGTCCCAAACTAAGCAATGCTTGTATGGATAATAGACGATGATAATAAAAAAAAATATATAAGTAGGTAACTAAGGCTTAGCCAAAATTTTAAAGATATACGTACAACAACCGTTTGTACCTACTCAATTTACTATTTTAACACTTATAAGTATAAGTACATAAAAGTAAATGAAATACCGTGAAACCGTAAAATTTTGCCCTACCCGATAAATTTTCCCATTGGCTTTGAGGCATAAAAAAAGTTCAAATTATTTCATTAGCAAATAGATGAACGCACGTGCACATTTTGGCTTAAAAAGTGAATCCGTAAAAAAATCCGTAACCTATTTCAACATATATGTAAATCCACGGAGATATTTACCTGCTAGGGCAAAATTGGACGGTTTCAAGGGTAAGGCTTAATAACGACTTTTCGTGATCATTTATCCTTCAAGCGTCCATCTTGTTTGCCACCTGAAGCTCCTGAAAGGGAGCTGGTTAATTACCGGTGAGAACGAAACCAGGTTATTGTATCAGCTCAGCGGAGTATCCAGTTAAGGCGGCTTCCTAACCTCGCTTGTTAATTTGTCCGTCTTCCCGGGCACAGCGAGGTATTCGCAGAAACATCAATTTCAATAAAAACCTTGATAACGTTAGGCGGTATAATACTATGTAATTCTAGAAAAAACTCCCAGCTTAAGTGCAAGAGAGGAGTTACAATGCACTTGTAAACCCTTTTTTATTACAGGTGTCCATGTCCAATGTCCATGGGTGACGGTAATCGCTTACCAGCACCTATAGGTATAGCACAACTGTGAAACGCGACTCTTTCTCGCGCGAGATATATTACCTATCTCTTCCTGTACATTACTGCGAGAGAGTGACGGGTGACTCATGGACGCTAAGTCGCCAAGCACAGTTGTCAGGCAACCCTGCTGCTAGTTTGCCTACTGTCAAAAAATAGGATAGAATATAAATTAGCAAAACGGCAATTTTGTAGCCACATTAATTCATGATGATTATCTCCTATGGCTGGACGTTGACTGACTGAATAATGCATTAAATCACATATTATGTAATTAATTAAAATATTAATTTAATTATCGCCACCGAAATTACGCGATTCAAATTACGCTCATTTGGCTTCACCCTTAGAGCGACGTACACAATGAAACTTATTTCTATAGTCACAATCTATTTTTTAGGGTTCCGTAGCCAAATGGCAAAAAACGGAACCCTTATAGATTCGTCATGTCTGTCTGTCCGTCTGTCCGTCTGTCCGTCTGTCTGTCCGTCCGTATGTCACAGCCATTTTTTTCCGAAACTATAAGAGCTATACTGTTGAAACTTGGTAGGTAGATGTATTGTGTGAACCGCATTAAGATTTTGATGCAAAAATAAAAAAATAATAATAATTATTGGGGGCTCCCCATACTTAGAACTGAAACTCAAAAAATTTTTTTTCATCAAACACATACGTGTGGGGTATCTATGGATAGGTCTTCAAAAATTATATCGAGGTTTCTAAAATTTTTTATTTCTAAACCGTATAGTTTGCGTGACAGACGCTTCCAAAGTGGAAAAAAGTTGGTCCCCCCCCCTCTAACTTCTAAAATAAGAAAATGAAAAATCTAAAAAAAACATATGATGTACATTACTATAAAAACTACCAACGAAAATTGTTTTGAACGAGATCTAGTAAGTAGTTTTTTTTTTATATTTTAATACCTAACTTTGCACCTAATTTATATGGGGCGCTATACATACCAGGTGCAAACTTAACTTAACCACTTAGGGATGGAAAGTGTTTGTACGGAACCCTCGGTGCGCGAGTCCGACTCGCACTTGGCCGGTTTTCCGTATTGCCGAAGCCGTCGGCATCACTCTGTGACTGTTTGTTCTACAGGGAAATTTTATCATCCAGCACATCGGAAAATTAATAGCAGGTGCCGCGAAGTTGCCGCTTCCCTCCCGACCCGGGACGGAAACGGGATATTGTTCTACGGGAAACATTCACTCGCTCTACGGGATACACTCGCTACTAGGGATGCGAACAAATCTAGAGGAAATCATTGTGACGCGTGGCGTGTACCAAGATCTTTGAGAATTTAAACCCGTATTGCAGCAGAAAATGCATTATCTAAAGGCGTAGGCGTACTCTAAGCCATGAAGAAAGCGCATGGAATAGAATGACATAGCTCAATAAGAAAGAGGGGCACAAATTATTTTGAAAACCACTCTTCTCTCTGTACCAAATCTTTATGTCGTAAACCTACCCTATGCCAGTAAGTACCTATAATATTAATTGATAGAATTTTACAAGGTTATATCGTTAAAATCATCTCAATTGCTATGACTTGAATGGAGCACATAGCTAAAGTCGATGGCGAGATCTGAACACATGCCATTAGAAGTGTAGACTAAATTAATAAACAAATATAGTTCCACAGTAAGCTCTGGTAGGCTTGTGTTATGGGCGGTATACGAGTACATACTAAAGTATATAGATAAACACATTGAAAACATCCATGACCCAACAAATCATCAACAAATATTCGAGTTCATCACTAATATTTGCCCTTGTCGTGATTCGAACTCGTGGCCGCTGGCTCAGTAGGCACTGCCACGGCACCAGCCGCGTCGTCTTAATTGACAATTTGATTTAATAAATTAGATACCAGTAAATAATAGCTTACGCGCTAAACAGACATAATTATGCATATTTACGCAGGAAGCGGTTGAGCTCAAGGCAGCCTACCAGCGGAGCCTGATGAGGGCGCAATTTCCGGTTCTGGCCAAAATTCGCTCCTTTAAGAGAAAATGCAGTTCACACAGCGTCTACTAATACATAAAAGAGATCCCTAATAGGGATAAGTTCGCCTTTGTACATGTTTCATTTGTTATGAATCTTATCTTCTATATATACATATAAACGGAAAAGTCCTGAGTGACTGACTGACTGACTGACTCACTCATCAACGTAGAGCCGAAACTACTGAAGCTAGGAACTTCAAATTTGTAAAATAGATCAAATATACAATGGAGGCAAGGAATAAGAAGGGATATTTCAAAATTCACCCCCTAAGGGGGTCAAATTGGGGTTGAAAGTTTCTATGGAAATCGTGTAATTTTGGAGTAAGAGATACAAAAGTTCGTGTACAGATTCTTCATCAACAAACAAGAAATCTAATTTCAGGATTTTGGGAAAGTCATCCTTTCAGGGGGTTAAATGGGAGGTGAAAGATTGTATGAAGAACCTTGGATACTTTGAGTAAGAAAGATTATAATTCGTGTATAGGTTCTTCATTATGAAATAAGTAAACAACTTTCAGCATTTTTGGAAATTCATCCCCAAAAGGGGTTAAATGGAAAATGGAAGTTTGTGTGAGAAACGTAGTCTTTTTGATTAGGAGGTGCATCATCTTACGTGTAGACCCAAAACCTGAGATTGTAGATCAAAAGAGAGAGAATATGAAATTATTCAACCCCTAATGGGGTAAAGTGGCAGCTGAAAGTTTGTATTAAACTAGCATTAACCCGCGGCTTCGCTCGCGTGCCTATATAATGTACATCATCCTACGGGAACAATGCTCTTTTTTTCGGGATTAAAAGTAGGCTATTTGTTAAGTTAGGGTATAATCTGCAATCTGCATTTCCCTCATGTATATCCGTCCAGCCGTTTTAGCGTGAAGAAGTAACAAAACATACACAGACTTTCGCTTTTCTAATATTACTGGGGAATACTTTTTATTTTATCATAAGTCCACTTTATCAAATCAAACCGAAAACTCAAGCACTCAAATCAAGCGATCTTAGCTTTTACTGTACCAAATAAAGTTCACTTCAAACTTCATAACTCGAAGTGGCGCTAAGACACCGGGATATGTGTGCATTTTATTTGTATAAAGCTTTTATAATGTCCCGAGCGTCCGCTTATCGACTTGGGATATTCGAGATTGGTTTAATGATTCTAAGCCATGTTCTAAGTTACGTCATGTTGTTAAGATATTGAGGTTCTCTTCGTTGATGAAAGAAAAATGAATTATTTTGAGCCAGATAAATATAATTCAGAATTCTAAAATGACTTAACATAATTATTGAAAAGCTTAAATGTATTTATTACGGATGCAGGAAGTTTCCCGATCATTACTTCTCCCGTCCCAACGCGCCGCCCGCCTATAGCTACCGATTGACGACGATCGAGATGCCACCAAATACTATTTTTTTAATCTATTAGGATAACGCAGGTCTCTATCCATACCTCAAAAGCAAAAACAGAACCCCCTTATAGGATCACGTGTAGCTGTCTGTCAGTCCGTCTGTTACAACCGATTTGCTGCAAAACTACCGAACCGATTAAATTGCAATTTGGCGCAAATGCTTTCAAGAATTTTCGTGACCACAAATCAAATTTAAAAATCGGTGGTATTTTCGTAATTAACGTCCCAACAAACCATAAAAATTACACCCATACTCAAATTTAGTCATTTCAACCCCATCGCATCCCAACAGGCGAGACGGTATTTCACGTCCACCACGTTTGTTTTTTTAAATCGTTGTTGTTTTGGTAATCAGCGACCCGAAAAATCATAGAAACATTACCCTTGTTGATGTTCAGACTTTGTCACCATATTCTCCTCCTTTAGGGGTTGAATTCTCAAAAAACATGAAACACGTGCTTACTCATTTATCGTTAGAAATACTCCTTGGAAGTTTTCAATAAAATAGTCTAATCTTTTTTCCCCATACACACTTACGACCCCCATTTCACCCCTTGGGGGGGGGTGACTTTTGACAAATGCTTCTTTTATTGCACCCCTAGACTTTATAAGGACACGTAGGTTCCAAATATGGACTCTAGAACCAGCGGTTTAGTGTTTAGACATTTTAACCCCATTTCACCCCAACAGGGAAGATGTTAATTCACGTCCGCCACGTTGTATTGAAAAATCGTTGCGGTTTTCGTAATCAGCGACCCGATAAACCATAAAAACAATACCCATGCTGATTTTCAGACTTTGTCACCACATTTATACCTTTTAGGGGTTGAATTTTCAAAAAACCTGAAACACGTGTTTACTTATTTATCGTTAGGAATACTCCTGTGAAGTTTCGAATAAAATAGTCTTACTAATCTTGTTTCCCCATACAAACTTTGGAAACCCATTTCACCCCTTTAGGGGGTGAGTTTTGAAAAATCCTTTCTTAGCAGATGCCTACTATATAACATCTACCTGCATGCCAAATTTCAGCCCGATCCTTCCAGTGGTTTGGGCTGTGCGTTGATAGATCACTATGTCAGTCAGTCAGTCAGTCAGTCAGTCACGTTTGAGTTTTATATATATAGATGGAAAGTAAATCTTTATATGAGAAACGTGGCCTTTTTGAGTAAGGGGTGCAAGGGCTCTTCATCTAAAACTGAGAATATTGAAAATTCACTTTACCCCATTAGGGGTTGAATTTTTTGAAAATTCAACCCCTAATGGGGTAAAGTGAAAGGTGAAAGTTTGTATGACGAGTTTGGGATTCCTTAAGTAACAATGGTAATATTTCGTGTAAGTATAGATTTTTCAAGTTTCACCATTTTTGGTAATTCACCCTCAAAAGGGATTAAATGGAAAGTGTAACTTTGTATAAGAAGCGTGGCCTTTTTTGAGTAAGGGGTGCAGCGTGGGGCTCCTTGCGAAAACCGAATATTGATTTCAGCGTTTTTTTTTAATTCAACCCTCAAAGGAGTAAAGTGGAAAGTGACAGTTTGTATGACGAGTTTGGGATTCCTTGAGTAAGAATGGTAATATTTCGTTTACATGTGCTTCTATACACAATAACAAAACCACATTCAGCATTTCTGGAAATTCATCCCCCAAAGGAGTTAAATGGAAAGATGAATTTTGTTTCATAAACGTGGCCTTTTATAAGTAAGGGGTGCATTTTTTTTGCGTGTAGACTCTTCATCTAAAACTGGAAATCCAGCATTCAGCGTTTTTGAAAATTCAACCTCTAATGGGGTAAATTGGGAGGTGAAAGTTTGTATGAACAGCTCGGGATTCTTTAAGTAAGAATGGTAATATTTCGTGTATAGGTTCTTCTATACAAAGTAAGAAAACAACTTTCAGCGTTTTAGGAAATTCACCCCCGAAAGGGATTAAATAGAACGGAAATCTTTGTATGAGAAACATGGCCTTTTTTGAGTAAGGGGTGCAGCGTGTGGCTCCTTGCGAAAGCCGAATATTGATTTCAGCGTTTTTTTTTAATTCAACCCCTAATGGGGTAAAGTGGAAAGTGACAGTTTGTATGACGAGTTTAGGATTCCTTGAGTAAGAATGGTAATATTTCGTTTACATGTTCTTCTATACACAATAACAAAACAACTGCATTCAGCATTTTTGGAAATTCATCCCCCAAAGGAGTTAAATGGAAAGATGAATTTTGTATGATAAACGTGGCCTTTTATAAGTAAGGGGTGCATTATTTTTCGTGTAGACACTTCATCTAAAACTGGGAAACCAGAAATCAGTGTTTTTGAAAACTCAACGCCTAATAGGATAAAGTGGAAAGTGACAGTTTGTATGACGAGTTTGGGATTCCTTGAGTAAGAATGTTAATATTCCGTGTATAGGTTTTTCAATACAAAGTCATGAAAAAACTTTCACCATTTTTGGAACTTGACCCCCCGAAAGGGATTAAATGGAAAGCGAAACTTTGTATAAGAAACGTGGCCTTTTTGGGGGTGCAGTGCCGGCACTTCATCAAAAACTGAGAATATTGATATCAGCGTTTTTGAAAATTCAACCTCTCATGGGGTAAAGTGGGAGGTCAAAGTTTGTATGAACAGCTCGGGATTCTTTGAATTTGAATGGTAATATTTCGTATATAGGTTACTCTATACAAAGTACCTAAGAAAAAAAAAATAATATTCATTCCCTAAGCAGGTTAAATTGAAGGTGAGGAGAACATTTAGCATGAATTTATGAATGAGGTATACTATACAATACTCTTTGGAAATTAATGTCCAAAATTGGTTTAGTGGGAGGCGAAAGTTAAGACAAGAAAAATGGGATTATTTGCATAAGACTGTTCATATTCCGTATAGAGCCGCAATTAAATACTTCTTTCAACACTTTTGTCTAGGGGGGCAAGTTGAAAGTTTATGTATTGTGAGGAATATTTTAAGCTCGGCATTCATTTTAGGAAATTAATCTCCCCTAAAAGGTTAAATGCAAGGTAATTAGATGGTACAACATTGCATGGAAAACGTAGGATCCTCTGACAAAAATTCGTGTAACTATTGGGCCTGCATTAATATGTAAAAAAAAAGCATTTTTATTAACTGAGAATACTGATTCCGAAATTCCTATCCTAAAGGGGATTAAACGGAAAACCAAGGTTTGTATGGGAAATGTGTAAAAGCGCAATATATTTTTTGAGTAACAGCGCAAATGAATACTAAGAGAATAGGAGTGTTGGGTATCTTGCGACCACAACGCACCTAGATTAGTTCCAAAATATTAGAGTCTCCGTTAGGTATTACAATTGTCAATAAAATAGGACGATTTAAAGTTTTTTTTAGGTACGACGAAGACAGAAAAATTATCAACATTAAATTAATAACCGATGCATTCTTTTTCTTTGCTTTTATTGATGGCCCTTAGAGAGCTGGACTAAACTTCTTCTGCTTCTGTTAGGCAACATAACTTTTGTCTATGATTTCGTTCGGTTCGCCGGAAAGTAAATTGTCCGATGTGTATGCTACGGCGTGATCTAAATATAAATACCTACAGATATCGACCATGATAATTAGGTAGTTGAATTCTTTTAACAAACAATAAGATGGTAGAAAGTTACACAGACACGTTTCCAGACCTGTGCGAGCGAAGCCGCGGGCAAAAGCTAGTGTATTTATAACCAGTTGTTGTGTACAATAAAGTGTTTACATACATACCAATCGTTAATCACATAGCAAATAAAAAGAAATTGATGTGCCAGAGTTTGAGTAAAAAAATAACTTTTTCCCTTTTCTTTCTTTTACTATGGTATTTTTGTAAATTGTAACACTTATGTTATCTTACTGCTTACATTATCTATTACTATAAAATCCAAAATTCACTTATAGTGACTACTTAATAGCATTCGAAAAAAAAAAGAATTATGCTTTCGAAGTTTCGGAAACACTAAGCTGCTTCATTCACTTACCATTGCAATTTTATGCGACGTATTGGCCACATTACGAACAGTCTTTAGGAACCTCAAATTTAGATCCAGTTGGTAGATGAAATAGATATCTCTCCACTATTTAGGATAGATAGATATTTATGCATCCACACATAAGGTGGTCGAGCTCTGTGGCTCAAGAAGGAAGCCTGCTCGTATAGAGAGCTCTTGGGCAACCAATTTCCCGTTGTGGCCAAAATCCACTCACTATCGAGTGAATGCAATGTGTGAACTGTTGGTTTAATCGCAATGGACTGTGTTCTTCAATGACTTATCTATTTCATAAATATATATTTTATACATAATTTACACATAAGGCGCCGGAGCTCTGTGGCTCAAGGAGGCAGCCTGCTCGTACAGACAGCTGTTGAGCAACCAATTTCCCGTTGTGGCCAAAATCCACTCACTATCGAGTGAATGCAATGTGTGAACTGTTGGTTTAATTGCAAACGACTGTGTTCTTCAATGACTTATCTATTTCATAAATATATATTTTATACATTATTTACACATAAGGTGCCGGAGCTCTGTGGCTCAAGGAGGCAGCCTGCTCGTACAGACAGCTGTTGAGCAACCAATTTCCCGTTGTGGCCAAAATCCACTCACTATCGAGTGAATGCAATGTGTGAACTGTTGGTTTAATCGCAATGGACTGTGTTCTTCAATGACCAATCTATTTCATAAATATATATTTTATACATTATTTACACATAAGGCGCCGGAGCTCTGTGGCTCAAGGAGGCAGCCTGCTCGTACAGACAGCTGTTGAGCAACCAATTTCCCGTTGTGGCCAAAATCCACTCACTATCGAGTGAATGCAATGTGTGAACTGTTGGTTTAATCGCAATGGACTGTGTTCTTCAATGACCAATCTATTTCATAAATATATATTTTATACATTATTTACACATAAGGCGCCGGAGCTCTGTGGCTCAAGGAGGCAGCCTGCTCGTACAGAGAGCCTGTTGAGCGCCCAATTTTCCGTTGTGGCCAAAATTCACTCCCTTGGCGAGTGAATGCCGCGTGTATGAACGGTTTAGTCATAACTAGCTGTGCCACGTGGTGTTACCCGCTCACCCCATCGGAACACTAAATTTTCGGGATAAAAAGTAGCCTTTGTGTTAATCCAGGGTATCAGCTACCTTTATTCAAAAATTTACTTTAATTTGTTTTAATTCATTTTAAGCGTGAAGAAGTAACAAACATACACACAAACACACTCACAAACTTTCGCCTTTATTATATTAGTGTGATAAAATACTGCCCTCTCATTTATTTAACAAAATCCATTTTTCCATCCTTCAAAGTTATTTTTGAAATACAAAACACTCGACATTTCTGACAAGCATGTATGATAGTGATAATAAGGCAAATATAATGTCTGATAGTTTTTTTTTATTGGGTTTTGAAGGCAGAGCCTGAGCCAAAAAAGCAAATTGTAATGACGAACATTTATAAAACATTTTAGAAAAACCATGGTAAGGAAAAATTTAAGAACTGCAGAATATAAAATAATTATCTTCCAAAACTACTAGGTAAATACTTTACAACATATTTATCGCATATTGCACGCAAACTAAACATAACACTCAAAATCTAGGTACCTGAGCTTTATAACCGTAACAAACAGACGTTTACAACACTTACGAATTAGTTGCATGAACGTTATGTAAATGACAATTTATTGCTTCTGAAGGTGCTTAAGGCAATATTGCTTCGGAAGGTGTGTCAATACGACGTCGACAAACAAGGGACAGTTACGTCAGTTAGCGCCGCCATTTGCCGGGGCCGGGCGGCCTCAGGGGGCCTATTGCTTAGCATTGTTACAAATGACATACATTCACGCCGAACGTTGAAACTAGATTAAGTAGTGATTGTCACAGGTGATATGTGATACCTACCTATAGTTTTGCATGGGTTTAGTTAAATGTCTAAAATGAAAATGTTATTAATAAGTCAGATAGGTATTTAAGTATTTAGTTACTAAAGTGAATAAGTAAAATGTACTTAATCATATTGCTTAAAAATACTCAATGTAAATCAATGCCGAGGATTGGTCACCACGCGCCACGAGACACCTTACATAGCTCATAGCTTACGCACAACTACTCACACCTTATCCGGTCAAAATCGGCGTGCATTCATAGTCACTCTTAGAGGCGCGCACGCATCGGTCGATCGTGACACTACACCCCACAACCAAATTCATCGCATTTTACACCCAAAACATACAATACAATAATGGCAGGCGGATTCTGCGTCGATCAAAAGAACCTTCCATAGTTTTCTATTCTGTGCCATCGTACATCCGTTACTAAACGTGCGACAGCGGTAATTTCGCAGCGTTTTACTCCACAGTCTATGGGAAATAAAAACTGTCCCCGCCGCGCCGCGACAAATGCTCATCGCGACTTTAAGTGGGCATCAACACTCGGGAGTCAGCCCCCAGAGGCCAAAGGGGGTCGCGTTGAGCGGCTAACATGCTTTATGGGATGGACAACATTTAATTCTGTATTCTTATTTGATTTATGCCCTTGATTAACTCGGTCTATGAGGTAAAGCCTGTCCAGAAATATATGAGGATGCGCCATATTGCGGAATTTCACTGGAACTAACTTCTTACGCTGGCAATGATTTTATGATGGTTTGTCACCATTGTCAATGTCATTCGTTGTGGTATCTTGAAAAGACAAATATTTAAAAATATCCAAAGAAAATGGTGAAAACCATTCACAGTCGTGAACGCAATATGTATTATAAATAAAGTGTACACGTAAACACGTGTGCATAAAAACAACCGGAAAAAGAGTGCATTCTACTAAATGATATTATGAGGTTAACATATTGGAACTAACGTATTTAAATTAATGTCATTATAGTAGGTTGCGATTGGTTGCTAAATTGTTACCATACAAATCTTATAAATACGCCGACGACGACGACGCGTTTGGCTCGGTTTGTAGACACTCTGCTTACTGAGTCGGCGGTCCCGGGTTCGAATCCCGGCCGGGGCAAATATTTGTGCAAATATTGGTTCTTGGGTCATGGATGTTATCTATATATGTATTTATATATTATGTATATCGTCGTCTAGTACCCATAGTACAAGCTTTGCTTAGTTTGGGACTAGGTCGATTTGTGTATGATTGTCCCTTAAAAAAAAAAAAAAAAAATAGCGCCCTCTCAACAATCCTCATATATTTCTGGTCAGGCTTTAAATAAAAACCGTCCCCGCCCTCGACAAGCACTCATCGTAACGATGAGGCAACACCACTCAGGTGTCGAGAGGAGGAGGCAAGTTTTTGATATTTTATTAGTGTTGCATTTACTTAATTTCCAGTGTCACGCAATTAGCAAAATACCTACCAGCTTTATCACGGCCACATTACAGACATATTATATATCGATTTTCGATATTACATTTGACAACGCGATTGGCGCAGTGCTGCCTACTGAGCCGGAGGTCCTAGGTTCGTATCCCAGTAAGAGCAAATATTTGTGTAATGAACTCGAATATTTATGCCTGGGTCATGGATCTTATTTGTATATACGTATATATATTTATCTATATAAGTATGTATATTCGCTACCCAAAGGTTGTCTGGAAGAGATCGTTCTTTAGCGATAAGACCGCCTGTTGTTTACTTCTATTGAATGTTACTTGTAATTTTTTTGTATTTATTTCCTGTTGAGGTGTGCAATAAAGAATATTCTATTCTATTCTATTCTACTCGTATTCTATATCGTCGTCTAATGTCCATAAATCAAGCCTTATAGAGCTTTTACTGTGGGACTAGAGGGATTTGTGATGTGAAGTTCCATATTTATTAATTCTTTTTATAATTTTTGCAAACACAATCTATTTATATCTTCTGATACCTAAATCTTGATCTCGTATCGAGTACAATAATCATCATCGCCACATAAAAAAAACTGCAACCACCCCCGCATTATCCCTCGCATATAAAATCTTGTAAACCATCCATTACGCGAGAAAATTATAAATAATGTCATAAACCCATAAACAGGACAAGACATCCTGTAAATTACCGCAAATAAAAATATAGTGACGCAAACCTAAACACGCAGGGAATAAAAATGTTGATTTATGACAACCCGTTTAGGCAAAGGGCGAGCGCTCAAAATGCCATAAAAGAAATAGCCCAGCCGCCATTGAGCGATATTGCAAAAACATCCCTTCTCACTTCTGTCATACCCTAATAAAATATAGTGGGGATGCTGATCATTTCTGCTTAGTCGATGCACGAGACTGATCGGCTTTTGTTTTATTGGGATGAGTTATGTCATTCTTTGAATAACACACACAAAATTCGAGCATGTATATATTATATTACGTAATGTATGGTCGTTACCAAATACTAAGTAATAATATATATGTCGCAGTCATCTGGTTAAATCTGCTATTTGATTGAATGACTAGCGCGTTCATTGAATGACAACATTCAATTGAATGACTAAAAGACAACTCGTCGAATATATTTAATATAACGTTCAACGTCTTGAGTCTTGACTGAACGTCATTTAGCATTTAAATCACCTGACTGATTTTACGTCTGCTCTGTTCAAAGGGCTATGTTACAATCCGCTAACTAGTTGGACGTTGAGTGACGCTTGTTCAATCAACGTTCGGCCTAGTCATTCAATTGAATGTTGTCATTCAATGAACGCGCTAGTCATACAATCAAATAGCAGATTTAACCAGATGACTGCGACATATACAACGTACGTATACATATCAAAACCATTATTTCGAAGGAAATTTTAAATAACGTTTTATCTAAATTTACTTTCGAAATAATAGTTTGGTACGTGTCGGAGACGGTCATTAGTACGGAAGCTCAACGAAAAGGCGCGCCATTGGAAGGCGACAGTAGCGCCCCCTTGAACCTGTTTTGGCGCGCTAGACAGAGTCTTGGCGGTTCACTCAGCGAACGCCCACCGACACTTCACTCTGGGTCGCCGTCGAGTGCACTACTGCCTTGGAACTGTCCCGTTTCGTTGTGCTATACAAAGTTGATTAGATTCAGTGTGACTAGTTTTATAACTCTGCAATGTACCTAGTGTTTAATTTAATAAAGACTATTCTGTTCGAGACTTCGATAACCTAGCTTACAGACCTCTGTGCTAGGAACTGTTATTTTGTGCTTCATTGTATAAGGAATAAATCAAGTTAATTGTATCTGAAGTGTTTCATCTCGCTCAAATTACCTCCTCGTCCACAACTATATCGAATAGCTCAACTAATGTGCCACACACCACACCGGCCATCCGTACCTGTCCCCGACAGTACGCATGTTCCGACTTCCGAACTTCTGACAAAAAAAGTGGACTGAGAAGTCATCATGTCGTTGTTTCGCCGACAAACTTTTCATCAAATGTCATTTCGCCGAATTTTTACTTCGCGTATTTTCATTTAGTGTTGTTGAAGATCGCCGCCCCATTGCTGCCTATGACGCGCGATGACCCAGGAGGACAAGCTGCGCGTCATTAATTTAAGTCTGATTTATATTGTATCCAATCATAGATAGTAAGATTGATCCGAAAAAGCGATCCCACGTATAATTATTAAGTTTTGATACATTATGCAATTTATAACGATCCATAAAAGAGATCCCTCACTTGTACTATGAGAACCATACAATTGGTCTTATAGCAAAGTATTCATGAACATTATGTGACATATCAGGCTTATTGGAGAAGAATAAAACCAAGGTCAACATTAAAATAAATAAATATATTGGGGACATATGTAGAATTAAGTTTTAAGGAGTAAGTATAGATTTAAACTACGATTTGTTAGAACGGTATAACGTGTAATAGAAGTATGTACAGAGTGAGTAAGGACAAAAGTGACAGTGCAATATTTTATAAGCGCCTTGCAAAGTCTGTGAGCAATAGCTGCATTTTATGATATCGGTCATTATTATTAGGCGCAGACATAATTTTATATTATATATTAATAAACATGCCCCCGGGGTTGAAAGAGCAAGTCTTTCAAGAGGACTTGCTGACCACAGGAAGCGGACAAATCTTGCTGAAGGCTCTTCGGATTACACCAGTCGCAGTCTTCACATCGGCTACCCGAGAAATCCCATCGGACCCTGGGTGAATAGCGACGATTCTGCCAAGTCTCCACTTCAGCGGAGGGAGATTATCCTCCTTCAGGACTACGAGGGTGTTTATGGTGAGAGTGTCTTGATTGGTGCGCCACTTGACCCGGTGCTGGAGCTCTGCAACGTATTCCTTACTCCATCGAGCCCAGAAGTGTTGCCGAAGCTGCTCGATCCGCTTGAATCGAGGTAAATGCTGGTATATGTGGTCCTCCAAGTCCGGTGCAGGCAGCGACGTTAAAGGACGCCCGATGAGGAAATGTCCAGGGGTCAGAGGCGATAAGTCTTCTGGATGCGGCGAAAGAGGGGTGAGCGGACGAGAGTTCAGGAGCGTTTCGATCTGCACTAGCGTTGTGTTAAGCTCTTCGTACGTTAAGTGACAATTTCCCAACACTCGTTGCAAATGGTACTTAGTCGACTTAACACCCGCCTCCCAAAGACCACCAAAGTGCGGTGCATACGCCGGATTAAAATGAAATTTGGTTTCTTCGCTGGCCAGACCTTCAGCCAACGAGTTGCAGTTCGATTTTAAAAAATTACCTATCTCATTGCTTGCACCGACGAAGGAGGTGCCGTTATCGGAATAAATATTATCAGGCTTTCCTCTTCGAGCCATGAACCGACGCAATGCAGATATGTAAGTTTTGCTAGTTAAATCTCCCACCAATTCCAAGTGCACCGCTTTAGTTGCGAAACAAATGAAAATGGCGATGTAAACTTTTACCAAAGCACATCCACGACCTTGACGACTGGCTGACATTAAAGGGCCGGCATAATCCACGCCCACATTCCTAAATGCATGACCTCCAGGTGACAACCGAGGCTTAGGCAGGCTACCCATCAATGGAGTAAGGACTTTACCCTTCATTATACTACACCGTACGCATTGGTGATAACATGCCTTTGCCAAATTTTGACCCCCTATAGGCCAAAAGGTATCCTTAATAGTTGCCAACAAGAGTTGGGGTGGTGCGTGCAAAAGTCGTTTATGCTCAAAATTAAACAGTAACTTCGTGAAACGATGATTGGACTGTAATAAAATTGGGTGTCTTTTTTCATACGCGAAATCAGAATTGGAAAGACGACCACCAACGCGCATTAACTTATCTTCGTCCAAGAATACGTTAAATTTTAAAAGCTTACTTTTTCGTGGTAAATTTTGTTTATTCAATATTAAATCGTATTCCGAGAAGGATTCGCGTTGACTGATTTTAATTAATAATTTTAATGATTTTTCTAAATCGTCACCACTGAGATACGTTGCCGTTGGTTGTTTGCGACATTTATCAATAAAACGCAGAGCATATGCAAAAGCTCGACGAAGCCGCAAGAAATTCGAAAATCGTTCGAAATCAACTAACGAGGTGTCCTTAATCTCAGCGTGCAATGAAACCTCACCGCGGGTTTCAGGTAGTGCGTTACAAGGATTAGGGCTTGGAGTCAATGGCCACTGAGAACTATCCTCCTGTAAGAAAGCAGGACCCGTCCACCACAAATCTAACGTGCTCATGGCACTTGCAGGAACGCCACGCGATATTAAATCTGCTGGGTTTTGATCTGTTGGAACATGTCTCCAAGTACAACTGCCAGTGATCTCTAAAATGTCTGACACTCGATTCCTAACAAAAGGCTGCAACTTGCTGGGCAAAATCCTTAGCCAACCTAACACAATCGTGGAATCGGTCCAGAATGTCGTACTCCTAACCTGTCCTCGAAGTGAAGCAATAACCTTCTCATAAAGATGGGCACTGACGAGTGCACCACACAACTCGAGCCTAGGTATAGTCGTCGGTTTAATTGGAGCCACGCGGCTCTTGCCCATAAGTAATCGTACCAATATTTGGTTCTGGTTGTCTACACTACGAACGTAAACACACGCTCCGTACGCTCGTTCAGAAGAATCTGAAAAAATGTGTAGATCAAGTACTGAACACGAGTCACATATAACATGCCGAGGAACCCGAATGTTATCAAGTGCTGGCAAACTGGCTAACATTTCTGTCCACAGTGCTGAGATCTCCGGTGATAGCTGGTCATTCCACCCTATCTTATGTAACCACAACCGCTGGAGGAGCATTTTCATGGAAATGACGTACGGGGACAAAATTCCTAAGGGGTCAAAAATCTGAGCAATCGTTGACAACATGTCACGTTTGGTGTTTCCTTTCGAGCTCAAACTCCCGACTGGAAAACACAAATCATCAGACTCTGAATGCCAGCTTAAACCTAACGTTTTGCTGGGCTCCTTAGAACCTATGTTTAAGTCGACCGTAGAACGGGGAGAATCACTCAGAAGCAGAGGTTCATTTGACTTCCACTTTCGGAGATTCATTCCTGCACCAGAGAGTGCATCGGTCACTTTATGGCGAATTTCTTTCACCTCGGATATATCATCCCCACCTGTCAGCAAATCGTCTACATAAAAATCGTGTATGATGATTTCTTTGATCTTCTCATCATGACACTCCAGACCAATTTGCTGAAGGCATCTGGTGGCCAGAAATGCAGCACTGGATGTGCCGTAAGACACAGTTTGTAACTCGTGTACGAGTAGTGGATCTGATTCAGAGGCTCGCCAAATAATCTGTTGCAGGTGTCGATCGCTAGGGTGCACCACTATCTGCCTGTACATCTTCTCGACATCGGATGCAATGATATATTTATGTTGCCGAAAACGAATCAAGATGGACAGAAGATCATCTTGTACGGTGGCACCAACCATGAGAATATGGTTTAGACTGAGACCTGACGTGGACGGGCTACTCGCATTGAATACGACACGCAATCTTGTCGTAAGACTGCTGTCTCGAAGGACTCCATGATGAGGAATAAAATAGCCTTTTTTCTCGTCCGAGATTTGCCTGCCTTCTGACATATGACCTAGATTCACGTACTCAGTCATAAAGTCGGTGTATATTTTTTTAAACGAAGGCTTCGTTTTAATTCTGCGCTCAAGTGACAGCATGCAATGTTTTGCGCGTTGGAAAGACTCACCTAATGAGCTTTCACTTTGTTTTAAAGGAAGCCTAACGCAAAACCGACCATCCGTCAAACGCGTAGTATTTTGTGTGAAATGTTCCTCGCACATCCTTTCCTCGGGTGAGTAAGGTGATGACTTAGGGCTAACTTCCTCAAGTTGCCAAAAGCGCGTAAGTTGGCTTTGGATGTCATCATCAAACCCTTGATTAGGCGAGTTAACAGACCCGAAACAACATTTAAGGGTAGTTGGCGGTACATGGCCGCTGTTTATTGGACCTGAAACTATAAATCCGAACCTAGTTTCACAAAGTACCGGCATCCCGCTACCTAGTCTGATCATATGTGATCCCATGACGTCCCAAAATATATCCGCACCTATAATTAAATCTACCGGCGACGATTGGTAGAAGCTGGGATCGGCCAAACAAATCTCAGACGGAATGTTTAAGTTGGTCAAATTAATTTCACGACACGGAACATCATCCGTAATTGATGGTAAAATAAAACAATTAATATGACACGAAAAGGTGTCATTCAGCGATTTTATTGGTACTCGACACATTTTACCAACTCGAGATGTCGAGTTATTTATACTTTGTATTGACTTGTTGATACTAGTTACAGGTAAATTTAATTTATGACACAGACGCTCGGTCATTATACAGGAAGTACTCCCGCTGTCAAGTACTCCGCGAGCGACGTGTTCACAATTATTACGATCGTATACTTTAATCAAAACAGTCGATAACAAAACATCTTGTCCTCGGTGCTCTTCCGTTTCTAACCGTGCAGCTAACGTTGAAATAGTTGCAGGGGGCATTTCATTCACGCGCCCTATGTTGGAAGAAGTACCTGGCTGCGCGATCGCCGATTGATTGGCGGGAGAAATCGATCTATTAGTCGTAATGTTATTGTCGCAGCGGCCTAACGCGTTATCACCACTTAATCTTCCTCTAGATTCATTAACGTGAACAAGTGTGTGGTGTTTGCGTTTGCATAACTTACAACCGGGTCGCTTGCAGTGATTCGCGTAATGTTTACCACGAAGACAATTAAAACAAACCTTTAAACTTGGTAATAATTCTAGTCGTGCCGTGTTGCTAAGTGAAAGAAATTGCGTACAATTTATTAAATGATGTTCACCGCTGCACTTCGGACACTTTGGAGTTGTGACATTACTGCTTGCATGTGTGTCCTGTACCGAAACCATGGCCTTGACCTTAGGAGTGTTTTTATGCAATCCTGCTGAATTAACACGACTGCCAGTAGTGTTACTTGTGGACAGCTCCAACGTTTCAATTAAATCAGAACGATTTCGCATAAAGTTTAAAAACACCTCAAAAGTAATTGCTTTGTTTTTATCTAAACGACTTCTGAGCGCTTCCCATTCGCGATAAGACTTTGCATCGAGTTTGTTAGCTACAATGTAAATAAGTAACGTATCCCAGTGTTTGACGGGCTCGCCAAGTGATTCTAACGCGCGCAAGTTTTTATTTTATGAGTCTATAATGCGCTTTAAAGCAGACGAAGATTCTTTTGTGATTGCCTCGATATTAAAAATAGCCGAAACGTGATTATGCAGTAATAATCGTTTATTATTGAATCGATCGCACAAAAGGTCCCATGCTACGGCATAGTTTTTTGCTGAAAACTCGACTGATTTTATGACCAGTGTCGCTGACCCTTCCAATGAAGCTCGTAAATAATGAAATTTATTTATTTCGTCAATATCATCATTGGAGTGAATGAGACTTAGGAATGTGTCGTGGAATTCAAGCCAATTGTGATACGATCCTGCGTACTTTGGTAATTGTATAACGGGCAGATTAACAAGTTTATTATTGTTAGTACGTGAACTATGCTCGCTTCCCAGATTATCCAAACGATCCTGTTTTTTAGTGAAAGAATTTAAAATATCTTGTGCCTTAGAAATGACACTATAATACTGGGATTCGAACTCAGCTCGCTCGTTCAGCTGAGGTTCAAGGTTCTCACCTAAACATTCTAACCTTATCTGCACCTCATCATAATTATCAAACAATGATTCCATCCTACCAATTCGTAACTGCAACTCGCCCGCATTGGCAGTGGTTAACGAAGAAATATCCAACGAGTCCAAGTAATTAGAAAACGTAGTCAAACGTCCCTTGTAGCTGCCTCGCCTTTTGATTAACTCCTTTTCTTCGGTCATTTTTGGGAGGTGAGTGTGGTTAACTTAATTAACTCTTATACCTATATTTTACTACCTGATTAAACGAGTGATGGGTAAAAATTGAGAACTAATGAAGATTTAACACTTATTTTCTTCTTCGGCAATCCAATTCAAGCACGATGTCGTTTAGTTCCTTTGTTCTCAAGCGCTTGACCCCTTGACCTTGCCGAAATTCCTCAATTTCTTCACAAATTTAATATTCCCGTATAAATTTTAGGTATCTGGTTCTTCTGATAATTATTCGGTTCGAATGCGACCATGTAGAATTAAGTTTTCAGGAGTAAGTATAGATTTAAACTACGATTTGTTAGAACGGTATAACGTGTAATAGAAGTATGTACAGAGTGAGTAAGGACAAAAGTGACAGTGCAATATTTTATAAGCGCCTTGCAAAGTCTGTGAGCAATAGCTGCATTTTATGATATCGGTCATTATTATTAGGCGCAGACATAATTTTATATTATATATTAATAAACACATAAGTCCCATAAAAGAGCATAGGTCGTGGGTTAAAAGGCCGTCTAGTTTTACCGCCGTGTGTACCGGTACTCCCCTGCGTGGCTGGTCGTCAGTGGCGGTGGGCCTTTCTAGGCTCTTGGTCTCGAGGGGAGAACAGCGCTGAGCGGGCGACGACACGGCTACAGCTCGGCGCTTGGATGGTGGTGTGCATGGATTGCGCTTCTCGTAAAAAAAACCAAACGCTGCGGAAACGCAGCGGTGACGCAGCGAGTAAGGTCGCAGCAGGATCTTCGCTTAAAACGCAGCGTAAACGTCGCACCCTGAAACGTGACGACGCACAATGTCACAAGTATGTTCTTTCTTCCTCGCTCTGTTTGTGAACAGCCTGTAGATGCAGTTAAGATGACAAGGGAGAAAGCCGGTGCGGTATTTAGCGTGTTTGTGTTCACAAGCAGAGCGGAGTTACAAAAAGCTTAATATTAAAAGCCTAAGAAGTAGGAATATTAATGTAAATGAAATTTGCTATTCACTTTATACGAAAGTGGGTACGTACATATTCGTACCTAGAACAAAGAACAAAGGATTGTCTTTACATTAACTAAAGCGTGACTTGCAACTTTGATATGATAATAAAAATTAATATAAATGAATATTGCACTACACTGAGATAGCTAAAGGCTAAGCTAAGCTAGCGAATTAATAATTATAATATAATGTTCAACACTTTGCACTTACCAATATATTGGGTGCGATATAGTTACGTATTTGATGTCCTCGGAATACGTCCTGAGTGCGAAAATAAATATGTTGTCCGCTACACTGAATTTAAATAAATAAATTCGTATCAGCACGCATGACGACACGACCCTTTGTTCGTGAGCGCAACTGACACGGGTCCGTAGTGCAAGACGGTGTAACGCGGACTGGCGGGCGCGCCGGGCGCTCTAGAACTATCGGTTCCTACGTCACACTCCCGCGGCCGGGCCAAGTTATTGCAGCCGGTTTGCGCGCGGACAGTCGCGAGATACAGTGCAAGCGTTTGTTATTATGTATATGTATTACATTCATTTAATTATTATTTTATTTTATATGAATTTCAAAACGTATTTTAATTAAGTAAATGGTTAAAATGAGTTGTATAATTAAAGATAATAAATTAGCATAAATAAATAATTTCATTTGTAAATAATATTAATAATAAGATTTAATTTATTGTATAATTAAAATGTAATAATAATAAAGTAATAATTTTGTATAATTTAAAATGTGTATATATTTAGTGGGTTAAAATTAATAACTTAGGGTAAAATTCATTTCATTTGTAAAAATAAGTTTAATTTATTATAAAAATTGGTTAATTAAAATGATAACGTGCAACGTTACATTACCCCGCGCGCCATGGAAGGATTTTGTTCCTAAGAATAAAATCCGCGCAACATACGCTTACGTATTTGCATTTACACAGTCATACTATCTTTCACGCTTCTCGCTATCAAAAAAAAACAGTAGCATCTGGATTATACCTAAGAATGCTAATGCGTCCAAACTAATGCAGGTTTCAAGTTATTTTAAACCAAAAACCAATACAAATACTTATTTGCACTTATTATATTAAAAAAAACACGGGTAGTAATGAACTTATTTAAATTTATTTATTTTTATGTCTTTTATGTGCCAAGTTCCCAAATTCTTGCCAGACATGTCCTCCAGCACATAGACTAGAGGTGACTTCTTCTGGACGATTCGACACTTAATAAACTTTGGAACCAGTTTTTTGCTAAAGTACTTATCTTTATCGCTAAGTACATAGGTTCGCTTCATGACCACATCCCCAACATCGAATTCTACATTTTTACGACGTAGATTGTAATGCGAAGTATTTTTCTCATGAGCTTGCCATAACCTTGCTTGTACGCGATCGAAAATTTGAGACATAGAACCCAGATTCCCGGCGTAAATATCACGCGGTAAAAATAGTACTTCACCATCCAGGTCGAAGTCAACATAATGCGTGCCACATGTAACGAGCTCTCTGCCGTACACAAGGAACGATGGGGTAAAGCCAGTTGCCTCGTTAACGGAGTTATTGATGGCGAATTGTACTTTTGGAATAAACACGTCCCAGGTTCTGTGGTCCTCATTAACGAAGGTAGATAGACACGTGATGATAGTGCGGTTGTAACGCTCAACAAGGTTAACTTGCGGCGTGTATCTAGGCGTATAAAATATATTAGGTATATTGTATTTTTTAAACAAGTCTACAGTGATTCCGCTAATAAATTGGCTACCATTATCGAGAAAGATTGTCTGAGGAATGCCATGAACTAAAAAGAGTTGGTCCTCGAGAATTTTTGTGATTATAGTGGAAGTGGCATTACGAATAGGGAAAATTAAACAAAATTTTGAAAAACAACAAGTTACGACTAAAATGTACTGATTTTGTTTACGACTCACAGGCAGAGGGCCCATAAGGTCGATTGATACCATTTGAAATGGCCGGCAACATTGTTTGGGGCGACCCATTTCTCCAAGAACCTGATGGTTTTGATGTTTATATTCCAGACACTTAGTACAAGAACTTACAAATTTTACAACGTCCTGATAAATACCTGGCCAGTAGTATTTTAAAGCTAATCTACGATAGGTTTTAAAAATACCTAGATGACCGGCCATGGGCTCTGAGTGATTTTGTTCCAAAACATCGTTACGAAATTCTATTGGGACGACTTCCTTCCACGAGAATTCGGAAGTTAACTCGTGTTTATTTTTACACAGTCTGTACAAAGAACCGTTCTTGATGAGAAAATTTGGAAAATTTTGAGGTTTAGTTAAACAGGAATTATAGATATTTTTGTACCAGGTGTCTGCTGTATTGAGGTAAGAATCAGTCAAATTAACTGCACTAATAGGGACAGCTCTCGAGAGTGCGTCAGGGATAACGTTATCCACGCCTCGACGGTGTTTGAGCTCGAAGTGGAAAGCCGATAAGCGGACTCCCCAGCGAGCCAAACGACCAGTGGGGTTATTTAGAGAAAGGAACCACTTGAGGGCACTGTGGTCAGTGTAGACAGTGAATGGCCTCCCATTCTCTAAATAACACCTCCAGTGTTCAAGAGCGACAACAACGGCAAGCGTTTCCCGTTCTGTGATACTGTAGTTCCGCTCCGGTGCTGACAACGACTTGCTCATGTAAGCTATCGGGTGCTCCTTACCGTCTATGGTTTGGGTCAGCATAGCCCCAACGCCATAGTTACTGGCATCGGTATGCACCTCGAATGGCTTGTCGAAGACAGGGCAAGACAACACAGGTGCGGAAACTAAGCACTCCTTAAGCTTCTGGAACGCGGCATCTGCCTCTGCAGTCCACTTAAAGGGTGGGGCGCCTTTCTTAGTTGAGGTTAATTTATTTAAGGGCCCTGCTATGGTACTAAACTGAGGAACAAACCTGCGATACCATGTGGCAGTTCCCAGAAAACGTTTGAGGTCCTTGCGGCTAGTAGGTGTCGGGTAATTTAAGATTGCCTCGACCTTTTCAGGATCAGTCCGTAGTCCGTGGCAGTCAACAACGTAACCTAAATATTTAAGTTGGCTCCTGAAGAATTGACACTTCTCCAAGTTTACCGTCAGGTTAGCTTGACGAAGCTTTTCTAAGACCCTCAAAAGAAGCGACACATGAGAATTGAAGTCCTCAGATATGATGATGATGTCATCTAGATAGGCAAATACTTTGAGGTCAAACTCGCGAAAGAGAAGGTCAACTAAACGTTGTTGGGTGGCAGGTGCATTGGTGAGACCAAATGCTGTACGTTTAAATCTCAGGGTTCCGCGACCTGGGACATAGAAAGCGGTCTTATCCCTATCCTCGACAGCAATTGGTATTTGCCAGAAGGCCTTGGATAAGTCGATACTCGAAAGGTAGCGAGCGTCGCGAAGATTGTCGAGTATTTCGGAGACATAAGGAAGATTGTACGCGTCCTTTCGAGTAACCGAGTTGAGTTTACGGCTGTCAAGGCAGAAACGAGGTTGACCGTTCTTTTTGGTGACGATGAGAACCGGCGAGGACCAGGCGCTTTCGCAGGGCTCGATGACGTCAAGACCCAGCATTTCATCGACCTGCTCAACCAGAATCCGTTGTTTCTCCGGCGACATCCGGTAATACCGTTGCCGGATTGGCTGCGAGCTTCCCGTATCGATACGATGTGTAATGAGACTGGTTTCACCCAATCCCCTGCGCTCGGCAGAGATATCCTCAAACTGCGCAATTATGTTGTCAGCGACGGATTTCTCAGAGGCACCCAAATGTGCATAACCTTTAATAAACGTAGGGTTAACCGAATTAGACTGCTCTTCGACTATGGCGGCATTAGAGAAGCTAATGCAGCTTAAGTAGTCGGGAAGAATGTTAAATTTACGCCAAAAATCTACACCTAATATAAGATTTGTGTTGATCTCTGGGATAATAAAAGCCTTTATAATATGGAACTGGTTTTGAAACTGAATTGGTAGTTCAATGAAATGAAATGAAATGAAATGAAATGAAATGAAATGAAATGAAATGAAATGAAATGAAATGAAATGAAATGAAATAAATTATTCAGTAAGTAGGCCACAGGGGCACTTTTACAAGTCAGATTGTGAATCTACCGGCATTTCGCAAGAGGAGACCGCTGTTGAGAAGAAAGCCGAAAGAAACTCAACAGTAAGTCATTTTTTCGTAAATAATACTTAAAACAATTACATGATACAGTTGTGTTATAACTAATTACACTGGGTACACGTAAAGGAGATGTATAGATACTCCAAATAAAATAAAAAATTAATAAATTTAAAATATTAAATATACCCAGAGATGTATAAAGTCTCTGGGTGTCACAACATGCAATAAAATATAATTACTTAATTAATTTAATTCCATAGAGATGTATAAGGTCTCTAGGCGTCATAACATGCAATAAAATATTTTAAAATGATTTAATTTCCTCAGAGATGTATAAAGTCTCTGAGTGTCATACTACACTAAGCTGTTTCTTAGAGATGTATACAGTCTCTAAGAGTTCAAAAAGATAAAATCAACATTGAATAACTTCAATCGAGTACAGGTGAAGTTTCTCATGTTTGCTTAATTTAACACTAGTATGCGGTTGCTACATATTTAATTTGGCCCTTGCTAGCATGAACAGACCGGACCCCACAAACGGCACCCGTTCACGAGTATGACGCATATCTCAGCCATCGCCTCCCTCAACCATATTATAGGGAAGGCTGCGACCCGATCAACGACGCCACCGTAAGCAAAGACCTTTAAGCGAGCATGACATGCTCAAGCTGCCGGGCATACTTGACTAATACTATTTGCCCGGTGAGAAACAACAAATTGTGCTCTCATGTTACATTAAAAATTACCCACCAAAATAATGCTTATTTAAAAATTTACTATTGACACACAACACTAAACTACTGGCTTAAAGGCATCACTGTCGTTTAGAAAGTCATTAACAGTATAATAAGCTTTATTCAATAAGTGACGTTTTATTTGCGCTTTAAATTTGCTACAGGGCAATTTTACTACATCAATAGGTATTTTATTGTAGAAGCGTACACAGTTCCCCACGAACGACGAGCTAACCTTACGGAGATGGTGGGCAGGTATTGCGAGCTTGTCCTTACTTCTCGTATTGTAGTGGTGAATGTCACTGTTGAGCTTGAATTCATGGAGATTTTTCCGCACATACATGATATTCTCAAGAATGTATTGAGATGCTACGGTGAGAATGTTTGTTTCCTTGAATTTCTCTCTTAGTGACGTACGACCTCCTAGTGCATAAATTGCGCGTACAGCTCGTTTTTGTAGCACAAAGATGGTTTGGATGTCCGCCGCTCTTCCCCATAATAAAATTCCATATGACATAACACTATGGAAATAACTGAAATATACAATCTTTGCCGTCTCGACGTTTGTCAGCTGCCTGATTCGCCTAACTGCATAGGCCGCGGAGCTAAGCTTACCTGCAAGAGTGGCTATATGCGCACTCCATTGCAGTTTAGAGTCTAAAGTAACACCCAGGAATACTGTTTTTTCTTCAAATTCCAGTACTTCGCCTTTCAGTTTTACCTTGGCACAATTGACTTGTTTCACATTTGGTAATGTAAATTTAATGCACTTAGTTTTCTTGGCATTTAAAAGCAAATTATTTGCAGTAAACCAATCCACAATAGAGGACAGTGCATCATTAATCACATCGAAGTTGTTTTCTTGCCTTTTTACTTTAAAAAGAAGAGATGTGTCATCTGCAAATAGTACTATATCATGTTTATCTCGCACAAGGTTTGGTAAATCGTTAATATACACTAGAAAAAGAAAGGGACCCAGAATTGAACCCTGAGGTACCCCCATAGCAACAGCTGACCCAGTCGATTGAGTCCCATTGATATCTACCCGTTGCGTTCTGCCTGAAAGATATGACGAGACAAGGTCAAGGGCATTGTTTTTGACTCCGTAGTGTTCTAGCTTACGTATTAAATTCTCATGATCAACGCAATCAAATGCTTTGGATAGATCACAAAAAACTCCAATAGCATCTTGAGCCTTCTCCCAGGCATCAAAGATATGTTTAACTAGTACCACGCCAGCGTCAGTGGTAGAGCGACCTTTAGTGAACCCGAATTGATTGCTGTGGAGTAGATTATTCCGATTGAAATGAGATATAAGTTGATTAAGAATAATCTTCTCAAAAACTTTGCTTAATGCTGGTAGTATTGATATTGGTCTAAAATTTGTGGGGTCTGATTTTGTACCTGATTTGAATAAGGGAATAATTTTGCTATGCTTCATCAAATCAGGAAATACTCCAGTATCAATACATTTATTAAAGATATCAGCTAAATATGGTGCAATAGATTCAACAATTGAATGTAACACTTTCACAGATAGGCCCCACAGATCCTCAGTCTTCTTTAAATTTAGCGATTTAAACGCTTTAATAATAGTGGTAGGGGTTACATAAATGAATTTAAAGATAGTTGTACATTCTGTTACATTCGTTTTCAAAAGTAATTCAGCAACATCGGGCGATGAATTTAAAGACTTTGTTGTGTCTACAGGTATATTGCAGAAGAATTGCTCAAAGTGATGGGCAATTTCAACATCGGAACTTATTACAGTATCGTCGATTCGAAGACTGTAATGGCGATCTTTTGGTTTCGTTTTCCCAGTTTCATCATAGATTACCTTCCAAATAGTTTTCACCTTATCACAGGAATTTGTGATCTTTTTAGACAAGTAATCAGCTTTAGCGGCGGCACACATTTGCTTAAAGGATTTGGAAAACATTTTCACGTACTCTAGGAACTCCGGTCTCTTATCGATTGTCCTTTGTTCATAAAGATCGTAGAGACGACGTCTTTTTTCATGAATATCAGATGTAGCCCAGTCGCTGAATTTAGTTTTAACCCTGTCTTGTACTTTCTTTAAATTGAAATAGGCATCAAATTCTTTTTTGATGCAGTTAAACAAGACCGAACACATACAGTTAGCATCCTCTTGAGTAAATGTAAGATAACATAGTCTCCTCTGAATGTTATGGTTAAATAAATCTAAGCGATTTTCAGAGATAGGTCTGCACATGGCGTCTTGTGGATCACTCTCAATATTTCCACTGAAGTTGAAGGAGGCATATTGTCCGCAATGGTCAGAGCTTAGTTTGTTTATGATAGATTTATCAATCGCATCAACACTACTAAATATGTTATCAATACACGTTGAACTGGTAGCTGTGATTCTGGTAGACTCAGAAAACAAATTCACTAGGCCAAAAGAATTAAAAGTGTTCAATAAACTCACACTCATAGATGATTCTTCACACAAATTAACATTAAAATCACCACACACAATAATACACTTATTACTTGAGAATATACTATTGAGCACTTCATCCATAGTTGACTCAAATAAACTATAGTCCGCTGATGGGGGTCTGTATACGCATATAATTATAAATTGTTCCAATTCAATACACGAAAGTTCAATCTGACGCTCAATGGACATGTTAACAATATCTTTGCGTTCTTTATGCTTTAAATCATGTTTTACTATAATCAAAGATCCGCCGCGGATGTGAACTTCTCTAGAGAAAGAACTTACGATACTATGATTGTTAAAATTGAACATAAATTCATGACCTTTAAGCCAGTGTTCAGTTATACACAAGATATGAATATTATGAATATCTATAAATAAACCAATTTCAAGTTCTTTACTAGTGAAACCTTGTATATTTTGGTGAACTATATTAATCGCATTATTATCAAAACTACTACTAGTGTTAAAATCGTCGGGGGGCGCAGAGCCGGCGGGGACACACGTTGTCGAAGAAATCAGTTTAAATCACCCGAAGACTCCGTCCCAGGAGATCCCGCGTCGCTACAACGCAACGCAAGATTCACCCTAGCACTACTATCACAAGTCATGCTAGTCATGACGGCGTCTACAATATTATATGCTAACAGATTAGCACAATCACGTAAGCATCTTTTCGAAAGATACATACGATTTCGAGTCAGGAGAAAGTTTTTAATAAATTTATTCGTATCAAAATACGAAATCGTGGAGGTATACAGACTAAATGTATAGAATAGGGAATTGAAATATTCTATCTTATTATACATTTTTTCAGGCGTTTTGTCCGGAAACGGTAACGCACACACAATTATTTTACCTACACCTCGGTCGACAACACCGGCAAGAGTCTCGCAGAAGTCGACCACGTCACGCTTGGTATAACCCAAACTGTCTCCCAGCATGATCGCGACGGTGGTGTGTCGGTCGAACGCGTCGGCAGAAATAGACGAGGCGATGCGGCCGAGAGGAGCGCCCGGCAGACAGTTGTTGGTGACCGGCTGGTGCAGGCGTCCGGCCAGCAGCGCGCCGAGCCTGACACCGACCCGGTCCGTGTACAGCACCGTGCGGGGTGCGCCGGCGCATGGGGCGGCGCGGGGCGCGGGCGAGCGCCGCGGCGGGGCCGGCGCGGGCGCGCAGCACGGGGGGCTCGGAGTGTGGCGCGGCGGCGGTGTCGGCGCATCGGACGCGCGCGGCGGGCGGCGGGTGCGGGGCGTGGGCGGCGCGAACGAGACGCGGCGCGGCGCCGGCACCGGGAGTGCGCGGCGCGGTCCCCGGGTCGGCTCGGCTCCGGGTGTGAGGCCGGCGGCGCGCGGCGTGGGCGCGGGCAGGCGCGCGGGGGTCGCGCAAACGTCGCGGCGCGACGCGGGCGAGGCCGACCCGCAGCGGCAGGCGGCGTCGCCCCGGCCCGAGTCGACGGCATTCACCAGGGAGTCGATGCGGTCCGCGTTGCTGTTCCCCAGGTCTATGATGCAGTTCATAAACCCGATGTATTCCCGCATTTGGTTGCACGACAACTCGTACTTATCGTTGACGTCTTTCAAATTTGATTCTAAAGTTTTGAGCTCTTCATTCCTATTATGTAGGGCTTCGAGAGCATGGTCCAGTTCATTTTGACCACTTAAGAGATCATTCATCAAAGCGACATTGTTTTGTTTGAAAGAGACTGATTTAAATAGTGATTTGTGTCTTTTTAATAATATCTTTGATCTTTTAATAAATCTTTTCAATTTAAGATATTTCTTAATTTTGTTCGATCCTTGCATGGTTTTATTTACATTGCTGCGGTAATACATAGAATTTGTCAAATCTATGGTTTCAATTTCCGGTGCATTTATTATAGTATCATTTAATATGTCTATATTCTCACAGCTATTCATTTCTGCATATATACTTAAATTATTGTCTGCTTGTTCGGAGCAAATTTTACAGGTAACAGATGCATTTGACTTTCTTTCCAGCTCCTCAAGCTGTTGTTCAAGGTCCCGTATACGTTGAAGTGTGTGTTCATGAGTAGCAAAACACTCTTGGAACTGCTCCAGGGTTCTTTGGAGGCCATCATGCTGTCCCCGTAGGTCCTCGAATTGTGTATCCTGTTCTGCAAGCTTAGTTTTGAGGGCTGTATTGGATCTTATAATCCGCTCCACCTCCTCTTCGCTTTCCTCACGTTCCTGCAGAAGTCTCTCATTAAGCTCCTTGGCCTCTTTGAGCTCCAACTGTGTTTGCCGCAGTCTAGCAGCCAAAACATCCCTTCTAGTGGTTGGTTTTGAGACTTGAACTGAAAACATTGTGAATATGTATATATTTGGACTAAAAACTTATATGCAAGACAACTTGTAAGTACCTAGTAAATATATATAAAATAAAAGGAAGTTAATGTAGTGTAATACAACTATTTATTTACTACAAATCCTAACTAAGTTATATGATAAAGGTTCTTAAATGAAATATTATGTGTCTTTTTAGTATTCTATGCAATGTTTAATAGCTTGAAGACACTATTTTATTGTATGTACACACTTTATATTTATATTCATTTGTCCAAAAAGAAATAAAACAATACTACCTAACCAATCAAAAGAAACCAGTTTATATGGTTTAAATGTATGACAAAACAAATACAAGCCGAGAGAAGGCAATAAGTGATGAGAAAAATATACTCCCTGGTTCCAATTTTTATGCAAATTGAATTGAATAAAAAATTCAAACTGTTAGACGGTAAGTATAACAGTGACAGTTGGTTCCTTTGTGTAAATTGTTCCGGCACTAAATAACTGTTTCTTGGACACCAACACCTTGAATAATATTCTCACAGGATATTTGTACACCGAGAATCACTTTACATCTAAAAATATGTAGTTAATAAGTGATTTAATATTTAATATACTAATTCTAATTCTAATTTTAAAATATGGCTTCCATCAGGTTAATGATGATTTCGCCAATTTCAAGTTTGCTCGTAGAGCATGCCGTTGTTCGGTGAGGTTTTGCTTTTTGTAAATTGATAGCGATTTACAAAAAACCACGCGGTCTACCGGGCCTTGACCCAAGAAGGGCTATGTACGCTTCAAGTTGAATTCTTCATTAACCATTCACTCATACGTTAGTTCACTGCACAATACGCTATCAATACTACACATTGAACAACAAAAATGAATAAATAATGAACAGCAAAACTTGAACGCATGCGGCCATCTTAAGACACGAACCGGATACAATTTCTAAATACGACGTCTGAGTTTGACGTTTGGTCCGGGTGCGTTCCGAAACCAACCCTGACTCTGCATAGACTGGCCACCTGCCGCAATCACTGAGATGCAATGATCATCACGAACAATTAGGCCTTGAAGCGCTTGATGAGCACTATTGCCAACAATTGTCACGGCAGAACCGGAGTCAAGGAGACCTGACACATCAAGACCGTTAATTTGTACAGTAGCATAAGGACGATTATCATTAATTGGCTTAGAATGCAGAATTGTGTCGATCTTGTACGAATTAAAAAACACGTTAATCGTTTTAAGCCATTTGTTCCAATCCTCTGACTCAAATTTATTGACTGGATGTCTGGCACAATTCTGCTGTTCTAGTTTTTTGTACTAGGTGATTTATTTTTATTGCAGTTAGGGCACTGAGGGGTCTTAACTCCTTTGTGACCACACACAAAACAATACACGTCGTCCTTATTTGCCTGACATTGACGCAAGTTGTGGGTGTTGGTACGACACCTGGGACAGTATAACGTCTTAACAGAGGGCGCTTCAATCGCCTGTACATTTTTCATGTTGTAATTATTAGATTTATTGTTATTAAAATTATTATTGTTAGTATAAGATTTAGTATTATATTTAGCATTGTAATTATTTCTATGATTATTATAGTTTTTATAAGTATTATTATTATTATTTTTATTAGAGTTAGTGCTAACGTAGGCAAATTCAGGTGCCAAAGTATCAGCTGTCCGCCTGGGTGGTTCTCGAAAGTCGACAAGACGTGCCTGAATACTTTCGTAGTTGCGACAGAGAGTACTTAAGGTTTTGATGTCGGCGATCGCGGGTACTGATGCTAAGGTACTGGCATAGCACGGCCTAATATTGTGCAGGATGATCTCTAATTTTTCATCTTCAGGTAAGTTTTTCGAAAGACGCGAAAATAAACCCGCCATAACTGAAAGGTAGATCGTTATATTTTCGGTTTCACCTTGTGACCTTGAACGTATTTCTGACAACAACCTATAGTCGTAATCGCTTTGACCGAAATCTTGTTTAAGCAGAACCGCGAGCTCATTCCAGCTGGAAATCTGATCCTTGATACTACGGTACCAGTGTAACGCGTCGCCTACGAAAATTTCTGTAGCATAGGACAAAATTCGCGAATCCGCAATGCACCTAGCTTCACAAAATTCGGTAATACGCTGAACAAAGGCGCGAACGCAGGTCTTGCCATCGAATTTAATTCTGCATAATTCATTTGAATTGCCGCGATCACAAGTGACATTAACATTAACCGGAGGATTAGTTACTGCAGGCTCTGCGCCAGCAGGGGGCAGCACTGTTTCAACTGCAGTATCTTTAAATGAATTGTATCGGGACAAAAGAGATTGAAATTCTTTCACGCATGCATCAAGCAACGGTTTAGTCGTCTCATCACATGTAATGCGATTAAGTCGGTGATAGAGATTGTACGAGTCGTACACCAGAACTGATCTGATTGTTGATGGTTGATTGTAGATTTGATAGAAACACTGATGTCGGTGTATGAATTTATTGATAACCAAGGTATATGAGTACTAGCTAGGAGCACGTATAAACGTAGACTAAAATTATAATTCATAAGTAGCGCGATTGCAAATACAACAATTATTACCTATTCATTATGTATTTAATGCTGACTCGTAAATGTGCAATGCTTGCATTGTAGATATTCCCGGCCAGGAGATGAAGATTGATAAGAGATGCTGATTAATATTATTTTTATACAAACTAAATTGTTATACTAGAATGATTATGATGGACAAATTCGACAGAAACAAATTGAATTAAATTTCATAAAATTATTTGACTGAGGTAAATTCCCTGAATCTAGATGAGGTATTTGTATTGTTAAGTGAAGTTGCTGCGACGCGATGATCTTGTCTTTCTGCGTGTTGTCCGCTGTAGTTGCGCTCGGTCGCTGATGGAATGGAGCTGTGCGATGACATCGAAGTGGGTCTGCGACTGCGACCGCTCTCCCCAGGGGCGGCGTCGAACGGAGGGGTGAGACGTGCTATTAGTCGCCGGCGCCGAATGTAGCGGCGTACACTCAGCGCCGCTAACACGGCCACGACGCCCATGACCACGTAGATCGCCGTATAATGATGCACGTCGTGGTAATTGATTCCGTCTGATAAGGCACCCTCGTTCTTCATGTGATCAATTTGGTCTCTGATAACCTCGAGATATTTGCCATTACTTTCATTAACACCCGATTCGCCTTGTGTTACTGGAACTGTCAGATTGATGACATTGTTTAAAGATGGCACGTCAAACTTAACGACGTCGGCTTCATTTTTAATCTCATTAGAAAGTCTCTTCTGTGGAAATATATTGAAAGAATCGCCATTTAATACGCAGTCGGTTTGGAGGGTGATGATTCCTGCTTTGCTTAAATGCTCGGCCTTGACGTGCTGTCCGCATATGATTCTTGCAGTACACACGTCACAACAAAAGAAAAGGTATGTATTCATATTACTTAGTTCCGTCCATATGTTCCGGCAAGTGTCAGTGTCGGCTGAGCACTTATTTGTAACTTGATCTGCTATGCACAGGTGTGAATCAGTCTTTAATTGATAAATTGGTCCTTGTAGCGTACAAATAAGTGTGTTAGAATCGTAGTGCGAGCACTTATGTACGGTTTCATCGAGCATGGGTATATACGATTCCTTTTGAATATTTATTGCCACTTGATCGGCAATGGGCCGTATTCTGATCATATTTTTTCCATCTTGCTGTGGAATTGATATTAGTCGGAATAGCTCATAGACATCTCGTTTCCTCTTACTTGATTTGATAGTAGTCTAGACGATGTTGATATCTTCGATGATGAACTGATGACGTTCCGTTGTGACAATGAATATATTCAGGTTCTGTATTACTGCTCACTCTCTTCCGCACGGTGAGACCCGCTTGTGGGAGGCCGTGGTAAGAAGCTGAGTCGACAAAATCACTGTCACAGTCACTGATCCGGTTCGAAGGACCATATGATGTACGAGTCGTACACCAGAACTGATCTGATTGTTGATGGTTGATTGTAGATTTGATAGAAACACTGATGTCGGTGTATGAATTTATTGATAACCAAGGTATATGAGTACTAGCTAGGAGCACGTATAAACGTAGACTAAAATTATAATTCATAAGTAGCGCGATTGCAAATACAACAATTATTACCTATTCATTATGTATTTAATGCTGACTCGTAAATGTGCAATGCTTGCATTGTACAGAGATGACTCAGCAAATTTTGCGAACGGAGTAAAACATTCCTATCAGGACGCGAATCTAAATTTGCCTGAACAGCAAGCACGTCGCTCACTCCCTTTAAATCAGCCGAAACAGAAAAGCTACTTTCCAAAATATCCTCTGAGGGAAAGAGAGGGCCTAATTTTGAAATCTGCTTGCGCAGTTCTTGCACAGTTGCACCTGGAGTATCGCCACGAATACCTACTTCATACTCCAATTCGGGCTTCTGAAGCGACAAAAATTTGACCGAAAATGCCATTTTTTTTTTATAAAAAAAAATATAAATTATTATTATTATGTCAAAATAATTAAAATTCGCATAAACCCAAAACAGTGGAAAGTGTTGAACGCTGCACTAACTAACTCTTAAAAACTACTCCGTTCTGTTACAATTAATAAACTACGTAACGTTGTGGTTGGCAGAACAAAAGCATTAGAAAAAATAAAAAAAACTCAAAATAAAATCAAAACAAGCACAGAAATAAAAATAAAAAGCATAAAATTATTGCAACTAGTGTGTTCACTAAATACACAAAAAAATTGCACAGCAAAAATATTAAACAAAATTTAACACTTGTGTGCCTCGACTGTACAGAGATAAGCAATACAGGGTGATACAAAATTTCACAATAAAAATCTTGGTCACAAATTAAATTATGAAATAAAATTATTAATTAGGAATAAATGTCCATTCAATATATAAATAATTAATTATTAAAAATTATTATTATTAGCGAACACCTTAGTTACTAGCAACCAAAAAAAAAAAACGTTTCACAAAAATAAAAATAAAAACACAAAACACACAAATTAACACCACGGGGCAAAACTAGACCTTAGACCAACTTAATAGGCGCCAGTGTGACATATCAGGCTTATTGGAGAAGAATAAAACCAAGGTCAACATTAAAATAAATAAATATATTGGGGACATAACCCAAGTAGCACAAGAACCTGTTTAAGAGCTGTTTATCAGAATATGTTTACGGCTACAGCTGAATTACTCAGCTGAATAAGAGCTGAAAAAGCGCTTTTTCAGCCTTTATTCATCTAAATTGGGCACAAATTATTCAGCCCTAAGTTCACATTGCTGCTTAAAAGCTGCTTAAGAGCAATTTAACGGTGGTATAAAGGGTTACAGGAGTTATAAGGGCTGAATACCAACTGACTAAGGGAGCACTAGTTACCCTTTATTCAGAATTTTATTCACATGTGCACTTTTATAAATCTTTTAAGCATACATAGGCTGCCGCTGAGCTGTATTATGAGAAACTATTTTTATTAAACATTGCCAAACAGTAACATAATTGGTTCGAGTCAATGCACAGGTGATGGTGACTTTTGTGTCAAGTGTTACAGTTACTAAGTATTTTTTAATGGAGGACACATTTTTTTACCATCGGGAATGTAGCTGTTTTTCACAATAACGTGAAGAAAATGATTGGGAATGGGAGTTTACTGTCATTATACCTATATAATATATGTATAAGATATTTTTGACGCGCCACGAAAATATTCATTTTTTTCTCTGATATTTGATATAAATAAGCCTTGGTGTAAACATTACAAATATTTTTTTATTGCTTTAAACGTAAATATTAGGTTAAAAGTTATTAACATGATTTTAGGAAGTAAACATTAGTTCTTTCGGTTTAGTATTCACGCCTAAACCTCTTAAAACGAAAAAAATTATACGATAATTTCTAAATTCACAATATAAAATGGTGGCTTGATGCTAAGCAGCGATGTGAACCATTATACATTCAAATTCTTGCTAAGGGCTATTTTGTAGGTCACTTGTGTTCTGCTAATTAGCAAAAAACTGTGTAAAATTCAACACGTGAACTGTAATCAGCTATAATCTGTTTTGTTTATGTTTAATAGTTCACATGCTCGGTATTAGCCTTGCCGTGAACATTTAAACAGGTCTTATATAGCAATTTAGGAATCCACATTTAAGCCTCTTGGATACTTTTAGTGCAATACAAATTATTCTTTGTTATTTTACTTTAGTGGAGCAAAATCCGTTTCTCAGCCATCAACAGATAAATAAACTGATTTAAGTACCACATTTACTTCATTTACTGCACAAAGGTCCACACCTACTCATTTATTCAGACAAAGTCTGATGAAAGTTACTTTTGTGGACTACTATTAAGTAACAACCGGTATACCGGTACATTAGTGTACCTTTAAAGAGCATTTAGGCATCTAGTGAATGTTTAAACAGCCCCTATGCAGACTATATCAACGGCAGCATAAAGGTTGGTTAGCGGTAAATACGGTCAGCATTACGCAGTATAATAAACCACATTTCATCCATTATACGCCTATTGACTGTATAATAGTTCACTCGTGGTACCTTAAAAGTCAGCGGAATAGTAGTTCACACATACCTCGTTATACCGCTGTCAGCAAAATTTTATCCAATAAACAGCCCTTATTCAGGTAAAAGGTCTAAATCCCGGTTAAAGCTGAATAGAAGCGATATAATGATGCTTTTGTGGACATAATGCAGCTGTTAATCAGACTTAAGCTGAATAAAAAATACTGAATGCTACTATGCAGCTGAAAGTGGTAAAAGCTGAATAGAAGCGATATAATGACACATTTTTTGGACGTAATGCAGCTGTTAATCAGACTTGATCTGAATAAAAAGTACTGAATGCTATTATTCAGCTGAAAGTCTACCAGCGAACTCTTATTAGAGTCTTTTTACACCAAGAGCTCTAAAATAGTCCAAATGTGAATAGTTATACAGCAACTTGTGTTACTTGGGAAGTCCCATAAAAGAGCATAGGTCGTGGGTTAAAAGGCCGTCTAGTTTTACCGCCGTGTGTACCGGTACTCCCCTGCGTGGCTGGTCGTCAGTGGCGGTGGGCCTTTCTAGGCTCTTGGTCTCGAGGGGAGAACAGCGCTGAGCGGGCGACGACACGGCTACAGCTCGGCGCTTGGATGGTGGTGTGCATGGATTGCGCTTCTCATAAAAAAAAACAAACGCTGCGGAAACGCAGCGGTGACGCAGCGAGTAAGGTCGCAGCAGGATCTTCGCTTAAAACGCAGCGTAAACGTCGCACCCTGAAACGTTACGACGCACAATGTCACAAGTATGTTCTTTCTTCCTCGCTCTGTTTGTGAACAGCCTGTAGATGCAGTTAAGATGACAAGGGAGAAAGCCGGTGCGGTATTTAGCGTGTTTGTGTTCACAAGCAGAGCGGAGTTACAAAAAGCTTAATATTAAAAGCCTAAGAAGTAGGAATATTAATGTAAATGAAATTTGCTATTCATTTATACGAAAGTGGGTACGTACATATTCGTACCTAGAACAAAGAACAAAGGATTGTCTTTACATTAACTAAAGCGTGACTTGCAACTTTGATATGATAATAAAAATTAATATAAATGAATATTGCACTACACTGAGATAGCTAAAGGCTAAGCTAAGCTAGCGAATTAATAATTATAATATAATGTTCAACACTTTGCACTTACCAATATATTGGGTGCGATAAAGTTACGTATTTGATGTCCTCGGAATACGTCCTGAGTGCGAAAATAAATATGTTGTCCGCTACACTGAATTTAAATAAATAAATTCGTATCAGCACGCATGACGACACGACCCTTTGTTCGTGAGCGCAACTGACACGGGTCCGTAGTGCAAGACGGTGTAACGCGGACTGGCGGGCGCGCCGGGCGCTCTAGAACTATCGGTTCCTACGTCACACTCCCGCGGCCGGGCCAAGTTATTGCAGCCGGTTTGCGCGCGGACAGTCGCGAGATACAGTGCAAGCGTTTGTTATTATGTATATGTATTACATTCATTTAATTATTATTTTATTTTATATGAATTTCAAAACGTATTTTAATTAAGTAAATGGTTAAAATGAGTTACTTGTATAATTAAAGATAATAAATTAGCATAAATAAATAATTTCATTTGTAAATAATATTAATAATAAGATTTAATTTATTGTATAATTAAAATGTAATAATAATAAAGTAATAATTTTGTATAATTTAAAATGTGTATATATTTAGTGGGTTAAAATTAATAACTTAGGGTAAAATTCATTTCATTTGTAAAAATAAGTTTAATTTATTATAAAAATTGGTTAGTTAGTTAAAATGATAACGTGCAACGTTACAATTATAAATGATATTTTTCTATAAATAGACAGAGCATGTCGAGCTCAACCTTGTTGTAAAGTTTCAAAACAAACGGTCTATAAAAACGAACCAAAAACAGGTAAAAACCCGCTCCCATTGTACCTTGACACACTGACCGAACCCATTGTAATTGCTCTAATTGCGCAACTAAGGCGCTGACCCACTAACCGAGTAGATAAGACCCTAGGCCATAAATTCCTGTACACAATGAGATGGCGCCAACGCCGCGTAGCGTCTTATCTGATCGGCAGCGGACAATAGACTGGCGCCGCCATAAAAATGTTGGCGACTATATGCGGCGCCCTTCCCCGCGCGACGACCGAGTTTTATCGATCGCGCAATTAAATTAATAGCATGATTATCAAACGATAATCGATCCTTGAATAAGTATTGTCTAAAAATTGCTGTAAAAGAATCCTATTAGAATACGTAACTTTTATTAAAATCGGTTGTGAACTTTAGATGTAAATGTAAAATTAGTGAACCCATTGTTAGAGATTTTGCCAAAGTTTGTTATTAATTACGTTATAATTTATTTGTTGACTAACTTATGTACTTAAAATTTATATGATCTCGAAACTAAAGTTGAACCTTATAATGTATAAAAATCTTATTGCAATCCCATTAACGATGTATTTTAGAGAAATGTGTGAAGGTGATTTTCGAAGTGAAAATTAGCCGGAAAATTGTAACAAGTCAAAAGTGGTCAACCAATCAGAACCAATGATTTATGTAAGGGACTTCCGATCCTGCTCTCGCCAAATAACGGCCAAAAACGGCCGAAAGTTCCTTTGTCTTGCCTAATACGCGTTCCTATTGGATAATAATTTGTAATTTCATAGCTTGTGGATTGATAGACTAAGTTAGAAATAAGAAATAGCTTATTAGGCGTAGAAACGAGCCATTAAATCACAGGCTTCCCCCCTCTGGATATCTTATATAGTAACCATTTCGACACCATAGAAACCCAAAATGAAAAAACAGTCCCTCGCGTCGAGCGCACGCGTGTCGCTCCGCAGATACTTCCGAAACTCGTGCTCAGCATAGAGTCCCCCGGGTGTTCCGCGCGCGGCCGTTGCCGCTGCGCCGTGTTCGTGTGTGAAGCCGCGCCTCCCCGGATGGGTCGAGTGCGTGTGCAACAGTGGTTATAAGTGCATTGTGCAACTTTATGTGTTATTGCGCAACATTTGTGATTGTTGCGTAATATTACGCAACAATAAGTTTTAGTGAAAATATAGTGCCCCTAGCTTTGCCATGGACTAGTGTGGACGCTCATAACGAACTAAACATGGCAAACATGGACAACAATATGGTGAACAGTGAGGACAGATACAAGGACCTCACGGCCTTTGTCTCATTCATACTCCGCAAGAATCCCAAATTGTGGGAGGACTTCTTGCATGAAGAAGGAGCGGCGGCGGCGGAGCTTGCATGCACGCCGATGCCCGAGCGTGAGCTCCACTCGCAGGACCCGGAACTGGCATACACGGGGCCTTCGCCAGCCGAGGCCCTAACAGGTACCCCGACCGACTACGTGTCGAAATCATGGGCAGGCCCTGGGCCTCACCATGCTAATAGTGAAAGGTCGGTTCGAGCCCGGCCTTACCCAGCAATTATCAAAAGTACAACCTCTGCGGCGGTCGTGTTTGACACGGCTCCGAGGTCGCCCTCGCCGGTGGGCGGCGCCTCCGCCTCAACCCCGGACACACAACTGACCTTGGGCCAGCGGACCCAGGACACCGAAATCCAACTTGGGCAGGTAATTCCACCCACTTACACTCAACAATTGTCTGTAAACACAAACACAACCCACAGTTACCTTTCTCCCGCTAACTCGATTGCGGGCCCCTCGCGCGAGGACTCGCTTGTCAGCCCGGGCAGCGCAAGGGGGAGGAGCTTAAACGACTTCGACGAAACAAATGATGACATGGAATATGAGTCCGTCATTTCCGAAAATGACGGGTTTACGGAAGTAAAGGCAAAAAGAAAATCTAAAAGGAAAAGGGACACGGCCACCCCCTCCCCCCCGCTCTCCCCGGGCAGGAAAAGCGTTTTACTTAAAAATAAGGGCAAAATAAGCAGAACTGGGGAATCACCCAACATAGTAAATGACAAATTGTTATCTTCGCAACAACATAAGGGGCCCAACTCCAGGTCACTAGAATCAAAAGGGCTTAACTCATTGCAAAACAACAGGGAGCAGTCGGGAGCCGTAGGGCCCGCGTTGCCCTCGTCTAATATGGAAATAAATAACACTTGTGCCGACGGCGACGGCCGGCAACCGCCCAATTCTCAAAACAGTAATAATAATAACGAGGACCCCCAACGTACTCACAAGCCACCGCCGTTTGTGATCGGGGCCCACATCAAGTGGACCGTCATTTCGAAAGTAGCGTACAATATGGGATTGCATTTCCTTAAAGCAAAAGAACATAAGCACGGCACGGAGGTGTTCACGCAAAACATTGAGCAATTTCGACGGTGGCGCCGACTTTTAGGTGCAGACTTCTATACGTTCCCCTTAGAGAACGAAAAAGTAATGCGGGTCATGATCCGTGGAGTCCCCACCTCTATTGAAGAGGAAGAGGTCATGGAAGACCTTGTTAGACAAGGCCTCCCCGCTCACTCCGTGCAGAGGATGAGACGGGGAGAAGCGCACGAACCGTTTAATGCGGTGCGCGTTGCGCTAGATAGGTCTGCCGAGGGCAGGCAAATTTTTAATATAAGAGCTATTTGCGGCCTGAGTGGCCTGCGAATTAGCTATTTTAAGACTTTTGGACGGCCCTGCCAATGTAATAACTGTCAGAGGTGGGGACACACTCAGAAGTACTGTACCATGCAGGCCCGCTGTCGCAAGTGTGCGGGCCCCCACCCCTCAGCGGAATGCAAGCAAACCGCCGATAATCTAGACGAGATACCTATTAAATGTATTAATTGCGGGGGCCCCCATTGGGCAAATTATTTTAGTTGTCCCTCAATGCCTGTGCTTAAAATCGATAATAAAAAGAAAAACAAACAAAACAATCGTAATCGCAAATTTAATAATAACAATAAAGTCGGCCAAGGCGAAGGGTGGACGGAACCCATCCCTGACTTCGCCGGGGCTTGCCCCGACGCCTTGGGGGGCGCCGTCCAATCTTCTCCACAGCCGAGTAACGCGATCACAAACGGCTCCTATCTCGACAAGGCCTTCCCTCCGATACAAAAACGGTCCTCTCAGGGCAATTCTAACGTTGCCACCGCTGAAGTCGCCCCAGGTAATTCGCGTGTCGTAGTCCATGGTGCGCCTGATGGTGCGCCACCGCGTGCCCCTCCGGCTCCTGCAGCTCGAGTTCCTGAAAGTAAAAATAAACTTAAATATGCAAACATTGTTGCAAATAAAACCAATCACGTTCCCCTAAACCAAAGTGGACCACCACTTTTGGACAATAGGGGAGCGTTGCGGGAGTTGGACCCCCAATTTTTAAAAATGAATAAAAATAAAATTAAAAATAATAATGTCAACAACTATACACAAAAACCTCCCAATTCTGCTAGCAATAGGTCCACTTTCCAGCAGCAGCATGCGCATGTTGGTGATTTCAGAGAAAATCTCCAACAAATTATAAATATCGCAAACTTGATTGACATTGATGAAGTGAGCGTGCTAGCGACTAAGCTAAACAATGCCACATCTCAACTAGACCAATTAACTGCGCTCCACCAACATGCGCAGCTGCTCAGAAACCTCAAACACCTTGCGCCCAGTAATGGATAATACGCCCGCATCGAGAGTAAAACCAACTCACCTAACCATTGCGACATTCAACGCAAATGGTCTATCCCATCAGAAGGAGGAGGTCTCTCTGTACTTGAGGGACCATCATATTGATGTCCTGATGGTACAGGAGACCTTCCTCAAGCCCGGGCATAGGGACCCCAGGGTGGCAAACTATAACTTGGTTCGCAATGACCGCACAAGGGCCCGCTTAGGAGGCACCTTGATTTATTACAAAATAGCATTGCATTGTTCACCACTGGACCCACCGTCCGGCCTCCAAAACTTAGAAGTGGCGGCCGTCAGGCTAGCGATGACGGGTCACGTGCCGATAACGTTGTGCTCAGCCTACCTCCCTCCGGGGAAGGTAATTCTTAAAAAGGACTTGGAGCTCGCTTTTGGAATAGACAAGTCGGTCATAATGGCCGGCGACCTCAATTCCAAAAGTGAGACATGGAATTGCAGAGTCAGCAACAGGAATGGTAGGCTGTTGCACAATATGTTGTCCACCTCCATACAGGCGGATCTCATCGCCCCTGACGTGCCGACGCGCTTCCCGGCGATTGAAGGTCACAAGGGGGACATTTTAGACATAGTGCTCCTTAAAAGCGTGGGGCTAAGGTTCTGCTCTATTAAGGTGCATAGCCAACTGACCTCGGATCATCGTCCCGTACTTGTTAAACTTGGTCCCCCTAGTGACCTCCCACCTATGACGGTGCGTAGGGTCGACTGGGACCAGGTTGGTGTCGAACTGAATAAGGAGACTGACAACCCATTACACAACTTGGTTCCACCCGGCCTTATGGACCCTGGCAGCACAGATGCTGCGGTCGACTCCTTCACGGGTTCGCTCAAGAATATCATGCTAAAATGCTCTAAAGAAGGCCCGGCTGACGACAGCCAGAGGTGGCGTCTGCCACACAGCTTGAGTGAACTTGTGAAGGAGAAAAACAGAGCTACACATGACTACGACAAATACCCGTCGCCAGACAATAAAAATATCCTCAACAACATACGTACGAAACTAAAGCGCGCAATGAAAGAATTTAGGAGTCAGAAGTGGGATGACACGATGGAGGAGATCACTCCACACCATCTCGCCTTTTGGCAATTAACCCGTAAATTCAAAAATCCCTCTGTCGTGTCAATGCCCCCACTTGTGGCTCCTGACTCGACTCTACCAGCATTCACTGACGAAGAGAAGGCGGAATGCTTGGCCACCTCATTAGAGATGCAGTGCTCTCCAAGCCTGTTACAATGTGACATGGAACACCACAACATGGTGGTTGATGAGGTGGCCAGGCGACTGTCCTTGCCTCCGTCCAGCCCCCCGATTAAAATAGTAACTATTGACGAAGTTAAGGCTCTGGTCAAGAGACTTCCAGTTCGAAAGGCACCAGGGGAGGACAGCATCCCGAACAAGATGCTCAGGTTAATGCCCAACTCGGTTCTCTCCTCTCTTGTCTCCATTTTCAATGCAGCCCTATGCAACTGCCAGTTTCCCTCCGCATGGAAGGAGGCGGTTGTCATAGGCATACATAAACCTGGTAAACCAAGGCCAGACCCCTCCAGCTACCGCCCCATTAGTCTCCTAAAGACTATGGGGAAAGTCTTTGAGCGGATTGTCCAGACCCGCATCATGGACTACGCGGGTCCATGTGTGCGGTGTCCACCGCGGGTCTCATTGTCGACGAGCAGTTTGGCTTTCGAGCAGAACACTCTAGCACTCATCAGGTGTACCGCATCACCGAAGATATACTCGAGGGGTTGACGGGGCGAAAGAAGCCTGTACCTACAGGCGCCGTCTTCCTCGATGTGGCTAAAGCCTTTGACAAGGTCTGGCATGTCGGTTTGTTGTACAAACTGTACAACTACGATGTGCCAGACCGTCTTGTACTATTGGTACAAGACTACTTATCCAATAGAGGCTTTAGGTACAGAGTCGAAGGCTCTCTTTCGGACCGCCATCCCATACGAGCCGGAGTTCCGCAAGGCTCCGTTCTAGCTCCCCTCTTGTTTTCATTGTATATCAATGATATACCTAAGATCCCCGGTGTCAATTACGCCTTATTCGCGGATGACACCGCTATATATGTTTCCCACCGTCGCAAACTGTGGTTGACGGGCCGGCTACAGATGGCACTTACTCACCTAGGTGAGTGGTGCCGGAAGTGGAAGGTTGAAGTCAACCCAGACAAAAGTGCGGCCATGATCTTTTCCCGAAGGGCAAATTACCATGCGTTTGTCCGATCCTTCAAACAACCGTGCCTATTTAATAGACCCATACCGTGGGTAGATGAGACGCGCTATTTAGGCGTCATCCTCGACCGGCGCCTTAACTTTAGTAGGCACATCAAAACTGTCAGAAACAGAGCAGCCTTCTACTTGAGTAGGCTGCACTTTCTTCTATACTGCAACAGCAAACTGTCGTACCGCAACAAGTTAACGATCTATAAAACGTGCATAAGGTCCGTGTTTTCTTATGCGAGCCCCGCCTTTGCACACGCAGCACCCTCAAGGATTCAATCCCTTCAGGTGCTGCAAAACAAATTCCTAAGATCAGCGGTTGGGGCTCCGCCGTACATTAGAAACACGGACCTGCATCGGGACCTACACATTGAACCTATTCAGACATGGTTTAAAACATGCTCTGCTAAATTCTTCCAAAAGGCTGCCATTAGCAAAAACCCAATCATACGAAAGTCTATAAATTATACTCCGCCCACAGATGTGCCTACTAAAGACCGCAGACCACGACACGTACTGACTGACAGACCAAACAATTTAGCCCAGCACTTTGCTGAACATCCGCCCTCCTTCATGAGGAAAATTAAATACTGGTCAGACGAAGAAACGGACGCTGAGACAAATGACTCAGTACCCGGATCTGACGCTGACCCACGCACACACACACCTGCCACTAACAATGGCACACGTACACCCATGCCTACACAAGCCCATACAGCTGGTGCAACACCCCAACACTCTACACGCTCACGGCGGGCTTCCATCAGGAAGCACACCAGATGGAAGCCCCCGCCGCGACTAAAACCCGGCGCCCCCGCGTATCACACCCGGAGGGCGCACTATCACTCGAGGGCCCCCCACTGGGAGGCGAAAACTAAGACCGCCGGCGACTCGGAGGAGATAATTGCAGCCGCAGCTGCAGCCCGCCAGGAGCGGGTGATTGCCCGACGCCAACCGCAACCCCAACCAGGATCCCAACTGGACCAGGTTAGTAGTTTGTAAGTTATTTTTAAGTTAGGTTAAGATTCTTTCGGCGGCCCGTTCTAAAGGACGGGCCGTCTGCCCCAGCAGTGCAAAGGGCCCCTTCGGGCCCGCAAGCAAACAAATAACAAAAAAAAAAAAAAAACCATTAAATCACAGTACAGTTCAAGATCCCGCGCAGTATAGTTGTTATTACGTTGTTATAGTTTTGTTATAAGTGTTATTAGTAAATTCAGTACAGTTCCAGATCTCACACGAAGAAGTTTTATTTACGTCACAGTGATCCAAGTATATCCCAAGTTACCTTCCTACCCAGTAACCTTAATTTTAATTCAGTATAAGTCGTGTTACGTTACGTTAATTAGTTTAGGCAGTTTTAGTGTAGGTTTTGCGAGGCAGATCTCCTATATCTCGTCCTCATTAAATTCATTAGTTTTATCAGTTAATTATCGTCATTATTACGTGTTTAGTTAGTTCAATGGTCCTTCGAGTATAAGTTAGGCTACGTGTTAGGTTATTTAGGTTACGTAGTTTAGCTAGGTTTACGTTGATTTTTGAGCCGATCCGATCAGAACTTTTACAGAACGTTGAGCTATCGTAGGAGACCGCGTTGGTGGAAGCCCGATCGCTTTCAAGTGTAATTTGATCTCATCGACAGTTCATTGCAACTTTTATTAATTCGTAGAAAAACTTTTCAAGGAATATTATATGATCGATGATTTATTTCGTATATTTTTTAAATGAAGGAAGTACATTACATCGATTTTCATTTCTTCGACGTTTTATTTCAACTCATTCTTTATAGAAAAAAAAAACCTTTCAGAGCAGATCCGACTCGGCCGGATTAGGTTAGGTTAGTTTTTTTTATTTATACTTTTCCCAAAAAAACGCTCCTTTTGTTGTGAGTTGGATGTACACGCAACTTCACATACAAAATTTTCTTCTATATCACTCATCTTCAAATCACAATAATAACGCACAAGACAGCAATAACAATTTTACTACGAGCGTCAAACGCCTTAAAACCATGAATACCACCCACATCAGCACATTACGACTTCGTTGCGTTCCGTTCAAAACATTGATAATTATGTCTGCGAAATATTGCATATTGAAATGACATTACGTGAAGTAAGTTTTATGTAATTTAAAAAGATTTTAATCGATAAATTATGAAACGTACTTCTATGAAACAGTAACATCTGCTAACGTAAACTAAATGTTTACAAATGAAGCGAAAATTGAAAAATTTAATGATTCGGACAGGATTCGAACCTGCGTTTCCAACGGCTTTCCGGGCCAACACGGGCGTCCTCCCAAGTGGACCACCGAATCAGATGTCAGAGCCATTGAATTTTTCAACCAGTTGCTTCGACATGCCTTAGGGTGGCATCGTAGGGCCATCTACCGTAAAGATTTAGACTTTATCGTGGCTCTGACATCTGATTCGGTGGTCCAATTGGGAGGACGCCCGTGTTGGCCCGGAAAGCCGTTGGAAACGCAGGTTCGAATCCTGTCCGAATCATTAAATTTTTCAATTTGCGCTTCATTTGTAAACATTTAGTTTACGTTAGCAGATGTTACTGCTTTAATAAAAAATAAGTAATTCGGGTGTAGCACATCGTTACTATCGATTCTCAACAAATTTGAGACGATGGTGCCGACGATAAAGTCTAAATCTTTACGGTAGATGGCGCTACGATGCCACCCTAAGGCATGTCGAAGCAACTGGTTGAAAAGGTATGGGTTATGCCCGATTACACCTTAAGGGTGTTTCCACATATCTTTAAAAAAAATAAGAAGTCTTAGGTAAAAGAAAGCTTTGAGGTAAGATGAGCCAGAACTCCCACCACTACACTACTAACTCAACTTACCACAATACTCTTAAGACATTAGCTAGCTACAGAAATGTTGTTAAAATGAGAAAGGAATTACTCAGGGTCGAAGTACGGCCAGGCCAGAGCAGAAATAAAGCAATAAATTTATAAGTTAATTAAAAAAGTCAATAAATTGGAAACTAAGTGAATTTAAAAACCGTGAGCGCCAATTGCTTTATCACCGTCAAACGTAATGGAGGATACTTGAATTAAACAATGAAGATAAATACAATAATATTTATTGTATAACACTACGCACTTAATTTACGCTTAAGTATTAGGTACAAACTTTAGGTTTATCGTTATAGTCAACCTTGTGTTTCAACAGTAACACGTTTTTAAATTTAAAATACACCGTTTCAAGATGGAGGTTCTATTAATTGTAAATGAAAATATTATGGGTGATCCACCGAGGACGGATGGACACCTTCACGCAGTAAAGTATGAAAATAAAAAGAAAATGTAAGGTACCTTGTAACAGATTGCCTTATGTAGGCATGGACCTTATTGCACCGAGCTAGTAGACGCCAGTGCTCCAAACTATCGACGCTCCAGTGAGTCAGCTAGACGTTGACCACAGGTTTCCCGAGAGCGGGGCGATGTCGGGTAGCGCAGCAATCTAGCCGGCAACCGAGACAGGACAGAGGCCTGCTACGTAGTCTAACAAGGCTTGCAAGAGCTTGCAAGTGTGGCTAATGAGGCTAGCGAAGCTAGCGGAGCTAGCGACCCTATGATCAGAAAGAAAATCATAGTAAATTACATGAACAAAATTATCAAGATGAATTCCCTACTATTAAGAAAGAATATGTGAAAATATGTTCACTTACCAACGTTGTTGGGTCAAATAGAAGAACAGAATAGGATAGTGGTGTAGGCAGACATCACGTGGTACAGGCAATGGTGTGGCTGAAACGTATCGGAATTTCCAGTTAATATTTGGAAGAATATTACACTGATTCTAGCAAAACAATAAAAGGTTATACACCGATGATTACCACTCACCTCAGACTTTATTTAAGGATATTTTATAGTATGGCGTCAGCCGCCATAGGTTTTAGAGCGAAGCATCGTGCCTGCAACAAAACGAAAAACACTATTTAGCATGTTGAAGAAAAACAACACTACTATAGCCACTTGAAGATTACTTACGGATACCCGAGAGGCACCAACGAAACTCCCTGACTTTTTATTTTACGAGACGACTTTCTATATCCGAAACAATGCAGTTCGATCTCCAGAATGAATTTGCAATATCGAAGAAGAAATCTAACGGGACTCAACTAACACGTTCTGAAGTCATCAACACAACCAGCTATTCGAGACTTGACGTTCGAAATAATAGTAAACTAAACAGAACCAATTTAATCCAAAAGATATACAGAATTTAGCAAAACAAATGTGAAATTGTTTACACCATAAAAATGTATATTAAATAATTTTCTGAAATAAAAACATCGTCAAAACTATAAATCTGTTAAGGGCTGTGACGAACGAAACGTTAAACTATACTTCCGAACGTTCCTGACTGTGTCTTATTATTGCATGGTTACGAAAATTGTAACATTATTGTAGTCGTTTTCTATTAAGGTATTTTATGAATAACTACGTATTTAAATTAGAAATTCCTCAAAAACATTGAACATCAATAATTGAGATTAAGATAATAAAGAAAAGAAATTATTTGTGACGGACATGAACGCTTCGCGTACCATGTCGGAACAGTTTAAAGCGGTAACTAAACGTTATTCAGAACGAACTGTCAGAATTGTTTACAAGTGAAAATAGGATTTATATTAACAAGTTTTACTTGATTTAATTAAAAATTACAATAGTTTGGGGTTTAATGTGGTAGTATGCTAGCATAGAATAATAGTATCAATCCGTAAGAGTGTCGGGATTACCTAAAGTGAGAGAAAGATAGGCAAAAACAAGGAATGACAATGTATGTTTAGCAAGGGTATTTTGCATAAGTATTTGAATGAAAATAGAATATTTAGAGGCCGTTGCTAGTGAAAAATAAAGACTACAGGATATGTTCTACCTAGTGCAAGGATTGGAATCATAAAATATGTGGAAGTTAAACTTATAATCACCTACGAAGGCGACTCATAGTCAAGGTAAGGATTTTCATTTCGAACGAGCTAAAATGCTTATTTTAAGGTTCATGTACACTCTAAAGTGTTACAGTTCATCCTTAGTTGGGTTAAAAAAAAATTAAAAATTTTAATTTTTAATTTTTTTTTTAAGATATACCAAAAAAAAAACTAATGAAACGTTTAAAGTTTTAAGTTAAAGTTTTGTAGGGAGAACAAGAGACAACTGTATAAGACTATGTATCCAAAGTGTGTACCTAATTAAACTATCGTTTGGTAATAAACCATACGTATCTAATTAAACTACCTGGGTATTCGACAATACCATCTATCTAACCTATGTACTGGGTCAACTTATTTTATGCACGGGCCCTGTGCGATATAACTAACCAAAGCTTATCTAAACTTATTCAGGATTCAAAAAGTTCCTTACTAAAAATTAAGTCTAAGATTATAATTAGCTACTTCTTACCTACCAAACTATCTAACGTATTCTAACCACTTCTAGGGTATTACCGGAAAAGTACACTTAGAAAGTACTTCCCAAAGCAATAGCGTTCAAAGAGGGACTTAAGATAAGTTCTTAGACTAAGGTATTCAGAGGTCTTCCTCATTATATCTGAGAAAAACACCTATACTAATCTTACGCTAAGGACTAAAGGTAAGCTTTATAAATACTTCCTTCAGTAAAGGATTCCTGGTTAATGTTGGACTTTGAACATAGGTTGAAAGACAACATCCTTAGGTTTTGAGTAAAGACTGTCAGTGACAAGACTTGAAAGTTATAGAATTACTGCTGAGTAGGTGTGACACACAGCCGATACTAGTCAGTAATGGTAATGCGCTTTAGACAAGACACAATTTACCTATAGAATTGTCATGTGGCAGTACCAACATGAACTAGCGATTTTTAAAGTAGGATAACCGTAAACCTTTTGACGCGAGGCGTAACACACGACCTACGCTAAGAGAGTTTTAGTAGAGTTTTAATCGAGTGAATCACAGTACTTTATTAGGTCCAGGATCAGCAACGATAGAGTTATAGACAAAGAAAAGTTGAGGTTAGTCTGCGCACAACATAACCTTTATTTAGAGAAGTTTAAGAATTTACAGAAAGTGAGTTCGATCAACTGAGCAAAACCATTACATGTCGTTTATTCATGTGCTTCGCCAGGACGAACTATATCCTTGATGTGGAAATTACCAAGAGGTTTTCCCGCTAAGGATTTTAAAGAGTAAACTAAAGGACTTAGTTTTTTATGAATAAAGCATTTTTCATAGCGAGGAGCTAATTTAGAGGAAAAATGTTTCGCAGCATTAGATAAAGTAAAACATTTCTTGTACACGATTTGCCCTTCTTCGAGTTGAATCGGCCGTTTTCTCATATTGTAATATCTAGCATTACGAGAGTGAGAAGACAATAAAGATTGACGCACCTTTTGAAAAATTGTTTGTAACTCTTTGAGGCTATCTGAAAAAGCAAAACTATTATCTAGAGTGAGGGCGTTACGGTCGATAGGGACATCGGCATTATAATAGGAACCATCGATAATCATCTCGCGACCATGAGTTAAAAAGTAGGGAGTAAATTTAGTTACATCGTGAACAACGGTATTCAAAGCGCATTGAATCTCAGCTACATTCTTATCCCAATTTCGATGATCAGAACGCACATATGAAGCAATGGTTCTCACCAATTCACGATTTACTCTTTCAGTCTGGTTAACTTGAGGATGATACCTAGGGTTATAGAAAAGATGAGGTACATGGTATTTAGAACACAGATCTCTGAATTCCTTAGAAGTAAACTGAGGTCCGTTATCTACACAGAGATATTTAGGTACACCATGAACTAAAAAGATTCCTTTCTCTACACATTTAGTAATGGCCTTGGCGGTTACATTTCGCAAGGGAAATAGAGTGACATATTTACTAAAATAGTCTGAAACTACAAAAAGGTATTGGTTTCTTAGATAAGAGGGAGGGAAAGGTCCTAGGATATCGCAGGATATACCTTCACCAGGTGAAGATATCTGCTTCGGATTCCCCATAAGACCCGGACGAGCTAAATTAACTGGTTTATAAGTTTTGCAAATTTCACACTGATCTACGTAATCTTTTACATCTTGAAAGAGAGCAGGCCAAAAGTACAAATGGGCAATTCTTAGATGAGTCTTAGTTACGCCAAAATGACCAGCGGTAACATCATCGTGATATTTCTGCAATATTTCTTTTCTATCCTCATATGGAACTACCAGTTTCCAGTCAAATTGAGCTGTCAAGTGATATTTATTTTTAGAGAAACGGAAAAGTTTATTATTTTCAATTTTGAAATTTGGAAAAAGAGAAGGTTTATCAGATACCTTCTGGAACAAATCTTTATACCAAGGATCTTGAGTAGAGAGTACATCAATAGCATTAACCTGAATGCGAGAGAGGCAATCTGGAATTATATGTTCTTTACCTTTACGGTGTATTAGTTCAAAGTTAAATTGACTAAGTCGACATGCCCATCGGTTCAGACGACCGGTCGGGTTTTTAAGATTAGAGAACCACTTAAGTGATGCATGGTCACTTATGATAAAACACTTTCTACCTTCGACATAGGCACGGTATTGTTCTAACGCGTAGATTACAGCTAACAATTCGCGTTCGGTTGCTGAATAATGTGTTTCAGTGGTACTAAGTGTACGACTACAGTAGGCAATCGGGTGATCACAGTTGTCAATCCGTTGAGTTAATACAGCACCTATGGCGAACGAAGAGGCGTCAGTATGTATATAGAAAGGTTGATTGAAGTCAGGGCACCTCAGTATAGGAGCCGAGACAAGAGCAGCCTTAAGCAGAGTAAAAGATTCGTTGGCTTCGTCAGACCAAACAAAAGTAGCTTTTTTGCTAGTTAAACGCGTCAAAGGACGTGCAATTTTCGAGAAATTTTTAATAAAGCGGCGGTACCATCCCGCCATGCCTAAAAAGCGTTTGATACCTTTGGCATCTTGAGGTATAGGAAAATTGAGAATTACTTCAACTTTAGAAGGATCTGTACGTAAACCGAATCGGTCTACTACATAACCTAAATATTTTAATTCAGTTCTACAGAATAGACATTTCTTCATGTTAATAGTAAGGTTAGCAGCTTTGAGCTTTTCAAATACAGCATTTAGTAGTCGCACATGCTCATCAAAATCCGATGTACAAATTATAATATCATCTATATAGCAAAATACTTTATTATCGAATTCGGCGGTGAAAAGTTGGTCCATCAAGCGTTGCATTGATGCACTTGCTCCAACCAAACCAAAACACATCCGATTATAGTGAAACAAACCGCGTCCAGGCACGGTAAATGCAGTTTTTTCTTTTGAGTCTTTACTTAGAGGAATTTGATGATATGCTGCGCTTAAATCGAGAGAAGTCAGATATTTAGCATCTCGTAAATTATCTAAGATATAATTTACATAAGGCAAAGGATAGGCATCGGATTTAGAAACTGAATTCACCTTTCTACTATCTAAGCAAAGCCGTAAATCACCGTTCGGTTTTTCAACCATTACTACCGGAGAATTCCACGGAGAATGAGAAGGTTCTACAATTCCTGCTTCTAACATGCGATCAACTTCTTTTTCCAAAGCTTCCTGTTTACTAGGACTAAGTCGGTAATACTTTTGTTTAATAGGAGGAGAGTCCCCCGTATTAATGACATGTTCAAGTAGATGAGTTTTACCGAGACCTACTTTATCAGTGTCTATTTGGTTATATAAAAGTTTAATATCTTCTATCTGAGTCTGTTGATCAACAGTCAAGGATTTAAAATCTTTTAATCCAGTTTCACTAGGCATAGAAGATACACTAGTGACATTTTCTATCGTATCTAAAGAAGAAATAAGCTCAGGAGCTAACTGAAAAGCTTTCCAGAAATTCAAACCAAATATTAAAGGAGTAGTTATCTTTGGTTGAATATTAAAGTTTACTATTTGAACATTATCCTTGTAGGTTATGGGCAAGGCCATATATTCAGTACATATTAGTTCTTGACCATTTGCTACTCGCAAAGTAAGTGGTTGAGAATGAGGAAGAGTGGGTATTCCTACAGAAGCAAAGAGTAGGTGACTGTCATTTCCTAAGACGGAGCAAGAAGCACCACAGTCTAATAAACCCTTAACATTAAGTCCTAAAATTTCCACACCTAAGTACAGTCTAGTGTCTCCCTTTGGAGGTTCGAATAATATTGTCTTTTCGGGAAGAGAGGGAGTCGTGTTTGATCTAGATATTTTATCAGAAAAGACAAAACCATTTAGTTTTTTGAAGGATTACAAGTAGGACAGTCGGGAGTGCGAACACCTTTTTTCCCACATTTAAAGCATACAATGTCTCTAGATTTCTTACAAAGATTTGTAGGGTGATTAGTTAAACCGCATCTAAAACATGGCTGTTTACAATCTACAGCAGCAATTTGATTTACTTGTTTCTGATACGAACCAGAGGGTTTAGTATAATTAGGCTTAAAGGTTTGCTTTGAGTCAAAAGAAGAGGTAGAAGGCTCGCGAAATTGATCTGCTTTAACTTTAGCTAACTCAATCCGTTTGCACAGAGTTTTTAACTGTTGAATGGAAGTTATATCATGTAAGGCAAGTTCTTTGCTGTATTCAGGACGTATATTACGCATAAGGATGTCAAGTTTATCATCATCTGAAATTTTACGGTGTAAACGTTCAAACATACCGAGAATAGTGGAAACGAATACAACAATAGTCTCTTTCTTAGATTGGGTTCTATCCCTAATTTTGTTTAGAAGTATATGATCTAAGTCCGGGATATCAAAATCCTCTTGGAGAGCATCTAAAACCTCCTTGTACGAAGACAAGTGACCACGATTGGAGCGAAACCACGACAATGCAGGACCGTCGAGAATTTCCGGAAATCCGTGATAAATACGATCCTCGGGAATCTTCCTAGCACAGCGAAGTTCTTCCAAACGAGTTATAAAAGAGCGAATGCAAGAGTCCCCTCTATATTTCAAATTCAAGGAATTTATGTTAAAAGACTTGTCAAGTTTATATACCACTTCCCTAACAATGTTAGGAGGGTTTTCAGAATGAACTGATTCTGAATCAGATCCAGAAGAAGAAGCAGATGGGTCACATCTGATACGATCAAGTTTTGAAGTCAGCTCCGCCTTGAGAAGATTAACAGCTTCCTGTTCCGTAGGCAACCTAGAGAGGCGACATATTAAATAACGACAACGAGAATTCAACCGGTCTACAGCTGCACGCGATAAATCTTCAGACAGTTCACGTTCAATATCCGCAGCTTTCCGTTGACACGTGTCTAGTTCTGTTGACGAATCGGTTTCCATCAAAGTACCGAGCTTTAGGCTACCCCTACGAGCTAAATCGGCGGTCTGCTTCAACACTTTACATAAACTGGTACGACGAGAGAGCGGATTTACCGAAAGTTTTCGAATTGTTAATTCGTGAGTAATCTCGTCTTTTAATAAATGGGTTATCTTACATCCCGCTTTAAGAAAGTCCATCTTGAATGTAAATCAGGTAAGAATGAAAGTAATTAGTTATTACTTACAATATTTTCCTTAGTAGGTATTATTTGTAAAAGTACAATAAGAAAAAGTTATCTAAAAGAAACTTTTTATAGATTTACTTAGGTAGTAAAGCTTAAGAAGGCTGAGTTTCAAAGCTCAGTACAGTTTAATAAGTCAGTAAGATACAGACAAGAAGTTTGAATAAAGTTGAGTACCTTGTATAGGGTACTATGAATAAGAGTAGTATAAGTACAAACAGTTAATAAATCTCATACGTAAAGTTTGAGAAACAAATATAAGGTAATTATAACCTCAGCAGGTCAATTTGGTTGACCACTTAAGTATGAACACAACATCAAAAAGATCTGAGTTTATAAGCTCAGAGTAAGAGAGTAAATGAAGTGACATTTACATATAAACAACACAAAACATATCCTTAAATAAAAGCGAAACCGCACCAAAACAAATACCACTGCCTGAGATTATTTGTTTCTTACAAATAATTAATTTAAAAATATAAAGTTTTTTTTTTCAAGTATCGTCCAAAACTCTGGCCCTGAAGTTGGGAGCCAATTGTAAAAGGTATGGGTTATGCCCGATTACACCTTAAGGGTGTTTCCACATATCTTTAAAAAAAATAAGAAGTCTTAGGTAAAAGAAAGCTTTGAGGTAAGATGAGCCAGAACTCCCACCACTACACTACTAACTCAACTTACCACAATACTCTTAAGACATTAGCTAGCTACAGAAATGTTGTTAAAATGAGAAAGGAATTACTCAGGGTCGAAGTACGGCCTGGCCAGAGCAGAAATAAAGCAATAAATTTATAAGTTAATTAAAAAAGTCAATAAATTGGAAACTAAGTGAATTTAAAAACCGTGAGCGCCAATTGCTTTATCACCGTCAAACGTAATGGAGGATACTTGAATTAAACAATGAAGATAAATACAATAATATTTATTGTATAACACTACGCACTTAATTTACGCTTAAGTATTAGGTACAAACTTTAGGTTTATCGTTATAGTCAACCTTGTGTTTCAACAGTAACACGTTTTTAAATTTAAAATACACCGTTTCAAGATGGAGGTTCTATTAATTGTAAATGAAAATATTATGGGTGATCCACCGAGGACGGATGGACACCTTCACGCAGTAAAGTATGAAAATAAAAAGAAAATGTAAGGTACCTTGTAACAGATTGCCTTATGTAGGCATGGACCTTATTGCACCGAGCTAGTAGACGCCAGTGCTCCAAACTATCGACGCTCCAGTGAGTCAGCTAGACGTTGACCACAGGTTTCCCGAGAGCGGGGCGATGTCGGGTAGCGCAGCAATCTAGCCGGCAACCGAGACAGGACAGAGGCCTGCTACGTAGTCTAACAAGGCTTGCAAGAGCTTGCAAGTGTGGCTAATGAGGCTAGCGAAGCTAGCGGAGCTAGCGACCCTATGATCAGAAAGAAAATCATAGTAAATTACATGAACAAAATTATCAAGATGAATTCCCTACTATTAAGAAAGAATATGTGAAAATATGTTCACTTACCAACGTTGTTGGGTCAAATAGAAGAACAGAATAGGATAGTGGTGTAGGCAGACATCACGTGGTACAGGCAATGGTGTGGCTGAAACGTATCGGAATTTCCAGTTAATATTTGGAAGAATATTACACTGATTCTAGCAAAACAATAAAAGGTTATACACCGATGATTACCACTCACCTCAGACTTTATTTAAGGATATTTTATAGTATGGCGTCAGCCGCCATAGGTTTTAGAGCGAAGCATCGTGCCTGCAACAAAACGAAAAACACTATTTAGCATGTTGAAGAAAAACAACACTACTATAGCCACTTGAAGATTACTTACGGATACCCGAGAGGCACCAACGAAACTCCCTGACTTTTTATTTTACGAGACGACTTTCTATATCCGAAACAATGCAGTTCGATCTCCAGAATGAATTTGCAATATCGAAGAAGAAATCTAACGGGACTCAACTAACACGTTCTGAAGTCATCAACACAACCAGCTATTCGAGACTTGACGTTCGAAATAATAGTAAACTAAACAGAACCAATTTAATCCAAAAGATATACAGAATTTAGCAAAACAAATGTGAAATTGTTTACACCATAAAAATGTATATTAAATAATTTTCTGAAATAAAAACATCGTCAAAACTATAAATCTGTTAAGGGCTGTGACGAACGAAACGTTAAACTATACTTCCGAACGTTCCTGACTGTGTCTTATTATTGCATGGTTACGAAAATTGTAACATTATTGTAGTCGTTTTCTATTAAGGTATTTTATGAATAACTACGTATTTAAATTAGAAATTCCTCAAAAACATTGAACATCAATAATTGAGATTAAGATAATAAAGAAAAGAAATTATTTGTGACGGACATGAACGCTTCGCGTACCATGTCGGAACAGTTTAAAGCGGTAACTAAACGTTATTCAGAACGAACTGTCAGAATTGTTTACAAGTGAAAATAGGATTTATATTAACAAGTTTTACTTGATTTAATTAAAAATTACAATAGTTTGGGGTTTAATGTGGTAGTATGCTAGCATAGAATAATAGTATCAATCCGTAAGAGTGTCGGGATTACCTAAAGTGAGAGAAAGATAGGCAAAAACAAGGAATGACAATGTATGTTTAGCAAGGGTATTTTGCATAAGTATTTGAATGAAAATAGAATATTTAGAGGCCGTTGCTAGTGAAAAATAAAGACTACAGGATATGTTCTACCTAGTGCAAGGATTGGAATCATAAAATATGTGGAAGTTAAACTTATAATCACCTACGAAGGCGACTCATAGTCAAGGTAAGGATTTTCATTTCGAACGAGCTAAAATGCTTATTTTAAGGTTCATGTACACTCTAAAGTGTTACAAATGGCTTTGACATCTGATTCGGTGGTCCAATTGGGAGGACGCCCGTGTTGGCCCGGAAAGCCGTTGGAAACGCAGGTTCGAATCCTGTCCGAATCATTAATTTTTTCAATTTTCGCTTCATTTGTAAACATGAACTTCTATGAAATAATACATCTGTGTAATGAATCCGCCATTTGAAAATTCATGATATAAAAATATTCGTAATGAAATTTCGATGTAGTGAGTTGTCGATGAAATGAAAATACTTGATGAAACGTTATCTTTGAAGTAAAATTCGACGTAACGAGTGTCGGCGATTCAAGGGTAAACCCATTATTTCACGGTATCCATACCGTGGTCCTATAGCTCAGTAGTGAGAGCACTGCTCCGTAAAATTTTACGTAACATTTTGGCTTCTTATTTATCCTTGGTACAAATACCAAATATAAATACGAAATGTGATGTCACCACATAAAAAGGGTCAATATTGATTCTGTAATTAATTAATTATATAAGAAAACTCTTTGTTGAAATAAAAAAAAACTGTATAAAGACACTAGTGCGATAAAGAAAAGTGAAAAGCATGCCTGTTTTATAGAGCTCTGTATCGTGGGAACAAGAGTTCCGGAACTGATTGAAAAAAAGAACCATTTGCTAAACAATTATGTGCTCTGAAATTGTATGGATGCTCTGTTCAAGTTTTCCAATATAAGTTAGCCGGTCGATCCGTTGTCGCAATGAACGGAAGAACCAACGAATGAATGAATAAATGAATGGTTCGGACCACCGATGAATGGAAAATTACGTCGAGCCAGAAAAAACTCCAAATAATTGCATTCACTACGCTGTAAAATAAATTTAGATAGAAAACGGCTTACTCGGTGAATCTAAAATTGAGCTGCAGTACAAAAACGATTTTTAGAGGGTTTTTCATGAGAAATGAACGTTATTGTTATTGGGTCTGAAAAATTTCTATAGTCTGTTGTTTTGTATATAAATTACCGTGTCGTACAAATAATATGAAAACTGGCCAAGAGCGAGTCGGGTTTTCACTCGGGTTCCCAATGCTAGCAAACAACACATTACGTTTCTTATAAGCGCCGCGATACTCTTACAATTTTGCTTCTATTTTGTTTATTATATTATTTACTAGCTGCGCCGCCCGGTGTTTCCCGCTTATCCCACGGGAACACTACATTTCTCGGGATAAAAAGTAGCAAATGTGTTAATCTAGGGTTAGAATTCAAGAATATAAAAAAACTAACACAGCCAAACTAAACAAAAGATAATGTTTGCTTTAAAAGTTCAAAGTAAAGTTTGTATAATATTCAAAAAAGCTTTCATTGGAACGTGGTTTTCGGTGCGAAAACTTTGGCATTATAATGCGTTCAGAGATATGAATTTTGGCAGTGTATCCCACTCATAGCATGGTGGTATATGTGAGAATAACATTTACTTTAACCCTTCTGCAAACTCAATTCACAACCCTTTGTTCCGGGGAAAACATTATCTATTATTGGAATCATTATGAAGTCCGCAACTCCTGTTATCGGAACTAGCGCAATATTTTAGTTTGCGCGTTGTCGGAAACACATTGGGATTCTGTTTGTTTGGGGCTGTTGTTTTGGTCATAGGAGTTAGCGGACTAACCTTTTAAACTTATGGAAAACTAAAGTGTGATATTCAATTCAAAGCCAAAAATGTACCAAAAATATATCGTGTTTATGATATAGGAGGCAAGGCGAGCAGATGAATCGCCTGATGGTAAGCAGTTACCATCGGCCACACCACACCACCACCACTTCCTCATTGCCGATCTTTGAGAAGGCAGTACGCCCTTTTTTAGGAGGTTTAAAAATGAAATAATACATTTAGGCAATACTTAAATAAATAAATACATAGGTATCAGACAACCTCACACAAATCGATCTAGTCCCAAATTAAGCTCAAAAAAGTTTGTTTTATGGGTTACTAGACGACGATGTACATACTTATATAGATAAATATATACTGAAATACATAGGAACAACCATGACCCAAGCACAAAATATTCGAGTTCATCGCACAAATATTTGCCCTGGCCGGGATTCGAACCCGGGACCGCCGCTCAGTAGGCAGGTGCTTGCAAACTGAGCCAACCGCGTCGTCAAAAAACTTAAAAATGAGAGTTTAGAATTCACCCTGCGACTCGACCCATTTTTTTCATTCACCTTGTTCCAAAACTTAGAGGAGGTTCATGTTTTGAAATAATAATGATGTGATCAGTGAATCACTTTGTTTAATGAAATGAAACACATGGATTACCTATGTTTTATCTCAATAATCAATTTCGAAAGGAATTGATTTCGTAAATTTATTGATTCAACATAAATTTAATAAGAATATGCAAGATCAAAATCGTCTAAAACCGGTTATGCAATTTAGTAGACAATTTAAATGATTTTTTTTTATTCGAATTATTACTTAGTTCCTGAATTATCGTCGAATGTCTTTTTTGTTGTTTGCTTTCGAGAATCTCTGAAGTTGAAACATTTGACCTTAATGTAGGGTAATATTATGTAAAAGATAGTTATCAAAATTAACCTGTCGGACAATTAAACATAATAAAACGTCACCTATCATTAATCACGTCATTTACACATCTGGGGAAAAAATTCATACAAAAAAAATGCATACTCATAGTCTCGAAAACCGTAACCTAAACCCTAAGCAGTTGGGTAAAATACTACGGCTTATTTTTACATAGTCCTAGTCAAAACTGATGTTTAAGCCTTGTGACCTAGCAATAGGCAGTCGCTCATCTACCCACCATGCCCTGCCCGGGCTAGGGTTGCCAATCGTCAAAATTCGCGAACAAACGATGAAGCGTAATGTTTTCTCTGCAGAACGGACGCGACTCGCATGAATCATTTATAAATGCAAATGTTCGCGCACCACCGCCGCAGTACCGCCATCGCAACAATACAACAGTAACCGACTATAACTTAATATTATCATATTAGCCGAAAGGCGTACATTCCTTGACAAAAGTAGGCACCGAAAGTTTTCCAGATTTATCAGCCGTGCGCTCTATTCAGAATGTTCAGGTACCCGTTTTACAATTGTGATCGTTGTCAGTTGACGAACATGACTAACTGGGCAGTTTCCATTCTTCTCAGGTCTTTATTTTGGCAGCGCAATATACCTAGTGTAGCAATATCACCTGACTTACTGTCGGATTTACGATTACTGTACTTGTCGGTTATTCTTTCAGTAATCTTAAATATAATGGAGCGGACTTTAGCGTATAATCGATTTATTCACTGGTCATTACGACTGTATAAAACAAGCTTAACCCACGATAAAAAGTGCTGCACATATCCGTATTTCCTATACATATATTAATTTAAGATAAGTTGAAAATTTAAGCTTTTTAACACATACCACTGTAGTTCCTTTGTCATACACTCAAGTGTCACTTAAAGCATTCGTCACTCTCTTACTCAAATACTTGTCAAAAAGTGATGGATGCTGTCACTTAATAGGCCCGCTTAAGAAATGGTTATCATCGATGTAGGCAATAGGAGTTTTTGTGGCACTTGTAAAATTTGTCAGTTTTGTCGCTCTAGTTCAGTTGAGTACCTTACTGTTCGGCTCGAGTTTACTGCGGCGGTCGATTATTCGTTCGGTTATCTTTAACGTATTGGAGCGGGCTTTGGCGCATCAACGATTTATTCGCTGTTCGTTGCGACTGTAATTTACGGGATTAACGGCCGACAGAAGCTTTGGATTCAAAAAAATATTCTTTTTTTGGAATTCACTATCATTATTAATCATTTGAAATGAGTTTAATTTTCATTTCAAACTGCAACTACGAACGATAAAAACGAGTTTATCTGCTGCATATAGATTTTTCGGAAATCGTGTACTTGTTTTCGTTAATCGGAAATGTAAATGGGTCTGTTGATTAAGATCACTGATGGTCATCCGAGTCCATACACCAATTTGAATCCGAAGCCACTACGATAAAAAATATAATTATAATATATTTCAACCATAGTTATATAATATAAATAGCGTTATGTTTCGATGCTCGACTTTTCTTTAAAAGATAGTTATTCGTGCAGATCATTATGTTGTTAATTCCATTTAATTTCGCATGGATGCGATGAACTGCTTTAATAAAAACTCAAGTCATTCATAGTTATTATAGGTACACAGTAATACAATCAGCAAAAAAAACTCAAGTCATTATCAAAGATACAAAAATAGCAGTGGTGTATGGAATCATCATCCAGGGATGAGCAAACCTACACATTTGATCCGTTACATATTTACGAAGTACATTTCGTAGCTGCATTACAAGGTAAAAATTCATTTGTATTCCGCCTTAGGTGTTCAAATATTTCATTCCTTCCATCTCTCAACTTCATAATACCAAATAATAAGCACAGCGCAGGCAGAGGCATCACTCTGCGGATAAGCCGCTCATGACGTTTGCATGCCAAATTTAATTTCGAATGCTTCAGTCGCCCGTTTAGACGCAAACAGTACGTAATGCATAAAACATGTACTCATACGTCGCCCGTACACTTTCTGTGCGGGCCATGAAATAAGCTGTGTTCAAAATATTTTTATAGCTAGAATCTTTTTTATCGATTCTACTTTTTATGTGGAAATACCACATTTTTATTTTTATAAATAATGACACCAAGGTAAATTAAGAAAGAAAAATTGAATTCGATCCACTACAATCTAAGCAGAGCTTGAACCTGCGACATCTGCGTTACCGGCGCATTGCTCGCCAACTGAGCTATTAGATCGCTACGTCAATCACACCAAATCTTTCATTCCATAATTCATACGCTACTACTGGATTCTGCGTCATATGTGTTTGAAAATGCTTATGCGCATTTAGCCATACCCTAGGATGTGCGCTTTACACGCACGATCCCCTGTCCCTATTTCTTTACAGCAAGTGTGAAGACTGCGAGCGAGATGGCACTGTTCTAAATATTTTTATGGAATCTTTTTTATCGATTCTATTTTTTATGTGGAAATACCACATTTTTTATTTTCTTAATTTACCTTTGTGTCATTATTTATTAGCTGTGTTCATTTAAAATATTTTAATTCCACTAACGGTTTGGCTGTGTAACTCATAAAGGATCTTTGCCTCCGAAACGAGAGCACGCTACTTGTTCGGATCCTGCGCAGTTTCTTGCCAGTTTTCGGCTTGGAGCTTACGCAGATCTGCCTCGACTAAGTGTCCCCAGCGATACCTAGGGAGATGATTGAGACAGAGATGTTTGAGGCAACCAAGCATGCTCGTTTTGTTGCGCGATCCTCTTCTATTCTTAGTAATTTAAATTCAAACTTAGGTACACGTAAATCTCAAATTAACCTGAAGGTTCGATAGATGCGCGATGAAGATCGTCGGTCCGCCTTCGTCGTTTTCCTAAGCTCCCTCTTTCTGTACGAGATCGCTACTGAAGAGCCTTTATGTACAGCTGGAAATTAGTAATACTTACTCTGCTTTAGGGGTTTGAACTAATAACTAATGCCTCTGAGGTAAAAAGTATGTATAAAAAAAAATGTACAAGGTGTAGTATGTAACAAAGTGTCCCCACCACTTGCCCGATGCCACCATTATTATTACTATTATGAGAGACGTCAACGGGAGCGGGCAGGTCGTGGTCCACGGTAAAACTAGTTTAAAGTCATGAATATTTGTTTAATTGCGTTAAAGTTTAAAAAAACATATTTATATAGAACTCACTTTTGACAGTGGCTTCGCTAGCGTTGTACCATGGTTTTTTGGGATAAAAGTAGCTTAAGCCGGGTACTCATTACCGAGCCGTAACCGTAACATGCGTGATACAGTAACGAGGTTCTAGTGTGTAAGCGTGTTACAGTATAGGCTCACATTTAGCGAGCTGTAACTGTAACCAAACAGATACAGTAAAGAGGTTCTAGTGTGTACGCGTGTTACGGCTCAAGATCACGACGTCGCCGGAACGCTTTCGCCGAGCGTACTCATTAGCGAGCTGTAACTGTAACCACACAGATACAGTAACGAGGTTCTAGTGTGTACGAGAAGGCCACTGACAAGCCGGATTATTCGCAGTTTTGGTTTGTAACTCCACGGTGTCGGACAAAGTGGCTCTCGCTTATGCAGCATACAAAACTTATAGATGATCATAATTAATGGCCACGAAGATGGTGGATTCATAGAATGTATCGGGAAAAAAGTGAGTCTACTTTTCATGTTGAAAAATCATGAAATTAGTGGTCATTATAAAAATTTCACGAGAATGAGTGCAATTAATTCTGAATATCTAATGAATATATAGTTGGTTCGCAGCGGCTAGTAACAACCTCTTTTGACGTCCACGAGCGCCCTGCGAGCGCCCTTTGATTCGCGGCAAAAACCGACAACCGTCAGCTCGCTGTGTGTCGCTCGTGTAGCGTTCGTTGCAGGCTCGCGAACCACGTACACACTATGTTTTTAGTAACAGTAACGGTTACAGTTACGTGCAACGTTAAAGGTTCAGAAATGAGTACGTTTTAAACGTCGGCTCGCTGCAAGCCGCACGCGTACCGCTCGCAGCAGGTTTGCGAACCACGTAAAGTACCTGCAACGGTTACAGTTACAGCTCACTAATGAGTACCCGGCTTTATGTTTTAAGTTAGGGTATAAACAATGCCTGTTCCAACTTTCATGCGCGCCGTCTTATGAAGTAAGCAACAACACAAAAACACACACAGAAACTTTTTGTTTTTATAATATTGGTGGGGTTATGTTTCAGTAACAAAATATACACAAAAAAAACAATGAGAATACGATATGCTATGAAATCGCCAGTTCTGTGGCCACTGCATTAGCTAGGCAATATAAAGCTTTGACGATTTTCTTTTTAAGACTTCGAGCGTTTCTTAAGCCTTTTAAAGTTAACTGATAGGATTATTTACTGCATTCGGAGTATACTGTGGGAGTATAGAATAGACTAGCAGTGCCTGGTATATGTAATTAGTAAAAAGGTACAATTTTTGATATTTTTCCTAGAATTTCCCTTTTTTTAACTTTGTTTATTCCTGAATTATACCGGGTGTAACCGACAGCGTACCGAAAACGAAAACTGTAGTTTTAGACCATAATCACGAACTGAAAACGAGTGTTCATTTTCTCGGAAAACTCAAGTCTAAGATTATCCAAAATAAATTATAAAACTCGACGCGCAATGTATTGCGTCCAATTCTCTCGGGTGTAGATGCGCGGGTAAGATTATTTTCATTCAAGCAAGTAATATAAAATGTGCGGGTAGGTAAACATTATTCATGCGTCCGACCGCAACGGGCTGCGCCAACGGACTGGCCTGGCGGATCAATGACCGGCCAGTACCGTTATCTGTCCCACTCCACGCACTTGGTGTTGTACCGTAAAGCTTACATAATACTGTTTGTGATACATAGCGTGTTTTGCGGAAAATGCTATTTTCATGCGATTTTTCATGAAAAATTGTTACCGGTAGAGTTCGATTAACGGAAAAATAAAGGAAAAATGAAAATCGCGAGGAAAATTTGTGAATTTTCTCAAAGAAATTTCCACGATTTTCCATGCCAGAATAATGGTCTGAAGCCATGGTTTCAGTTTTCGGTACACCGTCGGTTACACCCTGTATACAATATATTGATTAATTAGTATTAGTACCTAATTAATTAACATAAATCGCTGATGGTTTTAACGTGTTTTTTCAATCGTCCTAGTTATTAGTACTATTTGACACTTAATTAAATTAACATCTTACATAAAATATGAACATAAAAATTGTGCAGTCTAGTGTTAAGTACCTATATGCATGGTCTCATTCGATTCAGCATGAGAAATAAGATAGAAAAAAATTTCTTTCGCCTAAGTCATACAATATTCATCTTGTAAAATATGCCCCCTGGCCATACCTCCCCCAACGGGGATAAGACCCCAAGATTTTGGCAGGACTCTTCCAGCCTCATTTCTAGTGCCATCATCATAGGATCGACTATTAGGCGGTTATATACACACATAGGACATAGGGTAAAATAATTATTGTAGCCCAGCTACGTAGAAGGAAATAAAAATTCTTTGTTAGTAACCTAGTTACGCAGGCAAACAAAACCATCAAACCAAGAAAAAAATACTAGTTCGTAGCTAGCACAGACAACGTAGCTAGTTACTAAACTTAGTTACGTACGCGGACGAAGGGGAATGTTCGAGTCTATTGACTAAGACTAAGACATATTTTTTTAAATAGTAGTCATAAATAAATGTAATGACGTCATAGTCATAGTGCAGTCACTTAATTTAAGTTCATAGTTATTTATTCAGTAAACAATATACATTGCATTTGAATATTTACATTAAAACACAAATCAGGTAGATACACTTTAACAATCTAGCTTATATTAGACTATTTATACTAATAATTGATTATACTATTATTTATACAAGTTAAAATAATCAACAATAAATTTAGTCCTATATTAATTACACATTCTAAAATCTATTTTCTTGTCAAATTTTACTCAATAATATAATGTACAATAAAATAATAAAAAAATAATTACCACACATTCAAAAATCTAAATTCATGTCAATTTATTTAATAATCTACAATTCAAAATCAAATTATTTAATTAATTATTCTACTACACAAGTACAATATATTATATTCTATCTTTTACAACGCTCGTCGAGCCCGTGATTTTCTGGGTGTCACGATCTGCGGCCATTATTTCAGCGGTTCAAGTAAATGAGGTTAAAACAAATACTACTGTTTAACTGGTTTATTTCCGAGAAATACTTAACCCTTTACCGCATATAGAAAAAAATAGTTGTTTGAATTTGAACCTTGACCTGTGCCAATAAGGTCCAAGTTCATATCTGCCATATACTGCCGTCATACCGAAATAGGGCGCTTCTACATAAACTTGAAAACGGAGAAAAAAAATATTTTGTAAATTTGAAATTAAAAAATTCGCTGCGTGAAAGAAAATAAAAAATTTGATACTGTTTTAATGCAAAAACGTGTAAAAGCATTTGAGCTATAGGGGTTGATATGCAAAATCCAATTTGGATAACATTTAATAATAAATAAATGATATTTTATCTTTTCTCTTAGTAAAAAAAATACAAATAAATACTTTTATACTACAGTAAAAAGACGTGTCTGGCTAGAAACGTCTTTTCAGCGTAGTAATTTATGAAAACGTCTTTTTTACTTAGTAATAATACGCATAGCGCATTTTAGTTAACGAAATAAAAAGGACGCATTTAGCCATTTACTGCTTTTTAACGTAGGTTGTAAGTAAAACATCGACCTACTTAAAAAAAAAAAAGCAGATACGTCTGTAACGCATTTTGATTTTTGATTTTTGACCAGCCCTAACACTTGGTACATTATTGTTGAAGTGAAGGAAGTAGGCAATTGCTTTTTTTTGTAGTTACGTTACCTACAAATAAGTTTTAGTTTTACCGCTTTATAAATGTCAAAACGGAATTCTTGCATTGACGACTTTTTATTTGTTTTAATAAAAAAGTACAAGTGTATTTGTTTTCCGAAAACGTCAAATGCCATTTGAAGCAACTGATTGAAGCTTATGCTATGCATTTCCTATATGGCCGTTTTTAGGGTTCCGTACCCTGAGGGTAAAAACGGGACCCTATTACTGAGACTTGGCTGTCCGTCCGTCCGTCCGTCTATCACCAAGCTGTATCTCAAGAACGGTGATAGCTAGACAGTTGAAATTTTCACAGATGATGTATTTCTATTGCCGCTATAACAACAAATACTAAAAATAAAATAAAATAAATATTTAAGGGGGGCTTCCGTACAACAAACTTTTTATAGATTATGGTACGGAACCGTTCATGCGCGAGTCGGACTCGCACTTGCCTAATTTTTTTTAATAATTGTACCTGTCTCCTTTGAAGAAAATGTACCTATATTTTAATACGACAACCCTTTAAATTTAAAGAAAATCAAACTAATATATTTATGTATATTTATTACTTACAGTAGACTCAAAATGTACACCAGACATCAAAGCAAGAATAGGTTTAGCAAACGTGGCTGTTAAAAATAAAAATAATTTAATGACTGCAAATATATCCCAGAAAATAAAAAAATAACAAACGAAAACTTTTTATGGGGTGCATAGTTTTCTATGGGTGTGAAAATAGATCATGACGCAAAGGTACAGGAAGGTACTGAAAGCCTTCGAAATGTGGTGTTGGCGAAGCATTTAACAGTAAATGGTTGAACACCATAAGTCCGGTCCGGTCCAGGGATAGTGGCGCTACAAACAGCTTTCATATGGCAATAATGTGCATACGTTATATTATTAAACGTCAGTACCGATTTATCACAGACTAAACTGAAAACATTGTTTACCGGAATGCTGCTCAATCCTTCGTTCTTCTTGCGAAATAATTACTGAATTCTATTGAAAAAACTTGACTTTTATCACTATGAACAGTTTTGGCTTTATTATTAAAAATACTAAAATGGAATATCTAGTCCTGTTTCCTCTTTGTTTATATCAGTGAAATTCACTGACTTTCAACGTTAGTTACCAAAAATGTGTCGTTGCCAGTAAAGTAGTACCACTAAAAATCCGCATTATGGCGTGGGTTAAAAAACACTCTGTTAGAGTATACATAACATACTATATCAGCTACACCGACAGGAGTTTGAGTCTTAAATTTATGATGATAATTTAAAGAAAACCTTAAAATTTTCTTCAACTGCCTGGACGCATCTGATTGAATTTATATCCAACCGCGAGCCCCCTTTACCCCGCACGCTTAACTATACTACGTAGAAAAGACGGTATACTGGCACTTGCGCCTGACTTATTGCGACTTAAATGGTGATTTCACTAAGATGAAAAGGCGCAACTACGCAGAACCGTCTTTTCTTCATATTATCGTGTAGAAGTGCCATTTCTTTTTATGAAAATGTCCATTTTTTTCTAAAATAATAAAACGTTTTTGCTCAGATGTGTCTTTTTATTTTAGCATACATCAGAAATGCCTTTTCTCATTCGTTTTATACGCGGTATCCCGCAGATACGTCCTTTTTGATTGTAGGTTTTACAGGGTTCTGTTCATCTTTAGTCAAATTTAAAAATACTGGTAGATCCGTCTTTTTTTGCTGATTCCGAATATGTATAGAACTCATTTTTGACAAAAATGTTAGATGCGCCCTTTTTCGATATGACGGCAGCATATGGCTTCGTATGCGGTAAAGGTTTAAGAACTGGGTTTTTCTATGAATAGTCTGAGAAATTAAATGAATTTATTTTAAGCGTGTGAATTTTTTATGTAGTTTTATACTATATTTTTACGGTTTAAATACTGACTTTATCAACAGACGATTCATTGAAAAGATTTTTGTCTGAAACTGATGATATTTGGAATTTTTATAAAGTAAGTACACCAAACTTTCCCTAATTTTACTTTCCCTAATGGATTGTTTTCGATGACCTCTTTAAAGAAACAAAAAATATGACTTCAGTAGAAAAGATCTAAACGAAATTAAAATTCTTTGAAATGTATCTGTCTACGAAATGTTAATTATTGAAAGTACTTATAATACATATGTATATCTGAGAAACTGGACAGGCCAGTTTCAATGTACACACAAAATGTCTAGATAATACGTACTCATATTCCAAAAATACAGAAATGCCTAATAAGTGATGTAAACCCTAGTAGGTAAGTAAAGTAGGAATATAAGGATATGCAATTGAATGCCAATTTGCTTCTTAAATCTTTGCTAATTTTCTTATCGCCTTATTGTCCTTTCTGTGTGTCACTCTTGGTATGTAATATACAACGCTATTAAGTTGTTGTCTGAATATTACATGTTAGCAGACTCACTGCCGAGACTTCTTTGAGACTACATCTTCTATTTTAATGAAGGGTCTCTCTGTCACAAAATATTGCGTACATAAAATCCCTTGTCTCGGTTTTGCTCGTTAGTTTGACGCGCTTTCATGTGAAAAGGAACTTCCATGAATGTGTTTTCTAACTTTTAATTAAACATGAAATGTTTTAAAGCAAAATTTTGTGAGTTAGCAAAATAGTTTTTAAACAATATCGGCAGTAGGTTGGATTTAGATATTATGTTATAATATGTCGGGGATTGATGGATGGCAGGGGCGATGTGGGGCACATTAGATGCCTTATCGGACATAGTAGTGGCCGATTGGTAGTTGCAAGCAAGGTGAAACACTTATTCAACTTGATTTATTTCCTAAACAATGAAACATGAAGTTACGAGTACTGTTCTTGGCACAGAGGTCTGTACGCTAGCTACTCAAAGCCTCAACCAGAATAGTCTTTATTAAATTAACACTGTATCGCAGAGTTATAATAATTCACTGACTAATCAACTTGGTATAGCAAAACAAAACGGGACAGTTCCAAGACAGTAGTGCAGTCTATGGTGTCCCAAAGTGAAGTGTCGTGGTCATTCCCTCCGAACCGCTAAGACTCTGTCTAGCCCACCGAAACTGGTTCAAGGGGGCGCTATCGCCATTGTCGCCTTCCCATGGCACGCTGGTTTCGTTGAGCTTCCATACTCATGACCGTTTCCGACATATATTATAAAATGTTATTGTCAGGGGTGACGAATGTAAAATTGTCGCTACGAGTGAAGTTTTATTATTCTCCCTATAATATAACAGTTGTCACTTGTCACATATGAAACAGTGCCCTCTAGTTTGGACGTTATACTTCCAAATGCGGCCATATCTCACGCCGTCTAACGACGCTCTCATTACAGCGCTAGTTCACCTGATATTAATTTCCCAGTGGGGGTATAAATTTTGTCCGCGACACGCCGGCCCTGCAACTTTGTTGGCGTTTTAGTTAAAGGGTTTACACCTCGTTACGTTGGTTTAATGTTGGGAAATTAAATGATAACGCGAGTCACTGCCTTATTCTAATACTTAAGGATTTTGGACCTGATGAATAAATATTGCTTATACAATGGGTGCAATTGTTATCAACACTAAATTCCATCATTTACACTAGTTTACAAAACTTTGAAACATAACATTTTTCTGGCAGATTTTTTGACTGAACGTAAATCTGACGACAGAATTGCTCTGGGACTTTCATAATTTGAGACAGTATAAAAATATACTTCGCCAACGCATCTAGCATAACTGTGACAAGTAACTCTTTGTCGCGCGACAAATACTATCTGTTATTTTATTTTCAATACCGTGCAAGCAAGACAAGCCAATAAGTCGCACGATGCTACTCCGACACGACAGGTGACAATAGCTGACGACATCACACTGCTACGATTGGTTGGTTGGTTCTGATAAATTCGTTTCTGAGATTCCAGTGATGTATCATATTTTTTCCCAATTCTCTTGATACCTGTATGATTCCATATAATCGCGATCGTCTTAAATCAATCAATCCGACAAACATAGATTAAGTCAAAGAAATCGTAAGGCATTAATAATATTTTCTGTATGAGTGACGAAAGAAATTGCTTACTATTTATTTACTTTTTATTACTATAAAGCGGCAACTAGTCAGTGATGCGTGTTGGTAGCCGGGGTGTCAGACCTGGTATTTTTGATAGCGAAATATCACATAACATCCAAATATTTAGCTCTCATTTTAGTTTTTATGAAATCAATATCGCTTAAGATTATACCTATTTCAGTATCTGAAAAATACCAACAATTATTTAAGGACTTTTTCGACTTTGAAAAATGTAAACCTATTAATTTGAAAAGTCAACAGTTAATAGATGGCCATGATAAATCATTACATCTAAAGATCAAAGACAGCTTGGAGCCGTTTGCGTTTCTTATCGGTTTGACTTTCAAGACACGCTTGATAGCTTGTGTGATATACATAAGTACACCGTTTACTTGATCACTTAAAAATTAGGAAAGTTACAAAAGTTAATGTAACTTTATTCAGATTTAATAATATACAATCTTAGATCATATGAACAAGACAAATACGTCAAAGTCCATTACTTTGACGTATTTACTTTATAATGGCGAAATGAGGTATGTACTGTGAAGGTTGGACTTCACTCTCAGTGGTGTTAGCCACTGATATAAAAATAAATACGTTTTAAATATTAGAACGAACGAGTGACATCCGTCATAAATAAAATATGTAGAGTTAGTCTTATACTGGACGTTGAAATAAAAGCACATTTAAACCTCTCGCTGCCCTTTCTCTGCTCTGAATTCCTCCTCTGAGGCTATCACCCCACGTAGCATCACAGTACTTATGTATATTATTATCAACAGCAATCTTCTCACGTAAAGTATATAAAGCTTGAATGAAACTTAAATTAAAATTATGGGTTTTATAAGTCATTTGTCTGCTTTTTTTAAAGAGACAGTCACCTAAGTTAAACTGTAGTTCTCAAACACGTCAAATGTTATTTGTATAGAATCTTTTTATCGATTCATATTTTTTTATGCGGTAATACCACATTTTTATTTTTATAAAATCAAATCAAATGTTGATATAAAAATACTCGATACCTCGGAAAAACCAGAGGGTTAACGCTAGTACAATATTATTACAAAACTAAAGCATAAGACAGCTCTTTCTGCACTCCCACATCGATGGGACGTGACCAGCGAGCAAATAATGTGGAGTATTACGGCCCGCGATTTTTTCGCCGTTACGTGTGTAATCTCCGGCTGATTGTCTGGAGACGCGATGACAGAGGGGGGTAAAGAATGGTTATTTTAATCCGCCAACTTAAAAAATATCATCTTTTGTCGAGTTTTTTACCCACTGGGTTTTGTTGAAGTTATTACTCGAATATGAAACACTGGCCGAAATTTGTAACTAATTGTTATTTGTCTCTGTTATACCTAAGTATAGCACAACTAGCTGTTCTTTGTTCCTGTTATGTATATCACCGCTTATACCTTTTTGTCCAAATTACAAAAAAAACTAAAATTTACGAATCTAAATGAAAATAATAATATTACTTTGCTATTCCGCGATATAATATCGTGCCAGTTAAATTTGTGCTAACCCGTTAAAATTTAACTGGCACGATATTATATCGCGGAATAGCAAAGTAATATTATTATTTTCATTAATATGGATTTCCGCAAAGTAACGCCTGATTCAATTAATTACGAATCTAAAATCTAATCAATTCAATTTGCTTCGTGTGAATGTAAAAGTAAAAAGTAACATTTATTTACAAAAGCTCACAGGATTGCACGGTTGACAGTAAAGGGCGGACAGTAAAGTGGCGGTCACTTGTAGGAAAGCGCAGCGTGGGACGGCCCTCGACAAGGTGGACAGATGACCTCATTAGGGTCGCAGAGAGTCGATGGATGCGGTTGTCACAGTATCTCACCTTTTAGCGAACTATAGGGAGGAAAATGCACAGCAGTGTACGTCTGTGGCTGATAAATAGGACTGCAATTTTATATAGGCAAAAAACCGAAGTACTAAGGTAGCCAAAGGCGGCACATTTACCACTACCTACGTTTACCTACGTTTTAAAGATACCTCCTATGCAATGTTATTTCTAAGCCCAGGGGGATATAAACTAGAAAGGGCATAAATCACTCAGTTAGTAAATCTCAGTGCTTTTCGATGTTAAACGTCTATACAATTAATACAGCTTTTATTTGGAAACACGCGAAATCGTCAAATTGAATAAACATTGTTTAAGACCATTAAAATGTATGATTATGATCAATATGATTTCACTTGATATAGGTACTCACTAAGCCCGTTCACGTCACAATAAAATATTTATAGGTTAACAATAAATACCGCGCTCGAAACTTTATGAACTCTCGCCGTCTTTTACTCGCTTTACTTATTCAGCAGAAGTAAGCGAAACTGACGCTAACGCCCAGTATTTACGGCGCATGTCGCTTGCATGCAATAAAGCTCGCTCCCTGAACACCTTTATCTGCATTTCGGCTGTTATATAAGGGCGGGCCCACACCGCTCCAGAATTACACCTGTGGCGCGGGGATAATCCCCTTAGCGGGTTATACTCCCACACAAAGTCAGACTACTGGTAGTGAGGGCTAACCAGCCCTGGCACAGTTCAAGTCATGTCATAGAAAAAAAAAACGCTTCAGTTCACACGTTTTTATTGTCTTCCTTAAACCTTCACATCGCGTTAGCCGAATTATCAAAAATATTTTCCTGATCGAGTATAGTGCCCGGATCTATGAAATTGTGACATTCGCCTGTAGTTTCGCAGGGTAACCTATCTCAAACACTAAAAACCATTGACCGAATTTCATTTGTCCGAAAACTATTCGAATTATTATCGTTTGTCCGATAACAGGATTCGTACATTTTTCTTTTCACCATTTCACATATAGTAGAAGTATCGTTTGTCCGAAAAACTTTTCCCGTCACATTCACTTGCCCTATGAGTTGTTACGTATTTTTTTTCGTAGCCCATTTTTAGGGTTCCGTACCCAAAGGGTAAAAACGGGACCCTATTACTGAGACTTTGCTGTCCGTCCGTCCGTCCGTCCGTCCGTCCGTGTGTCACCAGGCTGTATCTCAAGAACGGTGATAGCTAGACAGTTGAAATTTTTACAGATGATGTATTTCTTTTGCCGCTATAACAACAAATACTAAAAATAAAATAAAATAAATATTTAAGGGGGGCTCCCATACATCAAAGGGATTGGTTGCGTTAACTTTGCACCTCATTTGTATAGAGCGCTATACATACCAGGTGCAAACTTAACTTAAACAACTAAAGGATGGAAAGTGTTTGTACGGAACCCTCGGTGCGCGAGTCCAACTCGCACTTGACCGGTTTTTTTATTTACCCAATGATACTTTTGGCACTGCATACATTTAAACAAATTTTCAGTTTACCTTTTAACTTTTCCCACCCCATCCACTTGCCCTCTGAATTGAGATGTCTTTCGTTTAATACCTATTTTTTCATTTACGTGATAGTTTGTGGTATTACATAAGAACTGCGACCACAACAGCGCGCGAGCCGAGCGAGCGAAGCTAGCGTGCCGCGGCAGCAGCCGGCAAAGCTCCAAAACCGTCCTGGCTGGGTTAGGTTAGGTTAGAACTGTGACCACAACAGCGCGCGAGCCGAGCGAGCGAAGCTAGCGTGCCGCGGCAGCAGCCGGCAAAGCTCCAATACCGACCTGGCTGGGTTAGGTTAGGTTAGAACTGTGACCACAACAGCGCGCGAGCCGAGCGAGCGAAGCTAACGTGCCGCGGCAGCAGCCGGCAAAGCTCCAAAACCGACCTGGCTGGGTAGGGTTAGGTTAGAACTGTGACCACAACAGAACCACCAGTCCACTTGAGAACAGTTTACATCGGACGAATGAAACCAAAGTCATACAAAAAAAGTCGAATAATTAATAAACCGAAACGTTACATCGGAAATCTGATATTACGGACAAATGAGATTTAGGGAAACGTGTCATTAGTGGAGTGAATAAAAAACCTAAACAATTAATGCCCAATCGTAAAATATCGAATTGAATTTTCGGACAAATGAAAAAAAGTTAAAATGATATTTGTCGAATAGTTTTTGTCGAAACGAAATTCGGATTAACGTTTTTAGTGTTTCGGATAGGTAACCGTTTCGCAGATATGGGCACGCGGATGGGCCGTTTGTCAAAATGTGCGTCTGCCGGAGGGCTTCAAAGTGCAATTTTAACTCACAAAATCGGTCGGGTACTATTTAGGATTTTCAGAAATATTATAAAATTTTCATTTTTAAATGCAGCCAACAAACGAAATATCAAAACTTGTTTAACAAAGTAGTTTACTAAACCACCACCAAATTAACCTCCGGGGTTTAAGTAATGGGTCTTGAATTCAACTGTGTTCAATATAATCTTTTACGGCGACTAAGTGAGTCTCGACTCTCATCTCACCTCAAGAGACTCTCACTAAGATAGCTGGATCGAGGGTCAAATACAGAAGGCGATACTTCTGGACATCGCGCGCAATATCAGGAGGCTCTTCGCCCTGTAGCCCTAACCACCTATCTTGATACATTGCCATGCTCTAGGTTAGAATTTTTAAAATGTGTTTATAGTTTTTAATCTTATTTTGAAACTGACACTACCGCCGAGTATTTACGACGCATATCGCTTGCACATAATAAACCTGCCCTTTTAATGAAATAATAATGAAATAATGAACTTTATTCTGCAAGTAGGCCACAAGGGCACTTTTACATGTCTGAGTCTACCGGCATTTCACAAGAGGAGACCACTGTTCAGAAGAAACGCCGAAAGAAACTCAACAGTCAGTTATTTTTTCAGAAAGCATAAGTACTTAACTATTACAATGATATGAACTTAACTATACGTAGTTCTACAAGAAAACATATTAAAAGTGTATTTTAAGACATAAGTGAGGAAAAGTGTAAGAATAAAATAGAAACTACAAGAAAGCCTGACGGTTTATCACAATTTATGTACCTACGTTTGATATGCTTTCTTATTAGAACTGTGTCCCTTAAACTAGTTAGGTACAATCTAAGAAGGAGTCAGCTACGCGGTTTCGGTTCAGGCCATGCATTTTTGTCTGTCAGATAGTCCTCTACTGTATAATATGCTTTTGACATTAGAGTTTTTTTTAAATAATTTTTGAGAGATGGAAAGGCTAATTTCTAAAACATGATCAGGTAACTTGTTATAAAAATGAATACATTGGCCTAAAAATGATTTACTTACTTTAGGAACACGAAACTTTCTAATAGCAATTTTATTTTTATTTCTAGTGTTAAAACTGTGGACATCGGATTTTTTTGTAAATGAATCTAGGTTTCTAATAACATACATAATACTCTCATAAATATATTGGGACGCTACAGTTAAGATGTTTATATCTTTGAAAATGTCTCTTAAGGAGGCACGAGTATTGAGTTTATATATAGAACGAATGGCTCTTTTTTGTAGCACAAATATAGTCTGAATGTCAGCTGCTTTGCCCCTAACCAGAATACCATATGACATGACACTATGAAAATAACTATGATAAACTAAGCGAGCTGTATCAACATTACTCAATTGTCTGATTTTCCTAACGGCGTACGCCGCTGAACTTAATTTACCTGCAAGCACTGCTATATGTGGACTCCATTGCAAATTACTGTCCAATGTTATACCTAAGAATAATGCCTTATTCACTATTTCTAAACATTCACCATCCATACTAATATTATAAATGCGAAAGTGTGTCTGTCTGTCTGTCTGTCTGTCTGTTACCTCTTCACGCTTCAACCGCTGAACCGATTTAGATGAAATTTGGTATGGAGATAGTTTGAGACCCGGGAAAGGACATAGGATACTTTTCATCCCGAATAAATTTAATGTTCCCGTGGGATGAGCGGGTAACACCGCGGGGCACAGCTAGTTTAGTAATATAGTAGAATCTACCGCCGTAACATTCGGTAAAGCAAATCTAACACATTTAGTCTTCTTGGCATTTAATAGAAGATTATTAGTAGTAAACCAGTTAAGTACTTTCTCTAGTGTGCCATTAATTTCCGCATAGTCGGTTGATTTCCGGTTTTACTCACCTAACACTTTTATCTGCATTTCGGCTGTTATTTAGGGGCTGCCCCTGCAATATTTAGGCAACCAGGGTGGTGGTTGCCTAAATATTCAAGGTTATTCACGCTTTTTCAGCACGTGTGCCGTGTGGCCTTAGAAATACCGTTTGACTGCACTGTCATCGAGATGTTACTTTGAGTCTTCTTAATGTTGATTTTTTCTTCATCAGTCTATCTGGAAAGAGATCGCCCACCGATATTGAGTTCGTTAGATTTTTCTGGTCTTTTATCCTCTCACCCTCCTCCTCTGGGCACTCATTCATAGGCCTTCAGATCCTTACAAGATGAGTTTTCGTACAACATTCTTGCAGCAACGGCAATATAGTTTGCCTATACGAACATACGAAAGTGATTATGACAAGGCATTGACAGGAAATTCCGCATGAATGGCGTTTTAATTGAGGAGTGCGTGTGCTGTTTAGTTTAGTGTTAGCTTTGGTGAAGTAACTTTCTTCTCATTTTGGATACCCTATAAGGTCAAAATATGAATTCGTTAGAAGCATATATTATTCGTCTTCAAAGTATCTTTTCTCTGCCTCTGTCGAGCCTTTACGATACACGTTTTAACTCCATATAGAAAAATTGGGAGTCATTCCAATCACAGTGTTAATAAATAACAATTATTGCATGAAAGCCAAATATTTTACCCGAAGACAAAAAAGGTATAATTTCAAATATATATATGGGACTCACTACACTTAGACTGCTCTAAAACTCAGAAATGACCGTCAAAGTTCAACATTCCTACGGAATCTTCCAACATTCCTGCGCTAAAAACGCCCAAATAGACACATAATCGTGACGTCATGTTACGGGTACTTACCAATATATGTATGTAGAAAATAAGTAATTTGCCATTTTCACCGTTAAAAAGTGTTTCATGACATATGGAGCTAATTTCATTCGTATTTAACTACAGTATGCTGTAGAATTTAAAATCAGTTGCCATCCCTATTCAAATGATACCTATCCAAACACTGTATCTTTTGACGTCACAGTAATGTGCTATTGTTTAATATTATCCTTGGCTCCATTCGTTCTCCTGGCCCCAGCATAAACAAGTTTGTAATATGATCATTGTTTCCCGCCCGTCTCGCGGGCCCTTCATTTGAATACGCCTTCATTGCGATCGGGAATATTCCGCGCTCGCTCGCGCCTACGCGAAGGCTAAATAAACAACCAGTATGTACCTATTATGATAAAGTTAGGGCTGTTCCACAGGTGAGGCTAGACGAACTGAAATTCCTTTAAAATTTTGCAAGAAGAAGAAGAAGACATCATTTTCATAAAAAATAAATGCTGTAAGTGTCGTTTTTTAGGTTACGTCACGAAGTGTAAATTATAAAAAGATATGGAACGGGGTATTATCTTCTGGATTTAGCGGGGCTCATATTTCAAAAAATTACATTTATTTTGGATGTCAATCATTATCAGATGTCAATCAATTATGAACAAACTTCATCCACGATTGTCCTTTCCTAATACGCTATTGTTCAATATTATCCTCTTGACTGCATTCGTTATCCTGGTCTCAGCATAAAGACACTGACCACAGATGAGGCAAAACGAGACAAATTTTGATAAAATTTGCCAGAAATCAGAATTAGATGGCAAACAAAGAGTAAAGGTCACCACTCATTCTATTATACTTATTATATTTTATAAAGATGCCAATGAGCATTTTCTTGGCTACGGTCACACTGTAACCCATGCCACTCGCTTTTTAACTCTCTGATACAACTGTTGGATAAAATACTATTCTTTCATAGTATACCTACGACCACTAGAATAATTATAATCTTCGCAGTGTGATTCATGGAACGCTTCAGTTTGTTCCGTCCGCAAGTGGGCGGGCATTTCCATGCCGGCGGCTCTCATGCAATATTAATGGCGGGGTATCTGCGGATGCTGATGCGGGGTCAACTCGCTCTTAGCTTTCACACGAACCAGGCACGACCATGCAAGAAATAGTTAAATCAGGGAGTATAGAAAGAATATGATTTATGATAATCATTGTCTAAGAAAACGCAAAATAGGCGCAACTTAAGACCATAAGTTCCGAAATACGCTGAAATTCAAAGTTTTTTCTTTAATTCTAGGTAATTTTACTTATTACACAAATGACGATCTGGGTGCTTTACCTATGGGTTCATCACTCATAAAAGTACAGACTTTTGAACACCAGACAAAACAAATTATCGACTTAGCACGCGTAATTAGGACGCGTACCGATACAGAGCACCCTAGAGTGTTTTTGTAAAGCCGGTGGCGCGGAGGAAGAGCAGCCCTCCCACTACGGGCGAACGTGCTTTGTCACGCAAGAGCGGAACGGCTGTCCTCCCCGCAGCGCCGGAACTTAGGTGAAATCGGCGGGTATATATTTTTTAACATTGATTGCTCATTTTTTGCACGCCTGCATGCAGGCTGAGTACACGTAGAGCTATAAACCTACATATAATATATATAAATATAAGCTTTGAATACTGTACTGAAGCAAATAAAACATTATGATTTTTGATTTTGATTTTTAGCGACTTTGCTAACTTTTGGTGTGAATCAAAAGTTCACAGTCGATGTGAATCAAAAGTTCTGGCTGGATTTCTAGCATGTATGATACAAGAATAGGCTGGGTAACCGCAGACGCTCACTCATATGGCCGCAGCGCTCGGATCTCTCGCTCAACCGCTCGCCGCGCCGCTAGTCGCTAAGACCCAAGTCGTGCCATTTCCGTAACCATCTGCGTATTTTTTGCCACTCTGCTGAGAGTGGTGACGTCCTTAATACCGGTCCAGTCCCTGATATTATCACACCAAGTTGTTCTAGGTTTTTACCTCTTCTTCCTTCTTCTCAATTATATTTCTCATTAAGGCATATTTTGCGTTTCTATAAATATGTCCAAAGTACGCCGTTTTCTCTTTTTGATTGTGAGCATTACTTCCATTTTCTTTATCAATTTACTTAAGACCGATTCGTTTGATATTTTATCCACCCATGAGAATTTTTACATTCTTCTATATCCACATTTCGGATGCCTTAATTTTGTCGTAATATGTCTATTCTTGTATCATAAATGCTAAAAATCCATCCAGAAGTTATAATGTTAAGTCGATGACCTACATCATCATCTGTTATGTCTGATGATCACATTTAATTTACATTTTTGTACGAATGTCTGGCTTGAAAATGCCTATCATCGTCATCATCAGCCCGGAGTCGTCCACTACTGGACATAGGCCTTCCCCAGTTTCGCGCCACCATACCCGGTCCTTAGCTTTCCGCATCCAACCGCTTCCCGCCACTCTTTTTAGGTCTTCGGTCCACCTGGCGGGAGGCCGTCCTACAGGGCGAAAAAATGCCTATACTAATAACGAATTAGACAAACATCTAGCCATCCAACTATATCAGGACTATACCGAAAACTCCGGAGTACGAGGACAGGAAAATGCATCAAAACTGCCCCCGGGACATTGGAGTCCGTGTGGGCCAGCGGCAGTGTGCACGGCGCAGTACATTTGCATGAAAAGCGATGCAAACACTATTGACAAAATGGCTCCAAGCACGCTACTAGCTATAAAATATACAAGCAGGTAAAACCACTATTATGATTATAAAATTGTATTCATTCGGTTCTTCATATATCAATATAATATTAAACTTTGGTTAAAGTATAATATCCATGCCATGGATACGAGTACTATCTATACAGGGTGGCCCATTTAGATCAGTCTGTATGGGAAAGTCTTAAACTATAAGACATACGAAGATCTGTTCTTAGGAACCATGTTATCGATTTTAATAAAAAGAAAAACTGCATTCATACATTAAAAAAAAACCTGTACTCAGCTCAGAAATCGAACCCGGATATTTTGAAAAATAAATTGAAGAGTATGAAAACAATGTATTTTATTCATTTTAGACATCATGTTTCACAGCAAAATTGCATAAGACCTACACAATTGATATCTAAGTAAAAATTATGTTAATTTTATTTTCCACTTCGTACGGGTTCGATTCCCGAGCTGAGTACAGGTTATTTTTTATTTAATTTATGAATGCAGTTTTAATTTTCATTAAATCGATGACATGGTTCCTAAGAACAGATCTTCGTAATTCTATGTTTTATAGTTTCAGACTTTCCCATACAGACCGATCTAAATGGGCCACCCTGTATACTTGTACTACCAAATACTCACATAATAATCCAGTGAATAAAGGAGCCTACTGAGTCGGCGGTCCCGGGTTCGAATCCCGGCCGGGGCAAATATTTGTTCTTGGGTCATGGATGTTATCTATATATGTATTTATATATTATGTATATCGTCGTCTAGTACCCATAGTACAAGCTTTGCTTAGTTTGGGACTAGGTCGATTTGTGTATGATTGTCCCTTAATAAAAAAAAAAAAAACGGTCCGGTAGTTTTGATTTTTTGATATGTCGTCAAGGATGGTTAGTCAGTGTTTAAAATGCAAAATGCACACAATGTCAATAGCGGGCCAAAAATTCCACAATAAAGTACTCGTCAATATATTTTCTCAAACATGCAATGAAATATTGTCTTTGCGTTCCTTATAATAGGCTCGGAAGTATCGGTTTTTGGGCGCAACAACTCGAGAGGACTGTAAAGGGATTTCATACTGCTTTTCAGGCCTAGGCCTGCAAAGTAACTTTTTTTTGGTTTCAACAACAAAGTCATTCACACAGCTGGCTGGTTTGACAAAAAGCAGGTTTTGTTTTTAAAGGTTAGTTGTTAGACACTTGTGGAAAAAAAAATTCAAGATGGCGACTTTTTTTTTTCAAAATTTCAAATTGGTGCTAGGCGGCTAAAACTCGGTATCGGGGGGCTCTCGGGGCTCAAAAATATGAATCTGAAATCTTGTCCGAAAATTCGGTCAAATTCGGAAAATATCGAAAAAAAAACAATTTGTATGGAGAAAATTTCAAATTGGTCGTAGGAGGCTGAAATTCGGTATCCGGAAGTTTTTGAGGCTCCTGAGTCTGAATCTGAAATCGGATTTTTAAAATTCGGTCTTATTCGGATTCGGGGGCTCTCGGGGCTCAAAAATATGAATATGAAATCTTGTCCGAAAATTCGGTCAAATTCGGAAAATGTCGAAAAAAAAACGATTTGTATGGAGAAAATTTCAAATTGGTCCTAGGAGGCTGAAATTCGGTATCCGGGGGTTTTTGGGGCTCCTGAGTCAGAATCTGAAATCGGATTTTTAAAATTCAGTCAAATTCGGATTCGGGGGCTCTCGGGGCTCAAAAATATGAATCTGAAATCTTGTCCGAAAATTCGGTCAAATTCGGAAACTGTCGAAAAAAAACGATTTGTATGGAGAAAATTTCAAATTGGTCCTAGGAGGCTGAAATTCGGTATCCGGGGGTTTTTGGGGCTCCTGAGTCAGAATTTGAAATCGGATTTTTTAAATTCGGTCAAATTCGGTATCGGGGGGCTATCGGGGCTCAAAAATATGAATCTTAAATCTTGTCCGAAAATTCGGTCAAATTCGGAAAATATCGAAAAAAAAAAACGATTTGTATGGAGAAAATTTCAAATTGATCCTAGGAGGCTGAAATTCGGTATCCGGGGGTTTTTGGGGCTCCTGAGTCAGAATCTGAAATCGGATTTTTAAAATTCGGTCAAATTCGGAAAATATCGGACAAACAATATTGTGTTATTCTTTGAAGTATATTTTTTTATTTCATTGTATGTTTGAGAAAAGCACTATACATGCCTCGTCGTGAAAACGGATTCCCGGCCTCTGATGTAATGTACTATTGTAAATAATGTAACGTTTTTCAACAAGTAAATTTGGCCAGCCGGTGATTTCATGGGAACGATTACTGTACACAATTAAACGAATTGCAATTACATTACAATTTGCTCACCTCTGATTGTTTACTGTTTTCATTAATCATGTTGGTCCGATTTAAACTAATTTGATCCCCCGTATATTTCATTAAGATCTACCCATTAATGTTTCGAAAGACGAATTAAAGTTCACACTTTTTTTTCAGTTTTTGATGTGCTACTTTGGTGACGAGTGCAATAACGTATAATGGAATTATGAGTTATTTTCTTCAATAAAGCAGCTGAAATACAAAGGGTATAGCCGTGTTTGTATGGGGCATCGGCCCCAGAAGCCAAATCGATTGCCGTTTTGCTAATATATTAGCCCAGATGTAAGATGCTATTTTACAAAAAAGGACCCTGAAATACTTCAGGTTTTTGAGAAAATAAAAAAAAACGAAAATTGGTTTTTATTTTCTTTTATCTAAACTACTCAATAGATTTTTTTGTAACTTATACACATTATGTAGATTATAAAGATGTATTATTAAAAAAAATAATAATTTTCAAATATCCTTATAAGTAGTGAAATTTTCACTTTAAATTTTTCAATATTTTTTTTTAATATTTTTGAGTTAGGGACACCTACCAATTTTGGCTATATTATGTATAAACTAATATTCTATAATATATATTTTTTTCAAAAACATTCACTTGGATCAACATATCCAAAATGAAACAAACTTATCGCCTGGTGTCAATTTTTCAGACAGTTATTTTCAAAACCTCGTATCTAGTTTGTTGATTGATACTGAGATACGAGCTTTATTTTAAGTAGGTATTTGTTACTTAGTTTTGGTTGTCAACTGACGTTATGGTATACCATACATTTAAATAAATAAATATTAAGGGACAATTATACACAAATCGACCTAGTCCCAAACTAAGCAAAGCTTGTACTATGGGTACTAGACGACGATATACATAATATATAAATACATATATAGATAACATCCATGACCCAAGCACAAATATTTGTTGGACTTAATATGCCTAACTACTCGTACAAGAATCGAATAAAAATAACATAAGAGCGTCTTCGAAATAAAATGTCTATATATGTAGTACAAACAGAAGCGCATCTAACTGACCATCGGTAGACCTTATGAACATTGACATAAGGCCTACTGATGGCCAGTTACAGTCTGATTTATTTTTAATCATCCATTTCACACTTCTCTGTTGATGTTTGTAGTGATCTAACGATTGATCGAATCGATTTTATCGACGAACTTTTTTTCGAATCTGCATGTGTTTTGTGTAAATCAATATTTTTTAAGCTACGAGCCGTGGGACTCACTGGAGCTTTCTATGTAAAATAAGCTTTCTTTGTAAAGAAATTTTATTTTGACGATGCTCTTATATTTTTATTCCGCCTATATTCACCTATGTTTTACAAAATAAAACACTTTGACTTTGACTTATATGTTATTTTTATTCGATTCTTGTACGAGTAGTTAGGCATATTAAGTTCAACAAATGTATGGTATACCATAACGTCAGTTGACAACCAAAACTAAGTAACAAATACCTACTTAAAATAAAGCTCGTATCTAAGCCAGTATCAATCAATAAACTAGATACGAGGTTTTGAAAATAACTGTCTGAAAAATTGACACCAGGCGATAAGTTTGTTTCATTTTGGATATGTTGATCCAAGTGAATGTTTTTGAAAAAATATATATTATAGAATATTAGTTTATACATAATATAGCCAAAATTGGTAGGTGTCCCTATCTCAAAAATATAAAAAAAATTATTGAAAAATTTAAAGTGGAAATTTCACTACTTATAAGGATATTTGGATTTTTTTTTTAATAATACATCTTTATAATCTACATAATGTGTATAAGGTACAAAAAAATCTATTGAGTAGTTTAGATAAAAGAAAATAAAAACCAATTTTCGTTTTTTTTTATTTTCTCAAAAACCTGAAGTATTTCAGGGTCCTTTTTTTGTAAAATAGCATCTTACATCTGGGCTAATATATTAGCAAAACGGCAATCGATTTGGCTTCTGGGGCCGATGCCCCATACAAACACGGCTATACCCTTTGACTGTAAATATACATGTATACATTTTAACACGCAGATTTAGTAGCAGGAACGTCCAGCATAAAAAGACAAAAAACACCAGTCATAAGAACGAATACTGCCGTAGTACCTCCAGCTACTTTTTCTAAAGAGATTCTATCTATCTATATATCAGCCACAGGATGTCTACTGCTGAACATAGGCCTCTCCCGTAGTTTGCCACAAGATCTGAGTAGATTTTTTACAATTTTTGCAATTGTTTATTATTTATTTTTAAAATTGCTCCCGAGCAGCACAATAAATGCATGTCAGTATTAAACCGTTATCAAATTAACAACTGAATATAATATTGAACTGTAATTCAACATTTTGCCAGAAATCAGTTTACTCTCTGTATTACACAATAATGTAACACTTATTCCTCTCCCGCCATAAAATATAACATTATCATCACACGCACACAAGGAAGTCGTATGTTTTGTGTTCAATTGGGAGACAATAAATCCTCGGAAACAAATATTATTTCGTGTAGGTGCGAGTTTTTTAAGGGCGTGAAATCGGAACCGAATTTTCTTCACAATTTGATGAAATTTATTGGATAGACGCGTTTTCTTTTTTTTACAGTTTAAGCTTATAAGCTTAGCTTGCGGGTCGCTTCTATCCGGCCCATGTGGAAGTCAATTGAGGAGGCCTGTGTCCAGCAGTGGACGTCCTATGGCTGAAATGATGAAGCTTATAAATGATTTATTCTATTTGAAAATTGTAAAATCTTATTTTCAAGAAGCTTAATAAGGATACTTTTATATCCGTTTGAAGATAGGAAATTTAGACTTTGAATGACGTGACGGCACTAAGTTTATAAACGAAATTTGTGTCGTCAATGTATTAGACACATTTCAAACAGTTGACATAAACTTCTTAGTCTTATTAAGAATAGATAAACGTGATTTAAATGAATTTGTATCTATCTCCAAAGTTCTACATTAATTTAAGCTGAAATGATTCTAACAGCCTACGCAAAGACGTTGTTATGGAGACAAAATCGGGTGTATAGAGAATGTTCACACAATTTTACATACTTATTTGTTGAACTTACACAATATCGTCTTCAAAAACAAAATATTCTTATATTAACATAAGTAAAACACGAATACTTCATAAATTGCAAATCGATATAAAATTGGCGCAATTGTTCGCATCTACGGGAACACGTAAAGGAAAATGCCACATTTTATAAGAGCACGGCGCACGACAGGGTGCTACAAATGATATTTCTCAGGGTAACCCAATAAGGGTGCCCCGGGATTACTGGCTTCGGTACCGGTACGAGTACCGTGCAGGTATGGGTAATACCGGATCTTGTGTGCTTTCGGTAAGCTCTGCTCCCGCTTCCGTTACATGGGTTTTTGATGAATGCGAGTCGAGGTTGATGGGTACTTTTGGTTTATTTGAATGCGTGAGACATACGGTTTGGTCTATATTTCGCGCCACCTTCAACTTTATGATGCAATTTTTAACATTATTTTGCATACATATCACAATATTTAGGGATATAGGTAGGTATTAGATATGTAAATTTAAGAATTATTGGAATAACTCCGCGCAGTCGGTAGAATTAGAAACTAACCTGACTAAACGAGTATGTTCAATATATCAGAATCTACCAGTGTTTGCCACGAGGAGACCATACGGCGATGAAAACTCAACAGCTAGCTAGTAATTATTAAGTCATTAGTACAATAATAAAAAATGGGTAAACTAAATTATTTTGATTTTTCACTTACAAATATACCTTATTGCTTCGCCTAGAGACTTTGCGACGAAAATAGAACATCACTGTAAGTAAGGCAACTTTTAATTTACGAGCAGTGCACGCTAATTTCGTAGAACTAATTGGGGGCAAACTTAGAAGTGCACCACAATGTCTATAATAAACACACCTGAAGCGAGACAAGGGAACTGCGGGTAAAGTTATGGACCACTCAGAAATTGAGAAATGAACTTTAGTAGCTTTTGATTCCAATTACGTTTCAACTAATTGTCGCGTGGCTTCGTTCGTTTTTAACCTATTTCATTATCACTATCATCATCATCATCACTATCGCCATCATCATGATCATTATTATCATTACAGCCGAATAACTCTCACCGTTCCCTTGACCTTCACAAGGTAATCATTCCGCGTTGTAGGAAGTCTTCGACGCTGCGTCTTCCAAGACGTGGTTGCCACTCGAGAACCTATCTGCCTCAGTGGCCATTGGTTCAGCGAACGATGTGCCCCGCCTACTACTTAAGTTAGACACATCTTTAGGCTATGCCAGCTTATTTGGTTCTGGTCGGTTATTTTCTACTTATTCTTTGGGAATTATGTATTTATCTGATACAAAGTAACATCCCTAACTATCGGGATGACAAATTATTAATTAACGTTTTCAAGTCAGTGATGTATTTTTTATGATCAAGTGTCTGAAAAATTACATAGTTACCCTGCAGGTGCGGGGCTGCTCGTTTGATTATTCATTGCAATCCGCAATTCCAAAGCAGACTTTAAGTCGTTTCCTACTATGCATTTTCACAGCATCTCTCATCGTAAATGTTAAAGAATCAACTCTACATGCTGTTTTTTTAGGGTTCTGTACCCAAAGGGTAAAAACGGGACCCTATTACTGAGACTTCGCTGTCCGTCCGTCCGTCTGTCACCAGGCTGTATCTCAAGAACGGTGATAGCTAGACAGTTGAAATTTTCACAGATGATGTATTTCTATTGCCTATAACAACAAATACTAAAAATAAAATAAAATAAATATTTAAGGGGGGCTCCTATACAACAAACTTACAGATAATGGTACGGAACCCTTCGTGCGAATTAAGTGAACGGCAGAGATTTAAGTTAAAAAAAATCTTTATTTAAACCAACAGAGTAACAGTACAGTTTTACAATCAAAAGTATTCTAATCTTAAAATTAATTAATATTACTATTTATAGCTAATTTCTGCATCCTCAGCATTGACGCATGTCCCAGAAAGGTGTTTACTGCGTTGATGCTGATATCCGATAATTATCGCTGACGCGAGAGGATTTGGGCGTTGCAGCACCCTTAACTCCTCCCTCCTCAAGAGAGAAGTTATCTGAAGGTGACACAGTTGGCTTCAGATAATTTCGTCTGAAAAATACAGAATGTAGCTTATGGGAGATATATGTTAATGCTATAATAAGTGCTGCGACGTATAACGCAATGGTCCACACACTGACTCTATAGCTAATGACATAGCTTTCACTATCATCACTATCACTATTGTACTTGACGCTGTTGAGGATGTCCTTTACATCGCTGAAGTCCACGCCTCGAAGATCTACCTCGTTCTCGTTCCTCTGGATCTGAAGCTGCGGTTCTGGTAACATTACAGACGGTAATGTATAGCTGGTGTAGCATTACGCTACGGTTTAAGTGCTTCTTTTTACTAATCCGATGTTTATTTAAATTCATTACGGCACAGCGCCATCTGTTACAGACGAGTTGTACTCTTTTTCTAATGTCTTAGCTTGCATGAATTTTGGTTTCACTTGGTAGATTGCATGCTTTCGGAAATTGTTCACTCCGTTCTCGTTAGGTGTCGCTATTCTCAATTGTACGAGTTTCGTTCGTTAGTTCGTAGCCTTATTTACCTATAGATTTAGGTCTGGCAAACTGTCATTTTGGTATTTTTTCTTATATATTTGAATTTCAAAAATTAGATTTCGTTCGTTCTTTGGGGTTTCTGTCAAGGAAAAAATTGCTTGAAGGATTGTCATTGAGATTTTGAGTTTGAGTCAAGAAGCATCTTACTAATATAATTGCTTGAGTTTTCAAATATTTTGACCGGAGTACTACAGTTTTTGTCCACGTTTTGCGATCCGAGTACTACAGTTTGTGTCTACGTTTTGTGATCCCATAAGGAGCCCTCCCCTTATTTTTCTGAGGGTCTGTGCGGTGCAGTTCAAGTAACGGCTGCAAGCGGTGCGCCGAGTGCTTGGTTCTCTTGCCGGCCGGCGTGTGATCTTGTGTGTGCGTCTAGCACGATCTGATTGCGACTGGGAGCCACAGTCCTCCATCCAGTGCCCGTCAGACCTGAACGGGTTTGTTTATTTAACCTGCCGTCCAATGTACGAGTCCTGCCCTTGAGGGCTTACAGAAGGTTGGTGTCATCGACGCGCGCGGCGTGACTGGTGCGCGCACATCTTCGAGCGGTTCGGTGCATTTAGGATAATTTAATTTTCGTGTAATATTCGGCCAAAACCAATTCAAAATTATTTGATATTTATTTGTTAGTTTTTGATTAACTGTAACGAGTTGTGATCTTAATGCTTATTTGATTTTAATGCGGACAAAGCTTTTTTTGTTCGTAGTTTTCCTCTAAATTCCGAAAGCCTCGTTCGTCGGGCACATATCTTCTTTTACTGCATTTTTTCGACCATAATCATAACATCCATCAGCCATACCTCACTCTTCACCAGCCTTTCAACAATTCATGCAACCGTTTTTAATCGCCAACCCAGTCAAAATTCTCAGCCCAGCCAAAATCCTTTCACGTGAGAGAATTTTGACTGGTTTTCGTCAAATTGCAGTATAATTCTTCTTAAATTTGTCGCGACAAACTTAATCATTTTGATTCAACCCCTAGAAAAACCTAAAGTATAAATTTAAGATTATTTGTTAATTTAACCCATTAATATCTGTGTGTTTTGATTTCGGTGTTAAACGTGTGCTGAAGTGATCTCCAGTGTAAATTATCGACAAATTCGTAATTTTGTACCATTAAACAATAAATTATACGTGTGTCAGTGAATGTGTTGTTTTTCTCATTACTTAATTTTTTATTAATTAAATTCACTGCACTGGTTATTGTAGTATTGCTCGTTGCCTTTATGGTTATATCATCTATTTGGGTTTCGCAGTATTTGGTTGGTGTCAGTATGAATGTTCCTTCTAGGTTGTGTTTGGAGACTTCATCTCCGCAGGTTTCGGTTATCACTGCTCTTCTTCTGGTGTAGAGGAGCCAGTGGTCAGATGTAATCTTCTGGATAATTGTGTCTTCCGTTTTGATTGTTTGCTGGTTACATTTTGTGAGGCTATCTTTAAGTAGCATCAGTTGTTCTATACAGGTTGCTGCTGGATGCTGCACGACGTCATCATCAGTACAGAGGTATTTATCTTCCTCTATTTCCTCACAATATCTAGCTACGGGTTTGAATTGCAATCTATTCATCATGAGGAATGGATATTTGGGAATTATTGTGAATGTTTTATCCAGTCGCTGCGCAAGCGCTGAGAGGTGTGCGCGCGTGTGAGGGTGACCTTCCGCTGCGAACATGACGCCGTCAAATATCGTGAAATGTGTATCGTGCAATATCGTAATCAACGAGGTGTTAGCATTCGTGCAAAATAAGATTAACGTTATGGATGATATCAGTTTAGTGAGAATATGTGCAACGGGATTCTCGGCGGAGGATGTGGAGCTGGCTAAGAAATTACTGTATGATTGTCTAGTAGGAAATGAAAAATATGTAACAAGAAGGAAGGATAAGCTGGAGCGTGACATGGAGGATATTATTCGGTGCATCAAAAATACAAAAACAGGTGAACTGCCCATATTTGTAGCCAAAGACCTGCACAAGCTACCTCCGGTAAATTTTGAAAACATAGATGTCACACGGCTGTTGCAAGACATTGTCAACTTGCAGGGACAGATACGAGAAATAAAGGATACCTATGCGACTCAAAATCAGCTTGAGCTGCTAAAAAATGATATACAGAGGCATAAAGACAATGAACAAACGGACTCCAGTATGAGTCATCATGAGTCGTACTTAAATGTGAACCGTAGAAGAGGTGCGTTTTTATTAGATAGTGGACCTATAGGATTGACACCTTATAATTCGTCCGGTAAAAATTCAACTTTAAATACAAATAGCTCGACGTTATCTGCGACTGCAGAGAGCGAGGTCGCCGACCCGCCCGTGACCGTTGAACCGAAGCGCACACATACACAGACACCTGAGCATGCACCTGCACCGCTTAGCAGCGCGCCGTTGTGTGCGCAGGAGCAAGGTATGATATCGAAACCGGTTACCGATGCAGGCGGGCCGTCTAGCAAACTAGCTACGACGTCGGATGAGTCAACTTTACTCGTAGATAAAAACAACTTGCTATATAGGCCAATTGTTATTAAAGAAATGAGCCATAAACAGTCTTATGCCGAATGCATACTGGAAAAGGGTGAATGGAAGGACAAGGACACGGATGAGGATTGGAAACTCGTTCAGTATAGGCGACATCGAAATAAGTTTATAGGTAAAACTGGCTGTGCTGAAACATTGTCTAATACGAAGTTCAAAGCGGCAGACGTAAAGGTACCGATGTTTATATCAAATGTTGACAAATCGGTAACAGAAAAAGATATATCTGAGTATATATTGCAAAAAACTCAGGATCGAGTAACATTGTCAAGGATTGCCATGAAGCGTGATAAGGGGTATTACTCATATAAAATCTACGTTAGTAAATCGAAACTGGGTGTTTACCTAAATGACAACCTGTGGCCCAGTGGTATAACGTTTAGGCGTTTTGTAATGATTAGAGGGAAGATTGTGGATAATGAAAATAAATCGAGTGAAATTAACAACACTAAAAAATGACTGGAAAATGCAAAATAATAACTTTTAATTGTAGGTCTGCAAAAAGGTCAATAGATGGTATAAGAGCTGTGTGTAAAATTGCGGATATCGTAGCATTGCAAGAAACTTGGCTCCTTCCTTTTGACCTGCCATTCCTTAGTACGATTGACAAGGACTTCGGTTGGACGGGTAAATCGGCTGTGGACGTCTCTGCTGGGCTGCTGAAAGGGCGCCCCCATGGTGGAATTGGCATTCTCTATCGTAAAAGTGCGTTTAATGCGGTAACTATAGTTGAGTGTGACAGTGACAGAATAACATTCGTGAAAGTATCAACCGGTGACGTATCATTTTTGGTGGGCTGTGTCTACATGCCTACGGACTCGAATGATAACATGCCGATGTTTACGGAGTGTTTAGGCGCGCTTTCCTCGACTATTGCTGATAATTGTGATGTGCAAGCGGTGTTTATACTAGGGGATTTTAACGCTCACGTAAATGAACCGTTCTATAAAGAAATGATGGAGTTCTGCGCTGAGCAAAAGTGGATATGTGCGGACATTGATAAATTAGGAGCGAATTCTGATACGTACACATATATCAGTGATGTACATCAGTGTAGAAGATGGTTGGACCATTGCATTGTAACGGAATGTGCGTGGAATACTATAAGTAACGTAACGGTTATGAATGATGTATTCTGGTCCGACCATTTCCCTATGCTGATTGAATGTAATATTAATGTTTTGGAGCCTGTTATTAATTCTTGTAATAATTTTGTAAATAATGGTGTAATATGGGGTGAGAGGCAGAATGATCAAATTGATGAATATAGCAGGATCTGTAATAATGAACTGAAGGACATTGACTTCCCTGACTCGCTGAGGGACTGCTGTGACGGTATGTGTAATAACTGTAATCACTTTAAAGTTATTGATGATATATACATCAAGGTCATTAACACGTTATCTAATGCTGCGAAGATGACAACTAAATCTGGTAAGCGAGCCAGGGGTCGCTGTCTAGTCGGTTGGAACAAATATGTTGCAGAATCTCACCGAGAGGCCCGGCTTCAATTCCAGCTGTGGGAGTTAGCTGGTAAACCATGTCAAGGTCGAGTTTTTGAGCTGATGCATCATACTAAGAAAGTATTTAAATCTAGACTTAGGTGGTGTCAGAACAGGCAGGAACAGATTCTAATGGACAAGCTGGCTACTTCTCATGGAAATAAAAAGTTCAAAGATTTTTGGAAAGGGACAAAGAAAATGAATGTGAGGCCTGGCTTGCCGGTGAGTGTTGAGGGTGAGTCAGATTGCGGGGAGATTGCTAACATGTTTAGAGAGCACTTTAATGTTGAATCATTGCTTCATGTAAAATCTACCACCCAGCTAAATGTAAATTTGGGGGATATCGGGGGCGGGCGTACTACCATTTTTACCTCTAAGCAAATTAAGCAGGTCATCAATAATATGCAGAGAGGTAAGTCGCCTGGCCACGATGGCCTTAGTATAGAGCACTACAAATATGCAGGGGTACACCTACCTCGAGTGCTCTCTTTGTTATTAAACTTGTGTATTGGTCACTCATATCTCCCTGCGGCGCTCATGAGGACGATTGTTGTACCAGTGATTAAAAATAAAACGGGTGACCTATCTGATAAGACGAACTATCGGCCTATCTCACTCGCTACAACTACAGCTAAGATACTTGACCGTGTGCTTGACAATGTTTTAGACAATTACTTAAAAATACACGACGGCCAATTCGGTTTTAGAGCGGGGCTGTCTACAGATAGTGCAATTCTGTGTCTCAAGCACACGGTCAGGTATTACACTGATAGAAAGACCCCCGTCTATGCCGGTTTCCTCGATTTGTCCAAGGCATTTGATCGAGTCAATTATGATCTGCTTTGGCAAAAATTAAGTGAGACGGGCATACCGGCGGAGTGCGTGAGTCTATTTAGGCACTGGTACAGCAATCAGTTAAACCAGGTTAGATGGGCGAGCAGTTTTTCCAGTGAGTACAGGCTTGAATGCGGTGTAAGACAGGGCGGTATCACCTCACCGAAGCTCTTCAACCTGTACATCAACAAGCTGATAGAGGGGCTCAGTGGTATGCATGCAGGATGTTATGTGGGTAGCACCTGTGTCAACAGCCTAAGCTATGCCGATGACATGGTGCTACTGAGCCCGTCTGTCAGCGCGCTGGAGCAGCTGCTTGCCTGTTGCGAGTCCTATGCCTTGGCCCATGGACTGGAGTACAACAATAAAAAGAGTGAAGTGCTGATATTTAAGGCAGGTAAAATTAAGCCATACTATGTACCACCTATCTTGTTGAACTCTAGCCCATTACTTGTAGTGGATAAGGTCAAGTACCTAGGACACATCCTCACGAGTGACCTAAAAGATGATTTGGATGTAGAAAGAGAGCGCAGGGCGTTGGCGGTTCGGAGTAACATGATTACCCGCAGGTTTGCTCGTTGCTCACGTGATGTAAAAATCACATTGTTTAAATCGTACTGCCAATCTTTGTACACGAGCAGCCTGTGGGTCCGGTACACGAAACGAGCCTACAACGCCTTGCGCGTACAATACAACAATGCTTTCAGAATGCTGATGGGACTACCTAGCAGGTGCTCTGCATCGGGCATGTTTATGGAAGCTCGCACGGATAGTTTTCAGGCTATAATTCGTAAAAATATAGTCTCATTACTAAGTCGTGTGAGATGTAGTCCCAACAGCATTCTAAAGGAAATTGCTGAGAGGTTTGATTGTCCAATCCTCAAGCATTGGACCGAGCAAATTAAAAGTGTGGCACAACATATAATATAGATACTAACATGTATATATATTGTAGATTGATTATTGGCATACTAAAATTACCAATGAATCTGTAAATACTAACACTAGATTAAGATATTGTTTGTTTTACTAACACTCTATGGATACCTTGCTTGTCCGAAATAAAGAAATTATTATTATTATTATTATTATTATTATTATTATTATTTATCGGTTTCAGGTTTATATATTGGAATAGGGATAATCTTGTAATAAATATATGTGTTCTTTTCAATAAGTGGGATATCTAATACAAAGGTTAAGCGATTATTACTAATAAATGATTTTAATTCTATACTACGTTCTATCTTAACTAAATTTTCTTTTGAAACTGGATAAACTACAGTAGCGTGTTTCTCTATTTCAAAAAGAACATTAATTAATTCAGTTGAATTTATTACGGACTGGTGTAGCGTTGACAGTTTACTAAAAGCTATGGCGGTTTCTATTTCCTGAATAATATTATAAATAGTCCGAAAGTTATTTAGAATCTGGTAAACGCTGTTCATTATGGAAACCAAATTAAAAAGTTTAAACTCTTCTTTTTGAATTGACTCTAATTGTTTAGTTTTATAACCTAAATGTTTAACGTTAAAATTAATGTCACTTGAGACGTTTACTAATTTATCAAGAGCTTTTTGAAGTAATGTTACCTTATTTTCTACTGATATCTCTTTATGTTTCATATTATCGATTGCCGTATTAAATCTAATTGCATCGTCGTTATCTAAGTTTCCCGTAATTAATTTAACAACTGATCCTAATGGGTTGAGAATACCTCGTTTTGTTCTTGCCGTTGGCAGAATCTGTAATAATCTATCTCTAGAAAGCTCTATAAAAGAATTTACTTGTACTTCTAAACCCATCAGTTCTCTTCTAGTATCTATGTTACTATCAATAATTTGTTTCAACTTACTATACTGTTCTAAATTAGCTTCTAATAATAAACTTATCGATTCTAAATCTATTGTCTTAATAATGCTCCAGGAACTAGTCCTCATCAGAGCTGTACCCATCTTGACTGGAGCTATCCCCGGACTCCGCTCGAGGTTTTGGATGTTGAGGCTGCATCCCTGATGCGCCAGGGCCATCAGTAATATCACACGCCACCTGTGGAGGTCGTTTGATATTCTTGAGTGCTACTCGGGTGTTACGCTTTTTTACTTGGACAGGGATTATATTCCTATCTGGTTTGCCTATAACTTTAGCTTTTTCAAATCTAGGTAACTCTTTAGCTTTACGGATTCTCGTGTCCTTCATAAAAATCGTATCGCCTTCCTTAATTTCTGGTGGGATTTCGCCTCCTTTCTTTTCCCTAACTTTGACCTTATCATTTACTAATTTCTCACTAACATATTCATATAGTACTTTCAATCGTTTCCTGTGGTCTATAAGCAATTTTTGCATAAGATTTCGTTCCCTATCTATATCGAACAGATTTCCGGTGTCTGTATGACCAAAAACCATTTCGAATGGGGTAAACGTTGTTGCGCTATGAATGGAATTATTATAGGCCATTATAGCATAGGTCATGACAGATGCCGCGTCCTGTTCGCTTTTATCATATTTTGCTAAACGGTAAATTTCAATGAGAGTAGAATGAAATCGTTCTACTATAGCCATCGAATTAGGGTTATTTGGGGTTCCTATGTGCAATTCAATTTTATATAAGCTCAATAGTTCCTTCATTAGTTCGTTGTTGAATTCTGCGCCAGAATCACAACTGATTTTCCTGGGAATACCATACATGCTGAAATACTTAATCAAAGCTCTTACGACTTCTGGAGTGCTTCGATTTGGTATACCTATTGCCTGTGCTAATTTGCTAAAGGCATCTACTGCTGTTAGGTAATATTTACCTTCAATAAATAAGAGGTCTATAAAAATTTCCTGGAATGGTGATTCCTGACTCTGAGTGAGTTGGATAAATGGCTTGATGGGCTTTCTTTCATACTTCATCTTGCGACATTGTTCACATGAATTAATTATTGCGGAAATTGTTTCTTTCATATTGCTCCACCAATACGACCTTTTAAGTTTAGCTAAAGTTTCATTTATTCCTCTGTGACATGTCTTGCCTTCGTGATATTTTTTGACTAATTCTTTTATATCATCTTCATCCGTCATGTTCACAACTCGTTCTGTACATTCTACTAAGTTTTGCGTACCTTTCTTGTAAAGTTTCGTTACAACGTGACTGAAGGTCTTTCGAAACTCTGGTACTTCAAAATAAATATAGTATTTATTTTTAAAATCTACATATTCCTTTAAGAATTTCGTAACTAACTGTTCGTTCCCAACTGGCATGTGGACTTCAAGGATTTTCTGTTTTTTATTAGAACTATCCTTGACACTGATATCGTTTTTGAACCAAGTATAGACTAAAATCTGTTTAGGTTTCATATCTATCGCTTCATTCATTATTGGGATACCTTCGTGTTCTCGGTTCGAGACAGAGTGAGCTGTGGCTCCATCATCTGAATCTTGTAGCCCGGCTAGTCGTCGGAATAATAGACGAGCCGTGGTAGTGTAAAAAAATATAATAAAGAATAAAAACTATATACAATATAAAGAAAAACGGTATTCAGTCAGTACGCAGCACTAACGGGAAACACTGGCCTTAATGGAGCGGGGCAGGATGGTAGGAAAGACAGGGTTTCAAGCGTCTGCGTGGTTCCAGCTTCCACGCACATCAGGCAGGAACAACCGCCGGTAGAGGTGCGTTTACCACACCACGCAATCTTCAGCCAAGTAAAAAGGGCTGGAACAACATCTCACTTAGTTGGTGACACCAAACCAATCCATGCCTTATTTCGTATTTGTCAAGACCAGTGAGAACGAAATAAGACTTGGATTGAGTTTAACAATATAAATAAAAAGAAAACAAAGAAAAATAAGTATATACAAATATTACCTGCAAAGCGGCAGCCCTTACAAGTGTTAGAACTATCAGCAATATATGATACAGCGTTATATTTACAGTAATTATGCACAATTACGTAAAACTCGTAACACCACAATACATAAGCAATCTCAGTATTACATTTAATTTTTAAAATATACAAGTAATAGCCATTCAGACTCCAGTTCGTTCAGCACAAGTCGAAGCGTGTCTGAGAAAAAAGACAAAAGCCGAGCGTGGAACGCCTGTCTTTTTTAATGGCGTTTGTAAGCGGCCAGTGCTGCACCATGGAGGTTTGCCGCGTTACAGTACCCCGCGCGCCCAGGAGAATTTTCCAAAAGAGAAAACGCAGGAAAATTCCAACAAAAGAGATTAAGATAAAAAAAGGAGAATACATACAACTAGCTTAAAGTTCTAACCTATATTTACAATTTTAAATCTTTGATGTGCCATTTACCAATAGCACGGCCATGGTCATCGGCCAGTTCATACACGAGAGGTGACAATTTTTTCAATACTGTACACTTTACAAATTTAGGTGCTAGTTTTGCGGTAAAATATTTACCAGCGTCACTTAATTGGTAATTGCGACGCCATACAATATCACCTTCATTAAACTCGGCCTGTTTACGCCTTAAGTTATAATATTTACAATTTTTTACATGAGCATCCCAAATTGCAGCCTGCACTTTATCTAAAATAGGCGACAAGTGGCCTAAGTTTTCAGCGTAAATATCACGCGGCGCAAATATAAGGTCGTCATAATCGACATCATTAGAGTCAGCGACACCATAGAACGACCCGCACGGAACGAGTTCTCTGCCAAAAACCAGGAAGGCAGGGCTAAACCCCGTCACTTCATTAACGCTGGTATTTATGGCGAACTGGATCTGCGGAATATTAAGATCCCAATTTCGATGGTCGTTTTCAACAAACGAACTAATTGCAGTCATAATAGAACGGTTGTAGCGCTCGACAGAGTTTACTTGCGGGCAGTATTTGGGAGTAAAATGTACCTGTGGGATCTGATATTTAGTAAAAAGTTCCTGTAATTCGTTGCTGATAAACTGTGTACCGTTATCCATTATAATAGTTCTTGGAAAGCCATGCACCAAGAATATGAAGTCTTCAAGAATTTTACATATGATATTAGAAGTCGCCTTTTTAATAGGAAATATCAAACAGTACTTAGAGAAACAACAATTTACCACTAATATGTAGCGATTTTGTTTACGGGTCATAGGTAAAGTCCCAACGAGATCAATGGAAATACATTGAAAGGGTCTACTACATTCTTTAGGTTTGCCCATTATCCCCAAAGTTTGATGATTTTGGTATTTGTACGCTAAGCAGGTCTCGCACTTGGCAATATATTTACAAACGTCCCTATAGATACCCGGCCAAAAATAGCGTAAAGCTATTCTTTTGTGTGTTTTAAATATGCCAAAATGACCAGCAGTGGGCTCGGAATGGTTGTCATGGATAATGTTTTCTCTCATTTCCTTTGGAATGACAAGTTTCCAATCATAATCAGAAGTGAGAAAAGAACTAGTTCTTTTTAGTCTATACAAGTTATTATTTACAATTTTATAGTCAGGAAATGATGCAGGATTATCTTGGCAGCCTTTAAATATGTTGTTAAACCAATCATCATCAGAATCGACATAAATAAGGTCTACTGGTACCGAACGTGACAAGATATCCGGTACAACGTGGTCCTTGCCTCGTTTATGTCTAATTTCGAAGTTGAACGCGGACAAACGAACCCTCCACCGAGCTAATCGGCCTGTCGGGTTATCCAAATTTAAAAACCACTTGATGGCCGCGTGGTCCGTATATACAATGAATTTTTGGCCATTGTCTAAGTAGCATTGCCAATGTTCCAAGGAGACAATGAGACTTAATAGTTCACGTTCAGTAATCGAGTAATGTTGCTGCTGTTTAGATAAAGAACGGCTAAAATAGGCAATAGGTCGTTCCACACCGTTCTCTTCTTGAGTCAACATAGCCCCGATTCCAAAATTAGACGCATCGCAATGCACTGAAAAGGTTTTTGAAAAATCGGGACAAGTTAAAACAGGACTACTTACAAGCGTTTTCTTTATTGTATTAAAGGCAACGTCAGCCTCCTCATTCCACTTGAATGCAGGAGCCTTTTTACCGCTGGATGTTAATAAATTGAGAGGCGCGGCAATAGTGCTAAAATTAGGTACAAAACGCCTATACCAGCTAGCTGTACCTAAAAACCTCTTTAACTCACGTCTTGTAGTAGGCACAGGTATGTCCAGTATTGCTTGGACCTTATCAGGATCTGTGCGCAAGCCTTGGTGATCTACAATATAACCAAGGTACTTTAGTTCGCGTCGGAAAAAAGTAGACTTTTCAAAGTTAATGGTAAGACGCGCGTATTTCAGTTTTTCCAGTACTCTAGATAACAAACTGATGTGATCTTCAAACGTACTCGATATCACTATTATATCATCTAAGTACCAAAAAACACGGTTTTCGAATTCAGGTGTAAACAACACGTCCATTAAACGCTGCTGCGTGGCCGGTGCATTGGTCAAACCAAATGGGGTCACTTTAAATCTTAGCATTCCACGTCCTGGAACGTAAAAAGCGGTTTTGTCCCTATCTCCCTCACATAATGGTATTTCCCAAAATGCCTTAGCGATGTCAATACTAGACAAGAACTTAGCATCACGCAAATTGTCAAGAATCTCATTTATGTAAGGTAATTTATAAGCATCCTTTTTAGTGACAGAATTAAGCTTCCTACTATCCAAACAGAATCTCCAAGTACCGTCTTTTTTGGGAGTAACGAGAACAGGACTTAACCACGGACTTTCACAAGGCTCTATGATGTCTAAAGCAAGCATTTTGTCTACCTCTTCCACCAGCACCTTTTGTTTTTCAGGAGAGAGCCTGTAACACCGTTGCCTAATAGGTGCATGGTCACCGGTGTCAATACGATGCTCGACCAAGTGTGTGCGACCAAGAGGACTAGATTCCGTGGAAGCTTCGCGAAACCGAGATATAATATTATAAGCCTGAGACTGCTGTTCCGCAGACAAATCCTCAAAGTGAAGAACTTGTTTTAAAGTGTCATTAATAGTTAAGGAAGTACAATTGGAAGGTTTTCTCAGTTCAGCGTTTTTGAGACAATTAGGCAACAGATTGAAGCTTTTCCAAAAATCTATACCCAGAATTAAATGAGAAGAAATGTCTGGAATTACATGTGCAGTAATGTAAAGACATTTACCGTTAAATTGTACAGGTAATTCCACGTAGCCAATAGAATAAACCGGCTGCCCATTAGCAGCTCGCACAGAAATTTTGTACGACGAGTTAAGTACAAATCCCCGATCTAATAGAGCCTTATGAGAGTTATTACCAAGTATTGTAATAGAACTACCGCTATCGAGTAAGCCACAGAGTGTCAAATTATTTACATTAATATTTACATAAGGACGTTCATTATCATTTTGATCGTCGAAGAGGATCAAAGACGTTTTGGAAGACAGCATAAACAAACGTACAACTGACAACCAGTCATTCCACTCATCACGCGAAAAATTATTGTTTTTATGTACAGCAAGTCTTTGATCCTCAGTTACGCGTTTTTTGAAAAAGCCTTAGTTTCCGGATTGGCCTTATTGCACTTAGTACAATTCGTGCTACGGTAGCCAGACAAACCGCATTTAAAGCACACTAGAGAGCGTGGCTCTTTGCACATGCGTAAACTGTGACCGTTCACTCTACAGCGAACACAAAATTGTTTACTAGAACTAACTATATTTACAGATTTGCTATTTACAGGTTTATATACAAAATCATCAGTTAACGAAGATGGACTGTATGTAGGAGGTTCCTTGAAGTTCCTTGAGCGGTCAAGGCACACCTCATACTTCCGACACACGGATTTTAAGCTTTCAATAGAGTTAACGTCGGCCTGTGCTACCATAACATCGTATTCGGGACGAATATTCCTACGCAAGATTTGTAGTTTATCCATCTCAGACATAGTGTAGCTTAATTTCGAAAATAACCCGCACATAAGAGCAAAATATACTACTATCGACTCTTCCTTGCCCTGAGTGCGGTCTTGTATTTCACGAAGTAGTTTATAATCGTAATCAACGATATCAAAATCATCAAACAGTTTTTGTTTCAAGCAATCCCACGAGCTAAAATTGACTTTATAGGCACGAAACCAGTGAAGTGCTGCGTCCGTAAACAACTCATAGGAATGAGTGAGCAAGGTGCTTGTAGGCAAGTTTCTAGATAGCGCGAACTCCTCCACCTTTTGCACAAAGCTACGCGGGCAACCCTTTCCCGCGTAAGTTAATTTGCGTAGCTCATTGGTCACGGAGCGGTCACAATGTACAATGACTTTATTTTGTGTACAAATATCAGAGTTCGCAGTTATGAATGAAGATGCGGAATTACTAACGGACCCGTTATTTTTACAATCAAAACGCATCTTCAATGCACTAAATTTAGAAACAAGAGCTTTGTACGGCTCACGGTGCTCGTCATCGTTCGAGACATCTATCCGCTGAAGGCGCAAATATATATGTACAAGAAATGATTTTATTATATTTACAAGTTTCGGATTAGAGGAAATTTCATACAACACAATTTTATCCTCTATAAAAGAGATCGACTTTTCAGTGCCGGCCAAGTCATCGGCCACTGAAAAGCTAGTTGGCAAATCCTCAGTTACATATTTACCCAACAAGTCGCTCAACTGCTGTCGGAGCTCCACAACCGTATCGCGAGGCTTTTCATGCCTAATGCAGACCTCGTAAGTAAGCTCATTTTTATTTAACATATTTACATTTACGCACGAAAACTCCATATTCGCTAGCGCTTTGTACAATACCCAAAAAAAAAACTTTATGTAAATAGACTATTTACAAAACATACACACAAACAGACATATTTATATATCAAATAAAAATAACGTAAAGTGAAAGCTGCAGCTTGCAACCTATCAAGTAAAACAGATCTAACCTAACTTTTACCTATACACAAGAAAAAATAATACAATAAAACCAAAATGACAGAAAATTTAACAACCTTAGCTATGTACAAACACGTATAATATTTACAAGTATGTACATAACCCAATCCAAGTCTAAAAAACCCACGTACTGACTGAATAAACCCTTGGGCGCCAATGTAGCCCGGCTAGTCGTCGGAATAATAGACGAGCCGTGGTAGTGTAAAAAAATATAATAAAGAATAAAAACTATATACAATATAAAGAAAAACGGTATTCAGTCAGTACGCAGCACTAACGGGAAACACTGGCCTTAATGGAGCGGGGCAGGATGGTAGGAAAGACAGGGTTTCAAGCGTCTGCGTGGTTCCAGCTTCCACGCACATCAGGCAGGAACAACCGCCGGTAGAGGTGCGTTTACCACACCACGCAATCTTCAGCCAAGTAAAAAGGGCTGGAACAACATCTCACTTAGTTGGTGACACCAAACCAATCCATGCCTTATTTCGTATTTGTCAAGACCAGTGAGAACGAAATAAGACTTGGATTGAGTTTAACAATATAAATAAAAAGAAAACAAAGAAAAATAAGTATATACAAATATTACCTGCAAAGCGGCAGCCCTTACAAGTGTTAGAACTATCAGCAATATATGATACAGCGTTATATTTACAGTAATTATGCACAATTACGTAAAACTCGTAACACCACAATACATAAGCAATCTCAGTATTACATTTAATTTTTAAAATATACAAGTAATAGCCATTCAGACTCCAGTTCGTTCAGCACAAGTCGAAGCGTGTCTGAGAAAAAAGACAAAAGCCGAGCGTGGAACGCCTGTCTTTTTTAATGGCGTTTGTAAGCGGCCAGTGCTGCACCATGGAGGTTTGCCGCGTTACAATCTGAAAGCTCTACAGTTTCTATTTCTGGTTCTGATTCAGGCCTACTTAGTTTTGTTATTTGATCAACAAGTGACTCTACGTGTTTTTGTATTTTTTGTTCTTGTTCGTCTACATTAACTGTCATTGACTCATTGTCATCGTTTGTTACATTAAGTTTTATACGAGACATAGCGTCAGCGTTCGTGTTCTGGTTACCTTTTTTATATAAAATTTCAAATGTGTACTCGTTTAACCTTAATCGCCATCGCGTAAGTTTACTGTTGGGTTCTTTCAACGAGTACAACCAAGCGAGGGGACGGTGATCGGTATAAATATAGAACTTATTTCCATACAAATAAGGTCTAAAATGTTTTACACCCTCTATTACGGCATAAAGTTCCTTTTCTATAGTACTGTATCTAACTTGAGTGTCGCTTAATGTTTTGCTAAAGTATGCTACGGGCTTATCTGAACCAATGGTTCCTTGAGATAATACTGCGCCTATTGCGTAGTTTGAAGCGTCTGTCGTCAAGATGAAAGGTTTCTTAAAATCTGGGAATTGCAACAATGGTGCGTTAGTTAATATTTTCTTACAAAGTTCAAAGCTTTCCTTGTATTCATCATCTAATAAAATCTTTTTCCCTTTCTTCAAACATACAGTCATTGGTCTAGTAATTTTTGCGAAATCCTTTATAAATTTCCTATAATATCCTATGAGTCCTAAAAAGATTTTTATTTCAGTAGTGGTTTTTGGGATGGGGTAATTAAGTACCGCAGTAATTTTGTCGTCGTTTGGCTTAAGTCCTTCACTCGTTATGGTATGTCCGAGATAGAGGACTTCCTTCCTGAGAAAATGGGACTTATCCAATTGGACTTTTAAATTTGTTTCTCTGAACCTATCAAATACTGCTTTCAGTTTGACTATGTGTTCCTGGAGGCTGCTTGAGAAGATTATAACATCATCAAGGTATACAAGACAATGTATTCCTTGAAGTCCTCTCAGGACGTTGTCCATGGCTCGCTGGAACGTCGCTGGAGCCGTTTTCAGTCCAAAGGGCATCCTGTGGAACTCATAGTGGCCAAATGGCGTGCTGAAGCCTGTTTTGGGCTTATCTTCGTCATTCACTTCGATCTGGTGATACCCACTAGCCAGGTCCAAAGTGGTGAAGTATGTGCTTTTTCCCAGCATATCAAACAGGTCATTTATGTTTGGTAGCGGGTACTTGTCATCAACTGTGATGTCATTAAGACGTCTGTAGTCAATGACCATACGCCACTTTTGTTCCCCTGACATATCCATCTTCTTAGGTACTAAATGGACTGGGGCACTCCATGGAGAGTGTGACTCTTGAATGACGTTGTCATTAAGCATCTTTTCCACTTGTCTTTTAATTTCCTGTGTCTGGACAGGAGGCATTCTATGCGCTTTAATATATATAGGGTCTTCGTTGACCGTCCGAATTTTATGTTTCACTTGGTTAGTGAAAGATAAGGGAATATGTTCACAGTAAAATATGTCCTTATATTCCTCACATAGCTGACTTATTTGTTCTTTTTCTTCTTTATTCAGGTCATCCAATCTCAATTTTGAGAGATTTTCTGACAATAATTGGTTCGTGGAGGTCGCGTCTTGCGAAAAATTTAAATTTATTTTTTCATCAGAATAAGGCTCGACTTTCAAAGGTGCCGTAATTACTAAACTCAATTTCTCTGACTTGTAATTCTGAATCACAGTTGTAGCGTATCCATTGACACAGCTAACAAGTGCGGTTGGCATTCTTATGCCTTCTGTAAATTGTTTAAAGTCTAATATGGCATCGCCATTTAATAAATTTACCGGTAACTTGACCCGTAACTCGCTGCGAGGAGGTAATTCGAGTTTCTCTCGCATTGGCGGCGTGTAAACAATAGGTATTCGTGTTGTATTTGTATACAACATTTGACTTTTCATGTCAATATTTGCACCTAATTGTTTCAACAGGTCGCTACCAATTAATCCGTCGTATTTACTATCGACACTATATACATAAAACTTATGCCGCTCTAAGCTATTGAAAATCTTAGGTAACGGGATAGAGACAACCGTGTCATGTTTGCTACATGCGTGGGTACTGACCACTTCAAATCTTTCCTGTTGCTTATAATTTTTGTAATATCTTTCTACCTTTTCGGGACTAATGAACGATCTAGTACTACCAGTATCTATCATAAATACGCCTTGTAGTTCGGGAACTAAAATGTGTGGCAGTCTACGTAACCTATTAAAATTTAACTCTATTCGCCTTCTATCGTGGAGGCCATTATGAAAAAAATTTCCGCCTCAGTATAGCTGTGGGATGGTCCCGGGGTTGGTTCCTCATTTGATTCAAAATGTATAGGGTTCGTATCATAATTTTCCGTATAATTAACACGTCTCGAACTAGCCGTTCTCATGGTGACGTCAGTGTTAGAGCCCGACGGTACATTACGCGGCGGCGGCACGTGTTGGTTTTGCGAAGCGAACGGTGAATAACCCGAAGGTTGCTGATTGTGCATTTGCGGCGGCCCCGATACCAGCGGTTGTTGCCATTGATTGCGCATATTATTAGAATTATTATTTTGTGGCCTGTTATTTCGATATTGGAATGAATTATTTGGTGAATTAAAATTATTTGGCGGTCTACGGTTACTATTTTGGCTAACGGAATTAAAAATATTCCTATTCGGATGTCTATCCTGCCTATAATGAGGCTCGAAATTATTTTGATTATGGTTCTGCCTATTATTTACGTTGTTCCTGAAGGGATTCTTTAAATTATACACATTTTGGAGGTTCTGGCGTTCTAAAACTACCCTTAACGCGTCTTCTAACTTACTTACGCCTTTATCGTAAATTAATTCAACTAACTTCTGTGGTAAATTGTAAGTGAAGGTATCAAAAGCTAACTGATGGTAAAGCTCGCCTTTGGACCTTCGCGTATTCGGGTCTGCTACTGTCTCTGTGACTTTCGCAAGTAATATACCAAGATGATGCTGAATTCGTTGACAAAACTCTAAATAACTTTCGTCCTTTTGGATAACGAGTCCTTCTAAAGCCAATTTGAGGCCATGCTCGTTTCTATGATCCCCGAAATGCTTACTAAGGGCTAACTTAAGGTCATCCCATGTTGTGATGTCCTCCTGTTCGGCTATTAAAATAGCTGCTTGCCCTGTTAACCTACTAGTAATAATCTCGTACAGATATCGGTCCTGTTCGGGACTCCTAGTATACCTACTAATAACATACTCGCATTTCTTTATATAAACTGGCAATTGTCTCGTATTGCCTTCAAAAAGCGGGATAAGATTGATGAGTGACTGTGGAACTTCCGTAATTCCTTCCATTATTTTAAAATTGCGATATAAATACACTCAACAGAAATAACTACTTATTATTTTTATATAGTACCTAACTAACGATGTCAATTGAAAGTAGAATTTGATACCTTCAATGACGATATATTAATGTTATTACGGCGTTGTTAATCCCTAATAACACACATATATTTAATACAAGTGAGGATACGTATAAAAGGAGCAAGAAAAGGATGATGAAAAAGATTGACTCACATTCCCCCCGGCTGCTTTCACGAGTCCTCACTGTGGTGGAACCTTCTGGATTGTTTCCGGTCGGCTGGAGTTGGACAGCGTTCTGGATCGGCTGCTTGTTACTGCTGCGACTGGTCTTCTTGCGTTACTTAATAAATTTATTTGTTCGGCTTCCCGTTGAAACGTTGAAACGTACGTTGCCCGGCACGGTGCGATCGCGAAATATCGGTCACTGGACGTGTCAGGAAAACGACGGGAATCCTGTCCTCAGCGCCAATTAAGTGAACGGCAGAGATTTAAGTTAAAAAAAATCTTTATTTAAACCAACAGAGTAACAGTACAGTTTTACAATCAAAAGTATTCTAATCTTAAAATTAATTAATATTACTATTTATAGCTAATTTCTGCATCCTCAGCATTGACGCATGTCCCAGAAAGGTGTTTACTGCGTTGATGCTGATATCCGATAATTATCGCTGACGCGAGAGGATTTGGGCGTTGCAGCACCCTTAACTTGCGCGAGTCCCACTCGCACTTGGTGTATTATTATAACTAAAGTAGAGTAAACAAATAATAATGGGAACGCGTCTCCAATTTAATTTGTTGTTATGATTACTAGAAAATCATAATGAATAAAAAAGTAATCTTCAACAATCAAAAGTAGCATTATCAAATTTTGCTTAAAATTGACTAAGACTCATTGGAGGGTTCAGTTACATATTGCGCTCATGCAGTTCATGACCCACACTGGGACTTAAATCGGACGAACGATTTTTCCCATCAAATCTTCCCTGAAGGGTTGCTCACTATCACTACACACTATCTTGATGCAATAACAACTAATCGTAGCCGGTCGCACACGCTGATCGCGTCGTCATTTGCCAATGAATAACACATGTTCATGTGTTAGTGTCGCATTCGGCTTTTGCGAAAATAATAAAAAAGAACCATCTGTAGTTTATTTTCTGTTCGTGTGCTTTGGTATCTGCATCAATTTGGACTTTTCAGACTTGTTCAAGACACATAGTATTCCATGAGAAAAGAACATGAACATCGTATATACAAACAGTCCTCTCACTCAATTAAAGTAATTCGCGGCGCTACCGCTGTAACTCGCTCGCACACGAGCGAGAAATGAAGTTAAATAATTAGCGTGCACGGAGACGGCGCGATAGACAAACTGAGCAGCCGGCGTAATTAGTTCGCTGAGTACACTTGACGGACCACCGGTTACAGCGTAGCACTAGAGAGCGAATGTTCGGGTCGCCAGTTGCGTTAGGTGAAGTAAATTTCGCTCTTTGCAAGGGGTTTGATATTATGTTTAGAAGAATGCAGCAATGAAGCTGCATTCATGTTTCTTGGCTTCCCTGACATATCGCCAAATGTTGTGGGACATTTCTGCTCTTCGGAATGCCCTGGGTTAGCAAATACAGTGTGCTTATGTGAATTCAGTGTAGCGCCATACGTAATGGCGCGAGCGTATCTTTGTGATACATTTGGCTTTTATAGCCATAAACGAAGCTGTATCAACCGAAACAACCAAACATGACAGGGTTACAACAATCATCCGTCAAGGATGCAGTGGCCATTGATGTGATGATCAGATCTCTGTGTTAACTATTGGATATTTTTATGTTCCTGAAACTCCTTGCAGAACTCCGTAATAAACATTTAACTTAAGTGACCACAGTCTCTTTAGATACAATAGACAAGTAAGGCGAGATTACAAATACCATTTTCTCCACAGTTACAGCCTGGCTAGTTATGCCAATAAATTCTGCGCTACAAGCCAAACAGGTGAACTTGAAATACCAAGAGATGTGTGTGACTTTGAATTATGTACTGACTACTTACCGATGCATGTTCCGACGTGTTTTTGAAATTATACTATAGCAATTCTAACGTCGCAATAAATTTAGCTGTTATTTAACGTTTGAGATGACTATTTCTGAAGCAGTATCTATATAATAATTATATTTCGCTGACACAGAGTACGGTGTGAGGTGCGCCCCGCATTCGTATTCAACGTGCACATTGCTCATGCATCGGGGCGCGCAAATCGTTCGCTTTGCATACATCCCGCGCCGAATGCATTCATCTGCCTTTAATTATGCATATATCGGCGCGGGGAGCGTAAATGTCCGTCATAAGTAGATGGGGGTGCGAATCAGGTTAATTAATAGCGGGTTTGGGTAAGGTGCGCAAATGTGTCGGCTACGGTTTCATTGGCTTTGAGGTGATTAGATTGATTCGAAATGTGGGCAATCAGAATATTTTTACAAGCTAATTAGAGGTTTACATTGACGTCTGGCTATTTCAGCAATGTTTCGGGTTTACTAACGTCGGGCCTATGATGGTCACGTTTGTCAAGCGAGAAACTGTCACTTTTACTCGAGTATAGTAACGTTTGTTTGACCTATGTGAACTTGGCCACCGACCTTGAATTTTTTTTTGTTTTATTTTTTTTTCTGATAGTGTTTTGTTTGTAGTTGATTGTAGTAAAACGATTTTTGTTTGTAGTTGCGCGAAAAAAAAAATAGGGGGCCCAAAAAAAAGCCAGCCCCCGGTTTACAAAAATCAAACTTTCAAGCATAGTATACGGTGCAGAATTGTTTGTAGTTGATTGTAGTTCAATTTTTTTCGTTTGTAGTTACGTGGAAAAATAATAAAAAAATAAAAATGAAAATCGCTATCAATTAAATTGCTCACTAGCCCGTTTAAGTCTTTTTAACCTCTTACTAAAAAGGTGGTTTACCAGTTGTATAACCCAATGAGCATGATCGCTCTTACAAAATTTTAAATTTCTTACAAAATAGGAACACAATTAAGTGATAGACATAAATAAAAAGGTTTTCTGTCAAAAATATATTAAATTTCTAAAATAACTGACGAATAAAAACTCTACAAGTAACTACGTTGTTTGTTCTCTCTTTAAAATCGAAGCCAACAGAGCACACAACAGAAACCATATTAAATAGCAAAGACAAAAGCGTAATAACATTTGTCGTGAAACAATTTTCGTTTGTAGTTGGACTATTTTTAAATTGCTCCTACATAAACTCAAAAATGTGTAGTCAGATCCGTAATCTCTTGTAAAAGCTCAAACTTTATTGGAATTCGGTAAAAACTATTTCAAATCGAAAACATGACGGTGTTTTCGTTTGTAGTAAAAAGAAATTCGTTTGTAGTTGGATATTTTTTTAAGAACGACCACAAATAGCAAAAAAATGTATCAAATAAGAACCGTACTCTATTGTATGAGCTCAAAACTGATTGGACTTCGTTGAAAACTATGTCAAATGGAAGACATGACATTGTTTTCGTTTGTAGTGAAAAGAAATTCGTTTGTAGTTGAACAGTTTTTAAATTGCTCCTACATAAACTCAAAAATGTGTAGAGTCAGATCCGTACTTTCTTGGAAAAGCTCAAAATTGATTGGATTTCGGTGTAAACTATTTCAAATGGAAGACATGACATTGTTTTCGTTTGTAGTGAAAAGAAATTCGTTTGTAGTTGGACAGTATTTAAATTGCTCCTACATATACTCAAAAATGTGTAGAGTCAGATCCGTACTTTCTTGGAAAAGCTCAAAATTGATTGGATTTCGGTGAAAACTATTTCAAATGGAAGACATGACATTGTTTTCGTTTGTAGTGAAAAGAAATTCGTTTGTAGTTGGACAGTTTTTTGAGAACGACCACAAATAGCAAAAAAATGTATAAAATAAGAACCGTACTCTGTTGTATGAGCTCAAAATTGATTGGATTTCGGTGAAAACTATTTCAAATGGAAGATATGACATTGTTTTCGTTTGTAGTGAAAAGAAATTCGTTTGTAGTTGGACAGTTTTTTGAGAACGACCACAAATAGCAAAAAAATGTATAAAATAAGAACCGTACTCTGTTGTATGGGCTCAAAATTGATTGGATTTCGGTGAAAACTATTTCAAATGGAAGACATGACATTGTTTTCGTTTGTAGTGAAAAGAAATTCGTTTGTAGTTGGACAGTTTTTTGAGAACGACCACAAATAGCAAAAAAATGTATAAAATAAGAACCGTACTCTGTTGTATGGGCTCAAAATTGATTGGATTTCGGTGAAAACTATTTCAAATGGAAGACATGACATTGTTTTCGTTTGTAGTGAAAAGAAATTCGTTTGTAGTTGGACAGTTTTTTGAGAACGACCACAAATAGCAAAAAAATGTATAAAATAAGAACCGTACTCTGTTGTATGGGCTCAAAATTGATTGGATTTCGGTGAAAACTATTTCAAATAGAAGACATGACATTGTTTTCGTTTGTAGTGAAAAGAAATTCGTTTGTAGTTGGACAGTTTTTTGAGAACGACCACAAATAGCAAAAAAATGAATAAAATAAGAACCGTACTCTGTTGTATGAGCTCAAATTGATTGAATTTCGTTGAAAACTATTTCAAATGGAAGACATGACATTGTTTTCGTTTGTAGTGAAAAGAAATTCGTTTGTAGTTGGACAATTTTTAAATTGCTCCTACATAAACTCAAAAATGTGTAGAGTCAGATCCGTACTTTCTTGTAAAAGCTCAAAATTGATTGGAATTAGGTGAAAACTGTTTCAAATCGAAGACATGACATTGTTTTCGTTTGTAGTGAAAAGAAATTCGTTTGTAGTTGGACAGGTTTTTGAGAACGACCACAAATAGCAAAAAAATGTATAAAATAAGAACCGTACTCTGTTGTATGAGCTCAAAATTGATTGGATTTCGGTGAAAACTATTTCAAATGGAAGACATGACATTGTTTTCGTTTGTAGTGAAAAGAAATTCGTTTGTAGTTGGACAGTTTTTTGAGAACGACCACGAATAGCAAAAAAATGTATAAAATAAGAACCGTACTCTGTTGTATGATCTCAAAATTGATTGGATTTCGGTGAAAACTATTTCAAATTGAGGACATGACATTGTTTTCGTTTGTAGTGAAAAGAAATTCGTTTGTAGTTGGACAGTTTTTTGAGAACGACCACAAATAGCAAAAAAATGTATAAAATAAGAACCGTACTCTGTTGTATGGGCTCAAAATTGATTGGATTTCGGTGAAAACTATTTCAAATGGAAGACATGACATTGTTTTCGGTTGTAGTGAAAAGAAATTCGTTTGCAGTTGGACAATTTTTAAATTGCTCCTACATAAACTCAAAAATGTGTAGAGTCAGATCCGTACTTTCTTGTAAAAGCTCAAAATTGATTGGAATTAGGTGAAAACTATTTCAAATCGAAGACATGACAGTGTTTTCGTTTGTAGTGAAAAGAAATTCGTTTGTAGTTGGACAGATTTTGAGAACGACCACAAATAGCAAAAAAATGTATAAAATAAGAACCGTACTCTGTTGTATGAGCTCAAAATTGATTGGATTTCGGTGAAAACTATTTCAAATGGAAGACATGACATTGTTTTCGTTTGTAGTGAAAAGAAATTTGTTTGTAGTTGGACAGTTTTTTGAGAAAGACCACAAATAGCAAAAAAATGTATAAAATAAGAACCATACTCTGTTGTATGGGCTCAAATTTGATTGAATTTCGGTAAAAACTATTTCAAATGGAAGACATGACATTGTTTTCGTTTGTAGTGAAAAGAAATTCGTTTGTAGTTGGACAGTTTTTTTAGAACGACCACAAATAGCAAAAAAATGAATCAAATACGAACCGTACTCTATTGTATGAGCTCAAAACTGATTGGACTTCGGTGAAAACTATGTCAAATGGAAGACATGACATTGTTTTCGTTTGTAGTGAAAAGAAATTCGTTTGTAGTTGGACAGTTTTATGAGAACGACCACAAATAGCAAAAAAATGTATAAAATAAGAACCGTACTCTGTTGTATGAGCTCAAAATTGATTGGATTTCGGTGAAAACTATTTCAAATGGAAGACATGACATTGTTTTCGTTTGTAGTGAAAAGAAATTCGTTTGTAGTTGGACAGTTTTTTGAGAACGACCACAAATAGCAAAAAAATGTATAAAATAAGAACCGTACTCTGTTGTATGGGCTCAAAATTGATTGGATTTCGGTGAAAACTATTTCAAATGGAAGACATGACATTGTTTTCGTTTGTAGTGAAAAGAAATTCGTTTGTAGTTGGACAGTTTTTTGAGAACGACCACAAATAGCAAAAAAATGTATAAAATAAGAACCGTACTCTGTTGTATGGGCTCAAAATTGATTGGATTTCGGTGAAAACTATTTCAAATAGAAGACATGACATTGTTTTCGTTTGTAGTGAAAAGAAATTCGTTTGTAGTTGGACAGTTTTTTGAGAACGACCACAAATAGCAAAAAAATGTATAAAATAAGAACCGTACTCTGTTGTATGAGCTCAAAATTGATGGGATTACGGTGGAAACTATGTCAAATGGAAGACATGACATTGTTTTCGTTTGTAGTGAAAAGAAATTCGTATGTAGTTGGACAGTTTTTTGAGAACGACCACAAGTAGCAAAAAAATGTATAAAATAAGAACCGTACTCTGTTGTATGAGCTCAAAATTGATTGGATTTCGGTGAAAACTATTTCAAATGGAGGACATGACATTGTTTTCGTTTGTAGTGAAAAGAAATTCGTTTGTAGTTGGACAGTTTTTTTAAAAACGACCACAAATAGCAAAAAAATGTATAAAATAAGAACCGTACTCTGTTGTATGGGCTCAAAATTGATTGGATTTCGGTGAAAACTATTTCAAATGGAAGACATGACATTGTTTTCGTTTGTAGTGAAAAGAAATTCGTTTGTAGTTGGACAGTTTTTTTAGAACGACCACAAATAGCAAAAAAATGAATCAAATACGAACCGTACTCTATTGTATGAGCTCAAAACTGATTGGACTTCGGTGAAAACTATGTCAAATGGAAGACATGACATTGTTTTCGTTTGTAGTGAAAAGAAATTCGTTTGTAGTTGGACAGTTTTTTGAGAACGACCACAAATAGCAAAAAAATGTATAAAATAAGAACCATACTCTGTTGTATGGGCTCAAAATTGATTGGATTTCGGTGAAAACTATTTCAAATGGAAGACATGACATTGTTTTCGTTTGAAGTGAAAAAAAATTCGTTTGTAGTTGGACAGTTTTTTTAGAACGACCACAAATAGCAAAAAAATGAATCAAATACGAACCGTACTCTATTGTATGAGCTCAAAACTGATTGGACTTCGGTGAAAACTATGTCAAATGGAAGACATGACATTGTTTTCGTTTGTAGTGAAAAGAAATTCGTTTGTAGTTGGACAGTTTTTTGAGAACGACCACAAATAGCAAAAAAATGTATAAAATAAGAACCGTACTCTGTTTTATGAGCTCAAAATTGATTGGATTTCGGTGAAAACAATTTCAAATGGAGGACATGACATTGTTTTCGTTTGTAGTGAAAAGAAATTCGTTTGTAGTTGGACAGTTTTTTTAAAACGACCACAAATAGCAAAAAAATGGATAAAATAAGAACCGTACTCTGTTGTATGGGCTCAAAATTGATTGGATTTCGGTGAAAACTATTTCAAATGGAAGACATGACATTGTTTTCGTTTGTAGTGAAAAGAAATTCGTTTGTAGTTGGACAATTTTTAAATTGCTCCTACATAAACTCAAAAATGTGTAGAGTCAGATCCGTACTTTCTTGTAAAAGCTCAAAATTGATTGGAATTAGGTGAAAACTGTTTCAAATCGAAGACATGACATTGTTTTCGTTTGTAGTGAAAAGAAATTCGTTTGTAGTTGGACAGGTTTTTGAGAACGACCACAAATAGCAAAAAAATGTATAAAATAAGAACCGTACTCTGTTGTATGAGCTCAAAATTGATTGGATTTCGGTGAAAACTATTTCAAATGGAAGACATGACATTGTTTTTATTTGTAGTGAAAAGAAATTCGTTTGTAGTTGGACAGTTTTTTGAGAACGACCACGAATAGCAAAAAAATGTATAAAATAAGAACCGTACTCTGTTGTATGATCTCAAAATTGATTGGATTTCGGTGAAAACTATTTCAAATTGAGGACATGACATTGTTTTCGTTTGTAGTGAAAAGAAATTCGTTTGTAGTTGGACAGTTTTTTGAGAACGACCACAAATAGCAAAAAAATGTATAAAATAAGAACCGTACTCTGTTGTATGGGCTCAAAATTGATTGGATTTCGGTGAAAACTATTTCAAATGGAAGACATGACATTGTTTTCGTTTGTAGTGAAAAGAAATTCGTTTGCAGTTGGACAATTTTTAAATTGCTCCTACATAAACTCAAAAATGTGTAGAGTCAGATCCGTACTTTCTTGTAAAAGCTCAAAATTGATTGGAATTAGGTGAAAACTATTTCAAATCGAAGACATGACAGTGTTTTCGTTTGTAGTGAAAAGAAATTCGTTTGTAGTTGGACAGATTTTGAGAACGACCACAAATAGCAAAAAAATGTATAAAATAAGAACCGTACTCTGTTGTATGAGCTCAAAATTGATTGGATTTCGGTGAAAACTATTTCAAATGGAAGACATGACATTGTTTTCGTTTGTAGTGAAAAGAAATTTGTTTGTAGTTGGACAGTTTTTTGAGAAAGACCACAAATAGCAAAAAAATGTATAAAATAAGAACCATACTCTGTTGTATGGGCTCAAATTTGATTGAATTTCGGTAAAAACTATTTCAAATGGAAGACATGACATTGTTTTCGTTTGTAGTGAAAAGAAATTCGTTTGTAGTTGGACAGTTTTTTTAGAACGACCACAAATAGCAAAAAAATGAATCAAATACGAACCGTACTCTATTGTATGAGCTCAAAACTGATTGGACTTCGGTGAAAACTATGTCAAATGGAAGACATGACATTGTTTTCGTTTGTAGTGAAAAGAAATTCGTTTGTAGTTGGACAGTTTTATGAGAACGACCACAAATAGCAAAAAAATGTATAAAATAAGAACCGTACTCTGTTGTATGAGCTCAAAATTGATTGGATTTCGGTGAAAACTATTTCAAATGGAAGACATGACATTGTTTTCGTTTGTAGTGAAAAGAAATTCGTTTGTAGTTGGACAGTTTTTTGAGAACGACCACAAATAGCAAAAAAATGTATAAAATAAGAACCGTACTCTGTTGTATGGGCTCAAAATTGATTGGATTTCGGTGAAAACTATTTCAAATGGAAGAAATGACATTGTTTTCGTTTGTAGTGAAAAGAAATTCGTTTGTAGTTGGACAATTTTTAAATTGCTCCTACATGAACTCAAAAATGTGTAGAGTCAGATCCGTTCTTTCTTGTAAAAGCTCAAAATTGATTGGAATTAGGTGAAAACTGTTTCAAATCGAAGACATGACATTGTTTTCGTTTGTAGTGAAAAGAAATTCGTTTGTAGTTGGACAGTTTTTTGAGAACGACCACAAATAGCAAAAAAATGAATCAAATACGAACCGTACTCTATTGTATGAGCTCAAAACTGATTGGACTTCGGTGAAAACTATGTCAAATGGAAGACATGACATTGTTTTCGTTTGTAGTGAAAAGAAATTCGTTTGTAGTTGGACAGTTTTAAGAGAACGACCACAAATAGCAAAAAAATGTATAAAATAAGAACCGTACTCTGTTGTATGAGCTCAAAATTGATTGGATTTCGGTGAAAACTATTTCAAATGGAAGACATGACATTGTTTTCGTTTGTAGTGAAAAGAAATTCGTTTGTAGTTGGACAGTTTTTTGAGAACGACCACAAATAGCAAAAAAATGTATAAAATAAGAACCGTACTCTGTTGTATGGGCTCAAAATTGATTGGATTTCGGTGAAAACTATTTCAAATGGAAGAAATGACATTGTTTTCGTTTGTAGTGAAAAGAAATTCGTTTGTAGTTGGACAATTTTTAAATTGCTCCTACATGAACTCAAAAATGTGTAGAGTCAGATCCGTTCTTTCTTGTAAAAGCTCAAAATTGATTGGAATTAGGTGAAAACTGTTTCAAATCGAAGACATGACAGTGTTTTCGTTTGTAGTGAAAAGAAATTCGTTTGTAGTTGGACAGTTTTTTGAGAACGACCACAAATAGCAAAAAAATGTATAAAATAAGAACCGTACTCTGTTGTATGAGCTCAAAATTGATGGGATTACGGTGGAAACTATGTCAAATGGAAGACATGACATTGTTTTCGTTTGTAGTGAAAAGAAATTCGTATGTAGTTGGACAGTTTTTTGAGAACGACCACAAGTAGCAAAAAAATGTATAAAATAAGAACCGTACTCTGTTGTATGAGCTCAAAATTGATTGGATTTCGGTGAAAACTATTTCAAATGGAGGACATGACATTGTTTTCGTTTGTAGTGAAAAGAAATTCGTTTGTAGTTGGACAGTTTTTTTAAAAACGACCACAAATAGCAAAAAAATGTATAAAATAAGAACCATACTCTGTTGTATGGGCTCAAAATTGATTGGATTTCGGTGAAAACTATTTCAAATGGAAGACATGACATTGTTTTCGTTTGAAGTGAAAAAAAATTCGTTTGTAGTTGGACAGTTTTTTTAGAACGACCACAAATAGCAAAAAAATGAATCAAATACGAACCGTACTCTATTGTATGAGCTCAAAACTGATTGGACTTCGGTGAAAACTATGTCAAATGGAAGACATGACATTGTTTTCGTTTGTAGTGAAAAGAAATTCGTTTGTAGTTGGACAGTTTTTTGAGAACGACCACAAATAGCAAAAAAATGTATAAAATAAGAACCGTACTCTGTTGTATGAGCTCAAAATTGATTGGATTTCGGTGAAAACAATTTCAAATGGAGGACATGACATTGTTTTCGTTTGTAGTGAAAAGAAATTCGTTTGTAGTTGGACAGTTTTTTGAGAACGACCACAAATAGCAAAAAAATGGATAAAATAAGAACCGTACTCTGTTGTATGGGCTCAAAATTGATTGGATTTCGGTGAAAACTATTTCAAATGGAAGACATGACATTGTTTTCGTTTGTAGTGAAAAGAAATTCGTTTGTAGTTGGACAATTTTTAAATTGCTCCTACATAAACTCAAAAATGTGTAGAGTCAGATCCGTACTTTCTTGTAAAAGCTCAAAATTGATTGGAATTAGGTGAAAACTATTTCAAATCGAAGACATGACAGTGTTTTCGTTTGTAGTGAAAAGAAATTCGTTTGTAGTTGGACAGTTTTTTGAGAACGACCACAAATAGCAAAAAAATGTATAAAATAAGAACCGTACTCTGTTGTATGAGCTCAAAATTGATTGGATTTCGGTGAAAACTATTTCAAATGGAGGACATGACATTTTTTTCGTTTGTAGTGAAAAGAAATTCGTTTGTAGTTGGACAGTTTTTTGAGAACGACCACAAATAGCAAAAAATGTGTAAAATAAGAACCGTACTCTGTTGTATGGGCTCAAAATTGATTGGATTTCGGTGAAAACTATTTCAAATGGAAGACATGACATTGTTTTCGTTTGTAGTGAAAAGAAATTCGTTTGTAGTTGGACAATTTTTAAATTTCTCCTACATAAACTCAAAAATGTGTAGAGTCAGATCCGTACTTTCTTGTAAAAGCTCAAAATTGATTGGAATTAGGTGAAAACTATTTCAAATCGAAGACATGACAGTGTTTTCGTTTGTAGTGAAAAGAAATTCGTTTGTAGTTGGACAGTTTTTTGAGAACGACCACAAATAGCAAAAAAATGTATAAAATAAGAACCGTACTCTGTTGTATGAGCTCAAAATTGATTGGATTTCGGTGAAAACTATTTCAAATGGAAGACATGACATTGTTTTCGTTTGTAGTGAAAAGAAATTCGTTTGTAGTTGGACAATTTTTAAATTGCTCCTACATAAACTCAAAAATGTGTAGAGTCAGATCCGTACTTTCTTGTAAAAGCTCAAAATTGATTGGAATTAGGTGAAAACTGTTTCAAATCGAAGACATGACATTGTTTTCGTTTGTAGTGAAAAGAAATTCGTTTGTAGTTGGACAGGTTTTTGAGAACGACCACAAATAGCAAAAAAATGTATAAAATAAGAACCGTACTCTGTTGTATGAGCTCAAAATTGATTGGATTTCGGTGAAAACTATTTCAAATGGAAGACATGACATTGTTTTCGTTTGTAGTGAAAAGAAATTCGTTTGTAGTTGGACAGTTTTTTGAGAACGACCACGAATAGCAAAAAAATGTATAAAATAAGAACCGTACTCTGTTGTATGATCTCAAAATTGATTGGATTTCGGTGAAAACTATTTCAAATTGAGGACATGACATTGTTTTCGTTTGTAGTGAAAAGAAATTCGTTTGTAGTTGGACAGTTTTTTGAGAACGACCACAAATAGCAAAAAAATGTATAAAATAAGAACCGTACTCTGTTGTATGGGCTCAAAATTGATTGGATTTCGGTGAAAACTATTTCAAATGGAAGACATGACATTGTTTTCGTTTGTAGTGAAAAGAAATTCGTTTGCAGTTGGACAATTTTTAAATTGCTTCTACATAAACTCAAAAATGTGTAGAGTCAGATCCGTACTTTCTTGTAAAAGCTCAAAATTGATTGGAATTAGGTGAAAACTATTTCAAATCGAAGACATGACAGTGTTTTCGTTTGTAGTGAAAAGAAATTCGTTTGTAGTTGGACAGATTTTGAGAACGACCACAAATAGCAAAAAAATGTATAAAATAAGAACCGTACTCTGTTGTATGAGCTCAAAATTGATTGGATTTCGGTGAAAACTATTTCAAATGGAAGACATGACATTGTTTTCGTTTGTAGTGAAAAGAAATTTGTTTGTAGTTGGACAGTTTTTTGAGAAAGACCACAAATAGCAAAAAAATGTATAAAATAAGAACCATACTCTGTTGTATGGGCTCAAATTTGATTGAATTTCGGTAAAAACTATTTCAAATGGAAGACATGACATTGTTTTCGTTTGTAGTGAAAAGAAATTCGTTTGTAGTTGGACAGTTTTTTTAGAACGACCACAAATAGCAAAAAAATGAATCAAATACGAACCGTACTCTATTGTATGAGCTCAAAACTGATTGGACTTCGGTGAAAACTATGTCAAATGGAAGACATGACATTGTTTTCGTTTGTAGTGAAAAGAAATTCGTTTGTAGTTGGACAGTTTTATGAGAACGACCACAAATAGCAAAAAAATGTATAAAATAAGAACCGTACTCTGTTGTATGAGCTCAAAATTGATTGGATTTCGGTGAAAACTATTTCAAATGGAAGACATGACATTGTTTTCGTTTGTAGTGAAAAGAAATTCGTTTGTAGTTGGACAGTTTTTTGAGAACGACCACAAATAGCAAAAAAATGTATAAAATAAGAACCGTACTCTGTTGTATGGGCTCAAAATTGATTGGATTTCGGTGAAAACTATTTCAAATGGAAGAAATGACATTGTTTTCGTTTGTAGTGAAAAGAAATTCGTTTGTAGTTGGACAATTTTTAAATTGCTCCTACATGAACTCAAAAATGTGTAGAGTCAGATCCGTTCTTTCTTGTAAAAGCTCAAAATTGATTGGAATTAGGTGAAAACTGTTTCAAATCGAAGACATGACATTGTTTTCGTTTGTAGTGAAAAGAAATTCGTTTGTAGTTGGACAGTTTTTTTAGAACGACCACAAATAGCAAAAAAATGAATCAAATACGAACCGTACTCTATTGTATGAGCTCAAAACTGATTGGACTTCGGTGAAAACTATGTCAAATGGAAGACATGACATTGTTTTCGTTTGTAGTGAAAAGAAATTCGTTTGTAGTTGGACAGTTTTAAGAGAACGACCACAAATAGCAAAAAAATGTATAAAATAAGAACCGTACTCTGTTGTATGAGCTCAAAATTGATTGGATTTCGGTGAAAACTATTTCAAATGGAAGACATGACATTGTTTTCGTTTGTAGTGAAAAGAAATTCGTTTGTAGTTGGACAGTTTTTTGAGAACGACCACAAATAGCAAAAAAATGTATAAAATAAGAACCGTACTCTGTTGTATGGGCTCAAAATTGATTGGATTTCGGTGAAAACTATTTCAAATGGAAGAAATGACATTGTTTTCGTTTGTAGTGAAAAGAAATTCGTTTGTAGTTGGACAATTTTTAAATTGCTCCTACATGAACTCAAAAATGTGTAGAGTCAGATCCGTTCTTTCTTGTAAAAGCTCAAAATTGATTGGAATTAGGTGAAAACTGTTTCAAATCGAAGACATGACAGTGTTTTCGTTTGTAGTGAAAAGAAATTCGTTTGTAGTTGGACAGTTTTTTGAGAACGACCACAAATAGCAAAAAAATGTATAAAATAAGAACCGTACTCTGTTGTATGAGCTCAAAATTGATGGGATTACGGTGGAAACTATGTCAAATGGAAGACATGACATTGTTTTCGTTTGTAGTGAAAAGAAATTCGTATGTAGTTGGACAGTTTTTTGAGAACGACCACAAGTAGCAAAAAAATGTATAAAATAAGAACCGTACTCTGTTGTATGAGCTCAAAATTGATTGGATTTCGGTGAAAACTATTTCAAATGGAGGACATGACATTGTTTTCGTTTGTAGTGAAAAGAAATTCGTTTGTAGTTGGACAGTTTTTTTAAAAACGACCACAAATAGCAAAAAAATGTATAAAATAAGAACCGTACTCTGTTGTATGGGCTCAAAATTGATTGGATTTCGGTGAAAACTATTTCAAATGGAAGACATGACATTGTTTTCGTTTGTAGTGAAAAGAAATTCGTTTGTAGTTGGACAGTTTTTTTAGAACGACCACAAATAGCAAAAAAATGAATCAAATACGAACCGTACTCTATTGTATGAGCTCAAAACTGATTGGACTTCGGTGAAAACTATGTCAAATGGAAGACATGACATTGTTTTCGTTTGTAGTGAAAAGAAATTCGTTTGTAGTTGGACAGTTTTTTGAGAACGACCACAAATAGCAAAAAAATGTATAAAATAAGAACCATACTCTGTTGTATGGGCTCAAAATTGATTGGATTTCGGTGAAAACTATTTCAAATGGAAGACATGACATTGTTTTCGTTTGAAGTGAAAAAAAATTCGTTTGTAGTTGGACAGTTTTTTTAGAACGACCACAAATAGAAAAAAAATGAATCAAATACGAACCGTACTCTATTGTATGAGCTCATAACTGATTGGACTTCGGTGAAAACTATGTCAAATGGAAGACATGACATTGTTTTCGTTTGTAGTGAAAAGAAATTCGTTTGTAGTTGGACAGTTTTTTGAGAACGACCACAAATAGCAAAAAAATGTATAAAATAAGAACCGTACTCTGTTGTATGAGCTCAAAATTGATTGGATTTCGGTGAAAACAATTTCAAATGGAGGACATGACATTGTTTTCGTTTGTAGTGAAAAGAAATTCGTTTGTAGTTGGACAGTTTTTTGAGAACGACCACAAATAGCAAAAAAATGGATAAAATAAGAACCGTACTCTGTTGTATGGGCTCAAAATTGATTGGATTTCGGTGAAAACTATTTCAAATGGAAGACATGACATTGTTTTCGTTTGTAGTGAAAAGAAATTCGTTTGTAGTTGGACAATTTTTAAATTGCTCCTACATAAACTCAAAAATGTGTAGAGTCAGATCCGTACTTTCTTGTAAAAGCTCAAAATTGATTGGAATTAGGTGAAAACTATTTCAAATCGAAGACATGACAGTGTTTTCGTTTGTAGTGAAAAGAAATTCGTTTGTAGTTGGACAGTTTTTTGAGAACGACCACAAATAGCAAAAAAATGTATAAAATAAGAACCGTACTCTGTTGTATGAGCTCAAAATTGATTGGATTTCGGTGAAAACTATTTCAAATGGAGGACATGACATTTTTTTCGTTTGTAGTGAAAAGAAATTCGTTTGTAGTTGGACAGTTTTTTGAGAACGACCACAAATAGCAAAAAATGTGTAAAATAAGAACCGTACTCTGTTGTATGGGCTCAAAATTGATTGGATTTCGGTGAAAACTATTTCAAATGGAAGACATGACATTGTTTTCGTTTGTAGTGAAAAGAAATTCGTTTGTAGTTGGACAATTTTTAAATTTCTCCTACATAAACTCAAAAATGTGTAGAGTCAGATCCGTACTTTCTTGTAAAAGCTCAAAATTGATTGGAATTAGGTGAAAACTATTTCAAATCGAAGACATGACAGTGTTTTCGTTTGTAGTGAAAAGAAATTCGTTTGTAGTTGGACAGTTTTTTGAGAACGACCACAAATAGCAAAAAAATGTATAAAATAAGAACCGTACTCTGTTGTATGAGCTCAAAATTGATTGGATTTCGGTGAAAACTATTTCAAATGGAAGACATGACATTGTTTTCGTTTGTAGTGAAAAGAATTTCTTTTGTAGTTGGACAGTTTTTTGAGAACGACCACAAATAGCAAAAAAATGTATAAAATAAGAACCGTACTCTGTTGTATGAGCTCAAAATTGATTGGATTTCAGTGTAAACTATTTCAAATGGAGGACATGACATTGTTTTCGTTTGTAGTGAAAAGAAATTCGTTTGTAGTTGGACAGTTTTTTAAGAACGACCACAAATAGCAAAAAAATGAATCAAATACGAACCGTACTCTGTTGTATGAGCTGAAAACTGATTGGACTTCGGTGAAAACTATGTCAAATGGAAAACATGACATTGTTTTCGTTTGTAGTGAAAAGAAATTCGTTTGTAGTTGGACAGTTTTTAAATTGCTCCTACATAAACTCAAAAATGTTTAGTCAGATCCGTACTTTCTTGTAAAAGCTCAAAATTGATTGGAATTAGGTGAAAACTATTTCAAATCGAAGACATGACATTGTTTTCGTTTGTAGTGAAAAGAAATTCGTTTGTAGTTGGACAGTTTTTTTAGAACGACCACAAATAGCAAAAAAATGAATCAAATACGAACCGTACTCTATTGTATGAGCTCAAAACTGATTGGACTTCGGTGAAAACTATGTCAAATGGAAGACATGACATTGTTTTCGTTTGTAGTGAAAAGAAATTCGTTTGTAGTTGGACAGTTTTTTGAGAACGACCACAAATAGCAAAAAAATGTATAAAATAAGAACTATACTCTGTTGTATGGGCTCAAAATTGAAAAATCACGCATGTTTGCATTCAGTTAGGCACTGCTTATTGAAAAGCGACTGTTTCATTCCGCTCTGGGCTTGTGATGCGTAAATTTGCAGCTTCGCCAAGCGTTTTGTTGGTCTAAAAAAAAAAAAAAATTCAGCTGTTTATTTCACTAAAAGTAATTTTTGTTTTACAAAGCTTAGAGAAAATCTTTAACTTATTAAGATTATATTACTAGGCCTAAGCATACCACTAGGTATAGGCTCGTACCTATTCCTATTGATATGTACTCAGAATACTAAATACACCTATGTAAATAAATAAATATTAAGGGACAATCTTACACAAATCGACCTAGTCCCAAACTAAGCAAAGCTTGTACTATGGGTACTAGACGACGATATATACATAATATATAAATACATATATAGATAACATCCATGACCCAAGAACAAATATTTTGCACAAATATTTGCCCCGGCCGGTATTCGAACCCAGGACCGCCGACTCAGTAGGCAGGTGTCAACCAACCGAGCCAAACGCGTCGTCGTGTATATTTTATGATTCTATATTATCATTAGTTAACATGTTTTTGACAATATGTTTAATCTGCCCTGGTTTATTTAAGTTATTTATGATACTAGCCATGACATGCGTGGGGAATCCATTCAGTGTATGAGGTAACAGGTACGTCCATACTCTTTTACCACATATGTTAGTGCTCCTAGGAACTATAAAGTGTTTACTATCCTCCAGTCTTCTCAGTCTGGTAGGTCTCTCATACCTGGTTAAATCTCCCACCCTGTCTTTATATTCTAGTATTACAGCTAATTTCACTTTATCATATATATTTAAAACTCTACAGTGTCTGAACAGGTTGTCATAGTTGTTTCTGTACTTATGTTTAATTTTCAGTGGCACAATGGCTTTCAGGAGCTTGATTTGCAGGTTATATATACGTTGCAGGTACGTTTTGAACGTTCTGCCATAGCTAGATAAACTATAGCTAATAACAGAATCTGCCATGGCCATGTAAAAGAGTCGAAGAGTATTATGGCATCTTATTTTTAATTATGCTAATATTGCAGAGAATTGCTCGTAGTTTATTACATACATTATCAATATGGTTGCCCCAGTTGAACCTATTATCAATTTTTAAACCCAGGTATGTATGATGTGTTACTTCTTCTAGGGATTCACAGTTACAGGTGAGGTGAGTAGCGTGTAGGCATGTATGTTCATGGGCCACGACTCTAGGTACCAAATTAGTTTTTATGTATGGCGAGTGCACATGCATTACCTTGGTTTTTTCATAATTTAGGGATAACCCAGCATCATGAGCCCATTTACATAGCACATCAAATTCTTTTTGCATCATTGTTTCTGCTAAACACTCATCCTTATCTGCTATCAGTAAACATGTATCATCAGCAAATTGGTACACCGAGGCACAGTATATTATATAGGCTAAAGCAGTATGGAAACTACGAACAAACGGTCTAAACAGCGCACACACACAGACGCAAGCGTTTACGAGGCGTCTCGACGGACTTCACGGTGCTGTCAGTCGCGCGTGGCGCATCGAGACGACCGGTCATTGTTTGTGTTTATTGCGCGTGCGAGCGCTGCCGCGATTTTAAAAAAATGCCACGAGTGTATTGCTTTGTATACGGCTGCTTGAATTCTGCTTCTTTAAAACCGGAGCTTTCTTTTTTTAAACTTCCTGCTGATATTGAAAGGTAAGAATGCTTTATTATCACTACATAGTATAAAACAAAGTCGCTTCCTGTCTGTCTGTTCCTATATATGCTTAGATCTTTAAAACTAGATTGATTCAAGATAAAGGTTTATACGTATAATACATGCTAAATTTATCAGCATTGCACCTGAGCGGACCCTAACGGGTTGCTAGTTTATAAATAAAATGCATTTCCTTTTAAATAAATCGTTTGGTTGTTTATGTGATATTTGGTGTAAAATTAACAAGTATAAAATATATATTGTATTTAGGTTAGTTCGTGGGGTAGCGTCCAGGAAAACAACGGTTGGTGATGGTGGCAAACACTATAATTGTTATAAAAGTCACAGCACAGTTTTAGCGGAAAATAAGAATAACACAAGATACAGGCAGACTATGAGAAAAGCTAGACACGCGAGCGATTCGTACGAGTAGTGCGCGCGAACGTTGTATGTATAATCGAATGTTCGGGAGTCGGGACCGACGGACGCGATGGCAAAGCGTGCCGGCGCCGCCCGCTCTCCTCCTAACCCCTCGGCTGTCCGAGGATTACGTGCGTAAACACGTCGAATATTGCGTGAATAAGTATAAGTGACACTCGCGCACTGAGGGTTCCGTACAAAAACTTCCCATTTTAACTGCCTGTTTTAAACTAGTAAATTCATTCGATTACTATCTCCTTTATTTATCTTTCATCTTAGCCTAGGTTTTTTTACCATAAAAAAAGTAAAATACAATACAGTAATAACAAAATCTAAATACATTATAAACAATCTAACTTAGGGTGCCGCCGGCAGCGGGTGACAACCCTAGCGCGTAGGTATTTATCTTCAAAAAAGGCCTTAGTTTCCATACTGCTTTAGCCCATATATATACTGTGACCGAGGCCTCCCCGAATATGTTGCACATGTCGTTAACATAAATAAGGTACTCCGTAGGTCCGATTATAGAACCTTGAGCAGTGCCCTGTAGCGAGTGCCGCAGTTCACTTTTTTCTCCTGCAATGCTGACTGTGTTCATTCTGTTTGTATGGTAGTCCTCAAGCCATTCCAAGGTGGGCCCCTGTATACCATTCTGCTGGAGCTTTTCATAAAGCTTTTTATGATTTAAGGTGTCGAATGCCTTGCTGAAGTCAATCAGTACCAGAAAGACATGTTTCTTATCATTTAAATGCATGTTTAGTTCATCAGAGAATTGTGCTAGCAACTGAGGTGCACTTTTGCCTTTTTGGAACCCATACTGCCTTTTATGTATGATGCCATTGCTTGACTAGAAGTTATTTAAGTTGTTTCCTATATATTTTTCTACAATTTTGTCAATAACTGGTAAGATAGTGATAGGTCTGTAATTATTTGTGTCTGTGCAATTTCCTTTCTTGTGAACTGGCCGGATTAATCCAATTTTTAGTTTATCTGGGTATGTTTTGTGTTTTATGCACTGGTTGACTAGGTGTGTAAGTACTGGTATCATTTCGTTTTGTATAAGTTTTATGTCCCTTGCTCTAATGTTGTCATATCCGGCACTTTTTTTTTCATTGATGTTACTAACAATTTTGCCCATTGTGTGCTCCTTTATTTTGCTTAATTTTAATGTTACGTCTGGGGTATTTTTATAGATGTTCTCGTCAAGCAATGGCTCATCACAGGTACTCAGTATTTTTGAAGAGCGAGGTATCAAGTTCAAATCTGTGGAAGTGAACACGTAAATTTGCTTTTTTTTTTTCGTTTTATTAACTACTTTTTATTTTTTATTTTAAAATAAGATTCTTTTGAATCTTCTTGTTTTATGATGTTCGTGTTTTTTCACATGATTTACGATTGACATGTCATGTTTTGTGTAATGAATTTCGTTTATTATTTTCATCTTGCCGTTTTCTTCCTTCTATACCGGAGATACAAGCCAAAAGCGTTTCATGCTCTTTAATAAAACAAAGCTACCTTATCTAGTTTATAATTTTTTTGTATGGTAGAAAAAATAAAAAAATTCTGCCTACCCTGTCAAAGTCGTGAATACAATGTCGTGGTATGAAATAGCGATGGTACAGTTCAGTTTAGGGCCTAAAGTGAGTCGCGTTAAGAGATCGTGGTAAGGCTCTCGCCTGCGCCGCCACAGCGTGATGGTCGGTTGAGCGCAGTGTTACTACGGGTCCGAGCGATACCTTCGTCGCGAAACTCACTTCCAACTCGAATGAAAATCCAAAAAGCGTTCGTTATACCTGTACGGTTTCTAGCATTATTAACGCTTATACTGGGCCACCCATACGTTATTATCTTATTATGCATGCGGTCAATCCGGTGTTGTGAGATCGAAATATGGGAATTGTCTTGGCAAAAGACGTAACGGTGAATACAGCTGATTTTGATATCGTAACGTATCGTAGTCGTAAAGTCGCAACACGATCTTGTGATTATGATTAGACAATTCGCCCCCTGCCTGCTATAATGTCCGTGAAGTTGGCAAGTCTAGTTCCAGCATATCACAAAATTATTGGAGTTCTATTCGCTTGCAACATAGTTCTATAGTTCCTGATACTTTTTAGAAATAGTTCTGTGGTAGTAACGAAAATAGAGCCCATAACAGTTTTCAACCAAATGATCTGCTAACTTCACGTAGCAGATCAATTTCCTCCAAAACAAGCCAAACAATGCTATAATGTCAAATTGGAGGTACTATCTTAGAGTTCCTTATACTTAAAAAAAACATTCATAATAACTGAATAATCAATAAGATCAATGTTTAACTTAATCAAACATTTACAACTAACTTGTCAAATATCATAAAAACGATAATAGTTAATATTATAGTGTCTACAATAAATATTGGCTTTATTGGTTTATTTGCTATTAAAATACTACAGAAATTAAAATACTAACTATAAACTAAGAACTTAACTAAATAAAATAAAAGGATTAAATATTAAAAAAGACTTATAAAATCAAACCCCTTTGGCATGGTCCCGAAGACGCTGGCAGCATTTCCTCGCTGAATAGCAACGCTAATGCGTTGAGCGGCGAAGCTGCCAGCTCTTTGGTCACCGTCACCCGTGATGTCGATCAGTCTTGTCGAAATCTGCCTAAATAGTTGACGAGCACTGGGCCCCCACGGACCAAGGGTCTCAACCCCGAATGGAACAAAATCGTATTCAGCTGAGACCCCTGTACTTGTGTGCGTTACAAGAAATACTTTTATTTTATAAATATAATAGAAAATTCGGTATAATACCAAATTTTCGTTAACTTTGAGGGATAAGACAAATCATAAATATTTTATTAAAAAAAAATGTTTATATGAACTTAAAATTCGACATGACAGTCTCAAACGCATCAAACTCAAATACAAACATCGCTGCATGATTTCACGTATTTTGGACTGTTCATAAAATTCACCAAACTGACTAATGTCCTTACATTTTGGTATGTCACTAAAAAAGGGCTAACTCATCACTAGTTATCAGTGCTTGTACTTTCCTGTAGTGATATAGTCGAAGGCCTTTTCCAAACAAGTAACACCACTCTGTCATCAAAGTTCACAATCCTTGCTACTGCACTTGACGAAATCACTTCTGTCAATTTGCAAGCCGGTGGGAATCGCGTTCTATGAACGTCATGCCACTGCTGTTATCATCATTCGCTAGTTTTCGGTTCTCACTCCCTCTCAGTATCAACAGTCAACACTCAACACTAATATCAACACAAACTCAAAAAATCTTTTTTATAAAACTCGTATCTATTAATATTAGTGTTGAGTGTTGAATGTTAATTTGATATTCGTTAGGTTTTTGAATTTACCGCGTCTTTCAAGGGACTCTACTCGTTTGACAGACTCTACCTCACACACTCAGTTCAGGCGACGGCGAAGTACCGAAGAGAAACACATCTGTGAAGATTTCGCGCCATTCTGATGAAATTATACCATTAGATGAATTCGAAGTAAAGCATTGAATTAATAAATCTCTAGTTACACCTAGGATACTTTTTACCCAACTAGGGTATAAAAAATACACGTATGAAGTTGCGGGCACCAAGTACTAAATAAAACTATATAATCCATGTTCGTTGGACTACAACCAAGTGTTAGCATTACAAAGTTTATAGTGCGCCGCAGAAGCTCACTATAGAACATGCCACAACTTAGGCGGCAAGCGGCAACGACGCGCAGCGGCCATACGCGTGTCTCGCTCACTCGAACGACTTCGCTCTCAGACTTTACTCAACCGGACGCTCCTGCTGCTTGCCGCCGAAGTCCTGGCATGTTCAGAAAAATTGTGGGTCTGTATACGCATTAGGGAGATGTCATGCCTTCCATTTGAAAAAAATTTCACCGAGGTCCAATCAATTTTGAGCTCCTACAATAGAGTACCTACGGTTCTTATTTGATATTTTTTTTTGCCATTCGTGATCGTTCTCAAAAAAATGTCCAACTACAAACGAATTTTTTTACACTACAAACGAAAACACTGTCATGTCTTCGATTTGAAATAGTTTTCACCGACTTCCTATCAATTTTGAGCTCATAAAATAGAGTACGGTTCTTATTTTATAAGTTTTTTTGCTATTTGTTGTCGTTCTCAAAAAAATGTCCAACAACAAACGAATTTATTTTCAGTACAAACGACAACACTGTCATTTCTTCGATTTGAAATAGTTTTTACCTAATTCCAATCAATTTTGAGCTTTTACGAGAAAGTACGGATCTGACTCTACACAGTTATGAGTTTATGTAGGAGCAATTTAAAAATTGTCCAACTACAAACGAATTTCTTTTCACTACAAACGAAAACAATGGCATGTCTTCCATTTGAAATAGTTTTCACCGAAATCCAATCAATTTTGAGCTCATACAACAGAGTACGGTTCTTATTTGACACATTTTTTTGCTATTTGTGGTCGTTCCCAAAAAACTGTCCAACTACAAACGAATTTCTTTTCACTACAAACGAAAACTATGTCATGTCTTCCATTTGAAATAGTTTTCACCGAAATCCAATCAATTTTGAGCTCATACAACAGAGTACGGTTCTTATTTGACACATTTTTTTGCTATTTGTGGTCGTTCCCAAAAAACTGTCCAACTAAAAACGAATTTCTTTTCACTACAAACGAAAACAATGTCATGTCTTCCATTTGACATAGTTTTAACCGAAGTCCAATCAGTTTTGAGCTCATACAATAGAGTACGGTTCGCATTTGATTCATTTTTTTGCTATTTGGTGTCGTTCTCAAAAAACTGTCCAACTACAAACGAATTTCTTTTCACTACAAACGAAAACAATGGCATTTCTTCCATTTGAAATAGTTTTCACCGAAATCCAATCAGTTTTGACTTCACACAATAGAGTACGGTTCTTATTTGATACATTTTTTTGCTATTTGTGGTCGTTCTCAAAAAACTGTCCAACTACAAACGAATTTCTTTTCACTACAAACGAAAACTATGTCATGTCTTCCATTTGAAATAGTTTTCACCGAAATCCAATCAATTTTGAGCTCATACAACAGAGTACGGTTCTTATTTGACACATTTTTTTGCTATTTGTGGTCGTTCTCAAAAAACTGTCTAACTACAAACGAATTTCTTTTCATTACAAACGAAAACAATGTCATGTCTTCCATTTGACATAGTTTTCACCGAAGTCCAATCAGTTTTGAGCTCATACAATAGAGTAAGGTTCGTATTTGATTCATTTTTTTGCTATTTGTGGTCGTTCTAAAAAAACTGTCCAACTACAAACGAATTTCTTTTCACTAAAAACGAAAACAATGTCATGTCTTCCATTTGAAATAGTTTTCACCGAAATCCAATCAATTTTGAGCTCATACAACAGAGTACGGTTCTTATTTTGTACATTTTTTTGCTATTTGTGGTCGTTCTCAAAAAACTGTCCAACTACAAACGAATTTCTTTTCACTACAAACGAAAACAATGTCATGTCTTCCATTTGAAATAGTTTTCACCGAAATCCAATCAATTTTGAGCTCATACAACAGAGTACGGTTCTTATTTGATACATTTTTTTGCTATTTGTGGTCGTTCACAAAAAATTGTCCAACTACAAACGAATTTCTTTTCACTACAAACGAAAACACTGTCATGTCTTCGATTTGAAACAGTTTTGACCTAATTCCAATCAATTTTGAGCTTTTACAAGAAAGTACGGATCTGACTCTACACATTTTTGAGTTTATGTAGGAGCAATTTAAAAATTGTCCAACTACAAACGAATTTCTTTTCACTACAAACGAAAACTATGTCATGTCTTCCTTTTGAAATAGTTTTCACCGAAGTCCAATCAGTTTTGAGCTCATACAATAGAGTACGGTTCGTATTTGATTCATTTTTTTGCTATTTGTGGTCGTTCTCAAAAAACTGTCCAACTACAAACGAATTTCTTTTCACTACAAACGAAAACAATGGCATGTCTTCCATTTGAAATAGTTTTCACCGAAATCCAATCAGTTTTGACTTCACACAATAGAGTACGGTTCTTATTTGATACATTTTTTTGCTATTTGTGGTCGTTCTCAAAAAACTGTCCAACTACAAACGAATTTCTTTTCACTACAAACGAAAACTATGTCATGTCTTCCATTTGAAATAGTTTTCACCGAAATCCAATCAATTTTGAGCTCATACAACAGAGTACGGTTCTTATTTGACACATTTTTTTGCTATTTGTGGTCGTTCCCAAAAAACTGTCAAACTAAAAACGAATTTCTTTTCACTACAAACGAAAACAATGTCATGTCTTCCATTTGACATAGTTTTAACCGAAGTCCAATCAGTTTTGAGCTCATACAATAGAGTACGGTTCGTATTTGATTCATTTTTTTGCTATTTGTGGTCGTTCTCAAAAAACTGTCCAACTACAAACGAATTTCTTTTCACTACAAACGAAAACAATGGCATTTCTTCCATTTGAAATAGTTTTCAACGAAATCCAATCAGTTTTGACTTCACACAATAGAGTACGGTTCTTATTTGATACATTTTTTTGCTATTTGTGGTCGTTCTCAAAAAACTGTCCAACTACAAACGAATTTCTTTTCACTACAAACGAAAACTATGTCATGTCTTCCATTTGAAATAGTTTTCACCGAAATCCAATCAATTTTGAGCTCATACAACAGAGTACGGTTCTTATTTGACACATTTTTTTGCTATTTGTGGTCGTTCTCAAAAAACTGTCCAACTACAAACGAATTTCTTTTCATTACAAACGAAAACAATGTCATGTCTTCCATTTGACATAGTTTTCACCGAAGTCCAATCAGTTTTGAGCTCATACAATAGAGTACGGTTCGTATTTGATTCATTTTTTTGCTATTTGTGGTCGTTCTAAAAAAACTGTCCAACTACAAACGAATTTCTTTTCACTACAAACGAAAACAATGTCATGTCTTCCATTTGAAATAGTTTTCACCGAAATCCAATCAATTTTGAGCTCATACAACAGAGTACGGTTCTTATTTTGTACATTTTTTTGCTATTTGTGGTCGTTCTCAAAAAACTGTCCAACTACAAACGAATTTATTTTCACTACAAACGAAAACAATGTCATGTCTTCCATTTGAAATAGTTTTCACCGAAATCCAATCAATTTTGAGCTCATACAACAGAGTACGGTTCTTATTTGATACATTTTTTTGCTATTTGTGGTCGTTCACAAAAAATTGTCCAACTACAAACGAATTTCTTTTCACTACAAACGAAAACACTGTCATGTCTTCGATTTGAAACAGTTTTGACCTAATTCCAATCAATTTTGAGCTTTTACAAGAAAGTACGGATCTGACTCTACACATTTTTGAGTTTATGTAGGAGCAATTTAAAAATTGTCCAACTACAAACGAATTTCTTTTCACTACAAACGAAAACTATGTCATGTCTTCCTTTTGAAATAGTTTTCACCGAAGTCCAATCAGTTTTGAGCTCATACAATAGAGTACGGTTCTTATTTGATACATTTTTTTGCTATTTGTGGTCGTTCTTAAAAATTATCCAACTACAAACGAATTTCTTTTCACTACAAACGAAAACAATGTCATGTCTTCCATTTGAAATAGTTTTCACCGAAGTCCAATCAATTGTGAGCTCATATAACAGAGTACGGTTTTTATTTTATACATTTTTTTGCTATTTGTGGTCGTTTTAAAAAAACTGTCCAACTACAAACGAATTTCTTTTCACTACAAACGAAAACAATGTCATGTCTTCCATTTGAAATAGTTTTCACCGAAGTCCAATCAATTGTGAGCTCATATAACAGAGTACGGTTCGTATTTGATTCATTTTTTTGCTATTTGTGGTCGTTCCCAAAAAACTGTCCAACTACAAACGAATTTCTTTTCACTACAAACGAAAACAATGTCATGTCTTCCATTTGACATAGTTTTCACCGAAGTCCAATCAGTTTTGAGCTCATACAATAGAGTACGGTTCGTATTTGATTCATTTTTTTGCTATTTGTGGTCGTTCAAAAAAAACTGTCCAACTACAAACGAATTTCTTTTCACTACAAACGAAAACAATGTCATGTCTTCCATTTTAAATAGTTTTCACCGAAATCCAATCAATTTTGAGCTCATACAACAGAGTACGGTTCTTATTTTATATATTTTTTTGCTATTTGTGGTCGTTCCCAAAAAACTGTCCAACTACAAACGAATTTCTTTTCACTACAAACGAAAACAATGTCATGTCATCCATTTGACATAGTTTTCACCGAAGTCCAATCAGTTTTGAGCTCATACAATAGAGTACGGTTCGTATTTGATACATTTTTTTGCTATTTGTGGTCGTTCTCAAAAAACTGTCCAACTACAAACGAATTTCTTTTCACTACAAACGAAAACAATGGCATGTCTTCCATTTGAAATAGTTTTCACCGAAATCCAATCAGTTTTGACTTCACACAATAGAGTACGGTTCTTATTTGATACATTTTTTTGCTATTTGTGGTCGTTCCCAAAAAACTGTCCAACTACAAACGAATTTATTTTCACTACAAACGAAAACAATGTCATGTCATCTATTTGACATAGTTTTCACCGAAGTCCAATCAGTTTTGAGCTCATACAATAGAGTACGGTTCGTATTTGATTCATTTTTTTGCTATTTGTGGTCGTTCTCAAAAAACTGTCCAACTACAAACGAATTTCTTTTCACTACAAACGAAAACAATGTCATGTCTTCCATTTGAAATAGTTTTCACCGAAATCCAATCAGTTTTGACTTCACACAATAGAGTACGGTTCTTATTTGATACATTTTTTTGCTATTTGTGGTCGTTCTCAAAAAACTGTCCAACTACAAACGAATTTCTTTTCACTACAAACGAAAACTATGTCATGTCTTCCATTTGAAATAGTTTTCACCGAAATCCAATCAATTTTGAGCTCATACAACAGAGTACGGTTCTTATTTGACACATTTTTTTGCTATTTGTGGTCGTTCTCAAAAAACTGTCCAACTACAAACGAATTTCTTTTCATTACAAACGAAAACAATGTCATGTCTTCCATTTGACATAGTTTTCACCGAAGTCCAATCAGTTTTGAGCTCATACAATAGAGTACGGTTCGTATTTGATTCATTTTTTTGCTATTTGTGGTCGTTCTAAAAAAACTGTCCAACTACAAACGAATTTCTTTTCACTACAAACGAAAACAATGTCATGTCTTCCATTTGAAATAGTTTTCACCGAAATCCAATCAATTTTGAGCTCATACAACAGAGTACGGTTCTTATTTTGTACATTTTTTTGCTATTTGTGGTCGTTCTCAAAAAACTGTCCAACTACAAACGAATTTATTTTCACTACAAACGAAAACAATGTCATGTCTTCCATTTGAAATAGTTTTCACCGAAATCCAATCAATTTTGAGCTCATACAACAGAGTACGGTTCTTATTTGATACATTTTTTTGCTATTTGTGGTCGTTCACAAAAAATTGTCCAACTACAAACGAATTTCTTTTCACTACAAACGAAAACACTGTCATGTCTTCGATTTGAAACAGTTTTGACCTAATTCCAATCAATTTTGAGCTTTTACAAGAAAGTACGGATCTGACTCTACACATTTTTGAGTTTATGTAGGAGCAATTTAAAAATTGTCCAACTACAAACGAATTTCTTTTCACTACAAACGAAAACTATGTCATGTCTTCCTTTTGAAATAGTTTTCACCGAAGTCCAATCAGTTTTGAGCTCATACAATAGAGTACGGTTCTTATTTGATACATTTTTTTGCTATTTGTGGTCGTTCTTAAAAATTATCCAACTACAAACGAATTTCTTTTCACTACAAACGAAAACAATGTCATGTCTTCCATTTGAAATAGTTTTCACCGAAGTCCAATCAATTGTGAGCTCATATAACAGAGTACGGTTTTTATTTTATACATTTTTTTGCTATTTGTGGTCGTTTTAAAAAAACTGTCCAACTACAAACGAATTTCTTTTCACTACAAACGAAAACAATGTCATGTCTTCCATTTGAAATAGTTTTCACCGAAGTCCAATCAATTGTGAGCTCATATAACAGAGTACGGTTCGTATTTGATTCAGTTTTTTGCTATTTGTGGTCGTTCCCAAAAAACTGTCCAACTACAAACGAATTTCTTTTCACTACAAACGAAAACAATGTCATGTCTTCCATTTGACATAGTTTTCACCGAAGTCCAATCAGTTTTGAGCTCATACAATAGAGTACGGTTCGTATTTGATTCATTTTTTTGCTATTTGTGGTCGTTCAAAAAAAACTGTCCAACTACAAACGAATTTCTTTTCACTACAAACGAAAACAATGTCATGTCTTCCATTTTAAATAGTTTTCACCGAAATCCAATCAATTTTGAGCTCATACAACAGAGTACGGTTCTTATTTTATATATTTTTTTGCCATTTGTGGTCGTTCCCAAAAAACTGTCCAACTACAAACGAATTTATTTTCACTACAAACGAAAACAATGTCATGTCATCTATTTGACATAGTTTTCACCGAAGTCCAATCAGTTTTGAGCTCATACAATAGAGTACGGTTCGTATTTGATTCATTTTTTTGCTATTTGTGGTCGTTCTCAAAAAACTGTCCAACTACAAACGAATTTCTTTTCACTACAAACGAAAACAATGTCATGTCTTCCATTTGAAATAGTTTTCACCGAAATCCAATCAGTTTTGACTTCACACAATAGAGTACGGTTCTTATTTGATACATTTTTTTGCTATTTGTGGTCGTTCTCAAAAAACTGTCCAACTACAAACGAATTTCTTTTCACTACAAACGAAAACTATGTCATGTCTTCCATTTGAAATAGTTTTCACCGAAATCCAATCAATTTTGAGCTCATACAACAGAGTACGGTTCTTATTTGACACATTTTTTTGCTATTTGTGGTCGTTCCCAAAAAACTGTCCAACTACAAACGAATTTCTTTTCACTACAAACGAAAACAATGTCATGTCTTCCATTTGACATAGTTTTCACCGAAGTATAATCAGTTTTGAGCTCATACAATAGAGTACGGTTCGTATTTGATTCATTTTTTTGCTATTTGTGGTCGTTCTAAAAAAACTGTCCAACTAAAAACGAATTATTTTTCACTACAAACGAAAACAATGTCATGTCTTCCATTCGAAATAGTTTTCACCGAAATCCAATCAATTTTGAGCTCATACAACAGAGTACGGTTCTTATTTTGTACATTTTTTTGCTATTTGTGGTCGTTCTCAAAAAACTGTCCAATTACAAACGAATTTCTTTTCACTACAAACGAAAACAATGTCATGTCTTCCATTTGAAATAGTTTTCACCGAAATCCAATCAATTTTGAGCTCATACAACAGAGTACGGTTCTTATTTGATACATTTTTTTGCTATTTGTGGTCGTTCACAAAAAATTGTCCAACTACAAACGAATTTCTTTTCACTACAAACGAAAACACTGTCATGTCTTCGATTTGAAACAGTTTTGACCTAATTCCAATCAATTTTGAGCTTTTACAAGAAAGTACGGATCTGACTCTACACATTTTTGAGTTTATGTAGGAGCAATTTAAAAATTGTCCTACTACAAACGAATTTCTTTTCACTACAAACGAAAACTATGTCATGTCTTCCTTTTGAAATAGTTTTCACCGAAGTCCAATCAGTTTTGAGCTCATACAATAGAGTACGGTTCGTATTTGATTCATTTTTTTGCTATTTGTGGTCGTTCTCAAAAAAACTGTCCAACTACAAACGAATTTCTTTTCACTACAAACGAAAGCAATGTCATGTCTTCCATTTGAAATAGTTTTCACCGAAATCCAATCAATTTTGAACTCATACCACAGAGTACGGTTCTTATTTGATACATTTTTTTGCTATTTGTGGTCGTTCACAAAAAATTGTCCAACTACAAACGAATTTCTTTTCACTACAAACGAAAACACTGTCATGTCTTCGATTTGAAACAGTTTTGACCTAATTCCAATCAATTTTGAGCTTTTACAAGAAAGTACGGATCTGACTCTACACATTTTTGAGTTTATGTAGGAGCAATTTAAAAATTGTCCAACTACAAACGAATTTCTTTTCACTACAAACGAAAACTATTTCATGTCTTCCTTTTGGAATAGTTTTCACCGAAGTCCAATCAGTTTTGAGCTCATACAATAGAGTACTGTTCGTATTTGATTCATTTTTTTGCTATTTGTGGTCGTTCTCAAAAAACTGTCCAACTACAAACGAATTTCTTTTCACTACAAACGAAAACAATGTCATGTCTTCCATTTGAAATAGTTTTCACCGAAATCCAATCAATTTTGAGCTTTTACAAGAAAGTACGGATCTGACTCTACACATTTTTGAGTTTATGTAGGAGCAATTTAAAAATTGTCCAACTACAAACGAATTTCTTTTCACTACAAACGAAAACAATGTCATGTCTTCCATTTGAAATAGTTTTCACCGAAATCCAATCAATTTTGAGCTCATACAACAGAGTACGGTTCTTATTTGATACATTTTTTTGCTATTTGTGGTCGTTCACAAAAAATTGTCCAACTACAAACGAATTTCTTTTCACTACAAACGAAAACACTGTCATGTCTTCGATTTGAAACAGTTTTCACCTAATTCCAATCAATTTTGAGCTTTTACAAGAAAGTACGGATCTGACTCTACACATTTTTGAGTTTATGTTGGAGCAATTTAAAAATTGTCCAACTACAAATGAATTTCTTTTCACTTCAAACGAAAACAATGTCATGTCTTCCATTTGAAATAGTTTTCACCGAAGTCCAATCAATTTTGAGCTCATACAATAGAGTACGGTTCTTATTTGATACATTTTTTTGCTATTTGTGGTCGTTCTTAAAAAAATATCCAACTACAAACGAATTTCTTTTTACTACAAACGAAAACACCGTCATGTTTTCGATTTGAAATAGTTTTTACCGAATTCCAATAAATTTTGAGCTTTTACAAGAGATTACGGATCTGACTCTACACATTTTTGAGTTTATGTAGGAGCAATTTAAAAATGGTCCAACTACAAACGAAAATTGTTTCACGACAAATGTTATTACGCTTTTGTCTTTGCTATTTAATATGGTTTCTGTTGTGTGCTCTGTTGGCTTCGATTTTAAAGAGAGAACAAACAACGTAGTTACTTGTAGAGTTTTTATTCGTCAGTTATTTTAGAAATTTAATATATTTTTGACAAAAAACCTTTTTATTTATGTCTATCACTTAATTGTGTTCCTATTTTGTAAGAAATTAAAAATTTTGTAAGAGCGATCATGCTCATTGGGTTATAAAACTGGTAAACCACCTTTTTAGTAGTAGGTTAAAAGACTTAAACGGGCTAGTGAGCAATTTAATTGATAGCGATTTTCATTTTTATTTTTTTATTTTTTTTCCACGTAACTACAAACGAAAAAAATTGAACTACAATCAACTACAAACAATTCTGCACCGTATACTATGCTTGAAAGTTTGATTTTTGTAAACCGGGGGCTGGCTTTTTTTTGGGCCCCCTATTTTTTTTTTCGTGCAACTACAAACAAAAATCGTTTTACTACAATCAACTACAAACAAAACACTATCAGAAAAAAAAATAAAACAAAAAAAAATTCAAGGTCGGTGGCCAAGTTCACATAGGTGTTTGTTTGACCTAACCTTTATTTTGGTCGATATTTCAATATTTCTGTATTCATTATTTTTGCAACTCCACCTGCAACATTTAAAACTCAATAGATCACATCGCTAAAGTGGATCTGTTTTGGAAATACTGTCAGTAAAAATGTGCAAAATTATTGAGGTTTATTCGAAAAGAGATGGAACTTTAAAATGCCGATTCCAAAAACCGTAATTAAATTATTTTACATCGCTGCATTCACATTTAGCTAGCATTTTCGATGCTATTTTTCGAAGCTTAGCTAGATGACATCGAATCGAGCTATCCTATGTCCAATAAAAATTGCTTTGCGCAAGTAAAAATAAAGCTTTCTCTCTCATACCTATCCTATCCAAATTCTACCTATAAAATTATTAATTTCCAACAATATTAGCCTCTGATTTTCTTAATTGCTTCAAAGACACGCATAGGTCGCATAGCCCGGCCCCAGCGCCACAAACTTTCTTACCTCATAAACTCCACCACAAACCTCGAAGGCTTCTAACAGTTAGTGTATCACAAAACTATGTCCCACCCGTAACGAAATTATTGTACCTACCACCCAAGGTTCAAGTACAAAGTACAAGGTGTTTCTACTCCACAGCGTACAAATTTAATTTTAACTTTGAGATTAATATTCATATTAAACTTGGAAGGAAAATAGGATGCTGGGAAACTTGCACGCCGGGAATATGAATGAATTTAGTGCTGGTTGCGACTGGCAGTTGGCGGTGCGTTTATTACTCAGGTAACTATTGGTAGTTCCTTTTTGATAGGTCATGTAGGGAAAAACTGGATAAGCTATGCATGATAACAGTGGGCCAACCAATAACTACAGATATGGAAGGAAGTAGCGAAATTGTGGATCAGATAACCACAGTTCCCATGCAATGTGGCGTGAAAGTGAAGAGGTCTTTATTAGTTTTAGCGGATGGATCTATGTATGCTGAAATTATATTGACGATGCCGATTTTTGGTAGTTTCAGTTCCGCAAAGCTTCTATTTGCAAAAAACAAATAGAAATGGGCCTTTTAGGCAATACCGTCGCAAAAAAGGATGATGCAGTTCGAATTGGCGACGGCACTGTCGCCCAAGATTGTGGTCGGGAATATCGCATCTCATCTAGTTTCCATTTGGTAGGTGCTGGTGATCAGGATAGGGAGGTCAAAACACTTCACGTGGATCGAGTTATCTGGTTAGTTTATCTTTCGAAGGGAAAATAAGTCTTCTAATTATGACACAATGGAAAATGTTACTTCAGTCCCAGCTTCATTCTAGTGAGCTTAACATTGTTGATAGCTTATTTTTTTCGCGGATTGGTCGAAGGACTCTTTGCAGGCATAGTGAAATGAAAATGAAAATGAAAATGATTTATTGGTTATCAAAAGTGTTAGCCTAGTTAAATTAAATTTACAGAGTAACACGCTTTTACGTGTCTAGTTGGTTGCTAACAATAGGCCTAAGAATGCGATCCTGTGCCCTAAATAGTTGTCGTAGATTTCGGTTATTTTATGCATTTTATTATATTTATTTTCATACATAAAAGCAAATTCAAATATTGTTTTAGGATGTACACGACGCAAAGCTCTCTCGATCTCCATCTGTTACAAATATTAAATGTTGTCAAAACTGCACAGAATCCTACATTGTGCCTATGAAGATATAATATTTGCTTATGGATTGTTGGCCCCATGTCTTCAATGTATTTTAGCATTTTTTTATTCAATCGTACAGGAAATACTCCTATTATATTTGCAGGTTAATACAAGAACTTCATTTGTTTAATACCCACTTGAAGCTAGAATTATCATAACGTCCATATAAAGTGAACTTTAGCTCCATCGTTACGATTATGAAGATATTTAGAGCAAACACATTAAAATAAATTAGTTTTAAGTTCAGCTGGTTGAGGTAATTGAGGTAAGATGAAACGAAATTACGTTATCATTGTACGTAGACGAGAAAGTTCAACTGTTAATTTAAATTTAAACTATGAATGTTTGTTATGGAGTAGATAAACCGTAACATTTCTTACATTTTTGATGTATCTGGTTTAGTGAGACGCACAAATTGTGAGACCATTGGATTCGACTCCCATTCATGAAACATAATACTTATCTTTATAAGGTATACGTCCCGATGATAGTAATACTAATTTGTGTAATTGGTTCACTGTCTTCTCATTCTTTATAGTAATAATAAGAAAGGTGATAGGTACACAGATTAAACATTGGGACAATATCAAGCCGATTTATATGTAGCTTTTGAGTTTTAAAATAATTACATACCAGTCGTACTTAACGTCAAATTGTGTAATTAAGTATTTTGCATAAAGTAAACAATACAGTTCGGTTTATTCCTTTTCTATATATTTTTTACACAATTTATTGAACGAAGGAGAAATAGCATTAATTTCTGTCTCTTACGTAGTAAATTTCAAAAATGCGCGTATGACGCTAAACAAGTAAACAACCCGTTAATATTGACCGAGCGAGCAAAGCGTTTTCGTTTTAGCTTGGCCCAAAATGCTTTTTAGTTATCCAACTTTCCAGCTGTTCTCGCCTATATGTCGTATTTTTTACCGATTCTCGTAAAGTTTTATGAGCAGGTTAGTTAATTGTATATTTTTTGTTGATTCAGTTTTTCGAATTTTTTACATAATGGCGGAGATTTCCGCCATTTCAAAAAATGTTCGCAAGGTTCAGTCAATAAGATATCATCGGCCGTGACTTGACAATACACTCCTTGACAATTATTGTCAGAATTGTCACCTCGCTCAGGCCGGCTTACGGCCCAGCTGCGCGCGCGGGTGTTCCCGGTCCATCATATCCCTACTAATCTGTCTGTCCGTCTGTCCGCCGTAACATGGGTTGTATGAAATTGCCTATTTTTCGGCCGACAATGCCGTGCCCTTAATTCTTTATGTTGTTATTTATGAACGGAGGGTAATATTAGTTTTTTGCTACGTTAGGTCGTAGGCATGAAGGCTTAACTTGTTCTATCGAATTTAATATCGTGTTACGGTGGAGGTTTTTAATAACGTGTTTTAGTAATATATAGTGATAATAACTCTTGTATTAAAACCACAAATACCAAGATACTTAATAAGTTTGCACCCGTCATGTTTTGTGGTTCATAGGTAGAAGTATTGCACTCCCCTGTCAGTGTTATTTTGTATCATGTAAGTTACTATTTACCACGTCTGCTAATAAAATGTGTGACCTTGGTTACATGAAATAAATATAATTCATTCATTCATGTCAGTAAGTGGCCGACCTGCCGTATGAAAAAAATACAAGTCAATGAGTATTTAAATTTAAACGCAAATCTTTAAAACAATCACAAATTAAATCTCCAATTTATTATCCCTAGGTACACCCTATATTCTTATAAGTACTCAAATCTAGTTGTTCCACATCAGACATCACAAACGTTCCAACACATAGTTACCAAACTCCTCCAAGCGACAATTGTGAAATCTCTAAGGTCCCACACAAGCGGTCGACATCAGTCAGCCGCTAAGGGCGGCCGCGCACCGCCGACGCAGCGCCGACTAAGCGCCGAAGTTCACTCAATTGCCGGAACGGCTCCGCGATTGCCGCTCATTTATTGTCTTAGGGCTCAGCGGCGGGGCACAGTGCTTACGAGTAGCGAGAAGCGGTAGCGGGGACGAAATCGTTTTATAAACGATACAAGCTACAAGTATCTAAAGCAGCTGATTTAAGTTGGTTATCTAAAAAATCTTTTTGGAGTCCGAATCTACTTACCTCTGGTTCCTGCGAACAGTGGAATTATCTCTATTCTTCGTTAAACCACAGAGTTGTCCCATTAAATTAAACACAATATATAGTTCCAGGCAATTGATTCACAGTACATATAGACTTAAGGCCTTTTGAGTTTAAAACAGTAGTGAAGTGCGCGTGAAGAACATAGATAGCTTTCGTTTGCCAGTAACAAAGGTAAGGTGATTCAAAAACTTCGAAAATTCGGAATTTCAAAAATAATTATTACTATACGACGCGGCTGTTGTTAATATTTTGTGCTTCTTGAATTAGAGTTTTCGGGGTTAAAATATTAGTTGATCCGTTACTTGTATAGGTGAATGGGGCTTTAGCTCGTGCAATATACTGTAAGATAGAAGACTTTTCCGCAGTGTTCAAGTCTTTGCACTTTTTTATTAGGACAAAGAAAGGTTTTCCCGCCTTCTACGTCACTATACCCGCGCCCTATCGCCGCGCCTGATGGGCGGCTTATGTTGTTTGTTCACTCGTTCGCCCTTATCGCACTTCCGAATTGTTTCCGAATTACACGCCTCGTAATGTACTTTTGTTAGCGCATTGGATGAGTGGACTATTGTATCGGTGGGGGCTTGTTTACAAAATAAATGGCTGAAAGGGCGCTTTTGTGGGACAAATTAATATGTATAAGAACTAAGATATCCATAATAAGAATAAGTTACCATTTTATCCTTAGGGCAGAATATTCATGGGGGCAACATCGCGGCCAATATAGAGTCAAGTGGGTACTTGGGTAATAAGCACCTAAGAAGGGTGATCAAGGGAGAATGGTGTAGGTAGATAGATAGTTCTTAAATTCTATTTAGGCAAAGGAAGACAACAATAGAAAGAAGTTAAAATAAGTTTCGGAAAACCTATATTTATGGTCTTTTTTATGCACATAACTATTGTCTACGTGCAAATAAACAGAATAAGAAATTAGTAGGTAAGAGGAAATCTGAAAGTAGCACTAATTAGGGAGAACCTGCAAGCTGACCGATTTTCATGGTATGGACACGTGATGCGAAAAGAGGAAAACCACGTAACCCAAAAAGCGTTAAGCATGAATTTGAACGGATATAGAAGAGGAAGAGCAAAGAAAATATGGATTGATTGTGTGAAAGATGATATGAATAAAAAGGAAGTATACGGCGAGATGACGACTAATAGGGAAGAATGCAGGGAGAAAACATACTGCGCAACCCTAAATAAATGGGATAAGGGCAAGGGAATGGATGAGGATATTTATTTATCTATGTAAAGTCAATCAACTAGATTATGAATTTTTCTTTCACTCGGACGAAGTTACAAGCACCTTCGAGTGTATAAATACGAGTATAACACCTTCATACCTAGAAAGTAATGCTGATCCCTCAAATCTTTGGCCTTTGTCGGGATTCAATTATTGGGCCGCCTGCGGCGTATATCGTCGTACAACTAACTTAGCTAAACGTGTCATCAAAGAAGGGAAATATCTTCAAAAATTCTCACATTAATAATATTAGCAGGATTTATGGCTTTAGTTTAGTTGTAGCCGCGCAACTTTGCGCACGTATGCGATCCGGAGCGCGGCGCAGTTGACTTGCAATAAAACTTGTCCGTACACGCCCTAAGGCATGAGCGGCTAGGTTTGTAAATAGTAGATTGTACGACAAGTGCATAAAACGCATCATTTTACACGAGACGTTTATCCATCCGAGCGAGCTTGCGAGCGAGGATGAATATGAAGTCGAGTGTAAAATGCGTTTTATGGACGAGTTGCACACTCTACTTTTCACTTCGATTGCGAGGAAATGAAACTGTATCATGTAAATAACATATATACACATATCATATATAGGTACCTACTTAAAAACAAATTTAATTAAAATTTAAAGTAATAGTTTAAAAAGTAATAAATGATAGTACATAAAAGTTACAAGTTTATTTCAAGAAGTTTTATTGTGTACTTTGGCTGTTGGTATATTTGCCTTGGTCTTAGAATACTAACAAAACGAAATAAAATAATGAGTTAAAACCCGTTCCAGACCTTCCGATCCGATCCGATTTATCGGAAGAAATCGGATAATGTGTAGTGCAATTGTTAGGATCTTATACACTACACATTATCCGATTTCTCCCGATAAATCGGATCGGATCGGAAGGTCTGGAACGGGTTTTACTGTATGAAGTTTTATGTTTTTTTTTTTTACTGTTTATTAAGAACCTTTTTCCTTTGGCTGTTGGACCGATCGCCTTGGTCTTCGACGACGATTTTACTTTATGCTCTAGAGCATAAAAAGCGACTTTATGTCGCCTACGCACAGCATAAAGTCGAACTTTTAGAGCGAGAGAAGTGAAAATTAAATATGATGCTTGCAGACAATAAAATTACAGGTTTATGCCATTAGGGAAAAAAAGGTGAAAGGTGAAGTGAAAATTTAGTGGTATTTATTTTTTTATTTATGGTTTTATCACGATAATATATATAATGAGAAAGAGAGGAGAAGGTAGGCTGAGAGATATGCAATAAAAAAAACTATCGTTTATTAAAATATCTTACGATTTAGCTAGATTTACTGCAAATAGATATTACGGTTTTGAACATTGTGCTACGTCCGTGGACTTAACGGGGCCACTAAATATCGTGCTCTAATTCTACGAGACTTTCACTAGATTGGGGATATTGTAATGATATTATTCCCAATCTACTGATACCTCGGCTTTCTCTCAGCGATACAATGGACAGAATTATAACAACTCAAGTACTATCATGGTGCAATTAACGACACGTTATAGTATATAGATTTGTTCTAGTCGAGTGGCATTAAATTACATCGACAAAATATTATTCAAAGTGTGAGTGACATATACTTAGTGGTGAGGTCTCGGATCCTATAACATTAGAAACCTCGAATAAAACCCCAGTTGAAAATATTACGATATACAAGACACAAAGATATCAAAGAAGCCGTAAGTTACCTAACGCGTTAGAATGAAAACGCTTTTCTTCTCTCTTTGAACCGAAACTAGGCTAGTGCAACTTGGAGCGAGCTCGCACCTCCCTAATTGGGCAAATAGGGGGACCGTGCCGCTACAGAATTATTACTGTATAGTTAGTGAAGCAACGCAAGCCCTTTATCTTTCAAACCCCTTTCTGTTTGATTCAGATTTCAGCGCATAATATGTTTTAACTATTAACGTAGCTTAGCTAATACAAATTTTGAAAAAGCTTTCGACCGTGTGAACCTTATTATCCTGCTTCGCAAACTATTCTGTTTGGTAGTCTATTCGCAGCGCTGTTTCCAAACGTCTGTAATAGGCGGCAAGTGGTTAATGCTAAGTGGTGCATACCGAAGTACTTAATGTTCCATTTGGAGTCCCCCAGGGATCACATTTGGGGCCTTTGCTGTTTAATGTTTACTATTTATATAGTTAGAAAGTATATTTTATTTGTTGGTAACTTATTGACTTCTGTTTTAGTACTTAAACATTATGTTTCATGAATAGCATTATTGCTGATGCCGCCAATAAATAATACTTCTCTTAGTATATCTTAATAATTGATATTATTTATTGCAACAGCAATACAATGCAATTTCATAAAACATAATGTTTAAGTAACAGAAGTCATGGTAGTTTTGATTAATTGAATTATTATTAAGATATAATAAGAGAAGTGTCATTCTGAGAATAACGTCTAACCAGTTTTAATGAAATGTTTCATAAAACCATCATATAAAACATACCTTGTGTGGAAGCTTGCTGAGCCTGTCTTAGTATCCTCTGATCATTTTGTCCCTTACAGACATTGAGGTATTATTTATAATAGAGCTACAGACCCGAACAAATTTGTCGAAAAAAGTGGCACTGCTGTCATGTTCAAGTAGATGCCAATAACGCTTATTTATAATTTACAACGACATAATTACTTCGTACAAAATAACTCTTTACTCAAACGTTTAAGTGTCAAATTGGCTTACGTACTTATTACCACAAATATTTTTCGTGTAAATTAACTTTTTTAGCGTATTCTGACTCATGTCTCTTGTCAAACTTGGAACATGGCACGAATGGAGCAGATTTTAATAGTTTTAGATACTAAAAATATTTTCATTATTATTTTATTTAGGTATTAAAATATATTTGTTGTTTGAACTAAATAATCTCGTAAATTGTTAATAACAAATTAAGTTACGTTTTTATTTAACAACTGCATAAAAGGGTCCCGACACTGCATAGAAGGGATCAGTAATAATGATATTATGATTTCTCAACTCATCTTGTTCTAGTATGTGAAATGAGAGTAAGGCAAGTGCAAAATATTAACATTTTTAACCCTTTAAAGTTTGATGGCGTGGCGTGAAAGTCGGTGGCGTAGTATGCACGGCAGCACACATTGTCTTTAGGTGTTCTTGGCGTTGAAAGGTTTAAACTGACAGTGTCTAGACTCTGAGACAAAATAAAACAATGACAACAGAGCAATTTTTTTATTAATTTATTAATGTAACCTGTAGGATCTGCCTGTAAAAGGCATATGTTCATAACACTGGCTCACTCGCCGCCGCACATATAGCAATGTCATGCGTCCACTCTCGCCCTAAACTCGCGTGTAACTAAACGCAGCATCCTATGTGACGTGCACCTGAGACAGTGTATATCTATTTATGTATAGATACCTACTACCATAAATACTACATAACCATTTTACGCTTCTTTTGTATACATTGACATTTTTTTACGTTTTTATTGAGATAATAAAGCTGTGTTGAGTGAAAGACTTTTACGCTTCTTTTGATTAAACATAAAAAATATGTATATGATTATGCCGAACGAACACACGAGAGACGAATTATTTGGCTGAAATTATTCTTGACGTCTGTCTCTTACTAAACGTGACCTCAATTTTTCACGTTGTTTAAGATCGCGTGGGAATTTTAATAAAAAAAATAGGATAATTATTTATTGCACTAAGGAGTGCAATAAATAATTATCCTATTTTTTTAATTTTATTTAATTATTAATTAATAAAATATATAACTATAGCGACTCCTTAGATTTTTGTTCTGTGATGAGGTGCATTTTGTAGGGACAAAGTTAATAATTCTAATCTAAAATATGCTCTGATTTTACATAGGATTCGTTAATTAATCAATAGAATCTGCGTAAAAAAGAATATTCCGACCTTTTTCTTTATTTTATAGCTGTTATTTCTGCAATTTTTCACTGAAAATTAAGTCATTTTTGAGACCCGTCACGTGTCATGGTCTAAACGAGACTGATCGCCCAACTAATGCGATTTGTGATTTTGCATTAGTTGGGAGGGGGCCATTTTTTCCGTCGGATTGTGTGTCCATGTAATTAATACGTCAATGCTTACAGATGAACCGTCCAATAATTACATCCATGTTCTTCGGCATATTTGCAAAGAGCCAGTATAGGCAACAGTCATTAATTTACCCAAGTGCAACGCATTTCGTGCAAAATAATCTTAATCATAAACAAATAAAGCGAAACAAATGGCAATAGCAACACTGAAAACTTTCTCAAGCCTCAATAATAAATTTGAATTGCTTAAACTAGTACACATGGGGACAAATAAAACGACTATGTCTTACTTTTGTAATTCTAATACTTTAACAAAGCAATATTAATTATAAAACTTATAGAAATAAATCTTCTTATGGAAATTATACAATTAGTTACAAAAGAGCTCTTGATGCCTCCTGCCAAATTAAAAAGGTTTAGAAGGGGACACCGACAGACGACTAATGACTTATTAGTGTTATAAGAAATATTAGTGTCGTACTCTCATACCACAAAGAAGAATGTTGACAAAGGTAAAAAAAAACTCGATTCACTACATTGCAATTGAGTACCGAACCCATGACCTCTGCGTATCCGAAACATACTCTGACCCCTAAGCTACCGCGACCTTAGTGCGACGTTCAGTTTTCTTTGCCCGCGAGTTTAAGGATAGTTCTCCTTGAAATTAAAGAGGAAAATTAGTGGCTCGGGTTGGAGTTGCAACCCGCCACGCCACTCGAACAGCGCTGCAACTTTTATTGGAAAACTTCACCGAATTTACATATCCTGCGCATTATTAAAAACGCTTGTAAAGTTAAAGGCATTTGCCGACTTAATGGGCCGAGCGACTTGAACCGTATCGTAACAGGATAGGGATAAATCTCGATTGCTGCGCAAGGTTCAGAGGGGATTTGTTTCAGATTCCGGTTTGAATTTTAAATATGGGATTAAAGAGTTAACGGACGTGTTTTACCTGGATGTTAATAACGTTTAAGCGGGCGATACGTGTAATTCTACTGATAGAGATCACGACGCGACCGGTACGATATTTATTGCAATTAGACGTAAAGTTAGGTACGAAATATTTACACAGTTGTTACTTACATGTATGTTTCATGTGCAACAATTATTTGTGAGTTTTGTAATTGGCTCTAAGATTCTAGTTAAGTTTCTATGTGCAGTGTATTAGCTGTTGGTTCTCCTAAATAAATAAATAAATTCCAAGGTTTTACTAGGATATCCAAGAATCTATATTCCATTTTCCATCGTAGTTTTCAGTGGTTAATGTTATAAGTCGCTTGAAAGAAATAATGACCGACTAAATTAATTATAATAAAGGACACTACCACATGTGCACTTATCTGAAAATTGGATGCGTCTCACTAATAATATCGCAATAATAATAGCGTATTTTTTAAATATAATACGCTAAACTAGTACATTTATACATGCAAAAGATTACATGGCTGCGCAGGATAAGCTGAAATAAAAAAGGTATTTCAGTCATTTTATATTTTATACAAAGTCATCCCATCCTCATTTAATTAAAATGTTTAAATTTTTATTGCACTTCTACAAGAAACATGTCACATGTTTGATGCAAATCGTACCGGTTTGCGATAAAAGTTCTTTATCGCAAAAGAAGTTGCGATTGCTTATATTTAATGTAATTCTTTAGGTATAAGTTTAGTTTAGAAAAGCTTATTATTGTTCAAAAATTCGACACAACCGTCTTTGTACCCGACTACGGTAAAGAGGATTACGCCATTACCCTTCCGTGGGAAGGCATCCAACAAGGTGGACCGACGACCTGCAGGCCTATGGTGGTTGTTGTAATCGCTTGACAAATAAATAATAAAGCATCTCTGTTACTCTGAAGCTTAATACCGGTTAGGATCGCGAGGAGCAATAGGCGTTTAGACATTTTTTTTTGAGGATGTCAATCGATTCTATTTTTTATTGGAATCAAATATCTATACGCGACTAACTACACTTGACTGCTCTAAAAGTCAGAAATGACCATCAAAGTTCAACATTCCTACAGAGCGCTAAAAATGCTCCATACAAATGGCCACGTACACGTACGTGACGTCATTCTGTGTGTTGCATGGGTACCAAAATTTGTATAGAGACAATAAATAATTGAAAAAGAAGTTTATGACGGTCATACGTACAATTATTGTTTGGTTTGAAAATAATTTTAAAATTTATTTAACATTTATAAAATTTGCGTTCAATACCTTTGAATTCACTAATTAAAAAAATATATATACTTACATATTTTTCTTTGTTTATCGTTTGGAGCAAATTTTATTCATATAACAACAGTATGTTGTATAATTCAACATCGGTCAACACCCCTATTGGATGAGGACGGCGCACGACCGATCGTTGTGGAGAACTTTGAGGGAGGCCTTTGTCGAACAGTCGTCATCTATCGGCTGATAATCATGGTGATGATAATGATGACCCCTCCATGGAATAAATACGCACATTCGTAGTTCGTTATAAATTAATGCAAAAAGAGTGTAGAAGAGAGAGATATAAAACTGCACGATATTAATCTTACAATTCATTACCAACAGTCACTTGCTCACTTAGTTCCTGCACCTACTTATTTATTTCCCGAAGCCCGCCATTTATCTCCGCGCCGCTCACTGTTTTATTTTCCCTAAATTCCGGCAATTAGTCAACTCAAATCTTATGCAAATGACTTGTTAATTACAAAGTTCCCTTGTTAATTTCCCTGAAAGGCTTAGCAGAGCTGCTTTTGTGCGTGCCGAGGTGGTCTCATTAGCAAACATGGAGCGATCGCAACGCCAGCTGTCAATATTTATACTTTTGACCTACAACCATTTTTTTTTTCTTGATGAAAAAATTTTTTTTTTTTTAAGAGCCTAGTTTGTCCCACTGCGGGGCTGTTTTACCCCTGCCCTGACGAAGTTGCCCGAAGTATGGGCTTTCGCAGCAACACTATCATGTTCGCCCAACCTCGGCTAACTTCGCGAGTAGTGTGGTACCGCAATTAGAATATGTGTATAAACCAAACAGTTATAATAGTAGTTTTTGATACAAGTGTGGAAAGTATGTCATTTTGAACGAGTCCCGAGGAGTCTTGGCCTGAGCCGCAAGGCGAGGGTCAAGACTCGGGATGAGTTAAAATGACACTTCCACACGTGTACCTAACAACGTTTTTTAATACATTTGCGAAAAATTGCAATAATACAAATTTAAAACAGTAATTGAAAGGGGCAATTATATTTATTTCTGTCTGATAAAAATTAAGAGTAATACCTACAATTTTTAGAGTAATTGTGAAGGGTCGCATTTAAGGCCTTTGCTGGTAAGTTTAAAGTTTTATTCAAGTTGTTAATAATTCTCTTTTTCTCGTTTCCAGCCAATAAAATGATCATAGACGGCAATGTAATTTCTCTTTCGATTTTGCGGGTAAAATACTCTTACTTGCAATTTTTGCCTTGGCTCGCTATATAGGGCGGTGTTAAATCTATTCTGATAACATCAGAATCCATCATTTTCTATCAAAAACTCTTATTTTATAAATCTTACGTGTCATTTACATATAATTAAAACAATACTGAATGAAAATGAAAGTTTTACTTTTAATTGTAATATATTTTTTTAAGATGGCGTCGGCTGTCATCATTCAGCCAAATCAAAAGAAGTAGTTTTAATATTTCAGAAGAGATATGATAATGTTACACAGTAATTTAATTGATTCGAAACAATAAAAATCGTGAATCTGTTTTTAGTTCTTTACATTTCATATAATTGTAAATAAATATATTATTTTATACATAAAAATAGCGATTATTCATAATTATTATGAATTTATAAAGCAGCGCGTGGGTCACGCTTAATACTGTATTTTCTAATCTGTGACAATACTTTCTTTTTAATTTTTTTAGGTCACGCATAATACTCATTTGCTCATTAAATAATAGTCACTCAGACAAATTATTAAAACCGCTTTTGTATATAATTTAATAGATAACCCTTTGATTGATCCAGTATGCAATTTAAATATTTTAAGCATAATTATAAGATATACACTTGCAATGCAATGACGTAATAAATAAAGTCGGAAAGTGATTGACCTTTTTTTGGATGTATGAGACATGACGTGTTAGTAGGTACAACAGAAAATTAAAAAAATTTGAAAAGTAAAAAGCACTAGTTCGAAATAACCAACTTTTCGCACGATTTGCAGCTACGAAAAGTACCACTTTTTGAGCAACTGTATTAAAAATGTAATTTTTATGTCAGCTGTTGCCGCCAGTTGGCGCCACTATCGTTGTTTTCTCTTCTTGGTCGACTATTACCTGTCAATGTCGTTCACTTATTCAATCCTGGTTTATTTTCCCCTAAACCCTCAGAGGCAAAGGCCTCCATGTCATTCTTCCACGCGCCCGGTCTTAACCAATTTTCCGCTAGTCTTGGTGAAAGGCATCTACCTCGACGCCGGATGCTATTTTGTGGACGCATGAAAAACTACTTACCGTTGAATTTCTTTCGGATTTCTTCTCAACAGCAGTCAGTCAGTCATCTTGTAAATAAATAAATAAATAAATAAATAAATATCAGACAACCTCCCTCACACAAATCAACCTAGTCCCAAATTAAGCTCAAGAAGGCTTGTGTTATGGGTACTAGGCGACGATATACATACTTATATAGATAAATAAATACTTAAATACATAGAACATCCATGACCCAGGCACAAATATTCATGTTTATCACACACATATTTGCCCTTGCCGGGATTCGAACCCGGGACCGTCGGCAGTTGCTTAACCACTGCGCCAACCGCGTCGACTAATGCCGGTAGATACAGATTCAGACTTGTACAAGTGCCCTTGCCTTGTGACCTACTTACAGAATAAACTTTTTGATTTTTGATTGTGATTTAGTAGTCTCATATTTCAACGACCTTTTTTCTGTATTTTTTTCTGGTAATATTGAGCTACTTGATTCATGCAACTACAGTACGCTGTAGAATTCAACATCAGCCATCATCCCTATTTTCCTTCATTTATTTTCCACTTACACCTGACCTAATAGATTAACTAACAACTCAAAGGCCTGTGAAGCATGAAACATATAAATCATTAATGGAAAATCTCAAAGTGCAAACTTTAGCACTAGCAAACTGCGGGCGCGCACGCCCGAACTTCGGCGAACTTGCCCGAACTCCCCCGAACTTATGACGCCTAACTAACCACTCTATAATTGACTGCCAAATGTTAGTTGCTCACAAGATTTCTGTTTACTAACTTCATATTTATTGTGAATGTATTAGCTGTATTAGGAAGTCGAACGCGGATGTTTGCTAGTTGAATTTTGACTCAAAAGACTGATATAGAAGTTTCAAATTAGTTTTGCTGAGGATCTCGAAGATATAAGCGACTTCACGGTTGCTTAGGAGTTTCGATAACGTAGTATGTTCCAACAGGTTTATCATAGTTGGAGATTTTAAAAAACCGGCCAAGTGCGAGTCGGACTCGCGCACCGAGGGTTCCGTACAAACACTTTCCATCCCTAAGTGGTTAAGTTAAGTTTGCACCTGGTATGTATAGCGCCCCATATAAATTAGGTGCAAAGTTAGGTATTAAAAAAAAAAATTATGGTTTTCGTAATTATTCCTTTATCTATGCTATAAGACGTTGCTTCGTACCAAATTTCAAGATTCTGAGTTCACGGGAAGCACCCTGTAGGTTTTGATTCCCTTGCAAGTGTCGAAAATTTGCGGCATAAACGGCTGTATCTTTTGATTGCGATGGCTTAGAAGTTTGATTTTTTCACAGCTTCAAGGGACAGTAGACCTGAGTAATTGATATAAATTTCAGCTTCATACCTCCACGCGTTCCTGAGAAAAAGGGTCTTGACAGACGGACGGACGGACAGACGGACAACAAAGTGATCCTATAAGGGTTCCGTTTTTTCCTTTTGAGGTACGGAACCCTAAAAATACGTAAAAATGGAAAATAGAGGTTGAGGAGTGTTTTTCCAAGAGGCTTTATTTACCTACATTGAAAGAGAGAAAGGTACTTAGAAAGTAGAAAAACGCACATAAAAACAAATATACATTTTTCTCCCACATTTTCCTGATTAGACTTAACAAGAGAGTTATTCATTTTCCTCATCAGAATTATATTAAAACAAGATCAATCAGTATACCTCAGGGCACAATGAGTCAAAATAAATCATATCTATGATGTTAAATTTTGAAATAAGACTAATTTGGCTCTTGAGGAAAAACATTTTTCCGTTCCGTAAAAGTAAACATCTCATTTTATTTTCATTTCATTTGATTGTCGACCAAAAATAAATACTAATAAATACAGCATACATTTGACCCTCTCCACTACCCGCGAAGTTGACCGAAGTTGGCCGTGGCGAAGTCGGCCGAAGTATGGGGTTCCGCAGCGAGGTGCCTTTCGACACTATCAAATTCGCCCAATCTCGGCGAACATCGCGAGTAGTGTGGAGCCGCAATGGCCGTTTTACATTGGCGTGGCGTCAAAGATATTCGTGGACATGTTCAAGCCGAAGCAAAAATGGCGTTCTTTTTCTCCAACAGCAATGGACAATAGAGATAAATGTTCTAACTACAAGGATTAATGAAACTGCACCATAAGTATAACTTCGAAGTTTAATTTGTCCAATAGCATAATTATTTCAAATCATAAAAAAAATTATCTCACCGAATTTTTTGATGTCATGATACAATGTTAAATTTGTAGGTATTTAGTAAATCGCAGGTTGATTGAAAAGAGTTTCAATAAAGAAACCTAACGTACATATGTTTAGGTTATTAGTGGGACAACTGCTGCGTCGCCGTTTCTTTTTAACCTACCTTGGGTTCACTAAGCTTGACCATTTTATCGGGTTATGGTTGGTGATCCTAACTAAACCCTTAAATTGATAGAAAAAAGGTCGATGGTTCAAACCTTACTAAGTTTGGATAAATTGAACTTTTCGTGTTTGGGAAAAAAAAAAAAAAAACAATGTGCATTATAATTATAATTAAAATGCACATTGCCAAGTTAAGGGCTAAGGCTATTTTGGAAAACTAAACCTTGATTAAGCATTTTAAATGATTTAAAGACAGACAATTCATAATATTAAATGTGTATCTTAATAAATCATAAATCATTGAATATTCACTATTTAAACACTAAGAAAACAACCCCAAAACCTCTAGATCACCGCCTATTCAAAAGCTCTGTAAATAATATCCTTATCTAAGAAGAAACTGCCTTCAACGGACCCAACTCTTCGTTCCATATCATTGTAATAACTGCTATTGATCAATACTGGGCCCTTGTAATCCGTCCGTCTGTCTGTCCGCTGACGCGGGTTAAGCCCGAGTGACCTTTGTGTGTATATTTGCTGTGTTTCATAATTATTTATGTGTTTGTCACGGTAAATTTAACCAACAGCCGTATCTCTTTTCAGCAATCGGTTTACGTAAACTGTAAGACTTAGAAAAAGGAAAAGATTATCAGGACGATCGTTTTTTCTATGATGTTACCCACAGAACTCTATTATTTGTGGATCCTTTTTTTATTTGTATGTGCAAGCCTTAGCTGGATATGGCTATCACTACATGATATAAAACAAAGTCGCTTCCTGCTGTCTGCCTGTCTGTCTGTCCTTATGTATGCTTAGATATGTATTTAAATCTACGCAACGGATTTTGACGCGACTTTTTTTTTAGTAGATAGAATTCAAGAGGAAGGTTTACCTTATACATGCATAATTTATCAGCATTGCGCACCCGTGCAAAGCCGGGGTGGATCGCAAGTACTTTAAAATACCCTTAATTTCACGATGTATAGATTCTTTTTTATTTTGCGACGTTAAGGATTAAGACGAGATAATGGGAACCATGTGGATTCAACGAACTTCTCCAATGTGTGTCAAAATAACCACTTCCATTCATAGTTAGTAAACAATAAAGAATCCGCCCATCTAGTCGGCCCCTGACTACATGGGCGGATGACCTCGTGAGGGTAGCGGGGAATCAATGGATGCGGTCTGCAGTGCAGACACTGGCACCCTCCATACCTTCCCAAGCAAACACACCTACGTGCAAATACGCACTCATCTTCTACCTCGCTTGCCCCTTTCTAAAGCAATTTACAACTAGAACTTCATTTCTTCAGCATTTGACTGCCAACCCCCTCTCGGGTTATAGAACCCTAGGACAGACCCCCTCGCGGGGTGCTTGCACCCCGCGCACCAAGCAACCTCACTCGCTTGCGACAGTGCCACCAACTTTACACTTCCCGTTGCCCATCTCTCAGGAAATTTAAAACTCGAAAACCGTTCTTCCATCACTTTCCACTGCCAACCCCCTCTGAGGGGTGATGACAGACGCACGGGATCGCAGGCCTATGTTAAGAAACTGTATTTGTGTAGAGCTGACTCCTGCACGCTCTCTTGCGCAACGAAGGTGCTGCCAATCTGAATTTTTCACCTTGCCGATGTATGATATTGGCAGGTATACACTTTTTCTCTATATTACACAATATTTGGATTCAGAATCTACTACGCAACAGATTTCTAAAATATTTTTTTTTCGGCAATGTAGTTTCGACATCAGATTTAACTAGAACAGGCTACAATTTATTATATTCATTCGTAAGAGGGCTAAATTGAAGTTGAATGAGCACAATTTTGGCTAAAGGTATCTTCAAACTTGTGAAATAATATTCGCTAGATGTCCATTTTAGAGGTGACAGTGTAATTTAATATTCTTTTAAAAATCTACGAAATATGTTTGAATCTCTTGAACACGTTAATATTTAAATACTGTAATTTAGCAGCGGTATTTCTCCATTTTGTGTGGGGTGGAAAAAAAAACCTTACAGTAATTTTTGCGTACGTACGCAATTTTCAGTCAAGGGGCTGAAAAACAACACTTACACTTTTCACCGCGCAAGCCTAAGTGAAGCTGTTGGGAAAAGCTATTTAAGAATATTTAGCACTAGTTTGGTTCTAGATCAAAAAGATCGACATGAAAACAGGACTCTCAAAAATGGTTCGATGTAGATCGGGAAAGAAAAAAAACGGGCCAAGCGTGAGTCTGACTCGTGCACCGAGGGTTCCGTACAAATACGTATCCCATCTTAACCTTATCTCAAATGCACCGGATACAAAAAAAAGTTGCCAAGTTGACGCAACCGATCACGTTTCTGCGATAATTATTGAACACTATTTACACTTGCATTGGCTTTGGAAGCACATTAGTTGCACCGCCGTTCCCGGGTTTCCGTCAGCCATAACGCCCCCCGTCCGGCTGACGAGGGTAAAGCCCCTTTCTTCATAGCCGTCGGTTTTTGTCTGTCCTCACAAATAAATACATGTACGCGGAACGTGCCAAATGTGGACAATATTTACTGACAGCTGAGACGTTTAGACGACAGATGTAATGTTTCATATAGTTTTATTTATCTACACTAAACCGAGCCAATCTGGCGCCATCTGTTTTCATAATTTCCTTTGTCCTCGCATCACGTCGAAACGGCTGGACTAATTTTAACACACAGCACATCCAAAAATGGTTATAGGATAATTTTTATCGATCTACGGTAAAGAAAAAAATACGCGGACGAACTTGCGGCCACCTCCTATAGTATACAATTTTATACGTAGGGTCTTGGCTGAGACATTAACATAACGTATCTTTGTGGCGCGACAAATACTATAGTTGCCGGCAAACTTTTAGAACAAAAATAGCGGATCTGCGCATGTACATTTGTACGTAAATCGGCTACTGCGCAGTCAAGGTCATGCTCTAAAAGTTTCCGGCAGCTGTACCTGTCACGAGCGAGCAGGATCACGCTGAGTCGCGTGACAAGACTGACAAGCGAAGCCGCGACAAGATATGGTAGCCCAGCTGATCAGACAACGGTTTCCTCTTTTTTAAGTTTAAGTACTTACATAGTGATTTTAGTGTCAGGTAGTGTAGTACTCTATCGCAGCACTTCTCACGCAAATATGTTTAATTTACCTGTAGGTAGCTTAATAGCTATAGTCTACTAAATCAAAATTTCATTCGAAAATTCTATTTTATTTATTTATTTATTTTATTTATTTCGTTTATTTTCGTAGTAGGATAATTACAATCACTTTATGATATCAAACATAAGATAATAAATACAATTTACGATCACAACAAAATACAACAAATGATTAATAATAATTAATTATACAATTATATTATATGTATACAAGCATCCCAGGACTTATAATATACAATTTGCGCTAGCCAAAAAAGTATACCTATGAACTTTTGTGTGTGTTGTGTGATTGTCAGTGATTGTACTAATTTTCGGTGATATGACACCAACTTTACGCTGAGTGACAGTCGCTATGAAGCGAATATGAATCTCTCAAAACGTCTCACCCACGTCTTGTTACGATGATTATTGTTTTTACCTACTAAAAGATGTCGGAAGATAGCAATAAACAATTTTCAAAATAATTCACTTTGGACATTATGAAAGTTTTTTTTACGAGTCTTTCAAAATCAGTATTGCGGGCCGGCCATGAGTTCGGTCGGGTCGTTCGGTGGTACGTGTGTCTCGCTCACGTATGTATGGCCTCCGCGCTAAGATCTATCAGTCAACCCCTCGCCGCGCCGCTTGCCGCCGAAAGTCGTGGCATTGACCGTTAGTCCTAGGTCAACATTCAGGCGATGTTAAGTCCTGGAGTGGCAACCATGTATAGGAAAGCGCTGCGTGGGTCAGCCCCCGACTAGATGGACGGATGACCTCGTGAGGATAGCAGGAAATCAATGACTTCGGTTTGCACGGGATCGCACTTTGTGGGAAGTCCCCATGAGGCCTATGTTCAGGAGTGGACGTCTGTGGCGGATATCATATCATTTATTCAAGAACTAAGAAGATAGATAGATAACAAAACAGACGGATAGTATGTGAACTTCCAAATTGCAGTTCTGATTCAGTTGACATAATAGATAGCAGTTGATAAGCCGTTACGAACGAATGCAGTATGGTAAAACTAGGTCTCAATATTAAGAGGGATATCACTGCTCTTGTTCCTCCTGTCAGTTTGCGTTAAGTTTGCACCTGATAACTATGGCTGGACAAAAATGAGGTCCAAACTTAACGTAACCGGATTATTCAAATCGAGGTTCTGTTCTCGTCTGTTTCCTCCTCCAAACCTTAACCAATCTTTACGGAATTCTAGGAATTAAATGGGAAGCTCACTATAGCTTCCTCTTATTTTTTCTCTCTCAGTCCATACTTACCAAACCTGGTCATTCTCTCATAGTAAACACGTTTCTTTTTTAACTGTTTGTACAGTTTGTCTCCAGGTGTGAGTCTCTATATAATAAATTCAACAAAGGTTATTGCTAAACTTGAGTGACACTTTGAATAGACAACATTAGCACTCAAGTCTCTGATTGCGTCCCACCAAAAGTGACTATAAAGAATCGGAAAAAATACCCGAATTGGTTCACAGCAGAACTTATCTACCTGAACGAATTAAAAAATACGTACCACAAGACTTTTAAACAAACAAGTAACCAACTATATTATGGACTTTTTTCCTACTACAGAAAACTGGTACTTGCCAAGTCCAAGGAATGCCAGGAACTATTCCTTCAGCAGATACAATCGAATATAGTAAACGAGCCATCCTCGTTTTGGTCATTTGTAAAGCAAAACAGAAAATCCTATCAACCCGAAGTTTTTGGAAACTTTACATCACAGGAGATTTCTAACGCTTTCGCTAACGTCTTCAAAAATGTCTATCTGACAACACCTCCTACCCTTGATGTATCGGCCGCTTTAACCTGTGCCAATGCCTCCGGTGTCTTTGGAACTCATCGTCACGTGGCGATCGATCACGTCAGTAAAGATGAAGTCCGTAAAGCAATTAATCGCCTATCATCAAAACACACACAAGGTCCGGACGATATCCCTCAGTTTCTGATTAAGGACTGTCGAGAAGTGTTTGTGCGACCTTTGCACTTTATTATTAACCTTTCTCTAAATACTCAAACGTTCCCGTCTTGTTGGAAAACAGCAAAAGTATTACCAGTACATAAATCTGGTCCAAAATCAGATTTTAAAAATTACAGGCCAATCGCAGTGCTATCTATATTCGGTAAGATCTTTGAAAGTGTCCTATACTCCCGCATATACAACCAACTTGAAGGCTGGTTTTGTGATGAGCAGCACGGCTTCCTTCCAAAACGATCGACTGCATCTAATCTTATAAATGCAACCACATTAATTGGCAACAATCTCGACATTAAAAGGCAAGTTGATGTGGCCTATTTCGACTACCGCAAAGCCTTCGACACAGTCGATAATGACATATTACTTGTAAAACTGGCCCTAGCCGGGTTCTCATGTTCACTTTTGTCACTATTGGCTAGTTACTTATCTGGACGGTACCAATACGTCCAATATGGTCAAAGTAGGTCTAACCTATATCCTGTGCTATCAGGGATAGGACAAGGTAGTAACCTTGGTCCTCTCCTATTTCTTATTTTAATTAATGATTTGCCAACATCCGTAAAATATTCCACATGCTTAATGTTTGCTGATGATTTAAAGTTAATAAAACCCGTAAGTGACCATATTGATTGTGCCAAGCTACAACAGGACATAGATAGTGTCTGCGAATGGAGTATAAAAAATAAACTGACTCTTAATGAAGAAAAGTGCTCAATCATGTCATACACCCGTGCTAGAAGCAAGTTACACTTTATCAGCTCGAGATCTTGGCACGCGTTTTGATCCACACCTCACTTTTAATGAGCATATTGTAGCCACTTGCAGTAGTGCAAGGAAATGTTTGGGCTTTGTGATCCGCCAATCTAAATCCTTTAATTCACAAACCGCTCTTAGGATTTTATATAATGCATATGTTCGGAGCCGTCTTGAAATGAATTCCATTATATGGAACCCCCATGAAAAACGGCACACGCTTGTCTTAGAGCGAGTTCAAAAATCCTTTGTACGCTTCCTTTTTCTCAAAATCTACGGGTATTACCCACGTATGTACCCCACTCCATATGTTCTGGGAATGGTTAATTATACTACTCTCGAGAGTAGAAGAAACATATCTCTCGTAAAGTACTTCTTCCGTTTAATACGGGGACAAATCAGTAACCCATCGTTGCTCGCCCTCATTCCACTACGGGCACAGTCTCTCACGTCCGTCCAGCTCCGGCGCCGGCCTGCACTCTTCGTTGTCCCAGCGGCGCGCACCCAGGCGCTTACCCATACACCTCTATACAGAGCACTAACACTTCTCAACAAGATACTAGACAGTGACAGCGAACTTGATATTTTCTACAGTTCTGAACCTAGATTTCTTTCAGTTGCCAGTCGGTACCTTGAGTCTATTTCCACACCGAGCTCCATCATGTAACATAGGGCTACTGTACCAATCCATTGTTTTACAATGTAACGATATTAATCTTGTGTTTAATGTTACAAATTAATCGCTATTATGTCTCTCCTGTTAACACGTGTAGCTTGACTGTAATGTGTTAATTTTATGGAACAAATAAAAAAAAAAAAAAAAAAAAGTTTTTTAAGTACTTTTTAAATTTGGACTTACTTGGCTCGTGTCGGATATTCTCGGGCAAACTATTGAGTACGAAGGGAATTATTTTGCTGCCCGCGGATACCAACCTTATCGGACCGTTTCTATTTATTCACAATTTATTATAGAACTTGTGTACTGTTTGTGGAATTTTGATGAGGATGAGCAGTGATATTTTCTCTTAAAGCTAGAAATCTAAAATGGTCGTAAGCACGGCTGGCTATACTCAGTGTAAGGTTCCTTAGCTGTTAATAACAAATATATTACTAGAAATAAATAATATTTTTGTAAGAGTTTTTTATTTTGTACCAAATTCAATTCATTATCAGCCGATTCTTAATATTGACCACTAAAAATTTGCGACTTTGCAGTGCGCTAGTCCGTTGCATTTCACGTCAATCTGTGGTGTAGGAGGTGTCCCTGTCATGGCACTGGTACTTGAGGTAAAAATAAGACCATTAGGATAACTATTACCATTGCCATTACCATTATTATGACCGTTACCGTTACCGTTGCCATTACCATTACTATTACCATTTCCATTACCATTTCCATTACCATTTCCATTACCATTTCCATTACCATTTCTGTCCCATGTCCTCTGTCTCCGTTCAACTATAGGCAAGCACGTTGTCTAGAAAAAAAAAACAATAGCTTTAGACGCCTCTGAAGCTAGAACGACACCTTTAAAACAAAAACCAAACCAAAAAAGGTTATTTGATGGATAAATCAATTTGAAATATTAAACTGTATGCTACGGCTAAGAGCTCATGAGCGACGCTCTCATTAGCCAGCGTTCAGTCACCGTGGCCGAAATCGGCCGGATGCAATGACTTAAGCGATATGATTTATTAACTTTTAAATAAGAATCACTTTTACTTTGCTCTGTTATATACCGTAATAACTCATTAACAAAATATAACCGTTTATACTGTTTACAATGTCTATAAACTGCATTTTATACGTACCGTAAAACTATCCAACTATATGGTCCAAAATAAAACTCCTTCATAGAAATGTTGAATAGGTAAGAAAACAAGATTTATATTTTCTCAGTGATTTTATACGTTCTCGTTTAAATTTGTTAAATTAATTTCTTACTCTTAAGAGTTTATCCAAAATGATTGTTATATAATAAATAAAGTGACGGGTAATTTCCAAGTGAATCTGGGCCATATTTAATGTGGTATTAATAGTTGGGAAGTTTACGGTTGCTTTATTGATTGTTAATGTTTGCGTTTTATATAAAAATATAATAATTTTATTATTTAATATTACTATTCAGTAACAGTATTTAACTTACGTATTGTTATATCTTTCAGCTAAGAAAAAAAATATATATACGTATCACTACATAGTATACAACAAAGTCGCTTCCTGCTGTCTGTCTGTCCCTATGTAATGCTTAGATCTTTAAAACTACGCAACGGATTTTGACGCGGGTTTTTAATATATAGAGTGATTCAAGAAGAAGGTTTATATGTATAATACATGCATAGTTTATTAGAAGTGCGAAGCCTGGGTGGCTCACTATTCATAGATAAGGCACATTTTATAGATATTTTTAAGTGTTATCTTTACCCTTCCTGGGTGTAAGGCATCAGTGTTACAGATCTCAGATACTCCGTTCGGCAGTAAAGGCCTCCCTGGCGGCATCGCAGTGAGCACGACAGCTAGGACGGAAAACAACACCAGCCTGGCAATCATGGTGACCCGTTTTACTAAAACTTTGTTTTATTTTTAAGTACGCGAAAGTAGAAACTGCAAGTGAAACTACCGAGCAGTTTTACAAGTTATTTATCAGCATGAGACCGTGGCGCACCAGTAGTTACCGTAGGTAATACATCAGTAGTAAACCGAGTACCTGGTACCAATCGCGCTTGTTTTTGTTACGCTTTGAGTTTGCTACTTACTGTGAAATCGAAATCAAGGTGTTTTTAAACAAAAAAATGGAACGTTAATTTTTATTCAAGCAGTAACGACTTCTAGTGTATACCAAAATTAAATGGTTATATTGAACAGACTCTAACGTTTATGAGAAAGGAAGCAACAGGTTAAAAATTCAATCGCTTTTGCCTAGGACTCAGTAGCTGAAAGACGACGAAGACAACCCGGTGCCAATTCTAAGATCTGTTCTTGGAGAGTTCCCACATAGCCAGCATCGCCCAGTCGTACTTGACATCGGCCTGAAAGTCCCTATTGTGCTATCCTACCTTGTCCCTCGCTGGAATTTCCAGAAAGCGAGTTGGGAAGACTTTAAGAAAAAACTGGACAACGGCGTCAGATGGATACTTCCTATCCCACAGGATCTCTTCCGGAAACTAGTTGTAACAACTGCCAAGATATGTGCCATGCATGCGGCGGAGATATGAAACAGAAACTTCCAAGTAACTGGAAACCGTCGAAATATGAATTTAACCCACTCCAGCAAGAAAGCATGGCACTTGGTGAGAAAGCTGACTGATGGTTCTACTATACAAGGCCATAAGTTAGTCCAATCATCATCGCCGACAAAATGATCAGGCTGTCAAAAGCACCCAACCACACGCTTCACAGAAAGAAGAGCCTTATAGAACTAACGGCACTTAAATATGCTGCAACCCCCACCGACACATATTATCACCCAGGGCCTTGCACTTATGACACACATAGAGAACGTGTTCAACAAAAAACTGAAATCTTCTGCTGCCTTCATCGATTTCACAGCTGCATAATTATGATACAGTCTGGCGCCAGGGATTGCTGTATAAGCTCTTCCTGAAAGCACCTCCCTGCTTGCGCCGCCCGATGCCTAGGGGCTCACCGACCGGCGACCTCTCCACCGGGAACCCAGCACTCTGGGCGCAGTCTCGCCGCGCTTTTCGTAGCACGGTTGAGGACCGTGCTCAGCGCCGACCAGCTGCCTCGTCTAGCCTTTGCTCGACGGGGTCACCACCGACCACCACTGCTGCCTACTCACCGGTTCGCCCAGAGACTATCCGCCCGGCAATTTCTCCAATGACGCGTCTATCACGCTTCAAACGTACGTCAGATACTGTAGAAGGGTACGCGCCTACCATAATATTATTCTCGTACAGGCCTTATTAACGTGCAATTTCGGTCGCATTCTCTCGCACGTAGACTAAACAGTGCTTTGCAATATTAACCGTGTCTGAAGAACGTTAAATACACTAATTTGCAATGGTTAGTACGTCTTTTTATTATAATATTCCTGATGACGATTAAAACATTCCGTAGCAGTACGACCCTTGATCTAAGGGTTTAACCCAGCCGTCTGTGACCGTCGGAGCAAAATTATTTTCAGTAAGCATGGGTTATTGTTGTGATTTTTTTCATTGATAATTTCCGACCACCACTTCACAACAGTTTGCACCTGATAACTATGACAGAAAATTTTGGAGGTGGAAACAGACGAGAACGCAACCTTGATTTGTAAATAAAAATGAGCAGTGGTGTTTTCTCTTAACACGTTCATTGCGGTATCAGGTCTAACATATTCGATCGTGAATTATCCCTCGAAGTGGCACTGCAAATACTACTCCTTTCACTGGTACGGGGCAGACATTTCTGCTTAGGAGTAGAATAAAGACCTATCGGGTCAATTGGGCCAGATCCCCACAGAGAAGAATTTTTTTTTACCTAGTGCGGGTATCAGGTCCTTTTGACCCGGCGTACCAAATTTAAGGTCAGGTTATCTAGTGCAGAGCTCAAGTGCAGTAGAAACAAACATAACACGATATATATCAGTGCAGTTTACTTTTTGTTTGTGCATACTTATGCATGTGCGTGGTGCCCATACAGATACACTTACAGATAACATTTGATGGTTCATTGTGGTTTTGTGAGTTTCCCATCATGATTACCTAATTTCATCGATATATGATTTATACAACCCTAAAACATTATCGATAATTTTACCATTCAGTACGGACATAACGTTGAAAAAATCTGTCGAAATAAAATTATTTTTTAGTATATTTCTCATTATCCAATTTAAAAACGGCTCAAGTGGTATGTTGACATCTTCTTCTTCTTCTTGTGTCGTTTTCCTCAATGCTGAGGGTCGTGACCTCTGTTCATCACTCTTCGGACGATCGCTCTCCACTTATCTCGATCTCCTGCAGACTGCATGGCGTCGGTAAACTTGGAGTGGAGACCGTTGTGACCCGAATGTTGACATATTCATTGAAAATATGTAGTAAAATAAGCTGAAATGGTTACTTTCACCAAGTTATTTGCATATAAACATATGTATCTCGAACAGATCTATACGGCCCTATGACCCTGTATTGGATAGTTAAGAAGCAGGTCTAGATGGGTAAGTAATATAAGACATAAGAACTTATACTATAATATTCATATTATATACGCTCATATTGTATAAACTTGTTTTGTATACCGTTCAAGGTGTATAACGAACGTTAGATATAACATCAAAATATCTATTTATGTTAAGTATAACATTATTTAAATATAATATCATTGTATATAACGATCATAACGTATAACGTTCATAATATCTCAGATTTATAATGTATATTACTAATACATCTAACACCAAAATGCATAATGCTCGAGAATAACCGCCTGTACATCGATTGTGTACGTACTTATGCAATATGCATGCAAGCAAGCATTTTGACGCTCCGCTATCCATGGTCATAAAACAAACTTAACCTAAGCTACAGTTTTCGGTTCTTGACCCATATTCCATTTTGTTGCAGTTCTTCTAAACGGTATACCTACTCTTACTTGCCAGAATTTCATCTGCCATTATCAATTGTGTGCACACTTATGCAATAGTTGGCTGTTAAATTTTAATATACCTCCATGCAAGCAAGCATTTTGACGCTCCGCTCGCTTTGCTCGCTCCGCTATCCATGGTCATAAAAGAAACCTAACCTAACCTACAGATTTCGGTTTTTGGCTAGCAGTTTTAGCCTATTTAGTACGTATATCATACGCTATTATATTTTCTAATCATTATACTAAAAGAAAGTATGTACTATGATCGATATACGTTATGTATGTTATATCAACTGAGTTTAGAGTATTTGAGTGTTATATAAAAAATCATTCTACAACATGAGTATTATGCTAATTGACCGTTATTCCTAATAAAAATATCGATTTTGATGTTATAGCAAAAGTTCATTATATCTTGTGAACATTATTAATATGTAATATATTATGTAGTTATATCTCGTGGGACGCACCCGTCTAAGATGCCTGATACAGTACAAACTGAAAGTTAACTAACTAAAAGCAAGAAATCTAAAATGGTCATGAGCACGGTAAGCTATGCTCAGTGTACGGTTCCGTAGATGTTAGAACAACGAAAGAATAGAAACAAATAATATTTCTGTAATATTTTATTTTGTACAAAATTAAATTCACTATCAACTGCTTTTTAATAATGACCACTAAAATTTTGCGACTCGGCAGTGCGCTAGTCCGTTGCATTTCACGTCGATCTGTGGAGTTGTAGGTGTCCCTGTCATGGCGCTGGTACTTGAGGTTAAACCATTACTATTGCCATTACCATTTCCATTACCATTACTATTACCATTACTATGACCATTACCATTACCATCAGTAAAAGTAAAATAAGTTGCAGTACCGTTACTATACTGAAATTCCCATCCTGTCGTCTGTCTCTGTCTCCGTTCAACTATCGGCAAGCACGTTGTCTAGAAAGAAAAAAAACAATAGCTTTAGACGCCTCCGAAACTAGAACTACACATTGAAAACGAAAGCAGAACCGAACAAGAACTAAATATTGGTGGACTTAAACGTTTCTCATGGAATTCAAAATATTAAACTGTAATGCTACATAAGCGATATGATTTATTTAACCTTTCAATAATATTTTGTCGCTCTTGCTTTGTTCTATAATGATTAACAAAATATTACCGTAAATACTATTTAGTATTTACAATGTCTATGTAAATAAAATTCATTCCTTGAAATGAATGAATGAATATTGCATAGGTTAGAAAACAAGATCCATATTTTCTCAGCGATACGTATTTATTCAAATTTGTGTTATACGTATTTATTTAAATTTGTTAAATTAACTTACGTTACTCTTAGGGATTATCCATAATGATTGTTATATATATAAAGTAACGAGTAATTTCAAATAATTTGGACCATATTTGTGTGGACTCGATAATTGGGTATTTTTACGATCACTTTTTTTAATGATAAATAAATTATGTACAAAAATAACAATTCTAATATTTAATTTCACAATTCAGTAAAACAATTTAATATATGTAAGTATTGTTAAATCAACCAGCATTTAGGATGAAACCAGACGAACGTAATTTGAGTGTCGTAATTTCGGTCGCGCCATACTTTATAGTGTGACGTGAGCACGTGACATGATGGCACGACCGAAATTACGCGACTCAAATTACGCTCGCCTTGCTTTACTAATATCCCGCTAACAATTAGCTCAAATTAAGTCTTATGAGTGTGTAATCTTTACCCTTCCTGGGTGTAAGACATCAGGGTTGCAGATCTTGGATGCTCCGTTCGAAAGCAAAGGCTTCCCTGGCGGCATCGCAGCGAGCACGACGACTAGGACCGAAAACAACACCAGCTTGATAATCATGGCGACTCGTTTTACTAAAACTTTGTTTTATTTTTAAGTACGCGAAAGATACTGCACGTGAAACCACAGACTTATTTTACAAGTTCTATGTCAGCATGAGACCGCACCAGTAGTTATCGTATCGTAATACATAGTAAGCAGAGTGATACCAATCTTGATTGTTTTTGTTACGCTTTGATTATGCCACTTACTGTGAAATTGAAATCGGGGTGTTTATACCTAAACAAAAAAATGGAACGTTATTTTTTATTAAAACATTAGCGTCTCTTAGTGTATACCAAAGTTAAATCATTATAATATTGAACTGACACTAAGGGATAGAATATAATACAAAATGCTTTATTGCATTGCATACCAAAAAATAAGTTTACAAATTAAACACAGAAACAATAATTTTAATAACGTTAGACCACAGGCGGTATTACCGCTAAAGAGCGAAAGAGTGAGAAGAGATTACTAGAAAGGAAGGGATAGGTTAAAAAAATCACTCGTTTTTGCATAGGACTCAGTAGCTCAGTGGATTGAGCGCCCGTGTTGGCGTGCAAAGCGGTAGCGGGATGGAATGCCGGGACGCCTTCCACGGACTCGCTGAAGACAGCTTGGCTTTTACGGATTTTGGTTCACTACATTACTTACTTACTTCACGGACAAAATACCTAGATAGTTTCAGAGGAGAGGTATGAACCTTAGAAGTACAAGGATCCTCCTATGTCCTGTTGGTGTGTCTGGCGTAGACATAAATTGCAAAAATCAGGTTATATATCACGCATCGCTTTATTCATAGACGATACAGGGCAAACCGACAATTGTACAACGATCGCGCACGATGGGCTATAGGTTAGCAACAGCATAATGTTTACCCAAAAGTGTTCCGGCGAACCGATAGCTAGTATGAAATCAAAGCCCTTGACAATCCAAATATCAAACGCCAATTATCACAATACCCTCTCAAATTGGGTAGACTTATAAGAATGGTAATTCACAAGTTAGAAATGATAGAAACCGTGTATAGATATGAATGATAAACATGCTTAGGTATGTCAGCAGCGGCCGTCTCACCGGACGACCCGTGGGTCATATCTCTCCATACACGGTCAAAAACACAATGTAACAAAGTGCGCGCCTAATACCATTTCATTGTTTCCCCAATGAAGACGCATCGCGTTATCTGACGAGGGTGAACCCTTTTTCTTCATAACCGGTACACTTTCAGAGTAATATTTCATATTTAAAAGCAATATCGTATTTTTCCCTTCGGGTTATTTTTATTTTTTCGCTAGCAAATTCTAGTCACGGTTTTTAATCTTTATTTATAGTGGGATATGAGGGCTGTTTGATACAGTGTTTTGAAAACACACCGGTGTTTATAAAGGGAAAAGGTTAAAGGATTCCGAAGCGTACCTTTTAATTTATTTTATTCAGTTTATACAAGCTAATGTTAGTTTTTAGTTCACTGGTTTTTCTGGTTCCGTAACTAAATAGGTTAAAAAAGACCCTTACATGGTCACTTTGGTGACGTCCGTCAGCCCTCTTTTCTCAAGAAGGCGAAGAAGAGATATCAAACTTAAAATTAATATGAAATACTCACGGAGAACGCCTACGATACGCTTTGGAGTGAAAAAAAAAAAAACAAACTTAAAAGTCGACACAAGGAAAACATACAGCCTTTATACTGAATTTGTTGACGCTTGCAAGGGAATCAAAACCTGTATGGTACTTCCCGTTAACCTAGCATAAAGTTCCTCTTAACCTAGCACAAAATGTTCAAATACTTCAAATAATCAATTAATATCAAGTTTTTTTTTTATTTTGAACAAAAAACAGTGCACCACATACTGGTACATATATTTATACTATTATACAATTCTAAAATTATATTGAGATTCAGTTCTCATTCAAAACGGTGTCCAAAGATAGTTTTAGGATACTTTTTATCCGACTACGCTAAAGAAAAAATTTACGTGGACTAAGCTGCAACTTATAGTATTTTAGTAGAAATTGTGACTGCGACCTATACCGAGTTTCTGTTAAATATCCTCCGTCTGTTATATACTCATACTAATATTATACGAGTAAAGGCGATAGATATTGAGTGATTTTATGTGCTTATGTGTATGTTTGTTACTTTTTTTTTTTATGTCATAGGGGGCAAACGAGCAAACGTATCGCCTGATGGAAAGCGATTACCGTCGCCCATAAACACTTGCAACACCAGAGAAGTCACAAGCGCTTGCCTACCCGGAGGACGAAGGTAGAATGCCTCTATGCTAGTAATTTCACCGGCTATCTTACCCCCACCGACACCGGAAAACAACAACTTTACTTTCTTCACGCTCAAACGGCTGGACCAATTTTGATAAAGATTTGTATAGAGGTAGCTAGCACCCTAGATTAAATCTCAGGCTACTTTTTTTCCGTGTAACACCGCGCGGCGTAGCTAGTTAAACATAAAGCGTACCCGTCGCGAGGCTTGTAATTGACAGAAGAAACCGCACCGCGCCGGCTGCCTCCGGATTAGACTGGTTAATACTGGATTGGCAAAAGGATTCGAATTAGATTTAGCTACAAATTTGAAATAACTAGATACTACTGACTGAGTAATAGTATATTACTGCAGACGCCGGGAAAGAAGGGCTTGCCGGGTAAGTAGGTATGATATAGTATATATAGGTATATGTAGGTATAGTAGTGGTATATGGTATAGACGGATAGTGATACGAAGCCGGCAAGCCCTTTTCACGGCTAGGCATGTATAGTGCTTTTCTCAAACATAATATGGAATGATATAAAAAAATACACAACTCAAAAAAATATATAATAATTCAGCTGTTAAGGCCTGTACACTAACACAGACGCCATGTTTAAAAAAAATACTTCCCGGTGATTTTTTATGAAATTCCTTTAATTAAATTCTCGAGTTTTCCCGCCCGAAACGTGATACGAGTACTTTGAAGCCTATTTTAATGCGTTATAAATTATAATACGTACGTAATAAGTACGCGTGTTATGATGACGTTTCTAATCAAACACACCATAAAATATCGAGTAAGTGTATTATTCTCAAACATGCAATGAAATATCGTCATTGCATATTTGAAAAAAAAAATACACTTACTCGATATTTTATGATTTGTTGAATTAGAAACACTTCATTGTTTTGACACAAGATAATTATGGGTTGGCAAATCCATCCTCGTCATCCGCTGGCGCTGACTTTCCTAAAGAAAAAAAAATGCGAAAATATACTTAGTAAATGTGTGAAATGTATACGTACTGTCAGTTTTATCTTCGGAATCAGGCGTCTTAGAGATCTCATATGCAATCTTATTGCAGTGAAAAATCTTACAAAAATTCACAAAACATACAAAATTTTCCAAAAGAATTAAGCCCGCGACAATATCGCTCCGTCCCATTTCCCCGCCTCTGCAGCCTAACGACCACTTAAGGCGAGCGGCGACACTCGCTGAATTTCGCGCCCCGCTGCCCACCTTATCTCTTAAGAGGATATATGGGGATCATGTGAGACCAGTAAAATATTTTTATGACAGGGTTTCAGTTTTTGCGATTCAATTTTGTTCGATTTGTCTAGGTTTCGGAGGAATTTTAATATTTATGTGCTTGAGGGTCATTTTGTACTATGGCTGGAGCAGATAAAGTAACACTACCTACTTATAAGTATGTGTATGATATATGGATGCAGGTGGATTTATCAAACGACATAAACCGTTAACCGGCCGGACTAACATTACCAATAAAAAATCATATACATATTGGTCTGGCCACGTATTTAAAAAAAATCATTGTCGATAAATAATCATCTTACGAAATACATTTTAAAAAAATCGTTAAAATTCGACGATTACAATATTTAACTTCTAAAAGTTTAAATTATCGGATGGTACAATAGTCGAATACCTTAATATCGAAAATCTGTATACCTATCTACAAATAACCATTTGTTACCCATGTCTCTTGAAGGGGAATAAAAATTCCCATGGTCCTTCCGAGCAATATTAAAAGATTTTAACTACTTATTTTCAGTACACGGCTGTAGATACTTCCTGGCTAAGGACAATTAGAACAGGAGGTTATGACTTTTTATTTTACGCTGATGCTGTGGAAGGCAGCTTTTAATTTAAGTGTTACATAGAATAAGTAAGTTCAACTTTAAACAAGCCTCTTGACATTTGTGACGCCACAAACCTAGTTTCGTACAAACACGTCTCGCCTAGCAAATACGAGTTTCCAGACGCAGCGTGTTGTGTTGTGTACAATCTGTGTAGTGCCCTTGCGGTCGCGGGCGGCGTCGGCGGAGTCAACGCTTGCTTCGGTTAATTAAACTTACTCACACTTCTGCTAGCCTGGTACCAACGCCGTCACGAGTCTGTTTTAGTTTGGTGGATGTACTTTACAATCTATTTTCCTACAAGTGATTTAGGTTATTTGTAACTCTAAAATACTAAATTGAATTTAAGTTAATATGTGTATTAGGGTTCCGTACCTCTGAATAAAAAAATGGGATCACTTGTTACACTCTCACTTGACCGTTTTTTAGGGTTCCGTAGCCAAATGGCAAAAAACGGAACCCTTATTTAGGGTTCCGTAGCCAAATGGCAAAAAACGGAACCCTTATAGATTCGTCATGTCTGTCTGTCCGTCTGTCCGTCTGTCCGTCTGTCCGTCTGTCTGTCCGTCCGTATGTCACAGCCATTTTTTTCCGAAACTATAAGAGCTATACTGTTGAAACTTGGTAGGTAGATGTATTGTGTGAACCGCATTAAGATTTTGATGCAAAAATAAAAAAATAATAATAATTATTGGGGGCTCCCCATACTTAGAACTGAAACTCAAAAAAATTTTTTTCATCAAACACATACGTGTGGGGTATCTATGGATAGGTCTTCAAAAATGATATCGAGGTTTCTGAAATCTAGACACGCGGCAGCGTGTCCAGCCAAGTTCACCGCAGGAACTGGCGAGCAGCAGCCGTGTGTTATATTACACGAACCGTTTGGAGCCACTTTTGACCCCCCAATAACTCCAAATCTATTTAACATTAAAAAATGAAATTTGCCTTATGTATTAAGATCCTTTAGAACAAGTAGAACCCCAAATTTCATTAATATAGGTTAAATAGTTATTGAGATATTAAAGTCCAAAAAACGGTATTTTTAGCACTGACTGACTGACTGACTGACTGACTGACTGACTGACTAGTAATCAAAAACCTAACCCACTTCCAGGTGACCTAGAAAGGTGAAATTTGGCATCCAGCTTAGTAATTGTGTGTGTATACATATAAAAATCTAAAACAGTGATTTTTTTATGTTTTATTATTATTATTATTATTGATGGTTGTTGCCTCAGAACTCTGTCATTTATAAACCGATTTGGAAAATTCTTTTTTTGTTTGAAAGATATACTAGAATAGCATATACACTCACACGCACACACTTACACATACATGCACAAAAAATCCAATACGTACTAACCGTTTTGGTAAATTCTTTGTTTGTTCAAAACTTTCAAAAGATGTACTAGATTAGCACACAGAGCTAATTAACAAATAATAATTAAGTAATTTACACATCATAATAATTTCTGTACAAAAAGTAAAGATATCCCATCAAAAACATAAATGTAAAATGAGAGCCAAGTTCAATATCGCGTGCACTTCGCCGACAAAAGAATTGAGATCTGCAAGAGCGCCAAGTTCTTTGCCCTAAAATTTTTAGATACAAGGACATGCTACATACTCAATGCATTTATTTTACTTGGGGTGTAATTCAATATCAAGACGTGACTTGGCTAGTTTTAAAATATAAATTTATATTATAAATCAAAATCAATCAAATCATTAACCTATTTTCGTAAAGGTAAGTACGCAAGTTAGTTTACGTCTTGTTACTTATACTGTTAGCTTGATAATGAACTATGACTATGACTATGTTACTTTTATAAAATTTAGTTATTTTGTGAAAACTAGCCAAGTCAAATCTTGATATTGAATTACTCCCCAAGTAAAATAAATGCATTGAGTATGTAGCATGTCCTTGTATCTAAAAATTTTAGGGCAAAGAACTTGGCGCTCTTGCAGATCTCAATTCTTTTGTCGGCGAAGTGCACGCGATATTGAACTTGGCTCTCATTTTACATTTATGTTTTTGATGGGATATTTTTTTTCTAAACCGTATAGTTTGCGTGACAGACGCTTCCAAAGTGGAAAAAAGTTGGTCCCCCCCCCTCTAACTTCTAAAATAAGAAAATGAAAAATCTAAAAAAAACATATGATGTACATTACTATAAAAACTACCAACGAAAATTGTTTTGAACGAGATCTAGTAAGTAGTTTTTTTTTTATATTTTAATACCTAACTTTGCACCTAATTTATATGGGGCGCTATACATACCAGGTGCAAACTTAACTTAACCACTTAGGGATGGAAAGTGTTTGTACGGAACCCTCGGTGCGCGAGTCCGACTCGCACTTGGCCGGTTTTTTTTATAGAATGCCCATATTGATTGTGGCTTATTTATCCACCATTATTTTCTAAGAAAAAAACCGGCCAAGTGCGAGTCGGACTCGCGCACCGAGGGTTCCGTACAAACATTTTCCATCCCTAAGTGTTTAAGTTAAGTTTGCACCTGGTATGTATAGCGCCCCATATAAATTAGGTGCAAACTTGCAAAGTTAGGTATTAAAAAAAAACTACTTACTAGATCTCGTTCAAAACAATTTTCGTTGGTAGTTTTTATAGTAATGTACATCATATGTTTTTTTTAGATTTTTCATTTTCTTATTTTAGAAGTTAGAGGGGGGGGGACCAACTTTTTTCCACTTTGGAAGCGTCTGTCACGCAAACTATTCGGTTTAGAAAAAAAATATTTTAGAAACCTCGATATCATTTTTGAAGACCTATCCATAGATACCCCACACGTATGTGTTTGATGAAAAAAAAATTTTTGAGTTTCAGTTCTAAGTATGGGGAGCCCCCAATATTTATTATTATTTTTTTATTTTTGCATCAAAATCTTAATGCGGTTCACAGAATACATCTACCTACCAAGTTTCAACAGTATAGCTCTTATAGTTTCTGAAAAAAATGGCTGTGACATACGGACGGACAGACGGACAGACGGACAGACAGACAGACAGACAGACAGACATGACGAATCTATAAGGGTTCCGTTTTTTGCCATTTGGCTACGGAACCCTAAAAAGGTGGAGCAACTTCGAGTGTATGTGACTTAATAAATCCGTGACATGTCGAGTAACTAGTAACTACTCTACTCTACATACAAGTCACGGATTTATTAAGTGCGCTCAAACCCATGACTTATCGTTTTAGTGTCAAAACTATTGTTTCTAATTCAACACATACAATTTAAGACAGTCAGTAGTTATTATAATAACGGTTTAAACTCACGTAAAAATTATAAATATAAGACACAAAGGTAAAATTATGAAAGAAAAATTGAATGTGATTCACTGCAATGTAAGCAGGATTCGAACCTGCGACCCTACGTTTCCGGCGTAGTGCTCTACCAACTGAGCTATCACATCGCTACGTCAATCACACCAAATCTTTGATTCCATAATTCTACGCTACTGGAGCGCCCTCTGTGTCATGTGTGCTTAAAATGCTTATGCGCATTAGCCATACCCTAGGATGTGCGTTTACACGCACGATCCCCAGTCCCCATTGTTTTACAGCAAGTGCGAGGACCGCGAGAGAGATGGCGCTTTTCTAAAAAAAAATTCGAAACACAAATACTAATAACATAGAGGGCGCTCCAGTAGCGTAGAATTATGGAATTAAAGATTTGGTGTGATTAATGTAACGATATGATAGCTCAGTTGGTAGAGCACTACGCCGGAAACGTAGGGTCGCAGGTTCGAGTCCTGCTTACATTGCAGTGGATCACATTCAATTTTTCTTTCATAATTTACCTTTGTATCAATATGGTATTTCCACATTAAAACAGAAACGATAATAGTAGTTTATGCAACTGATACATAATGAGAGGCATTAAAACACGAGTGTGGTTTTATGAAACGAGCGTTAGCGAGTTTCATAATAGGATCACACGAGTGTTTTAAGGCCTAATTATGTACAGTTGTATACACTACTTTATCTACACACATATCATAAGTACTCTAAGATGGGTTCAGAAGCCATAAGGAAATGACCGGCACCACTAGTGCTACCTGTAAAATATCTAAAAACGACATATACTAATGCAGTAAGAAATAAATCTGAACAAATACATAAACAGATTATTTATAGTAATAGTTGTAATTTACATTTACATTGAAACAATATTTTCAACTAAAATGTGAATTACAATAAACTTATCACAATTATACTTTCGTAACAGCAAAGAACCAACAAACAAATGACAACAATAATGGCGGCAATTCGGACCTCCGTCAAGACGAATGTTTTTTTTTTCTAAATCATATACCTACAAACGAATGTATCCATATTCTCATGTCACTCGAGATCAAATGTCGTGCGGTTTTTATAAAAAAACATATTGAATTGACGTTTCGTATCGATAACAATATTAATATCTATGGATACTAGAATAGAGACCTACTTCAGTTTTGACAGCTGTTCCAAATTTAAACTCATAACCTTACAAAAATTGATAGCGTTATAACATTACAGTACAAATTTTACCTACTGCCACAGATAAGAAAGTTCTCATAGTAAAATTGGTTGTAGTAATGCTGGTCATTTCCTACGGTTTCTGAACGCATTTTAGAGCACTAATGATATGTGCGTAGATAAAAGATTCTATTATACGAGTATATATTATTATCACGAGTGGGCCGTGAGTCGCGTAGCAGTCTAGCAGTACGGATAGGAGTCCCTGATGAAGAGCTCACGTGAGTTTAAACCGTTTTTATAATTCATAAAGATGTCTCACGGTATTTTTAATAATATTATATTTTTTAATAATATTAGTAGTAAGTATATACCTAGTTCGGGCTCCAAGCTACGAGTAAGATCTATTTCGAATCTATCCTTTTGCCAATCCAGTCTAATCCGGCAGCCGGCGCGGTGCGGTTTCTTCTGTCAATTAAATGCCTCGCGACGGGTACGCTTATGCTTAATTATATAAGAGATAGAGGAAATCTAACACAAACCCAGTATATTTCGTAGTGACAATTTGTATTAACGTATACGATATTTTAACACGCATTTCGAGTCTTTTAAGGTTCCGTGATCAATTAATGTCGTATTAACTACGTATTAACAGCTTGGACATATAGCACTGACACCTGTCACTGAAATGAAATGAAATGAAATAATTTATTCAGTAAGTAGGCCACAAGGGCACTTTTACAAGTCAGATTGTGAGTCTACCGGCATTTCGCAAGAGGAGACCGCTGTTGAGAAGAAAGCCGAAAGAAACTCAACAGTAAGTAATTTTTTCGTGAATTATACTTAAAAACTAATACAATTATATTATAGTTAGGTAATTGATACATATATGTTAGAGGAGATGTACAAGTCTCCAAATCAATGTTTACACTACAAATTATATAAAATAAAGTGTTTTTTTCAGAGATGTAGAAGGTCTCTAGGCGTCACGACACGCAATATAGATCGGTATAATTAATTAATGTAATAATTCAATTCCGTTGAGATGTATAAGGTCTCAAGGAGTCAAAATCAATAACTGATGCAACAAAATAATTAAGTACTTAATTTAGATTTCTTAGAGATGTACATGGTCTCTAGGCGTCACAACATGCAAAACAAAATAAATTAATTTAAATCCTTAGAAAAGTTAAGGACTGAATAAGAAACTAACAATACAAAAGAAAAAAATAAATAAATAAACTAAACTTCTTAGAGATGTATATGGTCTCTAGGCGTCACAATTTACAAAATAAAAAAATATAAATAATAAATATATGATAATAGTTAAATTTCATTCCTCAGAGATGTATAAGGTCTCTGAGCGTCATTAACAGTACACTAAGTTTATTAGAGATGTATACAGTCTCTAAGTCTCTAAGTAAAAAATAACTTCAGTCGAGTACCGGATGAAGTCTCTCACGTCAGTTCATTGAACACTGGAAAGCAGTAACCTACACAACTAATTTGGCCCTTGCTAGTATGAACAGACCGGACCCCACAAACGGCACCCGTTCACGAGCATGACGCATATCTCAGCCATCGCCTCCCTCAACCATATTATAGGGAAGGTTGCGACCCGATCAACGACGCCACCGTAAGCAAAGACCTTTAAGCGAGCATGACTTGCTCACACTGCCGGGCATTCATCACTAATGCCATTTGCCCGGTGAGAAACAACATAATGTGCTCTCATGTTACATTACAAACAAACTAATATTACCGACTAAAATAATGCTTACCTACTTTACATTCACATGACTAAACCACTGGCTTAAAGACATCCCTATCATCTAAAAGTCATTCACAGTATAATACGCCTTATTTATTAGATGACGTTTTACGTATGACTTGAATTTGCTGTAAGGTAAACTCACTACTTCGGTAGGTATTTTGTTATAGAAACGTACACAGTTCCCCACGAACGAAGAGCTAACTTTACGGAGACGATGAGCAGGCACTTACGATGGGATTCGTAGATATTCGCAGCTTCAAAGTTATTCGCAACGAAACAGAGCGAATTGTCTACTGGAGGGATTGACCCAAAACTACGGAGATCTGCAAGTGACGTATTAGTTGCGAATGCGCGCGAATTAATAACATTTCAAAATACAGTGTTCAGTTTGAACTAATTTAATTAATTGATTAACACAGAACTTAAAACTATTATTTTTATTTGATTATACCGACAAAGTTTGAAATTATAAAAAAAAAATAAAGAAACATCATCTAAGTCGATCCTCTACATGACATCACCTTGTGGAAAATTTTATAGTTACAACACACAGAGAACAATGGTACAATTTTCATACTCAATCCACCTTAGTAGTAAATTTTCTGCGCTGTGACCAATTACTTACTGGTCTTCTACGCTCTTAAATAAATTTATTAATCAGAAACTTTAATTTATAATATCGGAAAAAAGGCTGATTAAAAAAGAACTTGTCCATTTAGCTTGAATACGCAGGTTCCCACGCGCATGAGCTGTATGCTGTGTACTGCACTTCGAGGCATATGCCTTAGTGTGCCGTCTTGGCAACTCTCACACGGGCACTGTTGCCTGCATCTGTGATGTACTTACCGTGATTTATGTATGTATTTTGAATGCCTATTTCCAAAATTGGATTGCCTATAATGGTAAATGCATCCACAAGTAATGAGAGGCAATAAAACATGACTGTGGGTTTATGGAACGGGTCACAGGAGAGTTGTAAAACAAGAGCATAGTATTATAGGAGTCTTAATGCCAAACTGTGTACGATAACTATTTTTTATTAAAAAATAAGCTGTTTACATTAAAAGCGAATAATGTTTTAAAATATAGATCGTCTAAAAATAAATTAGTTACATAAAAAAACCCGTTTAAAAATAGGTTGTAAACGCTGTTCTTTCTTTAAACAGATGTACTTTTGTATATCAAATGTTATAATTAGATGTATTTTTTTTAAATAATTCCTATCGGGCCTACAATACAAATAATCAATTAATCATTTACGAGGAATAAGTTTAAGTTGCGATTTTGATACAATCAAGTTTGAGTAACGCAATCTACGAGTAGTCTTCTTAAAGTTAAAGTCCAAATATTGTACTGATTTTTTAAGCATAATTTCTAAGAATCCGTTCTGCTATTTATACTGGAATTAAGGCATATTTCTGTTTTCATAAATATATGTTGCGTAAGTTTTCTTGGTCGGAACGAAGTGAGATCCGATTTTCAACCCATTTTTTAAAGGTTTCCAACTCGAGAAGGGTCCTTTATGTTTAAAAAGGAAATCTTATACTTTTATGTTTACGATATATTTGATTAGTATACATTTTCTCACAGACATATTTATTTTATAAATAATATAATATTGTACATAATCTCATTTAAAATGGTAATAACACAGCGTGAAATTAAATTTTGACCGATAGTGTACATGACCAAGATGACCATCATATCCCACAAAATATATCTAAAATACTCCATTCACTCAGGAGAACGAAGTCGTTAACTTTAAAAACTGAGCAAAAACTCCAACACGAAATTTATTGAAAATACTTCACCACCATATTACTATGAATTTATGATAAAGCCCTCAGTGTTCAAAATTCGATTATGATTTACATAGGTTCAGAATGGTCGGAACTTTCTGAATATCGGGCTCAAGGATCATCGAAAAGTTGGAGCCCCACACGGGCGAAAGTTGGGATAACATGTACTGAGTGAAACTAGAATGTACCAAAAATATATCCCGATATTGTAATTACGGCATATATTTTTTTTTAATACTGTACTTTATTTTCATATAATGTTCTAGTAAATAGAACTATATAATGTGTCGTTTGTATCTGTCCATTATTTTCTTGTTGCATAATTTAAAATTTGTCACATGTGTATTATTTTATTATATACTTCTGTGTACAAGTGGTTATGTATGTTGAAACCAAATCAAAATAAGTCGCATTCAGTATTAATTTAATTAAAACTAAACCATTGGGCATGCAAATTTAAGTCAAATGAAAAATGTCTAACAAATAAAGCTAGTATATAAAAATGGTTTTACAAAAAAATATACATAGGTACTTCACTTTTAATCATGAAATTTCAATAGATTAATAAACCTGAAACCTTTTCAATTCTACTTCCATTTCCCGGTGCGTATTGCAAGAATCAGAAAACAGAAACAATATATAATTTCTTACTTTCACTTAAATATTGTGAATCACGAGTATTTAACCTGAGAATGTTCTTTGTGTCACATTAGGACTAGAATCTCTCGTGAGTTGCAGCTACCCTAAGTCAAAGCTTTTACTGCACTCATTGCATTAATCCTTTTCCCAACTATTTCACGTACTTCCAAGTCTTAGGAAATTAACTTCTTAATACTGAAATATCTAAACACTTACGTTCCCGGATAAGCCAAAAAGCAAATTAAGCCTTACCTAACAGTGTCAGACGCGGGCTTATAAATAAAATACACTGCAATCGCCCGCCATTCAGCTCTTATCTAGCACAACGTTCCACTTAAAACGTTATTTTAGTAAAAGAAAAATTCGTTAGCGAGCACTCCAGCTGAATTTCGATTAGAAAAAGACAAAGAGCTCGATTGTGGAAACGTCGAAAATGGGGAATCAATTAAAGGAGACCATCGATTCTCGCGCGATACTGTCGGGCGCGATAACGCTGCCGATATCTTTTTAATTTCAAAGATTACTCAACAGCCGGCTTATAACTGTTAACGGTTTTATTTATTAATTAACTTGATAGTGAAATCGGTTTGTCGTTATCAACGGTTACAGTACTAAATAGTTTAATTTCAGGCTTGATAAAAAAATAATACAAAATTAATACGCGTAAGCGAGGTTATACATTATAACCTTATTTTAACCTAATGTTATATAAATTAGGATGATTGGGTATCAAGCCCTGTTGCAGGACTGCGGTAAAGTGAAATGAAAAAGCACACATTTTATACTAATTTATTTAATATCTTTAGGTATATACATCGTCAAAATCACACAATCTGTACAATAAAGGTATGTAGACATTATCTAGTGATATATCTCTTATTTAAAATAAAAGATATATTTTATACATTAAATTAATAACTATGTTATTTCGAATAATTAACAATTATAATTAGTAATTACGTTACATAGTTTTTTAATATTTTTATTGTGCAATAATTTTGTTTTATTTACATTTCGACAAGCGTGAGGGGCAAGCTTGGTTAATTTACACTAAGTAGAAACTCTACAAATAAAATACTAAACTTAATTTAAAATAAAATATTCACGAGATAAAAAATAACTATTAAACATTAACACGTTAAAACGTTGGAACTTATGGAAGAGAACACGTTAAAATTACAAGGTATTTTGGCACATTGAGTACGCTGGCAGGTAATGGTACAATATGTATGCGAAGCGCCCGCGGTATATACATATAATTTGTTAAATTTGTATGTAAATGTGCGCTAGATAATCTCCCGAGACTTATGCACTTACACACGGTGTAATATTTAAATTAATGTAAATTTGGAGCGATACAGTCGTTTGGGGCCATTCATACCGTCCGTACATTTAAAAGCAGATCGGAATATAGACAAACTTTGATATTACACTTTTTGTACTAGGATTTATTTGTTTCATTTGTAGACTATTTACGTAATACGAGTAAAGTTTGCTATCTATATCTGTTACCATGAGTTTTCAGTGACCGTAGTCATTAGCGACTGCGTAAACGATTTGTATTGAGAATTGTACTTCTACAAAGTAACATACAAACAGTTTACCCTGTCTAGCGAGTACGGTCACGTAAACTCATGGTAAGGTACTGATTTTATTTCTAGTTTAGTAAAAAAAAATGACTATAGCAATTTAATACTTTTTTAAATTACTAATTTGGAATTAAAATGCATCATACAACAGCTGGAAAATTATGTTAAGTAGTACATATATTCCCATACATAAATTAGTTTATTAAGCTGGATGGCAAATACAAGTTAGATCGAGAATGTATTCATCCAATACAAAAATAACATCAAACATTTCATGCATTTTCGCATTGCATGCTATCTCAATCCAACAATGCCTTCATACAATCTCAAAATGATTTCGGATTCCTAAAAAAAAACTTTGGTTAGGACCATCCCTATTGGGTCATTAGCTTTTAATTGTTTTAAATCGTTGATTCAAAAAAGAGCTTGATAATTTAGTATTGGCAACCCTACTTTATTTATTCTGCAGGGGAGTTTGTTTTTCCGCCAATTAATATCTGCTCAAAAGAGCCATTCACCGTTGACCTTCAAATTGGGGTTTTAAAATCGTGATATATTCTACTCGTAATTTGGGTCAAAACAATAGATACAAATATATAAATCTCACTCTCTGTCTTCACGCGAAGGATATGACACAAGGACTTTAAGATGATATGTTTAATTTTATTATGTACTTATAGGTAAGTATAACATATTAGTTAGGTACTTATTTTGTTAGGTACAACTTAAACATATTTTGGCAAAAACCATACTTTGAATACAAAATTAATAGGGAGTCATTCTTTACAAACGTTATTCAATTATCCAACAAAGATGTGACAATGATAGGATGGCTGCTTTTTTATATCCCAGGCTGATATACCAATATGATATATTATGGTTAAACGACAATAATACTTACATATACCTCACAATCACATACCAAAACATAGTTAAATAATATTAGAGAACTAAGAGGGAAGCCCAGAAAGGAAGTAAGGAGTTATTATGATAAATGGGAAGAAAATGCCAACATACGCATTCATCATTATGGTACTACGCTCGACTTTTTAGATAAAATCTGAACATGTGTTTCAAAGAGTCTTCAGGCCCATGACATTTGGAATACCTGCGTCAAAATTGTTAGTGATCTCTGAGACCTAAAACCAAAGCTGTGTTGGGTCCCATAGCACCTATAAAACATTATGTCCCACAACTGTGAAAATAATATATACGTCACCCTTGGCCGCAAGTGTGACTTTCTGCCCGCGGGGAGGAAATCTCACTTCCTAGCCAAGGCAAGATGTATAACTTAAAAGTTTTAAGTTTTAAGTTATACATGTTGCCTTGGCTAGGAAGTGAGATTTAAAACAAACCACGGTAATCCCCACATCGCATATTTATGGCCCTTACCTTCCGTTTGGGCCACAAGTCCTACGATTTTAGACATTCTCGAATTCACTACAGCGTCGGGTACCAGAGCCATCCTCGCCTACTGCTATCGATAATGAAAAGGGAAGGAGTAAGATTATGAGCAAAGAGTAATCTCGACATTCATTAGTTCACAAACGACACTGAAATAAAGAAACTACTAATTGTAACTTAAGTTCAAATAAAACAGTGTCCAAAAAGGATAAATCATTGTTTAGTCACGTAATGATTACAATGAAAAGAGAGTGGAATAGTCTGATGCATACATATGTGTAATAAGAATAATAAGACTCATAAATACTCTCGTTCACACAGCACAGTTCGTTATTCACAGCACTTTTTATTGTAATCTTGTCGTAATTTATAAAACAAGGTAACACACTAAACAATAAGTATCGTTCATGAACTAGGTACTTAAGGAGATAAAAACATCTGGGCGGATTAAATTTACTTTCCATACAGAGTTGACTAGACTATCATAACGGTACAAATCCGCTCGGAAATAATGAGATTTAAAAACTCTAAGATGTATTTTACTCAGCATAGTCCCATTTTCTCGGTCATACGAATTATATATTAGGTTGTCGGTATATTAGTCTCAGGACAACCATCGGTAAATCTTTCGTTAGGTATACAGTAAACTTCATCTGAGGATCGAGGATCGAGGAACTGTAAATAATTATTTTGACATCTCAATTTGGCCTTGATTCTTTTCTATTTTCTATATAACTTCATAGGTCTAGTACCCATAACACAAGCCTTCTTGAGCTTAATTTGGGACTAGATCGATTTGTGAGAGGTTGTCCGATATAAAAAAAATAGGTGTCCTGCCGTTTGACCAAAAGTCATTTCACAAAATTACACTTGATCCAAATGATCAACAGTTAAATTTACATATTTGTATAGAATCTTTTTATCGTTTCATATTTTTTATGTGGTAATACCACATTTTTATTTTTATAAATAATATATATGACACAAAGGTAAATTAAGAAAGAAAAATTGAATGCGATCTACTGCAATCGAAGCGGGATTTGAACCCGCGACCTCTGCGTTTCCGGCGCATTGCTCTTCCAACTGAGCTATCCGACCGCTACGTCAATCGCACGAAATCTTTCATCCCTTAATTCTTTTTACGCTACTGGAGCGCCCTCTGTGTCATATATGTTTTTGAAATGCTTTATGCGCATTAGCCATACCCAAGGATGTGCGTTTTACACGCACGATCCCCAATCCCCATTGCTTTACAGCAAGTGCGAAGACTGCGAGAGAGATGGCGCTGTTCTAAATATTTAATATTTAATTTACCTTTGTGTCATATATATTATTTATAAAAATAAAAATGTGGTATTACCACATAAAAAATATGAAACGATAAAAAGATTCTATACAAATATTTAGAACAGCGCCATCTCTCTCGCAGTCTTCGCACTTGCTGTAAAGCAATGGGGATTGGGGATCGTGCGTGTAAAACGCACATCCTTGGGTATGGCTAATGCGCATAAAGCATTTCAAAAACATATATGACACAGAGGGCGCTCCAGTAGCGTAAAAAGAATTAAGGGATGAAAGATTTCGTGCGATTGACGTAGCGGTCGGATAGCTCAGTTGGAAGAGCAATGCGCCGGAAACGCAGAGGTCGCGGGTTCAAATCCCGCTTCGATTGCAGTAGATCGCATTCAATTTTTCTTTCTTAATTTACCTTTGTGTCATATATATTATTTATAAAAATAAAAATGTGGTATTACCACATAAAAAATATGAAACGATAAAAAGATTCTATACAAATATTTAGAACAGCGCCATCTCTCTCGCAGTCTTCGCACTTGCTGTAAAGCAATGGGGATTGGGGATCGTGCGTGTAAAACGCACATCCTTGGGTATGGCTAATGCGCATAAAGCATTTCAAAAACATATATGACACAGAGGGCGCTCCAGTAGCGTAAAAAGAATTAAGGGATGAAAGATTTCGTGCGATTGACGTAGCGGTCGGATAGCTCAGTTGGAAGAGCAATGCGCCGGAAACGCAGAGGTCGCGGGTTCAAATCCCGCTTCGATTGCAGTAGATCGCATTCAATTTTTCTTTCTTAATTTACCTTTGTGTCATATATATTATTTATAAAAATAAAAATGTGGTATTACCACATAAAAAATATGAAACGATAAAAAGATTCTATACAAATATTTAGAACAGCGCCATCTCTCTCGCAGTCTTCGCACTTGCTGTAAAGCAATGGGGATTGGGGATCGTGCGTGTAAAACGCACATCCTTGGGTATGGCTAATGCGCATAAAGCATTTCAAAAACATATATGACACAGAGGGCGCTCCAGTAGCGTAAAAAGAATTAAGAGTCCGCAGCAAGCTCGATTCTTCATACAAACGTAGTTACGTCCTTATTTTAATATAACATGTCACATTATCATGAAATTCTCTAAATATAATGAGATAAGATATATCTGGGGCTAAAACTAGTTTATGACTCTTGAAATGTTAATAGAAAGAAAATAGAGCGAGTACAATTTTTGCATTTTTAGACCGCAGAAAGTTGTTCAGTTTGGCGGCATACTACGACCAAAATATAGTTTGGATTGAAGTCAAAACCTATTTCCGGTGTCGATTAAACTATGCAGTTTGATCAGAAAAAAGATTTATCAAAATTGATCTCGTAGTTTTAAAATGAGAGCGTAACTACGAAAACCTTAAAATAAATTTCAAAAAATTGTTGCGAAACTGCAGCGAATTACTCTAGCGCGGGGAACGGTCCGGGGGGGGGCGGCGGTAAGCACCGCCCTTATCATAGCGCGCTCTCGCTTTACTGCTAGCGCCCTGTCTTCCTCTAGGTGAAACAACAACATTTTAAAGCGTAAGCGCGCGATCTCAACGCGGAGTTGAGCGGACCTTGCTGCGGACTCTTAAGGGATGAAAGATTTCGTGCGATTGACGTAGCGGTCGGATAGCTCAGTTGGAAGAGCAATGCGCCGGAAACGCAGAGGTCGCGGGTTCAAATCCCGCTTCGATTGCAGTAGATCGCATTCAATTTTTCTTTCTTAATTTACCTTTGTGTCATATATATTATTTATAAAAGTTAAATTTTCATTTTATAAATAATTATTTGACAAAATGATCATTTAGCAACTGAGTTGTCAGACAAAACTACTCTTGGTCTAACGTTTGGTACAATGTATTATTTGACAAGTGTTTCGTTTATTAATAAATCTAATAATAGATATGGCATGGGTCAAATTAACACCGACACATTATTTGGAAAATAATTATTTATTATTAGGTTAGGTTAGGGTTTAAACTGCATCCCCCAACAAAAATGAACTGCTGGCAGAAAAATTATGTTGGTAGATTAGATTAGGGTTTAAACTGCGTCCCCCAAAAAAACGAACTGCTGGCAGAAAAATTGGGTTAGTAGGTTAGGTTAGGGTTTAAACTGCGTCCCCTAACAAAAAGGAACTGCTGGCAGAAAAATTAGGTTGATAGGTTAGGGTTCAAACTGCGTCCCCCAACAAAAACGATCAATAAGATAGTAGCGGAATAAATTACCCAACTACAGATTACAGACTAAATCATAATGTTTGAAAAAAAAAGTACTTTTTTATGAAATAACATTTTGTTAAATGACATTTGGACAAATGATTAATTTGCGAAACACATTAAATGGTAAAATGAAAAATGGTCAATTGATATTTTATTATTTAACACATTAATCAAGTGTAGTATTTGCTAATTAATCATTTGCTAAGTGAGTTTTTGTAAGATGATACTTTTGTCAAATGTGTCGTTTGCCAAATGATTATTTGGTGAAACGTTGTTTGTTAAATAACCTTTAATTGTCAATATTTTGTTGGTCAAACATTAGTGAACCAACTTCATATATTCAATACGCACGTGATGTTGCTTTTTCTGCTTTTTCTATACCTATCTAAAGAGAAAGAAATTTATATCAAATTGGTTGTATATCCTTTGCTTATTTCTTCTCAGATATTTCCTTTTACTTTATTGGGAAAGAGTAACAAGATAAAGTTATGGCATAGGGTGTTATTACGCGCATAGCAAACAGACCAATAGATCCCCGCCCAATCTCGAAATGCTACATTAATTCCAAATAGGTGTTATCGAACATCGATTTGACAATCGACTGATTTTTATTTCAGAAGTTCTAAAAAGTTGTGTTACTTTTCTGTTTTAAAGATCTGACATTTAGATACATCTGTTACTGCCACACGTTGCCACGATACGAAGACTAGTTGGGCGACGGATTATCTCTAGTAAAAGATAGGTGATATTTGTGGCGCAATAAATAGTTGCATTGAGTAGTTGTCCTGTTCTGCCCTGAGCATATGTAATGATGTATAAATTTAATATGAAACAGGATCGTTGGGATTGCGCGTTGACCTTTACACTTTCTCAGTCATTTTCTACGTCGTTGGGGTCGAGACTAGTCGATGGTTAGGGTTAGGTTAGTGGAGTCAGACTAAGAGGTCCATATGTACCAGGACAACGATCGCCAGGAAGGACTGTCGCCAGCAGTGCAAACTCCTCGTTCCTGCAACAAAGAGAATATATCTAAATATTTACTACTTACAACACTTACAACCAGGGGAGTAATTCGACCAATTTTAGAGAGATGATGGAGATCTCTCCGTTTCATCGCCATCCGTCACTTTTCACGTGTCCCTACTTGACAGGTAGCGATATCCCTAGAACATCGCAACTTCGTCAATCCAGTCGCACTTAATTTGCGTTTCCTTTGTGTGTGACAGCATAAATAACAGGCGCATACTTTAACTGGATCGTGTAGTGCGTGAAATTAGTTAGTTACGTTTCGTTCAAAACAGAAATTCATATGCATGAATAACATTTTTGACAATCATTATCGCCTTCGTATTTCCAAAATTGAGATGAGATGTGTCACTTGAAGCTCATCGCATTTTAATGACAGTTCAAAGGCGAAATCACTGTTATCTAATAGAGTTTTGACGTTCTGCGATCTCTCAAACGGCATTCTCGAATTAGGTCCCTGTTATGGAAAAAGTATAAATTTATTTAAAATTTATTTTTAACTTCAAAAAGTAACAAAAGAATTTTTTTAGTGTATGATTATGTTTTTAAAACAAAGAAATAATAAAACGCTAAAATTTTAGTTAATTATGTATGGTTTTAAATAGACAACTTTCAGTAATGTGAGAATTCAGAAACAATGCTACCTATATGGTAGTTGATACTAGTAGTAGTCTTTATTCTGTGATAATAGTCAAAGTAAAAATTTCGCATGAACCATTAAATTTGAAATTTTAACCTACAGGATAAATCCAAAAATTACGCGTCTAAAACAAAGTCATTTTAATAAAGATTTAGTTGTTCTGTTTACCGGGGTTCAACTATGCTTACAAAGAAATTGTTACGAGGTTAAAAAAGATACATCTAAACGTGAATTCTGTGTTTATTGTGCTGAGCGACGGATTCCGCGCGCTGTATCAGTATTCACTTGATTGCGTTCATGCCGACATAAAAATATGCGTAAAAATGGTCATATAAATAAAACGGAATATTACAGGGACCGATAAATCTTACGTATACGTTCAAGCTATCACAATTGATGCACACGTTTCGGCGATTCCGTGATTCGATAATCCACTATTCACCACGTGTATTGCTTTTTTGGCTCAAGATGACAAACATCAAGATGATCTTAAATGAAGTATTTACAATATAGGAAGTCGAATGCGAGTTAGAAAAAGTTGATTATACGTGTTGACTAAGTTGGATATACAGCGACCTGCGAAGCTCCCGCTTAGTTTTTGTTTGATGCTGGCAAGGGCAAGTATTTGTGGCTTGACCACAGAGATTTGTTCCTGAGTCTTGAATACACTATGTTATTTAAGTATTTTATTGGCAGTGGCATGGTGGCATTCGTACTAGGTAAGTACATTGTTGTCTAGTAGCCATTACGTGCACATAGGTACATAAACCTACTTGAGCTCGATTTGGGACTAGGTCGATTTGTGTAAGATTGATTAAAAATTATTGCTAAAGTCACCATAGAACGCGATATCTCACAAAACGAAAAATTCTTAGGTTTTAAGGGTCCGTACGCAAAGGCTGCTAGCGGAGCCCTATCACTAACCCTCCGCTGTCTGTCCGTCTGTCACAGGACAGTAACAAGACTTCACCACACAAATATTTACCCTTATCAGGAATCGAACCTAGGACCGCAGGATCAGTAGGCAGCTGCACCATCACTCCAACCGCGCCGTCAAACAATTATTTTTATAAATATAAATGTACAACATATAAACACATATTTTCTTATAAGAACAACGTCTTGTAGATATTCCGTCAACTGCGCAGCGATCCGCGCGATATTACCACCCCAATAGGCATTCTCCGACGATGATAAGATATTTATTCGTCGGTAGTGCGATTGTATTTATTTGTATTCAACATTAAGTATATCACAGGTAAAAACTATTCACACTACATTGTGACAATAAATAACCGTTTATCGAATCAGAATATATTACGTTCCTGAGAATAAAGCTGTATTTGTGTTGACTGAACAAAAGGCGGAACTTACGGGATCAATAAAAAGTTGTACAAGTCATTGAGTACTGGAAAATGCCGTACAGAGATAGCAGCGATATTTCGAATACATGCATTATCGAATTTAGCTCGTAAAGATATTGTTACTAACTCAACCTTATTCATAAGTAATAAAGCGTTAACCGGGAAAATAGCCGGCTATCTAGGTGAGTGTACATATATATATATAATTTTATATATTTTAGATATAGTTTACACAGGTAATAATGTGTAAGCATATGTGTATATATGCAGTAATTATATAATTAAATAATGGTATCTCGTACGCTGTCAGTACAATTAGATTTTTGCTCTGCACCAATTCTAGGGTTGGCTGTGCAATCAAATACAAACAAATAATAGTAGATTGTTAACCAAGGGTAGAAAGTTACCCATTGCACCCGAGATATTTCTGGCGCTCGAACGAAGTGAGAGCGCCAATAGTTCGAGGGTGAAATGGGTAATTTCACCCGAGTTAAACACTCTACTTTTCATTTCGACTGCGACGAAAATAAAATACTACACTCACATGTCATGAGTGAGTTAAATTAATGTCCATGTTATTTTTAACCAATAATCAATAAAAGACATGGTATTTATATTTAATCTCGTGTTCCCGCTTTTTCTATTGCAAACTTTCATTATAATTATTCTTAATAGAACAAAAAGTTAAAATATACGTACCGCCAATATTAAAAAAAAAAACACTTCCAATGGTTTCAATTTTGTTTTTTATATAAATGTATGATTCTATCAATAAAATGAGGGACAGAATTATATGTACGTATTATAAATATAATAATACATACATATTTATATTTAATAATAATTGGATATAAATAAATATATCTAACCTTTGGAGATTTTTTTTTAATGGCCACTTACCACGGCCGACTAGATTGTACCTAATTGAGTTGGTCACGACGTGCATCTAGATGGCAATAGCCTTTGACTCCGTGGCAATTAAAAAAAAATTACTTTCCACCCTAGGGATGGAAAAGCTATTTTCCACCCGGCTATCTACTCATGAAAATGACACTTTCCGAACAGGAGAGATGAAAAAAATATTTCATTTCAGGTTTAGATAGTGAAACAGCGGTTAAAAGTTATAACTTTATCTACTACGTTTTAAAGATCAGAAGTTCTCCGTTCCTATAATATACATAATATCAAAAGAAGTCTTCGGAAGCTCAAATTCACCCCTAAGCGGCGTTCGCCCTCGAACTACAAACTTATAAACGCACGATCAAATATAATTTCCTCGATAGATCCCCCGATATTTATTCAAACGCGTTGCTCCGCTAGCTATCGTATTATTTGGCAGTTCAAACACTTTTTCCTTTGCCCCGGCAACCGGTAAGAATTGATTGTAGGAGGTCTACACTGAATATTTATGAAGGCAAAGTGTGTATGCGAACTCACTGAATGTTTAATCTGTGGGTATCACTCGAAGACGTACTTGCCAATTTCGGGGTAGTGAAGGCATACAATTTTAAAGTGAAGGTGAGGTTATTCATAGGGGGTGAGGGCTTAACGTGGAATTGATCTTCGGAATGGAGGGTTCTATTCGAATTGTGGAGATCTGAAGTTATTTTTCAGTATTATTTAGATGCTCTATTTTATTTTATTAAAAATATAGAAATATCACATTTTTAGTATTTTTACTCAAATAAGTATTAAAATTAATATTCAGGAAAATTTAAAAATTGCTCTTGTTACAGTATCTATAGATGGTTCATGTTTAAGTAAAATGTAAACGCTGGAGCAGCAATAAATAAATAAATAAAAAATAAAAAATAAATAAAAAAGCCATTCATGCCTTAATATCAACCAATTAAGTTATTCCACATGCATAACATTAAAATAATTACAATTTCATTTGCATATTAAAAATGATAATAATAATTTAAAACTATTTAAAAACGAGATAATTATTTGCATTTGATTTTTATTATTATTTATAAATTTTATAATACACTTAAATATTAAGGACCTCTCCTCGAGTACTGGCCTCCTCCAACTCCTTCCATTTTTCCCTGTTAACGGCTGTGTTCATTCAGTCTTGTCCCGCTATTTTGGAGATTTCATCTGACCATCTCTCTAGCGGTCTCCCTCTTTTTCGTTTTCCAGGTGGTCCAGACCATGCCGTAACTATTTTAGCCCATTTATTTTCGTTCATTCGTGCTATATGACCGGCCCATCGCCATTTTAATTTTTTACAATATTGTAAGAGCATCTATGACGTTCGTTATTCCTCTTACTTCTGTAGCTCTCTTTTTATCCTTATATTGAGAATACTCCGTTCCATACTTTTCTGACATGTGTTAAGTTTGTTTCTTGTATAGGTGTTAAATATCCATGTTTGGGATCCATAAGAGAGACATGGTAATATGCACGAGTCCAAGTCTTTCTTTTTAATATTCAATGGTAAGTTTGATTTTAATAATTCTTTATAGCTCCAGAATTTGTTCCAGGATTTTTTTACTCGTCTGTCAATTTCGTTTCAATGTCGGGATTTTTCAAAAGATATTTGTTTGCAGCAATACTCCAATTAAATTGGGATAAAAAACGTTAAAAACGAGTCAATAAAAATTGTTGCCATACATTTTTTGTACTATTTTACTAATTGAAGATAATACCTAAAAATGTTTTGTCATGTAAATTTAAGTGATATTATTATGGCATATTTTATAATACGGTATTTGTTTAAATTTAAATTTGCTTGTCTCTGCCACGAAGTAAATTAAATTAAACTGTTAACCAAACTTATCTTAAACAAACAAATAAAACAGTTAAGTGGAAGTGGGAACATGAAACAACACATGCGAATGTGGAAAAAGCAGCACTCGGAAAACTATCGTAATTTAAATAAGAAAAAAAACTATTTTCAAAAATTCCTGCAAGCATTTAGCCTACCTGATTGAATTTTAAATAGGACTCTAAACCATCGCGATACGAGTAGTAATTGTGCTAGTAGAACGAACAGTGCGTTTCAAATGCACGCTGGAATGCAGCAAGGCGCGCTGAGGACAATGCCAGTTTCCAAAAGCCAGTAGAATTTAATGACGTTCTGATTTTGCGCCGTACATTTGAAAGGTTTTTTTTATTAAAGCAGTAACGTCTGTTAGCTTAAACCAAATGTTTAGAATGAAGCGAAAAATTGAAAAATTCAACGCTTCATTTTAATTTGAAAGTATGCTGGTAGAAGTCTTAGCATGCCTTGTGATTATATAAGTAAAATTTATGCATATTCGACGAATAATCAGTGGAAATATTTGCCATTTTCAGATCGATTATTATGTAGTTTGGCTATCGTATTCACGCTTTACATTTTGTTTTTCGTTTAATTCTCATTTAGTCTCATTCTGTATTCGTCTCTATTCAGTCGAGCAAATGCAACACCCTTATGTGTATCTTTTCTGCAATATAATAATATGACTTTATTAACCCGTTGATAATTTTTTAATAAACATCTCTTCTCGTGATGACGAACACCTATTTTGGGTCATTGTCAGATTTAAGTGCGTGTCTTTCCGGTGGACATTGGCGAAATTAAGCATTCCAGGGCCTAATTTTCTGATTAAATGCCTGTGAGAATAAAGAACGTTCCCCCTTCTATAATCCGATGTAAAAACAACATAACCTAGGTTCATGCAAGCTCTTAACTTTTGACCACCGAAGGGACGAATTTTGTTTTTTAAACTGACAATGACCCTTTTACATTAATTGAATAACCATGGGAGTGTATACTCTGGTTTATCACCTTTGATTTCTTTAACGCTTTAATAAAGCTTGTCAAAGAGTTCTTATTTCAAATACCATTTTTCGAACCAGGAAACTCTCGAATTATGTTACTCGTAAATTCCTAATCCGAAAGATTAAATGAATACATGAATACCTACATAATGTAACCTACAACTTGTATAAGTGATGTTTCTTTATATAAATGTTTAATTCTGTCATTTGAGAGAGAGGCTCATGTTTTAAACACGGCGAATGTGTTGCCCCCGCCGCAGCACATACTAGCCGATGCGGCGCGCCGCACAACCGCTTAAAATCAACTGTCATATCCTACCTATTCGAACAGATATACATAATACAGGATAGCGAGGCTTGTTCCCTGAAATTAGGTACTTGATGGGAGAGTACTAATTTCTAGTGTAAAATAGATATTTTGCACTGAAAAAAAGAAATAGTATAACTATTTGAGAAAATAGTCAAATTGTAGTTAGTTGTAAAAGTTATGCTAATTTTACACAACTTATTTTTGTTACTAGCCGTCAGGTTGTCAGTCCTCCGATTTATGTAACTAGCAGCTAACATTTGGACAAAATCTTCTTTTTTCAGTGTGTAGTTCTGTTCTGTTATCAATTAGGTCTTTAATATTTAAAAATCCTCTAACAATTGGGTTTTACTGTAAACCCTGCGCAACTATTTTATGCTAACATTTGTATATTTTATGTACTCGTAATTCGTTAAAAAAAGGTATATATCAAAAAAAGTTCCATCGGCGAAACTTGAAAACGCGGAATATCTAGAAATTCGTAGTTTATGTCTGTTTTATTAGAATACTCTCATTCGCCAATCTTTTTAATTCTTCAAATTCACTTAATTATTACAGGATACCGTATGGCTACATTAGCACAGGAAAAAGTGCATATTTATTAGGCGGCAAAGTAGATACATCAATGAAACTTTGTGTTATAACTTTATCTTGTCCTAGAAATGTAGATCTATTCTGGCGAGGCCCTCCCAAAAGTTTAAGGGAGGTACGGGCAGGGGGCGTATTTTAAAAGATGAATGTTATACAAACTAGAAACTAGGCGAATGAAGTGTCATTTTGTATGTAATTTTTCGCGCTGAATCGAATGCATGCACATATTTATAGTATCAATACTTTACGAGCTATGTATAGGTAGAGGTTATAGACACTTATCAGTATCTTGGAGGACAGTCTCTCTAATTAGTTTTAGATTGGGCCGCCAAAAAAATATATCGTAACTGAACAAACTGTAAAAATATATCGTATCGAAACTTACAAATTTTCACGAGAATCGGTTGACGACAGACGAGAATAGTATCGACAGAGAGAGAATATTTGTACAACATACGCTAAAATGGAGATACTTCGCTTCTTAGACGAAGTAAAAGTGTCAACTAAAAACTACACATTTTATGATGTATAACGTAAAAGAATATCATTTAAAAAGTTACTCCCCCTTAAATGCTTTATTCCACATATGACTTTCTAAACAGGTTCATAATACTCCACAGTGCCCCCCGCAGGGCTGCCACCGCATTTATTTTTAACCGCGACAGAAACAGGCTCCTCAATAATGCAGCGAGTTGTTACAAAGACGCGGTGAGCAAACCTTTGCGGAGTACATTATAGGATTGCGTTAGGGTTGCTTGAAAGCCATTTATTGTTAGGTTCTTTCTGAAAGATGCAGGAAAAGTGCAGAGGATTCCTTTGAAAAGGATATAAGTTCTGTGAGGCGATGGATCAACGTCCTCCTAGTGATTCGTGAAAGTTTGTTATTATCTGTGCTCATTGTTATTTTAGATATTATTATTAAATTGCCTAGCATAATGCTGTAATGCTGTGTAATTTGTTTGTTAAATAAATAAATAACCAAGTTAATAATACCCATAATCGTGAATAATAAAAGGTTATAGAATAAAAAGTGTTTTACATTGGAATAGGCTACTCGGAAATATACATATTCTCTCGAAAGAATTTTGGCATGATCGTATCTAATGATGTGCCTTTGTAGCCACATTTTGTCAAATGATTCAGTACATCCTCAATAATGCAGCGAGTTGTTACAAAGAAGCGGTAAGCGAACCTTTACGGAGTACAAACATTATAAGATTGTGTTAGGGCTGCTACGACGGGCTCATGAGAGCTTGAAAGCAATTTATCGGCTGCTCAAATAATATTATAGATGGATTTTTTGCATTTATGTCATGATTTGATATAATGTGCCACATTTTCTCAAAATTATTCAGTATATCCTCAACATTGCAGCGAGTTAATACGATGCGGTAAGCAAACCTTTGTGGAGTTTATTATTGGATAGTGTTAGGCTGCTTCTAGTGCTTCTGCCACGCGGGGTTAGTGAGAGCTTGAAAGCAATTTATCGTTAGGTTCTGAAAAATGCAAGAAAGTGCAGGGTATTTGTGAGTTTATAAGTGGGTACCTCTGTGTTAAAATTAAAAGAGTTTAACCAAATAAATAATACTCTTAATCTAAACTATGTAAAGTTGTAAAAATAACACGTCAATCTAACATTTAAAGCAAATTCAGATAACTATTTTTTTAGGGAATTACTGGGATTCTCTATGATATTTGTCTTTTTATTTCGTGTCCACGTTACGTCTAGACAAAAAAAATGTGTTTTTGATAGACACGCAAAAATAGTAACTCATATCATAGCGCAACAGAAGTGAATATGCGAAGCAATTGCTAATGTCTAATGGTGCGGGGTCATTTCGGTTTAATTTGTGGTGGTGGTGTCAAACGCTACAGTGATTCATAAAATAAACCAGGGAATACCTAAACCGTGAAGCGGCGACGCGCGGTAGACACACTCATATACATTTAAAGACACACGGCTACAGAGAATTTACAAAATTATTTATGGCCGGGCGTGAATGTTCTACAGCTATAGTAGTGATGACTGATGAATAAAATCAATGAATACCTGAGGCGTGCACGTGCAGCGGCGGCCCGCGGTAGATGTATACACACACAAGCCTACAGATAATTTACTAATAGGTTTGTGGCCGTGCGTGAATGTTCTAAAGCAACAGTGATGAATGATGAACAAAAACAATGAATACCTGAGACGTATCGCGGCGGTACGCGGTAGATGCATACACACACGGCTACAGATAATTTACCAATAGGTTTGTGGCCGTATGTGAATGTTCTAAAGCAACAGTGATAAATGATAAACCAAAACAATGAATACTAGAGTCGTGTAGCGGCGGCGCGCGGTAGACGCATACACACATGGCTACAGATAATGCTCTAATAGGTTTGTGGCCCTACGTGAATGTTCTAAAGCAACAGTGATGATGATAAACAAAAACAATGAATACCTGAGACGTGTAGCGGCGGCGCGCGGTAGACGTGTTGCGCGTCGCGCTCGCGCTCGGGCGCGCGGTCGAGCTGCGCGCGCACCACACTCGGCCGCTCCGTGCCCTCTGGGCGCTGCACGGCGCGCGTAACGTTCGCCCGCCGCGCTGCAACACGCCTTAGGTCATGATGGGAATACAACAAAAAGGGACTTAACTAATGTTAGGTACTACGAAATTTGGTCAAAGCGTCTGATCCGTTACATTGGCGCCCAACGTAAACTGTGTAGCTAAAGGGACTTAAAAGCGCTGCTAGTCTCGATCTATGACAAAATGACTGACTTGTACCTAATAATGGCACCCAACGTGGGACACGCCAGTGTAATTTTTCAATGTCAATTATGTGAAATTACGAATAAAATAACGCTTGGCCGCTCCGTGCCCTCTCTGCGTCTTCACGGGAACACAATAAAAAGGGTTAAGAGCATTACGACTCATGATCAAAGCCTTGAAATCAGATCCCTTACTATGGCGCCCAACGTGGTTCAGGATGGCTATATGATAGGACAGGTTACTATCGTGCAATTCACAAAACAGTACTTAAAAGCGCTGCCAGTCTTGATCTAGGTAAAAAAGTGATTGCGTCGTGCCTTACACAATGTACAGCTTATAAGATCAAATTTGGTGACAAATTAGGTCCAACGTAATTTATGTGTGTAAGATTTTCTACGCATTTAAAGTAAACCTATCACAAACCTGACATCAAGAAAGATGAAACTATGTAGATAAAAAGCTGGTAAAATAATATAAAAGAGAAAAGTTGTCAATGATATTGCCTCCATATTTTCAATTTACGTGTCGAGAACAGGGTATATTTCCCGGTTAAATTAATTAATAGTGAAATTGCACCGACAGTACTATTACATTTGGACACGTATTAAAAGCAAAGCTGCTGAATCCTGCGGTAAGTCAATTTTAACATTTTGACGTGAACTAAATCATTTCCAGTAATTCCCGGATAATACATTCGTTATAATTAAAATACAGAACTCGATTGAAACCAGGATTTACCTCAATGAATCAGTGGAAAGTAATTAAATATGTCTAAAGCCAATTATATTAAATTGTAGGTAGGATTATTTAAATATCTAATTTTGCATACTTTTTTGTAAAATTGTATTTTAATAATTAATTCAGTAGTGAGAGAAAAGTAGAGCACTTGACTATTGACACTATTTCCTTCGATCTAATTTCATCTTCACGGTAGCCTATGGAATGAAATTACTTTTTTTAAAACTCATATTGTAAAAAAAAGTTCAAACTATATTACTCTTTTGTTGAGCTTACGCATCAATATTTAGGGTGTTGTAGGTATACATAATATTTTTTATAGCACATAGGTGATATTTAAATTTCAAATAGTGATTGTTTATAACGAGATATTTATAGTTAGATATCCATCACAATCAACCACACGACTACGTTTGAGTAAATTCGTTAAGTAGACCATAAAAGCAGCCCAGACAACCCTTCTTTGAAAGTCTCCTTTTTATTCCCCGTAGCCCAAATACGGACCAATATAGCTTGCACTTTCAGATAAAACTACGTAAGTCCAAGTTTTCAATTCCGCCAACTGTCGAAGTTCCAAACAATCGCGCCGGGATCGACCCCCGTGGAGGGTCTTCAAAGTGTCGTTATGAACTGCGAATAACTCCATTCGGGGGACTATTACGGATACTGCATAAAGCTGTCGCGAACGAGGAAACAACGAGGTGCCGATTGCTGTTAGCGTCTCTGTCAGCACTTAATGACATAAAACGTGGAAGTGGATTTGTTGCGCGCCCGTGGAGTCAATGGAGGACTCAGTGACGTAGCTAGGTGTTTCTTAACCCGCTAAGCAATTGATCCTTTTGAGAATTGTCAATTATTGGGAGTAAAGAACAGTTTATTTTTTTGCATAATATTATAAAGTTCAACAATAATCGCTCCATTCTTCAATGAAAAAGGAAAACATTAAATAAAACTTATAGGCTGCTACCCTAATAGGCTTCGAAGCACACTACAGGAGTTGGTTTGATCTGGGTGTGATCCGTTTGAGACCGTAAGGACTGTTTAACTTTTTATCTAATTCTCCCCTTTAATAAAATGGCATCTGCATTCCACATGTGAAATAAATTTTCTCTGGGTTTAAAATGTCATTTATATTAATTATGAATACCGTTTTCCAACGAAACCTCAAATGATCCGATTACATTATAATGACGTATATTTTCAGTACGAATAAAATAAATTTCCTTTTACTGGAAATGCATTAAACCCTGTTATTAATACATTATCTACTTACGTTCTTTGTTGGCGTTGCTTTTCATTTCCGTAGCTTTGGGCGCCGTTGACGGCATCGGGATTTCTGGAGGAATAAACGATAACAATAGCAATGAATTATTTTTAATAGCTTTCTTTGTGCGAACCTGTTGAGAGACACACTTTTTATCACAATTGTAACATTATCTTTCCATGCATATGAATATTTATAGGTAAGTGAGTTTCAAAGGTCTAGTAAAATTTAATAGAACCCATTATACCCAAAATGTAATACTTAAATCCTTGTTATTTTGGAAGAAGTCTATGTTTCAATAAATTATTGTTTCACTTATTATCTGAGTCATATTTCTTATTTGGCAATGCCTTAAAGGCTTCAAAATGGAGAGCTTGTCATAGCGTTTTCAAAAACCAATATAAAAATAGGGATCGAGGATTTTCTAATAGTTACGGACAATATATTGTATTGCGAAGTTCCCAGGAACTTTCACGTCCCACGCAAAGGCCAAAATATTCTAACTCTAAATAATTTCAACTTAATTCATTGGCAACAAGTTAACGCGTAAAATCTATTTCCAAGCAGCCTTGCTTGTGACATAGTTCATCTTTGTGCAAACTTTTAATTAAAGGCTTCGTTTAAAATTAATTAAACCCAATTGCCTTATGCTTTAGCTTCAGGGATTTTGTTTGTGTCGGGTTGAAAATTTCTTTTAAACTGCTAAGAAATGAGTTTTCTTTTTAATATACACACATTAGATACCACCTAAACAATCGTAACTATTATCACAGACTCCAAAAAAAATTCTGGCTGTTATTAATAATCTAAATTTATCACCAGGCAACAGACCACAAAATTAGAAAAAGTGAAAATAATGACCATACCCCATGGTTTTTGGTGCACGAATGATTTGACGCCTACTGTCGATCAAAAACCCCGGATAAAAGTATGACCTATTTACCGTGAAGTTTGATTGTTTCCCACACTAGTGAGATTGGAAGAAATGGAAATATCTACTCACCATAAAGCCTGATGGGGCTCTCGATGTCTCCCAGCGTGTTCTAGTCGACACAGCGGCAATTGCCAAAGAACACTTTTAGGAGTTGAATGCATTTGTCTCCTTACCATATAAGCTGAAGGAACCCTTTGTCTCCGTCAGCAAGTTCTTGTAGATGCAGTGGTAGTTTCCAAAGAAAACTGGCAAGAGTAGAAGAAGTGACTACTAAATGACTATGTTCTTTACCATAAAGTCTGATGGAGCCCTCGGTCTCTCCCAGCGAGTTCTTGGAGATGCAGCGGTAGTTGCCGAAGTCCCCAAGTTGCAGGTTTCGCACCGTCAGCTTCATGTGGGCTCTGTAACAAGGACACCATTTACTCGTTTGCATCGGCATCATTTTATCATGTCTATTTTGTTCCGTTATGCCGCATTTCTCCGACGAAACTTTTGAAATTAATCACAAAATGTAACATTTCAAGGATAGACAAACAAAAAGAGGGAATCGCCAAATATTAACTCTTCCTCGACATCCTTTGCAAACGTTTTATCAAATAACATTTTGTTACCTTTGCAAAGAAGAACAAGAGAAAAGGTGTAACTTTTCAAAGAATAGCTGGGTTATGTAGTACGCGATCTAGCTACTGATCACTCCGTAGTGAGAGCTCCAGTTAAAGAGTATCATCATATCAAACCTACTCACAATATTTCTCGAGATTCAGTTGAAAAATAATGTAGAGGAGAATAGCTGGAAGTCCGGAAACCTGGACATACAATTTTTTTTTTTACCTAAGCTGAAGCTTTGCTCGCTTGTCTCACTCGGTCAATAAAGTAATAACTTATGAATACCACCGATAACGTTAACGAATTGCGGCAAAATTCTAGTCAACACATTCAGTGCCGACAACGGCACGCCAACAAAATTGTTCGTAGGGAGCGCGACCAGAAAGTGAATGCGTTAATATATCGAATAATTCTTCAATAACGAATACCAAACACGTCTGATAAAACAAAAGTTTGGCAAACATCCGCCGTTTACCATGTTTATCATAAACACCCTAGAGCCATCTTGTATTTTAATTAGTTACCATAGCAGAATTAGTTAACTTTAACCACACTTAGTCATAATTTTAATTAAACGTGTTTGGAGAGCGGAGGGTTATTACTCAGTTGATGGAAGTTTTTCGAGCCGTGTCAGGAGCAGGCTCGCTGAAACGCGGGTTTAACCAGAAATATACAAATATACGAACGCAATGTTACACTATGTGGTTGCTTCGCCACAAAACGACAAGCTGTGTGTTTGGTGGGATTTGCCTTTTTGTCATGTGAAATGTTTCCCGCAACACTACATCATAATGAAGAATTTCCAAAAGTTATGGTGACAAAAATAGATTTTAAGTATTCCTGATTAACGTTATGAATTTTCAGGTCAACGAACTTGAACTTTAAAAACATACTGTGTAATGGGCATAAACTTGATGCATATAAAATGATTTATGCATACTTTGTAATGGTCATAAATTGGTTACTCGTTGAACAATGTAACCATACTTTATTAACGCATACATTGCGAAACGCAAAAGCCTACGTTTTTCTTAGCCAATCGCAGTTCAACCTTACACTCCTCCTCGCTTCGTTTGTCGTCGTACCTAACCTAAGCTAAGTCTGAACTGCCTTAGAACTAGATAATTATCAATATTATGACTTGATAAGTGTATGACATTTGCAATTGTTACTAAAAATAATTATAATTATCAATATTATGACTAAATGAATGTATGGCATACGACAGAAACAATTATGACGTAGTGAAATTATAACAGCGAACAATTATGTCATCGTACAATTTATGCCAGAAAAAAAAATGAGCAACTTTATGTTATGACAATCGATATTATGACAATAGTTGTTATGCGACTAGAGGGTTGCCATTTTGTCTGCCTTTATTTACCTGTTATGTTCGACATTAATTCCATGACTCAATTCGATTCTGTCCAATTCAATTGTTAATTGAAGTCCTTCTCGCGAATTTATATTTACAACACAATAAGTACATATTGGAGATTTTAATAGTAAGTAAAAGGCTGAAATGGAGTTGTAAGCGCCGCGCAAGACCGGCTTCGAAGGATTAACCGCCACTAATCGCCTCGTGTGTGTTTAATACTTGGGAGTGTAGCACCTGTTCAAATGACTGTTCTCAGTCCTAGGGTTTGTATTACATTTGTAGTCGCTTACACTTAAAATAATTGCTTCTCTGGTCACAATACGTTTATTACTCGTCAAGTGCGGTAGGTTTGTATTTATTTATATGTACGTATGTATATCGGTACACACAGTAGAAACGCAGATATAAAAACTGTAGAAGGTTTTTGTTTATCTTAAAAAAGACGCCTGATTTGATTTTTGTGGAATTTACTGATTGTTTGTGTAAAATAGGCGTAGCGACTAGATCTGACGCAAATTTCAATGAACGCGGGCTCGAAGCACGCGAATAAAAGCCGGTAAGGTGGAGCTTAATACCATGGTGTCTGCCGGTGCGTAGGCTATAAGCACGGCTTGTAGCACGTAATAGTAAGCCATGACTATTACTAGTTAATTGAAGATTTTCATGCAATGTTGGAGTTGTTATTGGAGCGGAGCGAGCGAAGCGAGCGAAGCGAGCGAAGCTCCCATGGATCGACTCGAATGGACTTTGTAACAATGCGCAGATCTCAGCAAGTTCTCAACCGATTTTAGAAATTTTTGTTTTAAAATGCACAAATTAAATTTCGCAAGGTCGTGACGAAGAGAAAATTTCGAAAAAAAAAAAAATCCGCTCCAATCTATGGTGCAAGCTTAGCCGGTGGCTGACTCTGCATCGACCTAGTTTTATTATATTGAAAACAATATGTAAGTTTGGAGACTTTTATTGTAAGTGAAAACCTGAAGTGGATTGTAGTAAGCGCCGCGCGAGGTAAGATTCTGTGGATTACTCGTTTCGCTTCTTAATACTTGGGAGTGTAGCACCTTGTTCAAATTACTATTCTCTTTCCTAGCGTTTGTAAATCGTTAGACTTGAAATAATTGCTTTGAGCACTAGACGTTTACGACTCGTCGTCTCTCGTCTGTGGCAGGTTATCATTCAGAAAACAGTAAGAATACGAAATCTATTATGTAACGCCTATAGAGCCGGATTTTCATCTTGTGGCCTATCAAAGGACTATCGCGCACTATTCTCATTTATCTATTGCTACGGAAGAAAAAGTAAGTAAAATCTACCCCGGCTTGCTCTGAGTTTCTGTGTCACGTGATGTTTCTTTTTTCAATTAGTTAGAACTTTAATAATATCTATCGAGCACGACACAAACACACACGCATTTGATTTTCTATTTCTTTAAATTCAATAAGTAAGTAAAAATACAACTTTATGTTTCGTTTGGAAAGAGCTGGGTGATAATTCGAGTGTACTTGGAGATTTTTTTTTTATGTCATAGGGGGCAAACGTATCGCCTGATGGAAAGCGATTACCGTCGCCCATAAACACCTGCAACACCAGAGGAGTCACAAGTGCTTGCCTACCCGGAGGACGAAGATAGAATGCCTCTAGGTATGCTAGTAATTTCCCCGGCTATCTTACCCCCACACCGAAACACAACAATGTGAACATTGCTGTTTGGCGGCGGACCCTGCACGAGGCCCTACTACTCCAAAAAGAAAAAGGTTTCACCAAAGAAGCCATGGCTCTGGCTGTGACCACAGATAGCTCTGCCGTGTCATGACAAAACACTGTAACTTGAAAAAAGTATTTTTTCAGAAATCGCAAAAAACATTTTTTTTCGTTATTTGGCCATAAAACTGTGAGTTTTCGTCCGATTCTGATGAAATTTCGACAAAATATTGGTGATGTTGTTCTTATGGTATACAAATCATAAAAGAACGAAAATTTAACTGATTTTATTTATTTAAACACTAAAACTTGTTTTGTCTGGACATACGTTGCTTCGTACTTATATAAATTATCGTGACAAAACACTGCAACTATCATGTTACAGTGTTTTGTCACAACAAAGAACTGTTTTTTTGTATGGAGTTTACGGTCAAACACTGTAACTTTCCTTCTGTCGTATACTCCTAATAATAAAAACTGTACTTTTAAGTTCTTTCGTTAATTACTTAATACCATCGATTCTTCTTAGACCAGATTTGACCAAAAAATAATAATGTTTATGCCAATATAAGATACTGTTTGAAAGAGAATAAATAAATATAATTATGATATAAGTAGTTAAATGAAACTAAAAGAGGATAACTTAAGTAATCTTTTATATTTTCATTATCATTAAAGTTTTACAAATCTCAGTAATTAAAAGTCAACATCTCGTTCCGTAGCCAAATCAGCAACATCAGATATGACTAATTCTTCAAAAAATTGTCTTCTCGTTTCTGGCATAAACTGACATAATTTCAGAAGTTCTGTCTTCTTTTCTTTGCTTATTCCTCTCGGGTTTTCTTGTTTTTTAATCATACCTAACAAACTTTTTTTAGCATTCATTAGCTTTTGTAATGAACTTTCCACAGTTTTTTTCAAAAAAGATATTTCCTTGTAACTCGTATCATCATAGTTTGTTTTTACAAATAAGGACAGAGAACCTCTTCTTAGTTGTACGATTTTAAATCTGTGTATATTAAAACCATCAGGATATTTAACTTTACTGTCATCCTGGAATAAATATACGTTTTTGTGTGTCAGAACTAGCGTCTCATTTTTTTTCCTCGACTGTTTTATTTTTTGTTCAAAATCGTGAAAATCGTATATTTCGAACGTTCTGTTCAGGTTACTAGTTATGCTAGCGTGCACTTGATCGGCAGCCATATATGTATGACCAGGTTTTAGGTATTCAATATGAATATTTTCAATTGAATTTGACGGATCGTTGACGACTCTCACCAAAGACGAAAAAAATACTTTGTTTTTGTTCTGTGCGTTACAGTTATCAGTAAAAAAATAAATCTCTTTTAAGTCTCTGCAATACTCCAGCATGAAATTGACATAAGCACTTGCAATATTATGAGCTTTTCGTCCACTCTCACCTTCATGCCACAGAACACAAACAGAACGTTTGTTTTTTCCAGGCTGTGCAAAAGTTTCATTAAACAGTACAAGCTTTCTCGAAAAAAAGTAAGATTTGGCTACAAGCTGGGGCATACATAGTACTTTTTGCATGTCAGCTGTGAATAAGGCTTTGTCAGTGGCATTCTCACACATAGCCTCAATTTCTTTCAAATGCTGCCGTGACTTATTTTTATTATCTATATGCTGTGGATACTTGGTACACTCGTCACAGTTGCAACTATTGCAGTCATGGGGGTTTGATTCGTCTATTGAATGATTACACTTATGTTTCGTGCAAGTATCACAACTATCTTGGGAAAGTTCAGCTGTAGACAGGTTCATTTCTTTACAAACATTATGAAAATACGCCCAGGAACATTTTCTCATATTTTGGTCAGCACAATACTTTAGGAATTCTTGGTGAATCTTAGTAAATGTGAGAGATGTTGGCAAGTAACGTCGATTTGGTGCATGTTCTACATTATAGTGTGACTTCATGGGCTTATATTGTTCGATAAATTGAATAACATTATCTCTGTAACCTTCAGGAAAAGCATGTTTTGGTGTATGTCGTCCTCTAGGGTCCGGTGCTGATTTAACGGATGAAGCTTGGTTGTTAGTCTGAAAATTCGCTTTCAAAACCGATTGCACGTGTTCGTCGTTAGAATAGCCGGTGGTGGTTAAAAAAAAAATCTTGCACACAACGATATCGTTGATTTTCCAAACCAAAGTATTTTTCCTGCGGGATTCATTTGCTGTTCTTGATTTGGGTTCTTTTATAGTTACATTTCTTGAAATGAAATCTCTACGTCTTTGGCGATCCATACTCCAAAATGCTGTCCATATTTCTTTTCGATCATCTTCTGAAAACTTTTCAGAGCATTTATATACTTTACAATTACAGGTCGACAATAAAGGATGTTTAAGCTTCTGTTGCTCTAAAATCGCAGTGGGATTTCGTTCTCTCTTTGTTTTTTTAGGCAAGACTTCGGACTCGGGTGTATCAGACGTTGAAGGTAATACTTCGGTCTCGAGTGCACCACACGTAGAAGGTAAGACTTCGGATTGTGACTCGGTTGTATAATGAAGTGGTGACGATCGGTCGATGCGTTCCTCAAATACAGTGGGCTCAATTTGATTATTGGAGACTGGTGGCACATCTAAGCCCATACATTCTGTATGTAATACCTGTTGCTCTAACATTGCCTTGGAATTTAGTTTTCTTTTTCTTTTCTTAGGTATAATTTCGGACTGTAGCTGGAGTGTACCTGGCGTAAAAGGTAAGACTTCTGACTGTGACTCGGGTGTAACAGATATACTAGATAAGACTTCAGACTGTAGCTCAGTTGTATCAGACGTAATAGGTAAGACTTCGGACTGCGATTCGGGTGTATGAAATGTAGGAGGTATTGGTTGGCAAGTAGAAGAAAAGTCGTCGGCTTTGTTTACTGAGGATTGATATGCGGCTATTTCTGTCTGCACTGTAGTTAATTCTGTGTAATGGAGTGGCGACGATCGTTCGGTGCCTTCCTCGAATACAGTGACTTGCTCAATTTGGTTATTCAAAACAAGTGGCACATCCAAGTCCATACAGTTTCTATTATCAACCAACTCCATTTCTGTGCCATTATTATCAGGTGGAGAAGCAACGAAAGTTGATGATTTCGACTCAGTATGGGATAAACGTTGCACGCCGAATTGTGTTTTTTTTAAACTGCTGATTGGCACCCGTCGATCTTTGCTTTTATCCACGATGGTAAACGGTCCGGCATGATCAGACGAAGCTAAGCATTGGTTAAAATTTGTGTAATCCACATCCATACCTGCATTATCAGTGGAGCTGTTTATGCCAGGAAAATCCAAAATAACACTTTTGTGAGTACATGTGGTTTGGGAAGGTACACTGGTTTTGGTAGCGAAATTATTGTTCATGTTGGAAAAATTCACTGACACATTTAGGCGACACTCTTTTTTCCCACCTTTGGTAAGATTTAAGATTAATTTATTCCGTTCCTTGCTCATTTTCTATTATTTTAATCACGGACAACTAAAAAACGCATGAACTTATGCCAAGTTCCTGTGATCTACTAAGTAATGTTTACAAACACTCGTCACAGCCAAAACTTCAAGAGGGTATACCGCTAACTGCACCGCACTCCTGTTACGACAAAACACTGTATCTTAAGATAACGTTTCACAATAAACGTAAGTGCTGTTTTGACAAAACACTGTATCTAAACATAAAGTGATTAGTCAAAACAAGACCCTATGTTTTACAAGTTACAGTGTAAAACGTCTTAAGGGTTTTCATTGATTTTGGTACAAAATGAGTGATCTGTTAACAGGGGTATATAGATAGGGACCCGAAAAGCTTAAATATTGATGTTACCACAAAACACTGTATCTTGAGATACAGTGTTTTGTCATGACACGGCAGAGCTTTAAATTGGCATTAAATCGCGGTCCCGGTCGAGTTATGTCTGCGCCTTATATATATGGTTTAGCATATCCATGAGATGCTTGCTAACTTAACTCAACCAGCAGGGCATATCTTGCCACGACGTCGCTTGTCGCGCGACTGAACATCACCTGCCTTGCTCACGCGGTATTGAGAGAAAAGTGACAGGTAGTGTTGGTCGCGGGTCAAAAAGTCGCTTGCTACAGTTAAGCTAGGCGTGCAGGTTGGCGAAGTGGCATATCAGAGATACATATTGGAGTTAAGAGGCCTTATTTATTTTAAAATGCTGATTGTTTTAGTAATTTTTAGGGTTCCGTACCCATAGGGTGAAAACGGGACCCTATTACTGAGACTTCGCTCTCCGTCCGTCCGTCCGTCTGTCACCAGGCTGTATCTCAGGAACAGTGATAGCTAGACAGTTGAAATTTTCACAGATGATGTACTTCTATTGTCGCTATAACAATAAATACTAAAAATAAAATAAAATAAATATTTAAGGGGGGCCCATACAACAAACTTGTAATAGATTATGATACGGAACCCTTCATGCGCGAGTCAGACTCACACTTGCCCAATTTTTTTCTCTATGATCAAACATGTTTCTACCTAGAGTAGGGCTGCTTGGATCTATTATTATATATTTGCAACCTACAGTGATTTTTTTATTGATAATTTGTTTCAAAAACTACGCGAATTTGACAAAATTCACGCGGAAAATTTGTTTATTCAACGTATTTTCGACTGCACGCAATGAACGCATGAAATAGCCATGTTACTACCTAGAACTCGGGGAAAAGTATTATTCACTTCAAAAAGTTGGTTGAAATTATCAATATAATATTTGTCATAATATGAAAAAAAAAACTATTTTAAAAGGAATAAGGCCTCTTAAGGCAGTGAACAAAAATTGCTGCCATCGATGCTACAAATAAATTGCGGGATCATTCAATATTCAAATCAAACCATATTACCATGATACCAATGTGAAAACGACAGTCTAATTCCGTATCAAGCGGCGTAAATCGCCGAATAAAATTAGCCCCAACGTCAATTCACACTTAAACGTACATTAAGATTCAATTTTAAACCGTTTAGTTAATTACCCGGTATATCTGGCCACGAATCTCGGCAGCCGCGCGGCGATATCGAAGGCTTTAATGAATTTAAGTGAGAAGTGGGGTGGCGGGCACAGAGTTTTAAGTCACTTTTGAGTCTTTTAAGCGTGCTAACTTTTGGTTGAATTTTCGTATACTGTAGTAGTAGTTTAATAACTTTACTAAAATCTAATAGTTTACTTAAGTATGTAAAATAACTCTACCTGGAATAAATTATTCAATTCAGTTAAACTTTTTCCAGTAAATATACCTAAAAGTATCCTATTAGCCATTTTTAGATGTCGAACGATCCCTGTACCGAAATTCATCAACATTCGTCTAGCCGATTCGGCGTGATGACGGTTGGCTCGGCTCAGTTTGTAAGCCTACTGAGCCGGCGGTCCTGGGTTGGGTGCGGTTCAATTTGCATAAAAACTTTTAGCATATTTTCATTTAACTACTTTCAAAATGCATAATAAACACATTGCATAAAAACAAAATTCATAATTTTGTCAAGCATAATATTTAAACATCATAACCATTAATAATCATAATCACATTCGTTATAATGTTCATAAGTCATAATGTCACTTGGTATAACATTCATTCAGAATAATTATGAAAACTCATAAAAACACTTAAAATAATTATCAAGTTGCATAAATATCATACCTATCAAATAAGTCCTGAATAAAAAGTTGTTGTGAGCACTGAAATAGGTAGGTTATGGTTTTTTTTACCATAAAAACGAAACTGCTCCAAAAGATAGGTAGGTTAGGGTTTTTTTACCCTAAAAAGGAAACTGCTCCAAGAGACAGGTAGGTTAGGGTTTTTTTTTTTATGACCCTTAAAACGAAACTGCTCCCAGAGATAGGTAGGTTAGGGTTTTGTGCCCTGAAAACGAAACTGCTCCGAGAAATAGGTAGGTTAGGGTTATTTTTTTTATGACCCTAAAAATGAAACTGCTCCAAGTCCAAGAGATAGGTAGGTTAGGGTTTTTTTTTATAACCCTAAAAACGAAACTGCTCCCAGAGATAGGTAGGTTAGGGTTTTTTTTTATGACCCTTAAAAGGTAACTGCTCCTAATTTGGCTCGGCAATGGGGAAGAATGAATAAGAAAAAATATTATATTTTGTGGATGTATTTATTTAGGCAACATTTATGCTTTAAGTTATTATGAAAAAAGTATGATATGACAATGGTATAGTACTTATACAAAGTGACTATTATGCTATTAGTCTATTATGCAATTAAACTATTATAATTTTCGAAATTATGCAATTCGTTTGTATGCATTTTGTTTTTATGCTATATGATCACTTATGCAGGTTGAAATTATGAAATTCGTTTTATGCAAAATGAAAATTCGCAAATTGTTGTTATGCAAAACATTACACACCCCCTGGGTTCGAATCCTGGTCAGGGCAAATATTTGCGCGATGAACTCGAATATTTGTGCTTGGCTCATGGATGTTATCTATATATTATGTATATCGTCGTCTAGTACCCATAGTACCAGCTTTGCTTAGTTGGGACTAGGTCGATCTGTGTAAGATTGTCCCTTATATTGTTTTTTTTTTACTAACAGATGGCACTGTTTGGCTAACGCTGTTCGCTCCTACAAATCCTGCATCGCGTTTTTAACATTCTGAAATAGTGACCCATAGCAAACTGATATTCAATACTATTTTTGAATTATAAAGTAGTATAGACTGACGGTACTGACTTCGGTTTCAATACTTGTTACGCCTACGCCGACAGAGACCCAAACGTTTTATCTCTGACTAACAACATAGTTTCTTCAACTTTCTTGTAATTCAGATATAGAGGTTATTCCAAAGTGAACGCTTTTGGTTTATTAGTTTAATCTTCAGCTGGTCAAGCTTATTCTAGTAACTGTCTAGTCTAATCGCCATCATCCAACAGAATTCATTATATCTCTTCTTGAGTGGTTCCTGAACAGATTCTACTCGTACTTCATGAAAACAAAGCCTGACTTAGGTTTGACTTTCAACTAACTTAGCTAATGAGTTTTAGCATTATAATGTTTACCTAATGGATAAAGATACTTCATTTAATTTATGTCTACGGTGATTAGTACTTTGCTTTATTAAATGCAAATCCGAAAATAAGAGCGGTTGGTTTAGAAGTTTCATTAAGTTCCATTTATTTTGTAATCTAGTAGTTAATAGGTGATCATTAATGTTAATGATTAAATTTTATATTTGGTAATATATTATGTAAAATAATTCAAGGAAGAGGTTTGATGGGAGAAATACTTAGCAATTTTTGGCTGTTTTGATAAAAAAGTAAAAGTAAATCATTTTACGATCAAAGTATGTGGTTTCATTTTAGATCACAACACAAAGAAGAGAGATAATTTTATACTATTCAATTATTCTGTTATAAAAGAAGATAATCACTTAAAAGTGAGCTCCCTAAACTAGTGGTAGCATGAGGACGGCAGACTCTAGATACCAAGTTGTCTAAGAAGAGATACGATGTCTACATGGAAAATACTAACCTGTACGAATTCTCCTCGGTGTTGATGGCGTACTTCTTAGTAGGCAACACCATGACGTTGTCGTAGACCCAGTAGGAGATGGCGCGAGGGTGCGCCTCCGTGTGGCAGTCCACCGTCACGTCGGTGCCCGCCGGCGCCCCCACCAGCTGGTTCGGCACCCAGATCATGGGTGAAACTGTGAGAGAAAAGAGTCATTCAACTTCCACCATTACATTAATCCATACCTATATTACACATTGCCGAATATACAAATATATCATACGCTAAACAGGCGCAAGTCCAAAGGGGAGGCCGTGGAGGGTCCTATGTTCAGCAGTGGACGTCCTATGGCTGAGATGATGAAACAGGCGCATTGTAAGACGTCGATTTGCGGAAAACAAGCGGGTGATAACTTATAGAGAATTATGAGTTTTTTTACATCGGCTTATATTGTTTTTGAAAAAAAGAAATGTCCGATTTGCTAATTTTATAAAATACGTTCATTATAATTCGGTAAATGCGGCAAGGAATTTTCCATAATATGATATAATTTGCAAAAATAGCACTGCGAATTGATTTCCGAGAAATTAAACTCCTAACCCCTAATAAGAAGAAGCGTTTGTAACTATGTATCCCATATGGTGGTGGGGATAGCCTTCCCTCTCTTCCTCCACTTCGCCCTATCAAACACGTCGTCTTCGGAAACATTGCATTTCGTCATGTCTTATTTGCCCAGGTGGTCTTAGGTCTCCTACTAGATCTGTTTCCGTAGTAAGGCAAATCGAGCACTTGCAGTTCTTGTAGCACTTGGAGTAGGGTGTAGGAACGCCTTGTGAAATTTCTACACAAAGTTCCGTGTCTGCTGAATATTGTCAGGGGCTTAATTTTCGAATATCAACTGTCACAGTACTACATTATGCAAAATTTCATGCTTTAATTCTCACTCGTTTGCCAATATGTTAGCACTTATTAATTTTATGCGCAGACGTTTTATGAATCCAATTTAGCAGCATTCAATTGATTTCTAATAAACTGAGTCCAAACTGATTAAAAGTAGAGGTTATTTTTAACTGTCATCAGCGGAACCAAACATAGAACGTGCTTTAAAATTTGAAAGCATTCATACGTCAAATCAAAAAAATATTTAAATGAATGAAGGATCTACATTATGGGCATTGCTGTTTAACATATTTATTATTAAACCATTATAAAAGCCTTAAAGTCTAAAAGGCAAGAACAAAATTACTTGTGTACGTATAATGTGATTTAGATTACTTGTCCTGCGCGGATGATCCCCTATCATCCAAATGATAAACAACATCAAAACGCTCTCAAAGTCAAGTCTTTGGAAAATGGGACACAAAACTTTTGTTTTAAGCAAATATGTTTTGAACGTAAGATAAATAAACTTTTAACGCAACAAGCATGCTTTGTAAACTTAACAAATAGCAACAACTTCAAAATTAAGATATCAGAAAAAAATGGATGGAGCACAATATCTTAGTTGTAAATGCTTCCATAGTTTCAATGTTATTTTACTTACATAGTATTGGTAATAAGTACTTGTATAACACCTTATTTTTTGACCATTATTATCTAGTGACAAACGGTTTGATCGCAGTTTACTGAGGATTGTGTGTGTCTCCACATGATACAGTCAAGGGTTATGATGAGAGCTACTCTCTGCATGGGACCGCAAACACTTATCATGATGACTGGCCACCATGTCAGGATTTGTCCTCTAATGCGTTTGCTTGTCATGGCCCAGTAGCTGTCATGCTTCTTTTGTGATTGTGCTGGTCAGATCGCATTTTGTGCCTAAATAATTAAGGAGGATACTCTCCTAACATGTATTTCTTTGACGATTTTTAATTCTTTAAATACATATCCAATTGTATTACTAAATTAGTACTTTTTATAACGCTACAAAGAAATAAGTAATCTGCAGTATCACGATCAAAACCAATCCATCCAAAGTACCAGGGCCGCATAGACGGCGAGAACATTGAAAACTTGGGGAAGCAATTTATAAAGTCTCAAACATGATGGATCGCGCTGGGGGCGTGGGGCGAGAACCACGAGCTTAGTAATTGCAACATAAAAGACGTGTTCATAAATAAAGAAAGGTAAATATTATGAACTAATTTAAGAAATAATGCAACTCCAATGTGTGTTCAAAACTTAAATGTTTACTAAATATTCTGATTAGATATATTAATCATTCGCCGACTGGAGTATATCTAAGGAAACATTTTATTAACATTGTGCACCAAACGGGAATCGAACCCACGACGTCTCCACACCACAACTCTGGTCCCCTGATCCACGCTCTATCTATCAAAGTCTCAGACTATTCAACCAGTTAAAAAAAGGAATTGGAATACACGATACCACGGGGAAGCTGCAAGGAAATACTAGTACTTCATAAAAACATCTATAACTGAAACGTCCATGGAATTTTAATTGGAATGTTAACCGTTGTGTCCATAATTGAGTCAACGAATCAGAATCATTCAGTGAGAATTTTCCAAGAGAGTAGGTGTATTTCCACCCACTGCGTTGTAACTCCTACAATAGATTGAATGAAAGGGCAACGCCTCTTCTTTTAGTGTCAACTGGGGATTCGAAAATTGTTATTAACCCTCCTAAATCTTGTTACTAAAGGTAATAATTATGAATAATAATTACAATACTAAAGTATTTAAATGATTCCCAAAATGTCGAGCCAAACTGAATTGAGGTACACTGTAACATTTTAGCAAAATATAATATTAGGTATACACTACGATAGCGTAAACAGTAAATTATCCACTAAGCTGAATTCGTAAGTACCATCGGCCAATAGATCTTCAACTCTCGAGAATACAAAACTCTGACAACTTCAGGGCCTAGTTAGATATTAGTGGCAATCGCATGATTAAAATAAAGCAATATTCGTTCCAAGAATGTGTCTGAGAGGGATGGATTATCACACGAAAAAAAAATACAATAACAGAAGCAAAAGCAAGTGACAGTTCTTTATAACAAACTTTAAGGAAATCAGTGTTTGCAAAATTACTGTCGCTGGAAGAAGATGTTGGAGGAGAGTATAAAAGAAATAGTCTAGGACTGCCAATTTTAATACCAATACCGGAATTCTGGAAATTTCCATAGAACATTTCAATTTCTTTTTCAATTAAGGATTAAGTCGTTCGAAATTAATTGAATGTGCGTAAATTCGCTGTGACATATCATGTGGAAATCTGTAAAGCGAAAAGTCTCTGGGTGATAACGATAAAGTAAGAATAAGTAGACATTAGCCGTTTCCAAACTGGAAGTTTTTGTACAGCCAAGACCGGAAAACGGGATTTCTGATACAGTCAAGTCCCGTGATTAGAACCCTGGTAGACACGTACAATCAGCCCGTAACGTTCGATCCGCGCACACGCGCACGGAACGTAATTCACGACCAACTTTATTGCCGCAATTCCGAGGCACATTTCTCCATCGCGATGTGCTTTAATATTCCGCGCCGTTTTAAAATATTTATAAAGTTCTTTCTTTATTGTCCTTGTGTAGATGACTTCATTATCTCGACTTATAATTTCGCTTTTTACTGCGTCTTGTCTGAGTTTTATTCCGGTTTTCATCGTACCTTCGGTTTATGGCTGGCTTTTCACTTGGATTTTTATACGCTTTAAATTATAATGTGCATCTTATTTTATGCTGTAAGGGAACTTTTATGGGAATAAAATTTGATGTTCTCTTAAGTTTATAGATATTTTAAGTAAGTAGGTATTCTGGTATACTTGACTTGCAAAATTACACTAATAAAGTCTGGAAGTATTACTTCTTATACAACTCGCGTGCAGAGAATTTAGAACTGAGTAATTGCCAAAAGGTACTCGAATCTCCAAATACATTTCGTTATTGACGTTTGCGAGGCAGATTTCACCAATTTTTAACCCCGGCGCCCTCCATCAAGCTGTCACGTCGTCGCGATCTCCAGATAGCTATCAGTTCATTGACGGAGCACAAAAGAACGTTGTTTTTCCTCTCGTCCGTCGCAATCTGAGGACCCACTCCGCCGTGAAAAAATATTATCTTTCAATTATCGTCTTGCGCGTATTTAGCCAGCTGCGTTTTAATTAGAAATTCAAAATGCTCTTTAAGGAATACCTTTTTTAATCAAAGTTGTTATAGTAAAGGTTTTGGTCAGTGTTCAATTAGCTGTAGAATAAATCAAGGTAAATAGAATAATGGTTTAATTGAAAATGTGGGAACTCTACAGGTTATGGTAATGGTTTGGTGTCAATAAATAGGTGCCAAAATAATCATTAGCAACAACAACCCTTGGTAAGAAGATATTTTTGTCTCAATTGTTAAACAACAAAGAAGTCAAATTGGAGAATTTAGGACGGCTTATCAAATTGGAGAATTTAGGAAGGCTTATAAAAACTGCAGGAGAATTTAGGACGGCTTATAAAAACTGCATCCTGAGGCAGCAGCTCTCCAGAATTGGTTTTAAAAACCTAACATAGTTGTCTAATGTACGATTCCCACCGAGCGGGTGGAGTCGGCGCGCGCTGAAGGGCATCTACGTAAATAATTACCCAAGGAATATAGACCTTCTGTACAACAGTCAGGTCCCATATTCGAATGTTATTGGCGCCGCTGGCGGCCGATCGGGCGCTTGCGGACGCGGACGTAGGTGCTCGGCTGTCGTCGCGCGTAATCGGCTCCGTTCGGTTACCGCCGCGCGCCATCGGCTCCGTTCGGTTACCGCCGCACGCCATCGGCTCCGCTCGCACGTCCGTCGCCCTAGAATTTAATCGCTCGGACGGACGCAGTCGGCTGCCGCCGGGCGCTCCAGCGTCCGCTGGAACGTGGCGGCAGCCGACCCCCTCCGAATTGGTCACTGGACGCGGTCGGCCGCTGCCGGCTGCCAGAGCGCCCGTTGCGACGCGGCGGCAGCCGACCCGGCCCGGCCCGCTCAGTGGGAATCGTACATAAGTAGGTAACATCGGAGGTGAGAACCGGGTCCCTACATTCAAATTAGTCATAATTTATATGAATAGTAGGAATTCCCTATTTTTTTCTTGTTTGGTAATATAAGGACGGTAATAATTACCTTCTCTTTTCTCTCAACACCGAACCGACTGACATGCAAAGTGCCAAGACATCAATTATATTTCAATTCTATTCTATTGATCGAATCCTTATTAATATAGACAGGCGTGTATTCAGTTACTTGCTCTCCTCGATTGCACCGCATTAGCATATAAAGCCCGCTTTGACACGAAGCCAAGAATGGGGAGGACTATTGTTATTTTGCGCTCGCTGCCAGTATCACATATTATGTGAACATGCACATTTTGCAGTTGCTAACTGTATAAAAATAGATATTCGCCACCAATGCTGAAATGGTGTACCTATAAGTCATAATAAAAGGCGCTATTTCAACGGAGCTTTGCGATATCTTATTAAAGCTATTCATCTTCGATCTTTGCTTTATCACTGCTTTATTTGGGAATTTGGGATCCAATAGTGAAAATTCATAATTATCTAAAAAGACACATGTATTTTTTTGTAAAAAGACATGTATTCATTTAAGACGGCCAAAGACGTGTTTCCAAATAGCACAAGAAATACTGGGCATCTAGTGCATGACCACGCTCCTAGGGCTGCACAGTAAATGAAGCAATGCTATGCAATGTGTTTAAAAGTCCATACTAATATTATAAATGCGAAAGTGTGTCGGTTTGTCTGCTACCTCTTCACGCTTAAACCGCTGAATCGATTTTGATGAAATTTGGTATGGAGATAGTTTAAGATCCGAGGAAGGACATAGGATAGTTTTCATCCTGGAAATTATCCCTAAAAAGATTGAAAAGTGAGTAAGTAATTCATGATGACATTGATGACCCTGTAGGAAATGTAATGATTAGACCAAAAGCACAATTGCTCTTACATTTGCTTAGGCGCTTTTAATAATCCCTTTTATTAATTAAGGTGATTAAGTGTATATATATCGTATTGTACGACGTTGCTTCCATACTTCCAAGTTCCACGCGGACGTAGTCGCGGGCAAACTGTAGTGTTTAACAAGTTGCTGAAAACTATGAATGAATTTCCTTTAAATAAATAAAAAAAAAAGTTTGGCAAATTTATTTACTGGAGAAAAGCTACAATGATGTCAAAGAATTTTTGTTTCAGAGTACGATGTAATTCATTTGAAAGTAATATAATATTTGCATGCTAGTATTAATAGTACATTTATAGCAGAATAAGCCGCTTAATGTCTACAGGGTGACTTTAAATTGGATAGGTACAAAATTAGTGTTTTGCACACATGATCCCTAATATAAATCCCTGTACCAGGACTCATGCTTCTAAGAAATTAATTAAAAGTATCTTATTTTTAAGTTTTAAATTATACAATTTTTTTGACTTGATGTTACCCTACCCGTAACCTACCCTACTATGATTTAAAATAAAGAGGTTTCTTGTAAACTTTGACTGACGTAACTTACGTAAATAACGACGAGTGACAGATATTATGGCGGTTAGCTATTGAATTTGCGGTAACCTAATGGTAATCACACATTCAGACTTTAATTATTTGTTTTGTTATAAAATTAACGATAGTTAAAGCTTGCTAATTTTAAGAATTGACTTAATGTACTTAATATAATTATTTATCATTAACTGAGCCACAAACAAGTGTTTTGTATTACCACTTTGAAGTCACCCTGTATCCTGTTGATAATTCACTGCACTTATTCTATGCAAATAAAATATTCTGTTTGTTCTATTCGTCATATGTCCGGAATATGGCTGAGATATTTTAATTTGTGTATAATCCTGGTCCAGATTTGTCTTATTACAGCATTGTGCCTATGTATCAGGGGTAGGTATCAATTCGAGTAAAATGCTCGACGAAACGGCTTAGTGGATTGAAACGATCGACAATGTATGCAATTTGCATTCAATGCGTTACTACAATGCAAATCTGGGAATGATTTTACGTGTCTGTTTACAATGTTAATTTTGGTTGTGAAATGTTAAATCATTTAATTAAGGTAATTTAAATTGATTATATCGCATATATTGACTCGTTTGAGTTTCTGGCGTTCCTGCAGTTTCTGACGCAGAAAAACCATTTCGTTTCTTAGTCACACTTTACAAAGCAAACTGAGAAAGGTGTGTCTGTACCTAAATATGTACATGCCAAATGGGACAAATGTGTCACGACAGTTACACGTTTACAAATGAAGCGAAAATTGAAATATTTAATGGTAGATGGCGCTACGATGCCACCCTAAGGCATGTCAAAGCAACTGGTTGAAAAATTCAATGACTCTGACATCTGATTCGGTGGTCCAATTGGGAGGACGCCAGTGTTGGCCCGGAAAGCCGTTGGAAACGCAGGTTCGAATCCTGTCCGAATCATTAAATTTTTCAATTTTCGCTTCATTTGTAAACATTTAGTTACGTTAGCAGACGTTACTGCTTTAATAAAAAATAAGACAGTTACACGTTGTCATAAGAGCGTCAAATAATTATTAGGGCGTCTGTGGCGCGGAGATAATCCCATTAGTGGGTATATACTCCCACACAAAGTCCGACTACTGGTAGTGAGGTCTAAACAGCCCTGATACGGTTTAAGTCATGTCTTAAAATATGTCTATATACTCGTATATTAAGGCATCTGTCCAAATTAACTTATGATAAGTTTCCTCACTACTCGAAGCTCTTACTTCCTTAATCGAAGTAATATTGGACACTTAAAAATATTTATAGGTATGAATATAAAAACTTATAAACTCGACGCCAAAGGTGGTTACTGAGATTCGAAACCGGGACAATACAATACATTACAAGTACTTACTCTTTATTTCACACCTCATAAAACATACAGGAGAAATACGACACAAAAAATTATGATAAGATCTTACGTAGTGAAAAACTTGTTTTTTTTTGTTATTAGGCGGTGCAAAAATCCGAAAAAGGAATAATATATACACGAAAAACAAATAAATATAAAATACATCCAGCTTAGAAGAAAACGATAAGAGGACCAGTTAAATAAAATACGAATTATGAGAGGGATAGATAATGAATGCTCTTTCAGGTCAGCTTTGAAAGAAACTAGAGTGTTAGCGTGGATTAAGCTCACAGGCGAGGAGTTCCACAAACAGACAGCTTTAAAAGTAAACGAGTTATTATAAAATTCAGGACCTTGCAATAGTTAGTATGTTGTTAATAACCTAATTCTCCCTTATTCTCGAGAAAACCTTTTACACTGTAGAAACATCCATCGAGCAGCCAAATATTTAAATTTATTTTATAACTATTTATTTATTAGCTTCATAATTATATACTCACATTCGACATCAACGATGATCCGTTTGGACACAGAGGGCGGCACCGCGTTGGTGGCGATGCAGAGGTAAGCGCCCATCTCTGTGCGGCTGATGCGCTGCAGGCTCAATGTGTTGCCTTCGTACACCGTCACTGTAACAAAGATACATCTTAGCTGAGGTTTGCACTGATTCTTCAAGCGGAAGATGGATAAATGTAATGCCTCGTCTTTCTTTCTCTCTCTTTCTTTCTTTCTTTTTTTGAGGATCGTAGTCAGCTTCAGGGTTGCATCTGGAGCGCACGGTCTGCCTCCACCGGCTTTTGTACAGCGTATATTATAACAGTGTAAAATGTAGAGGACGCGTCTGTCACCATGGTTATGATGCATCATGCCATAGCCAAATAAGTTGCACCTTTCAACATGTGACAAAGAGTCTTCAAATAATGGAGAAGTCCAGTAAAATCTTTTCTAACATCCTTGCAAAAATATACTTGTTGCTTTGTCCCGCTCTCACACAGCATAGTAACGATCCCACGTGACTTCATTCTAGAGATGGATAAAAATAGCAGAATTATTTTTCATAGCCAAGTTTTCCAATAATAAGATAATTACATTTGACGTGAAGGCGGCGGTAAATGTCTTTGCAACTATTCCAAAAACTTATTAAGTACTTACAGCGTTTTTAGGGTTCCGTAGCCAAATGGCAAAAAACGGAACCCTTATAGATTCGTCATGTCTGTCTGTCTGTCTGTCTGTCTGTCCGTCTGTCCGTCCGTATGTCACAGCCATTTTTTTCCGAAACTATAAGACCTATACTGTTGAAACTTGGTACGTAGATGTATTCTGTGAACCGCATTAAGATTTTGATGCAAAAATAAAAAAATAATAATAAATATTGGGGGCTCCCCATACTTAGAACTGAAACTCAAAAAAAAATTTTTCATCAAACACATACGTATGGGGTATCTATGGATAGGTCTTCAAAAATGATATCGAGGTTTCTAAAATATTTTTTTTCTAAACCGAATAGTTTGCGTGGCAGACGCTTCCAAAGTGGAAAAAAAGTTGGTCCCCCCCCTCTAACTGCTAAAATAAGAAAATGAAAAATCTAAAAAAAACATATGATGTACATTACTATAAAAACTACCAACGAAAATTGTTTTGAACGAGATCTAGTAAGTAGTTTTTTTTTAATACCTATTAATACCTAACTTTGCACCTAATTTATATGGGGCGCTATACATACCAGGTGCAAACTTAACTTAACCACTTAGGGATGGAAAGTGTTTGTACGGAACCCTCGGTGCGCGAGTCCGACTCGCACTTGGCCGGTTTTTTTTCCACTCAATTGCTTCGAATTTTGAGTTGGACTCTATTTATATAATAAAATAAGAGCGGTGACAGGTAGCCGTAGTTACCAAAAGCAATTGAGTGGTTAGAAAGGTTTAGCAAATTTAAAATTAATTTATAAAACATGTACAGAAAACTATATGCATGTTGGGCACTTCTCATACAAACAGTAGCTTAAAATATATATTTACGTCGGCGTAACCAACGTAAATCTCCGAACGCATCCTATTTCGCTTCATTAAATACATTAAATAATGATTATTAAAATGCGCTTGCATATAATATTTACTATATACGTCCTAGAAAAACAAATTAATGTAACTAAAACAAGTTTTTTTTTTGCTAATGTATCACGAGCACACGGGCTAATCTCAACATCAACAATTTATTTAAGTTACTGTTTGTATGAAGAGTGCCCAATATTTATATATTTTTAAAAACTAGATTAAATTTGCTATTTTGCAATATTTTTTTAGTTGTAAATATTCAGGAAATATAACTAATTTATCTGCCTGAATAAAAAAAACTTGTTGTGATTTTTACAATTTTGGAAATACAACCATATTTTTATATGGTAGGTACTATGAATAAATAACATGAAAAATGAATAGCTGATATCTGTTTTACACGAAAACGACACCACACAAATCCTACTAGCGTTATCTGATCAGTAATATAAAAAGAAAAAGAGGACTCTTTTGTCCTATTCACCCCGCTTTCCCGCCGCACAGGGGACGAATATGACTTCCCTCTAATTCTGGAAATAATCACCGCAGAATACTCTATCTGTGGTAGTGGTGGTTGTATCCCGATGTACACAATTTCGCGACTTAGCAAAATGTACTAGAACACGCAGGCTAAGCTTAACATCAACATTTTTTTCAAGGTACTTTTTGTACCAGAAGTGGCCAATATGTAAACATTTTGAAAAACAAGATTAAATTATCTGTTTATTAATATTTTTTTAAATTGTAAATATTCAGGATAGATAACTAATTTATCGTTCTGCATAAAAAAAACTTGTTGTGATTTTTACCTTTTCGGCAATAAACCCAAATTTGTATAAGAAACTATTCTTAAATAACATAAGAAATTAATAGCTGATATCTATTTAACACGAAAACGATGTCGCACAAGCCCTAATAGCCTTTACTGATCAGTAATAAAAAAAAGAAAAAGAGCAGTACTTGGTCCTCTTCACCCCGCTCTCCCACCACACAGGGACTTCCCTCCACATCTGAAAATAATCACCGTGGAACGCTCTATCTGTGGTAGAAATTTCATGTTTGTAACCCGATGCGCACAATTTCGCGGCTTAGCAACTCTACTACATGTACCTAATATCTTATTGTTTTTAATGTGGGTACACCACGTACCATTGATATAGAAAGATCAAAGCACAAAAAAAATGTATTGCGTAACCTGGCGGAATAGACCCGGAATCGAACCCGGTACCTACCTCTGAATTACTGGTTCAGCATGTTAACCTCTCCACTACCCTAAAACTAGATAACACACAAAACATAAGGAAAATTTCGAAAGGTTTTCTTCGTATCAATGGTTTAATATAAAAATTGTGGCGTTCTCTCATTAAAAATGAGACATTACATGATTCAACTTTTTACAGCATTATATAAATAGGGTAATTTTTTCTCTGACCAATTTAGAAAGATTTAGCAAATGTGAAATAAGTTTAGTCAGATAATACTGGAATTAGAGATAGGATAACGGTGACCGCAGGCCGCGCGTGGCGCAGCGCGGCTTGTGCCGGGATTATCTCGCCATTATACGCCCGGACCACGCTGCTCGTACGCTGCTAACTAAAATATTACGCATGACATGTATTATGAATACACGCTTTCATAGTGCATTACTGCAGACGGCGAGAAAGCAGGGCTTGCCGGGTGAGTAGCTACTCCTATAGACACCGACCGGATAGTGATACGAAGCCGGCGAGCCCTTTTCACGGCTGAGGCATGTATAGTGCTTTTCTCAAACATGCAATTAAATAAAAAAATACACCACTCAAAAAATATAATTTAGTTGTTTAGCCTGTTCATAAACACAGATGCGGACGCAGTCAATTTTCTATGAAATTCCTTTACAGTTCTCTCGAATTGTCCCGCCCGAAACGTAATACTTCGAAGCCTGTTACAACACGCGTTACGACGACATTTCATTGCATGATTTTGAGAAAAGAACGTGTGGAGTTAAGACATTTCGTTGAGGTTTCTTTCGGATCCATCATCAAATTCAGATTACGTCTTCGATATCCAAATGTTTAGCTCGATTAAACAGTGCACTGTACTGGATATCTCTTATGCGAATTGTGACAAAAAATTGATAGTTAGTCGGTTTAATTTCTGTATCTGTCAAAATCAACCTCCCAAGTTAGTTGGCCAAAACTAACGTACGACTGAAAACATAATCGAATCTTAAGCATAAAAAAAACAGTTTGTGGGATGCAGCAGCAGTCGTACCCATAACTTTGCGATGTAAGGCGTCTATCAATAGAACCGTGTCCAAGTTCTTCTTTATCATTAAGTTATACTTTATCAAATTAAGAAATAAATGGAAGAAGTGAGATCATGACCCTAAATTAATATTTTACATATATTCTTAAATCATATTTTACAAAAACAATATACGCTACTTTCAGACTGTTTTTAGGGTTCCGTACCCAAAGGGTAAAAACGGGTCCCTATTACTGAGACTTCGCTGTCGTCCGTCCGTCCGTCTGTCACCAAGCTGTATCTCAAGAACGGTGATAGCTAGACAGGTGAAATTTTCACAGATGATGGTATTTCTATCGCGTTATAACAACAAATACTAAAAATAAAATAAAATAAATATTTAAGGGGGGCTCCCATACAACAAACTTGTTATAGATTATGGTACGGAACCCTTCATGCGTGAGTCGGACTCGCACTTACCCATTTTTTTTTCAGTTCTCAAAGTATTGTACTATTGGTTACAAGGAAAACCTAGTAGACACATTATATATACTACAAGTATATTATTTACAAATTATTCTAGTTAAGCTGGGTCGAAGTTTATCTAGCAGATTCTGCCGTGATGGCAAAAATTTGTGTGATGGACTCGAATATTTGTGCCTGGGTCATGGATGTTATCTATATTTATAATTATGTATTTATTTATGCATTAAATATATCGTCGTCTAGTACCCATAGTACAACCTTTGCCTATTTTGGGACAAGGTCGATTTGTGTAAGATTTTCCCTAAATGTTTATTTTATTTAGTGGCTTTGTTTAAAATGGAGCGCTGTCGCGGCTGGAGCCCATTTAGTCATAAGGTGCAGCTCGTCACACGCGCATCATGTATTTCACCAAACACTCGAAAAACAGAACTGAACTTTTCGTGGAACAGTCATAATATTATTATAGTTGCCTATTGTTTTATATTTTTTTATCATTTCTGTCACGCCCTTTATGTAATTATGTTTTATGGTCAAGTCACGAATACATTTATTTCTTTCTTTCTTTCTAATATAAATAAGATAAGAATTTCTTTAAAATCCTTTCAAATAAACTATGCAAAAATTTACAGACAAAGTATAAGGACAAATTTGAAAGGTATTCTGACGTTAAGGTGGTACGATTCTCGTTTGGTTCGATGCATATGTATGTAATATGGGATGAACACCGACTCTTTGGTGAATATCACCAGCCTATTTGACAGTAAACCTAAACGTAATAAAATCTAAATCAGCATCGCTCAAATCCCACGTATCTCAACCAATTAAAAACCAGGCGGATCGTATTAAAACAAACAAAAGATGAACACGTCCAATCGACACGAGTGCCCGAACCTAAACGAATTTCACGGAACGCGTAATTAAAACATTTGCGACGAGTGTCCTTTGCAAATAATCATACCAGCCCGGTTGGGCTTGACACGGGCAAGGGAGGGGCACACACAATTAGGGACGAGTGCCCTCCAACACCGCACGTTAATTTCCTCAGTACAAGGAAATCACTCTTAAAATTTAAACTCGTTTGCTTTGAGCTTCTCGCCTAGTAATTATCCTTGAGCGGATTTTTCCTTGTGCTTTAAGCGGGTTTAAGTGGTCGCATTGGGAACAGATTTTTGTTAATTGCTGAATGGGGTGAGGATCTAATTTAAGCGTTTTGTTTGAATTGATGAAGGGTTTTTAAGGTGTTTACGAGACTCTTAATACGTAAGGGTGCTAAGGGTTAATTTATGTTTGAGGGTTAACAGATATTAGGACAAACAGCCTAAGAAAATGTGAACTAAAGAGCTTTTAGTAAATAATTTTCTACGTAATTTTTTTTTATTATCGCAATAATTCTAGAAAATAGTAGTTTTTGATACAAGTGTGGAAAGTATGTCATTTTGAACGAGTCCCGAGGAGTCTTGGCCTGAGCCGCAAGGCGAGGGTCAAGACTCGGGACGAGTTAAAATGACACTTCCACACGTGTACCAAACAACGTTTTTTAATACATTTGCGAAAAATTGCAATAATACAAATTTAAAACAGTAATTGAAAGGGGCAATTATATTTATTTCTGTCTGATAAAAATTAAGAGTAATACCTACAATTTTTAGAGTAATTGTGAAGGGTCGCATTTAAGGCCTTTGCTGGTAAGTTTAAAGTTTTATTCAAGTTGTTAATAATTCTCTTTTTCTCGTTTCCAGCCAATAAAATGTTCATAGACGGCAATGTAATTTCTCTTTCGATTTTGCGGGTAAAATACTCTTACTTGCAATTTTTGCCTTGGCTCGCTATATAGGGCGGTGTTAAATCTATTCTGATAACATCAGAATCCATCATTTTCTATCAAAAACTCTTATTTTATAAATCTTACGTGTCATTTACATATAATTAAAACAATACTGAATGAAAATGAAAGTTTTACTTTTAATTGTAATATTTTTTTTTAAGATGGCTTCGGCTGTCATCATTCAGCCAAATCAAAAGAAGTAGTTTTAATATTTCAGAAGAGATATGATAATGTTACACAGTAATTTAATTGATTCGAAACAATAAAATCGTGAATCTGTTTTTAGTTCTTTACATTTCATATAATTGTAAATAAATATATTATTTTATACATAAAAATAGCGATTATTCATAATTATTATGAATTTATAAAGCAGCGCGTGGGTCACGCTTAATACTGTATTTTCTAATCTGTGACAATACTTTCTTTTTAATTTTTTTAGGTCACGCATAATACTCATTTGCTCATTAAATAATAGTCACTCAGACAAATTATTAAAACCGCTTTTGTATATAATTTAATAGATAACCCTTTGATTGATCCAGTATGCAATTTAAATATTTTAAGCATAATTATAAGATATATACTTGCAATGCAATGACGTAATAAATAAAGTCGGAAAGTGATTGACCTTTTTTTGGATGTATGAGACATGACGTGTTAGTACAACAGAAAATTAAAAATATTTGAAAAGTAAAAAGCACTAGTTCGAAATAACCAACTTTTCGCACGATTTGCAGCTACGAAAAGTACCACTTTTTGAGCAACTGTATTAAAAAAACTATTTACCTACTATGTAAACGGGTTATTTTCAGATTTAGGTTCGCGTCGTTTCGGTGGACACGTACAAAGTTAAGTACTTTAAGCCTAGTTTTCCGATCAAAGTTATATGGGCTTGCGTGTTAAAAACATAACATACGTTAACTATTGGCCTCCGAAGAGACAACTTTTGTTTTTTGAACTGACAATGACCCAAACAAATTTACTGTGTGGAACCGCACCAACTCCATACTGGAGCCGAAGAAAATACTACAACTTAATAACTGTTTCTAATAGTTTAAAGGTTTAAATTTCTACTGGAAAAAATAGGAACCGTTACCGTGACGTACCTACAACAAAACGTGCACTATTTTAAACGTAGTCCGGCAGTTTGTTATCGGCCCTCGTTTGCTATTCCGTCCGCCGCCGCGCTTTCTGTTATGTTAAACAGGCCGATACGCCGCCTGAATTAGTTGCAAAACGATCGCCTCACACAAGGGACATGCTCCTTGTTTATTTGAGGGCCATCTGTTTTATCTACTTTATAGGATAAAGGAATTGTTGCCAATTTGCGTGAATGCTAATAGAATCGCAGCTCGGAGAGGGTCGCTTGTCGGGACGTATTGAGGATATTTATAAAAGAAAATACGCCGCCTAAATTAGTAGCACAACGACTGACACGCGGATCCACAAGTTTTTTTATTTATTTGAGGGCCATCTGTTTTATCTACTTTATAAGATGACAGAAAAAGAGCAGAGCTTTTTGCACAACATTTTACACCTGCAGTCTATGGAGAAATTTCACTGTGAAATCGTATAAGGCCCTACAAGTGCAATATAATAACGCGTTTAGGACGCTGATGGGGCTGCCGCGACACTGCAGCGCATCAGGGATGTTTGCGCAGGCGCATGTGGCATGTTTTAAAGCTGCCATGCGCTGGCGAGCCGCCTCCCTGGTGCGACGCGTGCGCGCCAGCTCCAACAGCGTCCTTATAATGATTGCGGATAGGTTCTGCCCGTACATGACTTTTTGCTGCGGACTCCATGCGCCCAGCAACAACTTATGACGGCTATAACCACTGTAAATACATAACTTGTAATGTAGTTTAATTTTAATTTAATGTACTGTGTTAATTTTGTTATGAGTCATATGATACTTGAAATAAATGAATTTTATTATTTTATTTATTTATAAAACGGTAGGTATACCGTTGTTGCCAATTTGCGTGAATGCTAAGTGTAGAATAATATTGACGACGCGTTTGGCTCGGTTTTTAGACACCTGCCTACTGAGCCGATGGTCCCGGGTTCGAATCCCGGCCAGGGCAAATATTTGTGTGATGAACTCGAATATTTGTGCTTGGGTCATGGTTGTTCTTTGTATTTAAGTATAAATATTTATCTATATAAGTACCTACGTATATCATCGTCTAGTACTCATAACACAAGCCTTCTTGAGCTTAATCTGGGACTAGATCGATTTGTGTGAGGTTGTCCACTATTTATAAAAAAAAAAAATATCAGCTCTAAGAGACAGGACGCGTTTACGTACCAAGAGTCTGTATTGAGGATAAAAGGAGATACACCGCCTGAATTAGTTGCAAAACTATCGACACACGGGTCGACATGCCCCTTGTTTATTTGAGGTTCGTCTAATAGAATAGCTTTAATAGGGCCGCTTGCCAAGAGTGTGCATTGGGAATTTTTACAACAAGAAGGTGCCTGCAACTTTGTTCGTTTAATAGGAAAAGGGAATAAAATTAACCATTTTTTTTCTTATTTCGAGATATAAGCGAAAACCAGTCATAGAAATAATACATGTAATAGCTAATGGCTGTTTTTAGTGTCACTCGGAAAACTTAAATATATCTTACAAATCTTACAATATACCAGTGGGCATTGATGATTGCGATAATCACGTAATAAATAAGTGACAAATCATCTGACACTCACACTCGCATTTTGTCAAAACGTGACGGATGCTTTGTATTTAGTAGTAGTAGTAGTATTTATCGCGTGATAAAAACAACCACCATAGGTCCTAATAAACAGAAGATGCCACGATCATTTTATATAAGATCTGTACGCTTATAACAAGACCAGCTTCAAGAGCACTGCCGGTGAATTAAGCGTACCTATTTGCAGACACGAGTACCCATTTTGGGTTGTTGCCATTGCCGCAAATTTAGCATTGTTATTTTCTCCACGATTCAACCATTTTAAGAATTTATACTAGTACATGATAGTAGCCAAGATGAAGTTTAATGTTAAGTTACCGTAATACGTTTGTTTCATTCTCGCCATTTTTAAACTTTTAAAAATAAAGTTTAAGTGAAATATCACTTAATAAAGGTTTTTCGTAAGTTGAGTGAAGATATAAAGTTGAATTCTCTAAGGACGAAAGCTAAAATACTATACTGTATAGTATTTAAGCGCGGCGCGGGTATCATAATTTTGGGCGCCAGTCGCCGCTTGAAATGCGTGTACGCGCCTTTGATAGCGAGGTTAGAGTAAAATACAGTATTTTCAAAATATGTTTATTTATTTCTTTCATATTTTTAGGGGTGAATAGGACCCATGAATCAATTGTATGGATTAGGCATTAAGCAAACTAAACTAAATACATATACCCGTGCCTTGCAATTAAACGATTTTAGAAGTATTTTAATGTTATCCCGTCACCTTTTCATCTCCCCCCTTTTCCCACATTCCCCCTCATTTACTCTCGTAACATTTTTTTTGTATTTTTTTGCACATAAGGCCAGGGTGTAACGAAGTGTCGTCGACAAACTATAAACATAATATATTTTTGGATCGTTCCCTCCAACACATTTAATTTTTCTAATTAAAGTAATTTAATTTAATTTAATTTTACATGAGTTTCATTTAACACAACTCTGCCCATCTTTAAAAATCCTATCGATTTTTACTACTTAGGTATAGTTGAGTTGTTGGTGCATAAAAGTGCACATCTTATGTGACAGCCACGGTGGGTGTATAGTATAGGTATGCCTCGTGTGTGAGGATGCTAAAACGTTATTGCAGGTAACTGCTTCGCTATTTTGTCCAGCTAATGAATTAATCTGCAAACAGTGTGGTCGGTCTTAAGTCTACTACTCAAGTAAAGCAAACCGTGTGTTGGAAGACATAATCTCTGTGTATGTGGGCGCTTACCGAAGACAGGGTTTTAAAATAAATCTTAACAGTGCGATTTACTTACCTACTTAGTTTGGAACTAGGTCGATTTATGTAAGATTGTCCATTAATATTTTCCAATTTATTTATACTTTTTTTTTCCAAGTACCTATGAGGTAGGTATTTGATACTATAATTTTATTATTATCATATATCGGTCGAAATATCTTGTGACTTCAGGATACAAAAATGGCTACAGAGATTTTGATCTATATCAAAATTAATGGTTATGGGATATTTTTACGGCACTACATTGAAGCAAAAAAGGGTGTTAAGTATGCCTTATTCCTCTTTTACAGATAAAGTTATGGCCTGAACTTCCAGTAACCTCATCATCTAATCATTCTTCGTCTGGGTAAGGCTCAGGAGCAGTTCATCTGCTTGTTCCCTTGTGTTACAAAATTTAGAAGATAATAATCTTATTTTGGGATTCCATCTCAATTTTCAAGAAGCGCTCTGTTATGAGCTCACTAATTAACGCTTTTATTGCAAAAATTTATTCGTGAAAAAAAACATAAGTCAAGGAGCGTTCAACACGGTCCTGAGCCTTACCCACCTATGATGGTGATGACGAATGAATTTCGCTCACCTTTCTTCCTCTTATCCACAGAGATGGGCTGGCCATCTTCGCGTCGCCACATGATCTTCGGCGCCGGGAACCCATCAGCCTTGCAGACCAGGCTCACGTTTTGGTTCTCGCGCACCGCCACCGCAGACTGCGTGCTGTCCTCGTCCAAAATGTTGGGGGGCACTGGGGACAAAATGAAAAACATATTATATAACTTATGTGACAGATTGTCTAATACTTTAAGACCAGTCTCTCATTATCCGCATAAGAACCAAGGTAACCAACATACTCGTAGCTCAGGATTGGATGGTTGAAATGACAATGGGCAGGCCATATTGCAGCCCGGAGAATGGATAACCGTTGGGGCCTACTAGAGTAGCGACCACGTATAGAAAAGCGCAGCGTGAGACGGCTCCCAACAAGATGGAAGGATGACCTCGTCAGGGTAGCGGGGAGTCAATAGATGCGGTTTGCACAGAATCGCACTTTGTTCAGCAGTGGACGTCTGTGGCTGATAGATAGTCGCTCATTACGACGATTTTCAGCTTTCCAATAGAGCCAAGGTACCTATACAGCTTATCAATGTGCGTAGAAGAGAAATCCCGAATCACATCGTACGATGCATCTCAATATTAATGGGGTTTATTTCGCATGTCGTTTACTTGCATAGATTCACTTTAATGGAAAGGGAGTTTAAAGTAGTACTTGCTCCTTGTAAACCTTTTTTCCATTCGGAACTCGCGGAGGTTGCGAGGCGGCAGTCCACGCCGTGCGCACGTTTGTGCAGAACAACTTGTGTGAGGTACTTTTAAAATTAGATGTCAAAAATGCTTTCAACTCGGTCAACAGGGACACCTTGCTAAACGAAATAAAAATGCATATTCCGGAAATATATAATTTTCTTCTTCAATGCTATCATTGCCCATCTAAATTAGTTAAAAAAAGCAATGAAATCCTTTCGGCTGTAAGATGTCAACAAGGTGATCCATTCGGTCCCGCAATATTTAGTTTAGCAATAAATTCGGCAATTCGCAGCTTAAATTCTAAATTAAATGTGTTGTATCTCGACGACGGCACCCTAGGTGGAGACTTTCAGACTGTCCTGGCAGACCTATCAGAAATTATAAACAAATTTGGCTCAATCGGTCTAGAAATTAATTTTAACAAGTGCGAATTGTTTATATCAAATAAAGTGAGCGCTTCCTTGGCCTCACAAAATTCCTCGGTCAAAATTTCAATAACATTGCCCCAAACATCACAATTGTGTCGAAAGACAGTCTGTATCTTCTCGGATCACCAATTTTTGACGATGCCATACCTTCCCTTCTTAACAATTCAGTTTCAAAATTTAGTGAACATTCGGACCGCCTAACCAAAATTAGTAGTCATTCGGCTTTATTTATTCTAAAATTCTGTTTGCTTGTTCCTAAATTTACATACCTGCTCCGCTGTTGTCCCATTTGGAAATTCCCCAACCTAGTTAAACCAATTGATACTCTTTTAAAATCCCAAATCCAGGCAATATTAAATATCAGAATAGGCGAGCAGGCATGGACCCAAGCCACCTTACCGATAAGATATGGCGGTCTGGGAATCCGTAAAATTTCGAGTGTTGTATTGCCAGCGTCCCTGTCTTCAATACACAGCATCACTGATCTCGCAGGTAAAATCTTTCAAGCCCCTACGGGTACAAACTGCGAGATATCGTGTTTGATTGAAGCCTCGAACGCTTGGCTAGCTAGACCGAGTCCAAATTTACCGGCTAAACCCAAAATTCAAAGGGCCTGGGACACTATATCTTGTATACACACTCTGACGTTCCTAACAGTTCGGGCAGAGATCGTTCGAGGCTCCTAGCAGTCTCCAGACCAGAGTCTGGACAGTGGCTTCACGCTTACCCCTCTCCAAACACCGGCACCTTCATCGACCTTAGCACACTTCGAATAGCCATTGGTCTCAGAATAGGCGCAGATATTTGTGCGGAGCACTGCTGCACCTCTTGTGGAGCCTCTGTCGACCGCCTGGGACACCATGGCCTCGTGTGTTCTTCGGGCGCCGGCCGCCACTCTCGTCACGCCGCACTCAACGATATCCTGAGAAGGGCACTTGTCAGCGCCAACGTCCCCGCGGTCCTGGAACCCCATATCATCCGGGACGATGGAAAGCGCCCTGACGGGATGACGTTGATCCCGTGGAGAATGGGCCGCGCGTTGGTTTGGGATGCCACTTGCGCTGATACGCTGGCGGCGTCCTACCTTTCAGCGACCAGCAAAAGAGCTGGTGCGGCGGCGGACGCCCGTGAGCACTCGAAGGCCAAATATAGTTGTCGCTCCCAGTACGAGTTTGTGGCGTTTGGCGTCGAGACACTCGGCTCGTGGGGCCAGGGGGCACGCCGCCTGGTCAAATGTGTCAGCAAGCGCTTGCGGGAGGCGACAGGTGATCCACGCGCGGGCAGCTTTCTTGCGCAAAGGTTAGCCATTGCTATCCAGCGCGGGAATGCTGCCTGCGTTTTGGGTACCCTACCACGGGGTCCCGATCTTTTTTAATGTTATTTAGTTATAGTTTTTATTTTAATGTTTTTATATCTTTCTTTATAATTAAATAATTTTTTTTTCCAAACAATATACCTTGAATCTCTTGCGGGCCAATGAAAATCGGCACTAATTAGATACTTATGCTGCATAATCGAGTTTATTTTTCATCATCCAACTCTACTTATCTTTCCGACAGGTGAGATTGTTGTCGTTTAGCGTTTAAAAGTAACTAAAACATAGGTTAATCAAACGACAAACGCTTTCGCAAACTAATTAAGTACAGTTCAGTCAATAAAAAGCCACGGGACCCGAGTGGATGTAAAACTCGTAAACACCTACGTGTGGTGACTGTCAAGTGAGAGGAATCGTCAAGTGCGGATCTAGGGTAAAGTTTGAGGGAGAGTTTTTTTATTTGTTTTTGTCAACAGCTGCTCTGAACTCTGAACGACAATCGTGTGTTCATTTCGAACCATTATTTGAGGTTTTTGAGCCAATATGTTATCTCCCTAGTGCAGCAACTTCATTATGTACTGGGTCATTGTCAGTTCAAAAAACAAGTCTCTTCGGTGGCCAAAAGTTGACAGCGTATGTGCATAGAAGTTATGTTTTTAACACGCAAGCCCATAGAAAGTGAGACGTCGTTTATGCTTATATAATTTGGATCGGAAAACTAGGCCTAAAAGTCCTTAACTTTGTACTTGTCCACCGAAAAGACGCGAACCTAAATCTGACAATGACCCACCTCTTTGTATTAGTAACATTGTTTTTTCGTAGACTAATTTGTTTTTATTAAATGTTGGCACAAAAATACTCATAGTAAAACTAAACTATAACAAAATAAAGTAGTCGTAATAGCTATTTGGCTTTAAGTTCGCCAAATTGTCATTTTAGGTACTTTGTTTTGTTTGTAATAATAATCATGCGAGAACGAAGTGGTTTGACACCTCCCTAAAGTAAGAATTTTAAAGGTTTCATGAAAAAAAACCTAATTTAATGTCCCAGTACTTAAATCTGTTTTTACTATTTATTTTAAGAATCATGCACATAGAACAGTCTCAGCTTCACAAAAAGCCAAATTGTTCTTCTGCCATCAACCGTTGTTTTTATTCACAAAGGGTTCCCGCCACAGAGCACGGAACCCCGTAACCCTCCCGTGTACACCACTTAAAAGTTGCGGAACGAGCGCATAAAGGCTAAGTGCCCGGCAGGCCACGCCCCCACTACAAACAAATAAGTCATTAAAGCGAATTGCGCTTTTATTTTTATGCTTCACCTTCACGGGTCATTTGCATAATGTGAGCGGGTTCGGGATGCCGATATTTTGGATAATGCAAGTAAGTGGGTTGGATATTTTTTAAACGAGGGTATGTGATAAAATTGCGTCAGTGTCTTCGCGTTGGCCGCGAATGTCAATATTGTCTACCATAAAAACACACATGAATCTCAAACGATCATAAGTAGTTTTTTTTTCTAATGAAATAATGAACTTTATTCTGTAAGAACACAAGGTCACTTCACCATACGCGGTGACCCGGCATCTCACAATAATAAGATACCAATATTGGGAAGAAACTCAAAATTCCCGAAAACTGCAGTTTTAGAAATAGAAAAACGGTAAGCATGCTATGAATTAGTATGTACTCGTATTGTGACTGAATTTCATGTAAAATAATGGGATCCCGTTTTAAAGGAATCGCGTACTATTTCTTATGTCACGTCGTTTTAAATGAATTATCGGACTTGCGCTCACTTTCACACCACCTTCTACATTTCCCTTAAGAGGGCGTATCACTGGTCATTTTCCCATACTACCAGTTCCGCTAAGTTTGCACCTGGTAAGTATGGCGTCGGATGTAAATGAGGTCCAAACTTAACGTAACTGGGTTATACAAATCGAGGTTTCGTTCTAGACTGTTTGCTCCTCGAAAACTTAACCAATCTTTACCTAATTTTAAGAACTGCATGGGAAGGAGACATTCTGTCGGACCGTTTTATTTTTGTGCAAATTATTAAGGGATTTGTGTAGGTACTAGGCGTCCGTTTGTGGCGCCTGGGGGTGCCCTTCGCTTGGTCTAAAATTGTATGTTCTAAAATTGTTTGGCCGAAAATGTTTGGTCTAATATTTAATGGTATACTTATTCTTTAGCATAAAGATTTTTTTGCATACATATTTTTTGTCCTAAAACATGTTTGACCTAAAATTGTTTAGTATATATTTTTATGACTAAAAGGCTAAAAGTATAATATTGTTAGGTATAATTATTCTTTAGCCTAACATAAAACCTCCTAAAAACCCATATGCTAGCGAGCAAGCGAAAGTATAAGTCGCTCCCAGAACAATAGTTTAGGTAAGGTTGGAACTGCGTCCCCAACAAAATAAGGCGCTCCCAGAACAGTAGGTTAGGTTAGGTTAGAACTGCGTCCCTGACAAAAATAAGGCGCTCCCAGAACAGTAGGTTAGGTTAGGTTAGAACTGCGTCCCTGACAAAAATAAGGCGCTCCCAGAACAGTAGGTTAGGTTAGGTTAGAACTGCGTCCCTAACAAAAATAAGGCGCTCCCAGAACAGTAGGTTAGGTTAGGTTAGAACTGCGTCCCTGACAAAAATAAGGCGCTCCCAGAACAGTAGGTTAGGTTAGGTTAGAACTGCGTCCCTGACAAAAATAAGGCGCTCCCAGAACAGTAGGTTAGGTTAGAACTGCGTCCCTAACAAAAATAAGGCGCTCCCACAACAGTTGGTTAGGTTAGGTTAGAACTACGTCCCTGACAGAAATAAGGCGCTCCCAGAACAGTAGGTTAGGTTAGGTTAGAACTGCGTCCCTGACAAAAATAAGACGCTCCCAGAACAGTAGGTTAGGTTAGGTTAGATCTGCGTCCCTAACAAAAATAAGGCGCTCCCACAACAGTTGGTTAGGTTACGTCCCTGACAAAAATAAGGCGCACCCAGAACAGTAGGTTAGGTTAGGTTAGAACTGCGTCTCCAACAAAATCTAAGTAATATTAATTTAATAAATGCGACAGTTTGGATGCGATTATTATTAACACCAATATTCGGAATACCAATTTTATGCCTAAAATACATTCGACCAAACAATGTTATTCCATACAAATGTTAGACTAAACAATTTTCGGCCAAAAAAATATATGCAAAACAATTTCGCCCAAACAATTTTCGACGTAAAAAACCATCGACCAAAGATTATTAGACCAAAAAATATGTGCCGAAAAAAATATCGGCCAAAAAATTTTAGACAAACAGATATAGACCCGGCGCCTGGTATAGTTTATTTATTTATTTATTTATTTAAACTTTATTGCACAAAATACATAAGTAAAAGTACAAATGGCGGACTTAATGCCATGAGGCATTCTCTACCAGTCAACCACAAGGTCAAACAGAGACATTATACGTGCGGGAAGACATTATACGTGCGGGAGGTTAGTTTATGTGGAATTCTAAGATCAAATTATGTGAAACTGGCACAAGTAAAAAACGTCCTTAAATTTGCATGTTACGTTTTTATAGAATATTTTTATCGATTCTTTTTTTTATGTGGAAATAGCTTTTTTTTTGTATTTTTATAATAATGAAATAATGAACTTTATTCTACAAGTAGGCCACAAGGGCACTTCCACATGTGTGAGTCTACCGGCATTTCACAAGAGAAGACCACTGTTGAGAAGAAACGCCGAAAGAAACTCAATGTTTAGCTTATAAGTCTCCTTTTAATGTTACTGTTGGTGTCGGTGATGAAATAAAGTTTTTATCTATCTATCTATCTATCTAACAACAGTCATTCATTTTTTCATAAAGGATAAGTACTTAACTATTACAGTAATATGAACTTAACTATACGTATTTCTCGAAGAAAACATATTAAAAGTGTATTCTAAGATATAAATGAGGACTAGTGTAAGAATAAAATATAGAATCTACAAGGAAGTATGACGGTTTAAAACAATTTATGTACGTTTGATATGTTTTCTTATTAGAACTGTGTCCCTTAAACTAGTCAGGTACAATCTAAGGAGTCAGTTACTCGGTTTCTGGTTCAGTCCATGCATTTTTGCCTGTATAAATATTGACAGGTAAATTACGAAAGAAAAATGTAACGTGATCTACTACAATCTAAGCAGGGCTCGAACCTGCGACCTCTACGTTTGTGGCGTATTGCTCTCCCAACTAAGCTATTAGCTCGTAACGCCATTCACACCAAATCTTTAATTTCATAATTCTTACGCTACTGGAGCGCACTCTGCGTCATATGTGTTTTGAAATGCTTTTGCGCATTAGCCATACCCTTGGATGTGCGCTTTACACGCACGATCCCCTGTCCCCATTGCTTTACAGCAATCGTGAAGACTGCGAGAGAGAGATGGCGCTGTTCTAAATATTTATATATAATCTTTTTATCGATTCTATTTTTTTATGTGGAAATACCCAATTTTTGTTTTTTTTTATAAATATTGACACAAAGGTAAATTACGAAAGAAAAATTTAATATGAATTGTGTGTGATAGGTTCGAGTCCTGCTTAGATTGAAGTAGATCACATTAAATTTTTGTTGCGTAATTTACCTTCGTGTCAATATTTATAAGAAATGTATACGTTTGTTTTTCTACTCCAGTACTTTTTGCTGTCATTTATATAGTTACTAACTCTAATATAAAGACATAAATTATGAAAGTCTGTAAAAGTCTATACTCTACTGCCCAAAAACACACTGCTAACCGATGGTATAATGTCGCCAAAAAAGCATCACTTAGTACCACAGATTACAAGATGAACAGCTGCATTCACACAATTTGCAAATTAAAAAAAAAAACTTATTGTACTAAGGCATTGCTGCCAACTTAAAAAAAAAGTTTTATCTTCAGTGCATGGATGTTTAGTATAGTGAACGTAACCTTTATGTATAAGTTTAATTTTTTTGACAGATGTTTAGTATGGTGATCGTATACCTTTATGTATAAGTTAATATTTTTTTGACAGATGGATGTCAATAAAAAAAAGTTTATCAGAGACAATTTTTCTTTTTAATTTTGTTGATTCCGAGCGGGAACATGTAATTATTTTCTTTGTTGTTTATTTGCATTTTATTTATGAAATGTCGAGTCGTAGAAAAAGTATTGTATGCAGCGTTGTTCGCTACGCTCACATCGTAACCCATGCCACTCGCGTTTTTTGGCCCCTCTTATACAACGGTTGCATAAAATACTATTATACTATTTCCCAAAGTGACTTCATTTTGATCTTAGAGATCGGACAGACTATACACACATTTTATTGGAGCGAAGCGAGCGAAGCTCCCATGGATCGACTCGAATGGACTTTGTAACAATGCGCAGATCTCAGCGAGTTCTCAACCGATTTTAGAAATTTTTGTTTTAAAATGCAAAAATTAAATTTTGCTAGGTCGTGACGAAGAGAAAATTTGGAAAAAAAAAACTCCGCTCCAATCTATGGTGCAAGCTTAGCCGGTGGCTGACTCTGCATCGACCTAGTAATAATAAGCGTTAATCAGTTTCATAGAATTTGTTACTTTTATGAGTCAGTCCTACACAGCCCACCTGTTCCCAGGCAGTAGCCAGCCGGCGGCAAAATGTCGTAATTAATTACCATTGGCTGTCGTGTCAGTTCCAATTAGCTGATTAGCGACGAGCGCGTATCGCGGTCCGATTACCATCGACACTCGTGCGCACGGGGCCAGGAAATTCGCGTACATGTCTACTCGTATAGGTGAAACGTCTGAGTCCTTGCAGGCTGTAAGAAGAAGCAGCAAGAGTAGGACACTAGTGCCTATCTGTGCGGCTATCCGCGATTTTTTTTTCAGTTTATATTGTCAATTTTAAGGGCGGCGTCGGCGTTTTTGATAGCATTTCAGTTTCTATTTTTGTTCGCGATTACGATAAGTACTCAAACTTCAGAAAAAGTATCATTGCATATCTGGTCTCCCTGGATTCCGGAGCGTGATGAACCTCTGAATTCGGATTTGTACTATGTCTTTTATCCGTGTTATTTGTATGATTGTTTTTTATTTGTTTTTAGATGTAAGTCTTTTTCTTTTTTGTAAGTCTTTTTCTTCTTTTTTATGTACCCGCACTGCCTGCTATTACGCTCAACATAGATTGACTGTAATGGCAGTCACTGCTTAGTAGCAATTTTATTCTTTAAAGAACCCAAATGTTAGCCGTGGTTACCTATAATTGGATAAGCATTGTGGCGTAAAGCCGTTAGCGGACTGTAGGTAACGAAGGGAGGATCTTGGTGTGGAGTCAGGAAAAATACTCTATACTGGTCCAAGAATAAATATCTAGGACTTACCGTTGCTGATGTGCCCGTTCTGTTTCGGAGGCCTCCGTCAGCTTCCTTTTTGATCACACGGTTTTAATAAATAATGTTTAGCTGTAATTCTTGTTGTTTTCGCAGACACTAATTTTGACACTGAAGTCTAGTTACATTTTTATACAGAGAGCAGCAAAGCGGCCAGTGTCCCCGTCATTTATAAATGAATCAGTATAAAGGTTAATACTAAACACCCCCCACCGAAAGCACTATGTGGCTTTCATAAAATATAGGGAAAAGAAATAAAACGAAAAATGCGCTCACTGAGGCGCTAGAAAATAAAATCTTCATAATTGAAGAAAGAGGAAGGGAATTTAGTAAGTGTAAGGAAGAGGACACAGTTTGTTAACTGGTCTTGATAAAGAGTTATTAGCTCTTGTACGCAGGGTAACCTTGCGCACAATGCCGTCCAAACCGGGATGTGTCTGTTCGACAATTGCAAGTGGCCAACTGCATGGAGAAACCCGATCATCCTTCACCAATACTAAGTCTCCTACTTTGATATTGGGAGGCGAGGTGAACCATTTTGACCTTTGCTGTAAGGTGTTTAAATAATCTTGGCTCCATTTCTTCCAAAACAGTTGGGAACAATTTTGTAAATATTGCCAACGCGTTAAATGGTTTACGGGTACAGACTGTAAATCATACTCTGGTACAGTTGTCAGACTCTTGCCTACTAAGAAGTGTCCTGGTGTTAATACATTAAACTCATGAGGATTATCACTAGCCGGTAGAGCGCATAATGGCCTTGAATTCATTATGGCTTCTATTTTACAGAAAACTGTTGAGAGTTCCTCAAAAGTCAAAGCTTTGTCACCGACAGTACGCACAAGATGATATTTCGCAATTCGAACGCAGCTCTCCCATAAACCGCCCATATGAGGAGCACTAGGAGGGTTGAACTGCCAGTTAATTAAGCGCTGAGCGCAGCCGTTCAAAATATCCTGCCGGGTGCTGTTGTCAGACATGAATTTCTGAACATCAGCAAGATGTTTACTGGCTGCTATGAAATTCGTTCCGCAGTCCGAATAAAAACATGCCGAGAGACCACGGCGGGATACGAATCTATCAAGGGTAGCCAGAAAGCAATCCGCAGATAGAGAAGAAAGTGTTTCCAAATGCACGGCTTTTGTGGAAAAACACACGAAGACCGCTAAATAAGCCTTCTCTATCTTTGCATTACGCCGTAAACTTTCCTTTATGTAGAAAGGTCCGGCTAGGTCTACACCTACATGCTCGAACACTTTATTAGGCATCAGCCGAGTTGAGGGAAGATCACCCATTTTAGGCTGAAGCAGCGTCGGTTTACATTTGATGCAGTTCTTACATTTTCCGTGAATTGATCGAATGAGGCTACGAGCCGACAAGATCCAATATCTTTGGTTGATAATATTTTGCAAGGTTTGCGGACCTGTGTGCAAATATTTCTTATGAAAATATTCGACCAAGAGCTTTGTAAACCTACTCTGCTTCGGCAACAATAAAGGATGCTTTGCATTGTATGGCAAATCAGAGTGCGGGATACGACCCCCCACCCTGAGGAAGCCACGAGCATCAAGAAAGGGTGCAAGTTTCCTTAACGAAGGAATGTACGTCTCGCCCCTCTTCAGTGTTTCAATTTGCTCTTTAAAATATGCAGCTTGCACTAGCTTTATAAGACTATCGTGGGCTGCGTTCAAGTCTTCAGTCGTTAAGACTTGGTGGCGAATTGAAACGTCATCGCGGAATCGTCGTAGTAAACGTAAAATCCAGGCGATGCTTCTTTGCATTCTTGAAAAAGAAGAAAACCGGTTACAGACTCGCTCAACAAACTCTAGTTTATCTTCTTCTTCCGTCTTTCGAGATATCAAACTGAACGTATTAGAGTTTGATTTCATCTCAAGAATTTGAGTTTCACTTTTATTTGTGTACGTTGATACAGGCCAAGTTTCACGATCTTCGTACATCCAGGTAGGACCCTCAAACCACTGAGAGCTATCAAGCATGAATTGCGACGGACATACACCTCGGGAAGCTACGTCTGCCATATTGTACTCGCTTTTAACATGACGCCACGCATGGGGTGGTATTGACTCTATTATTTGTGTAACACGGTTACACACAAATGTCTTTAATTTATAGGCGTCAGTTTGCAGCCACGCCAAAACTATGGACGAATCTGTTAACGCTGTGATTCTAGTCACATCAACTCGAGTTATGCATTCGCATGCGTACTTCATAAGTTTTCCAAGAAGAGCCGCGGCCATAAGTTCCATTCTAGGGATCGTCTGAGCCTTGACAGGTGCGACCTTCGATTTCGCCATTAGCAATCTGCACTTTACATTCGACTGACTCCGAGATATGACGTAAATGCAGGCAGCGTACCCACGAGATGATGCATCACTAAATCCAACCAGCTCGCATTCTGTTACATCTGGAAGCAATATGTGCCGTTGGATTTGCAACTCAGATAGGCGAGGTAGTTCGGTGATGAATGTCAACCACTGCTCACACACTTCTTGAGGCAGAGGATCATCCCAACCGAGGCCCACCTTCCAAAGATCCTGAAGGATGCACTTTGCAACAAATGTGCAAGGAGAAATATATCCAACGGGATCATAAATAGATGCTAGAGTCTTTAGTACAGATCTCTTGGTATTAACGGTATCTTGCTTGTTCAAAGAGAAGCTGAACGCGTCAAGCACCGGAGACCATTTCAAGCCTAGAAGCTTAATCGAAACGTCATCCCGATCCTTTTGAAAAGTGACAGTAGTTTCACGATGTTCAACTGGAACGCGCTCGAATAATTCTTCACAGTTGCTAGACCACTTCTTTAGCACAAGTCCTCCGCACTGTAGCATATTAATTAACTCGTCCTGCAATGCACAGGCTTGGGAGAAGGTTGCGCATGACCATAGAATGTCATCCATATAGATACCTTGTCGCACGACATTAGCAGCTGAAGGGAAACGTTCACCTTCATCATTGGCTAATTGTAGCAAAGTACGAATGGCCAGAAATGGACTCGAACTTACGCCGTATGTAATCGTTTTTAATTCATAGACTTTAATCGGCTCGTCTACGGACGACCGATATAATATGTGTTGATATTTTCTATCACATTCACGCACAAGGATTGCACGATACATTTTGCAAATATCACTTGCGAAACAGTATTCGAATAATCGAAAATTGGTTATAATGGAACCTATATCACGGTACAGGTTTGGTCCTGTCAACTGAGTATCGTTGAGAGAGATGTTTGTAGACGTTTTCGCACTAGCATCGAATACGACGCGCAAGGGTGTTGACGTACTGCTCGGCCTTAAAATGCTGTGATGTGGAATCAGATACTTGCTTGACTCGCTACCAGTGTACAATTCCATGTGGTCAAGTTTCTCATACTCGAGCATGAAGTCGTTGTATGCTTGCTGCAGCACTGGTGAACGCGCAAGTTTGCGCTCTGTTGCCAGCAATCGTCTTTCGGCGGCAACTCGAGAGTCTCCAAGTGTCGGCGTATCAGTCACAAAAGGCAGCGGCACGATGTATCTCCCCCCCTCATCACGGGAGTGATCACGCACGAATATATCTTCAGCCAGCTGATCTTGAGGGCTGAGTACAGGTTTGCACGGCAATTCCTCTACTTCCCAGAAGTCACGCAGCGTTTTGTCCAAAGTCTTCTCTTCAGAAATCGACAGATGTAAATTTAATGACAGTTAATTGCTTTCGTTGTATAATCTTCCACTTACGACATAACCGAAAACCGTCTCAATCACCTTGGGTATGTTCGGCTTGACATTAGTCGGCTTGTCCAACATCAAATCAGACACGACACCGTTGTCCAACAGAATATCTACCGACGACTTTTCGTAGAACAATGGGTCAGCCAAATCGAAATTCTTGTATTCTTCCACGACTTCCGGTGGAAACGAAACATTTGGCATTTCGGATGAAACTTTCTCTACTACGACCAGTTCTAGCCGGAAACTCGGAACGTCCGATTTACACGGCTTTAAGTCGCATGTCACCATGCCAAAGTTTTTAACTAGTTCACCTCCTAGCCCTGATACCGTGTAAGGGCATTTGTTGCGAGGTAAGCCCAAACGTTGAGCACAGTTCAAAGTAATGAATGAGCTTTGAGCTCCAGAATCAAGAACGGCACGGCAGTTCTGATATTGACCAGTGATGTCAACGACTAGAGTCCTCGTAGTCCCCAGTACTATACCGTAAGAACTGGAATTTTCAGTCACGGAATGAAGATTCTCAGTAACGGTTGGATCGGGTGTCACAGCCACACTCACGGAGCGCGGTAGTGAAGGCCCCGCTGCATGCACGGCAGCACGGGGCGTCTGCGGCGTCGGCACGGCCGTTGCCTGCAGAACACTTGCATCCCGATGTAGTAAATAGTGGTGAGGCCGAGAGCAAACTCCACAAGTCATGTTGCTCTTACAACTTGACGTTTCATGACCACTTTTTAAACAGTTGGTGCATAGTTTCAAGGCATTGACACGGTCAATCCTGTCTTGAACTAATAGTTTACGAAACTGTTCGCAACGATAAATCAGATGATTTGAGTTGCAATGCACGCAAGTCAGTTTGTTTTGGTTCGAATTATTTTGAGTATCAAAGCGCGAAACAGCTAATCCAACCTTTTGTGAAGACGAAGTTGCGTTCGAATATTTGAAATTGGCCGGTTTATGACTCGGTTGTGCGAAGTTGACAGATGACTTCACTTTGACTTGTTGATTGTTTATAGTCCGGGAGCCGGCACTAGGAAATGTATGTTCCAAAACTTTAATTTGTTTGTTGACGAAATTTATTAAATCCGCGAAAATCGGTAATTTATTTTGATCGCGGCTTTCTTCAAACAATTTCCGAGTATGACTGTCTAACCCACGTAATGCCAAATGACAAAATAGATAGTCGTCCAAATTCTCAATCTGCAAGGCGTGAATCGCTTTCAACGAATGATCAAAAGTCTCCACGAACGAGGTTAAATTCGCTACGCTGTCTTTTGTCAAAGGCGAAAAGTTCAGCATTTTGTCCAGATATCTGCCGGTCAACGCCCTAACGTCTTGGTATTTATCAAGTAAGCTTTGCCAAACAAGTGGGTAATTGAATGACGTGATCGGAAGACTTCTGACAATGCTCAGTGCTGGACCTTTGACGCAAGATAGGAGATAATGAAATTTATCTATGTTCTCGAACTTGCGATTGTGAACCAAAGACACGAAGGTATCATGGAATGTAGCCCAGTTCTCTACCTGCCCGTCAAATTCAAATAACGTTAGCTTCGGTAAGACCGGCCTAGCTAGACAATCATCCTTGGTTACAGTTGAATATTTTTCGGTTGGCTCCTGGACTATACGCGTGCAGTTCAAAGCTACCTTTTTGCAAACATAATATAATTCGTCGAAGCTTTCTAACGCGCTTGTTGAAGGTTTAGCCTTGGGGTTTGACTGCATTTCAAGCATGATAATTTCCATGACAATTTTTTCGAAATCGCTACGAGCGTCATCAAGTTCTGAAAACTGTACCATGTAATTCTGTACCGAGTCTAGACTATCCAATTTAACAGTTTTGGATACATCATACGCCTTTTGTAATTTATTGAACAAATATTCTTTTTTAATTGTCAAAGTGCTAATTTGCAATAAAGATTGCACCTCGCCTTCCGCCATTTTTGTCACGGACAAAAATATGACGAATTGGTTGAATTATATTTTTGAAAATCTGTGAGAACAGGGAATAGCTTTATAGCGAATACGATTTGCGACGGAAGCAACGGTTATATTGTATAGATTATAATTTGGGGAATTAAAGAAAAAAAAATAGGTCGGTTCAAAATTTTGAAAATGCGGTTCGAAGACCAGAAAATGTGGCGTAAAGCCGTTAGCGGACTGTAGGTAACGAAGGGAGGATCTTGGTGTGGAGTCAGGAAAAATACTCTATACTGGTCCAAGAATAAATATCAAGGACTTACCGTTGCTGATGTGCCCGTTCTGTTTCTGAGGCCTCCGTCAGCTTCCTTTTTGATCACACGGTTTAAATAAATAATGTTTAGCTGTAATTCTTGTTGTTTTCGCAGACACTAATTTTGACACTGAAGTCTAGTTACATTTTTATACAGAGAGCAGCAAAGCGGCCAGTGTCCCCGTCATTTATAAATGAATCAGTATAAAGGTTAATACTAAACAAGCATCCTGTTTGTCATTTGTGTACTTTTACTATGTTATAGTCTGATGTGTTATCAGTTGGTAATCCTTAAATAAATAAAATAAAATAAATAAAATAAGTAGAACATATCGTGTATTTTATGTCAAATATTGAACTTTTTTTTTACATAAGTAGATTGCCTTATTTAGTTATGTTACTTGTATTCGTGTAAACGTCCCTTCAACTGATGAGTCGGGTAGCGGTATTATTCGGTCGGTATGGTATAATTCAGCTGTTTAGCTTGTTCATGAACGTAGACGCCATGTTTAAAAAAGAAACTTCCCAGCCTAGGCCTTCAATTTTGTATGAAATTTCTTTACAGTTTTCTTGAGTTGTTCCGCCCAAAACATGATACTTCGAAGCCTGTTATAACTCACGTTATGACCACATGTCATTGCACGTTTGAGAACATAATATTTATAGGCGATAAGCGAGGATATACACATATTTAAAAGTCTCCTGCGGCCACCGCTACCGCTACCGCTAGCTTCGTGGCCCCACCTCACGCGCACATTATTCCCGCAATAACAATTAGAACAGCTGTTTACATTTCATTACGCCGCGATTAAGATTCGATATCAGTCGGATATCCACCTCTTCCGCCGCCATTATTCAAATTGCTTTACTGAAATGGCTTTAATTTCGTTTAGGTTAATTAGAAATTGATATGCTACGGGCTTGTTGAGTTTTATAATTAGTGTTATTGAAAATTCAGATAGGAGCCTATGTTTTCCTTTGTTTGATTACGCACCAGTTTGCGAGGTCGAATGGAATGATAATGAGGATTTTATTCATGTATACTTAATGTATGTATCCAATTTAGGATCTGCTAATTAATTCTACCATTTTGTCAGTCTAATAACAAGAGTATTCGATTTCAGAAAAAAATTATCGTATTGGTTTGCGGGAAACTGTTATGCATTTAATGTCTTTTCCGTATTCTTACGTTCTCGGGCCACGTATGCTGCCGGGAGGAAGTGGCTATTGAGCGACTTGTAGCCGCGGAAAGGTTGGAGGTACCAAGCCACGAGGAAGATCGCCTATGAGATGGATATATCCAATAAAAACGAGAGTGAAGGACTCTTCATCAGAGGAAGGCTATGACCGAAGAATGGCGGCGTGTTGTGAAGCTTGCTAAAAACATCTGATGACCACGACAACTCTGTCAAGAGCGAAACCGAGGAAGAATTTGTATACTGATACAATTTTTTTTTTTTTTTATTAGCCTACATTGGTGTCCCACTGCAGGGCAAAGGCCTCTCCTCTCGATTTCCACAACTCCCTGTTTGATGCTATTTTCTGGTCAATCATTTAGGAACGCGTCCAGATCGTCCCGCCATCTCCGTCTTGGCCTGCCACGTCGTCGCCGCCCATCATGCGGCACCCACTGCGTTATTTGATTAGCGCATCTGTCTGGGTGCATGCGGCATACGTGGCCTGCCCAGTCCCACTTCAGCCTGGCGGTTTTTTCTCCAACATCAGCAATACCTACGTGTTTTGGAGCGCAACGTAGTGTTCCGGTCTCGATCCGTCCTTTTAACACCTAATATGCTGCGCTCCATATTGATACAATACAACGGTTAATTGTGAAGACATAATTTTATGGAATCCACTGCAGTCTAAGTGAGGATCAAACTCACGAACGCAATGTGTCTGGAGTTTTCATTCCAAGCTAAATAAAATATGCCACTCATCATGCTCTTAATAATAATCTTAATCATACAATTACATCTCAAATACAATATTAAATATGGTATAATAATGAGATGGTATACTCGTAGTAAGAGAACATTCTATTTGAAGAAAAAATCTCGATATTGAACAAAGAAATATAAGGAAATATTCTACCTTGCCTACAATTTTGATGGAACATCTGAATTAAGCAGATAAGCTTTCCAAGTTAAATGTAATCTCACGATTCTCTTTAACATTTTCCCGAAGCAAGAAAACCCCCATCAATTAATTATCAGCGTGTTTCCAATGTTTCCGAGCACACAAAAGGCGAATATTAAAATAATAACGCAAACTGCTTTTTCAATTCCGTTCAAAATGTTTACGACAAAAGAAACACAATATATTTAGACATCGCAAAGAAAGAAAATGGAAACCTCTCAAAATGTAAAGAAAAGTAATTAAAAGTTCGTTCGTAATAAACCGGGCCGAGTGAGTAAACAAAGAAAGCTCGAGATATTTTTAAAGCTGAAAATGTGGGGGCATTCTAACAAGTTAATATATGTTGGGCAACTTGCGCGGCTGGTGGAAACACACTTATCTGCTAACAACCCTGGCTCGTGTTGCAGTTTTTTTAGGGTTCCGTACTCATATTTAGGGTGACAACAGATACTTTTTACTAGGGCTCTGCTATGTGTCTGTTACAGGGTTCTTATTCTTGGACCTACCTATAGACCTTTTAGGGAGTTTTAACAAATCGTTATTATTATTATTATTATTTTTGTATTTGGTGAAATTTCAGGTTATTATATTATGCTATACCTAACACAAAATATCAAAGGTAAAAAGCGAAAAGATTTCCACAAACGAGACAAGTGTTTATTCGTTATTTTGTTTGTAAAATTTTACTATTTGTCTTTTGACCCTAACCTAACAAGTAAAGTAGGTACTACAACATTATTTTTACCGAGCATGTATTTTTTAAGGAATTACCGTGTTTTTGTAATATTGTTTACGCACGGTGAAACCTTCTCGCGTGAGTTCGATGCGAACTTGACCGTTTTTTTACAACCGTTACTTTTGGATTCGGACACCGAACCGATAGGTTACAAGGTCACTTTTCTGTTTATATTTACATAACACAAGCCTTCTTGAGCTAAATTTGGGACTAGGTTGATTTGTGTGAGGTTGTTACGGACACAAGCCGAAAACTGTTAATTTATAAGCGAAATTTGATGTACATAACGTTAATTTATTTAATTTATTTTATTGCGCATAAAAGACGCTATAAGTCGAGTTATTATGTACCAAATGTATATAACAGTCCGTAAAAGAGACATATGTATGTAACTGGTCTAATCCCAAACCAATCCCGATCCGAAAATCACAATTCGATAGCGATGAATATTGCATAAGATATTCACGTGGTGCCGAACCACGTGGCAATGTTATGATAATATTACATCACCTGTTATCGCTTCCGCAATAGTGCCAAGCGATAGCAACGGATACTCCCATCAGGAATCCGTTTTTATTATGTTTCTAAAGTAATTAGGTCAGCCGCAATTCACGTTAACGTAAAATTAACGTGAATTATGAACCGTCCAATTAGAGCCCATTTTCAGTACGAAATCGTATCGGAATTTCGTTTTAACAATTCAAATTAACTTCACTATGACCTAATCGCTTAGAATACACTTAGAAATGCATCTGGACTCATTGCACTTACCTTTTATAGCCTTCCGCGACTTGCCAGCACAACGTAAATTTAACTTTATCGATCGATCCGACTTAATAGCTAACGAACCGTAACTCTTATCTTATAAAACGTAAGGCCATTTAATGCGGTGCAATGAAAGCTACAGAATGAGACATCTCACGTAGATATCGAACCGTAAACGTAGACACGACCCTCCCCGAACCGCTCATCCCGTAGACCAGAAAAGCCGTTAGGGCTGAAAAATGGGAAAATGAACGGCCAATCACGTAGCCAGTTCACTTTTCCATACAACGACTCTTAGAAAAGAACGCACTTGACGAAAGGGGCGTGCCGGCCGTAGAATGTACGGCTCGACGCCTCCTATTGGCCTGCGAGCCAGTAATTTGCTTACGAGTCCCGAGTCGAATTAGATCTTAAGGAAATAGCTTATAAGGAATTATTGTTTTCGATTATTTACCATACTGCCGAAGAAAATTAAAGAACGAACAAGTCAACCAGTGTTTTTATAACTCGTACTCGAACCTGCATCGAACCTGCGTCGACCTGCTGCCGTAACCAAGTTCGTCTGAGGTCCCATTCGTTTGGTTGATCTCCGAACTTCGGTCTACGTGCCCTACGTGATATCTACGTGACATTCACGTCGTGCAGCTACGCATCGGATCCGGAGCTACGAAACCGAACCTGTACTACGAGCTACGAACGTACGATCTTGCTACGTGTTACGCAGCATCTACGTGGCAACTACGTGCCGCGTCTGAACCGCCGTGCCTACGACTGGGATAGCCACGGCGACCGAACTGGAGCCACGAATTCCGAGAGCCGATAATACAGTCCACTGTGCTCACTCGTGAGCTACCGAAGAGGCAGTGTTGAGTGATTATCCTCAACATTTTGGTCATTCGAGAGCCGGATTAGAAGAACCGCCGAACCAACCGACAACGATGGTCCACACGAGACGCCAAGCATCACGAGACGGCCGAGCCCCCAGCGAACCGAACCGAGGGGAATCCACGTCTGCGAAGATGCACGAAGCGCATCGACGACTGTCGGACACCAGGGAGCCACAACACGCCGCCCTGGACGAACCGAGCCGCAGATCGAACCCGGAATCGCCGCCCACGGACACGACCCAATGGCGGCAGAAACTGGAGGAGCACCTGCGACGAGCCAGCCTACGGGGGCAACGCGACGACCCCGCAGCCGGCTTTTCGACACCGACGACTCACCTGCCGGCGCGCCCCGAAGCACGAGCGCCCGGCCACAACCGCGACCGCGAGGGCCCCGAGGCTTTCGCGTTTTCCGCGCACCACGCGTTTAATGCGCCCCTCGCCGCGCATGCGCAAACCGAATCACCCGCGGCCCGCGCGCCTGCGACTCAAGCCGCGACCCGCACCGCCGATCGTTCCCGAGAACGAGCCGATCGCGAACGTGCTTTCGACCAAGTACGCTTCAACATCGGCAACACCCGCGCGCCCACGGTCACGTCCGCGACGAGCAGCACCACCGAGGCCCGCAGGAAGCAAGCCGAACTCGCCGCAGCCGAAAGCATCGCAGAGCTGCGCCGCCAACAACTCCGCGTCGAAGAGGACCTCGTCAGGAAGCGACTCGAGTCCGAGCTGCAACAGATCGAGGCTGAGGGGTCCCAGGCTGGCGGCTCACAGGCGGGTCGACGGACGCCAACCGACCAAGAAACCACGCAGCGTATCGATGCGTGGTTTCAACGAACCGAGGTGAGTGACGGAGCCAAGATCGCGCCTGCTAAACCGACGCCGATGAGGCAGCGCACGGTCACGCCTGAACGAGGCGAACTCTTACGTCCGAGCCGAAGCCGAACCGCGAGCCGCAACGAGGACATAGACCGACTTGCCGATCGCATCGAGAGTATAACTCGTCCGCCGCCGAAACAGGTATACGAACTCCCGATCTATACCGGACTGCCGAACGAGTGGTTAACATTTTACCACTCGTACACCGAGAGCACGCAGCGGTATAAGTTCTCAAATTTCGAGAACATGGCTCGACTCCGCGCGGCGCTGAAAGGTGAGGCGCGAGAATGTGTCCAACACATGCTGGCGTCGGGATCGAGTCCGGACTTAATCATCCGAATATTAAAAAAGAATTTCGGTAGGACCGACATTCTCGTCGACAGGGCGCTGGAGGACTTGAAACGATTGCCCGCCCTAGGACCGAGCGCGACTGACCTCAACACTTTTTCCATAAAAGTAATGAACATCGTCGCGACGCTCATGGACTTAGATAAGTCACACTACGCAGGTAATCCATTATTGATCCGAGAGATTACCGACCGCCTGAGCCCGCACCTGAGATCGAGATGGTGCACACACGCACGTGAACACATGCGAACAGGTGAGTGCGAGATCGTAATGCTAGCGGAATTCCTACTCGACGAATCCGACGCCGAATTACAATTCTCGCACGCACGAGCCCCGGCGTCGCGACGCCCAGCCGCTACGAACGTGAATCACCAGCCGCTGCCGTCCCGACGCCCGAACCCCGTGAACAGCGGAGCTGCGATACGACGCCCCGCACCCGTAAGAGCCCAGACATACGCCACAGAACGAGTGGACGCCTGTCTGTGTTGCGGCAACACACACCGAACCACGGACTGCCGCAAGTTATTAGGTATGACGATAGGAGCGAGATGGGAGTGGGCTCGAGACGCACGCATCTGCTACAAGTGTCTCGACAAAAGACACCGCCGCGAGAACTGCACGGCGAAAGGTTGCGGCGTGCCCAACTGCCCACACTCGCACCACAAATTGCTACACGATACGACGCCGCCTACGAGTAAGGCGCCGCCCCACGTAGCGCCCCACGTAGCACCCGACGTAGCACTCGACCGCCCAGCCCGCCCGACGCGTAGCACAGCGCAAGCGGCGCCCGGCCCCGCGCGTAGAGACGAGACGCCCGTGCAGAGCGAGCACGCGCACACTACGGCGGAGCTAACTGCCAATACCGTCGACGCAAACACGAAGGTAATGCTTAAGATAATGCCTATCGTTGTGAGCGGACCATGCGGAAGCATCGAAACATTCTGTATGATCGATGAGGGGAGCACGATATCTCTCATCGATCAGGGACTGGCGGATCAACTAGGAGCAACGGGACCTGAAAAACCTCTCGTCATACAAGGCGTAGGCTCGATATGCCTAACGCAACCGAGTCAGCGCGTAGAGGTAAGCGTCCGAGCTACGAATGGAGGCCCGTCACACTCGCTTACGCTGCGCACTGTACCGCAACTTGGACTACGCGAGCAGTACATGCCGCGTAGGGCGGTACTCAACTTCGAACATTTAGCTGACTTGAACGAAGCCTGCTACGAGCATGCCGCGCCTAAAATACTATTGGGCGCGGACCACTGGCACCTGACGCTGCCGCTAGAGACGAGAACAGGAAGGCAGTGCGACCCGGTGGCGATCCGTTCGAAAATCGGATGGACAATTTACGGTATGGCCCCACGCTACTTACGAAACCAGAGCGATCGAGAGGTGGTCATGCACGCTTTCTCGGATGAAGACCGAGAAATAAACATGGCGTTGAAAAGGTACTTCGACGTCGAAGCGCTAGGCGTGAAGTTGATCGACAAAAGGAGCCCGCAGGATCAACGCGCTATCGACATATTTAACGCGACAGTTAAACGCATCGACGGCCCGCGCTACGAGGTTGGACAACTGTGGCGTGAGGACGAACCCTGCTTGCCGCCCAGTTATACAATGGCGTATAATAGGTTGCGCGGCATCGAACGACGCATGGATAAGGATCCGGCATTTGCAGCGGAATACACCGCGCAAATAGATAACTTGCTGACCAAGGAGTACGCCGTGCGACACATAGGCGATTACGACGGTCATAAAACCTGGTTTTTGCCGCACTTTGCTGTACGCAACATAAACAAGGGCAATAAAATCAGGTTAGTATTCGATTCCAGGGCGACCTCGCAGAACGTCAGTCTGAACGACAAGCTGCTGGAGGGCCCGGATTTACTGCAGTCACTCCCGGGTATCCTGTGCAGATTCCGCGAAGGTGAGTTTGCAGTTAGCGCCGACATACAGGAGATGTTTTTACGAATCCAGATGAGACCCGACGATCAAATGGCGCAGCTATTCCTGTGGAGGGGAATGAACCGGGAGCGACCGCCGCAAGTATATCGTATGAAATCGATGATATTCGGGAATACGTCTTCTCCATATTTAGCACATAGCGTGCGAAACAGGAACGCCCAGGACAACGCCGAGCTGTATCCGGACGCCGTTTACGATATTCAGACGAATCATTATATGGATGATTTCTTGGCGGGATACGAGACGGAGCAGCAGGCGATCGACGCCGCTAAGCAAGTAGCAGCCTCACACGCTATGGGAGGTTTCGTCCTGCGAAGCTGGGCCTCGAATTCGAAGAGGTTAATGAAGCAGATCCCGCCCGAGCAACGAGCCGCCGACGATCTCACAAGCCTAGGCAACAAAGAGCAAAAGGTATTGGGATTATATTGGAACGCTCGGACCGACGAGTTGAGCTTCAATACATCGCTGATTCGCGTGCCGCCCGAGGTACGAGAACTACGGCGGGGCCCCACGAAGCGCGAAGCCCTCAGCGCTTTGATGAGCCTGTTCGACCCGCTCGGGTACTTAGCGCAGTACACCGTGACGGGAAAGGTCCTGCTACAGAACGTGTGGGCCCTGAGAACGAGCTGGGACTCGCCGCTGCCAGGCGAGTTAAACAACGCTTTCGTTACGTGGTTGGAGCACATAAAACACGTAGCCGAGCTGCGATTACCGCGACGCTGTATCCAGCTAGGTACAGGCGTGCGGCATCAACTGCACGTGTTTGTGGACGCGTCAGAGCAAGCGTTCGCCGCCACCGCGTACTGGAGGACGGAAGGGGAGACGGGCGAAAACGAGCCGCGAGTACACTTAGCCGCAGCGAAATCTAAGGTAACTCCCGTTCGTCGCTTGTCCATACCGCGAGCCGAACTTCAAGCCGCTTTAATAGGAGCCCGATTAGCGCAGACATTACAGAACGAGCATCGCGTGAAACCCGTGCAGATCGTCTACTGGACCGACAGCCGAACCGTACTGCACTGGGTACGCGAGAACGCGCGCCGATACAGCGCGTTCGTGAGCCACCGCTTAGGCGAGATAGCGGAGCTCACCGAACCCGAACAATGGCGTTGGGTCCCTACAAAACTGAACCCGGCCGACGACGGTACTCGACCGGACCCCTATCGCGTGGTAAGGAGCACCGATAGATGGTACGTGGGTCCTGATTTCCTGCGACAACCCGAACCCGAATGGCCGCAAGAAACTCGAGCGCCGCAAGCAGAGCCGTCGATCGAGATAACCGAGCAGGTACCGACAGAACGATGTTACGTGACGAATCACGTAGACCCGCCGCTGCCAAAAATCGAGCGTTTCAGCAACTACGATCGCTTGATCGGCGCGACGGCCCGAGCACTTCTTTTCATAGAGCGACTGAAAAAGAAAACACAGGTACCGTTAGAAACACGTCACTATTTAATAGCTGAAAACCTGTGGATGCAGTGGGCCCAGCGGCGGGATTTTCCCGAGGAACTCCGAGCTCTCTCACGGGGGGAGGCCATTGCCCGTAGCAGTCGGCTGTACAAGCTAGACCCGCAGCTGCAAGACGACGGCCTCATACATATGCGCGGGCGTATCGACGCCGCGCCCACGACTGCAAACAAGCAACCCGTCATATTGGACGGGCGGAATCCATTTACGAAACTTTTAATTTTGCGCGCTCATAAGCGAGCGCATCATTGTTCTAACGAAACAGTTGTGAATGATTTAAGGCAACAACTGTGGATCCTGCACCTGCGACCAACCGTTCGCAGTGTGGCTCGAGCGTGCATGCATTGCGTGCTCCGCCGCACGCGCCCACGCGTGCCGCCCTTAGGCGATCTGCCCTCTGATCGCTTGCAGCCGCACGCACGGCCCTTCACTTACTGTGCGGTGGACCTGTTCGGCCCGCTCACAGTCACTGTGGGCCGCCGGCACGAGAAGCGCTGGGTAGCGCTTTACACGTGCCTCACGACCCGAGCTGTACACATGGAGCTCGTGTACTCCCTGTCTACGAGCAGCGCCGTCATGTCGCTACGCCGCCTTGCAGCCCGCAGAGGATGGCCCACCGTTATGTGGAGTGATAACGGTACAAATCTGAGGGGCACGGATGCTGAGCTACGCGCCGCCTACCACGACTGGATACCGGCGCTACAAGAACACGGCGTGCAACACCGAATGAGTTGGCGTTTCATCGCACCCGGCGCACCGAACATGGGCGGCGCCTGGGAGCGCCTCATACGAAGCGTCAAGACTGCACTCGCCGCTACACTAAACACACGAAGCCCGAAAGAAGAAATCCTGATTACACTTCTAGCCGAAGTTGAATATTCGGTCAACTCACGTCCCCTAACACACGTGAGCGTTGATCCGAACGAGAGCGAAGCGATAACGCCCAATCACTTTTTATTGGGCGGCCCGGCGGGGGTCCCACTAACCGGCCCCTGCGACGAGGCAGATCGCAAATCATGGAAAGCAAGTCAAGCTCTCGCCGACCACTGGTGGAACCGGTGGATCCGAGAATACCTGCCGACCTTAGCCCCACGACAATCCTCAATGTCACGGGAGCCTACGGTCGCCGTTGGTGACTACGTGCTCATCACGGACTCCAGCGCGCCCCGCAACGTGTGGCCGCGCGGCATCGTGGAGGCGGCCTACCCCGGCCCTGACGGCGCAGTACGGAACGTGGACGTCAGGACAAGAGGAGGAGTCTTCAGGCGAGCTACGAGCCGGCTTGTGGTCCTGCCCATCACCGAGGGATCGACTCTGCGATCGGGGGGAGAATTGTTACGGACACAAGCCGAAAACTGTTAATTTATAAGCGAAATTTGATGTACATAACGTTAATTTATTTAATTTATTTTATTGCGCATAAAAGACGCTATAAGTCGAGTTATTATGTACCAAATGTATATAACAGTCCGTAAAAGAGACATATGTATGTAACTGGTCTAATCCCAAACCAATCCCGATCCGAAAATCACAATTCGATAGCGATGAATATTGCATAAGATATTCACGTGGTGCCGAACCACGTGGCAATGTTATGATAATATTACATCACCTGTTATCGCTTCCGCAATAGTGCCAAGCGATAGCAACGGATAATCCCATCAGGAATCCGTTTTTATTATGTTTCTAAAGTAATTAGGTCAGCCGCAATTCACGTTAACGTAAAATTAACGTGAATTATGAACCGTCCAATTAGAGCCCATTTTCAGTACGAAATCGTATCGGAATTTCGTTTTAACAATTCAAATTAACTTCACTATGACCTAATCGCTTAGAATACACTTAGAAATGCATCTGGACTCATTGCACTTACCTTTTATAGCCTTCCGCGACTTGCCAGCACAACGTAAATTTAACTTTATCGATCGATCCGACTTAATAGCTAACGAACCGTAACTCTTATCTTATAAAACGTAAGGCCATTTAATGCGGTGCAATGAAAGCTACAGAATGAGACATCTCACGTAGATATCGAACCGTAAACGTAGACACGACCCTCCCCGAACCGCTCATCCCGTAGACCAGAAAAGCCGTTAGGGCTGAAAAATGGGAAAATGAACGGCCAATCACGTAGCCAGTTCACTTTTCCATACAACGACTCTTAGAAAAGAACGCACTTGACGAAAGGGGCGTGCCGGCCGTAGAATGTACGGCTCGACGCCTCCTATTGGCCTGCGAGCCAGTAATTTGCTTACGAGTCCCGAGTCGAATTAGATCTTAAGGAAATAGCTTATAAGGAATTATTGTTTTCGATTATTTACCATACTGCCGAAGAAAATTAAAGAACGAACAAGTCAACCAGTGTTTTTATAACTCGTACTCGAACCTGCATCGAACCTGCGTCGACCTGCTGCCGTAACCAAGTTCGTCTGAGGTCCCATTCGTTTGGTTGATCTCCGAACTTCGGTCTACGTGCCCTACGTGATATCTACGTGACATTCACGTCGTGCAGCTACGCATCGGATCCGGAGCTACGAAACCGAACCTGTACTACGAGCTACGAACGTACGATCTTGCTACGTGTTACGCAGCATCTACGTGGCAACTACGTGCCGCGTCTGAACCGCCGTGCCTACGACTGGGATAGCCACGGCGACCGAACTGGAGCCACGAATTCCGAGAGCCGATAATACAGTCCACTGTGCTCACTCGTGAGCTACCGAAGAGGCAGTGTTGAGTGATTATCCTCAACAGAGGTTGTCTGATATTTTTTTTTTAAATTTTTTTTTATTTACCGTTTCCCTTTACTGTTCTAACATACCATTATTTGCAGGTAAAATTGATCAAGTTCTCGTTGCATCCCACACAATAAATTTGATCACCGCAACTTTTTCTCCGTGTGACATGATCACATTTTTGACGACGCAGTCAGCGCAGTGATAGAACAGCTGTCTACTGAGCCGGCGGTTTTGGGTTCGAATCACAGCAAGGGCAAATTTGAATAAATACTCGAATGGTTTGTGCCTGGGACATGGATTTCCTATGTATTAAAGTATATATAAGTATGTATTCGTCGTCTAGTACCTATGACACAAGCCTTACGCGCCTGGGTTACGCCAATCTATAGAACTTATATTTTTTTATAAATAATTATAATTATACTGTGAATTTAATGTATAATATGTATATTATATACGTAGACACACGGAATTTAGCCTGCTATCAGTTTAATGAGGATGCATAATATTAAGCTGTGTGTCTGCACTAAAATTATGAACTGCTATCGTTTTTTGAAAGGTGACTTAATCAAGGCTTATGCTTCAAGATCCGTTTCAGCCGTTTGAAGTTTAAATTTTTTATCGTTTTTTGCTATTAGATACCCTCTTAATTTTTCTAATATCAAGAGGGGATTAAACCACTACGTTAATAAAGAAGATATTGATAAGCTGCAGTCGTGTTTCCGCTCCAATTTTAATCCAGAAAACATTGCTTTGTCTTCGAGCGGGGATCGTTGAAAGATAATCATTTATGCAACAGGATATCCGCACTGGAGCGGGATTGGGATTAGATTCTAAATTCGGTCGAATAAATTACGGTACCTGTAACCGCAGAGGAAAACGCGGCACAGTCTAGACTTGAAAAGCACTTTGAATAGTTAGTGATCCTAATCCGCCTTTTATAAAAGGGTTAACAAAACAGGAGAAATCTTTCTAGTTACGCCCTTTATCTCCTGGGTGGTTCGAGCACGTTTTCTCGTATCAGTTATGTAAACTTACATTCAAGGCCAGATATTATATGGTAGGAGCAATGCAAAGAACAACGAATTGTATAAGCTCACAACGGGAATAGACGCTAACGATTTCATATTTTCCGAGGATAAAACTAACCGAGGACAAAGCGAAAATTTTGAAATAATAAGATCCACATGGGTGATCATGGGGTTCGTGTTGACCCGGCAAATGTAGCAAAAGTCCTCCTGCTGGACTTAGCCTGGTATGCAACCAGGCACTAGTGGCGTTGTCACGGCCCAAATCCAGGTAAGTATCTAACACTAATGTGGGTAGCAACAGAACTAACTGACAACGTACAGATACCCCACATGGCTGATCATTGGTGCGATGTGCGCCACGCATCTGCTATCTTGTAGGTATAGATTAAATTCTGAATCGATATTATATTAGTTGTTGGTGAAAATAAAGTAATGAAATTAGTTTAAACTTAACACTGTTTGAAATATTTTTGATTGTTGATTACAAGCTGGCTTTTCCTTGTTATTGAGTAGCAATAGGTATTGTTGTTTATTTACAGTGTACTTTTTGTAGTTTGTAAGTTAAAATGCGATACTACTCAATAGTAATATGTACAATGGTGTAGGGCACCATGTTTTTCTGCTACAAACTGCTGTGCAGTTCGGCAGAGCTTTAGAAAGTTTATTGTACTATTGTGTTACATTAAATGAATTAAAAAAAAAAAAAAAATTCGTGTCCTGGCGCATGATTGTAGTACCCCTGATTGTCATGGCTGATGTGGAGCAACCAGCTCATGGCGATTTCATAGAAGACCAACACATCAGACACTAATATGTAGTTAGCAACTGAACTCACCGACAACCTGCAGGTACCCCACTTGGCTGATCATGGGGTTGGTGTTGACCTGGCACATGTAGTACCCCCGGTCCTCCTGCTGGACCTGGCTGACATGGAGCAGCCAGGTCATGGCGTTATCGTGGGAGACCGAGAAGCGCGCCAGACGGGTGATGACGTGCCGATGGATGGTCAAGATCATCTGCCGGTCGATGTGGATCCAAGCCACCTGTAGACAAATAAGTAGAGTAAATACATGTTACACTAGAAGGATTACGAAACTTTGTTTAAGCGGAGAATTCGGCAGAACGATATTCTTTGCTTTGCTCTTTAAGATAGTCTCATAAAAATGTCCTACTCGTATAACCACCCGTGCATACTCAACCGTCAAGTAGTTCCAGCGTGTGGAAGGTGCATTAACACATACATGCATAATTATATTATATGCATGTAAGTGTTGTATGCACGGGTGGATAAGTATTTTTTTTTTCTGAGCAGTGATCTTGTCTAGTTTCTTGTAAAATATCTTCAATGAACATTTTACAAGTGTTTACAATTTTATTTGTAGAAATATGAATGAAAATTCATAAATTGACAAATTCTGTCAAATAGCGCCATCTCTCTCGCCGCCCTAATACTTGCTGAAGTAGGATGTTGCGTAAATGCACATCCTAGAAGTATGTTGGACGCGTTTAGCATTAAAGTTAAACAAAAAAATGGTACATACGGCACACGATGTAATGCTAATTTTTATATTTATTTTTAACCTCTGTATCAATTCAGAAAAACATTAAAGGCGTGAAATGATCTAGTTAAACAGATATTAATATTATGACATATGACATTAAACATATTATTTTACTTAATAAATAACAGTCCACTAGCTGAATGCTACAAGTACTAATCTCCTCACAACTTGTACAAAAGCCAGCAAAAAGTTTGAGTCGCGGCGAAAGGTAAAGCGGTCGTAATTATGGTGTAATTACTTTGTCCTTGTTTAAAACCTAGCCGTCCGGAAAGATTTCCGGCTGCGACTTTAAACACTCATTTATAAAGATAGTTCCAAATACTTCCTTCAACATAGCTAAGAATAGAATATCTGTATTTGTCAAACATGGATACAAAGTTTTGCCAGTAGGCATACATACACATGTACAGGTTATTCAACCCTAATATTAATAAAATTAATTAGGGAAATAAATTAAAATTAAAGCAATGGTAATTATGTGTTATTTAGTTAAGGTTTTATTCATTGCGATGAACTCGAATATTTGTGCTTGGGTCATGGTTGTTCTATGTATTTAAGAATATGTATATTTATCTATATAAGTACGTATATCGTCGTCTAGTACCCATAACACAAGCCTTCTTGAGCTTAATTTGGAACTAGATCGATTTGTGTGAGGTTGTCCGATATTTATATTTATTTATTTATTGTAATTTCATTAGGTTTTTTTTTATACCTGACGAAATATATTTCTTTAATCTGTAATAATACTCGTCAAAACTTAAATCGAAGGTTACAAATCTAGTTGCGTGTTAATGTATTAATGTGTGTGTGTGCTTTGCCCAAAGGTTGACTAGTAGATAGTGTATTTTGTGCAATAGAGATTCAATAAATAAATAAATAAGAATAAGATATAACTCCGTTGTGATATACGAGTATTATATTTGTCTTTAGAAACGTTAAACCTCTAGGCACTATGAGATGACTGCGGCTTTCTTTTATTTAAGTTCTCATAACAATAACGTAAAAAATACACTTAAAGAGAAAATATTAAACAATTTTCGATACTTTTCTTTTGAATATACTTCTCCATGTGAAATTCTTCGTATTTATCAATATGTATAGTTGTATTAACGGAATATAAATACATCTTTCTCCGTATTATACCAAAGCTTAAAAATTAAATCTCATTTAAATCTGCCATTGACATAATGCCGTGAGAAAAATAATTTAATATTTAACCCATTGCCCCTTTAAAACATTAATAACATATTATTTTCCCAAGCACATGTACTATCGGAAATTGGATCCCAACCGCCGGATCCCATGCCATTAACCTTACTGTTAGAATAATGTCATTTTGTGCACCGGCTTTCAATTTATGGATAATTTGCGATTTGGCTCGGCTGCCACGTCTGGTTGAATATGATGGAATGACGTTGAATCTATTAGAGGATGTAATGCACTTAAAGTTTAAATGTTAGGAGACAGGTGAAAAGGGGAATGAAAGGAGAGGTATACATACAGTCTGCAGCGAAAGGCTACGTAGAATAACATGCCCGCAATAATCACTTTGAGCGGATAGTTCACGTAGCAATGTCTGCTTTTGACTAAACTCTGGGAAAAATGCTGCTATACTGCCGTGAATCTCAACAGTTTTACTCCTAAGACGTGATGTTAAGGAGCGTGTTTGGGCAAAATGGGTAGTGAATGTAATCGACTTTAGTTCAACGCGAATCATGCTATTCAAACTAAATTACTACTTAGCTTCAGGCAAATACTAACTTCTAGAAAGTAAGTATCATAGTATGATAAATATTTTTTTAAAATTTTACCGGCTTTTTAATAATACCGAAGTTGCAGAATCTGTTATAGTTTACTGAATGTAGTCCTCGTCTAATGTAAATTAAGTCAGTAAACACAATAAATGGCATTTAAACTGGACTGTAATGTAAGCCACTATGGTTTCAACGCAATTTCAACATAAATAATGCAGAATTTAACATACCTACTCAACTGACTTCCACGTATCATCATATATAATTATCTATTTAAAGCACAGATGCGCAGTCAAATGCTTTGACTGTACGTGTAGTAAACAGCGTTCACTAAACATGAGAGCTCGATCCAACGAAATAAGCTCTCAAGCATCTTTCAACTTTAATTCGCAGAGCAAACACAACGAAGGTGAACTCACATTTGCTTTGACAAAGTCACAAGTGTGTTAAATTTGCCCGGTGAGCCGCAGGGATAGGACCGTATCGCTGCCGCACTGCGTCGCCGATACTGGCTGCATATTTTATGCGCTACTCGACGAAGCATCCAGTTTCTACAATCCTTGCGTATTTAGATTCTTGCTTTGAACTTTGGTTTTGTGTTTGGTTACAACAAGCTACGCTCTGGTATTAACTGGATTTGTTACTAGGCTATTCGAATGTTTATCACAAGAACATACTGACTCATAAACGCCAGACATAACAGCTGTGAGCTAGAAAAACAACATTATTTCTAAGACTTAGATAAAGAATAAAGACAAGTTCTCCCAATTTTCTTCGGAGTAGATACACTAAAGTGTAATGAAATTTTGCTATTAAAAAGAAGCTTATTACATGCCATTGAAAAAATGAGTTACAATTATATTAATATTACAGTACCAATAAAATGATAGTCGATAATTAATGTCTGGAGCAGAGCATATCAGAGGAGTTGCAATATTTTAATAATGTCATTAAACTACTTTCAGTCTTTAAATAAATATTATAATTGTGATATATATTATGATCGTTCTAAGGTTACCCGATTCAGGACACACCTTTATATAATAATGTTACGTTATGATAAACTGGAGAATAATTCAGCGGTCCGCAGTAATTTAGCACCCCCTCTATTACAGGGGGAGATAATTCGCGGAATTGAGATTGTTACCAAACTATCCCGGGATCTTTGAATAAGAATTTATTGTAATGAGAGCGCCTAGTACCCGTGTATGTAAATTAACAACTATGATGTTTACAATGAAACGAAAAATTGAAAAATTTAATGGTTAAGACAGGATTCGAACCTGCGCTGCGTCTCCAAAGACTTTCCGGGCCAACACGGGCGTCCTACCAATTGGACCACCGAACAAGATGTCAGAGCCATTGAATTTTTCAACCAGTTGCTTCTCTCGACGCAGGTTCGAATCCTGTATGAACCGTACAATTTTTAAATTTTTCGCTTCATTGTACCTAAACATTTGGTTTACGTTAGCAGACGTTACTGCTATAATAAAAATAATTAACAACTATGATGTTCATAAAACGAGCCGTGAGAGGAAAAAAGGTACACGAGCGGCATCACGCGAGAAATAAGTGAAAGTATTCGTCACATTTTAACAAAATGTGAGTGTGAGTGACAGATGCTTTGTCACTTATTTATCACGTGATAAACGCAGCCATCATAGGCCCCAGAAGATGCAGTTTGGGATAGACGGGCATCTGACACACCACAAGTATCGCTTAAATACGAGTACTAGGCTAGTTACCAGACATTGTTCAAGCAAATCGGCGCGTGTTCACAACCACTGACTACGGTCCATTGATAAAATCCTACCATTGGGAAATTTTACTTTAAAACTTATTAACAAATACAAAACTTTTTCATTAAGAACTTTAAAATAGAATGATAGAATATATCATACTTAAGGTCTTAGGTTTTAATAGGGTACCTTTCTGTGGTCACTATCAATAATGACCCAACTGAAATGTGGCTTAGGCAATGTTTTTGAGGATGTGAATCAATTCTATTTTTTATGGGGATCAAATGTCTATATGGGACTATCTACACTTACGCGTGCTTAAGACTGCTCTTAAAGTCAGAAATGACCGTCAAAGTTCAACAATCCTATGGAGTGCTAAAACGCTCCATACAAATGGCCACCTACATGAAACGTCATTTGTGGGTTACCAATATTTTTGTATGGAGACAATAAGTAACTTGCCATTTTCACCGTAAAAAGCGTTTAAGTTCATGGTTGTCATATATAATTATTGTTTTGTTAAATTTTATGAGGATTCATGAGGAAACATATTCAAATTTTATTTTGGTTTAAAAAAGATTTGCGTAGGTGTACCTTTAATGTCACATAGGTATTATTATCTTTTGAAAATGTTTTTTTTTTATGTCATAACATATTGAGCTAATTTTATTCATATTACTACATTATGTTGTATAATTCAACATCAGTCTACGGCCCTATTGCGAATAATAGTTATTGAATATTAAATTTAATACTTATGAATATTCAACTGATTGACCATTTGGCATAATGAGGTCATATATAGGTGGTCATATATAGGTCATGTGAGGTGTATATTAGGAAGATGGGACACAGTAGTAGACTACAATCAACTTCAGTGGATTAATGATTTGTGCATAGAAAACATTTTTGAATGCTGTGGTGTTGAACTGTCGAGTTACAATATGATAGTCATTTGCATCTATAGAACTCCTTGCTCAGACATAAATACTTTCTTTGATAAACTTCATATACTACTAACCAGATTAGGTAAGAAATCTAAAAGGAAAATTATTATCTGCGGGGATTTCAACATCGATCGCTTAAAGCCTAGACTAGAAACGGTCAAAGGATTAGAAAGAGCGCTAGGCAATTACAACTTTAAATTGCAATTAAATGAAGCAACGCGCATAACTGATTTGTCAAAAACGTGTATAGACAACATAGCCATTAACTTTAGTAATGATGAGAAAAACGTCCATGTTCACCATCTCAATCTATCTGACCATTCGGCGCAGATGATTGAGATTCCAGTTAAATATGTTAGGACTGCCGCAAAATACTGGTACATAGAAAAATATGATTACTCGGAAGAACATTGCGCTAAATTTTACGAGTGCTTATGTAGCCTGACTTTTAATGAAGTGTTTGCATGTGATAACACCAATGATGCATTCAACATTTTTCACGATGATTTAATCCTTTTTCATAAACTTTGTTTTCCCCTTGTTAAGGTTAAAATAAACGCGAACCGAAAACTCAAATGGGTAACACCAGGCATTAAACTAGCTTCTAAAGCAAAAAGGAATTTATACATGCAATATATTCATACCAAAGATAAACGGGCAAAATGTAACCTTAAAAAGTATTAGAAAACCTACACCAGGATTTTAAAAAGGTGCATTCGGCAAGCTCAAAAGATTAATAACCACAAATTAATAATAAAATCAGATAATATAGTAAAAGCTACATGGGGTCTTATAAACGAACACCTTAACTCAGACAAGCAATACGATTTACCTAACATAACACAACACAAAGTATTTCTTTTCGCCGATGACTGCTCCGTAATCGTGCGTTGCGAGAATCCAGACGCATATGAAGCAGAATTAAATAGAGTATTTAGGAGTATAAATGAGTGGCTAAATAGTAACGCGTTAATGGTTAATTTGCAAAAGACACAATATATCCAGTTTAGTGCACCCCAAGCTAAAACGAGGGAAGTAACTATTAATTACAACAACGTTAAAATAGACAAAGTTACCTCAACCCGATTTCTAGGTATCATACTGGATAGTCATAACAACTGGAAAGATCACACGGAGTACTTAATCAATAAGTTGAATCGATTCGTTTTTGCTCTTCGTAAACTAACCCAAATTGCATCTCAGGAAACGGCGGTCCAAGCTTTCCATGCTCATGTAATGTCGAACCTGAGGTACGGAATTATTCTATGGGGCAACTCTAAGAATACTCTAAAAGTTTTTCGTCTGCAAAAAAAATGTTTACGTGCAATATGTGGCACTCGTACGATCGACTCTTGTAAACCCATATTCAAGTCTCTTCAGGTTATGACTCTGTATTCTATGTATGTATATGAGATTTGTATTTTTGTCAAGAATAATATGCACCTTTATAAAATAAAAACATCCAACCCTAGAAATCAAAATCAAAAAATATTTATTTGCTGGAATACGGTTACAAAGATCTTAAAAGTAGAACAGTTCATGCGTATTCAACCTGCATGCAGGTGTGCAAAATTACATAGCCATAATTTGAAGTTAAAATCAGTTAGCATAATAACAATGTCAAAATATACATTTTATTCATTATCGACTAAACTATTAGCATGTCAAATATTCGTTAATATTGTAAAAACAATTTTCTTGTAGCCACTTAGTCAATTTGCCTCCAAATAACATCTTACTTTCTAGTTTAATATCTACAGGCAACTTATTATACAAGACTATGCACATATTATAACAGTTTTTCTTATAAACAAAAGTGTGGCAAGAAGGCTGATATAAAAGGTCCCTGTATTGTGCTCGGGTGTGTCTTGCACTGGTATCACTGCGCTGAGTAAAGTAGAATGGGTTGTTCTTGACCATGAGACAAGCTTCTTTTATATACATGCATGGAAGTGGGAGAATTTTAAACTTTTTGAATAAGGGTTTGCAGCTTTCAAGAAACCATGCATTATCTAAAGCACGAATACACCGTTTTTGTAGTTTGAAAATTCTCTCTATGTCTACGGAGTTTCCCCATAACAGTAGTCCATAGCTTAGAACTGAGGAAACGTAGCCATGATATGCAGTAAGAGCTGCTTCTACTGATACTGTTTGTCTAAGTCTTTTCAGAGCAAAAGTGAATCGAGCCAGTTTTTTACAGATGTCATCTACATGATGCTTCCAATTTAGATTTTTGTCAATTTGGAAACCTAGGAATTTCACATTGTCAACTATATCTACAGTTTCGTTATCATGGCTAATTTTAATAGGTAATGAGTTATAATTATAGGGACCAAATAACATGGCTTTTGTCTTTGCTAAATTAATTTTCAAGTTGTTTCTTTTTAACCAATTTATAGCGTCTGACAACGTTTCATTGACCTTTAATTCAAATAGGTCTTTGTTATCACCTTTTATTACAAGTGTCGTGTCATCGGCAAAAATGATGCAGTCTTGTTTAATACAGTTAGGTAGATCATTGACTGCTATAAGGAACAGCAATGGTCCCAGGATACTGCCTTGCGGGACACCGGTGTTTTTTAAAAGAGAATCTGACCTATATGTTTCTCTAATATAGCCATTATTGTTTTTCCGGACGATCCTATCGATTTGTGTAAATTGTTTTCTTTCTCTTAAATAACTTTCAACCCAGTCGTGAGCTTTACCTCTAATACCATATGACTCCATCCTTTTCAACAGTATACCGTGGTCAATAAAATCGAATGCTTTGCTCATGTCTAGCAAGAGCGCCATTATTGGAGTCTTCTGATTTAAGCTTTCCGAAACAGTTCTTACTAGGTTGAAGCAAGCTAGGGTTGTTGACTTTCCCTTACGAAATCCAAATTGCTTTGGTGTTAAAATGTCATGTTTGCTTAGAAATTCATTGACCCTATTTAGTATTGCTTTCTCAAAAACCTTTGATAAAATTGGTATAATAGTAATTGGTCTGTAATTATTTGGGTCTGATTTGTTCCCTTTCTTAAAAAGAGGTTTTACTATAGATAATTTTAATTGTGAAGGGAAAGTTCCATCCGTGAATGACAAATTAATTATGTGTGAGAGAGGACGGCAAATAAAGTTAACACATCCTTTTAAAACCTTTGTGATAATATCATCATATCCATAGGCTTTACTGTTGTTTAGGGACATAATTAATTTGTGCAATTCATATTCATCAGTAGGTCTGAGAAAAATTGAATCTGGATTAAAAAATGAATTATTTAATTTGATGTTAGGTGCGTTCGATTGTGTATCGTTTGTCTGATTTATAAGAAATTTATTCAATTGGTTACATATGTCATAGGGATCTGAGTAGGATATATTGTCAAAGTTTAGGTGGTCAATTTCGTTTTTGCAACAGTCATTTCCAAGAGTTGAATTAATCGTGTTCCATGTGGCTTTACATTTATTTTTATTGCATTGTATGTATTTATCATTGCAGATCTGTTGCGCTCTATGGAGACATTGCTTAAATAGTTTATTGTAGTGTACAAAATTCTGCTTGTTTATTTGACATTTTGAATTAGATCTTTTATATTTCAGATATAAATCACGCTTTGTTTTGCTTGACTTTTTCAAGCCTTTTGTTAACCATTTCAGTTTCATGGACCTATTGACAATTTTGACTTTGATCATGGGAAAACATAACTTGTAGATTAAGCAAAACATATCGTAGAAATTACTAAATGCATCTAAACAAGTTTCTGATGCATACACATCACTGAAAGAAAGCTGGGAGATGTAATTATAAAACTTATGAATATTCTCTTCGCTGTAATCCCTTTTAAATTCAAACCACGTACCAAACGTCTTGTACTTATTTGCTTTTATTTTTAAAACTTGCGCTGACTCATGGTCTGAGAGGCCCAAATAGACTAACTCGGACTCTACGCCTTTAATGTTACTTGCGATTTGGTCGATACAGGACTTTAATCTCGTTGGTGAATTTATATGAGTATTAAAGTTATAATTCTTTAATGTATTCAATAAGTTTTTTGTGATAAGATTATCTTTATTTATATCCAAATTCCAGTCCCCGCAGAGTATAATTTTTCTTCGCTTATATTTTTCTGTGGCAAAGTGAAGCAACTTTTCCAAACTACGCATAAAGACTCCTATTTTTGATTTATTTTGTTTTGGTATTCTGTAAATGCAAAAAACAAGTAAGTTTAAGCCAGTCACTTCCATTCCACAACATTCAAAATAAAGCTTCTTTGCTATATCTGCAGGAATTTTCACAGATTTTACCTCAAGTAGCTTATTGACAAGAATACATGTACCACCCCTACTTGTTTTCCGACTGAACGAAGCCGCAAGTTTGTAGTTGTTTAGTTTAATATTTCTCTCTGCACCCTGCTTCACGAATGATTCACTAAAACATATTATGTCAACCTCTTTACCCTTCACAGACAAATCACTCAGAGCAATTTCGATCGAATCAAGCTTATTACAAAGTCCTGCTATGTTTTGATGCAGTATTGTGAGTTCAGATTTAGTGTACTTTAAGCACTTCCAAACTCCATGGTCTCAACATATGCTATCCTGAGGATGTTAACACAGCTCATATGAAAAATAGTACATTCTACATGTCTATAAAAATTTTCAATAATCTGCCAGAAGATCTAAAAATTTCAGAACTACCAGAATACAAAAATAAGCTTCTTAAATGGTGTACTGAGAGAGCTTACTACAATTTAAGTGAACATTTTGAATAAATTAATTTATGTAGGTAGTTTAACTGCAACATCTGATTATTATTTTATTAATTATTAGACAATTCTGATTATGTAATGATATATGTAGCCAAGATTTTATTATGGTATTGTAGAACTAAGAAATCTGACATGTAGTTACTTTAATTAAAAATTGTAGTGTATGTGTACTTTGTTATTTTAAGTTAATGTAAAAATTGTACGCCGGTTATCGGTAGATTGTGAAGAACTATAATATAATGTAAGACCTACTTTTGTACTCACAATATTACAATAAATATATGATTATGATTATGATTATATATTTTTTTTATTCACACTCCTACCAAAAATTCAGTAGAAGCCTATTATTTGAAACTTTTAACTAACCGTGAGGTTTAGAGCATCCAAACGCCCCGGAATTTAGCCAACTGCGACCGAACGTGAACGTCCAAACAGGCGGAGCGGGCGGGAAATGCAAATTATCATTTACTGCCCGCTGCGCTGTAATTGCTCCACTAAACATCATTTTACGCGAAATATTGTTACTGGCTGTTGCATATTAAAGCTCGTATTATTACAGTTTTATTGTCCGACAGCGTAATAATCGGACTTGGTTTCTGATATTATTTTTGTGTCAATTATCAAAATATCACAGATTTCATATCGACATTATTATGTTACTAATTGAGGTATTAATGAATACCTCAATCAGTGACAATTAGTAACATTCCTTTTTTAGATGCTATCCAATCGCTATTCATTTTCTAGATAAAAAAACCGGCCAAGAGCATGTCGGGCCACGCTCAGTGTAGGGTTCCGTAGTTGCTCATCCTTCACAATAGATTTAAGTTACGACAAAGATTTCAAACTCTATAAAAAGGTCGTAAACGCCATCGTACTGTAATTACTTATTACCTTCTGGAAGTCAACTTACGTCCTTTTAAGACAATTAAGAAATTTTGCGATAGCTCAAAAACGGCTCAACCGATTTTGTTCAATATAGTTTTCATTGAAAGTAATTATAAGGCCGCATGTTCATGAATTTTCCCATAATTTTTTGACCCATGGTTGCAAAGTTAGAGGGGGGAGACGCTATTTTTTTTATTTTCAGAGCGAATATTTACAAAACTGCTGACTATCAAAAAATTATGATTGGAGACCCCTGTGGTGACCAACCTGCTTACTCTCACCACAAGGCTGCGCGCCAAATCGCCGCGCAACATCGTCGCGCTCCATGGCAACGAAATAACAAGAATGTCACTTCTCTTACTTACTGCTTCTACAAACGTTTTAATGATCTTCTCTTGTAACATAATTAATGTAATTTATTGTAAATATCGTTGTACATAAACAGCTGTAAATAGTATATTTGTTTCTCTCCGTCGGGTGCATAACGCGCACCCACATTGGTGACCGCCGACTGAAAAATCTGAAAATACGCAAACGCCATGGCTGACGAAAATTCGGAAGAAAAATTTGCCGACGCTGATGGTAGCGCCACGGAGACGAAAGGTGAGGTATACAGAGTCAGGATCCGCGTACCGCCTTTCAACGCCGACGAGCCCGCGCAGTGGTTCGCACAAATAGAAGCGCAATTTATGTTATCTGGCATTAAATGCGACAGTACGAAATTTTATTATGTAGCAAGCCAACTTGATGCTCGATATGCTTTAGAAATAAAGGATATTATAACTAACCCTCCCGCTGCCGGCAAATATGACAGAATTAAATTGGAATTGATACAACGTCTGTCAGCGTCTCAAGAACAGCGTACACGGCAACTGTTAGTTCGCGAAGAGCTAGGCGATCGTAGACCGTCGCAGTTTTTACGACATCTACAAAATTTAGCAGGCGCCGCCGCTACGTCAGATTTGGTAAAAACTTTGTGGACTGATCGTTTACCTAGCAATGTTCAGACGATTGTGGCTTCACAGTTCGACCAGCCGTTGAACAGACTCGCTGATCTGGCGGACAGAATTTACGAGCTAGCTCTGCCTACTCCTCACGCTCCACAGGTAGCTTCTACTTCTGCTGCCGCAGCCACCTACTTGCCTGTGCCGCCAGACCACGCATCTGCGCCACCTGTCCGCGCATCCATACCACCTGCAACCTGCGCACCTGCTCCGCCTTCCGACTACGTGATGCAGCAAATAAGTGAGTTGACAAGGCAAGTTGCTCTACTTACTAGCCGTTTTGACAAAAGAGGTCGATCACACTCGCGCTCACGTTCGAAGTCAAATTCAAGGCGATACAGTCGTTCACGATCTCGTCCACCGCAGCCGCCGCCGAACCATCCACACTGCTTCTACCACTACAATTATGGACGAAGTGCTCGGAAGTGCAATCAACCTTAAAGCTTTAATTCGGAAAACTCTCCGGGCGGTCGGAACTAGCGGCCAACGACTGCCCCTTTGCTTCAGGCCGATCAAGACCGATCGGACAACGAAAATACGGTATCTCATAGACACTGGTTCAGATTTATGTGTTTATCCCCGATCGGCCATTAAGACGCCCTGTCCTCGTTCGAAATATGACCTTATTGCTGCCAATAATTCTGTCATCCATACTTACGGCCCTATACAGATCACTGTCAACCTGGGATTAAGAAGAGCTTTTCCGTGGAACTTCACTGTAGCTGATGTCACGAGACCTATCATAGGAGTCGATTTTCTCGCGTATTACAATTTACTTGTGGACGTCAAAAATCAACGGTTATTAGATAATACAACGACGCTATCTGTAGCCGCTGTCAACTACAGATCTGCTGAAAATATAGCTTCTGTCAAAGCAGTAACGGGTGAAACAGAATTCCACGACATTTTACGTGAGTACCCTGATATAACCAGACCTCCAGGTAGACACTCACCATCCAAGCACAACACCTTGCACTACATCAGGACTACACCTGGACAGCCAGTATCCTGCAAGCCTCGCCGCCTCGATCCGATGCGCATGCAGGCCGCGAAGAAGGACTTTGAGGATATGCTGACTATAGCTCGACGTTCTGAAAGTCCTTGGGCCAGCGCTCTACATCTGGTGAAGAAAAAGGACGACACTTGGAGACCATGTGGAGATTACAGAGCTCTCAATGCCAGAACCATTCCGGACAAGTACCCCATACGTCATATACACGACTTTTCATACCAACTGTCAGGATGCACAATATTTTCAACCATCGACTTAGTCAAGGCGTACAACCAAATAGCCGTAAACCCTGATGACATACCCAAGACAGCTATCATCACGCCATTCGGGTTGTATGAGTTCCCTTATATGACATTTGGACTCAGGAATGCTGCACAGACGTTCGCCACGATGGCGCCACGACCGCCAAGTCAACCTCGTCTCCGTAATATTGCGCTCAAAAAATTGTTTATATCAAATATTCATTGTGAAATACCTGTGATACTGTGGATTAATACCACAAATAATATGTGACAGTGTTATCTTAACCGAATTGTTAGTGACAAGGACAAATAAAGTTAAAAATAATAACGGCTAAAACTTAGTGCAAATCTCAGTGTAAACAAACATTCTGGAGACTACTAGTGATTTAAAAAAAGAAATAAAGAGTGAATCGAAACATTAAATCTAGTGCGCTTTCCGTAAATATTGCATTAACAACAATAATTTGAGACTTAAATACTATTAACATTGCGATAAAAAGTGAGGGTGGATTAGAAACTCAGTGCAACAATCTATAATAATTTTATGTACGATACAGAAAAACGAACTCGAGTAGTAGTTGCGTGCATTCGTAGTGTTTATGTGGATAAGACTATGTACACAAAATACATTAGACATTGTAATTATTTCAAATTTTAAATTACATACTTTGAATGCAAGTGTGTATTTCGAACGATACCCTAACTGCACGAGTGGCGTCGTAGTGAACGTGTTAGACTAAAATAACGTTGAGCGCTAGAGGAGTGCGTTCGAATCCCAGCCGTGACATAACTTTTTGTTTTTATTTTATATTTTTACTTGTCCACACCCTATACTAAGATGGACACACAAAAGGAAACTAAGAAAATAAAACTACGACAAAGAATTACACCCTCCAACAACACGGCCATGGCACAAAGCGACGAGGAGGGTTCATCCGATCGTCTGAAATACCTGAAAAAAATAAGCGACAGTGAACAAATAATACAAAAACTTAAATTAGAAAATTCGCAACTTCGGCTAAAGATAAAAACAACAGATGAAACCCACGAACAACAATATTCTCAACTAGCCAATGAAAATAAATTGTTAAAACAACTTCTGGAACAAAAAGAAAGACAGTACGTTAGTTTAGAATCTAAATATATTTCTAAGGACATTCTTCACAATACAAAACAAGTGGGGTCGCTAGATACAGATAACATAGAAATCTTAACACCGCTGAAACATAAAATTGAGAAGAGAGAAAAGGAAAATTTGTCTCTTGCTATGAGAATCGATGAGCTAGAAAACGAAAACCGTACTTTATGTGATTTAATTAAATCCAATGAACCAGTGTTATCATCTTACAGTTGTGTTAAGACAGATTTAGATAAAGTTAAGGAATTTGAACAAAAAACTCATGAATTCAAGAAAAGAATCAAAACTCTTACATGTAGATTAAATAACATTATTAAAAAATATGCAAATTTAAACAGAAATTACAAAATTTTGAAAAATAAAGACATTGCACTCAGCACAATACAGCAATCAGTAAACAGTTTAAGAGAAAACACAGATAAATTAAAGTGCCTAATAGATCAGACGCCTATTGCATTGAATATTCAGTCAAATAAAGCACAGCACATTCAGAGCACGTCGGAAAGAAACCCGGAAATTGCATTTAATATTCAATCAAATGATGTACAGAACACTCAGAGCTCAGTGGAAAGCAATCCGAAAGATATATCTGAAATGAAGAGTAACCAAACCAAACAACGGAAACAACGAGAAGCAATGTCCAATCTCCTACTTCTATCAGACATGCATGGGATCGAAATAACATCAATGCTGTCGCAGTTGCGTCGGGACTACAATTTCACTGGAGACATAATCAAGCATGGGACTACGGAACGAGTACTGCTAAATATTGCTCTAAAGACAGAGCAATTCACATCCAGAGATTGTGTCGTCATAATGTGCGGAGGAAGTGATTACAATGTCCATTCTCCAATTAAAACAGTGCAGCTAGTGGAGGATGCTGTTAAGAGCCTATCTCATTGTAACGTTATAGTGTGCTTCATTCCGTTGAGTGTTAACCATGATAACAGAGGGTACAATGTATTTGCTAGTAAAGTTAATGCAGGTCTAGCACAGATTTTGTCAAAATACAATAATGTTACGCTCCAAAATATAGATGAAAACCTTAGTATTGAAGATTATGCATATAATGGTTTTAACTTACGTATAAAAGGCAAATTTAAAGTAGCGACTGCTGTAAGTCTTGCATTGAAGCAAATAAATGAAAGATTTTATAATAGTTCCCATTTTTTACAGTCAATTGCCTCGAAGAAACTAGCCACGTAACTGAAAATCTTGGGATAATGCATCTAAACATAAACAGACTCAGAAATAACTTGCTTAATTTAGAAGCCTTTGTTGAGTGTGAACTTAAGTGTAAACCTAAAGTTATCATGCTAACAGAAACATGGCTTGAACCTAACGAATATGCATGTCTAAATTTACCAGGGTACACCGTTGCAATGCAAACATCAAGAACCTTATTTAAGGGCGGTGGTACAATTATTCTTGTAAGTGACGACTACTCAAATAATTTTAAAGTAATTGATGTATCTAAATATTTTGTAGAAAAAGTATTTGAGGCTTGCGAAATTTGTCTGGAATTGGGAAATAACATTAGTATATATTTACTGGTAGTTTACAGGTGCCCAAGCTCAAGTTTCGATCTATTTATTAAACAGTTTAGTTATACCTTATCCCACTTCAGGTCGCATAATATTATTATCGCAGGAGATTTTAATGTAAACCTTGCAGATAAAGATGACAGTAAAACAAAATCTTTCTCTCGTACCCTATTAGAACATCATATTAAGCCCACAATCTCTGATTTCACTCGTATAACAGCCAATACATCAACAATGGTAGATAACATTCTAACTGATATTAGTGAATATACTAGAGCCTATGTAGTACCCTGCAGTTTTTCAGATCATGATGCCCAGATACTTGAATTGCCAACTTCACTCATGAGGCAATCGGCACCACAGAAAACGACAGAGAAACGCATATTCCATAAAAAAGCTACTATAAAATTTCAAGAGGAAATAAAACAGGTTAAGTGGCATATAGCCTTTGCTAATAAAGATGTTAATAGCCAATTGAAAACTTTTTATGAAACTATATTTTTACTTATTGACAAACATTTTCCTTTAAAAAAAGTTCAATCTCGTAAGAAACCAAACACCTGGATAACAAAGGGTATTAAAAAATCCAGTCTGAGAAAAAGAAAACTGTTAGTGAAATCGCGATATGTGAACGACGAAGCATTTAATAATTATTTTAAGCTTTATAAAGACACATTTAAAAAAGTACTAATACACGCCAAAAAAAATCACTTGCATAGAACTATTTCCAAAGCTAAAAATAAGGCCAAGACTATTTGGAATTTAGTAAAGGAAACTACAGGCAAAGGTGCTAAAATGAAACCGAAGTTAACTTTGAAACTTGACAGTGGGACAACTACAGATGTAAGGATCATATCTAATGCTTTTAATGATTATTTTCTGAATGTCGGAAAATCAACTAGCAATAACTCTAATAAACAATACATGACAGTATTACATGACATGAAATTAAAAAATGGTAATTCCATATTTTTTCATCCCATAATTGAGCCAGAAGTTATAAAAATCGCTAAAAACCTCAAAAATAGCAACTCTAGTGGAACTGATAATCTTAACACAAAATTTGTAAAAGACAATATTAATGTACTATGCATACCTCTTTGTTTAATTTTTAACACATGCTTAGAAATGGGTGTGTTTTCCGATTTACTAAAAAAAGCCAAAGTTATAACACTGCATAAAAAAGGAAGTCGCACTGAGCTAAACAACTACAGGCCAGTATCTCTATTGTCTGTGATATCAAAAATACTCGAAAAATGCTTGGCCGATAGATTAGAAGGCCACCTTGAGAAAAATGATTTCTTTACCTCATGTCAATATGGTTTCAGAAAGGGGAAAAACACTTCAGACGCAGTTATAAATTTAGTTTCCGAAGTAATGCTCAATTTGAACAATGGTAACACATGTGGAGGAGTATTCTGTGATCTAACGAAAGCGTTCGACTGCGTCGATCACGGAATACTTCTCAACAAACTAGAGCACTATGGTGTCCGTGGCACAGCTTTAAATCTTTTTGAATCCTACCTGACTAATCGCACACAATACGTAGAAATTTCTAACGAAGAGAAAAATGCGTTTCGTTCCGAAGAAGGAATCATATACTACGGTGTACCGCAGGGCTCAGTACTAGGTCCTCTATTATTTCTAGTATTCATAAACGATCTACCTAGCTATCTTACTTGTGGTACACCGTACTTATATGCAGATGATACGAGCATTATTTTAAGTGGAAATACCAGGGAAGAATTTCATGTTAGGATTCAAAAATGTTGGGAGGAACTGGAGAGCTGGTTTGCTTTCAATGGACTCAAAATCAACTGCGACAAAAGTTTCTACATTATTTTCCGTCGAAGTTCCAAAAGCCCAGACTTTGAATGCAACATGCCCATAGAGAAATCTGATTGCATCCGATTTTTGGGAGTTGAACTTGACCCCTATCTGAGATGGCATAACCAAATAGAAGCAGTAAACAAAAAGTTGGCTAATGCGTGCTATACACTAAAAAGTCTCTCAAAGATAGCAGACACCAAGATATTAAAAACGGTTTACTGCTCTTATTTTGAGAGCATTGTTAGGTATTGCTTGGAAGTCTGGGGCAATGGTACTGGGATAAATTCTGTATTGCTTATGCAAAAGAAGGCTATGCGACTTATTGTGGGATCGAAAGATATACCCGTTACTCATAGAAATATGTTTGTAGAAAACAAAATTTTAACAATTACGTCACTATATCTATACCGCCTATCTATTAACGTGTTTAAGAATAAGGATAAATATTCGACTAATTCACAATTACATAACTTTAATCTAAGAAATAAAAATAATTTAACTTTAAGCAAATCACACAATGCGCATTTTAACAATAGTTTTAATAATATTGCCATTAAGGTTTTTAATAAGCTAAATGATGACATCAAGGAATGTAGTAACATTAGAGCTTTTGATAAAAAAGTGAAAGATTATTTTATTAATAGACCATTCTACTCAATTGATGAATTTTTTGCTAATGCTCTGGACGAATAGAAAGTATTTTTGTAATCATAGTGTAAATATCGTTGTGAAATTGTTAGTATGTACCTATTTATAAATTGACTAATTGATTGTATTAAGTATGCTAAAACTGTATTTGCATGTACTTGTACGTAAAGCAAATAAAATATTTGAATTTGAATTTGAATTTGAATTTGTTCCAGAGGTTTATTGACGAGGTTCTGCTGGGACTTGACTTCTGCTATGGTTACTTAGACGACATCTTGGTTTTTTCCTCATCCCTAGAACAACACAAAAGTCATCTTCGTCAGCTGTTCGAGCGCTTAACACAGTATGGTGTATGGATCAATATCTCAAAATGCCTATTTGGTCAATCCGAAGTCACCTTTCTCGGATACCACGTGACAGCTTCAGGCACCAAACCGTTGGAGGCAAAAGTTCAAGCAATCCAGGATTACCCAGTTCCGAAAACGGTTAAAGAACTAAGACGTTTCCTGGGTATGATAAACTTTTACCGCCGATTTGTACCCAACGCTGCACAGCTGCAAGCACCACTTCACTCTCTTCTGGCAGGTCCAAAGATCAAAGGATCACATCCAGTAAGCATGACTTTCAAATTTACTACAAGCTTTCGAAGATTGCAAATCATCGCTATCCACTGCAACACTATTGGCTCATCCAGACTCATCAGCACAACTGGCTATCTTCACTGACGCTTCTGACTCCTCGATTGGCGCCGTGCTGCAGCAGCTCAGTGACGACAACTGGCAACCTTTGGCATTCTACTCACACAAACTTTCAACAGCACAGCGAAAGTACAGCCCGTACGATCGAGAACTACTGGCAGTGTACGAAGCCATCAAGTACTTCCGTCATATGGTCGAAGCCAGAGATTTTACAGTGTTCACCGACCATAAACCTCTCACCTTTGCCTTCTCCACGAACAGAGATAAATGCTCACCTAGGCAGTTCAGATACCTAGACTTTATCTCGCAGTTCACCACGGACGTACAATACTTACCCGGAAAACTCAATATTGTCGCCGATGCTCTATCTCGAGTCGAAGAAATCGCCAATCCACCACCAGACTCTTGCACAATCTCAGGAACATGATCCAGAGCTGCAAGACCTGCTTCTAAATGGCTCATCGCTCAAACTTAAAAAGATGCCTACGCTTGACAGTAACCTACCTGTCTACTGCGATACCTCTACTCGGCAACCTCGTCCATACATCACTCCGCAGTTCCGCAAACAAGTCTTTGACCAGCTACACCAACTTCATCATCCAGGATCCTCAGCTACTGTGCGACTGGCCGCTGAGAGATTCGTATGGCCAGGGATACGCAAGGATTGTAGAGAGTGGGTCAGGCATTGCTTAAAATGCCAACAATCAAAAATCACTCGTCATACCATTTCACCACTTTCCACCTTCACCACTCCATCCTCGAGGTTCACTCATATCCATCTAGACCTCGTAGGACCCCTAATCCCTTCCTCCAATTACAGATTCTGCCTCACAGTCATCGACAGATTTACGCGATGGCCTGAGGTGTTTCCGCTCAGAGACATCACTGCCGAGTCCTGCGCTTCTGCACTCGTTTCTGGCTGGTTTTCCAGATTTGGTTGTCCACTGCGAAGAACCACAGACCGTGGACGCCAATTCGAAAGCCATCTCTTCAAAGCTCTGACAGCCATGGTTGGAGCACGCCATTTCCGGACCACGGCATATCATCCAGCCGCCAACGGGATGATCGAGAGACTACATCGCCAGCTCAAGGCAGCTATCATGTGCCACTTCTCATCATCAACGTGGATGGAAGCTCTGCCACTGATTCTGCTTGGCGTGAGAAGTGCGGTGAAGGAAGACTTACAGGTAACTCCGGCTGAACTTGTATATGGCGAAACACTCCGCTTACCCGGTCAGTTCCTGTCACCTCAAACCGACTTCACAACTGCAGACGTCACAGAATACGCCACACGACTCCGCTCTCACATGGCCAAACTAACGCCAATACCTGCATCGAGGCACGTTTCATCTTCGCCATTCTACATCCCACGGACGCTGCAAACTTGTACGCATGTTTTTCAACGTGTCGACCGCGTCCGAAGTTCTCTAGAGCCGCCTTATGAAGGGCCTTACAAGGTGATAAAACGACAAGCTAAATTCTACACAATTGAGATCAAAGGAAAGCCAAACAACGTGTCCATCGACAGACTGAAGCCCGCATACATCATGCGCGAGGTAACGCTGGACAATAACACCGCCACACCTGCTGAGTCACGCACGAGAAGCGGTAGACTTGTCACCTTCCCTGCAAGATATCGACCGTAGTTACGGTCTGGCCAGGGGGAACATGTGGTGACCAACCTGCTTACTCTCACCACAAGGCTGCGCGCCAAATTGCCGCGCAACATCGTCGCGCTCCATGGCAACGAAATAACAAGAATGTCACTTCTCTTACTTACTGCTTCTACAAACGTTTTAATGATCTTCTCTTGTAACATAATTAATGTAATTTATTGTAAATATCGTTGTACATAAACAGCTGTAAATAGTATATTTGTTTCTCTCCGTCGGGTGCATAACGCGCACCCACACCCCTATTATTTTCAAAAGACCTATTCAACGACAGACCACACACTAGTGTTGAAACAAAAAAAAATTTACCCCCACTTTAGGTGTTCGAGAGGTATCCGAAAAAAAAAATTTTTGTTAGTTTTTATTTTACCGTTTTGTCGGCGTGATACATACACATACTCATGCTAAATTTCAGTTTTCTAGTACGAATGATCACGGAGCTAAGCCCCGGACGGACAGACGGACATGGCGAAACTATAAGGGTTCCTATTTGACTACGGAACCCTAAAAAAAGAAGTTGTTCAAAATGTAGGTGGTGAACATGGATTGAAAAATACTTGTAACGGTTTTAATTACGTGTATGATCGACGAAAATTGGCCCACGTGGCGTTAAAAAGGTTAAATAAAAAACCAGCCAAGTGCGAGTCTGCCTTTCGCACCGAGAGTTCCCTTATCTTATCTAAATTGGCCATGTAAATGTATGGCACCACATACAAATGAGGTGCAAAGTTAACGCAACCGATCCCGTTTGTTGTATGTGAGCCCCACTTAAATATTTTATTTTATTATGTTTTTATTATTTGTTGTTATGACGGCACTAGAAATACATCTGTAAAAATTTCAACTGTCTAGCTATCACGGTTCATGAGTTACAGCCTCGTGACATACAGACGGACGGACACAGGGTCTTAATAGTAATAGGGTCCCGTTTTATCCCTTGCAAAGTAAATTATATTATTTTAATGAAAACAATGACCGAATTAAAAAAAGAGGTACCTATTAAAAATTGTTTCGTAATAGCGGTAATTAAAATACGCTTTTATACGTACTTAATAACTGAATAACTAATCTTACATTTCTGAATCCCACGCCAATAAAAACAGGCACTCAAAACAAAAAATCTAAATCAAATCAAAAGAAGAAAAAGGCAGACGTCGGGTCGTATCGGGAAGTCAAAGAACTGGCGTTAAGGAGAACGGACTGGAGAGAACTGCACCGACAAGAGTGAAACTCTTAAATAATAATAATAATACTCAAAACAAGAGTTCGTTTTTGAACTCACCGCCATCCAAAAGCCGCAAATCATCACACATTTCCAAACACCGCCTCCACCAGACTGTTTGTTCCATCGTCTCTGTTTGCTCCACTTAAGCACTTACACCAATATTTACAACATCGTTCGCAAAAGCAAAATGTCTATCATTAAAATCCGGCAACATAAACTTTGTAATCCCATACTTAATCAGCGCAAACGGCACGTGAACAAACACGAAAGAAGCATAACTCCGACCAAGTGAAAAGTTGCTCCGGAGTCGCGGAAAGCCGCGCTAAGCCTCTTTTCCCCTTTTTATTCCTTACACACACTCGCCGCATTCAACTACACGCCTCGCTTAACCACGATACTCAATGATAATAAATAAAATAAAATGTTTCTTGCAATACCTTACACTTTAAAGTAGGGTCATAAAATAAAATGTCTAGATAAAAAGTATAAGAGCATTTAATTAAGACCTCTGTCAACACCGGTGTGGCAAAGACAGACAATATTGCGAGATTTAGATTGATCAACTGATAAATTATTAGTTCACGCTTTATGGCACCATAGGGCGCATCTCTGACGACGCTGTTGGCTCAGTTTGTAAGCACTTGCCTACTGTGCCGGCGGTCCTGGGTTCGAATCCCGGCCAGGGCAAATATTTGTGCTTGGGTCATGGATGTCATCTATGTATTATATGTATTTATATATTATGTATATCGTAGTCTAGTACCCATAGTACAAGCTGCTTAGTTTGGGACTAGGTCGATTTGTGTAAGATTGTCCTTTAATATTTATTTTATTTATTTATTTATCTGGTTGACTCCTAGAAAAATATTTCTTCAAAATGTTCCATTTCGCCAAAAATAATTTCACAGAATTTTTATCACTGGTCATATTTCTTTCATAATTCTTGCAAAACTCATCCTATTTGATTTGGTTAGGTTAGGTTTGTTTTATAACAATCTCAAATAGTTTACGGTTGCAAAGAAAAATGCTTTCTACGAAATTATTTTTAGACGAAATGAAACTATAGACCCCTGGCTGGACACGTATAGTGGAAGTAAAAAGAAAACAGGTGGGGCAAACATTTCCACACATCTATACATATATATATATATATATATATAACAACGTGTGTCTACTACATTAGCTTTATAACTGATTTTGAGGGTCTGGGAGTCTGAAACTGTTCCTCAAGACTGGAAAGATGCCACTATTTGTAAACTCTATAAGGGAAAGGGACAGATCTCCGACTGCAGTTCTTATAGAAGCATCTCCCTTTTATCTACCGCTGGGAAAATCCTAGCACATATACTCAACGCTCGTCTGAGTCGTATTGCAGAAGAGATACTGCCGGAGAGTCAGTGCGGCTTTCGACCTTGTAGGGGAACTGTAGACGCTATATTTGTTGTTAAACAGATACAGGAGAAGAGCTTAGAACAGAATCGTCCCCTATATATGTGCTTTATAGACCTTGAAAAGGCGTTCGATCGTGTACCACGCGAAGCTCTCTGGCTTTTTCTGAAGAAAATTGGTTGTCCAGAGAAATTCGTGAACTTAGTGAGGCAGTTTCATGATAATATGATGGCCAAAGTTCAGCATGAAAACGAATTCTCTGAACAATTCCCAGTAACCAGTGGTGTGAAACAAGGATGCGTTATGGCCCCTACCCTATTTGCCCTGTATTTTTCAGCAGTTCTGGAAGATGTGTTTCAAGGTTGTTGCGGTCGGATTCAGTTAAATGTGAGGACTGATAAAGGCGTTTTCGACCTTTCACGCTTTAAATCTATAAAACACACCAAGAAGCTTCATATACTCGAGATCCTATATGCCGACGACGTGTGTTTGATGGCCGATAGTATGGGGGCGTTGCAATCTTATATGGATGCTCTGCAGCTGTCATGTAAGAAATTTGGAATGGTCGTCAGTATATCCAAGACCCAGGTACTTAAACAACCACCACGTGGTTGTGAAGAGGACTCCTCTGACATAGCTGTTGATGGACATGCTTTAACAGAGGTGTCCTCTTTTAAGTACCTCGGATATCAAATTAGAAAAGACAACAGACTGACTTCGGAGATACCATCTAGGATAGCCAAAGCTGCTGCTACTTTCGGCCGACTAACGCATCGTGTTTGGGGAACTCACGATCTTAAGCTGCAAACTAAGTTGTCAGTGTATAGGGCCATGGTTCTTCCGATACTCTTGTATGCGTCGGAGACCTGGCGTTTGTACAAAGGTGATATCCGTTTACTGGACACCTGTCACTTAAGATCTCTACGCTCAATTCTGCGTATAAAGTGGCAGGATCGTATCCCCAACACAGAAGTACTTCGTCGTAGTAATATGACTGGCATAGAGGCGATGTTGATGAAGGGTCAGCTGAGATGGTGCGCACATGTTTGGCGCATGGATGATTGCAGACTGCCGAAAGCCGCTCTGTACTCCGAGCTCTCGGACGGTAAGCGTAATCGAGGCGGACAGTACCTGCGTTACAAGGACGTGTTAAAGCGCCACTTAACAGCCTGCAAAATACCAGCTGATAAATGGGAGCACAAGGCCTCATAGCGACCTGAATGGCGATCTTATGTCAAGAAAAGTGTCAAAGATTTTGAAGAGGCCCGTTTGACTGATCTTGATATGAGGCGTCAAGAAAGAAAGTCTCGTCCGAAACCCAGCTACAATTATACCTACAATAGCTCCGGTCAGCTTCACTGTGCTTCTTGTGATCGGGTATTTAAAAGTAAGTTTGGCTTTGCCAGCCACATTAGGGCTCACGCCCGTAATTAGCTAGGGTCGCCGTCGCCGGTCACGGCGTGGATAGCTATAGCTTTATAACTATCTACCATTCATAATTAATTGACTTAGCCATAATTTGAATTTTCAAATTAAACCATTAAGTTTCGCCGAGTAAACGAGTTAAAAAGAGTTAATACGAGAACAATGAGTAATTAGTATTGAAACAACTTAAGTAATTTAAATTCAGCTGAAAACTACTTTTGCAAAAACCAGTTGAGTTTTTAGCAAATAATCAAATATATTATTTTATTAACATCATTCAGCCTATATGTTTCCCAGCATATTGCTAATTTTTTGGTGACCTCGTTCGTACAGAAAGTCGAAGCCTGGGAAAACCCCCATCATGTAGACCAGTGGGTTCCAATCTTTTCTTGACCGGGGACCACTTTTATGTCTTCGTGGTTCGTGGGGACTCCAGCGAACTCCGGCCCGCGTACTTGAAATCGTTCGCGGACTTATTTTGACTACTGTGGACGACTAATGCCCCTTGGACCACTGGTTGTGAACCACTTATGGAGACGAACCATTTATTCAAGAGAGCGAGGAACTGTTGGTTGCCCTCATCGTGACGATAATTATCTTGTCTCTTTCGACTGGTATTGTCTGATGTCTAATTACTTACTCTCTCTCTGGAGTCAGTCCCTCATGTCTGAGAGCTTCTGTCAGAAGCTGATCACCTTCAGGGTTGCATCTGGCGCGGATGATCTGCCTACACCGGGTTCTGTCCAGCGCGTCTCTTACAACCGAGTAGAATTTAGAGGTCGATGAGTCCTTTACTTGATCGGTCCATCTTGTTGCTGAACGACCGCGCGATCTTTTGCCTTCCGTGTTCCCAACCACGATCAGTTTTTTTGAGATTTTCGTCGTCTCTGCGCATTGTGTGGCCGAAACAGGAAATAATGCGTTGTTGGGACGTGGTGGACAAGCGAGTTATTATTTCGAGCTAGTTCAAGATCGATTCAATGGTGCGTTTCACTGTCCATGGTTTTCTTAACGTACGTCTCCAGGATGACATCTCGAATGCATCAATCTCGCCTTTGCCTTTCTCGGGGCAGGATTGTCCACGTTTCCACTCCGTACAGGAAGATAGGGAATACCAGAGCACGTATCAATTGGATTTGGTTTTGATACCAATTCCTCTTTTCTTCCAGACGTTGTTCAAACGGGTCATAGCATCTTTTGTCTAATTCCTTACGCATCTTGTCAAATCTGTACCTGGCAGGCACATGCTCCATCATGTTTGCTAAGTTGACAACAACCAGTCAGATGCGTCGCAATGAAAAGTTTACGGACCGATGACGACGCTTTAACGTTCCTCGTAAACCTGCCGCGCTCGCGACTCCGTCGAAAACCGCCGTAAAATGTACTTTGCTACAAAGGTAAAAAAAACTACGCTTTGGGGATACGTTTTGGATTCAAAGAAGTTGATGTTTGACTTTGTAATCATATTGAAGAAGAGACAATAGAAAAGTCAGTTTGCTGAAACAGCCGCTGAGTATTAAGGATTATTCCAAATTCTAATTGAACATGTACCTGATCGATGATTATTTACTTCCCAGATCATGGTCAATGACATAACCTTTTCTCTCTCTCGCTCTCTCTCTCTAAAAGGCGCAAAACGGCGTTATATTTGAAATCGAGAAAATCAAATGATTTCAGTTTACCTACTTGTGATATGAGATTCTAATTTCTTTTAAACGTTTTTTTTTTGCGTAAGTGCACAAATTGCGTATTGACGCACGGCATTTTAGGACCAAAATCGCACCGTTACCACCCGTTACTGAGAACTTAACACATATACGCATCGGTCACTTTCGGGAGATCAACAAAAGTGTTGCCATGGCATAAGCACCATTGGGAGCCATTTGACTCCTAGTAAGTGCATAACTTTTGGAGCGCTAGTAACCTACCTACTTATAAAATATCATTGGCAGCTGATGTAATCACGAAACCGGTACATGAAATCATGTACTAAAAAAGACGAAAAGGTTTGCGCAGTTTGGGTTCGTCTGATCCGCTTTGACGAGGACTTGACGTATAATCAAAGAAACACAATTGGCATTAAACGCTAGTCTTAAAAATATATGAAAATTGTTAACCATTTTAGTACACGACTGACAAAATGTCACAAAGATTAAGCAAACAAGAAAACATCCTTTACAATTCGGTGATTCAAATTGAGCCAATACCCTATCAAGTCAGTCATAAACACTACGCAATACCTTAAGGGTCGTAAATCTCGGCGACTTAATTATAACTTAGTTCATCTTCAATTTCACGATTTCAAATCGAATTGGCAAACTAGGTATCTTCCAAATCTAGGGTGTCTGACATCTTAGGTCTCTAGGAGGATAGATTATCATTTTCATTACCAACTATCATAATATTCATAATATTTCAATGTTAAAGCGAATATTATTATTGTTGGCGTGGGTTTGGCGTGGCGGAAAGGTTACGCATTTAAATTTTTCTTTGAGCTTTGATTTTTGTATCAATGTTTTAATTTGTATCAAGAGTCGTGAAGCGTAGTTATGCTAGCCGGGCAGGTGTCGTAGAAGAGACGAAGTGGAGGCGTATATGGCGAACTTGAATATGTAAAACTGGCTAGAGACAGCGCTAGATCGCTAGAACTAGTGTGATCTCTAATCGGAAGCCAAGACTCACTTTGGGTCACTGAGTCAAAGGAGTAAGTGGCAACCAAATCGCCGATCACTGGTCCAATGCTCTTACTGCATCTAATTGTTTTTTAACCCGCCACGTAAAAAGAGGGGTGTTAAAAGTTTAACATGTGTATCTGTCTATATGTGTGTCTGTTTATCTGTGTGTCTCTCTGTGGCATCGTAGCACGGCCATACGGGTGAACCAATTTTAAGTGCGTTTTTTTTAGTCGAAAGCCTGGTTTGTCGAGATGGTTCTTAGTTTTGTTTGATGAAGATCAGAGCTCTCGTCTCAAAGATATTCAGCTTTTAATGGAACAAGCGACTGGCTCTCAGCAAATATTGTTCAGTTTTAGCATAGCATTTTCTAAATCACCTTAAAACAGGGTCTCATGATGACCAGTTACTTGTGTGGGGGGTTTTAAATTTTTAATTTAGGGTATCTTTTATGCATGAACTGATTAAAACAACTGGAGTTTATCACACTAATATTATAAAGGTCAAAGTTTGTAAGTGTGTAGTGTAATTGTTTGTGTACGTTTGTTACTTCTTCACGTTCAAATGGCTGGACCAATTTTGATAAATTTTGGTATGAAGGTAGCTGACACCCTGGATTACCACATAGGCTACTTTTTATCCCAAAAAAAAATGGTATTTCCGGGGGATGAGCGGGTAATACCACGCGGCGTAGCAACTAATTTATATAAAGTAGCCAAAATCAATGTACAAACTATTATTCGATTACGAGACATAAAAAAGCCGAGTTATATGTTCATATCCATCTGTGACAGGCCGATATCACTTAGTGAAAAGGAACGTAATCCGTTTACATTGTAAATCTCAATCGGGCGGCCGCTGAGGCAAATTTGATAACGGTAGGGTCACCTAGGCCCTGCACAGGGCTGCTACACTACCAGAAAAATCGATAGTTTTGTTTTTCAATTGGTAATTGAACACACTACTATCAATGCTCGTTTTTTTGGACTCGGATAAGATGGATCAATAAATTCTTGAGATATTGAGGTACAAAAAAGTATACCAAGTAAGTTGAAATATAAATAATTTTACCGGCGTGAACATGACGAATACAAAAGAAAGTTGTTCGCGGTATTTATCTTGATGCCCATCTATTTTCAATCAAAATTAGATAGCTTGTATCACGTGGTCTAATAATCCGTGTCCATAACTGGCAGGAGTCCGGAGACACTGGTTTTGGATCGGAGTAAGATCTTAGATGAGACATGGTTCAGGACACCCACTTGTAGGGCTTTCTTACATCTGCCAAGGCTTTCTGGATTATTACTCGTACGTCTTGTTCACACATATGCGATCATGATTTGGCTCGTAGACCAAATATTTTCCTAGAAAATGAAAACCATGTATCTGACAACCCTAGTGGGCGGGTGCTTATAACGCCATTTTTATTTCCCTTCACATTCAATCGATTTTGAATTATGCTGTGTAAGTTCTTTATAATAATGGATTCGGGTACCTATTTCGGTTTGCGCATGTAAAGTAAAGAGCTTTAGCATCAATTATGTTTATGTCTAAATTATAAAGAAAATACTTTCAAGGCCAGATATTTATTCGATTTTAATAAAGAGTATAATTATAATTGAGTGTATACGATAATAAAACGTAGAATGTCTTTTGTATAGACATCGTCAAGCCTATATGTTTGTTACTCAATAACCTCTGAACGGATTTTGTGGTAACACTTGACATATAGACGTATAATTTCCTAGGATACATACTGGGTAGCGTAATGTAAAAGTTCTAAAATGTATGGAGAGGGGTCATGATTTCTAGAAAAATCCTAGTATGGTGCACATTATCTTTATATCTATATTGTGATTATTGGTACAGAAAGGAGGGTTACGCGGACTGCTGCGGGCACCTTCAAGTAAATATTTATTACCTCTTAGCCTACATTAACTATTTACATTTTCTTAAACTCTTTGCTTTAGGAGGCCGTATCTAGTAACGGCCTCGTAAAATATATTAATTAATTAGGGGCTCGGCACACTCATGAATAAATTAATTGTAACAATGCAGCCCTCCTCCCCGCTCCTATCCGATTCACCCCACTTCACCCCACTTTAATTACTGCAGGTAAGAAATTTCACACGCGGTTAATTAATATCTCAATCAAACTTAAAGTGCTTCGATGTTGAGAAAACTGTAGTTGCGAGTTGCCTGGCGGAATTAATTCTGGGAGTACCTTTAGATTAATAAATGAGTAGGAAGAAAGAAAAAAATTAGAAATAAGAAATCACATTTCCGATTTTGAAAAAAGCTTTATGACAACGTTATGTTTTATGACAACGAAACCAACAAGAAGGTATGCCCATTGAAAAAAAAAACAAATCGGTCCAGCCGTTTTCTATAAATCGGGGAATATAAAAACACATAAAAAAAAGAAATCCTTGACGAACTGAGAACCTACTCCGCTTTTTGACGTCGGATGAAAAAATCTAGTAATTATATGCAGTAATTATATCTATCTAGACTTTCAGTGCCAGGCGACCTATTGAATTTTTCCTTATGCTTAATTCCGAAGTCTCCTGGCGGTAGTGGAGTGGTTGACACGTCGGACCGGTAATGCAGAGGTACCGGGTTTAATTCATTCGGGATTCAAGTCCGAAATAAAAAGTTTGAATTTGAATTTGAATTTAATTCCCTGTCTCCTCCGACAGGTGACGCATTTGAATTTTTCTTTACGCTTTGATGTTTGTATCAATGGTTCAATAAAGAATACAGAGACATTACATGTTTCACTAATGTAAAAACCGGCCAAGAGCATGTCGGGCCACGCTCAGTGTAGGGTTCCGTCGTTGCCCATCCTTCACAATAGACGGGCTTAAAACAGCGGTTTTAAGGCCCAGGGGCCCAATTCGAGAATGCCGTTGGAGATATCTCCAAACGTCAAATCTCCATTAGATAACAGTTATATCGCCATTGAACTGTCATTTAAATGCGATGAGCTTAAAAGTGACATATCTCATCTCAATTTTGGAAATACGAAGGCGATAATGATTGTCAAAAATGTTATTCATGTATATAAATTTCTGTTTTGAACGAAACGTAACGGACCAATTTCACGTACTATGCGGTAAATTTAAAGTATGCGCCTGTTATTTATGCCGTCACATACAACGGAAACGAAAATTTTGCGCGTCCGAATTGACGAAGTTGTGATATCGCCACTTGTCAAGTAGGCACACGTCAAAAGTGACGGTTGGCGATAAAAATGAGAGATCTCCATTATATCTCTAAAATTGGTCGAATACCCCCCCAGTTTAAATTACGACAAAGATCTCAAGCTCTATAAAAAGGTCGTAAACGCCAAAGTAACTGTAATTACCTTCTGGAAATTATCGATTATACGCGCCAGATTGAGCGAAATGTTTTAATACAGTAGGGACTTAACTAATTCTGTGTAACGTTCGAAGTATAAGGACACCGCGCGGCACTTACGTCATATTAAAAGAAAATTATGAATTTTTACGGTAACTCAAAAACGGCTTGACCGATTTTATTAAAATAATTTTATTAAATTCACCTCCACTTTAGATGTACGGAAGGTACCCGAAAGAAACTTTTATTTTTAGTTTTTATTTTACCGTGTTGTCGGCGTAATACATACACATACTCATATCAAATTTCAGCTTTCTAGTACTAATGATCACGGAGCTAAGCCGCGGACGGACAGACGGACAGACAGACGGACATGGCGAAACTATAAGGGTTCCTAGTTGACTACGGAACCCTAAAAAACCGCTTTTGACAAAATTAGACCCAACAACATTTCAAGGCAAGATTCCAATGCCGGACAAAAGTATCGACGAAAAAGGTACGCCGCATGGGAAAAGTCGTTTTTTTGTTTAGCAAGCATTTGAGATTGGGCAGTTTATAGTTACGCAAAAGTTCTTACTTTTACATCGAATAGTTAAGTTACATTGCATTTGCTTTAATCTTGCTTGTTTAAATTGTCGTCCTTGAAGTTATTCAGTTAATCGTGATTTGAACCGCAACAAGACCTCTTCATGTAAAATCTTTTCTAACTAGTGAAACCTAGCTTTAGGTATCCTTTTTGCAATAAACAAAGACGTGTTACGCTTACACAATGTTCGTGGCAGGGGTGCTAATTCAAGTCTCAGGTATATCCCAGATATATCGCCTTTAACTGCGATTAAAACGAGATCTTTGCGATTCAAGCTGCATAGAGTGACATTTCGCGTTACTCCCCGGTCAAGTTAAGTTTGCGTTTCATATCTATGGCGTCGCATATAAATGAGGTGCAAACTTAACGGGTTGGCGAGGTGGCGATATAGACTAAGTATTTTGCCACTTCAAAAATCTCCCCAAGATATCAGAGAGATAATTATATAGAACTAGGGCCCGGGTCATTTGTTTGAATCATTTCGAAACACACACTAAGTCCAATTCTAATATTGATTTTAGCTCACACCATTTTCACACATTATTATAAGAAAACGGGACTTAATCTGGTTCAAAAAGGTGTTTATTTAATAACCTCGACGTTTCGGTCGTGACTTTACGCCCATGGGCTCGCAGGGAGTCGACCGTAAATGTATTCAAATTAAATAATTTTCTTTGTCAATGAACCCGCACACTCGCAAGTCATTTACTATCCTTTACAACCACTAAAATCTTTGTAAAGCTAGCTGGTTCAATTCAGCACGATTAAAATGCTAGATTATTACAATCTACCCCCTTTGATCAGGCTGAATAGTCGCTAGTCGCTGCAATTTGGCGACTTGCGACACATCTCAGCTACATTGCACTGTATAAGCCTTAATTGAAGGATAATTGCAAAGTCTTTTGCACTGTTAAAGATTTCACTTGCAGCAGATTCCGCACTGCTGATACAAAGGTGTTTTCAATGAGCGTTCAGTGTCGTTTGCAATTGAAATTCTGTAAGTTGCCAATAAAATCAAGGATAAAATAAAGAGTCCGAAAACGTATTTTCTGTTTTTGCTTACCATGGCACGGATCCCATTGCATGCGTTTGATGATTAAATTAATTTCATACCTGAGAAACGTAACACTGTAACTTCATTTTTTACGATTTAAGGACTTTAATGGTATCGTATTCAACTTGCCTTAGAACTGTATTTGCTACATTAGTCATAGTTACCGATTTCTTTAAATGTACCTATACTCGTATTGATATAAGAACTCGACTTACTCTGACGTATTTCATTGTTAGTTTCTGGAGTTATAGTTACTTAAAAGCTCAATTTTTAGTAAAGATGCACTGAGATATAAAATACGTTTTAGATTGAGTTTGACAAAACACCTACTTGTTTTATATTTTGTGCACTTAGCAATATTGCTAAGAAGTAAAAGTCTTAAACTTGGATTACTAAATTTTATAATAATGGAGCATTTCGTTATGTACGAGTATACGCGATAGATTTTAATCCATCCTCAAATCTACAACAGGATTATTTTGACACAAAATCGTCTCTCCTGTAAAATTTAAGAAATGGCTTGCAGTGGTAATGCTTTTCAAGTTCAGAATTATGCTCAGCAACTAACGTACCATTAAAAAAAGGAACATACCAATCATCCTCAACCAATCTAAAGAAATTCGATGTCTATGTTGTGTTTGATGTGAAAATGTGATGCTCAAAAAGAAAGTAAAACAAACTTACTCTATTGTTTTCGTTCCAGTCCGGCAAATTCAATCCGTAAATAATTCGACGACTACATACATTATGGGCTCATCCCTTGACCTGTCCAAACACGCCTCAACCTACGGGCTGTTGTTTCAACAAACACGTGTACGGTTTTTAAACTACGTTGTTATAGCACGGGGCATCGTAAACAAGGTACAGTCACACTCATAAAATATATCAAGCGTTTATTTCCTCAGTAAATCTATTGCAACGTGGAGCAACTATTTGAAAATGGACTATTTCTGTATTGATTCTCGTCTGGGGATGAAGCTATGTTTACATATACTGTATAATAGTAATTTAACAACCTCGTATCCTAAGTATAACCATCACATTTTCATTTTATTAATATATTTTACAAAGATACGTGTATTGTGAGCACTAGATGACGATATTTATATGTGACGTCCCACGGGCAAAGGTACCTTATCTCCGTAACTAGAAACCTCCATAAGGTACCTTTTCCCGTGAAACGTCACATATTTACAAAAATAGATAGCGCGAGCACTTTGACTCCTAGAAACTTATTTCATAGAATTTTTAATTTCGCCGAAACATATATAATTTCACAGAATGTTTATTCCTCTGTAGTCATACATTTTTCATAATTCTTGCAAATATCATCCTATGCATTAGTTTAGGTCCAGTTTGATTTATAACAATCTCAAATAGTGTACGGTTGGAAAGAAAAATGCTTTCTATGAAATTATTTTTCGGCAAAATGAGACATTTGAAGAAAAATAATTGTAGTAGTCAATATGTAGCCCGTGGATCTTGTTGTTTAATATTTTAATAGATAGTAGAGAGCTTTGTTGACTCATTTATATGTTCACCCGCTAGTGATCATGACTGACTAAAACTAGTCATGTCCTGTGTAACCACATCGACCGTTCTGATACAGTGGCATATAATATATATGTATAGTCAATCTCAGTAAACGCGCACTTAAATATTAACCGACACTGCGGGGTATAGGTTACGTCGCGCATTCATGAATAAGATAATTGACGCTGCAACGGTGAGATTACGGACAGACGAGCTAATGCTTCCAGGTGAGGGTGTTATGAAACAGCAGGCAAAATCCACAAGTTTCTTACTGTAATATAACACTTACGAAACGGGTTTACTCACGCCGTAAAAGTCGAATATTGCTCGACATGTTTTGAATCGGTTCGCGATTCATCATCAGGAGAACCGTAGATTCGCGGCGGCCAGCCGAGCACTATGTTTCGTTTCCCGGTTTCTTATGTTTTATTATATATGGTTGACTGGTAGAGAATGCCTTATGGCATTAAGTCCGCCATTTGTACTTTTACCTGTGTATTGTGTGCAATAAAGTTTAAATAAATAAATAAATATGTCTGAGACTCTAGTAAGTCTTCTATGTACAATAGTTTGTTACTGCCTTTCACATTGAATTAATGTTACAAAAATTAAAGCAAAAAAAAATTAAATGTGAAACCTGGTGGAAAAGACCAGGAATTGAACCCGGTACCAGAGGGACTACCAGTCCGACGTGGCAACCGCTTACCTTACCACTGCGAGGAGACTTCTCGATTCTATCCTTATGTGTTATTGTTTGTACTATTTATTTGAAATGCATAAACATGCTAATATTCACACCTTACCACAGCAGTCCTTTGCAGCAGTGAATGAATAAGCGAGAGATGGCGCTGTTTTTTAACCGACTTCAAAAAAAGGAGGGGGTTCTCAGTTCTATGTATGTTTTTTTTTTTTTTTTTTTTTAATGTTTGTTACCTCATAACTCCGTCATTTATGAGTCGATTTGGAAAATTCTTTTAAGTTCATGAAAAGACATCTCAAGGTTGGTCCCATAAAATTTTGGTGAAGATCGGATGACGAAATCCATAAGGAATCGAAGGAATTACTGAAATTTTATAGGCACTCATAATATTTTTCATGTATTTTCTAAAATTATTTAAGTATTTGCATATGGTAGTCATCATCTTCTCATGCTGAACTGATGATGGAAAGTACAACTCCTTAACAGTTAGGAGTTAGGAGATAATTCAAACGAGATGCATGCCTTCAAGACCTCCCTGATCACCCCGCCATAAGTATTTTATATGAATCACTAAAAAGCGAAAAAAAAAAATTTTTAACAAAAAAAAGAACCGACTTCAGTAAAACTAAAAAGCCGAAAATAACCCGTTCAAGTACAGATTACATTTGAGTCACCCTTTGAAGTCGGTGCCAAACCTCACGTAAACTTTAATATATAAATGTAATAACTGAGTGGTTTGGGATCGATTTCAAAGGGTGACTCAAATGTAATCTGTACTTGAACGGGTTATTTTCGGCTTTTTAGTTTTACTGAAGTCGGTTCTTTTTTTTGTTAAATTTTTTTTTTATAAATTTGTGAAACATCGTATGGTTCATGTGGTTTTCTTTGTGCTATGATCTTCGTATCAATTACAATGGTGCAATAAATTTGTGGTGTTATGGCGTTCAAATAAACGGTGTATAACTTTGTTAGAACAATGTTATGTCAGGAAAATCTAGTTTGGAATCGATTTAAATAATTAAACTTTATTGCACATTACAAAAACGTTAAAATGAAAAACTACATTAGTACCTAACCAATCTACATGTCTACAACGCGTAGGATCACTTTTTCCAACAGAAAAATCTTGCTCTCTGACCAGTAAAACTAATATTTAAAATCGAATTTCGCACGCTCATTACATTAATCACTCTGCCCACCCAATGCAACGCTATAACATTCAATAACAGTCTAGTTCAGAATAAACTACAACACCTTCTCAAACAATTAAAACCTCGGATGCCCTTCAACAGTAATCACCCCATTAACGAGTCTAATTGAACAGAATCGCGAGATTTCATTGATCTTGTTAGGGTCAGCTCACACCGAGACGCGACGCGACGCGACGCTGCGCGCACATTTCAATAGAGTGACTCAAATTTATACTTTATTTACTACATTAAAAGGGACACATTTCATCGTGAGAATTCAAAATACGTTGCGCCACGCAGCGCTGCGCCTCGCGGCGCCGCGCTGCGCCGCGCGGCGTCGCGAGACGCAGCGGTGCATCGCCGGCACGCGCGGCGTGTGAGAGCGGCGCTGCGCCTCGCGAAGCCGCGCGACGCAGCGCGGCGCCGCGAGGCGCAGCCTGAGGCCGCCGTTCTCATGCGCTTGCAATAGGTAGACTGCGGGGCGGTTGGACGCGGCACCGCGCGGCGTCTCGCTGCGCAGCGAGGCGTCGTGCTGCCAACGATTTTAGGGTCAGCTCACACCGAGACGCGACGCGACGCGACGATACTGGAAGAGGCCGGTGATTTCGCGCTGCGCCGCGCGGCGCCGCGAGACGCATCGCGGCGTAGCGAGGCGCATCGTAAAATCGTTGGCAGCACGACGCCTCGCTGCGCAGCGAGACGCCGCGCGGTGCCGCGTCCAACCGCCCCGCAGTCTACCTATTGCAAGCGCATGAGAACGGCGGCCTCAGGCTGCGCCTCGCGGCGCCGCGCTGCGTCGCGCGGCTTCGCGAGGCGCAGCGCCGCTCTCACACGCCGCGCGTGCCGGCGATGCACCGCTGCGTCTCGCGACGCCGCGCGGCGCAGCGCGGCGCCGCGAGGCGCAGCGCTGCGTGGCGCAACGTATTTTGAATTCTCACGATGAAATGTGTCCCTTTTAATGTAGTAAATAAAGTATAAATTTGAGTCACTCTATTGAAATGTGCGCGCAGCGTCGCGTCGCGTCGCGTCTCGGTGTGAGCTGACCCTAACGATGCGCCTCGCTACGCCGCGATGCGTCTCGCGGCGCCGCGCGGCGCAGCGCGAAATCGCCGGCCTCTTCCAGTATCGTCGCGTCGCGTCGCGTCTCGGTGTGAGCTGACCCTTAAATTACAAGTTTTATGCCCGCTGTAGGCGTTTAATTATTTCCCATAAAATATGGCGTCGAATTAATAAACATCATTCAGGAATTAATGCAGTAATTTGTGAGGAAACGGCCTAATTAAGAAGAGATGTATGGACGGCGCCTTGATTGGAGCTGGATATTTTGTTGCTTCATCCGTGTTTTATTAAGGATCTTGGCTTTGTAATTATTGGCTCTTGGTGTAAATTAGAGGCTTTGATAACGGTAATTTAAATAGATCTGCGAAGCTGGAGTGGAGCTAAATAGAATGTATTTGGTATTCTTGATAATTGTCTTACATTTGATACGGCTTTGTTTGAAAAGTTATCGACTCTAGGTGTTACCGTAATAAAACTGTCTCGATAGCCTAAGGCGGTCTGCACACTAGCTCACGGTCTACAACTAGGAGCGACACACACATATACATAATTAACATAGTATGCTCCGTTTGTATGAAAAACCGGCTAAGTGCTAGGGAGTTGCGCACCGAGGGTCCATACAAACACTTATCCCATCATAACTGGCTGGGTTAAGTTAAGTTTGCAACCGGTCACGTTTGTTGTATGGGATTACTTTAATGACTGGTGGCAGACGGACAGCGGAGTCTTAGTAATAGGGTCCCGTTTTTTACCCTTTCGGTATGGATCCTAAAAACCACGCCCGGTACAACCCACTGCATGCGCGCTCACTGCGCTCGATCGTGCCTATTTATTTCAAAGCGACCTCACGCTCGTAGTAGGTGGTGAGTGCGTAAACCGCCTAAACCCAGGAGCCTCCAATAGTGGTTGTAGTTACGGATTGCATTCTTCCAGCCACGTTACGTCCACAATAAAAGGCCATTGTGCTCGCCGGCTTTGTCTGATTGAATTACAACAAGAATTAAACCTAGGGCTCAATTCGACGTTCCTAATGGCATTTGCTTGAAGTATGGCCGTTTTGTGCTGCTTGAAATATGGTCATATGAGCACATCGTTCCATCGGCTATATTAATAATGTAAGTACACAAATAAAACGTTCTGATGTGCGACGTTCACAAAGGATATATTTGTATACCGCGTCATTTATAAAAAGCATCAAGAAACTATAAAGACATCTCTCACTCTTAACTGAATGCGAGTCAGTTCGTCTTCGAGAGACGAAGATTATAATATCATCGGAAATTACCATGTAGGTATTTAGCCCATATTATCCCCCTAAGTAAAAAATCATATTATCGACCCATTCTCAACCAACACACAGTTTTATATACACGAGGGTAAACTTTTCCAAAACATTCAAATAAGTTTCCCTATACGTAATAGCAAACAGCAAAAACCGCTTAACAAAAACATTCCGAGAAATTCACACGGCAACTTAACCCGTTTTTAATCCCAAAAGTTGTCGTACTAAAATAAAAACAATCAAGCTAATAATGTTAAAGCGGGTCGTAACATTAATACGCGGCGTTTACGCGGCGGGTTAAAAAGGGTTAATTTGTAAGTACAAGCGTAGGGGCGGACTCCGGCGGCGGCAGATTTCCCGGAGGGCCACTCGGGTACGGTCAGCGGCGAGGTGCCTTTTGGATGTCACGGTTTTGTGTGAATGTTTTATGATCATAAAGTCCATTATATTTTCTTCGGTTTTGCGACTGTCACACATTTACATGAATAAAACAACTTGAACGGGTTACATCGCGGATACTAATTCACTATAAGGCTTTCTGAGGAGAACCTTTGACAACGCTAACTGGACAGTTACCGAAGCGTCAAGGAGGCTCAAATTTATTTTTTTATTTATTTATTTATTTATTTATTTATTTATACATGGAGAACCAACAGCTTAACTTACGCTAATAGTGACATAACTAGTAATACAGAGCCAATTATAGGATCTCACATATAGCAACATAATAATATTTAACATTAAGTTAAATAACACGCACAGTTTTACATAGACACATGCAATAATAACAGCAAATTAATACTAAAAAAAAAAATACAGAAACTGAATTATGAAGTTGGAACGAAGTTGCACAATAAGTACCTAATTAATTACAGTGTGCTATTTATAATCTGCAGAGTTCAAAATCTAACAATTCATAAACATACTTTACGCTCGGGCATACCTACTACCTACAATACTTTTTACTTTTAAATTTTTGTTTTATTTTTTTTAATCAAAGAAAAATGATGCCAATTTACGCCTCACGGAAGGAATGGAACAATTAAAAATGTCAATATCTTGGTCTCTTGTCATATTATTTAAGCAGCGACTGGCTCGAATCAGAAAACTATTTTGCCTATATTTGGATGAAACACATTTGACTGAAAGGGGGGGGAAATGTCTCTTAGACCGAGTAGGCGCATTAAACGAGAGTTTATGAAGCAGTTCGGGGCAATCAAGATTACCACTTGTGATGTTGAGAATGTAGATAATGTCAGCTATCTCACGACGTTTATGTAACGGTAATAAGTGGTGTTTTTTGCACATACTATAGTAAATGGTCGAATCATAAGGACATTTTAGTTTAAAATTAAGAAATTTCAGGAACTTTTTTTGAACGCGTTCAATTCTATCAATGTAGGTTCTATAGCAAGGATTCCAAATTTGAGAGGCGTATTCCAGCTTACTCCTAACTAAAGAGCAATAGAGAACTTTCAGTGTCTTAGCTTGAGTGAAGTGGCCGGAGTTACGCATTATGAACCCCAATGATTTTAAAGCACTACTCACCATCTTCTCTATATGGATATCGAAGAGGAGTTTAGAGTCGTGTATTACACCCAAGTCTCTCATGTGACCGACCTTATTTAATACTTGATCTCTAAGTGTGTAAGTACTAGGGAACGGGTTACGCTGACGTGAAAAAGTTATTGAAAAACATTTGGATGGATTTAAGTCAAGCTTATTGGCTTTACAGTAATTGTCAAGGCGCAATAGATCCGACTGGACAAGTAAGGTATCATGACTCGACTTTATTTTGCTAAAAATTTTCATGTCATCCGCGAAGCATAGGAGTTTAGAGTGAATGAAACAGTCACTGATGTCGTTAACGAAAATATTGAACAGCAACGGTCCAAGTAACGACCCCTGAGGGACTCCACTCGGTACCGTTACCCATCCCGACATATAATTGTTAACGACAACAGCCTGCGATCTGTTATCTATATAAGACGAAAACCATCTCAGTAAGTCTCCATGAATGCCTATGTCACACAGCTTAGATAACAAAATGGAATGGTCAATTCTATCAAAACACTTGCTGTAATCAGTATAAATGACATCCACTTGGAAACCACCATCCATCGCGTCGGTAACATAATCATTTAAGAGAATTAGATTGGACACAGTGGATCTACGCTGAAGGAACCCATGCTGGTTAATGCTAAAAGAGTTCTTCAGAGTATTATATACTTGATTATAAACGACTTTCTCTAAAACCTTGGATAATATGCATAATTTAGAAATAGGCCTATAATTTACTATGTCGGTTTTTGCACCCTTTTTGTGGACTGGCGTAATATAAGCGGACTTCCATAAGGAGGGAACAGTGCATTCTGAAAAGGAACGTTTAAAAAGTAATGTGATGGGAATAACAATAGTTTTAGCGCAGTTGATTAAAAACTGCGCTGGTAGGTCATCAGGGCCAGCAGACTTCGACGGGTCTAATTTTAGTAGAATATTAACGAGTTCATCAGGGTTAACTTCAATGTTAGACAAAGACGCTGATGAGGCAACTAAAGGGTCAGTCTTTGGAACGTGTTTCCTATTTGGTGCCGAAAACGTAGTTAAAAAATAGTTAGAGAATGCATTACATATGTCGGCACCAGTGTTAACTGTTTTGTGGTCATAATTTAAACTATTGGGGATACCGTGAGAACCAGAGCGCGATTTAATAAATGACCAGAACTGCTTTGGGTTCTTCGCAATGTTTTCCTCCACCCGGCTCATGTACGCATCAAAACATTCCTGCTCAAGTTTACGCACTCTGTCCCTCAAAACGTTAAAGGAAATCAGATCTGACTTATTATTATATATCTTGTATTTTTTTAAATATTTATACTTTTCTTTTATAGCCTTTTTTAGCGGATTTGAAAACCAAACAGGGTAAGACTCTGGGCGTATTTTTTTACTAGGAATAAATTTACTTCGCAATCTCTCGTAGGTTTTGTAAAAAAAATCCAGACATTCAACAAAGTCTCGCTTGGCAAACTCCCATTCCCAATTAACAGATGCCAGTTCAATGTTTATAGAAGCGTAATCACCCTTATTATAATAATATTTTAAAAGTGGGGCAGGCGACAAGGATTCAATAACTGAATACTTAACGCATATAATTAAAGCTTTGTGATACGGGTCGATTGGTACCAGGGGATTGGAACACTCACATACGCTGACTAAATCGTTAGATAAAACCAGATCCAGCAACTTACCATACTGATTTAATATTCCGCTATATTGGCATAGATTATGCAAGTTAATGTCGTCTATAAAAGCACACTCATCCCCACTTGCATAACTAGATGGTACCATTGAAGTACCCTGCGCCGTCCAACAGATACTACTCATATTAAAGTCACCAATTAATAAAAACTTATCGTTAAGATTGTTTAAAACGGTATCATTTAGCTTATTTAAGAAATACTTCAATTGTTGCGAAAATGTATTACCCTGGTTTTGATTACATAAATATAAAACACATAAATGAACTGTGACCGACCTTTTGTTACTGTCCTTAAGTGATAATGTAACCCACAGATCCTCGGCTGAAGAGTGAAAAGATGGTTGTGGGGTTACCGCCAACTCCTTGCGAGTGGCGATAACTACACCGCCACCACGGGTTTGTCCCGTCAACGATAAATCCCGATCCCGACGCCAGACCACATAACGATCATCAAATAATTCCGCGTCACGTATCCCGTCCACGAGCCACGTTTCTGTCAAGACTACTATGTCATAAGCAGCTAAACTTAAACTGCGATATAATGTCATCGTTTTAGAACGAAGTCCCCGCACATTCTGATAATAAATTGTGGGATAATTACTTGTACCACTAAGATTAGCCATGGATAACAGAAGTAATATTATAATCAGAATAGCTTTCACTTAAGATAATTATCACATTTGTAAATAAATTATACGCAAATGTGTCCAAGCAAATAGTAAGCAAAAACTCAATATTGCATAAAAACCAGCTTCGTAAAAATATTCCACAAAGAGCCATAAAATCAACATTCCGAGTGCAAATGAGTAAGAAGTTAAGCATATCAATCTGCAAAGGCGAAAAAAAGAGACAAGCATAGATAACTAAATAGTCATCGAGCGCGTAGCAACTAATGCAGGGAGCGATAAGCCCGAGCGATAAACAAAAGAGGCAAACTGACCAGGTGGGCCGGCCAGCGGTGTTCAAAGTTTTGTGTTCACGCTTATTGCGAATATTAGGAAATAATGACAAAAGCGAGAACACAGAATATACGGCAATTATATTGATTGTGTTACAAATTATAGTAATTTGTTTAAATCACGCTCACTATTAATAATATAAACACTTGAGTTGTCATCTTTGCGAACGTGAATTTTGCAGTATTTAACCCAAACATGTTGGTAACCTTTTTGCTTGAGACTAGTTTTCGTGGTAGTCAAAAGTTTCTTGTTTTCGGGAGTTAAGTGATCATTTATGAATACACTTTGCTTATTGTCCTTAAAGCCAATTTCATCCGCAGAGATCTTTTTCTTTAATCTTGCTGAGGCTATGAAATCTTCCTTTACATAGCGATTCAGGAAGCCAATAATAATCAATTTCTCCTTAGACTTATGCATTGGGACTCTCGATATATAATTAACACAATTTTTGTCGACCTGGTATCCAACTGCAGTACCGATGTCCTCTAGAATTGAAAACAGGTTTTCATTTTTCTTTACCGGGATTCCTTTGATCTCAACATTGTTCAACCGCTGTTGTTGATCGTTCCGTGAAAATTCATTTTTTATGAACGACAACTCGTTGCTCAGTAGAAGAACTTTCTCCTGTAGTGCTTCCAGCTCAGAGACTTTCCGCTCAATCTCGACGAGGCGCGAAGAGTGTTCCTCTAGCTTGTCACTGGAGAAACTACACGCTTCCCTAACCTCCGACAGTTCAGTTTTCATGCCACCAATGTCTCGAACCAGGCCAGGGAGGCAGGACAGCTGTTTCTTCATTTCGCGCAGTTCCTGCATAACAGTCTCAAAATCTGCTGGTTTTGCAGGCGCCGGTGAGGCATCTCTTTTACACACGGGGCACCTCCAGGTTGTTCTGCGGTCTGCTCCGAGTTTTCTATAACCCTGTTCTGATATACCAGCACAGCAGAAACCAAGTTCCTTTTTGCATGCTGAGCACTGGGCACCGTCTCCGACTTGTGTTTCACAGGAAGAACACTTCATATTTATTTGTTAATAAAATTATTCTTCGATATAAAGTAAGAAACTTTGAGAATCACTGGGATGAATACATAAAAAAAAAAAAATTAATATACTCGATATAATCTGTTTAAATCGTTTAATTTAAATGTTCTGCGGGCCTATGATGGTTGCTTTTATCACGCAATAAATAAGTGACAAAGCATCCGACACGTTTTGACAATGATGCGAGTGTGAGTGACAGATGCTTTGCCAGTTATTTATCACGTGATAAACGCAACCATCATAGGAACGTTGCACTGCATGTTTTAAGAAGTTGCGGGCTTCTTTCCACTTTCTTTTTTTCTTTTTAACTACTTATATAAGTAGTTACATCAGTGACAAATAAGCGAACGGCCTGCTTGATCGTCGTAACTTACAACAGTCTTCTAGAAAGAAGCCCGCAACTTCTTTTTTTCTTTCCCATAGTCGGGTAAAAAATATCCTGTAATCTTAGGATATTCAGCTACCTTTATAGCAAAAATTGTTAAAATCCATCCAGCTGTTTTGGCATGATGAGCGTACAAAGATTTTTGTACCAACAGATAGCGCTGTAAGTCTTACGCCGCGCGCAAAACAAATCCTGCATCACCCTGATAAGATTCTCCTAAAATACTTAATGTCCTTGAATTGACTCTATGATGAGAATGTTCTTCAGTAAAACATTATTTTTATATCTGTATAAAAATATCCATGGTCGGGGTTTCTCTGTACAATAAGTTTCTGTCAAAAATGACATTTTAGTGGCAAGCTTTTATAGCCGACTGTATTTTTCTTTAGATATCCATCAAATGCTCACTGAGACAATTCTAAAGAGCCCAAGCTCGGTAGGATTGCTTTTTCTATTATAGAGTTCCTATGGCCACCTTCCGGCTCCATCATCAGATCAGCCCCATGGTACCATATTATTGTATTGTCTCTTCTGCTCCCGCGGCCGCTTGGTGCGGACGTGTGGGTCTTGCAGTCAAATCTATATTAATTTATTCTAAAACTTAAATTGTGATTGGCGGAAACGTGTAAACTTGATTCCTTGTTCCTCCTGTGCATCTGTTATGCGTTGCTCCTCCTTGTGGGCGGTCCTAGAAAGAGACGTCAACTTTTTGGAAGTTTCGCCGGAATCGAACCCGAGGTGCGTGATTGCGAAGCCACTGTCGTCGCCGCCGAGCCAAGGTATTGTTCTGCGCCAGCGGCGAAATTAAGTACTGCAACGCACAGTGCGCGCTGACGTCACTGCTACCGCGAGCATCGGCTACGCCAGCGGCGCTACGGAGTGCTACGAAGTGCTACGGGAGTGACGTCATCCTCGAACGTTGCGGCATCGGCTACGCCGCGGTGTGCCAATCTAAGCCCTATTTGAAGCGGATCAGAAGGTAGCCTTTGTGGTAACAGCAATGTCGGCAATGCAGCGAGGCGATAGTGCGGAGATGTACTGCCACGGCTGCGCGCGGGATCTAGAGGTCGGCGAGGGATATATTCAGTGTATGGTGGCGTCGTGCGGTAAGCTATACCACACACTATGCATTAATAAGACTCCTACTGCCGAAGAACGAGACGCTTGGATGTGCCCGGAGTGCAGGATCACATTTAAAAAAGCAGGAGCTAATTGTGGAACTCCAGTCGGTACGCCACTAACGACCAAGAACATTTGCATCAGAGGTAAAAGCGGAACGCCTGATGCACCTGGGCAAAGTGTGCAGACGTCGACAGCGGGGGAATCTGGGTTCAGGGCCATCAGAGACCAAAGCGGAAAGCCAGTACCACTGGCACGAAACGCTCAAACGTCGGCAACGGGTGGAGCCGGGTCCACGGCCGTCAGGAACAAAGGCGGAGCGCCAGTATCGCGGCTACCAAACACTCAAAAGTCGTCAAGGGGTGGAGCGGGGGCCTTGGCTGTCAGGGACGAAAGCGGAACATCAGTACCACGGCCACTTAACACGCAAACGTCGTCAGCAGGTGAGGCCGGGTCCATGTCCGTCAGGAATAAAAGCGGAGCACCAGTAACACAGACACAAGGCATTCAAACATCGTCGCCGGGTGTAGCTGAGTCTATGGCCGACAGGGATCAAGGCGGAACGCGGGTAACACAGACACAAAGCACTCAAACGTCGCCGACGAGTGAAACTGGTTCCGTGGCCGTTGAGATAAGCGCTATTCGTGACCAAATGAGCATGTTGTCGGAGCAGCTGGCTGATGCCCTTGCTGCTGTCGCGCAATACCATACTGCGCTCACGGACTGCTCTTCTAAGCTTGAAATGGTTAGCGAGCGGCTACATCAACTTGAACTGAGGTCGGCAAACGACTGTCGCTATGAGAATCCGAGTTCAGCGTCGCCTTCCGCTGATGGATCAGAGCCGAAATCAAGACGAAAACGCAAGACGCGGAATAGAAAGAAATCTGCGTCAGTGCCGGAGGGAAATGTCAACGAAACTGCGGCAGCAGGAGCGGATGCTCATGACAAAACTGGGGGTGCAGCTTCATCTTCGCTCGAATCGAGTGGCGACAGTCTGGTACGCGGTGGTGATCTTCCTACGGACGAAGAAACGAACACTGCATTCGTTGACCGTGACCCGGGTAAGGAAGGTACTATTCCAAAGGAGCGTTTCTCTTCACTGCGATGCACAGCTGGGCCTGAAGTTACGTCGCTTAAGGCAGTTGAATCCCTGAAGTACATACACCTTTGGAACATGGTGTCAGGCGCTGACGAAATACGTGCGTATCTAGCGACAATGTGGCCTGAAAGAACTTGCATAGTCGTTGAGCTCAAACCGAAGGGGTCTTACAAGTCATACAAAATCGGCGTCCCGGGCGAGCTGTATGACAAATGTGTATCCGCGGAGATCTGGCCTGAGAATGCCCGAGTAAAGGCATGGTTTTTTCGAGGGCGGCGAAGCAACGGCACATATCCAGAAAAGCCCAAGTCCCAAGACAAAAGTAGGACCGATCTTGCACATGGTATACCAAAATGTCAGGGGCTTGAACACGAGGCTGCACTACTTCAAGCAAAACCTGCTAGCTCTTGATTGTGACGTCGTCGCGGTAACGGAGACTTGGCTTACCGAGGCCGTTAACGATGCTGAGTTGGCGTGCGGTGGGTGGAGCGTGCTGCGCCGGGACCGTGCTACCGGCGCGCGCGGCGGTGGCGTGCTCTTCGCGGCGCGCCCTGGCATCGAGCTGCAACGCCGTGCTGATTTGGAGACGCCGAACGGCGAGGACTTATGGGTCACATTCACGGTGGGCCAAGTGGTATTCCATGCATGCGTCGTGTACATCCCTCCCAGGGCCTCGGAGGAAACTTATATGCGGTGGTTTCGGAAAGTGGAGTCGGTGATTGACACTCTTAGAGATGTGGTGTTAGTAATCGGCGACTTGAATATAAACCCGATGTATGTGTCCCAGAGTATCCTTAGCTATTATTGTTATTTTTTAAACATTTGTGGTTTGAATGAGATGAACGAAATAATGAATGTACGTGGGAGTAAGCTAGATGTTGTGTTGATGTCGGAGCGCATCACTGGCGCCGTGGTTTCAGAGATAACGAGAGAGGGACTGGTCCCTAGATCTGATATGTACCATCCCCCGTTGGAGATTTCGGTTCCGGTGGGAAACTGTGCGCGTCCTTCAGCTGCGGAGCGTCTAGATCCCAGCAATGTGGATATGCGTCGGGACTGGAACTTTACTAAAGGTAATTTTGAGCTTATGTACAAATTAGTCTCTGAAACAAGTTGGCAGGAAGTTCTCAGTGCTGGCGATGTCGACATCGCTGCGGACACATTCTACAATATTTTGTATGGGATTTTTGACCTCTGCGTACCTAAACGGAGGCGACCAACCGGCTCAAGTAGACGGTATCCTGTGTGGTTCACGGCTGACCTCATCTATGACATCCAACAAAAGAGTAATCTGCATCGCGAATGGAAGGCTACACGGGATACAGATGTCTACAAAAAGTTTGCGACATTGAGGTCTAAAGTAAAGGGACGTTTAGTGTCTGCTTATGATAGCTACATTGAGACAATCCAAAGCACAGTTAAAGCCAATCCCCGCGCTTTCTGGCAGCACGTTGGTAGTCTACGGACAAATGGTGGTTTTGTTTCTCGAGTGAAGCTTAAAGATAAAGAATTTGTAGGTAGGGACGTGGCGGGCGCTTTTGCTAGCTATTTCTCGGATGTTTTCCTACCTGACATTCCGCTTCTTGATCCGAGCTTTTTAAATAATTCCAATAGGAAACCTAGCGCCAACTTCATTGATATAAAATCAATTACATTGCAGGAAGTCGAAGCGGGTATAAAACGCCTAAAGGCTAATAGCTCCGTTGGACCCGATAACTTGCCAGCGTATATAGTAAAGGGTTGTATGCATTTCCTAACGACCCCAATACTGTATATTTTTAACCTGGCCATCTCTTCTGGGTCATATCCTCGAAGTTGGAAGTTGTCTAGAGTCAAACCGATCCCGAAGACAGGTGACACTTCCGCTGTAGAGAATTATAGGCCCATAGCCGTTCTTCCTACTCTTGGTAAGCTGTTTGAGGCTATACTTCACCGGACTTTGTCCTCACAGGTTCGGCCCTTCTTGTGCGATGCGCAGCATGGCTTTCGTCCTAGTCGCTCGGTAAACACGAATCTGTTGATATTAACGGACAATATTGCTGTTCATCTCGATAGAGGTATCCAGGTCGATGTGCTCTATTTTGACTTCACGAAGGCTTTCGATCGAGTGGATAACGATGTGTTGCTTAGCAAACTTGACAAAATTGGTTTTTCTGCCAAACTGCTAACCTTTTTCGCCAGCTATCTGCGCGATCGACAGCAGTTCGTCCGACATGGTTGTTTTGTCTCGGCTCCTTACCACACCCGATCTGGTGTTAGCCAAGGCTCCATACTAGGGCCCTTGTTATTCGGGATCATGATTAACGATCTCCAATCGGTTCTTCGGGCGGCTCAATGTCTCTTGTATGCTGATGATCTCAAGTTGATATATGGAGTGGAGCAGGTGGCTGATTGCAAGACATTACAAGGGGACATCGACTTGGTGTTTCAGTGGAGTCTCGAGAACAAACTTCTTTTTAACCCTGCCAAGTGCTGTGTGTGTTCATTTGGCCGCTCTCACGATCCCATATATGCTCAATATATGTTGGGGACAGAGCCGATAAATCGTGTCTTCTCCGTCAAAGATCTGGGTGTAGTGTTTGACACGCGGCTCACTTTTCACGAGCATATTTCTTCGCTTGCCACTAGCTGCTTTCGGAGACTGGGTTTTGTGATCCGAAACCTTCGCCACTTTCATGATCCGGTGGCCATAAAAATGGTTTACAATGCCTTAGTAAGGAGTAAGCTGGAGACTTCGTCGATCATATGGAACCCCTATGAATCGACGTATGCCTTACTCCTTGAGAAGGTTCAGAAAGCGTTTTTAAGGTTCCTTTATAAAAAAACATCCGGATTTTATCCGTATCTGTACCCAACAAAGTACCTTCTCGGCTCCCTCGGGTACAACTCCTTGGAGGTCAGGCGGAATTGTCATCTGATGATCTCGGCATGTCAGGCCTTGCGTGGTGAGTCGGACTGTCCCGAGGTTGTGGAGCGTCTGGTGCGACTGTATGTTCCTGATGTCCCGAGGATAGCCCTGAGACCTCGACAGCGCGACTTGTTGGCTGTGCCGTCGTCGAGGACCGTGTCGCTCAGGAATTCGCCGTTGCCCCGCGCCCTCTCACTTCTCAATGCGCTCCTGACATCGACACCCGAGTGTGACTTGTTTGCGTGGCGATGGGCGGCAGTGTGTAGTGAATGCCTGAGATTCTGTGAGGCGATGGATACTAGGTGCTCTACTGTTCCAAATTAAGCTGTTTGTTTATATTATTGTGAACCTTTTATTGTTAATTTAAGTTTTGTGATGCATAGGTTTATAACTGTAATGTCATAAAAATGTTTTTATAAATAAAATAAAATAAAAAAATAAAATAAAATAAAATAAAAATAAAATCAAAGTTAAGTAAGTATGCAAAATTTTAGCTCAATCGGTTGACGATATCTGCTTCAAAATTGAGTTGCAAGGTTTCACCCGAACATACATACTTTAAACATACCATGCAAGCTGAATAAAAGCTTGTAAAAATCCTTTTCTAGTGCGTGCACGATTGATTTTTCTAGGATTTACAGCTTCAAACAACTTACCCTAACGTAAACTTTCCCTATATCAATGCGCAAACATTACTATGTAAACATCATCTGTTTTGCAAACCATACTAGTAACATAGGTACTCATATTTAGTTTCTCGGCACTGGCTTTGTACTCTGTAGCAACAATTATTTATAATGCCTATTTACAATAAGTTCAGAAAATATTCACAAACTTAAATAAATAAATAATAATATTATACAAATGTTTTATATTTTGAATACTCTTAACGGTAATTTACTTAAATGGTTTTGGTTATTCCCTATTCCTTAGGTGCTGTAAAAAAAGACTTTCCGTAGATGCTGTAAAAAGTAAGGTGATTGTACCTTACTGGAGTTAAAAATATGTCTAGTCTATCGTAACATTATTTTCACTTCTCTCGCTCTAAAAGTTCGACTTTATGCTGTGCGTAGGCGAAATAAAGTCGCTTTTTATGCTCTAGAGCATAAAGTAAAATCGTCGTCGAAGACCAAGGCGATCGGTCCAACAGCCACACGAAAAAGGTTCTTAATAAACAGTTAAAAAAAAACATAAAACTTCATACAATAAAACCCGTTCCAGACCTTCCGATCCGATCCGATTTATCGGGAGAAATCGGATAATGTGTAGTGTAGTGTATAAGATCCTAACAATTGCACTACACATTATCCGATTCCGGATCGGAAGGTCTGGAACGGGTTTTAACTTTTTATTTTATTTCGTTTTGTTAGTATTCTAAGACCAAGGCAAATATACCAACAGCCAAAGTACACAATAAAACTTCTTGAAATAAACTTGTAACTTTTATGTACTATCATTTATTACTTTTTAAACTAATACTTTAAATATTAATTAAATTTGTTTTTAAGTAGGTATACATGATATGTGTGTATATGTTATTTACATGATACAGTTTCATTTCCTCGCAATCGAAGTGAAAAGTAGAGTGTGCAACTCGTCCATAAAACGCATTTTACACTCGACTTTATATTCATCCTGGCTCGCAAGCTCGCTCGGATGGATAAACGTCTCATGTAAAATGATGCGTTTTATGCACTTGTCGTACAATCTACTATTAAAGCATTCAGATATTTTATATCACCCTAGGTAGTAAGTGGGGAGAAAATTTTACTTCTTGTCAAGGCAAGACGTACAACTGTAGATAAACCACGGGCGGTAATTCGCAAACCCTCAAATCGCATATTTATGGCCCTCTCAATGGACTATTTGATTAAAACTTATTTTAGAAATAGATTTCGCAAATATATACGAGTTCCAAAACATGTAAATAAAGTCGAGTCCTGTTGAGCATCAGATGCGATTTACACTGTCAAAGCTCCTTAGACTGGACTTCTGATGCAAACGAGTTTTTTTTCTATATCCTACCGAAAACGGATAATTATACAACAAAGCGCCCTTACCTAACTTTGACAATAATATTTCTTTGCTAATCCGCTATATAACAACGTGCTAGCCTATTAGTGCTAACCCGTTACTTACCTGCGTATTTTCTTCGTGCATTTAATTAAAAGAGAATACGCGGGCATCTTCATTTCTTTTTTATATTCATTTCTTGTGTCTGTCATCACGAAACGAAAAATTAAAAGAAATTACCGGGGAAGAAATTGCGATGTAGAAACTTCAAGTGTAATTTTTATTCCTAATGAAATTGCAATTTCTCAATTTAAGGTTCAACCTCGATAGTCGCTCGCTTTAATTAGATGAAGTTCAATAAACTTATCGAGCAGACTTTACTTTTTAATATCGCGTCTTTGAGTCTGACTTCGGAGATAATCTTTTGTTTCTGATCTCGATGAAGTTACTTGTGAGGCCGTTTTTGGTAAATATTTACAAGTCCCGAGTAAAGGTAAGCTTTATTAACAGTTACATGGTATTTGGGGACTTCAAAAAGAATGAGACACTCTATTCATAGAGGTTTTTCTACTTTACTTTTCATGTGATTAATTTTCATTCATTAATTTTATTAGAATATAATAATCAGATTAAGATCTAGGTTTGTCGAAATATGAATAATTTAGGGCTTCTTTTGGTATATTTAAACTTAGCATATTACTATCACGATTTTTATAATTAAATACTGAAATTCTGATATCAGTAGTTCATCAAAAATCACATTTAGCCGTTTGAGAGTAGCAAATGTGTTAAACTTTTAACGCTCCTTTTCTCACAGCTGGTTAAACTTGACGTTGTGAGTCCTTTAAGCGTCTTCGGTATCCTATTGGCATTCATACCAGAATATCGTACTTGGGACCAACCTTATAAGTGCCAAGGTGCTCGACGACGCAGGGCAGGCTGGCATCGCGCCCCAGGGCAACCGTCACGTTGGGGATGGGTTCCGCGAAGCGGGGCTCCTCAGTCAGCACTGCGAATAGAAAAACCATTTTGTAGATTTCTCGTGACCACCTGACATAATTATTTTTATTAAAGCAGTAACGTCTCCTAAGGTAAACCAAATGTTTACAATGAAGCGAAAAATTTAAAAGTTCAACGGTTCAGGCAGGGTTCGAACGGCTTTCCGAGCCAACACGGGCGTCCTACTAATTGGACCACCGAACCTAATGCGAGAGCCATTGAATTTTTCAACCAGTTACTTTTATATGCCTTAGGGTGGCATTATAGCGCCATCTACCGTAAAGATTCACTTTTATTGGCACCATCGTCTCAAATTAGTATGTTGAGAGTCGATAGTAACGATGAACTACACCCAAATTAATTACTTTTATTAAAGCAGTCTGCTAACGTAAACCAAGTGTTTACAATGAAGCGAAAAAAGCCGTCGGAGAGCCAGGTTCGGACACTGCCAGAACCGTTGAATTTTAAATTTTTCGCTTTATTGTAAACCACCCGACTTCCACTGATTCGGAGCTGGTTCCAGTGGAAAGGAACAGAGAATGACACTATTTAATGTGATGTTCGTTTTGTCTATCTTCTTCTCGTACTCACTCAACTGCTCAAAGGTTAACTGGAAGAGGTCATTTATAGGGATAAGTTCGCCTTTGTACCTATATGTTATTTGTAATAGATGTATTTTTTTTAACTGTTTTTGTGTACAATAAAGTGTTTACTTACTTACTTACTTTAATGTCACTTTTATTTGATTGTTTCTACTCGGATTCGTCCAATTCTGACAGTGGAAACCACGTATATTTTTTCGTTTTAATAAAAAAAAAGGTTCAAAATATCAGTATGACTTAGTCGCGTCTGATACTCACGTTAACGTCACGTTAAGTTACCTCCTGTTGTCAGCTCCTTATGATGAGATTAACGTGATTTGGCCAAACTCCGTCATTACCTACATTGCTACACAATACGTTTCGGACAGCGTAATACAGCTCTCCAGAGCAACACGGGCCAAACGTTTCTATAATAATGAATAATAGTCATCATCATAAAAACTACAGCTGCCTCAACAGATTCATTCATGTTAATGAGTCAACAGCACCTGACGTTGTTTAAAAATTATGAACCTTCTTAGCACGAAGTAAACGGCGTACTTCGGCCTAATTACCGCGGTTATCGTTAGCACACTTTGCTGAACGGGGCTTGATGATGTAGGTACACGGAGATTAGAATGTTTACGGACTCTGCTAAAGCAAAAAAACTTTTCTGCTCTGTGCCCTTAATACGAATTATTAGAACAATTCAAATTGAGTGCAATTGAGCTGCAACTGAATGGTGCAATCCTCAGTAAAACCTGATGAATGAGTACGGAGTCGAAGATATAGCTCGCTGGTTCAGCTTGCCTTGAGGAGACCCGAGTTATCATTTTCAGGAAATACACACAATGGGAGCGGGTTCTATTCCTTAGAGGTTCGCATTAGAAATTATTTTAGATTACTATAAGTAATTAGACTTTGAATGCAGCTCAAAATATATCCCGATTGTGTCGGCCCTACCCTACAATTTTTTTAGCATCTTGTATAAATATATAGGGTAGGGTAGTAACCCCTCATATAAGAGTTGTGCTCTTCTCGTTTCTCAAATATAGGTTTGTAGAAGATTCCCCCCAAACTATGAGCACCCACTACGCTGGTGAGAAACTGTGCTCCCAATTCCAAGTATTTAAGCAATAATTAATGTGGTGTGTAAGCATATTCCTCAGTAAACCATAAAATGTACTCTATAGCGGCAAATGGCGTTGTGCCGTCTAGGACATAGTTTTCCGTTGAGGCGATTTGCTATTTTTGACGTTCAAAGGTTTATTCTTAACTCAAGGTAAATTATTATTCATGGCTTTATTATAGTTTTTCTCAGTGTTATACAAAGAACGGCAATATTTTTCATCTTTATAGAATATCGTAACCAAATAAAGCGTAATACATACATACTACCACTACCTACTCTACCTACTATCAACATATTTCAATCATTCTGTGTCAATATACGTTTCTGTATAGCAAAACATTACAATCTTTTCTCCTCGAGATCCTGGGAAGTGAAAAGTAACAGAGTAAACCACAAAACGCGACTATGATGCGTCAATCTCGTACATGTACCGTATTTGTATACATATTTGAATCTTCGCAACTATTAGCCGGATTACAATATTAAATGAGATTTTGACAATTTATCAGATGGGATGAATACAAGCTATGGTATGCTTATTGTAATCGTTATTAAAGAAAAAATATTAATTTGTGGTTCTTTGTGTAATCACGATTTTCGACGCGTATCATTAAGAATAGAAGGCACAAAATTATCCGAGTATGAAAGCGAAAACTTCATCAAAGACTGTTTTCTCTTACAATGAAAAGGAATGATGGAACTCTGTCAATAGATTCAAAAGATAATATCTTTTTGTAAATATAAACACGAATTTAGGCAAGATGATTGCTGAATATTCGATGGATCAGGTACTAGGGATGTTTGCGCTTAAATGTTTGTGTTAAATATTCATATCGAAGTAATCAATATGATGAAATTGATTCATTACACGTGTGATGTTATGTACTTACTTAATTATCAGGTGTTGCGACACCAACATATCGGTGTGAATTTTCATATTTTATTTGTTGCTCGTAAATTGTCTTTTGAAATGAGATGTTATTTTAATGGGAATGTATCGATTTTAATTATTTAATAACTAATTATTTAAAATTGTCAACTATGTAAAAAAATATATATGAAAATGTTATATTCAATATTGGCAACTATTTGTTACAGAAGCTGTAACCAAAAAAAAAACAATAAATTACTATTCATACTTTCCTTATAAACATTATAGTTATAGACAAGGATTATAGTTATAAAATACTATTATTAAATAAACAAAATTGCCATTATTCTCAGACGTTCTGTCCGTCTAGCACAACTAAATATGCTTCTTGTTGCGCGACTTAGCGTCAACCGTCACTTTCTCACAGTAGGTACTGTACAGAAAGAGATAGGTCCTATATCTCGCGCGAGGCTAGCGTGTCGCAGTTGAGTAGGGGTGCTGGTTTAATGTATGTGTGGTTTGTTTTCACCTCGCGCGGCCCAAATGAATAAAACGTACATTGATATCGAAACTATATATTTCGCTACTGGATATTTGTGTTATTGATATTTACTGTTTTCATAGCACGGCAATATAAAGCCAGATATGGAAGTTAGGGTTTGAACACACTTCTGCGCTGTGAAGACGTCGTGTAAATAACGTTGCGTCTTTGAGACTTATAAATCTAAGTGGTGTAACGTAAAATTAGCCAAAATGGATGTAAAGCCATTTCACTCGTCAAGCAAACGTGTTAGCGCCCCCATCTAGACAAGGGCTTAAAAGTAATTATCATCGGTTTAAATCAAGTACGCAATATAGCAAATACTTAAGACATTTATTGCAACTCCGAACTCCACAAAAGTAAGAGATGGAATATTTAATTAGACAAGTTTTGCGCCAAAATATTGTCTTCATTAAGACGGCCTTTGAACACGTTTTATTCGAAAAGTTTCCATGTAACTTCCAAACTCTGCGATCTATTAACACCGTCACCTTAGCAACTAGACTGTGAGGATCGTCAGTGGATTTGAGTTTATGTGTTAAGATGGTGACAAAATGGAAATACATAATCGCTATAAATGTATTTTTTTTGGCAGCTTATATTTGACGAAGCATCGGGAACTACTGGGTAGCCGTCTAGACTTCCACGACTCCCATTTATATGCTTTTTAGGTGAAATTTCGCTCAAATTACAATATGGAAAATTATGTTTACGTGCATCCACAGACACCACTTATGGCACTTATGTAACATATTACCGACTTTGTTTTCATCTAAAATGTAGGTATTTAGCTAGTGGTGGGGCGCAGCAGCCGTTAATCTTGGAAGTAGGGAAGGGATGTCGTGGTCGCAGTTTACATACAATGAAACGACTTTTAGTCTCATAATGGCTGCTGTTGCTACACTTGAACCAAAACTCAGATCAGTTGAAAGACTTATTAAAAATATATTTATATCACAATCTAGAATAAATTCGCAGGTTTTCCAATATTTCCTAAGGTGAGGTCGTTTTGTGGTTTAGGTACAATTGGGCAATAAATTTAGGGATATTCCGCAAGTCATTGCGCTGCTTTGCTCGACGTTTGAATGGGTATCTAACCCTCCTAACACTGACGTGTTGAACTATATGCCCTCATACAGAGGTCACGTGGCTTCTCAGCTCCCAGACGGGAGTGGCGTCAGTTAATTCTTATAACAGAACACGGACTCTGTGGGGAGATTCATGTTTAAATGTGAGTGGCGAAATCCACCGGCATGTTATTGCGGAGCTCCTGTGCAGACTATCCGCATCATCATCAACTGTCTTGCTGAAATATACTGCCGTATTCCTGGGTTTATTCTCTCCAAGTGTGAACTCAGCCCGATGGGTAGTTTTGCATTTTGTTTTTTTTTTACACTTTTGTGCTGAGACGTATATGAGAGGTTATGCTCAAGTTACCTTGGCAGATGACGGTGATGATCTGCAGGACGCTGATTGCGAAACTTCGACAGGGTCCACGCCCGCTCATTACGCTGCTGTGCTCAACATTAGACGTTATGCTCAACATAAGAAGTTATGCTCAACTTACATTTGGCAGATGATGGTGATGATCTGCAGGACGCTGATCGCGAAACTTCGACAGGGTCCACGCCCGCTCATTACGCTGCTGTGCTCAACATTAGAAGTTATGCTCAACTTACCTTGGCAGATGATGGTGATGATCTGCAGGACGCTGATCGCGAAACTTCGACAGGGTCCGCGCCTGCTCATTACGCTGCTGTGCTCAACATTAGACGTTATGCTCAACTTACCTTGGCAGATGATGGTGATGATCTGCAGGACGCTGATCGCGAAACTTCGACAGGGTCCACGCCTGCTCATTGTGCTGTGCTCAACACGCGGCTCGAACCCGGTGTGGTCTGCTCATGGCTGCTTCTTCTGGAACAACGGATAGTTCATCAATTAGATATAATATGACTTCATTATGACCTCAAAATTTTAACACCATGAAATTAAATTTACTTCACTCGAAAGATGCGTATCTTTTACCTATGAAGAACTTAATAATAAAATATCTGATATTCAAACGACAAGCGTTATGTGAAAGATATTTTTGTCACTAATATTGTTGTCTGATTAGGATTGCTTAAAGAACAGAACACAGATTTTAATGATTTATTTTGTTTTTCTTTTTCAGTTAGAATCTGGTTGATAATTAAATACTCATAAAATTCATAATCTGAAATTACATTTTCGCGCACATCTAGTTCTTAACTTATCTCATTATGTACAACAAAAATATTTTGAGTGGCACAACGCGTCAATCAGAGATGTTTACCTGAATAATCATCCAAATGATAGTCCCCGAGCAACATTTTTGATCAAGTTAATAAACAAACATTTTACAGCTGATGTTATCGGCTGCATTTCATTAATCACATTTGGGTCAGGATGGAATCAATCAATCACCTGCCGAAACCGAATATTCACGAAGCCCTTTGATTTGTGATCGGAATAACAAATTATTTAGTTACATAGAATTTATAATAACCAGTTGAAGCCGATAATTTTGTGAATATAGGAAACAAAATGGATTCACTCAGATTTTAGGGAATAAAAAAGCACATTTTGTAGTTGGTAATAAAAGCTATCCGTTGTGTTTTGACATAAAAAAAGCTTGAAGATGAGCTAGTTGTAAATGATTTGATGGATATTTCGGTTTAAGTGGAAATCCGCAACTTATATCATAAATAAAAAATAAAAATGGGAAACTGCGCGAAGCTTTGATATATGAAAGTAGGGCACCAAGCTATTAAATAAATAAACAATCGGGAAGTTTAACGGTATTCTGACAGCGCTAACTATAGCTTATTTATAGATAAAAACACTGAATACCATTGTTTTCAATCTACAGGGCCGACGAGAGAAGTAACGATACCAAAAACAAAGATGAACAGTGGCAATCCTAATCTAATAATGAGTGCTTGAGCTTTCAGTGTGAGCCTGTATATAAATTACGGATCAAGCGACTTAGTTGTTAATGAAGCACACGCAGTCAAATAATAAAGACTGACCACTCCCAGAGTTTGTAACTTGAAAATTGCCTGTGACACACGCGATTTCTTGAAGTTGTTATTGATACAACAGGACGGAGGTAAAAATAGTCTTCAGATTAAATCACTAAAATGTTCGTTTTAATCGGCATTCGGATTAACTTACATTAGGATCCTAGGCTCATAGGGGACAGACCTAGATCGGGTAGAGAGCGCCAACATAGTGAGCGTTCTAACCGCGCGGTACTAGCGTCATTCCTTTTTCACGATTATTACCGCAATAGAAGAGCCAGTCGTTTTGATTATGATCTTACTAGGATCGTACTCGGGAGTGGCTTCGGGACACATAAAAATCGACTTCCAACAATCATCTACTTTAACAATATTTGCAGTAATGGGAATGACGAAAAAAACGCCTTACAAACGCTGAATATTCACCCGGCGACTCTTCAGCCCTTATTACACTCTGTGTCTTCCGAATTCGCTTCGCTACGTCAAGTAAACTCGAGACTGTATCTTATAAGGAAGACATAATGCTATGAGCTTCTATGCCAGAGATTTGACGATGTTAAATCCACAAAAGACCTAAACAAGTGAAAACTACGATTTGCTTTGCCGCTGAGCCCGTTCGGCCGAGTCATATCCGCACATATATATATTCCCCTAAGGAAGTGTGCACACTACGAGGTACTGTGAGCTTCTGAGCAGTTATACTCATAGAAAGACCTAAAGATGTGAACACACTACGATCTCCTCTGCCATCGGGCCCGTTCGGCGCAGTCACACTCGCACAAAGACACCCTAAGTAGCCGCAAACGAGCGCTGGGTCGCACGACAAAGGCGAGTGCTGGTCCAATTTACAAGCAGCCTGTGGTTCTAGCAGATTCATTGTTAAAAACACCCAGTCTTTAAGCACTGCAGCAAAACATTGAAGGTGGTGACGCAACACCAGAAATCTGGTACCTATCCTGACGATTAACTTAAGGAAGTGGCTGAGGTCTTGAACTGTGTGAGGAAGAAGTCACACTAGCGAGGATTTTCCGATCAGTACTGTTCGTTGCAGTCAGCACAAGCAGGGGGTTCACACGATACCTCCCTAATCGGGATGTTATAAACGGAAACCGTTTTGCTAGGCCTTCATGTTGTGTATCATGCTACTCACTTATACAGCATACCGTTAACGTGTTATTGAAGATCAAATTAACAACCATTGAAACTATTCACAATCTAATCAAAATATTATCAAATAAAGTTCCATATTTATATTGTACAGTATGGTATTCTCAGACATTTTTTACGACTAACTTTCTGCGGCAATCCGGGCGCCGGTCCGACTTATGAAAGCCATCCACGGTGTCTTTTCAGTGAGTGTTATACATTTCCTGACAACTTATTTTTAATTAATTAAACAAATAGTTTTCCAATTTATGTTATAAGTTAATTTAAGCGCCACTCTTACCTGGAAACCCGGAGGGATTATTTAATGTATATTAATTATTAGGTCTTAATAAATAGCAAAATACAAATGGGTACATCGATTCGCTACTGATCACAAATCCTAGTTATGCACACTGTTAGTAGGTACTGCTACATTGATTTTATCGTTCACAATGGCGTAGCGTGGATTCCAGACGCATAGCATATCGTCACTTGTAATATGAATTAAGGTAACCGCCAAATGACGATTTTTCAGGAGAAGCCAAAAACGAAATTGCAAATTGAAAAAAGTGCAGTAACATTTTATTTCCTAATCCGATTAAAATGATGTATAGTAGTTATAACTTAATTTTGTAAGATCTTTCAGTTGATAATCGTCTCAAAAAGGCTGCTATTATAGTTTAGAAAATAGCGTGTTACGTTAATTTTTTTCCAAAAAAGAGGAGTTACGTTAACACAACACAACATTGATTTCAAAAAACCGGCCAAGTGCGAGTCGGACTCGCGCACCGAGGGTTCCGTACAAACACTTTCCATCCCTAAGCCTAAGTGGTTAAGTTAAGTTTGCACCTGGTATGTATAGCGCCCCATATAAATTAGGTGCAAAGTTAGGTATAAAATTATAAAAAAAAAACTACTAACTAGATCTCGTTCAAAACAATTTTCGTTGGTAGTTTTTATAGTACTGTACATCATATGTTTTTTTTAGATTTTTCATTTTCTTATTTTAGAAGTTAGAGGGGGGGGGACCAACTTTTTTCCACTTTGGAAGCGTCTGTCACGCAAACTATTCGGTTTAGAAAAAAAATATTTTAGAAACCTCGATATCATTTTTGAAGACCTATCCATAGATACCCCACACGTATGTGTTTGATGAAAAAAAAAATTTTGAGTTTCAGTTCTAAGTATGGGGAGCCCCCAATATTTATTATTATTTTTTTATTTTTGCATCAAAATCTTATTGCGGTTCACAGAATACATCTACCTACCAAGTTTCAACAGTATAGCTCTTATAGTTTCGGAATAAAATGGCTGTGACATACGGACGGACAGACGGACAGACGGACAGACAGACAGACATGACGAATCTATAAGAGTTCCGTTTTTTGCCATTTGGCTACGGAACCCTAAAAATGAAGAACTATTTAAAGTAAGTCACAAAAAGGTAAAACAATCTAACGTAAGGGACACACATTTTCAAAGCTTGGACTTACATTAGCGGAATTCAGCTATGGAATTTTTAAACTTATCCAATTGTAATAAGGTTTAGCATAGTTATTTCTTGTTTTTTAGTTAATTAGTGGCAGGATAGTAAGTCGTGATAAAAACCGGTTTATAAGCGGGAAACAGTTTCTTTTTTGTTTATAAAAACCAAAATTGGTAAAGGCACCTTTAGATTTAAAGAGTATTAAGAAACACTTAATTTTCTTTCCAATCTGATACTTTTCCTTACTGTTTTTCCTCACTGCTTTTCTTTCTCCTTTTCCTACAATATTTATGTACCTTTTATTACCTACGACTTTTACTGCACATTCTGCTTTCCCTTTTTCTCTTTCTTTTTTATTTCTTTCTATATAGTTTTCTTCGTATTTATTACCTTATTTCTGTTCCATTCATCAACTCCCTCCTTTTGATTTTAGTGGCTTAAGTTTAAACTTCAGCTTTACGTTGTATAATTTCGTTTAAATAATCAATTTTGTCTTTACAAAGCCTTAGTCCTATTTTCAGTGTAAGGCTTAGCCGAATGATCTTTATTTGATTCTTCATTAGTAATTTGACCATTTCCTGGCAAACTGGTGACTAAATGTTTCTTCACATAATTAGTAACTCACTCTCACATCACTATTATGAACTTGAACGTCAAGGGGTAAATTTACGACTAAAATGCTTCGAATACCTTTGCTATTGGGCTTGGACATCTTTCTTATTGAGCTGAAACGGATTTAGAGATTTTCCTATATCTTGTAATCTGCTGTTTTCCCGCGAACTACTTATTAAATAAATAAATAAATATCAGACAACCTCACACAAATCGATCTGGTCCCAAATTAAGCTCAAGAAGGTTTGTGTTATGGGTACTAGACGACGATATACATACTTATATAGATAAATATATACTTAAATACATAGGAACAACCATGACCCAAGCACAAATATTAAAATTATGAAGCATCATTGGTGTCCCGTTATTAGTAGAAAGTATGGCCCAGCACAACGCCTTTCTCTGGCTGAAAAAAAATAATGGTCAAAGGGCAAGCAAATAGTTAACGTATTTTATTGAATCATCGCATCAATACAATGACATCACGTTGGATAGGTAAGCTACTGAAAAAAATGATTGGGAGTATCTCAATGTCACTAACCTCCACCATATCACTATTACTACCATCATTCATTCCTGTCTCTTGTTTTCTAAAAATAATATACAAGTATATACATTTTATTATGCCTACATGTTGCTACATGGTAGTGGCAGTGACTGATTTTCACAGAAAAAGTTTTCACAGTCCGTTTAACCAGACATTTAAGTGATTCCCTAAAAACGAAATGCATTAAGCCAGATTGCTTCAATTAAAAGTACCTAATTCGAGAATTAGACATGGTATAAATAGGCATAATAGCTAATTAATACATAACTTTAAAACGTTTAAAACATCAATTTCTATTTGATACTGGAAATCCCGACAAACTGCATTCCACCTTAGAAATACGACTCCCTTTTTAGGTGATAACAATTTCTATAGTACTTACTTGGTACTTATCTTTTTCAAATTTCCCTTTATTTTTAAAGTTTTTTTTGTGTAATATTATTATTTATTTATTTTTTATGTCGTAGAGGGCAAACGAGCAAACGGATCGCCTGATGTAAAGCGATTAATGTACTTAACTCGTAATTTTTAACTGTACTTATTATTGTATAACAACGCAATGGCACAATACTGTCCTTATCACGAATTGTTGGAACCAGGCATCTTTACCGGTATTCATAAAAATTACATAAAAAAAATTACAGATTTTATTTCAAATGCCATTATATATAATTAAAGTATTGGTACAGAACTTTGAAATTAGCTCAGTAAAATAAAGAAATGTGTTATAATAAGCGAAATACCAAAATTGAATACCGGTATTTGTATGGAGTCGAATACCGGCATCCGATCGCTGGTCGGTACAAACTAAAGTGGCTATCATATCCATCACAACACCAAATCGTAAACAGACGCACGCGGTAGTGTTTGTAATTGCTTCCTACAGGCAAATGTATGGTCGTCTCACCAGTATCTACTTAAGAACACTGCAAAGGAAAGAGATAGTCGCAAAGTTCCTGGTAACCAAAATAACGTAAGCACCAGGTCCGTCTAAATTAAGTAAATAATTGTAATGTAACCGTCAACACTCGAGGCTTGGGAAGGCAAATAATAATGTAAGAGGCATTAATTGCTTTAAAAACTACGAAAACTTTAATCTTGTATATTCAACCAGCTTGCAGTAAGCACAATTTGCGACAAGATAAGACTATAATTGACTTCAAATGGTTGCCTTCTTATAATCTCGTTTAATTTTTTTTTACCTATCTAATCTGAGCATGTAAATCATTTATGTACCTTATTACTTACACGATTTGATTCAAAAACTAAAAGTATAACCCATTTAATGTAAGAACCATTTTATAATTTTTATCTAGCTTTGAAGCTAACGTAACAGTCAATCGGTAATAAAGTGCTATAAATTGAGTAATGTAAGAGTCATTTATTTACCGATGAGTCTTACATTAATGACTTTTGCTCAACTTTGGCCAATACTTGTGGTTACGTTAATCTGATATTAAGTAATTTACAAACAATGTGCCATACACCAAAATAAATACAGAAAACTAAAAAAAATGGTCAATTTTTGTTTAACGTAACCAACATTTTTTTCAAGATATCGTAATTTTAATAATAGCAATGGATAGATCGTCAAATTTACAGACGAACTGTATACTTAACTCAATTTCGTCATTTTGGCGGTTACATTAATTCATATTACAGGTGACGATATATTAATGAAGTTATGTGCCCAATAAATAAGCGAGGCTGCCAGAAGCAACGAGTTAAGGGCGACCACCTACACCTACACCCTTACACCTTACACCTACGCCCTTCAGCTACACTATAATTTTGGTGAGAGGTACGATTCACATCATAGGTCAAAATATACGGGTCCAATAAGCAGACTGTCACACTTATGACAATGAATATTATAGTATCGTAACAGCCAGCTTTCCGCTCGTCGCTTGCGCCACACGACAAGCCGTGAGCGGAAACCTGATTTGTCCGCAGATCAAATTCAATTGCGTCAGAAGAGAAATTGACTAAAAATTCCACCGTCGAATGCTACCATTTTTGTGAAGTTTCAAAGTCCCTTTAAAATCGGATGCGAATTGTCGATGTCAAATTAATATCTGCTGAGTGTCTTGATATTGGAATTTAATCGGTATTCTATTATAAGTTTCGTGATAAAGATCAGTAAATTTGCTTCTTTCGCCTGAGAGCTGGATTGGTACCTTTTATGTGCCTTGTATGAGGGGATCTCCTTCCTTTCACAGACAAATGTTTCATCGAATCCTTTATTTCATCGAATTTTCATGTCGTAGACATTTTTTTTTCTCTGTAGTCATACATTTTTACTAAAGTAGGTATGTCGTACTATGAAGTATTCTATGACTAAAGTCTAATTGTTATATACAACTGTAGTGTACCTAATTTATAATTATGTTTTTAGTTAAGAATTTGTATTCCATTCTAATATTGCGGTCATTTTGGTTTGACTGTAAGCTTGTAAGACATTTCTATAAATAAATAAATAAAAATACAATCAAATAATATTAAGAAGTAAATGGGTTATCTTATTGCTTAATGGGTTGTCTGGAAGAGACAACCTTTAGGCACAGCTTTACCTTTAGGGATAGTTTAACAGATCGAATCAAGAATAGAAAAATTAATGGTTGTTAAATAAATACGAGTACATCCTTTTTATGCGATACGAAATATGAATCCTGCATACATCCACAGCAAAGTTTTCTTTTCGGTTTAACTCCCTTCGGTCGTTTAATACCAACCTTTGTTTTATTACTATAAAAATACAGAAACAGTACCCTGTCGTTTCGAAAACGGCCGGCCATTTAACGAATCATCGCGCCACTGACCAATATAAACAAAAGACATATTTCCAACGAATGGCTTTCCGATAAAAAAGGTTAAACAATAAATATACACCGCATAACAGCCCGTCAGCGGAACAATGGCGAAATTATCCATAAATATTGTCACTTCAGCCCGCGGTCAAACGCGACAGCGAATCTAGAATAATACCCGCGCAAATATTGGCCGAACAGTCTGATAAAAATGTTAGCTCAATTTTAAAAAAGTTGAATGGCAATTTTTGTGCGCGGAATTGCTCTGTCGAGGTTGGTAATAGAATTGGGGATTGGACGGCGATAGCGGGCGGTCGCCGCGGGCCATCGTCTGGTTGTAATTCATCTTTGGTCGAACCCGGCTACCGTACAGAAGAAGAAGGTAATATAAATAAGCATCCTCTATAGATATCTGTCTTTCTTGTTTCATGTATTACGCTTCCCGCGGCGATCCACTGCCTTTTTCGGACTTTGTGGGCTTAAGTAGCTTCTCAGCCAATTCATTTTGCTGATAATCTCGTGGAGTGTTTTTGCGGCGTATTTCACTTTTTCAATGGTCCACGGAAGTTTTAAAATTATTAATATGGTAAAAAAACAGAGGAAAATTATTACATTATTAACTAACGGGAATATAAATATTCATTAAGGCTGTTTAGTTATTTAATTACCTAGGTGGATCAACTTTTTCTTGTTGTTATTCTGTCCTGTCACCCAGGAGACAATTGTGATCAAACTTCTTAGAAAAGTGTTGATAATTTATAAAATTGGTATTTTCAAGAGATATTCTAAATAAGAAAGGGCTTATAACTGCTGCAATTACAACATTTTTGTTGAATAGCCGCCGAAAATCGTAGTTTTAAAGAGTAACCCAGGGGACATCACCATGGTAACAAGCAACAGAAAAAAAATTGATTGACCCACCTACGATAAATACATAGTAATACAACGATTAGCGATTTATTCCGCAAACACAAAAAATATATATAGCCACAACATGTTGTTAACGAATTAAATAGTGTTGTACGCGAGTATGCCTTGTTATTCGTTGAAACCACGTTGAAACTGTTGTATTTTAGCGTGTTATTTATTATATACCTACTGCTTAAAAAAAATCACACCAAAAGGCAGTACGTAGTTTTTGGCAATTACTTTTTGCAGTTTTTTTTTTGTACAATATAATCTAGTTTAAAATAATACAACCTCACAATATTTACCTTATTCGCCAACCAACTAAGTTGTCACTGATTTCAGACAATCTTATCACAACAAAAAGTAAGAAAACCAGCAACCTATCATCTGATCCGCCAAATCCAACCGATAGTTTATTGCCCCTGACTCGCACCTATAAGGCAAGTTTAGCTGAAATCGTGACCAATTAGGCAGTCGATTGGGCGGCCAAAGTTCGTGCCACAGTCGATTCCTCTCCACTTCTACTCCTTACGCAAAAGGGCATAACTTTGACCATAGTATTAGTAGCTTAAGACCTTTCTGAGCCAGCGAGGTTATTGTCTGCCCCGTGTCTGCTCGGAACTTGTCTGCTGCTCGTCTACGTCAACTTTAATAGACGAAGGCGTACGATAGTCACGTCTATCAAATTGCGGTTATATGCATTATGACTTGTTGTATAACGTATTGATGTGTGTTTCTACAATTTATTATTTGCAGGCCGGTAACTTTGTGAAAGTATAACAGAATGGGAACTCAGTTTCAAACACCACTAGAAAATATTAGAAGCATAAATGGGCCATTTTTTCTAAAGTTGTACACCCCACTTTTTTTTTTTTCGATATTTTTGGCAGGTATTTTCTATCATTCGATATTTTGGGTATATTATCTAATTAGGAGAAAAAAAGTGTCCCAATGTTTTTTCGTTCCATTCCGTTACCATTTCCATATAACCTACTACAGCGGTAACGGAAAGGAAAAACAAAAAATGTGTGAACAGTTTTTTTCTCCTAAATAGATTGAAAGAGCTCGTGATTCTGAGTAGAAAATACGCAAAATATCGAAAATTAAAAAAGAAAGTGGGGTGTACAACTTTACAAAAAATGGCTCAAATATGACTAAAAATTACCTCCAAGTTACAGATATGCTCAAGTTACAGAGTTGGTCGCTTGTACAAAAACACTAAAAACGGCTAAAAATTAAAACACGTATGACTTTTTAGATGTCTCATATATTATATTTGAAATTTTATTTTTCACTTTGATGTCACGGGTTCCCTCTATGTCGCATATTTTTGTTTGTCCGAAACTGTTGTAGCATAACAGACTTGGCATATTAAGTTTTCGACGAATGGTAATGTGGCAGAAACCTTATTTGGCATAAGTTCTAACTTACCGAAAATGTGTTTGCCCGAAATTGTATTCGCATACTAATGTTTAGGCCGATTATATTTACGAATAATTTGGTTTAGCATAGTGGTATTTGGCATATTATCTTTTGTCCGAATCTATCTTGGCATACTTAAATTGCTACAAGAAAAGCAGGTTAGGTTAGGTTATAACTGAATCCCTCGCAAATACGATCAGCTAGCAGAAAAGTAGGTTAGGTTAGGTTAGAACTTCGTCGCTCAAAAAAACAAACTGCTAGCAGAAAAGTAGGTTAGGTTAGGTTAGAACTGCGTCCCTCGCAAATACGATCAGCTAGCAGAAAAGTGGGTTAGGTTAGAATTGCGTCCCTCAAAAAAACGAACTGCTAGCAGAAAAGTAGGTTTGGTTAGGTTAGAACTACGTCCCTCGCAAAAACGAACTGCTAGCAAAAAAGTAGGTTAGGTTAGGTTAGAACTTCGTCCCTCAAAAAAACGAACTGCTAGCAGAAAAGTAGGTTTGGTTAGGTTAGAACTACGTCCCTCGCAAAAACGAACTGCTAGCAAAAAAGTAAGTTAGGTTAGGTTAGAACTTCGTCCCTCAAAAAAACAAACTGCTAGCAGAAAAGTAGGTTAGGGTAGAACTGCGTCCCTCGCAAAAACGATCAGCTAGCAGAAAAGTAGGTTAGGTTAGGTTAGAATTGCGTCCCTCAAAAAAATGAATATGCCTATTTATTTTATGCGTAGACATGATTCGGACAAACAAAAATATGCGCAAATAAAATATGACAAATGAAATTATGCCTAGTTATTTTATGCGTAGATATGATTCGGACAAACAAAAATATGCGAAATAAATTTATGACAAATGAATATCTGCGTAATCAAAATATGCGAATCTTGATTATGCCAAAACAGTTTATGCGGAAAGTCAATTCTGCCTACATAGATTATGCCATGCAAAATTATGACTAAAAATATTATGCCAAAACAGGGGGAACCCATGTTGAGCGATATTCGGCTTCTACGACGCGAGTAAACCCATTTCGTATGTATTTCAATATGTCTGACACTCACGGGAGTTTTCTATGTAAAATAGTTTTTTAAACGTGTTGGCAGAAATTGTTCGCTATAAAATTTATTTAATAACGTTCCGTAAAAGAAACTACGGGAACAAAATGATCGTCGAAATATCATAATACTATTAACGTAGTTTATTAACACTAATTGCTATGATCGCTTGATTAATCTAATCCAGCTAAATTGGCGTACCTATTTTACTATCCTACTAAATTGGCGTGCCTATTTTTAAAAATACCCCGCAGTTTTGTTCAGAGCGCTTACTCTAACGTCCGCTCCGAGTCTAAAAAGGGCTACGATGTGAGAAGTTTCGCTAGAGATCCGCTTAAGAGGCGTATGGTCAGCAAAAATCTGAATATTTACTTGATCTCAGTCTGGATTCGAAAGAGACATTGTTTGAGTGGTTTGTCTATCTCATAAAATATAATTTGGCATTCAAAAGAAGTAATGTTATGTTTACTGTATTAGTTATTTAGTAATTACATAATTTAGGTTTCAGACGTTTATTTACTAATGGTACATAATGTAGCTGCAAAATTTCATGATTTTAGGTTGACGGGAAGTTCCATAAAGGTTTCGATTCCCCTTGCCAGCGCCAATGAATGGAGCAAAAAGACTAGTAGTTTTGATTGCGCTGTCTGAGAAGTTTGTTTTTTTCACGGCTCCAAGAGGTAGTAGACCTGAGTATTTGATAATATTTTAAGCTTGATACATTTTCGCGTTAGCGTAGGTACGTAATTTCTTTTCTATTAAATGTTAAATGGTCCTGTCATTAGTGTCACTTCATGACGTTGCGTTTTGTTACTGCTAAGACGAAGCTGTATTTTTCTGTGCAAAATTTAATGTTTTTCTTTTTATTTATTTTTTACCTTGACTTTTGTGTGTTAATTAATTTAATTTTTCATGTGTCTTGTTTAATCTTGTTCTATTTATTCTTTTACTGGTGTTAACTGCTGGCGAGCTAATGAGGATGTATTCATGGGGTACGTAAGGGTACCTACAACTGTAAGTTATAGTCTTATTTTATATATATATATAAACATATATATCCTGCATTGATATAAAATTATTCATTTTACTTAAATTATAATATTAGATATTATTATTTATTAATATTTATTATAGTGTTCACTCTTATCAATCATGTCTGACGTTTTTAACGCAAGTTTGGAGAGCGAGTTTTTCTCTTTGTCGTCTTCTAGCCATTACGACTCTTTGAGTGATGTTTCGGATATGCCTGATTTGTATGACCGGCTTCATTGTTCTTTTGCCTCATATAATAAACAATTTAATGTAGTCCATATTAACGCTCAGAGTGTGCCGGCGCATTATTCGGATTTATTGGCAACCTTTAGCTCGGGCAACATCGATGCAATCCTCATTTCCGAATCGTGGCTCAAGCCGTCATTTACCATCCACCCTATATCCCCTGCCGGGGTACCGTCTCATACGCAATGACAGGGCAGGCACTAATGATAGCGGATCTGGTGTCCTCCGGGGAGGTGGTATTGCAATTTACTTAAAAGGTGATCTTGCTTGCCAAGTGGTCGCAGAGTCACCAAATCTCTCGTTGAACTCTCCTGAATATCTCTTTCTAGACGTGTCCTTACATCACTCTAAAGTTCTCCTTGGTGTTTTTTATAGCCCATCCTCTCAGGTCAATTATTTTGATACTCTGGAAAAGACATTGGTTGACCTTAGTCCGCAGTTTGATCACCGGATAATCATGGGTGATTTCAACACCTGCCTCCTAAAAGAAGATCACCGTTCACGAAAACTTCAGTCACTTGCCACTTCCCTAAATCTGAATATTCTGCCACTTGGTCCCACTCACTTCCCACAAATGGCCCACCTTCTCTTTTAGATCTAATCATGACTTCTTCGTCCGACTTAGTCTCCTCTCACGGTCATCTTAATGCTGCTGCTTTCTCCTGTCATGATTTGATTTTTGCTTCATTCAAAATTCGTCCTCCTAAGCAGAGACATAAAATTATATTACGCCGTAACCTTCGTGACATTGATCTGCAGGCGTTTCATGAAGACCTTTACAATGCGGACTGGCGTAGCATCGAACTTTTCAACAATATTGATCAGAAGTTGGAGGCTTTCAATGTCATATTGCTTGCGATTTATGATAAGCATGCTCCGTTAAAGCCAATGCGCGTTAAGCATCTTCCTGCGCCTTGGCTTACATCAGCCATAAAGTCGTTAATGGCAAAACGGAATAGAGCTCGCATTAAACTAAGATCTCATTTTTCGGAGGATAATCGCCTGGCCTATATTGCGCTACGTAATCGATGCAACAGAGCTTGCCGTGACGCAAGGAGGGAATATATTCACAAGTCTATCGATGATTGCCCTCCAGTTAAGCTCTGGAAATTCTTAAAGTCACTTGGGGTGGGCAAAGCTTCACAAAGTTCTGTCGGTGTTCTTGATCTAGACGCCGCCAATCAACATTTCAGTACGTCACCGGTTACTCTAAATACGTATGCCAAGCAACTTACTCTTTCTTCTCTTGCTAATACCCAACACCCCGACTCACCTACCTTTGAGCTGGGTAGCATTTCACCGCAAGTAGTTCTTGCAATTCTCAAAACTATTAAGACGAAGGCTATCGGAGAAGATAGGCTTAGCTTGGATATGCTAATGCGCGTGGCGGACCATATCGCTCCCATCCTCTCGGACATCATCAATTACTCCTTTACCTCTGGAACTTTTCCCTCTATTTGGAAATATGCTCAGGTTATCCCACTTCCCAAAACCTCTAATCCTTCCAACTTGTCCCAATACCGTCCAATATCTATTCTCCCCGTATTATCCAAAATCATAAAGCATTTCGTCAATCGTCGCCTCCTATCACACCTCAACAGGCACAATTTGTTAAATCCGTTCCAATCTGGTTTCCGTCCTGGGCATAGCACCACCACAGCTTTGGTTAAAGTAACCGATGACATTCGCTTTAATATCGAAAACAAAAAACTGACTATTCTTGTTTTATTGGACTTCAGCAGTGCCTTCAATACTGTAGATTATGATATTCTTTTAGGAATCCTTGAGACGCTTAATTTATCTCATGTCGCTTTAGCGTGGTTCAGGGAGTATCTTTTTGGAAGGCACCAGCGTGTTAGAGTTGACGACCAGGTCTCTGAGTGGTGTGACCTTTCCGCTGGTGTCCCGCAGGGAGGTGTGCTCTCGCCACTTCTTTTTTCAATTTTTATTGATGGCATTGCAAGGTCACTAAAGTCCAATTATCATCTTTACGCAGATGATTTACAAATTTATGCTTCAGCAAGCATAGACGAATTTCCTTCGTTGGTGGAAATAATCAATGGAGATTTAGAATCCATTCGTGTGTGGGCATCTAATTACGGGTTAAAAATTAATGCAAAGAAATCGCAAGCGATTGTCATTGGAAGTCCCCACTTTGTTACCAAAATATCAGGCCAGTTGCTACCAGATATACTTTTTGATGGTATAACGATACCCCTCTCCTCAACTGTTAAAAATCTGGGCATCATTATGGACCAAACACTGTCGTGGTCAGCGCACATATCCCAGATCAGCAGGAGATTATTTGCGTCACTTCATTCTCTGAGGCGTCTGCAGAACTTCCTACCATTTTACACTAAAATTTCTCTCGCACGTTCGCTTTTGCTTCCTCTTCTTGATTATGGTGACATTGCTTTCCTGGACCTTAAGGAGGAGCTGCTTGACAAGCTTGAGCGTCTTCAAAATGTGTGCATAAGATTCATTTTTGGTCTAAGAAAGTTTGATCATGTCTCTCATTACCGTGCACACCTGCATGTCCATGTGCATGTCCTGTCATTGCTCTACAATGTATTATTTAACCCTGCGTCACCTCTCTACCTTTCCGAAAGATTTACCTATATGGCGTCTGGCAGTGCACACCGCCTGCGTTCGAGTGTCAATCTCGCTCTTGCCTTTCCACCCAGTAAATCGCGCACTTATCGGAAATCTTTCACAGTCCACGCAGTTAAATTATGGAACGCGCTACCGGTATCCGTGAGGCAGTCACAATCCGTAGCATCGCTTAAGGAGAACTTAAAAAAGTTATGGCTTTTAGATCCATGATCTCGTCGAAGTTGATTAGAGTGATTACTTCATATATATGATATTTATGTATATTATGATATATATATAATTATATCTATATGTATTATATTTTGGAATTATACATATTTTATTATATTAAGACATTAGTCCCTAGTGTATCTGTGCATACTAACTTGTTCGTTTGTCTATCTTCTTGGATATCCCATTATTTTCTCATTTTCTCAAAGGTTAACTGGAAGAGATCCCTTATAGGGATAAGTTCGCCTTTGTACATGTCTTTTTTTTCTTAAGTTTTGTAAATTGTTTTTGTGTACAATAAAGTTTTTACATACATTTTACATACATTTTCCTGTGAAAAGGGGACAGACGGACAGACAGACGGACAACAAAGTGCCCGGAAGTGTAAGGAACCCTAAATAAGAACAAGAGTAATATTCAAGTATTTCGTTTTAATACATCATCAAAATTCGCCCTCTCCTCGACCGACACCGTAACTGACCATACCTACACTTAAAACGAGTGCAGTAGCAGCAATGGTAGCTACCATTCAATGAAGCATTTCAGTCCATCCGTCATTCACAAAACTTTGCAGCAAACTGAAGCACAAATGTGTTGAACGATTTTTCGGACACGGCCGCCTCCACTGTAACAAACAACTTACCGTCAAACTACCCAACTATAGTCCAATCATCCAACTAGGATCCAAAGCAAAACTCGTTTATTTTTATCAAAATCCATATTCTATCAGTGATTTTATACGTTTTTATTTAAGTTTGTTTAATTATGTTGTTCACCTTAGAGTTCGTAATAATTGACATAATATTGACGAGTAATTTTCGGATTAAATTGGACCATAGTTGTGTGGACTGGACTATAGTTGGGTAGTTTAACGGTACCTACTACTTTGAAGTGTGCTTACCTTTTACTCTGTTAACGTGTATAATACCTAATATTGGTAACACGAGGAACTCCACTATATTGATTTAAGCTTACACGATTTTCACACATTACATCAAAACGGAATCTCGTTCAAAAAGTGTTAATTTAATTACCTCGACGTTTCGAACGTGATGTTATATTCACGGGTCTCGAAAGAACTCCACTAGATACATAGACTAGTAGGTATTGTAAATCATCCATAATTTGTAGCAAACATGTTAGACGATAGACTTCTTTCCGCTGTGGTTGGAAAATATATAAGTACCTTAGTAACAGTTTTCTTTAATTTTATGTCTGTAATGTCTTATTCTTTTAAATGTGGGTACACACCACAATTTTATCAACGGTTTAATAGGTCTCGTTCACATTACATTATTGAATTTAACTGGAAGACATTTGGTGTATTGTAATCGTTTTCTACATTTACTTAATTATCTACGGTAAAATGTAAAACATCTCATACATACCTAGGTATATATACATATTATCATATACATATGTCTATTGTATATCTCAAGCTATGAATCCTTCTTTGTGAAATATCGGAAGAAACGACGTGATTAAAATAAAAAATGATAACCCTCGGGTAATAACCAGCATGACTGTTCGAACCCGTTTTATTAAAACTTCGAGGTATTTTATAGGGATTATGAAATCTCGCCAGGAGTCAGGACTTTAAGCGTAAATACTTGTACTTAAGATAATGGTATTATCCTCGGGTTCCTTTAATTATATTACTTGATGACCAGATTGTTAACTTATTTTGCCATTATAAATATATTTTTTGACAAAAAGTTACTAAAGTATAATTATACTATATACTTCGGTATAATTTACCTAAAAGGAACATGCTATTCCTTGGGAATGGTACATAAATAATACTGTGGTGTATGTATAACAATAAAATATAATACGTCACAACGGTATCGTGTCTAATTTGCGCTCGCTTTTTCCCGTATGGCATTATTCGACTTATACACATCTCTCCTTAACAAGACAAAACGCTGTAAGGAAACCAAGAATAATTGCGCCCCGTGCGTCTCGGAGTAATTTGTTTCCCAAGAATAAGGAACTTAATCAAACACGCCCGAAAGACAAAGCCTGTAACTCTTTTTTCCGGAGAACGAGAACGGAGACGTCATGTGACTGGATCCACGTAATTCACATTATTTTCATCTGGTATTTAAACTTTCGGTGCGAGTGTCACGGGCAGGTTCGAAAGACACATAAGATGAAATATAGCGCGCTCCGCCGGGAGGGTTTTATTGCCGCTATGAGCGGGGCTTGTGAAAAAATTACTTGCGTCTCAAGTTTTTTATTTGGGCCGAAAGCCCGCGAGACGGAATGAGGTGATGATAATTTTTTATACGTCTTCCTTCCCCTTGAATATTGCTCTCGAAACGTCTTTATTTGTAGCCCCGCGTAATTGTCGAGAGGCGAAATAATGGCGGATTACGACGCCCATTCTGTGTGTTGTTGGATTTTAATAAAAGTTTTTACGTGAATAGATGCTCACCCCTGTTTAGTTAAGATTCGGGGAGTTAGGTGTACCTTCGAGTTGTTGCTCCAGGCTTCCAACTTGGAGACTAGAGATCGTAATAGCGTTCCAATTAACTTGATTGCTGTATCTATTGTTCACATTATAATTATTTCAGGGAAGTGATTGGATTTAATCACTTAATTTACGTACCCATTTGTTAATAATTTGGTCTGTAATTAACAGAAAATAATTAATAGTTTACTGAAGTTGTCATAATTATAAATACATACAAGAAATACACACATGAAGACCATAACCGCGAACAAATATTTGTTTCATTTATTACAAAGTTTACAAATCCAAAATACGTTGCCAGAAATTATAACGCCTCGAAAATCAAGTTTCCAGCAGAACCAAACATGATCGTCTACATGAATTTATAAAAAAAAAAAAGTTACATTCTCGAACAGAAATCCGCAATAAGCATAAGTTACATTTATTCGCTGCAATCAACACTGGTTAAAAAACCCGACGCCATTAAACTATCAAAACAAGGAAAGAGTAAAAATATTCCCGACAATAACTTGATTCACAAAAACCGTCTGTAGAACAAGGCAATAAAAATAATTGTTCAATTCAACGCCGCGTGGAATTAAAATGGTGGTGGATTTTTCCCGGCAAAGGGGACTAAGTCTTGTGAATTGTCTCGGTGATATTTAATTTTGCCGCGGTCGCCGCTCCTTGCAATCGTTTTATTAGATTCTCATTCGACTTCTGTTTTAAATGGGGAGGTTTTTTTAAGCTTTTCGGTTACGTCAGTTTAGCCTGCGGTAAGGGTATCTTTGCAAACGTGTTTGAGGACTTTTTTATCGCTGGGGAAGGCAATTGTGGAAATGACTGGTTTGAGAATAAAGGTACTATATTTCTTATTCCAGATAATACCAATATATTTCTGTTTTTGGATTTCTTCCTTTAATAATTGTCATTACATTATGTTTCCCTTTCCGTAATGATACCTACGTGAATACTATGTGCACAAATTGCCAGCTACTGAGCTGAATTTGATATTTCAAAGTAAAAGTGTGACAGACAGACAAAGCAAACTATTTTAGCTTAAAATGACGAAAACTGTGTCGTTGCTCTAACATATCAGTTTTGATGATATGTGTTTACGTTGTTTTTGAATTTTATCCCCATTCATTACCTGTGTATATTTAAGATATATTAATACAGGGTGTCACCGAGTGCGGGTGTTCAGGGTGTGCCCAGAGGCGTTTAATCAACTCTTATCTGGGCTAATAAGTCGAGATGGAGATGAGCTAAGAGCAATCTGCCTCAGATCCCAGACTAGTTTCAGGTGAAGGTTTTAGTTAAAATCTTGACATATAACAAAATGCATATATTAATTTTATACTTGAACTTGAATTTTGATAAGATAACTGCGTTTATTGTACATGTGTTATCATTATTTGAAGTAGCCTACAAAAATTGCGCATTTTAACTCTTTATCCCAATAGCCGCCGCGACCGATTGGAGCTTATGAAGATAAAGACTTAGTGTGAACCGATTTGAAACTTGTCAAGCATTATTCAACCTTATCGAATTGAGTGAACCATTTTCACATGTTTACAATGAAGCGAAAAATTGAAAAAAAAAACATCGCTGAACCATTAAATGTTTTTAATCTTTCGCTTCATTGTAAACATTTGGTTTACGTGAGCAGACGTTACTGCTTTAATAAAAATAATTAACCATTTTCACGTGTATTTTAATATGCCTGAATTCTTGTTCGGAGTTTTTTTAGCCCTAACCACTGAAATGTGTGATATAAACAGGAAATTGCAAAAAAATTATTCGTGAAGTGTGTGATACTATTTTTTTTTATTTACTGATAAAATGTTATCATTACTTCTTAGCTTATAAAAATAATATCAGTATTAAATATTCATAAGTCCGTTTAATTATTCAGTTTTGGTTTTTAAATCTACGAAAATGCAACCTAAACCCGACTTTTTACCCATAGTATTAAATCTAAAATCGGTTTGGCCCGACTTCACAACTGAAATAAAGGCTCATAACTGTAATATCATAAAATCCAAAGTTACAATTGGCTTAAAACAAACGAAGAAGATAGTTCGCAAACTATAAATCAGAATTTCCTCCACCGATAAACAGCCATGCTAAAACTGGTCTTGTTACCTGGGGATAGCGTCGAGATTCACCAGGACTGCTTAATTAGACCCTGTCTTCACTCAAGTGTAAATTTCGTTCAGTTTTAGTGCAAGTCATAAGTGGTAATTGGGAACGACTATTAAAATACTTGCTCCTTCCTCATTTTGATTTAAGTGACTTTCGGGTTAATTCATTTCGTGATTCTATGTCTGTCAAGTGAAAAGGCGGGATACGAATGACCGTACGATTACTTACTCGTAATGCGAGTAAAATATATCAGCTTCAACAGATGTCGTTTCAGTAGACGGGAGAATATTTATTTAGGATAGTATCTCACCCTTGTCTTCATTTCGTCATGAGAGTTCGTAAGGATGTTTCAATTCTCAAGCTTGTTACCCAGCTGTTGGTATTGCGTTGGTGGTGCGTTAAACAGGGAAAAGTGGAAGAAGACGAAGAAAGCAGACCCCACCATCAGATGGGAATAATAACAGGTCAGGAGAAAGAGAGAGAGAGAGAGAGTTACTCAGCTATTGGTAAACTGTCGAGCGGATTTAGATTAAACTTAGTTCACAGATAGGGACACATAGGAAAGAAGAGGAGGATAGGTTAGGTACTGGCTATATGCGACGTGCATGGTGAGGTACAGTAAACGCAGGGTACGCTTTTGTAAAACATGTAACGTAGTCATTGTCTACAATAGTTTGGATAGTGATCAATTTAAATTAAGTCGATCTTATAAATTGTAACTTTTGACGACGCGTTTGGCTCAGTTTGTAGAGATCTGACTACTGAGCCGGCAGTCCCGGGTTAGAATCCCGGCCAGGGTAAATATCTGTGTGATGAACTCGAATATTTGTGTTTAGGCCATGGTTGTTTTATGTATTTAAGTATATATTTGTCTATATAAGTATGTATATCGTCGTCTAGTACCGATAATACAAGCCTTCTTGAGCTTAATTTGGGACTAGATCGATTTGTGTGAGGGGTCTGATATTCATTTATTTATTTTATTATTTACTTATAAAGCAATTATTACTCGTATTAGTTTAATCTATATCACCATATGAGGCGTAAGACGCGAGAAAACAATAATTTTATCAATTTTGGATATAATACATAGTAGACTCATAAATAAAGCCTCTGGCACACTTGAACCCTAGCATACTTTCGATTTTGTTGATCTTTGAAGCTCAAGAAACCAATATTTGTTTTCCAACTTGAAATTGAGTAATCTTTAGAAAACTGGTGATTTTTAAGCTCATTTTGAGTAAAGGGAGAAAGGGATGGGCTACTTTGGTACGAGTATACAAGACTACCGAGAAAAACTAGTTTATCAAAGTAGCCTCTGTATACAACAGTCACTCCGGTTTATGATACCGAAGTAACTGCAAGAAGTTACCAACTTGCGCTACAAGAAGGCCGGCTTCCGAGCGGCAGCGCTATTGATAATTTTTCATACTAATCACTAATTCCCTTGCTTAATTTAAACTACCCTGTACTTCGCAATGGAAATTTCGGTTCGTTCTCGTCGACTTTGAGCTGTATCACTTAACAGAAAAGATTTTTACAACACATTGCATTCCCGAGAGGTATAAATTCAGGTTTACCAGCTTCAGGCTATTTTATACACGTGAAGAAAGACTCGTAGCCTACATGCATATATAGAGTTAGATACTGATAGTGTATACGCGTCCTAAAAACCACAGTGCTAATTCCTGTGTACTTTGCAATATCGTCAAATAAGCGATATCTCAGATATATCGCCTTTAACTGTCATTAAATTACGTTACTTCAAGCTGGCGAATTGGCGACGCATATATATGTATATATAGGGCCCCAACTTAACGCTACTGGGCTGGCAAAGTGGCGATTTACTACAAGTATGTAGATCTCTCTGAGATAATGGAGAGACATATATGGAATAAGCTCATGTGAATTTGGCATTGTCAAAGAGAATTCTCTTTAGTTGTTCTATCTTTCGTGTGAAGTTTATTATGATGGAATACTGAATGCTAATAATTTCTGCAGCCTTAATAATACCTACACCTGTCACGGTTTAAGTGTGCCTTGTCACTTTCATTTCTTTGACATGACATATGAACGTTTGATAGCAAGTTCATTTTCTCAAAGTGAGAGTAATAAAATAGATATTATAGTTTTCATGAGTTACGTCTTGGAGACGTTTAATATTGGTACCTTATTGATGTTTTATGATACGATTGTAATAAAAAAATTAACTGACTGGGGAAATGTTGCATGTGTTTGCAGAACGGTACTAGTACTGCTCGCTTATGTGTAGTTATGTAAAGGTATATGCCTAAATACTAGGCAAGAATTAATGTTATTTAGTCTCATTTCTTTTGTCAAGAGTTCCACATTCGAGCATCAAAAATATCTAATGTTTACATTGGGAACGATAATTTTAGTTCGTTCACGTTAACAGAAAATGTGAACTTGCTCTAAAAGACAGTGAAAGAATATCTGTATGGTAAGGGCATCACTTTTAACTGTACTCACTGGGCTGTCTATACTTTTTCATAAGGTGACCATGCACTATAGCTAAATTCGAAATATAAAATAATTCTGAAATTTTAAAATAGTATTATTTTGCCTTTTAAACCCATTGCATTTTATTATCTGTAACTTGTTATGTACTTCATTTACTTAGAGCTATGTAGAATACGTGAGGACTCGAAACTCACGCCCCAGATTTATTTTTCTTTTCAGCTTCACAGCATACATTTCTACAAGTGCAAACTATATTGTAGGCATCCTAAACAATTTGCGCGGGATTCGCGTCACGTCGGCGGTGTGAAACAGTTCCTGAATGGAGGCTGTACAATGCGCGTCGAAATCACGCGGCGCGGGAAAAACCTTCGCAAATCACGCCCTGCATGGTGAAGGGACACGAGCGACAGCGGGACGCTACTACGAGTATGTACTGATCAAATGATCACTTTATAATAAAATAGTAGATTGTTAACCAAGGGTAGAAAGTCACCCATTGCACCCGAGATATTTCTGGCGCTCGAACGAAGTGAGAGCGCCAATAGTTCGAGGGTGAAATGGGTAATTTCACCCGAGTTAAACACTCTACTTTTCATTTCGACTGCGAGGAAAATAAAATACTACACGCACATAATATGTCATGACTGAGATATATAAATGTCCATTTTATTTCTAACAAATAATCAATTAAAGACACGGTATTTATATTTAATCTCGTGTTCCCGCTTTTTCTACTGCAAACTTTCGTTCTTCTTATTTTTGAAAAAAAAAAACTTAAGATATACATACTGCCGCCATTTAAAAAGTAAAAAAAAAAACCAATGGTTTCAATTGTATTTTTTAAATAAATGTACGATCTATCAATAAATATGGGACGGAATTATATGTATGTATTATAAATATAAGGCAAATTTATATTTAATAATTAGATATAAATATTTGTTTTTATAAAAATAGATATAAATAAATTAAGCTTGCCTATATCCTAACCTTTGGAGACCTTTTTTCAATGGCCACTTACCACGGCCGACTAGATTGCACTTAATTTAGTTGGTCACGACGTGCATCTAGAAGGCAAATATCTTTGAATCCGTGGCAATTAAAAAAATATTACTTTCCACCCTAGGGATGGAAAAGCTATTTTCCACCCGGCTATCTATTCATGAAAATTACACTTTCCGAACAGGAGAGATGAAAATACCTTTTTCAATAACAAGGAATCCAATCCTCCCACATTCAGGGAATAAATTCACGAGTTTATTTAAAAACCGTTAAAAACAGGCTTTGGATTCTTACACGCCTTCCAAAGGTCCGGAACGTTACACGACTAAACATGTTATTCTGGCTGGCACTGTTGTTTCCGATTCCTAATCTGACAGATAAGGATTTATACAACAACAAAATATACCGTGCAGAGAGGATCATTTAATAATAATCCATTTATTTACTCAAGGTACAAGGTACGTAAGGTACTAGACACAAGGACAAAATTCTAAAATTCCGATTGGCAAGGCTTCGTCATGAGGATCATTTGAGTTCAACCGCCTCGCTTTTGGTTTATGCCACGCACACTGCACATACAATTGGAAGCCTTTCTGGCGGTCCCCAGGGCCCGCCTCGATTGAAACGAAGGGCCGACCCTCGGCAAGGGGTAGTTTATTTCATTGTTAAGGCGTGAACGTTCTGGTATTGTTACAACCGTTGATAATTTCACTTTATTTATAACTTTCAAGTAAGTGTTTGTTTCGAGTATCGGCTTGTTAACTGATACGGGTCTGTGAATTAGACCGATATTTGTTTTACTGCTGGGGTAGGAAAGTTAGCTAAATTGACTTTACACAGGGTGGTATCACTGTTACATATAATACGAATGGGCAAAACTAGTTGACATAATAACCAGCAACAATTTTGGTTTTATTTTATTTAAAAATTACTATCATTTTGGAATTCACTGAATACTTTTGCCAAGTTTGAAGTACAAAATAATAATAAATAAACCATATTTTTAAGCAATGATAACTTGATACGGAAACACGCTAATAATTTTGCTTACGAAACACACATTAATATTAATATTTAAGTTCACCACTACCCAAAGGCTGTCTGGAAGAAATCGTTCTTTAGCGACGAGATCGCCTGTTATATACTTCTTATTACAATTTTAAGCTTTGTACATAGGTACTTTGAGTTTGTTTTGTGAGCTGTGCAATAAAAAGTACTTGTATGTATGTAAACACTTTATTACACATAAAACAATATTGACAAAAATTCTAAAACAATACATGTGTACAAGGGCGAACTTATCCCTGTAAGGAATTTCTTCCAGTTAACCTTTGAGCAAATGACATAGAAAACTAGACATTGAAGTGATAGACAAAGGAATAGTTATTTGTTATACAAGGGGGGAAAGTTGTATTTTACCCGCGAGTGTTTATTTGAAACACGAGCTAGCGAAAGGATCCTATGATTGACCACGAGCGAAGCGAGTGGTTCAAAATAGAATCCTGAGCGTAGCAAGTGTTTCAATACACGAGACGTAAAATAACTTTCGCCCGTGTATAACACAAAACTTTTCACCTCACTACAGCGAGGAAAAAAGAATAAGGGTTTGTACTATATCTTTTAAAAATATCTGCAATAATCAACCAATTTGCCATTTATTAAAACTAAGGTCTAATAAGCTTTCATGTAGGTATTTTAAACGGGATTTTTCAGAAAATAAGCTTAACCCTTCAGGTGGCAGCGCCACCAGTTGCATGGCAGGAGAAGTGGCGCGTCTATTTTACAAAATTTACCGTTAAGTGGCAGGAACCGGGAGCCGGACCCAACGTCAAGTGGCAGAGATCCGGGAGCCGGATCGGACAAAACAAGCCGTTGGGTGGCAGGATCCGGCTCCCGGACCCTGTGCGATGTCTTATTTCGCACCCGAAATAAAACCGTTAAAACTATATCTTGCTTGCTCACACTTTCAAGATGCATTCGTCACTAAACAAGGACGGCATTCACTAACGGTCGAATTGCCGCGCAAAGCAAAGTTCGTTAGAAATTGCGTCATCTTCCCGACCCCCCGACCATCACGCGTCGACCGCCGAGCCGTGAGCATTTTAAAAACCTTGTGGTTAGAAAATATTGTATAGTGAGGTGTAATAAAAATGATCATAGGTGTAAATAAATATATAGATTTGCCATTAAATTAGTTTTTTCTACGGTTCACTGTTTTTTTTCCTAATTATAGTTATTTTTATACATAAAGTGGTTAAAATTTAGTCATTCGACGATTGATCAAGACTAGCAAAATTTCCATAAATGGAATGGCATTCATTTCTATACAATAAACATGGCATTTCAATGATGAATCCAACGATATATAGTTTATATACAACATCTATTTTTGTTTTTTGAGAAAAGATATGTTTTGTGACATGCGGAAATTCGCGATGACCATCCGTGGGAGGCCCGCCACTTAACGGTATATTTTGCCAAGATGGCTGTGCCACTTCTCCTGTCATGCAATCAGAAACCTTGCCACTCAACGGCTTGTTTTGTCAGGTCCGGCTCCCGGATGCCTGCCACTTGACGTGGGGTCCGGCTCCCGGTTTCTGCCACTCGAAGGGTTATGTCAAATTTTACTTTAGCTGCGTTGAAACGTCAAAACTCTTTCTCCACATGTGGATAAAAAGCGATTTTCTTAATAGATATCAAACAAACAAACTGGCCTTTCCGAGCTAGTGAGGTGAAAAAGACTAAAATGTGTACGAGTACTTGTAATGTGCTATATTAACTAAATTTAATGATCAGCAACCGAGACCACACAAAAAAAATTTTTTTTGAATCGACGATGAATTTATTATTATGAATCGTATTCTCATTTTAAATAACTGGAATGTATCATTACGGTATACTTAAGGAATAAATCAGTATGTATAACTATATCATTGGAGTTATCTTTAAAATTTACCTATTATACCTACTCAAAAGCAAAACATTTTTTAATAATCGTTGGTCCAATACTTAGATTACAAATAGTTAGTTCCTAATAAACCTTTTCAAAATAATTAATCGATGAACTAGATCATTCAGAGTAAATCCAGATTATTATAACATTTTCATCCGAGCCACGGCAATCAAGCAGAGCGACGAGACATCTAATAATAACAGACGCGATACAATTCAATATTTCTCCACGAGATCGAATTAAAAATTAAGTGATCCACGGAAGAGGCAAAGTGACTAAAACAAAATAAATACAAATACAAATCCTTTGTTGGTAACAATGTTAACAATTTTTAGCATATATGTACTTAGTTTACAAATATTAACAGAAGGTTTTAACTTAATGATTATCACTTAACACTTAATATGATTATCACATTGTCTAAATTATTACGTTACTGATTTCATTGGATATTATACAACTCGTTAGGCTGCGTTTCGACTAAAAACGTCCTAAACTATGTAGCTAAAGATGTGTATTAAAGCCACCAACGAGATCATAAAATATATTCACATATCCCAGCTCAGATTAGCACTGATGGAAACACATTAAACAGCGATATTATTTTTGTATGGAAGGACATGAGTACATAATGGGAGCTATGGATGCGAGATGTAGATTCGAGCTAAGGATAGCAGCTGTGGATGTGACATGAAGATTCGCAAGGTGCGTAACTGCGTGGTTGGCAACGGTCAATAATCAGTATTACTCCTGAAAGACAAAAGCCTCTCGCGATTCCACAAAGCTAATCATCTTCTACCTGCATAAACAAAATGCTTGTCTATCTTACATGAAAGACCAGTTCTCCTTGCTGGTACCCTCACCGGGTTGTCAGCTTATATTAGGTATTACAAATCTGTACACTGAACCTTGTAATTTGTACTTCACTAGAAAACCAAGCACAGCACCCAAAACCTTTACCAAACAAAATATCAAGCTGTTACTAAACCACCAAATTGAATCATAAAATGGTCGATTTTGCAGACAAGTCTCAAAAAGACATCAAACGGAATCCCGGCAGAAACCTTTTGATTCGTGTTCGCAAAACAGCGTCAATTTATTCCCCTCGCCATGCTAATTAGCTCGCGCTTATAATTGGCCGGACAGACCGTTAATTTGCGTCTCGCTTTTATATTTGTCATTTTGTCTTCCAGACGATGGGAAAAGCCGATTTAAAGCCGTGGAACACCATGCTATTCACGATATTTTGCTTTTGAGACATTTTCGACTACGATTTTATAATATGCCACCCAAGTAAACCATGCTTGAATAGGTAGGCGAAGCCGTATAAAGTAGTTCATCATAAAACAAACAAAATTCCATAAATATACCATATCAAATGCCAAATTAGCTAATAAAGCTTAATTATCATAATCCTGCTTACTGACTCGCAAACTGCACTTAATAAATAGTCATCAAAAGCTCATCTCAATTAGTCTAATACTCAACGTAATTACAATTGCCTTTCAAACAAACAACTGACAGATGCACAACCCTAGCGTATCTCAAACCCATTGCGAGGCTCAATTCAATACGTTTAGTCCTAGCGTTCCTTCTGGAGCGGCGAGGGAGCCTCCATGCATGTCAGTCGCACAGCTAGGGTTGGCACAATAGGCGTCTTATTAGTTGACGCTTGGGATTAATAGTGAATGAAACTTACTGAATTAGTTTGAAACTGAAATTATAAATGTGTTGTGTAAGCGAGACAAAGGGATGGAGCGTATTGTAGTGTCTGGAACTGAAATGTTCATTTGCCTTTGTTTGGGGAGGATCGGGGAGTTTATTTAAGCTTTAGCGGCGCGGCGTGCGGAATACGAGACAGGTTTTTTGACATTAAAATTGAGTGTAACAGGTTATTACCTGTTGGGATTTATAGCTTTTCAGCATTACAATAGTAACGTCATTTTGGGTTAATTACTATTATATTTTGATTTAGAAACTTTTTTTTCCGTAGAATCAAGAAAGACGGAGTTTCAAATTAAAATTTTCCATTCCATACAATGTTGTCAACATTTACTTTAATAGAAACAATGCATCCTAATTTGATTGGACGTTCTTTTTCTTTCATAAAATCCTAATATGTTATGAGTAACTAAAACCAACTCTATCAAGTCTACTAGTACTAGCCCTGCCCTAGACTACACAGCCTGAAGCTAGTCTCCATCAAGACAACTCACTACTACGACTTCCCCAGCACACCTAGCATAATTGTCACGTGACTTTGTCTCCATTTAATACCTTGCGAGCGAGATAGTTAACGCTCAGTTGCGAGACAAATGGAGTCGCGCCTTGCGTGTGCCGAGAGTTGCGCTGCATTGCGGCTGCTACTGCCACGGCAACGTATGCAAAGAAGTGGCTTCTTCAAGGATTTGTTTCATCATCGGGTCAACTAAACTACCCACGCCCTAACAGGTCATACCGTTATAAATTTTAATTAAATATACCATAATCTGCATTTTAATTAATCTCTCCCAAACCTACCTATAACGCAATAACGTTATAAGTTGATTAAAATACCAAAGTATGTATAATCGCAACCCCAGGCTGCTGTGGCGTTGCCATGACACATACTTTGGTATTCATACATTTAATATCACACATAAGGGCGGCATGTTGTGGCCATTCAAAATTGAATACAGTGAAACTGTTTAAACTGGGATAAGATTCTACCGTTGAATATTAATGTTCGTTATTGATTCCAAATACAGGAAGCGATATTGATGATAGGTAAGAATTCTAGGTTATATTCATGACAATCGAAGACGTATATATCTGAGCGAGCAAAAAACTACTATAGTGTGACCAACTTTTCTGTGAAACAGCGAAATTAGACTAGGATGGCCATGATGATTCATAAGATTGTCATTGTCTCTGCGTTCGAGTATTCACACTGCGTTCACAGAAAAGTCGCACTATCGACAATACTATCAGCAATAAAATTAACACGTCAAAGACTATAAACGTGGTACTAAAAACGATGAAATTGATATTTAAAGGGTTTGAATAAAATCAACATAAATAAAACTAAAATCCATCCTTACCGCATCAAAAACTAACTCAAAAAATGGAATAATCAAATTAAATAACACGAAAATTGAACAAGTTGAAAATGTTAAAAAAATTAGGTAAATATTTTTCATCAACAGTAAATCAAGATGTAGTCAAGACATAATTGCTAGAATAGCCCTGGCCAAACAGGCATTTAACATCAAAAAAATATATATTCAGATCCAAAATATCAATGAAAACCAGAAAAAAATTTATAAAATCGCATGAATGGAGTGTAGCATTGTATGGCATTGTATTGTATTGTATTGTATGGCAGTGAAATGTGGACCCTGATACAGAAAGATAGGGAGAGGTTGGAGGCGTTTGAGATGTAGTGCTGGAGGAGGATCGAAGGTATAAGCTGGACGAAAAAATGTCTAATGAAGAGGTCTTAAATAGAATAGGAGAGAAAAGGACACTACTAACACTAATAGATAGATAGATAGAAGAGGAAACCTGATAAGGCATCCGCTAAGACATGACATTTTCCTCAAAAATATCATAGAAGGAAAAATCGAGGGAAAGCGAGGTAGAGGAAGGCAAAGACGAAATTACTTTGAGCAAATAAAAGGAAAGGTTAAAGTCATGTCTTACCAAGAAGTGAAGGAGAAATACCAAGAAAGAAACGGCAGGCGATTGCTACACCGACAAGAGCATCATCCTCCTAGCCTTTGTCCCATTTTTTGAGAATTAATTCTCAATTGGCGTCGGCTACCTAAATCCCAAGATGTGGCGTAGGCACTAGTTTTTACGCAAGCGACTGCCATCTGACCTTCCAACCCAGAGGGGAAACTATAGGTCTTATTTGGGCTTAGGTGGTTTCCTCACGATGTTTTCCTTCACCGAAAAGCGAGTGGTAAATATCAAATGACATTCCGTACATAAGTTCCGAAAAACTCATTGGTACGGGCCGGGTTCGAACCCGCGACCTCCGGATTGAAAGTCGCATGCCCTAACCACTAGGCTACCACCGCTCTTCTACACCGACAAGAGCGTAACTCTTAAATTGAAGAAGAAGAAGATAGACGTAACAACGGCTGCAAAAAATCTTAAGCATTAGTATTTACCAATCGTTATAAATCCGATATAACTTGCTGTCGATTATCTATGTATTCAATGACATATAAAGGTTTGTGGGAGTCACAATATTATTCTAACCTGCGTGAGTCTAGCGTGAGGCTAATTTCCATAGACATTACTAACGCATACTAAAGACATCAGGCGATCCCGAATCTGAATAGCAAGCCAAATAATGACCTTTGAATTATGTCGATATCTGATCAGAATCAAATGTCTGTGTAAAATGGAAATCGGGGTCGGTCATGGATATTACGGTTTGTGTGGAGCGCGAATGGGCAATTCGACTTTGCTTAAAATATGCTAAATTATTCTTGCCCAAACAAATCGTACCGTGAATATTTATAATTTTTAGCGTTCTATGTAAAATTGGCTTAAGGAAAAAGTAGCAACTGACATGCACGTTTTATAAGAACTAATGTTTACAGTTTGGTAAAACAAAACGCAATCAGTAATCTGTAAGTAAAAATAATAACACAAATTAAACGAAATAAGTATAGTGGTCTCGGCGCTGAGTACAATTTCATACCTTTTGGCGTCGAAACCCTGGGTCCGTGGGGCCCCAGCGCTTTAAGCCTCTTCAAAGATATTTCGAAGAGGCTTATTGATGTTACTGGTGACCGGAGAGCTGGCGGTTTCCTCGCTCAAAGAATCAGTTTGGCGATTCAGCGAGGAAATGCCGCCAGCATCTTCGGCACTATGCCGCAGGGGCCATTTTTAGATATAGTTTAATTTTAGTGTGTTCTTGTTTAGTTTAATAATTAGGTTGTTTTATTGTACTTTAATCTACCATTATGAAAAACATTATGAGTGCCTATAAAATTTGAGGGTTGCCCTCGATGTCCTTGGGATCCCATCATCAGATCCCAACTCGGCTATAATGGGACCACCCCAGGAGTATACTCTTTCAAATAATTTTTTTTTTTTAAATCGTTCCATTATTGGCGGAGTAATTAAAGGTTGGTATATTATGTCTAATAACAATAACACAAGCCAGCCAATATATCAGAATCAGACATTTATTTGTAAACATATGTACATAAATATAGGTCTTACATTTAATAAAGAAAAAGAAGTACTTACCAACATGTCTTAGTCGTCAAGATGGAGCATGCAGTATATTACTAAAAGTTATCTTTATACCGGGTGTTTCCTGTAATAGGAGCGATAAATTAAAACATAGATTCTACTCTTCAAATTGAACAACATTTGTCCAGCAACTTTAAAAAAAAGTCAGTTTTCAGAATTGTATTATTGCAAACAAATTAAATAGTATTTTCAATGTACGTCGTCCAACATTGACATTCCCTGAGCATAGACATAGCTGTCACTCTACTAATATCGGACATTTCGCAATACATTGCTTCTTTGTCTAAACATTATTCTACAAAATATCATTTAATACACGTTATTTTCAGAAGTTGCTTAACAAATGTTAAGCAACAAGCAAGCAGGAGGAGAAAATCATTTTTGGTGTCCCTCAAGGAAGTGTCCTCGGTCCTACCCTCTTCCTGATTTATATTAATGGGCTAACTAATCTTAATATAGACAAAGGGCAGGTGTTCTCGTATGCAGATGATACTGCCATTGTGTTCAAAGCTGATACTTGGCAAAAAGTCTATGACTATGCGGCTAAGGGGCTACAGCAAATTTCATACTGGCTCCTGTTGAACCTGCTAACTTTAAACTTGAATAAAACGAATTATATGTGCTTTACCAAAACTATCAAATCCCAACCTAACCCCAACTTGATGCTAAAAATGCATAGTTGTGACCTGACTGACCCTATATCTTGCAGCTGTACTCAGCTTACAAAAGTATCGACCACTAAGTACCTTGGAGTCATTTTGGACCAACGGCTAAGTTGGCATCCTCATATCGAATTTGTAAACAATCGCATTAGAAAACTAGTCTGGATATTTAAAATTTTGAGACATGTGGCCAACAAATCATTGTTAGAGCAATTATACAAAACGCTTGCACAATCTGTTATGACTTACTGCATTGTAGTGTGGGGTGCAGCAACTAAAACCAAATTTCTACAGGTGGAAAGAGGACAAAGATGCCTTCTCAAAGTTATGTTCAAACTACCTTTCAGACACCCTACTTGTGAGCTGTATGCAAAGAATAATATTTTAACCATCAGAAAACTATATATTCTATCGACTGTCCTAAAATTACACAAGACTCTGAACTTTGATCCTTCTTTAGTAAAACGCAGGATAAACCATGCTGTAGCTCCCAAGCATCCCACAAAGTCGTCGTTTGCGGAATAGTACATTACATCAGAGGCCGGGAAAATGAGGATTTCCGGCCAAGTAGGTATATACGGCCGAGCGAGCGTGCGAGCGAGGCCGGATAGTGATACGAGGCCGGGAATCCGTTTTCACGACGAGGCATGTATAGTGCTTTTCTCAAACATACAATGAAATAAAAAAATATACTTCAAAGAATAACACTTAATATTGTTTGTCCGATATTTTCCGAATTTGACCGAATTTTAAAAATCCGATTTCAGATTCTGACTCAGGAGCCCCAAAAACCCCCGGATACCGAATTTCAGCCTCCTAGGACCAATTTGAAATTTTCTCCATACAAATCGTTTTTTTTTCGATATTTTCCGAATTCGACCGAATTTTCGGACAAGATTTCAGATTCATATTTTTGAGCCCCGAGAGCCCCCCGATACCGAATTTGGCCGAATTTAAAAAATCCGATTTCAGATTCTGACTCAGGAGCCCCAAAAACCCCCGGATACCGAATTTCAGCCTCCTAGGACCAATTTGAAATTTTCTCCATACAAATCGTTTTTTTTCGACATTTTCCGAATTTGACCGAATTTTCGGACAAGATTTCAGATTCATATTTTTGAGCCCCGAGAGCCCCCGAATCCGAATTTGACCGAATTTTAAAAATCCGATTTCAGATTCTGACTCAGGAGCCCCAAAAACCCCCGGATACCGAATTTCAGCCTCCTAGGACCAATTTGAAATTTTCTCCATACAAATCGTTTTTTTTTTCGATATTTTCCGAATTTGACCGAATTTTCGGACTAGATTTCAGATTCATATTTTTGAGCCCCGAGAGCCCCCCGATACCGAGTTTTAGCCGCCTAGCACCAATTTGAAATTTTGAAAAAAAAAAGTAGCCATCTTGATTTTTTTTTTTCCACAAGTGTCTAACAACCAACCTTTAAAAACAAAACCTGCTTTTTGTCAAACCAGCCAGCTGTGTGAATGACCTTGTTGTTGAAACCAAAAAAAAGTTACTTTGCAGGCCTAGGCCTGAAAAGCAGTATGAAATCCCTTTACAGTCCTCTCGAGTTGTTGCGCCCAAAAACCGATACTTCCGAGCCTATTATAAGGAACGCAAAGACAATATTTCATTGCATGTTTGAGAAAAGGCAATTTACTGCAATGTCGTCGCATCTGTACAACAAAATAAATAAAGTTTTAAATATATACCCAATGCATCGATTAAATTGTAATGAAAAAATAATAGAATGGTTAAAAACACTAACCTACGAAGACACCGAAATGCTACTTGATCATTAAATTCATTAATTTATTTGTGTTTGCTTCACACACAATTCTACTTACCTGAAAAATTCACAACTTTTGATGAACACGCTACTACCTATTTTAAATTACAACACACCCTTAAAAACATAACCTACATACACACATACACAACTCACACACTCTCACATACACTTTTATATTTTACTTTTTCTTTTCTTGGTAAAAACTGTACAACAGAAAGGAAATGTACTTAAATAAATTGTATTCTCATAGCATAGTAATTTTCTATTTTATTGTATCTAAGTACTTAAATGTATTACAACTCCGGATGGGAGGAGCGGAACCTCCTAACACAAGTATTATCATACTTACCAGGAGGGAACGGCCACAATATTATGTACCAATTAAGTATTTACCAAATAAATATTTTTGATTTTGATTTTGAAATGTTGTCCAGTTTCAAGCGAAGAATCTATGTTTTAATTTATCGCTCCTATTACAGGAAACACCCGGGATAAAATTACAATTCGTAATCGCATAAGTATTTCTCTATTGAATAATAATAATATAGAATATAGAATTTAGTAAAAGTTTTTTTTTAATTTGCAGTGTCTTTTAAGCTAGTCACATATTTTGGGCAATTTATTGTAAATTCTAGGTTCCAAAGACACTTTTAGAGTGAAAAGCGGTTTTCATAGACTTACTTACTTTTTATTTATATTTTTATTTTTATATGTAATCCAGTGACTTCATACATGCCATACGATAAATAAATAGACTGAGTTTGGATCTTATTATAACGGCGAGCACTGTAAGCGTTAAGGAATTGGCTGGAATTTATGTTGTTTTTTACATACAATGCGGTTTCATAAATATATAGACACGGTAATGTACCTAAGTATGTTTAGCCTTATGAAATGCGGTTTACATGATTCGGTTTGCGGTATCCTACATACTGATCGCAAACAATTTTTGTGAGCCTTGAATGCTAATTCTCGGTCAGTGGAATTCCCCCAGAACATGACTCTGTATCTTAAAGTTGATATTTAAATAAAATAACGATTTAAACGGATTATATCGCGTACATTGATTATTTGAGCCTCCCTGATGTTTCGGTAACTTTCCAGTTACCATTGTCAAAGGTCGACTGACATTTGTGCAAACTACCCATTTTATAAAATATGAAGTTAAAATAAAGGCACATACATGCCAGATGGGCCTAATGTGTAAATACACATGTGCCAGACGGATTTTTTTTTAAATATCTACAGCTGCCGGCAAACTTTTTGAGCATAGCCTTGACTGCGCAGTAGCCGATTTACGTACAAATATACATGCGCAGATCCGCCATTTTTGTTCAAAAAGTTTGCCGGCAACTATACCAGTGGCTTGCTGAGGAGAAAGAACCGTTCAAAATGTTTTATTTAAATATGTGACAGTCGCAGAAACTGAAAAAAATATTAAGCCTACTAGAACTTGATTTAGGACTAGGTCGATTTGTGTGAGGTTGTCTAACATTTATTTATTATTATTTCCTTTATTTATTTCCTGTCTTAGGCTAGCGACATATAGTTGTGGCCTAAGGGCAACACCGGTGCGGAAGGCTAAGGGCGGAGATGTGTAATACTGGGCTTAGGCGAAGCCTTATTATCATTATTATTACAGTGCCAGGAGAAAGTGCATAAAAGAAAAGAAATACAAATAAATGTAAAATTATTTTACCTATTTTTTATATTTTGGAGTATATTTTCCGCCATATTTTAATTTCATTAACAATGCTAGTGCATTTTGATTACAATTTGTTTTTTTTTTAATTAAGAGGGATATAAGGGTAAGATCGACTATTGACTTTTAGAAAAAAATATATATAATAAAATTCAAAAAATACATGTTCATCGATAGAAAGAAAGAAAGAAATAAGTTTATTTAGCATAATATAGACATAAACATGATTAACGTGTAATACTTATGTGTAGATTAAATGAATGCTAAAAAGGTCGTCACTCAGCTTAATGTCATGACGTAAGAAATACTCACTTCATGACGCTGATTTTCAGTGACGCCTATACTACAGCAGATCACTAGTGACACATAAAATGTACAAATATAAAACATAAAACATTACTACTACCTTAATTAATGATTTTTACTTAGTACCTAACTTTATATTCTTATGATTATACATTAAACTTTAAAATACCTACGTGCCGCACAAATTAATAATGAAAAATACAACAAAAATACAACAATACAACGAATAGGAAAACAAACTGACTCTGCGGTTTAAAACTCTTGTGTGTGTGTGTGTGTGTGCGTGTGCATGTGTGTGTGTGTGGTTAATGATAGACATAATATACCTATGTATATGTATAAATAAATGAAATACATGAAATTATGGCTGCATGTGTTGGAACTTCTGTTTATTTATCAGGAACTTTGTGATACGGGTTTTGAATGCTGCTACACTGTTTGAGTTCCTTATAGGCGGTGGCAGATCATTCCAACATTTCGTGGCAGCAAAGCGGAAGCTACCACGAAAAGCAGCCGAGTGGTGTTTGGGGCATATAAGGCGTGGCGCTTCTTGTCTAGTTTGGCGTTGTGAAAAGGTAAGTTTTTGAAATAGGTATGTCAGTTGCTTCTTTTTTATAACTCCAAAGAGTAATGTGGCCATGTGTAGGGTACGCCGCGCTTCCATGTTCAGCATGTTGTGACAATTTAGAAAGGGTGTAATATGGCCTCGATGGGGAACAGGGAAACAATATCGCGCACAGGCATTCTGGATCCTTTGCACCATTTTCTTGGTCCTCGCCAATAAGCATCCTCCGAAGACTGTATCAGCGTAATTGAGCTTTGACAATATGAGAGTTTCGCATAACTTTACACGCATATTGACACTTAGACATTCGCGAATCCTGTACAGAACTTTGAGTCGGTAAAAACAATTGCGCATTGTTTCCAGGACATGTCTTTCGAAACGTAGTGTTTCGTCCATGATGAGACCCAGGTTACGGGCCTCATATACCCTCTCTAGTTGGTCTCCTGCGATAGACACCACGAGATTATGTGTTTCTATTTTCTTGATTTGGGTTTTTGTACCTAAGATCATGTACTTTGATTTTTTTGGATTAATCATTAAGCTATTCTCATGACACCAGTTGCATATATTATTCAAATCTGCATTTATTTTACTTACAGCTTCGTCGGTTGATTTAGCGTTAAAAGATAGATACAACTGTATATCGTCGGCGTAGATGTGATAATTGCAATTACTGATGCAATTTGTGATATCTGCACTGTAAACAATAAACAGAATTGGACCCAATATAGAGCCTTGAGGCACCCCTCTTACGACTGGGAGTTCTGAGGAAACAAATTCTGTGCCGTCCTCGTTACAAATTTTCACATACTGCGAGCGGCCGGAAAGATAACTATGGAACCACTTCAGTGTCAAACTGTCAAACAAACAAACAAACCCATAGTAAGCCAATTAGTCCATTGAATGAGTCCCTCCAAGGGGGGTCTAGAGTGCGTGAGTTAGTAACGTAAGATGTTTCTTCGGAAACATGTCAAGAGTCCCTAGGTAATAAACATACTAAAACCCCGGGACACTAGGAGGAGCCCCGGAGTGGGGGGAGGGGGGGAAAGGGTCCATTTTTTCATTTTTCGCTTAAATCTCAAAAACGGTACATGTTAGAGAAAAACTTTCAAGGAAAAGTTGAAAGGCCATAAAATTATCTACAAGTTGTACCTAAATATTTTTTTTCTATTCGCAGCCGTTTTCGAGCTACATCCCATGAAAGGTGAAAAATTCGAAAACTACCCTTATATAATATTTTGACAATCGATTCCTCCTAAAGGCTTCCATGGAGGAATGTGTTTTTTTTACCAATTATAGACCTAATTAAGAGCAATCTATCAGTACCGGTCACAAGTTGCACTTTTGAGCTTTTTGGAAGAAAAAAAATAAAAAGGTCAAGTTGCGTAACTACCCTAATATAATATTTTGACAATCAATTCCTCCTAAAGGCTTCCATGGAGGAATGTGTTTTTTTTACCAATGATTGACCTAATTAAGAGCAATCTATCAGTACCGGTCACAAGTTGCACTTTTGAGCTTTTTGGAAGAAAAAAAAAATAAAAAGTTCAAGTATCGTAACTACCCTAATAAAATTCAATTCCCCGTAAACGCCTCCGTGGTGGAATCTGGTATTTTTATCAATGATAGACCTAATTATGAGCAATCTATCTGTACCGGTCACAAGTTGCACTTTTGAGTTTTTTTGGAAGAACAAATAAAAAGATCAAGTTCAGTAACTCAAACTACCCTAATATAATATTTTGACAATCGATTCCTCCTAAAGGCTTCCATGGAGGAATGTGTTTACTTTACCAATTATAGACCTAATTAAGAGCAATCTATCAGTACCAGTCACAAGTTGCACATTTGAGTTTTTTGGAAGAAAGAAATATTTTTTGATCGATTGATGTGATAAACATGGGTATGTAGTATGGGGAAATTGTTTGAGCCAAAATCATTTTTTACTGCGTGTAACTCAGAAACGGTAGGATATAGGAAAAAAATATTTAGGTACAACTTGTAGATAATTTTATGGCCTTTCAACTTTTCCTTGAAAGTTTTTCTCTAACATGTACCGTTTTTGAGATTTAAGCGAAAAATGAAAAAAATGGACCCTTTCCCCCCCTCCCCCCACTCCGGGGCTCCTCCTAGTGTCCCGGGGTTTTAGTATGTTTATTACCTAGGGACTCTTGACATGTTTCCGAAGAAACATCTTACGCTACTAACTCACGCACTCTAGAACTTTTTATTCAATGGACTAAATCAGAAGCAGCGTGGTATCGATAGTGTCAAAAGCACGGGAAAAGTCGAGTAAGACCAGTAATGATCCCTCCCCTGCATCCTGCGCTGTTAACATATCATCCACCACGTTTATTAGAGCCGTGGACGTACTACGACTCTTTCTAAAGCCCGATTGCTTCGTGGGGAGTATGTTATTTGATTCCAGAAATTCTGTCATCTGTTCAGCCACAACTTTTTCAAGAATTTTGGATTACGACGATAAAGTTGCATCTAATTTCCTCCCTATTCGTTTTTACGCTTTACCCTGTGATAGGTACTTGCTCTTTTTGTATTAGCTAAAAAATTACATAATAATTACACATAATATAAATGCTCATCTGAAATTATTGTCGAAATAACACTACTTGGATTATTTGCAATTGATAAAATGATTTAAATATTTGTTTGACAATCCGGACGATGAGAATTGTCCGGATTGTCAAACAAATATTCTCCAGTGCAATAAGGTTTTTATACTCACTTATGCAATGTAAAACGATGTCCCACCCGCCTCGGCGATCACTGGGTGAGCACTCCCACGACAATCAACATGCAATTGAAGCAATTTACTCCGAAATGGCAATTGGAATCTGGGGCCAAATTCGATAAAGTAAATGTAATATCCCGATTATAATATTTATCTTGATGGCTTGTTCTCTATTTGACCGATTCTGTATTTCTTTATCTGATTTTATTATCCATTTTGTGAAGCTTAGAAATGGAAATGGCAGGAGTACCTACATTATCACCTTCACACATATAATATGTAATATGGCTATATTCAGCCATACCGCCTTTATAGAAATGTATTTAAATCGTTTATTGCACAATACGTTGTCAAGACGTTGGACTCGTGATCCAATGGGTTTGAGTCCTGGTGTAGACCATCACGTATGAGCGTAATTTCCTTACGAGTTGAGCTTTGTATATAGCAATAAAAAAAGAGGATTTATTATTATTTAGTGCATAAAAATATACCCGAATGAGTACTAGTGACCAAGATATTTTGTTATACAAGCTTACATTAAATAAAAAGTCCGAAATTACTAGTTTCGTTAAAATTTGGTTTAGAATAATTGTGCGCCTTTTATCAGATCCATGTGCGTTACTGATGCCGCCGTTCTATCGGCTCTTAGTGTTATTTTAGGGTATATGTTTTAAATTAATCAGTGTGATCCTCACCAATTGTTTTTCTTGCCTATTTTTGTACCCATGCAGAGCTCTTCCGAATAAGCAAACTGCTGGTTACAAACAATATTAGCATGTGAGTAAATAGTAGACAATTACATAATTACAAACATTAAACAAAATAAACACAACAAAACCCTAGTGATATCTCTTGTTTTATGCTTTGAAATCTGGTAACATACAAAAAACCTCTCCTATCATCATCATTTCAGCCGTAAGACGTCTACTGCTGGGCACAGGTCTTCTTAAAAGACTTCCACATGGGTCGTATAGAAGTGACCTGCTTCTAGCGAGTCCCCACAAATTTAACCAGGTCTTCCGATCACCTTGTCGGTACGTGGTCTCCACTCGAGAATCTTTCTGCCCCAACGGCCATTGGTTCTTCGAGCCATGTGCCCTGTACATTAGAGTGGATCAAAATATTTTTTTTTGGAATTAAATATTCTAATAGGAATAAAAACTTGCTCTAGTTGATTACGATTAAGATTTAGTTCTACTCGATAGCAATCGGAATAGGTTTTTTGCCTCCGCAAGGTCGTTGAAGTTTCCTAAAAACCTATACTAGACCCAAATTTTTCAAAACTCTAACCGCATTTATAATGATATATATGATGTTTACTATAGTTATTCTCATTAAATACATAGTTATTCATTTAAAGTAAGGCCTGTTTCTTTCAAATTTAACCTCAAGACGAATCATGCCAAAATAAGGCAAAATAGTAATATGAATGGGTTTTATAATAATGGTTTCTGAATAACTATTATTGTTAATTTAATAAATTTATACCCTCTTAATAATGTTTTTTAATCTTGTGATCGTTAAGGCTAATAATTCTGCATCAGTGTTTTTTGAAAATTGGACTTATTTCCACATTTTTTTAATTATTTATAGCGATGCGGAGGCAAAAAACGTTATTTAAAAAATATGAAAAAAAATCGTCTCGCATCTTTATACTATGCTACAACTTTTAAGAACTATTAGAAGTTAAATATGTAAAGTTTTTTTTTTCTCATACAAGCGCGATCCACCCTATACTGTACATTGCCACATCAGCTTCTTTACCCGGTTTGCTATGTCGGAGACCTTGGTTGGTCTATCCGTTTCGGTTCGATTCTCCTCATTTCTGATTCGATCTCGTAGAGAGATCCCAAGCATAGCTCACCATACCAACAATGTGGACTGATAATTTATTGTCTGTAGTACAATCCTATCCAATAATTTGGACGACGCTCAGTTTGTCAGTCCTCCGATTTAGGTAACTAGCAGCTAACGTTTGGGCTACCGTTAACTAATCTTTTTTTTTTTTTTTTCAATGTAAAGTAACGCTTTGATGGTAGCCCGTTTGAAGGATTCCGTACGCCAAGGGTGCTACCCTAAGGTACTTTTTGGTAGTTTTTGAATTTTACATGACAGGAGAAAAGTGTTTATTTAATAATATGCGTTTTGTTGTAATAATGTGTGAAAATCGTGTAAGTTTAAATCAATATTGACTGAAGTTGTTTTGTTATCTCTTTTGTATACGAGTATGAAGCCGGCCGGTCCGACGCGGTCGGTGCGTTCGTAGCGACGGCTACGGCGCGGCGTAGATTTCGTAGGCCTGCTACGATAAATGCGTAGCTCCTTTCATAGTGCACGGTGTGATACTGATAATTAAATAGTAGTTAATGACAATATGGCTATAATAAACGCTATAAAATATTGAATTCTTACTTTTAAAAATTTTACTCGATTTTTTTTATATTCAATCTTTTTACAATAATTATGCATTCATGAAAATAATGCAATAAATAAATAAATACAGATAATATCGATTTTATGGAACTTTTTTTCACTTTTCTTTTGTTTTTATTTCCTTTATTGCAATTACTCCTTTTATTTTAAGTTTATCATTCAACCCCGCATATCAAATTCATTGTTAGTTTGAATTTAAATAATGTGCCTGTATTATTATAACTTTAAAACTAGTGAACAATAAGCTTAACCTACTTGAAATTAATACGCTATTATTTAATTATTTTAAACACACAATGTAGGTAATTTAACCAAATTACCAAAGCATATACGCATTTACTACAAACTTACTACTAGACAAAGAATTATTAGTATTTTAAAAACACCGTTCCGCTAGATAAATATAATTAATATACTTAACCATTTAAAACAAACAACATTAAAAAAAGAACTCATAATAAAAACGTCTTTTAAATATAAAAAAGCACTCACCACGAAAAAACACAAAATCCTTATCACAGCACAAACCGGGTTACATAACCAAACAGCACATGTCGCGTAAAGTTTCAAACTTTCGCCCCGAGAACCGGCAGAGACGAACCACTCGCGCGAGGCTCACGGCCTGACTGAGCGCCGCCCGAACCGACCCGCTCGTTACATGTTCCCGGTCGAGCTAACCTTGCACCCGACCGCCTCGCCAGCTCATAGCGAACAGGTCCAAACCCAACTTAACCGACTGCTACATGTTAAGATCGAAATTTGATCGCGTTTAGACGAAATGAGTGCGCTAAGACAGCTCCGGGACGCATGCGTGCGGGCGTTGAACCGATGCTGCAACGATGCATTAAGATGCTGACTGTACTTATTTTTGAGTTACAAGTATGGACGGGCTTACGGAACCGGCGAGCATCCTCTTTATCTTCATAGTTACGAACTATTATGTTATATTGTTATCAGAACGTTAAACTGTACAATTGAATTCCATTTGGTTTGAATTTTAAAGGACAGTAGGTATTTAAAAAAATTAAAAATGATTGATAATTGTTATTTATATTTTAATTTTACTGTTTTGACCATATATGTACATATATTATAATGTTGGCACTATTGATGCACATTGGTTTGGATGCCTTTAACTATAAATATAAAAGATTAGCTTAATTATAAGCATATAGCATGACATAAGTTTAAAAATGATTGATAATTGTTATTTATATTTTGATTTATCTGTTTTTACCATATATGTACATATATTATAATGTTGGTACTATTGATGCACATTGTTTTGGATGCCTTTAACTGTAAATATAAAAGATTAGCATAATAATTATTCTTTCCTACCCATTTATATACAATTGCATGCTGTATGAAGACAGCCGAAAAAGGTGAAACTTTAACATAATATTAAGACATGTAACTAACCCTTTTTCTGCAATAAACATTATCTTATCTTATCCACGGCATATCCAGAATTAAAATTATCCCAAGTTTTAAATCTATTTGTTTGTATCTGTGAACCAAATTTCATCTAATCCGGTCGGTGATTGACGCATCAAACATCCAAATATCTTAAACGTAGCAGCGCCTCAAAAATAAAGAACAAATGCGGATAATTTAAAAAACTTGCTCAGTAAAAAAATCGGAGATGCCACGACTTTGAGCAACCAGCGGCGCGGCGAGCGGTTGAGCGAGAGATCCGAGTGCGGCGCTCATACGAGTGAGCGAGACACACGTACCTACATCTCCGTTATTCCAGAACCAGTGCCGAATCAATCGTGTTGGCACCCGATTTCTAAACCATGACCGTGACAAGTGCGGTTGAAACTTTGGAGGAATTACCAACGCAGTAATTATAGTGTTTGAGGTCATCGTACATTTATTACTAAAGTTAAATTTGTTTTATAATAATCGGATAAAGTTAATGACTGCAGAGAAAATAAATACTTTTCTTGATTAAAATCCGATGAAACATATTTCGGTAACGTAGTACAACTTAGTTAATGGTTTGTATTCGGTTGGCAATACTAACGCAAGCGCAATTTTACTGCAAAATTATCAGACTAACATTTGCAGTGAATCGGAACTATGCATCTTAAATGTACCAATCGCTTGCTCTGATTGGTAACGGTTACCATTGCTTGCTTCTTAGTTCTCGCCGGATAAATAAATTCGTCGTTTACGAAGACATCTGTCTCAGATATCACCACCGTATTACTCATTTATATGGTCGATTCGCCTATTCACGCTGTCTTTGGATAGAGTCATAGAAAATAGTTAGGTACATTACAAAAGTGCTAATGACAAAACGCGAGCATCATACAGACTTTTGATTATTGAGCTATATTTTCTTTAAGTATCACTAAGTAAAACTGTACTGTACTCGGCGTGTTGTACTGTGCTCGGTTTGCTAAACGGCGTGCATGAAAAAATAACCAATATGATCCACTTTCCTCTCAGCATCTTTAGTTTCGTTAGGTTGCTATGTATGGATTTTCCCTTGCAAACTATTTTATCTGCCTAGCTTAGCTTTAATGCGTTGTCATATTGCTCAAATTGAGATAATTGTCATAGGGTTTGAATGTTGAATTTGTATAGTATCTCGTCAAATCCGAGACTGGAGCCAAGTTCCGGCTGGTACGGACAGCTTGCGGCGCCAGTTCAACCAACTCAGCCAACTCCGCCTGCTAAACGAAACTAAATCTGAAGTTTGGGTATTTTTGGCCTGACCACCGAAACTACGACTGTTGCTCTTTGTTTAGGGTTGCGCTCTTGATTCGATTGCTGTTATTCTTGTTCATTTGTGTTTCCCCCACATAGGCTACAGAAGAGCTCGAGCAGTCCTCAACTTTTAGGCTATTGATCCGTTTGATAGTTATTCTTTTTAAATTCCACGATTAGAGTTAAAAAAACAATATATAATTAATTAGATGAGGCATATTGCATTGCGTAGCAATGGGTATTCAATTGTGAAAGTATGTAAAGGTTTGAGGATATCATCGGTGAGATTACCAAATCCTACATGTGCATCATTTGTATAGGAAATCAATGACTTGGCACTTTCACATAAGGTGTCATTTCTCTTAACTAAAAATATACACACAATGGAACTGCCAATCTCCCGACGATATTTGGAAGTTTAATTGCTAAGTATATCGTTAACCATCAAACAGTTTAATATGAAACATAGTACACAGGTAGATCAAGCCGTACCTACATTATTTTTATTACTCGTATACGGTAATGTGAAGTGGCAGCAGAAAAATCCTACAAAAAATGTTAAAAACTGCCAGCGCTTCCTTAGGTATAACATACTACCTACTGTGTTTTTTTTTACAGGAAATTGTTTTTTTTTTATAAAAAATGTTAATAGTATTATAATTATCTTCATTATTACGAAAACTCTTAGTTAACTACAACGCTAAAGTAATATACGAAACATTATTTACTTAATTACTCCATTTATCGTTCACATGTAGTGTAACGGGCAAACAAAGCAATTATTATTTTTACATCAAATAATAATGGCCTGTAAAATTTTAATAAGTACTTAGGTATTTTAATTAAAATAAAGCCACGTGCACAACACTACTCAATAGAAAATTTAAAGTATTAAAAATGTTAAACTGGGCTAACGCGAAAACTTATAATCAGTAAAAGTTGCAAAAAATATAATTCACAAACCCACAAATTATTAACAATACCACCAATAGTCATCGTTCCAACCAAAAGTAATTACAAACAAAATAAATCAGCAAAAGCAGAAATTGGAAACCATTTAATTGACCAAAATCACTTAATTTCATTGGACACCTAAGTCAACGTATAAAACTTGAATGCGATAACTCGATCAGGTGAATGTAACGGAGGGGCGAATGTAACAGGGCGGGGTGAATGTAACAGACCGAGTGGATGAATACTTGAATAGCTAAGCAACTTTACCGGCCCAATATTACTGATTTGACGTTAATTGCCTACGATTTAGATGGGAGGGGCTAATCTGCTGCTTTATTAGAGTGATATTGTTGAAACTATCATGAGACATCTTTAATTAATATGAAAGCGGTTTAAAGTCACGTAAAAATTGTCAGGAACAGCCCGACATTATTGGTGATTAGGGTGCGTTATAACAAACAATGACTTTAGTTACGTAAGTAACGACCTTTTATCGCTCGCATTGTACTTTTTTGATTTAGTCAAGTATGTCTAGTCTCAAAGCAACTCCTTTATCTCTATACTTTTGAAACAAACATAGGCATACACAACACTAATAATAGTCTCTTCTCTGACTTGCATAGTTTTTACACTTTACAGGTCCAAAATGAGTTCCGAGACCTTTTACACCTCCCAATTTAATTTGTTAACCACGGAGACTCTATATCTTCATTAAACTTAGATATTCGCTTGTTTTTATTTTATTTTAATCTTGACGCATGACACATGTCTATTGCATTGTTATTGTAAATTTTAAATGTTTTTTTTTTATATAACATAGAATCTGACATGTAAAAGATCTCTTGTAGCCTTCTTGCAGAATAAAGTTATGAATAACAACTACTTCCATTTTAATCAAATTCATAATTATTTTTTTCCAGTCGGCTAAGGAATCGCTGAATTGATCGCGAGCAAATTGGCCAAACCATAAGTAAACGCCATTACACAATACAACATACAGAGTCTTTCAAACCTCGGTAAAGGAGCTCATTACATTGCACGACAGCAAGTAGGTCAGCGTCCCGAGTCGCCCCGTGACCGGCGCACGGCTCTTGTGTCGCGTTACCTGTGTCGGCGTACGAGTGCCCGACACTGGGATGCACCTTGTGTCGCTCGCTGCAATTTTGTTAGACGACTCACTCAATCATCTTTGAATTTGTAATGTAGCAAATAGGTATTAAAAAAATAATTATATGGTTAGAGTTAAGTTCAAACTGTGAGTTCAAACCACCGGCACTTCCGACCAAGGCGGGTGTCTTAACAATAGATTCGAGACTCGATGATTGCAATTTTCAACCAGTTTCTTCATTTCCAATACATTACTGAGGCACTTGTGGCGTCATCTTCCTTAAATTTTAGTGATTTTTTATCTGGCATCAAATGTTTTTATTGAAAATGCATCATAAACATTTCCATCTTTCACGACTTACCCGAAAATGTGACCATATGTGAAGATCCCATAAAATAAAATCAAGGAAGCCTTTATCTCTTACTATTGATTACTTCGTTAACATTACGTACTGAAGTTATTTCTACAATTTTCTCTTAAAAATGCACAACTTTTAAATGATTTATACTGAAGTATGGAGTATATTACCGGGCGCGAGTACTATCAGCTCTAAAAGTATAAATAAGTAAGTACTTAATTAGGAAGCACCTTACATATTTCAAATAAATCAGGGCAGGTGAAATAAAATAAAATGTAGAAAGACACTTTTTAAACTATAGCCGAATTCCATCAAAAAGAGCCACGTTGGCATCTAGCCAAAGACGCTATCAGCATTGCCCTATAGCGATGCTAATATTTACGTGAGGCGAGAAACTGCGACGGCCCATTTGGCCGCCTGTGTTGACAATCCGTCCGAATAACACTTTAATTAAACTTAATAAAAGCTTATAACAAAAGAAATCGAGATTTAATTTAAAAAGAAACAATCGATTTGTTTTAAATAGGAATTTAACTTTAATAATATTATTAAACCTAATTGGTGCAGTCGATTAGATGGTGAGCGTGTTGGTAAACTTTGTAAGCAACACTTAACACGTATGTAATTGCAAAAACAATTTGAGAACCATCTCTATTCTACTAGGTGGCTGCGGATCGCCTTATGCAAAGATAAATTAGCTTACCCAAATTTATTCATTTATCTAAACTTTAATGCACAATACAAACAAAAGTACAAATTGCTGACGTTCTCTATCAGCCAACCATACCGGTTTAAGTAGAAATATGTAGTCAGTGCAGGATTAAAGGATACAGGCAAACAAAGTAATACTAATACAAAACAAAAAAAAATACAAATTTTAAGCAGCCTTATATGACTATGCCATTCATCAAAATACTTCGAAGTGAATTTCGGTTTTAACGCTTTCGGCTGAACTTAACTTATTTTTATAAATAATTAAGAACGTTTCTAAGTTCCTTTATTTTTTCAAAAGCATTTTTTTAGTGAAATCATTGAAAATAAATGCCAGATCCTCGTTGTGCGCCATTTTAGCGCCCACTAGCCAGCGGGAGCTGTACCTGACGGCCATTGACGGTATTAGATTGATTTTCCACTTAATATACTAAATTTATATTATCCGATACAGTAGACTTATTGCGAAGTAGCCTCTCATTAAATTTTAATGGAAATCGTTTGATAGCCGGACAGATTTTAATACAATGACATAACTGTATTGGCATTCGCACGTGTTTTAATGAATTCGGTGCAATCAAATGCAACGAATTTGGAAATCCATGCAGGAGGCCTATTTCCAGCAGTTGACAGATATAAGTTGAGAAAAAGAAGAAGAATAGCTAGGATTGGTACCTATAAGTAGAATTCCATGTAAAATATTTTTTCGTTTTCTAATGTAAGTAATTAATAAATATTAAAAAATTGCAAAAATGTCTCGACGTCTAAAATCATATTGTAAGTAACTATGAAGTTACAGCATAAACCTTGTAGTCTGCATAAATCTGCATGTAATCATTACGCCAGTCAGACAGTCAATTTTGTCAAACATCACTGTGAAATCAAGTGATGCGTGCGATTCATAGCGACCATGAAGAATTATAATATACTCGTAAATATACTTCAGCGTTTTAAACTACTTCTGGATCTGGATTTAAATGGTGCAATAAATGTTCGCAATCCGTGGTGGCTTTATCAGGAGTCAAAAGATAGCCAAAATATAATTTACATTACAACTATTTTCCCAAGTGCCGTTATGCTCATAATACATACTAATGTACGAGCACCTATGCGTAATGATTACATCTGGGTCAGTGAAGTGGGGCACACTGAATTTATGATCAGCACATTGGGGAGTGATTCCAAACTTAGTTACGAATTGCAAATGTATCAAAGGGCAATATAATTCACAATTGTAGCTCTCTGCGTTAAGGATCCTGCTTAATTTGTGGGGCTCCGACCGTTCCTGGTGGCTTCTTGGAGGGAATTGCAAATGTGGTGTGTGACATGAAAGCCGTACGTATATATATATTGGCGCTAAGCTTTCCGAAACAAAACTGTTGTCATAATTATTGGAAGTTACTTATAGTGCGTTCCATTAATAATGTACCGGTTTTTTATGCTAAGGAATAAAGACCTACCTACACATTATATAAAAAAGTATATATGGGTACGATTCCAAAGATCAAACACAATGAATATTTGTATAGTTTTTTTTTATCGATTCGATTTTTTATGTGGAAATACCACATTTTATTTTATAAATAATGACACAAAGGAAAATTAAGAAAGAAAAATTTAATGCGATCTACTACAATCTAAGCAGGACTTGAACCTGCGACCTCTGCGTTTCCGGCGCATTGCTCTTCCAACTGAGCTATTAGATCGCTACGTCAATCACACCAAATCTTTCATCCCATAATCCTTTACGCTACTGGAGTGCCCTCTGCGTCATATAATATAATATGTTTGAAAATGCTTATGCGCATTAGCCATACCCTAGAATGTGCGCTTTACACGCACGAGCGCCGTCTCCAGTAGCGTAAAGGATTATGGGATGAAAGATTTGGTGTGATTGACGTAGCGATCTAATAGCTCAGTTGGAAGAGCAATGCGCCGGAATCGCAGAGGTCGCAGGTTCAGGTCCTGCTTAGATTGTAGTAGAGCGCATTCAATTTTTCTTTCTTAATTTACCTTTGTCATTATTTATAAAAACACAATGAATGTTACCTTACTGGATAACTTAATTGGATAAATCCACTTTTAAGTAAATGATGATGAAGATAATCACCATGTTCTTCATCTTCTTCTCTGTCATTTCGCTCTCGAGAGAGCGGTCGCGGCCACATTTAGACGTCACGTCGATGGTAGATGCAGGCAAGGCCGGCAACGCACTTGTGACTTCACTGGCGTTGCAGGTGTCTATGGGCGACGTTAATCGCTTTTCATCAGGCAATCCGTTTGCTCGTTTTCCCCCTATACCATAAAAAAAGCACAGTTCTCCTCACGATCTCCCGCCATCTCCCTGTTGGCAAACTGTCTGGCGCAGTCAGAAACGCAGTTTCCCATCGGTTATTTTATCTGGTCAGTCCAACGCATAGGTGACCTGCCGCGCGATCTGGTTCCTTCCACTTTTCCCTGCACGACCAAAAGTTATCACGCATAAAACTCTCCTTCAGTGATTTACATTGGGAAACGTAAAGATGGTAAATGCAGATGTAGAAAATTAAAAAATCCAAATGAATATTGAATATTATATTGTAATAAGATTAAAAATTTTACTAAACCCAAACGCATAGACCGTGGTTATCTCATCCTCGTGCCTAACCTTACGTAGGTATGAGAAGGTGAGTGTAATGATATGATGTGGCACATTAGCTATTGGCTGCCTAGAGGGCAGCTGATAGACCCGCTCCAATGGGTTTCAATACGTAATGTAATGACCGTGAATAGGCCACGGGGAGCTAGCAACATGTCGCGAGTCTGCTTACCAATATTAATGTCTGGTATGTTCCTCTAAACACCTCCAACGATCGAGTATTAATCGCACTCTTGCATACAGCTTTCAGCCACGCTGATCCATCTTGAAAATGTTTGTTTATGTTGTATGTATGTGTTAATGCTGTGTTGTTCGGTTCGGCTTCCATTCGGTAATTCATCCAAATTTGTTTACCATCCAACTGGAATCACCTTCCCATCCAGCGAGCCTTGAACAAGTTCACTTCCGAAAAATCCTTGCGTGAACCTATCACTAGCAGAATACCAAACTTTCAAGATACCTATTTAAGTTAGCTGCACTGCCTACTTACAACGTATCTGTGTTACCCAAAGTTTAACTGGTAGATAATGCCCAATGACATTAAATTCGCCGTTTGTACGATTTGTTTCATTTGTGAAATAATGTTTCCTCATCCTTGCATTGTGTTCTTCAGGGTTAAGGGTCGTGACCTCCCTTATGTATCACTTTCCCTCGTTTAACCTTCCTTCATTTGTTTCTGTCTCCGGCGGTGTGTAAGACGTTGTAAACTGTAGTGTCAAGAGCGGTACGGATCTGGTCGGACCAGCGTATTTGATGCGTCCACAAGGCCTTTTTCCATCACCTGCCTACTAGGCAGTGCCTATATTTTGCTTTTGCAAAAAAGTTGATATTAATAAGTTTACACCCCATCGGTCATCGTTTTTCTTGCGATGTATATGCCATTCGTGATGGTGACCGTGAGCCTTATGATTACGAACAAATTTAATACATGACGAGCTAGTTAAGGCGGCGCAAAGCGCGGTCAGGCATTTTATGAATAGCCGCGCAGACAAAACTCGAGTCGGTGACGTCGTTAGCAACTCATTGCGATAAGCCGGGGGACTTGCTATTCAGCCAGCACCCAGGTGTGCCTTACACTCATAGTATATGCTCTCACCTTATTGTAACCGAAAATAACCGTATTAGCTATTTAATGTTAACTTCAGGCAGCAGTTCATTCAATACCCTTTTACGTATGCACATAGGTACACACACACAAAAGCAATTTCTCTTGTTATACTACTTTTGTAACTAGTTCTACTTATTGTAATTTTGTGGACATCTTTTATTGGTTTTCTTTGTTACTTTATCGTTAATTCCTACGAATTGTATTGCTGTTCATGCCCAAATAAATAAAATGAATTGTACAGGGTGTAACCGACAGCGTACCGAAAACGAAAACTGTAGTTTTAGACCATAATCACGAACTGAAAACGAGTGTTCATTTTCTAGGAAAACTCAAGGATAAGATTTTCCAAAATAAATTATAAAACTTGACGCGCAATGTATTGCGTCCAATTCTCTCTGGTGCAGACGCGCGGGGAGCGGAGCACGCGGCGAGCATCGACTGGTCCTGGCGCTCCCCACTCCACTCACGCGTCAGCGCAAAACATACCGTTACGCCAATGCGCATCGAATGACATGAATGAATGCAACCACAAAAACAACGCAACCACAGATCACAACTGGTATTTACTACCTAACACCAATAACAACTGACCGATAAATTAAAACAGTCTAACAAGATTATTTTCATTCAAGCAAGTAAAGCGAATAAAATGTGCGGGTAGGTAAACATTAATAATGCGCCCGACCGCAACGGCCAGCGGGCGCGCACTGGCCTGGCGGATCAATGACCGGCCAGTACCGTTATCTGTCCCACTCGTCGCGCCCTGTGTTGTACCGTAAAGCTTACATAATACTGTTATTATTTATTTATTCAAATTAGTTACACAGCATTACAGTAATTAAACCAAGGCACTGTGGACTACAAAATTATACAGAAAATACAGTTTGTGATACATTGCGTGTTTTGCGGAAAATGCAATTTTCATGCAATTTTTCATGAAAAATTGTTACCGGTAGAGTTCGATTAACGGAAAAATAAAGAAAAAATGAAAACTCGCGAGGAAAATTTGTGAATTTTCTCAAAGAAATTTCCACGATTTTCCAGCCCAGAATAATGGTCTGAAGCCATGGTTTCAGTTTTCGGTACACCGTCGGTTACACCCTGTATAAATAAAAATATTAGTGAAAGACAGATATCGCAAAACCTAAAGTCATCACGGTTACCCTAAAGCCTTTTTTACCCGACTACGGCAAAGCCGAAAGGAAGGGTTATAAGTGTAACAGTCTGTATATATTATACACTAGCTTTTGCCCGCGACTACGTCCACGTGGAACTTGGAAGTATGGAAGCAACCTCGTACAACACGATAGATATCCATATCCATCTAACCACCTTAATTAATAAAAGGGATTATTAAAAGCGCCTAAGCAAATGTAAGAGTAATTGTGCTTTTGGTCTAATCATTACATTTCCTACAGGGTCATCAATGTCATCATGAATTGCTTACTCACTTTTCAATCTTTTTAGGGATAATTTCCAGGATGAAAACTATCCTATGTCCTTCCTCGGATCTTAAATCATCTCCATACCAAATTTCATAAAAATTGATTCAGCGGTTTAAGCCTGCAGAGGTAACAGACAGACAGACACACTTTCGCATTTATCGATACCTCCTACGTATACTGATGCAACTGACATTTTTACGATTTTCGTTTTTTTGCATATTTAGGATCAAAATACTTATATCTACATGCTATAAAATTTTCATGACAAAATTACTACTAGTTTTCGAAATAAAGTGACGTATACTGATACAACTAACACCGTTTTGTAATTTAGAACATCGTATACTGAGATAAGTCACTTGTACCACTGTACGCAGTACACCTATCAAGTACAAGTGGCAGTTATCTCAGTATGCTTGCTCGTCATCGTTGCGGACGTAAGATGTCCCACTATGCGCGACGGACAGTCGATGCGGCCTACGTCTTTTCTACCTACTACGTATCAAATTAGGCTTACTTTTGGTTATGAATGATACAGTTTTCTCCAATCAGTACCGATGGTTGTTTGGAGTATGTGATGTCCAGGGTTTCCGTGCGGGAGTAGATTCAATAAAACACTTAAATGGGTTTTCTGTCGACCACGACTGCCCGTTCCCGTTGACGTCTCTCATTGCAATGGCGGCAGCCGGGCAGGTGTGGGGACACTTTATTATCATAAAGGTGTCTATACACCACAGAGTACAATAATAGCCATATGTCGCCATTACCTACAGTAAACCAGAGTCACCACTAGGGCTGCCATCCGACCGGGTTACCCTGGATTTGTCCTAGTTTGAAGCCGTCCGGGGTTTAATGTCAATAAAAAATAAAGCAATTATTTTTTTTATTTTATTAATGGGGGAAATCCAAGTTACGCCAAATGTCCGGGTTTTTAAGTCTTTGTCCGTATTCGGCGAATTTAGAGATGGCAGCTGCTTAGTTGGCACAACAGGCAGTTGTAAAGTAAAATAGCAAAAAAGATGTCGGTAACTTACCTACGTGTAATTTAAAAAAATATTTGGATCAACGAACAAAGAAAGTAAAAATCTAATCATGAGTTTAAATAAAAAAATAAATACGGGAAAAACAAGCCAAGAAAACAAATAATAAACATATAAGACAAAAATTACGTTAAATTTTAATCTGAACGGATTTTTTTTTAAATAATAAATAATTTTTAAGGGACCATCTTAAACGAATCGACCCAGTGTCCCAAGCAAAGTAAAGCTTGTACTATGGGTACACGATGACGATAATATATATACATACCTTATAAAGTACATGTAGAGATAACATCCATGACCAGGAATAAATATTCAAGTTCATCACACACATTTTTGCTGGCGGCTGTTTGAATTTGATTCAAATGTATAATTTGTACAAGGAGTCGTTTAATTCTACCAAATACGAAGCGCAAGCTTAGTCTGTTCGACAATACCGTGATATTTTCAGTCAAAATGTTTAGTTGAAGCTTGTCACATTTACGAGAATTTGAAAACACCTACTGAAAAACAAACATCCAAACACATTGGCACATGGAGGAAAGAGACTTGAAATAGATAGGAAAAAAAACTCAAACTTAACAAAAAAATGCGATTGCTGTATTCGACCTTCAAAAACCTTGTCATCTCCTCACGGTAATATAAGCATGTTTATTACAATAAAAACTTAAACTGTATAATTCACAGCATTTGGTTTGGGAATGCTACTTGTTAGGTTACTGTTGACATGACTAAATGACAAATTATTTGTCATTTAGTATGGATGTAGATGAATTCAGGTTTTGGTCTGACAATTCTGATGGACAAAATAGGAACCGGAATCTACTATATATAAATATTAAAACAGTAATAATGTTGATAATACCGCTGTTACAAAGACAAAAACACCATTCCCTAAATGCGGGCTGTGATTTTAATTACCTTTTAAATAAACGTAATTTTAGTGTAAATTTGCTTTATGTATTGTCTTTCAAACGTAATTTGCTTAAATATCCTAAATACCAACCTCTGAACTTACTATATTGGACATAACATACAAAATAACCTTAACAGTATACTGGTAAATAACGGAATGATTCAGGCGTATACTGGTACAAGTGACAAATCAGATGAAACTAACCGATCAGATCCATCCAAACACGAGCTATGAGTTTGTTTATATATCTAATATAAATGATACATGTCCATAATAGGTATAATAATAATATAATTATCCACATTCATCTAATCATAGTTTACGACGTATACTGGATCAAGTGGTAGTTGTATCAGTATACCAAAAACTTAGAACTAGTAAATTTCACGTATACTGGTATAACTACCTTTTTTACTAAAAGTACAATTATTTTTGAAATAGTAAATATGTAGATTTAAGGAAAATATATATTCATTAAAAGTATTTGAAATTTTCATTACATTATTTTAACGTATGAGTTAGTTATGGCACTTCATACCTTTGAACAGCCGTCCTGTAAAATCGTGATTTTGTACTTGTATCAGTATACGTAGGAGGTATCGTTATAATATTAGTATGGATTCGGAGAATTTTTGGGGATGATAATTATTTAGCAGAGAATCACATAAAAACCTATAAAGACATATGTCCATTGAATTACATAGCCTGCTTGATATCTAAACTTACTTACTAATACAGATTAAAATTAGGAGTCAAATATTGATGCATTTACCTCAGTAGCTAGCAAACGATAGTTTAAGTAAAAGCATTTATTCCCTCATATCAAAGGCATTAAAAGTTATCGCTAGCAAAAACGCTCGTAAGCAGTTTTCCTCCAAGTTCCCACACGGAACCCAATACACGTCCAAACAAAGAACCAATAGAAATAGAAACATCCAACCTCTCAATAAAATAAATTACATTAAAAAGCATAAAACTGCTCTCGACACGGAAAAAAGGAAAATACACTGAAGTGAACTCCAAACCCTTCCGCTGCCGTGACGCGCAAAACCCACGGCACGGAGCCGACAACCCGATTTTAACCTTAGGGTTACCCTAGCAGAACCCAAAACCCTTTGCAACATCACACGCAAACAATTCACACGTTTGTGGAGAACAAAAAAGGAGCCAGCGCGTTCGAAACTCAACTGTATCTTAGTGTAGTAAAGTCGGTCCGCCCGCTCCGTCCCTCCGTCGGGATCGCAAAGTTTCTTACTCCGCTCACTTTTGTTTCGTTAATAGAGGATAAATATTATTCGGAACTAGTTTCGGGCAGTTGATTTTAGTTGGGAACTGTGGGTTTTCATTTAAAGTCACTGACAAAAATGGGTTTATTTCGATGGATAGTGTTTGTTCTGCTAAAAATATAATATCGGTGTGTCTATTTTGATAATAAAAGGTACTATGATTTTATCAAGTTCGATACGATAAATCGTTATGATTGTAGAAAAAAAATATCTAAGTTAGTTTGGTCTGGTCTCATTCTGTCAAATAATAGTTAGGATATTTACAAGCCCTTACCTAAACTGCCAACAATAGCTCTGTATTGATTTTATGACATCCTTTTATTTATTTTAACGCGCTGAATAAGTATAGAATAGAATATTCTTTATTGCACACCTCAACGGGAAATAAACTAGTACAAACAAATACAGATTACTATTGATCTACGTTAGCAGACGATACTGCTCTTATAAAAAAAAAATATAAAATTATATTGACTAGGTATTGTTGTTATTTGTATAGCATGACCAATATTCAAAATGGGAATTGATAATTTTTTCTTGCAATATAAATAATTATATACCTTTATTTATTGATTCCGCTAAACCTTGTCAAGTTATTTTTCTGCTCTCTATCGTTCAGTGTTCAATACAGAACGCTTGTGTACGGTAGACGGAATGCCAACCGCTTGATCGCGCTGAAAACGATCGCAAAATCGCCGACCGCAAAACAAAGGACGAGCAAATTCCTCCGCGCGGCGCAGCGCTCCAAAGATCTGTTTGCTCTGCGATCACCAACATTTGCAAGATTAGGACCGCGTCCACTGCAGTTAGCGTGCCACGTTAGAAATATGTAAAGTTGGTGGGATAACGACTATGTTTGCTTATCTTGTTCAAAGCGCGGTTTATTTGAATTGACATGGTTTATTTTAGGATGTTTCATAAGATCTACTTTCAGAGTTTTGCTGGAATACAAAACAAATAAAACATACAAGTTTACACGTGGCCATCGTCACAACGTTCCACGTCATGACAAGTAAAACTACAAGCTTTTTTTTATGTTCTGGGCAAACGAGCATAGGGATCGCCTGATGGAAGGCGATTACCGTCCCCCATAGACACCTGCAACACCAGAGGAATCACAAGTACGTCTCCAACTTCTGATGGGAGTACACTCTTTTCTTGAAGGTTTGACGATCGTATCTGTCCAGAAATACCGCAAGGGACAATTCATTCCACAATGCAGTCTAGGCAGGAAATTTCTAGAAAAACGCACATTTTTGGACTGCCAACTATCTAAGTGGTGAGGATGAAAGAATTGTCGCGTCGAACGATGGCGGAAAGATGCGGCAGGGATCAATCCGAACAATTCCTCGTAGCACATAAGCGAGTCAAGTAGCTAAGTAGTATGTGATCCGTTGGCTCTAACTCTCACTTACACATAACTAACCTACTAATAATACACAAACTAGTGTAATATAGTAAAACAAGCTCACGTAATATTATAGCCACATGCGTCGAACACAAGCAAGAGACCCGCGGGACGCCCACCAAGTCGCTGTTATTGCAAACTTGCGCATTGGTTAATTTAGCAATTTTAGTTAATCTCAGCAAGTTAGCAGCATTGCTCGAGGTAACTTTAATGCGAGTTGCTGCAACAATCGTAGATTCTTTGGCTTAATAGTTGGCAAAAACGTCGGAAGCTTCGCTTTTGCAAATTAATTTGTTTTGTGGAGTTAAAAATATATTATTCTAACTAGCGCCTGGGACTTGGTCAGCAAGGATACTACACTTCCATACTCATTTTTATCAGATAGACTGCGAGCGAAAAGCGAAGTGTAACGAAACATAACCGACATCTACTGGACAAAAATTTCCCTAAAGGAACTCCACGATGACAGATTTTACGCTACGCACATCCAGCTACCTCCAGCATCCTTTACAATTTTATCAGTAATTTTTTAAGCTATCCGAATTCTACTTGAGTGCTTATCTTGTAAACATGACTGCACACATAAAAATCGCATGTATCTTATTTTACCGGGTTATGTATGATTTATTAGAAAAATATGATTTAGTTTTTAATAAATCTAAAATCGACGCCATGGTTTTTAAGAACAGGGGGGTTATTCGACCAATTTTAGAAAGATGATGGAGATCTCTTGAACAAGTCGATACCTCAGGTCTCAAAAGTAAAGTCCGGAATTTAACAATACTTATATTTCATAGTAAAAGAGAATCCAAATACATACAAAAAAGTGCAACTCTTATGTAAATTACGGCAACACACCGTTCGCGCGATGCAGCATTCACCGTGCTCGGAACAGCGACATCTAGCGACGGCTGTTAGAACCAATATTGATTCAACATACCGCCCACCAAGGACAGACTGTCCTTCATTACGGCCGCCCACCATGACAGAATTAACCTTTCCCGAGGTTGCATAGAATATGGGCTAAAGATGAAATTCACAACTATACATAACTGTCTGTCCTTAGTCACATACACAATAATGCAAGGCAAGTAAGAAATCTAGATCCAAATGAATCAACTTAAACTAACTTATCGTACGTAACAACAATTAAATAACAAAAACAAATTGTAAATACACTTATGCACTAACAGGCAGAATACATAGTTTGGACGTAGGTCGTTTAATTACAGAGTCTTTACATCTTAAAGAGACTACTCTCGTTAAACCATCCTGTCCAGGGTACTTTTGTACGACTCTGCCAAGAAGCCATTTTGTAGGAGGTAAATCTTCCTCCTTTACTAAAACTAAATCTCCAATTTGAGGTTCCGGAGTCTGAAATGCCCACTTGTAGCGGTGTAAGCAATGTGTCAGGTATTCGGCTGACCAACGACGCCAAAACTCTTGAAGCATTTTTTGTGTTAATTGCCACCGCTTTAGAGTGCTGATCGTGGAGGTCTCATAGTTTCTTTCCGGAACTGTCACCAAAGGTTCTCCTATTAAGAAATGTCCTGGGGTTAAGGGAAAGGGCCCCGCAGGATCATTCGTCACAATTGTCATTGGACGGGAATTGAGACATGCCTCTATTTGACTCAGGAGAGTGTACATCTCTTCAAAGGTCAACGTCGAGTCACCAATTACCCTCTTGATGTGATACTTAGTTGCCTTAATTCCGGCTTCCCATAAACCACCGAAGTTGGGTGCGCGGAGGTATGAAAGTCCATGTCGTTTTATGATTCGTCAAACCATCTCTTATTTCTTGGCGAACGGTTGATTGTTCCTGGTAGAACAATTCCTTGAGTTCTTTGGAAGCTCCAATAAAATTTGAACCATTGTCACTGAAGAGCTCGATACAGCGACCACGGCGTCCGGTAAATCTCTTAAATGCTTCCAAAAACCCTCTTGACGTTAAATCGCTTACCAATTCTATGTGCACGGCTCGGGTAACCATGCATACAAACAAGCATATGTATCCCTTGTATGCATGATGTCCTCTTCCCTTGGATGTCCGGATTTGGATCGGCCCAGCAAAATCAACTCCGCTACGTATAAATGCCCTGTCAGGTGTGACTCTGACCGAAGGTAAAGATCCCATTAATTGCGTTCTTAATCTCGTCTTGTGTCTCACGCATCTGACACATTTGCTCACGTGATGTTTCACAAGATCCTTTGCTCTAGTAATATAATACGCGGATCTTATGTAGTTGAGCATCAGTTGGATATCCCCATGGAGTGTATTTTCGTGAGCGTCGGCCACTATAAGTTTTGAGAGCGCCAATTTATTTGACAAAATAATCGGATGTTTCACGTTTTCACTCTCTTGTGATTGAGATATCCTTCCACCCACTCTTAATACTCCTTGCTGGTCCAAAAAGGGAGTGAGGTTCAATATCGTTGATGTCTTTGTTTGTATAAAACCCTTTTCTTTAACATCCACCAATTCTTTCTCATATGACTCTCTTTGAGCAAGCTTTATGCAGACGGTGAGAGCCTTATCCAATTCCCACGTAAGTAGATGTGAAGATCTTTCGTCAGAGTATCGCGGATCTCTTTTTGTCACGAATCGTCTGCAAACTGCTACAACTCTAACCAATCTGTTAAGTGACGAATATTTCGTCAGAAGTGGCACTTCATCTGGAACCTTTATATGCATGCTCCTCACTAGTTCATTTGTAGTGTCATTCTTCTTCAGTTTACTGTAAGTGATGTCCTTTGCGCGTAAGAAGTCAGGCCCAGATTTCCATAAACTATGGTTAACCATTTCCGCTGGCTGCAACCCCCGTGAGGCGCAGTCTGCCGGATTGTCCTTAGTGGGCACATGACACCAATGTGATGAGTCCAAGGTTGTCAGTATATCGGCCACTCTATTGGCTACAAACGTTTTCCACTGGCTAGGATGTTTGTTAAGCCACGCTAACACCACTGTGGAATCGGTCCAAGCCTTGATATTGCCATATGGTATCTCCAAAACGTCCGCGACTTCAACAAGCAACTTTGTCAGTAAAACTGCGCCGCATAACTCCAAACGCGGTATACTGACTTGCTTCACTGGTGCCACCCTAGTCTTAGCCGCCACGAGACCCACATCAACCTTCCCTGATGACCTGACTACTCGGAGATAAACCACCGCAGCGTAGGCAGCCTTGGAGGCGTCGGAGAAACCGTGCAATTCCATCATGACATTGTCAGAACTGGTATTCAGCCATCTCGGGAGGCAAAACTTGTTCAACTGACCTAGTTCCTCTCGAAAGTTATGCCATTCCTCCTGGAGTTTGGCCGGAGGCTCTTCGTCCCATTCCACTCCAGATATCCATAAATCCTGGATGAACATTTTCGCCTTGATTACGCAGGGCGCTATCCATCTGAGTGGGTCGAACAACCTAGAAATGTCCGAAATGATCTTCCTCTTGGTTACGGGTGAGACTAAGTTTGGTAGATTCACTGCATATTTAAATTCATCCTTTTGCCGGTTCCATGTTAGTCCTAAAATCTTCACTGTGCTGTTATCCTTCATTTCTAGGTCTTTCCTTTCCTTCGTACTATTGTCTTTAACCTTATCATGTATTCGTTTTAGTAATGACTCGTCATTACTCGACCATTTCTGCAGTATAAAACCTCCCTTTCCTAAAAGCTCATTCATTTCTGAAAATACTTGCCATGCTTCTTCAGAGGTTTGAGCACCCGACATTAAATCATCCATATAAAATTCCTTAGCCACTCTACTAGCTGCTAATGGAAATTCGGCCTTATGATCGATCGCTACCTGATTGAGAGACTTAACCGCTAGGTATGGAGCAGAAGACGTGCCAAAAGTGACTGTGAGAAGTTTGTAGTCACGTATCTCTTCCTTGGGGTCATCTCTCCATACTATGCGTTGGAAGTCAGTGTCATCCTCAGCTACCTTTACCATCCGATACATTTTCACGATGTCACTGATCACACATACTGGGTACTTTCTCCAACTCATTATGAGATGTCGCAACTCGGGCTGTAACGTGGGACCGACCATTAGAGTGTCATTTAAAGATACACCTGCCTTGTTCTTGCAAGATGCGTCAAAGACCACCCTGACCTTTGTAGTAGATTTATCCTCCCGGATGACTGCGTGGTGCGGCAAATACACTGCTCTTTCTCTTTGTTCTTCTGTTTCCGTCACCAATTCCATGTGTCCTAATTGTAAATATTCGTCTATCACTTCCTTATACCTCTCCTTCAGTACTGGGTTCCGTATAAATTTCCTTTCCAGATTTTCCAATCTTTTCACCGCTATTTCCCGAGATTCTCCGTTCCTGCAAGCTGGCTCAGCATCGCGGAATGGCAGCCTTACCACGTACCTTCCATCTTCCGTTCGACTGGTCGTAGCGGCGAATATGTCCTCACATCTTTGTTCTTCTTCTGTAAATATTTTTCTTTTTGATACCGGCTCCGATTCCAACTCCCAGAAACGTTTTAATATCTCGTCTTCCTCTATGTGCGCATGTAATACTGTAACACTTTGCTGACCTCTATCCGAGCTTACCGGACCAGATAAGATCCACCCAAGGGTGGTGTCCTGGGCTACTGGAGATCCCATAGGACCTCGCCGTATGCCGTCCTTCAAAACCTGACAGTAAGCTTCGGCCCCCAATAAAACATCAATTTTATTAGGTATATCATAAGTTGGATCCGCTAAAGATAATTGACTTTATTCGACCCAATTCCCCAACGTCACTCTCCTCCCTGGCAAATATGTTGTTATGCTTCGAAGTACGTATGCTCTCAATTCCATTTCGAAGTTTGGTTCTGTCCTAGATTTTATTTTTAATGACACCATAGATTTGGAAACCATCGATTTATCCCCGCCTAAACCTGATACCACATTGTGGATAGGGGTTCTCTTCAAACCTAACCTTTGCACTGTAGCTTCAGTCACAAAGGAATCCTTGATCTAATAAGGCGCGGATCACTTGGTATCCTGTTCTCCCTTCAACGTCAACTAAAGCCGTGGCTAACAACACTTGAGTGCATACCTTGCTGCATGCCATATGAGCTGATATTTGGGAATTATCTGACTCATTGCCTTCACCGCCAACCTCATCCGATACCTCTTCCCCAGCTTGATCTGACTCTCCTGAAGTAGCTAGGGAAACCGAAACGCTCCTAGGGTGAAGCAGAGAGTGATGCTTCTTTTTACACACCCTACAAGAGGTAGGCTTCTGGCAAAACCGTACACCGTGATTGCTCCCAAGACAGTTATAACATATTCTATTATTAGTAACAAATTCATGTTTTTTCTCATAGCTTAAACCGGCAAATTTCCGACAAAAACACAGTTTGTGACCCTCATTACAAAATTCACAACTCAATTTAGACATATTATCCGCCGCATGCAAAACCTTTGTATTATTTTGGTTGCTGCCGGGTTTTGCATGAGAGGTCGACGGTTTGCCTACATGTTTGGGTTCGATAAATTCCAAGGCACGATACCTGCCAGTGAGGAATTTCTTAAATTGTTCGAACGTTGGCAAGTCATCTGAAGTCACATTCGTTGTCACATTCAGTTCCCACTGTTTACGGGATTCAGGATCCAGTTTGAGCGAGAGCAGGTGAATGACAATGATATCCCAGGATAAGACATTAATGCCCAGGTTAGTTAACGCGTTTTAACAATCCGACGACGTATCTAATAACTCCTTCAGATAACTTGCCGACTCAGTAGAAGCATTCCGTTGGCTTAGCAACCGTTTTAAAATACAGTGAGAGAGGTACTTTTTATTACTGTAGCGTTCCTTTAAAGTTTCCCAACATTTGTCATAATTAGCCTCTGTCACGGGTATATACCGAATTAACTGCTCGGCTTCCCCAGTCAAGTAACCCTTGAGATATTGCAATTTTTGCACTTTATCTAAAGACTCATTGTTATCAATCATGGACACAAACAAATCCCTGAATGTTGTCCACTCTGTATATTTACCTGAAAACACTGGTATACTAATTTTGGGTAGCTTGACTAGGGCTGACCGTACACTCGCATGCCCATCATTTACATTTACTGCACTCTGAGTCGGTGGCCTTAAAAACGATTCCAAACTGATCCTTAATTCGCACTTGTAAGTAGTGAACTCATCTTCAGTTTTATCGTAAGTGTCAGCTGTAGTATAAACCGACGCTTTGACTACCGCTGGCTCAAATCCTTGCATGAGTTCCCTATGACCTTGTCTAAACTCAGCCCATAACTGATCTAACGTCTCAAGTCTAGACTCGAGATAAACCTTAGTAATGCGATCTTTAGGAGATTTTTTAAAGTTCTGTCGCGCTTTAAATATACGTTTAGATACGTCATCTAGGTATTTAACTAAAGATTCCATGTTTAACAATAAAATTTCTTTCACTTATTTAACTGAACTACAAACACTTAGAAAATTCACAAGTTGAAATTACAAAAAAATACAAGTCCTTTTATTCAAGCAAAGACTTAGAATATAATTCTAAGTCCTAATACTACTGGTTAGTAAAATTACTAAGTTAATGTTAAGAAACAGTATTCAACAAATATGCTAAGTCCAGAACTGCTTCACCATAAGGTCCAAATTTCTTCAAATTATTAATGCTGCACTTAGTTCTCTTGAATTTCCAGAGTTAAATAAATTATTTGCACTAAAGCTCAACTTTGCATAAAATAATTTTTAATGTACTCACGGTTCGCACTTGACCACTTCACTCACACACACCAGCACACTTTCGTGTGACGTAGAACCTCCAACTCTCCGCTGTACCCCTGGTAGCCGTCCTCCAGCTATGACGCGCTGCCTGCAACGTTGCCGCTACTCGCCACGAGATGGCGCTGCAATCGCTGCTGCCAAAAAAATCCTTCGCCGCCCTCTGGACCAGCAATCCACTGTCACTATGGGCGCGACGCGGAGAATAGTTCTACGTTTAACTACACCCCTTTTTTTTACTGCCTCAAAAACTTCCGATTCGAATGGACCATGAACAAGTCGATACCTCAGGTCTCAAAAGTAAAGTCCGGAATTTAACAATACTTATATTTCATAGTAAAAGAGAATCCAAATACATACAAAAAAGTGCAACTCTTATGTAAATTACGGCAACACACCGTTCGCGCGATGCAGCATTCACCGTGCTCGGAACAGCGACATCTAGCGACGGCTGTTAGAACCAATATTGATTCAACATCTCTCGATTTCATCGCCATCCGTCTCGTTTGACGTGTCTCTACTTGACAAGTGGCGAAATCCCTAGAACATCGCAACTTCGTCAATCCGGTCGCACTTAATTTGCGTTTCCTTTATATGTGACGGCATAAATAACAGGTGCATATTTTAACTTGACCGTGTAGTGCGTGAAATTAGTCAGTTACGTTTCGTTCAAAACAGAAATTCATATGCATGAATAGCATTTTTGACAATCATTATCGCCTTCGTATTTCCAAAATTGAGATGAGATATATCACTTGAAGCTCATCGCATTTTAATGACAGTTCAAAGGCGATATCACTGTTATCTAATAGAGTTTTGACGTTTTTAGGTCAATAGCCCTATCTCTCATAGTTTTCTGACTTATCCCTACTAGCCCATTTGGATTGATCACCCGGTATTATGTAATATAGTAAATCCTCTCTTTTTATTTTCTTTCTATAATCTATGAGTAGGCACGTATTATTTTTAAGATTATTAATAGACCAAAAACATGAATCCCTCGAGACCTAAACCGTTCGGTCAGTCAGTTAAATAAAACGTCCAATTCCAACATACAGAATTTCATTCATCGTTCCCGTTCCAATATTTTCATTCAATATTTTTAATCGGCGGAAAAAACACAATGGCGGCGGGTAGCGGCCGATCATCGCTTTACCAATTAGGGTTGCCACTCTTTATAATTATAGTTCATAGTACAAATTCTACATTATATATTTACTAGCACACTCCGGGGTTTTCAGTGCATAGTCTTAAACCATTCGTGCACCGATAACCCCGGGGTATGTTTATTAGATAACACGTTTCTAATTTTTTGATGATTGGTATGAAGGCAGGCAAGGCAATAATAAAAGTGGAAAGATTGCACAAATATATGTAATATTGGAATGTAGCGAGCTAACCACTGTATTTTAATTTAATTATGAAACTTATTCAATGGTTTTATGTTGATAAAGTCTTTATGTTATTCGCAACATCGTAACTCAACACGCTGTCGGAATGACCCACGTTCTGCGGGCCCATGATGGTTGCTTTTATCACGCGATAAATAAGTGACAAAGCATCCGTCACGTTTTGACAAAATGCGAGTGTGAGTGACAAATGCTTTGTCGTGATATGTCGTCATTGGCGAAATGCCTCTTGCTAAGATCAGCAAGAAGTGAAAGCCAATAAAAAAATGCTTTGTCACTTATAATAATATATCACGTGATAAACGCAACCTTCATAGTCCTCCTGTAACCGGCATATGTCGTCACATACCAACTCATCCAAGCTTGCACTTCTTATATTTATAATAATAAATAATAATAATAAATAAATATCAGACAACCTCACACAAATCGATCTAGTCCCAAATTAAGCTCAAGAAGGCTTGTGTTATGGCCACTAGACGACGATATGCATACTTATACAGATAAATATATACTTAAATTCATAGAACAACCCGATCCGAACCCGGGACCGCCGGCTCAGTAGGCAGGTGTCTACAAACCGAGCCAAACGTGTCGCCACAATATATTTAGTCAGTTACTTCGAAACTAGTAATCACCAACCCTGGACGTTGTCCAATAGAGACTAAATTCATACAGACGGTAAGGGCTCTTCTCATAGGCTTGAAAAAAAAATATTTCAATCGCGATGGTTAAAACTTTAAACTCCAGTTTTAATAGGTAGTATTTCAGTATGGAGTTCTGTTCATACGATGTTTCCAGGTTTATTTATATAATTAATACTTTTTGGAGTTTACTCCTTAAGAATCGATTTTCATATATAAGCCCGGGGTATGAAAAATATGGGGTGTAAAATCGAACGTATCTGCCGTGCTAATTTAAAAAGTCGTATCTCAGTATACGATCGGGGTAAAAATACGACTTCGTAATTTAGCAGGTTATGCGTTAAGCGTTATAGACTAAGGTCCCGATATAAAATAACCTTCACCGAGATGTTTATTTGATGAAATGTATTTTATATTTAATTTAATATGTCAATAATTATATTGCATATGGGTTGCCTAACAAATTTTAGTCCAGGGTATGTTAAATTAATAATAAAAAAAAATTGTTTTAAACATTTCACCGGTTTGATTAATATTAGATAAATTCTATACCAATCGAAAGTATGAAGCCCATAGAATATGCAAACCTTAGGTTGCCTATATTCTTTTCCCGTCACAACTATTGGGTAGCCAGGTATAAACAGGTAAATCTATACCTACTAGCATGTTGCAAAGGTCTGATTGTTGAATTGAAATTAAATAAAATTAAAGATTATTTAATTATGAATTTATCTAATAATCAAATCGGTGAAATGTAAAAAAAAATTTTTTTAAATTTTAAACTAAACATACCCTGGACTAAAATTTGTTAGGCAACCCATATGCAATATATTTATTGACATTTTAAACTAAATATAAAATACATTTCATCAAATAAACATCTCTGTGAAGGTCATTTTATATCGGGAGCTTAGTCTATAACGCTTAACGCATAATCTGCTAAATCAAGAAGTCGTATTTTTACCCCGGTCGTATACTGAGATACGACTTTTTAAATTAGCACGGCAGATACGTTCCAAAAATATAAGTATTGCGAGGATTGACGTTTGGTTGTCAAAGGCGACGGTTGAAAATTTTATCAAATTTTATTTTATTTATGTATAAGTTAATTCAGTTTTAGAGTCCTTTTCGCTGTTTTTGCGATGAGTGAGTCAAGTCGAGGTGTCGTGAGTGATACGTCACTTTTAGAATGTGGGCAGCGGGCAGCTCCGTCGTGGCTATCTGAAGTGGAGTTTGATAATAAGGCAGGGCCGAGTCAATCGGATATTGTATCGGACGCTGAGTCCATGTCGGATGTGCGGCATATAGCGGTGAAGCGTGCTTGTGGTCTGAGCGACGAAAGCTGTGGTTGTAGTGATAGTTTTATCACAATAAGCAGGAAACCTAAACGCTTGCGGGTTTTAGCAACCGCCAAAACGCAGCTGGAGCCGGACGGTGTGCCTGACAAGCTATTTGAAGTTTATATAGTGTCAAAAGAAGATTTACCGAAACAGATTGGTTTGGCAAAGTTGCTGCAATTTAAGGGTATAAAAGGAATTTTATCCGTCAAGTTTATGGGTCCACGTAAAGTTCGCATACAGTTTAACTCTAAGGATGATGCGGAGAAGCTTCTGGCTTCTCAGGAGTTTAACAATGAGACGAGACGTTCTTATTGGTCTAATATGGCATGCTGCACTTATGGAATTATAAGGCAGGTTGAGTTGGAGGTTGAGGAAGACGAATTTTTAAAGAATATTGAAGGGTCTGAAGACATTTTGTCAATATGTAGACTGAACCGTTTGGATCATGATGGGCGTTGGGTTAAGGCTGAAGCTATTCGTCTGTGTTTTAAGGGAACTTCTTTACCGCCATATGTTTATGCCTACGGTTGCCGATTTAAGGTAAATCAGTACACTTTCCCGGTTACCCAATGTTCAATATGTTGGAAGTTCGGTCATCTGAGCAGGTTTTGTCCTACTACTAAAGTTACTTGTCCGAAATGCGGCGGGGAGCATGCCAATTGCGAAACGACTATTTTTAGATGCATTAATTGTAAAGGCAGCCATATGGCCTTAGATAAGTCGTGCCCGGTTTTTGTGAAGGAGAAAGAAATTCGCAGGATTATGTCTGCTGAGGGATGTATATATAAACGGGCTTTTTGGTTGTATATGCAAAATAAGGAAAAACAGGATACGGATGTTTGTAGTCAGGATGCGCCATTTGTTTTTGAGAATGACTTAAGTTTTGGAAAGTCATATAGAGATGCTGTTTTGTCGAAGCCGTTACAATCTAAAGAGTCTGAAGATTCTGTCTGTCAGGCTGAGGGCCAGCGATCAGTAAGTTAGTACAGATTAGAGAGCGAGCCACAACAAGAGGTTCGTAAGCCGCGGAAGTCAAAAAGAGTAACAGATGTGAAGAGGTCCGAGTGTCTATTGGTCAATCAGCCTACTATTGAGCGGGCTGATATGGAAGATCAAAGACAAAATAAGGACAAGAAGAAGAGACGTATTACTTTTGAAAGGCTGGTTGAGAAGACGAAGGATATTTTGTTTTCTACCGAAAGTTGGGAGGAGAAGTTCAAAACGCTGTTTGGAGTTGTTGTTAAGGAGATTTTGGATTTATTTAAGGATTTTTTTAAGGAAGGTGATTTTGTACGTTTGTTTTTGTCTAATGTAAATGGCTAGGTCTAATACCAGATCTTTCTTGAATGTAATGTTCAATTCAATATTGGCGGAACCCTTATCGGAATCGGCTAAATTTGTATACAGTTTTTTTTTATGTAAATAGTGTATACAAATTTAGTTGTTTTCGTGTACATGTTATTTTTAAGTTTATACGGTTTATGTTTTTATTTATCTATGTCTTTTAGATGAATGATGTTGTGTATTAGGCCTGCTGGAGCTGGCATGTTCATAAAAATGATCAAAGCTCCTTAATTAATAAGGTCGAATCTTTGTATGGATTTCATAGTAAGATACGGTTTTTTTTTTCGTAAATTTAGTAACTAAACTAGCCGCTCGAGGGCGCTTTACATCACGCTTCCTTATTTATTTACTACTCATGATCTCTCCAATTTGTTAAAAATGAATCGGAAGTAAATTTTCCTTGTAAAATATTGTAATTTTGCTGTATATTATACTCGTATATTAATATTATGTAAGTGCCTACCTTCTCGTTCTTGTTTGCAGCACCCAACAGGGTACATAATGTGATACTTAAACTATTTACTAATCATTATGTGCAATAAACGTATTGAGTATTGAGTATATATTTTATAATCGTTCTTAAGGCCAGGCGCGCACCACGATTTTAGTCGCGCGATAATTTTGTCGCATAAATGCAAGATATGGGTTTATATGAGAGTGCGCGCACCACGATTTTCATAAACCCAGAAGTACGCTTATTTCTGCGACAAAATTATCGCGCGACTAAAAAAAAATCGTGGTGCGCGCCTGGCCTGAAGAGTAAACTCCAGTCGTGCGTCGGAGCTGACACACACACTTTTTTATTTACAACATGTAACATAATCTGAAATTGTTACATAACTCCTCTAACTTAGGGTGCTACCTCACCGCGATACCATGCACCTGTGATATAACAATAATAATACGATTGATGATATGATGATTTAAACTTGGTTTTTCGGTATTGTCACGTTTTTCCAAACATGACAGCGAGATAGTGACCCACAGTTATGTTATAGGTACTCGTTCATTAACTTACAAGTAATGTTATAATTAATTCTGGTTAATGTAAATATACGGTGTTCCTTACAAATAAGGAGTTACTACGATATTTATTAAGACGAAACTCATACAAAAAAGTTCTAGCTAAAAATATCACAAGGCACGGGGCATTTGCCTTTAAAAAAATAAAAACTATGAGTTCGTCTGTAGACTGAGTGGCAGTTTTGAAGACAAAAGTCGCCGTTCACAGACGGGGTGCCGCATCATGAGGGTCCTAATTTAACTGGTCCTATTTCATTTCTTAAGGTTTGGACACGTGTTTTAAATAGTCAACATTGACATGCGTAATCAATTGTGTTAATAATAACAAAGCACAGACTTCCGGTTCGTGTCCCAAGATGGCCGCATGCGTTTAAGTTTAGTTGTTCATTATTTATTCATTTTAGTTGTTCAATGTGTAGTATTGATAGCGTATTGTGCAGTGATCCAACGTATGAGTGAATAGCTAATGAAGAATTCAACTTGAAGCGTTCATAGCCCTTCCTGGGTCAAGGCCCGATAGTCCGCGTGGTTTTTTGTAAATCGCTATCACTTTACAAAAAGCACGATTTCTTCAACTCACCGTACAACGTGGTATCAATCCTCTATCTAGTCGCCTAGTGCGATTGACAACGAGACATTGGCAGTAATGGTCGCTTAACTGTGACCGGTTGCCATTTAAAAAAAAATAGAATAATAACAAAGCACAGTGAAATTGTCCCTTAAGTGGTAGAGAGATTATACTGATGAACTTAAGTGAGATTCAATGCTCAAAGCACTGGTCTGAACATGTATAGATTTAGGTACCTTATATAGGCTATTACCTATGCCTGAATCTAGTTCCATTACTGAATTGTAGACGAGACGTCGCAGAATTCAATTCAACTAAATTGAATACCGATGGTTACGATCTATCATACCATTTGTGAATGAGATATAGTTTTGTGAAAGGAAAGAATAAATAACCGGCGGTAAGCGAGTTGGATTCGACTCTCACGACTCGACTCACAAAGTTTCTATGCACGCACAATAAAATCAATAACAAATGTCACACAATCGCAAAAATATTGATCTACGTAATTAAGCTCTAGTTGTAGTCGTTGGGGCAGCAAAGTCCTAGAGTGGCGACCACGTATAGGAAAGCGCAGCGAGGCTCGGCCCTCAACTAGATGGACGGATGACCTCGTGAGGGTAGTGGGCAATCAATGGATGCAGTCTGTACGGGATCGCACTTTGTGGCGAGTCATGGGGGAGGCTGTTCAGCAGTGGACGTCTGTGGCTGAAAAGATAGCTAAGCTCTAGTAGGTCTTTAAACTGTAGGTAGTAGGCGTAGAAAACATCCATGGCTCATCACAAAAATTTGCTGCCGGGACTCGAAACCAGGACCGCTAGCTTTTTGGACTACATTACCACAGAGCTAACCATTTCGTAAATAAATAGAGTGCTTACAATAACATTCCTTCAGCCGTTGCGTAACTCAGCTGGGCAAAGGCCGCGGTAATTATTTAGTCTATCAGCCGAGCTAACACTGCGTCCGCTGCAGACGGCGTTTAATCTAGACCCAGGCGCAGCGGGCATTCCTGATGAGGTACCTGTCTGAGACCTCATTACAAGTTAATTCAATTAAATAGTTACGTACTACTCCTTTCTTACTCAATAGTTGTGGAGAAAAAAATCCGGTCTAGTGCGAATCGGGCTCGTACACGAAGGTAACATCAAATAAAATAATAAAACACCTCTAATTATACTATTTTCTTTAATTACACTAATTATATTATTTTCTGTTTTGAAGATACAACCCTATGATGGATGGACAACGCACAAAAAAACAGCGGAGGCTTAGTAATAGGGTCACATTAGGAACCTTTAGACACAGAACCCTAGAAATGATATAGGCTTTTGACAAGGGCCAAAAGGTTTCTTTCTTCTTTTTTTTTATAACGGCACAACATAGTGGCTCCACTTCGCCTGATGGTGAGCAAAACGGGGAGCCCAAGTCGCTTTGCCAAATAACAAGAGACACTGACACTGCCATTCTAGCCCGAGAGAAGAAAAGAACACAATGCCTTAGAACGTCAAATCAGAAATATTTGTTAAATAAAAATAGAAACTAAAAAAATCTCAAATCATAGATGTTTTCTGTGTACTTGTATATTGCATTGCAGAATTTGCAGATAACCGGACAAACCGGAGAAGCTAGTGGTTGAAGGAAAGGTGAGCAGAGTCTCGTGGCCACGGGGTCCCTTGCACGGGGTCCAAATGCAATCTAGTACTTGACAAAATGAAAAGAACTCTGGGCAGAAATCACCGGCCATGCCGACCCTTTAAAACTTTTTTTATACCACTTGATCCCATTAGGCACTCGCGTTTTCAGAAAACACGTGTACTTACACGTGTAATCGGATTTTATCGGGTACTTCCGTGATTAACAAAATTTTTAATCGAGCTAGGTCGCAACTTGTCCTTTGTCGAAGTTTCATCGTCGGGTAACTTGCAAAGTTCGACGGTGTACACTTCAGCTAGCTCGAAGGAAACTTTACCTTTAGGTTATTTACTTATTATTGGAGCCTTTACACTTGTCCGTCTTACTGTAGGGCAAAGGGTATTTTTTCCTTGTTCTTACTCTGGCTACTTCTTTACAAAAATTTCAAAGCGATTTAATATCGACACTACATGCATGATATTATACTCATTATACTTGTAACGAAAATCCGTACACTGGCTGTTCTTGCTTTTCTTTTAATTTGACGCGCCACCGTCAGAAGCTGTCACGTCCAAGATTTTGTCATGTTAGAAATGTAAAAGTTATTTTCATTTTACATAAATATTTTGTGAAGACCCGAAGTAAGGGCTTTAAATGTTGTTTTTTTTGTTATTACAGGTAAGATTGATTTCATTAAGGTTACTTGTTCAACGTTATATTGAAAGACTACTTTTAATAAAGATTTTTGTTATTACAGAAAAACAAGTTAAGTCTTTATTTCAATAATATTCCTAGCTGTTCGGTAAAAGTGTATAATATATATGTATGTGTAGGATATATTATTATATACTTATTGTTAGTAGCAGTATATCGTCGTGATCCTCATATTAGCCGAAAGAAGTCCACTGCCAGTCACAAATGTGTCCTGGGTCATATTGCTTGGTGACAACCACACCTCACGATAATTTCTGTCACTACTCTTCAAAACTCGCATCTAATACATAGTAGATTATGGGTATCATTGAGATACGATCCTTGTTTCAAGTAGGTGAGTTTTAGTTGTCTTGATGTTCAGTTCACTTAATATCGAGGCGTTGGGCCGACGCGCTGTCCAAGGTATCCGGAGCATTTTCCTACAACACCACATTTCAAACACATTTATTTGGGAGCGATCAGCTTGCATTAAGGTCCTGATTCTACAGCTGTGATTTGGCGTTCTTTTTCAACCCAATCCGCCTGCACACATTTTGTTCTGACGTTAGATCCTAAAGTAGTTATAAGAAAATGAAAATGAAAATGAAAAAGTATTTATTGTCTCCACCACAAAGTATACAGGTAGTTTGTACAATAGTAGTAACACTAACAGTAACTAGATTAATAAAACATAATATTAATGAGCTTATGAGTAGGTATAATAACTTGTGCGGTGGAAACTGGTGCCCGAACTAGGAAGTTATCTATTACTACAAAGTCCAATGTGCCCGCGAGCTCTAATTTTTTTAGCGACCTACCAACATTATTTCATTATTTGGGTCTTGGCTTTGCTGATAGACAAGACAAGCTCTGTACTAAATAAGTACATTGTGTTTGGAAAAAACTCAAAAAAATGTTAAAATCGAAATATAAAGTAAATTGAAAGGGAATATAACCTTTAAACTAAATGTAGGCACTAACGAAACGTGCATAACTTTATAATCTTTAAGTTCTAAACAAGTTGAAGTAAGAGTAGAGTTCAAGTACTTCTAATCCGTCCGAATAGGCGCGCTTTTTTCCTTTTTTTATGTTTAGTTGAAAACGCATCAAAATCCGTTGTGTAGTTTTAAAGATCTAAACATACATAGGGACAGACAGACAGACAGACAGACAGACAGACAGCAGGAAGCAACTTTGTTTTATACTAATGTAGTGATAGTGAACTTTCAAGACATATAAATAATGCTAAATTATATTGTTTGTATTTTCAATGTTACTTTTAAATAAATGTATGGTTTTAAGTTGTGTTTTAACACGTAACTTTAATAACACTAAAGCTTTAATCGCAAAGTGTCTACAAATCATCTTTGTAGGGAAACTGAAGGAAATATTCGATATTTCCAGTGATTTTTTACGAGACTAAATAATGCTCAATATATTAGGACTGTTGCTATTCGTTCGAGTGAATCACTATCCGTCAGCGACAATCATTCAAATAAATATTACAGTCAAATTGTATTATAGGTATCTATCTTCAATACAGTTTTTTTTTTTTATGAATGTAAAAAACGTAAACCCGTCGCAAATCCCCGACCGCACGCCGCGCTCCGCGCTGCGTGTGAAGGCTGACCGTTTCGTCCAAAAAACGGTACACATGCGGTTATTTTGGAACTGCTGTAATTTCACCGCCTTTCCATTTTCCTGGTGAAATGTATCATGGAATTTCTGTGGATGAAATCATCCATATCCATATTATAATTGTGTGGTTTTTGTTGGGTTGGAGCGATTTTACCCGCTTTTTAAGTTTACTCATAGCGTATCAATGATTCTCTATTATTATTAAGAGACGATTATATTACAAGACGGAACTCTCGAACTGAAGTAGGAAGTTATAAATAAGATTAGATTTCTTACCTTTTTTGCATTTACACTATTACGAGACTACTAGTGCTTCGTGCGCACACTTTGCCTGTTTTCTTTTTTTTGTTTTTATCATTATTGTGGTTGATTTTCATTAATAGTATAGAATAGTATGTATTAGTAGTACTAAATTTTTATGGTAGGTATTTAATTTATGTTTCAAATGAAGTAACTCAGCAAATAAGACCGAAATTAGAAAATAACAATTTCATATCGAGTGGTCTTCGAATAAAATTTCTGTATAATAAAATTATCCGAACTGCAGCGAAGTAGAGACCACATGTGCTAAATTTTACTAAGTCTTAGCAAAAAAACGACAAAAATCAGAGTTGTTACATAGTGACTTAAGACGTTTCACACATAAAAGTTGTTTGAGTTATGGTAGATGAGATAAATCGTACGATGTGCTGAATAACTTTAATAATTTTGTTAACCTCACAGAAGAAGAAAGTAATTTTCGTTGCTCAATTCCTTCTGACATTATGCTAGGTATAGGTTGTTCAGGTTAGGTTAGGACCCGTGATAAATAGATAATTATTATGTAATTAATTAACAGATTCGGAAGTTGTTTCACAGAATTGTGTAATGTTACTAAGCAGAGTAAAACATTGCTATTGCGCGGTGCGCATTTTAGTGACAATAATGAAAATGAAAATGAAAATGAAAAATGAAAAATATTTATTTCTTTAAAAAAGTTTACACAAAATAAGCATCAAGGTTGGGACTTCCTATTAAGTATGTAGATACCTGTGCCAGGGAGTCCCGCTCCTCTATAACTGAAGTAGTTATATAAAAGAAAATAAAAGCAAATTTATATTTAGTAATAACTAACTAAAATATTTGGAAAGTGTAGTTAACTAGTGTGCATGAGCATATATTCGTGTGTGTGTCGTGTGTGTAAGTGTGTGTGTGTGTGTGTGTGTGTGTGTGTGTGTGTGTGTGTGTGTGTGTGTGTGTGTGTGTGTGTGTGCGTGTGTGTGTGTGTGTGTGTGTGTGTGTGTGTGTGTGTGTGTGTGTGTGTGTGTGTGTGTGTGTAAGTGTGTGTTAGTTCTTAATAATAATATTCTTAGTGCTAAATTGATTTCAGATTCGGTTCTATACACTGTGACAAGAAGTTATTTTACCTTAAGTAAATAATGTTACATTAAGCAGTTTATTGCTAACGTGAAGCTGTATACAGTAAAGATTCGGTTTCATCATAACTCAATAATTTTAACCAGTCAGTAATGACTTTCTTACACTTGTAATATTGTAGCTCGTATATACTAATTTTACTGTTTATTTTGTTATACAGGTATGCTGATTGTGAGGTGTATTGCCTTAAGGCGAACACAGATTTGTAATTTTTTGAGACAGGAGCAACCCTGCCCTTTCTTCTGCGAGTTAACAATATCGGTTTAAATTCTAGCTTTCTGTGTAGCTTAAGTGTTGCACTAAGTACATACAGTTTCCTCATAGAAAGTACATTACACGTCAGATACAATTCATTAGTTGGGAACCTGTATGGCTTAAAATGCATAACCTTCAATAGGCAACGTTGCCCTCGCTCAACCTCTATAAACTTGCTTTTTGTGGCCCCTCCCCAGACATTGATACAATAGTTCATTACTGATTGCGCCAACGTAATGTATAGTTGATTAAGCAGCTTTTTAGATGTTATATGTCTGAGTAGTTTAAACAGCCAGATCAATTTTCTAGTTCTAGTGTTGACATGTTCAATGTGTAAATTCCACGACAGACGTTGGTCCAGTATAACACCGAGGTATTTGGTTGAATTAACTTTTTCAAGCTCGCTACAGTTGCACTGGCTGCTTCTTTGTTTACAGGTATGCATTTTTAGTTTTTGGTTGTATCCAGGTTGTTTTATGTTATATTTATTAAAACATATATAATTAGTTTTATTAATATTTAGTGTTAATAGGTTATTTTTAAGCCAGGTAAATATCTGCTGAAGTTCTATCTCCGCTGTTTTATGTACTGTCTCCCACGACTGCCCCTCAAAGACCAAGACAGTGTCATCAGCATAAGACATAATATGACCGTTTTGTATTTTACGGTTAGTCAGGTCATTTATGTATAATAGAAACAGCGTAGGACCAAGAACGCTTCCCTGTGGGACGCCAAATGAGATGTGTGTTTCATGGCTAGTGAAATCTCCTATTTTTACTTTTTGGGTTCTTCCCTGTAGGTAGTCACTTAACAACATCAGCGGCAGACCTCTTATGCCTAACCGTTCCATTTTTTGTATAAGAATGGGGAGAGAGACGGTATCAAATGCCTTTTTTAGATCCAAAAAAACAGCAATACATTTTTTCCCAGCATCAAGTTTATCCGTGATTAGGTCTGTCAGTGTAAGAATGGCATCTTCTGTGGATCTATTTTGTCGGAAGCCAAATTGATACTCAGAGAGGATGTTGAATTTGTTGAGGTAAGAGATAAGTCGTTTATTAATAAGTTTTTCAATCACTTTCGAAATAGCAGGAAGTACGGAGATGGGTCTATAATTATTTGCTTCGTCTCTCTCACCACTCTTATACACAGGGGTTACAACTGCTTGTTTAAGTGGTGCAGGAAAGACTCCACAATTGAAACAGAGGTTAGTCAAGTGACTAACAACAGGGGCAATATCGTCTGGCACTAACTTTAAAAATTTGGTTGGTATGGCGTCCCACCCAGGAGCGCTGTCAGACTTTAGGCCCATGATTACGCATCTGACCTCGTTGGGGTCAGTGTCAAGAAGAACGAACGATGAGGTCATACTGTCTGGTAGGTCGCTAGCGTTGTAGGTTCCGTCATTTTGTATTTCCTCAGCAAGCGTTCTCCCTATGCTAGCGAAGTAGTCATTAACATAGTTTACAGAGTCAGATGGGGATGTTTTGGAGTGTAATAGTTCATTATTTGAGCTTTTATCAGTTTTGTAGTGAGTTATTAATAAGAGTACGGCCAATAAGGATTCAGTGGAAACGTAGATACCCTACGTTTTATCTTAATTGGACAAAGTACCTAAACCGTGTTTGAATCACAGCGTAGTCCAGTTGCTTAAATAATAAAATGTTAGAGATAATAAGCTGGAAGTTCGTAAATATATACAATTGCACACCTCACCAAACAAACAGGAGAGATGCAATGCAAGAAAACACAAATAGAGGTAAACAACAGGCGGTATATAGGTACCTTCATTTTATCGTTCTGACACTCTTGTCTCAAAAGTATCATAAAAGCATTGATCCAAAGAAATAACCTTTTGGAATCGTTTATTATGTGCCACGGTAGAATCCTATCATATAATATGACAAGAACATGGAGATAGTGTGTTGGTGCGGCATCACATCTATCATAAACGCGTCAAATGTCAGTGCATCACAGAATGATAACTGCGGCACGACTGAGCTAAGCGTCTTGGGCCGGCGCTCCCGAGCCCTCGGCTTAATGCTAAGATGTGCCCGAAGTAGGTGTAAGCCCGCTTGACAGGGGATCTAAATATTGAAATATCTGAGTCTAGCCGGAATTACTTACACAACTTTCTGCTATAGGGAGTTGGGTAACTACAAGGCGACCATTTTCTTAAATATAAGAAAAGAAAGTTATGACACTCTGGCTAGTGAGACTTTCTACGTCACTGATTATTTACCACTTTATGGTAGGTAATAAAATAATTATAAGGAAAAAAATGTTTGCCGCCAGTCGTACAACATAGTAGAGTTGTTAGTCCGCTGCGCTGTTTTCTAACATAATTGTGCGCATCGTGTTACAAGCATGAAATTTCTACCACAGATAGAGTGTTCCTTGGTGTTTTTTTTAAGATGTGGAGGGAAGTCAGATTCGTCCCCTGTGAGGCGTGAGAGCGGAGTGAATAGGACCAAGTATACCTCTTTTCTTTCTTTATTGCTGGTCAGTTAAGTCTACTAGGACTTGTCTGGTATCGTTTCCGATTTTTCCCTTTTCGGCAATGTACCTAAATTTTTATACCAAACTATTCTTAAATAACATAAATAATGAACTGCTGATATCTGTTTTACACGAAAACGATGCCACTAACCCCCTAATAGCCTTAACTGATCAGTAATAAAAAAAAGAAAAGGAGCAGTACTTGGTCCTCTTCACCCCGCTCTCCCGCCACGAAGGGGACGAATCTGACTTCCCTCCACATCTGAAAATAATCACCGCGGAACGCTTTATGTGTGGTAGAAATTTCATGCTTGTAACCCGATGCGCACAATTTCACGGCTTAGCAACTCTACTAAACAATAATAATTTTGCATTAATGTGAATAGTGACTGCTCAGAGATGGCGTGGCGGTCACGGCGGTAGAATGACGTCATTTTCCCAATCATCAAATGGTTTTGACTATCACCGTGACCGCAAGAGGGCGTTCTACTAAAGCGAAGATGGCGCGGTTGTTCCCGCCAAAACCGGCCAATCAGCGTCGTCCGCTCGTCTTAGTTGGATCATGATTTGTCGAGCGTCGGTCAACCGTTTTGGATGATGGCGGTTGATCGAGGCCTGGTATGAGGGGCACGAGGCGCCGTGGTCATTACGTGTTTAGCTGCCTTACGAGTAACTCAGTGAATAGTGCGAAGTGATTGTGCGGGTTTTAAAAAAGATAAGTACTTATAATCGTATAAGAGTTAGCTATCCCTTTGTTCTGAGGCTTATAGTTTTCTTGCTTATTCTTATGGCATTAAAAGTTTGCTTTAGTGTTCTTTGTAATAAATAATGTTAGATAAGTAAATTAACAGTTCAAATCATTTGATTCTAGCTCTATATACGCTTAACTTACAAGTAAATTGGTATTATAGTTTTTGCTTTTGAACAGCCATCTTGGAGTGATAATTTCTTCTCAACTAAATAATTAACGATTCCTTAAATATAATACTTTCTCTATTCTTGTGTTACAATAATAGTATGCAAGTTTTATAGTTATAATTTCATGGCTATTGTAGTTGCTTTTTTAATTTAACGGTTACTTGTGAGATTTATGTAATAAAGAATAGTAAGTACACTCATGTTCACGTTATGCTGTAACGGTTTTATTATGGTTATCATTAAAATTTTACAGGATTATTAGTTTCTATTTCCTTGTGTAAAAGTAAACGTGATTTTGCATTCTGGGTCATTGGCTCACGTATTAAATAAATGATTTAATTGTTCATGGTGTTTTAAAATTCATTTTATCTCACATTATAATAACTTATCCAGTATTGCTACTGATTTTTATTTATAGGAGGTTTTAAGACAATGTTCAAGTGAAATAGTAACTTTAGCTATTTAACTAAGTATTCATAAAATATTGAACTTCACTCTAAATAAAAATCAGTAATGCCTAGTTCCCCTTAATTCATTTTGAAGGTTAAAATATGAAGTCGAACTAGTTTATTAATTTGGCTTATTCATTTAGTAATTATAGATCTATAGTAGGGTTGTCCCGTAACGCCTAGCTTCATATATGGGTAGGTGTTGGGGTTGTACGAATAAAATAATATCACAGTTGTAACAAATTTTCAGAAGTGGGATGAGCTCCCGAAGCCGTAGTAGGTCCCGCAGCCCTATAAGGTGGGACAAAAGGCACACTGAGAGACGAGCATGCAGCAGCAGAAGCAGACGCAGCCAAGATGCAACACCGAGACGCTGGGCACCTTGGCGACCACGAGACTCCATGGATCGAGAGACTCCTGCTTCGCTGGATGAGCCGGGTAGGGTGCATCCAAATTATTATGGCGTTATGGTGAAACCCGATATCATCCCGGAGTTTGATCCTGAAAAATCAGAGTTACCAGCTTTGCAGTGGCTTAACAAAATAGAACAGTTGGGTGCAATACATGGTTGGTCGGACAGTGTGAAAAGCTATTACATGCAGGCGCGTCTATCGGGTTTGGCCAAAATGTGGCACAATGCTTTGCGTAGTTATGAAATGTCATGGAATGAATGGGAGGACCGAATCTTGGAGGCGTTTCCCCTAAATAGGGATTTTGCTGAGGCTCTTAAGGAAATGCTAAATAGAAAGAAAATTATTTCCGAAACAATGACTCACTATTTCTACTCTAAATGTAATATGTTGACGAAATGTGAAATTGTTGGCGAAAAAGCGGTCTCATGTATAATTGAAGGATTACCATTTCACTTAAAAACCTCAGCAAGGGCAGGTAATTACAGGACTCCAGGGGAATTGTATTCACAATTCTTGTGTATGAATGACGAAAGAAAACCTCTTTCAAATCAGCGATATCCTGTGACACGAGGGCGAGAGCTGGGCGCCCCTAGCACCCTTAAGGATACTTCCGGAGATCAGAAAGCAGCGTCAACATCTCGGTCGTCGGTTTCATGTTTCTTGTGCAAGGAACCTGGTCACATCGTGCGATCCTGTCCGAAGAACCCCAATGCTGTGAAATGTGACGTCTGCGGGAAAACTAATCACAAAACTGAGCAGTGTTTCCGGAAAACCGTGAACTTCGTAAATTCTCAGGTAAATGAATGTTATTTTAAAAAGATACTGTTAAATGGCACTGAACTTACGGCGTATTTGGATACCGGAGCTCAAGTTAATTTGATGTCTTTGGAGTGTTCTCAAAAACTCGGTCTGTCTCTACAGCCTTGTGATCTTTTCATAAGCGGGTTTAGCGGTTCAACAATTAAATCTTGTGGTCAGGCATTAATTGAGATAATCATCGATGGGATTCAAGTCCGGTCAATTGTGGTGGTGGTTGATGTCTCTTTAAAAGGAGCAGATTTGTTCATCGGTCAACCAATTCTTAATGATCAGCAGTTCAGGCTAATTATTTCTGGCACTACAGTCACTTTGGAAAATAATATAATAAAATTACCTGATAAGGAATTTGTTCACATAAATTCAATCTCCAACGAAACTGATATCTCGAAAATTCAAGTATTTTGTTCGGAACAAACTATCATTCCACCGAATTCAGCTAAATTTGTGGACACATTTTGTAATGATTCTCTACAAGATTCCACCCTATTGTTTGTGGATACACGGTCATGTTGTTTTAACAACATGCATTACACCATCCCCTCGTCTCTGTATTCTGCACCGGTTAAATCCGTGTTTGTCGTGAATCTTGGCTCAAATCCCCTGATTTTTCGAAAGAACCAGGTCCTAGTACGTGGGTTTGTTACAGAAGAATCTTTAAGTCCTCTTCCCCCAGAATCAAATATTGTATCAAAGTCCATCATGAAACTCGATGTCGATAAAATTAAATGCGGTGTTCAAGATCCACAAGTTGTGCGCCAACTGACGAAAATTTTACATGAATATTCAGATTGTTTCTCTGCGGATACTCGTGAGCTGGGGGTAACTAACAAAGTAGAGTTAAACATAGAGTTGAATTCTGATAAACCAGTCTGTTATCGTCCCTATAGGCTGTCTTATTCAGAAAAGGAAGTTATGAGAGAGAAAATCGATGATATGCTGTCCAATGGTATAATTAGAGAGTCTTCCTCCAATTATGCGAGCCCTATAATCCTGGTTCGCAAGAAAAACGGAGATTTTCGCCTCTGTGTTGACTTCAGGAAGCTCAATAGTATCACTGTAAAGGATAAATACCCTTTACCAGTTATCGAAGAGCATATTGAAAAATTAGGGGGTAAGAGATATTTCACTGGACTAGATTTGTCTCAAGGATTTTATCAGATTCCCGTGGCGAAAGACTCTATACACAAAACTGGCTTCGTGACTCCTGAGGGCCATTATGAGTTCCTGCGCATGCCTTTTGGCCTGGCAAATTCACCCGCCGTTTTTCAACGACTTATGGATCGTATATTCTCTTCGTTGCGTCATGATAAAGTACTACCTTACATTGACGATGTGCTTCTTCCAACAAAGTCAATTGAAGAAGGCCTTGAACTTCTTAAAGTAGTGCTGGGGATAATCAGAGAGGCAGGGTTAACGCTTAATCTTGAAAAATGTTTCTTTTTGCAAACTGAGATTGACTATTTAGGGTATGAGATCAGCGAAAAAGGTATCAGACCTGGAAGTAAAAAAATCGAGGCAGTGTCAGCATATAAGGAACCGACCAATATCCATGAATTACGAATGTTTCTGGGACTTACTAGCTATTTTAGGAAGTTTGTTCAAAATTACGCAGGTATAGCACACGAATTATACAGGTTGCTGCAGAAAAATACCCAGTGGGAATGGGGACCAGAACAGCAGAAGGCGTTCCAAGAATTGAAACAGGTATTGACGACCGCTTCTCTCTTTATTTCGCCGTGAAGGAGACATAGAGGTTCATACTGATGCTAGCTGTAAGGGGCTGGCAGGTATTCTTCTACAAAAGCAGGATGGTAATTTGAAGCCTATATCGTACTTCAGTCGTAAAACGAGCAAGGAAGAATCTATGTATCACTCCTACGAGCTCGAAACCCTGGCCGTTGTGGAGTCCTTGAGAAGATTTCGTATTTACCTGGTAGGTAATCACTTTAAGGTAGTTACAGGAGTACGATATGGAGGTGGAACATAGACCGGGTAAGTCTCACAGTCATGTAGATGCCCTCAGCAGGTGCCCAGTTGAGTCGCCACCAGTTGCGGATTTCAACACAATAGACGTCTTCGACTGGATCGTCTGTCTTCAAAATCAAGACGAAAAGATTCGCATCATCAAAGCTAAATTAGAATCGGGTAAGGCAGAGTCTGAAATAAAAAATAACTATAAATTAAAAGACGGACGGTTGTACAGAATAATCACGGACAGACAAGAGAGGTTAGTTGTGCCAAAGTATGGGAGATGGAACATTTTAAGGAAATTTCATGATTGTATTGGACATCCAGGTTTGAAACGATGCGAAAAGATCATAAAGGACACGTTTTGGTTTACCGGAATGTCCAGGTTTATTCGTAAGTACGTAAACGCTTGTTTGGATTGTCTTTACAAAAGAAGTCAGTATGGACGTCAGGAAGGTGAGCTTCATCCCATCGAGAAAATTGCCGAACCACTGCATACTTTACACATAGATCACCAGGGACCGTTCTGCAGAAGTCGTGCAGGTAATTGTTACCTACTAATGGTAGTAGACTCATTCACCAAGTTTACATGGGCTGTTCCAGTGAAGACTACAAGGGCTCGAGAGGTAATATCCGCTCTCTCTACCATATTCAGCTCGTTTGGTTACACAAAAAGGATAATATCGGACAGCGGTTCCTGCTTTAAAAGTAAAAGTTTCAAACAGTTTTGCCTGGACAACTTTATTAAACACATAATAAATTCAGTAGCATGCCCTCGCGCAAATGGACAAGTAGAAAGGTACAATCGTACACTATTAGACTCGTTGAACACCAGCGTAGACAATGAGAGAGAATGGGATACGAAATTGTCGGATGTCACGTGGGGCATGAATAATTTGCAGAGCTCTTCTACTGGATTCACGCCTTTCAAATTGATGTTTAGTGCTAGTCGCAGCAGGTACCAAGGTATGGCAGAAAATTCTTTCGATGACGAACAAACCGCAGAGCAAACACGGAATACCGCAGCAGGTAATCTCAAAAGGACAGCAGAGGTCATGCGTAAGCACTTCAATGGCAAGCGCAAACAACCGACAAAATATAAGGTACACGATTTAGTACTTTGGAAAGGAGCGGCCGATAGGAATATCAATGTAAGGAGAAAACTGAAAGAAAAGTTTAGCGGACCATACAAAATTGCGAAAGTCGTCGGTAATGACAGGTATGTGATAACTTCTTTAAAAGGTATCAAGGGGTACAAGCGGTTCGAGGCGTTGGTGTCTTCAGACTCTATTAAGAGGTTTCAAGGAGAAACTGATACTCATGAAAGCAGTTCAGATGATAGTCAAGTAGATAGTACCGAGGAATTAATTGACTTGCTTGAAGGGTAAATAATATTGGAAAAATTATTCTGGAAATGTTATATTTGGCTTGGTTACTCTGGGACATAAGCAATATGGAATAATGAAAACAAAAATGGATTGGTTTAAACGAAATAGCATGGGTTAAATGAAATGGTTTGGTTTATATGAAAATAGTGTGGGTTATATGAAATTATATGGTTTATTTATATAAAATGATTTGGTTTTAATTAAATGGACTTATTATGGAAAATGTGGTTATCTGGAATTATGAATGAAAAGAGGAAGGTTACGGAAAACAATCATTGGTGATTTAGTTGTGATATTATATCTATAATGTACATTTGGCAAAGCTTAAATCTGCTTTTTCCTTTCTTTGCAGAGTCGCAAAGTCGTCAGGATGGATGAGTGTGAATAGTGACTGCTCAGAGATGGCGTGGCGGTCACGGCGGTAGAATGACGTCATTTTCCCAATCATCAAATGGTTTTGACTATCACCGTGACCGCAAGAGGGCGTTCTACTGAAGCGAAGATGGCGCGGTTGTTCCCGCCAAAACCGGCCAATCAGCGTCGTCCGCTCGTCTTAGTTGGATCATGATTTGTCGAGCGTCGGTCAACCGTTTTGGATGATGGCGGTTGATCGAGGCCTGGTGTGAGGGGCACGAGGCGCCGTGGTCATTACGTGTTTAGCTGCCTTACGAGTAACTCAGTGAATAGTGCGAAGTGATTGTGCGGGTTTTAAAAAAGATAAGTACTTATAATCGTATAAGAGTTAGCTATCCCTTTGTTCTGAGGCTTATAGTTTTCTTGCTTATTCTTATGGCATTAAAAGTTTGCTTTAGTGTTCTTTGTAATAAATAATGTTAGATAAGTAAATTAACAGTTCAAATCATTTGATTCTAGTTCTATATACGCTTAACTTACAAGTAAATTGGTATTATAGTTTTTGCTTTTGAACAACCATCTTGGAGTGATAATTTCTTCTCAACTAAATAATTAACGATTCCTTAAATATAATACTTTCTCTATTCTTGTGTTACAATAATAGTATGCAAGTTTTATAGTTATAATTTCATGGCTATTGTAGTTGCTTTTTTAATTTAACGGTTACTTGTGAGATTTATGTAATAAAGAATAGTAAGTACACTCATGTTCACGTTATGCTGTAACGGTTTTATTATGGTTATCATTAAAATTTTACAGGATTATTAGTTTCTATTTCCTTGTGTAAAAGTAAACGTGATTTTGCATTCTGGGTCATTGGCTCACGTATTAAATAAATGATTTAATTGTTCATGGTGTTTTAAAATTCATTTTATCTCACATTATAATAACTTATCCAGCATTGCTACTGATTTTTATTTATAGGAGGTTTTAAGACAATGTTCAAGTGAAATAGTAACTTTAGCTATTTAACTAAGTATTCATAAAATATTGAACTTCACTCTAAATAAAAATCAGTAATGCCTAGTTCCCCTTAATTCATTTTGAAGGTTAAAATATGAAGTCGAACTAGTTTATTAATTTGGCTTATTCATTTAGTAATTATAGATCTATAGTAGGGTTGTCCCGTAACGCCTAGCTTCATATATGGGTAGGTGTTGGGGTTGTACGAATAAAATAATAACACAGTTGTAACATTAATGCGTTACAGTTTTGAATAAATTTTATTTTGTCGTCATAATTAATTAAAAACACGTACGATTTTATGAGATTCATACAGGTAACAAGGGAATCGGGGAGACGCATTATACACCACTGGCAACACAGAAACGGATTGACACAACTAACCAACCAATCATAGCGTGACGAAAAAGTCCGTCAGCTGTCATTCCGGAGTGCCATACCATGTTACGCTTGGATGAAGTACCTATAGATTTGGCATATATGCGTATACCCGAAAGGGACAGCAGCAAAGTACATGACTAACACAGGGTTACCAGGTTCCAAATAATTCTCCCGTTTTTCCAGTGCTAATTGTTAGCGGTGTGAATTAGTTTTAAATGTATTATTATGTTGTATGGGACAAATTATAAAATAATTACAATAAAACTTTACAAAAACCTTTGTGTGATTTTTTATAAAAAATACTGTCAAAATGTAATGATAAAATATATTTATTTACATAAATTTAATTACAATTTCGAGAGAGCAGCAAGATAGCCCATAGGAGGCATGAGGCAAGATGTTTACTGTCCTTTAAACAAAAATTGTCGTGAGCATACAAGCATTTTTGGTTGGTTCCCAATTCGATCGTCCTGTTGCACGTATCCAACATTGGAGTAAAGCAGGATCACGTTTTGGAAATCTAAAACAAAAAAAAAATATTTGTAAAACTCCATGAGTTAAGGGTAATTTACCAATTCTTATACTGGTATCCCTTAAAATCGAATAAAGCAGACAAATTAAAAAGCAGTAAATAAACGCGGCGGAATGTCAAGTAAAGGTGAAGACAAAGAGTATTAAGACTACTGACACTGACAAGACGTAAAGACTATTGAATTTGTAGGGGTAATACCTAAAAATAAGATATTACAAAATGAGATTTTAAGCAGATTTCTGATGTTTTGATATGATTTTGCTGTGCTATTTATCGTAAAAATAATGATTAAATATATATTTGCAGAAATCAAGCAAAAGCAAAGTCGAAACATCGCACTTACCTATGAAAGCTTATATTTTCACGTTTTTGGCCAGTGTCGCTTTAATTATGGAGCAACGCACCATTGTTTTACAAATCTATAGCTAATAGCACTCACTATTATTCATATATAAACTTTCGAAATGTAAAATTATCCACAATATTCGTTGTTTTATAGTAGGCTACAACGCACATTTGAATCGCCCGGCAGTGTTTAGCGGAGCTCTGTCAATTTGACAATCAACCGCTAAACAAAAAAAAGCGGAACTCTGATAAGGACAAAACACCTTGTCTATGTCTCTGTCGCTCTTAACGGTTTCTGTATATAGTTGTCCCGTTCCTTCCTGGTATTATTATTTGCTTGTCATGTCCAGAGGTTACTTAGTCCATGATGTTACGAAAACGTTGTGTAGTGGTGACGATGACAGTAGATGTGGTCATGTCGATATGCACAACGTCGCGACGTAGAGCAATAAGACAATTTGTCCCGTCACGTCGCATGAAGTTGTAAATTGAAAGTATAATTACAATCCTGTATAGTATACAAACTGTAAAGTTACGCACAATGAAGAAAAAAACATGAAGCTTGAGTGACGCCACAGAAGTTACATGGCTAACCCCGCACATCTATATTTGAGAATAAGCGTGCACTAGCAAAAACCATAAAGCCCCCACAATCTCGTTCAAATTGTACGCGCACGTAAATTTCCCCCCAGCAATATATTGCCAACTTAACGCGCCCAACTTGATTTTTTAAGGCGACGCCTGTCTCCAGTCACGTCTCGGTTTTACAGCCGCCTCAGCTGGCAGGTTGGCAGCATTGGCCAATTGGAAAAAAACACTCCATTTAATATTTCATCCGACCGGGTCACTGGCGATTGGGGCAAAGTTTTCGGTTCGTGCCCCGTTTTATATATAATGGGGGTTAAATAATGAATGGACACTTGACGTTATTGTGTGCTCGGGGAGTTTCATTGTGCTTGTTTAAAGGTTTATTTTATTTTCGAGGATTACTTAAATAATATGGGGTGTAGGAGAACTTAAATAATTATGACAGTATCTTTGTTTTTTTATGCAATATTTTGTTTGACGTACCTATTTGTTGTAACCTGGCTATTCTTGGGAATTTACGACGACGCGGTAACTTGACCTTTAAGCCAAGTTTACGAGTGACACCGTAATAAAGAATAACTTCACTTCACTTTATTTACACGTATTGTGAAACAAAAATACTTGTACTTCTTTTTAGCAGTTAGAAAAATATTTACTCCATAAGTACCTACTTCCTTTCCACTGAATTAAATATTCTAGACACGAAATTATAAGATAATTTATTTGTTACATTAACGTTAACAATTGACGTTTCCAAGTTGATATCGTTATGGTGTTTAAAATTCTTAATTAGTTAGCAATGCTCATGATGTTATAAAAAATAAATAAATTAATACATATAACAAGGAAAGTTCGGAACGAGATTATCCGACAAAAAACCAAAGTCACTGACGTAGTTCAGAAGTGTAGCAGACTGAAATGGCAGTGGGCTGGTCACATCTGTCGCAAAACCGATGATCGGTGGAGTAGACGGGTTCTCGAGTGGAGACCACGACTCGGCAAGCGTAGTGTAGGACGCCCTCCAGCCAGATGGACCGACGATCTGAAAAAAGTGGCTGGTGGTCACTGGATGGCGAAAACGGGAGATCGGGCCTTGTGGCGAACCCTGGGGGAGGCTTACGTCCAGCAGTGGACTGCAATAGGCTGAAATGATGATGATGATGAACAAGGAAAGTTGGTAATTTAATTGACAGAAAATACTTACAGTTTCCTCATGTCCTTATTTTCAATTAGAGTTAACTAAAGCAACAAGTTAATTACTCTGAAATTTCCAAGCCCGATAACACCCCTACAAGGAAGCCCGCTGGACACCACACCAACCACATTCAGTCTTTAGTAACTATCCTCCTATCCTTAGAACATGTCTCGAATGCAGCAATACAAAAAACAATGATTTACGTGAAAACAATACTTTTTATTTTTAAAGACGATTTGTACCTAAATAAAATTTATAATATCAATTCGTGTTTTAGTATGAAACGATGATTTAAAAAATTATGAAACAACGACTGATTTTTTATGTGGTTACACACAAAAAAATTTATAATACACCATTAATACAAAGATCAAGGCGCAAAGCTAAATTTGGATGCGTAACCTGGTGAAAGAGACCGGGAGCCGAACCCTCTGGGCTACCGATCCAGCGCGTTAACCTTTCCGCCACCCTAACGCCCAGGGGCCCTGTTTCATATACGTGACAATGACAGGCGACAGGTGACAATTCGACATTTTGACAATTTTTCGTTTCATAAACATTACCTATGACAAATAAGTCGTGGTGGAAAAATTACAATTATGTCAAATTGTCGCGACATTTTGAGATATTTCTGTTTCATAAACATTTTCCCTTGACAGGCGACAGGTGACAATTTGTCGCGAAAAACTTGACATATTTGTTTTATGAAACACAAAATTGTAATTACAAGTTGACAAATTTGTAGACTTGTCGAAGATTTCTGACAGGCGACCTCACCCAATGTCAGCGGCTACTTTTCACTAACTAGTAACTTATTACCAGTGAAATGGTGCTAACATCGACACATTAGTAGCAAGCAACAGCGATGAAGAATATTTAGTTCAACCAATACGTCAGCGTCGTCGAGCATTTAGGACAAGGGCAAACTTTACTTTTGACGTGGTTGACCCCACATTTATAGATAATAATCGAGTTTGTTGTAAAACTACCGTCGAATACTTAATAACTAAAATAGGACAAGAATTACAACACTCAACAACGAGAAATTTCGCATTTACTCCCACTCCGCAAATGTTATGCGTATTACAAACGAATTCAATGATTTAACAGGTCCAATATTTGCTTAATATACCCAATCCCTTCAAATTGCTCTGCAACTTCCATCTATTTTTTTTGTGCGTTAAATGTTCACTAAATTGGCCAAACAATATTTCTCGGTTGTCTTGTATAAGGCCCAAAATTATTATTTTCGTGTCCATTTTACTTGTCGCAAGTTACCGAACAAATCCTAGAATGCTAGTTAAAATTATCTGATGAATGCTAATCTTAGACAAACATTTTTATTGCTGCTCTCATACTGCTATATCATTTTAACAAAAATGTATGCTGTGACATATTTGTCGCAATTTATGACAATATGTCGATTATTTGTAAAGAATCTTTTTATCGATTCATATTTTTTATGTGGTAATACCACATTTTATTTTTATAAATAATGACACAAAGGTAAATTAAGAAAGAAAAATTGAATGCGATCTACTGCAATCGAAGCGGGATTTGACGCGCATGCGATTGACGTAGCCGTCGGATAGCTCAGTTGGAAGAGCAATGCGCCGGAAACGCAGAGGTCGCGGGTTCAAATCCCGCTTCGATTGCAGTAGATCGCATTCAATTTTTCTTTCTTAATTTACCTTTGTGTCATTATTTATAAAAATAGTGCGATTGACGTAGCGGTCGGATAGCTCAGCTGGAAGAGCAATGCGCCGGAAACGCAGAGGTCGCGGGTTCAAATCCCGCTTCGATTGCAGTAGATCGCATTCAATTTTTCTTTCTTAATTTACCTTTGTGTCATTATTTATAAAAATATGTCGATTACCATGACAAAAAAGTCTTGACAATTTTCTTAAATACTGACATTTTAAAACTGACAATTGTAGACTTTTATGAAACGCGATTGACACTGTCAATTTTGTCAACTATTTACCTGTCGCAATCGGACATATATGTCACGTTTATGAAACAGAATTTGTAGCTACAATTCGACAATTTTGTCAAAAACTGACAAATTGTCAACTTGTCACGTATATGAAACAGGGCCCAGATAACCTTTCAAATTTTTCCTTATGTTTTGGGTGTCGATCTTTGCATTGTAAGTGTTTGAAAGATTCCCCGTTTCTTCCACCTTACGCATTGAAATTTTTCTCTGAGCTTTGATCTTTGTATCAATGTTTTAAACGATGAATTGTTTTTAGTTGATACTATATATGTATATACGTCTTTTTCTCACATGAAGTGCAACACAGAGCGTGTCGATGCTCTAAGGCTATTTTAGCTGTCAGAAATCTGCAAACGGTTCGTAAGAGGGAAACTTTGGCCAGCCGGGTAAGCACCCACTTCATAGTTCATACATAGCTATTAGTATTAAACCACTGATGCGTCATACCGAAGAGGGCGTCGACCCGGCAGCTCAGCTGAATCTAGGTCACCTTCCATTTCTCCTTTACCAGCGTAAAATATAATCGTTATTATTCCATTCTGAAATATTGTTAGCTTTTGTTCTGCGACTATGTTCCTGTCTGATGATTTTTCTTAAACAACGTTAAACTTGTTAAATCTAAAAGGGGTATGAATACTTTTCATAACACGTTCACAGACGTAAGACCACTTTGAAAGTTACATGCTGCGGCACAGACAAAACATTTTTTTAGCCAAAAGCGGTACAAAATATTGCCGTCATATAATCACTATGAGAAATTTCCGTCTGTAGACGAGGTGCCAATATAGGAAGAGAAAAGTCGTCGTCTACAACGACGAGCTGTCCATGAAAGTATTTATAAAACTGGTCAATTTGCATCTGCCCTAGAATAAAGTGACCATAAAGACAAAACAAAACAGGCTATAATGCTTATTAATCCACGAACATTACAATGTGTTCGAGTAGTTTAGGAATGTCTTCGGCCATCTGTCGTTTTCACCTTTATAACAATTCCGTAACGCATTATTGGAGTTTACTCCTTAAGAATCGATTTTCATATATAAGCCCGGGGTATGAAAAATATGGGGTATAAAATCGAACGTATCTGCCGTGCTAATTTAAAAAGTCGTACCTCAGTATACGATCGGAGTAAAAATACGACTTCTTAATTTAGCAGGTTATGCGTTACGCGTTATAGGCTAAGATCAAGATATAAAATGACCTTCACCGAGATGTTTATTTTATGAAATGTATTTTATAATCAATTTAATATGTCAATAAATATATTGCATATGGGTTGCCTAACAAATTTTAGTCCAGGGTATGTTTAATTAATAATAAAAAAAATGTTTTAAACATTTCACCGGTTTGATTAATATTAGATAAATTCTATACCAATCGAAAGTATGAAGCCCATAGAATATGCAAACGTTAGGTTACCTATTCTTTTCCCGTCACAACTATCGGGTAGCCAGGTATAAACAGGTAAATCTATACCTACTAGCATTTTGCAACGGTCTGATTATTGAATTGAAACTGAATAAAATTAAAGATTATTTAATTATGAATTTATCTAATAATCAAATCCGTGAAATGTTAAAAAAATATATATTTTTATTTTTTACTAAACATACCCTGGACTAAAAATTGTTAGGCAACCCATATGCAATATATTTATTGACATATTAAACTAAATATAAAATACATTCATCAAATAAACATCTCGGTGAAGGTCGTTTTATATCGGGATCTTAGTCTATAACGCTTAACGCATAACCTGCTAAATTAAGAAGTCGTATTTTTACCCCGATCGTATACTGACATACGACTTTTTAAACTACCATTATGTTCACATAAACAAACTATAAAATTGTCAATGTCAACTTCATGTCGAGTGTCAACAAAATTTTATAAATAAAATAAAATTTAATCAAATCTACGCTTAACGGGTAAAATGTGCTGCTTTTGAAACAATAGCGCCCGTCACACAATCGGCTAAAAGATACGTGTTCGTTTCAGCTCCCAAACAAACCTAACGAATTTTTGTGATATCCAAGATTACAACTTTTATAACGTGCAATGCAAAGACCGTGTTTTCTTGGTGTTTAAGCCGTGCTTGTATGGTGCTAAGATCGAAGAAGACGTCTTGCTGTAGAGAGAGAGACCGATTTAATTGTGACTCAGCTTTTTTAAATTTTTAAAATTCATTTATTTCAAGTAACATTTCGACTCATAGTTATACAATTATTTACTTAAATAAAAAATAATAATACTGCAGTAGCACGCACATTGCAGGTTAAAAAAACAGGCCAAGTGCGAGTCGGACTCGCGCACCGAGGGTTCCGTACAAACACTTTCCATCCCTAGGTGGTTAAGTTAAGTTTGCACCTGGTATGTATAGCGCCCCATATAAATTAGGTGCAAAGTTAGGTATTAATAGGTATTAAAAAAAAACCACTTACTAGATCTCGTTCAAAACAATTTTCGTTGGTAGTTTTTATAGTAATGTACATGATATGTTTTTTTTAGATTTTTCATTTTCTTATTTTAGAAGTTAGAGGGGGGGGGACCAACTTTTTTCCACTTTGGAAGCGTCTGTCACGCAAACTATTCGGTTTAGAAAAAAAATATTTTAGAAACCTCGATATCATTTTTGAAGACCTACTTATCCATAGATACCCCACACGTATGTGTTTGATGAAAAAAAAAATTTTGAGTTTCTGTTCTAAGTATGGGGAGCCCCCAATATTTATTATTATTTTTTTATTTTTGCATCAAAATCTTAATGCGGTTCACAGAATACATCTACCTACCAAGTTTCAACAGTATAGCTCTTATATTTTCGGAAAAAAATGGCTGTGACATACGGACGGACAGACAGACGGACAGACAGACATGACGAATCTATAAGGGTTCCGTTTTTTGCCATTTGGCTACGGAACCCTAAAAACGCTTGTAACAAACCGTTAGAACAAAAAAACTGCCCATTAGATACATTTGTCACAGAACCATGGACCAGCGAGGCTACAGATTACATCGCGACAGGTGAACTAAAACAAACGCATGTGAAAAGGCCGTCTCGTTCGTTGCGCTCTTTCGCTCGCTCGACGTTTCGAGGGCTCAAAAACATACTTGGTGAATGGTTGACGTTGAACGTTAACTTAGACTAGACGTCTAAGCGTCGTTAAAAACTGTTTAATTTCGTTAACGGTAAACACCTACGGATGAGGAGCCATGAAAGCGGTGAGATTTTTAACAGGCGTGTTATTTAACTTATATTAAATAACGTAAATTTGAACGATTACAACTTTAAAAAGTTCTGTGTGTGTGCACGTGTATTCATGCCATAATGTGGTAACCAGTCGTCATTATTATCTAATTTAAAAGACTGCTAGACAACATGTGTACACTACGCATACGGCGCCTTGTCGCGATCTTGAAAATATCGTGCAACTTATCGTTTAAAATGACTAGTTAACCCGTACCATGAGTTTACAGTGACTGTACTCGCTAGCTGTAGCGTAAACGATCTGTATGGAGAATTATATTCCAGTTGTCTGATGTTATCACTGTGTATGCCATACGAATAAGTATATAATAAATTAATAATGGAGACTTGTAGTTCTAAAAATATGTAGATGATAGATGGGGGCTAGGGGCACTGTATTATTCTCTATACAAATCGTTAACACAGTCACTAGCGAGTATGGTCACGTTAACTTAAGGTTGCAACTCGAGTGCAACAAAACCGTTGACACACGATAGAAAGAATTAACCAATAAATTAACTAGTTAACAAACTTCTATCACTAAAGTGCGTGTGCCCCAAGTTAGCGAATTCCTTTGTGTACGGCTCAGCGCCAGCAGACGATGTGCAAAAACTTGCAATTCCCGGCTTACGTTGGTAGCGTGTGGCGTCTTTTTGCAGGCGAGAGCAAACATGTCTCCCAGTGGTGAGGTGTCACGTATTTGCTTAGCAGGGAAACAAACATAGCTGTAGTATTTTGTACGTTCTATTTGCCCTAATTTCTTGTCCTAGGCTGGCGTAGTAACAAACACTAACAGTTAGTGCTACTAAGTTTCAAATTTAGAATATTTGATGATGATGATGATGATGACACCACGTGAATATTATACATAGTAATGAGTTCGGAAAATTACGTGGCCTGAGTGAGGGCCGGGACACAATTCCAGAGACTTACACAAATCACAACGGTTCATAACAACAACGGTGTCAACGCGACCACAGAAAAAAACACCTAGAGGAGGTTCTCTATTTTGATATTCACAAATGCCGCCATAAAATCAGTTTATGAAGATCCGATGCGATTGGTTGTGACATTTGATAACATCGCTGACTAAACGCTCGCCAATTTAGTGTGAACAAAAACTGACGGTGGAGCCAAATACTCGCGCAAATGTGTAGGTTATTACCATAACTGGTGGCGCATAGTGATTTCTTCTCGGCTACGATGACACAATGTGACTGGGTGCAACGTTTCACTTCACAACGACGCAACGTTGCACGTCTTCGCAACGTTACACGTCACTTCGAAACGTGAAATTGTGTATTGATCCTAACGCGATCGTAAATGAAGCGGCTCGAGTAAGTTATTCACGAGCAAAGTAAACAGTTCGGAACAATATTGCCGAGCGCCGCTCTATCCTGGAATAACAGCGCTAATACTGGGACTACTCATTATTTTCTTAAAAAAACTACTTCAAACGAACCATTATTTCATCTTGCTGTGAAATAACAATCACGTAGGTAATTCCAACTGCTCTGTTTGTTGTTCCCTCGTGACTGAAAATCGTGGTCATCATTAGAGGATTTACACTTGGAGTAGACTTTCTTCCATCGGGTTCTTCCGTAGTAAACTAGACCCTGTACTTACTGTACAATATGCTAGTAATAATCTTATCCCTACCAAATCTAAAAGTACTTACAACTTCTTGCAATTTTTATAATTCTTTACATTTTCGCTACATATAGCTTTTCCGCATATTTTTAACCGAGACAGGAAATAATAAAAGTACTTCTGAATTTGTATACGCCTTTGGCAACGTTATTCCTAATTCTTTTTGTTTAAAAGGTGATTCGAGAGTTCTTAGAAATGGAATCAAGAATTTTTTTTCAGCCATCAAGCGAATTACCGCTATTTTTACGTGGAATCGGCAGTTTTATCGCTGGACTAGGAGCTTTATAGGAGATTAGGTACTTGAGAAAACAAACATTGTATTTACGTAGTCCTAAGTCGCAAGCTTACGTTTAATAATCAGTAAAGGGGACGGACGTGTCGCGAGTAAGTAGACAAACTCGTCCGTTCCTGTGGTCAGTGCAAGTCAAAGTTTAGTTCAGTGCAGCCCGGGCCGTCGGGGACAAACTAGAGAGCGGCTGTAGAGCTCGGCTGTTGTTCGAATTTCCCTCTGTCATTGATTACAAGGTTTTATTTACCTTAGTTGATCTATTCACTAGAAAAAAAATATTATAGACCATAAAAAATTAAAAAAATATTTATCAATAAGTAATAACTAGGACCATTTCATTTATTTCACCTATTCACTTGTGAAACTATTATGAAATATTGACATAAAGGTTAATTATGAAAAGAAATGTAGTGTGATCCACTGCAATGTCAGCAGGACTTGAACCTGTGACCATACGTTTCCGGCGTAGTGCTATTCCAACTGGGCTATCACATAGTTACGTGAATCACATCAAATATTTGATTTAATTATTCTACGGTACCTATCACAGAATAACGACACTACCGGTACTACAGCGCCCTGCACGTGCTTGAAAATATATTGTCGAATGTTGTGTAGCTATGATAAATAAATGATAAAGCGTCTATCACTTTCTGACACTTTGTGGGTACAAGAGTATCAGATATATTACTGTTATATCAGTAGTTAATAATTGAGCGACCTGGATCACAGGAGATCCAGGTCGCTCAATTCAAAAACTTGATTTCCTACTTTTTAAAAACTAGATCATTTCAAAGTCACTTTTCAAAAGATCAATTTTTAAAATGTTCGCTCAATTCAAAAACTTGATTTCCTACTTTTTAAAAACTAGATCATTTCAAAGTCACTTTTCAAAAGATCAACTTTTAAAATGTTCGCTCAATTCAAAAACTTAATTTTCTAGTTTTTTAAAAATAGATCATTTCAGTGCGTATTAAAAGATACATTTCGATCATTTTTTTTTTAAATCTTCGCTCAATTCTAAAACTTAATTTTCTAGTATTTTAAAAGAACATCTTTTTTTTAAGTCACTTTTTTGAAACATCCATCTTGATCAATTTTAAAATATTCTCTCCATTCAAAAATTCAGTTATACAATTTCTTTTTAAACTAGATCATTTCAGTCATTTTTGAAAGATTCGTCTTGATCAATTTTAAAAATGTTAATACAATTCGAAAATTTAGTTTCTAGTTTTTCAAAACTAGATCATTTCAAAGACGGTTTTCGAAATATCTCTCTTCTATCAAAAAAGTCATTTAAAACACTAATGGAGTGTACGTATTTTTTAAGCCTATTTATATCATAAAATAGATAATTATTTTAGTGTATTATAAAAATAAAACAACGCTTATTTTATCTACTTATAATTTCACACCTTTATTATTATTACAAGTACCATATTAATTAGGTGAATACGCTTATGTCTGTATCGGGTAGTTGTAAGTAAACATCATATTGCGCAACTAAGTATTTATCGTTGAAGTACTTTCGAAACGAACTATAACATATACGATTGTTTGTTCAATGACCTGTAAAGAAAAAAAAATTGATCAATATTAACCATTCAAAAGATAAAAACAAGTGAAACAAAACGTAGATAATTAGAAAATAGGAGAGACGAGACAAATATATAAATGTACGTACAGTATGTACGTACTTATGAATAAGATTCCGTCCTAAAAGGGGCAACACTAAAGTTATAGCAAAGTACTTTCATGATTGATAAAAAGTGATACCTGTACTTTCAGCTTCCATTTTTTCCTGTATTTTGCCTATCAAATCCTTTGTTTTTATATAAATGTCATCAAATAAGGCGTTTTTGATAACATGCTGAACACAAAACTCAGCTGCACATCGACAAACAGAGTCCTCGGAGTTTTCAAATTGTTCTGCATTATAAACTTCGATTCTTATCACTTTAGTCCCTTGCACTGTTTGTTTTATTTAACTGCATAAATTTGACCTCTTTCTTTTCCGATTTCCGTCCATAGGCAAGAAATTAAAGAGATCTCCAGATTCCTAAAAATATGACAAAAAGTATTAGTTAACATAAAAAACCTATAACATAACATAAATATCTTGTCTCTTAATTTACTTCAAAAAAGGAGTTTCTGAGGTGACCGTATGTTTGTATGCATGTATGTTGGCCCGCGATTATCTCGCTTTAGGCTGAACCGATTTTGATGTGGTCTTTAGAAAACTATATAATTATTTTTTTACGTTGGGAAGTTTTGGTATACGCGTACAACAAATGGTAATTTAACTCATACAGCTGCTATCGAAAAGCATTATATTTAGTTACGTGTAAGCTACTGATGGAAACCATTCAAGGCTACTGAAGCTACTCAATAATAATTTTATTTCAATCACTAAGAAACAATATTTTCTTTTAAATATAAATCCCCGCATCAAAAACTGAAAAGCCAAAAAAATTATCCGTTCATGTACAGATTAGATACTGAATCACAGACGGTTAATTTTTTCTTAAATGAAACGTAACAATAAACTTACCGACATTGCACAAACTATTTTTATGAATTTTTCTTGCTAACAGCCGTCTCTACTAATACATTGAAGTATAATGAAATAATTTCTAAAGTCTGCAAAAATTATTTTATAAAACTCGAATATTCAAATGAAGAAATCCTTATTATTGTATGTCTCTTTCGTACTTGATGATGTTATTACGATAAAAGCGCAACAAATATCCTGAAATGACTCCTACTAATACGGATGAGTATTCAAAGTTCAAATTCGTATTAACTTTATATATGTAACTTGCAACCATGCCCATAAAAATCGCGACAGAGTGGCGTCGGAAACAATATGATCCTGCCTATGTTTTGCTTAAATATCTCATAAGACTCCCGATCATAGAGTCAGTTTGTGTGTACATAAGATAAATTGTTTGTATTAGACGCTAAACAAATACTAATAGCGACAGGCAAAGTCTGGGGTTATTGCTAAATGGGCTGAATAATTTAGCATGACTATCGAGTAGTATGGTAGACATTGATTATTAGCATACTATTTAAATAGGTCGTATAGTATACCAAATATGATTTAAGAAGTCATCACTTTTGAACTCACATAATGATACCCTATAGTTATACAACTTTCACACAAAGACATTTTAAAGTTTGTTTTAATAGGGTCGCACACGCGTTACTCCATCATTTTGTGCTCGGTCTTTGGACAAGAAAATCTTCTAGATACATAATAATTATAGTGAGCTAACTACATAGGGTGCTCTGTGCTATCTAAGTGTTTTTGACCTTGGTGCTTTCGAAACATTTTCCGTGTTTGTGTGTTTGTGGGTGACAGTGAATCTTCAAGAGAAATCATGTAAGTAATTCGAAGCGATTACTTTTCATTACTTTATTATTTTATTTTTATGATGCATTGATTGTAGTTATCAGTCGCGTGGCGTCAAACAAAAAAAAACTCAGTTTAAGCCGGGGTAGATTTCGTTTATTCAGTAGCTATAGAGAATCTCAATCACCCTGAAGTGTGCAAGCGGATGGGAATCGGGTTGTATTGACGCCATGCCACTGGTAGTTATGTAAATTTTGTGGTGTAGCGACACGATAGCTTGCTGTTTACCTTCCCTTACAAACACCATTAAATTTTTAGTCTCTTGTGGACGATAGCTATAACGATAGCTGTCTTTCCTGCGGGCAATACAGATAGTTTATTACCTAAATATCTTTTAAAAAGTAGATAATTATTACCTTCATGCCTACAGGATGTAGGGAAAAGTTTATGTAAAAACTCTTCTAGCTAAATGGTTATTTGACAGTTTCCTTCATGCATATTTGTAAATTATTTAAAAAAAACTGTAGGTTTGTTTATAAAGTGATTTTACCGCTAATGGTTTTAGCTATTTAATAATAAAGAAAATCTGTTGAACATTATTGTCCGAGAAACAATGCTGATCAATCATCACTTATCAGAAAAGTAATATATTTTTGTTTTATTTCAGAATCGAGTTGCTGCTTGCATCCTTCTCAATTCGGCTTCTGCCACATAGCATTTAACAGAAGTTATTTCAATATGTAAGTTTCTAAATATAATAAGTCAAACTATTAAATAATGTTAACTTTCCTAATGATTATAATTTTGAATTAATGTTACGATGAAGACATACGAATTGTATGTACCCCTACTAAGATCAAAAAGGGTGCCCTCTATAGTGATTGGTAGTGAAACAACAAGTCACGTATAAAGTCTATATTGCATATAAAATCCGTTCACTTCTTTCTTACACAAATTACGACAGATAAACGATAGCGCGATCTACAAATCGCCGCGGTCGGGTCACCACCATCTAGCGGATAATTGGGTACTGATATTCAGTATGAACCCATACATGAATTAACAAGTACTTTCTTTCTTAGTCTTGAAAATAAAATTAGCTAATAAAATAAAATAAAAAGATCCTAAATTCAAATTATTAATCTATCAACTCCCCGTTACTATTAAGTACTCCGAAAGAGATCTTTGTCTATCGATAAGACCACGTGTTTGTCTACCTCTACTTTTCATTTCATTGTTATTTTTTGATCTCTCAGTATATTCCAGTATACTTGGGCGTGCAAAAAAAAAGCATTTGTGTTGTTTGTTATATTTGATAGTCGTATCATTTAACTAAGTTTCAATTCAAACCTCACGCATTTTATTTAAATTCAAGGAAACTTTATAAAGCAAACTACTTCTATTACAGGTCGAAAGCATGTGAAGACATTTTTCCATCATCGGAAGCGTCCAGTGAAGAGGAGGAGGTACTTGTTGAAGAACCCGTTAAGCCGGTAAAGAAAAAAAAGTCGAGGAAGCGGACTAAGGCGGCGCATGTTCCAGAGCCAGTGCTCTCAACAAGCGAAAATCAAGCGGGAGTTTCGAATGTTTCCACTACTAGCAAGAAGGCGAAATCTGAAAAAACAACAGCGCAAGAATTATTCGGCGATGACTCGGATAATGATAATGCGGGTAAAAAGACTGCTCCTTTAATTTCTTATATTACAAGAAGGGTTGCTGGCGGGTTTTCACGACAGGTCGATGTAGGGAAAAAAGGCAGTCATTTTATAGAGCTCAAAATTTACAAATGTGATGAGATCGAACCCGTGTCACCCATGAATCGTTGGCGTCATGCAATAGTGTCAGTAAAAAACAGAACGGATATAGATGTCGACTCATGGCAACATATTTCTAATTACCTCGCCGGCATACGAAAAGAGTTTAAGAGTGTCTCTCCTGCTTTTATCAATTCCTATTTGTAAATAGTACTTAGGTGCTTCATTTTAACCAATATAACCTGTATGGTAAACTAGTATTTAAACGTATATTCCTTGTATAATCGACATGAGTAGAGTGTATTGTGTAACCTATAACATTTTTAATAAATAAAATCTTTAACTATTTACTAACTTGCATTATTTATGTTTGCAGCTAAACCACCAACACCCATAAATGACAAGCCAGAGAAATCAGATGTAAAATATTGTATCAATTGCAGAATTCATATTTTAAGTTCTAAATATCATTATCATGTTAGAAGTAATTTACATAAATCAAACTGTTTAATAAGTACAGAATTTTCTGAGAACATCAAAGTCATTGCCACAGCTTTTAAAAGTCGCATAGTAACATATAGATTAAGCCCTTTAGAATCAGATCAGCTAATCACTCCAGAATTATTTTTAACGAATTATCAAAATGACATCATAAGTCTCCTAAAAACCTTGTTGTTAAAACATGAGTGCATTAAAATAAATTTTGAATTGTTCGCAGCATTTAATTTATTGACAAATGAGAAAGAGCAGCTGAAGTCATTTAATACAAAGTATCAAATCGTTTGTAAAAATTCAAATTTAAATGACATGCTAATTCATTTAACAAGTATTTTAAAAGATAAAATATCAGAATTTGAACACTGTAAGTCCGGATGGTCGTATGTTGGTATTGGACACTTAGAAATCAATGTTAACAAATATTCACCTATGAGAGGAGGTAGTTATATTGAACTACCTAAAGATATTAAAAACAACAAAAGTTGCTTGAATATTCAGAATGATGATAATCACTGTTTTTTATGGAGTATGGTAGCAGCACTTTATCCGGCTAGTCGAAATGTTTCTAGAACCTCATCCTATCCACACTATTCAAAAGTGTTTAATATATCCGAAATGTCTTTTCCCCCAACTTATGACGATTTAAAAAAGTTTGAGAAACAAAACCCTGATATAAGTTTTAATATAATTATAATGGCTTAAATTGTCAAGCACTAGTAACAGGGCCCTTATATTTGGCACCCTTTAAAAAATTACATCATATTAATTTACTGTTTTTTGAATATGGTAAAAATGGTCATTACTGTTTGATTAAAGATCTACCTCGGTTAGTCCGCCGACAAATCACTAAGCATAATGGTAAGATTCACTTTTGTGATTTCTGTTTACAATTTTTTACGACGCAGATGAGATATCGTACACACACGTGTTCGAAAGTTTTACAAGTGCTCCCAGAAGAAGGGAAAATATTAGAGTTCAACCATTATGAAAGAAAACTTAAAATAAATTTTGTTATCTATGCTGACTTTGAAAGCTTATTAGTCAAATGTAATCAAGATGCGTCGACATCTAGCAATACAATAAATTTACAAGTACATCAACCCTCATGTTTTGGCTATTATATTTGCTGTTCTCATGATCCTAATTTCAATAAATACGAGTATTATAGAGGTCCTGATTGTGTAAAAGTTTTTATAGAAAGATTAATTAAAGACGCTAAACAAATAGATGAAATTCTTTGCAACATAAAACCGATGTCTCCATTAACTGAAGAACAAAAGGAAAATCACCAAAGGGCTACTATTTGTCATATTTGTGAGAGGCCTTTATTGGGAGACAAAGTCAGAGATCACGATCACATAACTTCTGAATATCGCGGCGCAGCACACTCGGATTGTAACCTCATGTATAGAGTATGCTCATTTATCCCAGTCGTGTTTCATAACATGTCCGGTTACGATAGCCACCTATTCATAAGAGAATTAGCTAACTATAAAGGAGAAATCACGATAATTCCAAAAACAAAAGAAAAATATCTATCTATAACTAAGACTATTTATAATGAAAACACAAAGAACGATGTTAAAATCAGGTTCATAGACTCTTTCCAGTTTTTAGCCTCTAGTTTAGAAAATTTGAGTAATAATCTCTCTGATAATGATTTTATTCATCTGTCAAACGAATTCAGAAATCATAGTCAGTTAAAATTGTTGAAATTGAAAGGTGTTTTTCCGTATGATTTCATTGATTCGTGGGATAAGTTTGATGAAAAAACCATTCCATCGAAAAATCAGTTTTATAATAGTTTGACTTCAGAACATATATCAAACGATGACTACAATCGCGCAGTTTTCATATGGAATGCTTTTCAGATTAAATCATTAGGAGAGTACACAGATTTATATTTAAAAACTGACGTCTTAATACTTTGTGATGTTTTTGAAAACTTCAGGCGAATGTCTTTGCACTACTACAAATTAGACCCCGCACACTATGTCTCTTCTCCTAGTTTTAGTTGGGAAGCTATGCTTTTATATACCGGCGTTCGTTTAGATCTCATTACCGATTTGAAAATGTATGAATTACTGGAAAGAGGAATACGCGGCGGCTTAGCACAATGTTCATTACGACACGCCAAAGCAAATAATAAATACCTTCCTGATTATGACGACGAAGACCTTTCATCTTATTTAATTTATCTAGATGCAAATAATTTGTATGGTTTTGCTATGACTAAAAATCTCCCTATATCAGAATTTAGATTTTTGTCTGAAGATGAGAAAGAAAAGTTTCGCCTATCAAACGTTAGCATCGATTCAGAATATGGATACATTTTAGAGGTTGATTTGTCTTACCCTGACTATCTTCACAATACTCACAGTGACTTGCCTTTTGCGCCAGAAAAAATGATTCCCCCTACTGGAAAAACTAAAAAATTAGTTGCAAATCTGAACGATAAGATAAATTATGTTATTCATTATTCTCATTTACAACAGTGTTTAAACCATGGATTAATTTTAAAAAAAATTCACTGTATTCTTAAATTTCGTCAAGCGCCTTTCTTAAAAAAATACATTGATTTAAACACACGTTTGCGTCAAACGTGTAAATTAAACTTTGAAAAAGATTTTTTCAAATTACTTAATAACTCAGTCTTCGGAAAGACCATAGAAAATAAGAGGAAGCGGGTTGATGTTAGACTAGTAACTGAATGGAATGACCACTCTAATGTTACAAACAAACGAATTGGGGCAGAGAAATGGATAACTAAACCTAATTTGAAAAGTATTACTATTTTTGATGAGAATTTTGTAGCAATCCAATTGAAGCATGAAAAAATTGTCTTAGATAGACCTTTGTATATAGGCTTCACTGTCTTAGAGTATGCAAAACAACATTTGTATCAATTCCATTATGATTTCATTCAAAGAAAATATAAAGATAACGCTAAGCTTTGTTATACTGATACAGATAGCTTACTTTATTTAATTAAAACTGATGATATTTACGCCGATATCAAAGAAAACAATATGGAATTTGACACGAGTAACTTTTCGAATGATAACCCTTACAGCATTAAAAGAAATAATGCTAAAGTTCCGGGGTTGTTCAAAGATGAATTAGGAGGTGAGGTGATTTCTGAATTCGTTGGCTTGAGGGCAAAATTGTATTGTATAAATAGTGTTAAGGTAGAAATTAAGAAAGCAAAGGGTATTTCAAAATGTGTTACAAAGAAATTAACATTAAGTAACTATAAGCAAGCTCTTAGGAGTAATGAAAATTATAAATATAAAATGAAACTAATTAGGTCTTTAAAACATGTATTATACACCCAAGAGGTTAATAAAACTGTCTTAAATAGAAATGATGATAAACGGAAAATCTTGCCAAATGGCATTAAAACCTTACCTTGGGGACATTGTGATACTATATTATACTAAATAATGCAAGTAAGAGTATTGTATTATTACAGTGACCGCTCAGCGACTGCGGAGTGCGCATGTGTTACTCTCGAGCGCGTAGAATGTGAAAAATAAAAATGTCTTCGTCTACTGTGAAATGTGTTTCGTGTAATATCGTGATAAACGAGGTTTTAGCTTTTATGCAAAATAAGCTTAATGTCATGGACAATTTTAGTTTGTTAAGAATATGTGTTACTGGCTTTTCGGCGGAGGATATTGATGGAGCGAAGATTTTGCTATTTAATTCGATTGACACAGACAAAAGATGTATATCAAGAAGAAAAGATAAAATCGAACGAGATGTGGAAGATATGTTATCGTTGCTGAGGAACACTAAAACGGATAAAATACCAATATTTGTTGCAAAAGAGCTACACAAATTACCACCTGTCACCTTTGAAAATATTGATGTCACCCGTTTGTTAAAGGATTTAATTATACTGCAGACACAAGTACGTGATATTAAGGAGAATTATGCTACTTGTGAGCAATTGGAATTACTAAAAAACGAATTTCAATCTCAAAATCATAACAGAACGTTGGATGCCTCTCGAAGTCATGAACCGTACACTTATATCAATCACAATAGAGGCGCTTATATGTTGGATTCCGGGCCAATCGGTTTAAGTTTTAATAACTCGCAAAAACAAAGCGAACAAATAGATGCACCTGAGAGTGAGAGCGAGGTAAACGCTCCGGCGACCTCGGTCGTTGACCCTGAGCCGATGCACTGTCCCGCTCAGTCTCCCAAGACGCGACGTTTATCCGTCCCGACCACTCGTAGGCCGTCGTGTACGCATGAATCAAAGCAAGATAAGGCTGAACTGGTTCCTATTGCAACTAATGAAGTGAGCGAACATACTGACCTTGGTGCGAACTCTAATGATTTGAATTATAGGCCGATTATTGATAATAAAGGTAATGGAATGAGCTCGTATGCTGATGTCATTAAAAACGATGGTGTATGGGATCAAGCGGAGCGCGATCAAGGCTGGATTGAGGTACAGAAAAGGCGATATAAAAATAAGTTTATTGGAAATACTGGAAGTGCTTCTACATCGGTGAATACGAAGTTTAGGGCGGCTAACATTAAAATCCCGTTATTCATCTCGAATGTTGATAAGTCGGTTTCGGAGTCGGATATTAGTGAATATATTTTTGAAAAAACCCAAGAAAAAGTGGAACTATTTAAAATCACTATGAAAAGGGATAAAGGTTACAATTCTTATAAAGTGTTTGTGAGTAGGTCTAAGTTAGGAATGTATCTTAACGAGCAAACGTGGGCTAGTGGCATTTCATTCAGGCGATTTGTGAATACGAAAGCGTGGTCTGATTTAGTGGACGCTAAGCGGAGTGATTCGGGTGTTACAAGTAATAATAATCATGAGTAATGTATGTAGAATGATTACTTTTAACAGTTTTAACTGTAGGTCTCTGAAGCGGTCAATGGAGGGAGTTCGTAAACTATGTTTAAACGCTGATATTGTCATTCTTCAGGAAACCTGGCTCCTATCCTTTGACCTTGCTTTACTCGGTTCTATTGATGAGGACTTTGGATGGGCCGGTAAGTCCGCAGTGGATTTGACAGAGGGCTTGTTAAGGGGGAGGCCATTTGGTGGGGTTTCTGTACTGTATAGAAAAAGTATTTTTAACTCTGTAACTATTATAGACACTAATAGTGATAGAATTGCCGTTGTTAAAATTTGTAATGGTGATAACAAATTTTTGGTAGGCTCTGTATACCGGGTGGAACGAAGCGATGTTCATTCCTGAAACTATAATGCTATGTATTTCATGTAGAATCGACCTGCAATAGTTAAATTCTTTTAATAATAAAAAAACGAAAATCGATTAAAATTGTATTTTTTAATGTATGTACAACCCTAGTTTTTTTAAACTATTATTTGACTTTTGGGAGTATTTACAATTACCTACATTTACATCCGGTGTTCGAAAGTACCGCCGTGGCGTACGATACACGCCGCTGCTCGTGCCCGCGTGTGGCGATGCACCCTCGACAAGATGTTGTGTCGGTTATTTCTTCTGCGAAGACTTTCAAAGGCCACCCTTAGCCTTTCCCTCATCTCTTCAGCCGTCTCACACTCAGTCTTGTAAACGATGTCCTTTACGGTGCCCCACAGAAAAAAATCCAAGGGTGTGAGATCTGGAGACCTAGGAGGCCAACGGTGCGGCCCATATCGGCCGATCCAGCGATCCTCAAACACATTATTCAGTGTTTCACGTACTTCGACTACTGAATGAGCTGGTGCTCCATCTTGTTGGAACCAAGTGCGTCTTCTTTCTGCCAGCGTCAACTCATCCAGATAGTCGTCGAGCTCTATCCTCAACAGAGCCATGTATCCGTGTCTGTTTAAAGTCTGAGGCAGAAATACAGGGCCTATTATTGTATCCCCGTGTATCGCCGCCCAAACATTAACAGACCAACGATACTGGTGTCCCGTATAACGGTAGGCAAACGGATTTTCTTCGGCATACACGTGTTCGTTATGCCTGTTCCACATACCGTTCCGTGTGAACAAGCTTTCATCACTCCATATTACGTGTTTGATGAAGTCTCGGTCTTCTAACACCTTTTGCAGTAGCCACCGGCAATAGGCTTCGCGAACGGGGCAATCTCTTGGTAGTAATGCCTGGACTCTTTGTATTTTGTAAGGGTGACGGCCCTCACGTTTTAGTATTCTGAGTATTTTCGTATGAGTCATACGAAAATGTCGGCCCGCTTGTCTTGAACTTGACCTCGGATAATCTTCGAAGTACTGCAGCACTCTCTCTTCCAATCTGACATCATGTTGAATAACGCGTCCTCCGCGCTGGTCATCCTGACCCGTTCGTGGCACAATAGGACGATTGTTACCAACACGGTCAAGAGCGCGTAATATCGTACTAGAGTGTGTTGGGTGAGGAGGAGGATACCTGTTCCGGTATTGGCGCAAAGTCTCTCCAGTATTGTAATCGCACTCCGCGTACAAAAGAAGCAAATTCAAATAGCCTCTAGCGTTTAATTCCGGCATTTTTGCACACAGCATACGATACAAAAAGTCAATGTAACGTCTATCAATCATGTCAACTAAAAAGTCTAAAAACAATCTTAAGGGTATTTTCAAAGGTTTTTAAACCGATAAGAAATGGCTAGGCAATTTGTAAAAAGTTTGTTTACAAAAGTTAACTGTGTTATGAAGAGGTCATTGCACTCTAAAATAGGGTTGTACACACACACTTTTTCGTATGAAAGTTTAACATGCTATAACTGGAAAACGGTGAGAGATATTAATAAAGTTTATTTGGAGAAAATAATATTCTAAGCCTGTATAATGCCACAGTTAAAGGAAATAACGTCGTTTCGTTCCACCCTGTATATGCCCACGGACTCTCAAGAAAATTTACCTCTTTTTGCCGAATGTTTGGGTGTATTGTCTGCTATCGTGGATGACCACTGTGACGTCCAAGCAGCCTACTTTTTGGGTTATAATGCTCACATTGACCAACCGTTTTACCATGAGTTGATGGAATTTTGCAAAGAGCAACGGTGGTTGTGCGCGGATGTGGATAAACTAGGTAAAGATTCGAATACTTATACTTATATAAGCGATATTCATGGGTGTAAGAGATGGTTGGACCACTGCATTGTGACTGATAGTGCCCTTAGTACCATACGCAATATTTCTGTCCTGTATGATGTGTATTGGTCTGACCATTTTCCGATGCTGTTGGAGTGTGATATTGGGGATTTGAAAACAACAATAAGTAGGTCAATTTGCGACCCACATAAAGGAGTAGTATGGGGTGATCGTAATATTGATCAGATCAATGAATACCGTAGTTTGTGTAGTGATGGGCTAAGAGACATTGACTTTCCGGATTCCTTAAGACACTGTTGCGATGGCAGATGTAATATTCAAGGTCATTTTTCTACTATTGATGATATGTATCGTGATATTATTAGCACTCTAAGTACTGCAGCGAAAAAGACAGCGGCATTGTCTTGTAAACAGAAAATGAAACGTCGCTATGTAGCAGGATGGAATAAATATGTGTCAGAAGTACACAGGGAGGCTAGGTTGCATTTTCAGATATGGATCCAGGCAGGTAGACCGCCAAAGGGTTACTTTTATGAAAATATGAAGCAGTCTAAGAAGTTATTTAAAGCTAAGTTGCGTTGGTGCCAAGATCGAGAGGAGCAATTTATTATGGACAAAATAGCTATGGCCCATAATAGCAACAAATTTAAGGACTTTTGGAAGGGGACCCAGAAGTTGAATTTGCGACCTGGCCTACCTGTTAGTGTAGAGGACAAGAGTGAGCCCAGGGATATAGCGGAGCTTTTCAAAAATAATTTTGGTGTAAAGTCGCTTTTACCTGGGGGATGCACGCCAGGGTTGGGGCATGATGAGGGGACCGTAAGGGACAGGCGAAATACCCATTTTGTGGCGAAGGACGTTAAGTCTGTTATAGATAAAATGCAGAGTGGTAGGTCGCCTGGTCATGACGGCCTAAGTATAGAGCATTTCAAGTATGCGGGGGTTCACTTACCTCGAGTGCTCTCTATGCTATTCAACCTATGCGTGTGTCACTCTTATCTACCTATAGACCTCATGAGGACCGTTGTTGTGCCTGTGGTAAAGAATAAGACGGGTGATCTGTCTGATTCTTCTAACTACCGTCCCATCTCTCTTGCCACTACTGTGGCTAAAATACTCGACAGTATGCTTGATAGTATACTTGTAAAGCACTTGAAGTTGCATGACGCCCAGTTCGGGTTCAGGGCTGGGCTGTCTACTGAAAGTGCGATACTCTGCTTGAAGCATACTGTCGGGTATTACACTAAAAGAAAAACTCCAGTATACGCCTGTTTCCTGGACCTATCAAAAGCATTTGATCGCGTAAACTATGATCTGCTTTGGAAGAAACTCAGGGAGACAGGTGTACCTGTAGAGTGTGTGGACATATTTAGGTTCTGGTACGGTGGTCAGATTAATCAGGTACGATGGGCCGGCACTCTATCTAGTGAGTTTAAATTGGAATGTGGTGTGAGACAGGGTGGAATCACGTCTCCAAGGTTGTTCAACCTTTATATTAATGAGCTGATAGGTGGGCTTAGCAGCATGCATGCTGGTTGCTATGTTGGCAGCACTTGCGTAAATAACATTAGCTATGCCGATGACATGGTGCTGCTTAGCCCAGCTGTCAGCGCTCTTGAACAACTGTTGGCTACGTGTGAGGCATATGCCTTAGCGCATGGGCTGGTTTATAATCCGAAGAAAAGTGAGGTATTAATATATTATTTAATGCGGGAAAAATTAAACCAGACTATGTGCCCTCCCTTAAGCTCAATGGCTCTTCGCTAAACGTAGTTGATAAGGTGAAATATCTTGGCCACATTGTGACAAGTGGCTTAAATGATGATGCCGATATTGAGCGGGAGCGTAGGGCGCTGGCGGTTCGCAGTAATATGTTGACACGTAGGTTTGCCCGATGTACGAATGACGTAAAAATTACTCTATTTGAAGCTTACAGTCAATACTTCTACTCGGGCAGCCTTTGGGTTAATTACACGAAACGGGCCTACAGCGCCCTACGAGTCCAATATAATAATGGCTTTAGAATGTTGATGGGTTTGCCTAGAATAGAATAGAATAGAATAGAATACTCTTTATTGCACACCTCAAGAAGAAAGAAATACAAATACAAATGACACTTAACATTACAATAGAGGCAAACAATAGGCGATCTTATCGCTAAAAAGCGATCTCTTCCAGACAACCTTTGGGTAGCGGATTAATATAAATGAAATGAGATGAGTAGGCGATGCAAAAAGTAATCAAGAAAACTACTGTAAAATTATTAAAATCTACTAAAAACCTATAATAATATATATTGATACATAAACATACATAAAAATATACATAAATGAACATAAGACTAAATATATACTCATATATAAACTTACTTAAACCTTATATTTAAAATAATATTTTGTGAAACGAACCACAGATTATGTCAGTCACCGTGACAGAGTATTAAAGGAGAGACAAGTAATGTTCTTTGAGGTGTGTTTTGAAAGTTGCCTAGGAGGTGTAGTGCCTCAGGAATGTTCACTAAGGCGAACATTGACACTTTTGAGGCATTATTAGAAAGAAAATTGCATCGCTGCTGAGTCGGGTCAGAGATAGCGCCAACACCATACTGGCGGAGATTGCTAGCAGGTATGATAGTGATATTTTTAGGTTTTGGGTAGGGCAAATAAAGGGCGTAGCCCAATATGTAATATAAGTAGCTTAATTTAATTTAATTTTGTTAATGTTACTAATTGTTGCCCCATTAATTTTGTTTTGTTACTAACCTAGATGTAAGAAATACTAATAACTATGGATTTAATATCTGAAATAAAGAATTTATTATTATTATTATTATTATTATTATATTTATCCATGTATCGCTTGCAATATTTAACCAGTGTATAATTTTTTAATAATTAATAAAACATGTTGTTTAGTAGTATGTCTTTTAATCAAAATTTAACCTTTAAAAGTCGATACAAATGTTAATACAACATTATAATAAATATCATAGTTTGTCATTTAACATATTTTCAGCAACATGATTAGATCGAGTATATAAAGTAAAACAGTATCCAATGACTCTCACATGCCACCATGAGGTTCATTAAGCAAACACAAACTTTAGAAGTGAATACTATTAATGCTGAAAATCGTACTCAAAAAATAAAACATAGCACCCTATTACCTAACACAATTCGTTGCATAATTTGCGGTCCTTCAAATTGTGGTAAAACAAATGTTATGTTGAATTTATTATTTCATGAAAATGGTTTAAAGTTCAAGAACGTTTACTTATACTCAAAGACAGCTTTTCAGCCCAAGTATCTTTTTTTACGACAAATCATGCAGAGAATTCCGGGAGCTGGATTTTTTTTATTTAATGATAGTAAGGATGTTATTCACCCTAATGATGCTTTGACAAATTCAATTATGATTTTTGATGACATAGCATGTAAAAATCAAGCGAATATTCGAAATTACTTCGCTATGGGAAGACATAGACAGATAGACTGTTTTTATTTGTCTCAAACATACTCAAAAATACCAAAACAGTTACTAAGAGATAATGTTAACCTTTTGATCATTTTTAACCAAGACGATGTGAATTTAAAACATATATATAATGAACATGTAAATACAGAGTTAGATTGGGTCAAATTTAAACGACTTTGTTCCATTATATGGAAAAATCGATTCAACTTTTTATTAATTAATAAAGATTGTGATGTTAATAATGGAAGGTATAGACAAGGATTCGACACGTTTATTTATTTTTAAGTTTCTTATAAATATCGCTTGTATTATTGAAATACTTCATTTGAATTCGACTGTCTGTGTAAAATAGTCAATAAAAATGGAAACCGATGTAAAAATGCAACTCGTTAAGTCTGTGGAGAGCATAAAAAGGAAAATAAAGACTTCAAAATGAGGAAGACGAAGCAAATTTGAGATATAAAAAAGTCTTTAAGCCTATTATAGATCCTCTAGAATCACTAGTAAAAACTAATGATAAAATTAGTCCATGCTTAAACATCTCAAAAAATATAAATAAAAACAACACACTTACGGAAGATACTGACTTAGAGTCTTCTGTAGAGTATAATAATTTCAGAGACTTGGTTGAAGCTGATTCTAGTAAGCATTCAGAATATTATGACTTTAATGAAGATGGAGACAAAAATTCGATAAAAACTAAAAGCGATACACTCTTGTCGCTTAAAAAAGATGATGTACTTGACATGTATGACAACATCAATATACCATTCGGAATTCGGAGCGAAAACAAACAACTAATGATGGGGAATAGTATTGTTTGTTTGTCTTTAACAAATAGTAAAGATAAAAAATATATGGTTTCTATAAATAACAAAAACTATGAATTGACTTCCGGTTTAAAAGAACTTCTATTACGTAATAAACCTAATCTGGATATTGTAACAGAAAAAGACAAAATCGTGTACAAAAATTTACTTATCAGCACTAACGCACACAAACGAGATTTTAAACCTAACGGACAATTAAAGGGTGACAAAGGAATAAAATACTGTCAGATTATCAAACCTTTATTTTCTCAAATTAATGTCGACCAAAATGTCTCCAAAGAGTTAAATGAGTTAAAAATTGGTGGCAACTTACCCGAACTAAAAAAGTATAAGAGCAATACAGATTATATTTATTGGGACGATCCAAACGAGTTGATTGATAGACTCAAACTTTTAGTTGCATCAAGAAATGCTGGAAACAGTAATCATGATAATGAAATTATGTCTATAATAGAAGAATTGAAAGAAGCAGGTGTAATAAAAGAATAAAACCTTCCTCAACATCTTCATTGCGTCTAGTATACTAACGTATATCAGATATGAGTGTAGAAGAAAAAGAAAATATTTATATTGTTAGTTGTACAGTTGAGGTTATAAAATTTTCAACTACAAATAAACCTAAATTACCCGACATTGACTGTAAGCAACAAGTTGATGAATTGTTTAACGAGCTCTCTAGAAAATTGGCACACTTTGAAAAGCTGACTACGGCTTTAATGGATCGTGTAAAAAACATTGAAAAAGATATTGCTTTAAAGGATATTGGTAAAACATTGAACAAGCATTATGAGCAAATGAGACGTTGTTAATGAAATTCACAAATACGCTAGAGTCAACTTGCCTCGAAGAAGCGTTTTATTAAAAGACATCGATGACCTGGCAAGCAGATTTGATTGATATGCAAGTATTTTCAAATGTAAATGCTGGCTATAAGTATATATTAGTTATTATTGATTGTTTTTCAAAATATGCTTGGGCATTTCCTCTCAAACAAAAGACAAAAGAAAGCGTCTCCAGGGAATTTGAAGCAGTTTTAGGCATAGGACGTTGGCCAAAAAATTTACAAACAGATATGGGTAAAGAATTTTATAATAGCACATTTCAAAAAATTATTAAAAAATATAACATTAATCATTACTCCACGTATTCTACGAAAAAAGCCTCAATCGTGGAACGATTTATAAGAACTTTAAAAAATAAACTTTACAAGGAGTTTAGTTTGAAAGGGAACTATAAATGGATTGATGGAACGTTAGGTTCTAAAATATACGAATATAATAATACTTTTCATAGAACTGTAGGTAGACCTCCCGCCACAATTAATCATAATAATAAAGTAAATGTATTACAAAGATATATAAAATCTAGAAATAAAATGCTTAAGTGTAGAAAATTTCAAGTTGGAAATTTTGTGAGAATTAGCAAATACAAAGGATGTTTTGAAAAGGGATTTACTCCTAATTGGTCTACAGAAATATTTAAAATAACAAAGATCCAAAATACTAATCCAACAACTTATTTACTAGAAGACGCGAGATCTAGGCCAATTTTAGGAGCATTTTATGCGCAAGAAATTCAGAAAACTTTACATCCTGATGTATACCTCGTTGAAAAAGTTTTGAAAACCAGAGGAAATAAAGTATATGTTAAGTGGTTGGGATTACCACCAAGTGAGAATAGTTGGATAGAAAAAACGAATCGTTTGTAGATGTTACAAGTACAGTTAGTATTTAAACCAGTACAGTTTTATATTGTACGCATTAGTATATGATTCTTTGAACAAGAACAATCGATTATCTTTTATCGTTGATTGTTTCTAAAAATATATTTAATTATGCCTTCGACGCGAAATAAATTAAAAGCGAGAAAAAGTTCACAAGGAGTCCTTAAGAGCAAAACCGGTGCTGGTTTAAAAAAGACATTTAATAATATTGTTTCTCACACTAAGAAACATATTCGGAATTTGAAACCAAAATGTAAGAAAATGTTGACTGAATTGGCATACGCAGCTGCTCAAGAACTTGCATCCGACTTACCTATTAAAATACCGAGAGTGATTACCGTTCCTAAAACTGGAGGATTTCTACCGTTAATACCTATATTAGCCAGCTTGTCCGCCACCGGGAGTTTAGCGGGTGGTATAACTGGAGTCAGGAATGCTATCAATGATTTTAAATCGGCCAAAAAACAGTTAGCTGAATTAAAAAAAATTAACATGAACATGAAAGCGATGTGTATTGGAAAAGGACTGCATCTTAGGCCATACAAAAACGGGTTGGGAATTTATGTAACGAAGAAAAAAAACTGATTGCTCGGCTACCCAAAAGAGCGTTAACCAATATTGACATTTTAAATCACTCGAAAAATATACCTCATTTTCGTGGTGTCTTTATGAGAGATGAATTACCAGAATTTCCACTATCAATGGAGTGCGGGGTTATCAATCTAGATTCTTCTACAAATTCTGGTACTCATTGGGTAGCCTATGGAAAAATTAATGATTATATTGAATACTTTGATAGTTATGGTAATTTGAAACCGCCAAAAGAATTTATTGAATATATGGGGCAAACGGTTAACTACAACTATCAGAATTTACAAGGGAATAATTTATACAATTGTGGACATTTATGTTTAAAGTTTCTAAAGTCCTTTTGGAAGAGTTCAAATCAGAGAAAAAGATTGCAATATAGACCTAGTATAAATGCGAATAAATAAAATACAGTGTTTACCCGGTTTTCATTCTCGCATTGACTGTGGTTGTAATTACACGTTAATGATAATTAAAAAACAATTATTCATAAAACAGGTAACCTTTTCTAATTTAATAATGTTAGTTTTTGATAAAAACGTCGATAAAAAAAGAAAAACTAACATTTCACCTCCAGTGTTAAAAGACATAAGACGTGTAAGAAGGACTAAAATAATTACTAAAAGCAATAACATATTTTTACGCTCCCTTGGATTTAAAATATAAAAATGCTTCAAATCACTGATTTACCACATCACGATAATTCTATTGAAAGTTATGAGATCCATAGTTACAATCCTTATAGCCACAGCTTCAAAGAAAATGATGAAATCAGAATACCTATTCATCAGCAAGATGTTTATGTGCTTCCATCAGCTAGTTCAATTTACATAGAAGGTTATGCAACGGTGACCTCTTTAGACGCAACAGGAAAACCAATAGAGAAAAATTTTAGTTTTATAAACAATCCGATATTGTTTTTATTTCAAGATATCAAATACGAGCTAAATGGTGTTGAAATAGATCATATAAAAAATGCTGGAGTTACAAGTACCATGAAATCATATATCTCAATGAATGATGGAGAAAGTAAAAATGCCGCATTATGGGGTTGGAATTTAAATGGGACTAAAGAGAAAACAAAACATTTCTCAGTTATTGTACCATTAAATAAAGTACTCGGATTTGCAGAAGATTACAATAAAGTACTCACTCGTAATTGCAGACATGAGCTCGTACTACATAGGAGTAGTTCTGCTGCAAATAGTGTGGTTACAGATGCTAAAACCGATAAAGTTAATATAGAAATACAAAAGGTTCAGTGGCGTGTGCCGCATGTTAGAGTTTCTGATCGTAATAGATTGATGCTTTTAAAACATTTGGAAAAAGATCGACCTATACAGCTTGCATTCAGGAATTGGGATTTATACGAATATCCACTACTACCAAAAACAACAAAACACTCATGGTCTGTTAAAACTGCTTCTCAGTTAGAGAAACCAAGATATGTTATATTAGGTCTACAAACAAATAGAAAATTAAATCAGATGACAAGTTCATCTTGCTTTGATCACTGTCATGTAACAAACGTTAAGCTATTCCTAAATTCACAATATTTTCCTTACGATTCACTAAACTTAAACTTCAATGAAGACAATTACGGTATATTATATGAGATGTATGCTAATTTCCGTCAGTCATATTACAACGGCGGTATCGAACCGTTGCTTGATTTGAAGAGATTTGGACAAATAGCCCCACTGTTTGTAATAGACTGCTCAAGACAAAACGATACGCTGAAAACTGGACCGGTTGATGTTCGATTAGAAATCGAGTCTTCGGAAGATATTCCAGAGAATACTTCTGCGTATTGTTTGATTATAAATGATCGACTCATTGAGTACAAACCATTAAGCAACATCGTACGAAAACTATCATGAATGTCATAGTTGATGTGCAAGGTTTTAAAAATGAAAACAATAAGTTTATAGTGAAAGAAATTGCAATCATATGTAACAATCGTATAATGATGCTGCTGATCAAACCACCATATCCCTTTTATTATTTAACTAAAAAAGAACGTTCACATGTAGCATGGATGGAAAAAAACCGTGGAATTTTATGGAATGAAGGTTTTGTCCCATATTATAATTATAAGTTGTTTATTTTAGATTTTTTGAATAAAAAGCGTATTTATACTAAAGGTTATGAAAAAGTGAAGTGGCTAAAAGAGATGTTAGAGAATGAAAATGTTTTTAATTTAGAAGATTTGAACTGCCCTAAGTTAGACACTTTGTATAATAATTATTTTCTATCGCCAGATATTCAAAGTTGTATTTACCATAATAACACATGTGCTTTAAGAAATGTAACTTGCTTAAATAAGTGGTGTGTGGAAAATAAGGTTTTTGCTTCACAACCATGAAAGCGTTTTTATATTGTATACAGCGAGGAAATACTGTCAGCATTTTCGGTACCATGCCGAGGGGGGCACAACTTCTTAGATTTATTTTAGGTTTTATTTAACTTTAGTTAGACGTAATTTATTTTGTGAATATAGTTTAGGTTTTTATACTAGTTTAATTTAGTTCTTAGTACTTATTTAGATTAAGTTTTTTGTTTATACTTATGTTAAATTAACTACTTGGTTGATTTATAATAAAAATAAACTAATTATAATCCATAAGCTGCATTTTTATTTATTGAATAGATAAGTACCATTTTGCAATTCAATAAGTATGATAAAAAGATGAAATTTCTGAAAGCAGAAAACACCTATATTTAAAGATTCTACAAAACGAAACTTATTTCATTTAAACATGAATGATACACAACAAATTATTCATATTTTGTGTATTGCTCTGCAATTTAATAAAACCGGCCAAGTGCGAGTCGGACTCGCGCACCGAGGGTTCCGTACAAACACTTTCCATCCCTAAGTGTTTAAGTTAAGTTTGCACCTGGTATGTATAGCGCCCCATATAAATTAGGTGCAAACTTGCAAAGTTAGGTATTAAAAAAAAACTACTTACTAGATCTCGTTCAAAACAATTTTCGTTGGTAGTTTTTATAGTAATATACATCATATGTTTTTTTTAGATTTTTCATTCTCTTATTTTAGAAGTTAGAGGGGGGGGGACCAACTTTTTTCCACTTTGGAAGCGTCTGTCACGCAAACTATTCGGTTTAGAAAAAAAAAATTTTAGAAACCTCGATATCATTTTTGAAGACCTATCCATAGATACCCCACACGTATGTGTTTGATGAAAAAAAAATTTTGAGTTTCAGTTCTAAGTATGGGGAGCCCCCAATATTTATTATTATTTTTTTATTTTTGCATCAAAATCTTAATGCGGTTCACAGAATACATCTACCTACCAAGTTTCAACAGTATAGCTCTTATAGTTTCGGAAAAAAATGGCTGTGACATACGGACGGACAGACGGACAGACGGACAGACAGACAGACATGACGAATCTATAAGGGTTCCGTTTTTGCCATTTGGCTACGGAACCCTAAAAATGAACAGGAGCTTGTATTGAAATCGATTAAATTGGATCTCGAACAGTATCTTTGAATTTGTTTTTATATAAAACTATAACAAACATAAGTTTTTAAATTAAATTAGATTTTTTATTATTTAAGTTTTTCAACCTGGTGAAGATTTCAAAATTAGTAGAGATGGATCTAGTTTCCAAAAGTGACTGAAATGATCTGGTTTAAAAAACTAGAAAATTATTTTTGAACTAAGCTAACATTTTAAAAATTGATCGAAATGGATCTTTCAAAAAGTGACTGAAATGATCTAGTTTAAAAACTAGAAAATTAAGTTTTCGAATAGAGCGAAAATTTTAAAAATTGATCTTTTGAAAAGTGATTTTGAAATGATCTAGTTTTAAAAAAGTAGGAAATCGAGTTTTTGAATTGAGCGAACATTTTAAAAATTGATCTTTTGAAAAGTGACTGAAATGATCTAGTTTTTAAAAAGTAGGAAATCAAGTTTTTAAATTGAGCGATCTGGATCTCCTGTGATCCAGGTCGCTCAATTATTACCTACTTATATCCATCACGGCTTAAACACGACGGTCATGGGCAAATAAACCACAAAATGGTAAATTGTATCTACATAAACATGCATAATTTATTTGTCTTTAGTTAAAACAATAAAATATTTTACGACGCCTTTTTTTGTATTATGAATCGTTATTGTCTTGACCCTACTTGACAACACAAAGTGATAAAAGACTCCTCTTCTATCTTTTGAGCCCTCGCAATCCTTCGTTAATGCATCCTCAAATCCTTAGCCATATCCGCTCCAAAGACATTTCAAAGTATATAACATTGACATAATTGAGTACAAGCCCCAGGGGAATGTTACTTGTGAGATCTCAAAACGCTACGTCTAAGGTGGATTATACGGTAACGAGAAATTTCCAACTGACATTGCCAGCGGATGCACGTAGGGCGATCGCGATGCACTTAGTACGGGGACTCCTATCCGGAATAAGAAGAGGTTTTCCGACAAGCCATTACACGATCCCCAGCCCTGATACCAGCACAAAGAGCATACTGTTGGATACTACTCAAAGTACGGTACTGACTTAGCTGCGTAGGACCAAACGGATAGGTTTATTCGGTGTTAAGCGAAAATCAGTTCTGTTTTATAGTTTAAAGATTCCGTTTACGTGCATGTAAAGTTATACGCTCTTCTGGCTGTAAGGACGGGACGGCATTTGTAGACTAAACTGCGGGATGGCAAGACAGAACTGAATGCGTTGTAAGTAAAGGAATTCTTTTATTTTTTCAATTAAATTTAATGAAATATAGGAAATGGAAACGCGTTTGGATGCGTTTGTTGTGGAATCATGACAAACAATTCAATATATTCATGTAAGTACAAATTGCTGTTTGCGTTGTGAAATAAGTACATCGCATTTGAAAAAATCCCTACTACAAGCATGCACTTTATAGTAAGTAAAGTCTTTTAGGGTTCCGTGCCTCAGCTGGCAAAAAGGATTTTAATAGATTTAATGTTGAAAAAGCTGCAGTGCCATAATTCTCACATACCTATTCCTAATTCGAGTGAACGCACGCCTGTTTGGTTCCAAGCCTAGAAATCATCCGAGTTTTAGCGTCAAGTGTCTCAGTTCTCACAATGGCTATCCACCGAATAATCGAGCAGCAATAATTAATGCGCGCCATGGACGAGTTGGGCTTCATCAGACGCGTAGTCGAATTAATCCCGAGCAAGATGTCCACGTATTCATCGAGCTTCGCCAGCTTACTGCGCACTGAGGTACGGCTTAATCTGCCTGATGCAGATGCAGTTTTGGGCGTATCATTTCCCTATTAAGAAATGTAATAATTTTAACACGACTACACCGTATTAGCAATTGATATGCTACTGAATGCGGTTAGCATTCAAGTTCGTCGTATATTGAGAAGATCAATTTTAAAAGAACATTTTTTGAAATAATTGAAGACAAAATCCTATTCTTTGGGTTCCGTACCCAAATGGTAAAAAACGGGACCCTATGACTAAGACTATACTGTCCGTCTTTCTGTTTCTCTGTCTGTCTGTCTGCCCATCTGTCACCAGGCTGTCTCATGAACCGTGATTGAAAAATTGACAATTGAAATTTTCACAGATGATGTATTTCTACCGCCGCTATAACAACAAATACTTAAAACAGAACAAAATAAATATTTAACTGGGGCTTCTGTACAACAAACGTGACCGGTTTCCTTAACTTTGCACCTCATTTGTATGCGCCGCCATACATACCAGGTGCAAACTTAACCCAGCCAGTTAAGATTCTTACTTGCACTTGGTCGGTTTTTAATTTATACAAATATAACTTAAGTAATATGTACCTATATAATAAAAAGAACAAAATACAAACTAAGCCCGTATAAACACATTTTTGCAATTAATAAAGGGTAATGGAATAAATTCCACACTGGCAATATAAGCAACGCCAAAAATAACCAAATAGCCATGATAGGTTAATGAAAATAGTAACCGCTTTTCGACTGGCATATTTTAAATTTTAATCGATATCGGTGGGCAATAATCATCAGATTCGCCAGTTTCGCCGGTGCAATTGAATTGCTCAAGAATAACAGGAATACGCGTGGCGGTCAACACAGCGCCATGTGACTGAATAAAGTAGGTACTTAAGAAGGTTCTCGCGTTTGATCTGCGCATAACCTTAACTATATGAAGGGCTAAGAACTTGCCAAGTCACATTTGTAAAATTTTACAATACAAACAATTGAAGTTGAGAAACAGGGGGGGTATTCGACCAATTTTAGAGATATAATGGAGATCTCTCATTTTCATCGCCATCCGTCACTTTTGACGTGTGCCTACTTGACAAGTGGCGATATCGCAACTTCGTCAATTCGGACGCGCAAAATTTTCGTTTCCTTTGTATGTGACGGCATAAATAACAGGCGCATACTTTAAATTGACCGCATAGTACGTGAAATTGGTCCGTTACGTTTCGTTCAAAACAGAAATTTATATACATGAATAACATTTTTGACAATCATTATCGCCTTCGTATTTCCAAAATTGAGATGAGATATGTCACTTTTAAGCTCATCGCATTTAAATGACAGTTCAATGGCGATATAACTGTTATCTAATGGAGATTTGACGTTTGGAGATATCTCCAACGGCATTCTCGAATTGGGCCCCAGGGGGGCAATTCCACCAACTAAGGAGATATAATGGAGATCTCTCCGTGAGAACGCCATCCGTCACTTTTGACGTCTCCCAACTTGACAAGTGGCGATATCTCCAGAACATCGCGACTTCGCCAATCCGGTCGAATTAAATTTGGGTCTCCTTTGTATGTGACGGCGTAGATAACAGGCGCATACTTAACTTGTCCGGGTAGTACGTGAAATTAGACAGTTACGTTTCGTTCTAAGCAGAAATTCATATGCATATAAAGTATTTATTAAGCTAGATGCCAATTACCCCCGTGTACAATGACCCTGTTTGATCTTATGTCCCTACCTTAACTGGTAACATTATGCCGAGATATCAAACGTCATTCATATTGAATGTTTGACTAATGTCTCGTCTGATTGTTGATTATTGTCAAAATGAATAATATTATAAAATATAATGAAAAATAAGTTAAATACATGAAAATATAAGTTAATGAATTACTGCAAAATAGGTAAACAAATATTAAGAGGAAATCTTACATAAATGGACCTAGTCCAAAACTAAGCAATGCTTAGGGTACTCCTAGACGACGACATACATAATATATGAAAATATATAATAGGTATATAACGTCCATGACCCAGGAACAAATATTACAGTTAATCACATAAATATGTGCCCTTGCTGGGATTCGAACCCAGGACCACCGGCTCAGTATGCAACTGCACTACAAACTGAGCCAACCACATCGTCTATAAACAACAAACAAGATGTGTTTTATTTAGAAGGAATATATTAAAAAGAACGGGTAAGTTTTCGAGATTCGGACAAAATATTCTGTTTAAATTATTCTTCCTGTTTCATTTTTGCATTCTATTTTGTAACAATGACACGTTTAAGCTGACAATTATACCTAATTGCAGCATTGTATAGCCTGTAATCTTAGTCTGGAGTCTTAGTATTTTAATAAATTGGTTAATTGCACTGGAAGGGTGGTAACAAACATTGTCGGTGTGTCAAAAAGCACCCCCTTTTTTTTGTCATTATCGGACTGAAAGTATCCTATAACTATCTGAAAAAGCTCAGCCACCTGTGTAGGTATCAAAATTTATTGAAATCAGTCCCGCCGTTAAGGCGTGATAAACGCACAAACACACTGTACAGAACGGCCCGACATATGTCGAAGTTTCGAACTCATATGGAGCTTTTATTCAGGGACAGCTTGGTGGTGAGGAGAGCGGAAACCAGTGTTGTGGGCCGCGAGTCACGTAGGAGCACAAATAGCTGACCCCGATGAAGAGCTCCATATGAGTTCGAAACATGTCGGACCGTTCCTGGCAAACCGTTTTTATAATTATTAAAGATCCCTCACTATTAGTTTTAATAATATTACTCTCTACAGACATATTAAAATAGAATTGACTCAGTGACCGCCAAATTCCTATTTCACGTATTTAAAAAAATACTTATCTTCAATGTAAGTTGATAATTGTTTGAACCGCACTGACGTTGTAATTATCGTCGTCAATGCGACACAGTTCTATTCTATAGTGGCCTAGGAATCAAATTGTTTGACTGTACAGACATTTTATTTTTACAATTATGTAATAGTATAGATAGATGACCAACAATTATTATTAGTCTGTTTTGTTAAATCAGAATTAATACGTATACGCAGTGAAATACAATACTTATTAAATTTTAAGTGTTTTAATCTGAGTAAAAAAACACCATAATATTAAAAAAAATACATTGTTTTCCAGGTCAGCGCAGTGCAGCATGAAAGAGACGACATAGGTATTAAACGCCCTATGTTTATAGATCCATCGTCCATAAAATCCAAGTAATTACATTATTACAGTAATAATGAGTAAGTGAAAACTGAACAACACTCTGAAGAACATGGTGTGTTTGATCCTCATACTCATAATAAAGTACTTTTCGTTCGGGTTGTGAAGTGAATCCTACTACACGATTTCATTGTTGTTAGTTTTGTAAAATTTTCTGTATCAAAAACTGTATCAACTAGCATTTATATTAAATCCTTTTAAATTTTGTTTTTATGAAATCTATATTGTGATATTTGTTTATTTCTTGGTGACATTCATTAAGATAATGTATATTTAAATAAGGTTGTATGTAATGAATTATTTTAAGTCAGCCTATTCGGGTGCTTCTCAATGCGAATGTTCGTCTGTAAACAGCTTTGAGTAATTAAAACTAAAGGACTCGCCTATCGCTGTATCGTTCCAAACAAAAAAATCTGCCAAAACTTGATGGGGACGAGATAACACACATATAAAAAATCTGCACACAAATGTAAAACTCTCATTACTACGCACTCTAAAACACCAATAGGCTAGTTGACTCATTCCAAATTTCATTAAACTAATGTTTAATTCATATAGTATTTAGCATACATGGACGTAGGTACTTCATCTAAGTTAGCATAGGAAACATAAATATATATTTTTCAGTAGGTACATAAAAGTAGAAGGTGGCTGAAAAATAATAATTTGAATGCATGGATTTTAATCGCTCATGATGGTGACACACAGTGACGTAACCGGTCCCGTAAATAAAACTGAAGGGCTATTACGACGACTCTGAATAGTACCGTCCCTTTCGGTCTCCCGTGAAAGTAGATTTGAGTGAGCGGGGTGGCACTATACGACGGTCTAATTTGGAACATCGGAGTATATTATACTCAGTATTCAACTCCACAGATAGCTAAAGGCAAAAATAGCCAACGGCGTTTTTGTGTGTTGATGACATTTCAATATTCAATTAATAATATTTAGCTTTCTGGGTCTCACAAAAATAGATTTTTTTTTAGCTATTTACCATTATTGACCATTTCATGGACAATGGGCAAATTGGACCAAGAACCAACAGAGATGAGAGTTAAATCATTGGATAGCTATTTGAATATACTTCATTTTTTATTATGGGCACCAAGCTGGATTCCATTGCAGAGCTGAGATATTCCAATTTGAAATAGGGACATGTGGCGGAAATTGGTACTAACTAACTCATACGGACAGTGACCAGTGTGTAGATAGTGGCGCCAGAATTATATTACAAAGCTAAATGGTCTTAAAGTAGACGCAAATCAGTTAGTTAATACATGAATATTATATTATGCCATCGAAATGAAAGTTTTAATCCCATTAAAAGCTGATTTTTGATTAGTACTTATGCCCTCTAGTATAAAATAGCAAAACTCGTTTTTGTCATTTTTCTTGACAGTCTTTTCTTGAAATGGTGAGTAGCGGAACTAATTACATGTCAATAATGCTGTGTCCATACCGTCGCTGGTACACGCTTGGAAATACCAAAAAAATGTAAATATAGGTAGTAGTGTCAAAGCAAAAGGAAAGTTGACGACAAGTGTGTACTCGTTTATTATTTTATCTCTTCCTTATATTATATGGGTAAGAGCGGAAGGTGAACCTAGTGTTAATCTACTTTTGGTGCGAAGTGTATTAATTACCATTGTACCAAATATAATAAATGCATTTTTATTATTTCTCACGTGTATTTAAATCAATTGTTCAGCGAAGAAAAAGTTTGCTTCTTAAAATACAATGCTCGTATCTTCATGATAATTGTCAGGAGTTCATTTGGTGATAATTTTCATGCAAAATAAGCAAGCATTTTATCTAGAATTCACCTGATGAATAGTTACTATCAAGTCAAAGAAAGAGCATGTTTCCTAAGAATATGCATATTGTATCTCTGGAAGATCCAAGTTATGATTTTCGGGGAAGAGGTTCAGCGCAAGATGAATCCATTATTTTGGGAGAACTTAACTTACCACGCGCCTCACACGCTAAAGGCTCGTTGGACAACATGCCGTCACCGCATTTTTTTTCCTAAACTTATTTCCTACACGTACATATGTTATATACTTCGCTATTAATAGGTAAGTTTAGTATGGGTCTAAGGAACAAATACTGCTGCACATTTAGACCAAGCGGGATTTTAAACAGAATACCAGGCAGACCAGATCGCAATTTGTTTTTCGACCACTTGTTTCTACCTGCTTTTTGGACCAACTGCTTTTAAGACGAAATTATACTAACCCCTTTTAATTCATTACACCGAGTAGCTTTTGAAATTCTAAACTCAAACATATATCTGACTCTTTCGTAGAGTATAGTTAGAAATTCTCATGTTGCAGCCACTGCACCAGATGACCTACTTCTTACTGATGGAAATAAAAGGAAACAAGCTGGTTCCGAGATAATGGTATATTTACATATGCGTAAAATATAAGTAAAAAATGTATAAATAAATACACAAAAAGTATAAACTGGTACAAATACTACTTCCTAGACCGAACACTTCCCAAGACTACCACTTCCTATACTGACCTATTCCCAGGAAGCGGCTTCCCGGAGTGACTACTTCTCATATATTGACATTAAAGACAAGTTCCCGGAACGACTACTTTACCTACGAAAGAACGGATAGAAGGGGTTATAAAAAAAATTGTTTCTATGGAATATTTAAACTAGTTTATTGCTAGCTATTTGTGTCGTATACCCACTCCTATATCATCATCATAATCATCAGCCTGTTTCAGTCCACTGCTGGACATAGGCCTCTCCCATGGCACGCTACTGGGCTCGATTTTTAGCTCTCGTCCTCCAGTTACTACCCGCCGTCCTACGAATGTCGTCGCTCCACCTTGTTACAGGGCGCCCTACACTACACTTCTATATATAGATCTTATATTTTCTAATACTAAACAGATAAGTCAATATGGTGTTATCTGAATTAAAAAGTTTACATGAATGCATGTATTTATTACCAAAGTAAAAACAAAAAAAAAAGTTTCTTGTACACAAAAAATAACACGAATGCTTACTTGAAAACTTAATATGTACTTTCGTACATGTGCAATTGTGCATAACGGTGTACTGCCCCGCTCACTGTCTTGGTGCCTACTAAATTCGGCAGCACAATTTGACACGTAATTTTTAGCTGTTCTTCCGAGAAGTGGTCAGTGGGCAATGATAATGGTCGTTTTATCAAGTGGTCGTCTTGGGAATTGGTCTTCATGGGAGTGGATACTCCGTGAAATTTTTATTTCAAGTAACTTTGACTCATTTTGTTAGTAGTACAATTTTGTCTTATTCTAAGTGTTAGTTTTTACATGAAGCATGCAACAGTGATTTATATAGGGAGAGTCGAGTCTGTCCACTATCATTTTAAGGATGGTGTTGGGGCTGGCCCTCACGCGAGCCACGGCGGCAGCCGCACGCTTGCGCATGGTGGCGCGGAAACAATCTACTCGCGCCTCGGCAAACATGCCGGACGCGCTGCTATGGCGGGGCAGCCCCATCAGCATCCGGAACGCGTCGTTGTATTGCACTCTGAGAGCCCCATATACCTTCTGCGTGTACCGTTCCCACAGACTCAGGTATAAAATGTTGTGCAATATGCCCTGAAAAGCGTTATCTTAGCCTGTGGGGAGCAACGTGCGAATCGTCGTGCTATCATGTTAGCTCGGATAGATAGGGCTCTCCGTTCTCTTTCTATATCAAGGTTGTCCTTGAGATCAGACGTTATTAGATGACCTAGATATTTAAACTGATTCACCCTCACTAGTTCTTCTCCATTCAGCTTTATAGGAGGTACGTTGCCGGGATCCTTTGACCTGACCTCAAATACCATAAACTGGCTTTTCTTGGCATTGTACACCAGCCCGTGACTAGCCGCATACGCCTCACACGTACTGAGCAGTTTTCGAAGTCCACAGACCGAGGCGCTGAGCAGCACCATGTCATCTGCGTAGCTTAGATTATTTACGCACACTCCATCAACATGGCAACCCACGCGCTGACTACTCAGCGCCTCGATCAGTGCATTTATGTAAATATTGAAAAGTGTAGGAGACGTCAACCCACCCTGTCTTACTCCACATTCCAATTTATAAGGCTCCGACTGTTGTCCTGCCCACCTAACACTGTTGACCTGGCCTCCATACCAATACTTAAATATGTTTATTAAAGCTGTGGGTAATTTTAGTTTTGTAAGCTTATCCCATAGTACATCGTAGGAGACCAGGTCAAAAGCCCTAGATAAATCTAAAAAGCACACATAAATAGGTGTGTTTCGTTCTGTATAGTATCTAACAGTGTGCTTGAGACCCAGAATTGCGCTTTCAGTCGATACCCCCGATCGAAAACCAAATTGGTTATCGTGCAATTTGAGTTGACTTTTTAGCTGTGTATCAAGCACCCTGTCAAAAACTTTCGCCACAATGGTCGCTAAAGATATCGGCCGATAGTCTTCCCGTTTTATTCTTAATTATTGGGACCACTATAGTTATCATTAAATCCTTGGGGAGATAGGAATGACTAAGGCATACATTGAATAGTAAAGCTAGAACTCTCGCTATATGAGGTCCAGCATACTGAATATGTTCTATGCTTAACCCGTCATGGCCTGGTGATTTGCCCCTTGATATAGAAAGAATCGCCTTCTGAACTTCTTTGGCAGAAAAACATAAACCCACTCTGTCCCGTAATACATCCACACAAGGCATATCTCGCTGTGAAGGTCCCACCTGTGATTTTACTTAGAATAGTTCTCTAGACATATCCGCAATACATTTTGGATCATGGTGACCTTCAACATTCACCGGCAGGCCAGTTCGATCATTAAGTTTATTTGTGCTTTTCCAAAAGCCGCGGAAGTCGTTATTAGCATGTTTTGAAGCAATCAAATCCATTTTAATTTTCCATTCTTTAGGAACGGGAACTAGCCATTACGGTCATGCATAATTATCCAAGATGACTACGTCGTGAATGGTAGTGCTAGTAGGTGATGAGGAAGGTGACGCTGACCAACTTTTACTATGGGGACAACCACGAAATCTCAAAAAAAAAGCTATCGCTTAACTTACTGAACTATCAATTAAGTATCAATTAACTCTTAAATAAGTTTATTTTTTACCGGATTTCGTGGTTGTCCCCTTAGTGCAAATTGCTCAGCGTCACCGTTCTCATCACCCCCTGGCACTACCATTTACGACTAAAGAGTCATCCTGTATAGGTAATACGTGTTGTAACTATACATCATAATGAAGAATAAGCAAAAAAAAAGATCTCTTAATTTATTTTATTGCTTTTTTAGTGATTCAAATATAATCAGAATCACTTTAAAACAAAAAAAAATGTTAACAAAAAAAGAACCGACTTCAGTAAAACTAAAAAGCCAAAAATAACCCGTTCTGGTACAGATTACATTTGACTCACCCTTTGAAGTCGATCCCAAACCACTCAGATATTATATTGTTACGAGCGTGGGGTTCGTATATGATAGAAAAGCACAAATTAATCCACAAATGAAAACACACACTTTATTACGAAAATTACGCACTTACAATTCACACGAACTGTACTTAAAATCGACTAATGAAAACACACACACTATTTCACAAATTATGCACTCACTATTCACACGAACTGTACTTAAGCGCACTAATCACTTAAGAGTCTTTCTCTCCGATTATCCTTGTACTAGCAGCACTCGATCGCAGTTAAAATGTAACTAACTCGCGCCGGCCGTCGGCGCCTTATATATCCCGCGGAACCGCTCTAGAGCATTGTCCACACATATCGCGAATATTCTAGTAAGGTCCAGCGTAAGGGCCGAGAACATTCGAGGCCATATATGTCTCTCTCTAATGGTGCACTCTCTGTCACTCCCTTCTCGAATGTTCCGAGTATAGCTATCTCTTCCTAGTAGTCCCATCCTTGTTACACACTTCTCGAATGTTCTGAGCATAGCTGTCTCTTTCTACTAGTGCTATCTCTGTCACTCCTACTGGATATTTCGCCATATAACGATTTGTGCTTCAGAGGCCCATAAGGGGTCCCGAAAACGCCTGAAAACGGGTTTTCAGGTTATGGCGTCATCTGATAGAGGGTGCCCTGAAACGAACTGAAAACATGTTTCAGGCGCCTGAAAACGACGGCAACTTGGGTGAAATTTCGATCTTTAGATATATGATAGAGCAACTTCTGAAACGGCCTGAAATGACTTTTCAGCCTGCTGAAAACGCCTCTAAAGCACTGAAATTGACGTTCAAAGTTTTTGACCTAACCTACCGGCGTAACAATATTTATATTATAGTTTACGTGAGGTTTGGCACCGACTTTAAAGGGTGAGACAAATGTAATCTGTACTAGCACGGGTTATTTTTGGCTTTTAAGTTTTACTGAAGTCGGTTCTTATTTTTTTTTTTTTATTTTTTTTTTTTTTTTAGTGATTCATATAAAATACTTATGGCGGGGTGATCAGGGAGGTCTTGAAGGCATGCATCTCCTTTGAATTATCTCCTAACTCCTAACCGTTAAGGAGTTGTACCTTCCATCATCAGCTCAGCATTGGAAGATGATGACTACCATATGCAAGTACTTAAATAGTTTAAAAAATATGAAAAATATTATGAATGCCTATAAAATTTCAGGAATCCTTCGATTCCTCATAGATTACGTCATCCGATCTTCACCAAAATTTTGTGGGACCAACCTTGAGATGTCTATTCATGAACCTAAAACGAATTTTCCAAATCGACTCATAAATGACGGAGTTCTGAGGGAACACACATAAAAAAAAACATACAACTGAACTGAGAACCCCCTCCTTTTTTTGAAGTCGGTTAATAAACCGACTTCAATGAGCGAAATGGAACCGTGAAATACGCCAACTTCGCCTCCACAGGGACTTTGGCCAAAACGGTACTTAAAAAAAGAAACGTTACCTACTGTAGACAATTTCAAGATGATTATAGCAGTACTATTTTAAGTGGAAAATGTGGTATCACTGGGAATCACATTTGCGCGCAACTTCATTCCGTAACGTGTTGGAACTAGTCGAATAAGGTGCGTGATTTGGCGGGCCAATTCTAGGTGTTCTGATGTATTTTTTACAATGGGGAAGCCTCAGGTGAATGTATCTTATTACTTGTTATAAAATAAGAACTGTAGATCATTTTTACTGTAGTTTGTACTAAAAATACTTATTAAAACCAGAGTTATGATGGTGGGCAATGTTATCCAGTAACTTGCTAATCTATGAATGCTAACATTGCCCAGCCTATTCTAACGTGGAGTAAAAAAATAACCGCCTAACTATTAGTACCCAATATTAAGCATACATTTTTCATTTTGATAATGGTCTTGGTAAAGATGGTTTACTCAACCAAAAGTGTCAACCCTGACAATTTCAAACTGCTTGATTCGGCTTGTATGGAGTAAAACAAAATACCTATGTAACATTGCCCACCCATATTGTACACGTGTTTGTACAGTTAAGATCAAGATATTTACGTGGAACGCCATTCCTCCAACCTTATCTTAACGTTGTAGGAGCTATAGTTACGAAAATAATCGATTTGGGCAATGTTGGCAAAAGTTTAGATAACTTTACCCGAGGTGAAAATTGATAAAAAGACTTGGTTAAATGTAGATTTAAAAATTGTTTCTCGTAATAAACGCATGCATATGAATACGATGGATGCGTTAGATAGAAAAAAAGCTTTATCCCGTCATAGAAAAAAAGAGAGAAATTCGGGTTTTTACGAAAAAAGCGGGCAAAGTTGGCATGTTTCACGGAACATAAAATAAAACTTATGATGATTTTCTCATAGATGCTTTTATCAGAACTGGACTAAATGGGACTCATGGGTAGCACCGCTTTCAAATAAAAAAAGAATTATCAAAAAAAGAATTATCAAAATCGGTTTACCCCTTCGAAAGTTCTGAGGTAACAAACATAAAAAAACATAGTCGAATTTAGAACCTCCTCCTTTTTGTAGTCGGCTAAAATGTACATATACCTCAAATTATTTTAATAAATTCGTATCACAAAAAATCCGCTGTGGTCATGCTGTAAAAGTATATCTCATTTATATTTGTAGGTGTAGACAAACTCAATCTATGCTAACCTACTTTAAGCCAGCGATGACAGACTTTTTCTGGTTATTAATTTCTATCTGTCATCGATCGAGTAACAAGAAATTGTCACAATGAATTTAGCTATACGATTGCAAACCCACAATGCATGAAACAATTTTTGGTGCAGTCGTCAATGATGTTTTTTATTATGCGGCGCTGAATTAGAACTCGCAGGTTTACTTTCAGCGAGAACGTCCACAAAATCCTGACCGAGCCCGTCTAGTCCCTGCAACGTGCGACGTAGAAGCCGGCTCAGAAATTATCCCGAAACGAGCTTAGAGCCTATATTTCATGAGCTACGAGATCGGCTAGAATTTCTAGCTTAGATATTGACCTCTAGCCTCGTATCGGGCGGCATAGTCTAGCCATCCCTCTGTATCCATCTCGATAGTGGTAAAATAATAATGAATTGGTAACGTTGATATGTAAGGTGTAATTATAACTGTTTGCGTTCTACCCGCCCATCCAGTAATAAACGAGTCGTCAAGGTATACGGTTGTTTCAATTGTCATCGTTCCCGATCACCGATATAACAAACGTATTATCACCTGGTGATCTGAGGCATTCCGTACGATTTAACAACGAACGCATGCGAACGCGACTGGCAAATACAGTAAGATTTCTATCTTCACCGCTGATAAGCAGCAGCACAGGCAGGCACCGCGGCCACCTCGCGCGTCGAGACCAGATCGGGACGACCGAAACGCATCCGCCGCGCCCCCGCGGGATCCCCACGAGCTCCTACTCACCACCAGATTCCACAGCGGCGACTTCAGGGTCGATGGAGTGCATTTAAATTCTAAAGGCTTAAGACACCACATTAGCGCCGCTTCGCGTACCTAAAATAACCTTATTTTCAAGCAGGGATAGGGTAACGTTATTAATTGTGAGGTTATAGCCTTTATTTAACATTATCAATCAACGCTTGAAGATAATCAAAAAGTTGCGAAACCTTCCCTTCTTCTGTGGCCAACTGCGGGCGCGTCACCGCGTTCTTGGGGCGTTGGCCGCCGACGGCCCAAGAGACGTGCACTTCAGGGTCTGGGATTGTACTTCTGAAAGCAATCTCACAAATTAACCCTTAAATGCATGGTGTAAGATGCAGCTTACATAAACAAAAATGAATTACTGGTTGTAAACTAGAAACATTTATTTGAAATAACATAATATTTTATAAATTTATAATGTTGTTTTTTTAATTCATGCATTTAAGGGTTAATGTGTCAGGATTGCGGTCTGCTTCCTATTCAATCACTATGTCCTGCTTTTATCGTAATTATATTCATATTTCTAGTAGGTAATACAGTTCTGCAATGAACTTCTTCCGTCCAAATGATCTTCTTCTCATATTATTATCTTTATCTGTAGTTGGGTAGAATATGTCCATTAACCATCCGGGATTATCTACCTGTCCAACTATTTTTTTTAATTGATTCATTTTGTTAGGCGTGATTAATGGACAATGACACAAATATACAAACATTAAAAAAACCTTTTCGGATTGTTGACCTCCAAATGGCCTTACCTATAGCAATAAACTAATGCACGATTCACATTGACCGGGCCGGGCCGGGTTGGCTGCCGCCGCGTCGCAACGGGTGCTCTGGCAGCCGGCAACGGCCGACCGCGTCCACGGACCATGTCGAGCGGGTTCGGCTGCCGCCACGTTCCAGCGGACGCTGGAGCGCCCGGCAGCAGCCGACTGCGTCCGTCCGAGCGATTAAATTCTAGGGCGACGGACGAGCGAACGGACCCGATGGCGCGCGGCGGTAACCGAACGGAGCCGCTTACGCGCGACGACAGCCGAGCACCTCCGTCCGCGTCTGCGCCTGATCGGCCGGCAGCGGCGCCAATAACATTCAAATATGGGATCTGACTGTTGTACAGAAGCTCTACATTCCTTTGGCAACTATTTAGATGCGCTTGAGCGCGCGCCGACTCCGCCCGGTCAGTGGGAATCGTACATCAGATGAAAAACCGGCCAAGTGCGAGTCGGAATTGCACACCGAGGGTTCCGTGCAAACACTTCCCATCTTAACTAGCCGGGTTAAGTTAAGTTTGCATGGTATGTATGGCGCCGCATACAAGTGAGGTGTAAAGTCAACCCAACTGTTCACGTTTTTTGTATTGGAGCTCCACTTTAATATTTATTAATACTGTTTTTAGTATTTGTTGTTATAGCTTTAACACAAATACATCACCTGTGAAACAGTCTAGCTATCACGGTTCATGAGATACAGCCTGGTGACAGACCGACAAACGGACAGACAGACAGGCATACAGACAGACAGACAGACAGACAGACAGACAGACAGACAGACAGACAGACAGACAGACAGACAGACAGACAGACAGACAGGCATACAGACAGACAGACAGACAGACAGACAGACAGACAGACAGACAGACAGACAGACAGACAGACAGACAGACAGACAGACAGACAGACAGACAGACAGACAGACAGACAGACAGACAGACAGACAGACAGACAGACAGACAGACAGACAGACAGACAGACAGACAGACAGACAGACAGACAGACAGACAGACAGACAGACAGACAGACAGACAGACAGACAGACAGACAGACAGACAGACAGACAGACAGACAGACAGACAGACAGACAGACAGACAGACAGACAGACAGACAGACAGACAGACAGACAGACAGACAGACAGACAGACAGACAGACAGACAGACAGACAGACAGACAGACAGACAGACAGACAGACAGACAGACAGACAGACAGACAGACAGACAGACAGACAGACAGACAGACAGACAGACAGACAGACAGACAGACAGACAGACAGACAGACAGACAGACAGACAGACAGACAGACAGACAGACAGACAGACAGACAGACAGACAGACAGACAGACAGACAGACAGACAGACAGACAGACAGACAGACAGACAGACAGACAGACAGACAGACAGACAGACAGACAGACAGACAGACAGACAGACAGACAGACAGACAGACAGACAGACAGACAGACAGACAGACAGACAGACAGACAGACAGACAGACAGACAGACAGACAGACAGACAGACAGACAGACAGACAGACAGACAGACAGACAGACAGACAGACAGACAGACAGACAGACAGACAGACAGCCAGACGGACGGACGGACGGACGGACGGACGGACATACGGACCAGACAGACGGACAGACGGACAGACGGACAGACGGACAGACAAACATACATAGTAAGTAATAATTCTTAGTAATAGGGTCCCGTTTTTTACCCTTTGGGTACGGGACCCTAAAATATTGAGAAGTGTGCATAAATTCGATTACTATATCAATACTGAAAATTATAGGTACCTATTATCACTATAAAAAATTACCGGCTTAAACCAAGCCAGAGCCCAGCACAACACACCCGAAACTACTTATACAGATTACGAATTCGTTATCGTACAGTACACGTTAAATAGGTCTACACTTTTTTAAACAACTGAAGTCGGTGAAGCGGTGGCAGCTTGGCTGAGAAGGGTCCCGAAGAATTATGAAAAGTCCCTCCTGGCACCTATCATTAGATCATGAGTTAGTCATAAATAAAATAGTAACATTAGGGTTAGGGTAAGCATTTAGTCTTGAAAACGTAGTGTTAATTTTAATTTAATATTTTTATTTAGACAAGTTATATAATATGGAACTAGAACTCAAACCTGAGCTAACTGGTTTCACAGGCAAAATTTTGTCCGAGTACTACATCACCAGGAATCGAACCTGGCCTCAATATCTTCACAGAGAGAGCATTATTCGAGTATTATTGCACCAGGAATCGAACCTGGTCTCAATATCTTCACAGAGAGAGCATTGTTCGAGTATTATTTCACCAGGAATCGAACCAGGCCTCAATATCTTCACAGAGAGAGCATTATTCGAGTATTATTTCACCAGGAATCGAACATGGCCTCAATGTTCACAGACAGAGCATTATTCGAGTATTATTTCACCAGGAATCGAACATGGCCTCAATGTTCACAGCAGAGCATTATTCGAGTATTATTTCACCAGGAATCGAACCTGGCCTCAATGTCTTCACAGACAGAGCTTTATTCGAGTATTATTGCACGAGGAATCGAACCTGGCCTCAATGTCTTCACAGTCAGAGCTTTATTCGAGTATTATTCCATCAGGAATCGAACCTGAGCTCACTGGCTTCACAGCCGAAGGTTCATCCGAGTACCATATAACTAGGAACACAACACAGTTCACAAGTAAGCTTCATTCAAGGGCAGAACTTCATCAAAATATCGTACCACAGAAATCGAATCCGAGAACAGTGTTGCTCCGTAGACTTATTTCCATGAATTTACAGTGTTTTAACGTAAAACATTGGCTCCGTCATTTAGAATAGAAGAATTCAATATTTTTTACTTTCAAGGAATTAAATGACAGTGGATTTTTCAGCGGTGTCAAAATGTCAATGACGTAGTGTTATATTCTCTTTGGTCAATGACGTGTGTTTTTTAAATATATTTCACAGACTATGGCTTCCGATGTTATTTTTTTAATGCTATGACTAGACTGACGTGTAAAAACCACATTTTGAAAGAAGGTAGCGTGTTCTACTCTGCACCAGATGTCACTACTCCAGCGATTGCAGTCTCTTAAAACTATTAAATAACTGCAGAATATTCTGCGCATCATTTTATTAAGTACCTTGTATTCCTGCAAACAAGTAACTACCTAGATTTACGCCCGTATTCCATTCCTTAAGATAATGATTTTTTTATATGTATACATATTATATGTAGATATAAATATATGTTCAGTCCTTTTTGTAGGAAAACAAGTGGCTTCGCTAATGGCTCTATACCTACCCGACCAATTAGGCCTAGTAATAGCCGAAGGTAGTTCAGCTGTAGAAACTTGTATAACGTCTATCAAATATAATATTCTATCATTGTTGTTTTTTACTAAATAGGTTGTCTGGAAGAGATCACTCAGCGATAAGACGATGTCTGCCGTTTTTAATTTAAGGTTGAAGTTAATTGAAGGCAGAAAGACTGGTGTTTTTGTGTTAATCAACACTAAAATAAACACAAATGTTGAAAACGAAATGGATTAACTATGTAACAAGCGGATTACCACAGTTGAGTCATTTCTAATCACGTAAACAAAGAGTGCAAATATGAGTGACGGTGCCACTGTTTAGTGTTTATTGTGTAAACACGAGTTGTAATTCAAACATAAATATATAACGCGGCGAAGAGTTTTCTTGTAAAAGTGTTAAATCAAAGACTTTCTGGATTTGATATAAATTTATCATGTGGGTAAATTCCAGTACCAATACAACACGCATAAATACCCATCCAGCTGGTGCGAAACAGATACACGTCATGCACGGGTTGTAATAGCACTGGTACAGTGTTTTCGTCGAGTTCACCGGAGTGTTTATGGCCGAGCGGTAACGAACATCAATCACTTATTGTCAACCACGGTCCTGGGATCAAATCCTGAATAGACATTTTTGTTTTTTTTTTTTTTTTTGTTTGTTTTTGTTTGTTATTGTTTCTTTTTTGATGCGTTATAATTGATAAGTTTGTATATAGGTTTTAGTTAACATTTTATTCTTTCTTAAAAAAAAAAATATTGTTTCGGAAAATTTTTATATTTATTTGACGCAATTTTTATTTAATGAATTGACATTGTTAATTTTATCGTGTTTTAATTTATAATTTGTGAGTCATTAGTCATTAGTATAGTATGACATATGAATTTATGTATATTGCTTGTTTTTTTTTTTCTTTTATTGAAATTTTAATTTAATTTTCATTGATTTTATTGTAATGCCATGACTTGTCTTTGTATTCTTTGTTTTTGACTTTTTTGACTTGATACGTATTTTTTTATGGTTGTCAACGGTTTTATTTAGATTTAATGGTTCCTTTTTTGGCTATTAATGTATTTTTCTTTTAATTCACTGATATCGTAATTTATTTTGTTGCCACACCACATCGTTTTGTCACCAAAATGTTGCATGCATAAACTTGCTTTCCATATTGTTGTTGATTATTTTCACAAAAATGAGTAGCCCTTCTACTAAAGGCCCCTGCCCTTATTGTCCCGGGTCACCGAAACTGTATGTCTTACCCAGAGGGCTTAGCGTGCACATTTCTCGTGCTCATAAAGATGTTGGTACGCAGAGCCAAAACACTCTGGCGGTTCCGGGCCCAAGCGCCACTAGATTGAACCCCGCAAGCCTCCGCGATTCATCTCAGCCATCGGCCCACAATAATTGTTGTTTGGATAAATTATCGGAACTTAAAGTCAAAGTCAATGTACTGAAACATATACCAAAAGGTGCAAGGAGCCTGGCAGCGGAAAAATTGTGCACAATTATAGATAACTGCGTGCGATCCAACAGTGTCGAAGATTGGTTTTCGTTGTTGTCGTTTTCTTTTTCTGCTCTTAGAGTCCCAGAAAGCAGTGCTAAGAAGTCTTTGACATCAAAGGTAAAGGAAAATATAGATAGCACTACATTATATTTTCCGGAAAGCATTGCACGTAAGTCAAGGTCTTTCTATAAAACTATAGAAAACAAGGTACACGACGGAGATCTGAGGGGTGCAGTCCGGCTACTTTTATCAAACTCATCGTTAGCCCCTCCGAGCGATGAGACTGTAAGTTCATTGCGAGAGAAGCATCCATCCCCGTCTAGACCACTTCTATTTCCTCCAGAGCCTGATGGATCGAGTCCTCCTATATCGGTAACTCCTGTTGAAGTGAGAGCCGCAATTGGTTCGTTTTATAATGGATCTGCATCTGGTCTCGATGGCTTGCGACCTCAGCATCTTAAAGAATTAACATCTTCTTCAGCTGGTAGTAGTGGTGTTCGATTAGTAGACTGTCTTACGAATCTTTGCAATTTTTTGTTAAGTGGATCACTGAATCCTGCCGTATGTCCTTATTTGTATGGAGCTTCTCTATGTGCCCTATCTAAAAAAGATGGAGGTATACGACCTATTGCCATAGGTAGCACAATTAGACGTCTAACGGCCAAATTGTGTTGTAGCATGGTCAGAGAGACTATGGCCAGTTATCTTCAGCCGGTTCAAGTAGGTTTCGGGACTATCCAGGGTTGCGAGGCAGCTATACATGCCACTAGAACATTTGCACTTGGAAATGAGGATACATCGACCATTATTTTGAAAATAGATATTAAAAATGCTTTTAATAGTCTTGAGAGGGACGCTATTCTCGGGGAAGTTTTACAGCAGGTGCCGTCGCTCTACCCATTTCTTCACCAATGTTACTCTACAGCCAGCTATTTATTTTATAACGATCAACCTATAAGTTCACAGGTTGGGGCACAGCAAGGCGATCCTTTGGGGCCTTTAATATTTTGTTTAGCCATGCAGAAAGTTATTTTGTCGCTGGACTCACCGTTAAATGTGTGGTATTTAGATGATGGAACGATTGGAGGGAATCCACAGGTGGTATTACAGGATTTAACAAGGCTAGTTCCAGCTTTGAAGGAGATTGGCTTAGAAATAAACCCCAGCAAATGTGAGCTTTTTTGCTGCAATAATAGTGATGCTAGTGTGTTGTCCGATGTTGAGTTGGTATTACCAGGTGTTCGCCGTCTTGATAAGACAACCTTCAGTTTATTAGGCGCACCTGTTTTTCCGGATGGTGCAAGCTCGGCTCTCGAGGAGAAGAGGTTGGCTTTAGTACGGGCTCAAGAACATTTATCAAATTTATCATCGCACGTCGCACTTGTTTTATTGCGTAACTGTTTTGCGATGCCACGCATGATTTACATTTTAAGAACCTCCCCAACTTGGTTATTTGAGGATGATGTAGAGAGGCTGGATAACGCAATCAAAATGTCACTTGAGTCCATACTGAATATCCATCTCAACGAGTCACAGTGGTGTCAGGCTTCTTTGCCAGTCCGCCATGGTGGTCTAGGTATACGCCGATGTCGTGAAGTCGGTTTGGTAGCATTCTTAGCTTCAGCTCATGGGACTCTGGCTCTTGTCACTCGCATATTGCATTTGAATGGTGACAATATCCAGGTACCATTTGTCGCTGAGGCACTCACCAAATGGTCCACTGTGTGTCAAGGTAACGAACGGCCTGATAATGTCGTCAGCCAAAGGGGTTGGGATGACATTTTATGTAGGGAAGTCTACGGTGGGTTACTTGCCGACGCAACAGGCTTTAATTTGGCGCGTTTGAAGGCTGTTGCTAAGCCTGAATCAGGAGCGTGGCTACATGCTTTGCCTTCTCCTCAGTTGGGTACATTGCTGGACATTGCTCTGCGGGTTGGTTGTAAAGTATGCGAGCCACATCGTTGCATCTGCGGGGTAACAGTTGAGGAGAATGGCTACCATGGCCTCAGCTGTCAGAGATGCGCGGGGCGATTTGCAAGGCATCATGCGATCAATGATTTGGTTCGTCGGGCTTTAGTGTCTGCCAATATACCTTGTACCTTGGAGCCTCCTGGGTTGAGTCGAACTGATGGCAAGAGGCCTGATGGTCTCACGTTGGTTCCTTGGCAGAAAGGTCGGTGCCTCTTGTGGGACGCAACTTGTGTGAGTACGTTTGCTCCGTCCCACTTGACTCACACCATTAGAACTGCTGGGGCGGCCGCGGAGTGTGCGGCAAGAGTGAAGCACACTAAATACAGTGCCTTGGAGCCAGCGTACGATTTTGTACCTATTGCAGTGGAGACTGGTGGACCTTGGGGCTCGGAGGCCAAGGATTTTATTAAGGAATTGGGCCGCCGGCTTAGGGATAGGGGCTGTGACCCGCGCTCTGGATCGTACCTGGTGCAACAAATTTCGTTGGCCATTCAGCGTGGTAACGCCGCCAGTGTGATGGGTACGTTTGGGTCAGGTACGATTCGGGGCGTGCCTCATTAACGAAATTGACGAAGCCTGTTGTGGATCATATCATTGGTTTGTATTTGACGAAGCCTGTTGCTGATTTGTTGTTGTATCTCACCTGACGAAGCCTGCGATGCGGATCAGAACTTATTGTAATTTTTCCTTTCGTGTGTCTTTTAATAAATAAATATAGTTATTTAAGGTTTATTTTGTATTATTGTTCTTGTTGGTGTGCAATAAAGATATGTTGTATTGTATTGTAGGTACACATAGTAATACTAATGACATCTAGTGGGCAATAGAAGCATTGTAATTTGAGTGAACTTGAAAAATAACTATAATTACACTCCTACACGCATAATTATGAGGATTATTCCTTGTAATAAAAGGTATTCTTTATTACTACAAGCTTAAAATACGATATCGTCAATTTAAAATATTTTTAGCGTTGAATTACTACACTGTCGCTACTATCTATGTGGAACTGATTATTATGTATGCATTTTTTAGTTCCAATTTTTGCCACATCTTAACTACAAACACGAATATCTCAGATCTGCAATGGAATCCAGCTTGGTGTCCATAGTAAAAAATTAAGCTGATGTTAATACCTATCTAATAACCTAACTCTCATCTCTGTTGGTTCTTGGTCCAGCCTCCATACAAATTTGCCCATGGTCCTTTATTTCATATATATTTCTAAACTAGCCTATTTAAATCGTCACAATAATAACTCACGCACACTTCAAAATAACACATATGACTAATAGGTAGTCGACTTTATAAGTGTTTACATAAAATTTATTATAGGATGAAGCTTTTAGAAATGTCGAAACAACTCCTTAAGTAGGTATAATATTTAAAAAGTTATAAAAAATAAATGATTTATATGATTTATTTTGATTTTTTGAGACGATGACTATTTAAGATACTTTTGGGGCGCAACCCCGTGCATTGGAACCACTTATCCCGTTTTCAGTTTCTCTGTATGTCTGTTTGCAATCAAATCTTGCAAACTTAATTTGATTATAATTGAGTTGAAAGCTTTACCTACTTCACTTCGATTATCAATGCCATAATATGGCACCATGGAGCTGATCTGATGATAAGCCGAAAGATGGCCATAGGAATTCAGCAATAAACATACTGTCTCGGTGAGTAGTTGGCGGCCTTTTAAAACACACTTTTGGATATATGAACAATGCGCTCCTCCCTTATACCCTTCATAGTAAAATGGTTTATTCAGACGAATAATATTTGAGGTCATAAGTACATAAGTGAATTTGGCGCTTAAATGATTGAGGAATGTGTACATATGTATAAAATAATTATGTTATCGTAAATAATTATGAATAAGCTATGGAGTGTAAAAGGATGGAGTGGAATCTCTCATAGGAAAAAAAATGAAAAAGTGCCCAGCGGTAGCAGTAAATAACAGTTCCAATGCCGGCCAATAGCGCTAGAGCCAGCATGAAAATATTGTAAGTTTTAGACAGAGTGAGAGAGTCTCGAATTGATAATTTGAATATTTTAGATGACCAGAGTCATTCCTACTTAGCTTCTTTAAGTATATTATACAGAAAAAAACATAACAAAATTATATAAAAAAATTATAAACGAACGAACGTTGCTAACTAACGAAACGACTTTACGCCACAGTAACGCCACACAGTCTTTAAAAACCCTCGTTTTTGCCTCACGCCGCTTTTTGTTTTCAAAAATACGATACATATTACCATTACGAATATCAGATTAAAACTCCCACATCGATTGGTCCTGTAGTTTTATTTTTTAATTCATCTAAGTTTGCTCATATCCGGGTCATGTACATTTCATTTTATTGCTTAAGAACACAGGCGTACTTATATACATTTTGATTAAACTACGTGAACCTGCGATTGATATGAATCCCTACCGTTAGAATTTTTTTCGTACATTTACCGTGAATACTTTCGGGGATATTATTGTTGTTAGACATTTCTGTTTTAATTTTTTAATCCATATATTTATCCCGTATTAGGCGGAGATATTTTAGTACACGATAGCTCAAATGTACCTATATCAACAGTATTAAAATCGCAGATCTTTTTGTGCGGAAGATGGAATCATAAGCAAGTTCATGTGGTTTAATCAAAATTTCTGTAAGTAGACCTTCTCTTGAGCAATAAAAAAATATAAATTACCATGACCCAGATATGAACAACTTTAATGATTTTTAGAAATAAAACTACAGGATCTATCGATGCGAGAGTTTTAGTTTGATATGCGTAATGGTAATACGTATCGTATTTTTGAAAAGAGCGTGAGTCAAAAACGGAATCTTTAAAAAACTGTGCGCTTCAATTTATCACCTTTCAGCGGGATTTTTTGGATATATGAAGATGCTGCTCCTCCCTTTTACACTCCATAGTTATTGGTGCTCTAGGATAATTTAATCGTCAAACACGCGTCTAACATTATTGACATATATAAATTCATATTTTATAACAAAAACGCAGTTGAAACACATTTTAATGATGTTTAATTATCATGAGTGAAATAAATCTGAAAGGGCACGATAAATCCGTCGTTCTAACGTTAAGCCCGATTCAAGGTTTGATAAGTGAGAATTGCCAAAAAACTCATTAGTATAGTATCAAGATTAAGCTTAGGCAACTATTTACAACAAATCATCGTCAATTCAAGAGGCTGGTTAAGGGGAGACCTAGTAGCACCCACAAAATGCGGTGGTGGATTGATTCACAAATGAAGTGAACGCAATGGAACATAATAAAGGAAACTTCTATTGTAAAGACGACGACACCATTTCAATCCAACACACAATTTTTATATTGATGTTGCCTTTTTAATCTGAAAAATAATAAAATAGCAGTGTGCAATATTGTATTATGTGTTTCTTAATAAAACTTGTGTCATACAAATAGCTTACTTTTACTTTTCCCTTCTCAAAAGCGCACAAGGGTGGGAGTGGGACACAGGGCGTCTTTGTTGTGGACAATGCATTAGTAACGATTTGGTTATATTTAAATTTTGGCTTTAAAGCTTAAAAGCATAATCCTATTATAATGTCCCCAGGAATAACACCTGTTTTTCCTAACATGTTCATGTGTAACCCGGAGCTCAGTGATTGATAATTTCAGCTCTTTGATAGTTATACTTTAAACTGCAAACTGTATCTAGATACCAAGTTGCAGTCCAAACAGATTATTATAATTGATATAAATTGAGAATAATACGTTGTAAGTTCCGGTTAGGTACATACATCGAATATCCTTAAAAATATGATAATATGGTGAGATGGTTTAAAATGTGCAATTATGTTAAAGAGAGATATGATGAATATGTGTAACTAATACAATAAATATTAAACGGGTATTATATGACTAAATAGAACATTCAATTTGGTAGTGGGACTTGTCGCTATTAGGGTAACGCCAAGTGGTTTGAAATATGAATATGTATAGGTACTGTGAATAATTTACACTTTTCAGTATAGCATTTTTCTATTGGTAGGTACTGGAAATTTACCCATTTAGCTATTTCTGATATAGATGAAATGCCTATCAACAATAGGTAGCTTCTACGGTGAGCAAGGCGCCATTTCATTTAAATACCTTACTAAATGCTATCGTTTTTGGCTGAGTGCGTAAGATGTTTCGCAAAACTTTACTTATAGCCAGGCCAATGTGAACAAATAGACAAGTCGAGAATTTAGATTGTTTATTTTTCTTAATACTTTACATCGGAATACCTTGTTATGATATTTGAGCTTGGCAGCAAATTCTCCCACGTACATTTTTGGTTCAAATATTGGATTCAGCAGCAGTTATTCTTCAATTATAAATAGATTATTTCTGCTTCCAAAATCGCAAACAGTGACAACCGCTGTTCGCTGGTATATAGTACGCAAATATATACTACTTCGCACCACTCACTGAAACTTTTCTTGTATTTTTTCACTACACCCCAAGCACTTTACTGACTTTTTTCCCCAACAATTATAAATTAAGCAAAATATCTCAACAATTTCCATAGCAGTGACACATCAAACTGACTGTCATAACATAAAATTAAATGTCAATCACGATCAGTAGTAGGAATAGCATTTTTGACAATCATTATCGCCTTCATATTTCCAAAATTGAGATGAGATATGTCACTTGAAGCTCATCGCCTTCTCATCACATTTTAATGACAGTTCAACGGCGATATAACTGTTATCTAACGGAGATGTGACGTTTGGCGATATCTCCATCGGCATTCTCGAATTGGGCCCCAGGTCACAACTTCGTACTCGTCTAGAATTCTACAATAGTATAGATATAACAAACAACAAGTCGTGACCCAACAAGTTTTACTCCTGATACAAAGTACACAGAGTAATAAAAAGAACTATGTAGTACTATTTAAACCGAACTGCCATCCCTTTTTTTCTGAAGAGCGTAAAAGAAATAGAAATAAATACACCGCCAGTGTCCGACGAAATGCATGCTGCGTGCGGTCCGCGCGTAACAGGTAAATGTTTCTCTCTTTTCAATCGCTCTGTTCCTTTTACTGCTCTCGCCACTATATCGACAGTTCTAACGTTTTCAATTTTAACAAAAATATATATATTGAAGTTTTTAACTACGTACAGCCGCACGTCACAATACCACTCGTATACTGCTAATTAAATAAATAAACAAATATCGGACGTCAGATAGGTAAATCGAACTAGTCTCCAATGAAGCTCTACATAGGCTTTTATTATGGGTACTTCACATCATCTTATTTTTGACAACTATAGTTGCGTGGCCTGATGCTACCTTTCGATGTGATAGTGCGCTGGTCTCGCTGGCGGCCATTTCCCAGACAATCAGTTCACGATAAGTTTGCACCCGGTAACTATGGCGTCGGATACAAGTAAGGTCCAAACTTAACGTAACCGGCTGATACAAATCGAGGTTTCGTTTTCATCTGTTTCGTCCTCCAAAACATAACCAATCTTGACGAAATTTTAGAAACTGAAAATGATGATGAAATGTTCTGTGATTATTACAGAAATTTTCTACTAGACCCCACTAGATGGCTGTTTGCGGCGGAGTTTTGTCTAAAAACAGATACCTAATAAACAAATTTCACAATAAGTAACGCAAAAATGGAAAGGCCTGATATAGGACATTTCCTTCTTATTATGTTCTTAAAATTTCGTGGAGATTGGTTACGTTTTAAAGGGGGAAACCTGTGGGGGAAACAGTCGAGAACGAAATCTAAATTTTTGTGGATTAATGAGATGTGATGTTTCCTCTTAACCTGTCTTTGTTTATGTCGGCGATACAACTAGCGTATCGTAAATCAATTAACCATTATCTGCTGTTTCTATCAAAATCGATTCTCGAAATCTGATATTAAGTGTGTTTTTAATTAAAACTGAATTGTCATATGATTATGTCAGTTTCAGATAGACCACTTTAAATAGCAAGCGGTCGGAATTCATCGGGTGTGCCCGGAGCGGTATTTCCGTGATTAATTATTGCCAATATAATATAATTTCATGATTGGGCGATGAAGTGGGAGTGGGATAGCTGTGGTATGTACTCGTGTACAATGCATGTAGTATAGTCCACGGCCACGGCATATCGGTTTCATTACTTTCAATTGCAATGGCGGCAACCCTAGGCAAATTTACGGACCCCGTCGACTGTGGGCTCTGATGTGGCTAGCTGTATTCACTTTTAAATACCTGCTCTATTGCACATGTGGCATCTTTTAAATAATTACCATACAAGAAGGTGACTTTATTTTTGGCGGATTAAGAAATACAAACATATTTGTATGAATACCAATTGCGCCAAAAACAAATCCACCTTCTAATACAAAGTTAAAGAAAAACAAGTGAGGTGCCTAAAACATTATTTCTGCAATGGCAGAACCATTTTAGCCGTTTTGCGTTTACGTTACATATTTAATTCTCCTACCACAAGCCATTACTTACTACCCAGTAACGTTTGCCGTGAAATAAATCATAGATCTTCGTCATAACAACTGCTGGATAAGAGTTTCTACAATGTTCTCCAAAACGACCCGCCACGCTGCTATCATTGTACAAATTCCCATGGTTTTGAGTTTTGACCAAATCGTCAGTCTACCTTGTAGCTGTCTATCCACACTGAGTGTTCCGGTACGTGATCGCCACTCAACCTTGCCCCAACGGCCAGCGATTCTCCGAGCAATATACATTTAATTCTCCCACTACAATATGAAACCCCTGATAAACCCCTAACGCACACCGTGAAACAATCCACCACGGGGGACGTAATTTCACAGACACGTAGGCCTCTACGCCGTAGCGGCGCAGCTCGTAGCTGTTCGTAGCGTAATCAAAATTCAACTCGACGCTCAGCGATTTCGCATCAGCTGCCGCGGTTGCGCTGCGGGAGCACCGAGTATCTGCCGTTTATAAATTAAGCTTTGTATTTAAAATGAGATTTGAAAATGATGCATTTTTATTTAAATGAGATTTTGTGATAAAATGAATTTGGACTAGTACAAAGGTTTATTGAACCGGTTATTAGCACCAACACGAGCAACTCTTACAACAATGCATACTAAGTATACGCATAACTGATAATACTGCAAATACTCTGATTTCAGCATAAGTCATGCATCACCCAAAAGTAAAAAAGCGACAAAATAGGCGCTCAATTCTTACATACTTAAATTTGTAGCCTGTGATTCATTTCAGTTTTACTACCACAACAGAATACATAATAACATTTCTCAATATAGATTAACTGTTGAATAGTAACATTTCAGCGTTAAACACCTTCTTTTTATAACATAGTTAACCTTCTGATAAAATTAGTAATACTATGTTTGTTTGTTTTTTGGAACATTCATCCGCAGAATACGCCTGGACCTTTTCGAAAATTACATCATCCTATGCTCCGAAGCTGCGTTAAAGCATAGAAACAACGTTTATTGCTTAAATTAAACATTCAATCAGAAACTATATTTGTTAAACGTCAAACTCGCTAGTCAATGAAACGGTTCACTATTATCTTGTAGAAACTTTTTTGACATATATTTGTTTTGCATAACGATACTTGGCAGAAGTAACGTTTGGCAGAAACATCTTACGCAGAGTATGCTTTGGCATAAATCATTTCGCAGATTTTTATAATACCGAATCTTATATTGGCATAATGTTGATGAGCATAACAGTCTTCTAAACGAATAGTACTTTCGCAGATATTTTTTTTGCATAATATTTTAGGCGGCATAAAGTTGTCAAGCCGAATACCATTTGATTCCAAGATAGCCTTCATTGTCTTATCTTGTTGTACAGGGCATATGCGGATTAGGTTAGGTATTCCGCATATGCCCTGTACAACATGGATTAGGTTAGGTATTCCAAGTCGGACCTGCCCTAAGGTGCAATCGGTACCTAATTTTTGCATTACAAATTGTTGTGATTACACATTTTGTCCGTGGAGTGGTATGGTAGCCGGCCGATGCCATGCGGCTCGCTCGCTCGTTAGGGTCTCAGTTCAACCTAACACTCCTCCTCGCTTCGCTCGTCATCGTACCTAACCTAATCCAAGTCGGACCTGCCCTAAGGTGGAATCAGGACCTAATTTATGCATTATAATTGTTGTGTTTAAAAATTTAGTGGCAAGATACCTAACACTGCTCCTCGACCCGCTCGTCGTCGTACCTAACGGTACTTACATTCTACTACGTAAAGTTTACTTAACGCACTTTTCTGCTAGTAGAAAATAATTATGCTATTGTAATCGTATGCTATAGGATTATTATGGTTCATAAAATTATGCTAAACCAAAGTCGGCCAAAGAGATATTCTACAAAACAATGTGCTGCAAAATGTGTCGTATGCGAGGTAGTAGTAATGCCAACTATACCTTTATGCCATCTTACCATTCGACCGAAAGTGTTTCTGCGAAACGTGTTATGCGAAGTGTATTTCTGACCAATATTATTCTGCCAGATGAGGGTAACCCCAATGAAACAAAGCCTTTGTTATAAATTTATAATCGATTAATCATATTGTCGTGTACGGGGTGTTGATCCTAGCCAGCGGGGCAGTAGCGCGATGGAAAATTCATTATTACCAGTTTACACAACGGATCCAGGTAGCCCTTTGTGCTGCATTCAGACTGCAGCTGCGATGTGCCTGAATTGGGGGATCATTCCAACACACACGAGGGAAAATAAAAAGAACCCGCTAATATGTAAGTTATTATCATCACTAGCCAAAAGACCGGGTCCATATTGACTCCTAGAATAAATTTTCGTCTAATGTTTCATTTCGCCGCAACCAATTTGAGATTGTTATAAAACAAACCTAACCTAACAAATAGGAAAAAAAATACATCAATAAAAAAACAATAGGATATGAAGGGAAGGTATTTATGAGGGCCCTGTCACCTCGGTTGGATCGCGTCTCAGGGGACCTCAGAGCTAGCGCGTACTCTCACAGAGGATTTCTCTTGCGATCCAAAGAGGTAACGCCGCCAGCGTAATGGTAACCATGCCGCAGGCAGACCTGCTGGACGGGGTATTCTCTTTATAAGAATAAGAATAAGAATATTTTTATTGAATAACTGTGTACATAAGATGGAAAAGTGAATTTGTTACAACAGTTTCCCGACTTCGGCCATACAATCGTTATACTTAAAACCTAACTTATAGCTAAGATGCGAAATATTCACCAAGACTATAGAACACTCTTTGAAGCAGCCAATTCTTTAAATAAATAATAGTATAATAATAATATAATTTTAAATATAGAAAATTTATATATTTTATTATGATTTTTTCATTGTACATTGAATTATCCTTTCTTTTACATGTATCTCTAGTGTTTAGTATTGTTAATAAATTGTATGTGTTTATTTCAAAATAAACTATTGATCCACAAGATCATATTTGCAAGAATTATGAAAAATGTATGAATAAAAATGCTGCGGAATTAAACATTCAACGAAATAAGTTTCTAGGAAACCAAGAGCTCCGCAAAAGGCCACTGTTAAGCACAGGCCTCCTCTGAAGACTTCCATCAAACCAGCGGACGCCAGCGAACCTCACCTCAAGCACGACTCGCCACACGTATAGCTGCTGCCCAGGACGCTCGCGGGATGGCTGTAAGTGGGTCGATTTTCCAATTGAATAAGTCTCCGTCGGACACCTCACAGTGGATAGAGGCGAGTCAGTAACCAAGGAGTACTTTGTATTGAACGGGGCTTTATCGCGTATAAATATGACTCTTCATCACCAAATTTTGGTAAACTCGACTTTTTGGTTAGGTATCTCATTTCTTCAATGGCTAGTACATGCTTTTTTGTTTTAATTTAAGACATTAACGTTTTAGAGCTTAAGGTTTTTATCTTATAAAATCAATTCCTTGTATACTATATATCTCAATTTTACGAATGAAGAACATTTGTCATTCAATAAATAAATAAATAATAATAAATATTAAGGGACAATCATACCCAAATATATTCAATATATTCAATATTTGTGTAGTAACTATTTTTCAAGACAAAAGAACTATTTAAATATGCAACTGCCATATTTATTTTTTTAGAATAGGTATGTAAGTGAAGACTTTTTGCTATAGTTAAATGGCACAAGAATTAACATTTTAGGCCACCGCACGGGATTTGTAAATATTACAAGTTCAATAAAACTCATAATGTTGTTACTGCTTTACTTAAATGTACTGTCAACGGTAAAACTAAATTGATCCAATAATCCGAATTATTTCTACAAAGGTGACTAATGCACTCTTAATACAGCTATTACAGATTTTGAAATGATGAAGATTTCTGTAATTACAGATTTGGATTTAGGTTCTTTTTATTGCTTGATTCCAATTTCTACGACGCGCTCAAGGTGGCCGAGGACGAGGACCGTGGAAGGTGGCGCAACATCATCCGGAGGAAGCTAGTCCATGGTGGATGTCACAACCCACAGCAATGAGGATAACGATGCACGGAGGAAGATCTTTTTACTAAAATGTCAATTAATTACACTATGCCAGTGTCACCTTCGTAATTATTGTATTAAAATAATCGTTTAGTAACAACTTATGAAATAAGGACATTTTGCATTTTCGTGAGCTTATTAAATTATGTTATGTAGCAATTATCATTTCGTGTTTTTTGAAGTTAATTTTAATTTTCAAAGATAAATGACTCTAACAAAATAAAACCATATTTATCTAAAAATAAACTAGATCAAAGTGCGTCAGCGTTTAATCCAAAACGCTTAAATCAAATTGGCCACGAAAAGACCAACCGAACCCAAACCGGCAATCGGTCCAAATCCTGTATTATCAAAGTATTATGCCCGGGACCTAAATTAACAACGATAATTTTGAATCAGTCGTAATCACGGCCGAATCGGGCAAATCTGTGTGTTTAGGCGCGCAGCCGGCGTGTTTGCTTAGTACTGCGATATTTTTATTTGATTAACATACCGCAATGAAATCGTAACGTGCGCCCGCGGAGATATCGTTCTATAAACTTTGCTCGTACCTGTTTTTGAATCGTATTTATGTTTGGTTTGCTCTGGAAAAAATAGCTGAATTGATTGTTAGTTTTTCTGAGTAAGTGTACTCAGAAAATCTGAGTATGTACAATCAACTGATGAGGAAATTGATTTTACTTAAAATAGAGTAAACAAACAATAAATACCAGTTTATTTAAAATAAAACATTGCTTAAGTTACGCGATGCAGTAACAGACGCCAAAACAGTCAATGTACGACATTTATTGATAAACACACCTATTTAAAATACTTTTACAATGCATGTGCTCGAAAAGAGCGTATTCTAGGCATTCAAACTGTGCGGAAAGTACTACTTTTCCGCACTAGTGCTTTTTACTTTTCAATTTTTTTTTAATTTATAGCCGTATCTGACAGCCTGACACAAAGAGGTTTTATTATTTACAAAAAGTTTGATAAATAAGTCCAATAAGTTCAATAAGTCAAATACCGATTATTATCACGTATAAAAGTACAATAAAACCAATATTTCATTAATTAATTCATTTAACACGTCATTAATTACATTAGATAATAATATAAAATTTGATTAATAAACGAACTTTAAATCGTTATTCATTAAGTAAATTTGGCTGAATGTACACGCGCTTGTGCCATTTTGACATAAGACGAATATTAAAAAAATACTTTTGCACATGCGCAGTAGTAGATTATGTCGAGCGCGTTTTCCAAATAACTCCGCCATTTTTTATTGATGTCTAGTTTATTTTGAAGTTGTTTTGTGCAAATCTGCTGAAATAATAGCGAGATAAAGGGACGAATCATGAATTTAAACCCGTAAAATGTTATTGAAGAAGTAAAAAATGTGAACGACGGCTTCTTGTTGGATAAATCAAATCAAAATACTTTTTTTCCAATGTAAACAGTCTTTGTGAGTATTAAAGTATTTTCTATTTTCTCGTACATGCATAGTAAAGTTTTGTACGGAACTCGTGTGTAAGATGATTTCCGACTCGTGTTTGTTTAATCACTCGCTCGTACCTCGCTCGTGACTAAAAATCACACTCGTCTGAAATCACCTACCTTCCACACTTGTATCGTAAATAACTATTACGGGTAGAAATTTATTGACAAAGAAGCCGTCATTCAAATTTACCCGCTACAGTGTAGGCAAGTCGGCGATTGTATCCGGTAGTCCCCGGCAGACGGGGCCCATCAGACATATCCACGGCAACCAGAACTCCTATTCCACGTCTCGTCGGGAGCGGGAGACGCCACGCCTCAAGAAACAAACTGAAACGCGCGTTACGCTCGGACTACAAAGGAGCATTCAAAACGATCTCCATCTTAGTTAAGAGGCCGACACTCGAAACGCGTTCGTCAGTACACTCGAGTTATTGCTTTAGAAATGAGCGCTTCTCCAACCCGCACCCACGCATTCTCAAATAAGCGAACATTCTATCAAACACGACATCCATTGCGTGCTAAGTACGATGGAACCGGTTAAGGCCGCTGCAAAGCGAGCAACGGATGACGTTGTTTGGAAGTTTGACGCTTTATATCGACACGGTTGAATGATGCTCAAACTCCACCGTGAGAGGAGCACAGTGTAAGTGCAGGCATGCATTATGCAGTTGGCGCGTCGATAGAATTACAGGCGGGTATTGCTGGCTGCATCATCGTAAACTTAGTTCTGTTAATGTTTAGCGGCTAAACCGACTGTTAGCAACTCCAGTAATGCACTATTGTTCGACTCCCTCGCGCTGCATATTGACTAAGCTAACTGATATCCAACTTTGTTAGATACACTTTGTATTCGGTTAATACTTTCTGTATTCGCTCATGAAGCGCAAAATCCCTTTGTCAACAAGGATACATTAAACTTAAACAGAACTATATCTACGGCATATATCACTTGTGCATTCGGTTTCCGCTCGTTGCTCTGAACCAATAGTGGTATCTCGTCGACAGTTTCCAGCCCGTTTATGCTAATGGGCCAAATCCACTGCTGGTTTTCACGGAGGCGACGAATGTAGTTCTATGCGTAGAGAGTAATGGACGTGTGTTTAAGTGAGCTGTGGTCGTGGATAGTGCGGTGGTGCCGGGTGCAGGTAATGCCAGTGATTCATAGCGCGGTGGTCCGGCGTTTGGCTCAACTCATCAATATCGGAAAACGCGTCGTATCGCAAGTCGGCATTACGCGCCGTGCTCTGGAGCAAAATGCTTCAAAATTAATAGACCGATCGAACCGAATGATACTGCGTTATTAGCATTTATCTTGATCGATGTCAAAATGTTAGTTTGGAGTTACATTTAATACATAGCGCCTTAACACTGCTACTATATACGAATAGATACACTAAATGAACAAAAAAGAGATGATTATGGAAAAAATACTTACAGTAAAACTAAACCTAAAAATAAAAATAAACTATACAACAAAGTAAGATAAACTAAATCAAAAAATGGCATAATGCCGAAAATGCTGGCGGCGTTTCGTCGCTGAATCGCCAAACTGACTCTTTGACCGAGGAAACGGCAATAAATGAATAGACTCTTTGCCTTTTGCACGCTACAGAAATGACCATGGGAAGACTTTAGGGCTCATTCTTAACGACTTAATGTTTCCGTATTATTTATGCCAACAGCAAGTGAATGCTATCATGGGTCTCACTGGAACATACGTATTTATAACTAAGATAAAAAGATATGATAAACTCAATTCACAAAACTACACCTTTATTAAGATAATAGTCGAAATATATTGGAAGTTTTTAACAATAAACTAGCTTCGAAGCGTTGCCGATTTCAGTTCCCCTATCCCAGTTACAATAAAAGGAAGCTCGTCCCCGTAGTACATTTTATAACAAAATATAGTGGAGCATCTCCGAAGCAGGATTGCTCCTTTACAGTATAAATTTCGTTTGAAGCTGCTCTGTTATTCCACGAGCGGAAGAACAATAGGAGAATTGCAGAAAAATCTAGCGGAGATAGCGCTGTAAATTTCAACTGTAACTACTTGAAACTAACGTGGTTTATACAAATGCTTCCGAGGGAAAGTAGGTCAGTGTAAATAGTATGATTTTACTTAGTAATACCCTTATACTATATTATATAAAGCTCCTTATTCAAATAATGAATGCCTAAAGATGATGTTTTTGTAAATTGTTTTAGTTTTTTTTTTTTTATGTCATAGGGGGCAAACGAGCAAACGTATCGCCTGATACCAGAGGAGTCACAAGTGCTTGCCTACCCATAGGACGAAGATAGAATGCCTCTATGCTAGTAATTTCACCGGCTATCTTACCCCCACACCGGAACACAATAATGCGAACATTGCTGTTTGGCGGTGGGTTAGCAGGCAAGACGGTAGTAACAATCCGGACGGACCCTGCACGAGGCCCTACTACTCCAAAAAGTTAGTTAGCTTAATATTGTATTTTTACAGTAAACAGAGTAAACAGATTAATGATAGTAATATCACCTATTTTTAACCATGATTTTAATCATTGAAATACTTAACTAAGTTATTACTTTTCTCAAGGCCAAAAAAACGGGTTCCTACGTTGTGTAAGTATGAAGTTTTTTTTTTACTGCTCCTCGCAAGACTCGCGATGTACCCGTATAGTGAAGGTAAGTAGCACTTTGATTCGCTCCGGTGCTTCTCCAAGCGGAGTAGCACGTCTGGCACCAGCAGTGCAAAGGGCCCGTCGGTCCCGCAAGCTACCATGAAAAAAAAAAAACACTTTGATTCTAAAGAAAACTACCTCTGCTCAGCATTAGATGGACAGCATTAAAATCTGTTTGTAATAGACAATTCTCTATTATCAAAAAGTACCACGTTAAAATCTGCCCAGGTGTTCCAAAATAGATAACCAGCTGTCCGCCTCAAAAAGCAGGATTTGGCACAAAGTTGGTACCAGCCTGCTTTACTAAGCCTGAAATTAAACGTAGCCTGTCGATGGACGAACTATTAAGCCGCCCGGAGAGGCATTCCAACTATGCAAGTGGAGACAAGTTTCAATCCCGTCATACACTGCTATTAACTTCAAATTAGTTCAATAGTGGGTAGGTACACAGCTAAGCTACTGCTTTGGAAATTAAAATGAAAGATAAGAAATTTTCTGTTTCACCCACGTTTCACCTTAAGGTTGACTGGTAGAGAATGCCTCACATCATAGCATTAAGTTTGCCTTTTGTACGATAAGATTTTTTTTGTGCAATAGAGATGTATATTCTAGTATTGAAGATCAATATAATATACTTAGATGGAGTTCATGATTTCAGCCGTACACCGCCATCTAAGCTGTTAATTGAAATTTATTTGTGCGCTTATCAAATAAAATATTTCATTTCATTACATCACTCAAAATAAATTTAACCTTTTTGGTACAGTAATACACTGTAGAGTTGCCTTAGATAAGATTCATATTTGAGTACCTACAACTCAAATATGAATCTTATCTAAGGCAAGTTGGGCCTTAAATTACAATAAAATTCCAGCAAACATCTTACAGACTGAAGACGAAGCCCAGCTCGTAAATAAATTAAAATAATATTAATTAGGAAATGTTATTATTCGATAGCTGGGACTTTTTTAATTGGAGCGGAGCGAGCGAAGCGAGCGAAGCTCCCATGGATCGACTCGAATGGACTTTGTAACAATGCGCAGATCTCAGCGAGTTCTCAACCGATTTTAGAAATTATTGTTTTAAAATGCACAAATTAAATTTTGCTAGGTCGTGACGAAGAGAAAATTTCGAAAAAAAAAAAAAAACCGGCCAAGTGCGAGTCGGACTCGCGCACCGAGGGTTCCGTACAAACACTTTCCATCCCTAAGCGGTTAAGTTAAGTTTGCACCTGGTATGTATAGCGCCCCATATAAATTAGGTGCAAAGTTAGGTATTAAAATATAAAAAAAAAACTACTCACTAGATTTCGTTCAAAACAATTTTCGTTGGTAGTTTTTATAGTAATGTACATCATATGTTTTTTTTAGATTTTTCATAATCTTATTTTAGAAGTTAGAGGGGGGGGGACCAACTTTTTTCCACTTTGGAAGCGTCTGTCACGCAAACTATTCGGTTTAGAAAAAAAAAATGTTAGAAACCTCGATATCATTTTTAAAGACCTATCCATAGATACCCCACACGTATGTGTTTGATGAAAAAAAAATTTTTGAGTTTCAGTTCTAAGTATGGGGAGCCCCCAATATTTACTATTATTTTTTTATTTTTGCATCAAAATCTTAATGCGGTTCACAGAATAAATCTACCTACCAAGTTTCAACAGTATAGCTCTTATAGTTTCGGAAAAAAATGGCTGTGACATACGGACGGACAGACGGACAGACGGACAGACAGACAGACATGACGAATCTATAAGGGTTCCGTTTTTTGCCATTTGGCTACGGAACCCTAAAAAAACCGCTCCAATCTATGGTGCTAGCTTAGCCGGTGGCTGACTCTGCATCGACCTAGTGATAATAGTTTTGAATGAACACTTTTGACATTGAAATAATTAATAAGTATTAAGATAAATGTAAAATTTGAATTTTAAAATTGTAAATAACCATTTTAATAATATTATTGTGATATGTGTATGTTTATAGTTACATTAACAAATGTCAAACATTGCATGTGTTGTTCCCTTGGATTAAGTTAAATAAGCTACCTATACCCTAACAGGGTCCATGATGTACCTTATATATGTAATTGTAACACCCTGTAATACCATGGTTGCAAGCCTTCTTGAGCTTAATTTGGAACTAGATCGATTTGTGTGAGGTTGTCCGATATTTATTTATTTACTAGTTTATTAATACTGAATTTAGTCTCCAAATGTAACCACTTTGAGCACGATCACGATCAGTAACAAACCAATTAATCCTCTTCCCCCCGGACCGCCTTCGGGCCTGAACGTGCCCACAAATCCATAATATTATTTATTTTAAAATTAAATTAATTTGAATACTAAATAAATTCAGTGCAAATATTAGGAGTGCATAAGTGTGAGGCGTCACTACGTAGTTTAATACACAGCTTCTGGGTCCCTAGTACCTGTACACAGTGAGTTGTTCCTGTTCAAAAATTAAGTGCAAAGACTAGTAGTGCATAAACAAAAGGCGTCAATAAGTAGCCTCTGCAATCCTCAACGCAACTTATGCTGCCCTGGTACCTGCACACAGTGAGTTGTTTTCGTTATCAGTAAATCTGCGCGCGCGCTGCGCATTGGACGGCTAGCTCCGCCTCCTACGGCAAGCCACGCCTAGTTACCCTTACACAGCGAGCACCTACGACTAGCCCCTAATTAGCGCTAACTAATTGCGTATGCGCATGACTACATAGTGTGAAAAAACGAAAATATGGAACTGTATTCTAGCCCCACCGACAAATCACTTTCAGAGTCAGACTTGGCGAACATGGTGAACACGCAAAGAACACCAGACAAGTTTGTCACGCAGCGAAAAAAATCACAAAAAAGACAGCGTGAGAATGATTTTGATCAGTTCAAGGAAGATATGGCGGCTATGATGTCCGCCATGTTGGCATCGCAATTAACTGAGATAAAGAAAAATACAGAAATGCTAAATGACATAAAAAATACAAACCGCAGCATTGAGGACGCAATGTCCTTCCTGTCAGCCCAATATGAGGAATCGAGGGAAAGAATTGCAAAATTAGAATCGGAAGCTGTGGAGGACAGGCGGTACATTGCCTCACTCGAAACAAAAATCATGGACCTGCTCCGAGAAGGGCGCAAAACTAATCTAGAAATAAAAAATGTCCCGCTACAAAACAAAGAAACTAAAGAGAACCTGATCGGCATGGTGGCTCAGCTCGGGAACACAATTGCGTACCCTATTTCCAAGTCAGAAATTAAGGATATATATCGTATAAGAAACAAAAAAGAAAACCCCACAACATCATCTATCATACTAGAAACTTCATCCACACTAGTAAAAAATGACTTGCTCAAAAAATGCAAAGAATACAATATGAGTAACCCGGAAAAACTATGCGCGAAGCATATGGGCCTGCAGTCCTCGGTGAATACCCCTATCTACGTTGCCGAGCATCTAACTCCACTAGCATCCCGGCTTCTCTTCCGCGCGCGTGAACTAAAAAAAGCTGGCCTCTATGAACACTGCTGGACAAGTTACGGCATGGTCTACCTGAGGAAAACCGACGGTTCGACGGTTATCCCGGTTACGAGTGAATCCCAGATCCAGCGCTTGGGAAATGAGTGTCGTCAACTAAGAGAATCAAGTTCTAATATCCACGCTGACCCTCATATCGCCGCAGGCCCTAGCGGATCCCGGCCGGGCCGCCCGGCGGACAAGTGACTAGTGTTTACTGTTGTTATGTTATGTCCCCCTGGTTGTGTCAAGAAGAGTTCCAAACCACTATCTTACTACAAAAAATTCTATCAGAATCTACATAAAAATAAACCAATACGAGCTACAATCTTATGTCACCCTAGTACCCGTGTAGGCAACACGGCCTCCTCTGATTTGGAAAACACTAAAAGAAACGTAAAAATGTGTCTAGTTTATAAGTTGTACTTAAGAAAAACTTGTTATGATGTATGTGTCCCTGGTAGATTGTCCTCAACTCTAAAAACCTATAATTACATTACTAATACTTTAACAGATACACTTAGACACACACCCTACACGTATATTTGTAACTCACACATTACATTTATGATTACACACATTATCTCTCCATATATACACCTCACAAACACATACCTCTACATACATTGGTACATTTTCCTCTGTAATAACCTAAGACTGAAATATAAACATACTATTGCTTTATGCTTGCCTGGTAATAAAATAAGTACCAGTTGCAATCCAACTCCGTCATCATTGCTCTCCCGATCCCACTCACTACCGCTACACATTCGTACTCCTTTCTCTCACAAAAACAATGGCTAGTCAGTTAGCAACTATAAATGATATTGACTGCACGGAGGTTGTAGAGTCTTTTGAATGTGACACTCAGGATCTCGCTAAACGCATTCCCCTAGTAAAATACGATAGTACTCTAAGAATAATATCACAAAACATTCGGAGCGTATATAGCAACCTAGACAACCTTCTAGCTACATTAGCACAACTGGACTTTTGCGTTGATATTTTGATCCTGACGGAGTGCAGACTAAACCAATCTAGGCCTATACCGAGCATAGCTAATTACACGTCTTTTGCGACCACTAACTACTATAATCAGAATGATGGTGTAGTTAGCTATGCAAGCTGTAGACTAAATTCCCTTACATGTGAAGTCAAACTCGACGAAGCCTCCTGCTTACAAATAAAACTAGACAACGCAATACTAATAGGTATATATCGCTCCCCATCTAACACAAATGCCAATAACTTTATAGTTTCCCTCTGTGCACATCTAGAAACCATAAAAACCCACAATAACATTATAATCACAGGAGACATAAATATAAATCTTATCCCGCACCCACAGGAATCACCTCAGGAACGTGCAAACAGGAATCATTACTTAAATGTGTTGTCCACTTATGGCTTTCTCCCTGGACACACATTTCCTACGAGAGAAAAGAACTGCCTAGACCATTTTATGGTAAAAATTAAAGTTGACCAAGTCACAGTCTCTACAGCAGTTATCAACACCACCATTTCTGACCATCTTACGATTTTCTTGGCCCTTTATAATACTATCAAAGAAAAAATTCCTATAGCAACAAATACTTTTGACTACTCTCTAGCCCTCCGTAATCTTCTTGATTTAAACTTAAATCCACTTCTATTTAGTGATGACCCCCACTTCATTATACAAAAACTTATCGAATCCCTCATTAAATCATTAAATGCGAGCAAATCAGTTAAAAAGGCACCTAAAAGAAAAAATATTATTAAACCATGGATTACACCAGGTATTCTTCGATGTATAAGAAACAGAAATCTTATGGGACTCAAAACTCGCTCTGACCCTGACAATGAGATCCTGAAGGTCACATTCAAGAGATACCGCAACTTCTGTAACAACCTCATCAGGAAACTGAAAAGAAAATATGAGAGAGATCTACTTGCTAAATCGACTAAAAATCCCAAACAATTATGGAAGACAATTAAAAAAATCACAAACTATAAACCTAAAGAAAACCATTGCATAGCATTACTTAACACTACACCAACTCCCATAGATGCCATTAATAATGTTAACTCATATTTTGCAACTGTGGGGAAAAAGCTTGCTGAAGCCATTACCCTTGATCCCCCCAATAATCCAACCCCCATAACGCCCAACATATTACCATGTATCCCCTCTTCGTTTGTACTCCTGGACACATACCCTGAAGAGGTAGATGCCATTTTTATGAGCTTAAAAAATGACAGTGCACCTGGCTGGGATAACATTCCTAATACTTTTTTGAAACTCACTAGGTCTGTTGTTGTACCTGTTATAACCAGATTGGCTAACTTGTGTTTTGCCAAGGGAGTATTCCCGACCGAGCTCAAGCAAGCTATTGTTACCCCTGTGTACAAGGATGGAGAGAGAGACGATGTTAATAATTACCGACCCATATCTGTGCTACCTTCAATCTCAAAAATAATAGAAAAACTCATAAATAAAAGGCTATTACAGTTTCTCAACAAATTTAACATCCTCTCAAAATCGCAATATGGATTTAGGCAGGGCCGGTCCACAGAAGATGCTGTGCTAGCTCTTACCACCGAAATAACACAGCAAGTAGATAGAGGTCAAAAATGCCTAGCAATCTTCCTGGACCTGCGTAAGGCCTTTGACACCGTCTCTCTACCCATACTCTTAAAAAACCTTGAACGTCTGGGAATCAGGGGCCCGCCACTTGACCTGTTTACCGACTACTTACATGGCCGCACTCAAAAAGTTAAGATTGGCAATCTTATTAGTCATAAGCAGCAGATGGAGTTTGGTGTCCCACAGGGGAGTGTCCTGGGCCCTACCCTCTTCTTAGTTTATATTAACGACCTGGCAAACCTTTCTGGACACGATGGTTGTGTGTTTTCCTACGCGGATGACACTGTAATAGTATTTAGTGATAGCACATGGGAGGCTGCGTATGCTAAGGCAGAGATAGGACTTGCTATAATCTCTACCTGGCTTAAAAGCAATCTACTTGGGTCGTTCTCAAAATATTTGCACCGCCACCTGTCAACAGGTTTGTCTTAGAAGAAGTTTTTTACACCGCATTATTTTAAATATTCAATTGGTAGCACATATCTAAAGACACTTTTTACATAGAGGCCAAATGTTTTTAATTAAAAGTAAAGTATATTAATAGACAAAAAAACGATTTAAAACTAGGTTTTGTCGGTCACTTGCCGTGTCCCAACGCGAGGTACTCATGTTTCGTTGTAATAAAAACATATACATTACCGACTTAGATTAAGTTCAGTACTCCATTTTGTTTTCATATATGATGAAGATTGAATACTACCATATCGAATAATAATACTATGATTATTTTTCGAATTATTTGCAATTTAAGTTTGTCCACGCCATTTTTTGTCGTTCACTTGTCATGAGACAAACATTACAATTGTGTGACTACTATTTCGTTTCCCCTGCCTCACCCCGCATAAATCGAGACCTTCAGTTGCCACCTAACACTGTTCCGAGTCACACGTCGTCAGTGTGCTGCACTAAAAAAATATGATACATACACTTACGCGAGCGGGAGTTTGTAATGGGTATGTAGTCTATATTCTGCCTTCCATATTTTGGTTGACGTGTGTACTATTGCATTCATTTTAATTTATAACGCGTAAAGTATGGTCTACTTTTATGTGTATAAATATGCAGTTCATCAACGAAATACTTTATTTGTTTTGATGACATAACTGTCATTTTGTCCATCGCCTGTATGTCGTTCACTTGTCTATATAAAAACAGGTGAACGACACATACGGCAGGTGAACGACAATTATTTAAACACTTATACAAAATTATTTAAAAACCAGGTTTTATCGGTCACTCGCCGTGTCTCAACTCATGTTTCGTTGTTATAAAAACATATATATTACCGAAGTAGCTTAGTTTGAGTATTCCATTTTACTTTCAAGCTGTCTTAGGAATCCTTAGCCGGCGGCGCCCGCACCTGATTTCAAAAGCATCAATCCTCTGCCTGTCATCGGCTTTGAGCGTCCAGGTCTCTGCCCCATAAAGAGATATGGAGAAGACAAGTGCACAGACGAGGTGCATGTTAGTCCGGTTAGGAATGTGTCTATCTTTCCATATTTTGCCGCGTTGGATCATCGCTGTTTTGGCCATTCCGATTCGCCTGCGAATCTCTGGTTTCCATGTACCTCTATTTGTGACAATGGAGCCAAGGTACTGGAACTGATCAACAGTTTCGAACTCTTGAAGCAGGTTAGTACTTTGTCGACTAGTAATGGTCGCCTATCATCAGCTCGGTCTTATTTTTATTAATATCGAGACCCATTCTGAGGCTGGTTGTTTTGAGTCATTCCAAAAGTTGGGATACTTCTACTTCGGGTGATGCAAAATAGGTGATGTCTACCACGTACCTTCAAGGGCTCCATATCTGTCAAATAGGATTGGGGATATTATGCATCCCTGTCGTACGCCTTTCCGGAACTTAAAGTTCTTGTATGTGACATCTCCTACCGACACCATTCTGTATCCAGACTTGTAAAGGCTTTATAAAGTGCTACCAGATGTGCTGGCAGCTTCAGACAATACCTCCCATAGCTTATCCCACCTAACGGTGCCGAAGGCTTACTGGTTATCAGATGTGAAGGAATTCCTCGAAGATGACGAAAACAGCAGTAGGTTACTCAGCTGGTAAGAAAGAATATGTCAAAAGAGGCAGCATTAGGATGCAGAAACATTATTTAAATGATTCGCTGTTGAACCTTCATAAGAAATTTATAAAATCACGTGGGTATGCTTAAGTTTTGCATCTTTTTGCCGGTTATGACCTTTCTAGATAGTACAGGCTTCAACAAACCTCCTGAGAAATGTCCTATGAGATGAGAATTAAATGCTTGTTTTTTTATGCAAATTACTAACATAAGGAAAAAAGAAAAACAAAAACAATCAAAAAAGCACTATTTGATAGTTCAATGTAGGTTTTATTTAAAATGTCACTTACCTGCAACCGTCGTCGTTAACCTGCTAACAAATTCAGTGAAGTTGGAACATATTTGTCGCAAACCTGCACCCATTGTCGATAACTTGGTAACAAATGTCGTTTACCTGACATCGATGTCTTTCACCTGTCGACCTAAAATTTCAAACACCTATATCTCCTAAGATATTCAATTTAATTACTTCCCTCGACGTGATATCAATTGTCTGAATATATTTCTAGCGATCCTACGAGAAATAAAAGAAGAAATCGCAACTTTAAAAAAAAATGCAAAATTAACGCAGCGGTGCAAATATTTTGAGAACGACCCACTTACACTTAATGCTCATAAAACAAACTACATGTGTTTCACCAAGTATGAAAACACACAGCCCTCTCAAACCCTTAATTTAAAAATTCATACTTGTATAGAATCCAACTCTGTAATTTGTAATTGCACTACTATCAGCAAAGTATCGGCTACTAAATATCTAGGCGTAATTTTAGACCAGAGACTCTCTTGGCAGGATCACCTTGAACACATGAATGGGCGTATTAGAAAGCTTATTTGGGTTTTTAAGTTGCTGCGTCATGTGGCCACTATTAAGCTTCTTAGGCAATTGTACACTGCACTAGCACAGTCAATCATGTCCTACTGCATCTCTAGCTGGGGCGGTGCCGGTAAAACCAAGTTCCTTGAAGTAGAGAGAGCCCAAAGATGCCTACTTAAAGTTACATTCTCAAAACCATACTTGTATCCCACAACTGAACTTTATAAGGACTGTGATCTATTGTCTATGCGTAAATTGTACATCGTAAATGCTATAGTAAGATTGCATAAAACCCTTACGTATTACCCACATACACAACAACGTAGAAGGAAGCATAACGTCGCTCCTGTGCCTGATTGTAAGTCTTATTACGCTAGTAAGCAATTTGCCATTCAATCAGCTAAATTATATAATCGCATCAATAAGATAATCAGTATTTATCCACTTCAAACTTACCACTGTAGACTTACCTTAGTCAATTGGATAAAAAACTTAACCTATGATGAAACAGAAGCACTCCTGACGTACACAACATAATATTGGAGGACACAAATACTGGAACAAACACACATACACACACACACACACACACACACACACACACACACACACACACACACACACACACACACACACTCACACACACAAGCGCGCACGCACACGCGCACACCAATTAGTACATCCTGGCTTATCTTTAGTTTAATTTAATATGTAACTTAAGTCTAAAATCTAAGTATGTATCAATAATCAATAGTATTTAAGTTGTCAATAGTATAAACATACCTAGTAGTTTATTATTATGGGTAATTTACCATTCATTGTTGTGGAAGAGCGGTGTCTCCTGACACAAGCAAGAATTAATTGCTTAATAGGAGGCTCCAACCTTGGCTGTTTAGAATAATCTATAACCAAATAAACTATTTTTCATTTTCATTTTCATTTTCAATTAATTGCAATAAAGAGACAATACAATACAATACAAAGCACGCCCAGCTCCTGCCAGCACCCTGCGTAGATCGTACCTCCACCTAGTCCTCAATGTCCTCATCATCATTACTAAGAGATTGCTAAACAGTTAAGGTATATTAGCTTTACCGAAGGCTTTGCTGTTGCCGAAGTAAAAGATAAAATAGACCTTTTTGTCACTTTGCCAAGGCCGCAAAGACAAAGTAACAAATATACCTACATTAATATTACCTATTTGAAATAAATGGAATTGAGTTACTACTCGAAACTCTAGTTTGGAGCGACACCTACACCTCTCAGTTCCTCAAGTTTGTCGACTGTACCCGCTCGCACGCGCGGTGCCGCCTGTACCGCGTAACGAGGTAATTTAGCTCCGTGATTAGTTTGCCGGATTAATGTAACTATTTGGGCGGTAAATCAAGTTCGCGCTATTGATACCGCCATTAATGGGACTTCATAATAACCTGTCTGTTTTGCGGCGCGTAGGTCCGTACTGCAAAGATTACTAGACACAGAAATTATGGACGAAGGAAAACTGTCATCCAAACACCGCGATGTCATGTTTCTTTGTAAAATGCAGTACATCTTCGTTTTCACCGGACTGGGTGCTCAAAAGGTTTTGTTATTATCATTTCACGCATCCACAGATGTTGCGTGAGGCCGAGGACAGGTAGGAAAGCGACATGCGAGGAATACATTCATTCTAATCCGAAATACTTAATTTTCGTTCAGGTTTCAGTCTTGGTGGAAATGGGCACAGAGGACAAGAACCGCACGTGAGATGTAAGACCCTAAATTGTGTGCTAGGAATGTATCCACTCCTCCTCCTTGCATCGCTCAAGTGCTAAGCGAGGCTAGGAAAATTACTTATGTTACCTATTGATGGAAGTTATTTCCTGGCGTACCGCTTAGTTACCTCACACAGCACTGTTGAATGCTCAGCGTATGAACACAATTAGTATCTGGTATTGAAATGTGTTCGTTGAACACAAGTTGAAATAAAGATAATTATGCAAAGGGGGTCATGAATAATGAAATCCGCAATAGTTTGCCCGCGATTTGCCGCCAGAATTAACGGCTGTTGCTCCGTAATGCGGATTGCGGTATAATACGTTAAGGCGACACGAGGTTTTGTGTGAACCATAGGAATAGCTGGTTTTGTGTGTGAACTGATTACCGTTGGAAAGATACAGCTCTGTGACAGACGGACAGACAGACAGCAGGCACAGGCCTCTTTCTCATTCTTCCACGTGCCCTGGTACTGAGCAATTTCTCACCAGTCCAGTCACTTTTCGACTTCTTAAGCGTATGTTTGGCCTAGCAGTCGTGGTGACTCTTGAAGTTTGCCTGTAGCGCGTTGCACAATCTTCCTCCAATTCCCTCTGGCCTGAGCTCTGTGGAAGCAGTCGTCAGCACCCTGATCTGGTCTGTCCATCGCATTTCAATGGCCTGATCTAGGGCCGTTGACTCAACATAAACTCAAGATAAGTTCACATCTCTTACACAGTACGTAACCTTAATAATGTTTGTGTATCCATTTATACGGCACTCCCCTTAACGCAATGGAAATATTTCATCAAAATTATTGCTCTCGGCGATCAGTGATTACGGAAAATGCAGAACGCGAACGAAAAACGGTCCTTTAGCAAGTATTGCTCCCAATTATTTTCAACTTTCATCAATGTTGGAATTTCAATGATTTGCATCTGTTTTATATTAAAATTATCATCCTTACAGTCGTATGTTTTTCAGGATTTAATTATGTTCAACGTCGTGGAAATTTTCTTCAACTTTATTATAACAAAAAGCTAGCACAAATAATACAATGTTATGTAAGTAACAAACATACTTATAAGTGTGTTAAATCTACTAATCAAAATTGATATCATTCACGGTCCCACTTAACAAACACCAACACTCATAAGAGCACCGTATTTAACAATAGCTTTGTAGTGCAAAATGAGTTTTTCCATTTTCGTCAACTGATGTCAGAATTTCCGAAACATGTCACGCGCTTAAAACCTGCCGCCCGGCGTGGCGTCGTCCACACTCATATTACCCACACGCAAATTTCGCGTACATCACAGATTGGTATGATGTGTGACGAGAACGTTCATATACACGGTGATCCAGGCTTTTGCACAAAAAATTAAAACCCGTGATAGGTTACTTCCAGGAACGCCGTGAAACATTTTTTATTTTATAAAAGTACTTTTTACGATTTATAAATGACACATACAAATATGCTGTAATAACCTTTATGATAAAACGATTAGAGTACTTGTAGTGACCATACCAATTCACGACTTGTAAATGCATTTAAAATATAGGATTTTCTAAAACCAATGGGAAGCCGTAGATGGTTGACGTTTTTGTATATGTTTAAATGTGAAAGCGTGTATTTGAAATGTCAATCAAAACAACGGATCAACATAACTTTTAATTTTGTTTTCGAAGCAGCACCATAAAAGCCAAGTCGCACTGTGAAGCCACAATAAAAATAAGCAATTTACAAGCTATAGCTTCTCATTACTGTTTTAGAATAGGAGAACATAAGTTACTGTTACGTATATTTTTTTATAACCCTTATTACATAGAAAACTCTCGTGAGACTTAGACAAATTAAAATACATACGAATCGGGGTTTACTGACGTCAAAGTCTCCTAATGATAAATCGTGAACCGATTCGAGACATTTCGAGCGATGTTCAACTTCTACGAGATGAGAAAAATGGATCAATGTGATTCAATGGACACAGTGATAGTTATACCTCCTGTGTTGATTTTCGGTTTCTAATGGTACTTTTGTGTGCTCAATTCAAGTCGTCCGCTTTGTTTCTCCCTCTACTCGATGTATTGTTTACCTTTCTTTACTACGACTGCTCTTACTAGATACTCTCTCAACTACGGCCCTAAAAAGTTCCCTTACATCTAAAATGCAAATGCAATACCGTAATCGATACGGCATCAAGGCAAATAGTAATAAAAACGACCGGCAATTCCCCGCGAATGTTCACTTTTAGTTTATTTCTTTCAAGAGTTTCAAGTCTTGCTCGTCACTTTTATTCCGCACTTTAGCTTCCACCTCAATTCAGCCACTCTCGTCTTTCCTTGCATCAGAATTTACGAAATGATCATTTCAGAGGGTTGTGAGCTCTGCGGATGCGCCCTAGAGTCCGCTTCGGGTTAGCTCGACTCGGCATCTGCAATGTTTTTACTTTTCATTGCGAAAGCCGGAATATGATGCAGAAATGTAAAATGTAAGGACAATTGACTGGAGGGGAGCGCAAATGTGTAGTGTGCGCTTCACTTTGCCTCCCTACCGTAAAATAATATTTTTTGCAATTGTTCTTTTGCTATTCGGTTGAGAACATCCTCAGATTTCGTTGCTTTTTTCGTCGGATCGTTTGTGGAAGTTTCGTGTTTTAGTTGGCTTAAATATAAGCTGTAGCTCGCCGCGCCGGTTCCTGACTTTTAATGTTGTTTTTACTAAAGAAAGTATAACAAGTGTTGCAAAAAAAATAGTTTTTGTGTATTATCTTGCTTGATAATAAATTTTAACAGTTTGGGGATAGTAAAAATTAAAATTCTTGAATTAAACATTTTTGAACGAGTAAAAAGTACTTTAGTAAATTACTAAACTTTTTTGTATGATAATTTTAGTTACTAGTTTTTTTTTATAAAGTTGAAGCAAGAGACGAATGAAAGAGAAGTTACGCAGCTAAGGGTCCTCCGTCCTCATTCATGTTCCTTAAAAGAGATTGATATGTATGTATATGCATTGCAAAACTGTTTATCAATTATTTTTTTTTATGTTTTAATCGTACTTAGTATTATTATTGTAGCTAGTTTTTGAAAATAATATATAATAAACCACAAACATACAAATTAATAGTTATACAGCGTGGGTATTTCATACGGGCATATAATCTATTCAGTTATAGTATCTGATCAATTGATCATAGGTATCGTACGGCATAATTATTTTGTTTAATAGTGTTTTTAATTAGGTGTAATCATTTTATAAAGTCCCAACCAAGCAGCAATGTACGCAGTCCAACAAATGAACGCTGACATGGTATGTCATGACGTTTAGGTACGTTAGTTAATGTGGATGCAAATACATTGCGTGTTCAATTATTTCGTATAAAAATATATATATATGTTTCCGCCAGACACAAATTGAATTTCCCACGGGCCCATATGATGGAAAATTATCATAGCAATCTTGCCTAGCGCGAAACAATGGGACGCGATACGCGCCCTATGTACTTAACCTAACTTGATCTACGTTGCTAACCTGGATTTCAGCCGAATCTCTTCCCGGCCGCAAGTATGTGTTTCTGCTTTGTGTAAAGTGTATGTGTGTTACTTGCGGCAATAAACGACGTCCCGGTCTGCGCCGCTGCCGCTCCGATCTCGTCAGCAAACACACCAAACACAGTTCACACTGTAGTAGTCCTTATATCACTCTAAATAACAATCCTTGGGGCGCCCGAAGCAGCCCACCGTACAAGGAATTGCACCGTATCTCAACACTTTCCGTTAAAGCGTAAACCTTCCAAAAAATCGCCCGAAACCACGGAGGTTATAATGTTCAAGACCCGTTACGTTAATAGCAATGGCGCCGGCAGCGTCCGCCGGCGACAGCGCGCGCGCTCGAAGCGCCACGGAATAAAAATGAACTAACTGGTTGTGTGGCCAGTGAATAAAAACTATCGGTTCTGAACAACCACCCGCCCCGGACCGACCCGTCGTCGGTCCGCTCAAACTCCCGGTAGTCGGGATAACGTTGAAACCGCCCGTCTAAGGATCGAGTCCCTCACTTGTACATCTGCGATCCGTGGAGACCCATCCTTGCCCGCTATCAAGTTAACGATGCGCCCCCGTCGCCAGCACAACGGTGATAGGTTAGCATCCTTAACCAGTACGAGGTCTCCAACGCACGGTGGGGTCGTCCTGTCCGTCCACTTAACGCGTTGCTGAAGAATGTGCAAATACTCAAGCGACCATCGCTTCCAAAAATTTTGAGTCATTTGCTGCAGCATCTGATACCGTGACAACCTATACAACTTAACATCCGTATACGGATACTCCGGCAAGGCGTTGAGTGGTTGGCCAATCAAAAAATGATCTGGGGTAATGGCCTCCAGGTCATTCGGGTCAGCGCTCAACGGACACAAGGGGCGCGAATTTAAAACTGCCTCAATTTTGCAAAACACCGTTGACAACTCCTCGAAGGAGAGGATCGTTGAGCCGATGACCCGATACAAATTAGTCTTGGCAGACTTAACCACTGCCTCAAATATTCCACCCCAGTGGGGGCATCCAGGTGGACTGAAATACCACGAAATGCCCCGACTGGCGATGGCCGTGCCGATCTCTCGCTCATTTTGACTTAAAAATAATACAATTTCCTTTAGACAACGATCGGCGCCCTTGAAGTTGGTACCACAATCCGATCGTATCAAGGCCGGTATCCCCCGTCGAGAAACGAATCGGTCCAGCGCTGCCAAAAAGGCCTCCGTAGAGAGATCAGCTACCATTTCCAAATGAACGGCCTTGGTCGCCAGACACACGAAGACGCACAAATATGCCTTAACCGACTTCGCATTGCGAAGGCGTGATGTCTTGACCATGAAAGGCCCCGCGAAGTCTGTCCCCACACCAGCAAACGGCCGAGCTTCCGTAACTCGGTCGGGCGGGAGATCTCCCATTTGTGGCTGCATTGTGGCTGCCTTGAGCCGGTAACAAGGCAAGCAACGAAACACAACGCTCCGTATCACTCTCCGTGCCGACAAAATCCAGAACTCCCGCTGCAAAATGCCCAGCAGAGTGTTGCAGCCTGCATGTGAATTCCTGATGTGACGGTCCCAAACCAACAGCTCCACCAGAGCTCCCTTCTTGGGAAGAATTAAAGGATGTCGCGCTGAATAGGGCAATTCGGCATTCCGTAGTCGGCCTCCCACCCGGAGCATTCCGTGCTCATCAATAAACGGGTTGAGGCGGACAAGGCTCTTCTTCATTCTGCCCACGCCAGTCCGCAAAATCCTAAGTTCATCCTGGAACTCATTCCCCTGAATGACCCCCACCCAACGTGAGAGAGCCCTTTGCTGCTCCTCAGGTCCCATTACAGGTGACAGGTTGCGCTGTGCAGCAGGGCTTCGACAATTATGGAAAAACCGCATTATCCATCCCGTGACTCGAAGTAGCTTCCCTAGTGAGCTATACCGTTCCAAAAGAGTGTGGTCCACTGCCACAGACTCCACTGTAGTCACATTGACTCTCAGACCCTGGTCAGGGGGTAGTGGCTGGCGTCCGCAGTCATTGAAAGGCCACTCCGTATGTGGCCGCTCCAGCCATTGAGGCCCCCACCAGAGAGAATGCTCAACCAGAGCAGGCGCCGGGCAGCCGCGACTCGAGCAGTCTGCCGGGTTAACTTCACCTGGAACATGTCTCCAGACCAGAGGAGTCTCCGAGTTATTTATCTGTGACACTCGGTTGGCCACAAATACCTCAAGCGTATGGACCGAAGCCTGCAGCCAGCACAACACGATCTGGCTGTCCGTCCATGCGTAAACCGTGTCATTCAGATCCACCGTGCCACGCAAGTTCTGCGCCACATGGTTTAGGAGGCGGGTCAGGAGCGCGGCACCCGCCAATTCCATCTTCGGAATCGTCCACCGGGTCCGAACAGGCGCAACCTTGCTCTTGGCCATGACCAAGCGTACAACGCCTTCGCCAGCGGTCTCACCTGTTCTCAGGTAGACCGCGGCCGCGTACCCTTTCTCAGACGCATCGCAGAACCCATGCAGGGTCACCCTGGCTCCCGCCTGAGGGAGCAGTTTGCGCGGGATCTCAATTTCTTTAATATGCGGCAATGTGGTCACGAATGCCGTCCACTCGTGCAGCAGCTCGTCCGTGAGCTGCTCATCCCAGCCTAGTTGGGCCAACCAAAGCTTCTGCATGAAGAACTTTGCCATGAACGTGACCGGAGAGATCCAACCATTTGGGTCGAACGTTCGTGCGATAGTCGAAAGGACTGATCGCTTGGTGCAGGTCTTCGACAGCAATTCGGCCTCACAATTGTATGTGAAGACATCCTGAGTCGGTCGGTACTGGACCCCCAAAATTGCCAACGCATGAGGATTATCCGAGTCCTCAAACAAATGCGGGTCTTGTTGGTGCTCAACTGGTAGTCCTGCCAGCACCTCTGGGCAGTTTGACAGCCACTTCCTGAGTTCATAGCCACCGGAGGCCATGAGCGCCACCAATTCATCCCTTAGGATGAGCGCCTGCTCAATGCTGTCCGTGCCCGTACAAATGTCATCCACGTAGACATCCCGGTCGATGACTGCAGCTGCGCGAGGGAAGCGCAGCCGTTCCTGGTCAGCCAGCTCTCGTAGCGTCCGCATCGCTACATACGGGCTGGGCTTTAATCCGTACGTGTTCGTGTTCAGCTCATACGTGATCATCGGTTCTTCTGGGCTCTCTCGCCACAATATCAGCTGGAACCGACGGTCATCCGCATGGATCTCCGTTTGGCGAAACATCATCCTCACATCCGTAACGAAGACAACTTGGTGTCTCCTGAAGTCCGTTAGAATGTCTGCAATGTCTCTGGTCAACTTAGGACCAGCGTGCAGGCATTGATTCAGGGACACCCCGTTCGATGTCGCCGCGCTCCCGTCGAACACGACCCTGATCTTGGAGTCAGGTGTCTTCAGGACTGCATGATGAGGCAATACGTAGTGCTCCTCACGACGCCAGTCTACCCTGGATACCGACATGTGACCCAAAGCCAAATATTCACGCATGAACTCAACATACTTTCGCCGAAAGTTGGAGTCCCGTTTCATGCGCCTTTCCATGGCCATCATCCGTTTCTCAGCCAGGCCCCTGGAGCTCCCCAGTGGAGGTCGCGTCGATAGAAATGGCAGCCGTGTCATAAATCTGCCCGACGGGAGGCGCACCGTGTTGCACTGATAAAATGTCTCGCACTCCTCGTCCAGTGGGTTTGTCCTGGGAGCTGTGGGTGGCTCTTCTGTTGCCCAGAACCTTTGCAGGACCTCCGATAACACGCTGCCGTAGTATATGTTGCTATAATCCGTTGCGTCCTGTGGTCCCCGTACTGGGCCCAATAATGCGTACCCACCTGCGGTACACACGGCCACCAACCCGTTTGGTTGCAGCTCCCGCTTACCGCTCCGCAGCAGCTTCCCGAGGACGTCAGTTCCAAGTAAGACGTCCACCCGTCCGGGAATCGCGAAGTGAGGGTCGGCCAACTCCAATCCATTGGTCAGCTCCTTTACCGCCGGCGGTAACCGTACCGAAGGAAGAACCCCGACCACTTCATCTAAAACAATAGCCGTGGCCTTTACCCGCGTGATCGATGCCGAGTCACCCATCTCAAACAGGAGGTCCGTCTGACCCCTGATGTGAGGCACCTGATTGCCACCTATACCTATTGCGCCATCCCGTGATGGCTCCAACCTGAGGCCCAGCCTGGCCACTAGGCGGCTGGACACGATACAACCTTGTGCCCCCGAATCCAGTAGTGCCCTCACTGGCACTGGCTGTCCATCCGTGCCCCTGACGGTAATCACGGCCGTCGGTAATAATACCGTCACTGGCGGGGTGGGCACGACGGATGAACAGACTGCTAATTGCTAGCAGGGGGCACCTCCCTCCCCTTCTGCTGGAGGGGGAGAGGGCCCCTGGCCCAGGTATGGGTCCCACCCCGGGTAGTACACCCCTCGACCCATCGGTGCCATGCGCGCCGGCTGGTAATAACCCATCGGCATCCGTCCCATCTGCGGCGGACGCGCCATCAAACGTGGGCGCTCTGCGAGGGGTGGGGAGAAGCGATTACTCGGGGGCGGCAACCTGCCCCCCAGCGCGGCCGAGTAAGTCGCGTAGCCCGACTCCCCATGGGTCATCTCCGAGCACCCGCCCGTATCTCGGCGCCGATCCCCCCCCGCGGAGGAGACTGCGGCATCCGGCGGTACTCCGGAGTCCCCGGTGACCCCCCACCCCGGGAGGGCGGCGACCGCTGGTCTCTGGGTGACCCCCCTCCCCGGTGGGGGGGCGACCGTCCACCCAAGGCTGGCTTAGGAGAGGGGGGATGGCCTCCCGATGAGGCCCCGTACCGCTCCCCACTCTCAGCCAGGCAGAGAAGTTCATGATGGGCTCCTCCGCATACTCGGCGGTTGGTGGTCTTACTGCATTCACGCACATAGTGTGCGCCTAGGCAGCGGAAGCACAAGTTTCGCTGCTTGACCACCCCCCTGCGCCTCTGCACCCGCTGTGCTCCAAAATCCGCGCACGCGGTGATCGCGTGTCCCCCCTTCCGGCAGAAGGGGCACACCTCCGATTGGAGGGCGTTGTACCGCTGTCCTCCCCGACGGGGCTCCACCGGTTTGGGCCCGACCGTACGCCGGGGTGACGTGGGGGGTTGCGGCGTGGTTGCCCCTTGGCAATCCGCCCGCCTGCACTCACCCTCCAGGAACGCCCTCAATTCATCAAATGTTGGGAGGTGATTCGATGAATCACCCCCATGTGACTGCTCAAACCGCGCCACCACCTCGCTAGGTAACTTGCGCAAAACCCGGTTCACAACAATGTACTTGTTGTCCCCTAGTGACAACTTGAGTCGCTCCAGCGTATTCACCGCCACCGTGGCGGGATTAAGGATTTTCGACCTTATTTCGTCTACATTAGTGACCTTCGATATACTAAATATTTTTTCGATGAGCCCATCAATAATTAATCGCCGATTATCATATCGGTCAATTAATAGGCCCCATGCCGTCTCGTAACTGGAATCCGTAATCTCCAAATGAGTCAAAATATCATGAGGCTCACCGCGTAATCTCCCCATCAACTGCGCCATTTTATACGCGGGGGTCAAATCCGTGCGCGAGTGCACCACGCTGTTAAAAATGTCGCGAAACCTCGGCCAGTCGGCATATTCACCACAAAATTCCGGGACATTCACCGGTGGCAACGGCGCCATTAGTGCCACACCACTGGGTGCACGCCTCACCCCAACATCCCCTTTTCGGGCGCGCTCGATATCCGCTGCCGCTTGGATGATACTCATCACCATATCACCGCACTGGTCTACATTGCGTTGCACCACTTCAACAGCCTGGGTCCGACTTTCCCCAGTCTCCTCTTCGTCAATACGGGCCAAATATTCGGCATGCAATTTCAATACCGCGTCATACCTTTCATCTACCTGTCGCGCGCGCGACAACAATGCGTCCTCGCGATCCGTACGACCAATTAACGTAACGACTAATGAAAACCATCTTAATTCCGATTCGACCCTTGACGCGACCGTTTTAACTACTGAGGGAGCCATGGTACCAACCTCGATAACGCGGATCAATAAAATAATATAACCCGAAAACAAATTAATTAATTAATTAATTTGGGTGAATAATTTTGTCCGTGGAACCCCGATTTTCGACAATAACAATCCGTTTTCGTACCAAACGCGACAACTTCAAAGTTATTCACCCAACACCAATATATTACGCAAAGGAAAACAACACTAAATGTATTTAAATTAAATGTATTTTGAGTGAATAATAGTTCAGCGGAACCCCAATTATTAATTACTTATTAATACGTTTCTCCGTATCGAAACGCAACTATATTTACTTTATTCACTCAACTAACATTTAATTGAAAGTAATAACTAATATTCTTATAATTTAGTTACTCTTAATTACGCAAATGCAACTTAACGTTAATAGATTGGAATGCGAACCAAGCGCAATCCACCCTCAAATTTCAATTATGATTTTGATGCTAACTAAATTACTTATTCGAACGTAAATGAATCAAATATCTTTTCTGTGGATATGAACCACGCTTTTGCTACCAAAATTTGTTTCCGCCAGACACAAATTGAATTTCCCACGGGCCCATATGATGGAAAATTATCATAGCAATCTTGCCTAGCGCGAAACAATGGGACGCGATACGCGCCCTATGTACTTAACCTAACTTGATCTACGTTGCTAACCTGGATTTCAGCCGAATCTCTTCCCGGCCGCAAGTATGTGTTTCTGCTTTGTGTAAAGTGTATGTGTGTTACTTGCGGCAATAAACGACGTCCCGGTCTGCGCCGCTGCCGCTCCGATCTCGTCAGCAAACACACCAAACACAGTTCACACTGTAGTAGTCCTTATATCACTCTAAATAACAATCCTTGGGGCGCCCGAAGCAGCCCACCGTACAAGGAATTGCACCGTATCTCAACACTTTCCGTTAAAGCGTAAACCTTCCAAAAAATCGCCCGAAACCACGGAGGTTATAATGTTCAAGACCCGTTACGTTAATAGCAATGGCGCCGGCAGCGTCCGCCGGCGACAGCGCGCGCGCTCGAAGCGCCACGGAATAAAAATGAACTAACTGGTTGTGTGGCCAGTGAATAAAAACTATCGGTTCTGAACATATATATAGTCTAATTTTCTAAAGATCTCAATGTAAATAGGATCCCTGGGTCCGATACTAATCGTCATTTCAATATATGCCCGTATTAAATACCCACGCTGTATAATATTGACATGAGATGAGATACCAATATTCAAATTTCAGAGGGTTATGTTTTTTATGCTTTTTGTGAAACATTGTAGATATTATAGCAGAACTGTAGTAATTACATATACGCAAGCATGAATTGTACATCAAATAAAAACATAAGAATTACCTCCCGATGTCCCATCAGGACCATAATATCGACGTTTAAAGATCTGCGGAGAATAGCACATACGAGTAGGCAACTTTCCTATTTCAGTTTTTCCAAAAATACCCAATCAAGTCGTAATTCAAACATTTCCCCGGAAATCCAATATTGAAACTTCAACACTGTTGCGCTGTGACGCTGCACCGGTCCAATATCAAAAGCGAGCGTTTTTGTCGAGGTAAACGGACCCAATAAATCTCCGGGATAAAACAAGTTGTTTGGCGATGGTCGGCGGACTGTATCGGCGATAACGCGGGCCGAGGCGATCCAATATCGGGCCCGACAAAGGCTTACAAGAGTTAAGCGCACGCCCCGACTGCATATTCAACGGGGCAGAGTCAACATGCCGCCGCGCCCGGGAGCTGCCACGGGGAAATTAGATGCAATAATAAAGGCGGCTGGCAACATATACACTAGGCGAAGAAATACCACTTAGGACAACGCGGGTAGTAATATCCCGAACGCTGTCCAGTCGAATCGAATTTGACTACCAACCTCTTTCACGGACCTAGCAATTTGGATGGTCTGTTCAAGGCTAATAGTGTAGTCTCTTAGTTTCGAGACAGAGTATTCAACTCTTACTTGAGTAGACGCAACGGCGTTTGACATGACTTTGATCTTTCCATGTTCATTTTAGTGCCTAAAGTGGTCATACAAGGTTAAAATTATATACTTTTCCATAACATGCGCATAATTTAACCCACGACGATTCACGACTGTTTGGAGTTTCTTGCTGTTTTTTTGCAACTTATCCATACTTATCCAATTTCCAAAGCAACTGGTAAAATGTGTAATTTATGTAAAAGCCTACTCGCACGTGCTCGCACAATAGATCTAATCGCACAATATAGTCTTAAATTTAAATTAAATGAAAGTAAAGTAGGAATATAAATGAGTGGATTCAGTAGCCATTGCTCCACCGACAAAAGCATCATCTTAATCGCAAAAAAAATAAGTAGAATTTGTAAAAATGAAGTAGTTTATTTAAGTTCGACTCCCGGGCTGGGGCACGCATGGCTTGCCACTGTCCGAAGCGGCAACGCACGCCCACGGTACCCTAAATTTGCATAGCCCGGAGCCCGTGAAACATTCATTGTGCCTGATCAATACTTGATGAGACAATATCGACGCCACTTAATTGAAAAAGCTACCTTTGTTTACCGGAAACACATTTGCCGGTCATTCGATAAGTACATAGACATATACAGGGTGAAAAATATAAGTGGGTCAGTAATTTACTGCTAGCTACACTATAACTTCGCTCGATCGCCATGAGCCAAAAATATTTTAGAGGTCTCTTTCAGACTAACCAAGGGCTAGTTAAAACCTGGTATCAAGAAAGCCATTTTCGTATATTAAGGGTGGAACGAGTGAATATTTTACACGGCCGTAGGAAAATAACATATGTCTTCAAAAAATTATCATGCAAAATTTTCATTGATTTTTATTGTTTAGTAATTTTCGTGTACTGTACGGGTTTTAGTACCTACCCGTACTGACCCCAACTTGGATACTTCAAAACTTTTCCTGTTTCATACAAACAAAATATATTTGAGGACAAGATATTAGCTCGCACTGGAAACCGTTTTGGAGTTCCGTATGTACTTTGTACAAACATCTGAAGGGACAAGTGTCTCCCTCTGCCATATTGATATTGATATATCCCCTGCCCCTCCCAAACGTGATGTATACGTATAAAGAGATAGATATGATCCTAATCAAGTCCTATTGAAGAGTATTTTCAATAGGACTTGATTTGGGTAAATCTAGGTTATTATATATTATAACCTACCGAAAATAAATAAGTAGGTATGTAAGACTGTCTGTATAATTTGTATAGCATCTCCCAAACGACTAGGACTTCCGGTTTGTGACTTAAGATGGCCGCATGCCTTTAAGTTTAGTTGTTCGTTATTTATTCATGTTGGTTGTTCAATGTGTAGTATTGATAGCCTATTGTGCAGTGAACTAACGTATGAGTGAATGGTTAATGAAGAATTCAACTTGAAGCGTACATAGCCCTTCTTGGGTCAAGGCCCGGTAGACCGCGTGGTTTTTTGTAAATCGCTATCAATTTACAAAAAGCAAAACCTCACCGAACAACGGCATGCTCTACGAGCAAACTTGAAATTGGCGAAATCATCATTAACCTGATGGAAGCCATATTTTAAAATTAGAATTAGAAGAAAAAATAAAGCAAGGCGTGATATTCATAGATAAAAATTATACATAAAAACGCAGCGCACAGACGCAAGTAGCTGGCTTCAAGAGGCGCTTCTGTCAGGAGAAATCCTCTGAGAACGTACGCGACCGTTCTGTGAAGACGACCCAGTTTCCCGTCTTGTTTAACGTTTTATTATTTTTTAGTCTTGCTAATTTGACGGTTCTGTAATTGAAATGAAGAAGGATAATATTATTAAATACAAATATGCCTAATTACACCGTACAAGGACCAAAAATCAAAATTAATGAATGAATGAATGTATAATTTCGCTTTTTTTATTATTATTTAATCCACAAATCAATATTAATAATTGCACAGGAGTCAGGGACACCCTGTAAACATCTAGTATTTTTGCACTTTTATGATCACAAACGGGTGTTTTTTTATACTCTCAGGGTTTGTATATTTATGTGATGGCTTTAACAAGGGAGACATTGTTAAAAGGTCTCTATAAGACCTTTCAGTCTCCATGTTTAAATGTAATAATGACTGTATGCAAACCTTGACAGTGTCAAAATTATCTAGTAGCTGTTTCAATGCCCTATTTTTTCCTAATTCAATTTTTTTAATAACCAATTCAACTATTTTTATTTTTATTAAAGCAGTAACGTCTGCTAACGTAAACCAAATGTTTACAATGAAGCAAAAAATTGAAAAATTTAATGGTTCAGACAGGATCAGAACCTGCGTTTCCAACGGCTTTCCGGGCCAACACGGGCGTCCTACCAATCCTGTCTGAACCATTAAATTTTTCAATTTTTCGCTTCATTGTAAACAACCAATTCAACGTAATATTTTATTATCACCATGTAATATACATTCCATAAATATGAAGGTAGTATTCTAAATAAAGAACTGCACTTGGTAGTTGAGCCCGTCGCCCCTCTCGCTCTTGACCCGAACATTCGCGAAGGTGGAGCCGACGCCGCCCGACGTCACCGTCGCCTGCGCACTCGACTTGTCCATGTCGAGAGCAGAGATACCCTAAAAAACATACGGTAATGGAGCGCGCACACCTAACGAGTACAGTGGCGAGACAGGGCTCTGTCTCGCCCGTTTGTCTTGTGTGTGACAGGGACGAGAGCACTGTCTCGCCCACTGTCTCGGTAGGTGTGATCAAGGCATTAGATGTAATCTTCAAGACAACTATGTCCTGCGATAATTGGTTCTTTTTCATATTACCTAATTCGAAAACAATTTTGTCGAATGTTGTCGTAATCAATAATAACATTTAAATACCGATAAGACCGCTTGAAAAAATATTTTCGTTTCCTGAGTTAATGTATTTTTGTTGTGCAATAAAGCGTATTTATATTGTATTAGGCAAATATATATTGATGCAGATAAATAGTTTAAATCTGGGCAAGCTTATAATGAGATTACAGTCTGTACAATACTGTCAACAGAAACTTTGTTCGTTCTTGAGACACAATAAAAACACGGTATAATGAAATAATGAACTTTATTCTGCAAGTATTTCGCAAGAGGAGACCACTGTTGCGAATAAACGCCGAAAGAAACCCTACAAATAATGCGACATTGCTTGATCCACCCCGTGAGATCGAGCAGTGCATAAGTAGCCCACAAATACGTCAGTTAGGAACATACCTTGATGGTCCTGTTATTTTCATCATTGTAGAAGACATTCTTCGTCCTGGTCTTGAGCGGGACCGACGACAGCTTGACAGTCTCCGAGTACGCCAGCTGGCCGTTGATGCTGGTGCCGACTTGCAAGTCGTCCGCCGCAGCCATCGCCACCAAAACGACGCACGGCAGGAGATATCTCAACACTGACGCCATTGTATTGGTCCTTAAAACCTTGCAGTCAATTTATAAATAATTCAACACGAGTCGTTCTTTCAAAAAAATACCGCGTCTAACAACTTAGATGTTCAGTCATGAGTTGACAATCGTAAAGAGAGCGAGGTAATTCAATAGTAGGCATCTAAAAACTTTTTCTTACTAAATTTTTTTTTTAGTAAGACACGTCTTTAAATGTGGTTGGTGATTCTGATTGAGATACAGTATAACTGAAAGTGCATAGTTTTATAAGGTTCGGATGATTCAGTGATACAAAAAATAACTAAGATAAGATAAGATATAATATTTTTCTCGAGATGATAAAGTCAAGTGGAGATATCCGAGTATTCCGAGTAGATGAGCCTACTTTAACAAGCGAAGACACGGGTATCATGAAGATAACCTATAAGATAAAATTACTTAAAAGAGTAATATCCCAAGCAGCACATTAGTGAATTTTGCAGCTTATCTTATAGCTTTAAGTTCTAAATGAGTGGTTTAACAGTGTTTGATACAACTTATAGCTTTAAACACCACTCAAAACTGTATATGAGTTCATCCTATCACTTGTAGCTGCATAGGAACGTTTTTTGTTTCTACTTTATTACTTATGGTGGGATAAAGTCGATTTTGCTACTTAAAGTTGCATGCAGGTTCAAATTGTCACTCAATAAGAAGCAATAGTGCTATATAAGGCCTTAAAATCACTTATAAGCAACTTTTACATATAAGTGGGAACATACCCTTATTTGGAACTAAAAGTTCCAAATGACTAGTACAATAGCGAATTATATCACCAATAGTGGCTAAAGGGATAATTTTACGGCTCTTTTGGAACCAAAAAATATTGCAACTTTAAGGCCTAAGAAGTACCTTATTGCCACTCCAACGCATAAATAGGTGTCAGTAGGAGGTTCTTGGAACCAAAAGCAGTTATTTTCACTTATTTCGAACCACTAACGAACTAAAAGTTCTATTATAGTTCCTATTTGCGCCTTGTCAAAATATATTTAATAGTCTTGCTTGTTTAATAGTCTACAAAAGAGCAAATAATTACTATTGGTAATATCATTCACTGCTTTGCCACTCGCAAGATACAAATAAGTGATTATTAGACTTGATAGTTCCAAATAAGGAACAAATAAGTGAAAATAAACACTGTAGGATCTTTTTTAGGGTTCCGTAGTCAACTAGGAACCCTTATAGTTTCGCCATGTCCGTCTGTCCGTCTGTCCGTCCGCGGCTTAGCTCCGTGATCATAAGTGCTAGAAAGCTGAAGTTTGGTATGTGTATGTATCACGCCGACATAACGGTAAAATAAAAACTAAAAAACCGGCCAAGTGCGAGTCGGACTCGCGCACCGAGGGTTCCGTACAAACACTTTCCATCCCTAAGTGGTTAAGTTAAGTTTGCACCTGGTATGTATAGCGCCCCATATAAATTAGGTGCAAAGTTAGGTATTAAAAAAAAAATTATGGTTTTCGTAATTATTCCTTTATCTATGCTATAAGACGTTGCTTCGTACCAAATTTCAAGATTCTGAGTTCACGGGAAGCACCCTGTAGGTTTTGATTCCCTTGCAAGTGTCGAAAATTTGCGGCATAAACGGCTGTATCTTTTGATTGCGTTGGCTTAGAAGTTTGATTTTTTCACAGCTTCAAGGGACAGTAGACCTGAGTAATTGATATAAATTTCAGCTTCATACCTCCACGCGTTCCTGAGAAAAAGGGTCTTGACAGACGGACGGACGGACAGACGGACAACAAAGTGATCCTATAAGGGTTCCGTTTTTTCCTTTTGAGGTACGGAACCCTAAAAATCATTAAAAACATCCGAAAAAGTTTTAATTGCAACGTATTTTATTTTCACTTTATTATATTTTTATTTAACGACCGAATATTAAAACTATTGTGCCTTTTATATAAAACAATAGATCATTGCTCAAATAAAATAAGATTTTTCAACTTATTGTAAATATAATACATAATAATTTATAATTTCACCATTTATCATAGATGCATATTCGAAACGTACCTCAAAAAATATCGAGTAATTTGTAATTTGTTACTTTCTTTTGCATTTATTTTGTTTGGTGTTTTAGGAGTAAAAATATTAATCAATTTTTAAACAAAATCTCGTAATATAATGTGTATTTATAAATAAACACGTCATGTATCTGCTAAATCTTCAAATTTGATAAAATAATGACAATAACCGTGTTAGTTGGTTGATTATAATTTCAATTAAATTATATTGTTATTCCTTTTTAAGCAGCACTTATTTATTTTCTGATTAATAATAATATTGAAATCAGCAACAAAGACTATAAACACACGTTGGAAGAAAAACCGGCCAAGTGCGAGTCGGACTCGCGCACCGAGGGTTCTGTACAAACATTTTCCATCCCTAAGTGTTTAAGTTAAGTTTGCACCTGGTATGTATAGCGCCCCATATAAATTAGGTGCAAACTTGCAAAGTTAGGTATTAAAAAAAAACTACTTACTAGATCTCGTTCAAAACAATTTTCGTTGGTAGTTTTTATAGTAATGTACATCATATGTTTTTTTTAGATTTTTCATTTTCTTATTTTAGAAGTTAGAGGGGGGGGGACCAACTTTTTTCCACTTTGGAAGCGTCTGTCACGCAAACTATTCGGTTTAGAAAAAAAATATTTTAGAAACCTCGATATCATTTTTGAAGACCTATCCATAGATACCCCACACGTATGTGTTTGATGAAAAAAAAAATTTGAGTTTCAGTTCTAAGTATGGGGAGCCCCCAATATTTATTATTATTTTTTTATTTTTGCATCAAAATCTTAATGCGGTTCACAGAATACATCTACCTACCAAGTTTCAACAGTATAGCTCTTATAGTTTCGGAAAAAAATGGCTGTGACATACGGACGGACAGACGGACAGACGGACAGACAGACAGACAGACATGACGAATCTATAAGGGTTCCGTTTTTTGCCATTTGGCTACGGAACCCTAAAAAATAACTTTTTTTCGGGTACCTCCCATACACCTAAAGTGGGGGTGATTTTTTTTTTCGTTCTAACACTAGCGTGTGGGGTGTCGTTGAATAGGTCTTTTAAAAACAATAGGGGCCTTAAAAGATCATTTTTTGATAAAGTCAGCAGTTTTGTAAATATTCGCTCGGTAAATCCAAAAAATAGTGTCCCCCCCCTCTAACTTCTCAACCACGGGTCAAAAAATTATGGAAAAATTCATGAAAATAAGGCCCTATTAGTACTTTCAATGAAAACTATATTGAATAAAATCGGTCGAGCCGTTTTTGAGTTATCGCAAAAATTCATAATTTTCTTTTAAATGACGTAAGTGCCCCGCGGTGTTCTTATACTTCGAACGTTACACATATTAGTTAAGTGCCATACTGCATTAAAACATTTCGCTCAATCTGGTGCGTATAATCGATAACTTCTTGAAGGTAATAAGTAATTACAGTTACTTTGGCGTTTACGACCTTTTATAGAGCTTGAAATCTTTCTCGTAATTTAAATTCGATTTTATTGTCTATTGTGAAGGATGGCCAACTACGGAACCCTACACTGAGCGTGGCCCGACATGCTCTTGGACGGTTTTTGTTTCGCCATGTTTACAAATGGAAGCCTATGAAAATTGATTATTTTAACCAGAATTTTATCACACTGACGCATAATCACAGACTTTTGATAGTTGTGACGATGTTACTTTAACATTGTACGTAACCTACAATCATTAGGTCAGGTTTTTAACAGTTTTATTTCTTATCAGTATCTATTCCTTATTTAATTTAGCACTCTCTTTTTTAATATTCCTGATCAAATGAAGGGCGCGTCGAAATTTACAAAGAAAACATACTATAGTTTCACAGTAAAAAAAAATTCGCAAGAATTTCGTGCTTATTTCGATGCTTGTATAACGTAAAGTTTTAATCACTCATCAAACAGACATATAAATCCAAAATGAATATGGCAGATCACGTATTACTTCAATTTGACAGTTGCCTCGCCACTCAAAGATAATTTTGGCGACTCATTTATCACTCATTGACCGAACTGAAATGTTTTCATTCGTTCACTGCGCATAACTTTTACCCTTAGTTCTAATTGCCACTTAAGGTTATTGTGAGATCTCTTATGGACGCATAACTTTCACCCATAGTTCTAATTTCCACTTAAGGTTATTGTGAGATCTCTTATGGATTCTATTTAGCACCAAAAATAGGCTGCAATTTTTCTCCTTTTGGTTCTATACTGGTGGCATAAGGGTTCTTGCCACCTATATAGCACTTAGTCATGGTGGTAAATTTCACTTAAGCATCTAATTAGATATGATATACGAGCTATTTAGACCCAATTGTGCTACTTGGGATGTCATTTCGTATCAGCACATAGAATTATGAGACTCTTAGCGAATATTTAATACATAATATACATACTCCTTCTTAAATTTTTGTGATATAGGTAGTAGTTTATGGGAAACCTGTTTGAACTTCGACAATCATAAAAATAAATAATGATTTGGACAATTGCGTCAACAATTGAAACCACGCCACGACGCGATTTATCGAATCTATGGACCTAACGGTGCGTGGAACGTAGACGTGTTGGTTTGTTTTTGAAATTATATTTTGAACCTTACGTAAACACAGATGTTAAACTTCTAACACCTATCTTCGTCAGTTAAAAACGCGTACTCACAAAAAATAAAAAGGGCTTGTTCGAGCCCAACGCATCATGTGCGAACATGAAATTGTGATTCAGAGTCGCCAATTTATTCGGCTACTATGGCTTTATCAAAAGTTGGATACATTAGCGCCAGATGTGCCCGTGCCGGGTTCCGCAAACTTTTTTTCAACCCCTTTTTGTGAGTATAATAATGAAAAGGATTGCGCTCATTTGTTATTTTTTGTCGCATTTAAAGGAGTGTGTAGGCGAAAAGTTGAATAAAACTCCTATTTTTTCGCGAACATTACAGACGGGTCTTAGTACGAATTTTGTGTCTGTTATGATAATTATTGTTACTCTAAGAGAGATCTTATCCATTATATTACATGTTTATAATTATAGATACGTACAGCATAAAATCCAAGTGGCAAAGACATTCTAATAATTTCACAGATTGTTTCTGGTTCGAAATACTGAGTGTGGCATAGAATTCTACAATTCCACAAGTAATAACGTGAACTAAATTGTGCAGGCAACAGAAAGTACGTGGCACCGTGCACCACATTCCGCGCCCCGGCAGAATGACGTGTTCCAGTCGCAAGCGGCAGTCTCTTACGACGTTTTGTTTCGGAGGGTTCAGGGAGAGACAATGTGGGGATTTACGAGCTGCTAACATTTTCGGATCCTACCTACTGTTTATCGTATGTAAAGCCCCAGGTCTGTGGAGTGCACAAACGATCCAATTGTACAGCTCACCATAAGGATTTTAGTCTTGCGTCTCTAGATTCAATGTAATCCAGGGCGCAAATTCGAAGTAATTTTACGATAACTTCTATGTAAGTAAGTATAGCTTTATCGCGGCATTCTGTTAGAAATATATTTTTTTCTTTTCTAGGTATGAGTGATATTAACAATTTGACAATAAAGGAGGAATTGTCAAATACATCGCTCAAATCTTTTCACCTCACTAGCTCGGAAAGGCCAGTTTGTTTGTTTGGTATCTATTGAGAAAATCGCTTTTTATCCACATGTGGAGAAAGAGTTTTGACGTTTCAACGCAGCTAAAGTAAAATTTGACATGAGCTTATTTTCTGAAAAATCCCGTTTAAAATACCTACATGAAAGCTAATTAGACCTTAGTTTTAATAAATGGCAAATTGGTTGATTATTGCAGATATTTTTCAAAGATATAGTACAAACCCTTATTCTTTTTTCCTCGCTGTAGTGAGGTGAAAAGTTTTGTGTTATACACGGGCGAAAGTTATTTTACGTCTCGTGTATTGAAACACTCGCTACGCTCAGGATTCTATTTTGAACCACTCGCTTCGCTCGTGGTCAATCATAGGATCCTTTCGCTAGCTCGTGTTTCAAATAAACACTCGCGAGTAAAATACAACTTTCCCCCCTTGTATAACAAATAACTATTGTGCTTCTTGACACTTCGTTACTGCTTTAACTGGCTTGTTTAAATTATTCATCCAATACACACTCTTTTATGTGCTAAAACTATTCAAATATTCACAGTATAATAATAAATATACCCTTCCGTATACCCTGTTTATCTCGCTACCTCTCCTAAGATAATAAACACTTTTGTAAGCAAGCAAACGTTGCGCGCTCGATTTATTCAAAGAGCCGAGCCTACGTAAAATTATAGCCTTATCATATAAATAAGGATTTAAGCGGCATCAAAATAAATTCCCAGGAGCCGTGCCGTATTATTTTACGTGCAATTTGTTTGTTTTTATTGCTTGGAGGGATCTTGTCGCCTTAATATTCGAACACTTGCTCTCGGTTTTACAATTCAAGATTATTTGCAATTCTTGCCATTATTTAATTACCGTATAAATAGAATTTAAAACATTTCAAATTTATTATTTTAATTTTTTTATTATGTAATATTTTTGATGCTGATTTATTGACTATCAGAATCTTCTCATCAAGCTATTTCCTGCGAGTATAATCATTTAAATCCTTGTATACGTATTATGAGGTTTTAATCACAACTTTATTATCAAAAACCGCTAATGAAATGTCAAATACACCTGATAACATTAGTTTGTAATCGTATCACATTACAATCCCGTTTATAATTTACTGTTTCAATTAATATTCATATTATTGGTAATAGTTTCAATATGGTTTTATTTCAAAGCCGCATAATATTCGTGCTCGTGGTCTTCGTATTTTGAGCAAACCAAAGAACTATTAATGAACTATTAATTGCGCGGGCATGGTCATCGACAGGGTTCGGGCTTCTGATGGCACGGTAAGACTTTAGACAGCTATGGAGCCGATATTAAACTTAAAATAGAACTCGTACTCATACTCATTCATCTATTTCATTCCTATCCGCCTTTATGGGTATTGTGACGTTTCGCATTCCCAAGCATTAAATGACTAAAATTATAAATAAAATAAAATTAATACAATATTACAAACTCCTAGATTTAACTATGCTATTAGAAAATGTTATGCATCTTCTATTTATCATTACGGGATATTCGATCAATATAGAACCCAAGTCGCAAATAATTGCGTATTTTATGATGAGGAAGAAAAACAATGCCTTCACAAAATGTGGTCTGATGTGTATTCTTCTGAATTTTAATATAAATAAATTTAATATCTCTCTTTAGATAAATTTTAATTTAGTCTTACCGTCCTTCTCAAGTCGGATGCTTAGTCATTCTCATTAAGTAGCTATAGATCTGATCTTATAGATAAGATTATTTTTATTAAGATGAGCGTCGATCGACTGGCCACAGGTGATAGGCTGACTTGCGTGTTTAGTGCACGAACTGATCGGAAGAGACATCTAACGGGAAGTAATGGGAAACTACAGGGGAAGCTAAACAAAAGATTGCGAAATCTTTTTCAACCCAATGCATGATATAACGTTTGACGGTATATATTTAAACATATTGTCCCCAATTTAAATGTTAGACACATAGTTAATTTGACTCACTATTACTACTACTACATTTTCATATAGATGTTTCAAAGTTAAATAATAATATGTACTCTTAATATTTACGTAATTATAACTTGTACACTAAATATCTTATTGGGAGTGAGTCGATGTCATTGCCCGGGCGCGGGCAATCAAAGTTGCTGTAATTAAATAGTGATTAAGGGCTGATCATCGTGTTCACATCGGGAGACATGGATTTGAAGTCGTAGTTAAAGCATGCTAATGAACTTTCATATGTAATGGATGTTAACGTAATTATAATGAGTCATCAAAAACATCGAGGTAACCAATGAGATAGTTAATATTATTATTATGTAAACGCAATTAGGTCCTTATTTTTTGTGACAATTATTGAGGCTTTTATTATAAAACTACCTCTATAAATGCTATTAATTTCTATAGCAATGTTCGAGAATTCTTAATACCCGAATATGATCTGGGCTCAAGCTGCTCGAGACGACTCGACTCGGCTCGCATTAGCCCTCTGGTAATTAGCGCGGGCGAATGTCAAAAAGTACATGTAAACAAGTTCATACCAGTCGGGGTGGATTAACACATTTCGCTCTTTGCGAGGAAGCCTTGACCTTGGAAGTCTGAAATCGCGTAATTTTAAAAGTTTTTAGGGTTCCGTACCTCAAAAGGAAAAAACGGAACCCTTATAGGATCACTTTGTTGTCCGTCTGTCCGTCCGTCCGTCCGTCTGTCAAGACCCTTTTTCTCAGGAACGCGTGGAGTTATGAAGCTGAAATTTATATCAATTACTCAGGTCTACTGTCCCTTGAAGCTGTGAAATAATCAAACTTCTAAGCCAACGCAATCAAAAGATACAGCCGTTTATGCCGCAAATTTTCGACACTTGCAAGGGAATCAAAACCTACAGGGTGCTTCCCGTGAACTCAGAATCTTGAAATTTGGTACGAAGCAACGTCTTATAGCATAGATAAAGGAATAAAGGAAAAATTACGAAAACCATATTTTTTTTTTTAATACCTAACTTTGCACCTAATTTATATGGGGCGCTATACATACCAGGTGCAAACTTAACTTAACCACTTAGGGATGGAAAGTGTTTGTACGGAACCCTCGGTGCGCGAGTCCGACTCGCACTTGGCCGGTTTTTTTTATTTTAGTAAGATCTTCATAAAAACTTTCTGGTGTTAACTCTCACTTCATTCACGAAGAATAAAACTATAAAAGGCAGTAATGCATTGTTTTGGAGCGAGCGCACTACCAATTGTGTCCAAAGAGATTGGATATTACCACTGATCTTTTATATTGAGATTTATCGTAAATTTTAGGGGATCTCCGATCAATTACGCCTACAAAGTACTTCTGTGCGCCTTTAAATATCTCACAACTATTAAGCTCTTCACATAATAACCAAAATACATATAAAAACTAAGTATAGAATTGAGATTTACAAAAATCGACTTCAGCAATGACACTCACTTACTACAGCAAGAGAATATAAAAAATAATTATAAGTTATCATTATGTACATAGTGTGGAATATTTTTATCATAGGTCGGAGTTCGTTGTGATTGTGACAATATCATAGTTACAGCTCTGGGTAGCGGTTACATAACTTTGTTAGCCATTGTTACTATATTGGGATCCTCTCAATTGGCATATTAGTTCCACATCAGAAGAGCGAACATGACGCGTCTATACCCGCTCTTAGTTATCGCGAGTGTCATTGCTTATGCTCAAGCTCAGAATCGAGAGTTGTCTAGCTACGTGAACAACAGAAATCTAGGAAAAATAGACCCTGTAACTGAACAGAAGGTGTTAAATGCCTTCGTGCGGGCAAATCCGAATCTCCCGGAAGAACTTCGGGACACGAGGGTAAAAACAAGATTGATATTCGTCAGTGCTCTGTATCAGGACCATCGGCATGCTGTCATTGATGTCGTTTGTGGATCAAATTATAACGGTAATTGGTTTCTTCTCATTATTGAAACACAAGTTATTATTTAGTTTAGTATATATTTATTTTCGTGATAGACTGCATTACATTTTTTATTTCATTTTAAATACTTGTGATCATGTCAGTAATATCTGCTCAAAAATATGTAACTGTTTCATAAATTATGTATACCGTTGTCTAGTACCCATAGCACAAGCATTGCTTAGTTTGAAACTAAGCAATGCTTGAATAATAGATCGATAATAGATTGAAAAATAGATCGATTTTAAGGGATTGTATATAACAGAGTGGCCCATTTACGTCTGAAACTATAAGACATAACAGAATAAGACATACGAAGATCTGTTCTTAGGAACAAAGTCATCGATTTTATTAACAAGAAAAATTGCAAGGGAATTCATTGGCGTTTACAGTGTTTCCGCTTTTTGCCTTCGATATTATGTTTTTCTTAAGCCATTTATTGTCCACCAGGTTTTGTAGAAGTTTTCTTCAACGGGGGCCCAGTGCCAACAAACCCAAGCTCACCAGTTCACGAAGGAAACGGAAAACTCAACCTGTCCTCTCTCACCAACCTGAACAGGAATCTGAACCTGAACAAGGCAGGTGTGCGGGTGACGGACGACGCGCAAGGCCACGCGAAGATATTAGACGCGTTCTTGAGCAAAAACAACCTGCCAACCGGGTTGCGGTCCGTGCTGAGGGTGGGGCGGGTCAGCGGCGGCTCGGCGTGCCTGTTTGTTCCTCAACCTAACTTCCAATATGAGGGCAACGTCAACGTATCTTTGTAAAGGAAAGATGCGAAATATTAGTTTAGTAAGTGAGCTATGTAAATCTTTTGAGAAATAAATGTCTTAAATCATATACATAGTTAGTTATTGCTCTGCATCGGAGTTTAAAATCAAACAATAATTTCATATCACTAGTTCAAAACATTAGGTAAGCAAATTATTATTTAAGAGAATTAAATGGTTGTTAACTATTTTTCATTGTTTTTATACTAATTTCAGTTTAAAAAATAGCATTTAATCTTGACTGACATATAAGTAGTCATTCGAAAATTTACGATATAATATGTCGGTCGATATTGTAGACATGGATTGATATTATGGTTTCTGCTTATTTTATTAAAGCACTAATGGTACGTTGTAAACATTTGGTTTACGCTAGCAGACTAGCGTAAACCAAATGTTTACAATAAAGCAAAAAATTGAAAAATAGTGGTTAAATTTTTAAATTTTTCGCTTCATTTTTGCTATTCGAATTGTATTATAAAGACATTGAAGTTTCATTCCATATTTGGGTAAGGAAACTTAATAATATTATACGTCTACCAGTTTCTCCCAGACTCCGATAGCGGATTTGTGTATGTCGCAGTCATCTGGTTGAATCCGCTATATGATTGAATGACTAGCGCCTTCATTAAATGACAACATTCAATTGAATGACTAAAGGACAACTCGTTACCTACGTTGTTTAATATAACGTTCAACGTCTTGACTGAACGTCATTTAGCATAGTCGTTGAATGGGATATATAGCCGACTTTGTAATGACATAACACACCTTATTATGATTTTATATTGTATTTTAAGTCTTAAGATAGGCAATACTGATTATTTTTACCAACTAATTCAACACTTCGCTTTCGGACAAATGAAAATTCGGCGAAACGTTACAGATGGGAAACAAAAATTAGTGTTTCAGATAGGTAACCATCTAATCCTGATCACCTTTCAGAGCAGATCCGACTCGGCCGGGTTAGGTTAGGTTAGTTTTTTTTATATCCCTAAAAAACTAAATTTCAATCACCTGACTGATGTTATGTCTGCTCTGGTCAAAGGACTATGTTACTATCCGCTAACTAGTTGGACGTTGAGTGACGCTTGTTCAATCAACGTTCGGCCTAGTCACCCAGTCAGCCAGTAGTAATTTAATGAAGGCGCTAGTTAAATAGCGGATTCAACCAGATGACTGCAACATGTATACAACCCAACAGATCGACTGACCAACAAACACGGCTATTTAAAATGTGTGTATACTTAATTCCTTGCAACGATCTCCATTATACGCGACGGCAGACTGAGCTGTCAATTAATAGATATGAAGAGGAATCGACCCGCGAAGAGTCCTCCTCACCCGAGAGGGCTGAGCGGCGTGCTATGCCACGTTCACTATGCTAGCTAGCTCCGTCTTCCGCTTCTGTTTGGCGCGTTTCTAGCCAGCCGGAGCACTGCGCACGCGTAGTCACAAGGTAGTCACGCTCCGACTTATCAATTGGCATCATGAAGTTTTTAGAGATATTCATATTATTTACTAGCTTGCTTGCTAGCTCTTGTCGCGAATATTATTTGTATTTTTGGTGGATGGTATAGGTACGTTGTTTGTATACAGAATCTACGATTACTCTATTCTTACACCGAATAGTATTTCAGATATATATTTTTAAAGTCCTCAAAGTGACGATTGTTAAAATTACGAAGGTATACAAAATTACCTTGGTCTACAAGGAATTAGTAAGGAAAATTAGAAAGTAGTCGTGACATTGACCGTATTTTTTTTATTTTGCCCTAATACATAATTCCTTCAGTCAAGTCAATAAACGTCACTTGGAGGACTTATAAAATGAAACCTAAAAAACCGGCCAAGAACATGTCGGGCCATGCTCAGTGTAGGGTTCCGTAGTTGCTCATCCTTCAGAATAGACGGGCTTAAAACAGCGGTAACTGTAATTACTTATTACCTTCTGGAAGTCAACTTACGTCCTTTTAAAGAAAAAATATGAAATTTTGCGATAATTCATAAACGGCTCAACCGATTTTGTTCAATATAGTTTTCATTGAAATTACTTATAAGGTCTCATTTTCATGAATTTTTCCATAATTTTTTGACCCGTGGTTGAAAAGTTAGAGGGGGGGGGGACGCAATTTTTTTTATTTTCGGAGTGAATGTTTACAAAACTTCTGACTATCAAAAAATTATGTTTGAAGACCCCCATTAAATATTTTTAAAAGACCTATTCAACGACACCCCACACACTAGTACTGGAACGAAAAAAAAAATCACCCCCACTTTAGGTGGTCGAGGACCCGAAAAAAACATATATATTTTTTTTTATTTTACCGGTGTGTTGGCGAGATACATACACATACCTACTCATACCAAATTTCAGCTTTCTAGTACTAATGATCACGGAGCTAAGCCGCGAACGGACAGACGGACAGACGGACATGGCGAAACTATAAGGGTTCCTAGTTGACTACGGAAACCTAAAAACTGAACTACATGCATTAAATCAACCCTTCATTCATTAGGATCCCAAATAACGAATACTATCGGAAAAAAATATAACGTGATACCTTTGGAAAACTTAATGTTCCCAATTGCGCCGTAATTTACAAATCTAAGCAATAACAGTCAAAACAGTCTCCAGGCGGGTTTGCGAACATCAAAGGGATATCCTTTTGAAGTGTGTTATTTTCTGCTACTTTTACACAAACAACCAATAGACTAAAAATAATATTTTTGGTTTTATGAGGATCAAATAAGAGAACCTTATTCAGTGTGTTTCTGTTATCTGTTTAGGTGTGTCGGTACGTCTGCAATGATTCCTTGCAACGAGCTGCAATATTCGCGACACGGCAAGCTAAGCTTTGAATCAATAGCAATTAAGAGGCATCGATCGAGCGGAGGGTCCTCGGCGGAGGGCCCTCGACTCGAGGGTGCTCCGCCGCGTGTTATGCTACATTCACTATGCTAATTATTTACTGGCAAGGTGTTTAGCGAGCTATTGTGCTAAAATGCTGATTAAATAAACCTTGTTATTATTACGTTTTCAATAGTCGGGAAATGGGGAGAATGGTTTGTATTAACAATAATTTGACGTTACAAGTTTTTGTTATAATAAGTAATTACAATTACTTTGGCGTTTACGACCCTTTTATAAGATAAGATACGATAAGATATCATTTATTTGCTAGAATCATGGTCATACATATACATTAGGGTGTTACATAAATTTTGAGAAGTCCATCATAATTCTGCCGAATAGACGGCGTGCAAATGTGGCAAATAAAACATGCATAACAGTGCCAATATGTCATGCAATCGAATTTAACTAACAATTATTTTATTTATATTATGTGCTAATTATACTAATTCTAAAATAACCTAATTCATGTCACATTCAATATAAATTAAATTAAAGAGAGCTTGAAAGCTTGGTTTTCAGCCCGTCTATTGTGAAGGATGGGCAACTACGGAACCCTACACTGAGCGTGGCCCGAACTGTTCTTGGCCGGTTTTTGGAGTTTACTCCTTAAGAATCGATTTTCATATATAAGCCCGGGGTATGAAAATTATGGGGTATAAAATCGAACGTATCTGCCGTGCTAATTTAAAAAGTCGTATCTCAGTATACGATCGGGGTAAAAATACGACTTCTTAATTTAGCAGGTTATGCGTTACGTTAAGCGTTATAGACTAAGATCCCTACATAAAATGACCTTCACCGAGATGTTTATTTCATGAAATGTATTTTAAATGTACTTAGCAACAGGAAAACATGGCTCCCGTTAGAGAAAATTAATATTAATTGTTCTCTGCCATTTATTTATTTTAAATTACCACAAGAGGCTTAACAAATAACATAGACAAGAAACATATTCATAATTTCTCCGCGGAGACTGCGGCGGCGGCCGGCGGCCTACACGGCGCGTTGCTGCGCAAGTGCGCATCGGGCAGCTTGACTGACAGTTGTCAATCTACAACAGCTGAGAAATGTGTTTTTGTTTTCAAGTTTTTGCTAATATTTTGCGTGAATCTCTATCATGTTACGAGTGTGATTGCTATCAGTGCATGAGTACTATCTAGTTATATGTGCAATTATAAACCACCGCTTCCCCCAGGAACTTTATGGGGCAATTTGTATGCCGAAACTTGGAGCGGTTTTTTTAAATACTTTATTTGTTATCGTAGCCGTAAGTTTTTATCTATTGCGTTTTTTAATAGTTTACTTGATGAATCCTAATAGCACGGGCTCCTCTCAGAATGTCGCTTCCAGGTCTGTGTCGCTGTCGCTGGAGAATTCCGTACAGTGCCCACATTGCTCCCAGATTCGTTTCTTTAAGGGTCAGAAAGGACTTAATATACACATCAGTAGAACCCATGGCATTCGTGCTGGCGCAATTACGTCGCCACCAGGCAAACAATTCACAACCAAGTGCCCCCGTCCAGATCAGGCCTTTTTCTGAAACAATCAGTGAGCTTAAACATTCAATTCCAGTGGTCAAACGAATTCCTCGCAGCGCTCGAATTCAGGTTGCACAAAAAGTGTGCCTACCTTTTCGTTCTTGTTTGCAGCGCCCAACAGGGTACATAATGTGATACTTAAACTATTTACTTTCACCTGTATAATCATTATGTGCAATAAACGTATTGAGTATTGAGTATATATTTTATAAACGTTCTTAAGGCCAGGCGCGCACCAAGATTTTAGTCGCACGATAATTTTGTCGCATAAATGCAAGATATGGGTTTATATGAGAGTGCGCGCACCACGATTTTCATAAACCCATAAGTACGCTTATTTCTGCGACAAAAAAGTGGTGCGCGCCTGGCCTGAAGAGTAAACTCCAGTCGTGCGTCGGAGCTGACACACACACTTTTTTTTTTTTTATGTGTAGGTAACATAAATAAGTACCTAAGACTTCTCAATCATCATACCATCCAATATAATTGAATGACCGCGCTCAAAGAGTTGTGTCTATTCTCAATATGGTGACAATCGTATAATATATGGCTGTTCATTGCTTGCGATGAACTGTCTCGAACGAAACATTTTACTAGTATAATGTACAAGGCAGATGTTAGCATAATGATGAAAAAATCACAAAGACTCGTAAGTATAACTCGACCTTTTCATAATCTCTATATTCATTCGAATGTTAACAAAAATAAACTTCTATTTTCAAAGATGTTCCTTTTCCGCAAATCGAGATCACAAAATTCAGTGATACTGATAACTCAAACCTTAACAGTAAAGAAGAAATAATAACCAAATTTAGCAGGAAAATGTCCTCTTAAACACAAAGATCGTCCGATAAAATGTAAACTTGATAGCTTATTTAAAAACCGGCCGCGGTGGGCGAGTAAATGCTTGATAAGTATCTTGTTTGAGACAAGGGGAGGACCAACAAAAGCGCCGTATCGTTGTTTTTCAGCTTGAGAAGAGACGGAAAAGGCTGCGCAGGTTTGGCGCAAAACAAAAGCAACTGCGGGATATACGTAATAGCCAGTTAACGATTTGTAGAATAATATTTTTTCAAAGAAACAATGTATTGCGAAATATTTGATATTAGCAGAGTGCCAGTGACAGTTTTGTCAATGCTTAGGCGATACCAATGTAAGGTGGCGTACTTAGAATATGCGAATTGGCTGTTTTCAAAACTTGGCATCGAGCAGAATCAAAACGCGTCACTATTACAAACTGCCATTGGCAAAACCCTCGAGCATAATAATAATAATATACGAATTAATTTGTTTGAAATAATGACCTTCTGAGAGCGAGAACTGTCTTTTTTAAAGTGCCTGAATAATTGTTGTTTAGTTTGAAGAGTAGACTCTATGTTTTAATCTATTGCTCATATTTCAGGCAACACTCGAATTAAAAAACAATCTATCCGACTAATAAAAAAAACTCTGGAGTATGGATGTTAGTTACCTACTTAATATCGGTTCAAGATGAAACTTTAATACACAAATAAGATCAAGCGAAACAAAAAATACTAGCATTTGTTAGCATCAAAACCACATGGTGAACTTAAACTTTTGACCAGTACCTACTATCTATATAATATGTAACGATACAGTAGAAAACAATAATGGTCAAAAGTTTTTATTTTAACAATTCAAGATAGCGGCCACTGAATTATAATTCCTGTATGAGTTACATTATTTATGTTAAAGCTTAGAATGCAAAACTAAAACTAATTACGTTATGTTAAGAAAGAAAGGAAATATTTCAGACTTAGGCTTGTAAAAGTCGAGAAAACCGCTTCCTCTTTTAAGTTGCACCACGCTCAGGCCCCCGGTGTGTGGTCGCCGGCCGCTGCAGGGGACAGCCCCGTCTTGCGACAACAACGACAACAGCGACAACGCCGACGACAACGACAATAACAACCGGCCGGCTAATTGAACCCCCGCAGCCCTCTTAGACGTCTCCGGGATTTATCGTAGCTGTGGAATCTATACGGAATATTTGTTACCTCCACTACAAGTACCAAGGTTTTAATTAGAATATTGTTCGAACACTGCATATGACAGGCCTGGAATTCTTTCGATGTTTTACCAAGGTTATGCAAAAATGTAGGTTCATAATGTTTGTCTGACTCTGTTTTAGTGATTGATTAGGTTTATTTTGAATAACAGTAGTGAAATGTCGCAAAAGTATTAGATGCTTACTTATAAATGTTCCCCGTGCATGGTTTAAATTATTTATAATTTTTTCCTTGTATAATATACTCGTAGACATTGTTTTGATAACATTTTAAACTTGTTCTTCAAATTTTAAGTATAGCTAAAACAACTTTATCCATGTATAATTTAACCCAAATGTTACGACAGCATCCCATTTATAATTTTCATTAATGTTCTATTCACAAGTACAAGAGAAAACATTAAAAATGGCAAAAGAAATAACAAAGATGAAAAGTCGAATGGAGCTGTAAATACAAATCCAAATGAAAGAAAATGTATAAAACAAGAGCAAGTTGAAGACAGGCCAATCCGAACTTGCGGGTCGTCAATCAGCCGCAAAACAACCACCAAACAATTGCTAAGCGAAAATAGGAATTGTTGAATTTGTTTCGTCATCCGCCCCTGATTTGTTTGACAACTTCGCATCCAGGACAGAGCAACTTCGCCAGCACAGAGTAGCGGCGCGACGTAGTAATTTAAAACGGAAATATCCAGCATCGAAGATACAGTTTGGACTCGCCCGCCTCTGTGGCTCTTTGTAATGAATTCGCTCAAATGTGTATAGCAATGAGAGTTGTCGGGAGTGAGGGAATGTTTGTAATTTGCATTTTGTGATTGGAAGTCTCGAGCACACCTGAGCCGTTTGTCAAGCCGTACCTGCCTCGTGTAAACATCAAATATGTAAGGAATAATTCATTGCGGTCGCTTTTAGGATTTTACGTTCGAGCTGTTTTACGACGGCGGTGAATGTTTCAGGTTCCGGGCGAGCGGCGCCGGACGGGAGGGATGACAAGGAGTGCCAGTGTTTAGGGCAGAGCTGGGCTACAGCGGCCAGAGAAGAATACTTCTCAAGTTCCTGCGAAAAATAATGCAATAAATCTAGGTGACATATGCCAATGGTTTGTTCCTCTTCCAAAAACATCCCCAGTTTTTTAATAACTACGGCACGGGCACAACATCCGCTCGGTGTACCCCTTACATTTAATTAAATTACTGAAAAGGGTTCTCCGTGTTGGCGTCCGAGCACGCTTTCCGAAACCCAAGAAGCCAATGGGGCCGAGCGTTTAGGACATACATCAAAAAGGTATCATATCACAACTCCGAAACATTATTTCGCATCTATAAAAATGAAAATTTGGCGAAAGGTGGAAAACAAAAATTCCGACGTATGATAGGTTACCATTAAAATAAACTTTAGATTCTCCGTTTTCTTTTGGAGTCAGTTATAAAATATTACATTGTGTTACAAAGAAGCATGGCACGAGACCTGACATCGATGCAATGCGAACGGCACCTCAATCAATCCTTCCTACATTTTATGTAGTCCGTAATTATTCCGTAATTTATAGAGTTAAACCATATTTCAACTAAAATCAGTTTAGAGCGACTTTCCGCAGCTTTTTAACACAGAGCTGGTTGATAAGAAACGATGCCCTAGAGGCTAACAGATAGGTAACCAAAATGTCTACAGCGACAAGTAACATCGTGGTTTTTGGGGTCACAAATTTCCTTGACACGGTTATGCCGTCTTTTCGCTCAAAGGCTTAAAATCCGGACTTAGCGTGAACACGATCGTGACAAAAAAATAAGGCCAAACGAAAATGTCTGTAGCTCATCATGGAAAGGCTTTTTAACTCTTTCTCGTAAAGCCGTGTGCCATGAACGCGCCAGAAACAAAGTAACCAGTATTACCGCCATGATTTTGACTCGTTCTCAAAGCAAAGACGTAAGTTAAAACCATAGAGAAACAGACCGACCCTTCCGCAGAAACTGTGCGACGTAATTCCCTCAATAATAGATGCTACGACCTAACTTCGCGCCTGTACCGACACTCTCCGCCCGCCTCGTTACCCACCAAACGACACAACTCCCGAACACCTACTAACTAAACTACACCACAATGTTTGAGCACAACGTTTGGAGTCGAAGGACGGAGCTGAAAAAGGTTTTGTCTCAAGTACAGGCAAGCCCCGCTGAATTATATATGTGTTAAAAGCTTAATGCACTTAATAGTCAAGTAGTATGTGGCACATAATATTTTTGCACTAACAATGAATTGTGCGGCTCATTGCGGTGCCTCGCGGGATAAAGTGCGGAAGATTTTACAAATCTGGTTCCTGAGAGTGGTTTAGGTTGTAACAATGTTTAGCTGCTGAATATTATTTTACATGAAACGGTATCCTTTGATCAAGTTTGATGTAATAAATATTTCAAGCAAGTGCGAGAGTCCAGTTAGAACTCGCGTACCGAGGTTTCAGTACCGCTACCTGTTTATAATGTCGACACAAATGCAATGATGAAAATATTCACATTCAATATATTTTTCTAATCGTTTTAAGTATATGAAAATACAAAATGAACCAATCTTCTATATTCACGAGATATATTTTTATTAATGCTTATTCATTATTTAATTAACGCTACCAGATCCTATTTTTGGTTCATCAGGAGGGTTAAAGGTCTAATTTGTTTTGGTATTATCAAAATATATCAGTGAGGTTTAAGAACTCCTTGATTTCTTCATTTTATTGCGTCAGGTTGAAAATATAATCAGGTATTTTTCATTAATTTCAGGTTTTAGCGCTGATCGAACCAGAGTAAAATTTAACTAGACTCAGGAAAATAATAGTTTCAATAAAATGCCTTATTCCATAACACTAATTAAATTTCTCGCGGAAAATATTTGCAAGATACCTAACAATATAAACCATTCCATCCAGCGGAATTGAAATTCTGTAAACAATTGAAGCATTTTACTGTTCCATGCCAAATAACTAACAAATGGAAGTTATAATATTTGCCAACTTTCTAGTAATCTTTATTTTTTTAAGTTAATTATTCTACTTTATAAAAACATCTAGGTACTTTTATCAATGTGGTAACTGGATCAATTTCACACATACACAGACACTAATAAAAATAAAAAAACCGGCCAAGTGCGAGTCGGACTCGCGCACCGAGGGTTCCGTACAAACACTTTCCATCCCTAAGTGGTTAAGTTAAGTTTGCACCTGGTATGTATAGCGCCCCATATAAATTAGGTGCAAAGTTAGGTATTTAATTATAAAAAAAAAACTACGTACTAGATCTCGTTCAAAACAATTTTCGTTGGTAGTTTTTATAGTAATGTACATCATATGTTTTTTTTAGATTTTTCATTTTCTTATTTTAGAAGTTAGAGGGGGGGGGACCAACTTTTTTCCACTTTGGAAGCGTCTGTCACGCAAACTATTCGGTTTAGAAAAAAAATATCATAGAAACCTCGATATCATTTTTGAAGACCTATCCATAGATACCCCACACGTATGTGTTTGATGAAAAAAAAAATTTTTGAGTTTCAGTTCTAAGTATGGGGAGCCCCCAATATTTATTATTCTTTTTTTATTTTTGCATCAAAATCTTAATGCGGTTCACAGAATACATCTACCTACCAAGTTTCAACAGTATAGCTCTTATAGTTTCGGAAAAAAATGGCTGTGACATACGGACGGACAGACGGACAGACGGACAGACAGACAGACATGACGAATCTATAAGGGTTCCGTTTTTTGCCATTTGGCTACGGAACCCTAAAAAGCATCCTAGCCTCTTATTTGACACACCCCTTGACTCCAAAAAGTAGTTTATCCGAAAGGTATTACGTACTTTTTTAACCTCGGGTTAAACATGTACTACTCGTACATCCAAAGCAAGGACAAGCGTACATTAAGCTCGTGTCTGCTCGCTGGTAAACTAGAAACAACCCGCCACGGAGCGGTTATTTCTAAAATAAATTGTATACAAAATGTAACTTTTGTTCGTTTCCTTTCATGTACAGTCCGCTCCGCCGTAGCGCGCTTTTATGGTCCCGCTCGTTATAATTTGAAACGTGTTACTAATTAAGCGGCCAACGGTACTTCTGCATCTCTTATTTCAGTAATACATGGGCCGAAATAAAGGTTTTTGACCTTGTTCCTAATGAGGAATAAATGGGGATGGAAATGTTTTATATATTTTATAAATGCGAACGTCCTAATTTAAAGTATTATGACAATTATGAATTAACTGGGTCTGACTAGACCTTCTTACCAGTAATCGGACACAGAAGGAGGAGCGCGAACTCATAAACGAGTAGACGATCAGCAGCTACAGAGTGCGGGAGAGAGAGAGTACACACGGGGCGGAGGGATGTGAGGGGCGCGGAACGTATGGCAGGAATGTAGTAGAGATTGGACAATGTTGTCGTCTACATCTAATCTAACACTACATCTGTAAGATCTCGTTGGGTCCGTGTATGTGTAATTCCTGGAGTATCAAGATAATACGCGTGTAAAAGCGATGTTTGTATTTTGTAGAAAATAACAATAGTTGACGTTTCATGGAATAGGATTCAATCAGATAGCAGGAAATTCTACACGTGCCCGTTCACTTCCTTTATTCTGGCTCTATAGAGCCATGAATGGATAAATATTTCTTCGTTGTTGGTAATAATAGGTTCTTCTTAAACATTCCAGCTGTTAATTCGTAGTGTTTTCTATGAATTTAACCATTTAAACCTACGTGAGCTTACTTTAGAACTAGGTACCTATAGGAAAGCTGCTTTGGAAAATTATCGTGTAAACAATTTTCTTTCACCGTTGTATCAATGTTGTCTTAACAATAACGTTCCACCACAATAATGAACACAAAATTTATCTCACAAACAGTCCTCAGCATCCGCCATCTTGTGACCACATTCCGACATAAACCAGCCCTTAACCGGACCTCAAGGAAACCATTAGCACAGTCACAACTAACAAATATTCATAGTTGAAGAATTAAAACGATTAACGTCTGCCCCGACCCGAGAAGGGTAATGTATTCGCATCGCATAAGACACCATAAGTCCATGAATACGCAATGAGCTCCGAAGGGAATTAGCCGCGGGGTCGTCATTTTTAACGTAAATTTCGGTATTTGTGCTCTAGTTTGGGTTTCGGAAACGTTTACTAGAATATCTTCTTGACCAGAGCGTCTGGCATTACTGTGTCTTTGACGCTTGGAGACACTTAACAGCTCCAAAATAACTGTCGAGACCTTTTACTTCTCCGAATTTAATTTGTTGACCACGGAGACTATCTTCATCTCCATTAAACTCAGCAGTAAGCTTATTTTTTATTTTATTTTAATGTTGACGTCTTAGACCCGCATCTCACCATAATAACATAATTAAATCTAGCACTAACACATCGAAAGCTATGTGGAGTGTAATAAATAAAGAACGTGGAAAGCATAACAGTCCCCTATTAGATGTCACAGATGTAATTCGGAAAGATGATGGCTCAAAGTTCGACAGTAAAAAACAAGTTGTTAACGCGATGAACTGTAGGTTTCTGAGCGCCGCAGCGGCGTGCGGAGCGCCGCGCGCCGACGTCGCCGGCGCCCTGCGCGCGCTGTGTGATGCCCGGCCAGCTTCAGATTTCTTGCTCACTCTCCGCCCATTTACAGCGGATGAGGTGTATCGCCTGGTAACTTCCCTCATTCCACCAAAACCCTCAAAAGACGTATACGGTGTTAGTATGAAATTGTTGAGACTAGCGCCGATTCCTCTGTCTTTTGCTATGGCAGAGCTTTTTAACCGCTGTATAAATGAGGGCACTTACCCTGAATCGTTAAAGAGAAGCAAGGTCGCTCCTATCTTTAAAGGGAAGGGTAGTAGAAGTGATATGGATGCATATAGACCGGTCTCGATCATACCAGCGATAGCGAAAGTTTTCGAAAACGGCCTAAGTACTCGTCTCACTAGCTTCTTAATCTCCACCAACGGTCTATCTGATAGGCAGTATGCGTACCGCGCGGGCCGATCCACAACCTCCCTGACCCGCGAACTGGTTCGGCGCATCTTAGCCGCCAGAGAGCATCAGTTGCAGGTAGCCGTCCTGTGCTGTGACCTCTCAAAGGCGGTCGATGTGGCCGACCACGCCGTACTCGAGAGTAAGCTGCGGCATTATGGTATTCACGGCACAGCCCTATCCCTATTTAAGTGCCTTCTTCAGAATAGATCGCAAGTCGTTGTTGGGGATGGTGGGAAAGCAAGATCAGATCCATCGGGAGCACAGATGGGCGTTGCGCAAGGATCGTCAGTATCGAACCTCCTTTTCTCTTTGCTTCTAAACGAGCTGCCGGATTCTATAAAACCAGGCGAAGTACTTATGTATGCTGATGATGTTGCTGCTATTGTTACAGCCTCAACCATGGACGGCGTTTGTCAGGCATTGAACGAAACAGCAGCGCAGCTGGTTCAGTGGTTCAAAACCAATGGCCTCGCATTAAACCTTAAGAAGACGCACTACATTCACTTTAATCTAGCGGGCCGCACTATGACAACACTACCTGTCCAAATTGACGGAATATCGCTCAACCAAACCACCGCCACAACTTTTTTGGTATCCCCTAATTCCCAACCCGAGGGAAGTGTCCCCATAAGACTGGCATATTTTTATGAGAATTATTATTATTTTTTATTTAATGGGATAAATCACAAGAAGACGTTGAATTTAGTATACTGCACTTTTTATATTGCATGAGCATAGTTACTTATATACGTTATGTGTGTAATACAAACAATTTATGGATTAATTTGTCCGATATAAATGTTTTTCATTTTATTTTTATTGCTTTTTTGCGCACATTTTATAGTGCACACCATCTTCATCACATTACGAGAGCACGAGATAATAAGTATGTGATGGTTTCCGTATCAAGGTATATCGCGTATGAACAAATTACCTGTACTCGAATCTAACATCACGATTTTCCATAAAATCCAAACGGACCTATATTTATTTGTCACATAAAATCGCGCATGCTCGCCATTAGAAATGTTTTCTTTTCAAAGTAATCAACCAAAAATATAAGTTCTTATATATCGTAATTTATCCTGTGATAACGATTGCAGAAACATGAGACATTATCTCATTTCTAATGGTAACTGTTTTAATTTACAAATATAAAAAATACAGCATAAGTTGTTTTTTGCCTAGCTGCGAGTAACGGACGTCAGTTAGATTAAATTTTAAACAACAGTAATTGCAGCAGCCGTAAATGTATCCTAGCGGGAACACAGCGCATCAACACACAGCGGGGTCACACGCTTCTTTAAACGATCATTTCAAAACTACATGCACACTATTTATGACTAGGTATGGTATTGGACAGAGAACAAGATCGGACTACATAGCCTGGTAGGTCGTGTGAGAGCTATTTAGCCAATATTGACATTTAAATGTAATTCGTACTCATAAGTGTATTTAATTCGCAATTAAATTTTATAGTCAATGACAAGTCTGACGAAGATAAGTACAAAACCTGCTGTGTGTAGGCATTGCTTTTTTCGTCGTCATAAAATAGGTAAATAATTGCAACTTTTGCCATGTTTTCTGAGTGCAAAAAGCATGAAACCGTCAATGTAATGTAGGTAATTAAGTCTACGAGTTTGTAATATTGCATTCAATAAATGATTACTAAAATACTTAAACGGGTTTACTCACGTCGTAGAAGTCGAATAACGCTCGACATGTTTCGAATGTTGTGGGCGGTTGATGACTACAGTGTATCGTAAACCAACTCATACTGACCGGTACCTTAGGGCGGATTCACATCATCACCCGAGTCATTTGTCTTCTGTGCCTAGGACCTTGATCAATCGAGCCTTATGTCTGTGTGATCCTCGGTTTGTGGATTGTGAACTAAGTCATGTGAAACATGTTTTGGAGCGCAACGGCTACAACTGGAGGCAGAGTAATCGGGTTGCGAACGCATCGGCTCGTCCCCGCCCAACTGCAGTAGAGAGGCTGCCTTTATACTTGCCTTATCTTAAGGGCGTGACGGATAAAATCGGATACTTGTTACGCCGTAGGTATTGCATCAAGACGATTTTCCGCTCTCATATACAGCTCAGACAGTTGGTGCGTTCCCCCAAAGATAAGGAACCCCTAAGTAATCCTGGCGTATATGATTCCGTGCTCCTGTGGGAAGAACTATATAGGAGAGACTGGCCGGCACATTTCCACAAGAGTGACTGAACACATACGTAGTATGAAAAATCAAGATACCCGGGGTTCTGCTGTGACGGAACATTCACCGAATTCGGATACGTCTCACTATATTCGGTTCGATAAGGTAACTGTGCTGGCGAGAGAAAAGTTTTCCATTCCGCGGAAAGTACGGGAGGCTATCGAAATTAGTCGTCATCCGAATTTTTACCGAGATTGTGGATGGTCAGTGCCCCCTAGTTGGAGGACGGTGTTGGATACTACATCGGTGGTTAGTGTGGACGAAACCTTAGCAAATGACGAAGTGAGTGTTGTGTGCAACCCGACAATTGGCATTGTGCGTGATGATGAGGGTAGTTTTGCGTCTCCGCCGGTGACACCCGCGTCGAGCAGCCGCGCGGACAGGGCGCATGCCCACAGTGTTCGGTTGGCCGCCGCCGCGACTGATCGTCTCTCCTGATGATGAATCGCGTACCGATTTGAAACATGTCGAGCGTTATTCGACTTCTACGACGTGAGTAAACCCGTTTAAGTATTTTAATATGTCTGAGACACACGATAGTTTTCTATGTAAAATAAATGATTACCTGAAATTTATAGAAGTAGAGCCAGTGCGAATGAGTACGAAGGCAGTTTTTTTAGATACACCCGACCAGTAAGCACGTTGTAGGTAAGATGTAAATTTTCGTTCAATACATTTAGGTATTACAAGTATAAGGATATTTTTCATGCAGAGGGACGCTAAATCATTTCAATATATCAAAATTTAAGCTCCTGTTATAGACTATCTACGGACATCCTTACCTTATGAACAGCTGAGCAGGCCGTTTGCACAGACACCACGCTGCCATAATCTGCGACATTGTAAGGTCGGAGATAACGAGCGGATAATTGCGTTGCGTAAAGCTCGCGCCACACCGCGCCTCTCGGCTACCGGCTGCGGGTTATTGTCAGACCTTTGGTTACCGTCACTTTCACGGTACGTTATCTTTCATAAAATGAATGACTGTAGAAAACCTAAATGATGTTTTGCTTTATGGATAACTATAATTACTTTATTATTGCCGTTGATAAGTTGCATACTTACTTTTTTTTTCATTTATTGAAGAGAAACATGCACAAATGTCTAGAACTAAGCAAAAGATTTGTCAGTTTAAAAATACTATTGTAATTTTTCATTGATTCCAAAGCGTCCATAAGTCTCTATCTAACTCGGCTTAAGAGATTTCCGAACCAATTTCTGAGATGAAATCGGTATGGAATCTCCGACATTCGTCGTGCATCCGTCACGACACGGTGGGGCCATTCATTAGCGCCATTTTTTGCAGCAGGTGCGCGCAAATATGATATATTTCGCTTCAAGGTGGCTGAAAGATGGCCCGATTTGCGCGGGATTCGATTTGCGTTTTAATCAAGATCGGGCTTAAGGACGGAGGTAAACTTAGGATTGAGTCATCCGTCAGCCTCGATGCTACAGCAGCACCGGAGCAGGCAGTTCATCATTCATTAGGATATCATTTTAGTGGGGACTCTTCTAACACAAAGAAGAAAACATATTATTATTCAGTTTTTCATTGATCAAGCTTACTTTGTAATCCGACGTTTTACAACCCTACAATCACAAGTTTTTGAAATAAAAAATACATAAAAACATAAGACAAAAATTATTCATTACATGAAAAAAAATCCAACATAGGTTAGCGCCAAAAGGAGAATACAAACAGTCCATCGCAGAAAAATATTACCCCTATGAGATTAATGTTAGTGCGACAGCTAAGGGGTCACGTTTCTCTGCTGTTGTACCTTTCCTACTTTTGCCCACGTAGCTTAGCTATGCGATGAAGCGCAATAGGGCGCGGATCTTAGTTCACTAGGCGCGCGGACAATTTTTTTTTGAGGTTGTTAATCGATTCTATTTCTAATTGGGATCAATAGTCTATATGGGACTACCTACACTTAGACTTTACTAAAAGTCAGAAATTACCGTCAAAGTTCAACATTCCTACAGAGGACTCAAAATGCTCCATACAAAAGGCCTACCTACCTACATATGACGTCATCTGTGGATTGGATACCAGTACCTATTTGTATGGAGAAAATAAGTAATTTGGCATTTTCACCGTGAAAACGTGCGTTTAAGTTCTTGGTTGTCATACAATTATTGTTTTGTTAAATTATGAGGATTCTAAAAATATTTTTTTTTCTTTGTATCATGTAACTATACACTTTGTTGTATAATTCATCATCACTGCATCCCCTATTTCAAGTGATGCAAGAGTAAACATATTTTGGCAACTAACTCTAATACCTACTCAAATCTCGGGCTTACTCTTTTGCCAAACCTCCGCACACATCATACCCATACCCGTGACATAGCACTGGCAATTATCACGACTATTAAATTTGCCAAAATGGCACAACACACAACTTCCGAAACGGCATAATTCGTTCCAATAATTTAAATTTGCGGCGGCGACGGTTGTTTAGGGCGATACCAAATTGCCCTAAGCCGGCGCCCGACACCCTGCCTTAATTACATAGATTTACACTCAGACAATAATTTCCAAATGAGAAATGCTCAGCTAATAGTGGGTTTTATGAATAAATCCGCCCAATCAGACCGCACCTGGTGCGATGCTCGAATATCGAATATAACTTTAGGCTGTATTTTTTTAAACTTACGAGTAGGTATTTCATTTCAAGATTAATTTCAATTCGGCGACGACATTACGAAAAAATATTTATAACGAAAGTAACCGAGTTTTAAGAAACAAATGGACTGCCGTTGAGTTCCAACCTATCTGCAATATGGCAGTTCTGATGAAGTTGGCCTAGCTGCCTCCAAAACAACTGCGCAGTTGAACATCTGAATTGTCCTCGAACTGCTATTTTGGGTTTGTTCGCTAATTTTCACTAAATATTTTTTTCATAGCAGCGTATTTTCACATCGTGTTTTTTCATGATCGCCAATTTTATTATTCGTCTTTCTTTATGTAACGATTTTTCATGAAGCGTTTTATAATGTTCGCGTTTATTTTTTTCGCTTATTTGACCAATCCTATTTTGCAGCTAACTAGGGTGCAGATCAAATGATGTCCGCCAGTATCGTGCCTAAGGCTGCGCACCCACCAGACCAAAGTGAACACGACTGTCGATGCACGACTATATTTTAAAAAGGTAATTCAAGAGTTCAGGAGTCAAGAGCACTATGAGCAGGAGTGAAAGGGGTGATGAAGAAGGTCACAGTAAGCACCCAGCCACGAAATGGCAAAAATATAATACTACTTATAATAATAAAAAAACCGAGGGTTCCGTACAAATACTTATCCCTTCTTAGCCGGGCTAAGTTAAGTTTGCACCTGGTATGTATGGCGCCGGATAGAAATGAGGTGCAAAGTTAACGCAACCGGTCACGTTTGTTTTATGGGAGCCCCCAAATATCTATTTTATTAATTTTGTTTGTATTTTTTGTTATAGCGGCAATAGAAATACATCATCTGTGAAAAATTCAACTGTCTAACTATCACGGTTCATGAGATACAGCCTGGTGACAGACGGACAGCGGAGGCTTAGTAGTAATAGTTTTTACCCTTCGGGTTCGGAACCCTAAAAATGGTGGTATGTGAACATAAAATTAAATGTAACTATATACATCCTTCCAGTCCGACACGATAATGTATTGAAACTGGGAGAGCCGCCACACCCACCGTCCCTGCGTGGAACAGTCCTTAGACCTTTTTACTTGCGCCGTCAGCGGCCCGCATTGAGGCCACATCGGTAGGCTAGCAACTTATTTTATTTATCTGTACCTATTTTTCTTTTGCGTAACATCGGGTCTGGGATCTAGAACACCTATTAAGTTGCTGAAATAGTAAACACTTTCTGAACATTTACCGGGCTAGACGATTTTTTCTGCAACATGTCCGTCTAATCCATCTTAAAGAAAAAGAGAAAATACCCATATGTCGTGCGACAAACAGTTAGGCCCACTTGCACCACGCTCGGTTAGCCAAATTAACACGGAGTTAAATGCTACTCTAGGGTTAAGTAATTATAGTACGCCTTGCACCACCGAGAGTTAGAAGTAAACCTTGAGTTAAAAATTTAATTTTTTAACCCGCCGATGTGTGAGGGTTAAAGTCATTAACCCTGGGTTAGTAGTGTCAAACAAGTATCAAAATCGACTTGACGTATAGCTTAGGTTATGTTATGTTGTTATGTTTTGTCCAGGATAATGATAATTGAATAGTTGTTGTCTGATGATGATTTATTATTTATTTATTTATTTATTGAAAAACAGGTTACATAACATTATAGTTTACACCAATGCGTCATGAACCGAACAATGTTTATTTTGACGGCAAAACGGCGTGGCCCCGTTGTTCCGACATCTCGGGTGTTGGATTTGGTAGATTGCCCCGGAACCGACGAAACACGACACCTTTAGGCCAGAAATCAGCACACGCGATGGTGTCCTGGAGCGGCCGCGGCACGCGCACTACAAACGAGCTGAAGTGCACGTAGTGGCGCGAATGCAACTGGAACACACTCAGCGAGTAGCCGGTTTTCTGGCGAACATACTGCGTCACTTCTTCAGCGTAGGCCGTGTGATGCAGGCGCGACACGTACAGCGCCTTGCTCGGTGTGGAGACCCGCAGACCTCGCTTTTTTACTCGCAAAGAGATAATGCTTTTTCGACTGGTTTTTTGTTTTCAAGTTTATGCTTAAACTTCGCTACTAAATCACAAAGCAGTAATCTGTCGCTATTTGTAAAATTTGGGGCACGTTAACGAGATTTGTTTTCCATTTTTAGCAGTTTAAAACAAAATAATAAAATATAGAAAGCAGACACAACTCGCGCAAAAACAATAATGACGCCTGACTGACATTTAATACAGATATATAATACGCCACAAAACGAAATGTCATTCCAAATCTGACATAGTGGAATAGACTTATGCAAAGTACTGTAGAGCGACAGAGAGCACAACACTTTAATCATTCATCATTTATTCTATCACATTTGGTCGGATATGAATAGAGCGAATGAATGTTACATTAACCTCGGGTTAGTTAACTCGGACTTAATTTCTATTGGTGCAACGAAAACTATGAGTTAAAAATTTAACATATTAACCCTGAGTTAGTAAACCCTGAGTTATATATTTAACTCGAAGTTTTGGTGCAAGTGGGCCTTACTTTCTTAGGTTCTGGTTGGCTTTTGACCTTAATTTACCTGATGGATACTAAACAACGTGTAGCGCGCTTATCCCGAAGATGCTTGTTTAATCTAGCCTTAAAACTGTACAGTAACACTTAGTTCTGTGGTCGCTATGAACTGACGATCCTTTCGCTAGGTGATCTCCTTACGAAAAGTAGCTATTAGAAAGGGGTTAGCAGTACAGAACAAAGCACGCTGCAATAAACGCGAACTCGCTCCGAGCTCCCTAATCCCCAAACTTCCGCAGTTCCCAGCCTCATAAAATTTAAAAACAAGCAACCACATAAACTGAAAACAACAGTAGGTACACAATAAATAATGCAAAATATAAATTTTAAAGCGCAGTTATGAATAGCGAATCCGAAGTTGGCGCTGTAAATAACGTTTAAGTCGTCCCACGGTTATCTTTTTACCTTAAAGTGGGTTCTTAGGGGGAATCGTAAATTTAGTCTTAACCCGAAGACTGCGGAACGGCCTCTGAATAAATGTACGGAATTTAATCTGCTTGCAAATTAGTAGGTGTCATGGTGTTAGGGGTACTAATATTCATTTTCTGAATTATTTCCTTTGTTTTTATTCGAGATAATCCAAAATGCGTTTAAGCTTCTATAGCGCTAGAGATTCTTAATTTGCACAGTGGTACAATTAGATTTATTATTTGTGTTGTGTTTAAACATTGCTACTGGTGTTAGGGCACGTGTACTGAAAATATCGAAAAAAGTATATTTTTGTAACTTGACGATGGGAGTTCACCTATCCTCGGTAACTGACGAGTAAACTTGAAGGGCAACAAAAATATAGTTATAATTTTAATGATTTTGTAGTATAAATTACGAGCGGTTTTTATAAGATCAAGACGAATTTGATAGACAGTACGGGTAGCAGTACTTCTGGACACATATAAAGTTTGTGTAATTAACTATGCAGATTCACGCCACATAACACAGCTATAATGTAAAACTTTCGCTCTCCTTTAGGCGCCGCACCTACTACTTAAGGGTTTTCCATTACTTACCTGCTGACGTAATGACGCCTAGAGACCATGTACATCTCTAAGAAATTAAAATTATTTTGAAGTTAAGTTTAAATTATAGTAATTATTTTGTACCATCAGTTATTTACTTTGATGCATTGAGACCTTATACATCTCAACAGAATTAAATTATTTCATTAATTGTAAATATGTATTGCATGTCGTGACACCTACATACCTTCTATACATCTCAAATTGTACCTAATAGTTTTAAGTATAATTTACAAAAAAACTCTTACTGCTGAGTTTCTTTCGGCTTTCTTTTCACTAGCGGTCTCCTCTTGTGAAATGCCGATAGATTTAGATTTGTCTATGTAGACATGTGAAAGTGCCATTGTGGCTTAGTTACAGAATAAACGTTTTGAATTTGAAATTTTGATTTTGACGTTTTCTGTCACAAGAGACTAACTCGGTGTTTTTCTTACCAGCTTTTACATACAGAGACACAGGACAGGACTACACTCGCGGGCGGCCGGTTTTCATAACGTCAGGGACAAGAGGAATATAATATCCCGACAATGTTCAATATTTGCGTACACTCGTCGCAATGAGAATTATTACGTGTCAGACAGACGCGAGCGCGCGGGGGACGCCCGAGCGCAAATATTACACTTCCATTGCTCTTATTTAGTTTACCTAAAATCAAGATAATAATAATATGTATGTATGTATGTAAACACTTTATTGTTCAGAACAACTGGTTAATAATAATAGGTATCTACCCGAAAAAGAAACAAATATTCGTGTCTACAGAGATGTTGTCACAGAGTAATAGTACGCATGATTTAAGTACCTATTTAGATATTTTAATTGACACTACAAACTATTTAATGTGGTGTTGTCACTTTTAATATAATAAACCATTATCAAAAATCGAAATCATGAAGTTTATTCTGTAGTAGTAGGCCACAAGGGCACAAATCTAAATCGGAATTTATCGGCTTTCTCAAAGACCGCTGTTTGAAGAAAACCTAATGAAACTCAACAGTAAGCTTTTTTTCATTAATTATAATTATACTGAAATCTATTACAATTATGTTAAAATTAGGTAAGTAGTTCACTTAGAGGAGATGTACAAGATTCTTCAATTCAATTTAAAAATATTATGGTACAAGCATAATAATATAACATTTAAACTAAAATTACAAGTTTCACAAGCATACATAAAATAAAGGTGATGGTGCCAAATATTAGGACATTGTCGAGCACGAGCATATTCGCCTTACATATATTTATTAAGGCCCTGTCTAGTCTATAAGCCCTCAAAAACAGCGCGATCTCTACGCGCGCCGAGAAACTGTGTTCGGAGCATTTTTTGGAAAAAGAGCACCGTTGTGTGATTGCTTGATTACTTACTGTTAATTATATATTTTTTATTTCATGTAAAACTGTACTAGTATATACAAGTTAGGACACAATTAAAAAATATGTCTCTATTTTTTTGTGACATGACTTGCTATCTGGTTTGAACAAATTGAATTCAGAAAAAAATCCAACATTCAATTCCTATTATAAAAACAGACCTTACACCTTTTTTTAAAAATCCCATCACAAAAATCGCATCCATTCAATTAAGCCAAAGTAATTTCGTCCCAAAAGAACCACCAGCAAACAAAGGGTTAACACTTATAAAATAAGCAATGGCGCGGACACCGGGGGCCTAATGAAAACATGGGAAAGATAAGGTAACGACTGTTTTATTATTTAGGGTGGACTTATTAAAATTCCCGGCAAGTTCGCGGCCATTTTTAATTGTCGCTCGCCGAGCGCAGTAACACTGTAGTGGCTTTTTACTTGAAATGCCTTATTTCGTGGTTTAACGATCTGCAACCTTGAAGAAGACCGTCCCGAGACCAACTTTCTTTTAATGGATCGCCGTATAAGCAGTTTAACCTCTGCAAGTTTGGAAAATTCTCATAAATTACTGGCGTTCTTTTTTTGGAGAAATTTGAAACCCTGAGAATTTGTTGATTTGAATGAATTACTAACTAAATCAAAGCTTCTACTTTAAACCGTCACATTGCAGTTATTCAGTAGTTGTCTGAGTCTGAATGTGAATTTAAAATTATTAAATTAATTATTTTGGTTTTGGTTATATATCGTGTGATATATGATTTTAAACAGAAATATTTTTAGAGACTAATAGCAGATTCAATTTAAAGAGAAATAGGAGATTAAGGCGACGATTTTAATGAGAACTATTTCAGGTAACAATGAGGTGAAATTATCTCATGTGTTGTGGTAGGAACAGGAACAGATCACTTTGCTATCAGAACGCTGCGACATCGGAGCGAGGTTGGTGTCGCAACCGCTGAAACCGATTACTAGGTACTACTGTTAAAGTGATACGGTAAAATATAAACAAAAAAAACATATTCAGTTAGACTCGGACACCGAGAGCTTTGCGCTTACACAAAAAAGCCGCTACTTGCTTCTGGTACATTTATTACTTATCGCTATAGCGGCTATACTGATGGAAAGTCAGCGGAGTAAGTAATAATCCGATTTTTTAAAGTGATTTTCAATTGTTTACGGTATCAGGCTGGGTTCGAACCTGTGTCTCCAACGGCTTTCCGGGCCAACACGGGCGTCCTACCTATTGGACCACTGAACCTGATTTGAGAGTCATTGAATTATTCAACCAGTTGCTTCTTGCATGCCTTAGGGTGGCATCGTAACGCCATCTGCCGTAAAGATTCAGACTTCATTATCGGCACGATTTTGCGATATATCTTACCAAAAGTAAGTACGTTTATACCTTCACTCATATCGGCTACTATCCGAGAATCACCCCATTTGCTCCCACGCCATTCTCACCATATTGGATAGTTGGTCGATACCCGCGCATATTAAATTGTTGTTAAATATATAAGAAGCACATACCGCCGCCCCAACAAACAAAATAACCTCATAAAATTAAATCTATAAGAACTAAAGTCTCATAGTTGTTATAAAATGGCATTCATTACAACAATGTACCTTTTAACGGCTTTTTATAAGACAATTTGGCTAAAATTACCTTTGTTCTTATAATTTGGTTATGTTAACGTTAATAAAACCAATTAATATGGCTACAATAAGGGTTAATTTTTTTATGTTCTTATAGAAGCTAGCTACATTGCGTTTTAGCTGTATAATATTGAAAGCCTTGTAAAGGCGTTTTATATGGCCAATCATTCTTATAAAAGTAATGCACAAGGTACCTATAAAGCTTTTCGGCTTATAGGAAGCTTTTTATAAGATGTTTACCCAACGAATGAATTATAGCATTTTATATAGTCTTAATAAGAATTAAAGCAATCCATATTCACTTATATAATACTAATAAGGGCTATGTTCTCTATAGTGTTATATTAAAAGGTTTTATATGGTTACGCCTAATACTTCTGTAAATCTACAAAATGACCAATCTGGTACCGAGGTAGCAGCCGGTGGTTCCGTAGAAGATTATTTTATGGAACATGAGAGTGAGCGGGAAAGCACTGAGGAATACATTTGTAGCGGCAGTGACAGTCATTACAGACATATCGTCAAATGAGGAATTGAAAAAACTTCGAAATAAACTAGTAATTAATAAAAAATGGCGGGGTTATTTGTAAACCGCGCTTGACATCTACTACTGCGCATGTGCAAAAGCATTTTTTTAATATTCGTCTTATGTCAGAATGGCACAAGCGCGTGTACATTCCGCCAAATATATTTAATGAATAACAATTTTAAGTTCGTTTATTAATCAAATTTTATATCTAATGTAATTAATGACGTGTTAAATGAATGAATTCATGAAGTATTTGGTTTTATTGTACTTTTATATGTAATAATAATCGGTATTTGACTAATTTATCAAACTTTTTTAAATATTAAATTTATACTTACTCGTCCGATTAATAATAAGTGTCAATGTTTACTTAGAAATATTGTTACTATTGAAATTACGGATTACAATATTCGCATTCATCTGCAATAAAATGGTCGTACCTATATCAAATACGCTTTACAATTTTGACAGAAAATTAAAGTGAATTGTTGCAAAACTTCTATATATTCACGACGTATGACAAAGTGTGATGGTAAATTTGGATGAGTCGGATATCTACAGTTATAACATTTCTTACTTAGTTACTTAGTAGATAAGGGACTTCACTTGTGAGAAAGGAACCCTAACGACATATAAAATGGCGAATCATAAGCAACACCTATTGCTAATGATAGATTTTTAATCTCATAGTGTATTTGTAGATGATGTGCAAATTTCTTTCGCTCTTATAATGGCCTTTTATAAAACATGACTAAATAATTAACTACATTTTCAGTACAAAACCGCAATAATACAAAGGCGCGTTGATAACACATCATGTTTTATACCATAATCTATCACAAATTTAAATTCCCACACAGTTTTCACTATAAATTTGCATTTTTCGGGTACTCTAACATAGAATAAAAAAAATAACTTAGGTACCGTTTACTATTAATCATGAAGATTATTTTTCGTCAAACTATTACAAAAAAGAAAATAAACTTATTGCACAGTCATAAACATACAGTTATAAGAGCCAAATACCTTATTAGGGGCATTTGTTTTGCCGTTATGAATTTTACGCCCTTAAATCGGACCATAACAAAACGCGTATAAGGACGATCGCCCTTATAAACGCTTTAAATATAGTTCTTATAAGTATATTAACCTTTTTAGTGCATTTTCCATGCCATTATAAGTTTGACTACCTTGTTGCTTGTCACAATAAAGCACTTACAAGATAAATAAAGCAAATAATAAAGCAACTATAAGTTGAGTATAAGGTTATTGTATTTATAATTTGTGCCCAAATCCACCCTTATTAGCGATAATATGGCTTTTACAAGAATAATATTTTTGGCTATATAAGCCACTACAAGAGGATTTTTTGTTTGTTGGGGCCGACAGTCCGAACTCTGCAGTATTCATCGCGAGACTTTGTGCCGAGAACCGAGATGCAACTAAACACAACTGCCCGAGCCACAGGCGAGGAGCGATAAGAAAGCATGGGTACAGTCCGAGTGCTGTAATATTCATCGCTGAGACTTTGTGTTGCACACTGAGATGCAACTAAACGAAACTGCCGAAGATACAAGCGAACAGCGAGAAACCCTCGAATAAATACATTAACTTCAGGTGTTGGAAGCTAAGCGGCCCTATGCGGTATGGAAGACCACTATTGTATTGTTTATGTTCTGGTTCTTTTTGGTAGAGTTAAGTGACTCCAAGAATAGCATCCATGTCAAAGTCAAAGTCAAAGTCAAAGTCATTTATTCTGCTTAAAACGTGGTACATAAGATGTTCAGACAGGTAGATAGAGAAACACACATTTCACCAGTAACTGGCATGCAAAATGGACACATGAAACAATAGACTACATATAGTCATCATCTCAAATTACAATATTACTTACAATGTCAATATTCAATATATAATATTCATTATTCAAAATTAAAGTAAGACAATTTATTATATACAACACTCAAGCTTTATAATAATCAAAAAAATCATTTACGCAGTAAAAACATTCTTGAATAAGCCATTTTTTTAATCTAGTTTTAAATAAAGTAAGCGGCAATTCCTTAATGTCATCATGCAGCCGGTTGTAAATATCAATTGACATACAATATGCATTTTTACCATATAATTTCGTTCTTTTAGATGGAATAGCAAGTTGGTTAGGGTATCTTGTATTGAACTTACATACGTCCCTTTTTTTTACTGAAGAACTCTGGATGAAGTTTAACAAATAAACACACTTCATATATGTATATGCTGGGTACAGTCAGTAATTCTAGGTCTTTAAAGAACGGCTTACAAGACGTTAAAACATCTACATTACATATAGCTCTTATGCACTGTTTCTGAGCTATCAGTACTCGTCGCGCATGGCTAGAGTTCCCCCAAAGAAGTATGCCATATCTAAGCAGAGAACAAATGTATCCATGATAGGCCTTTAGTGCAGTTTCTTTTGTGCTAACCTTTGTAAGTTTCCACAGAGCATATGCAAATGAGTTTATTTTGCTGCATAATTCATTAATGTGATTGCTCCAGGAAAACTCATCATCTAGCCATATTCCTAAAAATTTTGTGTGAAAAGATTCCTTTAAATGTTGATTAGCCAAGGTCACGGTTAGTGGATGTTTATTACCATTTTTATTCACAAATTGTATAAATGTCGTTTTATCTATATTAGCATTTAAATTATTTTTACGTAACCATGTTATAATATCAACAACTGTCTTAACTATGTCACTATTATATGTTCTGGCATCATGGCACGGTATGACGATAGATAAATCGTCAGCAAAAAGGGTACACTCAAAGTTCGTAATGTTTGGTAGATCGTTGACATATAATAAAAACAGCATGTATTACGAGAACATCTAGAACTCAGCCCTGATGTTATCAGTTTAGAAACTGAGTGGTACGTTTTTGCTAATAAATAGCATACATCATTATTATTTCTCAATATCGCGATAACTGTCACGGTTTTTTTAGTTATTATATTAATTTATTGGTTCTTTAATCATTTATTTTTTTGTTAATAACTGTTGATACTTAATCCATAGGCAGGCAGGCAGTATTTCTCCTTCTGCTGAATTCTTCAATTTGCTTCAGGGTTTTTTATAGGTGGAGACTTCAATGAAGTTAAATTTATTTTGTAATGACCAATAAATAGATTTTATTACTGATTTAGCTTAAGTAACAAATAGGTTAGAAAAGTATGCAGTTTGGTAACGAGTTGTGTCGTCGAATGAATGCGTCGGCCCAAGGCCTTCCCCTGCGTTGTACCCCGCCGTCACCGTGGTTGCTCACGCCGTCGCTAGATGGCGCTAGGCGTTAACATATGCCGCCCGCCTTGGAAGCACCAGCTGCTTTCAACGAAGTGGAGGCTCGTTGATCACGACGTGGCGACATGATGAAGATGACGAACAGATATCATGACATCAGCTGCGGTTTGCAGCTTCTTCATCAGGGTCGTTGAGCAGTGGGCATATTTTTGAATATGCTCGACGAACAATGCCGGTCGCAGTTTTAATGTCCGCGACTCGGGAGACACCGTCTGTACCCGTGAAGGTGTGCAAAATTCTGCCAAGCCGCCATTTCAATGGAGGCAAATTTTCTTCCTTGATAAGGACGAGTGTGTTGGGCACGATGTCATCTTTGTTAGTCTGCCATTTTGTTCGCGTCTGCAACTCCGATATATATTCTTTGGACCACCTCTGCCAGAATTGCTGTCGCATTAGCTCCACACGGTTGTAACGCTGCAAGCTGTTCGGTGCCTTGGATGTGACGTCATCTACCAGCGGCGCGGTCAAAGGCCGTCCCAGGAGAAAATGTGCGGGGCTAAGGGGACGAAGATCATTGGGGTCTGCAGACAGAGGAGACATGGGTCGGGAGTTCAGGACGGCTTCAATTTGTGCTAAAATCGTGCTGAACTCCTCGTAAGTGAAATGTAAATTGCCTACAACTCGTCGGATATGAAATTTGCAAGATTTTACGCCTGCTTCCTACAAACCACCAAAATGAGGCGTGTAGGGAGGAATAAATGTAAGTTTGATGCTGTCAGCAGCGGCTGAGCTAATTAATGAACTAGAATGCTCGTTTAAGAAATTAGAAAGCTCTTTCATTGCACCGACAAAGGTTTTTCCATTATCGGAAAATATTTCTCGGGGTTTTCCCCGGCGAGAGATAAACCTTTTCAACGCCAGTAGGTATGCGTCAGTAGTCAGACTCGTAACCAACTCTAAATGTACTGCACGGGTGATAAAACAAACGAATATGCAAATGTAACTTTTTTCTAATTTTGCTCCTCTTCCCTTTCGATTTAATATGAACATTGGGCCCGCATAATCGACACCGCAGCGTATAAATGGCCAGCCAGGTTCGAGTCTGGATTGCGGTAAGTTACCCATTATAATTGATAAGGTCTTTCCAGCTACGCGCGTACAGATAACGCATTTGTACACAGTTTGTCTGGCGAGGTTGCGGCCGCGCAGAGGCCACCATTGGTCGCGAATCGTAGACAGCATGAGCTGAGGCCCGGCATGAAGCAAACGTTTGTGTTCATGCCTGAATAGAAGTCGTGAAAAAATGTGTTTACCGCACAGGAGCACAGGGTGCTTTTTATCGAATGAAAATTGTGTGGAATTAAGCAATCGACCACCTACTCTAATTAAATTGTTTTTGTCTATAAATATATTTAAATTTGATATATTACGTGTTGACTTGACAGGTACATTTTTTAATAACGCATCATGAATTTGTGGAAACGATTGTTGTTGTGAAATTCGCGCTAATGTATTAGTAGACCTATGCAACTCGTCAACCGACAGCGGACCCACCTCACGCCCTGGCTTTGTTTTAATACGACTATTATTTATGAATCGAAGAACGTACGCCACCGTACGGATCATACGATTAAATGACGAATGTCTTTCAAAGGGAAAAAGGTCCTCAGTCGATTGGCAAGCTAAGGAAATTGTTTTTTTATTTAACTCCGGTAACTCACAGAGATCGATGTTAATATTACTTTGACGCCAGTTATTACTTGTATCCCGTAAAAACAAAGGCCCGTGCCACCATTTGTCGCAGCTGATAAGAGCATCCGCGGTTAACCCCCTAGACAAAATGTCGGCTGGATTGTCACTACCTGCGACATGTCGCCATGGTAAGTCACCAGTGAGATCATTGATTTCAATTACTCTGTTTTGTACAAATGTTTTTAGTGATCGCGGTGGTGTCCGCAACCAACCCAAAACAATAGTCGAGTCGGTCCAGAAATAAACCTGAGTAAACGATAGTCGCATTGATTTAATAATTTTGTCATATAATTTCGCACCTACTAATGCACCACATAATTCTATCTTCGGCACGCTAATAGGTTTGACTGGAGTTACTTTAGTCTTTGCGCATAACAACCGAACGCTTATCATCGATGGTGAGTCACTAGACCCGCCGTAGGTACGCACATAAGCGCAAGCTCCGTAGGCATCGAGGGATCCGTCAGAAAAAATATGAAGTTCAATGTGTTGTGTCTGCTCGCCCATAACGTGACGAGGAATGCGTAAATGTTGTAAATGGTGAAGCGTGTTAACGAAGCTTTGCCATTTTATTAGAATGTCCGTGGGCACGGGGTCGTCCCATCCAATCTTGCAAAGCCGAATTCGTTGGAATATAATTTTAGCCAAAATCACGGAGGGCGATATTATACCCAAAGGGTCAAAAATTTGCGAGATCCCTGACAAAATAGTGCGCTTAGTTACATCGCTCACATCTTTATTATATTTGATTTTATAGTGCAACTCATCAACGTCTTGTAACCACCCCAGCCCGAGCGTTTTAGTGTTATTAATTTCACCTAAGGATAGTTCTTTAGATTGGGGCGCGGAACAGGTTGAAGTATCCCAGTTAAAGGTCCATTTTCTTAACTCTAAACACGCCGATGCAAGCACGTCAGAAACCTTTTCACAAATTGACAGTAAATGATTTTTATCGTCATGGCCCGTAATCAAATCATCGACATAAAAATCGTCGCTAATCACCTGTGCGATTACGTCATCGTTGCACTCAGCGGCGAGCTGCCTGAGACACCGCATGCTTAAATAAGCCGCAGCGGCCGTTCCGTAAGTTACAGTATGGAGTTGATATACACTGATCGGAAGCGATGGGTTTTCCCGCCATAAAATTAACTGCAAGCATTGTTGATCCTTTTGAACTAAAATTTGCCTGTAAAATTTAGTAATATCTGCACTTGCTACATACTTAAATTGACGAAAACGCAACAAAATTGAGAAAATATCATTTTGCAATTTTGGCCCGGTTAATTGAATTTCGTTTAATGATTTTTTATTTGATGTTGGGGCACTACCATCAAAAACCACACGTAATTTAGTGGTAGCTTTGTCACTCCTAAAAACCCCATGATGTGGTAAAAAATAACTCGGGGTCGGATACGTATCAACGCGGCTCATGTGACCTAAGTCAATATATTCCTGCATAAAGTCCGAATACAATTGTTTATATTCCGGCGAACATCTATTTAATTTGCGCTCGAGTGCAAGGAACCGGTTCTCGGCCGTTGCATATGAGTCGCCTAGTGCATCAGCTGATTCAGATAACGGGATGCGCACCTCAAACCTGCCCGAATCAGTGCGTTTAGTTGTAGTTTGAAATAAAGTCTCACATAATTGCTCGTCCTTCGAGTAATTTGATTTTGGTTGGATTTCTTCCAGCTCAAGAAAGTTTTTTAATTGCATATCTAATGTCTGTGCGTAATTACATTGAACGTGATTAATGCTACCGTCCTTGTCATGTACAGAGCCCGAAATTACCCATCCAAATTTTGTATTTTGCAAATATGGACCATTATTTAAGCGAATGAGTCCATCATTTAATAGGTCCCAGAACCTATCTGCGCCTATTAACAAGTCGATATTAGCGCCGAGATGGAAATCTTGGTCGGCTAGATTAATGTTTTGGGGAATGTTTAAGTTTACACAGGTACTTAATGTCGGTAATTGAGCTGTGATACGAGGCAAAACAAGACAATTAATGCGCATAATGAAGTCACTTGTTTTGGATCGTAGTTGCAACTCGCACGATTGAGTTGATTGCGTAACTGAATGACCTATGCCTGTGACCTTGACTGTGGACTGTAGTAACGGTATTTGAAGTTTATGGCATAATGATTGGGACACAAAACAATGCTGACTCCCGTTGTCTAAAAGAATGCGAATTGTGTGATATTTATTGTTTTTATCGGCAATCTCAACTAACGCGGTCGATAATAGTACTGTGCCTAATAATGAGTGCGTCGTACTATCGTCCTGATTTTGCGTATGAATGTTGTGAGACGCGGTATGTAACGTGGTGGTGCGCGCGGAGCCTGCATCGAGCTCGTCCTGCCGCGGCGCCGATTCCACGACGTGCGCGACCGCCGACGATGTCGATGCGCCGGCGTCGGCGTCACACGCGCTATGAAGTAAACTATTATGCTTGCGATTACATTGTTTACACGGTCCGAACCAACAATCCTTTACGCCGTGTCCCGCGCGTAAACAATTACAACACAGAACGCGCTGCAATTATAAAGTGCATGCGTTGCATTGCACATACTACACGAATATGTGCGCTTCTTATTATTCAAGCTACTGACCTTTGTACTGCTCTTATTTTGAGTAGCAACATAACTATGTGAATGAGTTTGATTCGACGACTGTTTTTTAACGTGAATATCTGCTACCGGCTTATTCTGCGATACCTTAATTGTTTCCAACACGTCGGCCCTGTCTTTAAGAAACTGAATTAAATCCGATAACTTAACCTTAGAGGTTATGTCCGCTTTTAATATGGTACTTTTATACAAATCCCATTCGCGCTCGGTAGACGAATCTAATTTTGAAACCATAATGAAGACAATTAAGGTATCCCAGGTATCAGTAGGTTCGCCTAACGCCTTAAGGGCACGAATGTTTCGCAAAACAGTAGGTATCTATTAATTTACGGATTAATGCCGCGGATTCTTTGTTCAAGGACGGTGCGGAAAACAAAGCTTTGACATGGTTGTGTACGAGTAGCCGGTTATTATTGTACCTATTCTCGAGCAACTCCCAAGCTATGCAGTAGTTATCTGCGCTAAACTCTAAGGATTTTATGACCTGTAATGCGTTACCTGTAAGCGCTGAGCGCAAATAATGTAGTTTTTGTACGTTGTCTAGATCTTTCGCGTTGTGAATAAGCGACAAATAAGTGTCGCGAAACTCGAGCCAATGATCATATCGTCACTTGTAATATGAATTAAGGTAACCGCCAAATGACGATTTTTCAGGAGAGGCCAAAAACGAAATTGGAAATTAAAGAAAGTGCAGTAACATTTTATTTCCTAATCCGATTAAAATGATGTAAAGTAGTTATAGATTAATTTTGTAAGATCTTTCAGTTGATAATTGTCTCAAAAAGGCTGCTATTATAGTTTAGAAAATAGCGTGGCGCTTACGTTATTTTTTTTCCAAAAATGAGGAGTTACGTTAACACAACACAACATTGATTTCAAAAAATGAGCCCTAATTTAAAGTAAGTCACAAAAACGTAAAAAAATCTAACGTAAGGGACACACATTTTCAAAACTTGGACTTACATTAGCGGAATTCAGCTAAGGAATTTTTAAACTTATCCAATTGTAATAAGGTTTAACATAGAGTTATTTCTTGTTTTTCAGTTAATTAGTGGCAGGATAGTAAGTCGTGATAAAAACCGGTTTATAAGCGGGAAACAGTTTCTTTTTTGTTTATAAAAACCAAAATTGGTAAAGGCACCTTTAGATTTAAAGAGTATTAAAAAAACACTTCATTTTCTTTCCAATCTGATACTTTTCCTTACTGTTTTTCCTCACTTTGCTTTTTTTTGTCCCTTTCCTACAATATTTATGTACCTTTTTTACCTACGACTGTTACTGCACATTCTGCTTTCCCTTTTTCTCTTTCTTTTTTATTTCTTTCTATATAGTTTTCTTCGTATTTATTACCTTCTTTCTGTTCCATTCATCAACTCCCTCCTTTTGATTTTAGTGACTTAAGTTTAAACTTCAGCTTTACGTTGTATAATTCCGTTTAAATAATCAATTTTGTCTTTACAAACCCTCAGTCCTATTTTCAGTGTAAGGCTTGTCCCTGTCTGAAACTAGCCGAATGATCTTTATTTGATTCTTCATTAGTAATTTGACCATTTCCTGGCAAACTGGTGACTAAATGTTTCGTCACATAATTAGTAACTCACTCTCACATCACTATTATGAACTTGAACATCAAGGGGTAAATTTACAACTGAAATGCTTCGAATACCTTCGCTATTGGTTTTCGACATCTTTGTTATAGAGCTGAAACGGATTTAGAGATTTTTCTTATATCTTGTAAGCTGTTGTTTTCTCGCGAACTACTTATTTGAAGCATCATTGATGTCCCGTTATTAGTAGAAAGTATGGCCCAGCTCAACGCCTTTCTCTGGCTGAAAGAAATAATGGTCAAGGGGCAAGCAAATAGTTAACGTATTTTATTGAATCATCGCATCAATACAATGACATTACGTTGGATACGTAGGCTACTGAAAAAAAATGATTGGGAGTATCTCAATGTCACTAACCTCCACCATATCACTATTACTACCATCATTCATTCCTGTCTCTTGTTTTCTAAAAATAATATACAAGTATATACATTTTATTATGCCTACATGTTGCTACATGGTAGTGGCAGTGACTGATTTTCACAGAAAAAGTTTTCACAGTCCGTTTAACCAGACATTTAAGAGATTCCCTAAAAACGAAATGCATTAAGCTAGATTCGTTCAATTTGAAGTCTCTTATTCAAGAATAAGACATGATATAAATAGGCATAATAGCTAATTAATAAATAACTTAACTTTAAAAAGTTTATCTACCCAAATATCATAAACCCTCCATGATGCGTTCAAGAACCGCACATTATGACCAACATAAAAATAAACTGTTTTGTTAGAACAAATTTCTTATCTGTGGAAATGTTATTATTGCTAATTAATAACATCGATTTCGATAATATTATATCATTCAAATTTCGAACATCTCTGAAAACCAAAGAAATTTGGTTTGACCTCTATTCTAATATCAGTCGAGATGACGTGTAGTTCGAAATGAATTGTCAATTTGCAGACAAATTGACAAATGTCGCACGCAAGTAAGATATCGAACGATATGGTAGTTCGGGCCCACTCTAGTTTGTCTCTGAATTAAAAAAAAAACTATGACAGCTGCCAGAAAAGAAAAGAAAAGTTTTCATTGCCGCCATTACCGGTTAGAATTTGTTAATATGAATAAAATTGATCGATTTGTTGAATATAAACCATAAATTGAGCTATATAGATATTTCGGCGACGCCTCCTGATATCCGTAACAAAGCACCTAACGTCATTAATTACTTATTACCAGCTAAGTCAAAGAAACAGTAGGTATGGTGGTCATAATATGCGGCTCCTGAATGCATCATAGAGGCTTATGATATGTGAGTAGATAAAGTAGTGTATGTAACTATACATAATTAGGCATTAAACACTCGTGTGATGTTATTATGACACTCGCCTTCAGCTCGTGTCATAAACCCACACTCGTGATTAATGCCCTTCATTATGTACAGTCACATAAACTACTATTATAACATCAATTTCTATTTGATACTGGAAATCCCGACAAACTTCATTCCGCCTTAGAACTCCCTTTTGAGGTGATAACAATTTCTATAATACTTACTTAGTACTTATCCTTATCAAATTTCCCTTAATTTTTGAAAGTTTTTTTTGTATAATATTATTATTTATTATTTTTTTATTTCGTTGAGGGCAAACGAGCAAACGGATCGCCTGATGTAAAGCGATGAATGTACTTGTAATTTTTAACTGTACTTATTGATATATAACAACGCAATCGCACAATACTGTCCTTATCACGAATTGTTGGAACCAACCGTTACCGGTATTCATAAAAATTACAAAAAAAATATTACAGATTTTATTTGAAATGCCATAACATATAATTAAAGTATTGGTATAGAACTTTGAAATTAGCTCAGTAAAATAAAGAAATGAGTAATAATAAGCGAAATACGGAAATTTAATACCAGTATTTGTATGCAGTCGAAAACCGGCATCCGATCACTGGTCGGTACAAACTAAAGTGGCTATCATATCCATCACAACACAAAATCGTAAACAGACGCACGCGGTAGTGTTTGTAATTGCTTCCTACAGGCAAATGTATGGTCGTCTCACCGGTATCTACTTATTAACACTGCAAAGGAAAGAGATGGTCGCAAAGTTCCTGGTAACCAAAATAACGTAAGCACCAGGTCCGTCTAAATTAAGTACATAATTTTAATGTAACCGTCATCACTCGAGCCTTGGGAAGACAAATAATAATGTAAGAGGCGATAATTGCTTTAAAAACTACGAAAACTTTAATGTTACTCACTAAATTATATATTCACCCAGCTTGCAGTAAGCACAATTTGTGACAAGATTAGACTATAATTGACTTTAAATGGTTGCTGTCTTATACTCTCGTTTAATTTTTTTTTACCTATCTAATCTGAGCATATAAATCATTTATGTACCTTATTATTTACATGATTTGATTCAAAAACTAAAAGTATAACCCATTTAATGTAAGAACCATTTTATATTTTTTATCTAGCTTTGAACCTAACGTAACAGTCAATCGTTAATAAAGTGCTATAAATTGAGTAATGTAAGAGTCATTTATTTACCGATGAGTCTTACATTAATGACTTTTGTTCAACTTTGGCCAATACTTGTGGTTACGTTAATCTGATATTAAGTAATTTACAAAAAATGTTCCATACACCAACATAAATACAGAAAACTAAAAAAAACGATCAATTTTTGTTTAATGTAACCAACATTTTTTTCAAGATATCGTAATTTTAATAACAGCAATGGATAGATCGTCAAATTTACAGACGAACTGTATACTTAACTTAATTTCGTCAATTTGGCGGTTACATTAATTCATATTACAGGTGACGATATGTACCGTCAAAAGATGGCAGCGATATGGTAGGTAATTTTATACTTGATTTATTCGAACTCGAACTATGGGTCGCCTGTTGTTCATCTAAAATACACCTAGCTTTGGCCACGATTGCGTAATACTGATCCTCAAAGGTTTGTCTCTCGTTTAATTCGGAATCTAATTGAAACTCGGACACTTTTAAATCTAGCGCATCTTGTACATCTGAAAATTGCTGTCCTAATAACTCAATATTTTGCGTACGAACCTTTAGCTCAGCCCTACGAAGATCATTTATTTCGACATTATCTAATGACTGCACGAATTTCGAAAAAAATGTTAATTTGCCCTTAATAACCCCCCTCTTTTTAACCAAATCTCTAATTTCTTCCCCGTCATCTATTGACTGCCTCTTATTCCTAGTCATTTTGGTGGTTTACAGAAAACAAAAGTAAAAACTTACAGTTATCCGAGCCGTGAGCAGCCGACACGCTTCTTGCACGTGGCAGGTAGATCAAAGATGACGCGTGGGCGTACTGGAATTTGGATAAAACACGATTTTAGCACAAACACACTTGGGAATGGATTAGGAAGGATGAAATAGCCTGACCGTTTGTTGCTGATTCCTTGAAGATTGGCGAAGAAGGTCCAATATGTTGATACTTAATCCATAGGCAGGCAGGCAGTATTTCTCCTTCTGCTGAATTCTTCAATTTGCTTCAGGGTTTTTTATAGGTGGAGACTTCAATGAAGTTAAATTTATTTTGTAATGACCAATAAATAGATTTTATTACTGATTTAGCTTAAGTAACAAATAGGTTAGAAAAGTATGCAGTTTGGTAACGAGTTGTGTCGTCGAATGAATGCGTCGGCCCAAGGCCTTCCCCTGCGTTGTACCCCGCCGTCGCCGTGGTTGCTCACGCCGTCGCTAGATGGCGCTAGGCGTTAACAATAACTACTAATAAATACTTACATGTTCTACCTGAATGGAATGGAAAATTGCCAATTACCGGTGAATTATTTATGCGATTTTATTTGTATAAATAATGAACCACTTGTTACTTGCACCACTAGGTATTTGCACCCAAGAGCGCACTTTATCATATTTTATAAAATTTAAGAGTGTTGTCTTGGCACAACGTGAACTAGTCGGTATTTATTCATAAGAACCTAGAATTTGTCAGGTACTTCGTTACATTGTTGTTCTGAACTTAAATAAGTTTTCCGAAAGTGCTGTCAATTTGTAACGTCCTTAGTTACGAATGCACCTGAGCGCTGGGAACAATATATTTGCGAAAACTTATTCTTTAAAAGGTTTTGGAACTACACAAGAAACTATTGTTTAATCAGCTTGCGGCATTGACCTCAGACTTGTTTCCAGCATTATCCAAACTTTTCAAACGTAAAATATTTTAGTAAAGGGGTTGTAAAAATGTACATTATCGTACGGTAATCCAATTAAGTTTACTAGGCCGTGCTTTCGAACATCATCCGTGGAAAGGTAAAAGCATTGCTCTCTTTTGCTTATAGTCGAGTTAAAACTAACCTAAAATTATCGTTCCAGGTTCCAGCCGTTTATAGATAATAATAAAATAATGAATTTTATTTTGTAGGTAAGTAACCACTGTGTAAACCACTGTTGAGAAGAAACGCCGAAACAAACTGAAAGGTCAGTATTCTTCGCATATGATACACTTGTAAACTTAATTATTTTAGCAACATATGACTATACTTATTTATATCATACGACAAGCACAATATCGACAGCAACGCCGATCAAAACAATGAACTCAGAGAGCCTTCAGTCCGAGTTATTACTCCAATCGCGTCAATAGTGACGCGCAATCAGGCGGAGTGATAGTTCATTGCGATCGGCTGTAATTCGACAGGCGACGTCTTGGGCGGCCCTAATTGGCTGTTTTACGCCGCGAGGGGGGCGATCGGGACTAGCGAGAGATCGCTGATCGGCTAATTCGGCTATCTGTTGCCCGAGACTGAGTTAAAAAGATTCTTGTTTTACTCTTATAACTCGCACGCTTGTTCCGGCTCATTCGATGCCAAGTTTGTAGATCGGGTAGAACGTGGCAACGCGGTGAGCACGATGGGTACCCCTATTTAGAGCATTATTTTAGATACCCTCACTTGCCCGAATTTCGTTAGCCATAAATGTAATGATGATGATGAAATGTATCACTTGCCATAAACTTTTTATTTCACAATCCGTAAACTCTTCGGAATTTTTCATGGTTAGGTTTGGGTTGTTTATTGATTTATGGAAAATAAATATTATGGCAAGTGATACATTATGGCATATCAAATTCAGACAAACGGTAGAGAACCGAATTATTTATAATTATGTAGATGTGTATAGGAGCGGATTTCAACTATTTGTTTGTGGATGGGTTTCGACTTTCTGCCCTGCAAAACACCCGGAAAAAATATTAAAGTCCAGTTATTGATTATATTAGTAAACAATAAAAATGCCAGTAATATAAAAAATATTTAATACCAATAATTGAGCTACCTATACCGTTTTCCTACTGTAAGTTGTAAACACTCGTCTCCACATGTCCAGGGCCTCGGGGCTCGGTGCTGAAATCATCTTCAGCTCCTTCCCTATGTGGAGCAAGTTCAGGCCGTGCCTCGTGCTGGGGGACCACCGGGGTAGCTCCGCGGCAGACCCTGGCGTTGGGACTCTGCAGAAACAATAATTTTCATTACATTAACAGATTTATAAAATCTTTAAATAGGCAAACAACTTAGATATGGAATATATTGATAGTGAGTGCGACCTACCCACTTGTCATAGACATAGACAAGTGGGTAGGTATTTCAAATATCTAGAAACAATAGACAGGAAGGCAAGTTTTTATCAAAGTATAAGAAAACAATAACGTAAATAATACTCTGAATTATTATGATTTAATTACGTAGGTATTTTTGTAACTGGAGATTATAATCGGTATAAAATAATAAAAAAAAAAATGTTTGGCGATTATTCACATGTCAACACATATTTCACATTTTGACATGTTTTCCTTTATTTTAATGTAAAAACATGCGCCTTAATCCTTTTCGAACACAAACAAAATAAAATTTGTGTAAGATAAATTTCCAAAATTTAAAAACAAATGTATTACGTACCCGTATTTAGCAAAATTGGTCCACAACTCGGTCATAGTATTAATCATTTTTCCATCTTCCTTATTCCAAATTTGTGCAAAATTTGGCCAAAAGTCTTGTTGAAACAAGTAGAACAAGTCGTCACCGTGGCTGGCCCCGTCGAGGTGCTTGTACCCGGCGACCACCTTCAGCATATTCCTGCCGCCCGAGTAATCGAAGCAGTAGTTATACACCGGCTTGTCCGTGCTTTTCACTAAAACTTCACTTTCAAGCAGTGACGGCATTTCAAAATACAGATGCGTATATAAATCTGACATATTCATTAATTTCGTCATATCAATAGTCCCTTCACCGAAGTAAAATTCTTTTACTTCCTTCGCCACTGCGTCAGCCTCTTGTTCAGTTTTAAATTCTAAATCAGAAGCAAATACATAACGACCGTTTCTTTCATCCACAGTCGCCGGCGTCTCTTCGGATATTAAAAACAAGCCTTCTTTACTATTAAACCCATTAATTATAGATATGTTCAGTTTTTTATTTTGCAAAATGTTGTACGGCAGACCTGTTATAATCGGCTCTATGCCAGGGATTGGTTTTTCGACGCATGGTAAATGTAGTAGTTGTGTGTCGAAGAATTTATCCAGGGGTTTCCGCGGCCTTGTTCTAAGAAAATCTTCTACTGGCAGATCCTTAAATATGTTGTACAGCTCATGTGGATCTTCGGTTTCGTAGCCGAGTTGCTTGGCGATGAGGCTGTACACCCACACCGGCTTCCTATTGATCGCCCAGTTAGCTATAGACGATCCACTCTGTAAAATAGCTCTCTGAAACAACCCGTTGGCAGCGTCGCTAGCTATCAGTAGTGAGAGCGAGGTAGATCCAGCGCTTTCTCCAAAAGCCGTGATATTTTCCGGATCTCCACCAAAAGCTGCGATATTTTTCTTCACCCACCTCAACGCCGCCAGCTGGTCCTTCAGACCGGCGTTACCCGGCGCCTCTTTAATTCCCAAACACATAAATCCCAATGCCCCTAACCTATAATTAAAAGTAACTACTATCACGTCTTTTTTGACTAGATAATCCGGTCCGTAGATGAACTTCCCTCCGCTTCCGAGGGCGAAAGCTCCGCCGTGGATGTATACCATCACTGGTAGAGGACCCTGAGCCATGGCCGGGACGTACACGTTTATCGTCAGGCAGTCTTCCCTCCCCACCGTCCCCCACTTCGCGTTCTGGGGACACATGTATATGTGGTCTGTTGCTCTGAATGTGCCCTCCCATGACGGTGGAGGCCCAGGTGCCTGGAATCAAGAAATTTAGACATTATTTACAGGTAAAGTAAAAACTATAAAGTTATGTAGTTTATGGCCACAAATATAATTGTTGAACGTGAAATCTGATTCATATTAATACCTACGATTGTAGTTACAATACAATACAATACTTAATTGCACACCTATAAAAGTTTACAAAAGGAAACAAGACCAATACAATTTATAAATAACGGTAGACAACAGGCGGTTTTACTGAAACTAAAATTAGTTAACTATGCTAGTAATAAACTTCAGGAAATATCAACTAAACATCAAAAAATTAATCGTCAAGCTCACCTGGAATCGCGTGCTGATACTGGTGGACGCGTACGGGATCCCGACGTATTCGAAATACGACCCATCGTCACTGACTTTACCGCTCAGCTTGCCTTGCGCGATCTCCAGCTCCGGGGCCGGCTGGTCCACCAAGTTCACGGCGAACAACGTAAACAATACGAGATTCTTCACACGCTTCATGTTTCAAACTCACATCTTTACACCGAATATTGCCAGTACAATCACTATCGCTAGTGATATAATAAAACCACTGATAAGTGGCCGTTTGTCGGCGATACCGCGCTGTGTCAACAAAAATCCGGCTCCATGAAAATGTTATACATTATGTTAAAAGTTATATCAACAGATAAAGTTAACGTGAACACAGAAATCGACCGCTGAGCCGGCTCGGCGGCCTTCAACTGACTCAATGCCATACCTACCTAAATGATATAACGAGTGAACCTATTAGCAGTTAAACATAATCTATCAGCCTCTACGTCAGTGACTCGTGACGGAGGCAATTGTGACATGGACCTCGTTGTTAGAAAACAACGTAGTTGCAAATTGAGTCTTGATCTTTTTCCTAGTGGATTAAATTATTCACCGAGTTACGACTTATCGTATTGACCTACCTGATAAACTGGTATTACGCTAAGACTGTTAAGTCTCAAAGTTCAAAGTCCGATGTCTACCACAAAGTGGTGATGAAATCTGTACACTTTGGATCTTTGATAAGGTTTTTTTTTGTATTTGTTTAAACATTGCCATCGCAAACTACGTAATAGTGACGCCTTTCAGCGGTAGCTGTAGTAGCGTTTAATAAATATGTTTTCTTTCTTTATTTATTTTTCTATTTTTGTACTTAGTTTATAAAGACATGTAAAACCGGGCAGCTGGTACAAAGTAGGTGTTAATGAGAATAACTGTCCATGAGTAAAGTCCAACTGAATACAGCGAGCAACGCAATAACATGTTTTGAGCGACAACTGGTAGAATAAAACACTCACTTGGTCACGTATATATAAATAAATAAATAAATATAATTTTAGTGTCTTTGATTTATCTACATAAGGATAACATCATCGAAATTTTAAAATTAGGTACCTAATTTTTAACACTTCATAATTTTAATCAAGTTTTTTCCGGTGAAATGAAACAGGAGAAAAAAAAACACTTTTTTAGATTTTCGCAAATCTCCTATGCACTTACATAGAAAAATAATACTCAAAAAATCCTAATTCTAAAAGCGCACAGACTACAAGTTACAACGTCTTGACATCGTGCCAGTTTTTTTAGCCATTACCTACAAAAATGTAATTAACCATACAGAGGCATAATTAGTTAGCTACAGACATAAAATAATTATGCTGCTGTTCTTCGTTTGCGTTTTCAGTCCCCGTCACGTGACGTCATTTAGATCCGGTTATACAAGTTATAAAAATATACAAAATTATGTATTTTGCGTTAATTTATAATGAATAAATTAACGAATGGGATGGTTCGAAATTAGAAATACTGTCAATTTTTACGTTAAATTATATACATATCATAAAACAACTGATATATATATATATCAGTTGTTTTATGATTTAATGATAATTTGACATAAAAATTGACAGTATTTCTATTCATTATAAATTAACGCATATCTTTGGTTTGAGAAACATGTTATCTTGGGTCTCCTTCGCAATCCATAATATCGTATGTCCTAAAGTCAAATGCCATACCACTTTTACTCTAAACACTTTTGACATATCAATCATTTGTCATAATGATTATTTGCCATAATGATCTTACATCCTAATGATCATAAACCATAATATTATATTAGATCTAAATACCTAATGTGTTTTGTACTAATCTATTAACACATAAAACTTACGAGTCATAATATACAAAACCATAAATCACATGTCCTAAAGTCAAATGCCATGATGATTACTTGCCATAATGATCATAAGCTATAACTACATTACCTAATATCCTAAAGTCGAATACCATATTTATAGTAGGCGTTAAATTTATTAATGTAAAGTAAGAATCATTACCTATTCTACCTTAACGCAGGTCAGACTTGGGTTAGGTTAGGTACGACGACGAGCGAAGCGAGGAGGAGTGTGTTAGGTTGAACTGCGACCCTAACGAGCAAGACTCAGGGCTCTATATCGAGGGCCAAAAAATCTTAACATTACCTATTTACACATTAAGGCATGTCCGACTTGGGTTAGGTTAGGTACGACGACGAGCGAAGCGAGGAGGAGTGTTAGGTTGAACTGCGGCCCTAACGGGCAAGCCTCCTGGGTCTATATCGAGGGCTGAAAAATCATAACATTACCTATTTCACATTAAGGCATGTCTGACTTGGGTTAGGTTAGGTACGACGACGAGCGAAGCGAGGAGGAGTGTTAGGTTGAACTGCGGCCCTAACGAGCAAGGCTCAGGGGTCTATATCGAGGGCTGAAAAATCATAACATTACCTATTTCACATTAAGGCATGTCCGACTTGGGTTAGGTTAGGTACGACGACGAGCGAAGCGAGGAGGAGTGTTAGGTTGAACTACGACCCTAACGAGCGAGCAAAGAGAGTGAGCCGCGGAGACCTATATTGAGTTTATTAAGATGGAGGGAAAAGTGAAAGGCTGCACCTATAATTGACTTAATTTTTACTTTGTAACAAAAAAATAAACATTCATGTTTTTTTATGACATATGATGATTATGGCAACCAGAATTAGGATATGTAATTGATAGAACACTTGATCATTAGTACTTAGGAAAATAGTGCAAATAATCATTAGGATATTCAATATTAGGATAATAAATATTATGGCATTTACATTAGGATAAACGTTATTATGGCAAAAGATCATTATGACCACAGTTATTATGGAATTTACAAATAGGACAAAGGATATTATGGATTCCAATATAGACCCGTTATCTTATATCTATGAATATAAAACAATAATCGATTCGATTGTCACATCTCTACAGAGTACAAACTTGTTGTAACTGTCACAAGCCGTGTTTTCTTTGAGAACCAGACAATCTTGACAGCTTATCAAAATAAATTAAAACGATTTTGTCATTGAGGTACTGTCAATAGTTAATATTTACTACCTAAACTAACAGTATTAAGACTAAAGTAAAAATAAATACATACTAAAACTTTGTAGGCATCTTTTCTTTCCTTTCAAGGTTGTTTTAATTAAGTACACATGAGTAAGTATAGTAAAGAAATCTGAAAAGCGTACCTTTTTAACCTTTATTATCATTGTCACAAGAGCGAAAAAGGGACGTGCTTCAAGTTCCTTGACTGCACCTATTGATTTTAAACTAAAATCTAGTTTTTCGATATTTTAAATATATTTTCTTCCACATATCATATGCTTCTGGACTAGGCATGTCTGCCATCCTCAGACTGCGGTCTATATAGAGAAACCTTAGTTTTTCTTTGCTACTGGGGAGCCATTTCACTGGAAGTTTCTTCGTTATCGTAGGTGTCGGATCTCTGTAATATAAAGTTAAATAACATGTTAATATCATCAAATGACTAATATTATCTGAAGCAATATCACCATCACTTGATGGTTTGAACAAAATATTGAATGCCCAATTATGGCATTAAGACCATGACTCACCCATATCTAGCAAAATTTGTCCACATTGTTGTCATGGTTTCAATCATACGTGCATCATCTTCGTTTATTTGAAATGGCCAAAACAAAGCATCGAAAATATATAATAGTTCATCTGCATGACATGCTCCTTCCACGTCGTCGTAGCCCAGGGTGAACTTCAAGAAGTTCCTGGTGCCCGAGTAGTTGAAGTAGTAATTATATACACTAGCGTTACTTCCTTGAAGTATAATCTGTGACTCAATAATACTTGGGATTTCAAAATGTAGATGCTTATATAACTCTGATAAATTCATAACAGTTTTCATACTAAGAAGCTCGTCACGAAAGTAGAAATCTCGTATTCCTTTAGACACTGCTTCTGCTTCTTTGTCGTTTTGAAATTCTAAATCACTCGGCATTAAATACTTCTCATTTCTATAATTAATTTTGTCTATCGTGTCATAGGAAACGAAGAATAAACCTTCGTGTCCAGTGGTTCCATGTATTATCGATATATTTGTGGGATTTATCTGCAGTAACTTATATGGATAATCTGTTAAAATAGCTTCAGATCCAGGGAAAGATTTCTCAATACACGGTAAATGTATAAGCTGTGTATCCATAAACAGCTCTACAGGTTTATCATATGGTAGTGCAGCTAATTCTCTGTACGACATGCCGTTCAAAATATTATACAACTCACGTGGATCTTCTGTGTCATAGCCTAAAGATTTTAAAACATAACTTGCGATCCACACGGGCTTCCTAGTAATCGACCAATTGGATATAGCAGAGCCGCTTTGTAAAATGGCTCCGTTGATCACACCATCAACTTTGCCGCTCGCGATTAGTAGAGACAAGGACGCTGCACCCGCGCTGATGCCAAATGCTGTTATCTTGTCAGCATCTCCACCAAAAGCCTTTATGTTCCTCTTCACCCACCGCAAAGCGGCTAGCTGATCTTTCAACCCTGCGTTACCCGGGGCTTCTTCAATACCCAAGCATAGAAACCCTAAAACTCCCATCCTATAATTAAACGTCACTAATATGACGTCTTTTTGGAGTAAAAACTTTGGTCCGTGCACGGCTTTGCCTCCATCGCCGAGGAAGAATGCTCCACCGTGGATGAAGACCATGACTGGCAGAGGTTTTCTCGCAAACGCCGGTACAAAGATGTTGATCCTGAGGCAGTCTTCCGTGCCTCGGATGATCACGAAGTTGTCCTGGGGACAGGCTGTCGAGTCGTCGGTGGCTCTGAAGATGCCTTTCCATTTAGGTGGAGGGAGGGGGGCCTGAAAATTATAAGGTATGTTGTTTGTTATTTGTTAAATTCGTTCGGTGGCAGCAAAGATATCGTTTTACAAGACTGCAAGTCAAGGCGGCTAGCTTGGTTAAAATTGTATTCTCTTCAATGAACTATTTCTTAAAATAATGTATGACTAATTTTATTTGGTCCGCAGTTTAATTAAGTATTTATACAATCTCAATGTCACCAAATATAAACCAATGAATAATTTATTTCAATAAAGATAAGAAAACAAGCGGAAAAAAACTAAATGCTCATTTTTCCCTACACGCAATGAGGATGTTAGATCGCCATCATCATTGGCCACAGCATCTGTTGTATATGTTTATTGCAACACTTGTGGGTTGACGGGTTCCCACATCGCCGTCGATGACTATAGAGTCCTATAGCAGCGCACAGTATTTCTTGCCGCATCGATCGCACACAAAACGCGAGTCCGCAGGAGGTGGAAGAGCACGACGAAGACTTTTCTGCTTAAGGTTCACCAGCCAGTCATCGTCATGTTTTCATTTTTTTTTCATTTATTTATTCAAGTCAAAAATAAGCTCACAGTATACACCAAATCGCTTACTTGTAATTAAAATTTAACATTATACAAATCAAAAATAATAATAATTAAAACAACAACACATAAAAATACAACAAAAGAACACAGGCAAAACATTGATCATACCTTTATGTTCCTCTTAGAAATAAATAAATGGTTGCCAATTCATAAAAAAAAATCACATTAAAAGAATTAGGTAAATAAATTCATTAAAAAATTAAAAACAATACAAACTCAAATAAATAATACATTGATAAAAATTAAAAAGTCCATTAAATAATCCAATAATAATAATATAAAAAGTCAAATGTCAAATTTCAAAATAAAAATAAAACTATACATTTACATTTAGAACAATATTTAAAAATTCAATGCAATTTCTACAAAATCCCCCAATACTGTCCGCGAATACATCAATGTCATGCCTTTCAATTGCCATGTCATTGAGAAGAGCTAGGGCCCTGGCCGTGGGTGCGTTGCTAGCCTGGCGGGTGCGCGCGCGCGGCGCGGCGAACAGGCGAGGACGGCGCCGTGGTGGCAGAGCTACCATCCCCTCAGGCACAGGGCGCAAGATGGGCACATGTAAACTCATTCGCGAGAGCACTGTAGGGTTAGTTACTGTATTGCGTAATAATTGGTAGTAGTGTATCAACAGCAATAGTTTACGCCTCAGTTCTAGTGAGTCTAGCCCTGTCATTCCCGAGACAAAGCGTGAGGGATACAAATATGGGTAGTACCCGAACGACTTATTATACAGGAATCTTGAGAACTTTTTTTGTAATTTTTCGATAAGATCGATATATTTGGATTCATAAGGGTCCCATATTATGGCTCCAAATTCAAGTTTGCTGCGTACATAGGCGTTGTATAGCAACACAGCCACCTTTACACTTTTAAATTGGGAGGTCATTCTAATAATAAATCCTAGTGTCTTCGAGGCGCTTTTGCAAATATTAATAACATGCTGGTGGAAATTGAGATGTGTATCCAAAGTTAGCCCTAAATCACGGATCTCGAGCACACGTTCTAGCTCGGTACCTTGAAGGTCGTACGACGCCTGAATAGGTACCCTAGATCTGGAAAAAGTAATGACTTTGCATTTTAAGTTGTTAAAGTGCAGCTTGTTGGTATCAGCCCAATTAGCTACGGCGTCAATGTCACGCTGTAGACTACCACAGTCATCACTTTGTTCTATTTCAAGGCAAAGTTTCAGGTCGTCCGCGTACATAAGGCACCGAGCTGCCCTTACAACTTTGGGCAAATCATTTATCATGACCAGGAACAGAGTCGGTCCTAATGTACTACCCTGACTAACTCCTGACCTGGTGTAGTAAGTATCTGACTGGAATCCTGCAAGCCTTACGTATTGGCACCGATTGCGCATGTAATCAGCAATGAAGTGAAGAAGCTTAGGCGTGAACCCCAGTTTCGCGAATTTTTGCAGCAGCGAATTTTTGATGTCATGTCACCATTCAGGTCTCATCTCTGCGCGTTTTTTTCACCCGTCTATCCGAATACCGAAACTATTCATGTCCCGCTTGCAGGAGTCCTTCAATCTTAGAGTTGGACGCCCAACAGGTATTTTAATGTTAGATAAGAAGACGCTATCTATATAAGAGATACACAATGTAACAAACAATAGTTATTTAAATGGACCCGAAGAAGTCAAATTGACCAACTGACGCTTATAAACGCTTTAATGTAAGTGTAGTTACTTAAAACAATAGTAATGACTTTAGTATATTATTTCTTGTATTCGATTGAACAAGTTGCAAAGAGCATAACATTGGGGTAAAAACGGGTGTTGGAGACCAAGATCCACTTTGGATTACTGAGACAACGTCATAAATAAAAGTATTATTTATTCTATTAATTGGAACTAACAATTTAATGTTAAACCCTGATTAATCTTAAAATAAAACATAACACAAGTACCTGAAATCGGTTACTCCTATTAGCCGTCGCATACGGTATCCCAAGATACTCAAAGATCAGTCCATCAGCACTGATCCTGCCGCTCAGGGTGCCCTGGTCGATGGTGACCTCCGGGGCCGGCTGGTCCACCAGGTTCATGGCCACCAGCGTGAACAGCACCACACACTTGCCCGACCACATCGCGCAGACGGCTCGGTTATACTAACGACTAATTACTACATAACTGGGCTATAATTACTTGATAAGCTTTGTTTTCGATACGAGATGAGTTGATATAAGGGAGCTTGAACGCGAACATAGGTCCATGTTTTTATTTTTAATTCAGGTGATCTTAGAAAGTTTATTTTTTGTCGCTCAATTTCCTGACCAAATAAATATTATTAATGTAAAGTCAATCAAAATGCAACAAGTGAAAATTGTTTTGCCTTGTTTTCAAGATTCGATACCTTTTATAGCAACAATTTTACGAGCTTTTATACTTGTTTCCTCTTCTAGCTAAAAAAATATGGCCTTGAAGTCAGAAATTGAATTTTTTTATTAAGTAAAGACATGAATACAAACAATGTAAAATTGTAAATATTTTGACAAATGAGTCTCAAGGGAGACCTTAAAATGATACATAGTATGTTAAATAGACCTTTAAAACATAGCGGAATAATTCATCTTAATAGTTACGCCGTTTTAGTATGTTTACGTTAATTTACGCACTGGATATGTTAATTTATTGTCAAAATAAGACTTTTGTTTGGAATATTTTAAGTTGAAATGTTTTATCTTAATACTTTATCTCGTTTTACATTTTCCCAGGTGGCCTTTCTTTTACAAATATAGTCATTTATTGCTAAAGAGCACCGATATTATCAGAATAAAGACACTACAAAAGCCGCACCCTTTTGTTATTTGCCGCTTTTCTTAACCACTCAATTGCTTTTGGTAACTACGGCTACCCGTCATCACTCTTATTTTATTATATAAATAGAGTCCAACTCAAAATTCGAAGCAGGAATTAGCCTACTAGTATCTGATTCGTAATTTTGAATGACATGCAACGTCGTTGGTTGTAGCACGTTGTGGGGCGTGTCATACTGCTAGGGTTGACTGCACCAACAAACCGAAATTTATGTCTCGATAATTGTACTTGTTTTTTTTTCAATACGTCCTAAAAATAAGACGCACCTGACCCGATCTTTATGATGATGCACCCCGGAAGTGCCTACTGGATTTCAAGATTCGTTCTAGGTACATATGTGCTGTTTTCGTATTCCGATTCACTTTGGTGAGCAGTAAGAGCCAGTATTATAAAATTAAACTAATAAGGAACCCTGGAGATTTCCACTGTATCTCAGGATTGGTTCAACTTAGACATTTGTGTGGTCTCCGTTTTTTACTCAAGTCCAAACTAGTCCACCAGATTTTTTTTCTGAGCGTGGGGAGCTCTGTACTTTGACCCCTCTACCCCCCACCTGTCGCGGAGTACAAACTGGCTACCGAGCGTTTTGGGCTCAAGTGGACATGTATATTGTATAATGCCCGTACCAAATTTCATTCCTATACTCCAAAATGAACTTGCTGTACTCCATTTTCCCAATAAAAAACGGACTATGGGCCGGGTTACAATTGTGACCCGAAATTAGTATATTTTGTGACACGCAAGCAGATTAGCAGAGTGAATCCTCCTTGATAATAATAAACATATTACGTCACTTGGTGATGACGACTTGCATAGATCGAGTTCTAAATAAAATCGACATTCCTTATTATTTTGTCAATATTGCTTGACGCAGCTTGAATATCAAAAGTGACGGTTGCTTTTGTCATCTACCTATCGCATGACAACAATATAAATTATTTTAAACAATTTTAAAGTTTTCATTAATATACGGATTTGTTTTTGTTTTTAAGTTTGTGGGATGCCGTTTGGGCGTGAAGAATTAACAAAAATACACACTCACAATCACACTTTCGCTTTAATTAGTGGGTTACAATTTATCTCTCACACGACAACACGATGTGTTTACAAGCCTGTGGGACGCCTAGCCCTGTATAGGTCAGTCAATTCGTGGCCCGCCGCGGGGCCGTCGCGATATCGTCGGCAAGCTATTTACTCTTCTGAACTATTCAATTTAATGACAGTATTTCTTGATAAACTGTTAACTACCCAAGTTTTTGCTTTACAAACAATATTTTATCAATGGTACCTAGAGACCCGCTCAGTGTTTTATGTTATGACTAACTGCCGTATGAAAGTTACAAAAGACAATTTAATACTAGTGATTTAGGGGATTGTATTTATTTATGTACATATTATATGTAGTTTAGGTTCCAATAAGTGAAGTTAAGTTTAATTAGATCATAAGTTTTAGGTTTCATTTCTGTTTGTATGGTGTGTTTTTTCTGAAGGTTTCAAAAATTCATACTATGTTTAGACAAGTGACAAACAATTTTTTAATCTACGAGTAGGTACGAGACAATTATGTACAGGACATCGCCGATAAGCTGCAGCCCGTCTAGCGCAACTATACTTCGCGACTCTTGTCGCGCGGCATAGCGTCACCTGTCACTCTCTCACAGTACTGCACGGAAAGAGATAGATAAATTTTTCTCGCGAGAGAAAGAATCACGATTCATAGTTGTGCTAGAGGTGCATCAGGAGGGTATAGTTGCCGGCAAACTTTTAGAACAAAAATGGCGGATCTGCGCGTGTACATTTGTACGTAAATCGGCTACTGCGCAGTCAAGGTTATGCTCTAAAAGTTTGCCGACAGCTGTACCTTAGCTGCGATGGTCTCGTAGAACGACGACCAGCAACGACGGAGAGGGCGAAGCGGAGAATATAAGGAAAGCTAACCCACCATCATGTAGAATAATGGCGAGGAGAAAATAATGTGAAAATATGCATCCTGCTGGCTGGCTTACAATTAGGGGTATGTTTTCGAGTGTATGTATCTCAGGATCTGTAGCGAATTTTGTTGTATTTTTAATAGTACTTATTAAAATAACATGACATACTTAAAACAAAGATAATTCTCTTCTTGACTCTCTAGGACTTGGTCGCACCAGCCCTGCCAGTCGCCTAAATAAGCTGGTGTTGGCAATAATTACACTAATGACACAATATTATTCCAGTGACCCATAGCTTTCTCATTGCTCCCAAAATTGAGTTGAATAAATTAGGACGCCAACGGTTGAATTTTAACGCAACCCGCGCCGCTGCGGAATTTTAAGCGATACGCCCCTTACATACTATTATATTTCAGGGGTCTTTGTTGGCGCTTGTTGATTTGAATTTATAAAATCTAGCTGGATACTGTGGGTAATGGCCGGGTTGAGGTAATGCTTAATTAGTCTAATATGTGTTTTAAGTACCTAGATTTTTTGCATCACCTACTCATTTCTATACGGGTACGCTGCCATAAATAAAGATTATTATTATTGTTTCCAACGTTAATTAAAAATGTCCTCTACCCAAAGGTTGTCTGGAAGAGATGGCACATTAGCAATAAGACCGCCTGTTATCTACCAATATTGTAATTTGAAGTACATATTTCTGTGTTTGTATTTTTTCTTGTTGATGTGTGCAATAAAGAGTATTCTATCTATATACCTATCTTTATCGTATCGAATTAATCAATCAGCTAATTAATAGTGATTATTTGTAGTGACCAAACTGAGTGCAGAGCAAAGGAGAATTCAGTTGAAACAGCATTGATTAAGTATCGGACTGCAAACGGTATTCGGTAGGTAACATTTCTATCGTTACAAATTTTTCTACATAAAATAAACGAGTCCAAAATTACTTTTACTAAAGCCGTATCGAATTGACTTCTATATTTTTCCACACATCTTCCTTAAAAACATACATGTGGAATTGAACGAAGCCTCAATAAAATTACCTACTAATAAAATCTTAGTCGTGATTTTTGCCTCACCCTTTAAAGTGTCCACCTGAAGTGAAGTCCGAGGGTCTTAGGGCCCTCAGCCGCTCTTCAGCCAAAGCGATTGGAAGCCCTTGAATTGATTCGCGGGTCATTTGCATCCCGGGCGAAGACGCCGCGTCAGCTATTACTGGCTACTCGGAAACTAATCTTCAAAGTGCTAAGTACTGAGGGCTGCGGGAAATAGGGGAGGTGAGGAGACGACGTTTGTGACGTTTTTTTCCTCGACATTAAAAGTAATCAAATTGTTAGTTAGTGGATTTTTAGTTCGATTTTTTGAAAAAGTTTTCGTTTGAAAAATTATTTTGATTTTTTTTATTATTATTACTGCGAAAACATGTGACGTTATTAAAAAAAATATGAAAAAGAAAATCGTTTATCTTTCTCGTTTAGGTTTCTCGCTAAATTAAAGACGATCACAGGGAAGACCAAGTGATTGATAACATACTCATCGGATTGGTATAAGCATAGCGTTAAATGAAGAAACATATGGAAATAAAAACATAAATCGACTGCTGAAATACCTTTCTATTGACTTTGACATTATATCTATTCAAAATACAAAAATTAGATATCCCCGCAGTTTTGTCATGTTCGTGCCATATCACTTCCTTTTTTCCGTCGACTGTTTTAATTTATTATTTTTTGATTTCCAAAGTAGGTACGTCAAATGATAATGAATATAGAACTGTTTAAAATACGTTGACATTTCTTTAATGAATATTCTAACAACAACGAAACCTTGTCATGTAAAAACAATTGAAGCGTATTCATTGAGTTTTTATTATTCATCAATTATAATTTTTCAGACACGAAATACAACAAAAGTTTAGTACTCGCGACTCAACTGTTTTCTTTAGTCTTTTTATTTCGTACATTAAGGAAAGAATTTTAAGGACTTTTAATCATTTTAATCACTTTAACGACGCTCCTTCCGTCGGTCAAAGTGAATCTCGGGCGCAGAAGGAATAGTTTCCAAGAAAATTACCGTTGAATTCAACTCAATTAGCATAAAATCTATATTTTTATGAAAGTGTATGATGGAAGAAAAAGTATAGAGAAATGGACCAAAAATTTTCAAAAGAGACGGGTCGTGGCGTAAGTTGAATGATATAAGATTTTATTTTACATTTTGTGTGATTTTGTCTTAAAATCTGGCTATGAAAACTACTTTATGACGTGAAAAGTTTTAAAAGTTTTACAGGCCCTTTATTTAACTTGAGCAATGATTGTAGATTGTAGATACCTTGTGTAATGTTCGGGTCAAATCTAGCAACCTACCGAGTTTGGGCTCTTTAGAATCATTCTCACAAGTACATAGTTGATGGATGTTCAAAGAAAACCACAGCCATTAAGAAGTTTGTCACAAAAATGAATTTCTGACAACCTTAATTAAAAATTTCATTGAGATTTGGAAGTTGAATTGTCAAAGTTAGCGATAATGCCTCAAAATCATTGTGCAATGATCTTATAGCACGAAGAACCGGTAACCATCATGAAACCGATAGCATGCACAGTTATGAACACAAGACGGACTAATGTCGGAGCTACGCCCTAGGGTAGGTTATGCAGTTTGGTAGCCCAGAGTGTAATGAAAAGGCGTAAAGAATTATATACCATCCAACATTAGATAAAACAAAAGCTATTCGATATAATAATATGCACCTAAATAAACAAAACATCAATAAACTAAAACAAAGCCCAAAATGCAGTGATTACGAAACTGCGGCGTTTTTAATTGCGCGAATATTACCACTCGATGCGGAGTTTGGAGCAGCGGAGCCATTTTGTTTTTTGCAGCGCATACGTGTCCGAGTGCCGGCGCCTGCCTCCGAATAATACAATTGCTCTTTAGGGGACGAATCATTCGTATGTTTTTGTATCTTTTGTCTGCTATTGGGGAGTTTGGTATAGGAAATTGAAAACTTTTATTGTATGTATAAATATAAGAGTAAACTCTTTCCACATTCTCGTCCTGCCTTACTACTTACCTAACTTAGTGTTTTATAAACCCAAATTAGAATTTTCAGCGCTAAGTCACTCCCTTTGTCTGCCGTCAGAAAATATGACATAAACAATAATAGACTAGGCAGGTGCACTCTAAGAAAACACTAATATAATTAATTCATAGATAGACAGACAGGCACTTAAGATCTTTGTCTTTCAGTTGACTCGTAGAAAATTCCCAAGAGCAACAATTCTTGTTTTTACATTTCTAGTATCCAATAAAGTTTGAAAATATAAGTAATTAAATCAGACAGTACTAAACTCTAACAAAGGTCTTTACAAATCGACAAATATTACATAGACACCTACATTCTTAACTATCCATATCCATACTTAATATTATAAATGCGAAAGTGTGTCTGTCTGTCTGTCTGTCTGTCTGTCTGTCTGTTACCTCTTCACGCTTAAACCGCTGAATCGATTTTGATGAAATTTGGCATGGAGATAGTTTAAGACCCGAGGAAGGACATAGGATAGTTTTCATCCTGGAAATTATCCCTAAAAAGATTGAAAAGTAAGTAAGTAATTCATGATGACATTGATGACCCTGTCGGAAATGTAATGGTTAGACCAAAAGCACAATTGCTCTTACATTTGCTTAGGCGCTTTAAATAATCCCTTTTATTAACTAAGGTGATTAGGTGGATATCCCTTATAGGGATAAGTTCGCCTTTGTACATGTCTTTTTTTTATGTTTTGTAAATTGTTTTTGTGTACAATAAAGTTTTTACATACATACATACATATCTATCGTGTTGTACGAGGTTGCTTCCATACTTCCAAGTTCCACGTGGACGTAGTCGCGGGCAAAAGCTAGTGGTAAATAACTACTGGAACTGAATGTAAATAGAGTTATGAATATTTATTCTTGCATTCTACGAAATAACACGTGTATAGGTAAGTCAACTTGTATTTCAATAACTAAAATATTTATTATTGTTATTCAATGACATAGATAATCAGAAAAGTTAAATTGACAACATTGGTTACTAATTATTAATTGAAAGCTTCGGTTATTTATGCGAAAATAGATGTTAATTCTGTAAATGTTCAATTTCTAATTTTCTCTGACTGACTTTGACCTGTTTGATCTGCCCTGCGTGATCGTTTTATTGTTCAAGCTAAATGCAGATACAATGGTTTATGAACAACCAGTACCTTCTACAAATTAGCCTTAAGCATATTCAAGGGAATCAGAGTGCACTAAGAGGTCAAATTGGCTGGAAAAAATCCCTTTAATAAACGCATTTCCTTTCTCCTTAAGAGTATATTTTTCATCGGCCGCTAAGAGTAAACAAATGGCCCTAACCAAATGATGTTCGCGGCTATTGCTCAACGTCATATCGTGCGATAGCGGCCATTTTGCAATATCTCCTCAGATTTATGATGTTAGGCGCGCGCGGTACTCTTAACTCGATTATTTAACGTCTTTTGACACCGTCTGATCGCTTCTCGCGAACTTTTCCCCAAGATCACCGCCTAAGTTTCTGACATAGCACCTATTAACTGCCATTTTTTTAGTTTATCAGTTAAACGTTAAATTTGATTGGTATGGGGTTTACATTACATTCTTCTTAAGAGAAGGTGTAGTGTGTGCTCTGACCCGGCTAGGAGCTTGTAGTAGCGATGAGATTACGCTCCGCACACATTCCTACTAATAAATTCAACGTTTTAATGGGAAAGGCCAACAGGAGTGGCTACGGTACTATAGAATAGAATAGAATACTCTTTATTGCACACCTCAAGAAGAAAGAAATACAAATACAAATGACACTCAACATTACAATAGAGGCAAACAATAGGCAATCTTATCGCTATAGGTATTATAGGTATTATACGAGGGTTGTTTGATAAATACCCGTGTTTAGAAAAAAACAACAAAGGTTTTTGTATACGTGTATATTTATTTTTCTACATAGTTACCTTCCAACTCTATACACTTGTTCCAACGGTGTTCTAGCTTTAATAAGCCGTCTAAAAAATAAGACTTCGGAAAGTCGTGAAAATAGGCCTCCGTGGCGGCAATGACCTCTTCATTGGACGAAAATTTCTTTCCACCGAGCCATTTTTTTAAATTTGGGAATGGGACGAAGTCACAGGGAGCCAGGTCTGGGGAATAGGGCGGATGAGGCAGCAATTCATAATGTAATTGCTTTAATTTGGAGTCTGCGATTCTTGAGGAGTGAGCTGGTGCATTATCATGATGAAACAGAACTTTTTTCTTATTTAGATGTGGTCTCTTTTTTTTCAAAATGGTATCAAATTCTTGCAATAAATTAGCGTAATATTGCCCGGTTATCGTTCTTCCTTTTTGTAAATAATCAGTATGGATGATTCCCTGCGAGTCCCAAAAAACAGTCGCCATGACCTTTCCGGCCGATGGAACGGTCTTCGCCTTCTTTGGAGCTGATTCCGCCGGCAAAATCCACTGTTTAGACTGTTCTTTACTTTCTGGGGTATAGTGGTGTATCCACGTTTCATCAACAGTCACAAAACGCCGAAGGAACTCACCCGGACTACTTTCGTACTTATCTAAACAGTGCCTTGAAATTTGCTGCGTGCGGGTGAGCTTTTGTTCCTCGGTGAGCAAACGCGGCACCCACCTCGCCGAAACCTTCTTCATGCCTAATTTGTGTTCTAAAATGTGCTGCACGCGTTCAATCGAAACATTTACAATGTCGACAATTTCTCTAAGTTTTATTCGGTGATCGCTTAATACAATATTCTCATTTTTTTTACCATATCACCTGTGGTCACCTCAACAGGACGTCCTGGGCGATCTTCATCAAAGATGGACATTCTGCCTCGTTTAAATTCATTGTAACAATATCTAATGGTTGTCATAGAAGGAGTATGATCATTGTAAACAGCTTGCATGCGTACTTTTATTTCATCCCAAGAATTTCCTTCCAAAAACAGAAAACGAATTACAGAACGATACTGCTCTTTCTCCATTATTGCAATAACAACGCGAACTCCGTCGTAAAAAGCCGTTAAAAGAAAAAATTGGGCAAGTGCGAGCCCGACTCGCGCATGAAGGGTTCCGTACCTATACATACATATATATAATCTATAACAAGTTTGTTGTATGGGAGCCCCCCTTAAATATTTATTTTATTTTATTTTTAGTATTTGTTGTTATAGCGGCAATAGAAATACATCATCTGTGAAAATTTCAACCGTCTAGCTATCACCGTTGTTGAGATACAGCCTGGTGACAGACGGACGGACGGACGGACGGACGGCGAAGTCTCAGTAATAGGGTCCCGTTTTTACCCTTTGGGTACGGAACCCTAAAAAAACAAAAGAACGCTGTATTTTTTTTTTAATTTTCTAGTCCATAAAGGATGCCTAAAAAGTTCGTATACATAATTTCAGCCAGTAACAAGAATAACTTTTTAAAACGTGTATTTATCAAACAACCCTCGTAGGTACTGAAAAATCAATTTTCGCCCTGCCTGAGCTGCAGGAAAGAAACACATGACTGTTCTTAACCAAGTCAGCGACCTGAACGCCCACTCTTGGATGGAATTTGTGTCCAAAACGGATTACCCTCCTCTGACAGAAAATTGTTTTACTGAACGTAATATTTCGCATAATTCTTATTTAGCAGAAATTTTCTTCACCTGAAACGTAACGGTAACGGTGGAGTAACAATAATGTGAAACATTACGTTCGGTAAAACAATGTTCTGCTGAACATTAGTTAACCGTTTAAAACGCCAAGCAATTTTTTAGAGCTTCGGGCATTTTTAATGGTTTCCGCGATTTTCGTGATTATTAATTATTGAACTCACTGTGTCCGTGTTTCTGCTCATATCTTGCCGGATAGACTTCCGTCTCGCGCTCCCACACGTTCGTTCCTGAACAACATGTTAATGCCGCGACGTAATCAAAAAGGCTCTCATTACCATTAATCACGCGCCGATGTGGCGTCACGTCACGACTCGCAAATTAATTATGTACGAATATATAAATTATGTCGGGTTCCTTGTCTGCTGAGAGGGTAAGAACGCACTGAGATATTTTTTTACCGCCGTAAATATTTGCATTTAAGACAGGCACTAACAATAACTGAAGAGGCTGTGAAGCTATTGGAGAGCCTTCGGGGAGACTTGTTCAGTGATGAAATAACGACTAACAAAAATTTAATTAAAATCTTTATAACATGCTTTTGATACCGACTGTACCTACTTTCTTACACAAACGTTAATCGTACTTCAAGACCAATAAAATGAGCCCAAACAAGGTGGCTTTATCTTGTGCTGTTAAGAGTTCCTATGGACACCCTTCGTCTCCATCATCAGATCAGCTCCAAGATACCGAATTATTTTATTGTCACGTGAATTTCATATACATGTAAGGTTTTATTTCGATGTGACTGTTAGAAGTAGGCTAAAATGGACTTCTAAGATTTGCATACATTATTAGTTATAAACAAATAAAAAATTGGGCAAGTGCGAGCCCGACTCGCACATGAAGGGTTCCGTACCTATACATATATATAATCTATAACAAGTTTGTTGTATGGGAGCCCCCCTTAAATATTGATTTTATTTTATTTTTAGTATTTGTTGTTATAGCGGCAATAGAAATACATCATCTGTGAAAATTTCAACTGTCTAGCTATCACCGTTGTTGAGATACAGCCTGGTGACAGACGGACGGACGGACGGACGGACGGACAGCGAAGTCTCAGTAATAGGGTCCCGTTTTTACCCTTTGGGTACGGAACCCTAAAAATAAACAAACTTAGTACAAGTGAAACAATAAGCGTGAAACATATTATATACATAAGAATAAAACAGAACAGTTACGTGAACCGTGGAGTTTGTGAAACTTGGTGCATGATATCTTAAGACTTATACATAGCACTCCCTTTTACTTCAGTGTAATCGAGTGAAACTATTTTTTTTTAACTATTTTGTAACCATTCTCACAGTTCCCAAAATGATTAAAACTCAACTTATACAACCGTCCAGGCGTGCTTTAGACTGGAAGTTGAAAACTAATTTCATAGCAAACGTAAATGTTTATTTTTACGTAAATATAAAATATTACACATTGTAGTATAACCATAGCACGCCGTTGTAATACCCTATGGCTTGTGTATGCTTTATTTTAATTAGTGCAATAAAGATTGAATAACCTTAAGTTTTATCGAGGGGTTTAACCCAATAAGTCGAAAAACAAAAACTAAAAGAACTATAGTTATGTAAAGTGCATAAAGCCCTTATTTTTAAGATTTTTTTTCAACTGATCGGGTTTGACACTCAACCCTTGATTATCGTACTTTGTAGATAAAAAGAAAGAATATAGGTAAGTCACTGTTAAACACCATAAGGCGTGCTTTATCAAAACGAACCTCATTTGAAACAACAGCACATGTGCGCTCCTCCTAAAGGCGCCCTCACACTTGCAAAATAAGAGCACACGCGCCATTTTAACTGGTAACAAATGAATGAAATGGGGATTAGAGAGAGATCAATCAACGTCTCAGATAAGATGACGCCATAGATTTATTATTTCGCTTGACTCGCGTGTGTCGGGCGTTTGTTTGATTTATCTTTCTTTTTAAGCGGGTAGGAACCATTAATTTTAACAATGCTTACGGATCCTACAATTTAAACATTTGGTTTAAAATTGTTACCTATAATGTATTTGGTGGGTAAGCTTAAAATAGATTCCTTCTCAACTTGGTTTGTCTATCAAATGCACAGCAGATACCTATTAGTCAATCTGTACCTACTATGTCTATATATTATGTTGTTCGTTGGCGGCTAGATGGTCATCTAGCTAGACGACAAGCTCAACTCCATAAAACTCTAAAAAGTGGCAATCAAAGTAGAAGGGCCTAAACAAATAAGTCTAAGCAATAAGCTTTATATTTATGTAATATTATACATAAAGCTCCATAAAACGTCAAGCCATTGATATTTTATTTTATAATCCACTGTGGGTAATAAATACAAGATGAAAAATAATGCGAAGTTCCAGGCAACGTGAAGATGAACTTCAGCCTAAAGTCTACCGAATTGAAATGGATTTAGCGATTGATCTCTTGCTCCAAATTGATGCTACCTAACTGGATCATGTGTGTGAGGTCCTATTCGTCGAGAACGTGACCCCCGTGGCCTGCAGCGCCTGTCATGACACACACATGAGCGAAAATGGCAGATGAACCATTGCTGTTCTTGCAAGTTGGTCTCAATTCAAAATCTTGAAAATACAGTCCGCGGCAGTTTTAAATGTAGATAAGAATTTAGTCATTGTAGCTTCCAAAAGAAAATTCTTTCGAATAGGTATAGCTAAAGTCTTAGATATATAAATAATTTTCTGCTGAGTACTAAGTAGATTGTTGTCGCCTGTTTCATAAATATCTTCTTTAATCTTAATTATATGTTCTCCTAAAATGAAAGTGCGTGTACCACATCTGAAGCCGCATGACTTCCATCCTTTCTGCGGCGCCCCCGCCCCGCGCCCCGTGCCCCTCGGCGAGCAGCGCGTGTAATTCCTTGCTTCTAAATTAGTTTAGTTAAAAGACACGGAGCCTGTTTCTATTTTTGCCGCAATCCGTCAAAAAGTTTTTTGTTGCAAGGAGTACCACTGAAACTCGCTTTGTTTAGTTTTAGTTGAGTCGTATTTTCATAATTTAAAATAGGTATTATAGGTACTTCTACTCCCAATCAAAGTCAGATACCGGTTCCTGTAGCCAATGACATTGCTACACGCACTAACTCACACGTATGTCATGTATATTTCACGTGTACTTACGGCATCTCTCTAAATTTCAATTACTACTTTTTCGAGAGCGAAACGAAGAGTAAATAAAATTAAATATTATGTAGTGATGTATAAATATATATTCGTTTCTTTAATAGTTGTCGTATGATCGTACCGCATACTAGAGAACTATCGACACCATAATTAACACACAAATGCAACCTTGTAAACACATCGTGTTCAGTGGTATAGTAGGCAGTTTCACAGAAATGTTATGATTGTAGAATTCATATCGCCGTCCGTCAAATAGTGCGACGTCTTTGTTTAGAATGTGAGCGACGTATGCACTGTATGTATTTTTTATCAGCCATAATAGAGCATAATGATAGTATGGACATTAGGCATGTTATATTATAATAACAGCCAGTAAGAAAAGGCATTGGTTAGTTCGACTGCTCACAAATTTGTATGTTCCAGAAATATCTAAGTATTAAACATAGGTGATATCCAAAACTTTTGATTGTTTTATACTCGACTGCGCGAGAGCAAAGACCGGATACCTAATGTTTGTGTCTATAAGTACTTACTGCATCATATGTTCGGAAGTCCGCCGATAAGGTTGACTAGGTACCAAAATTACCTTCAGAATCATGATCGCTAAGCCATGTCGAAGTGGTCGAAGTGGTAATTAATCACTCTCGTGGCGCGGAGATAATGCCATTAGCGGGTTATACTCCCACAGAAAGTCCGACTCACTGGTAGTGAGGACTAAACAGCCCTGATACAGTTCAAGTCATGTCAAAAAAAAAAAGTGTGTGTGTCAGCTCCGACGCACGACTGGAGTTTACTCTTCAGGCCAGGCGCGCACCACGATTTTTTTTAGTCGCGCGATAATTTTGTCGCAGAAATAAGCTTACTTATGGGTTTATGAAAATCGTGGTGCGCGCACTCATATAAATAAACCCATAGACGCTGACGGAACAATTCTACGGGTATGGCTACGCCGGGATTAAGAGCCGTCCAGGCCGTCAAAGCATCGGAGGCGTAAGGAATGATAGCCTTGTCACCTTCAAAAGATAAAATTTGAGTGACAAGGTCCACCACCCCACACGCCGAAGCCAGGAAGGCCGGGAGGCTCACATCTCGCGCGCGACGCACGCCCAAACCACCAGTTCGAATCGGCAGAGAAACCTGGTCCCATTGACCTTGGTTAAGGGAGACGTTCAGCACCTTTTCCAAACTCTCCTTCAACACGAAGTCAAAGGAGTCTGTCTGGACAGGGTGCAGCCAGGCTGGCACGGTGCACAAGAAATATGTCAGCTTAGGCACGGCAAAGCAAACTCGCAACATAACGAGGGCTACGTGAGCCGAAAGTTCATTCAACCTCTGCGCAGCCATCAGCAGAAGCAGCTTTCTCTCCTCGAAGGCTTCAGGAATGGCTTCTGGGAATATTGGGGACCCCAAGAGGTTGAAAGATCTCGCCGACAACACTTTCAGTCCGGGGAGCAGAGCACTGAATAAGGGGAAAGAATCGTGTGAGTTGGTACTGCAGGGGAAAAATTCGCATTTGCTGAAATTAATATCTAAACCCAGAGCTTTTAAACGAGGCAGGAGCATGAGCAAGTCTTGTTCCACTTCTTCAGGTTTACCACCTAGGGTACCGTCATCTAGGTACCAGATATTCAATGGGGATTTAACCTCTGAAATTACCTTTTGTATGGCCAGACAGAAAAATAAAGGGCCTAGCGGATCCCCCTGCTGTGCACCAACTTGGGAAAGAACAAGAGGACCATTGTAGAAAAGATAAGAAGCGGAAGAATATACTTGGAAAATGAAGGGGTAGAGTGATGGCACTTTATCCTTCACTTCGGACAGTAAAACATCACGCTCCACTGAGTTAAACGCGTTTTTTAAATAAATTTTAATTAATAATAATAATAATGAAATAATGAACTTTATTCTGCAAGTAGGCCACAAGGGCACTTTTACATGTCTGAGTCTACCGGCATTTCACAAGAGGAGACCACTGTTGAGAAGAAACGCCGAAAGAAACTCAACAGTCAGTCATTTTTTCAGAAAGCATAAGTACTTAACTATTACAATGATATGAACTTAACTATACGTATTAAAACGGATTCTAAGTTTTTGCTATCTACCGACAAAGCCCGCGTAGCGTGAATTCGCCTCGCAGCCCAATCTTGTGCCAAACCCTAATTGGCAAGGTTGCAGATAAGCTGCCATTTCTTCTCTCACTGCACGGCATCCTAGCTTTGCCGTTAAGCGGCGGAAAGCGCTGCCTATGGCAATGGGTCTTATACCACCGTCTTTTTTTGACAGCGCACATAAGGAAGCACCATAAATATAGGAGCAAACTTCAGGGTTTAATTGACCACTGAGCAAAAAATTACAAAGCTTGGCCAGATGTTCCAGGAGCCGAAAATCGGCGTCTCCCGCAGATGCAGACGTAAGCTCCTTAAGATGAACAGGGCGGATACCATCCAAACCGGCGGCCGAACTATTGTTGAAAGAGCCGAGTGCCTGCACCACTTCCTCCGGCTTAACAGTTAAGGCAGAAATAGATATGTCAGGTTCCGGTGGAAGTACCAGCGGCCGGGACGGGGCTGGATGCTTCGACTGCAGCGTAGCTAAAGTCTCAGGGCTCGACGGCGCCACGCCCTCATCCGACATAAGCACTCTCACTGCACCTGAGATCCCCTTCATGTACTTTACGCTCAATTGTCTTCAGTATGGAGTGTGATCTCAAAGGCGTGGTCTCTGCACCGATGTTCCCACTGATATCAAAAGAAGCAGAGTTAATATTTCTCTTAACTTTCGTGGTTAAATTGCCCGTGGCCGACGCTTCTGGCGATTTGAGTGCGGAATAGGCAAAAGACAGTAAACTAAACCATTCGAGAGTGCCATTGGAGTCGATACACTTATCAATGAGGTCGCTCAATTTGGCCGCTGCCAAGTTTCGCGCCCCTTTGGGGATATGCCGTAACACACGTACTGACTGCTTTAACGTAGCTAGATCACCAAAATCTAGATGAATGGGGTTGTTACCATGAGCTTGCTGTGAAACCGACAGTCTAGGGTTGGAGGGGATGACTTGGGGAAAATGTTTATGCATGCGCCCTATATGCACTTTAAGTCCATGAGGGGTAAAAGTTCGAGTTGAGTTGGGACAATGGGGACAGCGCAAGGATGAAGAAGGATCACTCATATTTATAACTAACACTTACAAATAAAAGTAAAAATACAAGCAATTATAATAAAAAAAGATACAATTTAAAAGCCAACATCAAAAACATAACAATTTCGATTTAAACTTCATAGCTTCTTGTCGGTCGGCAAGACTCCCGTCTAGAAAATGAATGGCTCGGTTGTGTTGGATCCTTGATTTATGTATGTATTTATCCTGGAAAGTTTCACGAAATCTGAACCATTCTGCGGCTGAATGCAGGAAAATGAGAGCAGTGGTGATGGAAAAGTATTCACGCCTTCTCTATTTCTAAGCTTAAAGCTGAGTCACAATTAAAGCGGTCTCTCTCTCTACAGCAAGACGTCTTCTTCGATCTTAGCACCATACAAGCACGGCTTAAACACCAAGAAAACACGGTCTTTGCATTGCACGTTATAAAAGTTGTAATCTTGGATATCACAAAAATTCGTTAGGTTTGTTTGGGAGCTGAAACGAAAACGTATCTTTTAGCCGATTGTGTGACGGGCGCTATTGTTTCAAAAGCAGCACATTTTACCCGTTAAGCGTAGATTTGATTAAATTTTATTTTATTTATAAAATTTTGTTGACACTCGACATGAAGTTGACATTGACAATTTTATAGTTTGTTTATGTGAACATAATGGTAGTTTAAAAAGTCGTATCTCAGTATACGATCGGGGTAAAAATACGACTTCTTAATTTAGCAGGTTATGCGTTAAGCGTTATAGACTAAGATCCCGATATAAAACGACCTTCACCGAGATGTTTATTTGATGAATGTATTTTATATTTAGTTTAATATGTCAATAAATATATTGCATATGGGTTGCCTAACAATTTTTAGTCCAGGGTATGTTTAGTAAAAAATAAAAATATATATTTTTTTAACATTTCACCGATTTGATTATTAAATAAATTCATAATTAAATAATCTTTAATTTTATTCAGTTTCAATTCAATAATCAGACCGTTGCAAAATGCTAGTAGGTATAGATTTACCTGTTTATACCTGGCTACCCGATAGTTGTGACGGGAAAAGAATAGGTAACCTAACGTTTGCATATTCTATGGGCTTCATACTTTCGATTGGTATAGAATTTATCTAATATTAATCAAACCGGTGAAATGTTTAAAACATTTTTTTTTATTATTAATTAAACATACCCTGGACTAAAATTTGTTAGGCAACCCATATGCAATATATTTATTGACATATTAAATTGCACGAAATCTTTCATCCCTTAATTCTTTACGCTACTGGAGCGCCCTCTGTGTCATATATGTTTTTGAAATGCTTATGCGCATTAGCCATACCCTAGGATGTGCGTTTTACACGCACGATCCAAATCCCGCTTCGATTGCAGTAGATCGCATTCAATTTTTCTTTCTTAATTTACCTTTGTGTCATTATTTATAAAAATAAAAATGTGGTATTACCACATAAAAAATATGAATCGATAAAAAGATTCTATACAAATATTAAATTGATTATAAAATATATTTCATAAAATAAACATCTCGGTGAAGGTCATTTTATATCGGGATCTTAGCCTATAACGCGTAACGCATAACCTGCTAAATTAAGAAGTCGTATTTTTACTCCGATCGTATACTGAGATACGACTTTTTAAATTAGCACGGCAGATACGTTCGATTTTATACCCCATATTTTTCATACCCCGGGCTTATATATGAAAATCGATTCTTAAGGAGTAAACTCCAAAAATGGTTGAAGTGAACGACATCGGTTGGAGATAGATATAGTGGAGTGGGTTGCAGCGAGGAGGCGGTGCCGGTGGTAGCGGCCGTCTGAGGGCACTCGTCACGGCCGAGCCGGCTCGAGCGGCGCTCACCTACTTAATTAAATGTGAATAAATTTGTGCCTTTAGCTCCGCTCTGCGGTGTGAGTCCATATAACAATTATGAGATTAGGTTATAGATAGATAATCATACTTTCATGAGACATATCTGATAACATTTGAAATGACTGCTTGTTTGACACACGTTATGTGTGAAGAACGGCCCGATATATTTCGAACTCGTATGAAGATCATATTCAGGAGCAGACTGTCCTCTTCGAAACACAGTTTTCGCTGTTGTTATCCTTGAAGATGAATTCCACGTGTGCTCAAAACGATCGTCCGGGCCGTTTCTTACTCATAAACGAGAGTGAAGCGGTCATTTTCAATCGTATAAATGACCGATACATAGACGGTTTGCCATAAAACCGACAATCAATGAGTGTCGATATGTTTTTGTAGAATCCACGATCGACCTAAGAAACCAGTCAGCTAACCTGGGAGATAGCTGCGTGAGCCGGCTGGCACTTCACCGGTGGCTTTAGGGCATGTCCACCTGCCGGCCACCCGGGGCGCTGGCACATGAAGGGCGTTTCTTTAACCAGATCTAGGGTTACAGCGCCACGTAATGAGTGACCGACCGAGCCAGCCAGCCAGCCAGGCCTGTATGGCTAAGACCTAACTAAAATACGCCAATTTTTTATCTACAACTTAGTTATAAAGTTGTAAACATTAAGGACGAAGTAAAACTAATTGGAGATTACTTTGTAATGAGATCATCGCAGTCTGCCCCCGTCCGCGTCCGCGCTGGAAATATGAAACTGAATACTAAACTCAATTACGCTATAGTTTTATTTCATTCCTTAGCATAAACGTTGATAACATTCTAATCCTTTCTGAAGTCAAAAGAAAAGAAAATATTTTTCGAAACTCACAATAAAATTTCGTTCGAAAAAAGGTTCTCTAATCTAAAGCAGATATCTAAACGGATGACGAATAGGTGGATGCGCAGCTGATCGGCTGGTTACTGAACTTGTGGGTAGACCTACTTTCAATACTTTATACTTTTGGTGGTAGTTGTTTTTCTCTTTGAATACACTTCAAATACGTACGGACGTGCTGCGTTATTATTTATTGTTTTCCCGTGATCTACATACATATATATCATTTGGCATTTCCAGTGGCGTTCTTTACTCGTAAGGATGAGACGTTGGACCGGAACTACACACTTTTCTTTGTCCTTTGATATTTGTAATATACCTAGATATAAATTATGATAGTAATTCCTAGAAATTCTAACTCGCTTGACACATCCTAGGATATCCTGCATAGTATATTATGTACTGCAAGATAACAGAAATGAACCAAAATGCGCGTCGGCACATGATTTAGTTGAAATGACCGCGCAGGCGGGCATTGTCTCCGCGACGGAGGCTTTGTGTATCGAACTATCCGTTGTGTTGTCTGTCGGGCAATCAATGCCTCGGCGGGACTACCTTTGTTTGGGGGGCTTGTAAACCGGCCCGAATAATTACGTGTATCTCAAACTACAGCTATACGACGACCATCAGTCATCAGGCAGCCGAGTTTCGTCGGCCAAATTCGAAAGCGGCCGGTGTTGTGCCTTCTTGTGCTAGTTCGCATGAGGAACCGACTAAAATCCATTTAATTTGAGTAGGTATGTATATAACAATAAAATTCTATAGTATTGAAAATTGGCTTTCTATGGAGAGGGGTCACGATTGCAGGAAAACTCTTCATAGCGCGATGCAAGATCGTCTTTTGTTTTGTATGGGAGCACGGCGGCGGCTTGCCAGTCTAGTGCCATATACTAGTAATAATTTCTTTGTCCTCTCGTCACGAAGAAAGGGCTGACAAATTTTAACCAACTATAGCACAGGTTTAGCTGGACATCCAAACATAGCATTACTTTTTACCCGTCTACGGTAAAGAATAAATACGTGAACAAAGTTGCAAGCCCCTCCAGCACGACTAGCATAACTTTGTCACGCGACTCTTTCGCGCGCGAGATATACTACCTGTCTCTTTCTGTACAGTACTATGAGATAGTGACGGATGATGCTATGTCGAGCGACATGAGTCGCGTCGCGGCTCAAAGTTATGCTAGATGTACTGGTACGAAATATTTATATACGTCAATATGCTAAATGCATAGGTACCTATACACCAAATATGAAATACAACTTTTATAGACACGTAGGTACTTACCTATTTTGTTATTTTTCGACCAAATAATAGTGCCTACCTAACTCAAAATGTTCGTGTTAGACGACGCGTTTGGCTCGGTTTGTAGACACCTGCCTACTGAGCCGGCGGTCCCGTGTTCGAATCCCGGCCAGGGCAAATATTTGTGTGATGAACTCGAATATTTGTGCTTGGGTCATGGTTGTTCTATGTACTTTAAGTATATATTTATCTATATATTAGTACGTATATCGTCGTCTAGTACCATTACGCCACACTTAGTCCAAATATATCAGGCCTGCCTAAGACATCGATATATTCCCAAGAAATGGAGAGAAGTTAAGGTGGTATTTATACCCAAACCAGGTAAGAGTGACTATACGCAGCCCAAGTCATACAGGCCGATAAGTCTGACGTCGTTCCTATTAAAAACTCTGGAACGCCTCTGTGACCGCGATCTCAGAGATGGGACCTTGGTGCAATATCCTCTTCACCCCCAACAACACGCCTACAGTTCAGGCAAATCAACCGAATCAGCACTACACAGCGTTGTTTCACCTATAGAACACGCATTATCAACACAATCCTCAGCGCTTGTGGCTTTCATCGATATCGAAGGAGCCTTCGACAAGACGCAATTCAACAGCATTAGCCAAGCCCTGCTCAGACATGGAGCCGATCAAACCGTAGCAGGTTGGATCGACAACATGCTGAGACAAAGGGCTGTACAGGTCACAGTGAATGGCACAACTCGAGCTATCGTGTCAAGAGGCTGCCCACAGGGTGGAGTTATATCACCACTCCTGTGGAACCTCGTAGTGGACGGATTAATCCGAAAGCTTAACGAGGCAGGCATCTACACTGTAGGCTATGCAGACGATGTAGCGATCCTCGTAAGAGGAAAGTTTGAGGCAACCCTCTGCGACCTTATGCAAGAGGCACTCAAAATCGTCGAACAATGGTGTTCTGACCATGGCCTGTCAGTCAACCCAGCTAAAGCAGAACTAGTCTTGTTCACCAGGAAGCGAACCATAAATATCAGTCGCTTGCCAAAACTCCAAAACACAACTCTGACTCTCAGCAAAGAGGTCAAGTATCTGGGCGTCATCCTGGATGACAAACTACTATGGAACAAACACTTAGAAAACAAACTGAACAAAGCCTGCGTCGTATTTTGGCAGTGTAAAAGACTAGTTGGTAGAACCTGGGGCTTACACCCCAGGATCACAATGTGGCTTTACACTGCGGTGATAAGACCTATTATCACCTACGGCGCTGTGGTTTGGTGGCCCAGAACCAAACTGACAACAGCCAAACATAAACTGCAGCAATTTCAAAGACTTGCGTGTGTAGCAACGACGGGCTGTATGAGAACAACACCCACAGCGGCAATGGAGGTACTGCTAGGACTGCCACCCCTTGAACTGTTCATTCAGCAAGAGGCGGCATCAGCAGCTATCAGACTGAAGACGCTTAACCTCTGGGGTGTAGCACACGGGGGTCATGCCGAAATACTTGAGGAGGCTATCAAACACGAGCCAATGATAGCTGCTCCCAACGACAAGATACCCAAACAGCATTACTTCAATAAGAGATACGAAATCGAGTTGATTGAAGAACCTAACGATCAATCCGATATACACGAAATACGCATATATACGGACGGGTCAAAGACACAAACAGGGACAGGAGCTGGAATATACTCACCTGAAATAAACGTAAACATATCAATAGCCTTAGGCAAATATAGTTCCATCTTCCAATGTGAATGCCTTGCCATCACACAGGCTGCTAAGGCAGTTGCTGCGCGAGGTATCAAAGACCAAAAGATACGTATTGTTTCCGACAGCGCTGCAGTCTTACGAGCTCTGGAGAATAAAACAATCAAATCCGGGCTCATACTAGAGTGTCACTCAGCGTTGCAAACGATCGGTTCGAATAATCGGATCACGTTGCAATGGATTAAAGGGCATAGTGGGTCTCTAGGTAACGACGCAGCCGACCAGCTGGCAAGGAGAGGGTCCGATCAATCGGCAATTGGCCCAGATCCTTTGCTCCCCTTGGCGTTTAATCAGCTGCGTACATGGCTTCGTCACAGAACACGATCACAACACGCCGATCAATGGGCAGAAACCAGTACATGCAGGCGGTCCCGGGAAACAGTCCCATACCCGGACACACGCCTGACAAAGCGCTTATTATCGCTAAGCAGGCCCGCCCTGCGAGTAGTAGTAGGCACTATCACTGGACACTGCACACTTAACAAGCACTTATATGTTCTAGGAATGACCGATAGCCCCCTATGTAGGGGATGCCTGTCGGCCGAAGAAACAGCTACCCACGTGATCCTGGAATGCGCCGCCGTAGCTAAGCAACGGGCTGAAATCCTCAAAGCACCGAGGTCACTTCGTGAAGCCTGTGGAGACACCAGGAGAATCCTGCGCTTCTGGACGGAGTTAGGCTGGCTAGACTATTAGCTGGCAAACATGCACGCACAACGGCCCGAATATACACGGGCTAAGTGCGGAAAACGGAGCCCATAACCATAACCATAACCATCGTCGTCTAGTACCCATAACACAAGCCTTCTTGAGCTTAATTTAGGACTAGATCGATTTGTGTGAGGTTGATGTGAGGCTGGAAATCTTATTTTTTCAAGTTCTCCACTACCCAAAGGTTGTCTGGAAGAGATCGCTCTTTAGCGATAAGACCGCCTGTTGTTTACCTCTAATTGTAATGTCTTGCATTGTATTTCTCCTGTATATTTTATGAGGTGTGCAATAAAGAGTACTCGTATCTTGTATCTTGTTGTCTGATATTTATTTATTATTTATTTTATCGTGTTTAAGGGGAAGTCCAAATTCAAACACATTATTATTATTTTTACTTTTAATGAATACAAAATGCATAATAATTACATGTCACTATTAAATTTAAAAAATATATTATAAAAAATATAAATGCAGCTTGGTAACCACAATATCTTATCGTACAGAATAATTTATTGTTGCAATCTGTGGTACCGTGGTACCGTATTAATAGTAGTCAGAAATAGACCAATAAGGCCAATGGATTACATGGTTAAACAGCTTATTTAGACAGGTTTTTTTTTTTTCCTATTAATTGATTTGTTTTTTTTATGTATCGATTATGTTAAACACGTTTCAATCGACGAGGGGCGGCGTGAGGCGCAGCAGTTTGGTGAGCGTAGAGCGCATCTCGGGCGTCTGCTTCATCTTGTGCGTGCTCGGTTTGCGCGGCGTGTTGGACTGCCGTCTGCAACAAACATTATTATTATTTTTTTTTTTTTTTTTTTTTTTTTATTTTAGGAGAACCAACAGCTAATACACTAAACATAGAAACTTAAATAGAAATACAGAGCCAATTACAGGAACTCACAAATAGTTGCTGTACATAAAACATAAACTTAAGTAAACAGCGCACATCGATGTACCGACGCACACTTGCAGCAAATATATGTAAAAACTATGAACATTCGTTAATCTACAAACTTAAACTTATAAACCTTAACTTTTAGAGCCTTTATGGGCTGACAACCTAAGTACCTACCTAATACACAATAACAATACTGCACAAGCATGTTATAGAAATCGCTCAATCAAAAAACACATTTGCTAAATTTCGCCTCACGGAAGGAATTACACAATTAAATATATCAATATCATGCTCTTTCGTCGTATTATTCAAATGGCGACTAGCGCGGTTAAGGAAACTATTCCGTCTGTAATTGGATGATGTAGGTACGCCTCAGTGAGATAGGGGGGAAGTGCCTTTTGGACCGAGAAGGAGTCACAAACGATAATTCCTTGAGCAGTTCGGGACAGTCAATGCCGCCAGTTGTGATTTTAAGCAAAAAGGTAATATCGGCTATTTCACGGCGCTTATGTAACGGGATCAGATGGTGTTTTTTACAAATATTTAGGTAGTTGGATGAATTATAAGGGAATTTTAGTTTGTAACTTAAGTACTTAACAAATTTTTTCTGAACACGTTCAATCCTGTCTATATAAGTAGCGTAACAGGGATTCCAAATTTGTGATGCATACTCCAGTTTACTCCGAACTAAGGAGCAAAACAGAATCTTAAGTGTATTTATCATTACCTACACAAAATGACAAAGTACTTTTTTAAACTAGAATGGGTCTAGATTTGTGAAACATCTTATCTGGACATAGGTTAAGTCTATGGAACTAAACGAACATGGGCGCGAAATTTGAATTCGTTGGAACGGTTATAACTTTAAAATTTTGAATTAGGCTATCTTAATAGGAACCGGGCCATCTTTGGCGCAAGTACTTTATAATTTTTAACTGTTTTATTTGACAAAGATCAAAGCACAAAGAAAAATGTAATTGCGTGAACTGGGAGTACCTCTGGATGCAACGCCAAGAGACCTCTCTTTTTCCTTATGCCTTGTGTGTTGACCTGTGTATTGTTCATTTGAAAGGCTTTACACCTTCGCGACGAGCGCGACCATCGTCCACCACGAGATATAACTGGCTCTCCAGGAGCGTCCATGACGGCATCTGCCGAGAGTACTCACTCGCGCGCGACCAGCGACGTGACGAGCGTGACCATCTGCCGAGAGTACTCACTCGCGCGCGACCAGCGACGTGACGAGCGTGACCATCTGCCGAGAGTACTCACTCGCGCGCGACCAGCGACGTGACGAGCGTGACCATCTGCCGAGAGTACTCACTCGCGCGCGACCAGCGACGTGACGAGCGTGACCATCTGCCGAGAGTACTCACTCGCGCGCGACCAGCGACGTGACGAGCGTGACCATCTGCCGAGAGTACTCACTCGCGCGCGACCAGCGACGTGACGAGCGTGACCATCTGCCGAGAGTACTCACTCGCGCGCGACCAGCGACGTGACGAGCGTGACCATCTGCCGAGAGTACTCACTCGCGCGCGACCAGCGACGTGACGAGCGTGACCATCTGCCGAGAGTACTCACTCGCGCGCGACCAGCGACGTGACGAGCGTGACCATCTGCCGAGAGTACTCACTCGCGCGCGACCAGCGACGTGACGAGCGTGACCATCTGCCGAGAGTACTCAATCGCGCGCGACCAGCGACGTGACGAGCGTGACCATCTGCCGAGAGTACTCACTCGCGCGCGACCAGCGACGTGACGAGCGTGACCATCTGCCGAGAGTACTCACTCGCGCGCGACCAGCGACGTGACGAGCGTGACCATCTGCCGAGAGTACTCACTCGCGCGCGACCAGCGACGTGACGAGCGTGACCATCTGCCCAGAGTACTCACTCGCGCGCGACCAGCGACGTGACGAGCGTGACCATCTGCCGAGAGTACTCACTCGCGCGCGACCAGCGACGTGACGAGCGTGACCATCTGCCGAGAGTACTCACTCGCGCGCGACCAGCGACGTGACGAGCGTGACCATCTGCCGAGAGTACTCAATCGCGCGCGACCAGCGACGTGACGAGCGTGACCATCTGCCGAGAGTACTCACTCGCGCGCGACCAGCGACGTGACGAGCGTGACCATCTGCCGAGAGTACTCACTCGCGCGCGACCAGCGACGTGACGAGCGTGACCATCTGCCGAGAGTACTCACTCGCGCGCGACCAGCGACGTGACGAGCGTGACCATCTGCCCAGAGTACTCACTCGCGCGCGACCAGCGACGTGACGAGCGTGACCATCTGCCGAGAGTACTCACTCGCGCGCGACCAGCGACGTGACGAGCGTGACCATCTGCCGAGAGTACTCACTCGCGCGCGACCAGCGACGTGACGAGCGTGACCATCTGCCGAGAGTACTCACTCGCGCGCGACCAGCGACGTGACGAGCGTGACCATCTGCCGAGAGTACTCACTCGCGCGCGACCAGCGACGTGACGAGCGTGACCATCTGCTGCACGTCGAGCACGCCGTGCGTGGCGTCTACCACGCGGCACAGCTCCTGGATCAGCCAGGAGCCGCTCGCGTCCCGCCAGGACACGTAATCTGGAATAACATCTCATTTGAGTTGGAAGAGGTTTGATATTTTGCTAGCCGCCTAATACGCGCTTAAATCATGGACCTATCTATGAAATACGAGTAAGTACATAAGTTGACTTACTCGTACTGACCGCGGCATCGGTATCCACATGGTTCAAAAATAATGGCCTAATATTGAACACAAGTAAAACCCACATCATCAGTTTCGACCTTTCAGGCCGGCAAGTGAGACCTCTGTCAGTAAGAGCTAATGGTACCAACATTGAACAAGTTATGAGCACAACTTTTCTGGGTTTTGAACTTGACAAGGTCTCACTTGGAAGTTGCACATAGACAAGCTGTGTTCCAAATTGTCTAGCGCCTGCTTTGCCCTAAAACGATTGGCAAGAATAGTCTCCGTCGAAATGGTTCGAACTTGTTACTTTGCGTCTGTGCAGTCGCTCTTACAGTACGGGGTCGAGCTGTGGGCGGGGGCTGCCGACTGGGAGAGGGTCTTTCGGCTGCAAAAGCGAGCGGTACGAGCTATAGTGTGCGTCCCGCAAACTGAGTCTGCCAGACCCCACTTTCAGTCGCTGGGCATTTTAACCCTACCTTCACTTCTCACCCTTCAGGTAGCAATGCACGCACGAGAAAACAGACGGGCAATACCCATTAACGAACCGGCTCGTCGGTACCCGACACGTAGCGCGGGCGCTGATAAGTTGCCCTTAGTATCACACAAACTGGCTAAGTCTCAAAAACTTATCCACATTTTGGGTCCCAAGGTGTACAATCACCTCCCGAAAGACATTGTCGCTGCCCAAAGCGCACCAGTATTTAAGCGAAACCTTAAAAAATGGCTTGTCGAGCAGGCGTTCTATGACTACAAGGAGCTATATATGCAGTAATGTAATAGTTTTATTTAATGTTTTATTTAATTATTGACGTGTAAAAGAATATTACCAATAAATAAAAAAAAAAGTTTTATTAGATTACTTGAGTCAAGAATCTAAGATAAATTTACCAGCTTCTATAGTGTGAGCATAAGAAAATGATATTGGTTACCATCTCTGTTTCCATCAGCACCATCAGATCAGCCCGATGGTTTCTTGAGATCGAATTGTCATCGAGCAAAATTTCATTTCTATCTGTAGGTCGAAAGTGGTTCAGATTCAGTTTATAAGATCATCATCAAGCCTGTCAAAATACCTTCCACAGAAGATGTGAGCACCAGGGTGTCGACGTGCGAGGGCAGCAGCAGCCCGTCCTCGGGCCCGTCCAGCTGCACCGCCTGCCCGGGGTCCACGAGACCCCCGCGGCACGCCTGCACGATCAGCAGCTTAGGCTTGCCCACCTGCGCAAACCCATACACATTCCCGACTGAGAAACAGGGTTGGTAAGACGAACGCTACCGAACAGCTGATAATGTTACAAATTTTGACTTGAATAGATTGTTTTCCCTTTTGATCCGCGTAAATGCCACCGAATAAATTAGCAGACACCGTATTTTATTGGTTGTTTGGGTAAAATGAGACGCTATTGGTTCTGCGCCGACCCTGTCCCGGCATTGACACCTGCCGGGCAATAGTGAGAGCGAAAGACCGGAGCGCCGTTCCTTGCTCCCGCCTGCAGCTGTTTTAAGCCGCTGCCTGTCACCGCCACGCTCGCAGGCGGCATCAAACACTCTGGCGCTTGTGCCACTATCGTGACGCGTAGGGAGCTCGTCTTGGCAAAAGAACGAACCGAAACGACCTTCAAACCTTCTAGACTCCCACCTGAAAGGCCGGCAACGCACTTGTGACTCCTCTGGTGTCGCAGGTGTCTATGGGCGACGGTAATCGCGCACCATCAGGCGATCCATGTGCTCGTTTGCCACCTATGACATAAAAAAAGGAATGAAGGAGTTACCAGGCCGGGCGCGGCGCCCTGCAAGATGTTGAGCAGGTCCTTCAGCTCGTACGGCTTGTCGTGGGCCAACAGCTCGCCGCCGCGCTCGCCGTGCGTCAGCACGCACACGCACACGCACGCCGTGTTGCGGTGATCTTGCACGCAGACTGGAACAGTTCGAGGTTTGTGTGATAATAGGCAAATAGATGGTGGTCCCGTTTGGGAGGTCAATTATTCGTTTTTTTATTTTAGATTTGTATGTATGAATGACGGCTCCCGTGGATGTTTTAATGGGTCCAAAGACCTGACGAGACAGAAATTTCCCCCAATTTAATTAAAAAAGTGCGAGTCTGACTCGAACACCGAGAGTTCCAAACAAACACTATCTGGCTGAGTTAAGTTTGCAGCTGGTATGTATGGCCCCGCATACAATGATGTGCAAAGTTAACGCAACCGATCACATTTCTTGTATGGCACTTAAATACCTATTATTTTTATTTTTAAATTCTGTTTTTAGTACTTGTTATTATAGCGGCAGCAGAAATACACTCACGACTAATCACGGTTCATGAGATACAGCCTGGTGATAGACGGACAAACGGACGGACAGTGGAGTCTTAGTTATAGAGTCCCGTTTTTTACCTTTAGGTATCTATGGAACCCTAAAAAAAGAAACGGTTATAACGATATCGTATCTCCTACAACAACTGAACAAGTTAATATAAATAATTATGTCGCTCTCATTGCCTTCAATAATCGAATTCTAATGAATCTTCGTCATCAGATCTTCACCAAAAATATATGGGGCCAAGCCAACTTGCAGATGCCTTCGAACAATAAAAATGAACAAATAACGGAGTTCAAAGGTAACAAACATAAAAAAACGAATTGAGAACTTCTTCCAAAAAAGAAAACTAAAAGGTAAACCTAAGTATGAAACTAAACAAGTAAAGTTTTAATATGACTTTGGCAATCGGAGCTCCAGTTGGGCACAGTTGTGTAAGCATTAACATTACGTGCCCTATCATTGTAGCGTATGTGTCGTAGGCATAGGCAATAGTCCATTACATACTAAGGGCGGTAGATTAGTGAATGTCTCAGATCGCAGGTGTTTGGGGCCCGAACCCCAGGCGAGGGCCATAAATATGCGAGATGGTGCTTTACTGATAACCGCCAGTGTTTTGTCAAAAGGAATACGTCTTGCTTTGGCTAGGAAGTGATATATTCTCCGCGCACAGCGGGCAGACAATTTCACTCACGTCCCAGGCTAACGTAAATTGTATAAATCATCATTTTACATGCTCCCTGGGCATTGTATAAACATTTACAAATTGCAGAAAGCAAATTGTTAGCGCACTCAATAATATCAAACATCTTTTGTAAATAAATATGGCTTGTAGGTAATGTTACTAAAATAAGCCTAGAAATTCCTCAATAAGGGGGTAACGCAATAGTTCGCGGATCTCGGGTCAACATTAGTACTACACCTCTAGCACAACTGTAACAAGCGACTATTTTTCGCGTGACATAATTGCCTGTTTCTTTCTGAGCAGTAATGTGGGAGGATGACGGGTAGCGCTATGTCGCGCGACAAGAGTCGCGAAGCATAGTTGTGCTAAACGGGCTGGTATGCTTACACTCGCGCAGGATGTCCAGGATCTGGCGCTGCGTCTTGTCGTGGTGCGGGTCGACGTGGAAGCCGAGCTTGGAGAAGGTGTTCGTGAGCGCGCGCACGTCGCGAGACGTGCCGATGCGTGTCTTCGGCTGCTCGTTCCTGCAAAACCATGTAAAATAAAAAATATTTCTCTTTATCCCAAGGATTAACTGGTAGAGAATGCCTTAAAGCATTACGTCCGCCATGTGCATTTTTTGTGTTGTCCAATGAAGTAAATAAATTAATAAAATAAAGCGAGTTAAACTATCCCTGCCTTCTGTTTCACGCATCCAGTTTTGCCAGCAACCCTTTTACCTGGTGGTGAGTGTCCTAAATTACGCTTGCCTAGAAGCGGGCTCCGCTCAAGAACTCGCCCCAGCGCTTATCTGTTATCTGGCACAATTGTCAGCCAATTGCCACTTTAGCTGTGTGCCAAATCAATTACTTTAGTCCTCCGTCGATGAAAGAGAGCGATATTCTACAATACATACTAGTGTATTTTCGTATAAATAAATAAATAAAATAAATAAAATCAACCTAATCCCAAATTAAGCTCAAGAAGGCTTGTGTTATGGGTACTAGGCGACGATATACATACTTATATAGATAAATATATACTTAAATACATAGAACATCCGTGACCCAGGCACAAATATTCGTGTTCATCATACAAATATTTGCCCTTGCCGGGATTCGAACCCGGGACCGTCGGCTCAGTAGGCAGTTGCTTAACCACTGCGCCAACCGCGTCGTATATTCCATATATCCTTTCGATTCTTAAAGTATGTACTTAAATACGTATATACTTACTATATGAACTAATTAGTTAGAAATACAGCTAGGTCCTTCAATCACTGGCCATGAAAATTAAGGTGACAGGGGGTTTCGCACATCGTTTGTAGAAACCACAGCTGCTGGAGTAGTTTTCAGAGTACCTATAGTGAACACGAATTGTAAATCGCAGCAACAGGATGGCGGAAAGTTTTGGGATTCTGGTAACGCAGCGTTAGGGGTGCCTTGATTTGATCAGGAATATAAATCATTCTGTTGATATATTGATGGGATAAAACTAACCCGAAATCTTTGGTTTTCTTGTACTCGTAGTGGTTGAAGATAAGCATGATTTTGTCGCCTGCCATGTCGTAGTACCACTCGGCGGGGATGTAGTCGAGCGGCGCGCGCGCCGGCAGCTCTTGGTCTTCCACCTGTTCCGGCGGAGAGTCCTTCGGCCTGCAAGTAGTATGGTAATGCTGATTTATAACGACTGTTATTCATTTGCAGGATCTTGGGACTGCTAGGCTTTCTGGTTAAGGACTCGATTGTTTTGTGTCGTTTGGTTGTGCGATAAACTCGATCATTTTGTTCCTGGGTCAAGGATGTTTTAAGTACGTATGAATTTATCTATATAAATATGTAAATATCGTCATCTAGGGCACATCACAAAACCCTATTAGAGCTTACTGTGGGAGTACGTACTATTAAGTATTCTGTGCTGTGGGACTAAATTTGATTTGTGTGAGGTTATCAGAAATTATTTTATTATTCTCCGAAATTGAGCTTTTTTCAACGTAATATTTCATGCATTATTTGAGTAGATAAAATTATTTTAATTGTAATAGATTTATTTACTGTAAAAATCAGTACCAAAATAGTTGAAAAAAAAACATTGTAATAATCCATACTAATATTATAAATGCGAAAGTGTGTCTGTCTGTCCGTTACCTCTTCACGCTTAAACCGACTTAGATGAAATTTGGTATGGAGATAGTTTGAGACCCGGGAAAGGACATAGGATACTTTTCATCCCGAATAAATTTAGTGTTCCCGTGGGATGAGCGGGTAACACGGCGGGGCACAGCTAGTGTCAAATAATACTTTACATATTGTCAGGTATGAAAGAGATGCAGGTATTAAAGACACTGCAACACCGGTTGCAAGTGCGTTGCCGGCCTTTTCAATTTAACTCTAACTTAAGGCAAAAACTGTTATAAATTTAATTCACTAATCTAAGCTAAGTACGCCATGACATTAATAATTAAATATCAATAGCGGTAGGTACCTACCCAAAACAATTAATTGAATCAGTGTCCATCGTGCGACTCGCCTCGGGCTCAGAAGTAAACTGATAAGTCGTCTGAACCCACACGCTTTATATCGGATGACAGCTGACTTGCCTCACGAACACTGGCAAACCTAACACTATTCTACGCACTCTATCTTCTTCCTCTGGTATGCTCTGGTCCATCCAAACTTACAGCTTGGTTAAAACTGAGTCATATTTACAGCGGAGTGCCTTATATAGCTCTAAAGTTCCTCTAAAGATCTCTGCGTTTGATTCGCTCGAAACAAAAAGCCTTTTCGCTGCGCGCATAATTATCGAGACGTCACAGTGACTCACGAAGCGAGCATGATCCATGACCAGCCCTGGGCCCGAAGTTTTGATGCACCGAATCTTAGCGACGTTGTCAGTTCGGCGCTGCGCACAATGACGTCACACTTGAAACCCTCACACGGCCACGACTTCTGTTTATGAAAACGCTAATTTCCAGAATTTATAAAGACATGTGTTTATGATGAGTAGCACATGCCTATTTCAAATTTGATTCATGCAAATTATTTAATTGGGTATACAGGAAACAGGATAAAATATTACAAATCTCTCGCGTTAATCTGGGACCTCGATTTATACCTACAGACTAACGTAATATTATTTTACCTTGTAATTACTATGTATTTAACAAAAAAAAAATTGGTTGAGCCCCCACATATATTTTCTTTATTTATAATTATATATAAATTACGTATACTCGTAGGGTATAGGTAGGTATGTTTATTTGCGGTCACATCATGCCTAAAACGGTTAGGCCAATTTCAACTATTTTTGTTACACTGATGGTTATGTATACTTTTTACTCAACTAAGAAAAATTGGGCAAGTGCGAGTCCGACTCGCGCATGTAGGGTTCCGTACCTATATATATTTATATATATATATAATCTAAAACAAGTTTGTTGTATGGGAGCCCCCCTTAAATATTTATTTTATTTTATTTTTAGTATTTGTTGTTATAGCGGCAATAGAAATACATCATCTGTGAAAATTTCAACTGTCTAGCTATCACCGTTCTTGAGATACAGCCTGGTGACAGACGGACGGACGGACGGACAGCGAAGTCTCAGTAATAGGGTCCCGTTTTTAACCTTTGGGTACGGAACCCTAAAAAGCAAAAAAAAGAGGAATACAACTTATTCCCACTGACTCACCCGCGCGGACAAAGTTACAAACATTATTACTTATTTTAATTATTTTCGCATAATCGTGACACACTAGATAGTTATTGTTATTTTTATTTTCGAATAGGAGTTATCAACACGCCATCATCGGTCATTGGATCTAGATTCGAACTCAAGGTCACCGAAATCGAAAACAAGTTTTATGACGCATCCAAATCTTCTATCAGTCAGTGAGCCCTATATTCCTGGGTATGCGTTGTGAATAGTTGTTGGCTAATTAATCTTATAGAAAAAAACCGGCCAAGTGCGAGTCGGACTCGCGCACCGAGGGTTCCGTACAAACACTTTCCATCCCTAAGTGGTTAAGTTAAGTTTGCACCTGGTATGTATAGCGCCCCATATAAATTAGGTGCAAAGTTAGGTATTAAAAAAAAAAAATATGGTTTTCGTAATTATTCCTTTATCTATGCTATAAGACGTTGCTTCGTACCAAATTTCAAGATTCTGAGTTCACGGGAAGCACCCTGTAGGTTTTGATTCCCTTGCAAGTGTCGAAAATTTGCAAATTAGGTGCAAAGTTAGGTATTAAAAAAATTTTTATGGTTTTCGTAATTATTCCTTTATCTATGCTATAAGACGTTGCTTCGTACCAAATTTCAAGATTCTGAGTTCACGGGAAGCACCCTGTAGGTTTTGATTCCCTTGCAAGTGTCGAAAATTTGCGGCATAAACGGCTGTATCTTTTGATTGCGTTGGCTTAGAAGTTTGATTTTTTCACAGCTTCAAGGGACAGTAGACCTGAGTAATTGATATAAATTTCAGCTTCATACGTCCACGCGTTCCTGAGAAAAAGGGTCTTGACAGACGGACGGACAGACGGACAACAAAGTGATCCTATAAGGGTTCCGTTTTTTCCTTTTGAGGTACGGAACCCTAATAAGTGATCGCTTCAATCTGTACGAGTTGTTGGTTGGTTGAATTGTTAAACAAATTTAACAAGTATCAATATTTAAAGAGATACCACTAGGTACCTATATTCTGATATGGAGTTGTAAGTTGTTAAAAGCACAAGTTAATTTTGATTTCGTGTGGTGGTTGATATACCGGGGCTATACGCTATATATAATGTTCGCCTACGATGGCGGTCCCTGACGTGTGATGACGTGTTAACAGTAGCAGCGGCGGCTCCCGAACCAAGTGCTAAAATTATATGCTAGACACTGTAATCAATTAATTAAAAGAAAAAAAGCTTGTGCAGATCATTTCGAGCATATACCTATAATTCTTTTGAACAGTCATCCACAGACAAAAATATAACTCCTGTTATACAAGTTCGTATCGCACAGATCATTTCATTCTGTCTAGCCGACTGTACTGTGCACACAGTATTGTTTTTAGGTTTACCTGTCCGATTTCTTGAAGATATTGACGAAGTCTCCCTCGCTATCCGCCATCTTGAATCCTTGACTCTCTTGAAAGTTGTGGCTAACACCTGTAAATACAATTGTACATTTAATAATGACAAAGATAACAGTTTCGTTCGAAAGATCGTATAAAAATATACCTTCTTGTAAGTACCTACTATTATTAAATATTCGATTTTTCACTATGTAGGTACGAACGCTTGATACCTATAAAGTTTGAAGTTAAATTAATTAAACCGAAATTTTAATTCATGGTTCTTTGTATTCATGGTTCGAAGTTTGAGGGTTTACCTGACTTGACGCCTGCAATATTTTTTATTTAAGTCTATAACTTAGAGATTTAAATGAGGAACTAAAACAAAATAAAGCAACTTACCACACTAGCACAAAACACCGAACACAAAGCACTGCAATCCTTGTTTTCGTACACACCACTTAGAGTCACGGAGCGCAGTGGCTTGTTATCGAGGCCGCCAGCCAGCTGATAGTGACCGATAGAGAGTAGAGACTACAAAACCTAAACCGGATTGATAAAACAGCCCGATGAAATACAACGGTGTTGCCAACTTAGTGTATACTTACTGAAAGGCAAGGCAACTTCACCGACCGCTTATTTGCTTCACCACAATTAGTTTAAAAGTATCATCAATGCATGAAGCTGCGCTAGGTACCGATGAACGAAATATCCTTGAAGTCGGCTCACACGTTTAATTATGAATTTCAAATATGTAACATCATGTAAAGTTATAGCGTTTTAAATAACGTAATTTATTTATATGAGATTATACATAGGTAGATTAAAGTACAATAAAACTAAACCTAAAAATGAAACTAAACAAGAACACACTAAAATTAAACTAAATCTAAAAACCGGCCAAGTGCGTGTCGGACTCACGCACAAAGGGTTCCGTACCATTGATTTATGAAATTAAAAGCCTTTTTTTATTTAAGTTATTTGTATGAAAGATTACGCGGTAATAAGCGGTTTACGATTTACGAGGTATTAAAAAAAACTACTTACTAGATCTCGTTCAAAACAATTTTCGTTGGTAGTTTTTATAGTAATGTACATCATGTTTTTTTTTGATTTTTCATTTTCTTATTTTAGAAGTTAGAGGGGGGGGGGACTAACTTTTTTCCACTTTGGAAGCGTCTATCACGCAAACTATTCGGTTTAGAAAAAAAAAATTTAGAAATCTCGATATCATTTTTGAAGACCTATCCTTAGATACCCCACAATTAGGTGTTTGATGAAAAAAACATTTTTGAGTTTCAGTTCTAAGTATGGGGAGCCCCCAATATTTTTTTTATTTTTTTTTGCATCATAATCTTAATGCGGTTCACAGAATACATCTACCTACCAAGTTTCAACAGTATAGCTCTTAGTTTCGGAAAAAAATGGCTGTGACATACGGACGGACAGACGGACAGACAGACGGACAGACAGACATGACGAATCTATAAGGGTTCCGTTTTTGCCATTTGGCTACGGAACCCTAAAAATGGCCCCTGCGGCATAGTGCCGAAGATGCTGGCGGCATTTCCTCGCTGAATCACCAAACTGATTCTTTGAGCGAGGAAAATTCACACGTTTAAGAGTGATGAAATCACAATTTTTTTCGATTTATAGGTATAGTAGCTTATTCATTATAATATTTTATCATTAATGTAGGTACTTAAAATTTCATTATGATAATTTTATATGGGTATCTAGGTACAGAATTTCGTTATAACATTATTATAACAAAAGATATAAGTAATCTCGTTCTAAAAGGTGGTTATTTAATTAGCTCGACATTTCGGACGTGATGTTAGGTCCATGGTCTCAATAATGTGTGAAAATGTGTAAGATTACCTAGACCTACAGATTACAATTCCCCCAAGTTTGCGTTTCTAAAGCTAGGTAGATACGTGTACCTACCTATCCGGAGCAACGCTCCCATTGTGACTATCAAGCCTCTTTGACGCCTAAAAACAACTACGAGTAAGTACCTACTTACAACGAAGCTCGTAATAGTGAACTTAAAAGAAGCAAGCTACATTGGCGCTAATTTTATTTCAAAATATGACTCTACAAAACCACAAATGAAAACCAATTCTACGCTACGCAACCGCCACAACAAATGAAGACTACTATCGACACCCACTTAATTAACAATAATTTATATTCAAATCCTAAACGAAACGAAATCCTAACGAAATCCTTCCTTGGACCGTTAATGTTGTATCTGTTACAGATAGTAGGTAGGTACCTATGAGTGCGGCAGACATGGATGTTTCTGCCACGATAAGACGCACGATTCGATTTAAGTCTAAAAATAAATCAGGCTTATAGTAACAGGACGGTTTGTGATGCGCATTCATGTGAGATGACGTCATGTAATTTGTTTTTCTTTTTTCTATATATCCGCAGGTGGCTTCGATTTTAATGTAGAGTTGATTCGCCGTCTCAAAAAGTGCATATCTGCTGCGGATGACTCCGAGTCTACGAGCGTTTCTCAGTTTCCTGTCACATATACGTATTATTTTATTTGTTTATTAGGAGAACCAACATCTACATTACTTATGTAATAAAAGTTAACCAAAATAATCATAATCAGGAAGTACAGTATAGCGTTTTATCAAATTTATTCGCTCCTTTCTCCTCTTTCTCTCCTTGGCCAGAATATGCGACAGGAAACTGATAGTGGTTGAAACGCTGGTAGAACTAACATTGTTTGGATATTTCTAACCAAATTTAAAAATTCAGAACTTTTGCACTGATACCTAGTTACCTAATTCGTACGCGCCCGGTGAAAAAATATATAATAGAGATATTACAAATAAATTAATTATTTTCTATAAGTATAAGTAAATAATAAATAAATAATAAATAACTAACCGGCACTTCTCCGTAGTCGGATAAAAAGTGAGCTAGGCACATGACTCTATTCATGTAAGTAACTAGGTAAGTTTAATGGAGTCTCCATGGTTAAAATTGTAGGTACTTAAGTTCCTACTTTCTTTGCAAATATACAAGGGATCCACAGTAAACACACAAACCAACCACAACAACATCCACTAAAGCTCTGCATGGTTTCCGAGGATATCGGTGCCGTCATACAGCGGCCGTCTCCATCCTTCGTACTTACTTCGCACTAACACGAAGTACGGAGACGGCCGCTATATGACGGCACCGCTATCCTAGGAAACCAGAGCTTAACCCGCGCTGACCGTTCCGAAGAGTGGCTGACTGTCACCACGCGCCACGTGCCACGATAACAACCGATCCCTTCACGGCGCACCGTGGTGCACTGCCGCTTTTGAACATTTCGACACGCGATCGTAGCTTTCTGCAGCACACCCTATCGCCATAGGGATGATCATCTACAACATACTGGACTGAGAATTAAAATGATATTGAAATATGACACTTCAAAGGTACGCTTTGATGATATGGTTGTAATTCAAAAGCAAATTTTAAATTGTATTCAGAATTCTCATAATTCAACAAAACGTTTCACGCGAAAAAGAGGCACGCTAGAGGAACATGATTCTCCGAGTCCCGCGGGCGAAGAGCTCTCATTTGAAAGGCAGTAGATGCAAATCAGGCAGAGGCCACACGGCCGGACGCCCGGCCCGCCCCGTCCGGCCGGACCGGGGCATTATGCGGCCGGGCCGGTTGGTGCGCGGCCAACGACTAAGTACGCTTGCTGAATGCTGTTATCAAATTGCAAGACTCCTCCGTCAACCGTTTTAGGAATGTGAGCATCAGTGCCAACCAACGCGGTACAGGAATCTTAGTGGCTCTGTGTCTGAGCTGTAGACCCGGCGCGATTGTTTTAAAATGTCAGAAATTTGTATTTTTTTGCTTTTCAACACTCATTATACGCGACGCATTTTAGTCGACACCTCTATAATAACGAAGTCTCTGTCTCAAAATACATTTTGTATGGCAATATTGAAAAGAATCAATGTTCATCCTTCATATGGCAAAAAACGGAACCCTTATAGATTCGTCATGTCTGTCTGTCTGTCCGTCTGTCCGTCCGTATGTCACAGCCATTTTTTTCCGAAACTATAAGAGCTATACTGTTGAAACTTGGTAGGTAGATGTATTCTGTGAACCGCATTAAGAATTTGATGCAAAAATAAAAAAATAATAATAAATATTGGGGGCTCCCCATACTTAAAACTGAAACTCAAAAATTTTTTTTTCATCAAACACATACGTGTGGGGTATCTATGGATAGGTCTTCAAAAATGATATCGAGGTTTCTAAAATATTTTTTTTCTAAACCGAATAGTTTGCGTGACAGACGCTTCCAAAGTGGAAAAAAGTTGGTCCCCCCCCCTCTAACTTCTAAAATAAGAAAATGAAAAATCTAAAAAAAACATATGATGTACATTACTATAAAAACTACCAACGAAAATTGTTTTGAACGAGATCTGGTAAGTAGTTTTTTTTTAATACCTATTAATACCTAACTTTGCACCTAATTTATATGGGGCGCTATACATACCAGGTGCAAACTTAACTTAACCACTTAGGGATGGAAAGTGTTTGTACGGAACCCTCGGTGCGCGAGTCCAACTCGCACTTGGCCGGTTTTTGTGGTGATACCACATTTCTTATTTATCTTACATCGATACGAAGGAAAAATAAGAAGCCAAAAATTTAACGCAATCCACTGAGGTAGAAGTGCGGATTGAACCCACGACCTCTGCTTGACTGGAGCAGTGCTCTCACCACTGAGCTACAGAACCACTACGCGGATAGCGTGAAAATTATACCGTCATATTCAAACAAAACCTACAGAGGGCGCTTTAAGCGGAATAAGAAGGTATTATTCTCCGTAATCCTTCACCTACCTCATAAAGCAAATTTTATAAAATATCTATAATTTAAGCAGATACAATACCTAAAAACAAAATTGATAGGAACAGTTTTGTAGGAACTTTTTATACCCTTATAATAAAAAAAACATGGCACTGTAATCATTTATGATTGCGTAAATCTAAAGGACGGTAAATAAAACTTAGTCTAAAACTTAGTATTATCTTTTCAATCCGCTATTTAAAAAAAAATTGGGCAAGTGCGAGTCCGACTCGCGCATGAAGAGTTTCGTACCATAATCTATAACAAGTTTGTTGTATGGGAGCCCCCCTTGAATATTTATTTTATTTTATTTTTAGTATTTGTTGTTATAGCGGCAATAGAAATACATCATCTGTGAAAATTTCAACTGTCTAGCTATCACCGTTCTCGAGATACAGCCTGGTGACAGACGGACGGACGGACGGACGGACGGACGGACGGAAGGACGGACGGACAGCGAAGTCTCAGTAATAGGGTCCCGTTTTTACCCTTTGGGTACGGAACCCTAAAAAACGAAATATTGCCTAGACAATTTTTTTTACAAGTTATACTTTTCGAACCTACTCATAAAATTTGATGAGAATTGATTCAGAAATGTGGCCTGCAGGCGAGAACAGCTGGAAATCCGAACGTCCTAACATACGGACAACGGACATACGAAAGAAAGTGTGTGTTCATACATTTGCTGCTAATCCCAAGTAGGAATTTTATGAACTCGCACTTAACCGTTAATCAATATAGTAAACAGTTGATAGCGTGCACGTGCAGTGCAACACGTAGGGTTGAAGCGGAAGCGAGGAGTTTGATGTCGTTTGAGCACGTCCATAACCACTTTTTGAGTTTAGCTCTATTTTATATAACATGGAAAATAAGAGAGCGTTGACAGGTAGTGTTAATAAGCAATTAGTGGTTAGAGCACAGGTGCTGACTGCTTTGCTTTCTTTAACCCTAACTCGGTACCGCTTTATACGAGAGCTCTATATCTTGGCAATAAGTGTTATTGGTTTTCATTCAAACGAGCAAGCTACAAACGTATATAATTTGGAACCAGCTCAGGGAGCCCTTTCATTTGACATGTTTGAAATCACAAAATTTCATTAAATAAATGTATGACGTCTTAACCCCCTCATTAACGAAGATAGCTTTTCTTAAAATTTTATAAGGGTTCAATGGATTTACCGGCCTACAAAGGAGAACTGTCGATCGTCAATCGCCGTCGGCCGGTCGCCGCGACGTCGCGCGGCCGGCGCAGCGGCGAGAGCCAGCCGTAGGTGCGAGCGGAACGTCCGAGCGCGGGGTCTCACTCACTCTTATGGCCGCCACTCGCCGCTTCGCTGGTCGCGCGAAGTCGTGGCCCTAATGAGTACCTTCAACCATAAAAGCGAACCAGGCGTCCGAATACTACGGGTAAATTAAAACTAGTTGCTAGTTTACTAGTGGCTTAATAAAAACAAAATTACGATCGCTTCTTTTGTGTTACGAAAGTTACTCATACAAAATATATTGGTAACTATCGTCACACATTGGAATCAATTAAGTTTTGTTTTAATTAAAGTCCTTAACTATGTACCTACATGTATTTTGAAAATGACTCATTTAGTTTTTTTAATATTTTTACGGTCAAGTCTTTTTATCCGTCAAATCTAGCAGGAAGTAAAAAAAAACTACAACAAATTAGGTAATTATTTATTAATACTCATAAAGCGAGTCCAAAAATCCTTACAACAAAAATAATAGATTTGTACAAACGACGTATCTTTTATTATATTCACGACCCGTTTAGCTCGAGTGTGCACCTTGTTTGTATCAATCAACATACAGGCGGGTGCCGACTCGACGCGCGGGCGCGAGTGCCGCGAGATCACCCGTTACTGGCGGTGCGCACGCGCAGGGCACGCTGCGCGAACAGTCAGGGGAAAATGTTCTACCACGTTTCGACTACTTCATGTGTATCACCCTTTGTAAAGCATAGGTGTACAAAAACTGAGTTGATTTTAAACCATATCACAAGCCGTAAAGTTTAAAATATAAAGGCTTAAAGCTAAGGCTGCCTGTCCACTGAAGCCGAGCGGAGGAAATGAACCAATCAGGCTGCGTCTTTGGGAAACTCAAAAGAAGTGTATTTAACACTTTTACGACCAGGTCCCTTCGCCTTCTGCTGCTCCTACTCTGTAATAAGTAAACATTTTCATCAATTTCACTACCCAAAGGTTGTCTGGAAGAGATAGCTTTTTTTACCGATAAGACTGCCTGTTGTCTACCGTTATTTATAAAATGAAAAATGAAAAAAAAAATGAAAATTGTATTTGTCTTGTTTCCTTTTTGTAAACTTTTATTGGTGTGCAAATAAAGTATTGTTGTATAGTATTGCGCTCGTATAGTACAAGTCCTCCGGCAAGAGCGCCCGCCAGGCGGGTTGTTGGTCTTGAATGTGTTAAAGTTGAGGAATGTGATTGGTCCATATTAAACATCTCCGATCCGTGACCAGTGGACAGCCAGCCTAAGGTTTAAAAATGGTAGACTAATTCCCTGGCTCACTGTACAGTCTACGATCGCAGCGCACGCCGTGGTCAAACAATTTGTGGAAGTTGTATAAGTTTGAAATTCGAAGTCAATAACAAATAGCGGTGAGTGTTGTGACATCCCTATTATTGAAATGCAGTTTAACTGGAGAGCGAGAGGAGTGGCACAATTCGAATTCTGAAGTTCAATGTAATGATTGTCATCGTTAAATTAATTTTAATGTTTATCTAACAAAATTTGTAAGTCATTATTTAACTGACCTTACCTCGTACTAGGAAGGTCGAGGCGGCGCTGCGTTGGGCACATAGCCAGTAAGGGACTCTCTTAGAAAATAACGAATCAACTAGCTGTCAAATTGCTGGTTATTTGTATGAAACGTCATTAAAATCACTTTACATTTCATATTCTTTTCCCTATACGAGTTTCAGTCTGGTAACGCGTCGCACACGTAAATGTCAGTGGTACACCACGAAATCGAAACTTATTTCTCGTCGACGACGTGTATTAAACGCGCGCGCAGTCGGGTCAGGATCTCGTGCAACAACATGGAGTTCCACCGTCGTAAGTGAAAACACATAAGTAATAAATATATATATACAAAATTATATAATTATTTAGATCGGTGTGTTTTGTGCGGCGCGTAGGAAGCCCTGTTTGATCACACGAGAGATAAGTGTCGAAACGTTTTTCGATACAATCCGGCGCGGTCGCGATGCGATTCGTTCTTCACAGTAGAAGCCAACAGCGCGGGCGTCAGCACGTCGGCGTGCAGACAGCTCGGCGCCGTAGACAGCTGCGCCGATACTGTCGGCGTGTAGCCGGCCGCGCCGCTAGTGTCGGCGTGTCGCCGGCCGCGCCGCTAGTGTCGGCGTGTCGCCGGCCGCGCCGCTAGTGTCGGCGTGTCGCCGGCCGCGCCGCTAGTGTCGGCGTGTAGCCGGCCGCGCCGCTAGTGTCGGCGTGTCGCCGGCCGCGCCGCTAGTGTCGGCGTGTCGCCGGCCGCGCCGCTAGTGTCGGCGTGTCGCCGGCCGCGCCGCTAGTGTCGGCGTGTCGCCGGCCGCGCCGCTAGTGTCGGCGTGTCGCCGGCCGCGCCGCTAGTGTCGGCGTGTAGCCGGCCGCGCCGCTAGTGTCGGCGTGTCGCCGGCCGCGCCGCTAGTGTCGGCGTGTCGCCGGCCGCGCCGCTAGTGTCGGCGTGTCGCCGGCCGCGCCGCTAGTGTCGGCGTGTCGCCGGCCGCGCCGCTAGTGTCGGCGTGTCGCCGGCCGCGCCGCTAGTGTCGGCGTGTCGCCGGCCGCGCCGCTAGTGTCGGCGTGTCGCCGGCCGCGCCGCTAGTGTCGGCGTGTCGCCGGCCGCGCCGCTAGTGTCGGCGTGTCGCCGGCCGCGCCGCTAGTGTCGGCGTGTCGCCGGCCGCGCCGCTAGTGTCGGCGTGTAGCCGGCCGCGCCGCTAGTGTCGGCGTGTCGCCGGCCGCGCCGCTAGTGTCGGCGTGTAGCCGGCCGCGCCGCTAGTGTCGGCGTGTCGCCGGCCGCGCCGCTAGTGTCGGCGTGTAGCCGGCCGCGCCGCTAGTGTCGGCGTGTCCGGCGCTCACAGCTGCGCGGTGGCGACGGCGGGCGGGGGCGGCAGGTGCGGCGGCGGCTCGGGCTCGTCCAGGTCGAGCGCGGCGTCGATCATCGTGGTGTCGTGCAGCAGCCGCAGCCGCGACGCGCTCAGCGCGCCCGCGCCCGCTCCCGCTCCCGCTCCCGCGCCCGCTCCTGAGCCCGCGCCCGCCGCGCCGCCGACCGTCGCTCCGCCGATGCACACCTCTGCGGACACGGAACAGTTTACACGTCAGTTTCACGCTCATTCCGGTGTGAGGTCAGTCCATCAGTTTGTTCCGACAGTTTTCCGTCATCCGGACAATCGATCCGAGTAGATTACACGACAATTCATCATCATCATTCTGACTAGACTCATAAACTAAACTGACGTCAGACTACAGACTAACATGTATCTACCCACTATTAACATCAATAGATCCGATTTTGAACCGTACCTATAAGTTGACTAACGTAAAAAAAAATCGACGTGACTCTTAATTGGAACATTAATTTATCACTATTGATATCGAAACACGTTAGCAGATATCTGCCGCTGATCACAATAGTTACCGTGCAGAGGCGTGGGGTCGAGGTCGAGGCTGTGGTTCATGTAGGCGTGCGCGCCGTCCGCCACGCACAGGTTGCTGTAGCTGCCGCTGCCTGCACACACACGCATATATACTATTATTTATTAGCCCATACAAAACCCCTGGTTTTCTAATTAATATATTCCCAATAATAAGTATACAATAGTAGTTTATGCAACTGATACATAATGAGAGGCATTAAAACACGAGTGTGGTTTTATGAAACGAGCGGTAGCGAGTTTCATAATAGGATCACACGAGTGTTTTAAGGCCTAATTATGTACAGTTGTATACACTACTTTATCTACACACATATCATAAGTACTCTAAGATGGGTTCAGAAGCCATAAGGAAATGACCGGCACCACTAGTGCTACCTGTAAATTATCTAAAAACGACATATACTAATGCAGTAAGAAATCTGAACAAATACATAAACAGATTATTTATTGTAATAGTTGTAATTTACATTTACATTGAAACAATATTTTCAACTAAAATGTGAATTACAATAAACTTATCACAATTATACTTTCGTAACAGTAAAGAACCAACAAACAAATGACAACAATAATGGCGGCAATTCGGACCTCCGTCAAGACGAATGTTTTTTTTTTCTAAATCATATACCTACAAACGAATGTATCCATATTCTCATGTCACTCGAGATCAAATGTCGTGCGGTTTTTATGAAAAAACATACTGAATTGACGTTTCGTATCGATAACAATATTAATATCTATGGATACTAGAATAGAGACCTACTTCAGTTTTGACAGCTGTTCCAAATTTAAACTCATAACCTTACAAAAATTGATAGCGTTATAACATTACAGTACAAATTTTACCTACTGCCACAGATAAGAAAGTTCTCATAGTAAAATTGGTTGTAGTAATGCTGGTCATTTCCTACGGTTTCTGAACGCATTTTAGAGCACTAATGATATGTGCGTAGATAAACATTCTTACAGAAAAATATTCACAAACGGGATGCGAGACGATTCTTTAACGGTCATAATATTTATAGATAGATGGGTAACAGCTTGTGTCCGGCGGACCGACCTGTCCCCGGCGCGTGCGGCTGCAGCGCGACGGGCCTGTCGGCGGCGGCGGGGGCGGGGCCGGGGGCGGGGCCGGGGGCGGGGCCGGGGGCGGGGCCGGGGCCGGGCGCGCCCAGCGCCGCCACGAACGACGGCGGCAGGTCCTCGTGCGCGTCGCTCACGATACCGCGCCTGCGACAAAATATATGCGATCATTAGAGGTCGCCTCGTTCGCAGGAATGATGAATTGAAAGATATCTGTTTTAGTCCTATGATTGACTGATAGAGAAGGGCGAGTACGGGTCGGGGTGTACACACTCACCGGTCGATGAGGCTGGGGGCCAGCGGGCCGCACAGCACGTGCCAGCAGTTGCCGCACGAGTACGGGTCGGGGTGTACACACTCACCGGTCGATGAGGCTGGGGGCCAGCGGGCCGCACAGCACGTGCCAGCAGTTGCCGCACGAGTACGGGTCGGGGTGTACACACTCACCGGTCGATGAGGCTGGGGGCCAGCGGGCCGCACAGCACGTGCCAGCAGTTGCCGCACGAGTACGGGTCGGGGTGTACACACTCACCGGTCGATGAGGCTGGGGGCCAGCGGGCCGCACAGCACGTGCCAGCAGTTGCCGCACGAGTACGGGTCGGGGTGTACACACTCACCGGTCGATGAGGCTGGGGGCCAGCGGGCCGCACAGCACGTGCCAGCAGTTGCCGCACGAGTACGGGTCGGGGTGTACACACTCACCGGTCGATGAGGCTGGGGGCCAGCGGGCCGCACAGCACGTGCCAGCAGTTGCCGCACGAGTACGGGTCGGGGTGTACACACTCACCGGTCGATGAGGCTGGGGGCCAGCGGGCCGCACAGCACGTGCCAGCAGTTGCCGCACGAGTACGGGTCGGGGTGTACACACTCACCGGTCGATGAGGCTGGGGGCCAGCGGGCCGCACAGCACGTGCCAGCAGTTGCCGCACGAGTACGGGTCGGGGTGTACACACTCACCGGTCGATGAGGCTGGGGGCCAGCGGGCCGCACAGCACGTGCCAGCAGTTGCCGCACGAGTACGGGTCGGGGTGTACACACTCACCGGTCGATGAGGCTGGGGGCCAGCGGGCCGCACAGCACGTGCCAGCAGTTGCCGCACGAGTACGGGTCGGGGTGTACACACTCACCGGTCGATGAGGCTGGGGGCCAGCGGGCCGCACAGCACGTGCCAGCAGTTGCCGCACGAGTACGGGTCGGGGTGTACACACTCACCGGTCGATGAGGCTGGGGGCCAGCGGGCCGCACAGCACGTGCCAGCAGTTGCCGCACGAGTACGGGTCGGGGTGTACACACTCACCGGTCGATGAGGCTGGGGGCCAGCGGGCCGCACAGCACGTGCCAGCAGTTGCCGCACGAGTACGGGTCGGGGTGTACACACTCACCGGTCGATGAGGCTGGGGGCCAGCGGGCCGCACAGCACGTGCCAGCAGTTGCCGCACGAGTACGGGTCGGGGTGTACACACTCACCGGTCGATGAGGCTGGGGGCCAGCGGGCCGCACAGCACGTGCCAGCAGTTGCCGCACGAGTACGGGTCGGGGTGTACACACTCACCGGTCGATGAGGCTGGGGGCCAGCGGGCCGCACAGCACGTGCCAGCAGTTGCCGCACGAGTACGGGTCGGGGTGTACACACTCACCGGTCGATGAGGCTGGGGGCCAGCGGGCCGCACAGCACGTGCCAGCAGTTGCCGCACGAGTACGGGTCGGGGTGTACACACTCACCGGTCGATGAGGCTGGGGGCCAGCGGGCCGCACAGCACGTGCCAGCAGTTGCCGCACGAGTACGGGTCGGGGTGTACACACTCACCGGTCGATGAGGCTGGGGGCCAGCGGGCCGCACAGCACGTGCCAGCAGTTGCCGCACGAGTACGGGTCGGGGTGTACACACTCACCGGTCGATGAGGCTGGGGGCCAGCGGGCCGCACAGCACGTGCCAGCAGTTGCCGCACGAGTACGGGTCGGGGTGTACACACTCACCGGTCGATGAGGCTGGGGGCCAGCGGGCCGCACAGCACGTGCCAGCAGTTGCCGCACGAGTACGGGTCGGGGTGTACACACTCACCGGTCGATGAGGCTGGGGGCCAGCGGGCCGCACAGCACGTGCCAGCAGTTGCCGCACGAGTACGGGTCGGGGTGTACACACTCACCGGTCGATGAGGCTGGGGGCCAGCGGGCCGCACAGCACGTGCCAGCAGTTGCCGCACGAGTACGGGTCGGGGTGTACACACTCACCGGTCGATGAGGCTGGGGGCCAGCGGGCCGCACAGCACGTGCCAGCAGTTGCCGCACGAGTACGGGTCGGGGTGTACACACTCACCGGTCGATGAGGCTGGGGGCCAGCGGGCCGCACAGCACGTGCCAGCAGTTGCCGCACGAGTACGGGTCGGGGTGTACACACTCACCGGTCGATGAGGCTGGGGGCCAGCGGGCCGCACAGCACGTGCCAGCAGTTGCCGCACGAGTACGGGTCGGGGTGTACACACTCACCGGTCGATGAGGCTGGGGGCCAGCGGGCCGCACAGCACGTGCCAGCAGTTGCCGCACGAGTACGGGTCGGGGTGTACACACTCACCGGTCGATGAGGCTGGGGGCCAGCGGGCCGCACAGCACGTGCCAGCAGTTGCCGCACGAGTACGGGTCGGGGTGTACACACTCACCGGTCGATGAGGCTGGGGGCCAGCGGGCCGCACAGCACGTGCCAGCAGTTGCCGCACGAGTACGGGTCGGGGTGTACACACTCACCGGTCGATGAGGCTGGGGGCCAGCGGGCCGCACAGCACGTGCCAGCAGTTGCCGCACGAGTACGGGTCGGGGTGTACACACTCACCGGTCGATGAGGCTGGGGGCCAGCGGGCCGCACAGCACGTGCCAGCAGTTGCCGCACGAGTACGGGTCGGGGTGTACACACTCACCGGTCGATGAGGCTGGGGGCCAGCGGGCCGCACAGCACGTGCCAGCAGTTGCCGCACGAGTACGGGTCGGGGTGTACACACTCACCGGTCGATGAGGCTGGGGGCCAGCGGGCCGCACAGCACGTGCCAGCAGTTGCCGCACGAGTACGGGTCGGGGTGTACACACTCACCGGTCGATGAGGCTGGGGGCCAGCGGGCCGCACAGCACGTGCCAGCAGTTGCCGCACGAGTACGGGTCGGGGTGTACACACTCACCGGTCGATGAGGCTGGGGGCCAGCGGGCCGCACAGCACGTGCCAGCAGTTGCCGCACGAGTACGGGTCGGGGTGTACACACTCACCGGTCGATGAGGCTGGGGGCCAGCGGGCCGCACAGCACGTGCCAGCAGTTGCCGCACGAGTACGGGTCGGGGTGTACACACTCACCGGTCGATGAGGCTGGGGGCCAGCGGGCCGCACAGCACGTGCCAGCAGTTGCCGCACGAGTACGGGTCGGGGTGTACACACTCACCGGTCGATGAGGCTGGGGGCCAGCGGGCCGCACAGCACGTGCCAGCAGTTGCCGCACGAGTACGGGTCGGGGTGTACACACTCACCGGTCGATGAGGCTGGGGGCCAGCGGGCCGCACAGCACGTGCCAGCAGTTGCCGCACGAGTACGGGTCGGGGTGTACACACTCACCGGTCGATGAGGCTGGGGGCCAGCGGGCCGCACAGCACGTGCCAGCAGTTGCCGCACGAGTACGGGTCGGGGTGTACACACTCACCGGTCGATGAGGCTGGGGGCCAGCGGGCCGCACAGCACGTGCCAGCAGTTGCCGCACGAGTACGGGTCGGGGTGTACACACTCACCGGTCGATGAGGCTGGGGGCCAGCGGGCCGCACAGCACGTGCCAGCAGTTGCCGCACGAGTACGGGTCGGGGTGTACACACTCACCGGTCGATGAGGCTGGGGGCCAGCGGGCCGCACAGCACGTGCCAGCAGTTGGCGCACGCGTTGCCGCGCGAGTACGGGTTGGGGTTGCCGCTGCCGCGCCGACTCGAGAACGATCCTTTGATCTGCAAACATTCAGCATTTTTTTGTTGTATTTATTATAACATTTATTTCTTCTTGAACTGATCATTCGGTAGATTAAAACTGGGATCGTAGATCGGAAGACTTGCAGCCGATTAAAGTTCGTTTAAAATCGGTTGAAATGTTTCACTGCGATTAGAGTCTATAAGATTACCGCAGCTTAAAAATTTTGTTGAATTTTTTAATGGGTGTAATTTTTTTATCAAACAAAACAAGCTGTTATTTAGAAGTGTCTGTCAGATTACAATAAATTATGTGTTATCACTGTTATCAGTTTGATTTTACCCTGCGTCATTTACACAAGGAAAAAAAGCGCAAGGTACAACGAGCCATTATGACGAGTAGAAATTGATATGACTAAATTTAACAGCAAAATGCCTTATTCACTGATTTATAGTAGATCGTTAACCGAGGGTAGAAAGTGACCCATTCAACCCGAAATATTTCTGGCCCGAGTCAGAACAAATATAACCCAAATGTCACGATAGCTTTTAGCCTCTTGTCATACACTCTACTATTTTGAGCAGGACGAGTGGCAGAATCCATCAATACTCACGTCCTCGTTGGTGGTCTGGTCGGTGGAGGCGAGGTAGGTGTGGAAGCCGGCCAGCCCCAGCACCGACCACACCGACAGGAAGCACACGCCCGCCGCCAGCGCCGACGCCGGCTCCTGCAACACCAACACCATCTCTTTCATTCACTCAATTCAACCACTGCTGGACTACGTGAGTACCTTTCTTTGATTTCAATATACTTGATAGGAGAGACGATACATTTTTCTGGGCTATCCGAATACTATGATAATAAACAACACGGGGCCCAGAATAGTACCTTCAGTAACGCCACTTTAAAGGAACAATGCCGGGCCCGGAGCAGGGCCTTGAGGAACGCCGCTCTATAAGGAAGTACACCGGTACTGGAACAGTACCTTGCGTAACGCCGCCGCCAGCCCCTGTCCGCGCGCCTCCAGCGCCACGTGCGCCACGGCGCACGCGAACACGAACACGGCGAGGAAGGAGAGCGACACCACGAACGTGTAGAAGGCGCGGTAGTTGCGCCGCCCCACGCAGTTGCCCACCCACGGGCAGTGGTGGTCGAACCGCTCCACGCAGTTGTCGCACAGCGAGCAGTGCGACGCGCGCGGCGGCCGGAACAGCTTGCACGTGAAGCAGTACTTCAGCTTCACCACGCGGCCCCGGACCAGCACCTCCCTGGAAGCGGACACGAGACAATGTAGACGTGGTAACCGTGTGTGTAGGACGGGACGAGGCAGCTCTCTCACCTGGCTCGGGGCGGCGGGCGGGCTATGTGCGCGCCCGGCGGCCCCTCGAGCGCCGCCTCGGCGGGCGCGGCGCGCGGCAGGATGCCGGGGTCGGTGAGCGCGGTCCGCAGCAGCGCGCACAGCGTCAGCGCCGCCGCGCCGGGCTGTAGGACAGGACGAGGCAGCTCTCTCACCTGGCTCGGGGCGGCGGGCGGGCTATGTGCGCGCCCGGCGGCCCCTCGAGCGCCGCCTCGGCGGGCGCGGCGCGCGGCAGGATGCCGGGGTCGGTGAGCGCGGTCCGCAGCAGCGCGCACAGCGTCAGCGCCGCCGCGCCGGGCTGTAGGACAGGACGAGGCAGCTCTCTCACCTGGCTCGGGGCGGCGGGCGGGCTATGTGCGCGCCCGGCGGCCCCTCGAGCGCCGCCTCGGCGGGCGCGGCGCGCGGCAGGATGCCGGGGTCGGTGAGCGCGGTCCGCAGCAGCGCGCACAGCGTCAGCGCCGCCGCGCCGGGCTGTAGGACAGGACGAGGCAGCTCTCTCACCTGGCTCGGGGCGGCGGGCGGGCTATGTGCGCGCCCGGCGGCCCCTCGAGCGCCGCCTCGGCGGGCGCGGCGCGCGGCAGGATGCCGGGGTCGGTGAGCGCGGTCCGCAGCAGCGCGCACAGCGTCAGCGCCGGCGCGCCGGGCTGTAGGACAGGACGAGGCAGCTCTCTCACCTGGCTCGGGGCGGCGGGCGGGCTATGTGCGCGCCCGGCGGCCCCTCGAGCGCCGCCTCGGCGGGCGCGGCGCGCGGCAGGATGCCGGGGTCGGTGAGCGCGGTCCGCAGCAGCGCGCACAGCGTCAGCGCCGCCAGCGCCGCGCCCAGCGCCGGCAGCGCCGGCGATACGCGCCGCGCTGTAACGTGGACGACCGTGAAACCGAGTGGACGATAACAGATACTAAGACACGATAACGGGACATAATATTCCTACAAATTACATCACTAGTGACAAATAAATCGATTTATATTTAGGTATTCCAGAAATTAGTCGTTACAAAGATAATATTACAAAAAATACTGAACATTTTTGAGCAGCTTCTAGATTTAGTTTCAGTATTTACTAACATTTAATAGATTAATCAACGAATCCAATCAACCCTCCTCTTCACAGAAGCTACCATAGTTGTGTCAATAGCAATTCACCGAATTATCTCCGAGACCTGTCGACATCTCTGATTTATTTATTTATTATTTATTAGGAGAACCAACAGCTACATACAATACATTGCTCTTAGAAATAGTTAATGGAAAGCCAATTACAGGTTCCCACCGGTAGTGACATTTTAAACAAAAATCAAGTGCTCGCACAATGCACAACATCGCAACTACCTGTGACTACAAACTAAGTGTAATAGAACAACTAATATAAAATTTAAATAAAACAACTAATATAATCAATGCACCAGACAGCAGATTCGGTTAAAGCACGCTCACTTAAAAAATTCGTTCGTCATCTTACGCCTTACAGCCGGGATATTACTGTTGAAGATGTCGATATCCAGCTCTTTTGCTACTTTATTAAGACTTTTACCAGCACGCAACAGAAAACTATTCTTCCTATAGTTACGCGAGGAAAAGGGAACTGAGAGGGGAGGGTAGTGTCTTTTAAGCCTGGATGGCTTATTGAAAGAAAGTTCAGCAAGCAGTTCAGGGCAGTCAACATTGTTGTTTATAACCTTTAAAATATAAGTTATGTCCGCGATTTCTCTTCGAATGTGCAACGGAATGAGATGATGTTTCTTACACATATCGACATAATTCATCGTCTTGTAAGGTGTTTTTGATTTATAACATAGGTATTTGACGAATCTTTTCTGGACGCGTTCTATTCGGTCTATATAAGTATTATAACATGGATTCCAAATTTGAGACGCATACTCAAGTTTGCTTCTTACATATGTACAAAAAAGAATTTTGATAGTTTTTACTCGAGTAAAATTTAATGAGTTACGCATAATGAATCCTAATGATTTGGTGGCGCTAGCAACAATGTTATTGATGTGGGTATCAAACAGAAGCTTACTGTCATGTGTGACACCTAGGTCTTTCATAGCTGATACCTTTTTCAGTAACTGGTCCCTTAGTTTATATGCAGTTGGTATTGGGCAACGCTGTCTTGTAAAGGTAACTGTAAAACATTTCGACGGGTTCAGATCCAGTTTGTTTAATTGACAATAAGCATCAAGCCGCAAAAGGTCATTTTGGATGAGATCGGAATCCTTCAAAGTTTTCACTGTGGCAAAAATCTTCATATCATCAGCGAAGCAGAGTAATTTAGAAAAGACAAAGCAGTCACTTATGTCATTAATAAAAATAGTAAAAAGCAGCGGCCCGAGCAACGATCCTTGAGGGACACCACTCGGAACAGTTACCCAACCAGACATATAATTATTAATGACAACTGCCTGTGACCTATTGTCGATGTATGAAGAGAACCACCGAAGCAGGTCGCCCTGAATTCCCATACGAGGGCTGTTCCGAAATTTTTTAGTTAAACAAAAACTATAAGGTATATAATTCATTAATTTTATTTAATTTTATTGCATGTTGTAACGCCTAGAGACCTTATACCTCTCTAAGAAATTTTGATTCAATAATATGAATAAATTAATATGTTTTATATTTAATTCAATAATGTCAACATAATAATTAATAACTAAACTAATTACCATAGTCAAACCCGCTCGTTATCGTTTCCGGTGCGAAAGTGCCCATAATGCTCACAGCATTACCCCGCTGGATGGCTATGGACAGCCTCTGCACCAGAAACGATTCGGAGCGGGGGTCCTCTCCCTTTTGCCTAAGTCGACGGCCTATGTCACGCACAAATTGCTTCGCATCAGCACCCCAGCAGCCCGCCGTTTCCACCGCAAAAGGGACGAAAATATACCCCGAGCCCAAAGGAGCATACTTTTGGCGCTTCACCGCCGCCTGCGACTCGGCCGCCGCTCCGCCCACACGTACTGTGCGACTGATATGAGAGGCGGCGAAGGTGCTGACGCACGTAGCGTCCCAGATCAAGCACCGCCCTCTCTCCCATGGCACCAACGTTAGGCCATCCGGCCGCTTGCCGTCCGTGCGACTAAGACCCGGAGGCTCGAGCACAGACGGAACACCTGCCGACCTGAGCGCCCTCTGGACCACGTCGTTCAAGGCATGGTGACGCGGATGTCTCCCAACGCATCGCCGGCAACTCAATGCATGATGACCGTCAGCTCCCACCATGGAACCACAGATGCATACGTGTGGTTGACACACATCACAGCCCAAGCGGAGAGCGACGGACACCCGCAACGAGTCACCGTCGAGTAACGTGCCCAGTTGAGGGGAGGGTAACGCCTGCAGCCAAGCCCCCGATTCCGCCCGCGACACTGCCAAAAGCCTTGCGCGGTCCACACCCGCAGCGTTTCCAACCAGACCGTCCAAGGTGGCCTTACACCCTACGTCATCCCACGCGCGCTGGAGTCCTGGGTTCTCCGGGACGGACGCACCTGGATTGACAGCCAACCATCGCTCAACAGCGTCGGCCACATACGGTATGCTCACCCCGTTGCCATGTAATGATAAAATCTCAGCAACTAGGTCAGCAACCCCATGGGCCGACGCCAAGAAGGCCGGCAGGCTAACGTCCCCTACACGCCGCACCCCAATACCCCCGTGACGGATGGGCAAACCTGCTTGTGTCCACTGAATGTCATTCAAAGACACATTGATCACCGACTCAATCGTCGACTTAACGGCCAAATCGAAAGTCTCAATGTCACCAGGGAACAACCAAACAGGGGCCGTGCGCAGCAGGTAAGTGATCTTGGGAACGGCGAAACACTTCTGCATCAAAACTAAGGCCACGTGCGGGGCCAAACCCTTGAGCCGTTCGCCCGCGAGGAGAAGGAGATCCTTACGGATTTTGAGTGCCTCAGGAACTGCAGAAGGAAAAATTGGTGCACCCAGTAGGCAAAAAGAATCAGCGTTCAGTTCCTTGAGGCCCGGAAGTATACCTGAGAAAAAAGAGAAGAGAGAAGCTGACCGCGGCCCACAGGGGAAAAACTCACACTTGGAGGTATTCACTTCCAACCCCATGTCCTTCAGGAGCGGCAGCAAGACGAGCAAGTCTTGTTCCACCTCTTCCGGCTTGCCCCCTATGGTACCATCATCGAGGTACCAGACGTTAAGAGGGGACTTCAGCTCGGTAACGACCTTCTGGATTGCAATGCTGAAAGTGAGTGGACCCAGTGGATCCCCCTGCTGAGCCCCCACTTGTGACAAAATAAGGTCATCCCCGTAAAAAAGGTTGGACGGTAAAGAATAAACCTGGTGAAGAAAAGAAAAAAGCGCAGGAATTTTCTCCCTAACCTCACCCAGCAATACGTCCCTCTCCACTGTGTTAAAAGCGTTTTTCAGGTCGAGTTTTATAATGACGCTCCCAGCATTCTCCGGCTCCAATGCAAAAGCACGTACAGCATGTATCGCCGCTTCGCACCCCAATTTCGTCCCAAAACCCACCTGATGCGGCTGCAGATAAGAGGCCATCTCCCCCCTCACAGCACGGCACCCAAGCTTGGCCACAAGATGACGGAATGTGCTCCCCACGGCTATCGGTCTCAGTCCCCCCTCTTTCTTATTTAACGCACAAAGAGTAGCCCCATACAAATAGGGGCATACCTGAGGGTTCAGCTTCCCACTAAGCAAAAAGTTGCATAGGTTGGTCAGTGCTTCCATCAAACGCATTCCACTGTCACCAGCCGCGCCTGACGTCAGCTCCTTTAAGTGGGCCGGACGAATTCCATCCAACCCCGCAGCTGAACCACTGTGGAAAGAACTAACCGCCAGAGATACATCATCCACTTTGACTGACAAGGCAGGGCAGCCAAGGTCCAGCTCCACTGGGACACTGAGCGGACGGGACGGACTCGGATGCTTAGACTGCAACGCTGCCAAAGTGCCTGGCCCTGCCGGAGCGATTGTGTCCTCGCTCATTAGAAGCCGAACAGCACCTCTCAAATCTCCCTCGTGGACCTTGGCCTCAATCGTCCTATTGAGAGAAAACGATCTAGGTGCCACAGCACAATCATCCGGCGACAGGTACGAGAAGGCCTCCACGTTAGCTTTGACCTTCGCAGTCAAAGAACCCGTACCCCCCGCCTCAGGAGTCCTCAGGGCCCTGTAAGAAAAAGATAGGAGAGCACACCACTCGTCTACCCCATTAACGGCGATGCATTTCTCGATAATGCCGCACAATTTTCCAGCTGCAGCACTCCTCGCCCCCCTCGGAATATGCCGAAGAACCCGAACTGTCCCCTTCAATGAGGCGAGTTGGTCCAGATTGCAACAGTGTCTACGCATGCTTGCTACCGTTTCCGCGGCATCAAAGTGAGCCGCGACATTGCTGACGGGCTGCGACGCAGGACAGGAAACATCTTTGTGCATTCGTGTTATGTGAGATTTAAGACCTCGCGATGTAAATACTCGCGCCGAGTTCTGACAATAAGGGCACGTCGACTCCGACAGGGAACTCATTGTGCACAATAAATACTAGTAATTATTTAATTAATCTATAAAAAATATACATAGGCCAAAACAACAACTAAATTCCTTTAGTACAAGCACACTAGCCAAATTCAAATATATAAGTGGTAAGTACAATTTTACTAACACATTAAAAACACCTTTGGAATTAATAATGATAACAATAATCACAACCATTGAATCAATAAATTAAATTGCTAATTCATTAAAATATACAACATTACAATAATCAAATAAAAATAACAATCAGTCATAGACGTATAAATAAAACATTTGCCATTAACAATAAATCTACAATGTGGGCTGTAACACCCTGTAATATCTAGGTTTAACTGCAAGATAACAGATGCTTGACTCCGTTACACCACTAAAATGAAATTGGTTCACAAATTATTCGTCAAACACATAAAACAATGTTCATTTGACTAGATTGGATGACTACTAATGCCCTCTACCAAGGAATCGGGGTCACTATAATGCAAAACCACGGGGTGAAGCTGAAGACACACCGCTGCTCCAAACCAAGCAAACCGTAGGTGCTTGGCAACTCCCTTACAGAGCCGCAGATGGCGCGCCGGCGTCGTTACGTGCGCTCGCGCAGGTCGGGTGCAGGAAAAGGTTCAGTGTGAGGTCCATCTCGTTAGTTCCACCAGTCACCAGCTAGATGGCGGTAACTGTGTAGGACTGGTATGCCGGGTAAACAAGTTTTTATATTGGGCGAAATCAATCTTTGTAATGATTATTTATCATTATTTACACACATTAATCCGGTACTGCACAACCTCCCATCGGACTTGTCACTATTTCCGCGCCGCTCTATCGCAGAACTTTCACATTCACTGTTGAAACCTTGGTGCACAGGTAAACAAACGCTGCGTCAAAATCAATGCTTCCGTTTTAAGACACCAGATCGCCGAATATTGATAGGAAAACACTTGTGCACATCCCAGCAATAACACTGCAAACGTTGAAATGCCTCTGGGGAAATTCTTTTAACTTTTACACTATTAAAACAGGCCAAATACGCGAGCCCCGTAGTATCTTGTTCGGGTAGTCCTACCCTCTCAGGAATATAATAAAACTTTATTTACAACTTTTCAAAGTATTCCCCTGCTGCCTTTATGCACTCATGCATACGACTGAACCAACTTTCAAAACAGGAGAAAAACTGTTCTTGCGGAAGGTCAAAAAAAAGTCGCCTGAATTCGTCCACTGCTTCATCCGCCGTCGAAAATCGTCGCCCACGTAATGATTTTTTTAACGTGGGGAACAGAAAAAAATCGCACGGAGCCAGGTCAGGGCTGTATGCAGGGTGTGGTAGCAATTGCACTCCTGATTTGCTAATATATTCCGTGGTTCTGGCAGCCGTGCGGGCCGGAGCATTATCTTGATGAAAAATGATGCCCCGAGCTCCAGTACTTGGACGACTGACGTTCAGCTCCTGGAAGGCCTGTGGTAAGCAAACTTCAGTGTACCATTGGCTGGTAACTGTTTTCCGATCTTCAAGTGGAATTACGGCTACAGGTCCACTACGTCAAAATAAAACAGCAACCATTTTTTTGTTGACGCTTCGACCGCGAACTACTTTAGTAGGTAAATCATCTTCTTCAAAGACCCATTGTGTTGATTGCTGTTTTGTAAATGGGTCGTAGCTATATATCCAAGATTCGTCGGATGTCACAATGTAGCTCACTTGTTGTGAATTACCATTATCAAATTTTTTTAGCATAAATTTGCACCAATCGACACGTATGTCTTTTTGCTCCTGTGTGAGAAAATGTGGTATCCATCGAGACGAAACCTTCCGAACTTGAAGGTGGTCATGCAAAATGGTAGAAACTGCCCGGGATCCAATATTCAGTTCGTCCTGAATCTCTCGGTGGGTAATGTTTCGAGATTCCTTGATTAGCCATTCCACCTTGATAACATTTTCTAGAGTGACTGCCGTTGGCGGTCGCCCCGGTCTAGGCTCATCTTTGATGTCGCTCCGCCCACGCTTAAATTCACGGAACCAGTAACTGACAGTGGCAACAGATGGGGATAAGGCCCCGAAAACACTAGTTAAATTTTCATGAGAATCCTTGTAAGTTAACCCTCGTTTATAATCATAATATATCATAGCACGAAATGCTTCCCGCGTTAGCTCCATTTTTGCGAACAAAAAGTGACAGACATGTTTTTTTCTGATTTCATAAAAAAATAACTGAATGTCACTGGCCAGTGACTCTTACGCGAAAGAGTTCGTAATGAAATTTGCCTTTAGGCTACAGTAAAATTAAACGAATACAATTAATAGTACGCCGTTGACTAACTATTTTCGGAACAGCCCTCGTATTATATAATTTAGAAATTAGCAGATGGTGATCAATTCGATCGAATGCCTTACTGTAGTCCGTATAAACAACGTCTACCTGACCGCCCCCGGCCATCGCTCGCGTAATATAATCATTAAAAAGAGTCAAGTTGGAGACCGTCGATTTCCGTTGTAAAAAACCATGTTGATTGGGACTAATATAGCTCTTGATTGCTTCATATACTTGAGTATAGACAAGTTTTTCTAATACTTTAGAAACAATACAGAGTTTAGAAATTGGCCTATAGTTAGTAATGTCGGTTTTGGAACCTTTTTTATGAACAGGAGTAATGAAGGCAGATTTCCATGTCGACGGTACTGTGCATTCCGAGAAAGAGCGTTTAAATAACAAAGCTAGAGGTTTAGCAATCGTTTTAGCACAGTTAATCAAAAATTGAGCTGGCAGACCGTCTGGTCCAGCTGATTTGGACGGATCTAACTTTAATAAAAGTTTGACAATGATTTCTGGGTTTATTTCGATGTTAGTTATGTGAGAAAACGAAGTAGAAGTAGAAGTGGTGGAGTTGATCGGCGTTGTTCGGCTAGTGCTCGGTGCAGTGATGTGGATGTTGTCATAAGGCGCCGTCACACCGGGAGCGGGCTCACCTAGGTAGGGCCCGTCGAAGGCCAGGTGCAGCGCCGAGGTGGCGGCCACGAGCGCCAGCGTCAGCAGGAACACGCCCGGCTGCGGCGCGGTCATAAGGCGCCGTCACACCGGCAGCGAGGCTCACCTAGGTAGGGCCCGTCGAAGGCGAGGTGCAGCGCCGAGGTGGCGGCCACGAGCGCCAGCGTCAACAGGAGCACGACCGGCTGCGGCGCGGTCATAAGGCGCCGTCACACCGGGAGCGGGCTCACCTAGGTAGGGCCCGTCGAAGGCGAGGTGCAGCGCCGAGGTGGCGGCCACGAGCGCCAGCGTCAACAGGAGCACGACCGGCTGCGGCGCCGTCACACCGGGAGCGGGCTCACCTAGGTAGGGCCCGTCGAAGGCCAGGTGCAGCGCCGAGGTGGCGGCCACGAGCGCCAGCGTCAGCAGGAACACGCCCGGCTGCGGCGCGGTCATAAGGCGCCGTCACACCGGCAGCGGGCTCACCTAGGTAGGGCCCGTCGAAGGCCAGGTGCAGCGCCGAGGTGGCGGCCACGAGCGCCAGCGTCAGCAGGAACACGCCCGGCTGCGGCGCGGTCATAAGGCGTCGTCACACCGGCAGCGGGCTCACCTAGGTAGGGCCCGTCGAAGGCCAGGTGCAGCGCCGAGGTGGCGGCCACGAGCGCCAGCGTCAGCAGGAACACGCCCGGCTGCGGCGCGGTCATAAGGCGCCGTCACACCGGCAGCGGGCTCACCTAGGTAGGGCCCGTCGAAGGCGAGGTGCAGCGCCGAGGTGGCGGCCACGAGCGCCAGCGTCAGCAGGAACACGCCCGGCTGCGGCGCGGTCATAAGGCGCCCGTCACACCAGAAGCGGTTGCGGCCGGCGAACACCTCCCATTTGCGCGTGACGCGCTTTCGCGCCATCTCACCATTCCGCGACGCCGCGCCTGCACCCTGCTACACAACCAGTTTTCATTAGGGCCCGTTGTTTTTAACGTGTTTAGTGTGTAAATTAAAATGGAGCACCACAAAGTAATGCCCAAATTCATCAATTATTTGTTTTAAACCGTCAGTCAGTAATTATAATATAAGTTACGTATGGAATATATAACGTTTCTCCATAGGATAATATCAACGCCATTTTAATCTTAACCGGTCGGTTAAACATGTGAGTACACGCGCCCTCACCCCAAATTTGTCAACAAATTGGAAAAACATTGAATTAGGACGGTCGGATTGAAATGAGGCTGAAGTAGACCCATTTGATGAACAAGATGATTCTCGTAACAGAGAAGAATGGAGGAAAATATTGTAACACAAATTGCAAATTAAACAATATTTGAAGCCAAATATCGGCTAACTTAATTATGTATTAACTTTTTTTTCATGAGCTATGACGCCTGCCTATATGATACGATGCAGCCTTTTTCAGTGTGTTGCTGGTGTGTTGTAGTTGTTTAACAAGAGTTTAATAGATAGGTAACACGCTGATGTAGCTAAACTGGACGGAAAAGCGAAACTTACTAAGATTGCGGCAATGCGCAACTGCAGGAGATGAAGCGTCACAAAATCGAGAACGATAAGAAGTCAATTATATAGAAGTAGACAAACCTTATCCGTATGGTAGGGACTCCACACGTTCTTCAGGATCTGAGAGCATATGCACATGCTCCACGTGCCCGCGTCATCTGCAACGACATGCGAACATTGTGGACAATTCGCACTACGTGAGTCTGCGCCTGTGATGTTAGTTACTAAGCCTTCAGCCCACTTCCGCTGCGCAGGTCTACCTTTTTAGGGTTCCGTACCCAAAGGGCAAAAATGTAAAGAAAAAAGAAATTTTCACAGATGATGTATTTCTATTGCCGCTATAACAACAAATACTAAAAATAAAATAAAACAAATATTTAAGGGGGGCTCCCATACAACAAACTTACAGATAATGGTACGGAACCCTTCGTGCGCGAGTCCCACTCGCACTTGGCCGATATTTTTACTAGTAGCTATCTTCACAGACGCGTCAGCTTGAAATGCAACTGCTCCTTTTACTTTAGTTTAGAAAGAAGTACGTAAATACAGAATACTGAGACCAGCCTTCAAATATCCATCATGGTAAACCTGCAATACGGACTGCTTATTTAAAATTTGTAAAAGAAAATTCATTTTCAGCTTCTCTCCTACAAATATGACCGGTATATGAGCGCTACGCACGGTATATATATTTTTGACGTGTTCTTACAATTTATGAATCAGTTCAGAATGCAGTTGACTCGCGCCAAACCTCTTCAAGGGGGCGTAAGTTATATTAAATTGGATTTATATTTGTAATAATTGCTGTGTAATATTTTATCCATTGTTTTTCATGAACAAGATTGAACACTTGAACATCATATTTTATAAGGCCAATGCTACATGTCTGAGTCTACTGACAGTGTAGAAACATTGGAATGAAACTACGATTAAGTCAACGTACCTTACTGCAGAGTAAGTAGTCTAATTCGTTTGTAATAATTTAAAATATTCACGTATTGATTTAATAACGAAATCAAAACTATGGAGAATAATACTTATTTATTATAAATAGCACTGCTGAATCAATAATAAATCAACCAGTCACTAATATGATTTGAAACTGATAGTAGTAAAATTTAAGCGATAGGGCTGATAAGATTAGGGCAGATACACACGTCACCCGATAGCACTGTATAGTAAAGTGTATGTGCTATATTTAGCCTTGTATTAAGGACGAATATACGCGCAGCGGTCGAGCACCCGTCTTTCACTGTTGTTGTGTTTTGTGTTGCTTTTGTTCCGAACTGAGATCTGAGCGCGAGCGGAAGGCGAAATCCGCCGGGATGTTTAAATTGTGTTGAGATGTTTACAAGCACATTCTTAAGGTTGAATTTCTGGTTCGACTATATGAGGCTGGCTCCCTGACCCATGGCTGATCAAATTAGTCTTAGAAATAAGAAAATCCGTTGCTGATAGATAACTTTCTGTGCTCAATAGACTGAACTTTTTCTCATCGTGTTATGCGAATGTTAACTTTCCGCAAGTCTATCTAATTTAATTAATAAAATTTCGGCTCGACCTAGTCCCGTAGTAAGCCCTAATATAGGCTTGTGTTGTGATACTAAGATGACAATATACATAATTTATTAATGTATCGGAAACCTCGACGAATGAGATTTGTTGGTGTGGGAGCAGCGATGCATAATTCACGGCGGAGGTCAAGGGCGGCAGCGGCGCGTCTTGAGTGGCCTCGCTGAATAGTCCGTCAGACTCTATCACCACACTGTATAGTCTGTATACTCAACAAATATCTCTTTCGTTTGGCATGATCAGCGAAAGAGATGCAAGAGGAATATTTAGCAAATAAAACAGTGTGGAGCCATCAGAGGTAGACAGAATACGTAATTCGCTATCAAGGCCGGGTTAGCTGTCGTTGCCACACGATTTTATGCGACAGAGGTGAGCGGTACGTGTTTCTTGCTCACCCGTATGGCCGCTGCGCTCGGATCTCTCGCTCAACCGCTGGCCGCGCCGCTGGTCGCGCAAAGTAGTGGCTGGGCCGTAATTCGGTAGGTTTCTGTATGTTCCGTTCCTACTAACTTCACTACATAGTCAAAAAAAAACAAAGTCGCTTCCTGCGGTCTGTCCTAGTTAGGTAGATCTTTACAACTACGCAACGGATTTTGATGCGGGTTCTGTTAATAGATAGAGTGATTCCAGAGGAAGGTTTAATGTATGTAATGCAAAATATATCATTGCACCCGTGCGAAGCCGGGGCGGGTCACTAGCTATATGATAAAATAAAATGTACAATATGCAGAAAATGACGTAAATTAAGTTTTATCACTAAACTGGATCTTGAGCGCTCATCACGCAACGCAATATGATGTGTAATTACACTCGCGAAGTAGGTAGTGGTACTGGTTCTTCTGAATCCGTGAAACAGCTTGTCTGCTTTAGCTTAGGGCAAGGAAGACAAGGGCGAGATCCATGTTTACGAATAATTAATGCGTGTCTAGATGTCATATTCTAGAGGAAACGAAACGTTTCACTACGATTGGATGAATGTACTCGTAATCCAGCGTTAGCAAAGAAACATCGGTGCAGAATTGATAACGTCGATCAAGGCTCTCATCAGTGGCGCGGATCTTGAGGCTCGCTGAATGCGCTCACAGAAACACTGTATTAATAAAGCGCGATCAAGGCCGGGTCAACGATTGCCGTAACTTGACGGGCCGATTAATGCAGCGCCGCTGCTATCCTGCGACCAATAATTTAATTACTTCTACTGACACCCTTATTGTTTAATTACTATAACACGTTCAAAAACTATAGGTAAACCTACATTACTTGACAGCGACGGCGGTGGAGCATCGATGAACAAAATCAGAGATGTTTTTTCAAAACATTACGTTATCTCGGGTGGGATCGTTTTAACATCATCATCATCTTATATGGCGTCGGCGGGGTTGCCTCATTCAGTTCTCCGCTCCGTCGGAGTTACTGCTAGCACAGATTAATATAATAGTTCTTCGAACAGATACCCATGTCTGAATAAAAAGGCAAATGCCTACAGCTTTTCATGCCTACTCAATTTAACAATGGAGCGACCTTGAACGTCGGGTCGTTGGCCGCACGTGCCGGCAAAACGAGGCTAGGGTTGACACCGCTTAGAAATGATTTTATAAAAAGCCAAGATAAATGAAAAAAAAACGATCGATTTATTTAAATTTATTAGTCAAATTTAATTATCATTAGGTATTTAGGTACCTACTAGAAATAGGTATTCACATGCGCTGCGGCACACCATCAAAATCGTTTAAATTTCCGAGAAGGTATATCGCAATCTTACCTACCTATTCTTTCAGAACATACCAGAAACATGAAACAAAAACATGAAACTCTGTGTAAGGTACCTAAGTAACTTAAAAATATCCCGATGACAGTAGGTACAAAGTAAATAAAGTTTGATAGGTGCCTATATATAATGTGTTACATATTGTATAATACTAGCATTACTAGCTTCGAAACAGTCACTAGGTACGAGTTGTTTAATATTCTGATCACGCGTTTCATCTTCGCGAATGCATTCCTTGCAAAAGGTCTTAAGTACCAAGAACAACGCCCACGTTTACGCCCTTTTTAGGCCGTGCAGTATATGCAATGCGTTTAGGTAGGTGCTTATTCTAAGTTCTAAATTTTTTTAGTATGATTTCATCGTCTGTCGGTAAAGAAAAAAGGATAAATGTCTGTTGCTTTTATGTTTTTACACCCCGCAACACTGCAGCGCGTTGGTCTTATTCGCGACAAAGCCATTTATGTGGTGATTATATCGCGCGACCGGCGGCGTCCGGCCGTGAGCGCGTGTGGTAACCGACTGGCTGAGCGCGTCGACCACGATGCGCGATGTGTAGGTATCTTTCTGGGTTCCCACGGTACAGATGAGGAGCACTGCTGCTAGTACTAATACTTAATGCTGAGTACTTCACACTTACATATATAAAAGAACATGTATGATTTGTAGATACCTAAAGTAGTGTAACTTTACATAATTATGCTTTTAAGGCAGTTGCATAAAGTACTATTTGTAAAAGATAATTTTGAAGGGTTTTTTTGCCAGTAGTATTTTAATGTTGCATTGTTGTTGGACTCACATTATGTAGTTAGAGATTTACACAATGGACACTTACACTACACTTTCCCTTTAAGTTAAAAGGTGGCACAATTTCTCTTTTGTCATTGGTTTTATCAAAATATGTCATTGAAATTGGCCTGTAAGAGAGGGCCGGGGATAAAAATTGCCATTTAACCGTTTACACTATCCTGTGAAATCTGGGGGCACGGTAGTGCCCCCGCCAAGACGAGCAAAAAAGAAGCGGGGCACTACCTACCTTTTCTCGAACCGTTTCGTCTAATTTTCAAACCCTCATAGCTTCGTCCCAGTTAACACCAGAGCGCCCAAATTCACAGGTTAAAATGCAGTTAGGGAACATATAAAATGTACCTAATTTAATTGATCTAGCTTTTATACTTTAGGTTTTATTGGTACCTAAAATACGCCGATTTTGCCACTCACTTATACACTGACGTATCAAAACCTCTGGGGTACTTCCCGATGACCTAGAAAGCTGAAATTTGGTATGTAAGCTAGGTTTAGTACACAAACAATAGAATAATTCAGAAACTTGGAACTTTTACCCCCCAACCCCTTAAACTAGGGGATGGAAGTTTGTATGAGACTTCTGCAAATTTTGATACTAGAGGTCTAAGTTTATATTTATTATCATGAAGACATTAAACTTAACTTCTTGATATCGTATGGGTCAGACGGTCTGTTGGACTTATTTGCGTTACTTTATGAAACGGCCAAGCCATACCTTTGAAGCCAAGGTGTAGGATTAGTAAACTCAGGGCTTAGGGGCTTGGCTTTTCCAGGGATCTGATAACTTTTTTACAGCGAAAGCGTTATGAGCATGTGAGTCTTGGCCGCCAATTTTACATGAAATGTTTTTGGTGGGATAATTTAATATGGAAGTTCATGAGAACTAATGCCTTATAAATGTGAGACAAAGTTTGGTGACATGGTGCTTTAACTAGACGTGTTACATAGTCGTTCACCCGCCTGGGCTTAAAATATACGTTGCCATTTTTAGAGCTCGTGTAGTGTAGTGTATTGTTTACCATTTTCTTCTTTTTTTTTTTATATACTTTTTCTATACAAGGTGAGATGATGTGAAGTGATGAGTGTCGCACTTTAATTTAAGATTAGTTAAATTGTTTCTATCCGTGAGATCCTGTAATTGGCTTCCCTGCTTTCTATTATATTTAAGTTTACTCAAAATTGTTAAAGCTGTTGGTTCTCCTAAATAAATAAAATAAAAAATAAAATAAAATAAAAATAAATTATCAATGACTTAACTAAGTACTTATCCCAAAAATATGAATTTTCAATCACAATGATGCTTTATTTTTGACACCAATTAAAATCAAGGAAGGAAGTTAAAACTCACACTCATTTTAACTTCATGAAATCAGAAATTATTATTATGTGAAAAATAAAAAAGTTTTGTAAACTAGCAGGAATGCAGTTTTTCTGAAAACATATCTATGTAAACATATGTACTTTATTGCAGTAAGTATGAGAATGTTCAAAGGTTGTACGTATTGATGTAAGTATGATAAGACAAAAATGTTCAATGTCATCATTATACTCGCATCTATACTGTTATAAAATTGTATTGTGTTCAATGGACAGTGTTCATTATTTCGGGGAAAACTTGTACAGTAGTGTATTTATCCGTAGCCATTAGCCGTATATGGAGAATAAAAGTATTCAAAATATCCAGATAATAAAAATGGACAAATATTGAAAGTCCTAATTGTGATAGATCTAGAGATGTTCATTGCAGCATATCTGCTTGCCAGATTGTCATATTGGTACCTTAAAGCATAATCATATTAACTTTTCTGAAAAAAATGTTGTAATAAGGATGTTAGTGGACTAATCTATGTGGTTGTTTAATTGGCAACAGGATCACCCCTATGCTAGATGAACAACAACCTATTGAACAAGCCGGCTTCCGGAAAGGGTTCTCGACGATAGATCACATCCACACAGTCAAACAGGTACTAGAAAAATACAACGAGTACAACAAAGCTCTATATATGTATAGCCTTCATAGATTATGCAAAAGCGTTCGATAGCATAAAGCATGAGTATATATGGGAGACTCTAAAAGAGCAAGGAATACCAGCAGTTTATATCAACATCATAAAGAAGATCTACTCGAATAGCAAAGCCAGAATCCAATTAGAATCTTTGGGTAGCGAATTCAACATAGACAGAGGAGTGAGACAAGGAGACCCGCTCTCACCCAAACTGTTCTCCGCAGTTCTCGAGAGCATCTTCCGAAAATTGGACTGAAAATTTCGGACTAAATATAAATGGCATAAAACTGAACCATCTTAGATTTGCAGATGACCTAGTTCTCTTTGAGGAAAATCATGAAAATCTAGCAGTAATGATCCAAGGATTAAATGATGTAAGTCTGAAAGTTGGACTTAAAATGAATGCCGACAAAACGAAGATAATGACCAATTTCATACAGAGGGACATCAAAATCGGTAATGAAAACCTCGCCTATGTCAATGACTACGTATATCTAGGACAGACTATTTCAACTGAGGACCAAAATGTAAAGGAGATAAATTTGAGGATAGCCATGGGATGGAAAAAGTACTGGGCTCTTAAGGAAATAATGAAGTCTAAAGACCTAGGAATGGCAATAAAAAGAAAAACTTTCAATACCTGCATACTACCATGTCTAACCTACGGCTGCGAAACTTGGGCATTGACAAAAGCACTTAGAGCAAAGCTAGCCATCTGCCAGAGAGCAATGGAGCGAAGTATGACAGGTACACGAAGACAAGACCGGATTAGGAACACCACGCTTAGATCAAGAACGAAAGTGACTGATATCCTAACAAAAATAGACCAGCAAAAGTGGAGATGGGTCGGCCACATGATGCGGGATAAAAAGGAAAAATGGAGCAGGAAAATAACAGAGTGGTTCCCGAGAGATGGAAAAAGAAAACGAGGAAGACAAAAAATGAAATGGGAGGATGATTTGAAATTGACTGTGGGATTAAAATGGAGAAGAGTTGCAAATGACAGAAGCCAATGGAAGTCCTTGGAGGAGGCCTATGCCAAAAGGCACACTGAAATTAGGGATATATTGTAGTTTAATCGAAATTTTTATAACTTATTGTAAATTTACTAATTTCAGAATAAAGGGCTTTATTATTATTATTCCCTTTATTCATTTTTGTACTTAGGCTAGGTTTCTTTTACAATAAATTTATATAAAAAGTAAAATATAAAAAATACATTACAAATATAAACACATTCTAAAAAAAACCTAATTATTATTATTATTAATTGGCAAAATAATTGTAATTAGTGTGAACTAAGGTATCAATATACATTATGTTTACAAAATCATTATGGCCATTCTACAGGTTTGAAAAGTTGGCTCAGCTCACTGATAGATATGCCATGTCCATAGATATGCTATCTAGCAGGAATGTGGATCAAAGTGCTTCTGGTGAGATAAGGATATTAATCCAAGTAAAGTAATTAGCAACTAGGTACTTGCGCTGCTAATAGCACATTCTTCAATTTAACAAGTTTTGAAAAAGTCACATTTCTTAAAATGGAGATTTCCAAAATTATTTAAATTATCTTTGCTATTACAGGATTAATATTTTGGCTTGATGTTAGTTGTTAAAAATAAATGCTTCATTTAATTGTAACTTAACAGATTGCAAAATACAAGAGCCAGGTCTTATAATTTAAGCATTAGGAATGAACATAATTATGATATTTTCAAAAAGCAAACAGGGGACTGATTGTTTACTCGGTCCCTTATCAGTCCAGTATCATCATAATCAACCTCTTCTCAGTAGAATTACTGACAAGAGGTTGATTATCATGACACTGAATAAAGTTTAGCATTGTGGGATGTAGCACATTATGCCAGCAGCCAGCACTATCTAAAAAGTGGACACCCACTACTCAACATACTGCTCCTGTATAGCTTGTGTAGTCAGCTTGCCAGCAGCGTGTGATCCTTCTGCCATAAATATAATCAAACAACATGAGCATGTAGTAACAACAAGCCAACCCAGTATTCTCTACTGAGACCTCTGCTTGTTGATGTCCCCAACAAATTGGTGCACAAATAGAATATACGCGATGATGTCATCGCCGTCGATGACCCGACCTGCGGCGCCCTGGCGCGCTCCCGACCCTAACCCAGCGTGTGGCTGCCTTCCGCGACAATAAGTGGGAGAGAAGTGTAGACGTATACGGAGAAATCAACACGGATATACAGACGCCAATGGTACAGGAAGGCAGAAACATGTTACGATGCGAAGAGTTTGGCACAACAAAGCTGTGGGCGGCGGTGGACGCTCATCTGCCGCCCGAGCCTCCGCGTACCGCGGCTTACCTGTCGCTCGCGCGGACCATCCAACCCGCGCCCAAGAAACTCCGACGCGACGTCTTGGTCTCTAATAAACACTCCCACACGACACTTCACTTCACAACAGCTCGTTACCTATCTTTAAAACTTTCGTGGCAAGGTACAATACGTTCAGCAATGTATTGCAATGCAAATATTCACAAAAAAATCAGTGCCGAATGTGTCAGTAAATAATGAATTCATTATTAATACTTAAAATGAAGTAACAAACTTTCTCTTGCTTTTTTTGGCTGTCTAACTAAAATTACCACAGATTCGATCACATGATAACAATACGTCGAGTTGTCATGTTACAGATGTGTTACAGTGAATTTATTATTTTTTATTCATTAAAACACAATATTTCCACAGTTGAAGCTTTATTTTACTGAAAGAAGAGTACAATTTTAATTCAAGTAACAGATTGGTAATTTTTGGAAGAAAACTGAAATACAAACATTACTAATGATACGGATAAAAGCTGCATAAACACTATCTAGAACAATCTTCAAACGTCATGTGGACACTGACATGACTGACATAAATATGACACATTTCAGCTGGGAAACTTGGCATTCTTGCTTGGCAAACTATTCAGCAAGCGAACGCGAACGCAATGAGATAGAGTGACGACAACGACTCGAGTCGAATGTCGCAACACTCCAGAATTCGTCGCACGCAGAGGTGAAAGAACTGTGACCCGTGAAGATGAGTGACCGCGCTCGGTAGTGTCAGGTCAGGATGCTGTTGCCGGGCACGCGCTGGCTGCGCTGGCGCTGCGGCGCCGAGGTGCGCGCGGCGCTGGCGGTGGTCGCGCTGTGCGCGGCATGGTTCGCCTGCAGCGCCATGGGCAACGTGGTGGGGAAGCTGCTGCTGACCGACTTCCCGCGGCCGATGACGGTGGCGATGGTGCAGCTGGCCAGCACGGCGCTGTGCTCGGCGCCGTGGGTGCTGCGCGAGCGCGGCGCGCCGCCCGCGCGCCCGCTGCTGCGCGCGCTGCTGCCGCTGGCGCTAGCCAAGTTCCTCACCACGCTGTGCTCGCAGGTCTCCATATGGAAAGTACCCGTTTCCTACGCGCACACGGGTAAGCTTTGAATTTCTTATTTAAATAGCAGTTTAGAAAATATTACTCTGATGGGAATACTATCAGAAAATTATGTATCAAAAATATAAGGACATTTTAGTAGTTGATTAGCAGGTATTCATACTTTATACAGCATTACTGCTATAACCAATAACCACTCGCTGTACAATTTAGATAATATGAGCTCCACCCTGCGGTGTTACCCGTTAAAAAGTAGCCTATGTATTAATCCAGGGTGTCAGCTACCTTCATACCAAAACTTATCAATATTGGTCCAGCCGTTTGAGTGTAAGGAAGTAACAAACATACACACCAATACACTCACAAACTTTCGCCTTTATAATATTAGTGTAATAGTTAGCAAATAAAAAATGATAGCAATAAAACTTAAAAGTAATGAAAACCACATTCCGTCATAGATACAATAAGATGGGGGTGAGAAGTCCTGCTGGAAGAGCCATCCAATTACTAGGACGTTTCTTCCTCATGCAAATATTTCGGTGATGAAACCACCAAACATGTATTACATAAACATAATTAACACAGCATTATAATTACATTCATAACTTACTATAAAAGTATTCTTAGGTTTAGTTTCAGCAACTATTTGTTTGTAATAATAGAATAAATACCTGTAATCTGTTGTTGCTAACATTCAACCTAATAAGTTTGTTACAAAATAATATTATTCATAGTAACCTCAGCAAGCTTTGTATTTAATAATTAACTAGGGGTAAATGGCCAATTACTGGCCACCATTCAATAACTGGCCACCTCATACTAAAAATGAACTCTGTTCACCTGCAAACTGAATTAATTTTAGTACCTATAACATGGCCAGTTATTGAAGGATGGCCAGTAATTGTAACCAGGGATCGATACCGGTATTCAATAAAATTGATATATCTTTCTAATATCGCATTTTTTTTCGAATGTTATTAAATAGAATTTCGTTATAGATAAAGATCTAGTATCTTTGAAATCGGCCCACTATAATATAAAAATGTGTAATAATAAGCGAAAAACAGAAATTTAATAATATTATTTTGTATGGAGTGAATAACGGTATCCGATCCCTGATTGTAACCTTATACTTAAATGAATTCTGTTTGCAGGTGAACAGAGTTCTTTTTTAGTATGAGGTGGCCAGTTATTGAACGGTGGCCAGTAATTGGCGATTTACCTACTAATCCTAAATTATAACCCTGAAACAAAAAATATTTACTTAATTTTGCATGTTTGTATGCATGTGCCTTCATGATGCCTTTTTTTTTACATTTGGGAAATGCGTTTATGCATCCCGTCTAATCGGGGGACTAGAGCGGGTATGAAGGACTAACCGAGACTTCGGACTACCGTCTAAAACCACCAACGAATGCATTCAACCACGTGCACTCCGGCGGGCGACTCATGTTATGAGCCGAGACCATGCGGGGCGACACTTCCACGGGTGCCTGCCCCCAGTTCTGATGCCCTTATGATGCCTAAGTAACTGGACCAGTTTTACTATTTTCGTACACAAGTAGCTGGGTTATAGGATATGGTTTACCTAACTATGGAGTAGCTAAAAAAAGGTTATGGCTTATTCCTTTGTGGGCACCTTCTAGTATATAATATATTTCAACTATATACTAGGTTGTCAGAAGCAAGTAATATATGAGAGCTTGTCACGTTCCAGTGAAAGCGACGACGCCGCTGTGGACGGCGGGGCTGGCGCGGCTGCTGTTCGGCGAGCGGCAGCCGCCGGGCGTGGCGGCGGCGCTGGTGCTGGTCGCGGGCGGCGTGGCGCTCGCCTCCGCCACCGAGATACACTTCGAGGCGGCGGGGCTGCTCGCCGCGCTCGCCGCCGCCGCGCTGCTGTCGCTGCAGCACCTCTACTCCAAGCGGTACGTTCACTGTACTGTATGCAATTGCTCATTTAACAGTCGATCCATCTCGTGGGCACTTCCACGGTGCATAATCCGTTGCTAGGCCGATCCTCGATAATCTTTCTGCCTGAACGAGCATCTGTCATAGGCACAGATAACCCCCATTAGACGGAGCATGTAAGGCACATGTAAGGCGACCCGCGCGCACCAACGATATGGTATGGCAGAACATTAAAGTATCAACACGGTGGCCACCGTTAAGTTGCGTCCATGTTTATGAGGTCTCTCTAAGTCTCTACACCACTTAACACTACTATTTACTTAATTTATTTTTATTTATTTAATTTATTTTTTCGTTGACGTACGCATGGATCATATCATATCGACTGTACCATGTCCTTGGTGCGCGCGGGTCGCCTTACATGCTCCGTCTAGTGGGGTTATCTAGTGGGGGTTATCAACTAATGGCGGGCTTACCCCCGCAGAGAACTATCCCATCAAGGCCATTTACGCACACCGGTGTGGACTTCACGGGGAGCGTAGAGGTCAAAATTAACAAAGGACGAGGTGTCAAGACATCGAAAGGATATATTGTCATTTTCGTGTGTTTAGCCACGAAAGCTGTGCACATAGAGCTTACATCAGACATGAGCGCCGAAACGTTTCTGGCCGCTTTTGAACGATTATGTGCCCGCCGCGGCACGCCTAAACATGTATATTCTGACTGCGGAACAAACTTTATTGGGGCATCAAAGATTATGCGCCAAGAATTTGAACAATTCAAACAGATGCTAATTAACTCAAGTTTCTTTGACACAATTGGTAAACTAGAAGTGGAATGGCACTTCAACGCCCCTGCGTGGCCTAGTGGGGGCGGAATATGGGAAGCCGCAGTAAAGTCATTAAAATATCACCTAAGAAGAGTACTCGGGGAGCAGAAACTAACCTTTGAGGAATTTATCTCCTTGCTGGCGAAGATCGAAGCGTGCTTGAACTCAAGGCCGCTTTGCCCTCTCACCGAGGACCCCGACGAATATTACAATTGTTTAACTCCGGGACATTTTTTGACCGGATCCGCTACACTATCACTGCCACACTCGGATCACAGCGACACCAAAAACATCGATCTGCGTCGAAGATGGCAACTCATTGAACATATGACGCAACAATTTTGGAAAGCTTGGTCTTATGACTATTTAACTCAACTTCAACGTCGAAGCAAGTGGAGCACACCCGCCAAAAATATTGAAAAGAACGACATAGTTCTTGTGAAGGAGGACAACATACCTCCAGCAAAATGGGCCCTTGGCCGCGTCATAGACGTTCACCCTGGCGCCGACGGCCTAACTCGAGTAACAACTATAAAAACTCAAAATGGGACTCTCAAGCGTCCCATTGTCAAACTTTCACCCTTACCGATCGAACCAAAAACTGAACAGAAGAACAAATCATCAACAGAAAAAGACGAAAGTAAACAAAACAACACGAGAAACCCTACAAGAAACCCTAGAAGAATCAAAAACGCCAAGCAATGTTTTGTCACATTGTTTACAACTTTACTAACCATGTGCGCCATATCAGGCTCACACGCCGCCGGCGCGCCAATGCTTCAAACGTCGGCACATATTACTAGCCTTGAACCTGAGCGACCGATATACTACGATACAATTGGCAAGGTCCAAGTAATACATAATAAATGGACATTATTAATGTATTACAACCTAACTAACTATTGGGAAGGAGTTCGTCGTATTGAAACGTACCTGCACGGAGTGGAGAACTGGTGTGAGAAGACCGACCCAAGATATTGCAAAACTACTCTCAACCAACTGCACCACGAGATGGACCTCCTAAAATATTACAACACCATGTTGATTAGCCCTCACAAACATCTGACTGACAGGAAGAAACGAGGACTTTTTGATGGGGTTGGATATTTAACCAACAGTTTATTCGGAATCCTCGATCAGCGTTTTGCCGAAAAATACAAAACAGACATAGAAGCTGTGCATAACAACGAAAACTACTTACTCGAACTAATAAAAACCAGACATCTATCGTTGAATTAGAAAACAAGGTTTTAAAGAAAAACGAAGCCAACATTCTACAACAATTTAACGTTATGGAAACATTCATGAACCAAACGAATATAAACCTAGCTAAAATTGAGTCAGCAGTGGAGATCGCTATGGCTACCGCTTATTTTAACTCCGCATCATTCTCAGCTTATCTACTAATCAACAATCTGAAGAACATGCAAGAAATGCTCTTTAACACTTTAACTGATGCCTACAAGGGCCACATCGACGTCCACCTCGTGACGCCGGTTAACCTCATCAAACAGATGAACATTATCGCAGGCAAGCTACCAAGAACCGTATCGTTGCCTGTTAATAACATACGAGAAGAGATAAAGGACCTTTACAAGGTACTGTACGTTAAAGCTCGAGTCACCGACAGTTATTTCTTATTCGAGCTCAACATACCTCTGATTTCGGATGAAGACTATACACTACATCGCGCTATACCGCTGCCTGTCAAGACTGCGCAAGGCACTGTCATCGTGAAAACTAGCGCCAGTTACATAGCTGTTAACCTTCAGAAAAATACCTATATATCATTAAGGGAAGAGGACCTTCAACAATGCGTCCAACTAAAACGTGACAACTTTATATGCTACAAAAACTTACCAGTGTTCAACCTTCACAATGAAAATATCCCATGCGAAGCAAAGTTAATAGGTCATCGAACGCGTACCCCATGTGACGTAGCGCACACGTCATGTAAGGACGCCTGGATCGAGTTGCACTCGCCAAACACTTGGCTTGCTATTTGTTGCGACACTTGCACATTACGAGCCATATGTGAAGAAGATGTGACGTCACACACTATGACGTCATCCGGTATCGTCACCTTAGCACAAAGCTGCGTACTACAATCTAAATATCTAACTATACATTCGCTAAACCAATACAACAGCAAGATGAAGATGAACTACGAAATTAACGTGCCCTCGGTAACATCATCAATTAATCAAATTGCAAATCTGACTTACCACAACATACCGCATCCGTACTATGCTGAACACAAAAATACGGATACAGAAGAAATCGACAGAAGATTACAAGACGAGAAGAATAAGGAGCAAACCTTACGAACAACTCTCACTACCCACGATGTTCATCAATATGCCATTAGTTACTTTCTGCTAGCCGCAGGCATCTCTGCTGCCGTGATTTGGGGAGTGAGAAGGCGCTGTCCCAGCCTATGTAACCCAAGCAACCGCAAACAGCGCTCACGGAAATCACAGAAACCAATCTACGAAGATATCGAACTTCAACCGATGCCAGAAGAGAGAAGCCGGCCACAAACCGGAGCGAGACCGACGAGCAGCCCCGCGCCGCCACCGAGCCATCGCCTCGCGACCAACGACAATGTGGCGTTCAACTTTGACTGATTTAAATTTTATTAAGTATTTTGTAATAGCTTTTCCTTCTATTGACAATTATCTCAACTTTCCTTTCTTTGGAGTTGCCAGCATGTACAGTCTCACTACTGTACATTTTTCCGCTCACGCTGCGACCTACTTTAGGCCGAGCTATAATAAAATATTATAATTAAGTTAACGAACAGTGCATACCTAACTTTCATACGTTAATTACAATTGAAGGAACGGCTAATTAGTCAACTTAATTTGTAACCATTTAACGTACAATAAACAAGTTTAACGTGAGCTCAACCTCTTCACTCTCTCAACGCACTCAACCATATCAAGCAAGTGTATGGGCTAACTGGTCCCTACAACTGTACCATGTCCTTGGTGTGCGCGGGTCGCCTTACATGCTCCGTCTAGTGGGGGTTGTCTGTGGTCATAGGTGAGCGTTGTGTGGGGATAACTGCAATGCACGGCGCAGTTATTCGAGATAAGGAAACATTCAGACTGCCTCATGGTTTACTATTTTTAACAAGAAGCCGGCAAACCTTATCATGTTGTCTAGAGAAGGCGAAGATAGAAGACTGGAAAGCTCTTATTGTCAGTTACATATACTCTGTGACTGTGAGTTAATTCATACATCTTTGCCAGGTTGCTGGCGCGAGCCGGCTGGTCGCCGCTGCGAGTCCTGGCCGCCCTCAGCGCGCTGGCGGCCATCTTGTTCCTGCCGGTGTGGGCGTGGTCGGACGGCGCGGCGCTGCTGGCGCGGCCGCTGCCGGCGCGGGCGGGCGCGCTGCTCGCGCTGGACGGCGCGCTGGCGTGGCTGCAGGCGGCCGCCGCCTTCAGCGTGCTGGCGCGCGTGACGCCGCTCACGTACGCCGTGCTGTCGTGCGGCAAGCGCGTGCTGGTGGTGGCGGCGTCGCTGCTGCTGCTGCGGAACCCGGCGCCGCCGCTCAACCTGGCCGGCATGGCGCTGGCGGCGGCGGCCGTGCTGCAGTACAACCGCGCCAAGCTCCGGGCGCGCGCCCAGGCCCGAGCCGGCCGCCCGCTGCTGCCGGTCTGACGGACTCTAGCTACTAATTGTTTAGTTCAATTTTAACTGATAATAAATAAGTAACTGGAGATAGTCGCGGTGCGCGCGGCGCTAGTGCTCACAGTCCCGGACTGGGCGTGTATTTAGAGCTTCATAAAGTTAGCCATGTCAGTTGTTGCCGTGTGTTCTCGGCGCGCGGTGCGACGCCCGTTGTCATAGCGTGGAACACGCTCGACATTAGCGTTTTATATGAATCCACCAAGCAAGAGCTGGAAGCTCGTATCACCTCATTGCAGGTCTATCAGGCCTTACCCCATCAGTTCGCCCTTATAAAGCAAAATTGATTATGTCAGACGCTACAAATATAACAGCACAAGAGATTTTGAAAGCAGAAGCTGTGAATATTTAAATATCAAAACTATAGACTGAAAATCCAATTATTTTAACTGTTTTTTGGCCTCAAACAATAATAGGTACGGCTAGTAGGTACGACTTGTTACATCAAAGAAGTCTAACGCAGAAAAGAGACTCGAGTCCTATCCGAGACCCGCTTGGTTCAGAAGACTTGGTTAGAAGTTATGCAATAAATGGAGCCTTTGTTCCTATACTGAGTCGAGTCTCATAATTAGACTCGCAATGAATATAACTCGCTGAACCCGAATCCTTTACAACGCTACTCAGAACTACATAGGCCCTGAGGCTATCTCTTAACTTTAAAGTGTGCTATTGTAAATAACAAAGTATTAGCTTGAAGCTTTGTTTTATGTATGTGTAATTGAAATCATCTTTTGCGACGTAAAGATGGTGTTCAATGAAAACAATCACTGTTGTATTTTTTAGTCCTCGGACAAATAAATACGATCATTAATGTAACCTTTTAAACAATCCAGGCTGAGGAAATAAAGATGATTTCAACTTCAAATGCACATTTTGAATGTTTAACATCAATGCAATAATTATTCATTGATGAGTACATTTTTATTTCGAATATTTTAACACCCAGTGTTTATAAGTATTGTTGATGACAATTGTTATGGGTATTAGATTAGTATTGACTAACTATTGGCTACATATTGTATATTATGTATAAAATATTAAAAACGAGTCTGGGATAAGAATGAATTTTACCTAATAACTTGTTGTCATTTTATAGCGTAGGTAGTGAAGTTACTTGTAATGTTTTGCCGCTTTACAGGGTTTTTAAGTAAAGACTATTTTTATAAATTGTTTATTAACTTCTCTCTCACTATGAAAAACGGTGTCGTAAAAGTTTTACAGATAAAGTAATAATAAAAATCGTTTGAAATATTGAAAAGATTTGTCGCTGAGTTACGGTTACGGTACGAAAATACATTATTGTAATATGGGTTAATAGGCCCAACGGTTGGCACTAAAAATACAGTCAACCTCAAAAGTAACAAGCTATATTTAGTACTCTTTTACTTCACCTGCTTTGACATAAGGTCAGTCACAAGCGCGCCACATAAAAATATCGATAAATACACGTCTTATACTACTAACACCATCTTATACAACCACGCAACTGAGTTAGATGTAGGTATACCGGAGCAGGATAACATCTATATACCTACTTTTCGATATTTTTATGGTAGGTGCGCTTATCTCATGTGGCGCGTTTGTTCCGACCGGCCTAAGTCAAACTGCAACACTATTATTCCTAGCTGCGACAAAGTACTTGAACGATCACTTATTTTTTTCTTGGCTGTACATTTATTGCCACCTATTTTTGTATTTACTTTCTCAGGATCGAATAGCAACTTTTTGGACTATTCCTACTCTCACCGCAATCCGCTTCAAGGCCATAGGCCATAGTTAAAAAAACAGAAACGTGTATTAATGTAGCAAAGGTGTATTCTGCTTTAATATAATTTATAGAATTACAGTATTTTATATAGTACCTGTGCGGCTGCGACTTCTGATAGGAGTCTAATCTTTATTGACTCGTGTACACTGTAGGTACGTATAGAGGGTAGGAGGTTGGGTAAGATCATTCCCTATGTTACATTGTAGTCTTTGGGTAAGATCGTCATACATAATGGAATAGTCAGTGCACGAATAATAATGGATGTAGGTATACCTCCTAAATTCCTGACATACCTACTTACAATAAAATATCTACGACAGGATGTACTTTGAGTCTTCCTTACTTGTTCAATACATACTGATTTTGTTGAATTCTACGTTTATATGGATACAGTGTAGTGTACTTCGTAAATACGATAGAAATCAATAACTTACCAATTTTTGGCAGTTGAACAAACTGTATGGAAATATACCTACTCAGTTTTACAATATTTACGAGTAAGTCCCTGAGTTTTTTCAATCTTATCTGATAGTCTCAAATAAAACCAATTACCCATTCGTGCTGCCACTGCTTTTCACTCTTGACCCAGTTAATGTGATGTCAAAATGAGTTCAACTGTACATCACTACATAGTATAAAACAAAGTCGCTTTCTCTGTCCCTATGTCCCTTTGTATGCTTAAATCTTTAAAACTACGCAACGGATTTTGATGCGGTTTTTTTTAATAGATATAGTGATTCAAGAGGAAGGTTTATATGTATAATACATGCATACTTTGTTAGCATTTCACCCGTGCGAAGCCGGGGCGGGTCGCTAGTACATAATATACTAAGTAGCTTTTTTTAATTATGGCGCTGCCTAAAGCTAACTCATATAAGGGTACATGAGTTGATAAGCATTGCGTATATCATATCTGTGGCGTATAGGTATGAAGCTAAGTTTTCATTGTTGTCAGTTGCTACAACATACAAACTGCGATTAGGTACGACATTTCCCTTCGTGGCTTAGTGTTCATACTTCACTTGATATTGATATTTCAATATTAATGAAAACTTGACTTCATACTGCAGCGTTGTGGGCGCTATATTTTGTATGAGATTTTATACTTCTAGGAGTTTAAGGACAGCGGGTCAGCCGGGCAGTATTAGAACGCCGATGATTGAGTATGAGTATTATTCGTCCCAATAAGTAGACCCGTTGTATCGTTATATATTTATTACCGATTTAATTATGTAATTATTGTATTAAGCGGTTTACACTCACGTGAAATTGTCAGGAACGGCCCGACATGTTTCGAACTCGTATGGAGCTCTTCGTCAGGGACGGCTGCCCGTACACCGTCGCGGCTACTTTGTCACTACAATTTCACGTGAGTGTGAACCACTTAATACAATTAATGAAATATGTCTCACGGAAGTTTTAATAAGAGTATTCATTATGTAGTTTGAAATTTGTGGCTTATTCTCGGTTTTACTGAAATTATGCCATCATTGTTCCTGCAAACTAGCAGAAGTTACTTATTTTATTTAATTAAATATATATTTTGTTTTAAATTGACGTTTTTTTTTTTGCAAAAATCTAACCATAACCCCTTCTAAAGTTCAAATAGATCCAATAGTAATGGTATAAATTACCTAAGGGCCAAAAACGTCGCATCGTAGGACGTAGCACGATGTCGCGTAGAATCTTGTAATTGTGTTATACTACTAACATAATTAGTATGCTATCAGGGACTTTATTGACTTGCTTCAAGTTTAAATACATGATTTAAAAATACTTAATTAGTTTCATTTAGTTTATGATCTTTTCGTAGGTGGATCCCAAAGCCCAAGAGCACAGGAGCTACGGCAGCTGGTTAGAAGCACCACTGCTGTATAGATATTGTTTATGTAGTTTTTTTTTTCTCGTCAACATTCGACTGCCAAAAATGGCTGTGTCATTGAAGTGGATCGGACACAGCTAAAACCAAAAAACTATACTTAACAAAAATGTAGCCTTTTGGTAATAAACAAAACTATTTCAGATTCCAAATCAGTCTAAATAAAAAGTCGAGAGTTAATAAATATAATTTATTTACAGCTTTCGCCGTCACCCGTTACAAAACGCGGCACACTGCTCGCGCGCCGCTCACTCGCCGCTCACACGACACTTATCGCTAGTGGCGTCTCCGCCGTACTGATAATGACATCAAATGACAGCTAAAATGCAATAATGCAACAATGGGAAGTTAACCTTATGTTCTACAAAATAAATGCTTGCTTTTATCGAGTTTTGGTTGTCACTTGATATGGAAAACTCCGTTCCGTCCCGTGTCCGATCAATCAATGACTTGTACCTCTTGGCTTAGAACGTACTGATCCTATAGAAGTCCTATAGAACTAGAGAGCGTGACGCGGAATCGCAAGACGACTGCTGTAGCGCTATTACAAATAAGCGCGTGTTTTTACTTATACTCTCTTTACGTTGTAACGAACTTATTGGAAGTTCGTCCTACGCTCACACGAACAACGATCAACATTGTATATAATAATTCTTTAACGAATTACTTTCATATTGACTTAGAAGATGCATGCTACGTAAAAAAATCATGCATTCTTTACAAGTTAGTTAGGACGGAACGGAGCGAATTTCAATAGAGCGTTGTATTACATCAGTTCTACGGGCCTCGGGCCCCTTGGGATCGGTTCTACGGAACCTCAAACTTGGCCGTACACGTCGCAGGGATATCTTAATAAAAAATAGACGGACATCGTAGATAATCTCAACAATTCGAAATATTTGGTTTGAAAATAGTTACGGCAGAAGTTAAGTTATTTTTCGATTCTTCTCGATAAATTTCCGGATACTCCTATAGGTCCGATCTTGCGAGCGAGACCTACGTTTAGTTCAACCCCTGCGACACGTGGCCAAAACCTAAATCACATAATCCAGTCTACAGCTCGTCGTGGTCTTCCGCGGGCACTTCCTCCGCGTCGTCCGCCGGCCCGTCGTCCGCCGCGTCCAGGAAGTCGTCCTCGTCCGGCCGCGCGTCCGCCGGCACGCCCAGGGACGTGGCCAGCATCTGCTCCACCGACTCCGCGAACTCCACCGCCTGCCCCTCCTGCAGCATGAAGCCCGACCTGCGGAGGGAGGGGAATGTCAATTGTGTCGGGAAACAAAGCTACCCGAATACTTTATTTCTATTCTTTCAAGTTTTATAAATGGCTCAAATAGTGTGGGTCGATCTCCACCACGTTACCTGAGCGCGGCGGTCCGGTACAGCGACATGGCGGCCAGCTTGGTGGCGGGGTCGTCGGGCGCGTCGTTGACACGTCGCAGCAGCTCCCGCACGAGCGGGTGTCCGGCTCGCTCTCCACCACGTTACCTGAGCGCGGCGGTCCGGTACAGCGACATGGCGGCCAGCTTGGTGGCGGGGTCGTCGGGCGCGTCGTTGACACGTCGCAGCAGCTCCCGCACGAGCGGGTGTCCGGCTCGCTCTCCACCACGTTACCTGAGCGCGGCGGTCCGGTACAGCGACATGGCGGCCAGCTTGGTGGCGGGGTCGTCGGGCGCGTCGTTGACACGTCGCAGCAGCTCCCGCACGAGCGGGTGTCCGGCTCGCTCTCCACCACGTTACCTGAGCGCGGCGGTCCGGTACAGCGACATGGCGGCCAGCTTGGTGGCGGGGTCGTCGGGCGCGTCGTTGACACGTCGCAGCAGCTCCCGCACGAGCGGGTGTCCGGCTCGCTCTCCACCACGTTACCTGAGCGCGGCGGTCCGGTACAGCGACATGGCGGCCAGCTTGGTGGCGGGGTCGTCGGGCGCGTCGTTGACACGTCGCAGCAGCTCCCGCACGAGCGGGTGTCCGGCTCGCTCTCCACCACGTTACCTGAGCGCGGCGGTCCGGTACAGCGACATGGCGGCCAGCTTGGTGGCGGGGTCGTCGGGCGCGTCGTTGACACGTCGCAGCAGCTCCCGCACGAGCGGGTGTCCGGCTCGCTCTCCACCACGTTACCTGAGCGCGGCGGTCCGGTACAGCGACATGGCGGCCAGCTTGGTGGCGGGGTCGTCGGGCGCGTCGTTGACACGTCGCAGCAGCTCCCGCACGAGCGGGTGTCCGGCTCGCTCTCCACCACGTTACCTGAGCGCGGCGGTCCGGTACAGCGACATGGCGGCCAGCTTGGTGGCGGGGTCGTCGGGCGCGTCGTTGACACGTCGCAGCAGCTCCCGCACGAGCGGGTGTCCGGCTCGCTCTCCACCACGTTACCTGAGCGCGGCGGTCCGGTACAGCGACATGGCGGCCAGCTTGGTGGCGGGGTCGTCGGGCGCGTCGTTGACACGTCGCAGCAGCTCCCGCACGAGCGGGTGTCCGGCTCGCTCTCCACCACGTTACCTGAGCGCGGCGGTCCGGTACAGCGACATGGCGGCCAGCTTGGTGGCGGGGTCGTCGGGCGCGTCGTTGACACGTCGCAGCAGCTCCCGCACGAGCGGGTGTCCGGCTCGCTCTCCACCACGTTACCTGAGCGCGGCGGTCCGGTACAGCGACATGGCGGCCAGCTTGGTGGCGGGGTCGTCGGGCGCGTCGTTGACACGTCGCAGCAGCTCCCGCACGAGCGGGTGTCCGGCTCGCTCTCCACCACGTTACCTGAGCGCGGCGGTCCGGTACAGCGACATGGCGGCCAGCTTGGTGGCGGGGTCGTCGGGCGCGTCGTTGACACGTCGCAGCAGCTCCCGCACGAGCGGGTGTCCGGCTCGCTCTCCACCACGTTACCTGAGCGCGGCGGTCCGGTACAGCGACATGGCGGCCAGCTTGGTGGCGGGGTCGTCGGGCGCGTCGTTGACACGTCGCAGCAGCTCCCGCACGAGCGGGTGTCCGGCTCGCTCTCCACCACGTTACCTGAGCGCGGCGGTCCGGTACAGCGACATGGCGGCCAGCTTGGTGGCGGGGTCGTCGGGCGCGTCGTTGACACGTCGCAGCAGCTCCCGCACGAGCGGGTGTCGCGGGTTGATCTCCATCATTTTCTTCTGCGACAGGTGATGCTTGCGCTGGGCGTCGTCAGCCTGGAATCGATACCAAAATATGTCAGACATTAACGAAATTGCTAATTACTAGAAGAATCAATGAAGTCGAATCTACTATCTTGGAGACAGGTGTCGGACAAAATTAGGGTCATCGTGTAGACCTTGCGACGTATTTGTTTGATCAACAATGGCTAGGAGTACGACATGCTCCTCACCTTCTGATGCGCGTTGGAGAGCGCGAGGCGCTCCATGTTGCCGGTCCAGCCGAACACGGTGGCCACGAGCGCGGCGGGAGACTGGGCCAGCCGCTTGGACACGGCCGCGCGCGTGATGAGCTGCCCCAGCTGCGCGTCCAGCCAGCGCGTCAGCGGCTCGAACTGCTGCTTGTACGACTCCCAGCGCTCCTTCTGCTGGTCACCTGCCGACCAAACGAACACGTTAAGAGGCCTTATTCCTTTTAAAATTTATTTTTTTCATATTATGACTAAAATATTGATAATTTCGACCAACTTTTTGAAGTGAATAATACTTTTCCCCCGAGTTCTAGGTGGTAACATAGCTATTTCATGCTTTCATTGCGTGCAGTCGAAAATAAGTTGAAAAAACTAATTTTCCACGTGAATTATGTCGATTTCGAGTAGTTTTTCGAACAAAAATTATCAATGAAAAGTTCAAGCTGTAGGTTTCAAATGTATACCAATAAATCCCAATAGCCCTGTTCTAGGTAGTAACATCAATAATATGTTAAGAAACATGTTTGATCATAGAGAAAAATGTCTAAAACAATCAGCATTTTAAAAGGAATAAGGCCTCTTAATTCTATTCCTCGCTCCAGAAGTAATCGTGCCACAGTGATGCTCCGTCGGGTTTAATGATTAGAAGTGGGCTCACTCTCGTTGAGGTCGAAGATCTCCTTGGCCACGTTCTGGAACTTGTGCCCGTCGTACTCGGGCAGCGCGCCCAGGCAGTACTCGTCCACCGCCTCCGCCAGGTACAGCACCTCGTGGCCCGACTTCACCAGCCGCTCCGCGAACGGAGACTTCTCCACCTTAAATAGATATAAACTGGTGAGAAAGAAAGAAAGAAATGCATTTATTCATGACGTGGCCATAGAACATAATTACAAAAATAAATAGTGAGCAAATGAAATAAAACAATAAGAAAATATACTACTAACTATGGCTGTGATATGAGCTTCTCGCAATTCTTCTCACCGTTTGTCAAATTTCCAGAACGCTCGTAGGATCAGACGAGTAAAAGGACCCTCGAGGCCTAATCGCAAGGGATAGCCGAAATTGTATATTTTTTTCTATGTATCTATGCTCGTTTGGTTATAATTCCCCCAGTCCCCACCATAGGAAGGAGCCCTATCTAGAGAGCTAACTGTGTCTCTTTTTCAAATCTGCTTCGGAGCGGGAGCAATAGAAGCGCAGCAGTCAGGCGGGTCTTCGATCATTCCTAGCTTGCTGCTGGAACTATGTGTTGTTGTTACATCAGCTTACCTCGGCGCGACTGGCGCCGGCGATGTAGTAGATGTGGTTCTGTCCGGGCTTCATGCGCGCCACGTAGTCCGCCAGGAACGTCATGGACGACGAGCGAGAGGAGTGGAAGCGCAGCAGCTTGGCGAGGCGGGCGCGGTTGGACGGGTCCTCCATCACTCCCAGCTTGATGCTGCAACGAAGAGAGGAATGTTATGCACGGCACGACTTTAACGCAATTCTGGCTGAACTCAATTTTAGACCACAATCTTCGCCAATTAAGAACAACACTATGAGAGAGGTGTTATGCGGTGCTATTATGGAAGACATCAAAACTACAGGACAACGCGTGAGGGTGAACAACAACGTGTCATGAACCGTACTAATTTCTTGCACAGAAATCTCTATCAATCTAATTGAGTGAATTCGTAGCTCTTGTTATCTGGGGGTGTCAATTTCGAAAACGTTTGATTAAAGACGTCTGGCAGGGCCGCACACGCCCTCGGCCGACAGTACTCACTTGGTGGAGTACTCCTTCCAGAAGTGCTCGTACTCCTCGTCGGAGATCTTCTTGAGCATGTCGAGCGCCTTGCGCACCAGCTTCTTCTTGATCACCTTGATGAGCTTGTGCTGCTGCAGCGTCTCTCGGGACACGTTCAGCGGCAGGTCGTCCGAGTCCACCAGACCCTGCGGAACAATCCATTATGTGTTTATTGTCTTGCCATCAAATTCGATCAGCGACACGGTAACGTTGGAATAAAAAAGCTGTTATAGTAAAAACAATATAAGCTAACCTAATCCACTTAAGAACTGAATACCATTGAACAAACCACAACTGGTAAACCACAAATTAAGATAACGAGCTCGTAGTAAAACCAGATTGTAACCACCTTGGAAGGTTAATATAGATTATCGACTCTATTTCCTTAGGCATGAAACTACAAAATACACTAACAGAATAATGGTAATCATACTTTTTGGATTTTTACAACCGTCCGACTCTTCACAAGAACGTATTCTCTTAAAAAGGACTATGAACTCTCATCATCAACCATTTTAAACCTATTCAACCAGGAATAAGGTTGAAAATTCAATATCCACGCAATGTAGTTCTAACCTTTTTTTGTAAAAGTAACTGGTTCGCGTTTATGAGAACAAAAGCAGATAGGATTGTATTAGACACAATGCTATTGTGAATGCAGGTAAGTGGATTAGCTCAGCTTGTATTACTTCAACTATACACGAACAGCTCGATGTGGTTAGGTAAGGTCCTGTACGCTACGCTACCTGTATGAAGGCGAGGTAGGAGGGCATGAGGTCGTTGAACTCGTCTGTGATGAAGACGCGGCGCACGAACAGCCTGATGTGGTCGGTCTTGGAGCCGTAGCGGTTGAAGGAGTCGGCGGGCTGCGCGCGCGGCACGAACAGATGTTATGGACACTCTCTCAGGCGTACAGGAACCTGTACAGTAGGTGAGGTACTGTACGCTACGCTACCTGTATGAAGGCGAGGTAGGAGGGCATGAGGTCGTTGAACTCGTCTGTGATGAAGACGCGGCGCACGAACAGCTTGATGTGGTCGGTCTTGGAGCCGTAGCGGTTGAAGGAGTCGGCGGGCTGCGCGCGCGGCACGAACAGATGTTATGGACACTCTCTCAGGCGTACAGGAACCTGTACAGTAGGTGAGGTACTGTACGCTACGCTACCTGTATGAAGGCGAGGTAGGAGGGCATGAGGTCGTTGAACTCGTCTGTGATGAAGACGCGGCGCACGAACAGCTTGATGTGGTCGGTCTTGGAGCCGTAGCGGTTGAAGGAGTCGGCGGGCTGCGCGCGCGGCACGAACAGATGTTATGGACACTCTCTCAGGCGTACAGGAACCTGTACAGTAGGTGAGGTACTGTACGCTACGCTACCTGTATGAAGGCGAGGTAGGAGGGCATGAGGTCGTTGAACTCGTCTGTGATGAAGACGCGGCGCACGAACAGCTTGATGTGGTCGGTCTTGGAGCCGTAGCGGTTGAAGGAGTCGGCGGGCTGCGCGCGCGGCACGAACAGATGTTATGGACACTCTCTCAGGCGTACAGGAACCTGTACAGTAGGTGAGGTACTGTACGCTACGCTACCTGTATGAAGGCGAGGTAGGAGGGCATGAGGTCGTTGAACTCGTCTGTGATGAAGACGCGGCGCACGAACAGCTTGATGTGGTCGGTCTTGGAGCCGTAGCGGTTGAAGGAGTCGGCGGGCTGCGCGCGCGGCACGAACAGATGTTATGGACACTCTCTCAGGCGTACAGGAACCTGTACAGTAGGTGAGGTACTGTACGCTACGCTACCTGTATGAAGGCGAGGTAGGAGGGCATGAGGTCGTTGAACTCGTCTGTGATGAAGACGCGGCGCACGAACAGCTTGATGTGGTCGGTCTTGGAGCCGTAGCGGTTGAAGGAGTCGGCGGGCTGCGCGCGCGGCACGAACAGATGTTATGGACACTCTCTCAGGCGTACAGGAACCTGTACAGTAGGTGAGGTACTGTACGCTACGCTACCTGTATGAAGGCGAGGTAGGAGGGCATGAGGTCGTTGAACTCGTCTGTGATGAAGACGCGGCGCACGAACAGCTTGATGTGGTCGGTCTTGGAGCCGTAGCGGTTGAAGGAGTCGGCGGGCTGCGCGCGCGGCACGAACAGATGTTATGGACACTCTCTCAGGCGTACAGGAACCTGTACAGTAGGTGAGGTACTGTACGCTACGCTACCTGTATGAAGGCGAGGTAGGAGGGCATGAGGTCGTTGAACTCGTCTGTGATGAAGACGCGGCGCACGAACAGCTTGATGTGGTCGGTCTTGGAGCCGTAGCGGTTGAAGGAGTCGGCGGGCTGCGCGCGCGGCACGAACAGATGTTATGGACACTCTCTCAGGCGTACAGGAACCTGTACAGTAGGTGAGGTACTGTACGCTACGCTACCTGTATGAAGGCGAGGTAGGAGGGCATGAGGTCGTTGAACTCGTCTGTGATGAAGACGCGGCGCACGAACAGCTTGATGTGGTCGGTCTTGGAGCCGTAGCGGTTGAAGGAGTCGGCGGGCTGCGCGCGCGGCACGAACAGCAGCGCGCGGAACGACACCTCGCCCTCCGCCACGAAGTGGGCCCTGCACAACCACAACACGTCAGCTACACCATCCATACAACGGTCACTACACCGACAGTCAAAAGCACATTTAATTAACCGTTTAAAGATCTTATTCAAGTACACGCCCGTCTATTAATGTGTTTACCATTGGTTATGTGCACAACTGTGCCTTGCGTTCGTAATTAAAGCGGACTGTTGAACTAGTTTCGTTTAGAAGCGAGAATATGGGTGTCCTATCGTTTGACCAGAAAACGTTTGACAAATGATCACTTGACCAAACCACGTTTCACCTAAAAAACGTTTCACCAATTGATCATTTTACAAAAAGTCATTTTACAAATGATTCACTTCACCAAATGATCAGATGTTAAATTTTCATTTTACAAATAATCATTTGACCAAATGATCATTTGACCAAACTTGAGGTGAATCAATTTCAGAGCAGATCCGACCCGGCCGGGTTAGGTTAGGTTAGTTTTTTTTTATATCCATAAAAAAACGTAAATAAGGTAAGGTAAGATAAGATAAAACAAGACAAGACAAGACAAGACATGAAATAACATTTTGTAAAATGATATTTTGTCAAGTGTAGTGTTTGTAAAATGATCATTTGTAAAGTGACTTTTTGTAATATGATACTTTTGTCAAATGTCTGGTTTGCCTAATGAATATTTGGTGAATCGTTGTTTGGTCAAGTGATCATTTGTCAAACGTTTTTTGGTCAAACATTAGTGAACCGAGAATATGCATACAAAAGTATGCAGCGGTACTCACTTAGCGAGCGGAGGGCTGGTGTCCTTGGTGAGCGACTTGTAGAAGGTGACGTACTCGTCCTCGGAGACCTCGGAAGGCTTGCGCGTCCAGATGGGCTTGTTGTCGTTCATCAGCTCCCAGTCCCACACGGTGCGCTCCGTCTTCTTCTTCTCGGGCTTCTCTTCCGCCGCGTCCTCCACCTGAGATACCACGTAGTTTACATTTTCATATTTGAGATGAAGCAGGTTTGATCGCCACGGGACATCACATCGCATAAGAAAAAATACTGATGTATCTGGATGCTAAAACATGATGTCGGCCGAAATTACACTGCACTCTAGAAGTTGACAGGGAAATTCGAAGCGAAAAGAAGATATAAGATGTAAGCAAAATATGTTTCATATAATTTCTTCTACAACGGTTCAGAGTCGCATTAAAATATGACAATGTCAATGTCAGTCTACAATACCTTTTTGGTTTAGTCAAAAATTCACAGGCCTCGGTTTTGTGTTATATCTCTGAGATTTAATCGACATTTTTCCATAGCCAAAGGGGTCGCACATTCGATCGTTTACCTACCAGTGTAGCATGCCTGTACACACGTACCTGAGCGTCCTCGTCCTCGTCAGCGGGCTTGTCGTCCTCGGGCTCGTCCTCCTCGACGGTCTCGGTGCGCGAGGCCCACAGGTGGATGGGGAAGTTGATGAACTGCGAGTACTTCTTCACGAGCGCGCGGATGGTGTCCGGCTGCAGGTAGTCCGCCGCCTCCTCCTTCAGGTGCAGGCTGAGGGAAACGGAAGGTATTCATAAGGCCGATGAGACTAGTAGCCAACTTTTTATTTTTTTACAGTAACAGTACCGGCATCCGGTTCCTAATCAACTGCTTGCTACCTTTATGGTGTTTTTTTTTGTTTTCGATGGAGAGCTATGTATAAGAGAGGGGGTACAACAGTGTACGCACGTGATGTGAGTGCCGCGCTGGAGCGTGTTGCCCCGGGGGTCGGGCGCCACGCTGAAGGCGCTGGCGTCGCTCTCCCACACGTGCTGGTGTAGGAGAGGGAGGGGGTACAGCAGTGTACGCACGTGATGTGAGTGCCGCGCTGCAGCGTGTTGCCCCTGGGGTCGGGCGCCACGCTGAAGGCGCTGGCGTCGCTCTCCCACACGTGCTGGTGTAGGAGAGGGAGGGGGTACAGCAGTGTACGCACGTGATGTGAGTGCCGCGCTGCAGCGTGTTGCCCCTGGGGTCGGGCGCCACGCTGAAGGCGCTGGCGTCGCTCTCCCACACGTGCTGGTGTAGGAGAGGGAGGGGGTACAGCAGTGTACGCACGTGATGTGAGTGCCGCGCTGCAGCGTGTTGCCCCTGGGGTCGGGCGCCACGCTGAAGGCGCTGGCGTCGCTCTCCCACACGTGCTGGTGTAGGAGAGGGAGGGGGTACAGCAGTGTACGCACGTGATGTGAGTGCCGCGCTGCAGCGTGTTGCCCCTGGGGTCGGGCGCCACGCTGAAGGCGCTGGCGTCGCTCTCCCACACGTGCTGGTGTAGGAGAGGGAGGGGGTACAGCAGTGTACGCACGTGATGTGAGTGCCGCGCTGCAGCGTGTTGCCCCTGGGGTCGGGCGCCACGCTGAAGGCGCTGGCGTCGCTCTCCCACACGTGCTGGTGTAGGAGAGGGAGGGGGTACAGCAGTGTACGCACGTGATGTGAGTGCCGCGCTGCAGCGTGTTGCCCCTGGGGTCGGGCGCCACGCTGAAGGCGCTGGCGTCGCTCTCCCACACGTGCTGGTGTAGGAGAGGGAGGGGGTACAGCAGTGTACGCACGTGATGTGAGTGCCGCGCTGCAGCGTGTTGCCCCTGGGGTCGGGCGCCACGCTGAAGGCGCTGGCGTCGCTCTCCCACACGTGCTGGTGTAGGAGAGGGAGGGGGTACAGCAGTGTACGCACGTGATGTGAGTGCCGCGCTGCAGCGTGTTGCCCCTGGGGTCGGGCGCCACGCTGAAGGCGCTGGCGTCGCTCTCCCACACGTGCTGGTGTAGGAGAGGGAGGGGGTACAGCAGTGTACGCACGTGATGTGAGTGCCGCGCTGCAGCGTGTTGCCCCTGGGGTCGGGCGCCACGCTGAAGGCGCTGGCGTCGCTCTCCCACACGTGCTGGTGTAGGAGAGGGAGGGGGTACAGCAGTGTACGCACGTGATGTGAGTGCCGCGCTGCAGCGTGTTGCCCCTGGGGTCGGGCGCCACGCTGAAGGCGCTGGCGTCGCTCTCCCACACGTGCTGGTGTAGGAGAGGGAGGGGGTACAGCAGTGTACGCACGTGATGTGAGTGCCGCGCTGCAGCGTGTTGCCCCTGGGGTCGGGCGCCACGCTGAAGGCGCTGGCGTCGCTCTCCCACACGTGCTGGTGTAGGAGAGGGAGGGGGTACAGCAGTGTACGCACGTGATGTGAGTGCCGCGCTGCAGCGTGTTGCCCCTGGGGTCGGGCGCCACGCTGAAGGCGCTGGCGTCGCTCTCCCACACGTGCTGGTGTAGGAGAGGGAGGGGGTACAGCAGTGTACGCACGTGATGTGAGTGCCGCGCTGCAGCGTGTTGCCCCTGGGGTCGGGCGCCACGCTGAAGGCGCTGGCGTCGCTCTCCCACACGTGCTGGTGTAGGAGAGGGAGGGGGTACAGCAGTGTACGCACGTGATGTGAGTGCCGCGCTGCAGCGTGTTGCCGCTGGGGTCGGGCGCCACGCTGAAGGCGCTGGCGTCGCTCTCCCACACGTGCTGGTGTAGGAGAGGGAGGGGGTACAGCAGTGTACGCACGTGATGTGAGTGCCGCGCTGCAGCGTGTTGCCCCTGGGGTCGGGCGCCACGCTGAAGGCGCTGGCGTCGCTCTCCCACACGTGCTGGTGTAGGAGAGGGAGGGGGTACAGCAGTGTACGCACGTGATGTGAGTGCCGCGCTGCAGCGTGTTGCCCCTGGGGTCGGGCGCCACGCTGAAGGCGCTGGCGTCGCTCTCCCACACGTGCTGGTGTAGGAGAGGGAGGGGGTACAGCAGTGTACGCACGTGATGTGAGTGCCGCGCTGCAGCGTGTTGCCCCGGGGGTCGGGCGCCACGCTGAAGGCGCTGGCGTCGCTCTCCCACACGTGCTGGTGTAGGAGAGGGAGGGGGTACAACAGTGTACGCACGTGATGTGAGTGCCGCGCTGCAGCGTGTTGCCCCGGGGGTCGGGCGCCACGCTGAAGGCGCTGGCGTCGCTCTCCCACACGTGCTGGTGTAGGAGAGGGAGGGGGTACAACAGTGTACGCACGTGATGTGAGTGCCGCGCTGCAGCGTGTTGCCCCGGGGGTCGGGCGCCACGCTGAAGGCGCTGGCGTCGCTCTCCCACACGTGCTGGTGTAGGAGAGGGAGGGGGTACAACAGTGTACGCACGTGATGTGAGTGCCGCGCTGCAGCGTGTTGCCCCGGGGGTCGGGCGCCACGCTGAAGGCGCTGGCGTCGCTCTCCCACACGTGCTGGTGTAGGAGAGGGAGGGGGTACAACAGTGTACGCACGTGATGTGAGTGCCGCGCTGCAGCGTGTTGCCCCGGGGGTCGGGCGCCACGCTGAAGGCGCTGGCGTCGCTCTCCCACACGTGCTGGTGTAGGAGAGGGAGGGGGTACAGCAGTGTACGCACGTGATGTGAGTGCCGCGCTGCAGCGTGTTGCCCCTGGGGTCGGGCGCCACGCTGAAGGCGCTGGCGTCGCTCTCCCACACGTGCTGGTGTAGGAGAGGGAGGGGGTACAGCAGTGTACGCACGTGATGTGAGTGCCGCGCTGCAGCGTGTTGCCGCTGGGGTCGGGCGCCACGCTGAAGGCGCTGGCGTCGCTCTCCCACACGTGCTGGTGTAGGAGAGGGAGGGGGTACAGCAGTGTACGCACGTGATGTGAGTGCCGCGCTGCAGCGTGTTGCCCCTGGGGTCGGGCGCCACGCTGAAGGCGCTGGCGTCGCTCTCCCACACGTGCTGGTGTAGGAGAGGGAGGGGGTACAGCAGTGTACGCACGTGATGTGAGTGCCGCGCTGCAGCGTGTTGCCCCTGGGGTCGGGCGCCACGCTGAAGGCGCTGGCGTCGCTCTCCCACACGTGCTGGTGTAGGAGAGGGAGGGGGTACAGCAGTGTACGCACGTGATGTGAGTGCCGCGCTGCAGCGTGTTGCCCCGGGGGTCGGGCGCCACGCTGAAGGCGCTGGCGTCGCTCTCCCACACGTGCTGGTGTAGGAGAGGGAGGGGGTACAACAGTGTACGCACGTGATGTGAGTGCCGCGCTGCAGCGTGTTGCCCCGGGGGTCGGGCGCCACGCTGAAGGCGCTGGCGTCGCTCTCCCACACGTGCTGGTGTAGGAGAGGGAGGGGGTACAACAGTGTACGCACGTGATGTGAGTGCCGCGCTGCAGCGTGTTGCCCCGGGGGTCGGGCGCCACGCTGAAGGCGCTGGCGTCGCTCTCCCACACGTGCTGGTGTAGGAGAGGGAGGGGGTACAACAGTGTACGCACGTGATGTGAGTGCCGCGCTGCAGCGTGTTGCCCCGGGGGTCGGGCGCCACGCTGAAGGCGCTGGCGTCGCTCTCCCACACGTGCTGGTGTAGGAGAGGGAGGGGGTACAACAGTGTACGCACGTGATGTGAGTGCCGCGCTGCAGCGTGTTGCCCCGGGGGTCGGGCGCCACGCTGAAGGCGCTGGCGTCGCTCTCCCACACGTGCTGGTGTAGGAGAGGGAGGGGGTACAACAGTGTACGCACGTGATGTGAGTGCCGCGCTGCAGCGTGTTGCCCCGGGGGTCGGGCGCCACGCTGAAGGCGCTGGCGTCGCTCTCCCACACGTGCTGGTGTAGGAGAGGGAGGGGGTACAACAGTGTACGCACGTGATGTGAGTGCCGCGCTGCAGCGTGTTGCCCCGGGGGTCGGGCGCCACGCTGAAGGCGCTGGCGTCGCTCTCCCACACGTGCTGGTGTAGGAGAGGGAGGGGGTACAACAGTGTACGCACGTGATGTGAGTGCCGCGCTGCAGCGTGTTGCCCCGGGGGTCGGGCGCCACGCTGAAGACGCTGGCGTCGCTCTCCCACACGTGCTGGTGTAGGAGAGGGAGGGGGTACAACAGTGTACGCACGTGATGTGAGTGCCGCGCTGCAGCGTGTTGCCCCGGGGGTCGGGCGCCACGCTGAAGGCGCTGGCGTCGCTCTCCCACACGTGCTGGTCGTCGTCGTTGTGCTTGGACGTGACGACGACGCGGTCCGCCACCAGGAACGCCGAGTAGAAGCCCACGCCGAACTGACCGATCATGTCGTTCATCTCCTGCGCGCCAGCCTGCAACAGACGACGATCCTGATGTCAATTCACCCAATATCGATTATATCAGTCCACAACTGAATAACGCTACCCTTTACCCGTGAGAGTCAGCAGCGAGAAGTTCTCTTTCGGTTGAGCTATAGTTCCGTTTTAAGCTTCTACGTTATTTCTTACCTTTTCAACGTCCTGCATCTTGGAAAGGAAGTCAGCAGTGCCAGACTTGGCGATGGTACCCAGATTGTTGATGAGGTCATTCTTGGTCATGCCGAGACCGGTATCAATGATGTGCAGCAGCCGACGCTCGGGGTCCGCCTTGATGCGGATACCCAGCTCGTTGGTGGTGTCCAGGACTTTGCGGTCTGTGAGCGACATCAGACGGATTTTGTCCAGAGCGTCGGAGGCGTTGGAGATCAATTCACGAAGGAAGATCTGAAACGGACAGAAGTTTAGTTTATTTAGAATACTTAGAAGATTTATGGCCTTTCCAAACTGTCTCGAATTGTGACAGGAAATCCTTAGATTACATTACTTTTATTCGTTAAAAAATGCTGTCATATTTAAAAGCTGCAATGCTTTCCTTACCTCCTTGTTTCGGTAGAGCGAGTTGATGATGAGCTTCATCATACGGTTCACCTCTGTCTGGAAGGTGTGGTTGGAGGCCTTGGCCCGCAGCTCCGCGAGCTGCGCGGGGCTGAGCCCGTCAGGCGAGATCGCCTCGGCTTCTCGGGCCACCGCTTCCGCATCTGAACAATACAAACATACAGTAAGCTAGCAATACAACACTGTAAGCAATACTTCCATCTCACTATATCTAGTCTATTTCACATAGCTTTGTGCGAATGGCATCTTTCAATCTCAGTACATTTTAATCGAATTTAGGTTATATGTACTGAGTACTGAAATAGACTATAGACGGTGCTATATAAGATTAATGTGACGTTATCTTCACTTTTAGGTGTTTGGACTATTTCCGCATGAGGATAATAATATAAAAGACTCAAAACTAATAAAAGTTTTTCTTGTCTTTTATGCAATAGATTATCTCGCCTCAAAGATCATCCTTTACTTAGGACCACAAGCAATCCTAATAAAAAGATTGTAGGTAAAAGTAACTTCTAACAACAGTTGTCGTGGAGACTAAATATGTTATCGCAGAGAAGGCTGCGATTGTTTACATTTGGTTGCCGCAAGGTATATAAGCACTTCAACGCATGCGTTACGTGGCCGTAGTGACGTCCATCGATCCAACAATAACAATCGTTTTTGGTCTCTGGTAATCGGGCATTCTCTCTGATAATAACAATCATATTTCTGACGCTGCAAAAGGCGACATTCACAGTTTTGTGTGATTTTTCAACTTATTTAGGTATAATATTTGCCAACTTTTATCCCCCAATATCTCTATCCCTCTTAGGTTAGGATATTAACTTTTCTTAAGTGCATTTTCAAGAAATATGTGATTGACGCTTGTTTTCAATGGTTTATAGGCGGTAAATCTGTGACCTACTGTAGTTCATTGAGCATAATTATCAATTTCTTTCTGCTGTTTAGTCAATGTAGCCTACAAATTCATGGACTTGAACAGCGTCGGATTTACCCTCAGATTCTCAGGTCCACGCTGGAGCATCAGGAAAAATGCTGCCCTTATTTGCTAAACGGAGAAAAAATCGGTTTAGAGGCCGTAGATTACGTTGCCTCTAGAAATGTGCCGCTTTGGGCTCCTAGTGGCCTTTGTGGAAAGGGTTTGGTGAATTTATAGGTGACCGAGAATGTCGTCGCCGGAGTACAGCGCGCGCGCGAGCCCGCCGCGCACGCCGGGCGCGCAGGCGCAGGCGCCGGCCGCGCAGGCGCCGGCTGGGGCGCCGGTGCAGCACCCGCGCTCCTTCAAGCTGCGCTTCGCGGCGCAGCGCGTGCCCGGGCACTCCTACCAGTCCGCCGTGCGCCCGCTCGCGCTTCGTAAGATGGCTCAATTATTTTCCTTCCAATATTTTAGGTAATGCCACACTTAAAAAGAAGTGTGGCATTTCTTCAAGGCGTCTCCCGGAAACTGACACTGACTATGGTACTATTTCAGCGGCTCTGGTGACGGACAAATTCTGGAGTCGTGTGGGGCGGGAGGAGACCGGGGCGGAGGACGAGGCGCGCGCCATGTCTAGAGTCAGAGACATGTTCGACAAGGGGCCGAGGGAAAAGCACGAACGACCGGTGCAGTCATCACACGAGTAAGTGGAAAATGATAGTGATATCATAAAATCAAAATCATAAAAAAATAATAATAATGCATAAATAATGTAAACTTCCGAATATAACATAGTGGAAGTGGAGTGGTGGTAGTGCATTATTTGGACTAATAACTACAGCGTGTATAATGTATAATAAAATACAATCTCATAGCGCCGGTGAAAGCTGTTTTCAAAAGTAGCGCATGGACTTCAATATTGTCAACTTTAACTCTGAAATCAAAGTTCAGTTCATAATTTCATGCTGTAATGAAACATACCTAACATTCAAACTAAATACGAACTCATTATACTCCTTCGACACCGTCGCAAGCTCTGGTTGTTCAGCCTGGGGACTGTGTGCTTGTCATGTAAATAGTCATCAATCGCCCTACCGCGCCCTACCATAACGCGGCCACCACGCGTAAGCCGTATTTATAGGCTACCAAACATCAATTATGAATCAGAAGATACATGATTGCTGACAATACAGATCGCAAGCCAGAGAAGAAAGCAAAAGTAGGTTCAAATTCCGACAAGGGCAAAATGTTTGTGTAATGAGTTGGGAAATTTGTTCCCGGGTCATGGTCCTCAGGTCCCGGGTCAATGTCCATAACACAAGACCACTGGAACTTAATTCGGGACTGGGTCTAATTGTCCGATTATTTGATTAGATACGGGTGGTGGCAGTCGGCCGCTCCTTGTATCTGGGCGGCGCCGCGCGGCGACCGGCGGCTGCAGCACCACGTGCGCGACTCCGAGTGGCTCAAGGCGCGCCTGCGCCTGCTCGCCGAGGCGCCGCCCGCCGCGCGCAAGCGGTAGCGCACCCTACCCCATACTTCCACGTACTGCTGTTACCTACATCTCCAGTCAGCCATCACTTTTTTGACACTGACTAGCAGATTGAGCAACACTTTATTCTGTATCCAACTATTATCGTACATTACTGCCAACACCAGGAAAGAAGGGCTTGCCGGGTGAGTAGGCATTAAGGCATAGTGATACGAAGCCGGCAAAGCCCTTTTCACGGCTAAGACATGTATAGTGCTTTTCTCAAACATAATTCAGCTGTTTAGCCTGTTCATGAACACAGAGACGCCATGTTTAAATAAAATTACTTCCCAGCCTAGGCCTTCAATTTTGTATGAAATTCCTTTACAGTTTCACTTCGAAGCCTGTTATAAAGCACGTTATGACGACATATTTCATGTTCGAGAAAAGTATATTTTTGACACTGACTAAATAAATAAGCAGAATAGCTATTACCGGTTGTCTTATGTTTCTAACCACATGGGACACCGGGCAATACTCAATCGAGAGCTCATTATGGCCACTTTACATCACTGACAACTTAAACTAGTATTTTTGTTGATGCAGTTCAACCTAAACTGGTGTGTTGTGGCACTGGCAGTTTCTTCAATATTGCATTAAAAACTGATGTCAGCTCCAATCAATATCAAATAAGTTAAACTTCTTCATCTAATCAACAAAAGGTCTACAATTGATGAGTGCATGGCCAAGGATACATTCAAGTTTCTCATGGTAATTGTAAACATTATTTAGAATGTATTTCCTAACATGACATTCAGGATGGTGTCACCCGGTGTGAGGCAAGCATGTGATTCTAGGAAACAAACATGTCAGAAATTTGCCATGGTGATGTCCCCTGGGTTACTCTTTAAAACTACGATTTTCGGCAGCAATATTGAACAATATCTTTGTAATTGCAGCAGTTATAAGCCCATTCTTATTTAGAGTATCTCATTAAAATACCAATATTAAAAATTATCAACATTTTTCAAAGAATTTTAATCACCATTGTCTCCTGCATGACGGGACAGAATAACAACAAGAAAAAGTTGATTCACCCAGGTATACCGTGAATCTTATATTGGTATCATTAAAAATGTCTAAAACAATCAGTATTTCATTTGTCTAATAGCTTTTTAATTTCCTTTATGCCCTCATATTTTCAGTCTTAATATTACAGCTAAAGTATTTAATCATGTTATGGCAGTTAATCAAGTGAATGTTAGTGGTTTTTGAGCATTTATCAGAAAATGCAGATAAGCTTCAGTGGTAATCCTAAAGCTGATAAGCTAAACGCAAATTAATTGATTAATAATCTATATTGGCCATGTGGAGGCCATAAGACTGGATTTCTTCAAAACCAAAACTGTGACTTATACTTAACACAAGTGATATACTCTTAGATGCCATAAAGTTTAACTTTCCTGTTTGATTATTTCAACATTTTATCATAAAATATGTATGTTAGCAGTTGATTGAAAAATTACTTCCATCATTTTTTTTCACCTTATGGCACATTGGAATAGTGACAAAATAAACAACCCTTATTGTGGACTTTGAAATACAAAATAAGAAAAACAACTTTAAGGTCAGATGGAACAGAACATAGCATGGAAAATGAACAACAATAGAGTTGTGTTGTGGTTCCTCATATCCCACCTACCCATATGGTATATGGTATACTGACCAGTTCGGGACCCCTCCCGCGAGGCTCCGAGGTCGGCGTCAACCGTCACCGTCTCCACGGAGCCCACACCCTCCTCCTGGGCGGCACTCCATCCTGGAAGCAAACACACATGGCGATGACAGAACCGCTCTCAAATCAATCCTGACTAAAAGTCACTAAGAAACTGCTCAGAATAAATTAAAAACTTCCTAGTGTTACAGAGTAAGTGGTAAGGAACAGAGTTACGGTGTGAGAGCGGACAGCGCCGCCGGCAGAAAGTTCTAGGACCTCTCGCCGCCCGGCGTTGAGCGCGGATCCCTCTACTAACCCCGTGAACACATAATGTAACGAGAATTGAAAGTAACTTATCACATCTTTTTTAGTTCTATCATCTAAGCATCAAGGAGCTTCAGATAAATTTCCCGTTGCAACGTAGACAAAACAGGGTGGATATTTACCTGAGATGAGCAAGAGGCCCAATCCTAACAACAAAAAGTACTTCATCGCTAGAACTCCCTCGCGGGTAAAACTAACTTATTCAATAACTATCTTATTATATTAAAATTAAATTGCGCCGGTTCACGCGAAACTGTAGCGACGCGTTCCTTGACTTTCTGAGATCCGTTTAAAACTGACAGAACAGAAGAAAAGAAGAGAGTTGATAAACTACTTCGCTGGGCTCGGATTAGTTCAGCACAATTACGCATTGATGTGTTATTGGACTAAATTTCATTTATCTGATATGCAGCCAATCACAAGATACCACGCCATTCAATTTGCCAATGGCAGTTATCTTTTCTTGTTTTGTGTCGTTATGCGATTGGACGATGAAGACGATGACATTTTATGAATTGATTTCGTTAACAGTGAAGCGAGCTACCTATAAAGCTTTATTGTTAAATTCAGATAACGAATTAATTACTTTCATCTTTTTGAAATCAACAGAACTTAATTAAATCTAGTTTATATTTATTGAAAATGACACATGGTAGTACACGACACGAATACTTTTAGCTATCTTTATAAAACCCTCTTGACGTCTGTCAGTGTGCTGGGTGCTGTCAGCTGATTGAATATGACATATATGACAGAACAAATGTCATGATACGATTAACGTGATTGTCGATTTCCTTAGTCATTCTGTATTTCAGTATAAACAAACGTTTTACCGTTTATAAATAATCCGCTTTATTCAAAGAATAGTTTTTGTCCAATATATCTGACGTACGCAATCAGGCAGCAGCGATGGTGCCGGAATTGGGTCCGCTGGTGACGACGTCGAAACGGCGCGTGGTGTACCGGCGCAGCTTGTGGGCCGTGCACGAGTTTGAGATTTGGAGCGGCGAGCTGGTGTGTCGCGTGGCGGCGCTGCGCATGCAGAACTCCCTGCTGCTATGGGTGGGCGGCGCGCAGCCCGCGCTGGGCGAGATGGCACTGGGGCTGCCGTTCGCGGACGGCGGCGTGCTGGCGACGCCGCTGGCGGGCGAGCACGGCGCGGACGGCGGCGACGGCGCGGCGGGGCTGGCGCGGCGGCTGGCGGCGGCGCTGCGGCGCCCGGTCTGGGTGGCGGCGGCGCTCGCCTTCGACCGCTTCACGGCGCCCCTCATCGCGCGCGGCCTCGTCAAGGAGATTAAGAGCCGTCCAGATTTTTTTAATGAACCTTGAAAGTACATAAAATATGAACCAGATTATTGACTGGAGCCTGCACGGTTTTGTGCCAAGTGAAATGTTATACTAAGACAATGTGATCTGACAAAAAGTGAGTGTTGTATCAGTAAAAGTGCCTGTAGTATTGTAGAATTTCTGTTTCCTGATACCCTAATTTGCTGTGATTGAACTGATTTCCTCTATTTACTTTTGTTGTTGGGCAATTTATGTCACCGTCTTCCCTTCCATGCCATCCCTAGAGTGTTCTATTGAGCAATGCAAAGTTGTTTTAAGGCAACCTATTTTGTAACTGCAATTTAAACATTATATCTATAACCATAGTCATATTGTTCTCTATATAACCAACCACAACTGTATGTGTGTTTTAGATAGTACCCCTCACCTCACTTGTAAAACAATGTTAGTCTAGAATAGACAGAAGAGACACAGGCATAGCTAATTAATTTTCATTCATGTGATGTTTGGAAATGGTTTAATATCATTTGATAATGGTAAGTAACTAATATTATAGCAGTTATGTCATAAACATTTCGTGAGAGTATTTGAAATTAATTAAATATTTACATACCAACACAATTTTGGTGAGAATCAATGCTTATGGAGGAGGCATTGGCAAAGAGGCATGCTGAACTGAAAGTATTTTTTGTAATTCTGAAAGGGCATAATTTGAAGCGTTTTGTCATGATTTATTTTATGTGTTCACTGCCTTGTCAAAAGGAAAGTCTTTCTTGTTTTTTGAGTGTGAATAATTTAATATCTGTGCTATTTTCCCATTGGTGTTAGCATAATGTTGTTCTATATCAATATACTATAGTAATTTGTGCAAAGCACAGATGGAGTAATAAAGATCAGTGTCGGAAAAAGCATTACTGTGTTTTCATTTCATCTAAAACCAATCTTATAATTAATTATTGTAGTAAGCGGTTAACACTCACGTGAAATTGTCAGGAACGGCCCGACATGTTTCATAAATAAGTCTCACGAAAGTTTTAACTATCTTATATTGTTTGCTACTAGCGCCACCCTAGTGCGAGTGAAAGTCGCCGCAAGCCTCGCGTCAAGCCGACGTAGGGACGCGCACGACTATTTCAAGCGATTTCAACATGTCACGGTAGATGGCTCTGGGAGTAATTGATATCTGCGGCGCGACCACCGCATCCAATAAACAGGTGGGTACGAGTAGCAGTGGCGTTGCGTTTTTTAGGGTTCCGTACCCAAAGGGTAAAAACGGGACCCTATTACTGAGACTTCGCTGTCCGTCCGTCTGTCACCAGGCTGTATTTCAAGAACGGTGATAGCTAGACAGTTGTAATTTTGTCACACATGATGTATTTGACACAGATGATGTATTTCTATTGCCGCTATAACAACAAATACTAAAAATAAAATAAAATAAATATTTAAGGGGGGCTCCCATACAACAAACTTGTTATAGATTATGGTACGGAACCCTTCATGCGCGAGTCGGACTCGCACTTGCCCTATTTTTTTCTGTGCAACTCCGAAGCATATTTCGCTTCTTATTCTTCTGGAGTTCTAGAAAAGGGAGTTATTTGCTTTAAAATAAGCAAGTCGGTGGGAATCGGGTTTTACGGACGCCACACCCCTGCTGGGTAAAGAACCCCTGAATTAGTGATATTTAATATTGAATAACGAGGGTATAAAGACACTGGCGTGATAGATACCTATATAGGTAGTAGGGTGGTCCTTATTTTTCGATTTTTGAAAAGTAAAAGGGGCACCTCATCAAATCGATATTTAGGATAAGTTATTTCCACATTATTTTTATTTCATTTTTTTATCAAGTTTTAG